>CM062809.1:1144582648-1147443156 GCA_031772625.1 Pinus tabuliformis | reverse complement strand
GTCAGATTAGGTCAACGTAATTAGCTTCTTGATTTTCCAAGTCTTCATTTGTCTAAGTTCGAAAGATAACTTGCAGAGCGTCTGTAATACCTCTCCATCTACCTGTACACCATCAATCCCATCTACTCCATCCTCCATCTGGATTCTTACCTCAGGTTTTCCATTGCTCACTTGCCTAATTCCCATCTTTTTGTGCAACATTGCCCCTTTCCTCCTTGAACAAATCCACCATCCTTGCCACTCCTCAGCTTCATTCCCCAATTCCTGATACCTCCTCACACCCCTATCTCACCTCCATACCCACATTGATCCTTCATCTTCGTCCTCCAACCACCCCCAAAATCCCATTTCTGAACATCCTATAGAAAAATTACAGACATCTTGTAGAAATTCCAGAACATCTTGTAGAACCCCTGCAGACTTCTTGTAGAAGCTCATGAATGAGGTTTCTTGATAGCCAAACTCTGTGAAACTCTCTAGAAGGGTGTTAGGGACCCCTTATGCCCTGTCTAAACCTTCCTGACCTCCTCAAGGCATTTCCTCTCACCAATCCACCTCTGCATAGTCAAAACTAGTAAAGTACATGCATAATAATTTTGCCAACTTACTCAAAAATACAAAAAAGTGTTTCTTTTCATATTTCACTTCAAAAGTAGCTTAGTCACATGCATTTTACCTTTCTAAGAGTCAATGGTATTCCTTTCTGTAGCTTACATCTTTTTTCTTGCACCAGTAGGGTTAGTCGGTAAAACTAGGGTTTGATAGGGTTTGCATTTCCTCTCTGCTTTCAGTTTCTTTCTGCAAGTAGATTAGCCTCCTTTGAGTTAGCTTTCATCCATTAGTTAAAAAGCTTCTTCTAAGAGCTTATAGAACTTGGCTTAAGCTCCTAGAGGACTTGTGCCAGCTGATCAAGTGACGGCTGCGGCAAGAGCTAGTACTTGTGCATACAGCATCGTCGCTTCCAAGTTTTTTACGAACTACCCGGTCGATAAAATTAAAGAAGGGAGTCCCAAGAGTTGCAGCATTATTGCTGCAATACTAGGGTCCACCAGGCTCTGCAGAAGATGGTTGAGGCTTCCTTACCACTCGGATCCGAGTTGCTTTAGCAGCACTTCCTCGGTCCCTTGGTGACGCAAGTACTCCTTCGTTCCCTTCTCCTGTGTCCTGATGACTTGATCCCTCGGTTACAACCTCCTTTCCTTTGCTGGAGTGGTCTGACTCTGTTGATGTTCTACTTGTGACCTCTTCCCCCTCTATTACCAGCGTAATATTTCCCTGGTCAGGTATACTGCTGGATGTTTCTTCAACTGCTAGAGGGACCTACTGTGTCGAATCACCAAAGAATGTTGTAGACTACACTAGTTGATCTACTAATTGTCCTTCAGACTTCATTTTCCATGCCCTTGGTCTCAAGGTTTCATGAGAGGATGCTTCTAATTCAGCCTTTGCTATAATTTGTTGGATATAGGCCTTTCTTCCTAGATCTGTTCCTCCCCTCTTTGGGGCTCTCCCTTTGCCCCTCTTATTTGGTTCTTTATTCATACAAATGTTGGTATGATGGAAGGTGTTGGTATGAAACTACAATGCTTCAATCTTGAAGTAAGGTGTCAAAGGACCATTCCTTCCCTAAGACGAAAGAACTTACAAAAAGAAAGGCAGCTAAAAAAACAGGAATCTAGGGTTTAGGACCCGGCAGGGCGTCAAAGGACTCCTCCCTCCCTATGGCAAGAACCAGGAACAAACACACACCACGGGAAGACCTAATACTTCCAAATCTAAAGCAGGGTGTCAAAAGACTTCTCCCTCCCCAGGGTAAAAGCTAGGGTTTCCTTAAAAAAACACACAAGGGTTTTAAGAAAAGAATAAATATAGCCCAGGGCCTGGAGCAGGGCATCAAAAGACTCCTCCCTCCCCGGGACAAGAGAGTGGCCCAAAACAAAAAAGTAAAATAAAAACAAGTGGAAATAACACCTACACTGAGGACCTGAAGCAGAGTGAGAAAACTCGTTCTCTCCCCAAGACGAGAGATTGACCCTCTGGTTGGTTCGAATCGTTGTCTTGCACCTTGTTAGCCTCCCCAGCAACGGTGCCAAAATGTTGGTGTCTAGGTATGAATGATTTATTCACCTTTTTCCTACATTAATTTATCAATCTAGGTGTGTATCCTTTCAAGGCAACGCGCAAGGTATATGTAGGGGCAAGAGCTCAATCTGTTCTGACCAAGGGTTCACAATTAAGATTCAAAACATTGTTGTGAAACTAAGTCAAATACAAACTTCAGAAAAACAATTACAAGAATTAAAGAATTGTAATAGCAAGCATAAACTAGTAAATAACACACACAGAAGGATGCAGCACTTGATCAGAAGAGCGGGCCCAACTCTCTGATCAAGGTTGCATTAGTCACAGCGAAGATTAGAATAGAAAAATAGATGATACTCTATTAATCTGAAAATGGTTATTACAATATTGATGGGGCGTCCCCAATTACAGGAATAAACTGTTCTTTTATACATAGCGAGGGAGAACAACCTCTTTCCCCAAAACATGGTAACTGTAACCCAAAAAATATACATTAGTTTGGAACAGCACCAACACCAGATAGACAAGATCAACAAGATGCCCAAGAATGGTTCAAGGATCTGCGACTCCAGCTGCATGGCCCTCCCTATGGCTGGTCATTGCTATGAATAGAAGATTTGTTGCAAAATGTTGAAGCCTTGGTTCCTTTTCTCCAAAAGCTGCGATCAAACATACACTTTAGTGCTGCGAATAGGAAAAACTCCGTGACTTTACTTCATTAATAAAATATTCCAATAGACAAGTCAGGGGTGTTTACCTCGTAAATTTAGCATAGTAAACATGGGTAAATAAGTGAAAAGAAGGTAAAAAGGCTGATGGAAATGCAACATAAAGATAGCCCGATTTGGTGCCCAACAAGAGCATAACAATAAAACACATATACATAGAGATTTTCCCCTGGATCCAAAAACCGAGACTACTGGCTTGATTTTTCATTATGTTCCTTTCAATGTTACAATACATATTTATACATGCCGAAGCATCCAATACCATGGACCAAAAACCATCATGTCCAAAACCATGGAACGAAAACCATCGCGTCTAAAACCATGGACCGAAAACCATCGCGTCCAAAACCATGTGTGAAAAACATGCACAAAACCATAGGTAGGTCTGCCCAACCTAATATAGGGTCCAAAACCAAAATACTTGCACCCCTCAAACCCCCTATGACTCCCCCCGCTACGCAATCGACGCAATAAATGGGGGGCTCCGCCCCCCTTCTAAACCCATGGTTAACTACGTGGGCTAGTCATGGAAAGAATATAACACAACCCAACATTCTCCCACTTGTTGTTTTCTTTCTATAGGGAGCCACAAGAGAGCTTAGTCATTTATCCAACCCTGCAATGCCCACTATTTCTCTACACCAAGAGAACTTCTCAGAGCTCATATATTTTTTCAATGCATCTGTAATATTCTTCAAGTGCCCACCTTTACCAGCAACACCTTTTTGTCTTCTATCATATCCCTCACAAAGTGATACTGAACATCAATGTGCTTTGTCTTTGAATGATATGCAGGGTTCTTTGCCAAGAATATTGCACTTTGGCTATCACAGTCTATCCTTATAGCTCACTGTACTAACCCCATACTTGAACTCAATCTCTACAGCCAAATTGCTTCCTTGCTTGCATGAGTGGCTACCATGTATTCTACCTCTGTAGTCGATAGTGCCACTATAGATTATTTCTTACTCATCCAACTGACTACACGTCCAAATAGGTTAAAGACATAGCCACTTGTAGATCTTCTCTGATCCAGATCTCCAGCCCAGTCTACATCAACAAAGCCATGAATATCCAACACTCTGTCCAATCCTGGTCTTCCTTGGCAGCACAAACCATAATCACTAGTGCCACGTAAATACCTGAAAACCCACTTCATTATTGTCCAGTGCTCCTTCCCTGGTTTTGACATAAACCTACTCAATACTCCCACTGCATGTGCAATGTTTGGTCTAGTACAGACCATCGCATAGATCAGGCTACCGACTACACTTGCATATGGAACACAAGACATGTCCTCTTTCTCTTCTTGTGTCTTGGGACATTGTTCAGTAGATAAATTTACACCTACAGGAATAGGAACCTTCACCAGTTTACTATCATGCATATTAAACCTCTGCAATATTGTCTCAACGTACTTCCTCTAGTTTATCCAAAGCTTCCTCTTTGTCTAATCCCTTTTAATTTCCATGCCAAAAATATACTTTACAGCACCAAGATCTTTCATGTCAAATTTGGAGGACAAATGGGTCTTCAAATCCTGGATAATTTCTTTTTCATTTCCAACCAGCAACATATCATCCACATACAAGACTAGATAAATAACACAGTCACCAATTAGTTTAAAATACACACAGTGATCTGCTTTGCTTCTGGTGAAGCCAAGTCCCAGTATAAATGTATCAAATTTCTGATACCACATCCTTGGTGACTGTTTTAACCCATACAGAGACTTCTTTAACTTGAATAGCAGTTCTTTCTTACCTTTTACCTCAAATCCTTCAGGTTGCTTCATGTAGATATCCTCTTCCAGATCCAAGTGAAGAAATGTTGTCTTCACATCCATCTGTTCTACCTCAAAATTAAAAGTAGAAGCAATAGATAAAAGTAATATAATAGAAGTTACCTTGGCAACAGGAGAAAAAATATCACCAAAATCAATTTCTGGCACCTAGGAATAAGATTTTGCTACCAATCGAGCTTTGTATTTCTCCACCTTTCCTTCTCCATTTGTCTTCTTCTTGAACACCCATTTGTTGCCAATGGGTTTCCTTCTAGCTGGCAAATCCACCACATCCCAAGCCTCATTTTTGTGCAAAGATGCCATTTCATCAACCATGGCCTCTTTCCAGAGTTTTCCATCCTCTGAATCTACTGCTTCCTTCACAGTTCCGGGATCATCATCAGTAATAGATAAAGAAAGATTTGAATAGAAAGCAGATGGACTATACCTTTATGGCTACCTTCTTTCTCGAACTGATCTTCTCACACCTAGAGTTTGTGGCTCTTCATCTTCTGATTCCTCCTTTGTTGTAGAGTCTGATTCTTCCTCCTTTAGCTCAAACTCTATCTTCTCAGGTCCCTATGGTTGGACTTCATGTTTAATAACATATTTTACCTCTGTGAACACCACATCTCAGTTGTACACAACCTTCCTTGTTACTAGGTTCCAAAGCTTATAACCCTTTAAACCATCCTTATACCCAATAAAGATGCACTTTTTAGATTTTCTATCCAACTTGGTTCATTTCTCCTTTGGAACATGTACGTATGCATCACATCCAAATACCCTTAGATGTGAAAGAGATGGTTTCTTATCATTCCATCCCTCTTGTGGAGTCTTATCCTCCAACACTGTTGAAGGTGATCTATTGAGCAGGTAACATGTTGTCTCCACTGCCTCTGTCTAGAATTCTTGTCCTAACCCAGCACCATGGGCATGCTTCTTGCCCTTTCCATCAACGTCTTTTTCATTCTTTCTGCAACTCCATTTTGCTGAGGTGTATATGTAGTAGTCTTCTACCGTGATATACCACTCTTCTTACAGAATCCTTCAAATTCCTTACTGCAAAACTCTCCACCATTATCTATCCTCGGCACCTTTATCTTCTTCTCTGTTTGGTTTTCCACCAGAGCCTTAAATTCTTTAAACCTGTTAAAGACTTTAGATTTCTTCTTAAGGAAATATATTCATGTATTCCTTGAGAAGTAATCTATAAATGATACATAGTACACAGACTTACCCAGTGATGGAACCTTCACAGGTCCAAACATGTCACGGTGCACAAGCTCTAATATCTGTTTCACCCTCTTACCACCAAAGGGGAAACTCACCTAATTCTGCTTCCCACATACACAATTTTCATAGAAATAAAAATCCAGAGAGCTATTTTTCATACCTTCTACCATACCTTTACCATGAAGTATTCGAACCAAGCCTTTGATGCCACTGCATGGTCTTCTCTCCAAAGACCACTAGATTTTCTGCTCCACTTTCAAGAACCACAAAGCTGTTGCACTCATCAACAACAGTGCTACGTTGCAGCTTGTACAGAGTTCCAATTTGAACTCCCTGCATCAATACCAGTGCTCTCCAAACCATCTTGTAGGTATCCTTCTCAAACACTGTTTTTACACCTGCATCATCCAGCTTACTTACAGAAATCAGATTTTTGGCCAATGCATATGTAGAACACCCGGAAGTGTTCTAACCCTTCCACCTTGCAAATTCAACTTTACTTTCCTGCAAACAACGATTATAGCCTTCCTGTCATCCCCCAAGAAGACATCACTGCCATCATATTTCTCATACTCACAAAACCACTCTCTATGGGGAGTGAAGTGAAAGGATGCACCTGAGTCAATAAACCATGCCTCGTGATCTACATGTGTACTTGAAGAAGCCAAGTACACATCCCCAACTTCATCTGAGGTGGTTTTTGCCTCTACAAAAGGAGCATCATCAGATCCCTTTCCTTTATCAGGAGCTTTAGATTTACAGTCCATTTTGTAGTGCCCTTCCTTTCTAAATTTCCAGCAAACCACCTTTACAGGTTTTCCTGGAGATTTAGATCTCCCTCTAGATTTAGATCTCCCACTTAATGACTTATTTTTGTTTCTGTTCTGGGACCATCCTCGTATAGACAAGGCATCACCATTCTGGCTCTCCATATTTTTCTATCTTATCTCCGTCGTTAGCAAGGATGAGACTATTTCATTAAAGTGCAAGGTAGTTGCATTCCTACCTATTGCAATAACCAGACTAACCCATGAATTTGGTAGAGAACACAACAAACTAATGCACCTATCTTCATCTGAAATTTTGATATCAACAGATGATAACTGGCTTACCATAATATTGAACACATTCAGATGCTCTGTCACTGAGTCTCCATCTTTCATCCTCAGGTTATACAAATTTTTCGGTAGGAACAGTTTATTCACCAGAGATTTAGATTGGTACAAAGTCCCTAACTTGTCCCACAAAGCCTTCGTCGTAGCTTCCCTTGATACATTCAGCAATACTGAATCTGAGACACACAATCGTATTGTGCTCTTTGCCTTCCAATCCAACTTCTTCCATTCTTCATCAGATACTCCCGTTGGTTTAGTACCTGGATCTACCGCAATCCACTAATCTTTATCCACCAAAAGATCCTCCATCTTGAGTTTCCAAAACTCAAAACTCTAACAATTAAATTTCTCGATCTTTGTCTTTCCACCGCTCGCCATCTTCTTTCACCACCAAATCGATCCCACAGATCTCCCACTAAACAGGGTCTACCACAGGCCCAAGTGAAACCCCTCAGCAACAAAGGCGTCCCCTTGAAGCAAAAATAGCTCTGATACCAAATGTAGGTTTTAAGCCCATACAGAAATTACCTGCATATGAATTCTAAAACATAGAAAATAAACAATGTGAGAGCATAAAACATAAAACACATATACACAGAGATTTTCCCGTAGATCCCAAAACTGGGACTACCACTTGATTTTTCATTATGTTCCTTTCAATGTTACAATAAATTTTTATACATGCTGAAGTATCCAATACCATGGATCGAAAACCATCGTGTCCAAAAAAATGGACCGAAAACCATCACATCCAAAACCATGTGTGAAAAACATGCACAAAACCATAGGTAGGGCTGCCCAATCTAATATAGGGTCCAAAACCAAAAAAATTTGGGGCACTGCCCCGAGCCCCATAGAGTGGGGTTACCTACACCCCTCAAACCCCCTATGACTCCCCCCGCTACACAATTAGCGCAACGAAGGGCAGGCTACACCCCCTTCTAACCCCTCGGTTAACTACATGGGCTACTCATGGAAAGAATATAATAGAACCCAACACCAAGAAGCTATCTCAATATGTACTTCCCACAAGCCTATCCATCAAGCCTCTCGCTAGTCAACCAGAGAATTTGACTTGGGCAGTGACCCAAGGCTGTACTCCTCCCAAAAATTGTGCAGAAGATTCCAGCCTACCTGCTTGCACTTCCTGAAAAAATTGTGCAAACAAGGGGTGTTAGTGTCTAATAGTCACAGTGATCATATGTAATCTTTCCATGTGATTGATAAAGTCTTAGGGTCAAATTGTTATATTTTCAAATAAAATTTGACATGTTTTTTTATTGTCAAATGAGTATTGAGTCATGTCCTAGGTGTCATTACTACTTCCTCCATTTTCAAGGTCATAAAATGTCATCATGGTCATGTCATCATTCCTTGTGATAGGTCATCAAATGAGTGTCTTGATCATCATTTCGGTTATTAATTCATTCACATACATACTTAAAGGGTTCGAAGTTCCAAATCATAGTTAAGATATGCATTAGTTGTCATCATTTTCTCATGTCAGCAAAATCTACATGGGATTCATGTCATCACCATTGTCACCATCATGGAGTTAGTAATTAGGGATAAGTTTGTCAAAAAGGTATCAAAGGTACATTTACCGCACATGGAGATGTAACCTTTCCAAATAAAGTAATAAAGTTTCAATACACTACCTCATCAAGTCACTTTTCAAAGTACATGATAATGTCACACCATCACCAAACCAAACATTTAGTTTCAAGCTATTAAAAGTCCATCCAATCATTCAACAACTTCATTTCATCCTCTAAGAGTATTGGCAAAGAAGAAAGAGCACGACAAGGAGCCATCTCCTTCACAAACACATGAGGACTCTACTAACCCTATAGCTGCAAGTATTAATGAGACTAGAGAATATTGGCTTGAAAGGTCAATGAGCACTTAGAGAAGTTGTTAAAGAAGGCCAATAGAGATGTCACTATGTAGAGAAACATGGCCACACATTACCATGCTATGAATTTGATTTCTAGCGCTAAGGTAAAGAATATGAAGGAAAAATTCAAGAAGGCCCTAAGAAATCTCAAGAAGAGGGAAAATTTAGATGTTCTAGCTTATGCCTCCTTAGTGGAATAAAACTAGCTCAGAAAACAAGAAAAGACATCAAAATTTTGAACTTTTAAGTATTTTTGTACACAGTCAAAAGGGTCACTCTTAGAAACGCAGTGTGGCGCCCATGTTGCACTTTTTCCGAGGACCTCCAAATGGAAAATGGAAAACATGTATAGGTGTCTTATGGTTATTATATCTCAAAAATCTACTTTTGGTATCTTTTCAGCTCATGCATTTGCAGGAAAAGGTCGAAAACTAATAAAATTTCACCTTTCTGCCACTATTTTTGGTCACACGTTATGCTTCTGGAGTAGTTGTGGAAAATTGAGTTTTAAGTGGTCTTGGAGAAGTATTTTTACTGATTTCAAGCTTTAGTGATATAGAGGACAACCCCAACTACCAATACCAGTCTTTAGTTCAGCTTAAAGATTCACCCAAGTCATTCAATCAGCCTTCAAACTTTCATTCTGGTTTTGTGCCTGCATGCTGTGCTTTTGCAATGCACACAACGTTTCTGTGGAAGAAAGCTTGTTTCTCATTTTCATGGTCAAGAGTTGAATTTTCTCGATGTAATTAGCCTTGAGATGATTCTAAATTATGTAATTAATTATTTTAGAGATGGTTAGAGTTGATTTACTTGTAATCAATGCTTTTAAAGTCAAACTAAGTCAATTAGTGTAAAAAGGGAATTGGTTTCTAACCTCCTTAGGTTTTAGCATGGTTAGAGAATCATGTAATTAGTTCCTAGGAGGTAGGATTTGACCCCTAGGAGGGGGAATTTTGTTTCTCATCTATATTTAGCCAGAATGAACTCAAAGAGTGGGTTGGATACTTGGTAATAATAGTGTGGAGCTAGTGTACACCATTTTATAGTGATATTAAAGACAGTTGTAGCTATAATCTTTTGCTTCTTGTGGTATTCTTATTGATAGTGTTTCTTCTTAGTTTTATCATCAATTTGAAAGTCTACTTCTCCTTGCAACCATATGTATTCTTTCATGTGATAATCTCATTATTTTTAAGAAAAATTCATAAGTTATATGCTCTGTTTTGATGATATCTTCATGTTTGTTGTCCATTTCTTCTGATGAATGAATTCATAGTCATATGCTCATTTTGATCCTTTATTTTTCAACCCTATACCACAATGACAACCCAAATATGTCACTAAACATACCTACCTTGCCTCATTTTTATCCTTGCAATTGATCATTTGAAACCCTAACCTAGTTCCTAGATATATGAACTTGATCCAGCAAACCCCATTTCAAAAACCTAATGAGTTGAATAACTAGCCTAAAACCCTAGTATTCTCTAATCACTTCCATTGGTTGTGTGATTGTTTTAGAGAGAGCCCTCTCTAATTTGGTATGGCAATATACCAATTCAAAAGTTGGTCTGAGGTTACCTCCTTGGCTTCCTTTCTTAGCCTTGGGAAACTAAGGAGTGCTAACATTTTTGATGTCATTGTCGGGAAGGACGAAAGTCGATCTTCTTTGGGAAAGATTGTTCAAGGTTGTAGATCTGATTGTTGATTGTGGACAACAATCAGGCATAGTAAAGGTTGAATTATCCCTCTGTTGATTCCAAGATTTCAAAACAGATTTTCAGAAGGATAACTTCATCAAAGAAGGATGGGAAAATAGTGTGTGAGAGTCAAGTACTTGAACGTGAATTATTTGCAGGATATAATTTTATGTTGCATCAAGTGCCTCTTATTTTTTCCTAAGTACATTAAAGATATTTTTTCCTATCTGTTTAATTCCAATCTAAACTGCAAAATAGTACATAAGCCCCCCTTAACAGATGTATGTCATCCTATTGAAACTACAAGTGCATATCTTGGTTGTAGTAGTACCACTAAACAAGATTCATATGACAATCATAGTCCAAATAAGATAGTTTCCTTTCAAACAACAGTAATGTCTCTTGCCTAGTATGCTCCATTAAAACTGTCAGCCCCTTTGCATGAGTTATCACAGGGTTATTCTCAGAGATTGCCCAAATTTGATAGTACAGGTACAAGATTACAGCAAGGAAACATGTTAGTAGAGTTGTTGATTTTATGGATTTGGAGGAGGTTGATTATGAGGACACAAAATTAAGGTTATTTTCTCAAATCCTTATGGGAGAAGACAAGACATGGTATAAAAGTCTGGTAGCTAGAAGTATTTCCTCTTTCCAACAATTTGAAAATGTTTTCCTCAGCAGATGGGAGGTCAAGGTGAACCTTTCCAGATCATGGACGAGTACAAGAACCTAAAGAGACAATCTTACGAATCAGTCCAGGAATTTTCTACGTGTTTCAACAAAGTTTACAATGCCATACTTGTAGATATAAAACCTCCCCTAGGTTTAGCTATGCTACATTTTCTGGATGGTTTTGAAGCTGAGATTTCTTATTAGCTTAGAGAGAGGAATCTTGCTACTTTTGAGGACATGCAGAAAGTTATGGTTGATGTGGAAGCCAATCTAATGATAAGAAGGACTAGAATGGAAGTTGAAAGGAGAGAAGCAGTTAAGAATATTTCTCCATTGTCAGACCATAGGCTGGATGTAGTGATAGAAACTATGGAAAGGTTAATGCAAACATTTTCCTTGCAAGATGAACCTGCTGTTAGAAGGCAACAAAGAAAACCTCCTTTCTAAGCACAATTGGCGAAAGGAGGAGAGGTTGGTTATTTGTCTCATCATGATATGGACACTAATTGTTTCATTTTTTCATTTGAAGATAGTCTTGAAGAGAAATCAACACTATGCACTCAACAAGAGGATGCTAAAATTTAGCAATTTAAGGAAGGTAGTTAGTTTTCACATGTGGTTTATGATAATGAGGAGAAATTTGATGAAAGTTCTGAATCGGGTAAGCAGTCTTGTAGCTTTGATAGTGAACACAAAAGGAGTGATGAATTCACTGACAGTAGCGCTTTACCTTGATGTTATGCTGCATTTGAATTGATAAAGGAAAATTGTAACCTCACCAAAGTAGAGAAGTAGTCTGAAGCTAGTTTAAAATGGAAGCAACCTTCTATTATATGTGATATTCATATTTTTGTTGTATGGAGGAATCACCCAATCTAAAAACACAGTCATTGATTCAAGAGCTTTTAGTTACCTTGGAACCCATATGCAATGAGTTACGGCATCCCTCGTTGAATTTAAATGATTCGATGGCTAATTATTTAGATGAGTTTTGTAGTCAGAGTGGCCCTCCTTTGGTTGTTCTTGAGCTTGAAAAATGGGGTAAGGGAGATTTAGTTCAGCAAAAAACATTGTTTTCTTGTCCATCAACAGTTGTATTACATTCATCACAAAGGTCACAGGAAGTCTTGCAACCTTATCATCATAGTTTTAAGTTGAATATTCATGAAAGAAAGGATGCAAATAAAAATTTGAACCCATGGTATGAAGACCACTTAGAAAGGAAGTGTAACCTGTCAAATCCTTCATTTTAAGATCCTTTTACTGATTTGTTGTAGTCATCAAGGAAGATGAGTTTTATTGTATTTATGGATCATAAGCACATGTTTAGTGGATGTTTGGAGTTGCATATCTTTTGTTTTTTATGCCTACTCAAGGAAAGTGTGAGCAGGATTCATGTAAGTAGCCATTTTCTAGATTGGTTACACTAGAGGGATCATTTTGCGTGATTGTATATATATCTTCAGTAGGTGGGCAATTATCATCAAGATTTGAAGCTCGAAGTGAAGTCCCTAAGATCCTGATGGTCTCCTTCCATAAGTAAAGTTCAATCAGTTTTTGTTTTTCTTAGTTTAGTTAGTCAGTCATTTGACTGTCAAGTCTTTGTATATGACTACATTTCCCAATGGATAAGGCTACCTAGTCTACAATATTCTTGAAACCTCCTATGAGGATATTCCATCCCCATTTGGATCCAATGTTAGTGTCTAATAGTCACAGTGATCAAATGTAGTCTTTCCATGTGATTGATAGAGTCTTAGGATCATATTGTTATATTTACAAATAAAATTTGACATGTCTTTTTATTGTTAAATGAGTCTTGAGTCATGTCTTAGGTGTCATTACTACTTCCTCCATTTTTAAGGTCATAAATGTCATCATGGTCATGTCATCATTTCTTGTGATAGGTCATCAAATGAGTGTCTTGGTCATCATTTTGGTCATTAAGTCATTCACATGCATACTTAAAGGGTTCGAAGTTCCAAATCATGGTTAAGATATGCATTAGGTGTCATAATTTTCTCATGTCATCAAAATCTACATGGGAGTCATGTCATCACCATTGTCACCATCATGGGAGTTAGTAATTAGGGATAAGTTTGTCAAAAAGGTATCAAAGGTACATTTACCCCACATGGAGATGTGACCTTTCCAAAAAAAGTAATAAATCTATAGCACACTACCTCATCAAGTCACTTTTTAAAGTACATAATAATGTCACACCATCACCAAACAAAAAAATTCAGTTTCAAGCTATTAAAATACCATCCAACCATTCAACAACTTCATTTCATCCTCCAAGAGTATTGGCAAAGAAGAAAGAGAAAGACAAGGAGCCATCTCCTTCACAAACACACAAGGACTCTACTGACCCTATAGCTGCAAGTATTGATTAGAATAGAGAATATTGGCTTGAAAGGTCAATGAGCACTTAGAGAAGTTTCTAAAGAAGGTCAATAGAGATTTCACTATGCAGAGAAACATGGCCAGACATTGTCATGCAAGGAATTTTATTTCTAGGGCTAAGATAGAGACTATGAAGGAAAAACTCAAGAAGACCCTAAGAAAGCTAAAGAAGATGGAAAATTTAGACCTTCTAGTGGATGCCTCCTTAGTGGCATAAAACTAGCTAAGAAAACAAGAAAAGGCATCAAATTTTGAATTTCTGAGTATTTTTGCACACAATCAAAAAGGGTCACTCTTAGAAACACAGCATGCCCATGCTATGCTTTTTACCAGGACCTCCAAATGACAAATGACAAACATGTACAGGTGTCTTATGGTTAGTATATCTCATAAATCTACTTCTGGTATCATCTTAGCTCATGGATTTGTAGGAAAAGGTCGAAAACCACTAAAATTGCACCTTTCTACCACTATTTGTGGTCACACACTGCGCTTCTGAGTAGTTGTGGAAAATTGAGTTTTAAGTGGTCTTGGAGAAGTGTTTTTGTTGATTTCAAGCTTCAATGATATATATGACATCTCCAGTTATCAGTACCAGTCTTCATCTCAGCTTAAATATGTAACAAAGTCATTCAATCAGCGTTCAAACTTTCGCTACGCTTCTGCAATGCACACTACGTTTTTGTGGAAGAAAGCATGTTTCTCAGTTTCATGGTCAAGAGTTGACTTTTATCATTGTAATTAGTCTTGAGATGATTCTAAATGATGTAATTAATTATTTTAGAGATGGTTAGAGTTAATTTATTTGTAATCAATGCTTTTAAAGTCAAACTAAGTCAGTTAGTGTAAAAAGGGAATTGGTTTCTAACCTCCCTAGGTTTTGGCATGGTTAGAGAGAATCATGTAATCAATTCCTAGGAGGTAGGATTCAACCCCTGAGAGAGGGAATGTTGTTTCTCATCTATATGTATTCCGAATGAACTCATAGAGTGGGTTGGATACTTGGTAATAATAGTGTGGAGCTAGTGTACCCCAAATATGTCACTAAACATACCTACCTTACCTCATTTTTATCTTGCAATTGATCTTTCAAAACCCTAACCTAGTTCCTAGATCTATGACTTTGATCCAGAAAACCCCATTTCAAAACCCTAATGAGTTGAACAACTAGCCTAAAACCCTAGTATTCTCTAGTCACTTCCATTGGCTGTGAGATTTTTTTAGAGAGCCCCCTCTGATTTGGTAGGGCTAGATACCAAGTCAAAAGTTGGTCCAAGGTTACCTCCTTCACTTCCTTTCTCAGCCTTGGGAAACTAAGGAGTGCTAACAGAGTTGATCCCCCACTGAGTTGCACTACATAGTCTTAGCATTCCGTGACCAAGCAATGTTGCCCAGAACTATGCAGAGCTTTATGCTACCTTCCATGAAGTATGCATTGCGTAATTCTAGAATCAATCTAGCTGATTGTTACCCAAAACATTGCAGAAGTTGCCCAAGGAGTTATCTCAGTATTCGCTTCCCGCAACCCTATCCATCAAGCCTCTCGCTCGTCAACCGGAGAATTTGACTTGGGCAGTGACCCAGGGTTGTACTCCTCCCAAAAATTGTGCAAAAGCTGACAGCCTTCCTGCTTTCACTTCCTAAAGAAATGTGCAAACAAAGGCAATAGTCACCCGTTGTCTGTCACTGAACCATCTCTGGAAATTATGTAGTTTTGTCACTCAGTCCACCTATTGGCCTGTTATCCACTCCTCAGAAAATTGCACAGTTTTCATGGATAGTACACTTGCTTCCTGGCACCCCATTGAACTCGAAAACTACATAGACATGTATTGCATGATTGCCTCTCAGATATGCACAGTTCTTGCCAGCAAACTCCCGCAACCTAATCCCGACCTCCTCTAGAAATTTGGGTAGCTTTCACTATCAGTGCCTCCTGCTGTTGGCACTGACTTCCCCATAAAAATTTTGCAATTATGCCTCCCATCTGATCCAGATCCCAGGATCATTATTTTTCCAAAATTCTCAACTCAACCTCTCAGTGACCTCTGTGGAGTTTTTCCTGACATTGCCCTGAAGCCTTGCATCCAGGCCTAAAATGTGCTCTATGCAATTTCAGAGTCTTGTCTTCTGTCCCAATCACATGTATCTGAAAGAGAAATATGATGCATCATGGTAGACTAGGGGATTTCTGGATTTGATGTCATCTCGATATGAGTGATTTCAGAGATAGGTACATGGATGATACATGGCACGATGACGAACGAGATGAACAAGGAGCGCATGCTAGGAGATGTGTTCACGAACAGATGAACATATGAAGCATGCCAAGTACTAGCGAAGGGGATACATGCACATGCAACATCGAGTGAACACCAAGACAATCAAAGACTCTACACACCTTGTCATGTGGAGATGAAGCTATGATACACCAAGAGCACATTCATCACTCAGCAGCACAGCAACTCGACATGGACACCACCATCAACATGAACATACCAGCAGTGTCATGTTGAGCCATGTCATGATTTGTCTTGGCCACATAACTACTATGGGTCATACTATTGTAATCATTGAAATGTAACGTGGAAGTCCAAGAGACCAACATACGAAGTTGAAGAGTCATGTCAGTTGAAGCATCGTGTCAGTTGAAGAGTCATGTAATGTCGGGTCCCTATAATACTAGTGATTACCCCATTATTATTGTAGTTATACCCCTTATTTATATTTTTGTGCCCCTATTACCCCCATGTTGTTATTTTTGTGCCCCATAGAATCCCTCTATTGTTATTTTTGTGGCTTTATATTATTATTGTTAGGTCGGCTGGATTATATTGTGACTCCTTAGACTCCTATATATAGAAAGGAGGTTTTGTCATTTGAATCATCAAAGAATTGTTCATTCATGTAATGTAAAGGAGGTTGCCCCTCGAAGAGGCTGAATTCTAAGGCGTTGATCTATATTTTCTATCTTTTCTTGAGCTGGTTTCATAACATTTGGTATCAGAGCTTTGGATTCTAGGATTTCGCTGCTCCAAACAGGTCATCGTGGCATTTTCACTATAAATTTTTTCTGTGACGTTTCAGAAGTCGCAAAAAAAACCCATTTGAGAAGAAATCGTGTTGAACCTTGGGTCCGAATTTCAGAGCTTTTTGCATGATATTTTCGGAGATATGATCTGAGGAAGTTGGTCTTCTTGCAGACTCCTGAATTTCATTCAAAACAGGTGACCTAGGGAGAATCGTCATAACCTTCTCTTTGTGGATCGGATTGAAATTTTGTAAGAAGTTACAGAAAGAGGTCGGATTGTAGTTTCTTGTATGCATGTTTCAGATCCAAAGGTTGAAACAGTGACTCGGGGCACGTCATACAAGTTCACTCTATTGAACTAGCCTAGAAGCAAGTCACTGTGGGAGATTTCACATAACTCTTCCTTGGAGAATCCAATTTGGGTCAGACTTGTGGCATTGGAAAGAGGACACAGAAGGCTACTACAGGTCGCAATTTCAGAACTGGATGATTAGAAATTATAGAGATACATCATATTCAATATCAGGCTTCTACAAAGAGAAAAAAGGTGTGTAGTTTTTTTTTAAATTTTTGCGTAAGCTTGGTTTAACGGAATTCAAAGGGCATAGTAAAGCATTATTATCGGTAACTGATGCCCCGAAAGAAAATGCAAACACCTAGTAAGGAACCTGAAAGCTCTAGCATGACTCATGAAGAAGAGGAAGAAATGCTGCATGATATATCAAAATTACAAGAACAAGTGCAACAAATGTCACGCTCACAAAAGCTAACAGAAGCTAAGATAAATAGCGTGGAATCTAAGATAAAGGGCGTGGAAGCTAAGATGGATGATTCGAAGACAGATTTGAAGAGAGACATGGCAGATTTGAAGACGGATTTGAAGACAGACATGGCATATTTGAAGACAAATTTGACAAATTTTCTACAAGAAATACTTACTAATGGTGAAAAGGTTGTAAAGGAAACTCATGATGTGAACAAAAGTAATGTTAATCATGATTCCATAGACTCTAATGTTGGATCGAAGACCCACCATATTCCAAAAATCGATATGAGGAAGTTTGATGGCAAGGATCCCGCCACATGGATATTACAGATGGAGCAGTTCTTCGATCTCAATAATGTGCAAAACACACAAAAGGTACGTATGGCAACTGTATATTTGGAACCAAATCAGTTTGTATGGTATCAATGGCTTTGCTCTCGTAAAAAATTTATCACTTGGGAAATTTTTACGGAAGAATTGATAGCACATTATGAAGATACAAAAAGCAACACTTTTTTTAGCCAATTGATAAGTCTCAAACAAAAGGGTTCAGTAATGGAGCACATTGAGGAGTTCCAAAAATTGAACATAAGGGTAAAAGATATTCCAGAGGAGCATAGGATTGATGTGTTCATAGGGTCTTTAAAGGATAATATCCAACATGATGTTCGCCTTTGGGAACCTGATTCATTAGAGAAGGCATTCAGGTTAGCAAGAAAAATGGAAAGCAAAATTATGGCAACCAGGAAGCATACCATTCACAACTATAAAGATGGAAGTGTTGTTGCCCCTAGTCTTCCACAACCTATAAGGTTGACACCACAAAAATTGGAAGAAAAAAGAGCAAAAGGGCTTTGTTACAGTTGTGATAGCAAATACACTAAAGGTCATAAGTGTGCTGAGAAGAAATTATTCTACATAGATTGTGAAGAGGAAGAAGAAAAGGAGCAAGAAAGGTCAAAAGAAGAAGATATACTCCAGGAACAAAGCCTAGATGAAGAACAAATAAATCCGACCATATCTTGTAATGCATTGGCGGGAATTACCACTCCTCAAACCATCAAGATAGAAGGACAAATCAAGAAGAAAAAGGTAATAGTGTTGATTGATTCAGGAAGCACCCACAATTTTATTCATTGTAGGGTAGCAAAAGAATTGAATTGCTTCCTATATCCAGCACCAGAGTGTCAAGTGATGATTGCAAATGGAGGAACAATAAATTGCTCTCAAAGGTGCCATAATATCAAGCTATCCATGGGAGAATATGTATTGACTAGCCCAATGCTTTCCATTCCAATGGGAGGTGCTGATGTTGTACTAGGAGTCCAATTGCTACAATCCTTGGGTACAATAGCTTTTAATTTTCAAGAACTTTTCATCAATTTTCTACGAAAGGAAAGGGTTGAATTAAGGGGTATTGTAGGGAAACCAGGAAATATAATCAGCGCTAATGGTATGACAAAGCTTCTAAAAAAGGAGCAAAGAGGTGTAATTGCACAATTATGTTCGCTAGATGTTTCCACATTGGAATCATCTATTTCTCCAGATCTCCAAAAAGTCCTGGACAATCATTCCAAGGTATTTGAGACTCCCAAAGGTCTCCCACCTATGCGTGATCATGATCATGCTATTCATCTGATTCCAGGAAGTGTTCCTCCAAACATCAGGCCGTACAGATATCCCTATGTCCAAAAAAGTGAAATTGAACGTATGGTTGCAGAAATGCTAGAGGCTGGTATAATTCAACCAAGTCAAAGTTCTTTCTCTGCTCCAGTGGTATTGGTGCACAAGAAGGATGGATCATGGCGCATGTGTCCGGATTATAGGGAGCTCAACAAGCTCACTATTAAAGATAAGTTCCCCATTCCTGTCATTGATGAATTACTGGATGAATTGCATGGATCAATTTACTTCACCAAGTTGGATCTTCGTTCAGGATATCATCAAATCAGAATGAAGATTGAAGACATTCCAAAAACGGCATTTAGAACTCATGAGGGTCATTATGAATTTTTGGTCATGCCTTTTGGCCTTACCAATGCACCTTCAACATTTCAAGGTTTGATGAATTCAATTTTCAAACCATTCCTTAGAAAATTTGTGTTAGTAATTTTTGATGATATACTAATCTACAGCAAGTCTTGGAAGGATCATGTTGAACATGTTGACAAGGTGCTACAACTATTGGAGGAGAAACAATTATATGCAAAAAGATCCAAATGTTTCTTTGGAGTTCAGGAGGTGGAATATTTGGGTCATATTGTATCTCATGAAGGAGTTAAGGTAGACCCTAACAAAATTAAAGCCATTAAGGAATGGAAAATCCCCACATCCATAAAGCATCTGCGAGGATTTCTTGGGTTGACAGGGTATTATCGCAAATTTGTTAAGAATTATGGGAGAATAGCAGCACCTCTAACAACATTATTGAAGAAAGATGCATTTTCATGGACTCCGGAAGCAACAAAGGCCTTTGAACATCTTAAAGAGGCAATGTGCCAAGCACCGGTCTTAGCTACACCGGACTTCACAAAAACCTTTATTGTGGAATGTGATGCTTCAGGAAATGGAATTGGTGCTGTTCTAATGCAAGATGAAAGACCCATTGCTTTTGAAAGTCGTCCAATCAAGGGAAAGTTTTTAAGCAAAGCTATTTATGAGAAGGAAATGTTGGCAATACTCCATGCACTTAAGAAATGGTGACCCTACCTAATGGGAAGACAGATCATGATAGCCTTAAATACTTTTTAGAACAAAGATTATCCTCTGCAGAGCAACAAAAGTGCGTCACAAAGATGTTGGGTTATGACTTTGAAATCATCTACAAAAAAGGGAAGCAAAATGTGGTGGCAGATGCACTCTCAAGAAAGGATGAGGATGTGGAAGCATTTTGTGCGCCATTTCTATTATCCAACCAGATTGGATAAACGAAGCAAGGGAGGAATGGAAGAATGATGAAGAAGTGTGGGCACTTATTCGAAAGCTACAACAAGATTCCAGTACTTCTGATACATTTAGCTGGAAAAATGATTCGTTATGGTACAAAGATCGCTTATACCTCTGTAAGAATTCCCAGCTAAAACAAAAGATTCTTATGGAATTGCACACTTCTCCCTTAGGAGGGCACTCAGGATTTTTAAAAACTTACCACAGGGTTAAGAAGGAATTTTTTTGGGATGGCCTTAAATCAGATATTCAAAAGTTTGTGGCGGAATGTTTGGTTTGCCAACAAAATAAAGTTGAAACAATTAAGACACCGGGTCTATTACAACCTTTATCCATTCCAAGCCAACGTTGGGAGGAGGTTTCAATGGATTTTATCACAGGTTTACCCAAGTCTGAGGGAAAGAGTGTAATCATGGTGGTAGTTGACAGACTTACCAAGTATGCACACTTTTGTGCATTATCACATCCATTTAAAGCTAGTACAGTTTCTACTGCATTTATGGAAACAATTCAAAAGCTACATGGAAACCCAAAGATTATTGTAAGTGACAGAGATCCCATTTTCACTGGAAATTTTTGGACATAATTATTTTCTTGTCTTGGTACTCAGTTAGCTCATAGCTCATCTTATCATCCTCAATCTGATGGGAAAACTGAGATAGTAAACAAATGTTTGGAAGGATATCTTCATTGCTTTGTATCTAATAAGCAAACACAATGGGTCAAATGGTTGCCTCTGGCTGAATGGTGGTATAACACTTCCTTCCATACAGCAACAAAAATGACCCCATTTATGGCACTTTATGGGTATCAACCACCATCCATCACATCATATTTAAGAGAAAATTCTAAGGTTCAGGCAGTGGAACATCACATCGAACATCAACAACAAGTCCTCCAACTCTTAAAGGATAACCTCGTGTTGGCACAAAATAGAATGAAACAACAGGCAGATCAACATCGCAGTGAAAGAAGTTTTGATGTAGGTGATTGGGTATTCCTACGGCTACAACCATATAAGCAAATGTCCCTAAAGCAAGCTAAGAAGGACAATAAATTATCACCAAAGTATTATGGTCCGTACAAGGTGTTGCAAAAGATTGGTACTATGGCATACAAATTGGAGCTTCCTGCAGCTTCTCGATTGCACCCAGTTTTCCATGTTTCATGTTTAAAGAAGGTTATAGGCGACAAGCTCCCAGTTCAAACAATATTTCCAGAACTTGACGAGGAAGGAAAAATTATATTGGAACCGGAAGCAGTCACAGAAACAAGAACTCGACAGCTACGAAATCGATCAATTTCAGAGTATCTTATCAAGTGGAAGAACTTATCCGCTGAAGATTCCACATGGGAGGATGAGAATTTTATGCAGAAGTATCCAGAACTACTCAAGCGTTGAGGACAACACTTTTTTGAAGGAGAGGGGCATGTTGGGTCCCTATAATACTAGTGATTACCCCATTATTATTGTAGTTATACCCCTTATTTATATTGTTGTGCCCCTATTACCCTCATGTTGTTATTTTTGTGCCCCATAGAATCCCTCTATTGTTATTTTTGTGGCTTTATATTATTATTGTTAGGTTGGCTGGATTATATTGTGACTCCTTAGACTCCTATATATAGAAAGGAGGTTTTGTCATTTGAATCATCGAAGAATTGTTCATTCATGTAATGTAAAGGAGGTTGCCCCCTCGAAGAGGCTGAATTCTAAGGCGTTGATCTATATTTTCTATCTTTTCTTGAGCTGGTTTCATAACATGTAAGTCAAACAGTCATGAGGGAAGTCGAAGAGTCACAAGGGTCAAGTTCACTATTGGCTATATATACCCCTCATTTGTACATGCAAAAGACATTTTCACCTTGGCTCCTCCCACATAGCCTTGAGAGTCTATAATCTATTCTTTGAAGAGTAAGTAGTGGCTCCAATGCCCCGCTATCAAGGTTAGTGATGTATGGTGTACATATGTGTCTTGTAACTTTCGCTTAATTTAGAAGCATGTTAATAGGCCAACACATTTTCACGCATGTATTGTATTCATTTGTAAGACTATTCTTTGGACGCTTGTAATGAATGTTGATTTAACCTATACTAAGATAGTTGAACTATTTTGGTTGTTTTAGTGAATATGTTGTTGGAAATTTGTTGTATTAGTTGTTATCATTGTCTCACCCATGTGGACTACTCCATCAGACACTAGACAGATTCATTCTTGTAAACTTGTTATAATGACCGTTGCACTCGTGTGGACTACTTCAATGGGTGTTGTACATGCTACCTGTTCACTTTGTTTTTGTGACTATTGTATATGTGTGGACTACTCGCCCAAAATTTGTGCTGATCCTATTGTGTTGTGTGTCTCTAACTGAGTTGGGACTATTCCCTTTTTACTTAAGACTCACTCTCACCCTCTCCCTCTGTAGTGAAAGAACTTAGACACAAGTTACACTAACTAGTCACCAGGCACACGAACCTCGTTGTTTGAAGACCAAGTATACCACTCTCATGTGCTAGCAAGCAAGATCTAAGGCATATATTTAAGATAATGACAATCAGGCCATATTACTAGATGGGACTCCTACACCAAATGGTGTGAGGTCTAGTTGGGACTTCATATCGGGGAGATCCCTTGAATGTTGGCAGGTACAGCACCATCAAATTTTTTGGTGCTAAAAGGAGGGTCGCCAATTGTTTATGGTTAAATGTCCTCTCAACCCCACTCATCAATCATTCGGTCAAGGTAGTAACTCGCACTCCCTCTCACCTACGTGAAACTCTAAAATTGGGTACTCCTCACCTCCTAGACATGAACACAAAATTTTGTATCAGCACCTCCGCTTTGTTTGTCCCATCACTCATCAGTTTTCCAAAGCAGTCAGATTGATCCCAAGAATACAAGATCTTCCATATGCATCAAAGAAGCCAAATACCACTTTGATAGGAGTTTTTGTCTCATTAGTGGAAGACACAGTTCTTACCACTCTCGAAGGTTTGGCAGAAGCTATTAAGAACAAAGAGTAACCTCCAATCTTTCGACAGGGAGAACATGGCACCCTTGTGATCTTGGGCTCAGACTCCGATAGAGAAGGTGGAGGAGGTGGAGGCGGAGATAAACCGACCGAATCAGAGGTAGAACCATCAAATTCTAAAGAAGAGGAGGACGATGAAGAAGAAGAAGACATGGCTGACCAAAACTTGGAATGGATGACTCAGGGACCATTTTCTCTCCTAGGTGCTTTGAACAAGATGCCAAAATGTTCGGAGAGGATGTTCACAAATTATGACCTTGATAAAACAATGAAGGCATAAGACCACTTGGACAACTTCTACCTACAACTGTAGAAACTCGAGGTATGGTATGACGATGTTGCATGAAATTTTTTTCCATGTACCTTAGATGGCTTAGCAATGGAATAGTATCATAGTCTTCCTATCAACTCCATCCAGAACAAGGGTATGTTCAAAAGAATGTTTTTGGAAACAATTGTTGATGACAAGACCCCTGCCATGTTGCTCAAAGCATTATGCAGTCTCAAGATGGATTTGAAAGAGAAAGTGAAAGACTTTAATCAGAGGTTTTTACGCATCTTGAACAAGTTTGTAGAAGACACAAAACCTCATGACTCCATCACTGTCAACTATTACATGTCTACAATACCAAGAAGTATTACAGTTCGTCAAGCAAGCTGTGAAACCAATGTTACTTGAAAATTTTGAAGAGGTGATCGTTATGGAAAAGGACCTGTGTGCGATTGGAGTCATCAAGGATGATGAACCAACAAAGGACTCCAAATATGTGAGAAGGAAGCCCCAGGCTGCTGTGAGTAAGGGGAAATACAAGGAAGCAAGTGACATTGAAACCTTTACTTGTCTTGTCAAGACCTTAACAACAGAGGTGTCTGAACTTAAGCAACAAATGGTCGAGACATATGCTAGAAGTCAGCCTCCTAGACAACAAAAGAGGAGCATGTCATCAGGTAGCAGAAGCTTCCCAGCTAAAATTGTGTAGAGCTCTAACTCAGTGTTCTAGATGGAAATGTGCACAAACTCCAAGTGTTTCTCATTCCATGAAGACCATCACCCAGAAGGGACTTTTCTGAAATGGAACTGAGTTGTGGACTTGATGTTAAACGGTATGAGAAACATGGTAAACAATGTACAGTATCAACTAGAAGATGAAGATGATGAAGAATATGCGGCGTCTGATGAGGAACCAAGTACTTGGCAGGTGATCAACATGTATCAATGCTCACGTGCAACACAGAAAATGAACACCGAGAAGAAACCCCAAAAGAAAAATGGTCGATACAATCTTAGAAGTCAAAGGGGTCCCCGTACTATTAGGGAGGTGCAAGAAAAGATGGAACTAATGATGAGGAAGGTTCATCCACCAGTCGTCCCAAAGTACAAAGCACAAAGCAAGCCTAGGAAGACATCTACAAACAAGAGTACATCCATGAGCAGTAAACTTTAGAACACTCCACCGGACAGTACAAACATGAGTCTAACCACTGACACCTCAGTGAGTTTACTCGCTCTTGACTATAATATTGTTGAAGATATGAATAAAACTCGTGAAAACATCTCTTTTTTCGAGTTATCTAAGCTCAAGGGTCAGCAAGATATTTTGTTACATGCTTGGGGAAAACATCTGCAAACAGTACAACCTCTACCAGCAAGGGAGCAAGCACATCTTTCGGTTCACTCACAACTATGCTCAACACACTCCAGATGGAAGAAGAAAATTGTGTTTGCCCTCCATCGTTGCTCTCATTTGAATTTTTTAAGTGCAATGTCCACAATTATTTGGTTGACTCTGGTGTATCATCTAACATCATGCCACTCTTCATTGCCAAGAGGATTAATGCACAATGGAGTAAGACATATGCGCAGATCATCTAACTAGATTGAGCATGCATACCAGCCATTGGTGAACTTCACGATATGATCATTTGGTTATCTCATGATGACTCATTTCACCAATGCATTAACCTTGTCATTGTGGACATAGTGGAATCATATGGCTTACTGCTTAGTAGAGACTGGTCTAGCAAGTTGAATGGGTACTATGCCATAGACTGGTCACACTTAAGGCTTCCATATGAGGGAAAAAACAATCACATACGGGTGTTATCCGAGAGATACATGAAACATAATGTCACTCCCATCAATGGTGAGAACGAATCATTGGCTTTCGCGGAACTCATGTTTGGAAACTACCTCTTGGAAACATAGCTGGGGTGTTATCTCGCACAGCCAGCTCCAACCCCACCAGATATGCAGTTGGGTCTCCTTCCTTGTCCAACTGATGGAAATGAAACATGTACAGTACATTGTAACACTAGTAGTAGTAGCAGTAGCACTAGTAGTACTAACACATCAAGCGATCCATGTACAGACAAGTTGTGGACCATGTGTTTTGATGGATCAAAGACACAAGATGGCTCAAGAGCCGGATGTGTCTTGATAGACCCAAAGAATAGGAAACACTTGATCTCAAGTTGCTTGGAGTTCAAGTGCAAGAAAAACACTGTTGAATATGAAGCACTCATATTGGGCTTGCACAAAGCCTTTATCCTCAATGTTGTTGCATTAAAAGTGTAGGTGATTCAGAAATTTTGGTACAACAGGTACATAACACCATACAATGTTTTTCACCTCATCTCAAAAGTTATCAACAAGAGGTATGGTGACTGATCTCTAACTTCCAATCTTTCAATATCATTGTTGTGCCAAGAATGCGTAATGCAACTATTGATGCCTTAGCTAATGCAGCTGCTAGGATGACACCACTTAGGTATAGGTTTACTATTGAAATTTTGTATAAGCCTTCTATCCCTAATAACATAACTAATTTACACGTTTTTGATGATGATCAACAGATACTTCACTTCATGACCAACACTGATGTCTTCAAGGACGCAGCAATTGATGAAGATGAGCATGAGTAGTCTCTGCAAGCTGCAGCTGATGAAAAGAAAGGAAACCTCATCCCCAAGGGTGTGGTATCTCTCAAAAAACTCTATGACTTGTAGAACCACTTTCAAGGGCCAAGGAACAACAAAACCCACAATTCCACCATGATGTGTGAACAAATCAACTTTGTAATAGATCAAGATCCGAAGTTCGTCAATCTCTATACATGTTGCACACCACAAGAGCAGCAAGCCTTTGTCCCCTTACTCAAGTAGTACTGGGATGTGTTCTCATGGACATACGATGATTTGAAAACATATGACACACAACTAATCCAACATGTGATTATGATTAAAGAAGGAGTCAAGTCATTTCAGCAGAAGTCAAGAAACGTACATCCGTCACTTGAACCCCTCATACAGAAAGAATTGACTAAGTTGTTGGATGCCGGGATCATTTACATAGTTCATTATTATACATGGGTTTCTAACTTAGTTCCAGTATGTAAGAAGTCTGGGGAGATCCACTTATGCATTGATTTCCGAAACTTGAACCGCGCCTCAAACAAAGATAACTACCTCGTGCCGTCAATGGAACACATTTTATAGGAAGTATCTGGAGCGGAAATGTTTTCTCTTCTCAATTTTTTTTCAAGATACAACCAGGTTCTAGCAGCGGACTCGAATAGACTGAAAACTACCTTCCATACCAAGTGGGGTGCGTTCGCCTACAAAAGAATTCCATTTGGGCTTGTGAACGTAGGTGCAACCTTTCAACGTGCCATGGACATTGCCTTTCATAGACTTATCAGACAAAGCATAGTGTTGTACCTTGATGACATGACTATCTTTTCTAGAAAATGGTCAGACCACATACGCCATCTAAAGAAGATATTCGAGAGATACCAGAAATACAAGATATATTTGAATCCCAGGAAAATAATATTTGCAGTGTCTGAGGGGAACCTCCTAGGGCACATTATTGCCAAAAGTGTGATCAAGGTTGATTCGGACCAAGTTCGAATGATCACATAGATTCCTCACCCAGCCAACAAGAAAGCCATTCAGTCCTTCTTGGGAAAGATAAAATTCCTCCAGAAGTTCATCTCGGAATATGCGCAGATAGTGAAACCTATGCAAGACATGATCAAGAAGGATGCAAACTACACCTGGGGTAAGAAGGAAAAGAATGCATTCACTCATATCAAGCAGGCTATAGCAGATGCGCTTACACTTTATAGCCCAGAAATTAATAAGAATTTCTTCCTATACACCTTCGCCTCCGACAATTCACTTGTTGTAGTACTCACTTAGAAGGATGAACTGAACGACGAACATCCCATCTCCTTCATGAAACAATGTAAACTTTGAAACTAAAACTGATACGATTACCCGTTTTTTTGAGGTAGCAAAAAAATTATTTGATTTTGAAAAGTGTTGATTCAAAATACAACCTTTTTTTTATTTGGAGCATATTTTAGCCACTTTACTTTGAAACGGGAACTGATACGATTCCCATTTTTTTCAAGTAGCAAAAAATTCATTCGATTTTGAAAAGTGTTGATTCAGAATGCACCATTTTCTATTTTGAGCATATTTTAGACACTTTAAATTTTCTTATGAACATTTTTTTTTAAATGTTCATGATTTTGATGTTGATTTTGAAAAGTGTTGATGAGGCATCAACCACTAAAATTTTCTTATGAACATTCTTTTTAAATGTTAATGATTTTCATGTTGATTTTCAAATTGTTGATGAGGCATCAATTCTTTTTTTAAAACACTTATTTTATACACTATAAATTTTCTAATGTATTAGGTGTGAATATAATTTTTTTAAATTTTGGTAATTTTCATCTGGATTTTGAAAAGCATCAACATTGTTTTCTAAGACATATTTTTGACACTTTAAAATCAATTATCAAATTGACAAATATTGAGATCAATTTGAAAAACAACCAAAAAATACAAGTTTAAAAAATAATAACAAGTAAATAAAAAGATATATTAAAACACAAAAAATACAAGTTTAAAAAATAATAACAAGTAAATAAAAAGATATATTAAAACATCTAAAAAAACACGACTTTAAAAAAGAAAAAAAAAAACAACAACAAAGCAAAACAAAACAAAAACTTAAAATATTAAGAAATAAAAACTAAAACAAACAAAAAAAAAATAAAAATTAATAACAAAGAAAAATATAATCAAATTAAAAACATGGAAAACAAAATAAAAATAATATATAAAAGATGAAAAATATACACATTAAATTGTAAAAAGAGAACAAAATTAATTTCAAATTTTTAAAAATTATATTAAAAAAATTAAACAAATACAAGAAATTATTTTTAAAAAATGATACTAGATAATTAAAAAAAAAAAAAAAAAAAACGAAATAAAAAATCATATAAACATTAAAAAATAAATATTGAAACCTATTTTAAAAAAAATCATAAATAATTTTTAAAACATGACCTTTTAAAAAAATTAAAAGAAAATAAATTAAAAGTTAAAAAAAATGGCCCGCCACTCACACAGGTCCATTGGTCTATGGGGGTGGGGTGAGAGCGGCTGCACGCAGCACCCCCTGCCCCACCCCCGTGGCCCAACAGTCCCGTGAGAATGGAGGCCTGATTCTAATAATTGGGCCTCCACCCGGCCATGGCGCCATTTTATTTTAATATTTTTAATATTTATTTTTAAATGTGCTTTTTGTTTTAATGTTTTATTTTAAGTTTTTATGATTTTTTTATTTTTTTTTAATGATGTTTTTTTTAGTTTTTTTTTTTTAAATGATCTTGTATCATTTTTTTTTTTTTTTTTCTTTTTTCTTTTAGTTTATATTAGTGATAATATCTTGTATTTTTTATTTTTTTAATTTGTTTGCTTTTTTTATATAATTTTTAAAATTTTATCATTTTTAAGTTAATTTTGTTTTTTTTTTTACATTTTTATGTTTGTTTGTTTTTGTCATTTTTAATATATATTCTTATTTTTTTTGTTAGGTTTTTAATTTGATTATATTTTAGTATATATGTTTCTTTGCTATTTTTTTTATTAATTTTGTTTTTTTAGTTTTTTGTTTTCTCAATATTTTAATTTTTTCTTTTTTTTTGTTTTTTTTTTTTTAAGCATGTTTTTTTTTAATGTTTATTATATCTTTTTCCTTTTCTATCAATGTTTTAATTTTTATTTTCTTTTGTATTTTTCATTTTTATTTATTTATTATTTTGTTTGATTTTATTTTTTCCTGCAAGGTCCGTGTTGATCCTCGACTAGCAACCCGATCCCATTATGTGTCAATTTGATAGTTGATTTTAAAGTTTTTGTTATAATGTATCGAGTTCGACCCCACAATGTGTCAATTTAATGGTTGGTCTTTAAGCTTTCATTAGAATGGGTCAGTTCACCTACACTGCTTGTCAATTTGATGGTTTATTTTTAAATTTTTGTTGCAATGTGTCAAGTTGCCTTAGGGTAAGATTTTGAAGTTGTTATACTTTTAGCATTTGAAAAAAAATTACTCTTCATATAATGACTCTTTCATTCAGGTATTCATTTAAAAAATAAATAGCTATCAAAAAATTTCATAATGCCATGGTTGAAATATGTTGAAAACTTAAAGTTTTTTGTAATCATGACCTTTGGTTTTAATTTCGTCATTGAAAAATTGTAAAAACAAAAACCTTTATTCTAGCATCAACATTTTTCGTTTTCAGGCTGTTTTTCATGTTTTTTTTTTTTTTTTGGGGGGGGGGGGGGGGGCGATTTTGGCTAGAGCTCTCATTTTGAGGTTACAGATCCCGTTTCAAAGTTTACATTGTTATGTGTGCAAGCATTTAGGGACCCGAACTCAACTACCCCATTGTAAAAAACAAGCATACACAGTATACAAGGCGGTGAAACACTTCAAACCCTACTTGCTGAAAAACCATTGCATAGTCTTTGGGCCACACCCAATAGTCAGATCATCGCTTGTACAACAAGAGCTGGGTGAAAGATGTGTGAACTGGATGATAGGCTTGCAAGAGTATGATCTTGATATCAAGCTAGTTCACACTGTCAAGGGTCATGGTCTCTGTAGACTCATAGCTGAAGCAGTCCATGCACAGGAGGAAGAAGAAGAGCTCCTTGGTTGGGAGTAAGAAATCGAGATGTACGATGTAGAGAGAGCACCACCCACTTCATACAGAAACTCTTGGTATGAAGATGTGTGCCAGTACCTTGAGCATGGCACCATACCCTCTCACTTCTCCATGAGACAGAAGAGGGCACTTCGCCTCAAAGCATTACCTTATCAGTTGGTGCATGGAGTGCTTTACAGAAAGCATAGCAACAAAATTTTGCTCAAGTGCCTGGAGGCACATGATTCAGAGAAGTTCTTGCATGATCTACATGATGGACCAACCGAGGCCACTTCGCAAGAAACACCACTACACACAAAGTCATGCGAGTCAGTTTCTACTGGCTCATATTATTCTAGGATGCACATGCCTATGCCGACAAGTGCCCAGTCTGTCAACGATATGCCAGAAGAACACGAAGGTCAGCAGCCCCACTACACCCTGTTACAGTGACTGCACCATTTCAACAGTGGGGCCTAGACATCATTGGGGAAATCTTCCCACATTCATCAAAAAAGCACCACTACATCTTGATAGCTACATATTACTTCACATGGTAGACAAAATCAATTCCGCTTAAGCAAGTGAATGACCAGGAAGTCATCAGCTTCCTTCAACAAAACATCATCTCATGATTTGGCATTCTATTATCACTTGTTTTTGGCAATGCAACTTTCTTTTCATCTTTAAAGCTTTATGATTTTGCATTGCAATATGGTATCATGCTTAAACACTCAGCTAACTACTACTCACAAGGAAATGGTCTAATTGAATCTACAAAAAAAAACCTTATCTGCATTATCAAGAAGACCATTTACTCTAGATAACGTAGTTGGCACTCTGATTTGAAAAATTCTTTATGGGTTGAGCATGCAACACCCAAACTCTCTCTAAACACTTCACCATACTTCCTGATTTATGGGAAAGAAGTCATCCTTCCACCAAACATCTACTTGCCTGCTCTCCAATTGTCCCAAGAATCTCAAGGCAAGCCTTGTCTGTTAGTTCAACATAGGATGGATACACTTCACAAGTTGCAAGAATAAAGGATGAAAGCAAAAAAAAATTCACACTCCACCAGAACCGTATCAAGATATGGTTCGACAAGAAGTCTGAAGAGAACGCTAACTTCGATGTGGGTGATTTAGTCTTGAAATGGGACAAACCCTATGAAGATAAAGGCAAACATACAAAGTTCCAGTCCATGTGGCTTGGTCCATATATTGTTTAAGAAAATCTTGGCCCACACACGTATAGTTTGCAATCACTTGAAGGGAGGATTGACAACCTTCCTGTCAACGACCAAGATTTAAAGCATTATTTTCAATAAGTTAGGGCCACGCCCTATGCCATGTACATAGTATGTTTACTACTATTGTCTTTTCACTTTGCTTTGCTATTTTTTCCTCATTTTGTTTTGTTTGCTTAATATCATGTTATTTTTGGTTTTTCCAATAAGTGTTTCCCTCTACTAAGTTCTATCTTTTGAATGAGTATGTGGCTGAGATCCAAAGAGTCTTGTAACACTGCAGCACTTGGCCAATACTGTGTCTATCTTCTCTGTGCTTGGTTATAACCCTCGGTCGATGAAGTCTCAACGGAAAATACAAGTCGTCTACAAGGGAAGCTCTAGTCCAACCATGAACCTATGTCCACACTGGAAAATCCCATGCCTATACTCAGTCCTCTGCTCTATGTGTTCAAGCTCATCCAACTAGTAAAAATGGAGGGGAAAATATAAATGAGAAAACCTAAATCAGAGGTCTTACATGCTTCTCTGAAGGAACGACCTCTTCTGCTCTCAATAAGTCGGGATCCCTCTTCCGCCCCAAAAATAAATAAGTTCATATGCACAGTCCTTTTTTCAAAAAATACAAAGGTGAAAGAAGAGAAAGGATTCCTGCACAAAGAGGTGAAGCATGCAACTCCACCGAGGTACTGACCAGGTTCGTTGGTAGTGGAGCAATGTGTGTGTTCCTGCATGGCACCATCAGGGTACTGTCCAAGCCTGTTGGTAGCAGAGAAACACTAGAGATGAAAACTTATAGTCTGAAAATTTTAAACTCGCAAGCCAAACTACCCTTCCTGATTTTGAAACATTATGATCAAGATGAAGCTTGATGTTTTGTTTGATTGAGTTAGCAAAAGGTGAACCATGTCTATCCATTGGGTAAGTGGGGAAACTAAAGTAACCCACATAGAGGTTCAATACTCCTTGATAGACCAAGGTCATGTGCTATCAATGAACCGAAACAGAGAAGTTGGTATTCAACCAGTGTGTCGCCAAGTGTTTTAGCGGCTGCAACACCCTCCAAAATTTTGGCATGCATCTAATTTCAGAGCCTTCCTTGGTTTTTCCTTGAAGATTGCAAACACTTGGGCTCATCCCATCAGCTTGTTTCGAGTCTTGACACCCTCTTTGCTTAACCATTCACCAATCTCCTTTTAGCATGTTGGTTTCAATGTCATGCTTGCAGTCTTGTTTTGGCTATGTTGAAGGTTTGTCTTTGTGTGTACAAGTTGTGTTCACTATGTAAACATCAGTCACACTCGTCACTCGCACCCTTTAGTCAGTCACACTGACATGTTGTCTAGTTAGTTTGAGGTGTCGTGTCGTCGAGTCATGTTGAGTGTGTGTTCTCAAGGTCATGTATGCATGAGTTCACTCGCTCACACACTTAAAGATTTTTCCAAATATCCATCCACCAAACCACCCTCCATCAGTTGGTCCCCCACTGAGCTACACTGCGCAGTCTCAATGCTTAGTGACCAACCACTGTTGCCTAGAACTGTTCAGAGATTGAGGTTTTCTTCTAGGTATTCTGCACTACACAATTTTGGAATCAACCTGCCTGACTGTTACCCAGAATAGTGTAGAAGTTTCCCAAGAAGTTATCTTAGTCTGCACTTCCCGCAAGCATATCCATCAAGCTTCCCACTGGTCAACTAGAGAATTTGACTTGGTTAGTTACCCAGGGTTGCACACCTCCCAAAAATTGCGTAGAAGTTGCCAGCTTCCCTACTTGCACTGCCTGGAGAAATTGTGTCGACAAGGGAGACGTGCACCTGTTTCCTGTCACTGCACTATCTCTGGAAATTGTACAAGTTTGTCAGTCAGTCCCCCTACCGACCTGCTAGCCACTCTTCCTAAAAATTGCATATTTTTCATGGACAATCCACCTACTTCTCGACACCCCACTCATCCCTGAAACTATGTAGACATGTCCTACATGACTTCCTCCCAGATATGCGTAGTTCTAGCCAGCAAGCTCCTGGAGCCCAATCCCAGCCTCCTTTGGAAATCTGCATATTTATCACTGCCAGTGCCTCCTGCTGCCGACACTGCCTTCCTTGGAAAAATTGTGCACTTTTTCCTCCTAGCTTAGCCAGATCCCGCAAATGTCATTGTTGTCCCAAACTGCTCAACCTAGTCTCTTAGTGACCTCTATGAAGTTTTTCCTGACATTGCCCTGGAACCTCACATCTAGGCCTAAAATGCGCTCTATGTAGTTTCATAGCCTTGTCCTCTCTCCTAATCACATGCACCCGAAAGAAAAAGATGATGCATCATGGCAGACTAGGGTATTTCTGGATTTGATGTCGTCTCGTCATGAGTGATTGCAGTGACAGGTACATGGATGAGACATGGCGCGGCGATGAACGGGATGAACAAGGAGTGCATGCTAGGAGACTTGTTCATGAATAGATGAACATATTAAACATGTCAAGCACTATCGAAGGGGATGCGTGCACATGCAACATCAAGTGAACATCAAGACCATCGAAGACTCTACACACCTTCTCATGTGGAGGTGAAGCTATGATACACCAAGAGCACACTCATCATTCAAAAGCACAAAAGCTCGACATGGACACCACCATCAGCATGAACATACCATCAATATCATGTTATGAGTCATCTCGGCCACATCACTACTGTGGGCCATACTGGTGTAATCAATGAAATGTAATGTGGAAGTCCAAGAGACCCACATACGAAGTTGAAGAGTCATGTCAGTGGAAGAGTCATGTAAGTCAAATAGTCATGAGGGAAGTTGAAGAGTCACAAGAGTCAAGTTCACTATTGGCTATATATACCCCTCATTTGTACATGCAAAATACCTTTTCACCTTGGCTCCTCCCAGATAGCCTTGAGAATCTATAGTCTTTTCTCTGAGGAGCAAGTAATGGCTCCAACACCCCGCTATCGAGGTTAGTCATGTATGGTGTACGTATGTTTCTTGGAACTTTCACTTAATTAAGAAGCTTGTTAACAGGCCAACATGTTTTCACACATGTATTATATCCATTTGTAAGACTATTCTTTGGAGGCTTGTAATGCATGTTTCTTTAACATGTACTAAGATAGTTGAATTATTTATGTTGTTTTAGTGCATATGTTGTTGGAAATCTATTATATCAGTTGTTATCGATGTCTCGCCCGTGTGGACTACTCCGCCAAACACTAGATAGATTCATTCTTGTAAACTTTTTATAATGATCATTGCACTCGTGTGGACTACTCCTCTGGGTGTTGTACATGCTATCTTTTCACTTTGTGTTTGTGACTGCCGCATCCGTGTGGACTACTCCATCGAAAGCTATGCAGATCCTACTATGTTGTGTGTCTCTAACGGAGTTGGGAATATTCCCTTTTGACTTGAGACTCACTCTCACCCTTTCCCTCTGCAGTGAAAGAACTTAGACACATGTTACACTAAGCATTCACCAGGCACACAAACCTCGTTTGAAGATCAAGTATACCACTCTCATGTGCCGATAAGCAAGAGCTAAGGAATATATTTAAGATAATGGCAGTCGAGCCATCATAACGGATGGTACTACTACACCAAATGGTGTGAGGTCTAGTTGGGACTTCATACCTGGGAGATCGCCTAAATGTTGGTGGTTCCAGCACTGTCAATAGGGACTAAGTAAGGAGATTGGTTTGTGTGTTAGAAAATAAACTAAGTGATAAAACACAAACCAATATGAAAAGGATAAGTCTCGGCCAAAGCATGGATACCTAGATCGGTGCAAGATGAGTTTTTATGGTTTAGAAGGAAGGCTCCAAAATTGAAGCATATGAAAAATTTTGGAGGGTGGTTCTAGCCACTACAACATTGGTGACACACTCGTAGAACTCTAGCTCTCCATATGGACCTTGTCTCATGCAAAATAATTCTAACTCTTCCGAAAGTATTGTTAAGTTATTTGATTATCATAGCTTCTTCACTTAACTTGAGTTAAAGATGTAGTCCCTACCATTATATTTATCGGTAGCACACATACCAAGCCAAGTCAAGCTAAGTTGTTGCATTTGGGGATGAGGGGTATATAGCTTCAAAAGTAAAATATATTGTTAGAGTTTTAGTTTCATCTCTGGTGTTGCTCTACTGCTAGTAGGCCTGGACAGTACCCTGACGAAGTCACTTCAAGAACACAAGCATTGCTTCACTTCCAGCGATCCTCAACAATACCCTGATGGAGTTATTTACTTCACCTCTTTTCACAAGAATCCTTTCTCTTCTTTCACCCTTCATTTTATTTTATTTTCATTTTTCATTTTAATTTTCAAAGAATTGTGCATAGGAAATTATTTATTTCATGAGGCGGAAGAGGGATCCTCACTTATTGAGAGCAAAAGAGGTTGTCCCTTCAGAGAAAGATATTTGTATATACCTATGACATATGCGTTAAGGATTTCCCCCTCTCCTTACTATACATGACTGAGTTGACAAGGGTTAACCAAAAATAGAAAATCAATTAGAGTAGGTCGTAATAGTTGAGTGTAAGCATCGTGATTTCACCATGACTCTATCTAAAAGGAACCTATTTTCCATCAGGGTATCATTGACTAGAAGAAATTCAAGACTCGCACAAAGAGAGGGAATAGACGAATAGCCAAGTTTTGATAGTTGTACAAGTTCCTCTTGGATTTCACCCTGCTTGTCTACAAAGCCAAACACAGTTTCATGTGAAAACTAACCTATTGGTGGAAAATCAAAGAAACAAAGGAAAGAAGCAAGACAAAGCAAGATATTCAAGAAACAAACAAGAAAAGAAAAATATGCCTACTCCTAACCTAAGAAGAACCTAGGCCAACTCATGTAAAGTGATATTTCCAATGCAGCGATTAGCGCATTGGTTGGACCATGAATGTGAGAGCATGATCGAAAAGAAAGATATGCAAGAAAACCAATAGATAAGAAAGATAAAACAATGCAAACCAATACTTTCAAAGCTTGAATGCATCTACAACAAAATAAAAATGGAAAGCATGTGAAAGGCACTCTACGGATATATCATGGTGTCCTAACACAGTGCTTGTGGAAGATGAGCATGTACACAACTTTGAACTTGAAAAATCAAAAAACATAAAGAATGAAGAAAAGTTCCATTTTGCAATAGTGCTTGCTACTTATGAATCCTCAAATGCTTGAGCAATAGGATCATGTGATTCCGGTGGAGAATGTGAAAATGGCAGGGCATAGTGATTTTCAACGTGAGCAACAAAGTGATGAGGAGCCTAGAAAGATTCCATATAATTATGATCTGAACTGGAACTAAACTCAATGCTACGAGAACTTGACATAACCATCAGCTCAGGGTAAAGTGCCTTGACATCTTGAGGACTTTTTAATTCATCATAAGATGGATCATCAAAGACTGATGGCTTAGAAAGATCAACAGTGGACAAACTAGAATCGTGATCAGATGAATGAATGAAAAGATCATGAAAGAAATGATTAGAAAGTTCAAGATGATGGACAAAGGTGTCCTCGTGATCTGATGAATCATAAAGCGGGGATGATGGAAAATTAGAAATTTCACCCTCTATGTTTCCGGAAAGGTAAGATGAGAGATTGGGAGGATCAGGGAAGATATATTTCTCCTCTTCACATTGAAATGAAAAACTGACATTCGACACGTTCTGTGAATGATCGGAAATAGAAACATTTAGAAATAAATTTTCACGAGATGGAACAAAACTGATAGAATTTTGGAATATGTCAGTATAAGGCAGACGAGGTGCGTACAAAAGGATATCATCCTTCACTATGGATTCTTGTTTAGATTCCCACACATACTCATCAAAAATGATATCACAAGTTGTTCAACACCAAGTCCATCTAGAACTTGATCCTCGTGAACATCATGTGTGAGGTATGAGATAGATGAACCCATCAAACAAAAATCTAGAGCATCGAAGGATGAAGGATGAGGAGATAATACATCAGCGTACTCATCAGAGCTACAATCCAAATCTATGTAGAAATCCTGAGTAGGTGGAGTAGGAGGAGATGGTGATAAATCAATAGGTGGATTCTCAACTTCCCCCACCTCGACCTACAAATCTAGAGTTATTTGATGGGAAGGGATGGAGGGTCACTTGGGACAACAACCTTGTCCATCTCAGATTTAGAAGCTAAACAGTAAGGTATGTTGGGAGAGGTTTGAAGGATTATAAGTCATGTTTTTTTTAAGAAACTTGAACAAGATATTAAAATCTTTCATCCAAGAATTCTTAGTCAACTTCAACTTCAGGAAATTCAAAACAGTAGTGAAAAAAATGATCGTGAAAATATTGAAGAGATTAGTCACATGATTGTCGCAATTTTTAATTTTTTCTATTAAAGGTTTTACAGTCATAAAGAATGAAAGCACAACACAAATCTCTAAAAAAACTAAACAAAATAGTGTATAGAGGTTGCAGGAAATGTGTGACACCATTGCTTTCTGTGCCCTTCAAGTGTGAAAGTGAACCACCCACAGGCAATATCGTCAGACGGGACATCATGCCTATCATGAAAGCCAGAAAAAGAAACTGTGTGCCTAAGAAAGGTTACTCCACCCTCACCATTAAACTTAAATATGGACAAGGCTTCTAAAATTCTTGCCAACACTTAAAAATTTGCAGAGTTAGAAAAACATGTCAGGGTTTTGATTTGGATAGAAGTCATGAAATATGTGTAGAAATTCAAAACAGACTTCAAGGGCTCTACTTGTCATCTGACCCTCCTTCTAGTGACAGAAATGTTGATGGTGTTGGACCCGCCACCATTCAAGGGATCACCCTGATATGAAGTCCCAACTAGACCTCACACCGTTTGGGGTAGGAGTCCAAGCAATGGGTGGCAGTGCAATCCATTAACCACGGTAACGCGCAGAGGTAAATATGATAACTTTGGGTGAGATCAAGTGTGTGACCCTACGAAGAGCCAAGTGTGATGCGTGAAGGTTCTAACACATAGATGGGAAAAGGAAGTGCACCCCTTAGAAGCATGTAATAGTACATAGCTTGAAAGGAACACATGGGCCAAATGAAATCACAATATAAAATGCAGAATAGTCCACAAATTAAAGTTATGAGTTAATCCAACAACACGCTTTCAACAACATTCATACAAATGCATTCAAAGTATTTCATAATAAAATGTGTAAGTTAAACAACATACATTTCCAATACAACAAGAGTAGTCATACTATATTAACAACATATGCATGAAAGTGTGTTGGTGATGAGCCCCAAAAATGGATAATTATTTGGGCTCATTCAACCTCCTAATTCGACTCAATCCACCATTCTCATTAGTTTATTGCATGTTTTTTATTATATTTATGCTAATAGAGTGAATTGGGTTAGTCATTATGCCAACAAATCTAATGTGTGCTTTGTGTAGCCTTTTTGGTCAATTTGGAGACAAAATTGAAGGTTTTAATGAGCACTTGGCAGCCAAATTCGTGGGAGAACAAGGGAGAGGATTTGTAGGAAGGTGTCCCCTTCATTTATGGACCCTTACCTTGAATTCTCCACCATCAGCTCGGAGTTCAAGGGCCACCAAATCAATTAACACAAGGGCAGCCAAGCAAGTCAAGTAGGACTGTTGTTAACTACAAGTTTTGGGCAGCCGAGTCCCTAAAGTTTAGAAGGACTGTTGGGGTCCTCAATTTATATAAATAAGAAGGCTTAGGGCCTCATTTTGGTTAGCCAATGGTTAGTAATTTTGTAGGCAGAAGTTAGCTAGTTTGTATTTCGATTTTTAGGCAATAGATTAGCTTTACTTTCAGCTCATTTTCAAGTTCTCCTTGTGGACAGTTTTGATGTAACTCTTCTTTTCTTTCTCAATAAAGATGAATCCAGCTTTGCACCAGCTCTAAATCTCTCTTAGCAGGCTATAGCTCTTGGGGTTGGGCCCATCTCAAGCGCCCAATACCTCCTTTGTTTATCTTTATGTGTTTTTGCTACATTCTTAGAATAAAATCTACTATTTAGATTCAAATCTTGTTTTTTTAATTAGGTTGTTTTTGATAAGTAAAATAGCTTTTCATGCTCAGATTTAGTTGATAGGTTGTTAACAGAAAAAGCTTCAAGAAAAGGGCCATAAAACATCTGTGGTTTCACCTCTCCCTTAGCGGGATCAAGAGCTGTGACTAGGATGACTTTGCTGCCAACAAAAACACTTTCTTTGCTTCACCATGCAATCATTAGTGTTCAAATCTCATTTGCAGAACTTGATATCAGTTTTGGATGCATGTTTAGGTTTATGATTGCTTAGTTGCATAGTTGTTTCACATGGTTTCATTGCAAATAAACTTCTGTCCATTTCCTTTGCTGTTATCTAGGTCAGATTAGGTCAAAGTAATTAGGTTCTTGATTTTCCAAGTCTTCATTTGTCAAATTTGAAAAACGACTTGCAGAGCACCTGTACCACTCCTTCACCTACTTATTCTTCATCAGAACCATCCACTCCACCCTCTACTTAGAATCCTTGCCTCACGTTTGCCATTCGCTCCCAAAACCCTAATTTTTGTGCAACATTGCTTCACTCTCCCTTGAACAAATCGAACCATCCTCACCATTCCTTAGATCCATCCACCAGTTCCTGGGCCACTTCAGACCCCTATCCTACCTCCATATCCATTCATGTATCTACCCTCACTCACCCATCCTCCAAAATCCAATTTTTAAACATCCTGTAGAACCCCTGCAGACTTCCTGTAGAAGCTCATAAACGTGGTTTCTTGGCAGCCAAACTTTGTGAAACTCTCTGGAAGGGTGTTAGGGACCCCTTAGGCCCTCTCCGAACCTTTCCGACCTCCTCCAAGCATTTCCTCTCGCCAATCCACCTCTGCACAGTAAAAAATGGTTAGAAGCACATGCATGATAATTCCAACAACTTAAACAAAAATACAAAAAGATGTTTTCTTTATACAAAGGTAGTCTAGACACATGTATTTCATCTTCATAGAAGTAATGGTATCTCTCTCAGTAGTTTGCATGCTCCCCTTTGCATCAATAGGACTAGCTGGTAGAATTAGGGTTTGCTAGGGTTTGCGTTTCTTTTTGGCTTTCAGTTTCTTTTCGCAATTAGATTAGCTTCCTTCGAGTTAGCTTTCATCCATCAATTAAAAAGCTTCTTCTAAGAGCTCATAGAAGTTGGCTTAAGCCCCTAGCGGACTTGTGCCAACTGACCAAGGGACAGCTGCGGCAAGAGCTGGTACTTGTGCATACAGCACCGTCGCTTCCAAGTTTGTTACGAACTATCGGGTTGATAAAATTAAAGAAGGGAGTTCCAGGAGTTGTAGCATTATTGCTACAATACTGGAGTCCACCATCTTTTTGGCACTGTTGCCAGGGAAGTGTCAGAGTATTAGTGATTGCTGCTATTCTTCTATTTTCTACTACAACCTTCTGCTAAGTAGTTTATTTCATTTCCATTTTGCAATCTCATTTCTGCAAAAGTAGCGTAGAGATTTCCTGCTTTCATAGATTAGCATTTCAATTCCGCAATTTCATTTCTACAAGCGTAGATTAGCATTTCAATTCCGCAAGCATAGCCTAGCATTTCATTCCTGCAATTTCATTTGAGCAAAATAGATTAGTCCTTTCATGCTTTCATTTCAATTCCACATTTTCGTTTTAGCAAGATAGTTAGTTGCAGTTCAATCTATTTTAGTTTTGCAGGTACAAGAAGAAAAATACAAAAAAATCAATCAAAAAGATTTCCTTTCATGCCTTGTAGGAGTAGAGATAGTTCAGAAAAATGATTGCACAACACCCCCACTGCTTCACACAGCCAACCTTCTCTCTTCTTCGATGGCTGTGATTAAAGAACCCTTAGGTGGACAACAAGAAATATTTGAAGAACCTCAAGGGAAGAAGAAGAAGAAAACATTCCTCTGGAGAAAATGGCTGTAAACAGAAATGTTAAGAGGAATACCTTGTCAAAGAACGAATTTACAAATCATATGGAAGACTTCAAGAGTGATATAAGGCAGTTTCTTTCCATGCAACTGGATACCTTGTAGATCCAAAGGAAGCAAGAGGAAGCCAAGAGGGCTTTGGCCATATTTTGTCCCAAATGCACTAGAAAGCATCCTAGGAATGAATGTCCATTGTACTCCATAGAAGTGTGTTTTGTCTGTGAAGAATACCATCCTACGAATCAGTGCCCTTCCTTACCCAGAATCAAAGCTGCATATCAGAGAGCCAAAGGAGCCACTGAATCACTCTATTATATGAACCAAAGGAGGCCGCATGGACCTAGATCTTACCAGCAGGAACTGCAAGGGACACCCGAAACCTATTATGACCCCTATCAAGCCACTTTCATGCCTTCTTGGGGTCCCCCTGCTCATCCTTCCTGGTTCACACCTTCTCCTTGTTCCTTCACAGATCCATATTATGCCCAACCAGTTGCTCATTCGTTTCACTCTTATGCTCAGTCACAGCCTCAGTGGAATGCACCTCATCAGGGGTGGAGGCCCCAGTACAACTCTCCTCCCGCTCATTTGCCTCCACCACCTACCCAACCACAACGCCATCCACCTCCATCTCAAATATACACTCCCACTCAACTACCCGTACCACCATTTCCAAAATCATACAATGGAGCAGCTCAACCCAATTGCAAAGCTGAGGCACAACATGTCCGAACAACTCCTCTTGAGCTCAATGATCTTCACCATAGCTCAAGAAGAGTATTGCAAAACAGAGATTATATTGACAACATTGAAGGACCAAAGGCAAAAGAAGATTCCAAAGAGGAGATCAAAGAACCATGGACTGCACTTGATGAAGAGAAGAGATCAGAATCAAAGATCGAGAGAGTTCCCTCATGGTTACCATCAAATCCTCCATGTACTCAAGAGAAAGATCAGCAAAAAGAGGAAGATGAGAAGGTCATGATAGAAGGTGACATGAAGAATGATCCATATCAGCAAAAGGACCAAGGATATCAGAGCTATATTGAGATATGGTTTCAGATGGTCACTAAGTTGCAGCGGTAATCTCTTCCTCAGCTATGTTCGATCCCTTCAAAGTCAGATCATTTGGTCTCTAAAATCCGGATAGCTGTCCAAGCATGCATTTCGAGCCTCCACATCATTTTGTCTCTAATCTCGATGCGCACATGGCTCCAATGGAAGTATTCTTATACTTGAGAATGGTTTTTTTTTTCAAGTAGGGTAGGGTAGAAAAAAAAAAAAGGAAAAAAGAAATGAAATGAAAAAATGGAAATAAGAGGAAAAATCTAAGGTGAAAACCTCCTCGGAGGCGCCTTAGAGTGGCTCATTGATTGAAAACCTCCATGAGGCAGTCAATGGGTTGGAAAGAAGAGAAAATAAAAAAGGAATAAGATCTCTGGGTGAAAACCTCCCTTGGAGGCGCCCAAGGCAGGTAATTAGGGTGAAAACCTCCATGAGGCACCCTAGTTGTTTTTCAAAAAAATAGAGAAAAAGGAAAAGAAAAATAAACCTAATTTCCATTGGCTAATTGCAGGTTGCAAGAAGGACATTGCAGGTCAGGAGGATCACTCAAAACAAAGACAAAGGAATTTTTGTGCTTTCTACAGGAAGTTCTGTGTCTTCTACAGGAAGCTTACAAAAAAGCCAAATTGATCTCCGAAGAGGACCCGAAGGCTGGGAATATGTCCATGAGGCCTACAAGCATCCATGTTTCCATTTCTCACCCTTTTCCATCATTTTTTCCACCTCATTGTGCTTCTTTTATGAAAACTGTGTTTTCTACAGGAAGTTTTGAATTTCTACAGGAAACATCCTGTAGAACCTTTGGACGAACCAAATTCAATTTTAAAAGGGAATCTGATGGTGGAAATCTATTGTTTAGGCTTGCAAGCACCTCTGTGTCCATCCCTCACCTTTCTCCATCATTTTTCCACCTCATTATGCTTCTACATTGTGCTTCTACAGGAAGTTCCTGTAGAAATTGTAGGAAGCTAGACATGGATTTCAAAAAGGCGGTTTGGCGAACATGGTAGCTTCCTCAAGGGTTCAGAAGTCCTCCTACAATCTTCAAACTCCTCCTCCATCATCTCCATGCCTGCATCATAACCCAAGCTCATTCTTTTTCACCATGCAAAAACTTGCAAATTGCTTTCAAGAAAAAATGCATAGAACAAAATTTGTTTTTGCCATAACTTGAAAACCATGCATCCATTTGAAAAACCGTTTTATAGGGAATTTTATAGGGATGATGATAACATGCTTGAGCAGTTTCAGCCAAATCCGATGCATGGTTTCCAAGAAATCAGCCTCCATCACCATCAGCCGTTTTTGCATTTTCTCCATATCCATGCATCCGTTTCAAAACCTGTTTCATGGGGAGATGCATATGGGTGATAGTAGCCTACCCAAGCAGTTTCAGCCGATTACGATGCACGGTTTCCAAGAAATTGATCTCTGAAATCTTCAACCATTTTCCATTTTTCTCGAAATCTGTGCATCCATTGATCGCAATTTTGCTATGGGAGGTGCATCATGATGATAGGAACATGCTCAACAATTTTCAAATTGATCTGATCTATCGTTTGGGAGCAATGGCGAAAACAAGTTTCAGTCTTGTGAAAATTCAGTGGCAGCAGCTTGAGGGTGCAGATCTGAGCGTGGAAATGAACTCCTGCAGCATGCATCCAGCCAAAGGACACCTGCACAAGGAAAACAGCCATGAATCAGCAACCAAGCCATCATGCAACCACCGAAACCAGTGCATGCAGCAATGACAGGCCACAGCACCTCACGGCAGCCATTCGACTTCGAGGTATGTGACTGAAACTCGTTCTTCTATTGCATAAATCTAATTTAAAAACTGCATGAATGAATGGAATGGTGGGATTAAGCCGATAGTTACTTGTCCAATTCTCTATCAATCAGCCAGGAATCATGCAACGTATGTGTTAGACAACTCACGTGAAAAAAGAAAAAAAGAAAAAAAACAGGGAGTGTTAGCTGTTTGAACTCCAGTGCAACTGATCAAGAAGAAAACATACAGTTAATAAATAGAACTGCAGTCTGCATGTGGCCACGTACACCTGGCCACTTCACTCCCTCACCAAGAATCACACCGCAATGTAAAATGCTCGACTGAGACTCACACCACCTGCTGTCCATTTGCACTTGACTGAAGTATGCATCCTCCACTTCCACAAAATGATGAACTAGTCGTCCTCCACTGGTTTCTACCTGTTTTCAAAATTATCCCGCGTATCAGGCTCGCTCAGAGGTGCAGAGGCACTCTACAGGCATTTCTACAGGAAGACGTTCTACAGGAAAGTACAACAGAGCCTTCTAGAGCAGAAAAGCCTGGATTTTTCTTCGACAAATTGGGAGTCCCGAAAGTGGTAGGCTTGAAAAAACACTCTTCCATGCATGATACATCTGAAAGGTGGCGAATTAAAACTATTTTTGAATTAAAAAGCATGAAACAAATCTGCCTGTGGGTCAAGAATGGTAGTTTTCCTGTGTGATACACGAAATTTTTCAGTTGGTTCTTCATCACATTCCCCTCCACGGTTCCTATTAACAAATTTCTCCTGTAAAAAAGTTAAAGCACTGTGAGGACTAACATGTGCATGAAGAATGTGAAATTTATGTGGTTGTATGCATGCTGGGGATGAAAATTAAGCTCTACACTTTGTTTGTGGGAGCCTAATTCCCTTCTGACAGTCGAGTATTTGGGCAGCAAAAGTCTTGAAACGAGGGAATTGTTGTTCATTGATATCAAACAACTGAGGAATTCTTCATTGAGTCTAGGGGGAAACTATAAACAACATTTCTGTTTCTAAAAAAAGAATAAGAAAAAGGGAGCACTCTTACCATGCCAGGGGGATTCATGATTCAGCATTATCCATGGTTTTCATGTGAACTTACACTTCATCCAGTAGTGAGGAAAAGGAGCATATTGAGGCAGAGAAGCTAACTTAGGGTAAGGAAATTAAGGGTAAGAAGACCCAGGACAGGCCACCATAGGAAAAGAAAGAAGAGAAACAAGACAAAGGCCAAGCTACTAAGGCCAAAGCTGTGGGTGGAATAAAGGCACAAATGCCAAGGGAGAAACGGTTGCAAATCAGGGCAGAGAGGACTGAAAAAGTACAAACAAGTAGGGACACACCCAAGGCAACCACAGCACATGTCAAGGAGAAGGAACCCCCAGCCAAGCAGACTAAAACAGTTGAAACAATTTCTACAGAAAGCCAGAAATCAGCTACAGGACTTTCTACAGGAAGTCCTGAAAAAGGGCAGCAGAAGGAGAAATTGGCCGAGATCTTAGCTAGGGAGGCAACACCTGTGTTGGCTGCCCTAAGTACCTCTCCCAAGCCGAAGGAGAAGTGAAAGAGGGAGTTTCCACTATATTTTAAGGCAAGAAAGGGCATGCAGATAAGAACTGGCAGACCCCAAACCACAGTCAAAGAAGAAAATTGCCATTAAGGACACAAAAGCTAAACAAAAGGAGGAGCCTCCTTCAAGGATGTCCATCACCTATGAATGAGGAAGCCAAAAACCTTCACTGGGAGAGAGAGAATTCAGATGATGGACTCAAAGGTCGCTCTACAGGAAGTTGAGACAGTTCTACAGGAAGCTGAGAATTTTCTACAGGAAACTCGAGCTAAGCTAAAAGAGACCAAGAAATTGGAGGAAAATGTGGCCAACCAATCACAGGAAGAAGGAAAGACAAGGAAACATCTGATGAACAACAAGGAGAGGACAAGCTGCCAGCTGAGGTTAAAGATTTAACAAAACTTCTCTAGGAAAAAGAGCACAGGCAGTGGGAAGAAGCAGAGAGAAAAGCATGGTTTCATGACAGAGAAGAGGACATCACTTCAGAAGCTTGGCATGACAGGGAGGCCACCAAGGCCATCAAAGATGAGGAGATAGATTGGTTGCTCGGAGGATGAGCAACACTTTCAGTAGGGGGGCGATGATGAGCCCCAAAAATGGATAATTATTTGGGCTCATTCAACCTCCTAATTCGACTTAATCCACCATTCTCATTAGTTTATTGCATGTTTTTGATTATATTTATGCTAATAGAGTGAATTGGGTTAGTCATTATGCCAACAAGTCTAATGTGTGCATTGTGTATCCTTTTTGGTCAATTTGGAGACAAAATTGAAGGTTTTAATGAGCACTTGGCAGCCAAATTCGTGGGAGAACAAGGGAGAGGATTTGTAGGAAGGTGTCCCCTTCATTTATGGACCCTTACCTCGAGTTCTCCACCATCAGCTCGGAGTTCAAGGGCCACCAAATCAATTAACACAAGGGCAGCCAAGCAAGTCAAGTAGGACTGTTGTTAACTACAAGTTTTGGGCAGCCGAGTCCCTAAAGTTTAGGAGGACTGTTGGGGTCCTCAATTTGTATAAATAAGAAGGCTTAGGGCCTCATTTGGGTTAGCCAATGGTTAGTAATTTTGTAGGCAGAAGTTAGCTAGTTTGTATTTCGATTTTTAGGCAATAGATTAGCTTTGCTTTCAGCTCATTTTCAAGTTCTCCTTGTGGACAGTTTTGATGTAACTCTTCTTTTCTTTCTCAATAAAGATGAATCCAGCTTTGCACCAGCTCTAAATCTCTCTTAGGAGGCTATAGCTCTTGGGGTTGGGCCCATCTCAAGCGCCCAATACCTCCTTTGTTTATCTTTATGTGTTTTTGCTGCATTCTTAGAATAAAATCTGCTATTTAGATTTAAATCTTGTTTTTTTATTTAGATTGTTTTTGATAAGTAAAATAGCTTTTCATGCTCAGATTTAGTTGATAGGTTGTTAACAGAAAAAGCTTCAAGAAAAGGGTCATCAAACATCTGTTGTTTCACCTCTCCCTTAGCGGGATCAAGAGCTGTGACTAGGATGACTTTGCTGCCAACAAAAACACTTTCTTTGCTTCACCATGCAATCATTAGTGTTCAAATCTCATTTGCAGAACTTGATATCAGTTTTGGATGCATGTTTAGGTTTATGATTGCTTAGTTGCATAGTTGTTTCACATGGTTTCATTGCAAATAAACTTCTGTCCATTTTCCTTTGCTGTTATCTAGGTCAAATTAGGTCAAAGTAATTAGGTTCTTGATTTTCCAAGTCTTCATTTGTCAAATTTGAAAAATGACTTGCAGAGCACCTGTACCACTCCTTCACCTACTTATTCTTCATCAGAACCATCCACTCCACCCTCTACTTAGAATCCTTGCCTCGCGTTTTCCATTCGCTCCCAAAACCCTAATTTTTGTGCAACATTGCTTCACTCTCGCTTGAACAAATCAAACCATCCTCACCATTCCTTAGATCCATCCACCAGTTCCTGGGCCACTTCAGACCCCTATCCTACCTCCATATCCATTCATGCATCTACCCTCACTCACCCATCCTCCAAAATCCAATTTTTAAACATCCTGTAGAAAATCGTAGAACATCCTGTAGAAATTTCAAAACATCCTGTAGAACCCCTGCAGACTTCCTGTAGAAGCTCATAAATAAGGTTTCTTGGCAGCCAAACTTTGTGAAACTCTCTGGAAGGGTGTTAGAGACCCCTTAGGCCCTCTCCGAACATTTCCGACCTCCTCCGAGCATTTCTTCTCGCCAATCCACCTCTGCACAGTAAAAAATGGTTAGAAGCACATGCATGATAATTCCAACAACTTAAACAAAAATACAAAAAGATGTTTTCTTTAGACAAAGGTAGTCTAAAAACATGTATTTCACCTTCATAGAAGTAATGGCATCTCTCTCAGTAGTTTTCATGCTCCCCTTTGCATCAGTAGGACTAGCTGGTAGAATCAGGGTTTGCTAGGGTTTGCATTTCTTTTTGGCTTACAGTTTCTTTTCGCAATTAGATTAGCTTCCTTAGAGTTATCTTTCATCCATCAATTAAAAAGCTTCTTCTAAGAGCTCATAGAAGTTGGCTTAAGCCCCTAGCGGACTTGTGCCAGCTGACTAAGTGACAGCTGCGGCAAGAGCTAGTACTTGTGCATACAGCACCATCGCTTCCAAGTTTGTTACGAACTACCGGGTTGATAAAATTAAAGAAGGGAGTTCCAAGAGTTGTAGAATTATTGCTACAATACTAGAGTCCACCAGTTGGCTCTGATTTTATTATTATAAGTGAAAGTTCCATCCATACATACACCATTGACAACCACTACCCCCAATAGTGGAACGTTATGGTCAATAACACTTGCTCATTCAAAGAAGTATACTTACTCTACGTCGTGGAGAATCCAAGGCTCTTCACAATATTCCTAAGCCTTCTCTAAGCCTAAGCCTAGCCAAAATCTTGGCTCCCAAAAGCCTCTTCTATGAGTTATGAGGTTCTATTTATAACAAAGGGTGGGGTGACCCATCAAATTCCCCTTTGTGACTCTTTGACTTCCCTCACAACTCTTCATATTCTTCACCAAATGACACATTACATTACATGATGACTATTCATATTCCAATATTGACACTTGGAATTTCACTTATAATATATTTACAAATAATATTACATTTTCCACATGTACCCATATAATATTAAATAGGCTAGAGACATCCTAACAAGAAAAAAAATTATGATTTTGAAGTTTGATAGAATTCAAACTTGAAAACCTCCACTTGATGCTTCTCAGTCACATATCGGTGCCAAACTTAGTATCATGTGATGGTGTCCCAAAACTATTTGATGGTGTGTTTCTCGAAGAGGACTCTAACCTCCATGGAATCCGAGTACATGGTCTTCAAACCTGTATCCAATGTGTTCCGAAGCATGAGAAGCATGTTTTTGACCATGATAGGACCACCAATATACTTCTACATGTTATGCGTATTCAGCTCCAAGTATTCTCTCGTGGCCTCTCGTCTTAGTTGTTCCAAGTACTCATCGATCTCTAGTCGGACCTGGTTCTTGGGTTTAGCATTGGTGAGGGAACCAATTCATGGGATATTGTGCTTTCTCACCATGACATCCAATCTATTTTCGAACCGCACATGTGAGGAATGTATGTTTTTTATGAATGAGGTGAGCTGCTCGTTGTTCTAGATCAACATTCAGACTTTCGCTTTCTCCAAATCTGCCTAGTGCTTCATCTTCTTCTCTAAGTCAAGCGACATGCCTTTGTACCCCATTTTCCACTCTTGTACATGGGTGATTTCATCATGTATATTCTCAAGAGTTTGAGAAAACTCTTTGCTACATTTTTGTACGCCATGCACACAGATAATTTCTTTATGCATGGTGACAAATTTGTCATAGAGCTTTTGCATGGTATCACCAAGTGTTGATACTTCAACAAGTATCATTATCTTCATCTCCCCAATGTGGAAACTACATTTTCTGCTAATGCTCAGAGTTTTTCTTCCTCCTACCTGACAGCCTGCAATTTCTTTTCTATTTGTTCATTCTCGACCGTTAGATACTTAACATTTGAGATTGTTTCTCCTACATAGGCCAAGCTAGCTTTGGCAAGGGTGGTTGGATGCTTCCTAGTGTCTGACACTATCACCCTTTCCTTGATGAATGAAGGTGATGCATGATCATCCAAAAAGCACTTCCTTTGTGCATGTACAATCTTCTTTTGCAACTCATCAAATGGTAGATTGTACACATCCATGATCAGATCATGATCATGGAGAATGACATCGCTTTGCTCGCTCGGGGATGGTTCTGAAACTAGCAGTAGTGGAGACTAATGGGTGACCTATGGTGCTCTTGGCATCAGGTCAGTGTCTACATTTTGTGGCTCCTATTCCAAATCCATTTCTATCACTTCAATCAATTGCTCAACTTGTTGAGCAAGCTCTCGATCCTACATCTTTTCACCCTCTTCCTTAGTTGTTGGTTGTTCCAGCTCATCAACCTGTATCGGAATTGTTTACTCTATCATCACACCTTACCTTTTTTGTTCTTCCTGCTTCTACTTTTCTTCTCTTTCTCTCCTCCTCAACTCATGTTCTCCCTTTAGCTTCTTATCTGTCCCCTATAGCTTCAGTTCTTTTTCATGTAGCCTCTGATTTTCTCTCTTCCTTTGCTCTGCCTCTTCATCTGTTGCTCCCTCTTTGCTTCTGTTGCCAAAGTTGCCTTCTCTAGGATAGGATATGCCTTCATTTTGTATATCTTCTCTCCCTCTAGGTTCTCAACAATCTTCCTCTTTCCCTTGTATAGCATTGGATTGTTTCCTTATGTTGTTGCTGTTGATGCTTCTAGAGCTCCTATGGTCTTCAGATAAGCCTTGCAAGTTCTTGCTAAACTAACTAGCTCATTGAGTCTAGAGGCATTGTAGCAATACCTCCAAGGGTCCTACTCTGGGCAATGAAATGTCCTGTAGATCCATGGAAAGTACATTCACATACAGTGGTCCTTACAAATACAGTGAGGATCATACAGATTAAAGTATTTGGTGCATAACTAAAACTTCACTATTTCCATAGCGCCAACATCTACATCTTTCAATCTCTTAATCTCATATAATCTGATCCGCAAAGGAATATTAGACCATGGCACTTTCTTCTTCCTATGTATTCTTGCTGAAAACCATGTAGCGAGGTGGTATAAAACTTCTTGCATGATCAATTTGTCAGTGGCATACTTTGGTAGAACCTATAGAGGCTTCTCTCTACCAAACACTCCGATGAAGGTGCCACCTACTGATGCATACCAATTTGCAATGTTTACTATTGTCTCCATTGCTTCTCAGGGCATGCAAGGTGGATCCTACTCAAATATAAGCTTGTATAACAGGATGATAAAATGGTCAGTTAGCCTTGCCGTCACTCCTCGATAGTTGCAGTTGGAAAGAAACTTGCAATAGATGTTGATGATAGTCTCTTGCAGTGTCCATTTCTAGTCTGTGATAGGGAACTATTATTGGGAACAGATTGCATCCAATAAATATGTGGACATGTAAAACATTACTTGCTCATTCTCGGGCAGATTTCGAGCCCTATCCACATGGAACTTCAACTAATGAAGTAAAAGATATGACTTGTTTAATGGCCTCCCATCATTCACCAACTGGTCCAGTAAGACTACCCACCCTTCAGGAAAGGCTTATGTGTTCTCTTGACCATGTATTCTGCAAGCAAAAATGATCAAGAACTAGTAAAACCTTCTTGAGGGACTTGTCTTGTAAACATGGGTGGGTGTTTGTCTAAACTTCGATGACTCTTTCACCAAGTGTTTGACAATGTCTCTCATGTGCACATAGCTATGGGTGGCATAGAAGAGTGATTCCACGTGCTTCACTGGATCGAGTAAGTGATACATCTGCTAAAAGTTCTCTACCTTGAAGGTGGCAAGCTCTCTCTTGCTGGCACTGCTCAATGTCATTGTCTGTTCATCCGTGTGTGAGATAATCCAGCTAATGATGTCTACACATGGGAAGGCATGGTACCTGCATGCAACTTTTTCTAATCTTGACCGTTGGATGCTAAGATAAACTTGTCGGTCTTCTAAGTCTATTTTGAATTCTTCTGCAAAAGTGTCATTAATCTGCTACCATGTCAGTGTTGTTCCCTTCTCAATGAATAACTGAGAATCTGCATATACTAGTAAATCTGCTAATATTCTTCTCAAATGCTTCCCCATTACTACTCTTGGTGGTTATATTTGATGTAACTCTCTTGGATGCCATCTTAACTCTAACTGGTAGAGAGATGCTCAACAACTATTGTACCTGTGGGACAGAGAGGAAACTCATGGCAAGCAAATGTCAGCTAAAAGCAAAACAACTTCAAGACAAGATCAAGCAGCAATCTAGGCTCATGATGGGAAGGCTTGTGCATTTTTTACTAACAGAGGTGACCGACTGATTGTGGGAACTTTTCATTGCGCAGCCCTAATAGTTAGTGTGGGAGCTCGATGATTAGAACTACACAATGCACAATTCATTCTGGATCAAGACCTCGAAGATACTGCGCAATGCTAGCCAAGCTAGGAGATTGGCTCCTGGAACAGCGTTGTGTGCTGTTGGAGCCAACCCAAGTTATTCTCTATGTAATTCTAGAAGCCAAGAAGGAGGCTTGAGTCTCCAAATTGCACAAAGCTAGTTGTGCATAGTGAGATTCGGGTAAGGGGACCCAGATATGCCCAAGAGGATTGTGAAAAACAAGCAAATATGAAAGATGGTGTGATGTTAAGTGTAGATCAAACAGTACTCATACAAGCTAAACAACAAAAGGCGATAGAAAAAGTGGCAAAAGACGAGAAAAGAAAAACTCACCCAGAAAAGTGACAACAATTGCACCAAAGGTTCCCTGATCTCCTCGAGAATTCTAGAGCTCCATGATGGAGTGTGCAAATGATTTCTAGCAGCATTGATTAAATAGATTTGGCCAAAATAGTGTTTATGATGTGCATGCCTAAAATCAAGGAAAAAGCGACAGTTGGTGAGAGTTTCTAAAAATAACACAAGTGCCTCCTTCGGGTTACCAAAAATATTTCCCTATTTTTTAGGGATTCTTTTTTTTCTTTTTTTGAGCTTTTTTGGTTTTTCGAGAAAACTACCATGCCCAGAAATATTGCACAGTTCTAGGAAGGATTAGACAACTCTTCAGCTCATGCACTACATATTTTCTAAGCACAGTGAGGTTTGTGTATTTTCTGGGCTCAATGTTGGGCTTCCCCTCCATGATAGTGCATTTCCAGAGCTCAAGGCTCATTGGCAGTTAGGACTACGCAATATCCAACAGCAATGTCAGTTGCCCTCAAGAATTGTGCAGTTTTCTGAGGCAAGCCAAGAACTGTTAACGGACCAAATCAGGAGATCAACTTGTGGGTTAGAAAATCAACTGAGTGAGAAAACAAAATCCAATATGAAAAGGATAAGTCTTAATCGAAGCATGGATAGTTATATCGGTGCAAGATGAGTTGTTATGGTTTAGAAGGAAGGCTCCAAAATCGAATCATATGCAAAAAATATTAGGGTGGTTTTATCCATTACAATAGGATCCTAGAATTGTTAAGAAGGTAATGGATTCAAAGGATGGAAAACTCTGGACAAAGGCATTGTTTGAAGAAATGGAAGCCTTCGAAAAGAATGAGGCTTAGGATATAGTGGAGTTTCCAAATAGAAGAAAGTTTATTGGCATCAAATGGGTGTTTAAGAAGAAACTAAATGTAGAAGGTAGAGGGGAGAAACACAAAGCTTGGTTAGTAGAAAAAGGTTACTCCCAAGTAGAGTGAATAGACTTAGCTGATATTTTCTCTCCTCTTTCGAATTTAACTTATATTAAATTTATTTTATATGTTGTTAATTCTTTTGATTTTAAAGTAGAAAAGATGAATTTGAAGACAAACATTCTTACATGGGGATCTGGAAGAAAAGATATACATGAAACATCCACAAGGATTTGATGTGAAAGAAAAGAAAGGGTTAGTATGCAAGCTAAAAAAGTCCCTATATGGGTTAAGATAATCACCTAGGATATGGTATAAAAAATTGATACTTATATATTGGAACTTGGTTTCACAAGGAGAAATGCAAATAACAGTATGTATTTCAAATTAGTTGGTTATCATGTTATTTATTTGGTCTTATAAGGGCATCATATGCTACTGATCGGAAATGAAAAGGAAACCATCTAGGAAGTGAAAACTCAGGTGTCTTCTAAATTTTACATGAAGGATCTTGGAGTTGAAAATTTTATTTTAGGCATTGAAATTAAAGAGATCATGCAAACACGAAACTATGGTTAAATCATAGGAATATGTTAGAACAATATTGTAGAGATTTAATATGCAAGAATGTAAATAGGTGAAGGTTCTTACTCCTGTAGGTGTAAATTTATCTACAAAACAATGTCCCAAGACACAAGAAGAGGGAGAGGAAATTTCTCATGTTCCATATGCTAGTGTATTTGGAAGTTTTATCTGTGTAATGATTTGTATTAAACAGGACATCACACCAAGAAATGAGTTCTCTAAAATCGAAGATCTCAAGAACACATTCAGCATTAGCAAGACCAGTGGTCCTGATTTTATTGTTGATATTATGCTTAGGTTTCAAATTCAAATACCATTGGTACATTGATGACCAAAGGAATTTTTTTATCTTTTCAAGCAAATGAATTAGTTGTATCCCACAAAATAACTCCCCTTTCTATTTATTCATTATATTGCTTTATTCCTTCAAGACACTTTGATATGCATTGCAGGTTAAGTGTTATATTACAAAGCTCTCACTTCATGAATAGAATTTACTAACATCCCTTTAGCAAATACCACATTCATTAGGAAATGTAAGAATTATAATTGGGAGTTAATAATCCCTTTACTGAAATATGGAATATTTGTTTTGCATAATGGTATACCACCATTTTACCTTGAGGATTGGGGTTTATTAAATGAGCTTCAAATTAACCTTGAAAAGAATGAAATGGTTTTTTTTTCATTTCTCTAAGTATGACTTATAAGGGGGGAAACCATGTATATAAGAATAAGTAATATTCTAGTGTGGAATGTCATATGTGCATAGAAGTAGTGGTGTGGAGGGATAGGAAGTGCAGATATTTAAGTGTAAGGAGGAATGGTTGTGTAAAGAAATGGTTGTGCAAAGAAAAGGGGTTGGTTTATTTCACACATAAGAAAAAATGAGTTAAGTGTAAGAGTGGTGTGGGTATAGCTATGTGCAATGATTCAGAGTAGAAAATGTGTGGAATGTAGGGTTCTTGTTTGAGGTGAGAGTTTCCACACAAGTTTGGAAAATGTGACCAAGTATGGCATGTACGAAAGGAAAAGAGAAGTATGTATACTTTGGAGTACTAATTAATAATGATGATGGGTCAGACCCAGTTAAGGTAATAGTGGAAAATAAGTCAACACTACCCTTCCTACGACAAGGAGCTCTATACCTTGGTATAAGTTGTCAAAAAATGGAAATACTATTAGATGGAAATTGAGGCCAACATCCACATAGATCACGAATCATCATTACTATCTGCAGGCCTAGAGTAAGTTATAGTAGACCAAACATTACAGGTGGATGGGGTTATTATTGTAGTTTAATTTAGTCATCAAGTATAAAAAGGGAAGCACAAATAAGTTGGATAACATGTTTTCAAGGCCACCCACATAAAAAATTAAAGCTTTGGGAAATCTAATGTATATGGATCCTTTCGCCCATTATGCATATAGAGAGGTGTAAATAGAAGATGAGGACTTCAATAAGGTTTTTCATTAATTGTGAAACTAAAGTCAGTAGAAGACAGTGACAACAAAGGTAATTATCATCTCTAGAGTGTGTTACTCTATAGTATGGACAAACATTATGTTCATAAAGATGAGTGACTACAACTAATTAGAGAGGTTCATACTTCCAAGGTTTCAAGGAATTTTGGTGTTAGAAGGGAAATTTCCAACTTATAGAACTATGTGTACTAGCTTAAAATGAAATAATATGTAGAAAGGTATATTAAAGGATGTATACTTTGTTGTACCAAAAAGCTTAGTAATAGAAAGCAATATCTATACCATCTTTTACTTGCACCTACTTTTCCTTGGTAAAGAATTCCCATGGATCTTATGGTAGGCTTACTAAGAAATAGGAAGGGACATGGCTACCTATTTATGGTGATTGATAAGTTCAACACGATGTGCATTCTCATGCCCTATAAAAAGACTATCAAAGGGAAAGAAGAAACAAATTTTTTATTTGAATAGATCTGAGAGCACTTTGGGATACCAAGGAGCATCATTTCAACATTAGGAGAAGTTTGAGGTCTAAAATGGGTTTCCTAGTGAAAATAATAAAATAATAGTAAAAATGTTAAAATAAGAGCTATGATTTTTTAATCAAAAAGAGAGAAAATGATGTTTTATTTAATATTCAACTTATCTCCTTATAAGTTTACCCAAATTTCAAATCTGGATACTCATTGGATGTGGAATTAGATTTTGCATGCAATGAGTATGCATTCTACATACTTTGGAGTAGGCCCACATCAAGAAAAATTGAAGATATATGAAAAAAATATGTTTCTTGAAAAAAACACGTATTTTCATTCCATAAACACATTTTTTCATGTATTTTAATGATTTCTAGGAGAGGGTCTACTCCACAGAAAGTAGTGTGGTTCCTATTTGAATGTGTAATATTATGCATCTAAAAAATGTCCAAACTTAAAATTCGAGAAAATATATATAAAAAAATAAGTTGAAAATACAATTTTAAAAAGTAGATTTCTTCTTTTACCTCCAAAACTATTTACCTCTCGGAATGACATCATCATCTTGAATCCTATTGGTTCTTTAAAAGTTGATTTTGTTGGTACATTTTTCATTTTGAGGACAATTGTTTACCTCGAAATTCCCTTAATGGATAGGGAGACAAAATTTGTCAATGTAATTTGGACTGCATTGTGGGAGAAGATGGACATGAAGTTGAAGAGGTCAAAAACAATCGATCCATAGATAGAAGGATATAAAAAAGTAGTCAATTCGACTTTGATGCACCGCTTGAGGGGTTACAATGAGAAGCATTCAAATGCTTATGATGAAAACTTGATCTATATATAACAATCTTATAATATAGCAATCCATACTTTTACTAGTAAATCCCCATTTTTAACTTGCTTTGGATATTTTCCACCTTTGCCTTTGGATGTTGGATATGAATAACAAGGAGTGAGGGAGGATCTCACCGGGGATGCATTAAGAGAACAAAATTGTTGAGAAGATTAGGAAAATCCATTTGAAAGAACAAGAGGTGTTGAAGAAGTTGTAGGAAAAATATAAGGTCATGCATGACCAAAACAAAGACAAATAACTCATTGAGAATGGGAGACAGAGAATGGTTACATTTGAATAAGAAATATTATAGAATTTGTTATGAAGATCAAGGTTTTGTGGTATGGTCATTCGAGATATTGGAAAATATAGGAGATAATGCTTATAGAATTATTCTACCCCCACACACATGCACATTTACTGAATGGTGAATGTAGATAATCTGAAACCATAAGAGCCTTGTATGTTGGATCAGGAAGAGGGAAAAGTCCTACCTTCCATAGAAGGCTTAGCAACAAATGCTTAGGTAGAGTTTATAGAATATAGTTTTTCAAAAGAGATGTAGAACTATAAGATAGGGAAAACATGACCTTTAGTAGAATGGATTGAAAAGACAACTTCCAAGAAAAGAAAAATGGTGCTCCAAGGTGAAGGTGTTAGGGGCCTATAATCTAGGAATCAAAGTGTGTTTGCCTCTTACTATTCATCTTGGGGGTTTTCTTGTCAATTTTATTCTATGAGTCGTTATGTGTCATAGTCTAAAGATTTGTATGAAAGGAGAGACAAAAGAGCTAAGGTTTTGTAAATATATGTGTTGTAAAGGGGATCTTTGAACCGAAAATCAAATTTGTGAGAGTGTAAAGTCCATGAGGGAGTTATGATATGAAAATTGTACCCATGGAAGGAAAATGAGTTATTATGGAAATGTATAGAGGTCATGTTATGGGAGTTTGTCATCATAGGCCAGTTTTCTGAAGCCATGTCCATCATAAGAGTTAGTTTGAAGAGTCAGTTATTGTTTAAATGTGTCATGTCCTTTTCACTATTGCAAAAATTTCCCCACTCATCCCATCCTTTGCATCATCAAGTGGCTTATTATAATTTCAAAAGGAGGATTTGGGTGGTATGAAAGTTTCAAATTTGTTGTGAAGTCTCTCATTATTACCCCATTCGAAGTTGATAATAGCTCTTAAGCAAATTTAAAGGTCAAAGAAGTGATTTGCAGGCTCAGACAGACATTTGCTACCCATTTGTTGAGCAAGTTGCAAAGGTCCCTCATTTTGGTGCAATGTGGGAGTTTTTGTAGTTATGAAAGAATGGACAAGGTGTTATAAGGTGTATGTAGGTGATAATTGTGCTCCTCAATCTATTTGAAGTGGAAAAATCAATTTAAAATTTGAAGTTCAAAGTTTGTTGCACATCTGCTATGAAAGTTGGAGTCAGCTATCTTGAAGATCTGTAGGCATTGAAAAAATACTTCAGAGGTTCTACACCATCACAATTCCATTCCAAACATACCCATTTTCTTTGTTTTTCTAGGAAATTTCTAAAACCATATCAACCATGGAGGTCTACCACACTCTGCTACTAATTTTCTACGAAAATTATTATTTTTGTCATCATTTTCAAAAACTTTCTCTAACCAAATGGAAACGAATTTCAAAAAACTGAAAGAGTTTTTCCAATAACGGGCCAAAACAAAAAAACATCCTTCAGTTTATGCACAACTGTCATATATTAGAAGAGTCAAATGCATCTTTACAGTCTATTTTTCAGGTTTTGGCATTTCCTATTTTAGTTATGGCATTTGGGTGTTGATTGTGAGGAGATGGAGAGGAATTTTTGGAAACGGATAGAGGTTTATCTCAAGGACACTCTTGTTGGGCCGTTAATATGACATTATTATTATCACTTGTCTTATTCCACCCATTTCTACCATTCTTCATCACGTCATTTATTATAATTTATTATTTAAATCCATTTTATAATGATTTATATTCTTATGAATGAATATTATTTATTCTTCTTTATTTCTAATAAATTGATGATTATGCATGATTTTATCAATGATAGTTTTAATAAATTGGTTGAAACATTATTCACCATTTTTAGCCTCCAATATAATTTCCAAATTGAAGATTTGATCATTAAAAGTGCCAACTCAAAAATGCGTTGGAATAAGAAGTGACAGTTTTGCGGTTGCGATTCTGAGCAAATGAAGATGAATCTGGAAAATCTAGAACATGGGTTTTGTCCAGAACGGACCAAATTAACTTACCAAATAACGGTTTGCCTAAATTCAGCTTGTATTGAGAGAAACGCGGGGTTCTTTGAGCACGATTTTCTCAGATTCGCTGTGTGGCCGTTTTTCAAATCTCAGCTGCAAAGCCAAGTTCGCCTTGCTCTTGTTGAAAGATGGAAATGTATCTTCTTGTTGATCAATTGGTTGGAAACAATCTAATTTTTTAATAGAAATCATGTTGTAATTATCTCTGTTGTAACTTCTCTCTGATCTCTCTCTATTTAAATGAAAACAGAGATCAAAGAGAGGGGATGGATTCGAATGATGGAATTGAGGATCAATTAGAGATTCAGAATTGAGGATGGCAGAGATAATGGATTATGGCTGAGAGATGGAGAGATTTCTTGTTGTAATCCACTGTAACTCTGCTTTGATATTTTAATATAAATCTGGTTGCCATTCCATCTTTGATCCTGAAGTAACCCAGCAGCATCCGCTAGCGGCTAAGGGCCCAGCCTCTGGTGGAGTGTGCTACTCATGTATATTATCTCTTTGGTTTATGCGTGGTTTTCATTATCAACTTTATTTGGTAATCTCGTATGTTCTATTATTTTACATCACGGTTCTATTATATCTGATTTATGTTCAATTAAGTAATATCGTTCTCTATGACAGGAATGCCATATTGATTCATCTTGACTTGGTAACGCATTGTTGTTCTTTTAATCATTGATATAACATTGCTGGTCCTTATAGAATGTATTGTTGTTCAATTACAACGTATCCGTGTTGTAACACTTATCCATTGGTATTACAGAATTCATCTTAGAGACTATATTTCCTTGCGATTGCTAAATCTATGAATGTTGTTGTTCCATTCCAAAATACAGTCATATTATTTACAACTAAGACGGATAATCGGATTACCAAGATCATATTACTATTAAGGTGTACCGTGTGTTAAGTTATTGTGTATTTATATTTGAATTTCCAGCTTTGTTTCATATTCCATCATCAATCAATGCTGTTCTATTTCCGTGTGTTGTCCGATTTATTCTTAGAGTAAAGATTGCTATTAATTTGGCTTTGCTATTGTTCATTTCCATTAATTAGAGTTTGTTGTTTAGATTCCTTTAATTACAATTTGTTACCCATTTACCTTGTTGTTCATTTATGTTGATTAATTGCAAGAGTTTGCTTTCAAAGAGTTTTCCTAGTTTACTTTCAATAGCAGCTTTAGTTCAATTTTGATTTCCTTTTAATTGCTTTAAAGCAGGACTGTCAACTGTAGAGAACATTGGTTATTTCTTCCTCATTCCCAGATTGATTGTCTTGTTCCAGTTTGATTTCAATTGCATCAATATCTAGAGGAATGAGTTATTGCCACTGTATCCTCGATTGATGGTTGTTTGAGTGAATGATTTAGTTTAGAAAATTTCAGTTTCTTGTTGTTCCAATTAGATTTTGTTTCCAGCTTTCATTTACTTTTTCATTTTAAGCACTATACTGCAAAACATTACTCTTGAGTAAATAGCTGCCTCAGACTGAGTACACTCTTGGAATAAAAATTCATCCCTGGGTTGATAATTAATGTGAAGGCAATTAGGAGTTAAAAAGACACCTTTTTATCGTGCCACATTTTGGCGCCGTTGCCGGGGAGAGTGTAGCCATTTCTAAATAGTAGTGTGAATCTGATGAGTGCCTGCTAGGAGAGAATTGGATATTAAAAATGGAAGGTAAGAACCTACGTACGGAGCATGTAACAACCCTGCTCCCCCGCCCTCTTTCCGGCAGATTTGTTAATTTTTTTGGTAGAAATAGATGTTTGAATTTTTGAATGACTAGGAAAAAGATAGAAATTCTTAAAAACGAATCAAATGATTTCACTCAAGTGGTGATGTAAGCACCACCCATTTCACTAACTAATTGACAGGAACATTGGAAGAAGGAGCCTCGAAGAAACACATGAAGAACATCTTCTGTTATGGTAAGAAACTGCTCAACATTTCTACTTTTGAATTTCCTGCTCAACTAATTTCACACCCTCACCATAATAAATCAGTACAACATGCTTACAGTGTTGAACTGCCAAATTTATCCACCCTTCCCACCCATTCTATCTCACATGTGCCATTAGAGAAAACTTACAATGAGATTTAGAATGTTTCAGATTCAAAAATTGTAGAAGCTATGGAAGAAAATGAGGTTTCTTTTAGGTTGCACCAACAAACCATTTTAAAAACTCAAGAACTTCATGGTATGATGGGAAATCAAGAAAGTAACGGATGTATTGAAGATTGGTTTCACTCCATCACATGTTTGCATCATCACTCCATACTTCAACAATTTTTGATACCATCTTTTCAAGGGAAGTTGGCTTCTCATACCTAATTTTTATCAACATGCATTTTTCAAATTTGGGTATGTGCATACATAAAGCCTTATTTCTAAAATGGTTCCACTGGAAATACTCTTATACATAAACATATTTGATTCTCAAAGAAGAGTAGGATAGTGGATAAAATAAAATAAATAAACAAATAAAACAAAAACATTTTTTTTATTTTTATTTTTGTAAAGCTAGTTGTTTTTTGTTGCAACATGCTATGGAAATAATAGTTCTACAAACACTCATATTCTTTTTTTGTGTAAGTCAGATTTTGAAATTAACAAAAGAAAATATAGTACAAACTTCTGCATCTGCAGAAAACTAGCCGCTAAACAGCAGGCCTGACATCAGGAGACTGCAGTGAAACAACAGAGCACCTGAAAACTAAGACCATCACACCGCGCAGGGCGGTGGAAACCAGAACTGTCAGAAGGACATAAACAAAGTGAAGCCTGACTGAAGATGCTACAGGCTAAAAAGAACAACTTCAGATCCCCTGAAAAGAAAGTGGGCAGCCGGAAAGGATAGACCATCCACCTCGGTCCCGAAGAGAGGTTCAAAAGAGAGTGGAACTGAGCAAGAAAAAACCAGACGAGCAGAAAAGCATGAGCCGAACCACGGATTCTACACACCAGTGGTAGAAGCAATGGTTCGGCCTTTTTTTCCTTTCTTTTTACCAACTTTTACCCAACCAGGATTACTCTGCTGGGCTGGCACGATTTGTAAGCTGAGCTAGGCTGAGGGATAGATCTCCTTGTCTGAATCCGAAGGAGATGACTCATGAGTTCTTTTCTGTAAATTAGGAAGGACCTTGGAAACCTTTGGACCAGTCGATGTCGGATAATGCGCTAGCGTTGCGTCCATATCTTCCTCAATCTCCTCCTCAATCTCTTCATCTGAGCTAGAATCAAAAACACCCAATGGGGGAGGTGCATGTGGTTTCCAGCTTTTGGATTTTGGCTTAGAATTATCTTTCTTATTCTTGGCAGGCATCGAAGGGCACGAATTCTGAAGGTGCCCTGTGAGATGGCAGTTTCGGCAGCGAAAGGCTGTATTCTCGAAATCCAGAGTCTGAGTCCAATGGAAATCTCCCATTTTGAGAATAATCTGCTCAGGGAGACCTTTGCTGATGTCAATTTCTGCGCAGATTCTGGCGAAAGTGTATATGCTCTTTTCCCCTCTGGAGGCGTCTACGTCGAGGTAGCGTCCTAGTGAATTACCTATTGCTTGAAACACAACAGAGTGCCATAAATGCGCCGGAAGGTTAGGAAGTCTGACCCAGATGGGGAGTTTGGTAATAATTGTTGTAGACGGATCAAAATCTGGGAACCAGGGGGTTAGGAATAAACCCGCTGAGTCCCAAAACCATGGTCCTTCAGTTAATGCTTTTTGGTAGTCCTCACTACAAGCAAACAACACCATGAAGAAACCTTTTGAGCAAAGAAGGACATTGCAATTTTTGGTCCAGTTAGAGTGAATCCATTGGAAAAGATCTGCTGTGTGTGGCCATAGCCCATTGAACCTGCAGATAATTGTTGTTTCTGCGAACAGTTGGAATTGCAAGTCCATCAAGGGATGCTTGATTTCAATGGATGGGGTTTCCTCCAGTCTGTCCACCAAAAAAGGTTTTGGAGCCTGGGCTGGTGGTGCTGTTTTCTTGGGCATCTGAGCATGGACAGCATCTTTGTAAGAAGGCGCTGCAGCTGAAGATGACTGTCCACCGGCTCCCCCTCTCAGACGCAGGGAAAAAATTATGGAAGCATTTCTTTGAATGTTGTAAAAAGAAAGAAGATTAGAATCCTCCAATTGTTTTCCTTCATATAGGAGTCGTTGAGATGCCGAGGAGATCCCCAACTTAAATTCCAGGATTTGTTTGAGGTCTTGGACTAGATCTGAAGAGCTCACCCACTGAAGTAGAGATTTGCCAGAGAGGAGCACAATCACGATCTGGAAAGATTCTGGGATGTCTGATTCCTGCTTTCCTCTGTGAAGTTGGGAGGAGCGGAATCTGGTACAAGCATAGCTTACTGAGGGCTCTAACTGTGCTTGTTTTTTATGTTTCTTCACATGGCCGCCAGCACTATTGATCGCTAGGAAAGGGTCGCAGGGGTTCGAAACCTCTCTGAAATCCATTGCTTCCTTTTCTACAGAGCTGAGCACAGGCCCTGCAGCTTCTAACCACTTCATCTCCCGCCGATTTCTTAAGAACTGTACAGAGAAACCATTCTGTGCAGAGAAAGAAAAAAGTTTCCTCCAGGAGACCAAATGTCGGTGAGGCATTTCGTCAAACACTTGTCTCACATCCTCTTTGGATGGGACAAATGAAAGCTTCCTTTGCTGGTCCCGGAAATCCGAGAATCCAGTTTCCAGAGCCATTACTTTCAGCTTCTCTGCATCATCATCGTTTTGCAACAACAAAAGGAGCCCCAACAGATGTTGCTGTTCCACTGAGCACAACATACTGTCCTGGAGAGTAAGCGCTTGGGAAACCAGCACCGATATTGACCCTTGGCGAGGTATCGGGTGCTTTATCGAGCATTCTTTCTGGGTATGTCCTGCGCCGTGAGCACTGGTCTCGCTGAAGTTCCTCGGCCCTGAGAAAAGCCAGTTGTTTCCCTTGGGCAAATGATGTACAGGAGAGTTATTTTGGCAGCCATCCGGAGATTTGATCCGAGCAGGGTCAAAAGAAATGCCCCTCAAAACCGCCGTTTCAGAAATCGTTTTTGACTGCCGAATAGAGGCTCGACTATGGGCTTTCGTGCTTGCTTGAAACCCCGCATCTTCGATGTATAGGCATGTCTCACTTAAGACCCTCGTCGTTCTGTCTGTATCGTCATCTAGACATAGAACTGGAGCTTTCTCCTGGGTTTGACGCGCTGTGGTTTTCGCCTTACCGTGCGCCGCATCCAATTCCTCTACCACTGCGGAGTCACAAGCTACCAGGGCAATCAGATTCGCCATGAGAGTCGCCAGAGCTCGGTTTTTGAGAATATGGGTTCTACAAACACTCATATTCACTTTTATCACCAATTTGAAAAAATGCTTGAATATCGCATTTTTTTTGGCTTGCCGGCTTGATGAAATTTCTGGAAAACAGTTGGGACAGTCATGTTTTGAGGGACCAAAAGCGAATATTTTTAAAACCTATTTTTACCCTAAGTATCCCTTGATGTCTACTTTCTAACCCAATTTGGATTTGAAACGAAAAAGTTAGAAACAAAACATTGACAGGGTGTCTAGCCGGCAGCTTAGGAACAGAGTTGGGACAATCAGTTTTTGAAGGCCTAAATGAATGAATTTTTAAAACCTGTTTCTATGGTAGATTCCCCTATGAATCTAGTTTAAAATTCAATTGGAATCACTCATTTTCGATATCGTATGGGGAATTTATGATCAAAATACTGACTGCCTATCGTAAATCAGCACCCTTAAAACTATGTCTTTCCAGCTGTTCCTTATAGTATTTGACCTATCAATTCTTCCTGTGTTAAAAACCTGTTTCTATTGGAGATAAATAAATGAATATAATTTCATTTCCAATTTTAATCATTCGAATCCAACATCAAACGAAAAAATTATGCTTGAAGTATCAACTGTTGGTCTAAGCTGGGTAATTGAAAATGACTCTGTTATGCAGGTTGTTCTATCTAAAATTGAAATATCATATTATTTAATTTTTAAAACCTATTGCTACTGGAGATAAACTTTTGAATTATCTCTCATTTGGCTTTGGAATCACTCAATTTGGATGAAAAACAAAGAAGTTGTGATCAAAACACTGCAGGTCAGCATGATTGGACACTGCTCTCCCGCAAGTGACAGATAAATTTTACTTTGTTATTTTCTCCATGTATTTGTTTTACAGAGTAACTAATTGTTAGTTTTTTGCATAATTCTTCGATTAGGGGAGCCGTGCACCTCTCTTTCTCTATGATTTAATGTTTTATTGCAGGTAGACACTCGTTTTTTGCAGGTCCTAGGAGAAAAAGAATGTCAATTTATGGACGAGTGATTCTTGAAAAAAAAATTAAATGAAACAAAGGAATTTCATCCAAATCATTACCCAACGGATTCATAATAGAAGAAATGAAGAATTGATTTCCATTTGAAGATTCATGTCATGTCTTTGCTGCCAAAACATTTTTAAAATAAATCATTTTTTGACATAACATCATAGCTGTTGTAACTTAATTTATTTATTTACATACTGTTTTTTAAATAAAATGTTGTTTCTTTTCTAATTTCTCTTATATTTTGTATTTCAGGTGTTGCTTCATTCAAAGTGTAACTCATCCTCATCATCAATACAGTGAACAACGAATTCATTCTTTGCGTGCTTGCATTTTATGCTTGTGCACTTTTGCTATTCCTTTTTTTGAAAAGACAACATTTGTGTGCACTTTTGTTTCTATTGTTCCTTTTCCAAAAGGACAGCATTTTCGTTTTGTTTTGGGTCAGCAGTTCATTTTGTTGTTCCTTTTTCACGGTTCATTTTGTTGTTCTTTTTCCACGATTCATTTTTCCGTTCCTTTTCCACAGTTCATTTTGTTGTTCCTTTTTCACGTTTTGTTGTTCATTTCCAAATGGAACAGCACTTCTGCACTTTTACTTTTTGCTGTTCATTTTCGAATGGAACAAAACTTTTGCACTTTTACGTTTTGTTGTTCCTTTCCAAATGGAATAGCACTTCTGCACTTTCACTTTTTGTTGTTCCTTTTCGAATGGAACAACACTTTTGCACTTTTACGTTTTGTTGTTCTTTTCCAAATGGAACAACACTTCTGCACTTTCACGATTTTTTGTTCCTTTCCAAATGGAACAGCACCTTCTGCACTTTTCATTTTTACTGTTCCTTTTCCAAAGGAACGACACTTGCGTTTTTGTTGTTCCTTTTCCAAAGGAACGGCACTTACGTTTTTGTTGTTCCTTTTCCAAAGAAACGACACTTTTCATTTTTGTTGTTCATTTTCCAAAGGAACGGCACTTGCGTTTTTGCTGTTCCTTTTCCAAAGGAACGACACTTTTTATTTTTGTTGTTTCTTTTCTAAAGGAACGACACTTTTAGTTTTTGCTGTTCATTTTTCCAAAGGAACGACATTTGCATTTTCACACTATTTTTGTGTGTATTTTTGCTTTTTTGTGTGCATTTCCTTTGTTGTTCCCTACAAGGAACACCACTTTTTGAGTGTTTTTTATGTTCATTCAAAAGAGCAACACTTTGGGATTATTTTCGAGAGCAACCCTTCCTTCCTCTTGTAGGATTATTCCTAATTCATCTCAACCACATTTTATTGATTCCCTTTTATGGCATGAAGTACACTACTTTTATGAGAACAAGAATTATGGATTCTTTTGAAGCGAGTTAATATCATTCACGTTATGATCTTTAACAAGACAACTCCTTGATGATAGATTCTTTTCAAAAGGGACACAATTATTTACATATTACTTTACTACATTTTTTTCTGTTGTACATGATACTGATTGATCATCTTAATAACATGTTGGCTCCATCCTCCCTAGTTATAATCTTCTCTGTCTGTAATAAATGAGATTATGGGTTTTTTTTTTTTTCTATTAACATGTTCAACTTCTTCCACCATCCCTGCTCTTAAGGAGTACTGAGCCTCCCTCTTTTTATCATAAAAATGTGTAATAATAACAAAATTTTGTTCACAGATGGAGGATAGGGGGTCTCATTACGAGCCAGCTTACCATGTTCATAAGGCTGTAACAAAGTGGCATTCCCATTATGGCCACCACACAAGGGTTATGATCCATTGGATAGCCAAATTATCTTTGGAACAGGAGGTCTCATCACGAGCTAGCCTGATTACTTTTACTACATCCCAGTGAATGGCAGTGTGGTTATCTGGTTACCACGCCAGCACAATGATCTCTTCTGTAGAACAACACTGTAACTCTCCATTTATAAATTGAGGATCTTGGCTCATATGGGTTAAAAAGAAACCCTGCCGAGGCTATGGACCCCTGCTAGCAGCAGAGGCTCTGCTTATGGTATTGAAGTTATATTTTATCATCAATTATTACTATAATACCCTTTTCTTATTTTTTCTTTCTATCGGAGAAGTTATTTCCTTAATTTTTTTCCCTATTTTGAACCTTTATGCATGAGAAATTGTTTTATGATCAATCGCATCATTTTCAGCTAGAATATTATCAGTAAAGCATTTTTTTGGCATATTGTTGTCCTTTTTCTCTTTTTCATAACTTATCATCAATCCAAACTATCCTATCTTTTATTCATAACTATATTTACACACTCTGCTCTCATTATAACCATAACTCTCGCTGTCCTATCATTGATATGTGTACTCTGCTTCATTTACTGCTATATTGTTCATTCCCTTGCCTTTCCATCAGCATAACCCCTCTCATATGCTTTAAGGTCATGGAATTCCTTTTCCAATTGGAGGGGGGAATGTATGCATTATGGGATTGCATGCGCTATGATTACTACACTCTGCCATAACTTGTTGATTTGACAAAAAAAATTCTGACTGAAAGTTTTGCATGCATCTTATCTATTTCTATTCAAAACTAACACTATGGATTCAAGAACATTGTATGCAAAATAGTGCTTTGTTTATAGGAAAACAACAAGTATGGGCAGAATTCTATTCACAGCATGACCACACTATTGCAACTAACAGCAGAGGCTCGAGCAACTCGCCAACGTGAACAATTCTTCAGACATGATGTGCTTACCTGCATTCCACCTTTTGCATCACTTTCACCACCAACTCTGCCTACATTAGCTTCAACAACTTCCAGTCCATATATGTCATTCCACATTTTTGGAGGTAAAACTTGAGGTAAAATTGCATAATTTTCTGATTTGTTACGAATTTAGGAGAATTTAATGAAATCTATTTTGAGCATTATTTATCATCCTTCATTCCACATCTTTACCACTTTCCCTTTTTCAGCGACATATCATCTTTCATTTTGGGTGAGTGTTGCTTTCATTCATTTCTTTCTTATAACCATGTCATTCATATTCTTTATCATCCATTGCTATTCTTATCCCTTCTCAACACCTCCCTTATTCCATGTTGTTTTACACCAAGCATAGAATTCAACAGCTGGTAGCAACCACCTCTATTTGTTTTCTAGCATTGCATGAGGACATGCCAATTTTTCAGAGGGGGGGAGGAATTGCTACGCATGATGGATGTTTTCTATTTTCTTTCTCATTTAAGGCATACAATTTCATTTTTACACAGTGCAAAAATTGATTTCCATAATATTTTTAAAACTATGAACTCAATTCTTGTGATTTTTGGAAAACATAGACGTATCATTAATACAAACCCAGATAATTTCAAGATAAATTGGTTCATAAAATTTCGAAAATCATGCACTCTCACCTACAGCCATCTTGTTTATATCTCATGATCCGTGCATCAAAACGATCTGATTTTTGGATCATAGAGGCATTCATATATTGTAAATTTACTTGCAACATTTCAACAAAATCTAGTTTGTAGTTTTTGAGAAAATGGTTAATGAAGTTTGTTGTTATCTATATCATATTTTGCTGCAACCTCATACATATAGTTGAATGTCAATATAAAAATTGTTATGCCTTCATCAAGATTGCTAAAATTGAATATTCATTAATTAAGGAAGCATTCATTTGTTCTCAAATTTTTATTGCTTGGTTAACACATGGGTTTTGTCTTGGGGTTGCATGAAGACATGCAATATATTCAGGTTTTCGTTGCATGAGGACATGCAACATATTGAGTGTGGGGGTATGTTGGGCCGTTAATATGCCATTATTATTATCACTTGTGAACGCTTATTCCACCCATTTCTACCATTCTTCATCACATCATTTATTATAATTTATTATTTAAATCCATTTTATAATGATTTATGCTCTTATGAATGAATATTATTTATTCTCCTTTATTTCTAATAAATTGATGATTATGCATGATTTTATCAATGATAGTTTTAATAAATTGGTTGTAACATTATTCACCATTTTTAGCCTCCAAGATAATTTCCAGATTGAAGATTTGATCATTAAAAGTGCCAACTCATAAATGCACTGCAATAAGAAGTGACAGTTTTGCAGTTGTGATTCTAAGCAAATGAAGATGAATCTAGAAAATCTAGAACATGGGTTTTGTCCAGAACGGACCAAATTAACTTTAGTGAAGAACGGTTTGCCCAAATTCAGCTTGTATTGAGAGAAACGTAGGGTTCTTTGAGCACGATTTTCTCAGATTCGTTGTGTGGTCGTTTTCCAAATCTCAGCTGCAAAGACAAATTCGCCTTGCTCTTGTTGAAAGATGGAAATGTATCTTCTTGTTGATCAATTGGTTGGAAACAATCTAATTTTGTAATAGAAATCATGTTGTAATTATCTCTGTTGTAACTTCTCTCTAATATCTCTCTATTTAAATGAAAACAGAGATCAGAGAGGGGGGATGGATTCGAATGATGGAATTGAGGATGAATTAGAGATTCAGAATTGAGGATGGCAGAGAGAATGGATAATGGCTGAGAGATGGAGAGATTTCTTGTTGTAATCCAATATAACTCTGCTTTGATATTTTAATATAAATCTGGTCGCCATTCCATCTTTGATCCTGAAATAACCCAGCAGCATCCGCTAGCGGCTAAGGGCCCAGCCTCTGGTGGATTGTGCTGCTGATGTATATTATCTCTTTGGTTTATGCGTGGTTTTCATTATCAACTTTATTTGGTAATCTCGTATGTTCTATTATTTTACATCACGGTTCTGTTATATCTTATTTATGTTCAATTGAGTAATATCGTTCTCTATGACAGGAATGCCGTATTGATTCATCTTGACTTGGTAACGCATTGTTGTTCTTTTAATCATTGATATAACGTTGTTGGTCCTTACAGAATGTATTGTTGTTCAATTACAACGTATCCGTGTTGTAACACTTATCCATTGGTATTACTGAATTCATCTTAGAGACTATATTTCCTTGCGATTGCTAAATCTATGAACGTTGATGTTCCATTCCAAAATACAGTCGTATTCTTTATAACTAAGACTGATAATCGGATTACCAAGATCATATTACTATTAAGGTGTCTCATGTGTTAAATTATTGTGTATTTATATTTGAATTTCCAGCGTTGTTTCATATTCCATCATCAATCAATGCTGTTCTATTTCTGTGTGCTATCCGATTTATTCTTAAAGTAAAGATCGCTATTAATTTGGCTTTGTTGTTGTTCATTTCCATTAATTAGAGTTTGCTGTTTAGATTCCTTTAATTACAATTTTCTACCCATTTACCTTGTTGTTCATTTCTGTTGATTAATTGCAAGAGTTTTCTTTCAAAGAGTTTTCCTAGTTTACTTTCAATAGCAGCTTTAGTTCAATTTCGATTTCCTTTTAATTTCTTTAAAGTAGGACTATCAACTGTAGAGAACATTGGTTATTGCTTCCTCGTTCCTAGATTGATTGTCTTGTTCCAGTTTGATTTCAATTGCATCAATATCCAGAGGAATGAGTTATTGCTACTGTATCCTCGATTGATGGTTGTTTGAGTGAATGATTTAGTTTAGAACATTTCAGTTTCTTGTTGTTCCAATTAGATTTTGTTTCCAGCTTTCATTTACTTTTGCATTTTAAGCACTATACTGCAAAACATTACTCTTGAGTAAATAGTTGCCTAAGACTGAGTACACTCTTGGAATAAAAAGTCATCCCTGGGTTGATAATTAATGTGAAAGTAATTAGGAGTTAAAAAGACACCTTTTTATCGTGCCACAACTCTCATCTAAAAAAACATCTCTCATTTTTGCAACAACAATCTCTATTTCGGATATATGAGCTCATCTTTGAACTTTATTTTTCCATAAATTTTGTGTCCTCTGCTGCGCAAACATATTAGTCAACTCTATTTTGGAAAATTTTTAAATTTGGAGCTTCTAGAATTCATTTTAGTTGTTGTATCAGGGTTGATAAGTTTATAATAATTTATTTTGAGTTGTTAAACAAACATGCATTGCTTGAGTTGATGTTTCTAAATTGTAATAACAGCTTCTATTTTTTTCTACATAGCAAGTGAAGATGCATTGCATCTAGACCATTCGACTTTTGTGAAGTGAATTCTACCACCTAGAGCGGTAATTTGAATTCCTCATTGTATATAATGTTTTAAAGACATGGAAACTAGTTAGGGTTGGTAGTGTAAGAAGCTAATCTACATTTTCTGCAATTTTTGTATCATTCTCCCAAGTGAAAAGAAGAAGGAGGAATGCAGTCTTTGGCAGAGATTCTTGTGTAAATGCTTATTGGTATATGTGTTCCTTGTTGTTATGTTTCTAATATATATTTCCATGATGTAAGCATTCCATGCTCAAATTGAAAAGAATATCTCATAATTCACTTAGTGCTTTGTTTTAGATCAGTTGATCACATGTGTTTTCTTTTCTTCTATGGAAATATGAATTCATCAATGTTTTGATGATATAATTGTCATCATTTCCGACGTTGCACTCATCCACTCACTACAACGATATTTGGTTAGATATCAATAGGCCTATCTATCTTTCCGCTACTCAAAATCCCATAATACCCCTTATTCACTTGAACCTAAAAGTAATGGTTTGATCTGAGGTAGATTTGCTTTCTTCCACTTACCTTCAAACAACAAAATAAATCACCTTTTTTATCCTTATAGACAACCTAAGATCAAGATTTTTTAGTCATTAGATTGACTAAAAGAAAACAAAATGAGAGAGCCCTCTCTAAGGCTAGTTGGGTTGGACCTTAGCCTAAAAGAGGTATCTAGTTACCCTGTGATCATTTTTCAGACTAGAGGTTAATTACAGGGTCATAACATAGTGGTGTCATTGTTGGGGAACGAAAGGTTCCATCTTCTCTGGGAAATATCATCAAAGTTTCAGATCTGGTTGTTGATGGTGGATAGTAGTCAGACATATGAACACTGAACCATTCACCTGGTGAATCCAGTCAGCTTTCAACCTGATCCAAAGACTCTACTGGCAGCAACATTTGGAAATTAGTGTTTTACTGGAAATTTTATTGGTTGAAAATGAATTCAGTTGTAAGGTATGCTCCTTTAAATCAAAATCACATTATAGGTTTTCCAAATCACATGCCTCATGTTGATTGGAAAACTTATTTGCCAAAATTCAAAGATCAAAAACAAGAAGTTGTTTCTCTTCACTTGGTTAAATTTCACATGCATGTGCGTAGAATTAAGCTTCAATTTCATGAAGATTGTCTAATGAAGATTTTCATGGCTATCTTGGAGGAAAAAGCAAGATGCTGGTAAGAAATCTTGCCAAATGGTTGAATTTATTCTCTTAGAGATTTTCATGTTGTATTTTATGAGAGATATGGAAAATCATCCTTCCTTGTTTTTGGTCCAATATTGTTGCATACATTTTGAAAAAATTATTGAGCATTTGGAAAAAAATTATGAAGATGATCATTTTATGGATGATGAAATTATAGAAGTTTTCATGAGAATCCTTTTCAACATCAGGAGGAAATAGAAGAGGTATGTTGCCATGATATTTGGGTGGATTCCAGAAAGCAATAGTTTCTCCAAGGGATGAAAATGAAATAGATCAACATCCTGATGCAAAATGTTGCAGGCTCAAACAGACATTTGCTACCCATTTGTTACGCAAGTTGCAAAGGTCCCTTATTTTGGTGAAGTGTGGGAGCTTTTGTAGTTCTGAAAGCATGTACAAGGTGTTATAATATGTATGTAGGTGATAAGTACGTTCCTCAATTAGTTTGAAGCAGAAAAATCAATTTCAAATATGAAGTTCAAAGTTTGTTATGCACCTGTTGCACAAGTTGGAGTCAGTTATCTTAAAGGTCTACATGCATTGAAAAAACTACTTTAGGGGTTCTACACCATCATAATGGCATTCCAAACATACCCATTTTCTCTCTTTTTAAAGGAAATCCCTGCAACCATATCAACCATGGAGGTCTGCCACACTTTGCTATGAATTTGCTGCGAAATTCACTGTTTTTGTCATCATTTTCAAAAACGTTTTCTGACCAAATGAAAATGAATTTTGGAAAACTGAAATAATTTTTTACAATCATAGGCCAAAACAAAAAAACCCTCCTTCATTTTATGCACAGATGTCATATATTAGAACAATTAAATGCATCTTACAATCTATTTTTCAGGTTTTGGCATTTCCTGTTTTAGTTAAGGTGTTTGGGTGTCGATTGTGAGGAGTTGGAGAGGAATTTTTGGAAACTGATAGAGTTTTCTCTTAAGGACACTATCATCTACAAAAACCTCTCTCAATTTTTCAACAACATTTGTATTCAAGATATATGAACTTGTCTTTGAACCCTATTTTTCCATAAATTTGGTGTCCTCTGCTATGCAAACATATCAGTCAACTCTATTTTGGAAAATTTCAAAATTTGGAGCTTCTAGAATTCATTTTAGTTGTTGGATAAGTGTTGATAAGTTTATAATCATGTAGTTTGAGTTGTTAAACAAAGAATCTGCACTATTTGAGTTTATGTTTGTAAATTGTAATAATAGTTTCTATTTTTTTTCTACATAGCAAGTGAAGATGCATTGCATCTAGACCATTCAACTTTCTTGAAGTGAATTCGACCACCTAGAGTGGTAATTCGAATTCATCATTGTATATAGTGATGTAATGACATGGAAACTAGTTTGGGTTGGTAGTGTAAGAAGCTAGTCTACATTTTCTGCAATTTTTGTATCATTCTCCCAAGTGAAAATAAGAAGGCAAAATGAAATTTTTGGAAAAGATTCTTGTGTTAGTGCTTATAGGTATATGTGTTCCTTGGTGTCTATTTCTAATATATATTTCTATGATGTAAACATTCTCCATGCTCAGCATGAAAATAATATCTCATAATTCACTTAGTGCTATATTTTAGATCAGTTGATCACATGTGCCTTCTTCTCTTTTATGGAATATGAATTCATCACTATTTTGTTTTGATGCTCTAATTTTCATCCTTTCTGATGTTGCACTCATCCACTCACTACAATGAGATTTGGTTAGATATCGATAGACTTGCCTATCATGCCCCTACTCAAAATCCAATCATATCCCTTATTTACTTGAACCTAAAAACAATTGTCTAATCTAAGGTAGATCTAATTTATTCCACTTACCTTCAAGCAAAAACATAAATTCACATTTTTTATCCTTATAGCCATCCTAAGATCAAGAGTTTTCAGTCACTAGATTGACTGAAAGAAAACACATTGAGAGAGCCATCTCCAAGGCTAGTGGCGCTGGACCTTAGCCTTAAATAGGTTTTTGGTTACCCCTATGATCATTTTTTAGCCTAAAGGTTAATTACAGGGTGATAACATAGTGGCGTCGTTATTGGGGAATGAAAGGTTCCATCTTCTCCAGGAAATATAATCAAAGCTTTAGATCTGGTTGTTGATAGTGGAAAATAGTCAGGCATATGAAGGTTGAACCATTCACTTGGTGAATCCAATCATTTTTCAACCTGATTGAAAGACTCCACTGGTAGCAAGATTCAGAAATTATAGTTTTGCTAGCAATTCTACTGCAAGGTATGCTCCTTTAAATCAAGATTGCATTCCAGGTTTTCCAAATCACATGCCTCATGTAGATTGGAAAACTTATTTTCCAAAATTCAGAGATTAGAAAGGAGATGATGTTGCTCTTCACTTGGTTAAATTTCCAATGCATGTGCGTAGACTTAAGTTCAATTTCATGAAGATTGTCTGATGAAGATGTTCATGGCTACCTTGGAGGAAAAAGCAAGATATTGGTATGAAAGCTTGCCAAATGGTTGCTTGTATCCTCTTAGAGAGTTGCATGTTGTATTTTATGAGAGATATAAAGAAATTCATCCTTCCTTGTTGTCAGTCCAAGACGGTTACATACATTTTGAAAATTTTATTGAGCATTTGGAATTTTTTTATGAATATGATCGTTTTATGGATGATTAAATTATAGAATCTTTTCATGAGAATCATTTTCAACATCAGGAGGAAATAGAAGAGTTATGTTTCCATGATATTCAGGTGGATTTCCATAAAGCAATAGTTTCTCCAAGGGCTGAAAATGAAATAAATCAACATCCTGATGCAAAATGTTATGATTTGTCTCCTAAGTTTGAAGAAAATTTGCAGCAGTCTTGTCAGTTTTTAAGTGATCAGGAGGAAGAACTAGTAGAGTTTAGCAGCCTTGATACACAAGAACATTTCCAACAAAATGAGTTTTATTTCTTGACAGAAGACCAATCAAATTTTCATGATGAAAGCCATGTTACATCCCACGATTTTAATGATGATTTGCAGCAAGATTTTCAGTTTTCATGTGACCAAAATAGGGATGAAGACAGTGTTTCAAATTTTCCTTCATGTCATTCCTCTGCTGAATTTTTCTCTCATGAAAAAGTCTATGAAAATCAGATTTCTGAAATTGTTTGCATGGAAAATTTAGGCAGTGAACTAGTCCTTGTTGGTAGCTTCTTACATATGCAGGAGGATCATGTGCAAGAACTTGTTTCTCTTCACTCCTTTGAAAGTCAAAATGAACCATCTGCTAATATTTTTTCTAGTGATTTTGAAACTGAAAACATAGAGCAACCAGCAGTAATATATGAAGCTTCTCTTATTGTTTTTTTTCATCAAGAAAATATGGATTTTCATATTCTTCAAGATTCCATTAGGGAAATTTTGAGGTCTAAAATTGGCCTCCTAAGAAAAATGTACAACCAAAATAAAATTTATAAGAACCAATAGGATTCAAGATCATGATGTCAACCATGGGGGATGATTCACCATTTTTGGAGTAAAAAGGTAAAAAGATTAAAAAATAATAAAATAATAAAACTACTTCCTCAACTCATATTTTCAACTTATCTCCCTAACGTTTTGCTCAAGTTTCAAGCAGCAGTACACGTTGGATGAAAAAATTGATTCCTCATCCAAAGAGTACCCATGTTTCATACTCTCGATGGACCTTGTTACACGAAAAAAGAGAAATACATGAAAAAATGTGATTGCAATCGCATTTTTCATGTATTTCTCATTTTCCATGTAGTAGGGTCCATCAAAAGTATGCAACATGGGTATTCCTTGGATGAGGAACCAAATTCTACATCCAATGAATGTTGCCATTCAAAATTTGAGTAAACCCATATAGAGATAAGTTGAAAATACGAGTTGAAAAAATATTTTTTTCTCTTTTTCCTCTAAAATTTGATGATGTAATGTAATCTTATTTTATTATTTTCACTATTATTTTGTAATTTCCTTAGGAGGCCCATTTTAGACCTCAAAATTTCCCTAATGTTTTTCCAGCCTATTTGAATCATCAATGAAGTCATATTTTGTTTTTTTATAGAGCATGGGTTTTGGTTTCATCTGGAATTTATGTTGCTATTATGTATCATTTTTTTGGTTGCATATAGAGGGTGTGAGAAGAATTCTAGTGAGTGGCCATCTCCTTGATAGGCTTCACTGGAAATTTTGTATCACTTGAGCGAGCAAGTTATTTAGCAGTTTAGTGTAGATAGCAGTTTGAATAAGCTCAATGGTTTGAGCATCTTCTTCAGTAATTTTCAAGATTTCCATTTTAGTAGTGTGTCAGTTTTAAACAGTTTTTCTTGGTAGTTTTCGTATTATTTTTCAGTACTACAGGTGTGAGTGGCTATCATCAGAATTTGAAGCCCGAAGTGAATGCCTTGGTATTCTAGTGATCTACTACCATATGTAATGGAAAAGTTAAGTTAGTCAAAGTCAATTTTAGTCAGTTAAAGTTGGACTCCATTTCCCCATGGATCAGAGTACTAGTCTACGGTGTTATTTTCACCTCATAATGAGGATACCATCCCCTTTGGAGACAATGTTAGGGTCCTATAATCTAGGAATCAAAGTGTGTTTGCCTCTTACTATTCATCTTGGGGGTTTGTTTGTCAACTCTAGCCTATGAGTTGCTATGTGTCATAGTTTAAAGGTATTTATGAAAAGAGAGTCAAAAGAGCTAAGGTTTTGTAAATATATGTGTTGTAAAGGGGGTCTTTGTACCCAAAATCAAATTTGTGAGAGTCTAAATTCCATGAGGGGGTCATAATTTCAAAATTGTACCCATGGAGGGAAAAGGAGTTATTGTGGAAGTGTAGAGGGGTCATGTCATGAGAGATAGTCATCATAGGTTAGTTCGTTGAAGTCATTTCCCTCATAAGAGTTAGTTTGAAGAGTCATTTATCGGTTAAATGTGTCATGTCCTTTTCATTATTGAAAAAAGTGCCTCTCTCATCACATACTTCACATCATCAAGTGGCCTATTATCATTTAAAAAGGATACCTTGGGTGGTATGAAAGTTTTAAATTTGTTGTGAAGTCTCTCAATATCACCCCATTCGAAGTTGATACTAGATTTGAAGAAAATTTAAAGGCTGAAGAAGTGAGTTGCAGACTTAGACAGACATTTTCTACCCTTTTGTTGCACAAGTTGCAAAGGTCCCTAATTTTGGTGAAGTGTGGGAGATTTTGTAGTTTTGAAATCATGGAAAAGGTGTTATAATGTGTATGTATGTGATAAGTATTCTCTTCAATCAGTTTGAAGTGGAAAAATCAATTTCAAATCTGAAGTTCAGAGTTTGTTACGCATCTGTTGCGCAAGTTGGAGTCTGTTATCTTGAAGGTCTGTAGGCATTGAAAAGAATACTTCAATGGTTCTACACCATCACACTTCCATTCCAAACATGCCCATTTTCTTTGTTTTTCCAGGAAAGTTCTGCAACCATATCAACCATGGAGGTTTGCCACACTCTGCTATGAATTTGCTGCGAAATTGAATTTTTTGTCATCATTTTAAAAGACATCGTTTGACCAAAGGAAAAAAAATTTCAAAAAGAAAAATATCAAGAATGGGAAAAAAAACAAAAATCTCCTTCAGTTTATGCACAGCTGTCATATATCAGAAGATTCAAACGCATATTTACAGTCTATTTTTCAGGTTTTGGCATTTCATGTTTTAGTTATGGTGTTTGGGTGCAGATTGTGAGGAGTTGGAGAGGAAATTTTGGAAACTGAGAGAGGTTTCTCTCGAGGACACTCTCATATACAAAAAAAAATCTCTTATTTTTTCAACATTGGTCGGTATTTATGATATATGAGCTCATTTTTTAACCCTATTTTTCCATAAATTCAGTGCCCTCTACTACGCAAACATATCAGTCAACTCTATTTTGGAAAATTTCAAAATTTGGAGCTTCTAGAATTCATTTTAGTTGTTGTATAAGTGTTGATAAATTTATAATCATGTAGTTTGAGTTGTTAAACAAAGATGCATTGTTTGCGTTGATGTTTCTAAATTGTAATAGCAGTTTCTATTTTTTTCTACATAGCAAGTGAAGATGCAATGCATCTAAACCATTCAACTTTTGTGAAGTGAATTCAACCACCTAGAGTGGTAATTTGAATTCCTCATTGTATATAGTGATGTAAAGACATGGAAAATAGTTCAGGTTTGTAGTGTAAGAAGTTATTCTATATTTTCTACAAATTTTGTATCATTCTCCCAAGTGAAAAGAAGAAGGCAGATGCAGTTTTTGGCAGAGATTTTTGTGTCACTTATTATTGGTGTATGTGTTCCTTGATGTTCTTTTTCTAATATATATTTCCATGATGTAAACATTCTCCATGCTCAGCTTGGAAAGAATATCTCAAACTTCACTTAGTGCTCTATTTTAGATCATTTGATCACATGTGTTTTCTTTTCTTCTATGGCAATATGAATTCGTCAATATTTTGATGCTCTAATTGTCATCCTTTTTGATGCTACACTCATCCACTCACTACAATGAGATTTGGTTAGATATCAATAGGCCTATCTATCTTTCCCCTGCTCAAAATCCCGTCATATCCCTTATTCACTTGAACCTAGAAACAATGGTATGATCTGAGGTAGATCTACTTTCTTCCACTTACCTTCAAACAACAACATAAATTCACCTTTTTTATGCTTATTTCCAACCTAAGATCAAGAATTTTCAGTCACTAGATTGACTAAAAGAAAGCACAGTGAGAGAGCCCTCTCCAAAGCTAGTAGGGTTGGATCCTAGCCTAGAAGATGTTTTTAGTTACCTATGAGTTTTCTCTCCTCAGCCTAGGGAAAATTATGGAGTGACAAAACTAAAGGAAAATTTTCCCTGCCTCATTTAGTAAAGATTTCAGGGAGAAAAATTCTCCCTAAATGGGGAGGCATTATCCAGGTTTGGTCATTCTATTATTTTATGTCTATATCAATGCTTTTAGAGTGGAAAAGTTAAAGGAATTAGCTTTCATATATTTTTATTAATGGGGCTTTATTTGGAGAATTGAGGTACAAAACCTTCCAAATGCATTTTGAGGCCTTCAATGAAGATTTTTGGAGGGTCTAAAATCTCTTGTTCATGTTGAAATATGTAACTAGGTTTGGTCTTCATACGTGCTCTTGATTATTGTTTATTGTAAAATGAAAAAGAAATTATTATTATTATTATTATTATTTTGTAGCATGGGTTTCATGCTTAAGGTCATTTTATTCTAAGTCAAAGCACCCACTGAGTGATTATAGGTTTTTTCATTGAGTCAAGAAGTCAAAGAGTCATTGTCAGATGTATAAGACCCCATTGGGAATTTTGTAATATGTTAAAAGAATTATTTTTTAGTCAAAGTGTAAAAATTACCCCTCTAAGACCAACTCGGCCTAGCAAAGAAGAAGTCGCCCAAATTAAGGCATGTTGTCCTCCTTGGAAGCCTATATATAAGAGAGCATTCGACCTCCTATGGACACTCACTCACTTCACTCATCAATCAAGCAAAGAAAAATAATAATAAATCAAGTGAAGGAGAAAGGAAGAAGGAAGTTGAAGTTTTTTTGTTTCTACACACTCTCTCTCATGTGTGAAGACAAGCTAGGGTTTCTACATCATCAAGGTCGAAGTTCTCAAGGAGTAAGGAGAGGGTTGAAGATGGAATAAAATTGAAAAATTTGATCTCTCATAAGGCATCAAAGAAGCGGTTCAAGTGAAGGAAGGAGGAAGCTCTAAAAGCCCTAATTCTCCCACGTGTGTGAAGTTGTAGCTGGTTTTTGGGGGTTGAAATTTCAGATATGCAGTGGGGGGCAAAATTCTAAATCTCAAGGTCGAATTTGTGTTGCTAGAAGAGATTTTACTTGGTTTGGCTTGGATAGAAGAAGGTTTGAACCAGTCTTGGAAGGGTATTGGTATTTATCTAAAGGTCTTGGAATTCATCATTTGAAGAATCTATAAGAAGAGGAGATTTGTGGGTTTCCCTCTCAAGAGGAGAGGTTTTGGCCCTAGATAGGAGCCTACATCTTATGTCCTTATGTACTATTCATATTTTGATAGTTTTTTATGATAAGAACAACATAATAATAAGAAAAGAATAAGATAATAATCAAAAAAGTAAAAGAACATCACAAGCAATTATCAAATCTAAGAGAAATCTCCTCTTTTGTAGCCCTATTGATTTCTCAACATGGTATTAGAGCTAAGGTTGAAAAATGGTATGATGAAGATCACTACATCCTTGAAGAAGGCATTGAATTTCTCATTAAAACAATTTTCTATGATGGCAAGTCACCTCACACCAAGCATCAAATTATTTAAGGATTTATTGCCATCTATCAAGAATTATATGATCAAGATCTCTTATACAAAGGATGAAGCATTATTCTCAACACTTACAAGTACTTTTGAAGATGAAAATATTTGGGTAATTGACAATGGAGAATCTATACATATTATAGGTGAATGTAGACAACTATAGACCCTATCAAGAGAAAAAAAATCTTATTTGGTCGAACTTGGAGACAAGAAGAGTTACGCAGTCAAAGGAGTTGGATCAGCTTCATTAGAGATAGAAGATGGAGGGAACATGCATCTCAACAACATTTTATTTATTCTAGGTTTGAACAAAAAATTACTTTCCATTTCATGTTTAGAAGATAGAGGAGATAGAATTGATTTTATAGATGGAAACACTATGATATGGGATAAGGGCTCTAGCACCAATAGTGAAAAATTTATTGGGATTCATGAAGGAAGGCTCTACATATCACTTACACCTCTCTCTCAATATTTGGTTCACATTGAAGTCAACCCATGTTAACTTTGGCATAAAATATTTGGACACCTTCATTACAAAATCTTACCAACTCTTCAATGGTGAATGCCATCCTTAAACTAAATGAGGATCATGAAGGAATTTGTAAGGGATATGCATTAGGGAAAAATTTAAAGAAACCATTTGGAATCAGTGCTTCAAGATCTAAAGAAATCATGTATCTCATTCACTCTGATGTCTATGGTCCTATGTCTAAAAAATCACTTGGAGGTCATGTATACTATGTGACTTTCATTGATGACCACTCAAGGAAGACATAGATTTATTTACTTAAGTCCAAGGATGAAGTATTTGAAAATTTTCAAGAATTCAAAGAAGAAATAGAGAATCTTATAGAAAGAAATATCAAGGTACTAAGATCTGAAAATGGAGGAGAATATACATCAAACGAACCTATAATTTTCTATGAGGAGGTTGGAATTAAGAGGGATTTGATAGTCCCATATAATCCAAAACAAAATGGAGTAGCAGAAAAGAAGTATCGTACAATTGAAGAAAGTTTTGGTGTTATGTTACATGATAAAGACTTACCTTAATTCCTATTGAGTGAGGCATCCAAAATAGTTGTCTATATTCAAAATCAAAGTCCTCACAGGACACTTGCAACATGACTCTTGAAGAAGAATTTACTAGAAAAATACCATGTATAGATCATCTTCAAATATTTGGTTTCCCTATCTACATTCACATTCCAAAAGATAAAAGGAAGAAATTGGATCCTACAAGCTTTAAGGGCATATTTGTTGGATATAGTAACTCTTCAAAGGCCTATAGGATCTACATAAAGGAAGGGCACCGAAGTGAAGTAAGAAGAGATGTAAACTTTGATGAAAGCATCACATATAAGAAATCTAAATATCTCCTAATTAACTCTAATAATGAATAACCACCTATATTTGAAGAACATCCAAGGGAAGAAGAAGATTTGAATAATGAAGAATAAGGTCCCCGTGAACTTGTGCAGCAAGTCATAATCCTTGAAAAAAAAAACAAAAACAAAAACAAAAACAAAAAACAAAAATTTTTAAATTAGACTCTTCAAGAAGCAAAAGGACATGTTACAATTAAAGGTACATTCAGGGAAAGCAAGAAGCCTAAAATATATTCAGGTTATGTAACCTATATGAAAAATTTAATTAAAGTAGAATCATCCACTTTTGAAGAAGATATCAATGGTCAAGAATCAAAAGATGTTATAAATGAAGAATACTAATCTATAATGAAAAATGGAGATTGGGAAATTGTTCCTAGGTGGGATGAAAAATATGTGGTAACTTACAAATGGCTCTAAAAGATTAAGCATGCAGCAGATGGAAGCATTGACAAGTACAAATTGTTATCATTTCATAATTTCCCAAGGTTGTGAGAGAAACCCAGAGGTAACCACCAAACCACTTTAGAAGCTGAGATCTAACCCTTCCAGCTTCAGAGAGGGATCTCTCTATATGATGTAGATTTGTTGTTTTGAGATATTAGGTTAGTTGTTGAGTTCTGAGTTTGGCGTTTTCAAATATTTGGTTGAAACTACAACGACAATCCATTGGGAAATGGAGTCATAAGTCTTCGAGTGATCAAATACAAGAACGATAGAATAGATGTAACAAGGAAAGGTAGGCAGGCTTTTGGATCTTTAGAGCATTTATTGAATGAATGGGATGAAAATATTTAGATTCAATTAAACATAGATCATACTAGGATGAATTATATATTTAATATCAAAGTGAAAACATAAATATTGTTTATAAGCTAGAGCAATGTGTATTTAAACAAATTCAGCCCATTATCATCTTTAAACAATAGAGATGAAAGAACATATGGAAAATTGGAAAATAACAATTTTACAAGAGAGGAAACTTGCAATGTGTATTTAAACAAATTCAGCCCATAATCTTGTTTAAACAATGGAGATGAAAGAACATATTGAAAACTAGAAAATAACAATTTTACAAGAGAGGAAACTTCACCAATTGCAATGTGTATTTAAACAAATTCAGCCCATAAACTTCTTTAAACAATAGAGATGAAAGAAGATATGGAAAACTAGAAAATAAAAATTTTAAAAGAGAGGAAACTTCACCAATTGCCTGACACGGAAAACTGGAACAAACTTTCTATATTAATGGAAATGATCACTTCATTACATGCACATCTTTACATAAAGGATATCCTTTCTTCATATGAGTTCCAACCATTTGTACTTCGATATATGAAGTATTTATACAATTCATCAAAATATCTTGATTGAAAATATCAAGATGTTTCTACAATATATCCTAAAAATTGTTTACAAAAATAGTACAATCATTTATATACATTAAACTGTTGAAGCTCTATGGCACTGATTTTGAGGATTTTGGTGATGACTTGGACTGAAATTACTTTGCTATTGAGATCATCATGCCCTTGAAATCTAAAGCTGTTGGTTTTCTACCATTTGTCTTTCAACTAATAACTATGTGACTTAAAATATTTGGTTTGTGAAGTTGTCCCTGAAAATCTATCAATTGCTTGAATTTACTAATGATTTTATGTTACTTTTTTAAAATGCTTCACCAATGTCATAAAATATTCTGGAAGGAAATATTTTATAAATGTTTTTCAAATATTCCATAAATGAAATTCATATTTCTCTATTTTCATGAATTTACTAAATGAAATCCTCAAAATATCTCCTCAAATAATTGTCTCCATGAATCCATGGATTATTTGAAATTATGTCTTGTTTTGAAATCTTTTAAATCCACGCCTTGTTTTTCCTTCTCATGGATTTTCAAAACTATGTGTTGTTTTGCCTTCCCATGGATTTCCAAAACCATGTGTTTTTGTTTTTACTTTTCCTTTTACCCCTATAAAATATTTGGATAAATATTTATCCTAATATTATGTTCCCGTACATTTTTCATTCATAATTCATTTTCCTTCCTCATCTCATAAGTGACTTTTCACTATGGTTCAATTTCTTTTGTCAAATTTCATTTTTATTGAGCCTCCTTTTACTTTCACCTATAACCTCATTTCACACTTGTAAGTCTCACTTTTACCTTGGTCTTGTTCACCTCAGTCTTATTCTTACTTAGCCTGACATCTATAAAGTTATTTTATAAATATATCACCCAAGCTTTAGAGGAATCCAAGCTCCAACTCTAGAGAAATTCGATTAATCAATTCCATTAATCAAACGGAACCATTGACCTTCCTGCCATACATTATAAGATTCAAACCAATACAATTATGGTTTTCAGAGTGAGGGTAGGTAGTAAATCGTTAAGGAGGGGGGTCTCAAATTAACGAGGGTGATAGTTGTAAAAAGCGATAAAGTGAAAAGCATATTTTTGCACCCCCACGTTAAATGTCTGAAAGGAAGGGCCCCCGAAATCCATCAATAACCATCCATTTATTTTGCACATATCTTGAGGCATGAAAGATTAATGTGATTTAATAGTTAAGTGCAGGTGGGGACACAATTTACTTTGAATTTATGGATTTGACTTGTGACTTGACATATATAATAAGATTATGAAGTGGGAATTTAATGGATATGGTTTACTTTGAATTTATGGATTTGACTTGTGACTTGACGTATATAATAAGATTATGAAGTGGGAATTTAATGGATATGGTAATTTTAATGGAACCGTGGAAACGGAAAGAGATCAGGTGGACTATAGGATAAGGTAAGATCAATATAGGTAATATATGAGAGAATGAGTGGGAGATGAGTGTAGTTTTATTTTATAAAATATTATTTTATTTAAGATATAAAACCAAAATAATATTTAAATATAATGATTTTATATCCCAGATAAAATTAATTTAAACTTGAATAAAACTTTGATGAGGGCAATTGAAAACTGGGTATAAAAGCCAATTTTTTTTATTTTTTCAATTTTGTTAGACCCTCATAAATGAGCTTGAAATTCTGCATGCCAAACTAAGCATGTCTAGGGCATAAATTTTACCAAAATTTATCATGTGCTAACACAAAGCAAGTTTTGTGGCTTGGGGTTTCTCTCAACAAGAAGGCATCAAATACGAAGATACATTTTCACCTACAACTAGATACACCACTATAAGATTGTTGGTCTCTTTGGCAACATCTATGGGATGGAACATCCATCAAAACAACATTCTTGAATGGTACTATCGATGAATAAGTGAATATTGAACAACCCTTGGGATTTTAAGTACATAATAGAGAAACTCATGTCTGCAGGTTAAAGAAGGAACTTTATGGCCTCAAGCAAGCTCCAAGGGCTTAGTATGCTAGGATGAACACATATCTACAGAGATTGGACTTTTCAAAGAGTTTTGTTGATCTAAATATTTATATCAAAGTAGTGAAGGATGAACCATACATAATTCTTCTATATGTTGATGATCTTCTCATAACATGTGTGGATGGTTGTACTCAAGAATGCAAGAGACAATTGGCAGTGGACTTTGATTTGAATGATCTAGGGTGTATGCACTATTACTTATGGTTGGAAGTCTGAAGAAACCTAGTGAAATATATCTAGGTCAAGGGAAGTATCTAATTAATATGCTATAAAGGTTTGGCATTATGGATTGCAAACTTATGAAAACCCCCATGATCACAAACTTGAAGAGGTTGAGAAGTTCTTATTCAAGCCTTGTGGATCCTACAAGTTTTAGATTGAGCCTAAACATGAATTAGATAGCTTCTATGTTTTTTCATTGATTCAAGAAGTCAAAGAGTCATTGTCATATGTGTAAGACCCCATTGGGCATTTTGTAATATGTCAAAAGAGATATTTTTGAGTTAAAGTGTCAAAAATACCACTCCAAGACCAAGTTGGCCTGACAGAGAAGAAGTCGACTTAACTAGGGCATGTCGTCTTCCTTGGAAACATATATATAAGAGAGCATTCGACCTCCTATGGACACTCACTAACTTCACTCATCAATCAAGTGAAGAACACAAAGAATAAAGGAATCGAATGAGAAAGTAAGAAGGAAGTCAAAGTTTTTGGGTTTCTATAATATCTCTCTCTCTCTCATGTGAAGACAAGCTAAGGTTTCTGCGGCAATAAATTTGAAGTTATCAAGGAGTAAGTAAAAGAGTCGAAGCTGGATGAAAAGTGGACAATTTGATCTCTCATAAGACATAGAAGAATAAGTATTCCAAGTGAAAGAAGGAGGTATCTCTAAAAGCCCTAATTCTCCCACACATGCGTAGTTGTAGTTGGTTGTTGGGGACCAAAATTTTCAGACCTGCAGTGGGGGCCGAAATTTTGAAGCTGGGGGTTAAAGTTGTGCTGCTAGAAGAGATTTGACTTGGTTTAACTTGGATACAAGAAGCACATCATGAAGAAGGTTTGAATTTATCTTGGAAGGGTATTGGTCTTCTTCTAGAGGTATTAGAATTCATCATTTCAAGAATCTATAATAAGAGAAGAGATTTGTGGGTTTTCCTATCAAGAGGAGACTCGGTTCTAGCCCTAGCTAGCAGCCTACATCTTGTGTCCTTGTGGACTATTTAAATTGATGTTTTGGTATTTGTTTGATGATAAGAACAACATAATAATAAGAAAAGATGAAGATAATAATCAAGGAAAGTAAAAGAACATCACAAGCAGTTATCAAGTCTAAGAGAAATCACCTCTTTTGTAGCCCTATTGATTTCTCAACAGTTCATACTAGGCACCCTGGTCTTAATCTATACTTAGATATATTTCAAATAGTGCAAGAATTGCATTAAAAAAAGTTCAAATAGAAAATTTATGCCTCTTATATGTTGATGTACCATGTTGACCACAATGGTACGATTGGATACCATGTTAGACCTCATTATTCGTGCATATGAGTATATCCATGTGCAAACTTTGAAGAGAACCCTAAAAGGTTCAATCCCATAACTGTAGTTAAGGGTTGAGGGAGACAAACTTTGCCCTAGTTAGCTATTAGGTTATGTTATACACATGGTCACTAAGAGGAGTAGGAATTCCATTCTATGGTATTGTATTTTCTCCATCTTTGAGTAGAGAAAATTGTATTGGGAATAAAAAGAGTAAAACAGAGAGAGTTAGGATTCTATAATAGCCATATAGGCCACAAGTCTTAGGTAACTCCATAGAGAGTACCTTATTCTTCGTACTTTCACATTTTCCATACCAGAGAAAATAGAGCAAAGTAGCCTCACCTTATAGTTGGTTTTTCTCCTACAAGGGTTTCCTGGGGAAAATCTTTGTCTCTATTGAGGATGGTTTGTGTACTTATTTATATTTACTATTTCTCACATTTTAGCTAATTTAATTAATGAAGCAAAAAAAACCACTAGTTAAAGAATTTAGAATCTTAGGAAATATTAACAGTAATGATTTCAACAATTTTATCAGATCATTTGTGATGAACTATTCCAGTGGAATATCCATGGAAATTTATAGATCATTGTCTATTAAAGTTTTGACATCATGATAAATTGTTGTTTTAAACTCTTTTCATGGGATTTTTGCAAATGAGCATAACAACCTCATCTATTTTGGATTAAAACTACCACTATTCTAGTCATTATCTTTGTATCATGTTTTTCACCGTCTTTGAGCCATAGAATTTGGTTTTCATTTATCTCTAAATTGTTTTTTATTTGAATGATATTTTTATTTAATTTTTAGTGTAGCTTTGCCCTAGTTTATACTCGCAATTTTCATTTTCACACCAAACATAAGATAAATTGACATAGTGATTTTGATCCATAAATCAAATTGAATAAATTAGTTTAATTCATGGGTCTCACAAATTTGGATCATTGTCTATAAAAATAATTTAAATAAGCCTGTGTTTTACTTCTTTTTCTAATTAGTTTTAGAATAGACAACAAATACACTTATGGCTTGTGTAGGATGCATGACATTTGTAGTATTTAGTATTTATTATGATGTGGATCAAACCAATTAAAAGTAGAGTTCTACAAAATGCACACAAATACAAATCTTTGACTATTTTTTTATGAAGCAATACAGAAGCTTATTTATATGTTACATAAATAAAAATAACATAGCACATAGCTCAACAAGATTTATGATAAACTCAAATTATTACAACAATATAATTTTTCAATCATTCACATCTTAATGAACCATGATAATAGAAAACCAAATAACAAATGATGACTATTTGTCCTATGTTAATGTTGACATACAAGCAACCTATTACAATCACATATAAGCAAGTAATTAATATAATAATTAAATATCTCTATTGTTCCTTCCAACAATAAGAGCATTGGTATCTAATGCTCTCAAGAGAGGAAAAGTATTATAGTTGATGTTGAATGAACCTTGTCTTAAGATGGTATTGCATAACAACAAGGTAGGAAGTAGTGAAATATTGGCAAGTGTTTGTGTGAAGGACTAGATCTGTAGGATGGTTGGTTAGAATTGTTGATCCATGATAAGTGTTAACAACATCAGGGATTCCCAATTGATTTAAAATGAATAACAAAAAGAACTATGAAACTGAAGGGAAGATTCAAGTGATGAATAATGTCAAACTAGGTTGTGAACCAGTGATAAGAGACCATTAAATCTAAACTTCGAAAATATGAGATAACTTTGTAACAAGTGATATATAAAGTTATTATAATATTCCCCCCATGGTAATTCATGGAGGCGATTGATACCAATGAAGATATGTGTGAGAAAGTAAAGAAAATTTCAAAGGATGTGACATGGCATGAGGCGCTGTAGAAAATTCATCCAAAACTATTGAAATGACAAGAGAATACAAATGTAGGATTGAATGATCATGTGTTATGATGCTAGATGAAGGTTAAAGAGTGTTTCCTAAGTAAAGGAACAACTTAATGTGATAGGTCAAGTGTATAAAAGATAAGATACTCAATGTTATCTGTATGTAACATGTAAGTGTTGTTTAATCCATCATATGAGCCTTTTGATCATATTAATAGGGTTGGCCAAGAAATAAACCACAACAAGCCATATAATTCACATTACAAGTGACTATATTCAAAAATTTAGGGCCAAAAGCAAATGGCACGGTGCATGTGTGCATGATCAAGGAAAAGGAACCATTAACTTCCATCCAAGTGCATAAGGATGGGGATATGAATCCACTAGCAACTGTACTTTGTTGAAGATGGTATTGACAATCAAGTTGGATTGTGAGGCACTGTCAATGATATAACCAATGGAACCCTTGGGGGGGAGTTCAATTGGAAATCGTTGTGATAGGAAAAGTTAGAAAACCACAAGATTCAAGGTTCAAATCCCCTGATTAACTTGTGTTTGTGGAGGAATCAAAATTGATCATGTGTCACACAAGTATAAAACTGGCCTAGTTATTGATTCCTCTAGTATAAAAAAGAAAGAAAGATAAATCGATCAAAAATCATGAGAGAGATATGCATATGTGATAAATAAATTAGTTTAAGCTTCCTAAAAAATAAAATGTTGTAACAAAATGACCCTATTGAATTCTCCTTAACTCTTCCTAGATCATGTCTTCACTAAAAAAAATTAATGAAAACATCACCATCTTCATAATTAAAGGACTATATAACCTAACTTTTAAAGTCATCTTTTATTTTTCCATCTCCTTCTTTCAATAAGTTTCCTTAATATAATAAGGAAAAATAACAAGATAAATTAAAACTAGAATTCTACACCATGATAAATTAAAACTAGACTTGTACGCCATATGAGTAAAAACAATTAACTATTTTTTATTAAATAATAAATAGATAAACGTATACTTGGTTACATCAAGAAAACTAACATACTTCTAATAGCATGTAGCTCAACCTACTTTGATAGAAAATCTAAACTTATTACAACAATAGAATTGGTTAATAATCACATTTCAAGTAACTAACATAAGAGGAAAACAAATAACAACCTATGACGATTTGTCCATATAAACCACTCATAACAACCATAAACCACTCATAACAATAATACTATGATTTTCACTTATAAACCACTCATAACAATCATATAAAAGTAAGCAACCAATATAGCAATTAAATATCCCTATCCTATGATTATATAAAAATTATAGTATTTTTATATTAAAACACACTTATTAAATTTTAATCTATTTTAAATATTTAATTTGATAATTATAATTAAACTTCTACCATAATCTAAATATTATATGGTTATAAACCACTCAGGAAAATCATATACAAATAAGTAACGAATATGGTGAATATACAAATAAGTAACGAATATAGTTGAAATTTTAGATTATATAAAAATTATAATATTTTTATATACAATTTTTAACTTTAATTGGAAATTTGTATATTGTTAAAAAATATATATTATATTTTATTTTATTTTAAATATTTAGTTGAATAAACATGTACATCATTAAAAAACATTTACTATATTTGATTCAATAAACATTTGATAAATATAATTAGGTTTCTGCCACAATCTAAATTTTATACACTGGTATGATGTAAATTTAAATTTAAAATCAATATAAATTTAAAATATCATAATTAAATAAAAATTAGTTATAAAATTAAACAATTTTAAAATTACAACATTAAACAATTTTATTTAATCTATTAATGCATTTATAATCTTGATTTTTCATAATAATTTAAATTATTAAAATTTCCTTTAATACCTAATTGAACCTGATTAGGGTGTCGTTGCTAGAAAATGTCGATGAAAGGACAAGTATGGCTCTTCTAACATCTTGATCATGCGAGGGAGGGTAGGAGGACAACCCACACCACCTAGATCACCATTATGACATTTAATTCCACCCTCAGGATGATACTTTCCCATTCTAGAGTGGGGAGGATGGTCTTGTCTCCAAATACATTGTTGACCTTATATGTGGGAATAGTGTTTGCCTCTTACTATTCAACTTCAGGGTTTGTTTTTCAATTTTAGCCTATGAGTTGCTATGTGTCATAGTTTAAAGGTCTTTATGAAAAGAGAGTCAAAAGAGCTAAGGTTTTGTAAATATATGTGTTGTGAAGGGGGTCTTTGTACCCAAAATCGAATTTGTGAGAGTATAAAGTCCATGAGGGGGTCATAATTTCAAAATTGTGCCCATAGAGGGAAAAGGAGTTATTATGGAAGTGTAGAGAGGTCATGTCATGAGAGATGGTCATCATAGGTCAATTTGCTGAATTCATTTCCCTCATAAGAGTTAGTCTGAAGAGTCAGTTATTGGTTAAATGTGTCATGTCCTTTTCATTATTGAAAAAAGTGCCCCTCTCATCACATCCTTCACATCATCAAGTGGCTTATTATCATTTCCAAAGGAGACCTTGGGTGGTATGAAAGTTTTAAATTTGTTGTGAAGTCTCTCATTATTACCCCATTCAAAGTTGATACTAGCTTTGAAGAAAATTTAAACGCTGAAGAAGTGAGTTGCAGGCTTAGACATACATTTGCTACCCATTTGTTGTGCAAGTTGCAAAGGTCCCTAATTTTGGTGAAGTGTGGGAGATTTTGCAGTTTTGAAAGCATGGAAAAGGTGTTATAATGTGTATGTATGTGATAAGTACGCTCCTCAATCAGTTTGAAGCAGAGAAATCAATTTCAAATCTGAAGTTCACAGTTTGTTGCACATCTGTTGCGCAAGTTGGAGTCAGCTATATTGAAGGTATGTAGGAATTGAAAAAACAACTTTAGGGGTTCTACACCATCACACTTCCATTCAAAACATACCCATTTTCTCTGTTTTTCCAGGAACGTTCTACAACCATATCAACCATGGAGGTTTGCCACACTCTGCTACGAATTTGCTGCGAAATTGACTTTTTTTTCATCATTTTAAAAAACGTTGTTTGACCAAAGAAAAACGAATTTCAAAAAGAAAAAAAAGATATAAAAAAAAAAAAAAAAAAAAAAAAAAAAAAAAAATCAAGAACGGGAAAGAAAAACAAAAACCTCCTTCAGTTTATGCACAGGTGTCATATATTGGAAGATTCAAATGCATGTTTACAGTATATTTTTCAGGTTTTGGAATTTCCTATTTTAGTTATGGTGTTTGGGTGCAAATTGTGAGGAGTTGGAGAGGAAATTTTGGAAACTGAGAGAGGTTTCTCTCAAGGACACTCTCATATACAAAAAAATCTCTTATTTTTTCAACATTGGTCGGTATTGATGATATATGAGCTCGTTGTTGAACCCTATTTTTCCATAAATCCAGTGCCCTCTGCTGCACAAACATATTAGTCAACTCTATTTTGGAAAATTTTGAAATTTGCAGCTTCTAGAATTCATTTTAGTTGTTCTATAAGTGTTGATAAATTTAAAATCATGTAGTTTGAGTTGTTAAACAAAGATGCATTGTTTGCGTTGATGTTTCTAAATTGTAATAGCAGTTTCTATTTTTTTCTACATAGCAAGTGAAGATGCATTGCATCTAAACCATTCAAATTTTGTGAAGTGAATTCGACCACCTATAGTGGTAAACTTAATTCCTCATTGTATATAGTGATGTAAAGACATGGAAAATAGTTCGGGTTGGTAGTGTAAGAAGTTAGTCTACATTTTCTGCAAATTTTATATCATTCTCCCAAGTGAAAAGAAGAAGGCAGATGCAGTTTTTGGCAGAGATTCTTGTGTCAGTGCTTATTGGTATATGTGTTCCTTTGTGTTCTGTTTCTAATATATATTTCCATGATGTAAACATTCTCCATGCTCAGCTTGAAAAGAATATCTCAAAATTCACTTAGTGCTCTGTTTTAGATCAGTTGATCATATGTGTTTTCTTTTCTTCTATGGCAATATGAATTCATCAATATTTTGATGCTCTAATTGTCATCCTTTCTGATGCTACACTAATCCACTCACTACAGTGAGATTTGGTTAGATATCAATAGGCCTATCTATCTTTCCCCTGCTCAAAATCCTATCATATCCCTTATTCACTTGAACCTAAAAATAATGGTATGATCTGAGGTAGATCTACTTTCTTCCACTTACTTTCAAACAACAACATAAATTCACCTTTTTAATCCTTATGCCAACCTAAGATCAAGATTTTTCAGTCACTAGATTGACTGAAAGAAAACATAGTGAGAGAGCCCTCTCCAAAGCTAGTAGGGTTGGATCCTAGCCTAGAAGATGTTTTTGGTTACCTATGAGTTTTCTCTCCTCGGCCTAGGGAAAATTATGGAGTGATAAAACTAAAGGAAAAATTTCCCCGCCTCATTTAGTAAATATTTCAGGGACAAAAATTCTCCCTAAATGGGGAGGAATTATCCAAGTTAGGTCATTCTATTATTTGTTGTCTATATCAATGCTCTTAGAGTGGAAAAATTAAAGGAATTAACTTTCATATATTTTTATTAAGGGGGCTCAATTTGGAGAATTGAGGTACAAAACCTTCCAAAGGAATTTTGAGGCCTTAGACAAAGTTTTTTGGAGGGTCTAAAATCTCTTGTTCATGTTGAAATATGTAACTAGGTTTGGTCTTCATACGTACTCTTGATTATTGTTTATTGTAAAATGAAAAATAATTTATTATTATTATTTTGTAGCATGGGTTTCATGCTTAAGGTCATTTTATTCTAAGTCAAAGCACCCATTGAGTGATTATAGGTTTTTTCATTGAGTCAAGAAGTCAAAGATTCATTGTCATATGTATAAGACCCCATTGGGAATTTTGTAATATGTTAAAAGAATTATTTTTGAGTCAAAGTGTCAAAAATACCCCTATAAGACCAAGTCGCCCTGGCAGAGAAGAATTCGCCCTAATTAAGCCATGTTGTCCTCCTTGGAAGCCTCTATAGAAGAGTGTAATCGACCTCCTATGGGCACCCACTCACTTCATTCATCAATCAAGCGAAGAAAAATAATAAGAAATCAAGTGAAGGAGAAAGGAAGAAGCAAGTTGAAGTTTTTTTGTTTCTACACACTCTCTCTCACAAGTGAAGACAAGCTAGGGTTTCTGCAGCATCAAGGCCGAAGTTCTCAAGCATTAAGGAGAGGGTTGAAGCTGGAATAAAAGTGGAAAAGTTGATCTCTCATAAGGCATCAAAGAAGAAGTGGTTCAAGTGAAGGAAGGAGGAAGCTATAAAATCCCTAATTCTCCCACACCTGTGAATTTGTAGCTGGTTGTTGGGAGCCAAAAATTTCAGATCTGCAGTGGGGGCCGAAATTCTGAAGCTCGGGGTCAAATTTGTGTTACTGGAAGAGATTTTACTTGGTTTGGCTTGGATAGAAGAAGCACGTCATAAAGAAGGTTTGAATTGGTCTTGGAAGGGTATTGGTATTCGTCTAAAGGTCTTGGAATTCGTCATTTGAAGAATCTATAAGAAGAGGATATTTGTGGGTTTTCCTCTCAAGAGGAGAGGTTTTGGCCCTAGATAGGAGCCTACATATTATGTCCTTATTTATTATTGATATTCATGTTTTGATAGTTTTTTATGATAAGAACAACGTAATAATAAGAAAAGAATAAGATAATAATCATGAAAAGTAAAAGAACATCACAAGCAATTATCAAGTCTAAGAGAAATCTCCTCTGTTGTAGTCCTATTGATTTCTCAACATGGTATCGGAGCTAAGGTTGAAAAAGGGCATGATGAAGATCACTACATCCTTGAAGAATGCATTTAATTTCTCATTAAAATAGTTTTCTATGATGGCAAGTCACCTCACACAAGGCATCAAATTATTTAAGGATTTCTTGCCATCTATCAAGAATTATATGATCAAGATCTCTTATACAAAGGACGAAGGATTATTCTTAGCACTTACAAGTACTTTTGAAGATGAAAATATTTGTGTAATTGACAGTGGAGAATCTATACATATGACAGGTGAATGTAGACAACTATAGACCCTATCAAGAGGAAAAACTTCTTATTCGGTCGAACTTGGAGACAAGAAGAGTTACACAGTCAGAGGGGTTGGATCAGCTTCATTAGAAATAGAAGATGGAGGGAACATGCATCTCAGCAACATTCTCTTCGTTCCAAGTTTGAAGAAAAAATTACTTTCCATTTCATGTTTAGAAGATAGAAGAGATAGAATTGCTTTTATAGATGGAAAAGTTATGGTATGGGATAAGGGCTCTAGCATCAACAGTGAAAACGTTATTCGGATTTGTGAAGGAAGGCTCTACATATCACTTCCACCTCTCTCTCAAGATTTGGTTCACATTGAAGTCAACCCATGTTAAATTTGGCATAGAAGGTTTGGACACCTTCATTACAAATTCTTACCAACTCTTCAATGGTGAATGCCATCCCTGAACTAAATGAGGATCACGAAGAAATTTGTAAGGGATGTGCATTAAGGAAAAATTTAAAGAAACCATTTGGAAGCAGTGCTTCAAGATCTAAATAAATCATGTATCTCATTCACTCTGATGTTTATGGTCCTATGTCTAAAAAATCACTTGGAGGTCATCTATACTATGTGATTTCATTGATGACCACTCAAGGAAGACTTAGATTTATTTACTTAAGTCCAAGGATGAAGTACTTGAAAATTTTCAAGAATTCAAAGAAGAAATAGAAAATCTTATAGAAAGAAATATCAAGGTACTAAGATCCCAAAAATAGAAGAGAATATACATCAAAGGAACTTATAGATTTTTGTAAGGAGGTTGGAATTAAGAGGGATTTGATAGTCCCATATAATCCATAACAAAATGGAGTAGCAGAAAAGAAGTATCGTACAATTGAAGAAAGTATTAGAGTTATGTTACATGATCAAGACTTACCTTAATTTCTATTGGGTGAGGCATCCAAAATAGTTGTCTATATTCAAAATCAAAGTCCTCACCAGACACTTGCAACATGACTCTTGAAGAAGAATTTACTAGAAAAATACCATGTGTAGATCACCTTCGAATATTTGGTTTCTATGTCTACATTCACATTCCAAAAGATAAAAGGAAGAAATTGGATCCAGCAAGCTTAAATGGCATATTTGTTGGCTATAGTAACTCTTCAAAGGCATATAGGATCTACATAAAGGAAGGGCACCGAATTGAAGTAAGAAGAGATGTAATATTTGATGAAAGCTTCACATATAAGAAATCTAAATATCTCCTAATTAACTTTGATAATGAATAACTACCTATATTTGAAGAATATCCAAGGGAAGAAGAAGATTTGAATAATGAAGAATAAGGTCCCTGTGAACTTGTGCACTAAGTCATAATCCATAAAAGTCAGAAAAAACAAAAATGTTTAAATTAGACTCTTCAAGAAGCAAAAGGACATGCTACAACTAAAGGTACATTCAGGGAAAGCAAGAAGCCTAAAAGATATTCAGGGTATGTAACCTATATGAAAAATTTAATTAAAGCAGAACCATCCACTTTGAAGAAGATGTCAATGATCAAGAATCGAAAGATGTTATAAATTAAGAATATCAATCTATAATGAAAAATGGAGACTGGGAAATCGTTCTTAGGTTGGATGAAAAATATGTGGTAACTTCCAAATGGCTCTAAAAGATTAAGCATGCAGCAGATGGAAGCATTGATAAGTACAAATTGTTATCACTTCGTAATTTCCCAAGTTTGTGAGAGAAACCCAGAGGTAACCACAAAACCACTTTGGAAGTTGGGATCTAGCCCTTCCAACTTCAGAGGGGGATCTCTTGATATGACTTATATTTGTTGTTTTGAGATATTAACCACTTTGGAAGTTGGGATCTAGCCCTTCCAACTTCAGAGAGGGATCTCTCTATATGATTTATATTTGTTTTTTTGAGATATTAGGCTAGTTGTTGAGTTTTGAGTTTGGATTTTTCAAATATTTGGTTGAAACTGCAAGGACAATCCATTGGGAAATGGAGTCATAAGTCTTCGAGTGATCAAATACAAGAATGAAAGAATAGATGTAACAGGGCAAGGTAGGCAGGCTTTTGGATCTTTAGAGAATTTATGGGATCATTGGGATGAAAAGATTTAGATTCAATTAAACATAGAGCATGCTAGGATGAATTATATATTTAATATCAAAGTGAAAACATAAATATTGTTTATAAGCTAGAGCAATGTGTATTTAAACAAATTCAGTCCATAATCTTCTTTAAACAATAGTGATGAAAGAACATATGGAAAACTGGAAAATAACATTTTTACAAGAGAGGAAACTTCACCAATTCCTTGACATGGGAATCCTGGAACAAACTTTATGTATTAATGGAAACGATCACTTCATTACATGCACATCTTTACATCAAGGATCTCCTTTCTTCATATGAGTTCCAACCCTTTGTACTTCGATATATGAAGTATTTATACAATTCATCAAAATATCTTGATTTAAAATATCAAGATGTTTCTACAAATATCCTAAAAATTGTTTACAAAAATAGTACAAGAATATAGGAGCATTAAACCGCTGAAGCTCTATGGCACTAATATTGAGGATTCTGGTGATGACTTGGACTGAAATTGCTTGGTTGTTGATACCTTCATGCCCTTGAAATCTAGAGCAGTTGATTTTTTTCCATTTGTCTTTCAACTGATAATTTTGTGCCTTAAACCCGAGGGTTTGTGAAGTTGTCCCTGAAAATCTGTCAATTTCTTGAATTTACTAATAATGTTATGTCACTTTTAGACAATGCTTTACCAATGTCATAAAATATTCTGGAAAGAAATATTTTATAAATGTTTTTCAAATATTCCTTAAACGAATTTCATATTTTTCTATTTTCATGAATTTACTAAATGAAATCCTCAAAATATCTCCTCAAATAATTGTCTCTCGTAAATCCATAGATTATTTGAAATTATGTCTTGTTTTGAAATCTTTTAAATCCATTCCTTGTTTTTCCTTCTCATGGATTTTCAAAACTATGTGTTGTTTTTCCTTCCCATGGATTTCCAAAACCATGTGTTTTTTATCCATGTGTTTTCGTTTTTACTTTGCCTTTCACCCCTGTAAAATATTTGAATAAATATTTACACAATCTTAAGTTCCCGTACATTTTTCATTCATAATGCATTTTCCTTCCTCATATCATAAGTGACTTTTCACTGTGGTTCAATTTCTTTTGTCAAATTTCATTTTTGTTGAGCCTCCTTTTACTTTCACGTATAACCTCATTTCACACTTGTAAGTCTCATTTTTACCTCGGTCTTGTTCACCTCAGTCTTATTCTTACTTAGCCTAACATCCATAAAGTTATTTTATAAATATGTCACCCAAGCTTCAGAAGAATCCAAGCTCCAACTTTAGAGAAATTCGATTAATCAAACGGAACCAATGACCTTCCCGCCATGCATCATAAGATTCAAAACATTACAATTATGGTTTTGAGAGTGGGGGTAGGTAGTAAATGGTTTAGGGGGGTCTGAAATTAACAAGAGGGAGATAGCTGTAAAAAGCGGTATATTGAAAAACATCTTTTTGGAACCCCACTTGGTTAAATGTCAAAAAGGGGCCCCGAAATCGATAGTAAATGGTTTAGGGGGGGGGTCTGAAATTAACAAGAGGGAGATAGTTGTAAAAAGTGGTATATTGAAAAACATCTTTTTGGAACCCCACTTGGTTAAATGTCAAAAAGGGGCCCCGAAATCCATCAATAACCATCGATTTATTTTGCACATATCTCTAGGCATGAAATATTAGGGTGATTTAATAGTTAAGTGTCGGGTGGGGACATAATTTACTTTGACTTTATGGATTTGACTTGTGACTTGACGTATAAATGAAGTGGGAATTTAATGGATATGGTAATTTTAATGGCAACGTGGAAATGGAAAGAGATAAGGTGGACTATAGGATAAGGTAAGATGAATATAGGTAATATATGAGGCAAATATATGACAGAATGAGTGGGAGATGAGTCTAGTTTTATTTTATAAAATATTATTCTATTTAAAATATAAAACCAAAATAATATTTAAATATAATGTTCTATATCCCAAATAAAATTAATTTAAACTTGAATAAAATTTTGATGAGGGCAATTGAAAATTGGGTATAAAAGCCAATTTTGTTTATTTTGTCAGACCCTCATAAATGAGCTTGAAATTCTACATACCAAACTAAGCATGTCTAGGGCATAAATTTTGCCAAAATTTATCGTGTGCTAACACAAAGCAAGGTTTGTGGCTAGGGGTTTCTCTCAACAAGAAGGCATCAATTATGAAGAGACATTTTCACCTACAACTAGATACACCACTACAAGATTGTTGGTCTCTTTGGCAGCATCTATGGGATGGAACATCTATCAAATGGATGTCAAAACAACATTCTTGAATGGAACTATTGATGAAGAAGTGTATATTGAACAACCCTTGTGATTTTAAGTACATAATAGAGAAACTCATGTCTGTAGGTTAAATAATTAACTTTATGGCCTCAAGCAAGCTCCAAGGACTAAGTATGCTAGGATGAACACATATCTACAAAGATTGGACTTTTCAAAGAGTTTTGTTAATCTAAATATTTATATCAAAGTAGTGAAGGATGAACCATTCATCATTCTTCTATATGTGGATGATCTTCTCATAACATGTGTGGATGGTTGTATTCAAGAATGCAAGAGACAATTGGCGGTGGAATTCGATATGAATGATCTAGGGTTGATGCACTATTACTTGGGGTTGGAAGTCTGAAGAAACCTGGTGAAATATATCTAGGTCAAGGGAAGTATATAATTAATATGCTACAAAGTTTTGGCATGATGGATTGCAAACTTATGGAAACCCCCATGATCACAAACTTGAAGAGGTTGAGAAGTTCTTATTCAAGCCTTGTGATCCTACAAGTTATAGAAAATTGGTTTGCTCTTTGGTGTATCTTGTGAACACTCGATGAAACATTTTCTTTGTAGTGAATATTCTTAGTCAATTTCATATTGAACCTAAACATGACCACTAGATAGTAGCCAAGCATATATTGAGATATCTGAAAGGAACAATACATTAATGCCTGAAGTATGATAGAAATAATGATATCCAATTGATTGGATATACAGATTATGATTAGGGAGGTAGCGAGACATATGGAAAACGCACTAGGATGTTTTATCTTGGGATCCTCTATGATATTAGGGATAAGTAGAAAGCAAGGATCAATTTCTTTGAGTAATGTTGAAGTTGAATTCATTGCAGCATGTGAAGTTAATAGAGAAGTTGTTTGTTTGAGGAAGTTTTTATCTGATTTGTTTGAATGACCAATTGAACCTGCAATTATACATTGTGACAAAACCAGTTGCATCAGATTGTCATAAGACCTTGTATTCCATGGAAAAACAAAGCACATAAACAATAAGTATCATTACATACGAAATTTGGTCCAATATGGAGTGTTGCAGCTACATTATATCTCTATCGATGAGAAAGTAGCTGATATTTTTACAAAATCTCTTCATAATAAGAAACTTGTGTATTTGAGAAACAAGCTTGGATTGGTTGATATGTCCTCCCTAGTTGATATGGAGAGATAGAAACATCATTCTTGTCTTAACTTTGTGAAGAAAGAATGGAGGATTGGGTAAGCATCTGGTTTCCGATACTCTTTGAGGAGGAAGTAGGGCATCCAATAGGTAAGAGTAGTCGAAGAGGAAATTCCTTGAGGATGTATTAATCCAAGACAAGAATGGTCCTAGAAGGACATACCTTGTGAACATCTAGATGGGGTATGTGCCTTAAGAGACAATGATGATGGTGTTTATAATTCATTGTTTCGCCAACATTGTGCTCTTATCTTATGGACAGATAGATTTGTTAGTCAAGGCCTTGCTATGTGACAATGCTAGTTGGTATGATGAGATGCAATGAGATAAGCTGAAATAATAGCTTATGATGACTTACCAATCTGACTCTTCTTATGAGATCTCTTCAATATGAGAATTTCCATGTACCATTATGAATACCTCCCTAGTTAAGAGGGAGTGTTGAAATATGTAACTAGGTTTGGTCTTCATATGTACTCTTGATTCTTGTTTATTATAAAATGAAAAAGAAATTGTTATTATTATTATGTTGTAGCATGGGTTTCATGCTCAAGGTCAATCTATTCTAGGTCAAATCACCCATTGAGTGCTTCTAGGTTTTTTTCATTGATTCAAGAAGTCAAAGAGTCATTGTCATATGTATAAGACCCCATTGGGCATTTTGTAATATGTCAAAAGATATATTTTTGTGTCAAAGTGTCAAAAATACGCCTCTAAGACCAAGTTTCCCTCACAGAGAAGAAATTGACCTAACTAGGGCATGTCGTCCTCCTTGGAAACATATATAGCAGAGAGCATTCGACCTCCTATGGATGCTCACTAACTTCACTCATCAATCAAGTGGAAAACACGAAGAATAAATAAATCAAAGGAGAAAGGAAGAAGGAAGTCAAAGTTTTTGGGTTTCTACAATATCTCTCTCTCTCACGTGCGAAGATAAGCTAAGGATTCTGCAGCATCAAAGTTGAAGTTCTCAAGGAGTAAGTAAAAGGGTCGAAGCTGGAAGAAAAGTGGACAATTTGATCTCTCACAATACATAGAAGAATAAGTATTCCAAGTGAAAGACAGAGGTAGCTCTAAAATCCCTAATTCTCCCACACGTGCGTAGTTGCAGCTGGGTTTTGGGGGGGGGGGGGGGGGGGGGGGGATTTTCAGACCTGCAGTGGGGGCCTAAATTTTGAAGCTGGGGGTCAAAATTGTGTTGCTAGAAGAGATTTGACTTGGTTTAACTTGGATAGAAGAAGCACATCATGAAGAAGGTTTGACTTGTTTTTGGAAGGGTATTGGTCTTGTTCTAGAGGTCTTGGAATTCATCATTTGAAGAATCTATAAGAAGAGAAGAGATTTGTGGGTTTTCCTATCAGGATGAGAGGATTTGGCCCTAGCTAGCAGCCTACATCTTGTGTCCTTGTGTACTATTTAAATTGATGTTTTGGTATTTGTTTGATGATAAGAACAACATAATAATAAGAAAAGAAGAAGATAATAATCAAGGAAAGTAAAAGAACATCACAAGCAGTTATCAAGTCTAAGAGAAATCACCTCTTTTGTAGCCCTATTGATTTCTCAATAGTTCATACCAGGCACCCTGTTCTTATTCTATACTTAGATATATTTCAAATAGTGCAAGAATCGCATTAAAAAAATTTCAAATAGAAAAGTTATGCCTCTTATATGTTGATGTACCATATTGACCACAATGGTACATTGGATACCGTGTTAGCCCTCATTACTCATGCATATAAGGATATCCATGTCTAGACTTTGAAGAGGACTCTAAAAGGTTCAATCCCATAACTCTAGTTAAGGGTTGAGGGAGTCAAACTTTGCCCTAGTTAGCTATTAGGTTATGTTATACACATGGTCACTAAGATGAGTAGGAGTTCCATTCTATGTTATTGTATTTTCTCCATCTTTGAGTAGAGAAAATGGTATTGGGAATACAAAGAGTAAAACGGAGAGAGTTAGGATTCTATAATAGCCATATAGGCCAAAATTCTTAGGTAACTCCATAGAGAGTACCTTCTTCTTCGTACTTCCACATTTTCCATACCAGAGAAAATAGAGCAAAGTAGCCTCACCTTATAGTTGCGTTTTCTCCTACAAGGGTTTCCTGGGGAAAATATTTGTCTCTATTGAGGATGGTTTGTGTACTTATTTATATTTACTATTTCTCACATTTTAGCTAATTTAATTAATGAAGCAAAAAAAACCACTAGTTAAAGAATTTATAATCTTAGGAAATATTAACAGTAAAGATTTAAACATTTTTATCAGATCATTTGTGATGAACTATTCCAGTGGAATATCCATGGAAATTTATAGATCATTGTCTATTAGAGTTTTGACATTGTTAGGTTCCTATACCAATAGGAGTCATAATTTTTTAATGGATGAGATTAAACCTGTAATATGTACATACCTTTGCTTTTTTGCAAATGTTTTCCATATTCAAAAAATTAAAAAATGTAAAGAGGGTATGTCCTAAAAGAAAAATCAAAGGACAAAAAGAATAAAAAGGTAAAAAAAGATTAAAATATATATATATATATATATATATATATATATATATATATGAACCCCAAAAAAAGAAAAGACCATAAAAGTGAGCAAGCCAAAATGTCACTCCTAGTTACTTTTATGCAGAATAAATGATTGTGTGCAGCATGTAATCTTTGCCACAATCCATGATAGCCAAAATGTTTAAAGCTTGGCTAATTCATGTTTTCAATTTCGTGTCTATCAATAGAGAATAAAGATCTGACCACAGTGTAATCTTGGCAGATAATTATATTAGGTAGAGTGAATAAAAGGAGCTCAACTATTTAATCTGAGCCCTTGGATGTAATAAGGTTAGACTTAGTTAGATTATTATTGTAAAAGAAAAGAAAAATGTGTTGATAAGGGTTTGCCAGCTTAAGTGCACCCTAATAAAGAGAAGTAAAAATGGTAGGGTGAGTAGATGGGTAAGTAGAAGAAAGGTTGCAGAAATTATGATGATTGTTACACAAAAAAGAATATTAATCATTCTCATCATGAAAGTTCCAAATGTGAATGGGCAATTGAGAATGTATAAAACTTACAAAGGCAATTAATTAACTTCCCTCATTCACTTCGCTTTTTACTTAACTAATTTCCCAAAATAAGTTTCAAGCACCCAAAATCTTAAAGTCAAAGGGGCTCAGAGCATTTCTATGACTTTTGGAGGGACTGGACCCTCCGCCTAATGACTTACAGGTCCTAAGTACTAAAAACCCCCTCATAAACGTTCACCCCCTTCAATTCACTCATATTCCCAAACAAATCCCTTTTCCTGAGAAAAACACAATTTTCCTAAGGAAAAGTCATTTTCCCCTAAAAAACCCCTTTTTTCTAAGGATAAAATCTTGTTATCCTAGGAAAAGTGATCACCCCCATGAAAAAGACCCCTTCTCAAAAAACCCAAAAATACTTTTAGCCTAAGTCATACTATATGTGTGCTAAAAGAAAACAAAGGCAACAGATACATTATACTTAGCGCTTTTTCATTCTCCACCATTATCATATTAATTTCTAACGTTTATATGTATAATAATTTCCGAAAAAAAAGAAATAACACTTCCTTTATAGTTATAAATAAATCCTTTTTATTAATACCCCGTCCCCTAAAAGTTTGAAACATAAACTTTCTTAATACAACAACCCAACTAATGAGTTAATTAATCGGTCAACGATTAATTAATAATCAAAACCCTCCACCAATAAAATCACCCCCAATGCCCTAAACCCGCCTTAAACCATCATTTGATTAAAACCCATTGTGCTTAAATATTAGTCGGGCCCATCCATTACCCTTCGTACAAACTCCCCACCCCAATCACCGTGCGATCGCCTCCCCTTTAATCTGATGGTTATTAAACATATTGGGCGGCCTCAACACCCGAACTTTACCCGCCCGATATGGGTTGTTTTCCTTTGGGCCCCGATGCGACGCATCACTCGATGAGTGGGATCAGGCGGCCTCCCCCCAAAACCACCTAGCCCACAAAAGCGGTGCGAACAAACCCGCTTACCACCCCCCACTAAACGACAAAGCATCATGTCATCCCGCTAAAAGCCAAAAGTACTACTATTCCCATACGCCTGCCAAATCATTGACTTTGTTTTTTTTTTTTTTTTCACAGGATCGGTTACTCATATATTAAAAAGTTGTGTAAACTAGAACTGTTACATAGGATTCAAGGAGAACAGTCTCAAATGAAGTGCAAAATCGGGACGCAGCCCGTGACTTCTGTGAGATTAATTTGAAGAGAAATTGCTGAAAAAGATACCTACTATACTGCCTTACAAACAAACCGTCTATGAGCTTTATTTTACTATTCATATTACTAACACCAGAATTGGTTTACTGTTTCTTCTGTTCATCTCTTTGTTCATCTTTTTGGCTTGCCTTGGTGAATGCCTCCGCCTGCATGCTGTCTGTGAGTTGCTTGATATGGTTGATAGCTTCCCCAAAATGCTGACACTTCACCTTGAGTCCCTCAATTTCCTTTCTCTGCTTGACCAGCTTCTTTCTTTTGGAGCGGCTGTCATGTCTTGTGCTATACCTGAGAACGGCTGAGGAGGGATACTGTGCGCCGAGTCTCTGAGTGATGGCTTGCTTTGATCTGAGGAAGCGAAGTAGACTCGAAATTCTGAGAGCACACTGATGAATGTCACTCCCGTGAACAACTTCACTGCCTTCCAAGCTTTGAAATTTTGGCTGAGGCAGGGGCTGTAATGCCTGTGTGAGGAAAACGCTCGGAGGAGCAGGAATAAAAAGGAGGAGAGGGACTTCCAGGCTTCGAGATTTTTGCTGAGACAGGGGCTGAAGTGCTTGAATGTGAGGAGTGGGAAGAGCGTCCTCAGAAAATCTAATAGGATGATAACTGATCTGACAATATTCAGAGGGACACTTCAGATGGGCTGAATGACTACTTGTCTGGTTATGGGATATCTTTGACATAGATTTTCTCATTTTCGCTTACCTGACCCTGCTGTCGATCTACCGCCTTGTTGGCAAGGGAGTCAGCTTCTTCGTTGTGCTCCCTCAGTACATGCCTGAAGGTGACATCCCCCATATTCTGTGTGTTCTCTATGATCCTCTTTCTTATGTTGTTGAGGCTTTCTCTGTTAAATTCTTTATCATTGGTCATTGCTGAGATTATGATAGCCGAGTCCCCAATTATGATTGGGTTCTTAAGTCCAAGGTTGGAAAAAATTGTGGTGCCGAGGAGGAGACTGTAAGCTTCGGCTGCGTTGTTCGATGTCTTTCCTAATCCCCATTCATAACTGCAAATGTGTTTACCTTCTTGATCTTTAATTACTCCTCCTGCTCCCGCTGCTCCGGGGTTGTTCTTCGATGCACCGTCAAAGAACAGAAGTGGGCGGTCTTGCTTGCTTATCCATTGCCTTACTTCGTCTTTAGATCCCCTGAGTTTCCAATTGGCCTGTTTCTGGTTGGCTTTATTCTGTGTAGTAGGATTCTGGGCGTGATTCACATTGAAATTACTGTACCAATCCTTTTCCTCTTGTGCCCAATTCTTCTGATCTGGGGGTGCTATAAGATTTGCACTTACCACCTCCGAGATGTTGGCTATAGTTTTTGCTATTACACTGTCCATGTTAGGCCTTTTGTTTTTGAAAACATAGTGATTCCTTGCGAGCCAGAGGTTCCAACATAATGTAGCGGGGATACATTTCCAGAGTCTGATAATATTGTTCTTGCCCTTCTTAGAGTATGGATAGACTCTTTTCCAATTCTTCTGGATGTTATGCATCTGATCAGGGAATCCTCTAATGTCCAAGGGTCTTGTTATCCTGTTCCAACAACTTTGAGCAAAAGAGCAGAGAAGGAAGGAGTGCTTAATTGACTCTTCTTCTGCCCAACAGAAGCTGCAAATCGAAGGTCCTTGTATCCCTTTCTTCCTCAAGTTCTCTGCTGTAAGGATTCTTCCTTTTAGAAGAGTCCAGTTGAAGTGCTTTACCTTTGGGAGGCATTCTGTCTTCCAGGCGGCTGGATAAAGGTTCCAATTGGCGGTGGGGGTTGAGTTTTGTAGAGATTTATATCCTTCTTTAACTGTGAAGGATCCTCCCCCCGTATCCCAGATGTATCTGTCCTCTTTGTCCTTGCTTGTTGGAGCTAAACCAGATAATGAGAGCTTCAGATTGTGCCACAGAATTTTTAAGTCCGGAGGTAGGTCCAGGTCTTTCCAAGCCTGCCATCGATTTTGATTCCATAAGGATATATCATGCATGGTGTTTATTTGTCTCTCCTTCATCCAATCTTGCAAAGGTCTGAATTCTTGAGAAAGGGTTCTTGGATTGGAGTTCAATATTCTGTCAGTCCATATATTAATACTTTGACCATTACCTGGGAGCTTGGAGACATTTTCCTTGAAGTGTGGTAGAACTTTCTTCACTAGACGCCACATCGGAGTGCAAGGCCTGTCTACTATTGGGTCAATGAGGATGTTGGAATTTGGGCCTCTAAGATACTTTCTTTTTATTGCCTCAACCCACCACGAGCCGGTTCCTGTGAGAATCCTCCAGATCAGCTTTAGTCCCAGCGCCTGATTGGAGAGGCTTGGCATTTTTATAGATAGGCCTCCTTTCTCATAAGGAAGGGTTACTTGATCCCAGCTAACAAGACTGAATTTTTTTGTGTCTTGTTTGCCTCCTTGCCAGAGGAAACTTCTCATTATGAGCTCCATGTGTTTATGGATACTAGCAGGGGCCATAATGATTGCGTATTGGTAGATTGGGAGTCCAGAGAGGACAACCTTTATGAGGATAGTTCTGCCAGCTAGATTGAGCCAAGAGACTCCCCAGTTTTGGAGATGACCCCTCATTTTTTCAATGTGACTAGTCCATACTTCTGTTTTAATGTGATCCTTTGCCAGGGGCAGGCCCAGATAAGGGAAAGAGCTCCAATTTTTTTGAAGGGGAATCTCCAGAATTTGGGAGATTCTTTGCTGTATTTGTTCAGGCACATTCCAAGTGTAGAGCTTGCACTTTCTGTTATTCAGATTACCTCCTGAGACTTGGAGAAAAGCATCCAGAACCTTTTTGAACCTCCTGGCCATAAGACTAGAAGCACCCCCAATTAGAAGAGTGTCGTCTGCAAACAATGAGTGGTTTATTTCCTTGGTCCCTCTCTCAATTCGGATGCCTGTAATTTCTCTCTTGCTGCGCAGATTTTCAAGGTGAATGCTGAGAGTCTCCGCCATAACAATGAAAAGGAAGGGTGAGAGGGGGCAGCCTTGCCTTAGCCCTCTGGAACTTCTGAAAGAAGTGCAGGGCCTGCCATTGATCAGCGGGGCGGTCCAGGAGTCGAAGATACAAGCTTTGATCAGGCTGATAAATTTGGGAGAGAAGCCGAATTTCTTTAGGACCGCACAAAGGAAGGAGTGATCTACTCGATCGAAAGCGTTGGCCATGTCCAGTTTGATAATCATTCCACGTTCTCCTCTGTTGTAACTGCTGTGTATTGCTTCCTGGACTAGTATAACATTGTCTATGATCTGCCTATTTGGAACAAAACCTCCCTGGTTCTCTGAGATGATGAGAGGTAGAAGATTCTTTAACCTGTTTGCTACTAATTTTGTTATGATTTTATAAGAGACGTTGCAAAGCGAGATAGGCCGGAATCTATCTAAGGATTTAGGATTGGCTTCCTTGGGTATCAAGGCTATATGTGAAGACTTTGTGTTTTCCCCCAATTTGTGTTTTCTAAATGCATTTTTTACCATTCTTACAAAGTCCTTCTTTATAATGTCCCAATGTTGCTTATAAAATGCAATTGTGAATCCGTCCGGCCCGGGGGCCTTGTCCTGCTGCATGCCGAAGATAGCCTCTTGGATTTCTTCTACTGTAGGTTCTTGCTCCAGCTTGTTGTTGTGTTCCTCTGTTATCTTGCTCTTGATTATACTTAGGAAGTCATCGCTGTCATGGTGCTGGTTCGCCGAAAGGAGGGCTTTGAAGTGCGCATGAGCTGCATTTTTTATGGCTTCTTGATCCCTCAGTTCTCTCCCATCAACTTCTATTCGGTCTATCTGATTGATTGCTCTTCTAATCTTGACATTATTGTGGAAGAAAGATGTGTTTTTATCCCCAGCTTTTAACCAAAGACAGCGGGATTTAATTCTCTGCTCTTCTTCCTCCAGGCGGTTCTGCCGGTAAAGCTCTTTGTACAGCTGTTTTTCCTTGTCTAGGTCCTCGGCTGTGTATTGCACCTGCTCTTTTTCTTGATGCCATCTCTCCATTTCTAGTTGCAGCTCTGTTTTCTTTTTCTTTTCAGCAGTTGCATTTTCCTTGGCCCATTGCTTTATGGCTGTCCTGAGATGCTTTAGCTTTGACTCCCAAACGAAATGGGGAGAGCCAATAACTTCAATCGACCACTGGTCCTTTACAAGGGAGCGGAAATCCTCATGGGAGTCCCAGGCTCTGTTATATTTAAAAGGAAGAGGGCCCAAATTTACTCCTCTGTCCATGGAGAGAACCACGGCCTTGTGATCCGATGTTGTGCCATGGATTATGCGGCTCCTGATTGCTTGGTAATTTTCTGCTACACCTTCCTGTACTAAGAATCTATCTAACCTCTCTTTTATGTTGTGTATCCCTGCTCTTCTGTTTGTCCATGTGTATTTGCCATTTGTGAGTGGAGGGTCGATCAGTTTGAAGTGTTGTATGATTGATTCTATCTTATCTCTGGACTGATCTGCATGGAAATTTCCCCCATATTTTTCCTCTATCTGCCTTATTAGGTTCAGGTCTCCTCCAAGGATTACCCCACTGCTGTGCGTGTTGTTAAGGTCCACTTCTAGAGTGTTCCAGCAGCTTGCTTTATCTCTGTAATGGTTAGGAGCATAAATGTTGTAGATGTGGTAGGATTCCCAGGTGCTTTTGTTCTTTAGTTCTGTTCGGATCCACCAATTGCAAAGCTGGGAGCTGATGATTTCCCACTTGTTTATATTCCATAAGGTTCCTATGCCTCCTGAAGCTCCTGATGAGCCTATTGAGATGCCAAGGTAGTTTCTGAATCTTTGAGTTTGAAGGAGGAAGTCTTGCTCGGTGGTTTTGGTCTCCTGGATTAGGAGGATATCAGGCTTTTCCTGGTTTATGAGATCCTTGATTGCTTTCAGCTTTACGGGTGAGCCGAGCCCCCTACAATTCCAAGAGACCAAATTCATTATTTACCAATGTTGAGGTGGGGTCCTGATTTCTCCTTGGCCTTCTCGCCACTTCCTTTTAACTTACCTAAGAAGGAATCCATTGGTTGTTGGGTGCCGGTTGCCATTTCCTTTGTTGCTGTCTCATCTCTTAACTCTCTATTTGTCTTTCGGCCGACTTTTCTTGGGGGGTCAGATGGCTGGTGAGCCTCCTTGTCTTTGTTCCTTGTAAGGATTCTTTCAATGGTGGGGGGGGGGAGGGGGGAGGGTTGGAGTGGGGAGAGGCAGGGCGAGGGGAGGGGGGAGGGGAGGCCGGGACTTCTTCTGTTAGGGTCTCAAAGGGGTTGGAGGAAGAGGGGAAGGTTGGGGAAGGAGGGGGAGGCGGGGGGGGGGCTGTTTTGATGCTGGAGGGGCTGTGGTATTGGCACCCGGGTTCGAAGAGGGCTTTTTCCTTTTGACTTGTTCCCAAGGTCCTTCAGTGTTATCCTCATTTTGTGTGGCCTCGTTTTCTTTCAGTTTACTGCATCTATTAGCGAAATGACCGTATTCATGACATACCTTGCATTTGAAGGGCAGTTGTTCGTAGTCCAGCTGTTGTATATGCATCCATTGGTCCACTCTTAGCTTCACGGCTTCTGGCAGTCCTTTTCCAAGATCGACTTCAACGCAGATCCTAGCGCATGCGTGCATGTTCTCCCTTGGTTCCGATCTGTCTATGTATTTTCCAACTGCGTTGCCGATCGCTTTGACCGACTCATCCCCCCAGCAGTGCAAGGGCAGATGAGGGAGGCGCACCCAAACAGGGACCGCGCTGGGGATATCCATTTCCGGATCAAAGTCCGGGGTCCAACGGTTCAGATATAATCCTCTTGTGTCCATAAAATACGGCCCGTTGCGAAAGATGAGATGCCTGTCTTCCTTTGTTTCGAATAAGAAGGTGAAGTAACCACGCCCGCAGAACCGAATGGCTATCTTCCCTTGTATCATTGTGCTCCAGTTACGCTCCACCCATTTTTGGACCGTTCTTGGGGAAGGCCATAGGCCTGTGAACTGTCCAACCAGACCTCTTTCTGATAGAGCTATTGCCGATTTCCTGGGCAGAGATGGGGGCAGATTTACATCAGGAATTTCATCTAACTTCTTAATGAACTTTGTTTGGGAGGGTCGGGATCTTGCTTCAGAATGGTTTGAAAGGAGGGCTGCGAAAGATTCCTCAAGAGTTTCAGTGACCGGAGGGGGGGGAGCGGATCCTGCCATTTGCAGGCCCGCTGCGCACAGTAGAAGAACAGGGCGGTCAAACAAACGGGAACCCCGAATGCGGGGTCTGCGCAAAGAGAAGAAGAGCGGAGGAGGCCCTGCAAGGCAGAGCCTGGAGGCTAGGGCACGAGAACGGGGATCAGAGGGTCAGGGCTGCCGCGGCGCGAAGATCACGCTGCATATTATCATTGGAGGTTATTCAAATCATTGACTTTGTTAATAAAACAAAAAAAAACCTCATTATTTTTGTTTTTTCATGGAAACAAACATCCCATACCTCTATGCACGCGTCTGACGGCGTCCAACCACCAACCTACGTCCAACCGTTAACCTATAGAAGCCACTGAACTCCCATTCCACCCTCCAGTTCACGTAGACCTTCTGCAATCATGCTCAGTCACCTGTCGACCCATTCAGAGCCAAAATTCCTAGAAATTATAGGTATTTATCCAAATTCACTAGAAATCCTTTCTCATTTCTAAACCAGTTACTCTATTTCTTGGAATTGATAAGAAATTAAGTGAAAGAACTCCACTGCGACCCAAGACTACTCTGAATTGGAACCCAGTTGCCCTAATTGACTGAAAACCCCATTACCCTCAAGAAACTGTAATTTCTGTCCCTCATTCTTAAATCCACAAGAACTAAGAATGTATGCCCCAATTGCCATGGATGTCAGGCCAATTAACACTCCTCACTGGGACTTGGATCACCTTCCCCTTGCTGATAAAGACTTCCAATCAAGGACACCTCTGTCCCTGAATCCCCTATTAAACTATATTGCTAGTACAGGGACCAATACCTAAACCAAGCTGATAAAATAGGTCTTTGGCAGTCTAGTTTTCCCAAGTATCAATTCCGTGAGGTGCACATTTTCCCTGAAATAATTCATTATTGCCATGCCAACTATATTCCCAATCAAAGGGTAGTGATGTCCCCTAACCAAACCATACTTTTCACCATCACTGCCGAGTCAATTAATGAAATGCTGCAATTACAACCAAGGCAGGGCTTAACCCCTATTTCAATTGGAGACCTACAAGACAAATTTCCCAAGCTTACCACTGCCAAGATTGTTGAAATGCTTCATGTTAGTGTCAGTCTTTGCAGCCTTCCTCTAGTGATCAAACATGCTCTTACAAAGTGATTTTAAGGTGTCAAGGTCAAATTATGTCATTTCAGTGAGTCTTCAAGTAAAATTTGGTCACTAGGTATTAGGTCTAGGGTTTGCTTTTACTCCTTTCAAAGTTGTCCAAATGTCAGTCCATGTCACCATTCAGCTGAGTGTACCATCATTCAAAGGGTTTTCATCATCATGTCAGGTTCCAATGGGTCATTTTACGCCTTCTTCATGCTTCAGTTGTGTCTAGGTAAGGTTCATTTCCCTCTCCTAGGGTTTTGAAGGTAATTTCTCTTGGATGGCCAAATCATCCGTAAAACTTGTATCCTGATGTTCATACACCTTCCCCTATCCTTAATGTACCTTATTAAACACTTCCTATCACTGATATCCCTCAAATTCCTCATTTTCGCACAAACCCTAGTTTCTTGCTACAACTTGACAATTTTCTAGGCTAGGCCTGTGTTTTGCCCTTTTGGACCCCTTCCCCTCACTCAATCTTTGAAATTCCACTTTTCCCTACTTCCTAACATCCCTCCCTACTTCCAAAAATTTTCTCAAGAATTTAGAAGCCCCTTATCCCCTTCATTTCACTTCATTTCAACAAATCCCATGTTCCACACATCGGGATAGGTTTTACTCCAATGATGTTTCTGAGCAAGAAAAGATGAATTTGGGAAAACTGAGAGAGTTTTTTGTACACAATAGGCCAAGGAAGAACAAACTCCTTCACTTTTTATGCAGGTGTCATGGTTTTAGAGAAATGTCAAAAATACAGTTGCCTCAGGAGAATTGATGCACCTTTCAAGTGACCTTGGGAAAATCAAGATTTCTCCTAGTTTGGTTGGCAAAATGACTTGTTTGATGAGTCAACTGATAGCTAGACACAAATATCTTTCCAATGAGCTATAATGAGCTCAATGTGAAGTTGAGGAAGACCTTCAAAAGTTGACTACAACAGCACTCTGCATTTAGGCAACCTCATTTTGCACATTTTGACCAGTCTTGGGAAATTTGACTTTTGATAGGGAAAATGAACTCCAAATTGAGAAATTAAAGATGTTTTAGAAAGTAGACTCAATAATCTTTCCAAAGAGCTATCCTTCACCCAATTTGGACACCGGGAACGTCTCCAAAATCGGTCTGCAAAAGGGAGCTATGCATCAAATTAGTGGCACTACACATCAAATTTTGCAACACAAGAATTTTCATCTGATGCGCCGCGCCACGTGTGCTACGCATTGAGTTGGCTAAGAATTTTGAAAAATGGCTTGCATTTTTGGATTTCTCATGGAAAAATATGAATTCCCTCACATGGCCAAGAAATTTTGACAGGTTTTGAGCTTCCAAAAAGGTCAAAAACACCTCAAAAATGACCTTTCTACCCCTTTTTGGACACACAGGAAGCAGTGTTGGGAGAACTCGATTTTGGAAGGGAAAATGAAGACCAAATTCAGAAATTTCACTTGTTCTAGAAATTAGACAGGTATACCTTTCCAAAAATCCCACTTGGAGCAAATTTGGTGCACGGGAAGGCCTCCAAAATCAGCTACAAAAAGGCGTTATGCATAGGGAAATCAACGTGGCGCATAGGATAAAATTTGCTCATTTTGGCCAAAAAACTCTGTTTTTTGCCTAGTTTCTTCACAATTTGACTTCTCTCTTTCTAATATTCAAACTCATGATGTAATTTAATGTGACTTGATGGAATTTTATGTAATTATGCTAAATTTTCACTCATAGAGGTAGATTCATCATGAAAAAGTAGTTTGCAACTGAATGAATCAGTTTCCTAGATTTTAGAGGCATGTTGTTCCACTGCCTACTTTTCAGTTCTTAGTTTAGATCTTGTTGAAACAACTCCTAAACTCATGAACTCGACCCCTAAAGCCTAGCATGAGTTGTTTGATGCCTATATCTAGTAGTTTTTCAATCATTGAGAAAGGTTGGACTCTTGTGAATGCTTTGAGCATTATTGTACATTCATTTTCAGCAGTTTGGCAAAGGAATTGACTAGGGTTTGCAGCACTTTATGGGATTCTTGTGGCAATTTGATTTCGTATTGTGTTTTCTTCTGTAATTGCAAGTTTACATATGTTTTATGTATGCCATCATCTCTCTTTGCTCATCTTAACTAAATCAAACAAGGATAAAGGTAGAATTCATTGAAATTGCAGTGCTCTACCTAGGGTTTGTTTAGTTATTTATGTTTTCAGCTATTTGAAGAGGATCCCTGAGACTTTCATGCCCTCTCAAACTCCTCACCAGTCTAAAAGCTCTCCATCTCACTCAATTTGAAGTGCTAAACCATTTGCCTACCTCGCCCCATAGAGATCTCTACAAGACTATGTCCATTCCCCGAACCCAAATTTGCCTTTCACATTTGAGCCAGCAAATCAAAATTAAATTCATTCAAACTCCTTTTTGCACATACCTAGCCTAAAATCAGTCATCTCAAGCTTTATTGGCCATCTTTTCTGAGATTGACAAGGAGAGAGCCCTCTCCCAACCTGGTAGGGCTAGCTACCAGGTTAAGCGTGGTTTGATGTTACCCTAGATCCTGCCTTTCTTAGCCTGAGGTAGATTTAGGCCCTAACACTTCAGACCTTCATCAGGGAGGAAAAGCATTTCCCAATAGAACCTCCTCCTTATGTGGCTACCATGTTTTCCCCATTTGGTCAAGATATAGTAGCAATGATCTCTTGTGTTTTAAGCTATACCACCAATGAGTACATAGATGAAATCATTTTAGCCTTCATGTCCATTTTTGCTCCAGGATAGCCCCCTGCTGTCATGTATGATTATGCCAAGTACATAGCTGATAGGATGCATGAACAATTTTAGAGGATGAGCAATGAAAGTGTTTAAATATTCTTCAGTTTTGTACCACCTTTTCTTATACTATCAAGCTGACAAGTTCCCATTCACTCTCCAAAAGCTTGACACTAAAGGTCATCCTAGGTCAGTAATTTTTTGGACTCCTTTGATACATAAGCATGATTCCCCATATCCATACACAGACTTCATAGATCAGTTTGTACATCTTGTAGTGACCATGCTGCTAGGAAGTCCTCCTCCAAGAATCAACTCAGACATCAGGAGGATCCTGTAGCTATTAGAACAACACAAAGTGGGAGATTGGTACTTGTACCAAAATCACATAGAAATCAGGATCTATGGTTGTGAGTTGGCCCCATATAAACTACCCAGATACCTCCCAATGAGGTTATTTGCACTGGAGTACTATAGGAAGATAATCAATTCAGATGAGATACATTTTGTTAAAGCCAAAAAGAAGGCTCAACTAAGAATCAAAGATCAACTAGGCCCCTTTGTGTGCAATAGTCGAGAAGCTGGAAGAGAAGCAGAAGAAATCCTTCAAAGGCTCAAACTAAAACAAAGCTTCATATGGAGATATGACCCCTTTGATTTTGTCTGCAATAGAATATAGAAAAACAAGATATCTCCCCATATCCACCACAGAATCCTTGAAATAGAAAAATATGCAAATCAATTGGAATGGGTGGAAAATACTCTAGTGGACAGAGATAACACTGAAGTTGTTGTTGAAAATGCATTAATTAATCTAGAGAGGGGGCTTGATGAAGGTTATTTCATGCAGGTTCCAAGAGAATCTCAAGCACAAAGGGAATCGCAGACACACAATGAACAACAAGCAGAAGAAAGACCCCAGGTGCGAGAAGAGTTAGAACAACCAGACTTAGCAGAAGAACTAACTCAAACAAGACTACTGGAGCCCATCATGAGTACTCCCCCTATCATGCAAACTCCTCTAAATGAGGAGAAAAAAATCAAAAGAGATAGGGAGGAGGCCACTCCTTTAGGCAGATCCATTTCACAAACATATGTCAAAAGGCAAAGGTTAAATCCTTTCTCCGAGCAAGAATTCACAAAAGAAACAGTTGGAACCACAAACACAAAAAGAGAAGGGAGCAAGCATGCTACTCCCTCTGGAGGAACACAAGAACCTTCCACAACACCTACTCAGATGTTGGAAATACAACAAAGTGTGGAAGTGTCCTCATTCAGGATTCCATCTGACCAAGGCTAGGATATGAGAGAAAAGTACAAGGAAACAAAGGGCAGGAATGAAAGGCTAAAAGGCCAAAGCTATGCAAAGTACCTCAAAATGGTTCCCACCAACCAAACAAGGCTTATGTCAGCCTTTGATGTAAAAGAAGGCAAAATGCAGATGACTTTCCTGAAACCCACCACTCAGCAACCCAGATCAGTAGTTGACTACCAGAAGACAGATTTTGAAGTGCTGGCAAAGGATATACATCCTATTGACCAAATTGAATTGCATAAACAGATAGGAGAGATGGTATATTCCACTTTAAAAAGCAAAGCCATTGCAGCCCACCAGTTACAGAATTTGCTGAATAATATATCAGCACAGTTTCAACTAGAAAAGGCCTCCTCACAAGCCAAGGATACCAGAATCAAGTCCTTTGAGGACTTAATCATTGAGTTGGGACATGATCCCAAAGATGTGAAGGCTGCAGAAAGGTTAACTAAAAAGAAGAATGATGACATAGTTGCTTTGAAAAAACAGCTCAAAATTCCACATCTTCATCATCCACAAACAACAAAAGTCTTAGAGACTCAGAAGGAACAAGAAGATCTTATGGACTTGGTCCTTAAGCTAAATGTTCAACTGAAAGAATTAGAGAAGGAATTGGACACATTGATTCAGTCTAAACAGAGTGAATTGGCCACCATTCCAACGACTGTTATTCCCACAGTTTCTACTGCAGTTCCCTCAACATTGGCATCCTCTTTAGAACCAACATCTCCACCTGCTACAGCAATTCCAATCACAATTGAGTCTACAACTGCAGGTACATCAACAGAAAAGATAGCAGAATTAGTGAAAGCCATGGAGGAAATGTCCATCGAGGCTACAGAGCTAAAAAAACTTAAGGAGAAAGTGGCAAGCTTAGAAACTGACTATCAACTTTCCCAAATACAGCAGAAAGAAGAAGCACAGAAAGCCCTAAGGATGGGTGATAAGATTAAGGTCCTAGAGAAGGATCTAACATTGCAAAAGCCACTAGGACAAACTAAGGAGATGCTCTAGTGATATTTGACCATCGATTCAAGTAATATTTGAGCAAGCAGAACTGGTGAAAGTGGCCACCGAAGCAATACAAAAGGTAAAGGAAGACTTAGGAGAACAACCTGAGGTTGCGAATCAGCTCATTCATTTCTTGAACAGCAAGAAAAAGCATGAACTAGATGAGCTTGATGTGGAGGATAGAACAAAAGCCATCATTAAAATCAAAAATGTTCTTTCTAAAAGAAACCTTATGCTCAACCTAGAGGAAAAATGACATAACATGCAGGTTGGTATTGACAGATTCATGGCAAAGCTTCAAATTTTGAGGGATAAAGGCCTTCCCAGTCCCATGGTAATCAATGACAAACTTATGACCCAATTGGACTATGTTGACAGATTAGAGAAATTGTCCAAGGAATAGGCAAGCACTTCAGGAGTCAAAGCATTGCCAACAAGGAAAGTATTATATGATACTTTAGAAAATCTATTCTTCCTAGAGCATGAGGTGAAGCATCTATTTGTCACCAAGCCAAATTTTGCCAAATACACTGAGGTAGACGAGATATATAGAAGGATGCTCAAGGTAAAGTTACCTGAAGATGAATGGTGGGAAAAAATGACAGATTTACTATAAGTTACCACAGTAAATCTGAAGGCAAGTGAAAGGACAGATAGACAGGGTCAAAGAGTAACAGGTTAAAGAGTATCAACAAAAGATTAAAGACAAAGGTGATTCTAGCATACAAATATTAGCCAGCTTAAAGAGCTTAAATTCAAACTGAAAACAGCTAGCACTATCACAATAAAAGGACAACACGATGCAGTTTTCCATCTATCTCTATCTTCATGCTTGAAGTTATTTTGATTTCCTAGATTAATGCTCAAACTGTTAAAAGATATTCTGTAAATATTTTTTGTATAAATGCTTCACCTTTTGAAGTATTTGGTGTGGATTCAAAGACATTTCTATAGACATTTTCCTCTCAAGTTAAAGTGCTATTGTATCAAGACTGGATTGGCTTGTTGGATCAAGGAATAAAGTAAAGACATTTCACAAGATTCTTGTGTAAAGCGAAAATCAAATAAGTATTCTATCTCTCATGTGTATTATCGTTTTTCTTTATGTTTATTAATAATCATATGTGTTTCTATGAAATCTAAATGGTAAACTAGGAATGATATTTTAGAATTGGCTTTAATGCTCTCTGTCTTGATTGTTTACATTCTTAATGTTTTCTGCTAAACTATCTTAGTTAGGGAATTCTTAAATGCTCCCTTACTTCCATAGTTTCCCCCTCGGTCTATAGTAAAGGATTCTTAGTTGCCCTTTGCTCATGATCACCTCCTGCTCTTCATCTTGATCCTGGTCTAAGGATTCCTCATTGCCCTTTCACCCTGGTTATTACTACCTCGTCCATTGAACCTGATATTTGTTTTTTATTTTTCTAACTTGCCCTGTGAACACTTCCTTTAGTGATCTGGTCCAGTTAAGCCATTCTTTGATTGACTCCATAGCCCAATGGTTTGAATATTTTGCTCCATCCATTTGTTCCTAGAATTCCACCACCCAACCAAATTCAACACTTTATGAACACTAATAACTAGCCTAAAATCCCACCCAAAACAAAGTTAAATTATAAAGAGATAGCCCTCTCTGGATTGAGGTTGACTAGAACCTGAGTCTAAAAGATTAGGTTTGTGGTTACCTCGAATTATTCCTTCTTTTGATAACTTCTAGGGAAGACTTCTGAGTGATAACAAACATCATGATAAATTGTTGTTTTAAACACTTTTGATGGGCTTTTTGCAAATGAGTATAACAACCTCATCTCTTTTGGAATAAAACTACAACTATTCTAGTCATTGTCTTTGTATCATGTTTTTCACCATCTTTGAGCCATAGAATTTAGTTTTCATTTATCTCTACGTTGTTTTTTATTTGAATGGTTTTTATTTAATTTTTAGTGTAGCTTCTCCCCAGTTTATACTCACAATTTTCATTTTCATACCAAACATAAGATAAATTGACATAGTGATTATGAGACATAAATCAAATTGAATAAATTAGTTTAATTCATGGGTCTCACAAATTTGGATCACTGTCTATAAAAACAATTTAAATAAGCGTGTGTTTTACTTCTTTTTCTAATTAGTTTCAGAATAGACAACAAATGCACTTATGTCTTGTCTAGGATGCATGACATTTGCAGTATTTACTATTTATTATGATGTGGATCAAACCAATCAAAAGTAGAGCTCTACAAAATGCACACAGATACAAATCTCTGGCTAATTTTTTATGAAGCAATACATAAGCTTATTTATATGTTACATAAATAAAAATAACATAACACATAGTTCAACAAGATTTATGATAAACTCAACTTATTAAAACAATATAATTTGTCAATCATTCACATCTTAACGAACCATGATAATAGAAAACCAAATAACAAATGATGACTATTTGTCCTATTTTAATGTTGACATACAAGCAACCTATTACAATCACATATAAGCAAGTAATTAATATAATAGTTAAATATCTCTATTGTTCCTTCCAACAATAAGAGCATTGGCGTCTAATGCTCTCAAGAAAGGAAAAGTGTTATAGTTGATGTTGAATGAACCCTGTCTGAAAGATGGTATTGATAACAACAAGGTAGGAAATAGTGAAATATTGGCAAGTGTTTCTGTGAAGGACTAGATCTGTACGATGGTTTGTTAGAATTGTTGAGCCATGATAAGTGTTAACAACATCAAGCATTCCCAATTGATTTAAAATTCATGACAAAAAGAACTATGAAACTAAAGGGAAGCTTCAAGTGATGAATAATTTCAAACTAGGTTGTGAATCAGTGAGAAGAGACCATTAAATCTAAACTTCCAAATTATGAGATAACTTTGTAACAAGTGATATTTAAAGTTATTATAATATTCCTCCCATGGTAATTCATGGAGGCGATTGATACCAATGAAGAGATGTGTGAGAAAGTAAAGAAAATGTCAAAGGATGTGACATGATATGAGGCGGTGTAGAAAATTCATCCAAAACTATTGAAATGACTAGAGAATACAAATGTAGGATTGAATGATCGTGTGTTATGATGCTAGATGAAGGTTAAAGAGTGTTTCCTAATTAAAGGAACAACCTAATGTGATAAGTCAAGTGTATGAAAGATAAGATACCCAGCGTTATCTTAATGTAACATGTAAGTGTTGTTTAATCCATCATACGGGCCTTTTGATCATATTAATAAGGTTGGCCAATAAACAAACCACAACAACCCATATCATTCACATTACAAGTGACTATATTCAAAAATTTAGGGCCAAAAGCAAATGACACGGTGCATGTGTGCATGATCAAGGAAAAGGAACCATTAACTTCCATCCAAGTGCATAAGGATGGGGATATGAGTCCACTAGCAACCGTACTTTGTCGAAGATGGTATTGGCAATCAAGTTGGATTGTGAGACATTGTCAAGGATATAACTGATGGAACCCTTGGGGGGAAGCTCAATTGGAAAATGTTGTGATACGCAAAGTTAGAAAACCATGAGATTCAAGGTTCAAATCTCAAGATTAACTTGTGTTTGTGGAGGAATCAAAATTGATCATGTGTCACGCAAGTATGAACTAGCCTAGTTATTGATTCCTCTAGTATAAAAAATGAAAGAAAAAAAAAAAGATAAATCGATCAAAAATCATGAGAAAGATATGCACACGTGATAAATAAATTAATTTAATCTTCCCAAAAAATACAATGTTGTAACAAGGTGACCCTATCAAATCCTCCTTAACTCTTCATAGATCATGTCTTCACTTAAAAAAAGCTTAATAAAAACATCACCATCTTCATAATTAAAAAACTATATAACCCAACTTTTAAAGTCACCTTTTATTTTTTCATCTCCTGCTTTCAATAAGTTTCCTTAATATAATAAGGAACAATAACATGATAAATTAAAACTAGAATTCTACGACATGATAAATTAAAACTAGACTTCTACACCATATGAATAACAAAATTTAACTATATTTTATTAAATAATAGATAAACTTATACTTGGTTACATCAAGAAAACTAACATACTTCTAATAACATGTAGCTCAAACTACTTTGATAGAAAATCTCAACTTATTACAACAATAAAATTGGTTAATAATCACATTTCAAATAACTAACATAAGAGGAAAACAAATAACAACCTATTACGATAGGAAAACAAATAACAAGCTATGAAGATTTGTCCTCCATTGATTTTCACATATAAACCACTCACAGCAATCCTATAAAAGTGAGCAACCAATATAGAAATTAAATATCCCTATCATTTGATTATATAAAAATTATAATATTTTTATATTAAAACGCATTTATTAAATTTTTATTTTATTTTATTTTAAAGATTTAATTTGATAAATATAATTAAACTTCTACCATAATCTAAATATTATATATTTATAAACCACTTAGGGCAATCATATACGAATACGTAACGAATATAGTGATTAAATATCCCTATCATAGTCTTTTTATTTACTTACATTGAAATGAATTGTTGTTGAAATTTTAGATCATATAAAAATTATAATATTTTTATATACAATTCTTAGCTTTAATTTGAAATTTGTATATTGTTAAGAAATATTTATTATATTTTATTTTATTTTAAATATTTAGTTGAATAAACATGTATATCATTAAAAACATTTACTATATTTAATTCAATAAACATTTGATAAATATAATTACGCCGTAAGGCGTTCCCTCTGAAATTAACTCCCCTCTCTGCCCACCTGTCATCCTTGTACACCATAAGATCTTATGTTAAACGATTGCAAAAGTTTCAACCGTTTGATCAAAATGGTTACAAAATGGTTACAAATTCATTTGGGAAACGGTTTGTGCACTGGATAGCATAACTAATTATGGTGTGGTATCAATCTCATTACTTTTGGCTTCGTAGTGTCCACAGAGTGCAAGAGGAGAGCAGTGGCCTTAGAGCGCAGGAGGAAAACTGGAATTGTGACGCCAGACGAGTACAACGACGCAACTTTCTGGGTGTACATTTCGAACATTAGTGTTGCAGGGTGCAGGAGGAAAACTAGAGTTGTGATGCCCGAGGAGTACAATGACGCAACTTTCTAGGTGTACATTTTGGACATTGGCGTTTCTGTTTCTTCCGGTGAGCGAGGCTCTTGTCCTAGCCTTCACCGAGTGCCTGTGCTGCAGAAGCATTCTGAAACCTGGTGGATGGTAGATCTAGGGCATGGGCGGTCATATTGTTTTTTATTTGTTGGATAACGTTCTCGATTGCCGAGGAGCCATGCCGCGGATACTTGCAGAGTGGAACATTGTTGTGCTGTCAAATACATTGAGATTTCCTGCAACTACTGTGGAATCAATGCCGTCTCTAATAAACATGAGCTTCGTCTTTTTCTTCTTGATCACAACTTGTTCATGATACACACCTCCTTTACATGTATAACGTACCTCTTAACGCTATTATCAAGAGCCGCAATGACCGCATCGGTAATATTTGTATAATTACCTGTATTGTCCAATGCTACGACGACGTCAGCGGTTACATTTCTTTGCGGAACCTGCAACAGCCTGTGAGCTCCAGCTGATAACCATCTGGGGAAACTGGAGTTGTGATGCCCGACGAGTACAACGACGCAACTTTTTGGGTGTACATTGGACATCAGCGTTTCTATTTCTTCCGGTGAGTGAGGTTCTTGTCTTGGCCTTCACCGAGTGCCTGTGTTACAGAAGCGTTCTTAAACCTGGCAGATGGTAGATCTAGGGCATGGGCAGTCATATTGTTTTTTATTTGCTGGATAACATTCTTGATTTTTGAGGATCCAGTCCGTGGATATTTGCAGAGTGGAACATTGTTGTGCCGTCAAATACGTTGAGATTTCTTGTAACTACTGTGGAAACAATGATGTCTCCAATAAACATGAGATTCGTCTTTTTCTTCTTGATCACAACTTGTTCATGATACACACCTGCCTTTACATGTATAACGTACCTCTTAACGCTATTATCAGGAGCTGTAATGACGGCGTCGGTAATATTTGTATAATTACTCGTACCATCCAATGTTACGACGACGTCGGCGGTTACATTGCTTTGCGGAACCTGCAACAGCCTGCGATCTCCAGCTGATAACCATCTGGGGAAACCATTTTCTTCAGAACCAAAATCATTACGATCGAGCCCACTCTCAAGATCGAGGAGACGTCTATTCTGGGAATTAGGAGGCCACTTCAGATCATCTAATACAAAGGAAATTTTATTGAACATGGCGAGGGAATTGTTGACTAATTCGGAGATTTGAATCACTCCGCCCAGAAACTGGTTTTTGAGAACTCCAGCTATAGTGGTGAATCCTCCATGTAGGTATCTTGACTAGTGAGACCCGCCCTGAGAAATGTCTTCACATCGTCGGGAGCGTTTGAGTTGAACTTGGAGAGGGCTTGGGAGAGATCATCGATTGTCATATCCAGTAGTTCGAGACAGTCCTCGAGAGCATCCTGTTCTAATCCAAGGGCCACTTCCCCTGTCATCTTCGAACCGACCATGATGTCCTCTCCACTACGCCAATCAATGCCTTCACCATAACATTAACGACCTAAGAAGTATTTGCTTGCGTGGATTCAGCAAAGAAGCCTACGAGAGTCGAAACACAGACCTGTGGGTGGGGCATCCCATCGCAAGCTCCTTTGAGAAATTCATTTGATGTTCGAATCGCCTTGACAGAAGTTCTGAATGCTATACGACTGCTCTTCGACTGAATATGTTGGATAGAAACACAAATTACAACAGCTAGAAGCACAGTAGAAGCTGCAGCAATAAATAGACCAGTCATCTTGGTGAACAAATGATGCTTTACTCTGTCAACATTACTACTGCAGCTAAAAAAAGAATTCATCGTTCTATGTTGTTCCCTCTAGTCTATTCTCCGTGAGAATAATGAATTAAGTGACAGAATGAAGAAGCTAAATCTCAGTAAACTGTAGAGATGTGAGCAGAAGTGTGCAGCGGCCCTATGTCCAAACCCTGTAGAGACTTTCGGGCTTAAGTTGAAAATGGCGCTCAGGGAGGGAACCTTTAACAGAGCCCATCCTATTAAAATTCACAAAAACTAGCTGCGCACTATGAGGCGGGTAACAAAAGAACAGGAAACCCTGTTCACAAGTATGCAAACCCAAAAAATTACCTAATGTATACACCCAGCAATAGCAAGCAAATAATCTTTATAACAGTAAAACACAATGGCTAGCACAACAAATTCATTTGCTTAGCAGAACACGACATTTTTCACAGCAGAAGGAAATCAAAAGGGTCTATACGGAGAATGATATGAACAATAGCGAACTCCAGAACTAAGAGAAGTCTGTGCATGTCATTATACCAGCAGAGTATTGTAAGATACCTTACATATAGGAAAAGATGATAAGTTTAATAACAAGAATCCGTGAATCACGACAGATAAACTATAACCATAGCCTTAAGGGACCTCAACTACCAAATAAATCCATTACATTATCAGTAAACTTTACAAAATGCTGAAAAGGGGCTCCAACCCATGGGAGACTTTAAACAAAAAAAAAACATATACATTACATCGCTTAAACCATTCTTTCCCTTGGGAAGAATGTTTGTTACATAATAATAACCAGTAGAAAATTCAAACTTAGCATTCTACCACTATGCAGACCCTAGAGCGGGTAGGCCCTGCCGAGAATTTAAATATGGCACGACCTGAGGAGGTTGACTGCGAGAAAGTCCTCAAGAAGTAAACGTAAAACAACAAAGAGATATTATCCTTCTGAGCGAACGAACGCAACCGAGGCTTACCTAAAAATTAAGGCCACTCCCAGAAAAATGTAAAGGAAACGAGTCCCCTCAAACAACCATATGCAAACCTCTCGGACCGAGACTTACCCGGAGTGTTTGTGCACAACATTAACCTCCGAGAAGAGCCAGAACCGCTAAGGTGGAGGTCGAGGTACTTGAGCCTGAATCCCCTTCGCTGTGTCAGAAAGAACCAACATTTAGTCAATAACATAACCTGGAGATAAATAAGAGCAACAATCTAAGCTAACTCAGAAATTGAAATTGGTTTTTCAGAAAAAATAAATAAATAAATAAATAAAAATAAAAATAAATAAATAAATAAATAAAAAATAAAAAATAAAAAATAAAAAATAAAAATAAAAATAGAAAAATGCTATGTGTCTTACCATTCGAAGGTCTCAGCCCAGAATACATAGCTATCCCTCTGAGGCAGTGTTTCCATCTCATTCAAAGCACCGAACCATGGTAGGAGGAGCAGAGCTCGCAAGAGGAGCAAAGCTCGAGCAGACATGCAAAGCATAGGAACCAAATGAGCCTCAACTCAGCCACCGAGAAAGCATACTTTCCATTGATGGAATTGTAACCCTAGGATCGAGTAACTGAGCTCTCCACCGTTGATGAGAGAGGGATCCCGAGGCTTCCAACTGGGGAAGGACGCCCTGCGTGTGCCACGCAGCCAAGGCAGAACCATGGAGATCATCAAACTCAATCGAATGGTCCAAAGAAAAGCTCGCAAGGGATAGAGTTAATACATAGAACTGGATAAACGTGATATTAATTGTAAGGTACAGTGCATAGTGACAAGTGAACCGAAAAAGCCAGAAACACCGTAATCACTCATAAAATATCATCGGGATGGGGAAACAGAAATGTAACATCAGTCCTAAAACCATGCAAACATTAATATGGCAATTAACCTTTGAATTACCAAGTTACCGTGGTTAGATGCTCTGACTACAGATATTTATATATAATTAATTTTTTTTTATGTATTGGACAGTGTAATAAAAGGTTTGTGACATGATATGGGCTATCCTATGGCTAAGAAAATAAGTAGTTTGCTAATGGATTGTATATTTTTAATGTTGGATTTTGGCAAGTTAATTATATAATTGTAGATATATATAATTGCTTATTTAATGTCCATTAACAAATCATGTATATATGATATAATTTGTTTTTGTCATATAATTTTTTTTTAATTACATTTTAGTAAGCTAATTATATAATCATAAATACTTAATATCCGTTAACAAATATGTATTGTTTCCATCATATAACCCTTTTTTTCCAACGGTTGATTGGCCCTCTTTTTCTAGCAGTTTTTCCTTTGCAAAATCCTTTCTAGCCATGCGTTGAGTGGGAGCATCTTCTGCTCATCAATGAGATGCGATAGTTTACGATTTGAACCTGACATTTAATGATGCATAAACTCCATATAAATCAATTGGTGTACACTTTTTAACCAGTGAATAACATTGGTATCAATCCAGCATAAAGATAAACTACATGACAAAAATCAATTAGTGTACATTTTATAAAGAAAAATCATTGTTATCCATCCTATATAAATCAATTGTTATCTTACTGAGTATATGATTAATATTGAGAGATATTTAAAAAAATAATCCTGGTCCTCCTCTTGGATTTCATGCAGATAACCATCAAATGGCCCATCAATTGTCTAGTATGGAGAATCTCCTTTGTAAAAATCAAGGTCAAGTTTCTCGAGGGGACCCCTCAACTCTGATTGATGTCTCAAATTCCGGTTAACCGACTATGGCTTATGTTACATCTCTCTTTTGGGGTATGTCTCAACTTCTTTATTTAGGTCTAGATGTCTATTAGTCAACTAGGTTTTTATTTTGGATGTGCTTTGCTTTCTAAGCCAACTTAAACTAGATATACTTTTGCAGCTTCTAATTTATGTTATGTGGTTTATTTTGGCTCGTAAAAAAATTTCTTCCGCCGCTAGTCTAGTTTCCCCAGTGGCAGACAACAGTAGAAAAGACTATGATGTATTTTAACCTCTAATTTATAAATAGAATACTTATCTATCAAAAACAAATCCTTTAATACTTTTCTTCACTGCCATATCTTATCTTTACACTTAAACTTTACTTTATATAAATTTTATATGTTCAAATATTCTATTACTTTAAAAACATCATATTGATTAATATGGATAAAAAAGAATTAAAAATAAAGCCAAGTCTTTTACGTTTAATTTTATGTTCATATTTCCTAGAATTTTATGTTCACATTTCCCAGAATGAGTGTGATACTCGTTAAAATGAAAATATATTATACATGGTGTAATATGAAATTTCGATTTGAGTTAAAATTTATGATTTATAATGTTTTGATGTAGTTCTTTTGGATCTATCACAATGAGCAAATGCGATTCAAATCAACTAGTGTGATTCATCATGAGGACAATAACGACAAATTTGATTTGGTCTCAAAGAATAAATGATGCAAAGATACAAGAGTAAGGTGTAAATCCAAAAAAAAACTTTAAAGTAAGGTGTAAATCCAAAAAAATCCAAAATAAGGTGTAAATCCAAAAAAACTTCAAAAATCAAACCAACCTAGATCAAAAACCAAAATGAAACATTAAATAAAATCAAGAACCAAAAAGCATTACCTTCAAAAAAAAATTATAATATATATCTATATTAATAAATAAACATAAAATAATAAATTAGTCCATAAGGTATAAATAATTATAATATTTATTAATCATCAGAATAAATATATAAAATGTTAGGATCATATTGTAAATAAGGAAAAAAAAGAATAAATATAAATAAATAAAATTATATAAATCATAAATAGTTAATAATATGAATTAATTAATTAATTAATTAATTAATTAATTATATATATATATATATGAAAAATAAAAGACGGATCATGATATATTGAAAGAGGTTAATTGAGACCTAAAAGCAAAGGAAGAAGTGAGGAATTGGCAAAATTTTAAAATAAAATGACCTTGAAACAAGGGCAGATATCTAACTCTTGTTATTTTTCAACCATCGTCCCTGTTAAGTTTGCTTTCTTGTTTCTCAATTTCAGTGGCCTCCCTAAACTTCCTATGATGTAAGTGATCAATCTTGGCAATGACCTTGAACTCCTCAATGCAAATGTGGTGTTTAGTTCTCTCAGTGATCCGAACTTAAACTGGAACACAACAAATTACAGATATAACCATAAATATAGAGATGCAGTAGAAATAACACTTCATTTCATTAATATCAAAATACATAAATATGCTTACAAACAAAATGGAAATAAACTAGCTCGGACGATGGTAGTTTATCTCTAAGAAGAGATGTGTCAGTTACATGCCTACGAACTGTGTTACAATGAGGCTTAAGGGCCTATTTATTATTAAACAATTAGGTAAAACCCTGAACAACCAAAATCCTAACCCCAGGAAATATAACGCCAAGATTTTGTGGGCTCCGTTGGGGTTAGTTCGGCAGCCAAATTCTCGGGGTCGTAACATGGTCATATTAGCTTTGTTTGGCGCATACGATACCTTGTTAGAAAGGACTGTCTGAGTACTACAAGATTAGAAGCATTCCCCTACCTATGGCTATGGGCCTATTGCAGAACTAAAAAATGTCGTTTAGGGGATTAAAATTGCTCTAAAAGTTCAGGACCTAAAAAACTGCTCAAAATAGTATATGCTGAAATAAACAAGGGAACAGATGAAACCGACTGGAGGTCTAGGTGGAATAGGCGGGTGGCCACCAATATTCACCTGGATCATTCCTCCCCCGTTAGGAAGAAATGGCCCCCCATTGCGTGTAGAGCCTCCATGAGGTGAGGAAATTTTTGTTGAACCTGGTCCCTGGTGACCCACTTGCCCTGGTGAAAGAGTTAGAATGCTTTGATAACTTGATATAGCTTGATCCTTTGTTGGAAAGGGTTCTTAATATGTGTGTCCATGAACTGATCAGTTGTGGCCTATTTCATGCAGTATGGGTTGAGCTTTGTTGGTGTGAGTTATTCTGCAATGTCGGATGTGTCCAACAATGGTGGAAAGTATGGCCGAAGGAAGTCTATATTGAACACTAGGTGCAAACCAAAGAACAGTGGGATGCTGAGCTCGAAGGCTTTTTCCCCTACAGCCTTGGTGATGGTGTATGGCCCATATCGAAGCAGCCGAAGCTTGCAGTGGGGTCCAGCGAGGTGCTCCTTCTATAAATGTAGCAAAACTTTGATTCCCACCTGCAATTTATGTGGCACTCGATGTTGATCTTGTCGTTGCTTTTACTTAGCAATGGCTCTATCCAATATATCATGGACCTACTAACGGATGTGTTGAATGTGCTCAATCAAGATATTATCCCTGTTGGCTCCGGGTTGGACATGAGCTAAACCTACCTGAGTAGCTGCAAATTGTATGGCCACATCAATGGGACATAATGGCCGAAATCCCAACCCTACCTAAAAGGGGCTATGTCCCGTTGAGCTATGGAGAGCTCTGTTGTAGTTGTGATGGAGATAGGGGAGGATTTCATCCCATGTGCATGGATGCTTCGAGTTGTACATGCGCAGAATGTGTACGATCATCCTATTGATGACCTTGATTTGGCCATCAGTTTGGGGGTGGAATGTCTTGGACTTAGTAAGTTTGTTATCTGACATCGACTAGAGACTTGACCAAAATACACTTAGGAATCTGATGTCCTGATCTGAGATAATGGCTTGTGGGATCCTAAAGTGTACCCACACTCACTCAAAGAAGAGCTTAGTAGCGGCCTCTATTGTGATACTCTTCTTGCAGGCCTCCATGATGGCCATCTTAGATAATTTGTTGACGACCACGAAAAAGCAGTCATTGTCATGCTTAGTAGAAGGAAGGCACGACATGTGATCCATGGAGATAGATTCCCAAGGCTAACTAGGAGTAGGTAGAGGAGTACATAGGCCTTTCTTCTTGATGGTTGGTTTGGCAATGGTGCAGGTGGTGCAAGATCTAATGTACTTCCCAACATCCTGACGAAGTTTCAGCCAATAAAAATACTTTTGCAGTACCACCACTGTTTTCTCTACTCCGAATTGTCCAGCAACCTGACTGTATTGCACCTCCCAAATCATCTTGACACACTCACTTGAAGGAAAACAAATGTGTCCCAGGTGGCATAACAGTGCATCCTGAAGGTGAAAATTTGGAACTTTCTTCCCGTCCAGGAGTGTCTAGTATGTTATATCAAATTATGGATTGCTCTGGTAAAGATGTATCCACCCCGAAGTATTGTGCCCACATGAGTCAAGCATAGTGATCAGCGCCATGACTAGTGGTTAGTTGAAGCAGTCTACAACATTATTGGTGTTTCCCTTCTTGTACTTAATGTTTAAATGGAACTGTTGCAGGTAGGTGGACAATTTCTGATGGTGGTCGTTCTACAACTTCCCTTATGTCTGTATGAACTGCAAGGGTTGGTGGTCTCTATGGATGACTGTTTCCTTCCCCAAAATGTAATGCTTCCATTGACGTCAGGCTTGCACAATGGAATACATTTCTTTGTTGTAAGTGGGATACTTTCAGACTATGTCGAAAAGTGTCTCACTGTGGTAAGCCACTGGATACCCCTCCTGAGTAAGAATCGCACCAATATCATAGTTGGAGATGTCTGTTTCAATCTAACATGGTTGTTGTAGGTCTGGTAATGTGAGAACTGGTGCAGAGGAGACGCAATGCTTCAACTCAAAACACGTTTTTTTTTGGGTTTCAGAGTAAAAAATATATATATTTTTCTTTGCCCTTGGTGACTTGACCTAAAGGCCAAGTGATATGAGAGAACCCCAACATGAACCTGCGGTAGAAATTGGAAAGACCTAGAAAGTTGCAGAGCTCTGTTAGAGCGGTTGTAGCTAGCCAATCCCAAATGACTTGTATCTTGGCTAGGTCCACATGCACACCCTACTCATCAATGATGTACACTAGATATTGAACCTGGGTCATGCCAAAAGTGCATTTCTCCAAATTGGCACACAGCTAGTGTTGTCGCATGATCCATTAATGAAAAAGGTATTATAGACTATGTGTGAATTCCCTTATGTTACTTAATGCAACAGATCGAAAAGATTGTGAAAAACATAAACACATAAACAATTTGAAGACATATTTAAACACATCAACATAGCCAAATTTAATAAAGGAGTTCACCAGACTTTCTGGCTACATCTCCTGATCCATTTTCTTCTAGTGATGACCTCTTTATTTTGTCTTCAATATGTTGTTACAGCCATGAGTTCAAAAACAGAGTCTCAGATGATAAAATGGACATTACCACTACGTCTAGCTCAAAATTTCGAGTCAAATGAGTGTAAACTCGGCCATATTTGGCCACAGTGACTTCCAGACCCTCTGGAAAGTCAAAAAACCACCATACACCTAAAAAAACCACCTTTCTGCTACAAAAAACCACCTCTGCATATAAAAACTACTTTGGAAAACCACGCACTCCTCGACGGACTGTACCTGCAACTAGATTTTAAAAAGAATGGACAGCGGCTTGTTGACAAGCCCGTGGGTTTGGCATGTTGGCAAGCGCTTTGTTGTGAAGGCATATATATTTTGGGAGGTCGGCGGGTTGAAACCCCTGCCTGACACTCCAGCATTTTATATCGCATGTAATATATATATATACAATATGATATGGTTTGTTGTCGAGATTTATGTGGTTCATTTGATATGGTTCGGAACTATGGATTAATAAGTATATATGGTGGTGACTATGGTGTAGTCCGTTGGTTATGATAACAACAAAAGCTTAAGGGACTAGCGGTCATGGGGTTGACCCTGATTGTTCGGCCTTTTTCCGGCGGTCAGCAACCCGAAGCAATAAATACCATATCATTCCTTTAGTTACCAAGATCCAAACTTTAGCCCAATCGGTGCACGAAATCCGGCAATATCTCTGCCTTTCCGGGAGGTCAGGGGTTCGATCCTCCCTAACCCCCAAAATTTGGGATTGCATGCCAATATTGGGAAAACTCGGGCTGCCATGTTTCAGCACCAGATTGGCCCATGTGAACCAATCAAAAACTGCCACATCACCTTCCCTGCTGATGTCATCCAAAACATGTGGCACATTCTTGGGATGACACGTGTCTTGCTGATGTAAGCGTTAACTGTTGACCTGTTTGACTTTGACTTTGACTTTTTGACTTTTTGCCCTAGTTTGCCTTGAAACTTTGACTGGCCTTAACTTCTTCATCTGAACTCGGATTTTTGTGTTGTTTGCACCGTTGGAATTGTCTCATCGAGCACTTACACTTGATCCCACTTTCAATTGAGTTTGAGGACTTTGATCTCGAGGCAAAACTAAATCCATTTTGGATCATCGCAGGGTTTGAAGGACTTGTCAAATATGGTGGAGGTGCTCTTCCCAACTTTGGTTGAAGATAAATATGTCATCTAAATACACCACCATGAATGCATTGGTGAAGTTTCAAATATGTCGTCCATCAATCTCATGATGGTTTTGGGGGCATTTGTCAACCCAAAAGGCATGACCAACCATTCAAAAAGGCCCTTCATGGATTTAAAGGAAATCTTCCACACATCGTAGGATTCAATAGGAACCTGGTGATAACCGGATTTCAAGTCAATCTTTCTGAAATATTTGGCCCCTTGAGTTGTTCCCGAAGGTCATCAATCCATGGGATTGGGTACCTATTCTAGATAGTGATCTTCTTCAATGCCCGATAGTCATTACAAAGTCTCTAGGTCTCATCCTTCTTCTGTACCAATACAATCGGGCTCCCACAGGGTGATGAGCTTCGCATGATGTACCCTTTATACAAAAACTCTTGAATATGTCTCTTGATCTCGTCGTTCTCCAGAATAGAGCATCGATAGATCGGTCCATTGGGTAGTGATGCACCCGTGATCAGATCGATGGACTGCCTGACCTAACAGCACAGAGGTACCCTTATAGGTGAGATGAAAATGTCCCTATACTCCTCCACGACCTTGTCCATCTATTATTTTTGTGTGATGGAGCCCTGTCTAGAAGCCGTGGCCACAACCTTCTTCTTTCCCTGAGGAAAAATCATAAGGAAAACAAATTTCCTGATCTGGGAAATGATCTTACTGCATTGCTTTACAGTGATCGAAGATATGGTAGTAGGCGGGGCTACCTCCGGTATCCTGTACAACTTATTGCCCAAATTAATAATCACATAGCAAGGTCTAGACTCATATACAACATCTTACTTCCACAAGTATGGTTTTCCTAATAACACATCACAAACTTCAAGAGGAGAAACATCAGACAGTACCTCATCTGTGAAGGGCTTGATGTTGTAGAAAAGGAAACATTGTTCACTGACGTGGAGATCTCATCCTTAGTGAAGCCACCCAATGGTGTACAGCCGCGGATGTGTTGTTGTCGGTAGGCCCAGTCACTTCACGACCTCTACTGAAATGAGGTTTTTTTGGCTCCCGTTGTCGGGAATGAACTGCAACGGAGAACCCTTCACCCACATTTGTGAGTGGAAGAGGTATTCCCCCTCCTCTGGATCTTTCGACTCATTATTTTGGATCTTTATGGCGGCCATAGTGGCACTAGGCTCCGCGTCAATGGTCTTCTTCCCTTTATCATTTCCCTTGTCAGGTTCTAACTTAGATTTGGAACATGCATCTGAATCGAAAGCCTTTAGTTCTGCCACCAGTGACTGCTTATCCCAGAACTCACTGGTGTTGTGAGTGGATCTCTTATGGAACTCACACCATTTTCTCATGTCCTTTGTCTTCGTGGTGTTGTTCTTTTCTTGCGGATTTGACAGGTTGTCCTGGGTTGCTATGCCTTGGCTTTGGCCTTTATTTTATGATTTGGGGGTGCCTTTTCCTTGCTTCAGATCCACAAATCCAAAGTCTTGCTTCTTCTATTTAAACATTTGATCAATCTTGACAGTGTATCGGTATGTCATGTCAAGCGAGGAGATGTCCAGCATCTCCATCTCGTCCTGGATGTACTTGTGTAGACAACCACGGTACTTGAGTACCAAATGCCACTCATAATCCTTGATACTTAACATAATGCAAAGGGTATGGAAAACATTTGTCAACTCTGATACATCTTGGTCCCTTCCCTACTGTAGTGTGGTCAACTTTATGTATTTATATTCATAGTTCCCAAAAGGTTAATATTGTTCCTTGATGGCATCTTCAAAAGAATCCCAAGTAGGTGTGGCTAAAAACAGTGAAGATTCCCTCGTGTCCTTTTGTTCATAGTAGGTTTCCCACTAGTCCTTGACATGTGGGGCGGTTTTAAGAAGTGCAAAAGTAATATTTTCTCGATTGGAAAAGTCATGAACTGAAAAATATCCTTCCAACATATTCAGCCATTTATCTACAACGTATGCATCTATCTGGCCCTCAAATATGAGAATATAAAATTTAAATTGTACCTTAAAAGGAGTGGCACCTCCACAGTGGTTGCTGGATGAAGATGCGTCGCTTGTGGGTAGTCATTGGAGGATATAGGAAAAGTTATCCATCATCGTGTTCCTTTGTCACTCGAGAGATTCCTTGAGCAATATTTTCAAAGGATATCCTACCCCTTCGTCTTATTTTCTTCTACCATTAGAGGTCGTCGAGGTCTGCGAGGTTGGTCTTGCAAAGGTTCAACCAGTTCGAGCCCTAACTCCTTATACCCTGACCTCGTTGGGGACATGTAAAGAAAAACAGAGAAAGAGAAAATTAATCTGATATCACAGGTCCAAGCTTAAACATGAATGCAACAAATTATAGATATAGCCATAAATACAGAGATGAAGAAAAAATAACACTTAATTTCATTAATATCAAAATACTGAAAATGCTTACAAACAGAATGCAAATAAACTAGCTCATGTGATGGTAACTTATCTCGAAGAAGAGATGTGTCGGCTACATGCCTCTGAACTGTGTTACAATGAGGCTCAAGGGCCTATTGATTATTGAACAACAAGGGAAACCCTAAACAAAAAAAATCCTAACCCCAAGAGATGTAACGCCAAGAGTTTGTGGGCCTCGTTGGGGTTAGTTGGGCAACCAACTTCCCGAAGTTGTAACTTCGTCATATTATCTTTTTTTGGCACATACGATACCTTGTTGGAAAGTTCTCCCGAGTACTACAAGATTTGTAGCAAGCCCCTTGTTGTGGCTATGGGCCTATTGCAGACCTTAAAAAAGCGTCGTTTAGGGGGTCAAAACTACTCCGGAAGTTCAAGACCTGAAAAACTGTTAAAATTAGTAAATTCTGAAATAAACAAGGAAATAGATGAAATTGACTAGAGGTCTAGGTGGAATAGGCAGGTGGCTACCAATATCCACCTCGATCACTCAACGTGCTCAACTAGAGCTGAAGAGCGAGACTGATTTTGTTTGATGTCAATTGTGTGCTCCTAAATTCTTTGTTTAATGGAGTGGTTGGTCTCACCCACGTAGTGAATCCCACATGACCATGAGATTAAGTAAACATCTTTCATGTTTGCAAGTTCCATAGGGTATTTGATAGATTTAAGGGAGCTAAGAATGGTGTTAAGTGGTTTGAAGGAGGATGAGACCTTATTCTTTCTAAAAATGTGTGCAACTCTCTCAATGGTTCCAAGGATGAAGGGAAGTTGAACATTGGTAACCAGATCCTTAGGGTTTTTCCTTATCCTCAGTCCTTTACTAGAATTTTGGAAATCTCTAAGACCTTGGTTCTTTTTATAACTATTATTTTCAAAAACTTTTAGGAGGTGGATTTTCTCATCCTCTAGGTGACCCTCATTACAAATCCTTAATGCACGAGTGGCCAAGGTGTTTAGAACACCGAATTTTTGTTTTGGATAATGATGGGAGCTAGCATGACAATGATGTTTCATGTGAGTCTTTTTATGAAATATCTGGTGAGAAATCAAACCATCTCCCTTTGTAGAGATAAACACATCAAGGAAAGGAAGGCTACCATCAACTTCGACCTCCATAGTGAACTTGATGGACTCAAATTGATTATTAAGATGTTGTAGAAACAAATCTAATTTATCATGGCAATGGCACCAGATGATAAAGGTGTCATCGACAAACCTCTTCCAAAGCTTCGAGTGAAACGGTGAAGAAACCAAAGCTTTGGTTTCAAAATATTCCATGAAAAGGTTAGCTATGACATGGGAGAGTGGAGAACCCATAGCAAGCCTGCAAGTTTACTCATAGAATTCACCCTGAAAGCTTAAAAAGGTAAAGGTCAGGCAAATACCAACCAACTTGGTAGTATTAAGGTCAGTAATGCAGTTGATAAACTCAATAGCTTCTTTAATGGGGACTTTTGTGTAAAGAGAAACAATGTCAAAGCTACTAAGAATATATCTAGAATCCAACTTAATATCATTTATCTCATTAACAAAGGAGGCAAAGTCCTTAATGAAGAACTCAGTAAGGCCAACAAGGAGCTTGAGATTTTGTGTTAAGTACTTAGCAAGAAGATAAGTAGGTCGACCTATCATATTGACAACGAGGTCTCAAGGGAGCCCCATCCTTATGGATTTTGGGGAGCCCATAGATTTTGGGTATGAGTGGATTGCTCTCAATTAGCTTGTTGTTGATGGGGTCAAGGGAACTATTGGAAGTGATAACAAAGTATATTTAAGTTTTTCAAAGTTAAAAGTATATTTACTTGCCATAGGGCATAGAGCAGATGGTGAAAGGGTGTTATGTTAAGGCACTCCGTGGGGGTAAAGGTCGTCGGTTTGAAACTCCATAGAAAAAAATCCAGCCATGCTAAGGGTTCGTATGGCCAATGCCAGGTGCAATCCCTAGGTGATTTTGATGGCTTAGAAGCCCCTAAGCAGCAGCTACTCAAGCCACAAGTTAGGTGTGCCAGTCATCTCAGAACTCACATTACTCAGCAAAAAAAAATATGTTAACTCAATTAAAAGATAAATAATTTTTTTTTTTAGTTTTTAAGATGTAAATATAAAATTTTAAAATAATATATTAAATAATATATTTTATAATAAATATTTAGCATTTATTAATATATAAATAATATATCATTTAAAAATTTAAAAATAATTTATATATGGTCTTTGGGTGTAGATTTTGGTAAAGCATATAAATATGTTATGTAAGATATCACTAGCCTAGGTCTATCTTAACTTTGGATCTACCAAACTTCCTATTTTCACTCTAAAAAAGGTTTGCATCTCAAGAAATTTTATCCCTCACCAAAGGTAAGATAGATCTAGATTGGTTTAATAATTAATTATAATTATAATTATTTATTTTGTTTAATTTTATTTTTTATATATAAATTCAAAATGTTAAACAAAACATTACAACACCTCTACCATAGTGAGTTGGAAAACACCTCTAGGCACAATGAGATAATGAGGACTATGGTTCAAACTCCTATACATGTGTCCACATTAGAAACAACATAATAGATATTAGTTATAGTGGTAGCATAAGGAATCGGCTAGTGTTATGTGGGTATAAAACTATTAACAAAATCAACATCAAAATAACATATTATTATATAAAATTCAAATGTTCTTAAAATATAAAGAGGTGATGAACCTTAATTTAAAAATAAAAAATATTTATTTATTTTGATTAATGTAAAAAGAAAAATTCTCACTAACTTTACAATGAAATTTGTTATTGAATAATTTCTAAAATATTGTGCGTTGAAATAATATCTTGTTAGATCTGAGACTTTTGTGATCCATAATGTAGATAAATGTCTTTTGGATTAATCACATTTTTAGGATTGGGTCGACGTTTCGAACCAACTAATGTGGTTCATCCTCAGGACAAGGTGGAAAAAATCATACAATCTTCATGAATAAATAGTAAGGATGCATCATTGTCCAGGGTTAAAACTAGCCGTTGAGAACTAGCCATTGGAGATTAGGTAACTAGAAATCCTAAAAAGGAATTATTTAATATTTATTAGTTATAAATTCTATTTAATAAAATATTACAAATATAGTTATAAAATTGGTTTTGGGAGCACCAATAATAATATAATTAAGAAAAATGATAAGGGGAATAAGAATGGAGTCGTCTAACGAGGCGGAGGAATTGACCAGACCGCCAAAAGTGGCTGGAATGTAGGCAAAAAAAATTCAAAAAATCTTGTAGAGAAAGTGTTTGAATCATGTTTTTGATGATGGAAATGGATTGAGCACCATCAAAAACGTCTAAGACACCTAAAATTTTGAAGTTTAACGACTATAACTTGGATTTACAAAAATCCTTGCTGGATTTTCTCTAAATACGACCGGAATTTCCATAACTTTCCGGGCAATTCCTCCGGCTAGTTAGACTACCGCAATAAGAATAAGCTTTGATAAAAATAGTTGTTAGGATATAATATTAAATCATAATAAATTATAAGAATTAATAACATAGTTATATAATTAAAACGAAAAGGGTAAAAAGAGGTCAAGTGCAAGTTTCAAAATATTCCATAAGGGAGATTGATATTATTTACTATTATAAATTTTAGTTATAAATTATTATTAAGAATACTCCATAAATTAAGATTAAAGTAAGTTATAAAAACCAATGTTAGGAGTTTATAAATAATATCAAATTCACTACTAGTCCCCAACGACTAGTTTTCAACTACTAGTTTTAACCGTGGACAACGATGCATTCTTCCTAGTCCTAAAGATAAACCACATTAGTTGGTTTGACCAAATCCTGAAAATATAATTAATCCAAAATCATAAAAATTAAAAATTAAAATTATTTTTTTTAATATTTTACCTACATCCGTATTAAATCACAATTTCAAAATATTTATTATAATATTAACTTTTATAAACTTTTAACTCATTAAAATTATAACTATTTAAACATTTTTTTTAATATTTTAAAATACAAATTATATTTTAAAATAGCCAAAATAATTTCTTACTTTTATTATAATTTATTAAACTAAATTTCATTCAAATAAATATTAACCATTATCATTATCATAATTATTACATAATTCAAAATTCTCCCAATAAAATACCTTAAAAAATCAATCCATCTCATCTAATCGAAAAATAAAACTTACAATAAAAAAACAACGCATTCTAACAATAATTTCACTTCAACTAGGAAACAAAGAAATATAAAATATTCTCAACAAGTGTCTTTGAAGAAAATAAACGAAACCAACTTAAATAAAAATAAATTTTATTTTCTGATAACTCAAAATTTATAAAATTGATTCCAATACCTATTAAAAAGGAGATTATATATTTAATAGATGAATTAAAAAATAAGTAAATTTATTTTCAAAAAACTATGTTATCGAAAAAATTAAAAACTAATGTCGATAACTATGATCCGCTATATCCTGCTCATTTGCCTTATTTAATTAATATAATAGTTAAATATCTCTATTGTTCCTTCCACAATAAGAACATTGGCGTCTAATGCTCTCAAGAAATGAAAAGTGTTATAGTTGATGTTGAATGAACCCTGTCTGAAAGATGGTATTGATAACAACAAGGTAGGAAATAGTGAAATATTGGCAAGTGTTTTTGTGAAGGACTAGATCTGTACGATGGTTGGTTAGAATTGTTGAGCCATGATAAGTGTTAACAACATCAGGCATTCCCAATTGATTCAAAATGCATGACAAAAAGAATTATGAAACTGAAGGGAAGCTCCAAGTGATGAATAATTTCAAACTAGGTTGTGAATTAGTGAAAAGAGACCATTAAATCTAAACTTCCAAATTATGAGATAACTTTGTAACAAATGATATTTAAAGTTATTATACTATTCCTCCCATGGTAATTCATGGAGGCAATTGATACCAATGAAGAGATGTGTGAGAAAGTAAAGAAAATGTCAAAGGATGTGACATGATATGAGGCGGTGTAGAAAATTCATCCAAAACTATTGAAATGACAAGAGAATACAAATGTAGAATTGAATGATCATGTGTTATGATGCTAGATGAAGGTTAAAGAGTGTTTCCTAAGTAAAGGAACAACCTAATGTGAGAGGTCAAGTGTATGAAAGATAAGATACCCAGTGTTATCTTAATGTAACATGTAAGTGTTGTTTAATCCATCATACGGGCCTTTTGATCATATTAATAGGGTTGGCCAATAAACAAACCACAACAACCCATATCATTCACATTACAAGTGACTATATTCAAAAATTTAGGGCCAAAAGTAAATGACACAGTGCATGTGTGCATGATCAAGGAAAAGGAACCATTAACTTCCATCCAAGTGCATAAGGATGGGGATATGAGTCCACTAGCAACTGTACTTTGTCGACGATGGTATTGGCAATCAAGTTGGATTGTGAGACATTGTCAAGGATATAACCGATGGAACCCTTGGGGGGAAGCTCAATTGGAAAATGTTGTGATACGCAAAGTTAGAAAACCATGAGATTCAAGGTTCAAATCCCCCGATTAACTTGTGTTTGTGGAGGAATCAAAATTGATCATGTGTCAAGCAAGTATGAAACTAGCCTAGTTATTGATTCCTCTAGTATAAAAAAAGAAAGAAAGAAAAAAAATAAATCAATCAAAAATCATGAAAAAGATATACACATGTGATAAATAAATTAATTTAAACTTCCCAAAAAATAGAATGTTGTAACAAGGTGACCCTATTAAATCCTCCTTAACCCTTCATAGATCATGTCTTCACTTAAAAAAACTTAATAAAAACATCACCATCTTCATAATTAAAAAACTATATAACCCAACTTTTAAAGTCACCTTTTATTTTTTCATATCCTTCTTTCAATAAGTTTCCTTAATATAATAAGGAACAATAACATGATAAATTAAAACTAGGATTCTACGCCATGATAAATTAAAACTAGACTTCTACACCATATGAATAACAAAATTTAACTATTTTTTTATTAAATAATAGATAAACTTATACTTGGTTACATCGAGAAAACTAACATACTTCTAATAGCATGTAGCTCAAACTACTTTGATAGAAAATCTAAACTTGTTAAAAAAAAATAGAATTGGTTAATAATCACATTTCAAGTAACTAACATAAGAGGAAAACAAATAACAACCTATTACGATAGGAAAACAAATAACCACCTATGAAGATTTGTCCTCCATTGATTTTCACATATAAACCACTCATAACAATCGTATAAAAGTAAGCAACCAATATAGAAATTAAATATACCTACCATATGATTATATAAAAATTATTATATTTTTATATTAAAACGCATTTATTAAATTTTAATTTATTTTAAATATTTAATTTGATAAATATAATTAAACTTCTACCATAATCTAAATATTATATAGTTATAAATCACTTAGGACAATCATATACAAATAAGTAACGAATCTAGTGATTAAATATCCCTATCATAATATTTTTATTTACTTACATTGAAATGAATTGTTGTTGAAATTTTACATTATATAAAAATTATAATATTTTTATATACCATTTTTAACTTTAATTGGAAATTTGTATATTTTTAAAAAATATTTATTATATTTTATTTTATTTTAAATATTTAGTTGAATAAACATGTATATCATTAAAAAGCATTTACTATATTTAATTTAATAAACATTTGATAAATATAATTAGGTTTCTGCCATAATCTAAATTTTATACACTGGTATGATTTAAAATTTAAATTTACAGGGATTATTTTAAATTTAATTAAAATTTAAAATCAATATAAATTTAAAATATCATAATTAAATAAAAATTAGTTATAAAATTAAACAATTTTAAAATTACAACATTAAACAATTTTATTTAATCTATTAATGAATTTATAATCTTGATTTTTCATAATAATTTAAATTATTAAAATTTCCTTTAATGCCTAATTGAACCTGATTAGGGTGTCGCTGTTAGAAAATGTCGATGAAAGGACAAGTATGGCTCTTCTAACATCTTGACCATGCGAGGGAGGGTAGGAGGACAAACCACACCACCTAGATCACCATTATGACATTTAATTCCACCCTCAGGATGATACTTTCCCATTCTAGAGTGGGGAGGATGGTCTTGTCTCCAAATACATTGTTGACCTTATATGTGGGAATAGTGTTTGCCTCTTACTATTCAACTTCGGGGTTTGTTTTTCAATTTTAGCCTATGAGTTGCTATGTGTCATAGTTTAAAGGTCTTTATGAAAAGAGAGTCAAAAGAGCTAAGGTTTTGTAAATATATGTGTTGTAAAGGGGGTCTTTGTACCCAAAATCGAATTTGTGAGAGTCTAAAGTCCATGAGGGGGTCATAATTTCAAAATTGTGCCCATGGAGGGAAAAGGAGTTATTATGGAAGTGTAGAGATGTCATGTCATGAGAGATGGTCATCATAGGTCAGTTTGCTGAAGTCATTTCCCTCATAAGAGTTAGTTGTAAGAGTCAGTTATTGGTTAAATGTGTCATGTCCTTTTCATTATTGCAAAAAGTGCCCCTCTCATCAAATCCTTCACATCATCAAGTGGCTTATTATCATTTCCAAAGGAGACCTTGGGTGGTATGAAAGTTTTAAATTTGTTGTGAAGTCTCTCATTATTACCCCATTCAAAGTTGATACTAGCTTTGAAGAAAATTTAAAGGCTGAAGAAGTGAGTTGCAGGCTTAGACATACATTTGCTACCAATTTGTTGTGCAAGTTGCAAAGGTCCCTAATTTTGGTGAAGTGTGGGAAATTTTGTAGTTTTGAAAGCATGGAAAAGATGTTATAATGTGTATGTAGGTGATAAGTATGCTCCTCAATCAGTTTGAAGCAAAGAAATCAATTTCAAATCTGAAGTTCAGAGTTTGTTGTGCATCTGTTGCGCAAGTTGGAGTCAGCTATATTGAAGGTATGTAGGAATTGAAAAATAACTTCAGGGGTTCTACACCATCACACTTCCATTCAAAACATACCCATTTTCTCTGTTTTTCCAGGAACGTTCTACAACCATATCAACCATGGAGGTTTGCCACACTGCTACGAATTTGCTGCGAAATTGACTTTTTTTTCATCATTTTATAAAACATTGTTTGACCAATGGAAAACGATTTTCAAAAAGAAAAAATTTCAAGAACGGGAAAAAAAAAAACAAAAACCTCCTTCAGTTTATGCACAGGTGTCATATATTGGAAGATTCAAATGCATGTTTACAATATATTTTTCAGGTTTTGGAATTTGCTATTTTAGTTATGGTGTTTGGGTGCAAATTGTGAGGAGTTGGAGAGGAAATTTTGGAAACTGAGAGAGGTTTCTCTCAAGGACACTCTCATATACAAAAAAAATCTCTTATTTTTTCAACATTGGTCGGTATTTATGATATATGAGCTCTTTGTTGAACCCTATTTTTCCATAAATTCGGTGCCCTCTACTGTGCAAACATATCAGTCAACTTTATTTTGGAAAATTTCGAAATATGGAGCTTCTAGAATTCATTTAAGTTGTTTTATAAGTGTTGATAAATTTATAATCATGTAGTTTGAGTTGTTAAACAAAGATGCATTATTTGCGTTGATGTTTCTAAATTGTAATAGCAATTTCTATTTTTTTCTACGTAGCAAGTGAAGATGCATTGCATCTAAACCATTCAACTTTTGTGAAGTGAATTCGACCACCTATAATGGTAAACTTAATTCCTCATTGTATATAGTGATGTAAAGACATGGAAAATAGTTCGGGTTGGTAGTGTAAGAAGTTAGTCTACATTTTCTGCAAATTTTGTATCATTCTCCCAAGTGAAAAGAAGAATGCAGATGCAGTTTTTGGTAGAGATTTTTGTGCCACTGCTTATCGGTATATGTGTTCCTTGGTGTTTTGTTTCTAAAATATATTTCCATGATATAAACATTCTCCATGTTCAACTTGAAAAGAATATCTCAAAATTCACTTAGTGTTATGTTTTAGATCAGTTGATCACATGTGTTTTCTTTTCTTCTATGGAAATATGCATTCATCAATATTTTGATGCTCTAATTGCCATCCTTTCTTATGCTACACTCATCCACTCACTACGACAAGATTTGGTTAGATATCAATAGGCCTATCTATCTTTCCCGTGCTCAAAATCCCATCATATCCCTTATTCACTTGAACCTAAAAACAATGGTATGCTTTGAGGTATATCTACTTTCTTCCACTTACCTTCAAACAGCAACATAAATTCACCTTTTTTATCATTATAGCTAGCCTAAGATCAAGAGTTTTAAGTCACTAGATTGACTGAAAGAAAATACAGTGAGAGAGTCCTCTCTAAAGCTAGTAGGGTTGGATCCTAGCCTAGAAGATGTTTTTGGTTACCTCTGAGTTTTCTCTCCTCAGCCTAGAGAAAATTACGGAGTGATAACATTAAAGGAAAAATTTCCCCACCTCATTTAGTAAAGATTTCAGGGACAAAAATTCTCCCTAAATGGGGAGGTATTATCCAAGTTAGGTCATTCTATTATTTTATGTCTATATCAATGCTCTTAGAGTGGAAAAATTAAAGGAATTAACTTTCATATATTTTTATTAATGGGGCTCAATTTGGAGAATTGAGGTACAAAACCTTCCAAAGGAATTTTGAGGCCTTAGACGAAGTTTTTTGGAGGGTCTAAAATCTCTTGTTCATGTTGAAATATGTAACTAGGTTTGGTCTTCATACGTACTCTTGATTATTTTTTACTGTAAAATGAAAAAGAATTTATTATTATTATTTTGTAGCATGGGTTTCATGCTTAAGGTCATTTTATTCTAAGTCAAAGCACCCATTGAGTGATTATAGGTTTTCTCATTGAGTTAAGAAGTCAAAGATTCATTGGCATATGTCTAAGATCCCATTGGGAATTTTGTAATATGTTAAAAGAATTATTTTTGAGACAAAGTGTCAAAAATACCCCTATAAGACCAAGTCGGCCTGGCAGAGAAGAAGTCGCCCTAATTAAGCCATGTTATCCTCCTTGGAAACCTATATAGAAGAGTGTAATCGACCTCCTATGGACACCCACTCACTTCATTCATTAATCAAGCGAAGAAAAATAATAAGAAATCAAGTGAAGGAGAAAGGAAGAGGAAAGTTGAAGTTTTTTTGTTTCTACACACTCTCTCTCTCACAAGTGAAGACAAGCTAGGGTTTCTGCAGCATCAAGGCCGAAGTTCTCAAGCATTAAGGAGAGGGTTGAAGTTGGAATAAAAGTGAAAAATTGATCTCTCATAAGGCATCAAAGAAGAAGTGGTTCAAGTGAAGGAAGGAGGAAGCTATAAAATCCCTAATTCTCCCACACGTGTGAATTTGTAGCTGGTTGTTGGGAGCCGAAAATTTCAGATCTGCAGTGGGGGCCGAAATTCTGAAGCTCGAGGTCAAATTTGTGTTACTAGAAGAGATTTTACTTGGTTTGGCTTGGATAGAAGAAGCACGTCATCAAGAAGGTTTGAATTGGTATTGGAAGCGTATTGGTATTCGTCTAAAGGTCTTGGAATTCATCATTTGAATAATCTATAAGAAGAGGAGATTTGTGGGTTTTCCTCTCAAGAGGAGAGGTTTTGGCCCTAGATAGGAGCCTACATATTATGTCCTTATTTACTATTGATATTCATGTTTTGATAGTCTTTTATGGTAAGAACAACATAATAATAAGAAAAGAATAAGATAATAATCACGAAAAGTAAAAGAACATCACAAGCAATTATCAAGTCTAAGAGAAATCTCCTCTTTTGTAGTCCTATCGATTTCTCAACATGGTATCAGAGCTAAGGTTGAAAAAGGGCATGATGAAGATCACTACATCCTTGAAGAAGGCATTTAATTTCTCATTAAAATAGTTTTCTATGATGGCAAGTCACCTCACACAAGGCATCAAATTATTTAAGGATTTCTTGCCATCTATCAAGAATTATATGATCAAGATCTCTTATACAAAGGACGAAGGATTATTCTCAGCACTTACAAGTACTTTTGAAGATGAAAATATTTGGGTAATTGACAGTGGAGAATCTATACATATGACAGGTGAACATAGACAACTATAGACCCTATCAAGAGGAAAAACTTCTTATTCGGTCGAACTTGGAGACAAGAAGAGTTACATAGTCAGAGGGATTGGATTAGCTTCATTAGAGATAGAAGATGGAGGGAACATGCATCTCAACAACATTCTCTTCATTCCAAGTTTGAAGAAAAAATTACTTTCCATTTCATGTTTAGAAGATAGAAGAGATAGAATTGCTTTTATAGATGGAAAAGTTATGGCATGGGATAAGGGCTCTAGCATCAACAGTGAAAACGTTATTGGGATTCGTGAAGAAAGGCTCTACATATCACTTCCACCTCTTTCTCAAGATTTGGTTCACATTGAAGTCAACCCATGTTAACTTTGGCGTAGAAGGTTTGGACACCTTCATTACAAAATCTTACCAACTCTTCAATGGTGAATGCCATCCCTGAACTAAATGAGGATCATGAAGGAATTTGTAAGGGACCTGCATTAAGGAAAAATTTAAAGAAACCATTTGGAAGCAGTGCTTCAAGATCTAAATAAATCATGTATCTCATTCACTCTAACGTTTATGGTCCTATGTCTAAAAAATCACTTGGAGGTCATCTATACTATGTGACTTTCATTGATGACCACTCAAGTAAGACTTAGATTTATTTACTTAAGTCCAAGGATGAAGTACTTGAAAATTTTCAAGAATTCAAAGCAAAAATAGAGAATCTTAAAGAAAGAAATATCAAGGTACTAAGATCCCGAAAATAGAGGAGAATATACATCAAAGGAACTTATAGCTTTCTATAAGGAGGTTGGAATTAAGAGGGATTTGATAGTCCCATATAATCCATAACAAAATGGAGTAGCAAAAAAGAAGTATCGTACAATTGAAGAAAGTATTAGAGTTATGTTACATGATCTAGACTTACCTTAATCCCTATTGGGTGAGGCATCCAAAATAGTTGTCTATATTCAAAATCAAAGTCCTCACCAGACACTTGCAACATGACTCTTGAAGAAGAATTTACTAGAAAAAGACCATGTGTAGATCACCTTCGAATATTTGGTTTCTATGTCTACATTCACATTCCAAAAGATAAAAGGAATAAATTGGATCCAGCAAGCTTAAAGGGCATATTTGTTGGCTATAGTAACTCTTCAAAGGCATATAGGATCTACATAAAGGAAGGGCACCGAATTGAAGTAAGAAGAGATGTAATATTTGATGAATGCATCACATATAAGAAATCTAAATATCTCCTAATTAACTTTGATAATGAATAACTACCTATATTTGATGAATATCCAAGGGAAGAAGAAGATTTGAATAATGAAGAATAAGGTCCCCATGAACTTGTGCACTAAGTCATAATCCCTAAAAATCGGAAAAAACAAAAATGTTTAAATTAGACTCTTCAAGAAGCAAAAGGAAATGCTACAACTAAAGGTACATTCAGGGAAAGCAATAAGCCTAAAAGATATTCAGGGTACGTAACCTATATGAAAAATTTAATTAAAGCAGAACCATCCACTTTGAAGAAGATGTCAATGATCAAGCATCGAAAGATGTTATAAATGAAGAATATCAATCTATAATGAAAAGTGGAGATTGAGAAATCGTTCTTAGGTTGGAGGAAAAATATGTGGTAACTTCCAAATGGCTCTAAAAGATTAAGCATGCAGTTGAAGGAAGTGTTGATAAGTGCAAATTGTTATCACTTCGTAAGTTCCCAAGGTTGTGAGAGAAACCCAGAGGTAACCACAAAACCACTTTGGAAGTTGGGATCTAGCCCGTCCAACTTCAGAGAGGGATCTCTCGATATGACTTAGATTTGTTGTTTTGAGATATTAACCACTTTGGAAGTTGGGATCTAGCCCTTCCAACTTCAAAGAGGGATCTCTCTATATGATTTAGATTTGTTTTTTTGAGATATTAGGCTAGTTGTTGAGTTCTGAGTTTGGATTTTTCAAAGATTTGGTTGAAACTACAAGGACAATCCATTGAGCAATGGAGTCATAAGCCTTCGAGTGATCAAATACAAGAATGACAGAATAGATGTAACAGGGCAAGGTAGGCAAGGTTTTGGATCTTTAGAGAATTTATGGGATGAATGGGATGAAAAGTTTTAGATTCAATTAAACATAGAGAATGCTAGGATGAATTATATATTTAATATCAAAGTGAAAACATAAATATTGTTTATAAGCCAGAGCAATGTGTATTTAAACAAATTCAGCCCATAATATTTTTTAAACAATAGAGATGAAAAAACATATGGAAAACTGGAAAATAACATTTTTACAAGAGAGGAAACTTCACCAATTCCTTGACATGGGAATCCTCGAACAAACTTTCTGTATTAATGGAAATGATCACTTCATTACATGCACATCTTTACATCAAGGATCTCCTTTCTTCATATGAGTTCCAACCCTTTGTACTTCGATATATGAAGTATTTATACAATTCATCAAAATATCTTGATTTAAAATATCAAGATGTTTCTACAAATATCCTAAAAATTGTTTACAAAAATAGTACAAGAATATAGGAGCATTGAACTGTTGAAGCTCTATGGCACTAATATTGAGGATTCTGGTGATGACTTTGACTGAAATTGCTTTGCCGTTGATACCTTCATGCCCTTGAAATCTAGAACAGTTGATTTTCTGCCATTTGTCTTTCAACTGATAATTTTGTGCCTTAAACCCCGGGGTTTGTGAAGTTGTCCCTGAAAATCTTTTAATTTCTTGAATTTACTAATGATTTTATGTCACTTTTTGACAATGCTTTACCAATGTCATAAAATATTCTGGAAAGAAATATTTTATAAAAAAATTTCAAATATTCCTTAAATGAATTTCATATTTTTCTATTTTCATGAATTTACTAAATGAAATCCTCAAACTATCTCCTCAAATAATTGTCTCTCGTAAATCCATCGATTATTTGAAATTATGTCTTGTTTTGAAATCTTTTAAATCCATTCCTTATTTTTCCTTCTCATGGATTTTCAAAACTATGTGTTTTTTTTCCTTCCCATGGATTTCCAAAACCATGTGCTATTTATCCATGTGTTTTTGTTTTTACTTTGCCTTTTACCCCTGTAAAATATTTGAATAAATATTTACACAATCTTAAGTTCCCGTACATTTTTCATTCATAATGCATTTTCCTTCCTCATATCATAAGTGACTTTTCACTCTAGTTCAATTTCTTTTGTCAAATTTCATTTTTGTTGAGCCTCCTTTTACTTTCACCTATAACCTCATTTCACACTTGTAAGTCTCATTTTTACCTCGGTCTTGTTCACCTCAGTCTTACTGTTACTTATCCTGGCATCCATAAAGCTATTTTATAAATATATCACCCAAGCTTCAAAGGAATCCAAGCTCCAACTTTAGAGAAATTCGATTAATCAAACAGAACCATTGACCTTCCCGCCATGGGGGGTCTGAAATTAACAAGAGGGTGATAGCTGTAAAAAGCTATAAAGTGAAAAACATCTTTTCGAAACCCCACTTGGTTAAATGTCAAAAAGGGGCCCCCGAAATCCATCAATAACCATTGATTTATTTTGCACATATCTCGAGGCATGAAAGATTAGGGTGATTTAATAGTTAAGTGCGGGGTGGGGACACAATTTACTTTGACTTTATGGATTTGACTTGTGACTTGACGTATATAATACGATTATGAAGTGGGAATTTAATGGATATGGTAATTTTAATGGCAACGTGGAAATGGAAAGAGATAAGGTGGAGTATAGGATAAGGTAAGATGAATATAGGTAATATATGAGGCAAATATATGAGAGAATGAGTGGGAGATGAGTGTAGTTTTATTTTATAAAATATTATTTTATTTAAAATATAAAACCAAAATAATATTTAAATATAATGATTTTATATCCCAAATAAAATTAATTTAAACTTGAATAAAACTTTGATGAGGGCAATTGAAAATTGGGTATAAAAGCCAATTTTGTTTATTTTGTCAGACCCTCATAAATGAGCTTGAAACTCTGCATACCAAACTAAGCATGTCCAGGGCATAAATTTTGCCAAAATTTATCATGTGCTAACACAAAGCAAGGTTTGTGGCTAGGGGTTTCTCTCAACAAAAAGGCATCAATTATGAAGAGACATTTGCACCTACAACTAGATACACCACTATAAGATTGTTGGTCTCTTTGGCAGCATCTATGGGATGGAACATCTATCCAATGGATGTCAAAACAACATTCTTGAATGGTACTATCGATGAAGAAGTGTGTATTGAACAACCCTTGTGATTTTAAGTACATAATAGAGAAACTCACGTCTGCGGGTTAAATAATTAACTTTATGGCCTCAAGCAAGCTCCAAGGACTGAGTATGCTAGGATGAACACATATCTACAAAGATTGGACTTTTCAAAGAGTTTTGTTAATCTAAATATTTATATCAAAGTAGTGAAGGATGAACCATACATCATTCTTCTATATGTGGATGATCTTCTCATAACATGTGTGGATGGTTGTATTCAAGAATGCAAGAGACAATTGGCAGTGGAATTCGATATGAATGATCTAGGGCTGATGCACTATTACTTGGGGTTGGAAGTCTGAAGAAACCTGGTGAAATATATCTAGGTCAAGGGAAGTATATAATTAATATGCTACAAAGTTTTTGCATGATGGATTGCAAACTTATGAAAACGCCCACTTGAAGAGATTGAGAAGGTCTTATTTAAGCCTTGTGATCCTACAAGTTATAGAAAATTGGTTTGCTCTTTGATGTATCTTGTGAACACTCAATGAAACATTTGCTTGTAGTGAATATTCTTAGTCAATTTCAGATTGAACCTAAACATGACCACTGGATAGTAGCCAAGCATATATTGAGATATCTGAAAGGAACAATACATTAATGCCTAAAGTATGGTAGAAATAATGATATCCAATTGATTGGATATACATATTATGATTAGGGAGGCAGCGAGACATATGGAAGAAGCACTAGGATGTTTTATCTTGGGATCCTCTATGATATCAGGGATGAGTAGAAAGCAAGGATCAATTTCTTTGAGTAATGTTTAAGTTGAATTCATTGCAACATGTGAAGTTAATAGAGAAGTTGTTTGTTTGAGGAAGATTTTATCCGATTTGTTTGAAGGACCAATGGAACCTGAAATTATACATTGTGACAAAACCAGTTGCATCAAATTGTCATAAGACCTTGTATTCCATGGAAAAACGAAGCACATAAATAATATGTATCATTACATACGAAATTTTTGTGCAATATGGAGTGTTGCAGCTACATTATATCTCTATCGATGAGAAAGTAGCTGATATTTTTACAAAATCTCTTCATAATAAGAAACTTGTGTATTTGAGAAACAAGCTTGGATTGGTTGATATGTCCTCCCTAGTTGATATGGAGAGATAGATGCATCATTCTTGTCTTCACTTTGTGAAGAAAGAATGGAGGATTGGGTAAGCATCTAGTTTCCGATACTCTTTGAGGAGGAGATAGGGCATCCAATAGGTAAAATTCCTTGAGGATGCATTAATACAAGACAAGAATGGTCCTAGAAGGACATATCTTGTGAACATCTAGATGGGGTATGTGCCTTAAGATACAATGATGATGGTGTTTATAATTCATTGTCTCACCAACATTGTGCTCTTATCTTGTGGACAGATAGATTTGTTAGTCAAGGACTTGTTATGTGACAATGCTAGTTGGTATGATGAGATGCAATGAGATAAGCTGAAATAATAGCTTATGAATGTGTTACACAAAAATATTGTCACCATGATTATTTGCAATCAGTATGGGTCTATCATCACTTGTACTGTCCTCCTAAGCAAGTCTCAGACCTCAGCTCTTCAAATCAAGCTTTGGAAATGAGAGAAAGACATTAAAAATCAATGTAACTCTGGTTCCGCACTTTCTCTCATGGTCACCTGCGGTCCCGCACCTTCTGTGTACAAAAACTGCGAACCTACCCGCTCTGTCCCTAACGGTGTAGGTGCGGACCCCTGTGAAAGTCAAAAGGCGCAAGTTTTATCTTAAAAAACTCACTTTGGGTTAATTCTAGAGGTTTCTAGAAGGAATTTTGACGTGGATCGTTCCCTCTTAGGTGGTTCATGCATCTCAAAAGAGAAGGAGCTAATCCCTTGATGAGAGGAGCTATCCCTTTGAAGGAGGGCTTTATCCCTTTGAAGGAGGACCTAGTAACCTCCCTCCATTGCACTATAAATACAGGCATTGGGCTGGTTGCTAAGGAGGTTAGAAGCTGAACATTTTTTAGGGTAAATGCTGGTGAAATAAAGACTTCCTAGTTGAGCTTAAGAGGAGAGATCACACATCTTTTTGGCTTCATTGGGGAGTGAGTGAAACTTGTCAAAGTAGAGGAGACTTCTTGCTGGACCCTGGGAGGAGCTTGTACAGCGTCAAGGCAAAGGTTGTAAGATTCTTCTTCTTTTGAATTAATACAATCAAACTCATTTTTCTCAACAAGTATCTTATGTTATTTGTTTCATGGACTCCTTGACTTTCATGTTAAATATGTTTTATGCAATTGGCTTTTCAGGTGCTATTTAATTTGTTTGCCTTGTTTGTGTTTGCAGATTCGCGAAAAGGAGCTCATTCGGATCAAAGGAGCAAGGGAATCCACAAGCTTGCGTTGGACCTAAGGTAGGCCCTAAAAACACTTGTTTGCTATTGTTTATTAAAGCATATTTAGAGAAAGATAGTGTCTGGTTGGTTTGCTTGTCATTAGGTCTTCTTTAGATTCTAGGAAGGTCTATCTTGTCCGCAAGATCGACTTATTCCGTGTGACAAAATGGCGACCATACTGGGGAATTGATTGTTTTCCTTGTTTTTACTTTGACCTGAGAAACTCTATTTTTGTTTCTGTTTTTGGCTTGTTGTGTGTAAAATTGGGTAGAGTTTGTAGATCCAGGGTTATTTTTCGTTTTTCATAGCTTTGGGAGAGGACCGCATCCTAGCCGTTTGACACAGTGCGTACTAACCCGCAGCTTGGCTTTTAGCACAGAGCGAGACCGCACCTGTGCCAACTGTGGGCCTGCGGACCCTGTCAAAATTTTGAAAACCCTAAAATTTCCTCTTTTAGTTAGCTTAGTTTGTCTTTAGAAATTGTTATCCACTGCCCAGACCTGCATATAACTTGTCAGAAGCTTTCCTTGGATTGATTTCGTTAGTGTTAGGGTTTTAGGTGAAATTCCTAGGAGTTTTGCTTGTTGGGTTTGTTTTTCATTTTGGTTGTGTAGTGGCTCTGAGCTTAGAGGCTGTAGGGACTTCAGATCACCTTAGTGTCTACCAGCCTTCTTATGAGTCTAACCATTGATGGAATCTCCCCTTGTTTGAGGAATCCGCTTTGAGTTTTCTCTTTACAAAACTTCGAAAAGCTTGTATTTGAAAGTTTGGATTTTCATTTTCAAAAAGAAAACAAAATTGGTTGTTCTTGACTGATTTGTGATTCTACATAAATTAGTCCTTAGCTTACATCTATCTGAGTAAAACATCCTTAAAAAAAAACTTTTAGTAGGCTTTGACTTCAAATAGGTTTTCATAATTTGTAGATCTCAAAGTTAGTCATTTTCATTAGTTTTGAGTGTTTTATTACAAAATACAAAAAAAAATCTCTTTTGGAAAAAGTTTGTTTTTTGTAGTGTTTGAGTGCTTTGAAATGAAAAGGGAAATTTTTGTGAAATAATTAGTTGTCTCGTTTTGAGTGCTTTGGAAAGGAAAAGCTCTTCTTTTAATTTTTTTAATTGAGAAAGGTTTGTGTTTACAAAGTATTTTGCATTCTCAAACTCTTTCTTAGTTTAGAATTTCATCGAAGAGAAAAAGATTGTTTAGATCATCTTAGGTGCATTTTTAGTGATTTTGAGTCGAGTCTTCATACCACGAGTTTCATCTCCGCACCTTTGGACTTAAACAAAAACCACTAAAATTAACGCTTAAAGTAAAATTCACCTAGTAACTTTTTTATTTCTAGGGCTCTGATACACCAACTTAGCTTAGGCTAGTGTCTTGGAGTAGGAGAGTAATTAACTCTCCAAGACAGTAAAAACAAACAAGTAGTTGTATCTTGTGGTAGGGAAGAAATCCAATTGTTGCATTTATGCTCTGGGAAAGCTCCTCTTAAAGGAGAAGCAAGAGATCGTGTCTGAACCAGTGTGGGAATCAATCCTTCCTCATTGGGAACGACGCCAGATATTCACGTATTAAAAATGGTAAACCTCGGATTAACCATTGTCAAGGAGCCTGGGGTCACTTGTTGGTAAACCTTGGATTATGTCAAGGAGCCTTCAAGGGGATTAAGCTTGCTACTCTGCCCTTGCGTGCGTATCGGATCGTAGACTATTCCCCCAGGTGTATTTGTCTCAGTTGGTAACCTTAGTGGCCATATTCTTTAGGACTCTTCCTAAGGTGACAATGGTGGGAAGATCCCACTGTACCTGGAGCAGACGTCGGCTAGACTCACTTGGATTTTCTTGGGGGTTCACTTCACTCGAGATGGTTAAGTGGAGGAACTTGTGCCAGTCTATTCATTAAGCAGGTTGCCGGGGTAACTGTTCCAACTGCCATTTCTGTACTGAACTCTGCGACGTTGGATTTCATCACCAACTAGTGTTTTCGGTCCGGAAAGTTACTGTTTGTGTGTGTTTGATCTCCTAGATTCTTTAGGCATATGATTCAAATTTGTTTGGTTCTTTAGAGACCGTAGGTGCTTTTTATTGAGATTTTACTTTGTTTGCATGTGAAGTAGTTAAAAGTCTTTAACTGTGGCTGAATTACCAAGACAGTCCCGTAGACTTCGGGGCCAGTCTCATGAGATTGTAAACGTGGCTGAGTTACTAAGGAAGTCCCGTAGACTTCGAGGCCAACCTCCTGAGGAAGTACCAAGCCAGCTTGAAGGCTTGAAAGTCCTCGTAACTCCTAGAGATAGTAGAGTTGGGTCACCTGAGGAAGGAGAATCTTCTTTGATAGTACATCCTGATTTTCAAACGCCAGTAGCAGAGTATAATCCACAGTCAGTGTCTATCTCCGAAATTGCTGGTAGATTTTCATCTACTAGTGATATAGGTGAAGAACCCGAAATATCCGAGTCTGAAAGTGAATTTGCTGCTACTCCGACATCGGGGTTTGTTTCTCCAAACTTTTAGTGGTCCTGGTTCACCTAGGGTAGAAAGAGTAATCACTCAAGATCTTCCTTCTGGACTTGTTGCTATTGAAGAACTTGCTCCGGAAGAAGAAGTAGGCATCCCTATCCCTGAAAATCAACCTGTTATTGAACTAAGGGAGTGTGAATAAATTTTTTATAGTCCACCTAGGAGCAGTTCTTGGTATCTTTCTTTGACTAATTATTTAGAAAACTCAAGGTTAAGTTTTTCACCACCTCGTGCTCCTTATCACTCAACACCTAGAGGTTTTTATACTCCCGTAAATATGTCAAGACAGTCGTCCATGTTTACTCAATCGCCCGAATCCTTTTTGTACGGCGGTCCATCTGTTCCCTCTGGGTATCAGTCTCTTTCTGGTACTTTTTTGGGAGCATCTCCTCAACCCATTGAGCAAGGGTTATTAACTGGAAGCAATGGTACAAAGCCATTGAGCGTAGAAGACATTCTTATGATGTTAGGTTCTATTCCCAATCCTCAACCTCAAGGTGGCCAGTTACCGCCTGGGGGGCAACCTCAAGGTACACAATTTGCATCTGGGGGGCAACCTCAAGGACAGTACATACCTACGGGACAGTACGTTCCTCAAGGTCAACCCCAGACTCAATATGTACCCCAAGGTCAACCCCAGTATCAATTTATACCTCAAGGTCAACCCCAGTATCAGTATGTGCCTCAAGGGTATCAACCCCAAGGTCAATACTCAAACCAAGGTTTCCAACCACCCCAAGGTCAAACGTATGTTCAAGGAACGGGAAATGTACCTTTCAATTATCAATCCTACCCTCAACCCGGTTATGGTCCTCAATATTCTCAACCAGTTATGGGTCAGTACCTCGGAATGAATATAGTGTGGGATCCATCGCAAACCCAACAGGTGTTGCAGCCAAGTGTACAGTTGTCATCTCAAACTGGACAACCCTTAGTTTTTGGTACACCCCAGCAACCAGTCTAGTCTAACATTCAAACTTTTGTACCTTCGGTAGTTTCTCAGCCTGGGCCCAGTACACCTCGTACTCCACCTCAAACGACTGCTACAACTGCCACAACATCTGTTCAATCTACCCCACCTACTTCTGGAGTATCGACAGCTCCGGTTTCTACTGTTCCTGTATCTACTCCTCAGACATCTTTACCACCGTCTGGATCTACAATTCAAACTTCGGTTCAGATGCCTGTAGGACAACTTGGTTTAAGTACAGTTGTCACAAGTCAACCACAATTCACCTATCAACCGTACCAGGGACAGTACCAATTCGGTCCTGCTGTCCAGCAGCCAGTTTATCAGTATCAACCGTATCCTGGGTACACTTATCAACAACCTCAACAACCCCAGTACGGTCCGGTTAATCCTAGTTTTCCGGGAGGATACAATATCCCGAACGCAATTCCCATTCCCAATTATCCTGGATATACTCCTCCTAGGACTGGTCTCATGACCCAGAGATTTAGGGATCCTAATCAACAGTTACCGTTTATCGTAACTTTAGACTTACCTGACTTGTCGCGCCTAACGAACGATCCCATTAATTATCTTCCATTTTGGACGCCAATGCCGAATAAGTTGCCCAGTGACATTCCCAAGTTCGAAGGTAAATCAGGAGAGGACCCGTCGAACCATGTGATGACTTACCACCTCTGGTGTGCGTCTAACTCCATCACAGATGATTCAATCCGTCTTAGACTTTTCCAGCGCACTCTAATTGGTCTCGCGGCCAAGTGGTACATTAAGTTACCACAAGGCACTTTTTATAATTTTAGTCAGTTAGCTACCTCATTTTTAACTCATTTTCAGTTGCCAGTCCGATATGACAATGGCACGGAATTGTTAACTTCGCTGAAACAATTGACATCCACTTACATTTCAGATCATATTCATGAGTGGAGACGTCGACGTCATTTAGTGAAGGTATTTATTCCGGATCAGATCTTGGCTGAGTGGTTTGTAAAATCTTTGTTGCCAAAGATCACTAAAGATGTTGCTAAAGCCAGCGTTGTTACTGAGGAGCAAGTGATTGCTCAAGCACAGTACCTTGACTTGGTCTATACTCAGTCAGGTACGTTACACGAAAAACTCCCCGATCTTCCCAAGCAAAATCAAATCGCTGCAGCTCCTTCAGGATCTCATGCCGCTGATGGTATGATTGGCACGGTTAACACTAAAAGTAAGAAGAAGTATTCCAAGAATTCTTCCCCTATCATAACCATGCCTGACTCCCCGACAGGAGATTCTTCTGCAGAGATTTCCGCCGATATTCACATTGTAGAGTCATCTACAGCCAAATCAAAATCCGGTGGGAAGAAGAAAGGAAATAAGAAGAATAAAACGGACAAAAGTTCAAAGGAGAAACCTGAAAAGGCGGAATCCAATGATGAAAAGTGTAAACCTTGTTATCCTTGTCTCATTTGTGACGATGAACATTTTACAAGAGACTACCCTCATCGTGCAGAGGTTGCGAAAATTGTCAAGGGTTCCCAAACTCCTGCTGTTTTGAAGGATCCTTTTCCGGCTCAAGACCGCAAGATGATAGGTTCATCCTCGAGTGCCAATGAAGAACCCATATTGATGATGTCCCATGTTAGAATTGCGACTCGATCGCAAGATTATGGTAGTAATAGTCCTGTTGATGGTAAAGAAGCAGAATCTTCTCATTCTAATCCATCAACCTCAGCTCCCGGTTCCGATCCACTACAGATCGAGAAACCTAATCCAGACTTGGTAATCAAACCGCCCGCCAAGGGTATACTTCGAAAGTCAGCTTTCAATCCACATGCGAGAGCGGCTCAGAATTATAACATTGTTAAGGATTTAGCTGTTTCACCCTCAGCAATGTCGGCTTTGGAAGTGTTGCAATCATGCCCAGCACAACGTAAATTACTTTTGTTGGCTATAGTAGCTGTTGATGTTCAGGACCCGAACCTAATAATTTTCGATCTAGAAAATAGTACACTTCGTTTGCCTCATCAAATGGCTTTCTAGATTCCAGTGATAGTCAAAAACAGGCCTATTCATCGGACTGTAATTGATGAGGGAGCCTCAACGTGTATTATGTCGATACAGTGTTGGAGATCACTTGGTTCTCCTTCGCTAAATCAATCCCCGATGATTCTAAAGGCCTTTGATGGCCGTGGGTTTCATCCTTTTGGCATTCTACAGGATTTGCCTATAGGGGTTGAAGGAAAAACCGTTAGTCTAGATGTGGAGGTGGTTGATGCCCCTCTAGATTACAACCTTCTCTTAGGTCGAAGTTGGTCTTACGCTATGACAGCGGTCGTTTCATCGATCTTTCGAGTAATAAAGTTTCCACACAATGGAAAGATCGTAACAATAGACCAGCTGGCTTACTTTTCATCCGACCCAGCCTCTTCAGAGAGTATTCAACATGTTGGTAAAACGACTATCCCATATAAGGATGTTGGAATAGGATTAGTTAAAGATGTCGGTTTACTGGGAACTTTTCCTTTTCCTCCAATCAACGCATCATCTTCATTTGCAACCATTCATATGATTACGTCAAATACCATTATTTATGATGATCCTTGGATCATTCCTTCTGAATCTGAGATAGACTCATTTGGTAATTTCATGCCTTTGAGTCCATATGAAATTGCCTATGAAGCCGTGCAGTCTTTTACCAACTCGTGTTCAACCAAAAATGACTTAATGAATGTGGTCCGTGGGGAATCACTTTTCACATCAACCTCGGATTTAACTATGTTTTCTAAACTTGTTCACTCTAATGAGCAAATTCGTGAACTCCTATGTGTAGATGATTTACCATGGGAAGATCTCCATCACAGATCTTCGTTTTTACCTGAGGATGATCGTTTTGAAAATGATTTCTCATCAATCTTTACAACTGAATATGTCAAGGAACCTCAGAATCCAATAAAACATCCCGATCCAGAGTTAAATTTGGGAAACATCTCTCGAACTATTCCTATTGACATTTCAGTTAAGCCCGGAATTGTTGAGAACATTCATATAGGTGCCTCGTGTACAGATGATGAAATTCAATTATATAAGGCCCTACTTCAAGAATTCCGCGACGTGTTTGCCTGGTCCTATGAGGAAATGCCAGGAATTGATCCCGTGATTGTTGTTCATGAGATCAAGACTTACCCGGACGCTAAACCCGTCTGGCAACGTTTGCGTCAGATTCACCCACGAAAAGATGCTGCAATTAAAGCAGAAGTTGAAAAATTGTTGAAAGCAGGTTTCATTTATCCGATCCCGTTAACGGATTGGGTATCGAATATTGTTCTGGTTAACAAAAAGCAGGGAACAATAAGAATATGCATCGACTATAGGGACATTAATCGAACCTGTCCAAAGGACAATTACCTAACCCCCTATATTGATCAAATCATTGATGATTGTGCCGGCAGCAAAATATTTTCTTTCATGGATGGTTTTTCCGGATACAATCAAATCAATATTCTACCTGCCGATCAACCAAAAACGGCTTTCATTTGTCCATGGGGGACATTTGATTATTGAAAATTACCTTTTGGGCTTAAGAATGTTGGAGCAACTTTTCAAAGGGCGATGTCTTATGCGTTTCATGACATCAAGCACATTGTGCAACCGTATCTCGATGATTTGCCTGCTCATTCCTTACATCGAGCTGATCACCTCGTCCATTTACGAGCAATCTTTATGAGGTGTAGGCATTATCGTATTCGGTTGAACCCACCCAAATGTGTCTTCTGTCTAGAAATGGGTCGATTGCTGGGGTTTGTAGTTTCGAAAGCCGGCATTCACGTTGATCCCTCGAAGGTCGAAGCTATCATCAAATTACCTCCTCCTTCGAGTCTTCACCAACTCCAAAGTTTGCAGGGGAAAGCAAACTTTTTACGACAATTCATTCCTAACTACGCCGAGGTTAAAAAGGGTTTTACCCGGTTGTTGAAGCAGAACACTCCATTCTATTGGGATGAGATAGCTCAAAAATCTTTTGATTCACTCAAGCGCGCGTTGACCCATGCACCATTGTTGCATCCTCCCAATTACAACCAGGATTACTTCTTGTATCTTGCCGCCTCTCATTCCACCATTGGAATGGTCTTAGTTCAGGAAGATGAATTCGGAACAGAACATGTGATATATTACCTCAGTCGAACCTTAAATCCCACTGAGCTAAAATACTCACATGTGGAGAAATTGGCATTGGCAGCCATTCAAGCTGTCCAACGTTTTCGTCACTACATTCTACTACGTAAAACTACGGTAATTTCAGATTGCAACCCTATGATCTACATTTTGACCAAGCAATTGCTAGGGGGAAAGTACTCTAAATGGATCGTTATCCTACAAGAGTTCGACTTGGAATTTGAGAAATCTAAGTCTAAGAAATCTTTAGTTTTTGCGGAGTTAGTGTGTGACTTCTCGCGTGTTGACACGGAAACTATGGCGGAGGAGCCCATTGCGGATGAATCCTTGTTTCTAATCAGCATTAGATCCGTGGTATGGGGATATCATCATTTATCTCTAGACCCAATCCTTTCGGCCAGAAATTTCAAGGTCAGAACGTCGGAAAATTTGATTCCAGTCCCAACAATTCAGAATTATTGGAGATACTCTTTATCGCCGTGGGACGGACTCTGTTTTTCGACGTTGCTTAACTCACGAGGAAGCTAAAAGGGTTCTAAATGACTGTCACTCTAGAGCGTGTGGTGGTCATATGTCTAGGTTTGCCACAGCCCAAAAGATATTGTGCGCTAGCTATTTCTGGTCGTTTTTATTTAAAGATTGTATTACGGCGGTCCAAAAATGCCACAACTGCCAGATTTTTATCGTAAGATGGGTGCTCCACCTGCTCCTCTCCACCCTATAATTGCCGTTGGTCCTTTTGCCAAATGGGGCATCGATTTTATTACATGTAACCCTCACTCGGCCGGGGGGCATGCGTATATCATCCTTGCGGTAGATTATTTTACTAAGTGGGCCGAGGTGATGCCTACATTCGAGGCAGATGGCAAGACAGCTGTAATTTTCGTGTTCAATCATATAATTGCTAGGTTTGGTGTCCCGCAAGCAATAATCACTAATCATGGGCGTCATTTTCGAAACATTATGATGACCGAACTTACAGGCCAGCTTGGTTTACGTCACGATAGTTCAACCCCTTATTATCCACAAGTGAATGGTCTGGTTGAATCCATCAACAAAGTTTTAGTTATCATGATCCGACGAATCATTGGGATTCATCGGTCGAATTGGCACAACATGCTATTTTCAGCGCTTTGGGCATACCAAACTTCAGTAAAAACATCAATAGGGTTCACTCCTTTCCAACTAGTCTATGGTTTGGAAGTCGTGTTACCCATTGAATGCGAAATCCCGTCACTACAAATGGCCATCGAGTTACTTCCAGCCACTTCCGAAGAGGAAAAGTGTTTGTTATACTTGGCTTAATTAGATGAGAATCGACGTGATGCTGCATTGGCGATCGAGACTCACGCAAAACGAATGAAAGCTCAGTATGATCGAAATGTGACCCCTCGAAATTTTTCAGAAGGAGATCTAGTCTTAGTTTATGATCAAGCTAATGATAAATTAGGCACTGGAAAATTCGTTCCTATGTGGCATGGTCCCTATGTTGTCAAGCGAAAGCTAGCCAAAGGGGCTTATGAATTGGTAGACTTTGATGGGGACTCTTTGGGTAAACCCAGAAATGGCCTTTACTTGAAGAGGTATTATGCTTAAAAGAATGGGTATGGAGATTTAGTTAGGATAGTTTTTCTTTCTAGCTGGTGTGTTTTAGTTTAAACAGTGTGCTTAGCTTAGAGAGTGTTTTTTCGTCATTATTCCTGCTTATCTTGGTTTTACTCTTGATATTGAATATGTCGATGCCTCTCCAAACATACATTGGTTTCGCTGATGGTGCTTGTCGTAATACATGAAACATCTCTTCTACAGCTTGGGTTATCTATTCGCCCTCTAACGAGTTAGTATCTATGCATGGGGTAAGCCTCGGTCAAACAACGAACAACATTGCCGAGTATAGTGCAGTGATTGAGTTATTATCTGAATCTATTTCATTTGGGATTCGGAGTTTGATAGTGAGGTTAGATTCTGAACTCGTTGTATTACAGCTTAATAGAGTGTATGCCATTAGAAATCCAGTGTTATTAAGATTATTTTTGAGAGTGCGTCTCTTGGAACGTGAATTTGATTACATTGTATATAAGCATATTTCGAGATCTTTAAATACATTAGCAGATGCAATTGCTTCTCGAAAGTTAAATAGACATTTGCAATAATCATACATGTAAATTTAAAACCATTCCATAACATGATTTACAAGATAAGCCAGTAATAGTGATATATATATATATATATAGGAGTGTGTCAAAAAATACATCGTCTTCGATCATAGGTTGAAAAACACCTTATGATCGGCAAAAATGATAAGTACAAAAAACAAAAATGTCACATGTGCCCACAATAGGCGATCATCCTATCACTGGTGATGATCTCTATAAGAAACCACTGCACGGGCCACCTTGCAAAGGAACCTCCTAAAAGGTCCCGGAACTCCAATCACATAGCGCTGAAGTCGACGAGGAATATCGTCTATAGTGGTCTCAGGAATATCTCCTGTCAAGCGCTCGAGATGACCCTCCAACTCGGCCAAAACCTCTGCTGATTCGTCATGTGGGGCTGGCGCGGGTGCAACTGGTTGCCTCCTCTCGAAAGGCCGGAGAGCGGCTGGTCGCTGTGGACCCACATCTGCATTTTAAATTTTTACTATTAGTTTTGAGAAGATGGAAAAATAACAAAAAAATTAAAATAGAAAAAATGTTGAAAAGGATTTTACCTGACTCGTCCCACTGCTCGCCTGGTGGAAGAACCATGTCTGGGTCACCACAAAAATCTATCCCAGCGTAAGGGAAGTCCTGAATAGAAAAGACCTGGTTTTCCAACCATTGGAAATACTCAGGTTTGAATCGAGCAACCTCTGTCCTCTCGTCCAGGTGACGGGCCATGACTGCGACCCATCGCATCAGTTTGGGCTCTCGAGGAAGCCCAGCTCCAATAGTAAGGTGTTGTGGGATCAGCATAGGAACCCTCTCCAGGCCAAAACTCACAACCAAATCCCCATAACCAAAGGTCTTTAGTTGTCCGTTTTTGGCCCTGGTCAGTTGGCCTTTCAGATTGGCCAACACGGCATCGCACCAGTTGAAGATGGTGCCTCGAAAGCAATCAACTGCCATACGCATCTGGGATCTGGTGGCAATATGTAATGCGGCAGCTCCGCAAAGTCTGGTGACAGTGAACGCAATCACCATGAGCTCAGGACGGGATATGGTCTTTATGTCTATCCCTTTGTCTCTAGCCTGGCTGTTGCAGTACTCTAGCCTGAGGCTATCGACAAACTGGCCACCTGGCCTAGCCCCAAACATAGTCAAGTCTTCACCTCTCTTAGGCAAACCAGTCAAGAAATATATGTCTGCCGGCTCGATTTCGAGCTGGTGGCCACCAATGAAAAATCACTGGTCCTGTATGCTCCATCTGTCAACCAGCCACTGTAAGAAATCCACCTAAGCCCTCATGCCAGGAATGGCCCAATATTTGTACAATCCGCACGCCCTCAAAGCATCAAGTGAAGGCTGATGATTCCATGCGGTAGCATCCACGTCCTCATGCTCTCGTTCACGCCAATCTAGCATGATGTACTCTCTGCATCAAGTATAAAGACAAATTAAAATGCTAGAAAATATTTTGTGTGGTCCATTTTTGAGAATTTTTGGGTTCAAAACCCTTGCGGCGGGGTATGCACCCTCCGGGTTAGACACAGTGTGTGGGACCGCACTTTGTCTACACGGAAGGTGCAGACCCCGAGCTTTTTCCCAATGGAGAAAAAGTCGGGGTCCGCAGGGCCGCAATCGTAAACCTGCGGGCCCCCGCACGCGGGTTTTGCGCCTAAAACCGTCCCAAAAATGAAAACAAAGGACTAAAACAAAAAATTAAACGGTCAAAAATGAAGAGTGGGATGATGTGCATTACTTGGAGAAGACAGCGCTCGATTTCGATGGTTGGATTTCCCGCAATCTTCACGGGAAGTTTTCTGAGCAAAAGCACTATTTTCTCACCCAAACTCAAACGGTAAAAATGAATTGACAAAGGCCCTTTTTATAAGTTTTTTGAGTAAATAAATTGCAAATTTTTTTATGTTTCACTTTGAAAAGGTATTTTACAATGTTTTTATCCATTTCAAACAGGTATGAGTAATGTTTGTGTTTTTGTGCAGAGTAATGGATTATTCAGGTGAAATCTATCTCTTTCGATGAAAAAACAAGTAGAGTCACCTTTAAGACCTTTTCTGACTCTTGAAACATGAAAAGATTGCCGAGTGTTTCTTTTAGACTCGTTAAAACGGAATTAGAAGACGGTCCACTTACAGCTCTTTTCTGACCGTAAAAACATGAAAAGAGTGCCCGATTTTTGTCGTTTCAAATTCGATATTGGTTATAAAACGACGTGTCATTGATCGCTTTTTTACTTTTTCGAGTCAACGGCACTAATGACGAAAAGTACTCCTTGGTCGTGAAAGATCAAGCGGTTCTCTCAAGTATTTCTTTATACTTTTTCGGGCTTGGGAGACACAAATTTACGAAAAAGGTCAACCCTGGAGTCTTCTTAAGTTTTTTCAGACTCTCTAAAATTGAAAAACGTCGAGTTTCTCCTATACTGGACTCGTTAAAATTTCACAGTAAAGGACCTGTTCAATTACAAACAGGACGAACCACTCCTTCTTAGGGTTCAAATTTAAACTAAGTTGGACTCATCTGAAGGATGAGCTTATAATCAAGCAAATATTATCCTCCTCAAGCTTGTCAAAAATAAAGAGGTACTTGCCAGAAATGGTGGGGGAAAAGAGAGAAAAATGAGCCTGTTTGTCATACTTTGTAACCACTCTTCAACACGACACTTTCGTTCACCTGGGTTGGGAAATCATTTTCTTAACAGTTGATCAAACCACATTGAAAGTCTTCAGCCGGTTTCTGGGTATTAACTTTGGGTCAATTGTCACCAAACCATCTGTCGTGTCGTTATGTGTTCAAGAGGTCACTGCCAATAAGCCATTCATTTGCAGAATATCTGTCATCCATCTTGACCATCCTTGAGTCAGTCCTTGCAACTAAATTTCTTCAACTTGATCTATGATTTCGTGTTATGGGCTTGCCTACGACGGATCGCTTTCTATCGACATCAGCTCATTATCTAGAAATATGATCTAGAAATCGTCAGTACCTTAAGATCTGCATGCCTCAATGGCAGGTTTCTCGCATTTGATGGCAGTTTACATCATTGACTTTCGATCAAAGGATTCCGTGACATGTTCGACATCAACACATTTATTCGCATCTCATGGATTGTACTGGGTACTTTGAGAGCCATTGACATCACTGGTGGTTTCTCTCACACTTGTTAACAGTTTACATCATTGACTGGTAATCAAGTGGTTTCTACCATGTTCGACATCAACACATTCATTCGCATGGATAGAATCATACTATTTCGGGAAGTAGAAATGAAGACCCTGGATCTAGTTTCCACAATCCAGGCTGCGAGGAATTTTGTATTCATTATATAATGGACTATTCATAAACAGATGGCTGCATCCATACTGTGTCCACATGAGTCTATACTTGTGATGTTTTACAAGATCATTCCTGTATCAGAGCAGTAGTTAGTTTCTAGTCAGTTTTTATCTGAGTATGGGAATGCCTACCTCAGCGATGATATGATCTCATATATATTTTGCATTGAATGTTTTTACAGGTTCCAACCGAGTTCTCCACAAGATGATCCTCGAAATGATAAAGTACTTCACTCTTCCTAAATGATAAAAAATCCTCATCTACTACAGACTTCGAACTTTAGGGGGCAATCTGTTACACAAAAATATTGTCACCATGATTATTTGCAGTCAGTATGGGTCTATCATCACTTGTACTGTCCTCCTAAGCAAGTCTCAGACCTCAGCTCTTCAAATCAAGCTTTGGAAATGAGAGAAAGATATTAAAAATCAATGTAACTCTGGTTCCGCACTTTCTCTCATGGTCACCTGCGGTCCCGCACCTTCTGTGTACAAAAACTGCGAACCTACCGGCTCTGTCCCTAACGGTGTAGGTGCGGACCCCTGTGAAAGTCAAAAGGCGCAAGTTTTATCTTAAAAAACTCACTTTGGGTTAATTCTAGAGGTTTCTAGAAGGAATTTTGACGTGGATCGTTCGCTCTGAGGTGGTTCATGCATCCCAAAAGAGAAGGAGCTAATCCCTTGATGAGAGGAGCTATCCCTTTGAAGGAGGGCTTTATCCCTTTGAAGGAGGACCTAGTAACCTCCCTCCATTGCACTATAAATACAGGCATTGATCTGGTTGCTAAGGAGGTTAGAAGCTGAACATTTTTTAGGGTAAATGCTGGTGAAATCAAGACTTCCTAGCTGAGCTTAAGAGGAGAGATCACACATCTTTTTGGCTTCATTGGGGAGTGAGTGAAACTTGTCAAAGTAGAGGAGACTTCTTGCTGGACCCTGGGAGGAGCTTGTACAGCGTCAAGGCAAAGGTTGTAATATTCTTCTTCTTTTGAATTAATACAATCAAACTCATTTTTCTCAACAAGTATCTTATGTTATTTGTTTCATGGACTCCTTGACTTTCATGTTAAATATGTTTTATGCAATTGGCTTTTCAGGTGCTATTTAATTTGTTTGCCTTGTTTGTGTTTGCAGATTCGCGAAAAGGAGCTCATTCGGATCAAAGGAGCGAGGGCATCCACAAGCTTGCGTTGGACCTAAGGTAGGCCCTAAAAACACTTGTTTGCTATTGTTTATTAAAGCATATTTAGAGAAAGATAGTGTCTGGTTGGTTTGCTTGTCATTAGGTCTTCTTTAGATTCTAGGAAGGTCTATCTTGTCCGCAAGATCGACTTATTCCGTGTGACAGAATGACTTACCAATCTGACTCTTCTTATGAGATCTCTTCAATATGAGAATTTCCATGTACCATTATGAATACCTCCCTAGTTAAGAGGGAGTTTTGAAATATGTAACTAGGTTTGGTCTTCATATGTACTCTTGATTCTTGTTTATTATAAAATGAAAAAGAAATTGTTATTATTATTATTATGTTGTAGCAAGGGTTTCAAGCTCAAGGTCATTCTATTCTAGGTCAAATCACCCTTTAGTGCTTCTAGGTTTTTTCATTAATTCAAGAAGTCAAAGAGTCATTGTCATATGTATAATACCCCATTGGGAATTTTGTAATATGTCAAAAGATCTATTTTTGTGTCAAAGTGTCAAAAATACCCCTCCAAGACCAAGTTTGCCTGATAGAGAAGAATTCAACCTAACTAGGGCATGTCGTCCTCCTTGGAAACATATATATCAGAGAGCATTTGACCTCCTATGGATGCTCACTAACTTCACTCATCAATCAAGTGGAAAACACGAAGAATAAATAAATCAAAGGAGAAAGGAAGAAGGAAGTCAAAGTTTTTGGGTTTCTACAATATCTCTCTCTCTCACATGCAAAGATAACCTAAGGATTTTGCAGCATCAAAGTCAAAGTTCTCAAGGAGTAAGTAAAAGGGTCAAAACTGGAAGAAAAGTGGACAATTTTATCTCTCATAATAGAAGAATAAGTATTACAAGTGAAAGATAGAGGTAGCTCTAAAATCCCTAATTCTCCCACACGTGCATAGTTGCAGCTGGTTTTTGGGGGGGCAAAATCTTCAAACCTGCAGTGGGGGCAGAAATTTTGAAGCTAGGGGTTAAAATTGTGTTGCTAGAAGAGATTTGACTTGGTTTAACTTGGATAGAAGGAGCACATAATGAAGAAGGTTTGACTTGTTCTTGAAAGGGTATTGGTCTCGTTCTAGAGGTCTTGGAATTCATCATTTGAAGAATCTATAAGAAGAGAAGAGATTTGTGGGTTTTCCTATTAGGAGGAGAGGTTTTTTCCCTAGCTAGCAGCCTACACCTTGTGTCCTTGTGTACTATTTAAATTGATGTTTTGGTATTTGTTTGATGATAAGAACAACATAATAATAAGAAAAGAAGAAGATAATAATCAAGGAAATTAAAAGAACATCACAAGCAGTTATCAAGTCTAAGAGAAATCACCTCTTTTGTAGCCCTATTTCTCAATAGTTCATACCAGGCACCGTGGTCTTATTCTATAGTTAGATATATTTCAAATAGTGCAAGAATCGCATTAAACAAAGTTCAAATAGAAAAGCTATGCCTCTTATATGTTGATGTACCATGTTGACCACAATGGTACAATTGGATACCTTGTTAGCCCTCATTACTCATGCATATAAGGATATCCATGTCTAGACTTTGAAGAGGACTCTAAAAGGTTCAATCCCATAACTCTAGTTAAGGGTTGAGGAAGTCAAACTTTTCCCTAGTTAGCTATTAGGTTATGTTATACACATGTTCACTAAGAGGAGTAGGAGTTCCATTCTATTTTATTGTGTTTTCTCCATCTTTGAGTAGAGAAAATGGTATTGAGAATAAAAAGAGTAAAACAGAGAGAGTTAGGATTCTATAATAGCCATATAGGCCAAAAGTCTTAGGTAACTCCATAGAGAGTACCTTCTTCTTCGTAATTCCACATTTTCCATACCAGAGAAAATAGAGCAAAGTAGCCTCACCTTATAGTTGGGTTTTCTCCTGCAAGGGTTTCCTAGGGAAAATATTTGTCTCTATTGAGGATGGTTTGTGTACTTATTTATATTTACTATTTCTCACATTTTAGCTAATTTAATTAATGAAGCAAAAAAAACCACTAGTTAAAGAATTTAGAATATTAGGAAATATTAACAGTAAAGATTTCAACATTTTTATCAGATCATTTGTGATGAACTATTCCAGTGGAATATCCATGGCAATTTATAGATGATTGTCTATTAGATTTTTGACATTGTTAGGTTCCTATACCAATAAGATTCATAGTTTTTGAATGGCTGAGATTAAACCTGTAATATGTACATACCTTTGCTTTTTTGCAAATGTTTTCCATGTTCAAAAAATTAAAAAATGTAAAGAGGGTATGTCCTAAAAGAAAAATCAAAGGACAAAAAGAATAAAAAGGTCAAAAAAGATATTAAAAAAAAATATGAACCCTAAGAAAAGAAAATACCATGAAAGTGAGCAAGCCAAAATGTCACTCCTAGTTACTTTTATGCAGAATAAATGATTGTGTGCAGCGTGTAATCTTTGCCACAATCCATGATAGCCAAAATGTCTAAAGCTCGGCTAATTCATGTTTTCAATTTCGTGTCTGTCAATAGAGAATAAAGATCTGACCACAATATAATCTTGGCAAATAATTATATTAGGTAGAGTGAATAAAAGGAGCTCAACTGTTTAATCTGAGCCCTTGGATGTAATAAGGTTAGACTTAGTTAGATTGTTATTGTAAAAGAAAAGAAAATTGTTTTGATAAGGGTTTGCCAGCTTAAGTGCACCCTAATAAAGAGAAGTAAAAATGGTAGGGTGAGTAGATGGGTAAGTAGAAGAAAGGTTGCAGAAATTATGATGATTGTCACACAAAAAAGCATATTAATCATTCTCATCATGAAAGTTCCAAATTTGAATGGGCAATTGAGAATGTGTAAAACTTACAAAGGCAATTAATTAAATTCCCTCATTCACTTCACTTTTTACTTAACTAATTTCCCAAAATAAGTTTCAAGCACCCAAAATCTTAAAGTCAAAGGGGCTCAGAGCATTTGTATGACTTCTGGAGGGACTAGACCCTCTGCCTAATGACTTACAGGTCCTAAGTTCTAAAAACCCCCTCATAAACATTCACCCCCTTCAATTCACTCATATTCCCAAACAAATCCCTTTTCCTGAGAAAAACACCATTTTCCTAAGGAAAAGTCACTTTTCCCTAAAAAACCCCTTTTTTCTAAGGATAAAATCTTGTTATCCTAAGAAAAGTGATCACCCCCATGAAAAAGACCCCTTTTCTCAAAAAACCCAAAAATACTTTTAGCCTAAGTCATATTATATGTTATGCTCTTAACCTGCAAGACGATACCAGAATACAGAATATGCGAAGAAATATACCTAGAATATAGAATACTGGAAACAACAGCAAGTATTTTATTATTCAGAAAGCAATGTTCACTTGCCTCTTCGAGGGGGAAACCTCCAATAGAGCAGAGCTCGATTACAAAATAAGACATGATGCTCCTCGCAGGGAGTCTCTATCCTTTATATATGACTCATACATGCAATACCATGGAGAAATACCATGGTTCTTATTAATACCATCTATCTAATACCATGGCCCATTTGCAACTAACTGTGGTCCCGTCATTAAATGCCGGTTAACCACTTACAATTATTAATATGGGATTTATTGACTCTTTACTTAACTATAACTTGTTGGCATTATGATGCATGTGTTGTACTTGATGGCAACCCCCCTCATAGAAGACCATCTCACTTATATACATTCAGAAGAGATATCAGATGTAACATAATACATAGATGCAGGACAGCTCAAAGGAATCAAATGGCAAGTTCTTAGTAAGCTTTGCCATCAAGTCCAAAGGGAGAGATTGTTGGCATTATGGCTAAAGTGTTGTCCTTGATGGCAACCCATTCAGGTGGTAGTTCACTATTCTTCAAGTCAGCAGCAGAAGTTGATGATCAGCTCTCATTTTATTGAAAAATTATGAAGGACGCAGGAAGCCAGTTCAGAAGGTGCGTACCCGCAGGTACACCATGCAGAAACTGCATCCAGGGACGCAGGCCAGCTGTTCAGGGGGTGCGTCCACCCAGTGCACACATTTCAAGGCAGAGAAAAGCACGTGGGGGTTTCTTGTGTGGTATCTAGCTGACGGTTTTGTGTTTCTATGGTGTCGGCTCGTGGTATTGTTCCATGTTTTGAGGAGGAGCTTGCCTATATAAAGCAAAGGAGATCATTTGGATTTTGCAAGTCTTGGGTTGAATATCTTATGAGGGCTAGATCTGGTCTAGATCTAAACAAGGCGAATCTACTGATGGACCGAGATCTCTTCGGCGCATGTTCAGATCTGTGGATCTGATTGTCTGGGTTACTTCTGAAGTCTTGAAATCATCTATGCCCGGAGGGATGCAGGTATAGTAAGGGATCAGGTGCGCCGGGACGCAAGAGCGAAGCGTTTCAGGTGCGTCCGGGACGCAGGAGTGAAGCGTTTCAGGTGCGCCGGGACGCAGGAGCGAAGCGTTTCAGGTGCGTCCAGGACGCAGGCTAGCAGTTGAGCAGAGTGCGTCCGGACTCAGGCCAGCAGTTGAGCAGGGTGCGTCCGGGACTCAGGCCAGCAGTTGAGCAGGGTGAGTCCAGGGACTCAGGCTAGCAGTTGAGCAGGGTGAGTCCGGGACTCAGGCTAGCAGTTGAGCAGGGTGCTTCCTTCTCTTAAAATCTTTGTTTATCATTGTTGTATTCTGGGTTTGGTCCTATTATTGTTGATCTGGTTACTTCAGTTGATTGGGTGTTTCAGAAGGTTGTTTGAGCTTCAATGTTGTTGTTGGGTCCAGTATGAAAATTGGATGAAATGTGGCCTTTCAGTTTATGGGTTGTGCTTCAGTGTATCCAGTATGAAAATTGATGAAACGTGGTACTTGAAGGAGAGAAGATTGTAGGCCGGCGCCTACGTACTAGTATCTAAGCTAGTACAAGAGCTAAAGGAAATCTTTGGAGCATTGTAGCAGGTAGTAGCCTGCGTACTAGTAAATGGATCGGCTAGTACAAGAGCAAAGGGGGTTGTAGCTCCCGTACTGGTATAACGCTGCACCAGTACAAATATTGTAAAAGAATTTTCTTATTAAAAAGAAGATTGAGATGACTTGCAGCAGGTGGTTTTTCTCCCGCATTGGGTTTCCACCTTACATCATTGTGTTCATGTGTGTGCCTTATGTGTGATGATCTACTTTATGTTACTGCATCTGTTAACTGATAATATGGTTGATAATGTTCTAATGCACTCATTGAAGATCGATTAACTTAATCATAAGAAGTTGTGGAAGTAGCATATATGAATCTGATTATGGAAATGAAAAAGTTTTATTAATATGATAATACTGATTCACCCCCCCCTCTCAGTATTATTTCCAACAATTGGTATCAGAGCAGGTCCTTTGATAGAAGCTTGATCGCTTGAAGGAGATCCGTGGAACAATGGGAAAGAAGCTTAAGAAGAAAGTTAATAAGAAAAAGAAGTCATCTCAGAAGAACTATGACAGTGGAAGAATCGATTGGGGATTAGGCATAAGAAGCTCTTCAGATTCAGAATCAGATTCAGAGTCATTATCAGGTATGAATGTGTTATCCTCTGATGTTCCAGCTATATTTCCTTGTGAAAGAGATGAAAGTGATAGCGAAACTACTGAATTTGCTCTTATGGGTGAACAAGAAAGATATCAAATAGAGGCAGAATTTAAAAGGCTGACAGACAAAATTAGAGATCAACAAGATCTATTGAACAAAAAGGAATGTGATTTCAAAGAAGAAGCTACCAAACTAAGGGCACAACTAGAAGAAGGAAACAAGGTAAGAAAGCTACTCAAGGACGAGGAAGACCAATGTCAAAAATTGCAGCATGAAGTGACATCATTAAGAAAAGAAGTCAACGAAAGAAGCACAACCATCAAGAAACTCAAAGATAGATCCAGCTACTATGAAAATCTTGAAGCTACAATCCTCTCACTAAAAGGAGATCTTGAAGAATCAAAGAAGCAGAATACAGATCTACTCCAAGCTATTGCAAAACAAGAAAACGAAGTCACCAGCTTAAAATCTCAACTGGAATGTGCCTTCCGAGTTCGTCAAATGCAGCAGGATCTGTATGAAGAACAAGAAAAAGAAATTCTCAAACTAAGGGAACAAATGGAAGAAGGAAGGAACGCTGAAGAAGTTTTGAAAAAGAAATCTCTTGAAAAGGAAGAACAGCTTCAGGTTGAGGTAAATATCTTGAAAAGTAAACTAGAAGAAAAGGATAAGCTTTTACGATTTCAAGATAGCTCTAAAGTATTGGATGATATTCTTAGTAGTCAAAGGTCCCCTGCTATAAAGACTGGTCTTGGTTTCCATGAAGGTGAATCTAGTTCACAAGGTGAGGCAAGAAATTCTAAAGAGAAATCTAAAGTGATCAATGAAGAAATAAAAGATCAATCTCATCATCAACCAAGGAAAGAAATTCCTCAAAGAAAATCCTTTACTCCTTCTATGAATAATGTGGAATGTTATGTATGTCATAACCTTGGACATGTTGCAGCTAGATGTAGAAGAAGAAGGGTTCAAGACCATTATGCAGAAAGATCATCACATTCAAGGTATTTTTATGGATATTGCTTTGCTTGCAATATGTTTGGTCACAAAGCTGCTGATTGTTACAAGAGGAATATGAAACATGTAAGATGTTATGCATGTAACAAGACTGGACATATAGCTAAAGAATGCAGGAACAAAGTGTGGGCACAAGATCAAAAGGAGAAAATGTCATCATCACGCTTGAAGATATGGAGGAAAAAGGAAGTACAGTCAGAAAAGGATGGCACAGTACAATGTACAGACATACCAGAATCAGAGGAAGCTGAAAATACAGGACGCAGTGCAGTAACAGGAGACCTGCGTGCGGACGCAGGCCAGACCAAGTTCAGGTGCGTCCAGGACGCAGTTCAGTAACTGAAGATCTGCGTGGGGACGCAGAGCGACTGAGGATCAGGTGCGTCCCTGCAGCAAAAGGACGCGGCGCGATAGTAATTTTTAGTGCGTCCCTGAGTAAAAGTACGCGGCGCGATAGTGTTTTTGGGTGCGTCCCTGCAGCAACAGGACGCAGCGCAGCAGAAGATGAAGTGCGTACCTGTCTCAAAGCATTTATTGGCTGATTCTTCTTGATATGCATGATCAGATTTAACAGATGGCACTGGTTCAGGGGGAGCATATGTCCTAAATGCATTGTTGGCATTATGGTCCTTGGTGACAATGCTTATGATTCATCTTGCTATTATGAGTTGGTCACATGATCAGATGTATGGTTGATTCTCTAATGATGCTTGCATGAAGTCTTTATTGTCCTTGGCACATATATGGATGAGGTTTGCTGATTTCGTGAATGATTACTCAAAGTCGCATTGTTGGAGACATGATGATGATGAGTCACTCATATGCATTTCATGATGATGTTGACATGAGCATGATGCATGATTTCTTTTGGATGAGGATTACTCATACATATGCAGATGATTTCATTTGATGGCTCTTGATTCATGTAGATCTGGATGGTTATGAGTTGATGATTGACAGATACTATGGAGCAGATTATACAGTGCTGTTGTTTGTCATGATCTTTAGATGTTTTGAAGGTCGTAGCAAGACTCATGTTGTAATGGTCTATCTATTGTAGTCATCTCTTCAGGTCATGTAACGGCCTATGTCCCCCCACTATGCATAGGATGAAGATGTAATGTATTTGGTTTTCATATTTCTGATGTATTCCCACTTGGTTGGATGGATGATCCTTATTGTGATGGGTGATGGATGTATGTATTTTATAGAGTCATGTTCTTCTTGTAGAACATCTTTTTGCAGACCTTGCTTACAGTCAGGGGGAGCTTGAGCATGAACAGCACTATATAGCAGAGCAGACATCTCAGCTTGTTCTCAGAAAGACCATTATCAGATTGGAGCACCATGTCATATTCAAAGGGGGAGCTCATTCAGAGACTTCAGCAGATCTGGTTTATAGTCAAAGGGAGCATGTTCTTAGGGGGAGCATACCCCTTTGCCCTTGATGTCAAAGGGGGAGAGTGATCTGGTGTTGTTGCCATCAAGTCCAAAGGGGGAGATTGTTGGCATTATGATGCATGTGTTGTACTTGATGGCAACCCCCCTCATAGAAGACCATATCACTTATATACATTCAGAAGAGATATCAGATGTAACATAATACATAGATGCAGGACAGCTCAAAGGAATCAAATGGCAAGTTCTTAGTAAGCTTTGCCATCAAGTCCAAAGGGGGAGATTGTTGGCATTATGGCTAAAGTGTTGTCCTTGATGGCAACCCATTCAGGTGGTAGTTCACTATTCTTCAAGTCAGCAGCAGAAGTTGATGATGAGCTCTCATTTTATTGAAAAATTATGAAGGACGCAGGAAGCCAGTTCAGAAGGTGCGTACCCGCAGGTACACCATGCAGAAACTGCGTCCAGGGACGCAGGCCAGCCGTTCAGGGGGTGCGTCCACCCAGTGCACACATTTCAAGGCAGAGAAAAGCACGTGGGGGTTTCTTGTGTGGTATCTAGCCGACGGTTTTGTGTTTCTATGGTGTCGGCTCGTGGTATTGTTCCATGTTTTGAGGAGGAGCTTGCCTATATAAAGCAAAGGAGATCATTTGGATTTTGCAAGTCTTGGGTTGAATATCTTATGAGGGCTAGATCTGGTCTAGATCTAAACAAGGCGAATCTACTGATGGACCGAGATCTCTTCGGCGCATGTTCAGATCTGTGGATCTGATTGTCTGGGTTACTTCTGAAGTCTTGAAATCATCTATGCCCGGAGGGACGCAGGTGCAGTAAGGGATCAGGTGCGCCGGGATGCAGGAGCGAAGCGTTTCAGGTGCGTCCGGGATGCAGGAGCGAAGCGTTTCAGGTGCGTCCGGGATGCAGGAGCGAAGCGTTTCAGGTGCGCCGGGATGCAGGAGCGAAGCGTTTCAGGTGCGTCCAGGACGCAGGCTAGCAGTTGAGCAGAGTGCGTCCGGACTCAGGCCAGCAGTTGAGCAGGGTGCGTCCGGGACTCAGGCCAGCAGTTGAGCAGGGTGAGTCTAGGGACTCAGGCTAGCAGTTGAGCAGGGTGAGTCCGGGACTCAGGCTAGCAGTTGAGCAGGGTGCTTCCTTCTCTTAAAATCTTTGTTTATCATTGTTGTATTCTGGGTTTGGTCCTATTATTGTTGATCTGGTTACTTCAGTTGATTGGGTGTTTCAGAAGGTTATTTGAGCTTCAATGTTGTTGTTGGGTCCAGTATGAAAATTGGATGAAATGTGGCCTTTCAGTTTATGGGTTGTGCTTCAGTGTATCCAGTATGAAAATTGATGAAACGTGGTACTTGAAGGAGAGAAGATTGTAGGCCGGCGCCTACGTACTAGTATCTAAGCTAGTACAAGAGCTAAAGGAAATCTTTGGAGCATTGTAGCAGGTAGTAGCCTGCGTACTAGTAAATGGATCGGCTAGTACAAGAGCAAAGGGGGTTGTAGCTCCCGTACTGGTATAAGGCTGCACCAGTACAAATATTGTAAAAGAATTTTCTTATTAAAAAGAAGATTGAGATGACTTGCAGCAAGTGGTTTTTCTCCCGCATTGGGTTTCCACCTTACATCATTGTGTTCATGTGTGTGCCTTATGTGTGATGATCTACTTTATGTTACTGCATCTGTTAACTGATAATATGGTTGATAATGTTCTAATGCACTCATTGAAGATCGATTAACTTAATCATAAGAAGTTGTGGAAGTAGCATATATGAATATGATTATGGAAATGAAAAAGTTTTATTAATATGATAATACTGATTCACCCCCCCCTCTCAGTATTATTTCCAACATAACTATGACTGGATCCTACTACATAAATAAGGGGGTTAGGTTGGGAACCTAACATGCCCTCCCCCTTAAGAATAGCCTTGTCGTCAAGACTGAAGCTACAAAAACTGCTGAAGAATAGTGGCTGGTTCCTAGGTTGCATCTTCCAGAGAGGTGTCTTTCCACTTGACGAGGACTTCCTTGATCATGCGGCCACGCAGGTGCCGTTCTCGTGTGTCTAGGACCTGCTCAGGTTGGAGCTAGATTGACCCTTCTTCATCCAATTCAGGTAGACTGGTTTGAATTTTGCAATTGTTCCCAATCACTTTCTTAAGGCATGAGACATGGAAAACTGGATGGATTTTTGCAGTGGGTGGAAAAGCTAGCTTGTAGGCCACTTCTCCAATGCGCTGAAGTACTTGATACGGTCCATAGAATTTTGGAGATAGTTTCTGACAACCCTTGTCTTTGAGTGATGTTTGCTTATATGGTTGAAGCCTCAAAAATACCTGATCCCCTTCTTGAAATTGGCGCTTTGAGCGATGCTGATCTACCTGTTGCTTCATGCGGATTTGAGCTTGATGAAGATTCTCCCTAAGATGGGTGAGGATGGTTGTGCGGCTTTGTAGGAGTTGATCCACTGCTTGTACCTTTGAGCACCCCTTGATATAAGAAGTAGAGGAAGGAGGGAGTTGACCATAAACTACTTCATAGGGAGTCACTTTGGTGGTGGCATGATAATTGGTGTTATACCACCATTTAGCTAGAGGTAACCACTGTACCCATAGATGTTGCTTTTCTGAAGTGAAACACCTAAGGTAGGTTTCCAAACATTTGTTGACTGCTTTAGTTTGACCATCCATTTGTGGATGATAGGAAGTACTGAGTTTTAGTTGGGTACCTTGTAGCCTAAAGATTTCCTACCAGAAATTACTAGTGAAGATCGGGTCACGATCAGACAAAATAGAAGTGGGCATGCCATGCAATTTGAAGATCTGATCCATGAAATATTGAGCGACCAAAGTTGGTGTAAAAGGGTGGGGTAGGGCGCAAAAATGAGCATACTTAGAAAGTCGGTCCACAACCACCATGATGACTGACTTATTTCCTGACTTTGGAAGACCTGTAATGAAATCCATAGAAACCTCCATCCATATTGATGCCGGGATGGGCAATGGTTGTAATGTGCCTAGTGCTTTGACTGTCTCCCCTTTGTGGCACTGACAGACATCGCATTCCACTGCAAAAGTAAGGATTTCCTTTTTCATTCTTGTCCAAAAAAATGTTCTAGTCCGATCATACGTCTTCTGAAAGCCTGAATGTCCTGCAGTGGGGGATGAGTGCAATTCCTCCAAAATGCGGCTTTTGAGGGTCGATGTTGGTGATATTACGACTCTGTCCTTGTAGCAAAGAATCTCATCCTGCCACGAGTAGCCCTTGGTGTAATTTGGATCCGCCTGCAATTGAGTAATGAGTTGGGAGAGCCAGGGATGTGAAAACCATTCCCTGCGAGCCTCTTCAATACATTCTGGGATGGGAAGGGAAATTGCAAGCAGGGTACTTTCCTCCTTAAATTGGCGAGATAATGCATCTGCTACAATATTTTCACGCCCTTTCTTGTAAATGATCTCATAATCATATCCCAGCATTTTGGCGAGCCATTTATTTTGTTGTGGGGAGGATAGGCGTTGCTCCAAAAAATATTTAAGACTGTGATGGTCTGTGCGGATTTGGAAATGTCAACCCAATAAGTAAGGTTGCCAGGTATCTACTGCATGTAAGATGGCCATCATTTCCTTCTCATAGGTAGATTGTCCCAGATTCTTCCCACTTAGTTGTTGGCTTGTGAATGCCAAGGGTTGACCTTCCTGCATTAAGACCACCCCAATACCCGTACCCAAAGCATCACATTCAATGACAAAAGATTTGGTGAAGTCGGGTAGTGTGAAGACTGGAGTGGAACACATGGCATTTTTGAGAACTGTAAATGCCTGTTGTGCTTCATCATTCCAGAAGAATGAATTTTTCTTGAGAAGTTGAGTGAGGGGCTTCGCAATGCAACCATAATTGCGGACAAATTTGCGATAGTAGCCTGTGAGACCCAAAAATCCTCTTAGGCTCTTCAAGGTCTTAGGTTGAGGCCAATCCTGCATTGCCTAGATCTTTTTGGGGTCCACCTTGACACCTTCACGCCCCACAATGTGAATTTGTATAAATACATATAATTTCAATACCTTGACTCCTTGCTTAGGAATACTGCAGTAGCCGAATCCCCAAAATGTCAATGCGGCCAAAAGTCCTGCGAAAATCACGCCCCGGTATAGGAACCCCACACCACTACTCAAATCTGGTGGATTTGAGAGATCTGAATGGCTGATCGAATAGCTCTGAGCGGCGGAACAGATTGCTGCTGCGGATCTGATGGATCTAATAGATCTGAATGGCTGTTCTGTTAACTCGGAACTGCGGGACTGATGTCTGCTGCTGCTGCAAACCCCACTTGCGAGATCTGATCTCGTAGAGATTATATGTGATCCAGAGATAGAAAGGGAACTATGGTCTCAAGGAGTGTCAGGTGCTACAAATTGCAATATACATAAGGGTCTGACAGTAGTACTCGGCTCGATGTTTCAGGGCTCTAACTAAGGAGGATCAACCATACCCTTAGCCGTACAACCCAACTACCATGTTGTATGGGCGAGTAATCTCGCCGAGTGCTGTTCTCGGTGTACTGTAGCAGCAAGACGGTCGACGGTTAATTTATGGCGAGGTTTCAAAGGAGCTAGGGGGCTTCCGATATACCCAGAGGGTACTTGGAAGACAGTCCGTGCGCGGTTCTGTCTAATGCACTACTACTCGAAGGGGTACCCACAGGGGTTACAAGGGAGTCCAACAAGCATGACCACCTCTTGTATTTCTTGTGTGCATGCCTCCCCAAATCTGCAGGTTTATGCGCTCAATGACAGATCCCGTGGTTTAAAGACACCAGAACACGTCTCTAGCCAAAGAAAAATTTGCTAAGAAATGGAGATCCCACCGGCCCTGGAAAGTGCTCTGATACCACTTGTTATGCTCTTAACCTGCAAGACGATACTAGAATATAGAATATGCGAAGAAATATACCCAGAACATAGAATAGTGGAAACAACAGCAAGTATTTTATTATTTAGAAAGCAATGTTCACTTGCCTCTTCGAGGGGGCAACCTCCAATAGAGCAGAGCTCGATTACAAAATAAGACACGATGCTCCTAACAGGGAGTCTCTATCCTTTATATATGACTCATACATGCAATACCATGGTTCTTATTAATACCATGGCCCATTTGCAACTAACTATGGTCCCGTCATTAAATGCGGGTTAACCACTTACAATTATTAATATGGGCTTTATTGACTCTTTACTTAACTATAACTATGGCTCGATCCTACTACATAAATAAGGGGGTTGGGGTGGGACCCTAACACTATATGTGTGTTAAAAGAAAACAAAGGCAATATATACATTATACTTAGCACTTTTTCATTCTCCACCATTATCATATTAATTTCTAACGTTTATATGTATAATAATTCCCCAAAAAAAGAAATAACACTTCCCTTATAGTTATAAATAAATCCTTTTTATTAATACCCTGTCCCCTAAAAGTTTGAAACATAAACTTTCTTAATACCACAACCCGACTAATGAGTTAATTAATCGGTCAGCGATTAATTAATAATCAAAAACCTCCGCCAATAAAATCACCCCCGACGCCCTAAACCTGACTTAAACCATCATTTGATTAAAACTCGTAGTTCTTAAATATTAGTTGGGCCCATCCATTACCCTTCGTACAAACTCCCCACCACGATCACTGTGCGATCGCCTCCCCTTTAATCTGAAGGTTATTAAATATATCGAGCGGCCTCGACACCCGAACTTTACCCGCTCGATATGGGTTGTTCTCCTTTGGGCCCCGATGCGACGCAGCATTCGATGAGTGGGATCGGGTGGCCTCCCCCCAAAACCACCTAGCCCACAAAAGTGGTGCGAACAAACCCGCTTACCGCCCCCCGGTAAACAACGAAGCATCACGCCATCCCACTAAAAGACAAAAGTACTACTATTTCCATACGCTCGCCAAATCATTGACTTTGTTAATAAAACAAAAAAAACCTCATTATTTTTGTTTTATCGTGGAAAAAAACATCCCATACCTCCATGCACGCGACTGACGATGTCCAACCGCCAACCTATGTCCAACCGCTAACCTACAAAAGCCACTGAACTCCCAATCCACCCTCCAGTTCACGTAGACCTTATGTAATCATGCTCAGTTTCCTGTCGACCCATTCAGAGCCAAAATTCCTAGAAATTATAGGTATTTATACAAATTCACCAGAAACACTGTCTCATTTCTAAACCAGTTACTCTATTGCTTGGAATTGATAAGAAATTAAGTGAAAGAACTCCACTGCGACCCAAGACTACTCTGAATTGGAACCCAGTTTCCCTAATTGACTGAAAAACCCCATTACCCTCAAGAAACTGTAATTTCTATCCCTCATTCTTAAATCCACAAGAACTAAAAATGTATGCCCCAATTGCCATGGATTTCAGGCCAATTACCACTCCTCACTGGGACTTGGATCACCTTCCCCTTGCTGATAAAGACTTCCAAATCAAGGACACCTCTGTCCCTAAATTCCCTATTAAACTGTACTACCGGTACAGGGACCAATACCTAAACCAAGCTAATAAAATAGGTCTTTGGGAGTCTATTTTGCCCAAGTATCAATTCCGTGAGGTGCACATTTTCCCTGAAATAATTCATTATTTCCATGCCAACTATATTCCCAATCAAAGGGAAGTGATTTCCCTTGACCAAACCATACTTTTCACCATCACTGCCGAGTCAATTAATGAAATGTTGCAATTACAACCAGGGCAGAGCTTAACCCCTATTTCAATTGGAGACCTACTAGACAAATTTCCAGGGCTTACCACTACCAAGATTGCTGAAATGCTTCATGTTAGTGTCAGTCTTTGTAGCCTTCCTCCAATGATCAAACGTGCTCTTACAAAGTGATTTTAATGTGTCAAGGTCAAATTTTGTCATTTCAGTGAGTCTTCAAGTAAAATTTGGTCACTAGGTATTAGGTCTAGGGTTTGCTTTTACTCCTTTCAAAGTTGTCCAAATGTCGGTCCATGTCACAATTCATCTAAGTGTACCATCATTCAGAGGGTTTTCATCATCATGTCAGGTTCCAATGGGTCATTTTACACCTTGTTCATGCTTCAGTTGTGCCTAGGTAAGGTTCATTTCCCTCTCCTAGGGTTTTGAAGGTAATTTCTCTTGGATGGTCAAATCATCAGCAAAAATTGTATCCTGATGTTCATACACCTTCCCCTATCCTTAATGTACCTTATTAAACACTTCATATCACTGATATCCCTCAAATTCCTCATTTTCGCACAAACCCTAGTTTCTTGCTACAAGTTGACAATTTTCTAGGCTAGGCCTATGTTTTGCCCTTTTGGACCCCTTCTCCTCACTCAACATTTAAAATTCCACTTTCCCCTAATTCCTAACATCCCTCCCTACTTCTAAAAATTTTCTCAAGAATTTAGAAGCCCCTTATCCCCTTCATTTCACTTCATTTCGACAAATCACCTGTTTTACACATCGGGATAGGTTTTACTCCAATGATGTTTCTAAGCAAGAAAAGATGAATTTGGGAAAACTGAGAGACATTTTTTCCACAATAGGCCAAGGAAGAAAAACCTCCTTCACTTTTTACTCAGGTGTCATGGTTTTAGAGAAATGTCAAAAATACAGTTGCCTCAGGCGAATTGATGCACCTCTGAAGTGACCTTGGAAAAATCAAGATTTCTCCTAGCTTGGTTGGCCAAATTACTTTGTTGATGATTGAAATGATAAATAGACACAAAGATATTTCCAGTGAGCTATCATGAGCTCAATTTGGAGTTGAGGAAGACCTTCAAAAGTTGACTGCAACAGCACTCTGCATTTAGGCAGCCTCATTTTGCACATTTTGACCAGTCTTGGGAGATTTAACTTTTGATAAAGAAACGAACTCAAAATTGAGAAATTAAAGCTGTTTTGGAAAGTAGACTCAATAAGATTTCCAACGAGCTATCCTGCACCCAATTTTGACACCGGGAAGGCCTCCAAACTCGGTCTGCAAAAGGGCGCTACGCATCAAATTTTGCAACACACGAATTTTCATCTGATGCGCCGCGCCACAGGCGCTACGCATTGAGTTGGCTAATAATTTTGCAAAATATCTTGCATTTTTGGATTTCTCATGGAAAAATATGAATTCCCTCACATGTCCAAGAAATTTTGGAAGGTTTTGAGCTTCCAAAAAGGTCAAAAACACCTCAAAAATGACCTTTCTGCCCCATTTTGGACACACAGGAAGCAGTGTTGGGAGAACTCAATTTTGGAAGGTAAAATGAAGACCAAATTCAGAAATTCCACTTGTTCTGGAAAGTAGATAGGCTGAACGTTCCAACAAGCCTACTTGGAGCAAATTTGGTGCACGGGAAGGCCTCCAAAATTAGCTACAAAAAGGTGCTACGCATAGGGAAATCAGCGCGGTGCATACGATAAAATTTGCTCATTTTGGCCAAAAAACTTTGTTTTTCGCCTAGTTTCTTCACAATTTGACTTTTCTCTTTCTAATAGTAAAACTCATGATGTAATTTAATGTGAATTGATGGATTTTGATGTAATTATGCTAAATTTTCACTCATAGAGGTAGATTCATCATGAAAAAGTAATTTGCAACTGAATGAATCAGTTTTCTAGGTTTTAGAGGCATGTTGTTCCACTGCCTACTTTTCAGTTCTTAGTTTAGATCTTGTTGAAATAGCTCCTAAACTCATGAAATCGAACCCTAAAGCCTAGCATGAGTTGTTTGATGCCTATATCTAGTAGTTTTTCAGTCATTGAGAAAGATTGGACTCTTGTGAATGCTTTGAGCATTATTGTACATTCATTTTCAATAGTTTGGCAAAGGAATTGACCAGGGTTTGCAGCACTTTATGGGATTCTTGTGGAAATTTGATTTGGTATTGTGTTTCCTTCTGTAATTTCAAGTTTACATATGTTTTATTTATGCCATCATCTCTCTTTTCTCATCTTAACTAAATCAAACAAGGATAAAGGTAGAATTCATTGAAATTGCAGTGCTCTACCTAGGGTTTGTTTAGTTATTTATGTTTTCAGCTGTTTGAAGAGGATCCCTGAGACTTTCATGCCGTCTCCAACTCCTCACCAGTCTAAAACCTCTCCATCTCACTCAATTTGAAGTGCTAAACCATTTTCCTACCTCGCCCTATAGAGATCTCTACAAGACTGTGTCCATTCCATGGACCCAAATTTTCCTTTCACATTTGAGCCAGCAAATCAAAATTAAATTCATTCAAACTCCTTTGTGCACATACCTAGCCTAAAATCAGTCATCTCAAGCTTTATTAGCCATCTTTTCTGAGATTGACAAGGAGAGAGCCCTCTCCTGACCTAGTAGGGCTAGCTACCAGGTTAAGCATGGTTTGATGTTACCCTAGATCCTGCCTTTCTCAGCCTGAGGTAGATTTAGGCCCTAACACTTCAGACCTTCATTAGGGAGGAAAAGCATGTCCCAACAGAACCTCCTCCTTATTTGGCTACCATGTTTTCCCCATTTGGTCAAGATATAGTAGCAATGATCTCTTGTGTTTTAGGCTATACCACCAGTGAGTACATAGATGAAATCATTTTAGCCTTCATGTCCATTTTTACTCCAGGACAGCCCCCTGCTATCATGTATGATTATGCCAAGTACATAGCTGATAGGATGCATGAACAATTTTTTAGGATGAGTAATGAAAGAGTGTTTAAATATTCTTCAGTTTTTTACCACCTTTTCTTATACTATCAAGCTGACAAGTTCCCATTCACTCTCCAAAAGCTTGACACTAAAAGTCATCCTAGGTCAATAATTTTTTGGACTGCTTAGATACATAAGCATGATTCCCCATATTCATACACAGACTTCATAGATCAGTTTGTACATCTTGTAGTGACCATGCTGCTAGGAAGTCCTCCTCCAAGAATCAACTCAGACATCAGGAGGATCGTGCAGCTATCAAAACAACACAAAGTGGGAGATTGGTACTTGTACCAAAATCACATAGAAATCGGGATTTATGGCTGTGAGTTGGCCCCATATAAACTGCTCAGATACCTCCCAATGAGGTTATTTTCTCTGGAGTACTACAAGCAGATAATCAATTCAGATAAGATACATTTTGTTAAAGCCAAAAAGAAGGCTCAGCTAAGAATCAAAGATCAACTAAGCCCCTTTGTGTGCAATAGTCAAGAAGCTGGAAGAGAAGCAGAAGAAGTCCTTCAAAGGCTCAAACTGAAACAAAGCTTCATATGGAGATATGACCCCTTTGATTTTGTCTACAATAGAAGACAAAAAAACAAGATGTCTCCCTATATCCACCACAGAATCCCTAAAATAGAAATATATGTAAATCAATTGGAATGGGTGGAAAATATTCTAGTGGACAGAGATAGCACTGAAGTTGCTGTTGAAAATGCATTAATTAATCTAGAGAGGAGTCTTGATGAAAGTTCTTTCATACAGGTTCCAAGAGAATCTCAAGCACAAAGGGAATCACAAACACACAGTGAATAACAAGCAGAAGAAAGACCCTAGGTGTGAGAAGAGTCAGAACAACCAGAATTAGTAGAAGAACTGACTCAAACAAGACTGCTGGAGCCCATCATGAGTACTTCCCCTATCATGCAAACTCCTCTAAATGAGGAGAAAAACCTCAAAAGAGACAAGGAGGAGGCCACTCCTTTAGGCAGATCCATTTGACAAACATATGTCAAAAGGTAGAGGTTAAATCCTTTCTCCAAGCAAGAATTCACAAAAGAAACAGTTGGAACCACAAGCACAGAAAGAGAAGGAAGCAGGCATGCTACTCCCTCTGGAGGAACACAAGAACCTTTCACAACACCTACTCAGATGTTGGAAAGACAACAAAGTGTGGAAGTGTCCTCATTCAGGATTCCAGCTGACCAAGACCAGGATATGAGAGAAAAGTACAAGGAAATAAAGGGCAGGAATGAAAGGCTAAAAGGCCAAAGCTATGCATAGTACCTCAAAATGGTTCCCACCAACCAAACAAGGATTATGTCAACCTTTGATGTAAAAGAAGGAAAAATGCATATGACTTTCCTGAAACCCACCACTCAGCAACCTAGATCAATAGTTGACTACCAGAAGACAAATTTTGAAGTGTTGGCAAAGGATATACATCCTATTGACCAAATTGAATTGCATAAACAGATAGGAGAGATGGTATATTCAACTTTAACAAGCAAAGCCATTGCATCCCACCAGTTACAGAATTCACTGAATAATATATCAACATAGTTTCAACTAGAAAAGGCCTCCTCACAAGCCAAGGATACCATAATCATGTCCTTGGAGGACTTAATCATAGAGTTGGGACATGATCCCAAAGATGTGAAGGCTGTAAAAAGGTTAATTAAAAAGAAGAATGATGAAATAGCTGCTTTGAAAAAGTAGCTCAAAATTTCACATCTTCATCATCCACAAACAACGAAGTCTTAGAGACTCAGAAGGAACAAGAAGTAATGTTAGATTTTAGGCTTCTGTGGGAGTTTTTTTATTCATGATCCGGATTAACCACAGTCTTCAGTTCATTTTGCCAACGTTTCAAACCCCAAAGGGGGTCCATCATCAGGACAAGATAGAAAGAATGAGAATGAGAGATTATTTATGAATTTAGGGTTCTTGTATTTATTTTCAGGTCGCAATTCTCTTCTCTCTCAATAATCTCTCATTCTCATTCTTTCTATATTGTCCTGATGATGGACCCCCTTTGGGGTTTGAAACGTTGGCAAAATGAACTGAAGACTGTGGTTAATCCGGATCATGAATCAAGGAACAAGAAGATCTCATGGACTTGGTCCTTAAGCTAAATGATCAGTTGAAATAATTAGAGAAGGAATTGGACACATTGATTTAGTCTAAACAGAGTGAATTGGCCACCATTCCAAAAACTGTTATTCCCACAGTTTCTACTGCAGTTCCCTCAACATTGGCATCCTCTTTAGCACCAACAACTCCACCTGCTACAGCAATTCCAATCACAATTGAGTCTACAACTACAGGTACATCAATAGAAAAGATAGCAGAATTAGTGAAAGCCATGGAGGAAATGTCCATCCAAGCTACAGAGCTAAAAAATCTTAAGGAGAAAGTGGCAAGCTTAGAAACTGACTGTCAACTTTCCAAATACAGCAGAAAGAAGAAGCACAGAAAGCCCTAAGGATGGGTGATAAGATTAAGGTCCTAGAGAAGGATCTAACATTGCAAAAGCCACTAGGACAAACTAAGGAGATGCTCTAGGCCAATATCATTGACTCTGTCAATGATATTTGGCCATCAATTCAAGTAATATTCGAGCAAGCAGAACTGGTGAAAGTGGCCACCGAAGCAATACAAAAGGTAAAGGAAGACTTAGGAGAACAGCCTGAGGTTGCGAATCAACTCATCCATTTCTTGAACAGCAAGAACAGGCATGAACTAGATGAGCTTGATGTGGAGGATAGAACAGAAGCCATCATTAAAATAAAAAAAGTTCTTTCTAAAAGAAACCTTATGCTTAACCTAGAGGAAAAATGCCATAACATGCAGGTTGGTATTGACAGATTCATGGCAAAGCTTCAAATTCTGAGGGATAAAGGCCTTCCCAGTCCCATGGTAATCAATGACAAACTTATGACCCAATTGGACTATGTTGACAAATTAGAGAAATTTTCCAAGGAACAGGCAAGCACTTCAGGAGTCAAAGCATTGCCAACAAGGAAAGTATTATATGATACTTTAGAAAATCTATTCTTCCTAGAGCATGAGGTGAAGCATCTATTTTTCACCAAGCCAAATTTTGCTAAATACACTGAGGCAGACGAGATATATAGAAGGATGCTCAAGGTAAAGTTACCTGAAGATGAATGGTGGGGAAAAATGACAGATTTACTATAAGTTACCACAGTAAATCTGAAGGCAGGTGAAAGGACAGATAGACAGGGTCAAAGAGTAACAGGTTAAAGAGTATCAGTAAAATATTAAAGACAAAGGTGATTCTAGCGTACAAATATCAGCCAGCTTAAAGAGCTTAAATTCAAACTGAAAACAGCCAGCACTATCACAATAAAAGGGACAGCATGATGCAGTTTTCCATCTGTCTCTATCTTCATGCTTGAAGATATTTTGATTTCCTAGATTAATTCTCAAATTGTTAAGAGATATTTTGTAAATATTTTTTGTATAAATACTTCACCTTTTGAAGTATTTGGTGTGGATTCAAAGACATTTCTATAGACATTTTCCTCTCAAGTTAAAGTGCTATTGTATCAAGACTGGATTGGCTTGTTGGATCAAGGAATAAAGTAAAGACATTTCACAGGATTCTTGTGTAAAGAGAAAACCAAATAAGTATTCTATCTCTCATGTGTATTATCGTTTTTCTTTATGTTTATTAATAATCATATGTGTTTATATGAAATCTGAATGGTAAACTAGGAATGATATTTCAGAATTGGCTTTAACGCTCTCTGTCTTGATTGTTTACATTCTTAATGTTTTCTGCTAAACTATCTTAGTTAGGGAATTCTTAAATGCTCCCTTACTTCCGTAGTTTCCCCCTCGGTCTATAGTAAAGGATTCTTAGTTGCCCTTTGCTCATGATCACCTCCTACTCTTCATCTTGATCCCGGTCTAAGGATTCTTCATTGCCCTTTCACCCTGGTTAGGACTACCTCATCCATTGAACCTAAGATTGCTTTTTGTTTCTCTAACTTGCCCTGTGAACACTCCCTTTAGTGATCTAGTCTGGTTAAGCCATTCTTTGATTGACCCCATAGCCCAATGGTTTGAAGATTTTGCTCCATCCATTTGTTCCTAGAATTCCACCACCCAACCAAATTCAACACTTTATGAACACTAAGAACTAGCCTAAAATCCCACCCAAAATAGGGTTAAATTATAAAAAGATAGCCCTCTCTGGACTTAGGTTGACTAGAACCCGAGTCTAAAATATTAGGTTTGTGGTTACCTCGAATTATTCTTTCTTTTGATAACTTCTAGGGAATACTTCTGAGTGATAACAAACATCATGATAAATTGTTGTTTTAAACTCTTTTGATGGTCTTTTTGCAAATGAGTATAACAACCTCATCTCTTTTGGAATAAAACTACCACTATTCTAGTCATTGTCTTTGTATCATGCTTTTCACCATCTTCAGCCATAGAATTTAGTTTTCATTTATCTCTACATTGTTTTTTATTTGAATGGTTTTTATTTAATTTTTAGTGTAGCTTTTCCCCAGTTTATACTCACAATTTTCATTTTCACACCAAACATAAGATAAATTGACATAGTGATTATGAGCCATAAATCAAATTGAATAATTTATTAGTTTAATTCATCGGTTTCACAAATTTGGATCATTGTCTATAAAAACAATTTAAATAAGAGTGTGTTTTACTTCTTTTTCTAATTAGTTTCAAAATAGACAACAAATACACTTATGTCTTGTCTAGGATGCATGACATTTGCAGTATTTACTATTTATTATGATGTGGATCAAACCAATCAAAAGTAGAGCTCTACAAAATGCACACAAATACAAATCTCTGACCAATTTTTTATGAAGCAATACATAAGCTTATTTATATGTTACATAAATAAAAATAACATAGAACATAGTTCAACACGATTTATGATAAACTCAACTTATTACAACAATATAATTTGTCAATCATTCACATCTTAACAAACCATGATAATAGAAAACCAAATAACAAATGATGACTATTTGTACTATGTTAATGTTGACATACAAGCAACCTATTACAATCACATATAAGCAAGTAATTAATATAATAACTAAATGTCTCTATTGTTCCTTCCAACAATAAGAGCATTGGCGTCTAATGCTCTCAAGAAAGGAAAAGTGTTATAGTTGATGTTGAATGAACCCTGTCTGAAAGATGGTATTGATAACAACAAGGTAGGAAATAGTGAAATATTGGCAAGTGTTTCTGTGAAGGACTATATCTATACGATGGTTTGTTAGAATTGTTGAACCATGATAAGTGTTAACAACATCAGGCATTCCCAATTGATTTAAAATACATGACAAAAAGAACTATGAAACTGAAGGGAAGCTTCAAGTGATGAACAATTTCAAACTAGGTTGTGAATCAGTGAGAAGAGACCATTAAATCTAAACTTCCAAATTATGAGATAACTTTGTAACGAGTGATATTTAAAGTTATTATAATATTCCTCCCATGGTAATTCATGGAGGCGATTGATACCAATGAAGAGATGTGTGAGAAAGTAAATAAAATGTCAAAGGATGTGACATGATATGAGGCGGTGTAGAAAATTTATCCAAAACTATTGAAATGACTAGAGAATACAAATGTAGGATTGAATGATCGTGTGTTATGATGCTAGATGAAGATTAAAGAGTGTCTCCTAAGTAAAGGAACAACCTAATGTGATAGGTCAAGTGTATGAAAGATAATATACCCAGTGTTATCTTAATGTAACATGTAAGTGTTGTTTAATCCATCATACGGGCCTTTTGATCATATTAATAGGGTTGGACAATAAACAAACCACAACAACCCATATCATTCACATTACAAGTGACTATATTCAAAAATTTAGGGCCAAAAGCAAATGACACGGTGCATGTGTGCATGATCTAAGGAAAAGGAACTCTTAACTTCCACCCAAGTGCATAAGGATGGGGATATGAGTCCACTAGCAACTGTACTTTGTCGAAGATGGTATTGGCAATCAAGTTGGATTGTGAGACATTGTCAAGGATATAACCGATGGAACCCTTGGGGGAAGCTCAAATGGAAAACGTCGTCATATGCAAAGTTAGAAAACCATGAGATTCAAGATTCAAATCCCCCGATTAACTTGTGTTTGTGGAGGAATCAAAATTGATCATATGTCACGTAAGTATGAAACTAGCCTAGTTATTGATTCCTCTAGTATAAAAAGGAAAGAAAAAAAAAAAAAAAAATCGATCAAAAATCATGAGAAAGATATACACACGTGATAAATAAATTAATTTAAGCTTCCCAAAAAATAGAATGTTGTAACAACGTGACCCTATTAAATCCTCCTTAACTCTTCATAGATCAGGTCTTCACTTAAAAAAACTTAATAAAAACATCACCATCTTCATAACTAAAAAACTATATAACCCGACTTTTAAAGTCACCTTTTTATTTTTTCATTTCCTTCTTTCAATAAGTTTCCTTAATATAATAAGGAACAATAACCTATAAATTAAAACTAGAATTCTACGCCATGATAAATTAAAACTAGACTTCTACACCATATGAATAACAAAATTTAACTATTTTTTTATTAAATAATAGATAAACTTATACTTGGTTACATCAAGAAAACTAACATACTTCTAATAGCATGTAGCTCAAACTACTTTGATAGAAAAAATAAACTTATTACAACAATAGAATTGGTTAATAATCACATTTCAAGTAACTAACATAAGAGGAAAACAAATAACAACTTATTACGATAGGAAAACAAATAAACCACTCATAACAATCATATAAACCACTCATAACAATCATATAAAAGTAAGCAACCAATATAGAAATTAAATATCCCTATCATATGATTATAAAAAAAAATTATAATATTTTTATATTAAAACGCATTTATTAAATTTCATTTTATTTTATATATTTAATTTGATAACTATAATTAAACTTCTACCATAATCTAAATATTATATAGCTATAAACCACTTAGGACAGTCGTATACAAATAAGTAACGAATATAGTGATTAAATATCCCTATCATAGTATTTTTATTTACTTACATTGAAATGAATTGTTGTTGAAATTTTAGATTATGTAAAAATTATAATATTTTTATATACAATTTTTAACTTTAATTGGAAATTTGTATATTTTTAAAAAATATTTATTATATTTTATTTTATTTTAAATATTTGGTTGAATAAACATGTATATCATTAAAAAGCATTTACTATATTTAATTCAATCAACATTTGATAAATATAATTGGTATGATTTAAAATTTAAATTTACAGGGATTATTTTAAATTTAATTAAAATTTAAAATCAATATAAATTTAAAATATCATAATTAAATAAAAATTAGTTATAAAATTAAATAATTTTAAAATTACAATATTAAACAATTTTATTTAATTTATTAATGCATTTATAATCTTGATTTTTCATAATAGTTTAAATTATTAAAATTTCCTTTAATACCTAGTTGACCCTGATTAGGATGTCGCTGCTAGAAAATGTCGATGAAAGGACAAGTATGGCTCTTCTAACATCTTGATCATGTGCGGGAGGGTATGAGGACAACCCACACCACCTAGATCACCATTATGACATTTAATTCCACCCTCAGGATGATACTTTCCCATTCTAGAGTGGGGAGGATGGTCTTGTCTCCAAATACATTGTTGACCTTATATGTGGGAATAGTGTTTGCCTCTTACTATTCAACTTCGGGATTTGTTTTTCAATTTTAGCCTATGAGTTGCTATGTGTCATAGTTTAAAGGTATTTATGAAAAGAGAGTCAAAAGAGCTAAAGTTTTGTAAATATATGTGTTGTAAAGGGGGTCTTTGTACCCAAAATCGAATTTGTGAGAGTCTAAAGTCCATGAGGGGGTCATAATTTCAAAATTGTGCCCATGGAGGGAAAAGGAGTTATTATGGAAGTGTAGAGAGGTCATGTCATGAGAGATGGTCATCATAGGTCAATTTGCTAAAGTCATTTCCCTCATAAGAGTTAGTTTGAAGAGTCAGTTATTGGTTAAATATTTCATGTCCTTTTCATTATTGCAAAAAGTGCCCCTCTCATCACATCCTTCACATCATCAAGTGGCTTATTATCATTTCCAAAGGAGACCTTGGGTGGTATGAAAGTTTTAAATTTGTTGTGAAGTCTCTCATTATTACCCCATTCAAAGTTGATACTAGCTTTGAAGAAAATTTAAAGGCTAAAGAAGTGAGTTGCAGGCTTAGACATACAATTTCTACCCATTTGTTGTGCAAGTTGCAAAGGTCCCTAATTTTGGTGAAGTGTGGGAGATTTTGTAGTTTTGAAAGCATGGAAAAGGTGTTATAATGTGTACGTAGGTGATAAGTTTGCTCCTCAATCAGTTTGAAGCAAAGAAATCAATTTCAAATCTGAAGTTCAGAGTTTGTTGCGCATCTGTTGCGAAAGTTGGAGTCAGTTATATTGAAGGTATGTAGGAATTGAAAAAACAACTTCAGGGGTTCTACATCATCACACTTCCATTCAAAACATACCCATTTTCTCTGTTTTTCCAGGAACGTTCTACAACCATATCAACCATGGAGGTTTGCCACACTGCTACGAATTTGCTGCGAAATTGACTTTTTTTTCATCATTTTAAAAAATGTTGTTTGACCAAAGGAAAAAGAATTTCAAAAAGAAAAAGAAAAAATTTCAAGAACGGGAAAAAAAAAACAAAAACCTCCTTTAGTTTATGCACAGGTGTCATATATTGGAAGATTCAAATGCATGTTTACAGTATATTTTTCAGGTTTTGGAATTTCCTATTTTAGTTATGGTGTTTGGGTGCAGATTGTGAGGAGTTGGAGAGGAACTTTTGGAAACTAAGAGAGGTTTCTCTCAAGGACACTCTCATATACAAAAAATCTCTTATTTTTTCAACATTGGTCGGTATTTATGATATATGAGCTCGTTGTTGAACCCTATTTTTCCATAAATTCGGTGCCCTCTGCTGCGCAAACATATCAGTCAACTATATTTTGGAAAATTTCGAAATTTGGAGCTTCTAGAATTCATTTTAGTTGTTCTATAAGTGTTGATAAATTTATAATCATGTAGTTTGAGTTGTTAAAAAAAGATGTATTGTTTGCGTTGATGTTTCTAAATTGTAATAGCAGTTTCAATTTTTTTCTACATAGCAAGTGAAGATGCATTGCATCTAAACCATTCAACTTTTGTGAAGTGAATTAGACCACCTATAGTGGTAAACTTAATTCGTCATTGTATATAGTGATGTAAAGACATGGAAAATAGTTCGGGTTGGTAGTGTAAGAAGTTAGTCTACATTTTCTACACATTTTGTATCATTCTCCCAAGTGAAAAGAAGCAGGCAAATGCAGTTTTTGGCAGAGATTTTTGTCTCACTACTTATTGGTATATGTGTTCCTTTGTGTTCTGTTTCTAATATATATTTCCATGATGTAAACATTCTCCATGCTCAGCTTGAAAAGAATATCTCAAAATTCACTTAGTGCTCTGTTTTAGATCAATTGATCATATGTGTTTTCTTTTCTTCTATGGAAATATGAATTCATCAATATTTTGATGCTCTAATTGTCATCCTTTCTGATGCTGCACTCATCCACTCACTACAACGAGATTTGGTTAGATATCAATAGGCCTGCCTATCTTTCCCCTGCTCAAAATCCCATCATATCCCTTATTCACTTGAACCTAAAAACAATGGTATGATATGAGGTAGATCTACTTTCTTCCACTTACCTTCAAACAACAACATAAATTCACCTTTTTTATCCTTATAGCCAACCTAAGATCAAGATTTTTCAGTCACTAGATTGACTGAAAGAAAACACAGTGAGAGAGCCCTCTCCAAGGCTAGTAGGGTTGGATCCTAGCCTAGAAGATGTTTTTGGTTACCTACGAGTTTTCTCTCCTCGGCCTAGGGAAAATTATGGAGTGATAAAACTAAAGGAAAAATTTCCCCGCCTCATTTAGTAAAGATTTCAGGGACAAAAATTCTCCCTAAATGGGGAGGCATTATCCAAGTTAGGTCATTCTATTATTTTCTGTCTATATCAATGCTCTTAGAGTGGAAAAATTAAAGGAATTAACTTTCATATATTTTTATTAATGGGGCTCAATTTGGAGAATTGAGGTACAAAACCTTCCAAAGGAATTTTGAGGCCTTAGACGAAGTTTTTTGGAGGGTCTAAAAGCTCTTGTTCATGATGACATATGTAACTAGGTTTGGTCTTCATACGTACTCTTGATTATTGTTTATTATAAAATGAAAAAGAATTTTTTTATATTATTATTATTATTTTGTAGCATGGGTTTCATGCTTAAGGTCATTTTATTCTAAGTCAAAGCACCCATTGAGTGATTATAGGTTTTCTCATTGAGTCAAGAAGTCAAAGATTCATTGTCAAATGTATAAGACCCCATTGGGAATTTTGTAATATGTTAAAAGAATTATTTTTGAGTCAAAGTGTCAAAATACCCCTATAAGACCAAGTCGGCCTGGCAGAGAAGAAGTCGCCCTAATTAAGCCATGTTGTCCTCCTTGCAAGCCTATATAGAAGAGTGTAATCGACCTCCTATGGACACCCACTCACTTCATTCATCAATCAAGCGAAGAAAAATAATAAGAAATCAAGTGAAGGAGAAAGGAAGAAGGAAGTTGAAGTTTTTTTGTTTCTACACACTCTCTCTCTCACAGGTGAAGACAATCTAGGGTTTCTGCAGCATCAAGGCCGAAGTTCTCAAGCATTAAGGAGAGGGTTGAAGCTGGAATAAAAGTGGAAAATTTGATCTCTCATAAGGCTTAAAAGAAGTAGTGGTTCAAGTGAAGGAAGGAGGAAGCTATAAAATCTCTAATTCTCTCACACATGTGAATTTGTAGCTGGTTGTTGGGAGCCGAAAATTTCAGATCTGCAGTGGGGGCCGAAATTCTGAAGCTCGGGGTCAAATTTGTGTTACTAGAAGAGATTTTACTTGGTTTGGCTTGGATAGAAGAAGCACGTCATCAAGAAGGTTTGAATTGACCTTGGAAGGGTATTGGTATTCGTCTAAAGGTCTTGGAATTCGTCATTTGAAGAATCTATAAGAAGAGGAGATTTGTGGGTTTTCCGCTCAAGAGGAGAGGTTTTGGCCCTAGATAGGAGCCTACATATTATGTCCTTATTTACTATTGATATTCATGTTTTGATAGTTTTTTATGATAAGAACAACATAATAAAAAGAAAAGAATAAGATAATAATCACAAAAAGTAAAAGAACATCACAAGCAATTATCAAGTCTAAGAGAAATCTCCTCTTTTGTAGTCCTATCGATTTCTCAACATGGTATCAGAGCTAAGGTTGAAAAAGGGAATGATGAAGATCACTACATCCTTGAAGAAGGCATTTAATTTCTCATTAAAATAGTTTTCTATGATGGCAAGTCACCTCACACAAGGCATCAAAATATTTAAGGATTTCTTGCCATCTATCAAGAATTATATGATCAAGATCTCCTATACAAAGGACGAAGGATTATTCTCAGCACTTACAAGTACTTTTGAAGATGAAAATATTTGGGTAATTGACAGTGGAGAATCTATACATATGACAGGTGAATGTAGACAACTATAGACCCTATCAAGAGGAAAAACTTCTTATTCGGTCAAACTTGGAGACAATAAGAGTTACACAGTCAGAGGGGTTGGATCAACTTCATTAGAGATAGAAGATGGAGGGAACATGCATCTCAACAACATTCTCTTCGTTCCAAGTTTGAAGAAAAAATTACTTTCCATTTCATGTTTAGAAGATAGAAGAGATAGAATTGCATTTATAGATGGAAAATTTATGGTATGGGATAAGGGCTCTAGCATCAACAGTGAAAATGTTATTGGGATTCATGAAGGAAGGCTCTACATATCACTTCCTCCTCTCTCTCAAGATTTGGTTCACATTGAAGTCAACCCATGTTAACTTTGGCATAGAAGGTTTGGACACCTTCGTTACAAAATCTTACCAACTCTTTAATGGTGAATGCCATCCCTGAACTAAATGAGGATCATGAAGGAATTTGTAAGGGATGTGAATTAAGGAAAAATCTAAAGAAACCATTTGGAAGCAGTGCTTCAAGATCTAAATAAATCATGTATCTCATTCACTCTGATGTTTATGGTCCTATGTCTAAAAAATCACTTGGAGGTCATCTATACTATGTGACTTTCATTGATGACCACTCAAGGAAGACTTAGATTTATTTACTTAAGTCCAAGGATGAAGTACTTGAAAATTTTCAAGAATTCAAAGCAGAAATAGAGAATCTTATAGAAAGAAATATCAAGGTACTAAGATCCTGAAAATAGAGGAGAATATACATCAAAGGAACTTATAGCTTTCTGTAAGGAGGTTGGAATTAAGAGGGATTTGATAGTCCCATATAATCCATAACAAAATGGAGTAGCAGAAAAGAAGTATCATACAATTGACGAAAGTATTAGAGTTATGTTACATGATCAAGACTTACCTTAATTCCTATTGGGTGAGGCATCCAAAATAGTTGTCTATATTCAAAATCAAAGTCCTCACCAGACACTTGCAACATGACTCTTGAAGAAGAATTTACTAGAAAAAGACCATGTGTAGATCACCTTCGAATATTTGGCTTTTATGTCTACATTCACATTCCAAAAGATAAAAGGAAGAAATTGGATCCAGCAAGCTTAAAGGGCATATTTGTTGGCTATAGTAACTCTTCAAAGGCATATAGGATCTACATAAAGGAAGGGCACCGAATTGAAGTAAGAAGAGATGTAATATTTGATCAAAGCATCACATATAAGAAATCTAAATATCTCCTAATTAACTTTGATAATGGATAACTACCTATATTGAAGAATATCCAAGGGAAGAAGAAGATTTGAATAATGAAGAATAAGGTCCCCGTGAACTTGTGCACTAAGTCATAATCCCTAAAAATCAGAAAAAACAAACATTTTTAAATTAGACTCTTCAAGGAGCAAAAGGACATGCTACAATTAAAGGTACATTTAGGGAAATCAAGAAGCCTAAAAGATATTCAGGGTATGTAACCTATATAAAAATTTTAATTAAAGCAAAACCATCCATTTTGAAGAAGATGTCAATGATCAAGAATCAAAAGATGTTATAAATGAAGAATATCAATCTCTAATGAAAAATGGAGATTGGGAAATTGTTCTTAGGTTGGATGAAAAATATGTGGTAACTTCCAAATGGCTCTAAAAGATTAAGCATGCAGTAGATGGAGGCGTTGATAAGTACAAATTGTTATCACTTCGTAATTTCCAAAGGTTGTGAGAGAAACCCAAAAGTAGCCACAAAACCACTTTGGAAGTTGGGATCTAGCCCTTCCAACTTCAGAGAGGGATCTCTCGATATGACTTAGATTTGTTGTTTTGAGATATTAACCACTTTGGAAGTTGGGATCTAGCCCTTCCAACTTCAGAGAGGGATCTCTCTATATGATTTATATTTGTTTTTTTTTAGATATTAGGCTAGTTTTTGAGTTCTGAGTTTGGATTTTTCAAAGATTTGGTTGAAACTGTAAGGACAATCCATTGGGCAATGGAGTCATAAGCCTTCGAGTGATCAAACACAAGAATGACAGAATAGATGTAACAGGGCAAGGTAGGCAGGCTTTTGGATCTTTAGAGAATTTATGGGATGAATGGGATGAAAAGATTTAGATTCAATTAAACATAGAGCATGCTAGGATGAATTATATATTTAATATCAGAGTGAAAACATAAATATTGTTTATAAGCCAGAGCAATGTGTATTTAAATAAATTCAGCCCATAATCTTCTTTAAACAATAGAGATGAAAGAACATATGGAAAACTGGAAAATAACATTTTTACAAGAGAGGAAACTTCACCAATTCCTTGACATGGGAATCCTGGAACAAACTTTATATATTAATGGAAATGATCACTTCATTACATGCACATCTTTACATCAAGGATCTCCTTTCTTCATATGAGTTCCAACCCTTTGTACTTCGATATATGAAGTATTTATACAATTATCAAAATATCTTGATTTAAAATATCAAGATGTTTCTACAAATATCCTAAAAATTGTTTACAAAAATAGTACAAGAATATAGGAGCATTAAACAGGTCTATGGCACTAATATTGAGGATTCTGGTGATGACTTGGACTGAAATTGCTTTGTTGTTGATACATTCATGCCCTTGAAATCTAGAGCAGTTGATTTTCTGCCATTTGTCTTTCAACTGATAATTTTGTGCCTTAAACCCCGAGGTTTGTGAAGTTGTCCCTAAAAATTTGTCAATTTCTTGAATTTACTAATGATGTTATGTCACTTTTTGACAATGCTTTACCAATTTCATAAAATATTCTAGAAAGAAATATTTTATAAATGTTTTTCAAATATTCCTTAAATGAATTTCATATTTTTCTATTTTCATGAATTTACTAAATGAAATCCTCAAAATATCTCCTCAAATAATTGGCTCCCGTAAATCCATAGATTATTTGAAATTATGTCTTGTTTTGAAATCTTTTAAATCCATTCCTTGTTTTTCCTTCTCATGGATTTTCAAAACTATGTGTTGTTTTTCCTTCCCATGGATTTCCAAAACCATGTGTTGTTTATCCATGTGTTTTTGTTTTTACTTTGCCTTTTACTGTTGTAAAATATTTGAATAAATATTTACACAATCTTAAGTTCCTGTACATTTTTCATTCATAATGCATTTTCCTTCCTCATATCATAAGTGACTTTTCACTTTGGCTCAATTTCTTTTGTCAAAATTCATTTTTGTTGAGAATCCTTTTACTTTCACCTATAACCTCATTTCACACTTGTAAGTCTCATTTTTACCTCGGTCTTGTTCACCTCAGTCTTATTCTTACTTAGCCTGACATCCATAAAGTTATTTTATAAATATATCACCCAAGCTTCAGAGGAATCCAAGCTCCAACTTTAGAGAAATTCGATTAATCAAACGGAACCATTGACCTTCCCGCCATACATCATAAGGTTAGGTAGTAAATGGTTTAGGAGGGGGGTTCTGAAATTAACAGGAGGGTGATCACTGTAAAAAGCAGTAAAGTGAAAAACATTTTTCGGGAACCCCACTTGGTTAAATGTCAAAAAGGGGCCCCCTAAATCCATCAATAACCATCCATTTATTTTGCACATATCTCTAGGCATGAAAGATTAGGGTGATTTAATAGTTAAGTGTCGGGTGGGGACACAATTTACTTTGACTTTATGGATTTGACTTGTGACTTGACGTATATAATATGATTATGAAGTGGGAATTTAATGGATACGGTAATTTTAATGGCAACGTGGAAATGGAAAGAGATAAGGTGGACTATAGGATAAAGTAAGATGAATATAGGTAATATATGAGGCAAATATATGACAGAATGAGTGGGAGATGAGTGTAGTTTTATTTTATAAAATATTATTCTATTTAAAATATGAAACCAAAATAATATTTAAATATAATGATTTTATATCCCAAATAAAATTAATTTAAACTTGAATAAAATTTTGATGAGGGCAATTGAAAATTTGGGTATAAAAGCCAATTTTGTTTATTTTGTCAGACCCTCATAAATGAGCTTGAAATTCTGCATACCAAACTAAGCATGTCTAGGGCATAAATTTTGCCAAAATTTATCGTGTGCTAACACAAAGCAAGGTTTGTGGCTAGGGGTTTCTCTCAACAAGAAGGCATCAATTATGAAGAGACATTTGCACCTACAACTAGATACACCACTATAAGATTGTTGGTCTCTTTGGCAGCATCTATGGTATGGAACATCTATCAAATGGATGTCAAAACAACATTCTTGAATGGTACTATCGATGAAGAAGTGTGTATTGAACAACCCTTGTGATTTTAAGTACATAATAGAGAAACTCATGTCTGCAGGTTAAATAAATAACTTTATGGCCTCAAGCAAGCTCCAAGGACTGAGTATGCTAGGATGAACACATATCTACAAAGATTGGACTTTTCAAAGAGTTTTGTTAATCTAAATATTTATATCAAAGTAGTGAAGGATGAACCATACATCATTCTTCTATATGTGGATGATCTTCTCATAACATGTGTGGATGGTTGTATTCAAGAATGCAAGAGACAATTGGCAGTGGAATTCGATATGAATGATCTAGGGCTGATGCACTATTACTTGGGGTTGGAAGTCTGAAGAAACCTGGTGAAATATATCTAGGTCAAGGGAAGTATATAATTAATATGCTACAAAGTTTTGGCATGATGGATTGCAAACTTATGAAAACCCCCATGATCACAAACTTGAAGAGGTTGAGAAGTTCTTATTCAAGCCTTGTGATCCTACAAGTTATAGAAAATTGGTTTTCTATTTGATGTATCTTGTGAACACTTGATGAAACATTTGCTTTGTAGTGAATATTCTTAGTCAATTTCAGAATGAACCTAAACATGACCACTGGATAGTAGCCAAGCATATATTGAGATATTTGAAAGGAACAATACATTAATGCCTGAAGTATGATAGAAATAATGATATCCAATTGATTGGATATACAGATTATGATTAGGGAGGCAGCAAGAAATATGGAAGAAGCACTAGGATGTTTTATCTTGTTATCCTCTATGATATCAAGGATAAGTAGAAAGCAAGGATCAATTTCTTTGAGTAATGTTGAAGTTGAATTCATTGCAGCATGTGAAGTTAATAGAGAAGTTGTTTGTTTGAGGAAGTTTTTATCCGATTTGTTTGAAGGACCAATGGAACCTGCAATTATACATTGTGACAAAACATGTTACATCAGATTGTCATAAGACCTTGTATTCCATGGAAAAATGAAGCACATAAACAATAAGTATTATTACATAGGAAATTTGTTGCAATATGGAGTGTTGCAGCTACATTATATCTCTATCGATGAGAAAGTAGCTGATATTTTTACAAAATCTCTTCATAATAAGAAAATTGTGTATTTGAGAAACAAGCTTGGATTGGTTGATATGTCCTCCCTTGTTGATATGGAGAGATAGACACATCATTCGTGTCTTCACTTTGTGAAGAAAGAACGGAGGATTGGGTAAGCATCTGGTTTCCGATACTCTTTGAGGAGGAGGTAGGGAATCCAATAGGTAAGAGTAGTCAAAGAGTAAATTCCTTGAGGATGCATTAATCCAAGACAAGAATGGTCCTAGAAGGACATACCTTGTGAACATCTAGATGGGGTATGTGCCTTAAGAGACAATGCTAGTTGGTATAATGACATGCAATGAGATCAGCTGAAGTAATAGCTTATGAATGACTTACCAATCTTACTCTTCTTATGAGATCTCTTCAATATGAGAATTCCATGTACCATTATGAATACTTCCCTAGTTAAGAGGGAGTGTTGAAATATGTAACTAGGTTTGGTCTTCATATGTACTCTTGATTCTTATTTATTATAAAATGAAAAAGAAATTGTTATTATTATTATGTTGTAGCATGGGTTTCATGCTCAAGGTCATTCTATACTAGGTCAAATCACCCATTGATTGCTTCTAGGTTTTTTCATTGATTTAAGAAGTCAAAGAGTCATTGTCATATGTATAAGACCCCATTGGGCATTTTGTAATATGTCAAAAGATATATTTTTGTGTCAAAGTGTCAAAAATACTCCTCCAAGACCAAGTTGGTCTGACAGAGAAGAATTCGACCTAACTAGGGCATGCCGTCCTCCTTGGAAACATATATATCAAAGAGCATTCGACCTCCTATGGACGCTCACTAACTTACTCATCAATCAAGTGGAAAACACGAAGAATAAATAAATCAAAGGAGAAAGGAAGAAGGAAGTCAAAGTTTTTGGGTTTCTACAATATCTCTCTCTCTCTCACATGCGAAGATAAGCTAAGGATTTTGTAGCATCAAAGTCGAAGTTCTCAAGGAGTAAGTAAAAGGGTCGAAGCTGGAAGGAAAGTGGACAATTTGATCTCTCATAATACATAGAAGAATAAGTATTCCAAGTGAAAGACAGAGGTAGCTCTAAAATCCCTAATTCTCCCACACGTGCATAGTTGCAACTAGTTGTTGGGGGGCAAAATTTTCAGACCTGCAGTGGGGGCCAAAATTTTGAAGCTGGGGGTCAAAATTGTGTTGCTAGAAGAGATTTGAGTTGGTTTAACTTGGATAGAAGAATCACATCATGAAGAAGGTTTGACTTGTTCTTGGAAGGGTATTGGTCTTGTTCTAGAGGTCTTGGAATTCATCATTTGAAGAATCTATAAGAAGAGAAGAGATTTATGGGTTTTCCTACCAGGAGGAGAGGTTTTGGCCCTAGATAGCAGCCTACACCTTGTGTCCTTGTGTACTATTTAAATTGATGTTTTGGTATTTGTTTGATGATAAGAACAACATAATAATAAGAAAAGAAGAAGATAGTAATCAAGGACAGTAAAAGAACATCACAAGAAGTTATCAAGTCTAAGAGAAATCACCTCTTTTGTAGCCCTATTGATTTTTCAATAGTTCATACCCCCTGGTCTTATTCTATACTTAGATATATTTCAAATAGTGCAAGAATCACATTAAAGAAAGTTCAAATAGAAAAGCTATGCCTCTTATATGTTGATGTACCATGTTGACCACAATAGTACAATTGGATACCGTGTCAGCCCTCATTACTCATGCATATAAGGATATCCATGTCTAGACTTTGAAGAGGACTCTAAAAGGTTCAATCCCATAACTCTAGTTAAGGGTTGAGGGAGTCAAACTTTGCCCTAGTTAGCTATTAGGTTATGTTATACACATGGTCACTAAGAGGAGTAGGAGTTCCATTATATGTTATTGTATTTTCTCCATCTTTGAGTAGAGAAAATGGTATTGGGAATAAAAAGAGTAAAACGGAGAGAGTTAGGATTCTATAATAGCCATATAGGCCAAAAGTCTTAGGTAACTCCATAGAGAGTACCTTCTTATTCGTACTTCCAAATTTTCCATACAAGAGAAAATAGAGCAAAGTAGCCTCACCTTATAGTAGGTTTTCCTCTGCAAGGGTTTCCTGGGGAAAATATTTGTCTCTATTGAGGATGGTTTGTGTACTTATTTATATTTACTATTTCTAACATTTTAGCTAATTTAATTAATGAAGCAAAAAAAACCACTAGTTAAAGAATTTAGAATCTTAGGAAATATTAACAGTAAAGATTTCAACATTTTTATCAGATCATTTGTGATGAACTATTCCAGTGGAATATCCATGGAAATTTATAGATCATTTTCTATTAGAGTTTTGGCATTGTTAGGTTCCTATACCAAAAGGAGTCATAATTTTTGAATGGCTGAGATTAAACCTATAATATGTACATACCTTTGCTTTTTTGCAAATTTTTTCCATATTGAAAAAATCAAAAAATGTAAAGAGGGTATGTCCTAAAAGAAAAATCAAAGGACAAAAAGAATAAAAAGGTAAAAAAAGATAGAAAAAAAAAAAATATATATATATATATATATGAACCCCAAGAAAAGAAAAGACCATGAAAGTGAGCAAGCCAAAATGTCACTCCTAGTTACTTTTATGCAGAATAAATGATTGTGTGCAGCTTGTAATATTTGCCACAATCCATGATAGCCAAAATGTCTAAAGCTTGGCTAATTCATGTTTTCAATTTCGTGTCTATCAATAGAGAATAAAGATCTGACCACAGTATAATCTTGGCAAATAATTATATTAGGTAGAGTGAATAAAAGGAGCTCAACTGTTTAATCTGAGCCCTTGGATGTAATAAGGCTAGACTTAGTTAGATTGTCATTGTAAAAGAAAAGAAAAATGTTTTGATAAGGGTTTGCCAACTTAAGTGCACCCTAATAAAGAGAAGTAAAAATGGTAGGGTGAGTAGATGGGTAAGTAGAAGAAAGGTTGCAAAAATTATGATGATTGTTACACAAAAAAGCATATCAATCATTCTCATCATGAAAGTTCCAAATGTGAATGGGCAATTGAGAATGTGTAAAACTTACAAAGGCAATTAATTAAATTCCCTCGTTCACTTCACTTTTTACTTAACTAATTTCCCAAAATAAGTTTTAAGCACCCAAAATCTTAAAGTCAAAGGGGCTCAGAGCATTTCTATGACTTCTGGAGGGACTAGACTCTCTGCCTAATGACTTACAGGTCCTAAGTACTAAAAACCCCCTCATAATCATTCACCCCCTTCAATTCACTCATATTCCCAAATAAATCCATTTTCTTGAGAAAAACACCATTTTCCTAAGGAAAAGTCATTTTCCCCTAAAAAACCCCTTTTTTCTAAGGATAAAATCTTGTTATCCTAGGAAAAGTGATCACCCCCATGAAAAATACCCCTTTTCTCAAAAAACCCAAAAATACTTTTAGCCTAAGTCATACTATATGTGTGCTAAAAGAAAACAAAGGCAATAGATACATTACACTTAGCGCTTTTTCATTCTCCACCATTATCATATTAATTGCTAATGTTTATATGTATAATAATTCCCGAAAAAAAAGAAATAACACTTCCTTTATAGTTATAAATAAATCATTTTTATTAATACCCCATCCCCTAAAAGTTTGAAACATAAACTTTCTTAATACCACAACCCGACTAATGAGTTAATTAATCAGCCAGCAATTAATTAATAATCAAAACCCTCTGCCAATAAAATCACTCCCGATGCCCTAAACCCGCCTTAAACCATCATTTGATTAAAACCCGTCATGCTTAAATATTAGTCGGGCCCATCCATTACCCTTCGTACAAACTCCCCACCCCAATCACCGTGCGATCGCCTCCCCTTTAATCTAATGGTTATTAAACATATTGGGCGGCCTCAACACCCGAACTTTACCCGCCTGATATGGGTTGTTTTCCTTTGGGCCCTAATGCAACGCGACACTCGATGAGTGGGATCAGGCAGCCTCCCCCCAAAACCACCTAGCCCACAAAAGCGGTGCAAACAAACCTGCTTACCGCCCCCCGCTAAACAACGAAACATCATGCCATCCCGCTAAAAGACAAAAGTACTACTATTCCCATACGCCCACCAAATCATTGACTTTGTTAATAAAACAAAAAAAACCTGTTATTTTTGTTTTATCGTGGAAACAAACATGCCATACCTCCATGCACGTGACTGACGACGTCCAACCACTAACCTACAGAAGCCACTGAACTCCCAGTCCACCCTCCAGTTCACGTAGACCTTCTGCAATCGTGCTCAGTCACCTGTCGACCCATTCAGAGCCAAAATTCCCAGAAATTCTAGGTATTTATCCAAATTCACCAGAAACCCTGTCTCATTTCTAAACCAGTTACTCTATTGCTTGGAATTGATAAGAAATTAAGTGAAATAACTCCACTGCGACCCAAGACTACTCTGAATTGGAACCTAGTTGCCCTAATTGACTGAAAAACCCCATTACCCTCAAGAAACTGTAATTTCTATCCCTCATTCTTAAATCCACAAGAACTAAGAATGTCTGCCCCAATTGCCATGGATGTCAGGCCAATTACCACTCCTCACTGGGACTTGGATCACCTTCCCCTCGCTGATAAAGACTTCCAAATCAAGGACACCTCTATCCCTAAATCCCGTATTAAATTGTACTGTCGGTACAAGGACCAATACCTAAACCAAGCTGATAAAATAGGTATTTGGGAGTCTAGTTTGTCCAAGTATCAATTCCCTGAGGTGCACATTTTCCCTGAAATAATTCATTATTTCCATGCCAACTATATTCCCAATCAAAGGGCAGTGATGTCCCCTGACCAAACCATACTTTTCACCATCACTGCCAAGTCAATTAATGAAATGCTGCAATTACAACCAAGGCAGAGCTTAACCCCTATTTCAATTAGAGACGTACTAGACAAATTTCCCAATCTTACCACTGCCAAGATGCTGAAATGCTTCATGTTAGTGTCAGTCTTTGCATCCTTCCTCCAGTGATCAAACATGCTCTTACAAAGTGATTTTAAGGTGTCAAGGTCAAATTTTGTCATTTCAGTGAGTCTTCAAGTAAAATTTGGTCACTAAGTATTAGGTCTAGGGTTTGCTTTTACTCCTTTCAAAGTTGTCCTAATGTCAGTGCATGTCACCATTCAGCTAAGTGTACCATCATTCAAAGGGTTTTCATCATCATGTCAGGTTCCAATGGGTCATTTTACACCTTGTTCATGCTTCAGTTGTGCCTAGGTAAGGTTCATTTCCCCCTCCTATGGTTTTGAAGGTAATTTCTCTTGGATGGTCAAATCATCAGCAAACCTTGTATCCTAATGTTCATAGACCTTCCCCTATCCTTAATGTACCTTATTAAACACTTTATATCACTGATATCCCTCAAATTCTTCATTTTCGCACAAACCTTAGTTTCTTGCTACAACTTGACAATTTCCTAGGCTAGGCCTGTGTTTTGCCCTTTTGGACCCCTTCCCCTCACTCAATATTTGAAATTCCACTTTCCCCTACTTCATAACATCCCTGCCTACTTCAAAAAAATTTCTCAAGAATTTAGAAGCCCCTTATCCCCTTCATTTCACTTCATTTCGACAAATCCCTTGTTCCACACATCGGGATAGGTTTTACTCCAATGATGTTTCTAAGCAAGAAAAGATGAATTTGGGAAAACTGAGAGACTTTTTTGTCCAAAATAGGCCAAGGAAGAAAAACCTCCTTCACGTTTTACACAGGTGTCATGGTTTTAGAGAAATGTCAAAAAGACAGTTGTCTCAAGAGAATTGATGCACCTCTGAGGTGACCTTGGGCAAATCAAGATTTCTCCTAGCTTGGTTGGCCAAATGACTTGCTTGATGAGTCAAATGATAACTAGACATAAATAGCTTTCCAATGAGATATCATGAGATCAATTTGGAGTTGAGGAAGACCTTCAAAGGTTGACTGCAACAGCACTCTGCATTTAGGCAGCCTCATTTTGCACATTTTGACCAGTCTTGGGAAATTTGACTTTTGATAGGGAAAATGAACTCCAAATTAAGAAATTAAAGATGTTTTGGAAATCAGAATCAATAATATTTCCAACAAGCTATCCTGTACCCAATTTGGACACCGGGAAGGCCTCCAACATTGGTCTAAAAAAGGGCACTACGCATCAAATTAGTGGCGCTACGCACCAAATTTTGCAACACAGGAATTTTCATCTGATGCGTCGCGCCACCGATGCTACGAATTGAGTTGGCTAAGAATTTTGAAAAATGGCTTGCATTTTTGGATTTATCATGGAAAAATATGAATTCCCTCACATGGCCAAGAAATTTTGACAGGTTTTGAGCTTCCAAAAAGTCAAAAACACCTCAAAAATGACCTTTCTGCCCCTTTTTGGACACACAGGAAGCAGTGTTGGGAGAACTCAATTTTGGAAGGGAAAATGAAGACAAAATTTAGAAATTCCACTTGTTCTAGAAAGTAGATAGACATACCTTTCCAACAAGCCCACTTGGAGAAAATTTGGTGCACGGGAAGGCCTCCAAAATCAGCTACAAAAAGGCACTATGCATAGGGAAATCAGCGCGGCGCATAGGATAAAATTTGCTCATTTTGGCCAAAAAATTCTATTTTTCACCTAGTTTCTTCACAGTTTGACTTTTCTCTTTCTAATAGTCAAACTCATGATGTAATTTAATGTGAATTGATGGATTTTGATGTAATTATGCTAAATTTTCACTCATAGAGGTAGATTCATCATGAAAAAGTAGTTTGCAACTGAATGAATCAGTTTCCTAGGTTTTAGAGGCATGTTGTTCCACTGCCTACTTTTTAGTTCTTAGTTTAGATATTGTTGAAACAGCTCCTAAACTCATGAACTCGACCCCTAAAGCCTAGCATGATTTGTTTGATGCCTATATCTAGTAGTTTTTCAGTCATTGAGAAACGTTGGACTCTTGTGAATGTTTTGAGCATTATTGTACATTCATTTTCAGCAGTTTGGCAAAGGAATTGACCAGGGATTGCAGCACTTTATGGGATTCTTGTGGCAATTTGATTTGGTATTGTGTTTCCTTCTGTAATTGCAAGCTTACATATGTTTTATGTATGCCATCATCTCTCTTTTCTCATCTTAACTAAATCAAACAAGGATAAATGTAGAATTCATTGAAATTGCAGTGCTCTACCTAGGGTTTATTTAGTTATTTATGTTTTCAGATATTTGAAGAGGATCCCTGAGACTTTCATGCCCTCTCCAACTCCTCACAAGTCTAAAAGCTCTCCATCTCACTCAATTTGAAGTGCTAAACCATTTGCCTACCTCGCCCCATAGAGATCTCTGCAAGACTGTGTCCATTCCCCAGACCCAAATTTTCCTTTCACATTTGAGCCAGCAAATCAAAATTAAATTCATTCAAACTCCTTTGTGCACATACCTAGCCTAAAATCAGTCATCTCAAGCTTTATTGGCCATCTTTTCTGAGATTGACAAGGAGAGAGCCCTCTCCCGACCTGGTAGGACTAGCTACCAGGTTAAGCATGGTTTGATGTTACCCTAGATCTTGCCTTTCTCAGCCTGAGGTAGATTTAGGCCTTAACACTTCAGACCTTCATGAGGGAGGAAAAGCATGTCCCAACAGAACGTCCTCCTTATGTGGCTAGCATGTTTTCCCCATTTGGTCAAGATATAGTAGCAATGATCTCTTGTGTTTTAGGCTATACCACCAATGAGTACATAGATGAAATCATTTTAGCCTTCATGTTCATTTTTGCTCCAGGACAGCCCCCTACTGTCATGTATGATTATGCCAAGTACATAGCTGATAGGATGCATGAACAATTTTAGAGGATGAGTAATGAAAGTGTTTAAATATTCTTCAGTTTTGTACCACCTTTTCTTATACTATCAAGCTGACAAGTTCCCATTCACTCTCCAAAATCTTGACACTAAAGGTCATCCTAGGTCAGTAATTTTTTGGACTCCTTTGATACATAAGCATGATTCCACATATTCATACACAGACTTCATAGATCAGTTTGTACATCTTGTAGTGACCATGATGCTAGGAAGTCCTCCTCCAAGAATCAGCTCAGACATAAGGAGGATCCCGCAGCTATCAAAACAACACAAAGTGGGAGATTGGTACTTGTACCAAAATCACATAGAAATCAGGATCTATGGCTATGAGTTGGCCCCATATAAACTGCCCAGATACCTCCCAATGATAGAGTTTAGGCTTCTGTGATCCATATCAAGTTTATAAAGGATTTTTCGGCGAAGATCACATGAGACATCATTTGTCGACGCGTTTCGAACCAACCAGTGTGGTTCATCGTCAGGACAAGTTGAAGAAACAGATCCAGCTTAGCAGGTTAAATAGACAGAGTAAAGCCTCCAACGGCTAAAAAGACAACAGCTACTTTTGACTAGGTCCAGGGATCAAAACTCTATTTACTAAACAAGTTAACCTGGGGGGGCCTAGTCCATTAAATAAAATAATAATATGATAAAAAAATATTAATAAATAATTAAAATATTAAAAATAATTAAACAGTGATGTTCGATTAGTACCTAAAAATAATTCTTAATAATAGTTAGTTAAAGATAAATAATAAAAAATTATATCTAGGGAAAAAAAATAAAATAAATAAATAAATAAAAATTAATTAATTAATTAATCTAGAGAGTGTCCAGTCCCTTAAAAATGATAATAGTTAAATACCAATATTAATAAATAATTAAAATTTTAATAAATAATTAAATTTTCAACAAAGCAATTAGGTCCCCTAAGTAACTAAAAATAATTCAAAATTAAAATTCCAATTAATTATTAAATATATTAAAAATTATATAAAGTTATATTAAAATTTAAATATAATTCAAAATATGTTTAAAATTATATTTATATTAAAATTATATTTTAGTAATTAAAGTTATATTATCCTAGGGGACCAACCCCTAAAAAAAAAAAAAAAATAATAATAATAATAATAATAATAATAAAATTTATAAGTTTTAAAAATAATAATAATAATAAAAATTTAAAAAAAAAATTAATAATAATAAAATTTTATAAGTTAAAAAATAAAAATAAATAAATAAATAAATAAAATAAAAATCCTAATAATAATAATTCAGAATAATAATAGAAAAAAAAAAAAAAAGGACTAGGACGAGAGTGCTGGGACCCAACATCGACTAATTTTTCAACCATCATCTCTATTGAGATTACTCGAACTCTTTTCAATCTCAAGCGCCTCCCTAAATTTCCGATGATGGAAGTGCGAAACCTTAGCAATAACACGAGCTTCCTCAATACAAACATGATGATTGGTTTTCTCGACGTGCTCAGCTAAAGCGGAAGACTTAGTACGCCTATGCTTGAGATCTACTACATGCTCACTAATCCGTTGATTAATGGAGCGACCAGGTTATTTTATCTGGAGTACTACAAGCAGATAATCAATTCAGATGAGATACATTTGGTTAAAGCCAAAAAGAAGGCTCAACTAAGAATAAAAGATCAACTAGGCCCCTTTGTATGCAATAGTCGAGAAGCTGGAAGAGAAGTAGAAGAAATCCTTCAAAGACTCAAACTAAAACAAAGCTTCATATGGAGATATGATCCCTTTGATTTTGTTTGCAGTAGAAGATAGAAAAACAAGATGTCTCCCTGTATCCACCACAAAATCCCTGAAATATAAAAATATGCAAATCAATTGGAATGGGTGGAAAATACTCTAGTGGACAGAGATAGCACTGAAGTTGTTGTTGAAAATGCATTAATTAATCTAGAGAGGAGGCTTGATGAAGGTTCTTTCATACAGGTTCCAAGAGAATCTCAAGCACAAAGGGAATCACAGACACACGGTGAACAACAAGCAGAAGAAAGACCCCAGGTGCGAGAAGAGTTAGAACAACCAACCTTAGCAGAAGAACTGACTCAAACAACATTGTTGGAGCCCATCATGAGTACTCCCCCTATCATGCAAACTCCTGGAGAAAAACCTCAAAATAGACAGGGAGGAGGCCACTCCTTTAGGCAGATCCATTTCACAAACATATGTCAAAAGGCAAAGGTTAAATCCTTTCTCCGAGCAAGAATTCACAAAAGAAACAATTGGAACCACAAGCACAAAAAGAGAAGGGAGCAGGCATGCTACTCCCTCTGGAGGAACACAAGAACCTTCCACAACACCTACTCAGATGTTGGAAAGACAGCAAAGTGTGGAAGTGTCCTCATTCAGGATTCCAGCTGACCAAGACCAGGATATCAAAGAAAAGTACAAGGAAATAAAGGGCAGGAATGAAATCCTAAAAGGCCAAAGCTATGCACAGTACCTCAAAATGGTTCCCACCAACCAAACAAGGCTTATGTCAGCCTTTGATGTAAAAGAAGGCAAAATGCAGATGACTTTCCTGAAACCCACCACTCAGCAACCCAGATCAGTAGTTGACTACCAGAAGACAGATTTTGAAGTGCTGGCAAAGGATATACATCCTATTGACCAAATTGAATTGCATAAACAGACAGGAGAGATGGTATATTCCACTTTGACAAGCAAAGCCATTGCAGCCCACCAGTTACAGAATTCGCTGAATAATATATCAGCACAGTTTCAACTAGAAAAGGCCTCCTCACAAGCCAAGGATACTAGAATCAAGTCCTTGGAGGACTTAATCATAGAGTTGGGACATGATCCCAAAGATGTGAAGGTTGCAGAAAGGTTAATTAAAAAGAAGAATGATGACATAGTTGCTTTGAAAAAGCAGCTCAAAATTCCACATCTTCATCATCCACAAACAACAGAAGTCTTAGAGACTCAGAAGGAACAAGAAGAGCTTATGGACTTGGTCCTTAAGCTAAATGATCAGCTGAAAGAAATAGAGAAGGAATTGGACACATTGATTCAGTCTAAACAGAGTGAATTGGCCACCACTCCAATGACTGTTATTCCCACAGTTTCTACTGCAGTTCCCTCAACATTGGCATCCTCTTTAGCACCAACAACTCCACCTGCTATAGCAATTCCAATCACAATTGAGTCTACAACTGCAGGTACATCAACAGAAAAGATAGCAGAATTAGTGAAAGCCATGGAGGAAATGTCCATCTAGGCTACAGAGCTAAAAAAGCTTAAGGAGAAAGTGGCAAGCTTAGAAACTGACTATCAACTTTCCCAAATACAGCAGAAAGAAGAAGCACAGAAAGCCCTAAGGATGGGTGATAAGATTAAGGTCCTAGAAAAGGATCTAACATTACAAAAGCCAAAAGGACAAACTAAGGAGATGCTCTAGTGATATTTGGCCATTGATTCAAGTAATATTCAAGCAAGAAGAACTGGTGAAAGTGGCCACCGAAGCAATATAAAAGGTAAAGGAATACTTAGGAGAACAACCTGAGGTTGCAAATCAACTCATTCATTTCTTGCACAGCAAGAACAGGCATGATCTAGATGAGCTTGATGTGGAGGATAGAACAGAAGCCATCATTAAAATCAAAAATGTTCTTTTATAAAAGAAACCTTATGCTCAACCTAGAGGAATATTGACATAACATGTAGGTTGGTATTGACAGATTCATAGCAAAGCTTCAAATTCTGAGGGATGAAGGCCTTCCCAGTCCCATGGTAATCAATGACAAACTTATGACCCAATTGGACTATGTTGACAGATTAGAGAAATTGTCTAAGGAACAGGCAAGCACTTCAGGAGTCAAAGCATTGCCAACAAGGAAAGTATTATATGATACTTTAGAAAATCTATTCTTCCTAGAGCATGAGGTGAAGCATCTATTTGTCACCAAGCCAAATTTTGCTAAATACATTGAGGCAGACGAGATATATAGAAGGATGCTCAAGGTAAAGTTACCTGAAGATGAATGGTGGGAAAAAATGACAGATTTACTATAAGTTACCACAGTAAATCTGAAGGCAGGTGAAAGGACAGATAGACAGGGTCAAAGAGTAATAGGTTAAAGAGTATCAGTAAAAGATTAAAGACAAAGGTGATTCTAGTGTACAAATATCAGCCGGCTTAAAGAGATCAAATTCAAACTGAAAACAGCCAGCACTATCACAATAAAAGGGACAGCATGATGCAGTTTTCCATCTGTCTCTATATCCATGCTTGAAGTTATTTTGATTTCCTAGATTAATTCTCAAACTGTTAAGAGATATTTTGTAAATATTTTTTGTATAAATACCTCACCTTTTGAATTATTTGGTGTGGATTCAAAGACATTTCTATAGACATTTTCCTCTCAAGTTAAAGTGTTATTGTATCAAGACTAGATTGGCTTGTTGGATCAAGGAATAAAGTAAAGACATTTCACAGGATTCTTGTGTAAAGCGAAAACCAAATAAGTATTCTATCTCTCATGTGTATTATCATTTTTATTCATGTTTATTAATAATCATATGTGTTTCTATGAAATCTGAATGGTAAACTAGGAATGATATTTCAGAATTGGCTTTAATGCTCTCTGTCTTGATTATTTACATTCTTAATGTTTTTTGCTAAACTATCTTAGTTAGGGAATTCTTAAATGCTCCCTTACTTCCGTAGTTTCTCCGTCAGTCTATAGTAAAGGATTCTTAGTTTCCTTTTGCTTATGATCACCTCCTGCTCTTCATCTTGATCCCGGTCTAAGGATTCTTCATTGCCCTTTCACCCTGGTTAGGACTACCTCGTCCATTGAGCCTGAGATTTGTTTTTTGTTTTTCTAACTTGCCCTGTGAACACTCCCTTTAGTGATCTAGTCTAGTTAAGCCATTCTTTGACTGACTCCATAGCCCAATGGTTTGAAGATTTTTCTCCATCCATTTGTTCCTAGAATTCCACCACCCAACCAAATTCAACACTTTATGAACACTAAGAACTAGCCTAAAATCCCACCCAAAGCAAAGTTAAATTATAAAGAGATAGCCCTCTCTGGACTTAGGTTGACTAGAACCCAAGTCTAAAAGATTAGGTTTGTGGTTACCTCGAATTATTCCTTCTTTCGATAACTTCTAGGGAAGACTTCTGAGTGATAACAGACATCATGATAAATTGTTGTTTTAAACTCTTTTGATGGGCTTTTTGCAAATGAGTATAACAACCTCATCTCTTTTGGAATAAAACTACCACTATTCTAGTCATTGTCTTTGTATCATGTTTTTCACCATCTTTGAGCCATAAAATTTAGTTTTCATTTATCTCTACATTGTTTTTTATTTGAATGGTTTTTATTTAATTTTTAGTGTAGCTTTTCCCCAGTTTATACTCACAATTTTCTTTTTCACACCAAACATAAGATAAATTGACATAGTGATTATGAGCCATAAATCAAATTGAATAAATTTGTTTAATTCGTGTGTCTCACAAATTTGGATCATTGTCTATAAAAACAATTTAAATAAGCGTGTGTCTTACTTCTTTTTCTAATTAGTTTCAAAATAGACAACAAATACACTTATGTCTTGTCTAGGATGCATGACATTTGCAGTATTTACTATTTATTATGATGTGGATCAAACCAATCAAAAGTAGAGCTCTACAAAATGCACACAAATACAAATCTCTGGCTAATTTTTTATGAAGCAATACATAAGCTTATTTATTTATTACATAAATAAAAATAACATAGCACATAGTTCAACAAGATTTATGATAAACTCAACTTATTACAACAATATAATTTGTCAATCATTCACATCTTAACGAACCATGATAATAGAAAACCAAATAACAAATGATGACTATTTGTCCTATGTTAATGTTGACATACAAGCAACCTATTACAATCACATATAAGCAAGTAATTAATATAATAATTAAATATCTCTATTTTTCCTTCCAACAATAAGAGCATTGGCGTCTAATGCTCTCAAGAAAGGAAAAGTGTTATAGTTGATGTTGAATGAACCCTATCTGAAAGATGGTATTGATAACAACAAGGTAGGAAATAGTAATATATTGGCAAGTGTTTCTATGAATGCCTAGATCTGTACGATGGTTGGTTAGAATTGTTGAGCCATGATAAGCGTTAACAACATCAAGCATTCCCAATTGATTTAAAATGCATGACAAAAAGAACTATGAAACTGAAGGGAAGCTTCAAGTGATGAATAATTTCAAACTAGGTTGTGAATCAGTGTGGAGAGACCATTAAATCTAAACTTCCAAATTATGAGATAACTTTGTAACAAGTGATATTTAAAGTTATTATAATATTCCTCCCATGGTAATTCATGGAGGCGATTGATACCAATGAAGAGATGTGTGAGAAAGTAAAGAAAATGTCAAAGGATGTGACATGATATGAGGCAGTGTAGAAAATTCATCCAAAACTATTGAAATGACTAGATAATACAAATGTAGGATTGAATGATTGTGTGTTATGATGCTAGATGAAGGTTAAAGAGTGTTTCCTAAGTAAAGGAACAACCTAATGTGGTAGGTCAAGTGTATGAGAGATAAGATACCCAGTGTTATCTTAATGTAACATGTAAGTGTTGTTTAATCCATCATACGGGCCTTTTGATCATATTAATAGGGTTGGCCAATAAACAAACCTCAACAACCCATATTATTCACATTACAAGTGACTATACTCAAAAATTTAGGGCCAAAAGCAAATGACACGGTGCATGTGTGCATGATCAAGGAAAAGGAACCATTAACTTCTATCCAAGTGCATAAGGATGTGGATATGAGTCAACTAGCAACTGTACTTTGTTGAAGATGGTATTGGCAATTAAGTTGGATTGTGAGACATTGTCAAGGATATAACCGATGGAACCCTTGGGGGGAAGCTCAATTGGAAAATGTTGTGATACGCAAAGTTAGAAAACCATGAGATTCAAGGTTCAAATCCCCCGATTAACTTGTGTTTGTGGAGGAATCCAAATTGATCATGTGTCACGTAAGTATGAAACTAGCCTAGTTATTGATTCCTCTAATATAAAAAAGGAAAGAAAGAAAAAAAGATAAATCGATCAAAAATCATGAGAAAGATATGCACACGTGATAAATAAATTAATTTAAGCTTCCCTAAAAATAGAATGTTGTAACAAGGTGACCCTATTAAATCCTCCTTAACTCTTCATAAATCATGTCTTCCCTTAAAAAACCTTAATAAAAACATCACCATCTTCATAATTAAAAAACTATATAACCCAACTTTTAAAGTCACCTTTTATTTTTTCATCTCCTTCTTTCAATAAGTTTCCTTAATATAATAAGCAACAATAACATGATAAAAACTAGAATTCTACGACATGATAAATTAAAACTAGACTTCTGCACCATATGAATAACAAAATTTAACTATTTTTTTATTAAATAATAGATAAACTTATACTTGGTTATATCAAGAAAACTAACATACTTCTAATAGCATGTAGCTCAAACTACTTTGATAGAAAATCTAAACTTATTACAACAATCGAATTGGTTAATAATCACATTTCAAGTAACTACCATAAGAGGAAAACAAATAACAACCTATTACGATAGGAAAACAAATAACAACCTTTGAAGATTTGTCCTCCATTGATTTTCACACATAAACCACTCATAACAATCATATAAAAGTAAGCAGCCAATATAGAAATTAAATATCCCTATCATATGATTATATAAAAATTATAATATTTTTATATTAAAACGCATTTATTAAATTTTATTTTATTTTAAATATTTAAATTGATAAATATAATTAAACTTCTACCATAATCTAAATATTATATAGTTATAAACCACTTAGGGAAATCATATACAAATAAGTAACGAATATAGTGATTAAATATCCCTATCATAGTATTTTTATTTACTTACGTTGAAATGAATTGTTATTGAAATGTTAGATTATATAAAAATTATAATATTTTTATATACAATTCTTAACTTTAATTGGAAATTTGTATATTGTTAAAAAATATTTATTATATTTTATTTTATTTTAAATATTTAGTTGAATAAATATGTATATCATTAAAAAGCATTTACTATATTTAATTTAATAAATATTTGATAAATATAATTACGCTGTAAGGTGTTCCCTCTGAAATTAACTTCTTTCTCTGCCCATCTATCATCCTTGTACGCCATAAGATCCTATGTTAGACGATTGCAAAAGTTTCAACCGTTCGATCAGAATGGTTACAAAATGGTTACAAATTCGTTTGGGAAACGGTTTGTGCATTGGATAGCATAACCAATTACAGCGTGGTATCAATCTCATTACTTTTGGCTTCGTAGTGTCCGCAGAGCGCAGGAGGAGAGCAGTGGCCTCAGAGCGCAGGAGGAAAACTGGAGTTGTGACGCCCGACGAGTACAACGACGCAACTTTCTGGGTGTACATTTCGGACATCAGCGTTGCAGAGCGCAGGAGGAAAACTGGAGTTGTGATGCCTGACGAGTACAACGACGCAACTTTCTGGGTGTACATTTCGGACATCGATGTTTCTGTTTCTTCCGGTGAGCCAGGCTCTTGTCCTGGCCTTCACCGGGTGCCTGTGCTGCGGAAGCGTTCTGAAACCTGGCGGATGGCGGATCTAGGGCATGGGTGGTCATATTGTTTTTTATTTGCTGGATAACGTTCTTGATTGCCGAGGAGCCAGGCCGCGGATATTTGTAGAGTGGAACGTTGTTGTGCCGTCAAATACATTGAGATTTCCTGTAACTACTGTGGAATCAATGCCATCTCCAATAAACATGAGATTCGTCTTTTTCTTCTTGATCACAACTTGTTCATGATACACGCCTACCTTTACATGTATAATGTACCTCTTAACGCGATTATCAGGAGCTGCAATGACCGCATCGGTAATATTTGTATAATTACCCGTACCATCCAATGCTACAACGATGTCAGCGGTTACATTGCTTTGCGGAACCTGCAACAGCCTGTGAGCTCCAGCTGATAACCATCTGGGGAAACTAGAGTTGTGATGCCTGATGAGTACAACGACGCAACTTTCTGGGTGTACATTTCAGACATCAACGTTTCTGTTTCTTCCGGTGAGCGAGGCTCTTGTCCTGGCCTTCACCGGGTGCCTATGCTGCAGAATCGTTCTGAAACCTGGCAGATGGTGGATCTAGGGCATGGGCAGTCATATTGTTTTTTATTTGTTGGATAACATTCTTGATTGCCGAGGAGCCAGGCTGCGGATATTTATAGAGTGGAACGTTGTTGTGCTGTCAAATACATTGAGATTTCCTGTAACTACTGTGGAATCAATTCCGTCTCCAATAAAAATGAGATTCATCTTTTTCTTCTTGATCACAACTTGTTCATGATACATGCCTACCTTTACATGTATAACGTACCTCTTAACGCTATTATCAGGAGCCGCAATGACCACGTCGGTAATATTTGTATAATTACCCGTACCGTCCAATGCTATGACGACGTCAGTGGTTACATTGCTTTATGGAACCTACAACAGCCTGCGATCTCCAGCTGATAACCATCTAGGGAAACCATTTTCTTCAGACCCAAAATCATGACGATCGAGCCCGCTCTCAAGATCAAGGAGACGTCTATTCTGGGAATTAGGAGGCCACTTCAGATCATCTAATACAAAGGAAATTTTATTGAACATGGCGAGGGAATTGCTGACTAATTCGGAGATTTGAATCACTCCACCCAGAAACTGGTTTTTGAGAACTCCAGCTGCAGTGGCGAATCCTTCCATGTAGGTATCTTGATTGGTGAGACCCACGCTGAGAAATGTCTTCACATCGCCGGGAGCGTTTGAGCTGAACTTGGAGAGGGCTTGGGAGAGATCATCTATTTTCATATCTAGTAGTTCGAGACAGTCCTCGAGAGCATCCCGTTCTAATCCAGGGGCCACTTCCCCTGTCAGCTTCGAACCAACCATGAATTTCCTCTCCACTATGCCAATCAATACCTTCACCATAACATTAACGACCTGAGGAGGATTTGTTTGTGTGGATTCAGCGAAGAAGCCTGCGAGAGTCGAAACGCAGACCTATGGGTGGGGCATCCCATCGCAAGCTCCTTTGAGAAATTCATTTGATGTTCGAATCGCTTTGACAGAAATTCTGAATGCTATACGACTACTCTTCGACTAAATATGTTGGATAGAAACACAAATTACAATAGCTAGAAGCACAACGGAAGCCGTAGCAATAAATAGACCAGTCCTCTTGGTGAACAAACGCTGCTTTACTCTGTCAACATTACTACTGCAGCTAAAAAAATAATTCATCGTTCTATGTTGTTCCCTCTAGTCTATTCTCCGCGAGAATAATGAATTAAGTGACAGAATGAAGAAGCTAAATCTCGGTAAACTGTAGAGATGTGAGCAGAAGTGTGCAGCGGCCCTATGTCCAAACCCTATAGAGACTTTCAGGCTTAAGCTGAAAATGGCGCTCAGGGAGGGAACCTTTAACAGAGCCCATCCTAATAAAATTCGCAAAAACTAGCTGCACGCTATGAGGCGGGTAACAAAAGAACAGGAAACCCTGTTCACAAGCATGCAAACCCAAAAAATTACCTAACGTATACACCCAGCAATAGCAAGCAAATAATCTTTATAACAGTAAAACACAACGGCTAGCACAACGAATTCATTTGCTTAGCAGAACACAACATTTTTTACAGCAAAAGGAAATCAAAAGGGTCTATACGGAGAATGATATGAACAATAGCGAACTCGCAAAACTAAGAGAAGTCTGCTCATGTCATTATACCAGCAGAGTATTGTAAAATACCTTACATATAGGAAAAGATGATAAGTTTAATAACAAGAATCTGTGAATAACGACAGATAAATTGTAACCATAGCCTTAAGGGACCTCGGCTACCAAAGAGATCCATTACATTATTAGTAAACTTTACAAAATGTTGAAAAGGGGCTCCAACCCGTGGGAGACTTTAAACAAAAAAAAACATATACATTACATCGCTTAAACTGTTCTTTCTCTTGGGAAGAATGTTTGTTACATAATAATAACCAGTAGAAAATTCAAACTTAGCATTCTACCACTGTGCAGACCCTAGAGCAGGTAGGCCCCGTCGAGAATTTAAATATGGCACGACCTGAGGAGGTTCATTGCGAGAAAGTCCTCGAGAAGTAAACGTAAAACAACAAAGAAATACTATCCTTCTGAGCGGACGAACGCAACCAGGCCTTACCCAAAAATTAAGGCGGCTCCGAGAAAAACGCAAAGGAAACGAGTCCCCTCAAACAACCATATGCAAACCTTTTGGATCGAGACTTACCTGGAGTGTTTGTGTGCAACATTAACCTCCGAGAAGAGCCAGAACCGCTAAGGTGGAGGCCGAGGTACTTGAGCTTGAATCCCCTTCGCTGTGTCAGAAGGAACCAACATTTAGTCAATAACATAACCTGGAGATAAATAAGAGCAACAATCTAAGCTAACTCAGAAATTGAAATTGGTTTTTCCAAAAAAAAAAAAAAAACTAGGTGTCTTACCATTCGAAGGTCTCAGCCCAGAATACATAGCTAGCCCTCTGAGGCAGTGTTTCTGTCTCATTCAAAGCACCGAACCGTGGTAGGAGGAGCAGAGCTCGAGCAGACATGCAAAGCGTAGGAACCAAATGAGCCTCAACTCAGCCACCGAGAAAGCATACTTTCCGTTGATGGAATTGTAACCCTAGGATCGAGTAACTGAGCTCTCCACCGTTGATGAGAGAGGGATCCCGAGGCTTCCAGCTGGGGAAGGACACCTTGCGTGTGCCACGCAGCCAAGGCAGAACCATGGAGATCATCAAACTCAATTGAACGGTCCAAAGAACAGCTCGCAAGGGATAGAGTTAATACACAGAACTGGATAAACGTGATATTAATGGTAAGGTACAGTGCATAGTGACAAGTGAACCGAAAAAGCCAGAAACACCATAATCGCTCATAAAATATCAGTGGGATGGGGAAACAGAAATGTAACACTTGTCCTAAAACCATGCAAACATTAATATGGCAATTAACCTTTGAATTACCAAGTTACCATGGTTAGATGCTTTGACTGCAGATATTTATATATAATTAATTATTTTTTATGTATTGGACAGTGTAATAAGAGGTTTGTGACATGATATGGGCTATCCTATGGCCAAGAAAATAAGTAGTTTGCTAATGGATTGTATATTTTTAATGTTGGATTTTGGCAAGTTAATTATATAATTGTAGATATATATAATTGTTTATTTAATGTCCATTAACAAATCATATATATATGATATAATTTGTTTTTATCATATAAATTTTTTTTAATTACATTTTAGTAAGCTAATTATATAATTGTAAATATTTAATATCCATTAACAAATATGTATTGTTTCCATCATATGACCCCTTTTTTTCCAGCGGTTGAGTGGCCCTCTTTTTCTGGCGGTTTTTCCTTTGCAAAATCCTTTCTAGCCATGCATTGAGTGGGAGCATCTTCTGCTCATCAGTGAGATGCGATAGTTTACGATTTGAACCTGACATTTAATGATGCATAAACTCCATATAAATCAATTGGTGTACACTTTTTAACCAATAAATAGCATTGTTATCAATCCAGCATAAAGATAAACTACATAACAAAAATCAATTAGTGTACATTTTCTAAAGAAAAATCATTGTTATCCATCCTATATAAATCAATTGTTATCTTACAGAATATATGATTAATATTGAGAGATATTTAAAAAAATAATCATGGTCCTCCTCTTGGATTTCATGCAGAGAACCATCAAATGGCCCATCAATTGTCTAGTATGGAGAATCTCCTTTGTAAAAATCAAGGTCAAGTTTCTCGAGGAGACCCCTCAACTCCGATTGATGTCTCAAATTCCGATTAACCGACTATGGCTTATCTTACATCTCTCTTTTGGGGTATGTCTCAGCGTCTTTATTCAGGTCTAGATGTCTATTAGTCAACTAGGTTTTTCTTTTGGATGTGCTTTGCTTGCTAAGCCAACTTAACTAGATATACGTTTGCAGCTTGTAATTTATGTTATGTGGTTTATTTTGGCTCGTAAAAAAATTTCTTCTACCGCTAATCTGGTTTCCCCAGTGGCGAACAACAGTAGAAAAAGACTATGATGTATTTTAACCTCTAATTTATAAATAGAATACTTATTTACCAAAAACAAATCCTTTAATACTTTTCCTCACTGCCATATCTTATCTTTACACTTAAACTTTACTTTATATAAATTTTATATGTTCAAATATTATATTACTTTAAAAACATCATATTGATTAATATGGATAAAAAAGAATTAAAAATAAAGCCAAGTCTTTTACTTTTAATTTTATGTTCATATTTCCTAGAATTTTATGTTCATATTTCCCAGAATGAGTGCGATACTGGTTAAAATGAAAATATATTATACATGGTATAATATGAAATTTCGAAGTGAGTTCAAGTTTATGACTTATAATGTTGTGATGTAGTTCTTTTGGATCTATCACAATGAGCAAATGTGATTCAAATCAACTAATGTGATTCATAATGAGGACAATAACGACAAATTTGATTTGGTCTTAAAGAATAAACGATGCAAAGATACAAGAGTAAGGTGTAAATCCAAAAAAAACTTTAAAGTAAGGTGTAAATCCAAAAAAAATTCAAAATAAGGTGTAAATCCAAAAAAACTTCAAAAATCAAACCAACCTAGATCAAAAACCAAAATGAAACATTAAAGAAAATCAAGAACCAAAAAAATTTACCTTAAAAAAAATTATAATATATATCTATATTAATAAATAAACATAAAATAATAAATTAGTCCATAAGGTATAAATAATTATAATATTTATTAATCATTAGAATAAATATATAAAATGTAGGATCATATTGTAAACAAGGAAAAAAAAAAGAATAAATATAAATAAATAAAATTATATAAATCATAAATACTTAATAATAAGAATTAATTAATTAATTATATATATATATATATATATATATATATATATATATATAGATAGATATATTAAAAATAAAAGACGGATCATGATATATTGAAAGAGGTTAATCGAGACCTAAAAGAAAAGGAAGAAGTGAGGAATTGGCAAAATTTTAAAATAAAACGAACCTTGAAACAAGGGCAGAAATCTAACTCTTGCTATTTTTCAACCATCGTCCCTGTTAAGATTGCTTTCTTGTTTCTCAATTTCAGTGGCCTCCCTAAACTTCCTATGATGTAAGTGATCAATCTTGGCAATGACCTTGAACTCCTCAATGCAAATGTGGTGTTTAGTTCTCTCAATGATCCGAACTTAATCAGGAACACAACAAATTACAGATATAACCATAAATACAGAGATGCAGTAGAAATAACACTTCATTTCATTAATATCAAAATACATAAATATGCTTGCAAACAAAATGGAAATAAACTAGCTCGGATGATGGTAGTTTATCTCTGAGAAGAGATGTGTCAATTACATGCCTACGAACTGTGTTACAATGAGACTTAAGGGCCTATTTATTATTAAACAATTAGGTAAAACCCTAAACAACCAAAATCCTAACCCCGGGAAATATAACGCCAAGATTTGTGGGCTCCATTGGGGTTAGTTCGACAGCCAAATTCTTGGGGTCGTAATATGGTCATATTAGCTTTGTTTGGCACGTACGATACCTTGTTAGAAAGGACTCTCCGAGTACTACAAGATTAGCAGCATGCCCCTGCTTATGGCTATGGGCCTATTGCAGACCTAAAAAATGTCGTTTAGGGGATCAAAATTGCTGTGAAAGTTCAGGACCTGAAAAACTGCTAAAAATAGTATATGCTGAAATAAACAAGGAAACAGATGAAACCGACTGGAGGTCTAGGTGGAATAGGCGGGTGGCCACCAATATTCATCTGGATCATTCCTCCCCCCTTAGGAAGAAATGGCCCCCATTGTGTGCAGAGCCTCCATGAGGTGAGGAAATTTTTGTTGAACCAGGTCCCTCGTGACCCACTTTCCCTAGTGAAAGAGTTAGAATGCTTTGATAACTTGATATAGCTTGATCCTCTGTTGGAAAGGGTTTTTAATCTGTGTGTCCATAAGCTAATCAGTTGTAGCCTGTTTCATGTAGTCTGAGTTGAGATTTGTTTGTGTGAGTTATTCTGCAATATCGGATGTGTCCGACAATGGTGGAAAGTATGGCCGAAGGCAGTCTATATTGAACACTGGGTGCAGACCAAAGAATAGTGGGATGCTAAGCTCGAAGGCTTTTTCCCCTATAGCCTTGGTGATGGTGTATGGCCCATATTGAAGCAGTTGAAGCTTGTAGTGGGGTCCAGTGAGGCGCCCTTCTGTAAATGTAGGAAAACTTTCCCACCTGCAATTTATGCAGCACTCGATGTTGATCTTGTCGTTGCTTGTACTTAGCAATGGCTCTGTCCAATATATCATGGACCTACTAACGGATGTGTTGAATGTGCTCAAAGAAGCTATTATCCCTGATGGCTCCGGGTTGGACGTGAGCTAAACCTACCTGAGTAGCTGCAAATTGTATGGCCACATCAATGGGACATAATGGCCGAAATCCAAACCCTACTTAAAAGGGGCTATGTCCCGTTGAGCTATGGAGAGCTCTGTTGTAGTTATGATGGAGATAGGGGAGGATTTCATCCCATGTCCATGGATGCTTCGAGTTGTACATGCGCAGAATGTGTACGATCATCCTATTGATGACCTTGATTTGGCCATCAGTTTTGGGGTGGAATGTCATGTTAGTAAGTTTGTTATCCAACATCGACCAAAGACTTGAAAAAAATACACTTAGGAATCTGATGTCCCGATCTGAGATAATGGCTTGTGGGATCCTAAAGTGTACCCACACTCACTCAAAGAAGAGCTTAGCAGCGGCCTCTATTGTGATACTCTTCTTGCAGGCCTCCATGATGGCCATCTTAGATAATTTGTCGATGACCACAAAAAAGCAGTCATTGTCATGCTTAGTAGAAGGAAGGCATGACATGTGATCCATGGAGATAGATTCCCAAGGCCAACTAGGAGTAGGTAGAGGAGTACATAGGCCTTTCTTCTTGATGGTTGGTTTGGCAATGGCGCAGGTGGTGCAAGATCTAATGTACTTCCCAACATCCTAACGAAGTTTCAGCGAATAAAAATACTATTGCAGTACCACCACTGTTTTCTCTACTCCGAATTGTCCAACGACCTAACTGTATTGCACATCCCAAATCATCTTGACACGCTCGCTTGAAGGAAAACAAATGCGTCCCAGGTGGCATAACAGTGCATCCTGAAGGTGAAAATTTGGAACTTTCTTCCCTTCCAGGAGTGTCTAGTATGTTATATCAAATTATGGATTGCTCTGGTAAAGATGTATCCACCCCGAAGTATTGTGCCCACATGAGTCAAGCATAGTGATCAGCGCCATGACTGGTGGTCAGTTGAGGTAGTCTACAACATTATTGGTGTTGCCCTTCTTGTACTTAATGTTTAAATGGAATTGTTGCAGGTAGGTGGACAATTTCTGATGGTGGTTGTTCTACAACTTCCCTTATGTCTGTATGAACCGCAAGGGTTGGTGGTCTCTATGGATGACTGTTTCCTTCCCCAAAATGTAATGCTTCCATTGACGGCGGGCTTGCACAATGGAATACATTTCTTTGTTGTAAGTGGGATACTTTCAGACTATGTCGGAAAGTGTCTCACTGTGGTAAGCCACTGGATGCCCCTCCTGAGTAAGAATCGCACCAATAGCATAGTTGGAGGTATCCATCTCAATCTCAAATGGTTGTTGTAGGTCTTGTAATGTGAGAACTGGTGCAGAGCAGACGCAATGCTTCAACTCAATTTTTTTTTTTTTTTTTGGGTTTCGGAGTAAAAATATATATATATATTTTTCTTTGCCCTTGGTGACTTGACCTAAAGGCCAAGAGATATGAGAGAACCCCAACATGAACCTGCGGTAGAAATTGGAAAGACCTAGAAAGTTGCAGAGCTCTGTTAGAGTGGTTGCAACTAGCCAATCCCAAATGACTTGTATCTTGGCTGGGTCCACATGCACACCCTACTCATCAACGATGTACCCTAGATATTGAACCTGGGTCATGCCAAAAGTGCATTTCTCCAAATTGGCACACAGCTTGTGTTGTCGCATGATCCATTAATGAAAAAGGTATTATATACTATGTGTGAATTCGTTTATGTTACTTAATGCAACAAATTGAAAAGATTGTGAATAACATAAACACATAAACAATTTGAAGACATACTTAAACACATCAACACAACCAAATTTAATAAAGGAGTTCACCAGACTTTCTGACTACATCTCCTGATCCTTTTTCTTCTAGTGATGACCTCTTTATTTTGTCTTCAATATGTTGTTATAGGCATGAGTTCGAAAACAGAGTCTCAGATGATAAAATGGACATTACCACTACGTCCAGCTCAAAATTTCGAGTCAAATGAGTGTAAACTCGGCCATATTTGGCCACAGTGACTTCCAGACCCCCTGGAAAGTCAAAAAACCACCATACACCTACAAAAACCACCTTTCCACTACACAAAACCACCTCTGCATATAAAAACTACTTTGGAAAACCACGCACTCCTCGGTAGACTGTACCTACAACTAGATTTTAAAAAGAATGGACAACGGCTTGTTGACAAGCCCGTGGGTTTGGCGTGTTGGCAAGCGCTTTGTTGTGAAGGCATATATATTTTGGGAGGTCGGTGGGTTGAAACCCCTACCTGACACTCTAGCATTTTATATCGCATGTAATATATATATATATATATATATATATATATATATATATATATATATATAGATATAGATATATATTATACGATATGATATGGTTTGTTGTCGAGATTTATGTGGTTCATTTGATATGGTTCGGAACTATGGATTAATAAGTATATATGGTTGCGACTATGGTGTAGTCTGGCAGTTATGATAACAACAAATTCTTAAGGGACCGGCAGTCATGGGGTTGACCCTGACTGTCCAGCCTTTTTCCGGCGGTCAGCAACCCGAAACAATAAATACCATATCATTCCTTCAGTTACCAAGATCCAAACTGTAGCCCAATCGGTGCACGAAATCCAGCGACGTCTCTGCCTTTCCGGGAGGTCAGGGGTTCGATCCTCCCTAACCCCCAAAATTTTGGAATTGCATGCCAATATTGGGAAAATCCGGGCTACCATGTGTCAACACTAGATTGGCCCATGTGAACCAATCAAAAACTGCCACATCACCTTCCCTGCTGATGTCATCCAAAACATGTGGCACATTCCCGGGATGACACATGTCCTGCTGACGTAAGAGTTGACTGTTGACCTGTTTGGCTTTGACTTTGACTTTCCTTTGACTTTTACTTTTTGACTTTTTGCCCTAGTTTGCCTTGAAACTTTGACTGGCCTTAACTTCTTCATCCGAACTTGGATTTTTGCATCATTCGCACCGTTGGAATTGTCTCATCGAGCAGTTAGACTTGATCCCACTTTCAACTGAGTTTGAGGACTTTGATCTGGAGGCAAAACTAAATCCATTTTGGATCATCGCAGGGTTTGAAGGACTTGTCAAATATGGTGGAGGTGCTCTTCCCAACTTTGGTTGAAGATAAATATGTCATCTAAATACACCACCATGAATGCATTGGTGAAGTGTCAAAGATGTCGTCCATCAATCTCATGATGGTTTTGGGGGCATTCGTCAACCCAAAAGGCATGACCAATGATTCAAAAAGGCCCTTCATGGATTTAAAGGCAATCTTCCACACATCTTAGGATTCAATAGGAACCTAGTGATAACCGGACTTCAAGTCAATCTTTCTGAAATATTTGGCCCCCTTGAGTTGTTCCAAAAGGTCATCAACCTGTGGGATTGGGTACCTATTCTAGATAGTGATCTTCTTCAATGCCCGATAGTCATTACAAAGTCTCTAGGTCTCATCCATCTTCCCTACCAATACAATCGGGCTCCCATAGGGTGATGAGCTTCGCATGATGTACCCTTTATACAACAACTCTTGAATGTGTCTCTTGATCTCGTCGTTCTCCAAAATAGAGCGTCGATAGATCGGTCCATTGGGTAGTGACACACCTGGGGTCAGATCGATGGAGTGCCTGACCTAACAGCATAGAGGTACCCCTGTAGGTGAGATGAAAATGTCCCTGTACTCCTCCATGACCTTGTCGATCTATTATTTTTGTGTGATGGAGCCCTGTCTAGAAGCCGTGGCCATAACCTTATTCTTTCCCTGAGGGTAAATCATAAGGAAAACAAATTTCCTGATCTGGGAAATGATCTTACTACATTGCTTTACAGTGATCAAAGGGATGGTAGTAGGCGGGGCTACCTCCGATATCCTGTACAACTTATTGCCCAAAGTAATAATCACATAGCAAGGTCCAGACTCATATACAACATGTTACTTCCACAAGTATGGTTTTCCTAATAACACATCACAAACTTCAAGAGGAGAAACATCAGACAGTACCTCATTTGTGAAGGGCTTGATGTTGTAGAAAAGGAAACACTGTTGGCTGATGCGGAGATCTCATCCTTAGTGAAGCCACCCAATGGTGTACAACTGCAGATGTGTTGTTGTCGGTAGGCCCAGTCGCTTCACGACCTCTACTGAAATGAGGTTCTTTTGGCTCCTGTTGTCAAGAATGAACTACAGCGGAGAACCCTTCACCCACATTTGTGAGTGGAAGAGGTATTCCCCCTCCTCTAGATCTTTCGACTCATTATTTTGGATATTTATGGTGGCCACAGTGGCACTGGGCTCCACGTCAATGGTCTTCTTCCCTTTATCATTTCCCTTGTCAGGTTCTAACTTAGATTCGGAACATGCATCTAAATCGGAAGCCTTTAGTTCGACCACCAGTGACTGCTTATCCCAGTACTCACTGGTGTTGTGAGTCGATCTCTTATGGAACTCACACCATTTTCTCATGTCTTTTTTCTTCATGGTGTTGTTCTTTTCTTATGGATTTGATAGACTGTCCTGGGTTGCTCCACCTTATCTTTGGCCTTTGTTTTATGATTTGGGGGTGCCTTTTCCTTGCTTTGGATGTCCAACATCTCCATCTCGTCCTGGATGTACTTGTGTAGACAACCACGGTACTTGAGTACCAAATGCCGCTCATAATCCTTGATACTTAACATCATGCAGAGGGTATGGAAAACATTTGTCAACTCTGATACATCTTGGTCCCTTCCCTGCTGTAGTGTGGTCAACTTTAGGTATTTATATTCATAGCTCCCGAAAGGGTAATATTGTTCCTTGATGGCATCTTCGAAATAATCCCAAGTAGGTGCGGCTGAAAACAGTGAAGATTCCCTTGCGTCCTTTTGTTCATAGTAGGTTTCCCATTAGTCCTTGACATGTGGGGCAGCTTTAAGAAGTGCAAAAGTAATATTTTCTCGATTGGAAAAGTCATGAACTGAAAAATATCCTTCCAACATATTCAACCATTTATCTACAACGTATGCATCTATCTGGCCCTCAAATATGAGAATATCAAAGTTAAATTGTACCTTAAAAAGAGTGGTGCCTCAACAGTGGTTGCTGGATGAAGATGTGTCGGTTGTGGGTAGTCATTGGAGGATATGGGAAAAGTTATCCATCATCGCGTTCCTTTGTCACTCAAGAGATTCCTTGAGCAATATTTTCAAAGGATCTCCTGCCCCTTCGTCTTATTTTCTTCTACCATTAGAGTTCGTCGAGGTCTGCGAGGTTGGTCTTGCAAAGGTTCAACCAGTTCGAGCCCTAACTCCTTATACCCTGACCTCGTTGGGGACATGTAAAGAAAAACAGAGAAAGAGAAAATTACTCTGATATCATAGGTCCAAGCTTAAACATGAATGCAACAAATTACAGATATAGCCATAAATACATAGATGAAGAAAAAATAACACTTCATTTCATTAATATCAAAATACTGAAATATGCTTACAAACAGAATGCAAATAAACTAGCTCATGTGATGGTAACTTATCTCTGAGAAGAGATGTGTGGGCTACATGCCTCTGAACTGTGTTACAATGAGGCTCAAGGGCCTATTGATTATTGAACAACAAGGGAAAGCCCTAAACAAAAAAAAAAATCCTAACCCCAAGAGATGTAATGCCAAGAGTTTGTGGGCCTCGTTGGGGTTAGTTGGGCAGCCAACTTCCCGGAGTTGTAACTTCGTCATATTATCTTTTTTTGGCACATACGATACCTTGTTAGAAAGTTCTCTCCGAGTACTACAAGATTTGTAGCAAGCCCCTTCTTGTGGCTATGGGCCTGTTGCAGACCTTAAAAAAGCGTCGTTTAGGGGTCAAAACTACTCCGGAAGTTCAGGAGTTGAACAAACTATTAAAAATAGTAAATGCTGAAATAAACAAGGAAACAGATGAAACGGACTATAGGTCTAGGTGGAATAGGCGGGTGGCTACCAATATCCACCTCGATCACTTGATGTGCTCAACTGAAGCTGAAGAGCGAGACTGATTTTGTTTGATGTCAATTGTGTGCTCCTAAATTCTTTGTTTAATGGAGTGGTTGGTCTCACTCACGTAGGGAATCCCACATGACCATGAGATTAAGTAAACATCTTTCATGTTTGCAAGTTCCATAGGCTCTTTGACATATTTAAGGGAGCTATGAATGGTGTTAAGTGGTTTGAAAGAGGATGAGACCTTATTCTTTCTAAAAATATGTGCAACTCTCTCAATGGTTCCAAGGATGAAGGGAAGTTGAACACTGGTAACCATATCCTTAGGGTTTTTCCTTATCCTCGGTCCTTTACTAGAATTTTGGAAATCTCTAAGACCTTGGTTCTTTTTATAGCCATTATTTTCAAAAACTTTTAGGAGGTGGATTTTCTCATCCTCCAAGTGACCCTCATTACAAATCCTCAATGCATGAGCGGCCAAGGTGTTTAGAACACCACTTTTTTTTTGGATAATGATGGGAGCTGGCATGACAATGATGTTTCGTGTGAGTCTTTTTATGAAATATCTGGTGAGAAATCAAACCATCTCCCTTTGTAGAGATAAACACATCAAGGAAAGGAAGGCTACTTCAACCTCCATAGTGAACTTGATGGACTCAAATTGATTATTAAGATGTTGTAGAAACAAATCTAATTTATCATGGCAATGGCACCAGATGATAAAGGTGTCATCGACAAACCTCTTCCAAAGCTTCGGGTGAAACAGTGAAGAAACCAAAGCTTTGGTTTCAAAATATTCCATGAAAAGGTTAGCTATGACATGGGAGAGTGGAGAACCCATAGCAAGCCTGCAAGTTTACTCATAGAATTCACCCTGAAAGCTTAAAACGGTAGAGGTCAGGGAAATACCAACCAACTTGGTAGTATTAAGGTCAGTAATGCAGTTGATAAACTCAATAGCTTCTTTAATGGGGACTTTTGTGTAAAGAGAAACAATGTCAAAGCTACTAAGGATATATCTAGAATCCAACTTAATATCATTTATCTCATTAACAAAGGAGGAAAAGTCCTTAATGAAGAACTCAATAAGGCCAACAAGGAGCTTGAGATTTTTTGTTAAGTACTTAGCAAGAATATAAGTAGGCCCACCTATCATATTGACAACGGGGTCTCAAGGAAGCCCCATCCTTATGGATTTTGGGGAGCCCATAGATTTTGGGTATGAGTGGATTGCTCTCAATTAGCTTGTTGTTGATGGGGTCAAGGGAACTATTGGAAGTGATAACAAAGTATATTTAAGTTTTTCAAAGTTAAAAGTATATTTACTTGCCATAGGGCATAGAGTAGATGGTGAAAGGGTGTTATGTTAAGGCACTCCGTGGGGTAAAGGTCACCGGTTTGAAACTCCATGGGAAAAATCCAGTCATGCTAAGGGTTCGTATGGCCCAAGTCGGGTGCAATCCCCAGGTGACTTTGACGGCTTAGAAGCCCCTAGGTCACAGCTACTACTCAAGCCACAGGTTAGGCATGCCAGTCATCTCAGAACTCACATTACTTAGCAAAAAAAATATATTAACTCAATTAAAAGATAAATAATTTTTTTTTTTAAGTTTTTAAGATGTAAATATAAATTTTTAAAATAATATATTTTATAATAAATATTTAGCATTTATTAATATAAAAATAATATATCATTTAAAAATTTAAAAATAATTTATATATGGATAATTGGTCTTTGGGTGTAGATTTTGGTAAAGCATATAAATATGTTATGTAAGATATCACTAGCCTAGGTCTATCTTAACTTTGGATCTACCAAACTTCCTATTTTCACTCTAAAAGAGGTTTGCATCTCAAGAGATTTTATCCCTCACCAAAGGTAAGATAGATCTAGATTGATTTAATAATTAATCATAATTATAATTATTTCTTTTGTTTAATTTTTTTTTTTTATACATAAATTCAAAATGTTAAACAAGACCTTACAACATCTCTACCATAGTGAGTTGGAAAACACCTCTAGGCACAATGAGATAATGAGGACTTTGGTTCAAACTCCTATACATGTGTCCACATTAGAAACAACATAATACATATTAGTTATAGTGGTAGCCTAAGGAATCGGCTAGTGTTATGTGGGTATGAAACTATTAACAAAATCATCAAAATAACATATTATTATATAAAATTCAAATGTTCTTAAAATATAAAGAGGTGATGAACCTTAATTTAAAAATAAAAAATATTTATTTATTTTGATTAATGTAAAAAAAAAAAAAAAAACTCACTAACTTTACAATGAAATTTGGTATTGAATAATTTCTAAAATATTGTGCGTTGAAAGTTAGATCTGAGACTTTTGTGATCCATAATGTAGATAAATGTCTTTTGGATTAATCACATTTTTAGGATTGGGTCGACCTTTCGAACCAACTAATGTGGTTCATCCTCAGGACAAGGTGGAAAAAATCATACAATCTTCATGAATAAATAGTAAGGATGCATCATTGTCCACGGTTAAAACTAGCCGTTGAGAACTAGCCATTGGAGATTAGGTAACTAGAAATCCTAAAAAGGAATTATTTAATATTTATTAGTTATAAATTCTATTTAATAAAATATTATAAATATAGTTATAAAATTGGTTTTAGGAGCACCAATAATAATATAATTAAGAAAAATAATAAGGGGAATAAGAATAGAGTCGTCTAAAGAGAAGGAGGAATTGCCCGGACTGCCAAAAGTGGCTGGAATGCAGGCAAAAAAATTTCAAAAAAATTTGTCGAGAAAGTGTTTGAATCATGTTTTTGATGATGGAAATGGATTCAGCACCATCAAAAACGTCTACGACACCTAAAATTTTTGAAGTTTAACGACTATAACTTGGATTTACAAAAATCCTTGCTGGATTTTCTCTAAATATGACCGGAATTTCCATAACTTTCCGGGCAATTCCTACGGCTAGTTAGACTACGCCAATAAGAATAAGCTTTGATACAAATAGTTGTTAGGATATAATATTAAATCATAATAAATTATAAGAATTAATAACATAGTTATATAATTAAAAGGAAAAGGGTAAAAAGAGGTCAAATGCAAGTTTCAAAATATTCCATAAGGGAGATTGATATTGTTTACTATTATAAATTTTAGTTATAAATTATTATTAAGTATACTCCATAAATTAAGATTAAAGTAAGTTATAAAAACCGATGTTAGGAGTTTATAAATAATATCAAATTAACTACTGGTCCCCAACGGCTAGTTTTCAACTACTAGTTTTAACCTTGGACAATGATGCATCCTTCCTAGTCCTAAGAATGGACCACATTAGTTAGTTCGACCCAATCTTGAAAATATAATTAATCCAAAAAACATTTATCTATAATATCTTGTATTTTACAAAATCATAAAAATTAAAAATTAAAATTATTTTTTTAAATATTTAACCTACATCCATATTAAATCACAATTTCAAAATATTTATTATAATATTAACTTTTATAAACTTTTAACTCATTAAAATTATATTTTAATATAGCCAAAATAATTTCTTACTTTTATTATAATTTATTAAACTAAATTTCATTCTAATAAATATTAACCATTATCATTATCATAATTATTACATAATTCAAAATTCTCCCAATAAAATACCTTAAAAATCAATACATCTCATCTAATCGAAAAATAAAACTTCCAATAAAAAACTACACATTCCAACAATAATTTCACTTCAACTAGGAAACAAAGAAATATAAAATATTCTCAACAAATGTCTTTGAAGAAGATAAACGAAACCAACTTAAATAAAAATAAATTTTATTTTTCTGATAACTCAAAATTTATAAAATTGATTCCAATACCTATCAAAAAGGAGATTATATATTTAATAGATGAATTAAAAAATAAGTAAATTTATTTTCAAAAAATTATAATATCGAAAAAATTAAAAACTAATGTCGATAACTATGATCCGCTATATCCTGCTCATTTGCCTTATTTTAGTAATCCCTCTAAATTGCATACATTTTAGTAATCCCTCTAAATTGCATACATTTTAGTAAGGGCACTAAATTTTGTCATTGACTTTTGTTGATGCTTATCTTAATTAGATGTACAATAATTGCACGTGCCCCCTATTTATTAGAGTATATAGTCAGCGTTAGAGAAACAGTTGTAAAGTTTAGATTAAGTGGGACCATATGGTAATGCACAATGTTTTTAATTCCGCAATAGTGCATAGGTTGTATAAGCGTATCATTCAAAATGGTAATAGGCATTCAATGTGTTGACAGCTAAGTAAAGATAACGTTAGGATTGATTGGGATTAGGATTATGGTCTTGTGTTTTTATTTTTATTTTTTTAAATAATAATTATATAGATAGATATGGACGTTGTCTATGTGAGATTTTTTGAAAAGTTTAAGGGTTTTTGAGGGTTTTGAATTTATATATGCATTTAAAAAATTAGTTTAAATAACACAAATCAAAATCTGACCTCGAAATTTTTCATGAGATTAGGGCCAAAAATCTGCTAGAAACTCCAAAAAGTCTCACATATAGACAACTCTATTTAATTAAAAGGGTAGAAAGGGAATAGATACTTTTAAGATAAATCTCAACCTTTGATTTATAAATAGTACTAAGAATATTCTAGAATATTACAAGGAGTTTAAATCTCTATCATCCACCTAATAATTATTTATAATTAAATTAAAATTCTAAGCCCTATTCCAAAATAGACATGGCCTAAAAATACATGTAACAATAATATTACCATGATTCACTCCCACTTTACCATGGAGATTCTTAGCTTGTAAATAGGTTTTGTTAGAATACCATGGCTTACTAATACCACATGTTCAAAAATGCATAACTCATGTGCATATGACACATGTTCATATGACCCTTTTTTTAATTAATAAAAATAATAAAATGACAAAAGATACATAACACTTTTGAGATAAATATCAACCTTTGATTTGAGACTATTGTTGAGAATATTCTATGAAGATTAGATCCCTACCATCCACCTAATAATTATTGATAATTAAATTAAAATTTTGGGAGCCCTATTCCAAAATAGACACGTCTATCAATGTAATTAAATTATAACTCATTTCATAGTCAAATTATTTTATATATTTTTTATTTTATTTTTTTGGAATAAAATTTGTATTACCTTCAAAACAAGAAATTACACAATACAACTAGAAGTTTTAGATTAGTTGATCACTAGGGAAACCCAACCATATCCAAAAATGCACTCTCCTTATAGAGGTTGAAGACAAAACAATACCTAGAAGTTCAAAATAGGTCATACATTTTCTAATATATGGGCTTTCAAGACCATGAAAGCAAACAAAACGAATAGAAGACTGAGAAACCGAAGACAATATAAAAAAGGAATCTAGGAGGTGGGATTTGAATTTGTAGTTGCAACTTGGATTAACTCCTTGTTGTTCTCTTATTAGTAGCCAGTAATGGGGGGTGTCAAAGAGTTTCTTGATTGTTCCAGTCGTTGATATAGGTATGTCATATGCCAGTGTTGATGCTCCATGGATAGGAGGAGATCCTCTTTGTGCTCATGTTAATCCTATATATTCCTGCTAAGAAGAAGTTACATATATCAATATAGGTCCATTGTATGCATGTATTGATTGAAGCGCCCATGTGTGTGCCTTGTGTCAAGCACCCAATTAGCAAACTTAGTGAGTACCTAAGTGTTAAAGAGAAGGTTCCACTAGGTGGTTCCTTCTCTCTTGGCATGAGTGAGTTCTTCCTAGATGGGGCTCAATGTAAGATCCAGAAAATGAGTAGTAATTTCCACCAACCTGTGGTGGATTCGTGTGCTATCCTCAACTAGCTTGTTCTTTATAATATGCATTATCCCTTCTAACTTAAGTAAGTTGGCGTGGCATGGTGGTTGCACGAGGGAGGGGACAAGGCCAAGGGACAAATGAAAGTGAACATTTTTGAAATAAGAATAAATTCTCATGAGCTTCATAGTGAAAATGGGGTTGGTCAATTCCCAAAACACCATGGGATGAAAGGGTTTGTTGCTTAAACACTCTCTTAAACTAGTACAATTACATTAAACATATTAATGTGGTTGATATAGCTGAAGGTTTTATAAATATAACAAAAAAATTGTAATACAAATAATGTCATACCAATGTACACATTTACCTTATTAGCCATGTATAAAAGGTTATGGGTCAACTCTAACTTAGATTAAAAAAGGAATTACACATCTTATTGTAAAATAGACCATTTTTCTAAACAAAATTTGTTTATATATTAATTTCCCCATCTAATTTGCTTTTTGTAAAATACCTAGGAAATTGGTGGGTGAGGAACCACGTGGCACAAATATAATTTAATTTGAGAAAAAAAAATGAATTACACATCTTACTATAAAATGGACCATTTTGCTAAAAAAAACTGATTATATATTAATTTCCCCATCTCATTAGAATATGAACTTATTAGAATTGGAATAATCTCAAATCCTTGGGAAATACGTGGGTAGGAGCCACGTGGCATGAATCTAATTTTTTTAATTTAATAAAAGTCAATGCAACCTAAACTCTGTAACACACTACAATCGTTGATAAAATAAAATCAGCAAGTGGGCAGAAGAAAGAGATAAGCATTCTAAAGGGAAAGAAGGTTTTAGACCTAAACAGTCTACAATTGATCATTGTATAACTTTAAGGTACATTATTAAAAAAGTTTGGGAGAAAAATGAAGAAGTTTTTGTTGCTTTGTTGATTTCATAAAAGTGTTTGACATAGTTCCTAGGGATAAGCTTTGGCACATAATGAAGGAACTTGGGGTTTCTAAACATTTGAGAGCAGTTGTGCATACACTGTATGAAAAGGTGAAAGTCAAAATTAGAACTTCAGTAGGAATTTCTGAAAGTTTTAGAAGCAAGATCGGGGTCAAGCAAGGTTGTCCATTGTCTCCTACCCTTTTTGGTTTATATATGGACAAGCTTGAGGAGTGGTTAAATTCGCAAGGGGGTGCTGGTATCCATTTGGGAGAGTTTGTTATAAAGCTTCTTTTGTATGCAGATGACCTTATTCTGATTGCTAAATCTGATCTTGGTTTGCAAGAGCACTTACTATCCCTTGAGAATTTTTTTAGAAAGGTGGGGATGCAAGTTAATATTAGCAAAATGAAAGTAGTGGTTTTCTCTAAAAAAAGAAAACATAACCAGCATAAGTTCTACTTTGAATGAAACATTTTGGAAGAAGTTGTGGATTACAAATACCTCGAAATTGACTTCAACAAAAATCTAAGTTGGGATGGTTGTAGAAAGAAAAGAACTTTGGGGGGTTGGAAATCATTTTATTCTTTTAAAAATAGGTGTAGAGAGGCAGAGTTATGGGACTGGAAAACCACTCAAACTCTTTTTGGGGTTCTAGTGATTCTAGCGATTCTCTATGGTTGTGAATTGTGGGCCAGCAGTACATCCGACATGTAGTGGAAACAAATTGAGAAAATTCAAAAGCATTTGATTACAAACAAATTCGAAATTAAAAGTGTAGATCCTTATGCTATCTTGTTAAGTGAAACATGGGTTATTACTATTGAAGCAATTGCTATGGTACAAGTCATAAGGTATTTAAAAAAAATTGAGCAAATGGAAGAGGGAAGATGTCCTAAGGTTGTCTTTAATGACATATTGTGCAAAATAAAGAAGACTTGGATGTAGCAAAATAAAAAATGGTTTAGTAAACGGGGTATTTGCTTGAGCACGTGTCCCATAAACAGTGAAGAGATAAAATATTTTGTTATGGATAAGTTCCATAAGAGTACTCAGGATAAGGAGTTAGGGAGAAAGAAAAAATACTATATAAAAGTGTTTAATCCCACGCATAATCATCAACAAAAAACATACATAGAGGTAAATATTTCTTGGAGAGCCAAAATTCTTATTGTTCAGTTAAGGACTAATTCTCATCAACTCTGTTGTGAAACAGGGCGTTGGAAAAGGCCAAAAGAAGTGTGGGAGGAAAGGGTATGTATTTCTTGTTCTTCCGAAAAAGTGGAAACAAAAAAGCACTTCATTTTAGAATGTGAGGCATTCAAAGACAACAAGGAAAGTTATGCAGATATTTTGGTAGCTAGCTCTTGGGATAATCTATTTAGCGAAGGGTTTGTCGAGAAGATGGGAGTGTTTATTGTGATGCTTCATAGGAAAAGGGTTGAATACAGCAACCAAATGAAGAAGCAATATGTCCCATAGGCTATCTTTAGCCTCGTGGACATTAAAATAATTTTCTTTCTTTCTTTATGCTAACCATATTCCCTTGAGAATCAATCTAGGCCATAAATTAAAAAAATAAAAATGTCAACAGATCCTCATCCAGCTTAAGTTGAAATAAGAAGCCTTCGAAAATTATCCATTTTATTATCACATTTCATATAATTTTCAAAATAGTTGTCACACTACCAACCTTCCTAAGCTTACAAGTCAACAAAACTATGGTGATTTTGACAGGTTTCTCTTATTGCTTTTTGAGCATATAAATAAAATGGTACATAATTATGAAAAAGATCTTACCTTCTTAAAGTTGGATAGATCATATTGGTCTTAATTAATCATCATCATCATTTATTTGTTTATTTCTATGAATATTCATCATCATCATTTATTTTTTTATTTCAATGAATATTTTTATGTGAATGAATATAGGATCTCATTTAACTTTATGGAAAAGGCATTGTCTAACTATTTTAGGTTCAAGAGTGTTTGGCTTAAATCGAGCGAAATAATTTTTGGTTAGTTCATGTTTTTTTGTTACTTAAAATGTATTTTCAAATTCATAAATGGATTCAATGCCCTAAAAATCCCCTAGGGCACTCAAATTGTGGAAAGCTCAAACATATGATTCCAACAAATCCTTGTGGTATTGGGGGCAAATAAGATAAAAAATATTCCTCGAAAAACTTCAAAACGTAGAACAAGTAAACTAAAACTATGAAAAATTAATTATTATTATTTATAAAAAAGGAGTCAATTTTTTTATATTTACAAAAGTTTTAATATGAGCTATTTTGAAATGATCTAAACTTAAAAAAGAAGAAGTTATGAAGTCAAAACTCTAACTTCTAACTATTTTAAAGTATAAAAAATTAAATTATATTAAGGTGAATTGTGTTGCTTTCAAAAAATCTAGGATTTAGATCATGAGTTCAAACAGTCTTGACATTCTCTCACTACGGAGGCCTTGCCGGATCCAAAAAAGAACTCTCTATAGAGAAGACATGGATAATTGAATATTAAAAGATACAACGTTAACCAAGCTATTACTATAATATTGGCCTAAGAGGCTCTGCATGATCAATTTTGTAGCAAATGAGACACAAAAATGGAGATGACACACCCTAGTTGAAGGATCTGAGTTCGATACTGCAACCTGGATGGGTTCTTTTGGGTATTCATATGTCTTCCCCATTGCAAGAGGTATGCCAAGTTGTTATTCTATTCTCTCCATTATGTGATCCAAGTCCCTCAAGTGTCGATGTAAGTGCTCCATGGAATGGAGAATGATGTTGATCCATAAGAGTACACCCCAGCAAGAACTTCATCTTCCAGTAAAGGTCAACAATTTGCATAAATTGATTGAACTGGCCCCATGTGTCCTATTTCTAGGATCCAATTTGCTCATTTTGTAAGGACCCAACTGAGTTATTCTTGGATAGGTCTTGGTGTGAGGTCATGATAGTGCATAGTGAAGTCCTCTAGTCGATGGTGCATGTGAGTATTTCCCCTATGGTCCCGCTCTTGGTAATATGCAACTCCCCTTTGAACCTACACTCATTATCAAGGCACAGTAGCAAGAAAATCATGACAAAAAGATTAGGATAGAAGCCAGAAAAAGATAGCGAGTTCTCGAGTACACAAGGGGTGCCATGTAATATAGATACCATGTAGAAAATTTCCACCAACATCGGGGATACTCAGGCGGGAAAACAAAGATGGCATCACAGGAGAGAAAGGGGGAAGGACTACAAACCCCCACGCCCACCAAAAGATTCCATAAGAGATTCTTTCTGGAAATGCAGAGTGTAAATAGAGGTTGCACCACAGAGAAGTCAAGTGGGGAACTAAGATTTAACACCACAAGGGAATATTAAGGCCCATGTCCATGAGAAAAGGGAAGGTGCCAAGGAAAAAAACTTATACCACCAACCACGAAGGGGGGGAAATATTGTCGTTGCAGCCAGAGACACATGGTCAAGATAGGAAATAGTAAGACCTTAGGAACCCAGACGAAAAAATCATTGAAAACCCTACCTATTAACAAATAAGATTGTCTAAACATAATTTTGAGAGCTATATGGAAATTTTCAAAGCCCATACGTTATTGCAGAGCATGAACAAAAACATCATCCCCAAGTTGTTGAAACCCTGACTGGTATGACGATTTCATTGTAAGTATGGACACTTCATGAACCGACCAACTGCACCACCTCACCAAGTATGCTCCACGCTCCTCTTTTTTTTTGCCCATGATGCACTCTACAGGGGCTCACCCATGAAATAGTAGTGAGGAATGTCTACAGGTTAACTTCCATGGGAGAAAACTAAATATCATATTCTTTCACATGAGTACCCATCTCGAACACTACGCAAATTGCATACCACGATCTCCCACTCGAATTCATTCCTACCATGCTATGCCAACCTTAATGATATGGTTTTGTAGTACCTTCGTTGCATTTAGCATTCATGGGGGGCATGCTACCATGCCCCTCACTCCATTGGCCAGGTGGGACGGTGGCAACCCATGCCTCTCCCCCTTAAAAAAAATCACGTCATCCAGGGAAATTCTATAAAATATTTTAAAAAAATAAATAAATTTATTAAACATTTGTTTAATAAATAAATAAAAACTAAATTTATCACAAATACGCATTCACTGCATCTTAACAAAATAGCACTCGAAATAAATGTTTAATACAAAATTTATTTTGACAAATAATATCTATATAAAAAAATTGAATAAATTTTGTAATTTTACGTAATTACGTAAAGAGAGATTTATTTAGAGCCCAATTTAACATTCTATGTTTTGGTTTTTTTGGTATATTTTCTAATTATTTTTTCTAAAATGTAGTTAGAACTTGTTAAAATTGTAAATTTGAGTAGTTGAGTTTATAGTAACAAAAAATCTAGCATTTTCAAAAAATGTAATTTTAAAAATGAAAAATTATAATGTCATTAACAATTCTCTGATTCAATTTCCATTAAAAAAACCAAAAACCAAAAATATTTAAACTCCACTTTTATTTAGATAATAAACCGTAAGAAAAAAGGAAATATAATAAATTGGATATTAAATTTATTCTTTTTATTCATTTGAAATATTTATAGAAATATTTTTTTTGTATATAATTTGTTATATATATATATATATATATATATATATATATATATACCTATGGGGATTTCTTTGGACACTTTTGGGGTGATGTTTCGCAACAAGAAGTGATCCTTTTAGGTGGATTTTCAGGTGGATCTTCCTGACACAAATATTTCATGGACATAATAATCACAATCTCTAGAGTCTGTGAACTATATATACATATAGTTTTATAAAACCATAAAAGAACTAAAGCTATCCACTCTTACATCTTACATTATACTGAAGTATTTACTTAAAACATGTTTTTTATTATTTCAAAATGACTTGTTTTATATATATATATAAAACAAGTCATCTTGAAATATATATATATATATATATATATATATGATTCTTAAAAATCTCTATTAGATTTTGGGTAAAATTAACCATGGGTCATTTCATTTATTGATTAGCCTAAGCAATTTTAATACAGATTTTATTAATTAATTTTAGTTTTGGAGCATGATTTAAAATTGTGTTTATTTGGTTAAAATTTTATCTTTCTTGAAGTCAGGAATAGGTAGATAATACAAAACCAAAAGGCATCTTGCATGAGTAAAAGTCTATCTCTTTCTTTCACTAAGGTTGATGAATAAACAACTAATGATGATTAGCCTCAATTGAGTTATAATAGGTCTTCCACCCTTCAAAAAAAATATATTAATTGTTTAGTAATACTTAATGTCCAATTTTGATTCTAGTGGACATTAATTATTACCATCAATTGCATATTTTATTATCTTTGGAAATGAGTTTCCACCAGCTTTATATCATTCAATGATGACGATGAGGATAATGATTAATATCCACTAGATTAAAAATAAATAAAAAAATATGACCTTAGAAATGTAAATTTGTAGGATCTTAGAAATGTAAGATATTATTTGGAATTCTTTAGAAGTTTATTTATATGTTCTAAAAGCATTAAGAGAAGTATTCCAAAATCACCTAAGTTTTGTTGAGTTAAAAGGTGAAGAAGATTAAACTCGTGAAGTCTTAGTTCTTGCTAAGTCATAAATTCCTAGTATATCTGGCTTATGGACTGTTGGATATACTCATAGTGTTATAGTGGAAACCACTAGGCTTGATCTTGGACCTCGCCTAGATTATTCCAAGTTACCGATTCACCATGGTTTAAAAAAATGTTAAAAAGATTGATAAGTGTGATAAATATTCTAAAAATTAGATGTGAGTTTATGATAGAAAATCCAAGAGAGTACTTTTCATCTTTAACCCTCTTAGTGTCATAAATGTGACAAAGTATTTTATCCCACGGAGTTTTAGGAATTAACCAATGTGAGTGTTAACCAATCCTAGTTCCATGATCATTCTCATGAGAATTTATTCTTATTTAACAGTGTTTTTATTCTTCTTTACACTAGTCAAGATAATTACTTTTGATTTTCTAGATTTAGGTTAATTACCTCTTTATAATATCTCAATTTTATTTTCCCTTAAATTCTTTGTCACGTCACAATTTCTTCTTAAAATTTGAGATAATAATATTTTAATGTTTTTTTTTTGCAAAATAATCTCTTCTATAATTTCAAATGTAAAAAATATTCAAAATGAAAATGAAACAAATACTTAAAAAATCATAACAATTAAATATATAAAAAATAAATTCAACTCATTATAATGGTTAATTAATTACTTTAATTAATAAAAAATAAAATATTGAAAATCACATTTCTGATTTGAATTATATTCCATTAAAACTTGTATTTATATTAATTTTATATATTTTAAGTGTTTGAAAAGAAGATTGACATTTTTCATGATTGAGTTTAAATTTTATTAGGTAGTATTTTTACTCTTTTATAGAATTATTATGAAATATAAAATAAATTTATATTTTTTTCCAAAAATACATGAGGGGTAGAGATTAAATAGTTTGTGTGGGGTTTAGTTTTATTAGGTTTCAAATTTAAATGGTATGAGAGGGATTGAGGATGAGAGTTACTTTAGTGGAATTAAATTATCCCAAGAGATGTCTAAGTTTGACTGAGTTTCACACAACCTTGGTAATATCATGAGGGGACAAATCATTTTTCCATTCAAAATTAAAATTAACTTCGACCTAAAATCAACTTAATTGTAAAAATATACATGTACATTTAATTTACATTTTTTTTTGTATCCCAAAGGAACCCAACAGCTTGCTTGACACATAACTACTAGTAAAAATTTGGGGGTTTATTCCTTGTCCTCCTCTCCATAAACCGGGTCACAATCAGGGGGATTTGAACCTTGGATCTCTCAGTTTTCTTAGGGCTCACATTATTTCCATCACCAATTGAGTTGCCCCTTGGGACCATTAAATTTACATTTTAAAATGCAATTTTTATAGTAGGAGGTTGGAAGAAATGTAATCAATTTCTAAGATTAGCGCTCAAGAAATGTCTGTGACTAGTGAAAATTTTGAAACTTTTGGATTTTTAACCATTAGGAGAATCTTGAAGTAAAAAATGGGCCTTAAAACAAAAATGTACTAACAAAACGAACTTTAAAAGAACTAGTAGGATTCAATATGATGATGTCATCCCTAGGGGAAAATATTTTTTGAGGAACAAGAAGAAAAACTACTTTTTAAATTGTATTTTTAGCTTATATCATTATAGGTTTACTCAATGTCAAGTGTAGACACTCGTTGGATGCAGAATTAAATTCCAAATCCAATGAGTATCCACTCTGCATACTTTTGTGTGGACCCACATCGAAAAATAGTTAAAATACATGAAAAAAGTGTGTGAACATGTTTTTTTCATATATTTTCAAATGTTTTGATGTGGGTCTACTCAAAAGTATGGAGAGTGGGTACTCGTTCACATCCAATGGGTGTCTACCCTTGACATTTGAGTAAAACTATAAAGAGATAAGCCAAAATGGTCTCGTTTTATGAAAAAATGAAATGAAATACAAATTAAACAAAAAAGCACAAAAGTACGGTGAAAGAGAATTTCGATTATGTTGGCAGACCAACCTACTCCCTTTTATTTTTGACAAAATAAAAGGCCTCTCCTAGAAAATTTTACTAATTTTGTTGCTTTGATTCGATTAGATTGATATTGGGTTGATTGTTACATCTTTTCCTCTAATTATCATTTTAATCTTTATGTCAAATTCAACTTTTGCTCATGATGTGTGTTACATTACATAAATTCAACTTTTGCTCATGATGTGTGTTACATTAGATGACCCATTCTTTTAGTCATCAGTGTTGTAAGGCTTATTTCTTTCGATTGTTATTATTAGTGGATTTATCATTGCTCCTAATAGCAATAAAATGTTAAGTTCAAGGGATGCTACATAATCAAATATTTCATAGCAGCCCTAATTGAGTGTATAACACTAATACGATAACTTCTATAAACTTTCATATCCACTCTTATGTTAATCCTTTAATCTCTGTATGATGTGTGATTTTAATGTTTTAATGATTTGAACTAATGATGGTAACCTAAGGCATATACCTATATTGGTGGTGTTGTATGTTTTTTCTTTATTCATTTACACCATTTAACAATTTAATCATGTCACATCCACAAGTTAACAATCCATTGGTCTCAAATTAAGTATGATATTTTAGGTGATCTATTTCATGGATTTGTAATTATAAAAATCACTGGTTTTAGGTGATGTGTTATGTTATGATGCTTATTCATTGATTGATTTAGAATCTTGTCTTGAATGTCAACCCAAGGCAAAGCCAACTGTCGCATGGCATGGTATCTTATGACCACCACCCATTTCTCATATCCCAAGGTCATTATGGCCCTGACTTGAGCTAGAAGTTGAATTCATTACTCGGTTTTTCGAGAGGGTTCTCCAATCAACCTCATTTTGTCCCTTCTCGTTTTGGTCTCAAGGATTCAACAACTTAGGGTTTTTGTATGTCTGGTCTGTTGTGCTTCCCCGAACCCTGTTTCACCTAAGCCTGTAATTCTTTCCTGACCATATACTGCTCGTAGTGCGAATCGAACTCGTTGGGGCAGAACTTTTTGAGGCAAATGAAGAATGTATGGATTTGTTCATCCAAGTTAGTTGGTGGTAATTTTTTACAGTTGTTTCAGGGACACAACAATGAAGTTGTTAAAGCATGCGTTGCTTCTTTTAATGGGGAGGAGAGCTTATGTGGGAAACTTCGAAATTAAAACCAACCTCGAATTCATAGCAGCAGCCACGCATCTTCCTCTTGAAGTCGAATGTCGGTCCCAGAATGTTGCATTCTGAAACGTTCCATGGAGAAAGTTGCTTGCTAGTAAGTATTGCAAGTACCATGTCAAAGGTGTTCCATGTGTACATGAAAATCGTCTTGAAATTCATGACCCAGGATACTCTTGATCACCGTGTACCTAAATCTGCATGGGAGCTCTGTCTACCACATGTTTCATTTCAATTTGTATTTATTATCACTTAGGCCAAGCAATAATTAGAACTATATATTAGTTAGCCTTTGTATTTATTATCCATGTTAACATGCAGTATTACTTAATGGGTATTAAGTTGACCTAATATTAATTTAATCAAAGATTTAATCAAAGATGACAAATATTTGTGAATTTATCAAATTGTAACTTTACCTTCTGTGAATATTTTATTCATATTTATTTTTCCTGTGATTGGTTGTTCATTTAAAAATGTTATTGGAGAATGCTTTGAAACTTATTGGCCAATGCTCTCAGCCTGCTCTGCTGCTTGTCAATCATCATGGGTTTGAATGCATTTATTTATTATTATACTTGTATTTATGTGTTCTATGTACCATTATATTTGCAAGTAATATGTGTATAATTCGATGTGACTTACTGCTGACAAATGTGGTTAATTGTGTTTTGTCCGACGAACTCTTTTCTTACTATCCATCCAAAGTAGAGAGAACTGGAAAAGAATCAAGGTATTAAGCAACATAATATAGGGAAATTATTGTTGCAGCAAAGAAGTAAGGGAGTGCATTTTACCATTCCCCACGTGGAGTGGAGATGCATGATGTATGATAGATAGCTTGGGAGTTGTGTTGTCATTAAATATTTGTAATTTTCATGTTATGAGATGATCCCGATTGTAGATCATTTATTAGTTTGTTGAGGTGTAATATTAAAATATTTATGTTAATGACATAGTTAAAAAAATCATTAAATGTATTTATCATGTAATTTTTTTCCATTTAATTTTATAAAGGTGTTTTATTTTGCAACTCAAACAAAAACCTAATTCAAATTCTAACTTACAGAGACATGGCAAAGATGTTAGAAATTAATTAACAGAGTAATGAAATACGCAAAATATTGAACAATTACAAAAACGTATAAAACAAGAGAAACACACATATAGATGGTTCACCCAATTTGAGCTATGTCTAGAGAGAAACAGTGGGTCCTTCCTTTTATATTATCTAGAAAAATGAAGAGATACAACCTACAACATATCCAATGTAATTTCCTCTTTGCTCTCACATAGTCTCCTCTCTTTCTCGCTCAGAATCATAATACACAACCACAATACAATTCCCTCATATAAACTAAGGGTTTCCTTCTAGCGCAAAAAACCCTAAATTAACATAACTTCTAATCATCTACCTAATGAACAACCTAGATTGAATATGAAATTACAATATTTTACAAGACAATTTTTCATATATTTTTAGCTTTGGGAGTGCTTTCCCCAAACCCCCATGTGGAGGGGTGCATAGTCTTCCTGGGGTATACACCCCGCTGAAACAAGACCTTTGAATCAGGAAGATAATTAGACTCCACACCCAACAAAAGAGCCAAGAAGAAAAGTAGTTTCTATTCAACCAATTGAATTCTAAATTTGCCCTTCTCGAGGAACAGTGATCTTCTGCTTTTGTTGAAGAGAGTTTTTCCAAAGCCTAGGCGATTGAGACTTCTTTAGAGAAGAAGGAGTTGCACCCATTTGCTGGAAGTTATTTTAAAGGAAGAATCACCGTCATCTTCAGCAATAGACGCCTGTGTATAAGGAATCATATACATCCAAAGATAAATGAAGTTATGTCAAAGAAAATATAAAATGTTACTTATCTTGTTGGAAAATTGTAGAACTAGCCACTCGCAGACCTAAATTATCAAAAACTTGCATATGCACGAGGGGCTTAAAATTACTCGAAAATAACAAGCTTTCGTGATTGTTTTGTGCACTATTCAATTAGTGTTGCTGGAAATTGCTTTGTGAAAATGTTTTTCCTGAATTCTAGCACACTCAATTTTATTTATGCATTTTTGTTTTCAAATGTTGTTTTAGGAGTTTATGTGGCATCCTCTGTGTCTACTTTGGGCTTTCGCTAAAGAGATTATCCTTTGGTGGTAAATTGCCATGTTTTTTCAAAAAATGCAAATATTACCGTCTTATATAAAGTGGTCGGCCAAATGCAAACAAACTTGCTCTCTATTTTCTGTAATTAGTAATTATTGATTTTCTAAATCAGAATTATGACCACACTGTGCATGCAACTTAATTAATACAGACTCTTTGTGTTTTCCTCTGTATCTATGGAATTTGTGCAGCTTTCCATTCAGAATAAATTTGATCAATAGATATAGCCCAATATGTGACAAATAATTAAGATAAAACATCTTTAACAAGTATTGACGTTTTTAAGCAAAACTATGGCCACATTGCAAAGGCAGCTTAACTAAAGATAGACTATTTCGTGTTTTCCTTTGCAAGCCGCCTTTGGAATTTGTGCATGTTTTTGTCAATATTAAGGGTGAAGGGCTTTTTATATTACTAGATGCATGAAAATAATTTGAGTCAAAATGTCTTTTGTAGCACATAATAGTGTAAATCAGGGCATTCCTAAAGTACTAAATGTACTTTAACATCCTTGCAAAATACCTCAATTTACCAATTAGTAAAACCTAAATTGACCAAATTCTAAAACTTAATATTGTTTACATTAATTTTGCTATATTTAAATTGAGCAGCAGGGACTAGTTATGTCGATGGATGTTTTTAAAGTGAGGTTCTTCTTACTAACACTGTATAGATTCGTCATTAGCCACTGTAGAAATTCAGATGACGTAACTCCTCCTGCCTTTGACATGTTAACCAAGATTGAGGTAGTCTTTTAATTCGCTGCATGGTACCATTCCTGCATTCTCATTCCTGTGTTCCTTGGGAATTTGATGAATCTGGTAAGTTTGAATTTGAAGATGAAATTGTTTGCTTATGGTGAGATACCAAAGGAATTGGGTAAATTATAGAGGAAATGGGTATTGGTTTTAGCGACATGAAATTTGGTTGGGAAAATTCCATCAACGTTTGGTAATTTATCTGAGATGGGCTATATGGATCTTGGCAGTAACCTAATCGCATGGTAACCACATTTTTCTCTATAATTATGCTCCTAATTCTTAGGTTGTGCTTGACTATTTATTTCACTAATTATGCTCCTAATTCTTTTGTTGCGAAGGATTGTTTCAGCTCAGAGCTAGAAGTGTTTCACTTGCAACAATGGACCCTCTCCACATGGCTGGAGGAAGAGAGTCTACCTTGAATCGATTTGGGTTCCTTTTTCTTTTTAGAGATAGTCGTGATTTTCTTAGAGTTCTCTTCCCGTACCACTGAAAGCAGGTTTTGGAGCTCTTTGGTTTCAAGGTCTTTTGGAAAATTCCATCTTCTTTTCAAGTGGTGTTGAAAAAGGGTTAAGGGTGTTACAGTATAGGTCTACATCAACTAAGGAAAAAGTGCACCTTCATTAATTTCAGGTTTTTCTAGAGACGATATTTTCACCAATTTAAATGAAGAAATCGAAGGCCAAGAATGGAAGCTAAGTCAAATTGTTCATGAGCTTGAGGAAGTTGTTCTTGCTCGAGGCGCTGCTACAAATGAAAGATGATCTAAATGAAAGGTTCTCTCTAAACACCTAAATTGTTTCCAAAAGGAAAATATCCTAGTCAAGAAATTGAAATTCAAAATTTTTATTCACTGGTATGAGAGATCCTTGGGGATCTATGGTGGACCAGAAATGATACCCATCCTACTCTAGTGGAATTGGACATCATCTGAACACAACCCATTGGAGACTAACGTAAGCCAATCACAAAACTTACACAACATATGCCAACAACATTCTCTCTGGAAAAAAAATGAAAAATTGGTTGCAACACGAGAATTCCATGACATCATTTTCTCTGTTTGACCCATCTATTAATTTTGCGGAGTTTTTAACTTCGATTTTCTTAGATTTTAATTTTTCCTTCACCCAATAAATGAAATCCATTACACACCATGGCTTAAATGACACGATGTATCCTTCTGAACTAAAGCTTACTACATCATATCACACAACAAATGTAATGATCAAGCTACATCTCATTGGAATTGCCTTCATGTTCAGTATGCCCAAGAAGAAAGTTGCATTATCTTTGTTGGGTTGTGTGGTCTTTCGCATTAATGTGCTATGTAATGCATGCCCTTTGCATTTAAGTCACATTAAGTTGCATTATTTTTATTTTATTTTGCAGTTGAGGTTCATATTACACTTAATGTGTTATGTAATACATGCTCTTTGTGTGTGTATCAAGCAACAACTCAAATAGTTAGTAGTACAGGGGATGAACAAGATCCCTTGTTTTTTCCTACTAAGTACCAAAAAAGAGATGTAATCCTATTTGTATTGAATAAACCCTCATTAGTAAGCTTATTTTTATTGAAAACCTATTGTATGTAGATTTTTTTCCAACTAAGAACCAAAAGAGAGATGTAAGCTTGTTTGTATTGAATAAACTAAGATAAGCAGCTAGATTGTGATGATCCAAATGGTAAGCAACAAAATTCTTTCCCAGCCACGATAACAACCTATGTGCCTAATAACTAAGGAGCTATGCCTAACCCCTGAGCTTTGCCAAATTAAAATCTAAGAAAGTAGGGCTCTACCGATCTAGATACCATAAACCTAGAGATGCTAAAAATGGTACAAAACCCACAAAACTTAGGTAGAAAATGGAGTCCCTCGATCACTCAATTAGCCCCTATACTTGTATAAACTACATCTAGCAATGGGAGGTAAGGAAATGAATGGTGAATTTCACATAATCACTTACCAAAATTGTAGAAATTTACTGACCTAAATAGTTATTGCCTACATTATTCCCATCTACATGCATGCCTGTTTTTGCAGCCACAACTGATGCATAACTCATTTATCAGAAGTTTGGTGGACACATTGAATAACATAGATTATTAGTCTATAATTAGAAAAAATAACAGAGATTATTCAATTCTCATTTGACCCACATGTGAATAGATGAATGGCATATTTCTTGTAAAATACTAATGTAGTTTGTCAGACATTACATACATGAGATGAGCTACTGAGAGCAAACATTATCTGTGTATGAATGGAATTGGGAAATTACGATGTACACTTACTATCCAAGAAGAACAACATGAGCAAAAGGAGGAATTTGTTCCAAAATCATTCTCAACACTTCACCAACCATGAGGCTTCCATACACATATACATTGTGTGATAAGGTCATTGCAGCCATCAGGTCCCTCCCTATGAACCTATACCTAGAGAATCATGCAGAAGAAATATTTGTTCTTTTAGATGTGCTCCATTGGTTTCAAACCATCTCAGTTTTCAATTTATAAATTTCATAGGTCCAAGTAAGCACTGATATTGGCCTTTTGGAACAACCTAAATTGTTTTTGAAAGGAAAATATTCTAGTCATGAAATTGAAATTGAAATTCTTTGTTTGCTAGTATGAGAAATCCTTATGGATGTGTGGTGGACAAAAATTACACCCATCCTACTTTAGTGGAACTGGAAATCATCTAAACACAATCTAATGGAGACTGATGTAAGCCAATCACAAAACTTGCACAACATATGCCAATAACATTCCATAAATAACAAGACAAGCCATACATCAACTTATCTAGAAAAAAAATGGAGAAATGGTTGTAACACTAGAATTCCATGACACAATTTTCTCTTTCTGACCCATCTATCCATTTTCTCGAGTTTTTAACTTCGTTTTTCTTAGATTTTAACTTTTCCTTCGCCCAATAAATGAAATACACCACATACCATGGCTTAAATCACACAATGTAGCCTTCATAACCAAATCTTACTAGATAATATCACACAACAAATGTAATGATCAAACTCCATCTCAGTGGAATCAACTTCCTGTTTAGTATGCCCAAGAAGCAAGTCACATTATCTTTGTTGCGTTGTGTTCTCTTTTGCTTGATGTGCCATCTGCAAATTATTAGATTCATTGTGTAGAGATTTTGTAGGTCTAGCATTCAAGTGAAACTTTTAACCATCCTCAACAAAGATAATAGTAAGTAAAGAATGAATGAGTGAGACTATGAAAAGATGGAGACAATGCAGATATGGAAATAGTCTCATTTATCCTTTATTTGGATGTCCACTTTCTTGAGAATGGATTGGATAAAAAATTTAATGCATACATTAGACCTAAAAAAATATCACACAGCTATAATCCAAAATCCTTAAGGACGAATTGAGAAGTTATGAAAGTCTAATGATTTATTTTATGTTATAGATTTGAGGCTTCTGCTATCTATATTTTGTGTGGTGATATCTTCCGGAGTCATCGCATTCATGTTTTTTGGAATCGACGTTTCAAACCAACCTTTGTGGTTCATCATCAAGATTAGATGAGTGAATAAGTCAGAGCTTAATAGGATTTATAAATACAGGAGAGGGTTGGGAATGGAATGAATGGAGCTGACAGGTTTGAGAATGATATGATTCACATTTATTTTTAATTATTAAATTTGTTAATGATTTTATTTTATGTTCTCAACACATAAAACACCTTAGAAATCAACAACCAAAATAACATGGACTGGGATTTTTGCATCAAGGACTATCAGAATTGAATTTTAACACTGACTGGGAAATAAATCTTTCGTTGTTTCCATTTGAATAGGTTTGCTCTACAGTCGAGCTCACTGGTTTCTTGCTTTGCTGCAAATATTATAAATAGAGATCAAGAAATTGTTCCTATAGCTACCAATATACACACATTTGCTACATGCACTTCCAATGGGACCTCTTATCATCAAAAAAATAATTTACCATCATCGCCTCCAACACACGAGGAGAGTCCTCTAAGCCCTTGCATTGATTTTGCAAGTGACTTAGAGTCGTCAGAAGTTTTCTTCATGTTTCCATTAAAGGATGCTTCATAGCTTTTGAGATTAGACAAACCTTTGGTAAATCACCCTAAAAATATGTTTTCTATCACTCTTTTCTTGTTTTTTGTATTTATTAACCATGAATGAACGCCACCTATGTGATAATGTCTCTGTTAATCAAAATTTGTTGAACTTTATCACAAACTTGAGCCTTTACCCCTCCCTCCCTCGGCCCTAGACTTGAAAAGTTTATTGACTTCATTAGGTTTTTGACATACTACTAAAACCTTAAATATTGAATGTACATTTAAAACAAAAGACAAACAATATGTATTTTGGTTAAGGTTTCAATGAGTTTTTTCAACCGATTTATTCTTCTGTCAGTTTTGTATAGACAAGAGGCAACAAAGATCGTTGTTTTGCTTTCTATTTCACCAAACACTTTCGATCAATGTTTTTTTTCCCGTAGAAAAATTCGTAATTTCTATTAGATAAAAGAAATTACATTCTGTAGGTGCCAAGGCATATGCATGATGAGGTTGGTCGGCTCCACCGGATAGTAGCAAAAAGTTTTGTCTACAAGCCTGTACAGATGATCTTAACAGTTTTCCTCCACACAGGAGTTCATGTTATGAAACCAGCTCAAGATTAGATGGAAAAGATAGATCAACGCCTTAGAATTCAGCCTCTTCGAGGGGGCAACCTCCTTTACATTACATAAATGAACAATTCTTGGATGATACAAATGACAAAACCTCCTTTCTATATATAGGAGTCTAAGGAGTCACAATATAATCCAGCCGACCTAACAATAATAATATAAAGCCACAAAAATAACAATAGAGGGATTCTATGGGGCACAGAAATAACAATATGGGGGTAATAGGGGCACAACAATATAAATAAGGGGTATAACTACAATAGTAATGGGGTAATCACTAGTATTATAGGGACCCAACATGCCCCTCTCCTTCAAAAAAGTGTTGTCCTCAACGCTTGAGTAGTTCTGGATACTTCTGCATAAAATTCTCATCCTCCCATGTGGAATCTTCAGCGGATAAGTTCTTCCACTTGATAAGATACTCTGAAATTGATCGATTTCGTAGCTGTCGAGTTCTTGTTTCTGTGACTGCTTCCGGTTCCAATATAATTTTTCCTTCCTCGTCAAGTTCTGGCAATATTGTTTGAATTGGGAGCTTGTCACCTATAACCTTCTTTAAACATGAAACATGGAAAACTGGGTGCAATCGAGAAGCTGCAGGAAGCTCCAATTTGTATGCCATAGTACCAATCTTTTGCAACACCTTGTACGGACCATAATACTTTGGTGATAATTTATTATCCTTCTTAGCTTGCTTTAGGGACATTTGCTTATATGGTTGTAGCCGTAGGAATACCCAATCACCTACATCAAAACTTCTTTCACTGCGATGTTGATCTGCCTGTTGTTTCATTCTATTTTGTGCCAACACGAGGTTATCCTTTAAGAGTTGGAGGACTTGTTGTTGATGTTCGATGTGATGTTCCACTGCCTGAACCTTAGAATTTTCTCTTAAATATGATGTGATGGATGGTGGTTGATACCCATAAAGTGCCATAAATGGGGTCATTTTTGTTGCTGTATGGAAGGAAGTGTTATACCACCATTCAGCCAGAGGCAACCATTTGACCCATTGTGTCTGTTTATCAGATACAAAGCAACGAAGATATCCTTCCAAACATTTGTTTACTATCTCAGTTTGCCCATCAGATTGAGGATGATAAGATGAGCTATGAGCTAACTGAGTACCAAGACAAGAAAATAATTCTGTCCAAAAATTTCCAGTGAAAATGGGATCTCTGTCACTTACAATAATCTTTGGGTTTCCATGTAGCTTTTGAACTGTTTCCATAAATGCAGTAGAAACTGTACTGGCTTTAAATGGATGTGATAATGCACAAAAGTGTGCATACTTGGTAAGTCTGTCAACTACCACCATGATGACACTCTTTCCCTCAGACTTGGGTAAACCTGTGATAAAATCCATTGAAACCTCCTCCCAACGTTGGCTTGGAATGGATAAAGGTTGTAATAGACCCGGTGTCTTAATTGTTTCAACTTTATTTTGCTGGCAAACCAAACATTCCGCCACAAACTTTTGAATATCTGATTTAAGGCCATCCCAAAAAAATTCCTTCTTAACCCTGTGGTAAGTTTTTAAAAATCCTGAGTGCCCTCCTAAGGGAGAAGTGTGCAATTCCATAAGAATCTTTTGTTTTAGCTGGGAATTCTTACAGAGGTATAAGCGATCTTTGTACCATAACGAATCATTTTGCCAGCTAAATGTATCAGAAGTACTGGAATCTTGTTGTAGCTTTCGAATAAGTGCCCACACTTCTTCGTCATTCTTCCATTCCTCCCTTGCTTCGTTTATCCAATCTGGTTGGATAATAGAAATGGCACACAACAATGCTTCCACATCCTCATCCTTTCTTGAGAGTGCATCTGCCACCACATTTTGCTTCCCTTTTTTGTAGATGATTTCAAAGTCATAACCCAACATCTTTGTGACCCACTTTTGTTGCTCTTCAGAGGATAATCTTTGTTCTAAAAAGTATTTAAGGCTATCATGATCCGTTTTTACCTTGAAGTGTCTTCCCATTAGGTAGGGTCGCCATTTCTTAAGTGCATGGAGTATTGCCAACATTTCCTTCTCATAAATAGCTTTGCTTAAAAACTTTCCCTTGATTGGACGACTTTCAAAAGCAATGGGTCTTTCATCTTGCATTAGAACAACACCAATTCCATTTCCTGAAGCATCACATTCCACAATAAAGGTTTTTGTGAAGTCCGGTGTAGCTAAGACCGGTGCTTGGCACATTGCCTCTTTAAGATGTTCAAAGGCCTTTGTTGCTTCCGGAGTCCATGAAAATGAATCTTTCTTCAATAATGTTGTTAGAGGTGCTGCTATTCTCCCATAATTCTTAACAAACTTGCGATAATACCCTGTCAACCCAAGAAATCCTCGCAGATGCTTTATGGATGTGGGGATTTTCCATTCCTTAATGGCTTTAATTTTGCTAGGGTCTACCTTAACTCCTTCATGAGATACAATATGACCCAAATATTCCACCTCCTGGACTCCAAAGAAACATTTGGATCTTTTTGCATATAATTGTTTCTCCTCCAATAGTTGTAGCACCCTGTCAACATGTTCAACATGATCCTTCCAAGACTTGTTGTAGATTAGTATATCATCAAAAAATACTAACACAAATTTTCTAAGGAATGGTTTGAAAATTGAATTCATCAAACCTTGAAATGTTGAAGGTGCATTGGTAAGGCCAAAAGGCATGACCAAAAATTCATAATGACCCTCATGAGTTCTAAATGCCGTTTTCGGAATGTCTTCAATCTTCATTCTGATTTGATGATATCCCGAACGAAGATCCAACTTGGTGAAGTAAATTGATCCATGCAATTCATCCAGTAATTCATCAATAACAGGAATGGGGAACTTATCTTTAATAGTGAGCTTGTTGAGCTCCCTATAATCCGGACACATGCGCCATGATCCATCCTTCTTGTGCACCAATACTACTGGAGCTGAGAAAGAACTTTGACTTGGTTGAATTATACCAGCCTCTAGCATTTCTGCAACCATACGTTCAATTTCACTTTTTTGGACATAGGGATATCTGTACGGCCTGATGTTTGGAGGAACACTTCCTGGAATCAGATGAATAGCATGATCATGATCACGCATAGGTGGGAGACCTTTGGGAGTCTCAAATACCTTGGAATGATTGTCCAGGACTTTTTGGAGATCTGGAGAAATAGATGATTCCAATGTGGAAACATCTAGCGAACATAATTGTGCAATTACACCTCTTTGCTCCTTTTTTAGAAGCTTTGTCATGCCATTAGAGCTGATTATCTTTCCTGGTTTCCCTGCAATACCCCTTAATTCAACTTCCTTTCCTTCCGTAGAAAATTTGATGAAAAGTTCTTGAAAATTAAAAGCTATTGTACCCAAGGATTGTAGCCATTGGACTCCTAGTACAACATCAGCACCTCCCATTGGAATGGAAAGCATTGGGCTAGTCAATACATATTCTCCCATGGATAGCTTGATATTATGGCACTTTCCAGAGCAATTTATTGTTCCTCCATTTGCAATCATCACTTGACACTCTGGTGCTGGATATAGGAAGCAATTCAATTCTTTTGCTACCCTACAATGAATAAAATTGTGGGTGCTTCCTGAATCAATCAACACTATTACCTTTTTCTTCTTGATTTGTCCTTCTATCTTGATGGTTTGAGGAGTGGTAATTCCCGCCAATGCATTACAAGATATGGTCGGATTTATTTTTTCTTCATCTAGGCTTTGTTCCTGGAGTATATCTTCTTCTTTTGACCTTTCTTGCTCCTTTTCTTCTTCCTCTTCACAATCTATGTAGAATAATTTCTTCTCAGCACACTTATGACCTTTAGTGTATTTGCTATCACAACTGTAACAAAGCCCTTTTGCTCTTTTTTCTTCCAATTGTTGTGGTGTCAACCTTATAGGTTGTGGAAGACTAGGGGCAACAACACTTCCGTCTTTATAGTTGTGAGTGGTATGCTTCCTGGTTGCCATAATTTTGCTTTCCATTTTTCTTGCTAACCTGAATGCCTTCTCTAATGAATCAGGTTCCCAAAGGCAAACATCATGTTGGATATTATCCTTTAAAGACCCTATGAACACATCAATCCTATGCTCCTCTGGAATATCTTTTACCCTTATGTTCAATTTTTGGAACTCCTCAATGTGCTCCATTACTGAACCCTTTTGTTTGAGACTTATCAATTGGCTAAAAAAAGTGTTGCTTTTTGTATCTTCATAATGTGCTATCAATTCTTCCGTAAAAATTGCCCAAGTGATAAATTGTTTACGAGAGCAAAGCCATTGATACCATACAAACTGATTTGGTTCCAAATATACAGTTGCCATACGTACCTTTTGTGCGTTTTGCACATTATTGAGATCGAAGAATTGCTCCATCTGTAATATCCATGTGGCAGGATCCTTGCCATCAAACTTCCTCATATCGATTTTTGGAATATGGTGATTCTTTGATCCAACATTAGCGTCTATGGAATCATGATTAACATTTCTTTTGTTCTCATCATGAGTTTCCTTTACTACCTTTTCACCATTAGTGACCCTTTCTTGTAGCAACTTCTTCAATTCTTCCATGTCTGTCTTCAAATCTATCTTCAAATCTGCCATGTCTCTCTTCAAATCTGTCTTCGAATCATCCATCTTAGCTTCCATGCCCTTTATCTTAGATTCCACGCCACTTATCTTAGCTTCTGTTAGCTTTTGTGAGCGTGACATTTGTTGCACTTGTTCTTGTAATTTTGATATATCATGTAGCATTTCTTCTTCTTCTTCATGAGTCATGCTAGAGCTTTCAGGTTCCTTACTAGGTGTTTGCATTTTCTTTCCTCGGGGCATCAGTTACTGATAATAATGCTTTACTATGCCCTTTGAATTCCGTTAAACCAAGCTTACACAAAAATAAAAAAAAAACTACACACCTTTTTTCACTTTATAGAAGCCTGATATTGAATCTGATGTATCTCCGTAATTTCGGATCATCTAGTTCTGAAATTTCTACCTGTAGTAGCCTTCTGCGTCCTCTTTCCAATGCCACAAGTCTAAGCCAAATTGGATTCTCCAAGGAAGAGTTATGTGAAATCTCCCACAGTGACTTGCTTTTAGACTAGTTCAGTAGAGCAAACTTTTACGACGTACCACGAGTCACTGTTTCAACCTTTGAATCTGAAAGCACACATACAAGAAACTACAGTCCGTCCTATTTCTGTAACTTCTTACGAAATTTCAATCCGATCCTCAGACAGAAAGTTATGATGATTTTCCCCAGGTCACCTGTTTTGAATGTAATTCAGGAGTCTGCAAAATGACCAACTTCCTCAGATCATATCTCCGTAAATATCGCGCGAAAAGATCTGAAATTCGGACCCAAGGTTCAGCACGATTTCTTCTCAAATGGGTTTTTTTTGTGACTTCTGAAACGTCACAGAAAAAAAGTTATAGCGAAAATGCCACGATGACCTGTTTGGAGCAGCGAAACCCTAGAATCCAAAGCTTTGATACCAAATGTTATGAAACCAGCTCAAGATAAGATAGAAAAGATAGATCAACGCCTTAGAATTCAGCCTCTTCGAGGGGGAAACCTCCTTTACATTACATAAATGAACAATTCTTGGATGATACAAATGACAAAACCTCCTTTCTATATATAGGAGTCTAAGGAGTCACAATATAATCCAGCCGACCTAACAATAATAATATAAAGCCACAAAAATAACAATAGAGGGATTCTATGGGGCACAGAAATAACAATATGGGTGTAATAGGGCACAACAATATAAATAAGGGGTATAACTACAATAGTAATGGGGTAATCACTAGTATTATAGGGACCCAACAGTTCAGTTCTCAGATGTGTCTTTTACTAAAATTTATACAAAATAACAAGAGTGTGCTCCACGCAGGGAGATATGCTGTTGAAAAAAAATACAAATAACATCTGCAATTCATCAGAAAATAAGAGATATATGTCTGATGGATCTGTGATGAATTCAAAATATTTCCAACTAGGTAACAGCATCTGCTGTCTTCTAGCTTTGTGAGGTTCCAGTGTGCCAAAAAAGTATCAAAAAAGAAACAACTGTAGATAGTTTTGTAAATATAAAAACAGCGTCATGGCTGTATCCTCCGGAGAGAGCGCAGATCGACAAAAGGTCTGTGGTAGTGTTGATAGAAGAGTCCATCCAACTCTTCCTGTATCAGCCAGTCTTCTTCTTGCCTTTGCGCTGCCTGTTTTGATAAGAGGTCCGCCCTTGTGTTGCGCTCCCTGTAAATATGTTGACAAGCAAAATGTTCAAATAAATCTATGAGCCTGTGTGTCTCATCCAGAATGTGACTCAAAGAAAAAGCAGAGCAGTGTGAAGTTCTATTTATCCAGTTGCAGACAAGTTTGGAATCCCCAAACAGTTGTAACTTTGAGCATCGTTTTTCAAGAGCAAAATGTATGAGGTGTTTGGCAGTGGACAGTTCGGCATAGTTATTTGTGCCCCTTCCCAGGTGCATCTGTATATGGAAACAATGACCGTCCCTGAGGTAGAGGAGGGCTCCTCCGCCGCAGCCATCAGCTTGGGCCGAGCCGTCGAAATAGGCCCATGGGAAAGATTTGTCAATGTGCTCAGGGAGGATGGTTCTAGGGGGGGCTGTGAGAGGTCATCCGGGAGTAATTCAAAATCGGCAAGGATCTGGGATCTGATGTTAGGCCAGATGGGGTCTCTATGGTAAAAAATAGCTCGGTTCCTAGCCGTCCAGATAGCCCAGCACATGAGGAGTGGTAAGTTCCTGTCTCTTCCTTTGTGTTTCTCTAGCCAATTCAGCCAGGCTTCTGTAATGGTTTGTCCTTTCCATTGATTGAAAGATGGGGAAGATGAGGTTAAGAGGGACCATTGATCAGAGACAATAGGGCAGGATAGAAATAAATGTTTGGTGTCTTCCTCATTGCTCCTGCAAAGATGACACCAGAAGGGTCCATGGAAAGATCGTCTCATTAAGTTTGAGCTAGTGGGTATTTTGTTGGATAGTATGGTCCACATGAGCATACGCGTTCTGGGGGCCGCTTTGAGTTTCCATAGTGCTTTCCACCATGGCTGGACATTTTCAGGTTGAGCAAGTTGCATGAGCTTTAAGTAACCTTCCTTGGGGGTATATGTTCCATTTTTAATGAGTGCCCATACAATCTCATCTTCTCCTTCCGTTATCCTGATGTGTGCTTGAGTGAGGGCTTCAGTGAAAATCTCCCAATCATGCTGCCACTGTCCCGGAATGTGGAGGTCATGTGTTGAATTCCGGCTTGCTGGAAAGGTGTGGTGCTAGCATGGTCTGCTATGTGGGCTATGTGGGAGATACCCAACTCCTGAAGATAGGCGATTAGTGGTGCTGGAAGATGATGGGCGTTGCCACACCCGATCCAAGGATCTGTTCCTATACGTACAGCATGTCCCTGATGTATCCTCCATGTTAAACCTTCCCGGATGAGTGGGAGGGAAGTGAGGACAGATTTCCATATATTTGAGTGCCTTTCGCTCCCTCTGTGTTCCCTGCGGATCCAGCCGAATATGTTTTCCGGGGCAATGTATTTTTCATATACCACTTTTTTCCAGAGGCTATGTGTGGTAATGAGCTGCCATCCTAACTTTGCTGCCAATGCTTTAGCAAAAACCTCCAATCTTTTTATACCCCATCCTCCCCATTTCTTTGGTCTTGCTATAGTATCCCATTTTACCCATGCAAAGAGGCTTCCCTGTTTGTTCCCTTTCCATAAGAATCTGCAGCAGATATTTTGTAGTCTGTCTAGGATTCCTCTTGGAATCCAGGCCAATGACATCCAGTATACAGGGGTTGCTTCCAGAACTGCTTTTATGAGGGTAAGTCTTCCAGCCCTGGTGAGGTATCTGTTGTACCATATATTTAATCTCTTTTCCACCTTTGCAATAATCCAAATCCAGTCAGCAATTTTGTATCCCCCATGTTTTATTCGGAATCCTAGATATTTCAACCCTTCCTCCATCTGGTGTGGTGGGAAGGGGAACCGGTGCCGAATGTAAAAGACTTCATGTTGCGAGCAGCCTATCTCTATGAGGGAGGATTTATGAATATTTATGATCATACCTGTAGCCTTCTGAAAGAGGTCGAATACATACTGCAAGGACGAGGAGTCGGCCAAGCTGCCATTTAAGAAAATGAGCACATCATCTACAAACAGTAGGTGAGTGAGAGAGCAATTTTCCGTGATTTTTATACCAGTAATCCTGCCTCTCCTGTGTTCTGTCCCTATCAATCGGCTTAGTCCTTCCATAATGAGCAGGAAAAGTAAAGGAGATAGGGGGCACCCCTGCCTGAGACCTCTTTCTGCTGTAAAGAAAGGAGTGGGGGATCCATTAAGGAGGATGTTATACGGCACATCAGTTATACAACTCATTATCCTTTTGATGAACAAGTAGGGGAAGCCCAGATGTGTAAGAAGCATTCGAATGTAGAGCAGGCTTGCCCTGTCGAAAGCTTTGGAGAGGTCCACTTTTAAGATAATGCCCTTCAGACTCTTGATGTGCATCGAATGAAGGAGCTCTTGTGCAGTGCCAATAGCTTCGTGGATCTGGCGGTGCTGAAGGAAAGCGAACTGTTCAGGGGAAATATGTGCCGAGAGGATGGGCTTAAGCCTGTTTGCAAGGATTTTGGCCATGATATTACCAAGAGAGCATCATCACCAAAGGTATAAAGTATGGAAGGTTTCGTAGAACAACGAAGACCGACCTGACTCCTTACGACCGAGCACTTTATGATATGGATTGATACCTGTTGGATAAAATTATAGAACCCCACCAAAAGATTAAGTATATGAAAATCTCAAATTCCGAGGGCTTTCGAGGAGTGGAAGATAAGAGATGTCTCCTGTACTTTAACACACTTACAATCCCAAACACAGAATAAACCATGACTTGAAACATGCAAATAAAAGGGAATACCCAAGATCTATAACATTGTAGGAAAGAACAAGGAAAATTAACACCTTAAAAACGAGATGGAAAAAGCACCTGGCTACCAGACCTCACAAACCATACTTGGAAAATTAAAGGAGATGCCTACAGAATCAGAACCCAAGAGCGATGAGGTGGGAAGAATTGCCACCAGCTCAAAGGCTGGACCATTCCTTGTGTTATGAAGAAATAATACAAAAAACATTGACCCCATCTTACAATCCCAAAACTGTAGGGACAAGACCACATGATTGGAATCTTGATAATGGAAAAAGAGCTACCCAAGAACTAATGAAGGTAATGAAAGAAGCCACCCCCAGATCCTGAGTATACTTGATATGGAAAACAAGAGAAACTTGACAAGGACAAACCATCTTCCCCACCCCACGTAATTTTGCAAAGTCACCACCCTGGTAAAATTTCCATCCATTTATAATGGAGGGACAACATCTTAGGACGCAGCGTTGGAGGGCATTTACCACGGTGTGCGAGGTCCAAGTATGGACATGTGTAAGTTCTAGCACATAGTTTAAAACCCACATTCCTCCCATAGTTCATGCGTGACTCGTCAATGAGCTCAAAAAACTGTATTTCAAGGTCTCCTAAGGCAATAGCCAATCTGCCCACCAGAAACTGATCCATATCAACAATTGAATGATAATTGAGGATGCCAAACAAAATGACGTACCTCTCCCCAAATGCTACTGCCTCTAGATGTTTAACATGATGGGACTGGGATAGGTGACCCCAATCCTGGGAACGAGGTTTATGCCACGTGATAACAAGGAGTTGACAGGTGTAGGATGTGGCACTCTTTCCAAAGGCCACCAACCCACACTCCACTTGCACCTGCCGCATGTTAATCAGTTATCATATGCCATTACAGGGCTCATTAATATCACCCCCATCGCGTATATTGTCTTCCCAATTGGATATATCGTACTCCACCCATTATGTTATAAATTCAACATCTTCCCTTGCGGATGAAACTGACCAATCTTCATCCAAGGAAAGGTTTTGATACTGGAACCCCTAATTAGCTAGTGCATCCGCCACCCTATTCCCTTCCCAACGAATGTGTTAAACGACAGTTTTTACTTAAACATGTTTTATTTCAAATTTATAAAAATATTTTGTATATTAATTGGCTCAAAACTATTATATATAGAGTTTTATAAAACCATAAAATAATGTAAAGTTATCTACTCTTATATTATATTGAAGTATTTACTTAAACATGCTTTTTATTATTTCAAAATGACTTGATATATATATTATTTTTTATTATTGATCATTTTCAAAAGATGGATGAAAAGTTTATATAAAATAGAAAATTTAAATATTATGTTTTAGAAAAGTAGATGTTAATTTTAATATAGTTTAAATTAGTAGTACTTCCAATGAAATTAGTTCTACAAAAATACTTTTATGATTTTTAAGTTTGAAATGTGACAAAAAAAGTTAAAAAGTGAAAACTGAATATTTTATGAGATTGTAAATATTTATTTCTATTAATAAAATAAAATTGTTTTACTTATTCTTATTTTTGGAAATCCAAGAGGAGCCACCACGTGAGTGGTTAGACTCATATCTGTTAGAAAACCATTTGAATCAGTTATGGTTCAAGAAAAGACATGAAACACAGAAAAAATAAAAATTCTCCATTTTGAAAAGGGAGATGACCATTTTTGGCTATTTTAACTACGAGAGTTATCATGATTGGAGATAAATGTCATGAGTGGAATATGTTTTAGAAAGATTATTGTAGGAGACAAAGGCCATTTGAATTTAAGAACAAGGTACCAGTGGGAGATAAAGACCGGACTTGTGTCCAAAATGGCGTACTCTAACTTATAGACAAAATAGGTTTTTCCACTAGAATCCGATGATACAATTTCAAGCAAGAATGTGATTTTTTTTGCCTAAAATACATTTTTGAATGCATAAATGGATTCAACGCTCTTAAAAACCCCTAGGGCACTCAAATTCTATAGATTAAAAAAATTAAACTCATGTTTTTAAAAATCTCTATCTAGAATTTGGTTAAAACTAACCAAAATAAATGTTGTCAAAAAGGTCATTTCATCTATAAGTTAGACCATGTAGTGAGTGGTTAGACTCATGATTATCAGAAAACCATTTGAATTGCTTATGGTTCAAGAAAAGGCATGAAACACAGAAAAAATAAAAATGCTCCATTTTGAAAAGGGAGATGACCATTTTTGGCTATTTTAACCACGAGAGTTATCATGATTGGAGATAAATGTCATGGGTGGAATATGTTTTAGAAAGAATATTGTAGGAGATAAAGGCCATTTGAATTTAAGAACAAGGTACTAGTGGGAGATAAAGACTGGACTTGTGTCCAAAATGGCATACTCTAACTTATAGACAAAATAGGTTTTTCCACTAAAATCTGACCATACAATTTCAAGCAAGAATGTGATTTTTTGTTGCCTAAAATACATTTTTCAATGCATAAATGGATTTAACACTCTGAAAAACCCCTAGGGAACTCAAATTCTATGGATTAAAAAAATTAAACTCAAGTTTTTAAAAATCTCTACTGGATTTTGGTTAAAACTAACCAAAATAAATGTTGTCAAAAAAGTCATTTCATCTATAAGTTAGACTACGCAATGTCCAGAACTAGTAGGATGTTGCTTGGGCTTGAGTAGGTGAAAAACTATGGAAAAATGTTAATTGGTTTCCTGGCAGGAAAGGAGCCTAGAGCTTGAGTGGGACTACTGAGACTATCATTCAATAGTTGGGAGGAATGTGGCAACTTCTATTGTATTTCCAGAAATCTTACAAAAATATTTGAGTTGTTTGGATGTTATGCTAAGTACATGAAGTTTTAGGATCAATATATGATTGAAGTAGGTATATGATATGAATTTAAATAGGAATGCAACAAATTACAGATATAACCATAAATACAAAGATGCAACAAAAATGACACTTCATTTCATTAATATCAAATACTGAAATATGCTTACAAACAGAATGGAAATAAGATTAGCTTGTGCGATGTTAGCTTATCTCTGAGAAGAGATGTGGTGGCTACATGCCTCTGAACTGTGTTACAATGAGGCTTGAGGGCATATTTATTATTGAGAAGCAGTGGAAAACCCCAAACATCCAAAAACCTAACCCTAGGAGATGAAATGCCAAACTATGGGCCCCGTTGGGGTAAATTGGTACATCAACTTCCCGAGGTTGTAACTTTGGCATATGATCTCTATTTGATGCGTATAATACCTCATTAGAAAGATCTATCTGAGGACTACAATTATTGATAGTCAATATTGAGTTGTAAACTCATACTCTCCACCGATTATTTTCCCAATAAATGTCGTTTAGGGCTTCAAAATAGCTCTGGAAGTTCACGACCCGAAAAATTGCCAAAAATAGTAAAATGTGATTAAATTAAGGAAACTGGAAGAAATAATGGTGGGGGTACACGTGTAATAGGTGGGTGGCCACCAATATCCACCTGGATCATTCCTCCCCCCTTAGGAAGCAATGGTCCCCATTGCATTGAGTTCCTCCATGAGATGAGGAAACTTTTGTTGAATTTGGTCCTTGGTGAGCCACTTGCCTTAGTGAAGGAGTTGACCTGCTTTGACAACTCGATATAGTTCGATTCTTTGTTGTCGGGTGTTCTTACTCTATGTGTCCATGATCTGATTAGTTGTGTCTTGTTCCATGCAGTCTAGATTTAACTTTGTAGGTGTGAGTTGTTCAACAATGTCTGATGTGTCCAACATTGGTGGGAAGTATGGTTGAAGGCGATCCACATTGAACACTGGGTGCAGGCCAAGGAATGGGGTAATATTTATCTCAAATGCATTGTCTCCCACAATCTTGGTAATGGTGTAAGGACCATATCAGAGTGGTCTGAGTTTCTGATAGGCCCCGGTAAGGCGTTCCTTTTACAAATGTAAACAGACATTATTGCTCACCTGAAACTTGTGTGGCACCCGATGTTGATCATGTCGTTGCTTGTACTTGGCATTTTATTTCTCCATAATGTCTTGGACCTATTGGCAGATGTGCTAAATGTGCTCAATGAATTTGTTTTCCTTGTTGACTTTGGACTGGACATGAGCCGAAGTAGCTGCAAATGGTATGACCACATCAATGGGACATAGTGGATGGAATCCCAAGCCCACCTGAAAAGGGTTGTGGACAGTGGAGTTGTGGAGAGCTCGGTTATAGTTGTGTTGGACATAGGGGAGGCTCTCATCCCATGTGCGTGGATGCTTTGAGTTGTACATGCATAGAATGTATATGATCATCCTGTTGACGACCTCTGTTTGACCATCAGTTTGGGGATGGAAAGCTGTGGACTTAGTGAGCTTGGTGTCCAGCATTGACTAGAGACTGGACCAAAATGTACTGAGGAACCTACTGTCCTGATCTGAGATGATAGATTGTGGGATCCCAAAGTGTACCCACACTCATTCAAAGAAGAGTTTAGCAGTGGCTTATGTTGTGACATTCTTCTTGCAGGACACCATAAATGGCCATCTTTGAGAATCTATTGATGACCACAAAAACACAATCGTTGCCATGCTTAGTAGAAGGAAGGCCTGACATGTAATCCATGGAGATGGATTCCCAAGGTCGACTAGGGGTAGGCAACGGAGTATAGAGGCCTTGTTTCTTGATGGTCGGTTTGGCAATGGTGCAAGCAGTGCAAGATCTGATGTACTTACTGACATCATGTTGAATATTTGGCCAATATAAATACTTTTGCAGTACTTCCACTATTTTCTCGACCCTGAAATGCCTAACGACCCAAATGTAGTGTGCTTCCCAAATCACCTTGGCACGCTCGTTTAAAGGAACAAAAAGGTGTCCCAGGTGGCATAACAATGCATCTTGGAGGTGAAAATATGGAACTTGCTGACCCTCCAAGAGTGTCTGGTATGTGTGGCTGAATTCTAGGTCCCTTTTGTATAGAAGTGTCCAATCAGAAGTCTCATGTCCATAAGACTTGAGTACGGTGGTTAACGCCATAATCGGTGGTTAGCTGAGGCAGTCTGCAACATTATTGGTGCTGCCCTTCTTGTACTTGATATTCAAATGGAATTGTTGCAGGTATGTGGACCACTTTTGATGTCGATCATTTTGCAACTTCCCTTGTGTCTGTATGAACTACAGGAGTCAGTGGTCTGTGTGGATGACTGTTTCCTTCCCCAAAATGTAATGCTTCCATTATCGGCGGGCTTGCACAATGGAATATATCTCTTTGTCATAAGTAGGATACTTCTGGACTGTGTCTGAAAGTGTCTCATTGTGATATGCCACTGGATGCCCCTGTTGAGTAAGGGCTGCCCTAATAGCATAGTCAAAGGCATCTGAATCGATCTCAAATGGTTGTTGCAAGTCTGGTAATGTGAGCATTGGTGTAGAGTAGAGGCGATGTTTCAACTTTGAGAATGCCTTCAATTGAGATTCATACCAAAATATTTTTTCTTTCGCTCCTCCCTTAGTGACTTGACTCAAGGGCCAAGTGATATGAGAGAACCCCAACATGAACCTGTGGTAGAAATTGGCAAAGACCCAGAAAGCTACAGAACTCTATCAAAGTGGTTAGGGCTGGCCAATCCCGAATGACTTGGATCTTGGATGGATCCACATGCACCCCCCGTTCATTAATAATGTATCGCAAATACTGAACCTGGGTCACGCTAAAAGTGCATTTCTCCAAATTGGCACATAACTTGTGTTGCTGTAGTGTTTGGAGAACCTGTCGGATGTGGTGGAGGTGCTCTACCTAACTTTGGCTGAAGATTAGGATGTCATCCAAGTATACCACTACAAATGAATTGGTGAATGGCTGCAAGGTGTCATCCATTAGCCTCATGAATGTTGCAGGAACATTTTTCAACTTGAAAGGCATAAACAACCATTCAAAAATTCCCTCCTTGGCTTTGAAGGCAGTCTTCCACACGTCGGAGGGTTCGATTGGTACTTGTTGATATCCAGAATTCAAGTCGATCTTGCTAAAATATTTGGCCCCCTTTAGTTGGTCCATAAGGTCACCAATCCGTGGGATCGAGTACATATTCCGGACAGTAATCTTGTTCAACACCTGATAGTCGATACTGAGTGTCCAAGTCCCATCCCTCTTTTGTACCAACATGATCAGGCTCCCACAGGGTGATGAATTCGGCCATATGTGACCTTTCTGTAGCAGCGCCTGAACCAACTTCTTGATCTTGTCATTCTCCAGAATAGAGCACCGATAGATTGGTCCATTGGGAAACAACACACCTGGGGTCAAATCGATGGAGTTCTTGACCTGATAGTGCAAAGGCACCCCTGCGAGGGAGGTGAAGATGTCATCGTACTCCTCCACGACCTTGTCCATCTGTTGTTGTCATGCGAAGGGGCCTTGTCTAGAGGTTGTGGCCACCGTCTTCTACTTTCCTTGAGGGTATATCATCAGGAAAACAAATTTCTTGGTTTTGCAAATGATCTTACTATATTGTTTTGCAGTAACCAAAGAGATGGCGGTAAATGGTGCTACCTCTGGTACCTATACAACTTATTTCCCAAGGTAACAATAACAACGCGAGACCTTGAATCATACACAACATGTCGCTTCCACAAGTATGGTTGGCCTAATAATACATCACAAACATCAAGAGGAACAATGTTACATAATACCTCATCTCTGAAGGGCTTGATGATGTATGGAAGATGGCACTGCTGGCTAACGTGAAGATCCCATCCTTGGTGAAGCCACGCGATGGTGTATGGTTGTGGGTGTGTTGTGGTCAGTAAGCCCAGCCGCTTCATGACCTCCGTTGAAATGAGGTTCTTTTGGCTCCCGCTATCGACAATGAACTGTAGCGGGGAACCCTTTACCCACATCTGGGAGTGGAAGAGGCATTCCTCCACCTTTGGATCTTCGAGTTCCTCCTTGTAAATCTTTGTGGTGGCAATAGTGCGTTGGGCTCTGCATCGATAATCTGCTTCCCTTTATCATTCCCCTTGTCAGGTTCTGACTAAGAGTCAGAACCTGCATCTGATTTATAAGCCTTCAACTTGGTCACCAGTCACTTCTTGGCCCGACACTCACTTGTGTTCTGAGTGGAGCTCTTATGGAATTCACACTACTTTCCAGTGTCCTTATTCAGCTTCACGGTGTTGTTCTTTGCTTGTGGATTTGGCGGGTTGTCCTAGGCCGTCCTGCCTTGGCTTTGTCCTTTGTTCAGAAATTTGGGGGCACCTTTCCCTTGCTTTGGATTCATAGATCAAAAGTCTCACTTTTTCTGTTTAAGCTTCTGCAAGATCTTGATAGCATATCAGTACTCTGTGCTGAGTGAGGAGATGTCTAGGAACTCCATCTCATCCTGGATGTACCTATGTAGGAAACTGCGGTACTTGAGTACCAAATGTTTCTTAGAATAGTTTATACCCAACTTCATGCGAAGGGTATAAAAAACATTGGTAAACTTAGGCACGTCTTGGTCCCTTCCCTGCCGCAACGTGGTCCACTTTATGTATTTATCCTCATAGCTCTTGACAGGGTAGTACTGCTCCTTGATGGTGTACTATAATGAATTCCAAGTGGGTGTGGTTGAAAACAATGAGGGCGTACTTTCATCCTTTTGCTCACAGTAGGTTTCCCACCAGTCCTTGACGTGGGGGGGAACTTTAAGAAGAGAAAAAGTAGTATTTTCCTGGATGGAAAAATCATATACAGAAAAATATCCTTCTAGCATATTTAACCATTTATCTACGTCGTCTGCATCTATTTGACCCTCAAATATGGGAATGCCAAAAATTACTTTTACCTTAAAAGGAGTGGTGCCTCTAGAGTGGTTGTTGGATGTGGATGTGCCACCGATGGGCAATCGTTGAAGGATCTAGGCAAAGTTATCCATCATCACATTCCTTTATTTCTTGAGGGCCTCCTCGAGAAATATTTTGATAGGATCTCGTGCTCCCTTGTCTTTCTTTTCTCCCCCCATGGGAGGCTGTTGGAATTTGCGAGGCTGGTCTTGCAAAGGTTCGACCAATTCAAGCCCTAACTCCTTATATCCCGACCTCATTAGGGACATGCAAAGAAAAACAGGGAAAGAGCAGATCGCTCTGATACCACTGATCTGAATTTAAAAAGGAATGCAACAAATTAGATATATAACCATAAATACAAAGATGCAGTAGAAATTTCACTTCATTTCATTATATCAAATACAAAAAATATGCTTACAAACAGATGAAAATAAGACTAGCTCGGGCGATGGTAGCTTATCTCTGAGAAGAGATGTGGCAGCGACATACCTCAGAACTGTGTTACAATGAGGCTTTAGGGCCTATTTATTATTGAGATGCAATGGAAAACCCCAAACACCCAAAAACCTAACCCTAGGAGATGAAACACCAAACTATGGGCCCCATTGGGTAAATTGGTACATCAACTTCCTAGGGTCGTAACTTTGGCATACGATCTCTGTTTGACATGTATGATAACTTGTTAGAAAGATCTATCCAAGGAATACAATTGCTGACAATGAATACTAATTTGTATAATTATATTTTCCACTAGTGGTTTTTCCAAAAAACATCGTTTAAGGCCTCAAAACGCTCCGAAAGTTCAAGACCTGAAAAAACTGCCAAAAATAGTAAATTGTGCTACAATTAAGGAAACTGAAAAACTGAAAGAAACAATGGTGGGGGTCCAAGTGGAATAGTGGCCACCAATATCCACCTGGATCAGTATAAGAAAGAGAATAATCATAGAAATAGTTTATTTATGCTAGAATAAGTATTATTAGAGTTGTAGCATATGGATGAGTTAGATATAGTTTGTTTATGATTAATAGTCTTAGTGGAAAAGATATAAATAATTGTGTGTGTATTGATCTAGCTTAAAATAATGGGGAAGATTTAAAAGAGAACTGTAAGGTTATTTTTTGAAGTTTTCATGCCCTAGATATCTCTCTGTTGAGGAAATACGAATGTGGGAACCCAAAACCAACAACCCAGAATTGATTTCTCTTTAAACAAAGAGAGAGAGTCAATACTTTAACATAAAAAAAGGGTTTAGTTGTATTGTATTTAAACCCATAATACACACACACACATATACATGCATACAAGAGGACACATGCTACTAGAATTCAGAGAACTATATACCAAACTTCATAATTGTTGCAGGAAATAAGTTGTAAATGGAGTAAGTAGCAGGGATTGAGACAAGATTAGCATGCATACAAGCCGATGACAAGAAAATAATTCCTTGTCAACCCCTGAGTGCATGAAATACATGCTCATCTTTAATAGTGGATCTTCGAGAATCATATGTGTTGTAGGGAAAAGTATCCAATACGGAATGACCCTATCCCACTCTAAGGGTGATAGTACCTCAGCAACAACTGAATACAAAGCTATTCAAGGTTACTTCTTTATGAGATGTAAGAGAGAGGAGAAAGGGATCCACTAACCGTTGTCTTCTGCTAATGGTTGATCCAAGCTTCCCTCTTTGCTGCTTGCTCCCAGCTCCTTGCTCTTTCACTGGCCCAGCTACACAAAGATCCTGCAAAAGCACAAGAAAGGGAAACTACAAGAAGCATACATCCATAATTGATTCAAGGATTAGAATAAATCAAATATACAAGCATCAATACACCATTAAGACACATGCATATAGAAGAACCTCAAATGCTTTGTTAATGGAAGAAGTAAAGTTCTGAGAGTGTTACAACCATAAGAGGCCCAATCTAGCAACACCTCCCAGCATAAAGAAATCTCCTCTTCACCTCCTTCAAAGCAATCACCCAATAGTTCTATGCACAAACCAACAACACTTCCTTACATTCACAAAATTCCCGCCCCCTTAGACCTCATGAGAGAGCTCTATATATAGGAGATTTGGAGAAAGGATGAGTCAGCTTGAGGCTGGCATGAAGTTGACTAGTGTCCTCTCCCACTTCAGTTATACTTCAATTCTTGAGTCCACTTGGAGTTTCTTGCTTCCACTTGGAGATCTAGATCCTCTTACTCATCACAAGGTGAATTCCCTGATCCAAGTGTCATTTTGGAAGCTTCCTGGGCATTTGACACCTTGCAGAATGACTGTGCCACTTGGCCAATCTCGCCCAGCGCAGGTAGCCTTCATTGCTTTTGACATTCAGCGCAGGTACAGAGTGGAGCAGTTGACATTCAGCGCAGATGCTCAGTGGAGCAGTTGACATGATCCAGAAATAGCTTGTTTTTGAGTGTTTTCAGGTGGAGAACTGATTTTCAGTGCTGTGGTTTGCTGACCTTGTTCCTCTAGGGGTAGGAACAACATGTTTAGGGACTTTGGATCCCTTAGATTATTGACATTTCATGCTTCATGCTGTAAGGCACAAAAATGTCTATAACAGTTGCCCCCTAAAGTATGAGGTCGTTTATCGGGTGAAATGCTTTATCAGGAGGATCCGAAGTTCATTCAATCGCTGAGAGGTGCCTTGTAATAAAATACAATACAATACATTATTTTTCATTCTGCTTTCATGATCTAGCTGAGGCGGGCATTCCCATGCTCAGCTTTATAAATTCATTTTGGTACATAGAACAGGCGATCGTCTGATGGTAGACTGATAATTCTCTGCTGAAATTATCATCCTTTGAGTAGGATGATCATCTGCTGCAATGATGTACATAACAAATGTCTTTATATCCTGAATATATATCGCAGCCCGGATGGATGAAACTAGATCCGGGGTGTTCAAACTCGTTCGATCTTCACTCTAAGTACAAGTCGATCCATGCGAGAATTGCGCTGAAGTCAAACATGGAAAGACATCGCTTGATTACCGGTCAATAATGTAAACCGTTAACAAGCGCGAGAGGAATCACCAATAATGACAATGACCCTCAAGGTACTGCAGTACAATTTACGTGGTGTGAATAAAGGACTTGGCGTCGAACACCACGCAAAATCTTCTGGTCGAAGGTCATTAATGTATACCTGTCGCCGGAAGTGAGAAACTTGCCATTGAGGCATGCAAGCTTCAAAGTACTGAGGGGTTTGTTCCTAGATCAACTTCTTGGATAATGAGTTGAAGTCGATAAGAAGCGATCCGTCAAAGGAGGGCCTTAATGAATCCCACATCAGTGACACGGAACGGAGCTAATGATTTTAGTGGAGGTGAAAACAATCTGTGAAATATGATTCAGGGTGGCGATCATGGCTGGATGAAGGATAATGTATGGCAGTGGATGGGACACAGTTGACTCTTTCTGAACAACATCTCTTGAACATATAACGACACTGATGTGATGGATCGGTAGCATTACCCCGAATGTGGATGGTTTGGCGAGGACCATGGTGATGAGACCGGTGAATGAAACAACCCAACCCGATGTGATACGGAGGACAAAGTGTCATGTTCAAGAGCGACTTGCTACCATTAAAGCTTTGAGGTTCTCCCAATTTTTCCCCAGTCATTTCTGACCAGTACCTCTTTATTTTTGTCAAGCTTGAGGAGGATAACATATGCTTGTTCTATAACCTGCCCTTCGAGCAATCCCATCGCTATGTTTTAACGAGCTTAGCGATAGGGAAACTCGTTCTTGTCTAAAGACAAGTTTGTCGCTATTTAATCATTTTAACGAGTCTAACGACAAGGAAAACTCGGTCCTTTTCAATTTTAGAGAGTCTGAAAAGGTACAGAAAGTTAACTCCAAAATTCCTTTTTCGTCATCTAATCCCTTAAGTCCGAAAAAGTATAAAACACTACAGAAGGGATGAATTTTCGATAACTTTAACGAGCCGAATAAAACAAGCGCTCGACCTTTTTGTGTAATAATCCCTCAGGTCCAAAAAGATTAAAATCTACGGGAGGGATAGCTCTTCCGGTCACTTTAACGAGCTGGAAGGCCAAAACTCGGCAAACTTTTCATTTTTTACGAGTCAGATGAAAAGAGCTCAAAGAAGACTCGTCTTTCGAGGAACGAGTGATAAACAGGGATAGCAGCAGATTCCAGGTACAGGTTGGAATTTTCCAATCACGGCAGTGTCACAAGGATGGCTAAGTGAAATCACTCTTCGCAGCTTTTCCTCAAAATGGGTAAACAATCATATGGAGGTGAACGATTGGCCAAATGAAATGGAGGTGGCGGGTGCAAACACGACCAAGGCTTTTATGGCTAGTAAATTTACGATCACAATGGTTATTTACCGGTACTGGGTTCATTTTTTAAAGAGCTTGAATGCGCCAAAACACTGCTCAACCTTATGTTTATTTTTTAACGAGCATGAACTATGCACTAAAACTGCTCGGATCTCGCTTTTCTATTTTTTAACGAGCATAAATTCCGCGGTAAAACTGCTCGATATAGCTTTGCATGCCCCCAGCATAATAACGCAAACGAGGCACATGCCCCCTAGTACTATCCTCTTGACTCTTTATTTCATTTTTTAACAAGGTTGACCTGAGATAGGGACTATCCTCGAAGCTTTAGATCCATTAGAAATAGAAGGTTTCATATTCCATTGTGGCCATTTCCGCCAGATCACTCGTGGGCGGTAGGGCCAAAGTGCCCATTAAAGTGGGGTCTTTTAGGAAAATTACTCCGATATTTTGGAGAGAATGATTTCTTTCGTGGATCAACGGAATGCTTCCTGTAATAAATTGTGGCACAACTTCTGCCGAAGTCGTCGTCGAACTGCTTGGTTGACCTTTTCCCTTGCCGTTCGACAACTGTGGATTGCCGTAATCCTTGTTCCTTGTCGACATCAAAGCATCATTCTGTTGCTTGGAGGTCGACAACATCAGCACCTGGCTTGGGGAAGCATTTCCACTATCAACCAGATTTTGACCTGGGTTGGGAAACGGATCAGTCAACACAGCTGGATTTTTCGGACTCTTAAAGAATCTTTTTATTTCAGCTTTGTATGGACAGTCTGCTGTCCAATGATCCTCGTCACATATAAAACATGGACTTTTTGGTTTTCCTTTCCTAGGAGAGTTTGAAGAAGATCTTTTAGGAGATGATTCTCCTTGTTCCTTCTTCTTCCCTTTGTTTTGCTTCTTCTTGCTTCCTGGTTGATTGGTTTCTTTGCCTTTATCTTCCGATACGGCATTTACTTCCGAAGCAAGAATTTCCTCTTTTGCATTTTGATCCGAATTCTTACGGGCTTTCTTTGACGAAGCCTTTATCGATTTCGCGTTTGCCATGCCAATCACACCGTCACCGGCATGAGAGTCACTATTTGATTTAGGAGGGGGAGGAATTGAAAATTCCGGTCTAGGGGCGTCAGGTATTTTGTCATAGAGTGTGCTGGACTGAGTATAAACTAAGTCCAAATACTGTGCACGAGCAATCACTTGCTCCTCTGTTACGACTCCCCCCTTGGCCACATCTTCCGTAATAGCCGGAAGTAATGACTTTATAAACCATTCAGCTAATAGCTGATCGGGAACATATGTTTTCACCATCCTACGACGACGACACCACTCATGTATATGATCAGATATATGGGTAGCAGTTGTCTGTTTGAAGTTGGTTAATATTTCTGTTCCCGTTTCATACCTTATCGGTAGTTGAAAATGGGTTAAGAAAGTCGTGGCCAGGGAACTAAAATTGTCGAAAGAGGCTCTTGGTAATTCAATATACCATTTAGCCGCTGGACCTGTCAATGTCCTCTGAAAAAGGCGAAGCCTTATCGAATCGTCGTTAAGGGTGTTCGACGAACACCACAGATGAAAAGTCATCACGTGATTCGATGGGTCTTCACCTGGATTTCCATTGAATTTAGGAATGTCAGATGGAAGTTTATGAGGAATCGCTGGCCACCAAGGGGCATAAGCAATCGGATCGTTGGTTAACCGGTGTAAATCGGGTAACTCTAAAGTTGCCACGAATGGTAATTGTTCATTCAGGTTAGGCGAAGCGTAACCAGGGTACGATGGAATCGCTTAAGCAGTGGGCCTTTGCATACCAGCATAATGTAATTGATGTTGGTATGACTGATACGGTTGGTGGACTTGACCACTGTAAAGTGGTTGGTTTTGACCGTTTTGGATATACGGTTGTCCACTGTTCGCAAAGATCTGCTGCTCAGAACCTTGGTACACTTGCTGGAACTGCGGTTGTTGGTATTGCACAAGCCATGGTTGTGACGCCATGTTTTGTTGTGCTATGCTAACCGTTGGACCGAGGTGTGGGGTAATGGTACCCGTTTGTACTTATGTCGTCCCTCCAGTGGGCGATTGTGGTTGTGACCCATGGTCAAGCGACTGTTGCATTACAACCTGAGAAATCTGAGGTTGACATGTAACAGGTACCGCTTGAACTTGCGACACGGTTACAATAGCCGGTGTGGTTGGGATGTTCGTCACAGGTACACACTGTTGCATAGAATATACAATCCTCGGTTGTTGAGGTAGCATTGGTACCCAACTACTTGATGCAATTCCAGTATAACCTGAATACTGTTGAGAACTGCCATATGGATATCCTCTCGGAGGAGGTAATGAAAGGGCATACTGCCCCCCATATGGTAGCGATCCGGAACTCAGAGGGATTGTTAGTCCTTGAGGACTAGATGGCCCAAATTGACCTCCATGAGGATCAATCTGTCGAGTTTCAACATAAGAATTACCGGGTATTACTCCGGATGAACAAACTGGAACAGACCATATTGTCGAAATAGTCCCTTGGTGGACTCCTTCTAGCTGTTGAGAGCTAGTTGGGACAGCTGGTATGCCGGCAAACATCGTTGGAGTGACGGCAGGGGCTTCTGCTGTCGCTGTGTCATTTGACACAGTCCTAGATGATGACGGTTGTTCAGACATCTTAAGTCTATCCAATAGATTGCCTAGCGATTCTACAGGGACTTCCACTTGTGGTGGATTAACTTCTGATGAAGGAAATAGAGTGATCCCGACTCCAAAATGGGTTGGAGTACTTGCTTGCGGATCCTCTGCAATCTCCTCTATCGCAATCAAACCCGCTGGAAGAGGAAGACCGTCAGGTCCGTAAAATATTTCTGGTGCCGAAGAAGTGGTTGATTCGACAGCGACAGTTGTTTGAGGAACAAAACTCTCTGGACCGGTTACAGATGGAACTGGTTCAGTTAAACAAGTATCTGCCCCCAGACTAGGATCAGTATTACTGTCCTTCTGTGGCTGTTGAACTTCTCCTATAGAGGCAGGGTTTCCAGAAATGTTAGGAGTAACCGGAACCTCAGATGCAGTTGGAACACTTGTTCTAACTTTCAAAGGAGATTTTGAACCGGTTAAACGAGTTCGCTTTGCCCGTACTGTTTTCGATTCCGGGGACAAAGACGGTTGACTCGTAAGCCTCCGCGAACGACGGGGTTTCAATTGACTTTCTTCCACGATTACGGATTACTCGATCAACCAAAATATTAAAAGGGGAAATTTGTGTTTCCGAATTGAATGAATTTTATTAGACACTTTTAGACACAACTTGCTTTTTCACTTTTTAAGAGTCGAGAAAAAGCTAAAGATGACTCTAGTCTCCTTCGATGTATTAATGAGCCCGAAGTGACAAATGCTCGGATGGACTTTTTCAGTTATAGAGTTTGAAAAAGGCCAAAAGAAACTGCTCTGGAGTTCTAGGCAGAGGGTGTGCCAAACTTTTCGCAAAACCACAGAATACGTTTTACGGTACGAGTGGTCGATCTTCGTGAATGCTGTGTTCACTGCATTGCGATCAGTAGGGCGGCCGACACGGTTTCCTATTGGATAAAGGCTTTGATCCTATAGGGGTCTCCCAATATATACGCGACGGTACGTGGGAGCACAAGTCCGTATTGATACTTATCGCTTCACCGTGGAGGAATCACCCAACCACTCAACGCTAAGATATCACGTTTAATGACGCCGGAACACGTCTCTAGCTTAGACCTCTATGATGTTTGCGTTATGTTTCAAAGCATTGTTAGGTTCATTCAATATATTTTAAGTTGATCTTTTTAAAGTTTGCCTTTCAAGGTTCACCACGAGATGTTTTGATACAAATTCCTAAATGCAGTCTAAGATGAGAAGCAAGCTTTTTCAATCTTTTCGACTTATGAAAATCTTAATTACTGAGGGAAAAGAGAGACAAAAATCTTTCCACACAGATCAAAGAGCACTCACTAATGCACTTTTTCCCTAAATCAACATACAAACTTATATGCAAAATGCAAAAATGCAGGTATTTCTTTTCTCTTTCTTAATGTTGGCGTAATGCAAAAAGAAAGCTGTTGTATAATTTTGAATTCAATTTCAAGTGAAAGCAAACAAGTTTGTCCAAAATCAAAAGACACCTTAAGATTTACTTGTTTCGACACTAGAAATATATAAACTCAAACCAAATGACGAAAGCAAAAGCCCAATCAGCTATGAACAACAAACAAACTAACTCTTAAGATCAATACGACACTTTATCACAGGTCTAGATCTAAGAGGCCACAGCAAGACTAGTTCACTTTCGTTATGGGAAATTGTAAATGTACAAGAAATACACAAAGAACAAACACAGTTTCTTTATACAACCGAGGTGGAATAGTGACAAGGAAAGTTGGTTTCAGATAGGCCCACTGACTGGTAACAAACAGCAAAAACAAGAGTGAAAACAGGGCAAGAAACAGCAGGAAACCCCAGCAGCACAAGGCAGGACTGGTCCAGCGCAGGTGGAACACTGCCTATTTGACCTTCAGCGCAGGTAGCCCCTTCGGGAACTGCGCTGAAATGCAAACAGCCTTTGTACAGCCTGCACTGAAGAACGAAACTTTCGTTTCTCTTGGTTTCCGGGTCACAGATTGCTAAAAAATTCACAGTTTTTGCTCAAATCAGAAGCTATCAGTCAAGGACACACTAAGGGATGACAAGGAGGATGAAAAGCTATCACTAAGAGCTTATTAGAGTCCTTGTGGATCAGCTCTTCAAATCATAAACTTGCCCAGAAACTGAGCTAGAGTAGCTGCCCTCTACTTTGTATTTGAAGGATTCAAACACAGTTCGATTCGGTACTCCCTTTGTTTATGAAATGAATAGCAAAAACAAAAACAACCAACAAGATACGATCCCTAGTGGAGTTGCCAATTTGTTGTAGGGAAAAGTATCCAATACAGAATGACCCTATCCCACTCTAAGGGTGATAGTACCTCAGCAACAACTGAATACAAAGCTATTCAAGATTACTTCTTTATGAGATGTAAGAGAGAGGAGAAAGGGATCCACTAACCGTTGTCTTCCGCTAATGGTTGATCCAATCTTCCCTCTTTGCTGCTTGCTCCCAGCTCCTTGCTCTTTCACTGGCCCAGCTACACAAAGATCCTGCAAAAGCACAAGAAAGGGAAACTACAAGAAGCATACATCCATAATTGATTCAAGGATTAGAATAAATCAAATATACAAGCATCAATACACCATTAAGACACATGCATATAGAAGAACCTCAAATGCTTTGTTAATGGAAGAAGTAAAGTTCTGAGAGTGTTACAACCATAAGAGGCCCAATCCAGCAACACCTCCCAGCAGAAAGAAATCTCCTCTTCACCTCCTTCAAAGCAATCACCCAATAGTTCTATGCACAAACCAACAGCACTTCCTTACATTCACAAAATTCCCACCCCCTTAGACCTCATGAGAGAGCTCTATATATAGGAGATTTGGAGAAAGGATGAGTCAGCTTGAGGCTGGCATGAAGCTGACTAGTGTCCTCTCCCACTTCAGTTATACTTCAGTTCTTGAGTCCACTTGGAGTTTCTTGCTTCCACTTGGAGATCTAGATCCTCTTACTCATCACAAGGCGAATTCCATGATCCAAGTGTCATTTTGGAAGCTTCCTGGGCATTTGACACCTTGCAGAATGACTGTGCCACTTGGCCAATCTCGCCCAGCGCAGGTAGCCTTCATTGCTTTTGACATTCAGCGCAGGTACAGAGTGGAGCAGTTGACATTCAGCGCAGATGCTCAGTGGAGCAGTTGACATGATCCAGAAATAGCTTGTTTTTGAGTGTTTTCAGGTGGAGAACTGATTTTCAGTGCTGTGGTTTGCTGACCTTGTTCCTCTAGGGGTAGGAACAACATGTTTAGGGACTTTGGATCCCTTAGATTATTGACATTTCATGCTTCATGCTGTAAGGCACAAAAATGTCTATAACAATATGCAAAAACCTAATAGCAAGAGTCTACAAGGTTACGTTGGCCTATAGACTTACATGTAGTATTAATTGTACATGTAATATCTATATACATATAAAACTCATCATCAAGAGACTATAAATTAAATAACATTGAGAAGTCAATATCATAATATTATACATATAAAATCCAACTCAGAAGAAATACACGGTGTATGAATATAACCAAAGAAAATATAATTCCCAAGTCTTCATGATGAAAAGATAAACCCTTCAAGGTAAATGCATGTACTAGAGGAAACTAAATATATTATAAACATTTAACAGTTTAGAATGATCAAGTATACATAAATCTTGAGCCAAGTTATCTCATGACTATATCCAAAATAAGTAAACGTTGTGTGTTCGAGCAAAAAGGAGAAACCCGTATTTAGAAATTCCCATAATTGTTATGGCTATAGGAGTTTGGCCCTGTTCCTTGTTTTAGAAAGAAAAGATTCAAGAAAATACATCACATAACATAGTAAGCTGTAACCCTTGGGATATTTAGAAATCTCTCTTAAGGTTAACTGAAAGAGACTATGGCTCGACATAGCTGAGCACTAGCACAACCAGTTGAAGCAACTCCAATAGAAGACCTGTGATAAAAGCATGAAGCCAAATAATAAATACCTGGAGGATGCTATAAGAATAACAAGCAACCCTCAAAATGTTATTTTTCCCTTGAGTTCCCAAAGACTAAGACGAAAATTGACCTGCAAGTTACCTTAGTTAGACACCATAATTTGTGAAGGAAGAGAAAGGAAAACCCCAAATAAAATTCATGACAAAATGAATTGGCAATTACCTCAAAAGGGCAGGTAGAAATCCTCGCCATTGTCAAAGCACAAAAAGGTTTTTGTTGTTAGAAACCTTATTGAAGAAGGAAGGAAATCTCACCCTAATGAAAAGAAACATTCAGACTAAGGATTTAGAAAAATGACACTAAAAATATTGACTATACTTGGGAGGGTGAAGTTGAAATGCTATGAAAACCCTATAATCACATGTCGATATTGTGAAAAGGAAGCCCAAAATTTCCTACAAGAGTAAAGATATTTGAAAAAAAAATTAGTCCAACACTGAATTCATACAAGTAAAAGGAACATAAACTTGAGAAAGGATGCATAAATAATATTTAGGAAGAGACCAAGGTTGTCAATATAACCTAAGCATGAAATCTTGCCTCTATTGGCATCAATATGCACAATAATTCACAAAAAAATTCAATCTGAACAAAGATTCGTTGTGATAACTATTTTGGATGGATGACAAAACCCTAACATCTTGATTTCCTTCATAGTTGTAGAGCTTCACTCTTAGAGCCGAGCATGAAAATGGAAAAGGAGAAGGAGGAGGGAGGGGTGGTTCATTACCCTAACCTTGAGATGATAGATATCCTCTGTTGAAGGCTTAGAATAGATCTTCACCATCCACAGTGCTACTCCACATGATAGGGGAGTGGACTAGCTCATGGCCTCAAACCACATGGCCTCCATCATGTGAAATGGAGCACAGTTGGACCCTCTTCATAGTTATGTCATAGTATCACGAGAAATTTCCTCAACATAGCACCATAACCCTTATACATATAACAATCCTAAGGTATAATGATGAAGTGCATAAAGTTCACCCTTGGCACTAACCAATTTTATATTTGAACGGAGTTAACAATTTAACATGGTCATGACTACCATTATAGTTGAAACAAACATCTTAAGTGATGTGTAAAATATGGGGATACAATTTAAATAATCCAAGTAACATAACCACTCCACATATGAGAGTCAAAATAATATTTCAAGAAAAAAAATAGCGATCAATGCCTTATAATGTAAGGAATAAACTTGAAATGATAAATGAAAATGACCCTGATGTGTTAATAATGTAGTAACCAAAATACGAGTAACGAGGATGATGTAATTAAAAAAAATCTGTTACTGGTAAGTATTGGATGTTACTTGGGTGAATTTTAGAGACATGATACATTATTAATTAATTTTAGTTCTGATGTATGATTTAAATTGTGTTTATTAATTTGATATATACATATGATGTTGATGAGCTTTACATTGAAAGCCCTAACATCTTTAGTCACTACCTAGTTCATGGGAGATTTTTCATTTCAAGACTTTGGATTTTGTCTGAAATCCCCTCGTCTTGGTGTTATTGTTGCATATTTGGTAAATCAGGGGTGTAACAACCCTACTGAAAATTCCAAGTAATAAAAGTTAATAAATTCAAAATAATAACCATGGTTGATGAGACACTTATTTCAAGTTGAATGTTGGTCAATACATCCTAGTGTGGGTGTTCATTTGGTTTATTATGTGTAAGGAAATTGGCAAAGGCAATGAGTAAGTTTTTGGAAAGGCAAAATGACATTTTTGGCACATTTATTTATAAAAATAATGGAAAAGTAGAAAAGGAAGGTGAAAGGTCATAGGTTTTATGTGAGGAGGAAAATGAAGGAAAGTAATGGAAAAATGAAGAAATTAGAGGCCTAATTGATAAAAAGGCTTCTAAGGATAAGTTGGTACCTTTTTCAGTTCAGTTTTGGAACTCTCTTATTATTCTCTCTCTCACTCACTCTTGGACACAGAGTTTTCTTGGAGCACTTTGGCATTGGATCAAGAAAGGAAAAGAAGGCAAGAGGAAGGAAGGATAAAGCAAGGAAGATAAGGATCAAGCAACTACATCGGGATTCTTTGTAGGTATCGATTTTCATGTGTTCTTTCCTTGCTAGATTTTGTATGCATGGTATTGCATGTGGTTCTTTGCTCTTATGGCATGGGTTTTGCTAGGTGTGACAATGTTTTTAGCCTATCCTTGCCATTTCCAGATAGCCATGGTGTGATGGGGTTATCATGTTTTAGCTGAGCTGGATTCTCAGATGGATTCAAAGCTGAGTGAGGTGGATCTCTGAATAATAGAACACATGGCCTAGTAACCGCTGAACCAAATTGTGGGTTACGGTAAATCCAGATTTTGTGTTGCCTTGGTGGGCCTAAGAATCCTCTACCAGTGAATGGCAGGATATATGGTAAAGAATAGAGGTGGGTGCTCTCCATCAAGCCTAGTAATCTCGGGATGGGATATGCGGTAAATCCTAGAGAGTGGGTCTCGGTTTAGGGCCTAGTGATCCGATGTGGATTGTGGTAAAGCATGAGAGACTAGGAGACAGGAAATTCCTCACGGTGTAGGTGGAGAAATCTGGTGGAATCCATGCTTGTTTCAGCCTAGTGATATGGTGGAGATCATGGTAAAGCCTGTTATTACATTTTTATTGTTTGGCTTAGTGATCTGAGATGGATTACAGTAAAGTCTAGTTTTCATTGATGAGGGTGAGGTGGTTTAGCCTCGAGATTACCTTGTTGGTTCTTTTGGTTTGAGTCCCACATTCATGCTTGGAATATGGCACGGGGGTGAATGGCTAGATAGAGAATCAATTTAGCCATTCTATGGTCGGGTGGAATGTGGTAGTCTCATCTCGAGTTGGATTTTGCATCATTAATATGAGGTTATTTCTCCTTGTTAATTCATGAGTATTATATTGGTTCTTATGTGGATTCTATGGCTGATGTGTCCTTGATATTTCTGTTGTTATTATGCTAGTTATAAGCATGTATTATGATAGTGATGATGTATGGCTCTCCTCATGTTTTGATTTGTAAGTGAATGGATAATGTATCTATGACCTAATAGATATAATGCATCTAATGATATAAGGGAGCTATGCTCCTTAGTGATTCTCAGATAAGTATGAGACCCATATGCTTAGATCTATTGTTTAAACCCATAGATTACATATTTGTGACATGTTTGGCGAAATTGGTGTCATGTCTAGTAAGGGTTCAATCTTATCCTTGTTGATATTTTTCAAATGCATCATTATTATGTTGTGTAAATTAATTTATGAAAGTGTCATTGATTTTTGGGAAATGACCTGGGATCTGGGCCTAAAAAAGTAGCACAAATCCCAGAGAGGTTGGCACAACACTAGGTAGAAAATTCCCTAGATGCATGCATACCCATGTTGTGGGAGCGTTCAGAGATTCCTAAGCACATGCATGCCCATATCAAGGGAGCATCCAGGGGTTTAATGGTATAAAACTTCAGTTGGTCTTAGGGGCTGGTTACTTGAGTGGTTAGGATGGCTCTTGGGAGTTTTGTTGTTGATGTGGAAGGTCTTTGTGGTGTGTTTCCCTTGATTCCACTTCCTTAAGGTCACCTATGAGGTCGAGTCCCATTATAGTGGCCTCTCATTGCATATTTACCTCGGTTGGCCAGTTACCTAGGTAAATGTGGGATGAGGGTGTTATAGAGTGGCATCATAGCATGGTTCACGCCTCAGAATGGATGGGTTGTGTGTGTTGGTCATGCATTCATGTCGGTTGCATGTGTGTTAATCATCCTTGTGGTCTATATGGTTGTTGCATATGCATGGTGTCGGTCATGGTTGTAGTGATGTCACCATGTGAAAGACGATGTTGTTGTTGTGAAATGTGTCGTCATGAGTGTATGATTGGTTACATGTTGTTCATGCTTACGTAGTGTCAGTGTACATTTGGTATGGTTGTTGTTGTCACACATGAGGTATGGGTTTGTGTAGTTGATATGGTCATGCATTGATTATTGGACTCTAGCTAGAATGATGGTGATATGGTTATGTGCTTATGTATTATATGTATATATGTTGTCATGATTATGTTTGTACCTGTATTACACTGATTTGGATGATCTTGTAGATGAGATATTTTCCTCAAATTTTGCTAAGGTACATTGGTTATTGTGATTTGGTTTAACTAACATAGTATGCCTTACAGGAAAGAGATCTAAAATGACTAGCAAGATGGTATACTACAAAGATTCTCCCTATGAATCAGATGAGCAATGTGGTGTTGGGAACTCTTCTGATTTATCAGACACATTTAGAAGCTTGAAGGAAAAAATAAGGAGTTGTAAGGTGGACAATGAAAAAATCATGCAGGCACAAGAGAAACAAGTAGAGGTTAATGCAATACTCCTTTAGGGTTTGTCAGAATTACAACGACAAGGGCCACTTCGGATTAGCCATAGTTAGGATGAAAAAACTAATGGGAAATATGGAAGTAGGTCTCATGGTGGTCATAAGTCGAATAGAGATGACATGGTTAGAGATGGAAGATTGTTGGATACTCCAGATAGGAGAGGTGATGGATACAGGTATTACTCTAGTTCTGGTTTTGATAGGCATTATGATCGTCATCATTATCAACCTTACAGGAGGAATGATAAGGGATACTTTCCAGATGAATTTAAGAAAGCAAAGCCACCTACTTTTTAGGGAGATGTGAAGAATTCGGAAGATGCAGAGGCTTGGATACTTGGGATGAAGAAGTTCTTTGAGTTTCATGAGTACACATAAAACATGAAGGCCAAAATTTTTATCTTGAACATGAAAGGTAAAGAAAATATCTGGTGGGAAGATGTGAAGTGGGTTAGAGACATTAGGATGGATAACTTGAGTTTGCATGAGTTCAATAGGATTTTTAGGGAGAAGTACTTGTCAAAAAGATACTACGACAATAAGGCCAAAGAATTTTATGAGCTAAAGATGGGATCAATGAAAGATGAAGAGTACATGACTAAGTTCCTGTAGCTATTGAGGTATGTATCATATCTTAAAGATGAGAAGGCTAAATTTCAACGATTTGTTTGTGGTTTTCCATTAGCATTTAGAGATCAGATTGAGTATGATAAGCCTTGGTCACTTGAGTAAGTTATTGGGAAATTGAAGCATTGCTATGGGAAGTCGAAGCATAAGAATGAATCTCAACAAGGATCGAAAGGGTAAGATAAAGGTAAATGGCAACCAAAAAGAAAAAGGCCTCATAATGCAGAGGAGAAAGAAAATGTGGCAACACAAAAGAATTTCAATGTAGCTAGACATGGACATAGGTCATAACAACATCATAGAGGTGATGGTACTGGATGATTGGAGTGTTGGACATGCGGTAAGGAACACCTTAAGAGAGATTGTCCACATAATCAGGGTGGTATACCTCATATATATAGTCCACAAGAGGCGTAGACTATTTGGGATGTTGGTCAGAGCGTCCCTCATATTTATGCAGCACTGGATAACATACAGGCAGATCATTAGGCATCTATCATTGAGATGGATGGTAAGTTTTATGATCATGTTGTTTCTATTTTGATTGACCCTGGATCTAATTATAGTTATGTTAGTCCTGACTTTGTGGATAATTGTGGTTTGAATAAAGAAGTGCATGCAGAATCTTGCTTAGTGCAGTTGGCTACAGGTACAAAGAAACGAGTTCATCATTGGGTGAGAGCTTGTACATTTTATTTGAATGGTATGCCTACAACAACACATTTGAATGTATTACCGTTGGGATCATACAATATGTTGTTGGGCATGGATTGGTTGTACCTTCATAGGACCAAGGTGGATTGTTATGAAAAATCCATTGAGTGCTTGGATGAAAATGGGGAACCAAGAGTCTTACATGGAAAGAAGAAATCCACATCAATTAGGATGGTGACAAATATGCAGGAAAAGTGCAGTCACAGAAAAGGGTGTGTGTTATTTGCAATGCATATTTCTAGTGACAAAGGTAAGGAAGTTGAGGATGCATATGTTTTGAGAAGGTACCCAGTTCTACAGTAGTTTTAAGATGTATTTCCTACATGTATTTCAGAGTTTCCACCTCACATGGAAGTAGAATTTTCTATTGGACTAGTGCCAGGGGAAGCTCTAGTATCAAAGGCACCTTACATGATGAGCACTCCAAAGTTGGTAGATTTGAAGCTACAATTAAAGGAAATGTTGGACAAGCGATACATTAGGCCAAGTGTATCACCTTGAGGCGCATCGGTATTGTTTGTGAAGAAGAAAGATGGTACTCTCAGATTATGCATTGACTACAGGTAGTTGAACAGAGTGACCATCAAGAATAGGTATCTGTTACCAAGGATTGATGACTTGTTTAATCGGTTGAAGGGAGAATCAGTGTTCTCGAATATTGATATGAGATTCAGATATCATTAGGTACACATTAAAGAGGAGGGCATTTACAAGACAACTTTCTAGACTAGGTGTGGGCATTATGAGTTTGTTGTAGTTCCATTTAGTTTGACTAATGATCCAACTACCTTTATGTGTTTAATGAATAATGTGTTCCATCCTTATTTGGACAAGTTTGTTACTATGTTCCTTGATGACATATTGATATATTCTAAAAATGAGGAAGAACATATCAAGAATTTACTAGAAGTTTTGAGGTTGTTGAGAGAGCATCAGTTGTATGTTAAGCTCAACAAGTGCAGTTTCTTTCAGACTGAGGTACATTACTTGGGACATGTTGTCTCCAAGGAGGGAATAACAGTCGATCTAGAAAAGATAAGGGCCATCATGGAGTGGGAAGCTCCCAGGAATGTGGATGACATGAGACCTTTCATGGGTTTGGCGGGTTATTGCAGGAGATTCATCAAGAACTTCACACAAATTTCTTATCTTATCACATCATTATAGAGGATAGGTAAGAGGTTTGAATGGACAGAGGAGTGTGCGGCCAATTTTGAGTAGCTCAAGCAATCGTTGATACATGCACCCGTGTTAAAGATTGCAAAGTTGGACACAGAGTTTGTAGTATGTACAGATTCTTACAAGAGAGGACTTGGTGGAGTCCTTATGCGGGAAGGATAGGTAGTGTGCTATGAATCACGAAAATTGAATGACCATGAGCAGAACTTTCTCACACATGATATTGAGCTAGAAACGATCATTCATGCATTGAAGATGTGGATGCACTATCTTCTTGGTACGAGGTTTGTACTGATGAGTGATCACAATGTGTTGAGATACTTGTTTGACTAGCTGAATCTGAACGTCGGGCAAGCTAGATGGTTGGCCACAATTAGTGAGTTTGATTTTGAGATAAAATACATCAAAGGAAAGGAGAACAGGGTCGTAGATGCTCTTAGCAAGCGGATATAGGTAAATCACATAGCAACTATGAGCTCCTACGGGATAAATTTACAAGAAAGGATCTTGCAGGCAGGTCAGTAGGATGTTAGGTATATGGAGATTGTGCACAAGTTGCAACAGAGTTCAAGTAGTGGTACAAGTACATGTAGTGGTATAGGTACAAGTACAGGTACAAATATAGGTGCACATGATGTGGACCATCATATCACGACAAATGGATTGGTCAGGTTTAGAGACATTATATATGTGCCAAACAATAGTGAGCTCAAGAAGGTGATCTTGAGGGATTTTCATGCGAAACCATATTCAAGTCATGTTAGGTCCCTATACTACTAATGTAACCCCTTATTGTTATTAGTACAACCCCCTTATTATATTGTTGTGCCCATGTAGTCCCCATATTGTTATTATTGTGCCCCATAGAAGCCCACTATTGTTATTATTATGCCCTTACATTATTATTGTTATGTCAGCTTTGATTATATTATGACCTCTTAGACTCCTATATATAGAAAGGAGGTCTTGTCATTTGTATCATCCAAATTTTTTTCATTTGTGTAATGTAAATGAGGTTTCCCCCTTGAAGAGGCTGGATTCTAAGGCATTTATCTCTCTTTTCTATATTTTGTGAGCTTGTTCCATAACATTTGGTATCAGAGCTTTGGATTCTAGGGTTTCGCTGCTCCAAACAGGTCATCGTGGAATTTTTGCTATACATTTTTCACTACGTAGTTTCAGAAGCTAAAACAAAAACCCATTTGAGTTGAAATCATTCTACACCTCAAGTAAAAATTTCAGATCTTTTCTCGCTATAGTTTCAGAGATATGATCTGAGGAAGTTAGGGTTTTAGAAAACTCCACAATTCCATCTCAAACAGGTCATCATGGAATTTTCTCTATGCTTGTTCTTCTGCGAAGTTTCAGAATCTGAAATTAAAACCCATTTGAGCCGAAATTTTGGTGAAGCTCGGGCCTGAATTTCAGATCATGGTTTTCTATATTTTTGGAGATACGGTCCAAGACATTTAGGGTTTCTGCAGGCTCCCGAATTACATCCTAAATAGGTGACCTTGGGAAAAAAGTCATAGCGTTCTCTTTGAGCATCAAATTGAAATTTCATAAGAAGTTTTAGAAAGAGGACGGACTATAGTTTTATGTGTATCAATTTTATATCCTAAGGTTGAAACTGTGACACGTGGGATGTCGTACAATTTTGCTCTACTGAACTAGTCTATAATCAGGTCATCGTGGGAGATTTGACATAACTCTTCCTTGAAGAATCCAATCTTGATCAGACCTGTGGGGTTAGAAAGAGGACTCAGAGGGCTATTTCAAGATGCAATTTCAGAACATGGAGATATGAAATTATAGAGTTACAGTTGTTTCAAAATTGAGCTCCTAATATCAAGAAAAGGCAATATGAGGAAGTTTGATGGCAAGGATCTGGTAAATTGGATATTATAGATGGAGAAATATTTTGATCTACATGAGGTGAAATTGTTAAAAAAGGTACATATTTCATCTTCATATTTAGAACCTGATCAATTTTTATAGTATAAAGGGCTTTGTTCTCGTAAACAACTTGTTACGTGGTCAATTTTCACAGAGGAAATGATAGCACATTATGAGGATACAAAGAGCAATGCCTTCTTTAGCCAATTGATAAATCTCAAACAAAAGTGTTCAATGGCAGAGAACATTGAGGACTTTCAAAAATTGAATATAAGGGAAAATGATATTCCAAATAAGCAGAGGATTGATGTTTCCATAGGGACTTTAAAGGATAACATTCAACATGAGGTTCATCTTTGGGAACCTGATTCATTGGAGAAGGCATTTAGGTTAGCAAGGAAAGTGGAAAGTAAAATTATGGCAAAAAGGAAGTCTATCCCTCACAACTATGAAGATGGAAGTGTTGCTTCTCCTAGCCTTCCACAACCTACAAGGTTGACACCACAACAATTGGAAGAAAAAAAAGCAAAAGGGCTTTGTTACAATTGTGATAACAAATACATTAAAGGTCATAAGTGTGCTGACAAGAAATTACTTTACATAGATTGTGAAGAGGAGGAAGAAAAGGATCAAGAAACATCAAAAGAAGAGGATATAAACTAGGAACCAACTCGAGAGAAAGAAGAAATGAATCCGACCATATCTTGTAAAGCATTGGAAAGAATTACCACTCCTCAAACTCTTAAGATTGAAGGACATATCAACAATAAAAAGGTTCAAGAAGTGAAAGATCACATCAAGAAAGAGGAAATGAATCTGACCATATCTTGTAATGCATTGGCCGGAATTACCACTCCTCAAACTATCAAGATAGAAGGACATATCAAGAAGAAAAAGGTAATAGTGTTGATTGATTTGGGCAATACCCATAATTTTATTCATTGTAAGATAGCCAAGGAATTGAATTGCTTCCTATATCTAGCACCAGAGTGTCAAGTGATGGTTGCAAGTCGAGGAACCATAAATTGCTCTGGAAAGTTCCATAATATAAGCCATCCATGGGAGAATATGTATTGAACAGCCCAATGCTTTCCATTTCAGTGCGTGGTGCTAATGTTGTACTAGGTGTCTAATGGCTACAATCCTTGGGTACATTAGCTTTTAATTTCAAGAACTTCTCATGAAATTTTCTTCGGAAGGAAAGGATGTTGAATTAAGGGATATCACAGGGAAACCTGGAAAGATAATAAGCTCTAATGGAATGAAAAAGCTTCTAAAGAAAGAAAAACAAGGTGTAATTACACAACTATGTTTGCTAGAGGTTCCCACATCGAAATCATCTATTTCTCCAGATCTCCAAAAAGTCTTGGACAATCATTCCAAGGTATTGGAGACTCCCAAAGGCCTCCCACCTATTCATGATCATGATCATTCTATTCATATGATTCCAGGAAGTGTCTCTCCAAACATCAGGCCTTACAGATATCCCTATGCCCAAAAGAGTGAAATTGAATGTATGGTTGCAGAAATGCTAGAGGCTGGTATAATTCAACCTAGTCAAAGTTCTTTCTCTACTCCAGTAGTATTGATGCAAAAGAAGGATGGGTCATGGCGCATGTGTCTGGATTATAGAGAGCTCAACAAACTCACTATTAAAGATAAATTTCCCATTCCTGTCATTGATGAAGTATTGGATGAATTGCATGGATTAATTTACTTCACCAAGTTGGATCTTTGTTTAGGATATCATCAAATAAGAATGAAGACTGAAGACATTCCAAAAACAACATTATTGAAGAAAGATGCATTTTCATGGACTCCAGAAGCAACAAAGGCCTTTGAATATCTTAAAGACGCAATGTGCCAAGCACCGGTCTTAGCTATGCCAGACTTCACAAAAACCTTTATTGTGGAATATGATGCATCAAGAAATGGAATTGGTGATGTTTTAATGCGAGAAGAAAGACCCATTGCTTTCAAAATTTGTCCAATCAAAGGTATTGTATCGATGGAGTTGCAATGCTCCCATTAGTTGGAGTGACCTGGTTAATAGGGTGTTGATTAGACCAAACATGTTGGCAGAAATGGAACAAGAAATGTCGGTAATGAAGAAGAATTTGAAAGCAACACAGGATAGGCAGGAGGGCTATGCATATTGGAATAGGTTATTCAAGGAGTTCCAGGTTGGGGAGTAGGTGTACTTGTGCGTCAAACCAAGGAAGATATCCTTGCGGATTGAATCATGTGCCAAGCTATCACCCCAATTTTTTTCACCTTTCAAGATTATTGAAAGGATTGGGCTAGTAGCTTATCGACTTGCACTGCCTCCAAAAGTGAAATTCCATAATGTTTTCCATGTGGCATTTCTTAAGAAGTATGTTAAATATGTTGATCATGTGATTCATTGGTCTATATTTCAAGTGGAGCCAGATGGAGAAATCCAATCGGAGCCTCGGTGTATATTGTAGAGAAAGGTGTTCATGCTCTGAAACCGAGCAATCGAGTAGGTTAAAGTGCAGTGGAAGCACTTTGGGCCCGATGAAGCTACATGAGAGATGGTGGATCATATGAGGGCTATGTATCCTTTATTGTTTGCGGTCGAGGCAAAGCCATTTTGATATGATGTTTGGTATATGTTTTGGCATATTATTTGGTGTGATGTTTAGGTATATTTACATATGTATATGGATGTAAATACCGCCATGAGCTATGTTATAAAGCTACAATAAGAGGTATGGGTGTGATGTCAGTATAGTTGTCATGTTGTTGTGCTTCTCAGCAGGGTAATCATTGTAAATACTGCATTGAGCTATGTTATAAATCTCCATGAGCAATATGTTTTCTTTTCAGGGGGAGGGTTCTGTAACAACCCTAGTAAAAATTCCATGTAATAAAACTTAATAAAGGAAAAATGATAACCACGGTTGATGGGACATATATTCCAAGTTGAATTTTGGGAAAGACATCCTAGCGTGGGTGTTTATTTGGTTTATTATGGCTAAGGAAATTGTCTAAGGCAATGGCTAAGGCTTTGGAAAGGAAAAATGACATTTTTGGTACATTTATTTATGAAAATAATGGAGATTAGGAGAAAAGGAAGGTGAAAGGTCCCAGGTTGCATGTGAGGAGGAAATGGAGGAAAATAGTGGAAAAATAAAGAAATTAGAGGCCTAATTGATAAAAAGGCTCTTGAGGACCAGTTGGTACTTTTTTTCAATTCAATTTTGAGCTCTCTCATTATTATCTCTCTCTCTCTCTCTCACTCTTGGACACTTATAATTTTCTTGGAGCACTTTGTAATTGGATAAAGAAAGGCAAAGAAGGCAAGAGAAAGGAAGGAGCAAGCAAGGAAGAGTAGGATCAAGCAACTACAATGAGATTCTTTGCAGGTATTGATTTGCATGTATGTTTTCCTTGCTATATTTGGCATGCATGGAATTGAATGTGGTTCTTTGCTGTTATGGCATGGGTTTTGCTAGGTGTGACAGTGTTTTCAACCTAGCCTTGCCATTTTCGGATAACCATGGTGTGATGGGGTTCTCATGTTTTGGTTGAGCTGGATTCTCGGATGGATTTGAAGCTGAGTGAGGTGGATCTCTGAATAATAGAGCATATGGCATAGTAACCCCTAAACCAGACTGTGGGTTGCGGTAAAGCCGAATTTTGCGTTGCCTCGGTAGGCCTGGGAATCCTTGACTGATGAATGATGGGATATACAGTAAAGCTTAGAGGTGTGTGATCTCCATAAAGACTAATAATCATAGGATGGGATATGCGGTAAATCCTAGAGAGTGGGTCTCGGTTTGTGGCCTAGTGATCCAGTGTGGATTGCGGTAAATATTGAGAGACTAGGAGATAGGAAAATTCCTCACGGTGTAGGTAGAGAAATCTGGTGGCATCCGTTATTGTTTTGGCCTAGTGATATGGTCGATATCATGGTAAAGCCTATTATTACATGTTTATTGTTTGGCCTAGTGATCCAAGATGGATTACGATAAAGCCTGGTTTCTATTGATGAGGGTGAGGGGGTTTAGCCTCGGGATACCTTGGTTGGTTCTTTTGGTTTGAGTCCCACAGTCATGCTTGGAATATGACATGTGGGTGAATGGATGAAGAGAGAATTGGCTAAACCATTCTATGGTCGAATGGAATGTGGTAGTCCCAGCCCAGGTTGGCTTTTGCATCATTAATATGAGGTTATTTCTCCTTGTTAATTCATGAGTATTATACTGGTTTATACGTGGATTCTATGGTTGATGTATCCTTGATATTTTTGTTGTTATTATGTTGGTTATAAGCATGTATTATGACAGTGATGATGTATGACTCTCCTCATGTTTTGATTTGTAAACAAATGGATAATGTATCTATGACCTAATAGATGATAATGCAACTAATAATTTAAGGGAACAATGCTTCTTAGCTATTCTCAGATAAGTATGAGACCCCTATGCTCAGATTTATATTTAAACCTATAGATTACATATTTGTGATATGTTTGACAAAATGCTTATCATGGCTAGTAGGGGTCCAGTCTAATCCTTGTTGATGCTTTTGTAAATGCATTATTGTTATGTTGTGTAATTTCATTTCCAAAAGTGTTATTGAGTTATGGGTAGCGACCTAGGCTTTGGGCCTGAAAAGGTGGCACAAATCGAGGAGATACAAACACAACACTGGGCAGAAAAGTCCCTAGACGCATGCATACCCATGTTGTGGGAGAGCCCAGAGCCTCCTGGATGCCTGCATTCCGATATCAAGGGAGCGTCTGAGGGTTTAATGGTCTAAAACTTCAGTTGGTCTTAGGGGTTGGTTACTTGAGTGGTTGGGATGGCTCCTGGGAGTTCTGTTGTTGATGTGGAAGGTCTTTGTGGTGTGTTTCCATCGATTCCACTTCCTTAAGGTCACCTAAGAGGTTGAATCCCATTATAGTGGCCTCTCGTCGTATATTTACCTCGGTTGGCCAGTTACTTGGGTAGATGTGGGATGAGGTTGTTACAGTGGGAGACTTATTTTGACACGAGATTCTTCATGCATCCAAGTTGAGGCCATCATCTTCCATGTCACTTGAACTTTATGGTTTTTGTGAGGCCAATCTCATGGGGTTCTTTCAACATGTAGGTGAAAGACACAAATATTGTCTCTTCACTCAGTGACATAATTCAAATCATATAGGAATCCCCTTTATCATTATTCAACTCCTACATGGAGTTAGACAACTTCTAGAACAAAAGTTGCTCAACAATTATGGCATAGCCAAGGATGCTTCAATTTATATAGTCTTAAGATTAAATAGTGGAGCTAAAGGCTGGGATGGTCCCTCTTCCTCCTAGTCCAGATCCTTCAAGGTGTAGGTTTTAACCTCGTACAAAAATTACCTACATACGAATTCTAAAAATAGAAAATAAACGATGGTGAGAGCATAAAACATAAAACAGATATACACAGAGATTTTCCCCTGGATCCCAAAATCGAGACTGCCAGATTGATTTTTCATTATGTTCCTTTCATTGTTACAACACATATATATACATGATGAAGCATCCATAAACACCAATCCATTAACCCTAGATTAGAACATAATCATAGTTCCCTTGACCGGATCTACAAAATACCATGGACTGAAAACCATCATGCCCGAAGCCATGTGCGAAATACATGCACAAAACCATAGGTAGGTTCGCCCACCTAATATAGGGTCCAAAAAAATATTTCTCGGGTTGCTGCCTTGGACCCCGTACAGGGGGGTTACCGCCCCCTTGCATACCCCCTGGCAGCGCCCACTGCAACGTACAAGGGGGGATACTGCCCCCTGCATACCCCCTGGCAGCGCCCACCGCAACGTACAAGGGGGGCTCTTGCCCCCTATAACCCCCATGCGCATGGGCTAGTTGTGGAAAGAATATAACACAACCCAACATAAGGGTGCCCAAAAAACCATGGTTTTCTCCTTCGTCTCCCAAAGATCTCTCAAGGCCAACATTTGTTGTGTATCAGGCAACAAACATTCCATCTTTAGAAGTGGATCATTTTATATCTGATTTTTCTTCCGCAAATTATTCACGACACTATTTTTTTTCGTTTGAATGGGTTTTAGAAATTGACATTTTCACTTTGGGAATGGGTGCATCACGCTTGGTCTCAAAATACAAATTTGTTTTTTTGTTCGAAAGGATTTTTTTGGTAAACTTGTGGACCATCAAAAGGTTTTTTGTCAAGGACACTGACTTTGGGGCTAATCTGGTCTCTCCTTTCAACCTTGATTTCATGATTTCAATTCTCTTTCCATGATGACTTTGCCCACTCCGTTTTGGGTAAGGCTCCCTAATCTACCCATTCATATGCTTCCTTCAAACATCTTAGCCCATGTGGGAAACTTACTAGGTTGTTTAATAAAGATAGACATTAATAGGCTTGAGAAGGGTATTGTCACCTTTGCTCGCATATATGCTGAAATAGATCTCAGTGAAGGGCTATCGAATAAAATCCTCCTCAAGTGGAAGGGCAGATTTTATTTACAGTGGGTGCACTATGAGAACACTAATTTTTGTTGTAGGATATGTTAGCAACATGGTCATCTTCATAATGCCCGTCCTTCTTCTCAAGGGCCCTCTCCCATCTTGGATGCTAAGAAAAAAGAGTCGTGGATGGTAATACCCAAAATATGCAAGAGGATTTGAGAATTATTTGGCTCACAAGAAGGGCAACATGTAACAGTAGAAGACCCCTAACACAAAATCGGATCCATCAGACTCAATTCAACCACATGTTGTACCATCTAATCCCTCATATGAGGGGGTCCACCCCTCTACTAGAAATGATAGAGACTCTCCCATAATCTTGGCTTCATAAATGAGTGAGAGTAAACATTTCCATCAATCAAATCACTTGGATAGTGATAAGGAAACAATAAATATTGCCAAACCCCTGGTGATGGAATTATCTCAAACAAATGCAGCCAGTTTGTCTTCTACTTCTATTCTTAATAAATCCTTGGAATGGATTGATGTCCATAAGAGAAAAGGAAAAAAGGAAAAACCTATGATCAACCCTGGGCTCTGAGGCTAGGACCATAGTAAATGTATCGTTTTGAACTATGTTGATATGTGATGAATGGAATGACGTAATTTACTAATTAACTTTAAAAAAAAGTGTTTATTCAGTTAAAAATTTCCCTTCCTTTGAAGTAATAAAATAGGTAAACAATCCAATACCAAGAGGTATCTTGCATGAGTAAAAGCCTATCCCTTTCTTTCAATAAGGTTGTTGAGTAAACAACTAATAATGACTAGCCTCAATTGAGTTATGATAGGTCTTTCCACCATTGGAAAAAAATGATTAATTAATTAGTAATAGTTAATGTCCAATTTTGATTTTAGAGGACATTAATTATCACCATCAATTAAATTATTATATGTTTTACTATCTTTGTAAATGAGTTTCCACCAACTTTATATCATTCAATGATGTTAATGATGAGGATGGCGATTTATTCCACTGAGACCAAAATTAATTTATAGGATCTTAAAAAGGTAAGATATTATTTGGAATTCTTTAGAAGTTTATTTCTATATTCTAAAAGCATTAAGAGAAGTGTTACAAAATCACCTGAGTTTTTTTGAATCAAAAGGTTAAGAAGTTAGGAAGGACGTTGAGCGCCGAGCACTATGAAAAATCTTAGACAACCCTAGGGTTTGAAAACCTGCACAAACCCTGACAATACAAGAGGAGCGGCTAAATGGCAGACAATTGATAAAGATATGCAAGATGCAGATGGGGGGGGGGGGGGGGGGGAGATCCCCTCAAAGCGAGATGGCAGGCAAGAAGCAGAGGGCAATGCCTGCCATGTGCAATAGAGAAACCCAGATTCGTAATACCGATGAACAAACTGGAAAGATACCATAGCTACATGAAGGACCACATGATGATATTCAAATTCATAGGAGTCTGGCCAATGGAGAAGGACTTGAAAAAATGGATCCAGTAGAAATGGCAACCAAAAGGCCATGTAAAAATCAAGTTGGGAGCTAGAGGATTCTTCACAGTAATCTTCTCAAACCTGCAAGACAAGGAAAGAGTTTTTGAAAATAGTCCATATTTTCATTATAATGCAGGATTGCTCGTGAGATATTGGGAAGCATGTTATGACTCGGATAAAGAGAAATTCTTGGCAGCCCCTGTATGGGTACGACTATTCGGTCTCCCAATGGATTTCTAGGATCCAGAAATACTGGAAGGAATTGGGAATTGAATAAGAAGAGTTGTCAAAATAGAAGAAACCACAAAAAGGGGCCACTATACCTCATATGCTAGAATTTGTGTGTATATGAATATATTAGAGCCTATTCTCGAATCAATAGAACTGGAATATCATGAAGAAATCTGGAAACTGACCTTGGACTACGAGCATATCCCATTTTGATTTCGATGGTGCCATGAATATGGACACTTATTTAAAGAATGCATGTTGAACCAAGAAGGGTCGGATCTAAAAGAGAATCAAATGAACCTCATAGGAGGTGAATGAAGGGTTCCAAGAGGTTAAGCATAAGAGGAAGAACCCAAAAGGACACCAAAACCCTGAAAACAACAGATCAGTAAAAATAGATATGAGGTATTGCAAAAAGAAGAAGAAATAGAAAATGAAACAGAAATTATGGATTATCAAGAAAAAGAAAAAGAAATTAGCTCGAGCAAATAAAAAACAACCCCAAAGAGGAAAGCCCAAATAGATATGACAGAAAAAGAAGAGCAGGTAGGAATCGATCTTACCATAATGGAAGTAGACACAAGCAGGGGGGAGGAGTTAAGTATGGAAGAGGAAGTTCTAAAAAAATTGTTAAATGAATGGAGACACTTGGATCAAAGATTCATCCCAGATAATCAAAAGAAATTGTACAAGGAAACCTTTCAGCAATACAAGGCCAACCAAGGATAGAGACAAGTAGAGATAGCAAAGCAACTGGGCATGCAACAAGAAAATTCACAAGAACGTCAAAACAAAAGTAATGCAGGGAAAAAAAGAGGGAGGAGAAATCTATAGGAGTCAATCCAAATAATGGGAGAGATGTTGGTAAACACTAGAAGGGTTGTACCGCTATCAATGGTATTCCAACAAATCAACAAAGTTACCCAATGATAGTACTATCATGGAACATAAGGGGCCTTAACAGTCGGGGAAAACATAGATACCTACAGGATCGATTGAGAAAGGAAAAGCCTCAAATAATTATACTCTAAGAAACAAAGATAACAAGAGAAAAAATAGAAGAGATTCTACAGAAAATGAAACCAAGATATGAAGCAATAGAATTGGATGCGAAAGGAAGTGCAGGGGGCATTGCAACCATCTAGAACCTGGTAGAGGTAAAGGCAGACTACTGGATAGGAATGCAGAGAATCCTTACAGGTCGCTTCTGGAATATAGGGACTAAAGAATGGATCATAATCTCAGTAGTATATGGGCCGCATATTCCTGCAGAGAAGGAAAACTTTATACAAAGTATAAGGACATTAAGCCAAATGCATGACGAAAAACTTTGGTTGATTGCATGGGATTTCAATCTGATAACCTCCCTGGAGGAAAAAAAAGGTGGGATAAGAAGAGAAGAACTTGAAATGGAACAATTTAGGGATCTACAAGAAGAGCTCCATTTGGTAGACATTCTCACAATTACTGGAACTTTCACGTGGAATAATAGAAGAGGTGGAAATCGTTAAATTGCATCTCGGTTAGATAGATTCTTGGCATCTGAAAACTTAATAATCAGAGATGTATATTATGAAGCATCAATCCTGCCCTGCATGGGATCTGACCACTAACCGATTAAATTTGAAGTGGAATTGAAACAAGGGTAGACAAAGAGACCATTCAGGTTTGAAGCATTCTGGCTGCGTGATCTGACCTTTTTAGGAAAATTGAAGGAGTGGTGGAGCTAAAGTAAGGAACAAGGGAGAAACAAAATGCATACATTCCAACTACACCTCAAAGAAATCAAAGGAAAAAATAAAAAATGGAATAAGGAAGAATTTGGCAATATTCAAAAAGACCAGGAATTGTTACAGGCAAAGATGAAAAGGGTGCAACAATAGATAATAACAAATGGCCACACGAAATCCCTCATGGAGGAAGAAGGACAACCGTTGAATAGTTTGGAGAACAGAAGCAATAGGAGGAATCCTATGGAAACAAAAATCAAGAGTTCAGTGGCTAAGGGAGGGAGAAAGGAATACTAGATTCTTCCACAAAGCGATGATTCAACATCGCAAGCATAACATGATATTCTCATTAGTAGACCAAGAAGGAAATCACCTAATACAAAAGGAAGAGATGGAGAACTTATTGGTCCAACATTTCCAAAATTTAATAACATAACCAAATCCAGAAAGAGCAGAGGATATAAACAAGATTACTAGGCATATCCCTGAGCTGATCAGTAGGGACCAAAACCTAGAACTAATGAAGGAAAAAACCATGGGAGAGGTGGAAGAGGTGATCAAAGGATTAGCAAAGAATAAAGCACTGGGACCGGATGACTTCACAGTAGAATTTTTCTAGGCGACATGGCTGATTCTAGGAGAAGATATCCTAGAAGTTGTGGAGGAGTCCAGATGAACTAAAAGGATGCACCCTACCCTGAACTCAACCTTCCTAGCTCTTATACCAAAATATGATCGCTCGAAAGAGCCTCAGGGGGTTTAGACCTATCGCTCTATGTAATGTAATATACAAAATTTTTTCAACAATAATGGTCAATCACCTCAAACCGATCATCCCAGGTCTAATCTCATAGGAGCAGACTGGTTTTGTTAAAGGAAGGAAAATTGTGGATGGGATAATAACGACTCAAGAGGCAATTCACTCCCTTAAGAATCTCAAAGCTAAAGGAATGATGATAAAACTAGATCTATCGAAAGCATACGACCGGTTAAGCTGGACCTATCTCCAAGGAATCCTGAAAGCCTTTGGCTTTGATCCCCGATGGATAAATTGGATCTACTCTATGATATCGACCCCTGTGTTCTCAATTCTCCTGAATGGAGCTCCGACAGAGGCTTTCAATGCAACAAGGGGACTAAGACAAGGAGACCCGATGTCCCCCTTCTTGTTCATATTAGCAGCTGAAGGGCTAGGAAGATATGTAAAAGAAAAGGTGCAAGCAGGACAATTCAAAGGTCTATGAATGTGGGGAAATGACTTTCCATTAACTCATCAATAGTTTGTTGATGACATCATGATGTTCGGGCAAGAAACACTCAAGGAAGCCAGGGCCCTGTTAGACATCTTGCAAGACTTCATGAATGCCTCAGGAACACAGATCAACAAAGAGAAGTCGGATATCTTTTTCTTCAATACAACAACCCAATCCCAAGCATTCCTGGCAAGAACAATGGGCTTTCATATAGGAACCTTCCCATCGAAATACCTGGGGATTCTGCTAAGTCTACACCCGATTAGAGTGGCAAATTGGAAAGCACTTCTGGCAAAGATTCAAGGTCGGCTTCAGAACTAGACATTCAAGACTTTAAACATGGCAAGTAGAGTCATACCATTAAAAGCAATGCTGTAATCAATCCCTATCTACCATTTCTCAAGCCTAGCATTTCCTAAAACAGTATGTAATGGAATGATCAATATCTTTAACAAATTCCTATGGCAAGGGCCACAAACTGTTAAAAATGGGCATTACTATCTTGGAACTGGCTAATTAAACCAAACAAAGTGGGGGGGGGGCTGGGACTTCGAGATCCATATACCCTAAACCAGGTAATGGGGGCTAAGTTATGGTGGAGATGGATATAAGGAGGAACATATCTATGGAAAGAAATATGGGGGAGAAAATATGGGATGCCTAGATCACTAGAAGGAAGATTAAGAATCCAGGAAAACATAAAGGGATCGACTATATCAACCTTACAACAAAAAACAAAGAACTGATAAGAAATCATAGCTTCTGGGAAATCAGGGGAGGAGATAAAACTAGGTTTTGGCAAGAGGCTTGGTAACATAGAGAACAATTATTTAGTAGGACAGATGTAGCGGAAATATTCCTAAATACAAACAACCCAGTAAATCAGACGGTGAAAAACCATTAGGAAACAAATATAGGAGAGCAATGGAGAAAATGGAAGAGAAGACAACATTTGACAGAAGCACCAGACTCTATTTAGTGGGCAACCTATGATAATGAGATGGACTCTAGAAGAATAATGACTGTGGAAGGACCAGACATTATAAGGTGGGGATATAGAATAAAATGGATGTTCACTATCCAAGAAGGATATTATCTGCAAGTAGAACACCAACAACAACAAGGGTTACCCATATGGGAACGTATATGGAAGGACAAACTGTGGCCGAAAATAGCTTTCTTCCTATGGGTGGTCCTCCATGGACGAGCCCTAACATGGGATCAACTACATGTAATGGGGATGCAAGTTCCATCAATTTGCTGCACATGTGAAGGACAAATAGAAACGATGGAACACCTACTAAATGCTTGCAGTTACAACCAATTCCTATGGTAGAATCACGCACAATTATTCAACCACACGGACAGGGATCAATCAAGCACATAAACAACAATGGAAATATGACAAAAGAATCTATACCAAAATCCCATCTTGAATCGAGCCTGGAATATCTCCCTCGGATTCCTGCTATGGCCGGTGTGGAAGGAAAGGAACCGACAAATTTTTAAAGGGGAAAGAAGAACAACAATGGAGTTATGGGAAATGATAGTTCAAAACATTAGAGAGATGATTCTCGTAGAGAAATGGTACCCAAATGATTGGGAAACCATGTCGTAGGAACATCAAATAATGGAAAGGTTAAACCTAAGTCCTCGTATGCTAATGCCCAATTCCTAGAAACAGAAACAGACTCCCCGTGATTCCCCAATACACTTCGTGTTTCCCCTAGCGGATTTCATAAAACAATATTTCAATGGTGCAGCCAAAGGAAATACGGGTGCCACTGGCTCGGGAGGTGTGCTCAGAGATCACTAGGGAAACACCATTTGACTGTTTTCTATGGACTATGGAATAATGAGCAACAATGAAGCAAAACTCTATGCGCTAAAGTAGGGGTTAGAAATAGCTCAAAGAGAAAATTTCCAGAAATTAGAGGTGGAAGGAGACTCGACACTAGTTATAGACATAGTGAAAAAACTTCAACAAGGAACCTAATGGGAGAAGATAAGCCAAATTTTGAGAACGACTTGATTAGTACAGGAAATAGGATACCAAATCCAAGGGATAGACTACATAATACCGACACATGTTTGAAGATCGGGGAACATGGCAACAGATTGCTTAGCAAACTGGGGATGTGGAAAACCTAGAAGCAACCTAGATATACTGGGAAAAGATATAAGTCGAACAGAAGGAATGAATAGCCTCATGGAAATTCTAAGAAAAGACAGGGAAGAAGGACAAAATCCCCGATTGGGGTGTGGAGGGCAGAGGTAAGAAGGACATGACAGATGGCAGGAAGGCAGGCAAGCTGTCGAAGGGAAACGAAAAATATAAGACGACAAGAGTAGCTAGAAATGGAAAGGCGATGATGGAGGACAATAAATGGTAGGTAAGTGGGCACCTAGACCGAGACTTACACACGAAGGAAAGGGAGGTAGACAACAAAGCAAGGCAAGTGGAGGGTACCTCGGTAATGAGGATAGGTAGGTGGGAGAGCAAGTTAAGGAAAAAGGTGGCAAGAGTGAAGGGTAATTGCATGTAGGCAGCGAAGGAGGAATGATCAAATGAAGCTGGTGAACGTCGAGTGCCAGGGCATGACGAATAGAAAATGACCTTTGCAAGAAACACCTGATATGTACTTACAACCCCCCATGTCTTGATAGGGTAACAATGCCATGGAACTTGAGAAGAATTTGGAATTTAAGGGGAAAAGTGATGAATACTCTAGAAAAATGTTGGCTCTGTGTTAGTGGTCTCCCAGTCAAGAGAATGAATGGAATATCTAGAGTATTCAAGGATAATTGTCTGTTAATTCGGAATGGATTCGACCTGACAACTTTCCAAGAAGGGTGGGGAGGAAAATTCGAACCCTGTAAGACGACCGACTGGTCCTAGGGAAGAACAAGACTCTCGAGCCATATAGATGCTGAAAGTAGAGATAGTTTAAGTGTCTCCCTCAGTAATTTCTTCAGGATAATCTCATGGTATAAAGAGATGGTAATCCTGCTGGGGTGGGTGGGGAAAAAGGGCATTGTAAGAGGTCAGGGGAGAATATTGAACCTGGAGAAAACTATAGATTGTCTGCATGTAGGAACTGACACCGAATTGAGAAGACGAAAGGCTGGAAGGCCTCTGCGAGATGTCGAGGGAGATGCTGCCCCTTAGACTAGGGAGGGGAGAAGGATAGATATGGAATTGGAAAAACAACCAAGGGAGGCCCGTCTTGGTGGCGGAAGGGTAGACAAAGTTCAACCACCTTGAAGACGGTAAAATCTCTAGCTCGTTAGACTAGGAGCATGGAAGGGGTTACCTGGGATCCTTATGGGGATTGAGAAACAGAGGGGGCAGAGAGATGAGGATTGAGAATGTAATGGAGTGGTTTCAAACTAGCAGTGATGGGAAGACTACTGAAAAATTGGAAGAGAAAAGGCCAAAACACAGACCATAAAACAAAGTAAGAATACCAAGGACAAAATTATTCCTAATTTTAATGTTTTAATTCTGGTTCAAATTACAGGTAATATAAAACCCAGTGTTCATCAAGTCCCAACACATCGGAACTTGTATCAAGCAAGGGCACAGGAGTGTAGGGACTGGAAGAACAGAGAGCAGACAAGGATGGTAAAGGAAGGCAGACAACAGGGACAAAAGGGAGCAGAAGAACAGGAAAAAAGACTGATCAAAAAATGAAAGGCATGGAGACTTCAACAAGCAAATCACTAAGGAAAAGGGGTAGAAAAACATGACAGGAAAGTATGAAGAATTTAATCAATGCCTACTTTGTAGGAACCCCGATGGAAGTAAAAGTAGTCATAGCCAAATGGGAAAGGGAGTTAAATTCCAATGTAGAAAACGAAGAAATTCATGCAGCAGAATGGGAGCCTATAATTCAAGACCCAGGTCATACCCGAGGTCGCCAAACATTGTTTAGGTAGACCATCCAACAATATTGGGTAATGAAAAACATTTTGGCTAAAGCAATGACAACATCCAAGGATAGAGAAAAGCCCAACGTGGAAAGACAAGTAGAACCAAGCCTAAAAGATATCCAGAAGGAGATCCAATCAGTTCAAATGCAGCAATATCATAACAATCTTTGCCTGAAGAGAATGGAACAACAACTCCAGACACTGCTACAGAATGAAGTAACTAGGTCAAGTGAGAAACACCCGACTCCAGTAGATTCCTTACATAAATGAAGTAGAAGTCTAGCTAGTAAAATTTTGTTATTATGTCAATTAACATTTACTTTTAAAGTATGAATCATATAGTAGATAAAGTAGAAAATTCAGCCTAGATGATAATAATTAAGCTGTTTAAATTTTCGACAACTTTTGATGCGGATAGGTGGCCAACAGACTTGGTTTCTTGCGGGCAGGTTGAGGCCACCAACAGTATTTTGAAAACCATATTTGACTATTTATTTATGAAAAATTAATAGAAAATGGAGTACCACCAAGCTTACACATGCATGAGTTATTTATGAGAGAATATTTAGTTATCTGAAGTGCAGCAGTTACATCCATGCATGCATTAACTAACTGAACTCACAATTATTTCCACAAATTGTTGGAACTAATCTAACTGGACTTAACTTAGATAACTGAGCTAACTAATTACAACTCAAAGTACAACTCATCCTGATCTCCTTAATCAAGGGATAAATTCCTCAATCAAAGGGGAAATTGTAGCATGTCTTCACATAGACTTCATGTTTGATTTTCTACAACTAATTAACTCAAGATGAATTAATTAATTATTTTATAAACAATTGTTAAGATCAAATTCGAATTTTAATTCTCAATTTTAGTTCAGGGACTAACTAAAATTGGAATGTATCCTGAAATGTTATTTATAGCAGTGCTATTTTTACCACTTTTATTTTTAGCATTTCTTGTTGCTATTTTCAACACTCCCTCTCAACAAGAAAGGGATTATTAGTCACCCCAATCCTATCTCTGTGGAACTCGAACTTCCATTTTGACAATGCCTTAGTCAAAATATCTTCATCCTGTTCCTCAGTCGAAACATACATCAACAATGTGATCCTCTTCACCACACAGTCTCGAAGATGATGATACTGGATATCAATGTTCTTGGACCTATCATGAAATACTGGATTCTCAGAGAGTTTGATACAACTCTGATTAACACAGTAGATCACAGTTGCATCCATCCTCTGACCAAACAACCCAACTAGAATCTTCCGCATCCAAATGGTCTCACATGTTGCCTAATTGGCAACCATGTATTCAGCCTCTGCTGAGCTAGGTGAAACTAACCTCTGTTTCCTACTATACCGAGAAACTAAAATTGAACCAAGGTTGATTCCTCCTGAAGTTCTCTTCCGATCTAATGGACTCCCTGCCCAATCTGCATCTGTGAAGCCCTGAAGCTTCACTCCCTCTGTCTGTCTATACCATAATCCATACTGAGATGTGCCTTTGAGGTATCTCAGCACATGCTTCGCTGCCTTCCAAAATAGCTTGGTAGGCTGAACCATAGCTTGACTCAACTGGTTCACCGCAAAGCATAAGTCTAGTCGTGTGTTCACCAAATACATCAGTGAACCCACAAGATGACGATAAATAGTAACAGCTACTACCTCACCTGAAGTAGCATCCTCCTTCCTCTAGTTACCAGCTAGAGGAGTTTGCATGGGCTTGCACTTCTCCATGTGGAACCGCCTGAGTATCTCATTGGCATACTTGCCTTGAGACACAAACACTTCCCCATCCTTCTGCCACACTTCCATGCCTAGAAAGTAGTGCATAAGACCCATGTCTTTCATTTCGAACTCTCTTGCAAGGTTCTCCTAGCAAGACTTGATCAACTGATCATCACCTGTCAAAATCAGATCATCAACATAAAGAACAATGATCAATGGCTTACCTTCTACCATGATGTGGTAAAGGTTCGCATCTGCTTCACTCTTGGTGAAGCCCAACTCGGTGAAATAGCTGTCGCTCCTGGTGTACCACGCACGAGGTGCTTGCTTCAGCCTGTACAAAGCCCTCTTGAGTCGGAACACATGCAACTCACGATCGAAGGTCTCAAAACCTTTCGGCTGGTCAATGTACAACTCTACCTCAATCTTCCCATTAAGGAACGTAGTCTTCACATTCATTTGATGGATCTTCCAACCCATCTGAGCTGATAGTGCCAACATCAATATGATAGATGAGTACCTTGCTACAGGAGCAAAAGTCTCATCATAGTCGATCCCCTCGACCTGTGAGAAACCATGAGCAACAAACCTTGCCTTATGTTTCTCAACACTGCCATAAGCTACCTGCTTTACCTTGTAAAGCCAGCAAGAACTCACCACTGACTTGTCCTAAGGTCTTGGGACAACATCCCAAACACAATTCCGAACAATGGAGTTGTACTCCTCCACCATAGCATCAACCCAGGCTAGTTGCTACACTCCTTCCTCGAATGAAGAAGGTTCAGACTCTACACACACCCCAACCAGGGCCATGTAACCAGTGTACCGCTCAGGTGACCTCCTTTGTCTGTGCTGAGAAGATGGTTGTCCCACATTCTCTCTCGCATCCAACATCAATTTCAGCTTCCCTTGAGAATTTTCGCCCATCTCTGGAAGACTCAGCATGAGTGGATGTCTCCACTCCTGGATCCTCTGCATGCGGCTGCTCTGCATCAGTCAGAGGCTCCTCCTCCTTAGGAACTGAAAGTTCCTCCTCTGCATGTAGCTTGAGCTCCCTCTCAAGTGATACTCGCATGGCTTTTGGCTCATCGAACTTCAGATCTCTACGTACCATTGTCCTCTGACTGGTAGGCAGGAACACCCGATAGTTGTGGGGTGTATCAGTGTACCCCAAAAGTATCCCCAACTCAGCTGTTGGATCTAGCTTCTTCCAGGCATCTTTGGTGACATGGCAATAAACTGATGATCCAAAGATCTTGAAGTGACTCACATCTAGTCTCTTCTCGGAAAAGGTTTCTGTTGGTGTCTTCATTCCCAGTATATAGTGCGGGCTTCTGTTCTGCAAGTATACTGTTGTATTGCATGCCTCAACCCACAAATGAAGTAGTAGGCTTTGGTCATGCAGCATCGCTCGAGCTGCTCCCACAATTGATCTGTTCTTCCTTTCAGCCACCCCATTCTGATGTGGGTTATGGGGTGCCGTCAACTCTCATTTAATTCCTTCTGTTGCACAAAAGTCCTTAAACTCTTGGGAGACATACTCTCCACCATTGTCGCTACGCAAGGCCCTTATTTTCTTTCCAGATTCTTTCTCTGCCAAGGCTTTAAACTCACAAGACCTTGAGAAGGTCTGATCCTTCTTCTTGTTGGAAATAATACTGAGAGGGGGGGTGAATTAGTATTATCAAATTCTTTTCAATTAATTTATTCTTCAGGTATTGATCATTAGTTTGTATGTTAGTACCATATAATAATGAGCAAGAACAAGAAAAATAGATAATCACACCAAGGAACACCAGATATAAGGTGGAAACCCAATGTGGGTGAAAACCACCTGCTGCAATATGTCTCTATCTTCTTTCAATTAGAAACATCTTTTACAAGGATTTTGTACTGATGCAACCCTTTACCAGTACGCAGGCTGCAACCTGCAGAGAGCTACAACTCTCTCTCGTTTTCCAGTCTCTCCTAGAAGGGAGCTACAACCCCCTTAGCTCTTTTACTTCTTTAAGGACCATGTTTCATTAATTTTCAGACTGGATCCAAGAAGATCAAATAATCATCAAGTGCATGTGAATCACCCAATCTCCTTATACAATCAATCAATGAATCACCCAACTTCTCAGAATGCTGTAAATAGAAAAGTAATACCAGAAATCTAAACCCAGAACTCTGCAGCAATAGATAAAAGGAAGTCAATAATTATTTCAAAAGGGATCCGCAACTTCACCAATATCAGCCTGCGGATATCCGCAGTTCTTCTGTGCCTTAACTGCGCAGATCCGCACCTGATCCGTCTTGTGCTCTGTGTACCACTGCACTTTTCCCTTCTGCGGAACTGCGTGCCACTGCTCAGATCCGCACCTGCACTGTCTTCCCGACAGCGTGCCTCCGCACCTGATCCTTCTGCTTCTCTACGTACCCATGCACTGAAGCTTCTGTCGCGCTGCGTACCTCTGCACTTGCGCCTTCTGATGCGTTGCATACCTCCGCACTGTGCCTTCTTCTGTCCTGCGTACCTCCGCACCTGAGCTGTGGATCGCCTGCGGACCTCGAAATAAACCCAAATTAACTGTCCACCAATGTACCACAGATTGTCAGATCCATAGATCTGATCACGCGCCCAAGAGATCACGCCCTATCAACAGATCTGCCTTACACTTTACATATTTCACTTTGATTTAGATCTAGATTTTTAAATCGATTACCCAAAATTTCAGATCTTAAGATATTCAAATTTTTCACAAGTGTCTAGCCAAGAGATCTCCTTTCCTTTTTATAGGCAAGCCCTTATTCAAACCATGGGGCAAAACCATCGTAAACCAATACAAGGGATCCAAACCGGGGTTCAATAATTTAGATCTTATACCACGGACCAAAACCATAGGATCATGAACGACGGGCTAAATACCAAGGGCCAAACATAAGAATTCTCACGTGTGTGCGCTTTTCTACATTGGAGTGAGTGAACTAGGGTCCGCACCTTCTGAACGTAGCACCTGCGGGTATGTCCGCACTTCTTGGTCGGCGTACCTGCGGGTCCGCAACTTCTCTTAGGATCACCTGCAGGTATCTTATTTTCTATGATTTTGAGTGCCTGAACAGAGATCTGCCACTTGAGTGAGTTGCCATCAAGTACAACACCTGTACCATAGTGCCAAACCAGAATCATAATGCCAACAATCTCCCCCTTTGGACTTGATGGCAACCTCAAGATCCTCAACGTCATTCTCCCCCTTTGACATCAAGGGCAAAGGGTTATGCTCCCCTTGAGAACATGCTTAAGTCTTTGCTTTGCTGATCATGCTCCCCCTGACTATAGATCAAATCTGAAAAAAAAAATTTCTTCAAGAAGAACCATAATCCACCATACACCATAAATGACCGTGAAAGAGATAGAGACATATTAGCAGCAATATTCAGATCAACATCCATGTTCTCCTTCTGTACATTCTTCTCCAAGATCTTCTACCATAATGCCAACAATGCATTATATATGCTCCCCCTGAACTTGTGCCATTCGATCTTCGACCAATCCATAAACCAACAAATGTACGCATATACCCCATATGAAACTCGCGTACAACCAACAATCTCTGAAACAGATGAGATTCAACAACAAGATGATGCATCAAATACCCCCAGCTTTTGCCTGAGGTATTCAAAGGTCTCCCTAGGCAATGGTTTAGTAAGTATATCAGCAACTTGTTCCTTAGAAGGAACATACTCCAACTTGACCTTTTTTTCAAGCACTTGTTCCCGAAGAAAATGATATTTGATAGGCATATGCTTGGTCTTTGAATGCATGACTGGGTTCTTTGAAATGATGATAGCACTTGTATTATCACATAGGATAGAGATAGGTGGTGTACATGTGATTTGAAAATCCTGCAAGGTCTGCATCATCCAAAGGAGTTGAGTGCAGCAAGATGCAACAACCACATATTCCGCTTCAGCTGTAGATAAAGCAATCGAACTCTGTTTCTTGCTGAACCAAGATACTAATCTGGAACCCATAAAGAATGCACCACCACTTGTGCTCTTCCTGTCATCCACGCTTCCGGCCCAATCTGCTTCTGTGTAATCATGAAGTGTGAGATCTGTATCTCTAGGATACCATAAGCCATAGTTTTGAGTTCCTTGAAGATACTTGAAAATTCTCTTCATTGCCTGAAGATGAGTTTCCTTTGGATTTGCCTGAAATATTCCAACTATTCCCACTGCATGCGTAATGTCTGGTCAGGTACCTGTCAAGTAAAGTAGACTTCCAATCATAGATCTATAGGTTGGCTGATGCACTGCTGCTGATTCACCATTTGCATTGAGGCTGCATCCTGTAACCATGGGGGTACATACTGGTTTTGCATCTTCCATGCCATATTTCTTCAAGATCTGCTTGAGATACTTGGTTTGAGACAGAAAGATACCCTCTTCATTTTGTTGGATTTGCAAACCAAGAAAATATGTTAGTTCTCAAAGCAAAGACATTTCGAATTCTTTCTGCATCACCAAGGCAAAGCTTTGACTCATAGCTTCTTCATTGCTGCCAAAGATAATATCATCTACATACACAACAAGTATTAGCAATTTGTCATTTTCAATTTTTATATAAAGATTTCTATCTGCTGATCCTTTTGAAAAACCTTATTGATGAAGATATTTGTCCAAATGGTAGTACCAAGCCCTTGGAGCTTGTTTAAGACCATAGAGAGCCTTTTTCAGTCTGCATACAAGATTTGGATCATTCCCAAGGATGAAGCCATCTGGTTGCTCAATGTACACTTCTTCTTCTAAGTCTCCATTCAGAAAGGCTGATTTCACATCCATTTGAAATACTTTGAACTTCTGAAAGCTTGAGAGAGCAAGGAACATTCGGATGGCCTCAAGTCTAGCAACCGGAGCAAAAGTTTCTTCAAAGTCTATACCTTTTTGTTGAGCATACCCTTTATAGACAAGTCTGACCTTGTTTGTAATTACTTCCCCATTTTCATTCAACTTATTTTTGAAGACCCATTTTGTCCCTATGACATTCTTATCTTTTGGTCTAGGAGCCAACTCCCAAGTGTTGTTCTTTTCGATCTGCTCAAGTTCTTCATCCATTGCCTTGACCCAGCATTCATCTTTGCATGCCTCTCTTACATTTTGTGGTTCAGTGGAGGAGAGTAATGCCAAATAGCTTGAAGCTTCTGCAATTGTTCTTCTTGTTTGTACGCCTGCCTCCTTTTGCCCCAAGATTTGAGATTCTGGATGATTCTTTTGAACATACCTGGATGGAGTCTTCTCTTCTATCCTTGTCTGTTCCTCTGGTGCCTCTTGAGGTTCTTCTTCATCTTCAGTCTGATTTGGAGAGTAGTCTTCATCCTCTTCGATATTTTCATAATTTACTTGCCTAGGAATGTTTCCTTTTTCATCAACCACCAGATCAATGCTGTCAACAATTCTTCCAAGTCTTTTATTGTAACACTTATATGCTTTGCTGTGGGGAGAATAACCAAGGAGAATGCCTTCATCTGCTCTAGGTTCAAGTTTTCCAAGCTGTTCATCATTATTCTTAATATAGCATTTGCTCCCAAAAATTTTGAAATGCTTTACCAAAGGAGTCTCACCATACCAGAGCTCATGAGGAGTTTGAGTGCTGTTCACTCGGACATTTGTTTTGTTGAGAATAACAACCGCAGCAAATGCAGCTTCACCCCAGAAGGTTGTGGGAGTTCCAGACTCATCAAGCATAGCACGAGCCATTTGTTGAACCGTTCTGTTCATCCTTTCCACCACTCCATTTTGCTGAGGAGTCCTAGTTGTAGAGAATTCCCTTCTTATTCCATGTTCTTCATAGAAATCGAAAAATTCATTTGAGGTAAACTCCCCACCTCTGTCAGACCCGAGGCACTTAATTTTGTGATCTAATTCGTTTTCAGCCAAGGCTTTGAAAGATTTGAATTTTTCGAATGCTTTGTCCTTGTGTTTCATAAGTCCCAACCAAACCATCCTGGAGAAGTCATCAATGAATAATATAAAGTATTCTTCTCCTCGAGGTGACCTTGTCCTAAATGGACCACATACATCTGTATGGACTAGTTCAAGAGGCTTGCTGGCTGATCCTTCCTTCTTAGGGAAGTTAGTTCTAGTTTGCTTACCAAACTGACATGATTTTCATATGGTGTTGTCTAGAATTTTGATATCTGGAAGACCACGAACTGCCTGGTATTTGCATGCTTTCCTTATTTGTGAAAAGCTTAGATGCCCCAACCTCCGGTGCCATAACCAGTGTTCATCATCCTTGCTCAAATAGCATTGTTGTTGTCCTTCTTCAAATATGTATAGATTATTTGGAGTTCTTCTGCCTTTGATCACTGTTTTTCTTGTATCAAGATCATGAACACTACATCCATTTGATCGAAATATTACCTCGGTTCCTTGATCACACATCTGACTGACACTCAGTAGATTATGCTTCAAGCCATCAACATACAAGACATTTCCAGCTTTGACCTTTTCTTTCAACTGAGCAGTGCCTTTTCCTTTTATGGCTGCAGGGGTATCATTTCCAAAAGAAACTTTCTTTCCCTTTTCTAAAGCAGTATATGATTCAAGTTTTTCTTTATCACCTGTCATATGCTTCGAACATCCGCTGTTGATGTACCATTAATTTTCCTGTCCCTCTGCATAAAGAGCTATCCCACATCTTTCTAGTTGTGGTTCCTTTATTCTCCATGTTCTAGTACTTGAGGCTTGTTCCTTTGTCTGCCAAAACCTGCTCCTGCATTCAGAATCTTCATGACCAAAGTTATTACAAATAGAACATTCAATTTCATTTTCAAGGGCCGAAAAGTTGTTATAAGTCCTTTTCGTGATCCCAGTCATATTTTTTTGTTTTTGAGCTTCTCTAGTCATAATTGTTTTATAGGCAACACATTGAGTTGCTTTGTGGCCAAAGTTATGGCAAGAGAAACATTGGCCATTGAAGAAACTTCCGCGATTATCAAATCTACCTGCCAAATGATTGTAGTTTCTATTGTCATCCATTCTTGAGGCAAATTGAGAAGATTTTACCTGTGGCTGGTTGTAGCTTTTGTTCATCCTTAAGGTGGATTGCCCCTGATTTACCTGGTAGTCTTTGTTTATTCTTGATGTAATTCGTCCCTGTTTTACCTGGTGATCTCCATTGGGATTTTGGTCATTCCTTCTTGCTACATTGAGATAACTCTTTGAGGTGGATGCTTGAGATGTTTCTCCATTATACCCCAGACCTGTCTTGATTAGTGGAGAATGCTGTACATTGATAATCTCATCCAGAGTTTCAGATCCTTTAACAAATTTAAGTTTAAGAGCCTTTGTTTTCTCAATTTCTTTTCTAAGGCCAACAATTTCACATTCTAACTTCTCAAGAAATTTTTCTTTTTCATCAAGTTGAAATTGCAGAGTATCAATGATCACATTCTTTTCTTCTAAACATGTCTTGAGTCTAGAAATATCTTCATAAAAAGCCATCCACATCTATAGCATCCATGTAATCATCATCTTCAAAAGCCATTAAAAGTTTATAGTTATTACCTTGTTCATCTTCATCACTATTTGATAGTCCATCACTGTTTTTCTTATTTGCATTCTGTTTCTTGTTCCATCTAACAGGTTCCTTCCCCTTGTCAATCTTATCCTTATGAGGACATTTGGCAGCATAGTGACCTACTCTTCCACAAGCAAAACATTTGAAAGGTAACTTACCCAGTACCCAGTTGAAGATTTCTGACAAAATTTGATTCTTATTCTTCTTTTGACACGTGTCCTGACTCATAGTACTCTCCTTTGCCTGAAGCCTTGAAGGCAGCTTCTCTCCTGTCTGATGGACCTCCTTTCCTCATTTCATAAGCAGTTAGAATTCAGTGCAGCTGTGAAATTTTAAGGTTTTGTAGATTCTCTTTTTCTTCTATTGCAGAAACTTTAGATTCAAACCTAGGGGACAAAGATCTTAGAACTTTTTCAACCACAACAGCCTCTTTTATTTCTTCACCCAAATTTTTCATACAATTAACAATCTCATTTACACGAAGAAAATAGTTAGCCACACTTTCATCATTGTACATTTTGAGATTTTCATACTGAATTCTGAGGGTTTGAAGTTTTGCTCGTTTTACCTGATCATCTCCTTCATAGCTCAGAACAATCTTGTCCCATATTTCTTTTGCGGATTTATACTGCATAACCTTCACGAATTCTGATTGAGATAGACATCTTAGAAGAGTATTGACCACCTTTGCATTTGTTTCATATTTCTTCTTCTCAGCCAGATCTGTAGGAGTTGCTGCTGGAAAAGCATACCCTGTGTCTATGATATCCCAAACTTCTGTACCAAGAGATTGAATATAGGCAGTAACTCTTACCTTCTAATATACGAAGTTTGTCCCATCAAAAATCGGTGGCTTGATTGATGCTTCCCTCTTGTAGTTGCTCATGATGATAGAAATTCCTTCAAGCGATCAAGCTTCTTCAGAAGGACCTGCTCTGATACCAATTGTTGGAAATAATACTGAGAGGGGGGTGAATCGGTATTATAAAATTCTTTTCAATTAATTTATTCTTCAGATATTTATCATTAGTTTGTATGTCAGTACCATATAATAATGAGCAAGAACAAGAAAAACAGATAATCACACCAAGGAACACCAGATATAAGGTGGAAACCCAATGTGGGTGAAAACCACCTGCTGCAATATGTCTCTATCTTCTTTCAATTAGAAACTTCTTTTACAATGATTTTGTACTGGTGCAGTCCTTTACCAGTACACAGGCTGCAACCTACAGAGAGCTACAACCCTCTCTCAATTTCCAGTCTCTCCTGGAAGGGAGCTATAACCCCCTTAGCTCTTTTACTTCTTTAAGGACCACGTTTCATTAATTTTCAGACTGGATCCAAGAAGATCAAATAATCATCAAGTACATGTGAATCACCAAATCTCCTTATACAATCAACCAATGAATCACCCAACTTCTCAGAATGCTGTAAACAGAAAAGTAATACCAGAAATCTAAACCCATAACTCTGCAGCAATAGATAAAAGGCAGTCAATAATTATTTCAAAAGGGATCCGCAACTTCACCAATATCAGCCTGCGGATATCCGTAGTTCTTCTGTGCCTTGACTGCGCAGATCCGCACCTGATGTGTCTTGTGCTCTGCGTACCACCACACTTTGCCCTTCTGCGGAACTGCGTGCCACTGCTCAGATCCGCACCTGCACTATCTGCCTGACAGCGCGCCTCCGCACCTGATCCTTTCGCTTCTCTACGTACCCACGCACTGAACCTTCTGTCGCGCTGCGTACCTCCGCAACTGCGCCTTCTTATGCGTTGCGTACTTCCGCACTGTGCCTTCTTCTGTCTTGCGTACCTCCGTACTTGAGCTGTGGATAGCCTGTGGGCCTCGAAATAAACCTAAATTAACAGTCCACCAATGTACCATAGATTGTCAGATCCACAGATCTGATCATGTGCCCAAGAGATCACGCCCTATCAACAGATCCGCCTTACACTTTACAGATTTCACTTTGATTTAGATCTAGCTTTTTAAATCGATTACCCAAAATTTCAGATCTTAAGATATTCAAATTTTTCACAAGTGTCTAGCCAAGAGATCTCCTTTCCTTTTTATAGGCAAGCCCTTATTCAAACCATGGGGAAAAACCAACGTAAACCAATACAAGGGATCCAAACCGGGGTTCAATAATTTAGATCTTATACCACGGACCAAAACCATAGGATCATGATCGACGGGCTAAATACCAAGGGCCAAACATAAGAATTACCATGTGTGCGCGCTTTTCTGCATTGGAGTGAGTGAACTAGGGTCCGCACCTTCTGAACGGAGCACCTGCGGGTATGTCCGCGCTTCTTGGTCGGCGTACCTGCGGGTTCGCAGCTTCTCTTAGGATCACCTGCGGGTATCTTATTTTCTATGATTTTGAGTTCCTGAATAGAGATCTGCCACTTGAGTGAGTTGCCATCAAGTACAACACCTGTACCATAGTGCCAAACTAGAATCATAATGCCAACACTTCTGCATAAAGTAGATCCAACATCTACGAGAAAAATCATCAACAAAAATAACACAGTACCTTTGTTTAGTGGTGGAGGCTGTAGAGAATGGTCCACACACATCTTTGTGAAATCTCTCCAGGATTGCTTCAGCTCTACTGTCTCGATCCTAAAAGGAAGATTTTGCATACTTACCCAAGGTACAACCGTTGCATGTATCCATCTGCTCTAGTTTTCCCTTGGGAAGTCCGATAGAAATCTGTTGCATGATCTTCAAGGCCCCATGGTGCAAGTGGCTAAATCTTCTATGCCAGAGCTCACCAACATCTTGGCTTTGCACCAACTCTGCTTTGGAACTCAATGCAACACAGTCGTCTACCTCCAGGTTGTAGAGATTCTTAACTCGAATCCCAATCCTCTTGGTTTGTCCAGTGCCGATATGCCTCAGGAATACCTTTCCTTTACTAAAGACTACATCATAGCCTTTGTCTTCTAGCATAACGATAGACACAAGATTCTTCTTCAGACTTGGTACATACTTTACATCAGTCAGGGTGAGGGGAGCTCCATGCTCCCTCTGAAACACAACTGTACCTTCACTTGAAAAACGGTACTTTCCATCATCGCCCATCTCGATCCGCATCTGGAGATCCTTCTCCTCCAAGGTACTGAAAATATTCACGTCGCCGGTCATGTGGAATGAAGCTCCACTGTCCAGGTACCAAACACATCCCACCATGTATGAAACCATGCATGTGATGAAGGAGAAATCCAATTTGAACTGTGAGGCCAATGCCTCACCATCTGATCCCTTCGAGGATCCCTTCTTGGATTTCTTCTGTGGACAATTCGTAGCATAATGGCCCACATCATGACAATGAAAGCATCTCACTTTTGATTTGTCAATCTTCTCCCCACCATGGGAAGAACTGGATTTGGAATGGGATGCCTTCCCTTTCCCTTTCCTCACCTTACTCACTAAGGCTAGATTTTCTTCATCATCTTGATGAAGATCCAGCTCTGGTGCTTCTTCTTATCTCCTCCTGCATCTAATCCGACCAAAGTCGTTCCCAATCTAGCATTTTCTCTCTTCCATTTACCGAGTCTTGGTAGCTATGCCAGCTCTTAGGAAGACCGAGGAGAGCAAGACTCACCATGTCATCATCGACAGTCATGATCCCTACACTTCCAAGCTCATCCTTGCAGGTGGTGAACTTGTCTAGATATGTAGAGATCGTGTTGCCCTTTTCACACTTGGTTTTCCGAAGCTTGTCTTTTAGTGCCAGCTTCCTCTGATCGCTGTTGTTCTGATATAGACATTGAAACGGCGTCTCCTTCCCATGGAGACTCGAGACTATGTGGTCTCGAACTCCCTCCAGAAGGATTCTTCTCGCTTTAGCCACACATTTCTTCCATTCCGCCAATTCTGTAGCATTAGTTGCTACTGGCTTGGGGACTTCTTGATCAATGAAGTCCTTCAAACCATTGTCCTCTAATACTACTTCCATGCGATCCTTCCAAGCTATATAATTCGAGCTGCCATCAAGGGCATACTCAAGTCTTAAACTATTGAACGCCATTGGTGAAATTTGAGATGTGATAAGAATTCAATTTCTATAATTAGGAACTTCAAACTTCGAACTTCTCCCTTCTTTGTATACTGTTCTTCGCTTTGATCACCTTTGCACTGATACCATGTAGAAATTCTCACTGTAGATCAACAGATTATGTAATATACTAAAGCAAAATACTAGATCTACTTCTACAACAAACTTGCGGAAACTTAATCGATTTTGAGCAAGATAAATTAGAACACATATAACTGAGAATGAGAAAGGAATCACACATGAACATAGAAGAATACTCTAGGGAAAGCCTCAGCTAAAAACCCCGATCTCTGTATTATCATACAAGTGGAAATATGTCTGGATTACACAAAGCTTTAACTCACAAGCTATCCAACTCTCAGTACAATCCTTCAATACAACTCATGGACTGAATAGACACAACATATGCCTTCCCTTAGCCCTCAAGGCCTTCTATTTCCTTGCGCAGTTTCTCTTGGGGTCCAATGCTGCCGTCTGTGTGAATTTTCCTCTCACACAACTCATCAAAGTCAAAAGTAATTGCGCAATCTCCAAGGAATGAATTCCTTTTGCATGCAAGAGATATCCTCAATGGAATATTCCTGCAACTAATAGTACACCGTCCCATCATTTGATCTCAACTGGGTCTCTGACTGAACTGACATGCATGAGTTATTTATGAGAGAATATTAAGTTATCTGAAGTGCAATAGTTACATGCATGCATGCATTAACTAACTGAACTCACAATCAGTTCCACAAACTGTTGGAACTGATCTAACTGGACTTAACTCAGATAACTGAGCTAACTAATTACAACTCAAAGTACAACTCATCATGATCTCCTTAATCAAGGGATAACTTCCTCAATCAAAGGGGAAACTGTTGCATGTCTTCACATAAACTTCATGTTTGATTTTCTACAACTAATTAATTCAAGATGAATTAATTAATTATTTTACAAACAACTGCTAAGATCAAATTCGAATTTTAATTCTCAATTTTAGTTCAGGGACTAACTAAAATTGGAATGTATCCCGAAATGCTATTTATAGCAGTGCTATTTTTAGCATTTCTTGTCGCTATTTTCAACTGTTAATCCTCAGGACAAGGTGAAAAAAATCATACAATCATTAAGAATAAATAGCATGGATGCATCATAGTCCAGGGTCAACAATTGAAAAAACTAGCCATTGAAAACTAGCCGTTGGAAACTAGCCCTTGGAGATTAGTTGAATAGGTAAAAAAAAAATTCAAAAAAGGTCGAATGGAATTATTTAATATTCTAATTTTAGTCATAAATTATTTAATATTATAATTTTAGTTATGAGTTATTAATATTTTAGTTATTGAAAATTAGTAATAATAGTAATAAGTTGTTAAGAAAGTTAAAATAAGTTCTTAATAAAAAGAGGATGGGAGATTATATAATAATAAGATAAAAATAGTTGTTATATATAATTAATAATCAGGTTATAAGGTTAAGAGTAAGATTCAAATATGCTACACAGGATAGGAATTATTTATTATAAATTTTAGTTATAAATTAGTAAATATTTATTATTATAAATTTAGTTATAAATTAGTATTGTTAAGAATACTCCACATTAAGAAGATGGTTAAGAATAACCTATAAATATTACTAACGACATTTATTAGGAAATTATAAGAATATTAAATACTAGTGAGGTTTAGATCTAAATTATTATATACTATAAAGAGAAACGAAAATGGAGAGATATGATAATGAAGCAACGAGGAGTTAAGAGATATAAACAGAATATTATATGCTACAGAAGCAATTAAGAGTTTAATAGTATAGATTAATTATGTTAAAATAGAGTTAGAATATGAATAAAGAAAAGGGATAATATATGGTAACAATATATCTAGAAAAGGAGAGGAGGGAATTAATTTAAAATAGAGAACCTAGAAGCTTGAGAATTATTATAATTATGCTAAATAAGATAAAAAATATCAAGAAAAAGGGGAGGGGGGGGGGGGGACGAAGGAGAGAGACAAGAGGATTATAAGGAGAGAGTTGGAATCCAACTTTTACTTAGTTTTCATCCATCGTAACTTTTACTTAGTTTCCATCCATTGTCTCTGTGAGATTTCTAGCACGCCTTTCAATTTCAAATGGTCAACCCTAACAATGACTCTGGAATCCTCAATACATACATGGTGCTTGGATTTCTCTGCATGCTTGTGTCTAATGTCTGCAGCCTGCTCATGGATCCTGTAGTTAATTGATCGACCAGTTTCTCCAATATAAGGAAGTTTCTCCAATATAAAGAATAAGCAGGAGCAAGGAACTAGGTAAACTCTCCCTTCATGTGATTAATCTGAAAAACATTCGTCTAAAATTATAATTAATCAAAATTTTAAATTTGAGGTAATAATTTTATTAATGTATTTTTATTTTGTAAAATTATTTCTTCCTTGTTTTCCAATGCAATAAATGTCAAAATAAAAATGAAAAGAATAAAATAAACTTATAATTAATCTTTTCTTTTTAATAACAATTCTCTTTAAATTTATTTATATATTTTGACCTTATTGATAAACCTTTTTTATTATTATTAGTACCCTCTTATATATATATTTTTAATTTTTTTTTTAATTAATATTTGGAAATTGAAATAAGATATTAATATTATAATATTTATTAATGTTATAAAGGATTAAACATAATATTAATTATTTTATTTTAACCTCTTATAATATTTTTTTTAATGTGATCTATCATTTTAATGATCCTTTTAATTTAATTTTAATTTGAAATAATATTTTTAAGCTTAAAAAGGGTTAAATATTTTATTATAACATTTTAGAATATATATATATATATATATATATATATATATAATTGATTTAACTTAAACTTTTCTAATTCAAACTTTTCTCTGCCCTCAGTCAAACTAGTTTCTCACTGGGCTAGTCCTTAGTGAAACTAGTCGTTACTCACTAAGGGCTAGTCCTTAGTGAAACTAGTCGTTACTCACTAAGGGCTAGTCCTTAGTGAAACTAGTCGGTACTCACTAACGACTAGTTAGCAACTCTCTACATCTATTTATTTCATTGCCCAGATCTAGTTCCTCATCTTATCCTGAAGATAAACCACACTTAGTAGTTCGAAACGCGTCGATAAAGAATATTTTTTTATGTAATTTTCTCTAGAAGTTGTTATTAATAAAATAAATAACAAATTTAATTCATTATTAAAAAAAAAAAATTATAATACTAGTAAAGAACAAATTTAATTTAATTCATTATTAAAAATAAAAAAAAAGTTATAGCAATAAGTAAATAACAAATTTAACTCATTAGAATTATAAATGGATTACTTTAATTAATAAAAAAAAATATTGAAAATCACAATTCTAATTTGAATTATATTCCATTAAATTATTTATTTATTTATTAATTTTATATATTTTAAGTATTTGAAAAAAGTTGACATTTTCCATGCTTGAGTTTAAATTAATATATATATAGGGTTTGTGTGAAGTTTAGTTTTCTCGAGACTTAAGTTTAAATTTTATGAGAGAGATTTAGAGAGATTTAAGAGGGGAGATATCTTAGAGTATTAAAATATTAAAAAAAACATATGAGTTTCACAATATTGATAATTTTATTGGCGAACGAATAGTTTGTCCCTTCAACAATAAAATTGACCCAAACCTAAGATCAAATTAATTGTAAAAATATACATTTACATTTTATTGTTCCAAACCTAAGATCAAATTAATTGTAAAAATATACATTTACATTAAAATTACATTTAAAATTTATTTATCTAATAATAAGTATTTATTTATCTAATAATAAGTTGGAAGGAATGCGGTCAATTTTTACCGGAGACTGGCTCTCAACAAACACCGGTGACCAGTGAAAAGTTGAAACTTTCGTAATTTTACTCCAACTCAGTTTATTTTTTAAACAAAAGCATGGTTGGCGCAACATAAAGAATGCGAAAAGCAGATACTCCACTTTCTGCAGAGGTCATATTTAGATATGTTATTCTATCTTTTCCGATAACTATAGAATGGTGATTCCAATTTCCAATTACGAATTGCTATCCAGAATAAGTATACAAACCTAAGAAATCTCTGAGTCTAAATATAAACTAATGGGTTTTCTGCCATTATTCATTGGTCCGCCGTAATTAGTTGAGCTTGTTTAGAGAGAGTTGGCTTCGGATGCGTGACAAGTTTGACTGAACCCAAGGGGAGTTATGGCCCAGTCTCCAGTCTGGTGGCCCTAGGAAAGATTATGGAAAAACAAATATTTAGTGTAATGTATGAAGAGGTCATAGACTCGTAAGTATTTATTGGGATGTTTGGGGCTCCTTTATCACAATTTGGATATGAATCCCTCTGCATGTGCGGTTGGATAATCTGTTGGTGGCCTTTTTTGTTGGATGTTGGGGGTCCTCTGAAGCGTAAAATGCGTGAATAGGAGAATTCTGAACATTATGATCAGATGTTCTAAATAATGAGATAATGTCAGATTTCAAAAGTGGGTTTAGGAATTCTGAGCATTATCATTAGATGTTCTGAAAGAATGAGATAAGGTCAGATTTCAGAAGTGGGTTTTCTGGAACTCTATTCAGTTTGCTGTAGCGATTTTATGGGTGGGCCTTCTTCGTGATGCCTTGTACTCCGCTTGAGGGAATTCTGAGTCGGACATTGGCCCTGCAAGGTATTAAAAAATTGGGTGCTGTTGCTTAACAAGTATTGAAGGGTTTTCAGAGGTTTGTCTGGTTCATTTGAAAGTGTTGAAGATATTTCAGAGGGGTATTGTGTATGGAGGGATTTTAGAATTGGGTATTGTCCTTTGGTTTGGCCATTTGCATTTTATCGCGGTTGGGAAGCAAACCAAATTTCATGTTACATAGAATTTGGATTATCGGTTAAGAGCTTAGACTTCACAGACCTTAGTCTTCATCATCCCTTAATCTTTACGTTTCTTAAGAATGGGTGATCATCTGGTCCTGTATGTTGACCGTTTGATAACTGCTTCCACCTTTGAATCTGCAAATACTGCCAATATTACTTCAACACCATCTAACCATGTTAAGCAAGATGGGGTGAACTCTGTAAATACATCATCCCATTTCCAACATGGGTTATCTTCATGCCAAAGCAGTACATCCAAGCAAATTGATAGTTCTGGTGGAGAGAAAGGAGAATTTGTGGAATGTCGTATTTGCCAGGAGGAGGATGAGGACAGAAGGATGGAGATACCTTGCGCCTGTAGCGGCAGTATGAAGGTACGTATATATGCTTGACAATCTCTGTTTTGGTACACTTTTTGTCTGCTCTGGCCACTGGTTCAAATTAATAGGAAGTTTGAACACATCAATTCTATAATTCTTCAATGATTTTCCTGGTCGCGTATTAGGACTTTGTTAACTTCAACAGTTGTTGCAGCTTTTTAGCAAGGTTAGGGAATCTGTCTTCTAATTTTATATAACGAAATATTTGGGATTACGTTCTGCTTAATAGGATCCTAGTGTTTGGTCGATACAGCTGCTTTTGAATCATTTGGCAAAGAATCATCTGTTCCTTTGTTAAGCCGTGTTCTGACCTATTTGGGTGTATCATCTTATATGTATTTGGGTTCTGAATTTTGATAAACTGAGCCTTTTAATGATTGTGAAGTCTTGACCTGCTTATTGATGTAACCTTAGTGCGCCCTGTGTTTTGCATTTTGCAGTATGCTCATCGCAAATGTGTGCAACGATGGTGCAATGAGAAAGGAGACACTACTTGTGAGATCTGCCAACAGGTGAACCCATTTGGTCATATATTTTACATTTTCTGGTGAATGCCTTTGTAACTTGCATAATGCCAATGTGCATGGAAATCTTAAAGAATGGCTGATATTACTTTTAAACTTGATATACTGTTCTTTTAGAACTTGCTCTAGACTTTTGGTTTGCATGTAACAATTTTGCTTCCTCATCTAATTTTGAAGGGGACCCTTAAAATTCACACTGAGAGGACTATGTTGGTATAGCGTTAACTAAGAAATGTACATTTGTTATTCTGAAACTACAGACTTACAAACATGGGTATACAGCACCTCAGCGTCCTCATTCTGGTGGCATTGCCATTGATATCAGGTAACAATTTGGCCTACAAGCTAGGCTTTCTCCTCTGCAAGTGTTTTCAGGTTGCAATTAACTTTTCTGTTTTGACTGATAAATTATTATTGTTTTTTTTTTTTTTCCAATAAAGCATAGATGGATCATTAGAGTTTATATCAATGAAATATCTGCTTTTGATACTGTACTTTCACATGGAATATTTAGAACTATGTCCTTTAAAACTTATGGATTCTTTCCCATTCTAATTTCTCGGTGATCTCCTAAATCAGTGGAAACTGGGGATCTCAGTTGGACCTGGATGATCCTCGTGTGATAGCTATGGCTGCAGCAGAACACCGCCTTTTGGAAGCTGAATATGATGAATACACAGCAGGCAATTCAAGTGGTGCTGCATGTTGCCGGTCTGCAGCTTTAATTGTAAGCCAGTTCGTTTCTAAAATCTTTTGATTCTTGAAAATCAATCATTGTTGCATATCAATTCTACTGATTATGGTTCTAATTATTAGTAATTTTTTAGTTTTGTTAGTATGGTAGCTTTCTAATTTGAAGCGTGTACACATGATAGACTACTTTCTGTAAGTATGTCTTTGATGGAATAACTGTTAAATTCATTATACTTGTTCTGTGGCAGTTCATGGCCCTTTTACTTCTACGTCACGCCCTAGCCATAGCTAGTGCTGGAGGAGATGAGGATGTTTCAACATTCTTCACAGTAATTTTCTTACTTAGAAGCATTGGTTGACATCATTATTTTCAACTGGAAGATGGTCATGATTCTGTTCAATTGTAACGTATGATGTTTTAAACTACCAGTTTGTCAAATGGTTGTCTTTGGTGAAAGACTCAGCCAACCACTTTTTGCAAGTCCACAGACATAATTGGTTTTCTTTGTTTGCTCTTCTGATTTTCAAGTATTTTCCTTTTCAGCTCCTCTTAAGAACTGCTGGATTCCTTTTGCCATGCTACATTATGGCACGGGCAATGAATATTATACAGAATCGAAGACAGAGACAGGTACTCCAAGCATGTACTGAAAATAAATGGCTGCTTTTAAATATTTTTGATGGGAAATCTTGCTTACATGAAGAGGAACTTATTTTGGAGAACTAAAGATGATAATCTGTTTAGTAATTGGTAATCTCTTTTTTTTAGTATTCACTGTGCTAAGATTGATACTTGGCATCTTATTTTACAGCCTGATATATAATATTCACATAACTTTTCTAAGGTTTCTGTTTTATTTAGTTTATAATGCTACATGTGCTGTACTGCAGGAGGCAGTAATGACAGCAGCTGAAGTGGCTTTTCTTATGCAAGCACGTCGGGCTCGAGGCTTGAGATTTGCAGGAGTTGCATCAGCTTCTTGAGCCTCACCTGGTCGTTAATGGCTTAAAGAGTGAAAAACCTGGGGTGGCTATCCTTAAGGAATTTGGTTTCGAATAATGTTTGTCTTTTGCAAGAATAATGTCCAGCTTGGCTCTGATAAGTTTGCGAATTCTGGAGCCATGGATAAAAGATGCAGATCTTTCTTTTGTTAAACCTATCAATACATGTATCATTGGGGATCTAAATTTAAAGGTCCCTATGAATAGGAAGAGAGTTGCCATTGCAGGTCTAGTTGGGAAAGCATAAATGAGTGTTCATTCCCGTTAGTAAAGAGTTGACTCAATGTAAAGGTCACCATGAAAGTAAAAGGAAAAGCTAAGGATGTATTTCTTTGTATATATCAGCTGAGAAGCTATTTTCCCAACTCTTTTGTGAGCAGTTGTTTGTTTTCTGTTATTAATCAATATGCCTAACCGCTTTAAAACTTTCAAGAAATCTTTATTATGAAAGTAGATAATTGTTTTTTTCAAATTGTCAAGATGCATAAATGCTTGAATCCTTTATGAAATTATTATTATGAAGGTACATATGAAACAATTTGTAAGGTAAACTTTGGACTTAAGTATGGAAATGGGTGTATGTTGCAATTGTTTGCATCTTCTTGACTGTAAGTTTATATTTCCTTGCTAGTTTAAAGAAGTCCAGATGCAAAAGACTTTCAGAGGGTATCAGTTTGTGTTTGCCTTGTTTAATACTGCATTTCATTTGTTCAGACAAGAGGCGGCTCTTTCAATTGTAGGGGCAAAAAACTTATAAGTTGGGCTTTTACAGTCAATGTTAATTTGAGCCAAGAAGAGTTTTGTCACCGTACAAGTGTTTTGTGCACCTATATGTAAATGGATCATTCATGCGTCCGAAAGAGTTTTAGTGCCCTCTACATCTGAACAACTGTTTTGTGCACCTATATCTCAGTGAACATTTGTGCCTTTGAAAGTGTTTAAATAACTTATTCATTTACATAGGTTGATATCAAGTTTGTCAATTGGGTTTATCTAGGGTAGTTAAGAAGAACAATTGTTATTCTCCTCGCCTAAGTTCAATTTCTGCAAGTGAGATGATGAGCTTTGCCGTAATGGATTCAAGACCAAGTCAAACAAAGCGTTTAGATTACATGCCAATATTTATTATATAGCTTGAAGTTGAAAAATGGAAATTTATCTCGTTCAATGAAGGTTTTAGACATAGGTTTGGACTTGGCATGAATGGCTAAATATACAAACTGAACACTAAATGTCCTTGATTTTACCATGGATGTAATAGAAATTTTTTGGTTTGTACATGGTTGTTTATACTGGGCATAATGAATAATGCGCTTCACTATTAAAACCAAATACCCTTATAAATACCCTTATAAATGACAAGATTACATGACAATATATATTATATGGCCTGAAGTCGAATGATGGAAATTTATCTGGTTCGATGGAGGTATCTGTAACTTGTAGCAGTCTTGTCATTGGACATAGGTTTTGACTTGGCATCAATGGCTAAATATACAAACTCAACACTAAACGTCCTTGATTTTAACATGGGTGTAATGGCAAAATTTTGGATTATACATGGTTGTTTAGAGTGGGTATAATGTGCTTTATTATTAAAACCAAGTACCTATATAAATGGAATAGTCTAACCAAGACGAAATAATTTTTTAGTTGGAATCTGGTAATACAATTTTCAGTAAGATTGTGGTTTCTTATTGTTTAAATGCAATTTTGAATGTATATATAGATTCAGCATCTTAAAAAAACCCATGAGACACTTGATTTTTGTAGATTAAACAATTTAAACTCATGATTTTTAAAAACCTCTACTAGATTTTGAACAAAATTGCGCAGAAAAATGTTGGAAAAAACATAATTTCATCTATTAATTAGACTATGCGCTTATAAATTATAATGATTACCTCAGTAAACTCAAAAAAGCCCATAAAAATCTCTAAGTAAATGTGGGCAGTGCGGGGCTATGAATGCTTTTTATGTTACATAACAATTGCTTCATAGGTAGGTCTACTGCATCGATATTTTTCCATGAATGTTCATGATGAGATTGAACATATCGCCATGAAAGTTCATAATGAGATTCAGGAAAGTTTAATAAAGAAGAGATTTATAATTTCAGTTAGTCAAGCAACATATGTCTTCATAATAACTTGAGAGAATGAAGGCATCTTCTGAGGACCATATCTCCGTCAAGGTTCATAATGAGATTAAAAAAGTAGAAAATTTTATAAAATTCCAGTTGGCTAAGTATCATGTTTCTCATAATAACTCGAATGAATTCAGCTCGTGAGGGGCTATCAGTATCTGGTTCATAATGAGATTAAAAAAGTAGAAAATTTTATAAAATTCCAGTTGGCTAAGTATCATATGTTTCTCATGATAACTCGAATGAATTCAGCTTGAAAGGGGCCTATCAGTATCTTATTTTCTAATCGCAAGTGCCAAATATACATGTCAACTGTTTAAATTCTAGTATCACTCAGACTTGAGCACCATTGATCTTTCTTCGAGTGAGTGAACACTAGCAGAATCGTTTTCTTTTTAAAGCTTTGAAATTGGGGGAAGACTAGCCTATCGAGCTTATGTATGTTCTGTTTTCCAAATTGCTTCAGTTGGTGCATCTAAAGGTCTGTATCTGAGTGGATCATTCCCCTTTGAGGGACTATGTGTGTATCTTCTTTTCTAATAACAAGGGCCAAATACATAGGTCAACTGCTTAAAATCCAGTACCACTCTCAGACTTGAGTACCATTGATCTTTCTTTGAAGGTGCAGACATAAGTTAATTTTTTAATTAAAGCTTTAAAATTGGGGAAGACTATCCTGTCAAGCATATGGACGTTTTACATTGTAAGTGCAATTGCTTCACAACTATGTGGGTGTATCTAAGGTCTGTATCTGACTGGATGTGAAACGATGGACCTGGGAGGTACATGGTCCAACTTTTTGAGGCAGACCCATGCGACTGCTACCAGTGTCAGGTTTGAGGAATGTTTTCACCTAAAAGTTTTACAAGAAGGTATGTGTTAGGTGGCAGTGTTGAAAGTTCATTCTGAGGGCGTGAACTGGTTTTCTATGTGCTTCTCACAGTATTATGATCATTTTTCATCATAATGATAATGGGATCTCTAAACATAATGGAGTACCAAGCATTGCACTGTATCCCTTGTTCTCTGAGTTTCTAAGTTGAGTATTGTAGGGTTCAAACATAGTTTCTATATTAGCCACTCAATAAATTTTTATTTAATATTAAACACTTATATTAATTGTAGTTTAGCTATGATTGGCTTCATACTAAACATTTATACTATATTAGTGATTCTTTATCCATGATTCAACTTTATATCATGTGTAACTGTAAAAGGTTAAATTTCAAGTGCCTGACCTGGGGACATGTTAGATCTGAAGTACATCCTGAAATCCATTCCAGATTTCCAAATTATATGCTCCTCTAGAGTTGGATATTTTTAATATTTTATCAGTGGAAGCACCATGGCCACTGCCCACTGCCCAATTTTAGGCTTTGTAATTATGTTCTATTAGACCTTTGTTTTTTAATTGAAAAACTTTCATGGATATTGCACACTGGGAAATAACATGATTTTAAAGGCGGCCCCAAAAATCAGAAAATGGGACACGTTATGAGGCGAGCAATGCCAATCATATCCTGCCATAAGTTAGTGCTCACTTTCTGCTCACCACTGCCGCCCACCTTTCCACAGAGCATGTGGGGTACATGTAGGCTACTTATTCTTCAGGTCACTCAATCCGTGTTGCTTTGTCCACGTGTGTTGGAAACTGCGGCATCCATTAAAAGAATCAAATATACAGGATTTGAAAGTCCAGGCAGGCTCAAGCACCAATCTAAGCCTGCACCATACCATGAGCTCACAGGTATTTGAAAGTCAACTTTGTATATTCTGATTACTTTTTTGCTGTTCAGTGCAGTGCTACCCTAGGCCCTTGCAGACTATAAACATTATTATTTTGGATCGTTTTGTTCCCAATTTCCCGGGACGCAAAGTTCCATTTAATCAAAATAAATTATAACTACAAACAAAAATCTGTCAGATTTGAAATGAAATTTTACCAGAAAAATAATGAATTTGTTCACGGACTAAGTTTCTTCCAATAAAATAAGAACATGATGTTTCCACTTGCAAAGTTTAAGAACATGATGTTCCCACTTGCAACACCCGGCATAATTCTACTGAATTTTAAAGTCAAATACACACAAATCACAATAAAATATGGATGGGATGTTCCCACTTGCTGCAGGGGGCCAGAGTTAATCCTGCAACGCTCAAAACTACTAATTTCAGTATGCCCCACCAAGCAACAATGCCAAGCTTCCCTTCCTTGGGAAGACATGTGAGCAATGACTTTAATATTTGCCCACAGGCTTATATGTTGGAAGTCATTGGCCTTTAAATTTCACCAATAGTAAATAAAGGAAACTAATGAATTCTTCTGACCATTAAAACCATGGCAGGTCAATCTGATTTCGATTCTATATCTTTACCTAATCATGTTTGGCTTGAGTAGATTGGAAGCTCTGATTTATCACAATAATCATTTTTAATGTCTAATAATCATTTTTAATGTCTATTCTTCGGATTTGATCTATCATCAAGACATAAAAGTTAGAGAAAAAGAGTATCGAGAAAGTGAGATTGGAAATTCTGATTTACTTACGGTAGTCATTTTTAATGTCTATTACTTCCATCATTTTTAATGTCTATTATTCCTCTCTGAAAGAGGATTTATCATCAAGACTTAAACTTAATGTCTATTCTTCGGATTTGATCTATCATCAAGACATAAAAGTTAGAGAAAAAGAGTATCGAGAAAGTGAGATTGGAAATTCTGATTTACTTACGGTAGTCATTTTTAATGTCTATTACTTCCATCATTTTTAATGTCTATTATTCCTCTCTGAAAGAGGATTTATCATCAAGACTTAAAAGTTTAGAAGAAAAAGAATGTAGAAAAAGCCATATAAGAATCTCTAGTAAACCATATCTATGTGAGGTGTAAGTTAAAAACTAGGATTTTGAGGCTGAGACTCTTTCCTCTGATTATTAAGCTGCACCTCATACATTATGGTTTTCTTAATATTATTTCCCTCAGAGTTTTATTCCACGATGATAAATCCTAAACAATCAATTATAACTTCTGTGGTAACTTTAAATTTCCAATCTACTCATTAATCTACTCGTTATAACTGCAGAAACCTATTAACTTCATTTTAAGTGCAACTAAAAATGCCAAGAGAATATCAGGGTAGAATGCAATTACAATATTTATGATTTTATATTAAATATATATATGAATCTTGATCGTTCTAGTTGAGATATATGAATCTGAAATATTTTAGGTATGAATTTATCTTATTCTTAAATCTCTAATGTATTTTATCCTTAAACAGTGTTACTTGGGAGCGGGAATGAAAGTGGGGAGCAAGAGCGACATTTTCAGGAACTCCCGGTTTGGGATCGAATCCCAAAACGTTTTTTATATAATATATATATTTTTATATTTGATACATATATGTCAACAAAAACATGTAGAGGAATGAATTAGATATAAAAAACATAAAAAACATAGATTGAACCATATAACAACAATCATCTAGAAGTTATAATTTTCATCAACCACGTCCACAAGTTAGTAACATAGTAACATACAACATATTGAGTCTCATGATTCATCAATCTTAAAGTTTCAAGCTTTCAAAATTCAATATATAACATTTATCATCATTGATCACCAAAGTTGTACTTCTAAGCTAAGTGTGACCATTACAACAAATAATGTCTAAAATGAAATGAAAGGTTATAAAATGAAATGAAATGAAACAACTTTCAACTTTCATGAAGCATCATATTCATAATTCATTATTAATGAGTTATAATTGCCAACTTCAAACTTAAATTGTCATATATTGTTTAAAAAAATATCATAATAAATATGAAAGAGTCAATAGCTACTAAAAACTAGCAAAGAGAAGTAAATCTATTATCTATTTCTTATGCTTGGACCTCTTGCCACCACGAGAAATGTCTAATTTTTTAGTCTTGTTGGAAAATCAGGATCTTTGTCATTAATATCACCCTCTAAGCATTAATATCGAGAGGTATCTTTGTCATTACCTGTCTATTTGTTATAGGGATCTTTGTCAATAATATCACCCTCTAAGCATTAACATAAGATAGAAAAAGCATAGCATGTCAAGTCAAGATTTTGTTTGAGTGATGCGTACATTTTTAGGAGAGTCATGATAGAGGAGTTCGACAACCAATGCCACTAACATCAAGGTACATAGAGGGATTGGTGTTCTTGATTAAATACGAGTTCCATACCCTAATACATGACAAAATTCAATGAAAACATTGCAATCCCCCAATCCTGAAATCCTGAAAAAACTGACAAGTCTACTGGATTTCGAATGAAATCTAAAATTCTACTTTCCCCATATGAAATCCAATGAGGTCGGAACCACTCTCAAACATCCTGAGTCATTTCATGGGATTGTTAAAAATTTAAGTAAAAGGATAACTTTTAGTTTAAGAATTTAACATTACCATGAATAACATATGAATACTAGGGCCATAGACTTGATCATTAAGTTGCCTCACTCAAAAATTATTTGTTTCTTTAAAAAAAAATTGCATTTCGAACATTACTACCAAAAAAAAATTGCAAAAAAGGCAAAACGCTCCCGAAAAAACAGGAAGCCAAATTTTTTTTTAGGGAAAGCGCTTCCGAAATCGCTCCCGAATCTCTCTTACCCGGAGCGCGAATTGGGAGCGGGATCGAGGGCACTCCCCCGCAACACTGTCCTTAAAAGTTATCAAAACTTAATTGAAAATACAAAAATTAAAACAATACCCATTGACCTGAAAAATTTAAGTTTCGTCCGCCTGAGTCATATGCATTGCATCCAATTTGAATTCAAACAACTGAGATTTCAAATTGTTGTTATATGTCGTTGTCGTGACCAAGCCTTTACACCAAAAAGGTCTGCACAAATCCAACTTAAGAAGTCAGCCTTCGTTTAAAAGGGTGGGCCTGTACAAGTCAGACTCCGTTTAAAAAAGGTGGGCATGTGAGGAACCCTGGGGGCATGATTTCATTGAAAACCTACCGTTCTGTCCACTTAGGGATGAAATATATCCCCTCCCAACAACCAGGGGGCCCATTTTTGGCACTTGGATATGATAAAAATGTACAGTCACACTATATTTCATTTAAGTACTCGACAATTCCCAAAATAAAAAGGTTTAAAATTTCATCATTGGAACCAAGAATCAGGTAAAGAGATAAACCATGTTACTAATCTTAGTTTAAGCTGATATTTACTCAAGTTAAAATGCTTTTATAAATTTTTATTAATGAAAAATTAGCTAAGTCTGTTTGAGGAAAGAAATGAATTTTAATACAAGTTAATTCTTAAATTAAAAAACATACACATTAACATCTTTAAATTTTAATAAATTGAAAAAGTATATATTTTAAATCTTTAAATTTTAATAAATTGAAAAAATATATATTTTAAATCTTTAAATTTAATAAATTAAAACCATATATATTTTAAAGAGTTAAATTTAGAAGATATTTAATGTTGTATAATTTACATATATTATAATATTGGAGAAATATGTGATTATATAATTAAAAATAATTTATTACTTAATATATTTGTTATAAGTTATATAATAGTTAATTTAAATTATTTTAATTTGTTTTCAATAAATATGAGAAAAATTATATTGATGGAATTATATGTATCATAAATTAACATTGCACAATATAGTATTTTAATAAATTTATTTTTATGTTAAAATAACAATTTCATCCTATCAAAATTGAAAGTTTGACAAAGATTTCCATAATAAAATGCAAATGATAACGAACTAGAAATGGTCAAAAACTTCAAATATTTAATTTTCTTTTATTATAAATTACTATCTTCAATCACCAAGCATTAAAAATAAACATATATAATTCCATCAATATAAATGAGTAATATTTATTATTTATATGTAATTTAATTATAGTGACATTAGTAATCTAATTATTTATTTTATTTTATTCACAACTATTACTTTAATATAAACTAAAATAAATCACCAATATATATATATATAATAAAATAATAATAAATAAATAATCTATAACCCAATCACACTAAATTAATATATAAAATTCTCTTAATTGTTTGTGAAATAAAAAACTTATCACCCCCACAATAATTTGATTATTAAAATTTAGAAAAATATAAAATTTAACCTACAAATCTTTATAATCTAATAATATGATTATCTTATTTACAATCCTCATTTCAATAGGAATGTTATTCCTATTTCATATTGTCCAGGTGCATTGAACTTCATTATAAATTTATATGTATAGCTACTTTACATACCAATATAAAATTTGAAATTTTTGTTAGATTACGGTTACACAACTCTCGAGGATCTTCCTCCAGTGGAACTTTGTCAATTGGTTGACATCTTATAAGGGAAGAGCATCTTCTGCCATACAAAGGGCACTTCATGGGCATCAGCTGTGATGGTCCAACAAGCCATGCACACATTTTTATAAGAAATCTCACATATCAATGTATTTATATTTATATTTTTGAGTCACTTCTTCTTTTGTGTAAAATTCATTCTTTGGTAGCATTATTTTTCATCTCAATAATTTGAGATTCCTTTTTCATTTATACAATTTTGAAAACAATATTTGGATTGGTTAGAAATGACAATGTTATATGATATGTTTAAAGTTTTTAAATATCACCCTTGAAATTTCTATATGGTATAGTTGGCAAATTCATATTTTCATATGTAATATATGTATATTGTAATGTATTTTAATATTTTTTTGAGAATTTTTAATAAAAAATGATACAAAGAATTATATATTAAATTTGTTTATGAGTTTATGGAAAAAAATAAAAATTATTGTGTGTTTATCTTCTATGGGTTATGGATTTTTGGACTTCGTATAAATTTCATCTTTTTCATGTAAGTTGAGTTTTTTTTAAAGAAAATAGAGTTAAAGACCTTCTTTAGACCAAAAAAAAGTTGATGTTCATGTTTACACGATTTTTATTTTGTTTTTTTTATTATACAAATTTATTATTATTTATTATTTTTTTCTAGTTTAAAAAATTTTATATTTGTTATTTTATCGAAATAAAATATATAAATTTATTGTTCAATTATTACATATTGAACATGTCACTAAGAGTGATGACATTCTATTAATTTAGAATATAAAATATTCAAACATAAAAACATGTAAGGTCTCACTAATCAGGGAAATTTTTAAGGATGGAAGTTTACATTAAAGTTTCAAAACTTTGGCGAATCTTACTAATCCCTAATATCCAAATTTTAAAATGTTTGATGATAATTTTATAAAATTGTTTAAATTTCTAATTAATTTATATTAGACAGTATATAATATTGATGATTTTTAAGGTAAAATAATTTTATACTATAAAATTTGAGCGAATTCTTTTTTAGAAAAATAGAAATTGATAAATCTTTTTTTGGAAAACATATGGAATATTAGCCACCAATTATAACAACACTAGTTCAAAAATTTTGCTAGCATAATTACAACATCATTTTACAATTAAATGTGATATCTTTGCATGATATTTATTGTATAATTACATGTGGTAAGTTTGCATGGTTTTTGAATATATATTACCTCTTATTCTTTAATTTTAGATTAAGAACCAAGTTCTATATTGAAATAAAACATAATTTTTATAAATAATTTGTATATATTAAATAATAAATTTTATTTATGATATTTTATTGAATGATTTTTATTCTATTTTTTATTTTTTTTTTTATTGAAAAAGGGTTTCACCTTTTGAGAAAGGACAAGGGGACAACTTGAGGGAGATTGTGCCACATGCTCACACAAAGTGTACACTGTCTAAATTATCATTTATAATTATTGAAATTGAATGCTAGTCCTTTCTTTTATAACTAACTTATTCAACTAATTATCATTAGGAATTCTATAAGGTATAAATGTTTGCATTACATCCATTTTTTTTGTCAAGCGGTTGCAATTTTTATTTTTATTATTATTTAATAATTTGAAACATAGTTCATCTACCCTTATGAAAACATTTTGTTTCCATCTTTTGAAAACATTTTTGTTTGCAACTTTTACCTCGCTGAGTCCAATGGAAGTTTTATCATACATAAGTTTAACACAACCTATAGATTAGGTTTTGACTTTTATGCATTAACAAAAAATAGAGTATCTATGTTCACACTCTATTCATTATTAGCTCAGGGATGTTACGACAAGTGTGTCATACAACTTAAAATGTTGTAGTTGAGAAAGTAATGACTGTTGAGTAATAACATAGAATATATGTTGAGCCATAACAGTGAACAAAATTTGAGTGGTGCTATGGAACAAATGTAGATCACTAACATGCAATGGGTGTTAAATAGTCATAGCTGGCCATTTTTTAATGGTTGATGATTTCTAACATGTAGAATTAGAAAATTATAAATGGTTTTGGTCTTTTCTAGGTAAAACTGACTCAGGGAAAGAGTCAAAGTTGATTGGTTGTATAATAGTGGTTTTGGGCCCATGTTTTTTTGGTTTCCTATGGTGTTTTTTTCAAGTGGATTGCTTGTAATGGAGTCTTTAAAAAGTCTAAGAAGAACTCTATTGTAATGGGTCAAGGGATGTGACCGATGAAGGCTCACTTGATAAACTTGGACAAAGATTTGGCCAAGGATCTAACGAAATTTTGTTAGTTGGGTTTTTGTTGGAGTTGGAGTTTTCTCGGGGTAAACATGGTGTTAATGTTTATGGTTTGTGTTTGTTGTTGGTTAATTTAGTTTTCCCTCTTTGTAAATTTAATATATCTCTAATAAAATTTCTACATTTGGTATCAGAGCTAGATATTAGCTTCATAGGGCTGCTTCTGTGGTCAAGGGTTTATTTGGTTTGGTGGTTGGAGAGACCAACAAAGAAGTTGTGTTCTATTGTTGATTGCTCCAACGACACCCAAAATTTTGTTTAGGGTGATTTTTGTGTCTGTTTTTGGTGGTTTACGACAAGCAGTTTTCGGGTGCATGGTGGTTTTTCCCATCATTTTGTAGATTTGGTCAAAGGAACTACGATTATATTATAATCCAAGATTAATGGATTAGGGATTTATGAATTTTATGGCATGTATATAATGTAACATTCCAACATAATGAAAAATCAATCTAGTTTTCCTAGTTTTTCAGTTCTAGGAGAAAAATCTATGTGTATATTTTTTGTGATTGCCATTGTATATTTTTTGTTAGTTTTAAGAATTTATTTGCAAGTATTATCTATACAGGGTTAAAGCTTACAATTTTTTTATGCCTATTTGTTGAGTGTTAGGTTTGAAGAAAAACAGTCAATGAATTTTACATTACTATTATGCTGTTGAAAATTTTCTAGAATCCTTCTGTCGTTAAACACTCTTGTTAAGAGCATAGAGACTCTGTAATGTATTATAATCTCTTAGTTGCAAAATAATCCATTAATCATAATTTAAAGTAGGTTTTTTATCTTGGAAGGGTTTTCCTTAGGAAATCATTGTGTAATGATAATTTGTTTTCTACTTATTATCTAGAATTGTTTGTTTAAAGTTTTCTACACATTCTTCTCACTTTGGTTAGTGTAGAAAGTGTATCTCACATCTCTATTTACTTTCATTAGGTATCAGAGCCTAAACACGTCCATGGGGGCTTCACTAGGGAGTCATACCATACCATGTGTGTTCATATTGGAGATACATATTGAGGAAAAGATGACAATATATATTGGGAGATATATAGGGGGTAAAGGGTTTTTATATTGGCAGATATAAAAAATGGAGCTCAAAGTTAATGAAAAAATATAAAGGGGTATACACAATGTTAATGAAGAAATGGATACATACAATATCTAGTGAAAGTAGGGTTTTTTTTTTAATTGGGAAGGTGTATTAGCTTCACATTGGGAGGGGGTTAAATAATGTGATTTTTAGAGGTATTTTCCAATATGTAGTCAAATTAGGGGTATTGTTTAGTATGCCACAAACATACGTGATATGTTAGATGTTCATTAAGTGAAGCCCCTGTGATCACCTCAAATTTAAGATGTTAGGGAAAATATTTTTTGATACAATTTTGGTTTGAGTGGAAGCTTATGGCAAAGTGAGATGTTGTTTTAGGGAAAAAAAAAACATTCACATCAAGATTAGAAATGGAGAATTTTAATGGGGCTAACTTTGAGTTGCAAAAGTTCAAAATGGAGGATCTTCTCATAGATTGAGATATATGGGTTGCAATGTTTGGAAATAAACCCACTGGTATGAAAAATTAAGGGTGGATATTGTTGGAGAGAAAGGTGAGAAGTTTTATTAAGGTATGTTTGGTCAATTTAATATTATTGAACATTTCTCAAGAAAAAATTACAGCAACTCTCCATAGGAAGTTAGAGGATTTCAATCAGGCTAAATTCTTAATTAATAAACCCCTTTTTTATGCAAAAAAGGTTACGTTCATTGAGAATGAGTGATGATGATTCTGTAGCCAAGTACTTAAATGCATAAAATTTTATTGTGATTTAGTTGATCTCAGATTGAGTGAAGATGGATGAGAAGGATCAATGTGTGAAACTTATGCATTCTTTTCCAAATTCAATATACACATTAGTAATGGCCATTGGAAACATTGTAATGTTGAAAAATGGCAACAAAAAATTGCTAAAAATAGAAGTGCTAAAAATAGTAGTTTGGGCATCAGTGCTGGATTGGGCAACATGGAATGAAAAATGGAAGTGCTAAAAATAGAAGTTCTATTTTCAGCAGTGCAGTGTGGATTTCTATTTTAGTTAGTCCCTGGACTAGAAATAGGAAGTAAAATTTGAATTTGGTCTTACCAGCGGTTTGAATATTAATTAATTAATTCAGTTTGAGTTAATTAGTTAAGGAAAATCAAACTTGAAGTCTTTGTGAGAACATGCAATAATTTCTCCACTGATTGGGGAATGTGTCCTTGATTTGCTCCACTGATTGAGGAATTAAGGATGAGTTCTGTATTGATAGGATCAGTTGACTTAGTTTAACTTAGTCAAGTCCAGTTAGATTAATTTAACAAGTTGTTAAATTAATGAGATTCAGTTTGTTGATGCTTGCATGCATGTGACAATTGGTATTCACTCATGGATAACTAATGCATGGCAGTTCAGACAGAGACCCAGTTGAGATCAGATGAGGGATAGTGTACTATCAGTTGCTAGGATATTCCTAGTGAATATTCCTTGCATGAGGAAGGAATATTATTCCTTCTAGTACTGTGTAGTTGGACCTGAGGTGACAACAGGTATGATTTGGCCAATTCACACATGTTATGTAATTGGACCCCAATCAAAACTGCGCAAGGAAATAGGAGCTTGGAGGACTTGTGGAGCCTATATATACAGGCCTAAATAGTCCATGAGCTACATCATCAGAGTACAGAGAAAGCAGGATAGCTTTTGAGCTAATTCTTTTTGTATGTTGTTGAGGATTTCCACTTGATTGATAATATAGAGATGGGGTTTTAGGCTGGTGCTTTTCCCGGATAAATTCTTCTGTGTTATGTGTGATTGATTCCTTCTTATCAGTTATATGTGTTCATGCTTGATGTTTCTCATGGTTGATTAAGCTTCCACAAATTTTATGGTAGATGTAGATCTAGTATTATGCTTTAGTACATTGCATATATCAGTTGGATCTGCAGGTGAAATTTCTACATGATATCAATGAGCTAGTTGATTAGTAGAGAAAATTCTACATGTAATGACATTGGTAGTTAATGAGGTTGTGGCTAGTTTATGCTAAGATTATGTGAAAAGGAAAGGAAGATCAAAGGAGAAAGGAAAGAAGAGAGAAAATGGAAAATCCAAATCCTATGAGAGACATAAGTCTCCTAGGAAATTCAAGGAAAAAGGTTGGAATTGCAACAATGTCTAGCATTTCAAAAGAAACTAAAAGGAAGAGAAAAATAAGAAGAAGAAGGAAACAAATGATTCTAATGATGAGTCTAAACAATCTCTTCATCATCATGATGGAGATGCCTTTGTTGTAGCTTTGGCAACCCATGTAGGCTAGAGTGAATGGTTGATAAACTTTGGATCTTCCTCCATATGATTTCCCATCGAGGATTTTTGTGTATGAGAAATATGATGGTGGGATAATATACCTCGATGATGACTCTCCACTCTACACAGTTGGCGATGGTAGAGTCTTAATCAAATTCCATGATGGTAGAGTGAAGGGGATTGGTGGGGCATTTATTTTCTTTGACAAATGGTTTAGGATGGTGTGAAAAACTATGGTGATTGATGGTGACTTTTAATTACCTCTCTAATTGCCCAGAGAGACAACCAAAATACTGTTCATTTAATTGTCAACCCAAGGTTTGTAGGGGATCTTGCGAATTGTTGTGCACCGTATATGCTAGTACAATAATGTATGTGCCTTGAACTTGTACTAACTAAATAATTGTCACATTTCAAGATATAAGATGTTTTTACAAGTCACCAAGTAATCTAATTCACACCTTCAATCCAATCCACACTTGGAATGTAAAGCACAATGTCTAATCTATGATGTACGAAAGTAAATCACACTTGCAGGAAAAGTAAATCACACCAACATTTAAAGGTGACTTTCTCAAATGTTAAGAATGATCTTTGATTTTGTTAGGTCCCTATAATACTAGTGTAGCCCCTTATTGTTATTGTTAGTGTAGCTCCCTTATTGTCATTGTTGTGCCCATGTAGGCTCCATGTTGTTATTACTGTGCCCCATAGAAGCCCACTATTGTTATTGTTGTGCCCTTACATTATTATTGTTATGTAGGCTTTGATTATATTGTGAACCCTTAGACTCCTATATATAGAAAGGAGATATTTTCATTTGTATCATCCAATAATTATTCATTTATGTAATGTAAAGGAGGTTTCCTCCTTGAAGAGGATAATTTTTAAGTCGTTGATCTGTCTATTTGTGAGCTGGTTGCATAACATTTGGTATCAGAGCTTTGGATTCTAGGGTTTTGCTACTTCAAACAGGTCATCGTGGATTTTTTGCTATAATTTTTTTTTCTACGAAGCTTCAGAAGCTGAAATTGCAACCAAGTGGAGCCAAAATCGTGGTGAACTTCGTCTATGAATTTAAGATATTTTATTGCTTTATTTTCGGAGATATGATCCGAGGAAGTTAGGGTTTTTGCAGGCTCTATAATTCCATCTCAAACAGGTGAATGTTGGGTTGTGTTATATTCTTTCCATGATTAGCCCATGTAGTTAACCGGGGGGTTAGAAGGGGGGCAGAGCCCCCCTTCGTTGCGCCGATTGTGTAGTGGGGGGAGTCACAGGGGGTTTGAGGGGTGCAGTAACCCCACTCTATGGGGTCTAGGGCAGCACCCTGGAAAATTTTGTTTTTGGACCCTATATTAGGTTGGGCAGACCTACCTATGGTTTTGTGCATGATTTTTCGCACATCGTTTTGGACGTGATGGTTTTCGGTCCATGGTTTTGGACGCGATGGTTTTCGGTCCATGGTATTAGATGCTTTGGCATGTATAAATATATATTGTAACATTGAAAGGAACATAATGAAAAATCAAGCTGGTAGTCCTAATTTTGGGATCCAAGGGAAAATCTCTGTGTATATGTATTTTATGTGTTATGCTCTCGCATTGTTTATTTTCTGTGTTTTAGAATTCTTATGCAGGTAATTTCTGTATGGGGTTAAAACCTACATTTGGTATCAGAGCTGTTTTGGGTTCAAGGGGACACCTTTGTTGCTAAGGGGTTTTGCTCAGGCCTGTGGTAGACTCTGTTCAGTGGGAGATCTGTGATATCGATTCTGGTGTTGAAAGAAGATGGCAAGCAGTGGAAATATAGAGATCAAGAAATTTAATGGTCAGAGTTTTGAGTTGTGGAAACTCAAGATGGAGGATTTGTTGGTGGATAAAGATCAGTGGATCGTAGTAGATCCGGGTACTAAACCAACGGGAGTGTTCGATGAAGAATGGAAGAAGTTGGATCAGAAGGCAAAGAGCACAATACGATTGTGTGTCTCAGATTTAGTATTGCTGAATGTATCAGGGGAAGCTACGACGAAGGCTTTATGGGACAAGTTAGGGAATTTGTACCAATCTAAGTCTCTGGTGAATAAATTGTTCCTATGGAAAAAGCTATATAACCTGAGGATGGAAGATGGAGACTTAGTGACAGAGCATCTAAACACATTTAATATTGTGGTAAGTTAGTTATTATTTGTTGATATTAAAATTTCAGATGAATATAAGTGCATCAGTTTGTTGTGTTCTCTACCAGATTCGTGGGATAGTCTGGTTATTGCAATAGGTAGCAATGCAACTGCCTTACAGTTTGATGAAATAGTCTCATTCTTGCTAACGGAGGAAATGAGATGGAAAAATATGGAGAGCCAGAATGGTGATGCCTTGTCTGTACGAGGACGGTCCCAGAACAGAAACAAAAATAAGTCATCGAGTGGGAGGTCTAAATCTAGAGGGAGATATAAATATCCAGGAAAACCTATAAAGGTGGTGTGCTGGAAATGCGGAAATGAAGGGCACTACAAAAGAGATTGTAAATCTAAAGCTCCTGACAAAGGAAAGGGATCTGGTGATGCTCCTTCTGCAGAGGTGAAAACCACCTCAAATGAAGTTGGGTATGTGTACTTGGCTTCTTCAAGTACACATGTAGATCATGAGGCATGGCTGATTGACTCAGGTGCATCCTTTCACTTCAATCCCCATAGAGAGTGGTTCTGCAAGTATGAAAAATATGATGGTGGTGATGTCTTCTTGGGGGATGACAAGAAGGCTAGAATCATTGGTCACGGAAAAGTAAAGTTGAAGTTGCAAGGTGGAAGGGTTAGAACACTTTCGGGTGTTTTGCATATTCCTGCATTGGCCAGAAATCTGATTTCCATAAGCAAGCTAGATGATGTAGGTGTAAAAACAGTGTTCGAGAAGGATACCTGCAAAATGGTTCGGGGAGCACTGGTATTGATGCAGGGAGTTTGGATTGGAACTCTGTACAAGCTGCAAGGTAGCACTGTTATTGATGGGTGCAACAGTTCTATGGTTCCTGAAAATGGAGCAGAAAATCTAGTGGTCTCTGGAGAGAAGACCATGTTGTGGCATCAAAGGCTTGGACATATTGGAGAGAAGGGCCTTCGAATACTTCATGGTAAAGGCATGGTAGAAGGTATGAGTAATAGCTCTCTGGATTTTGATTTCTGTGAAAATTGTGTATATGGGAAGCAAAATCGTGTGAGTTTCCCCTCAAGTGGTAAGAGGGCAAAACAAATATTAGAGATTCTGCACAATGATGTGTTTGGACCTATGAAAGTTCCATCACTGGGTAAGTTTGTGTACTATGTATCATTTATAGATGACTTCTCAAGGAATACATGTATATATTTCCTTAAGAAGAAATTTGAAGTCTTTGACAGGTTTAAAGAATTTAAGGCTTTGGTGGAAAACCAGATAGAGAAGAAGATAAAGGTGCTGAGGACATATAACGGTGGAGAGTTTTGCAGTAAGGAATTTGAAGAATTCTGTAAGAAGTGTGGTATAGCACGACAGAAGACTACTCCATATACACCTTAGAAAAATGGAGTTGCAGAAAGAATGAAAAAGACATCGATGGAAAGGGCAAGAAGCATGCTTAGTGGTGCCAGGTTAGGACAGGAATTTTGGGCAGAAGCAGTGGAGACAACATGTTACCTTGTCAACAGATCACCTTCTTCGGTGTTGGAGGATAGGACTCCACAAGAAGTATGGAATTATAAGAAACCCTCTCTTTCACATCTGAGGGTATTTGGATGTGATGCACATGTACATGTTCCAAAGGAGAAATGAACCAAGTTGGATAGTAAATATGAAAAGTGCATCTTTATTGGGTATAAGGATGGTTTAAAGGGTTTTAAGCTTTGGAATCCAGTAACAAGGAAGGTTGTGCATAGCCGAGATGTGGTGTTCAGAGAGGTGAAAGATGTTATTAAACATGAAGGCCAACCAAAGGAACCTGAGAATATAGAGTTTGAGCTAAAGGAGGAAGAATCAAACTCTACAGCAAAGGAGGAATCAGAAGATGAAGAGCCACAAACTCCAGTTCAAGAAAGAATGCAACCAAAAAGGTATAGTCTATCTGCTTTCTGTTCAAATTTTGTTTTATCTATTACTAATGATGATCCTAGAACTGTGAAGGAAGTAGTAGATTCAGAGGATGGAAAACTTTGGAAAAAGGCCATGGTTGATGAAATGACATCTTTGCACAAAAATGAGGCTTGGGATTTGATGGAGTTTCCAGTTGGAAGGAAACCCCTTGGCAGTAAGTGGGTGTTCAAGAAGAAGAAAAATACAAAAGGAAAGGTGGAGAAACACAAAGCTCGGTTGGTAGAAAAAGGTTATTCCCAAGTGTCGGGAATTGATTTTGGTGATATTTTTTCTCTTGTTGCCAAGGTAACTTCTATTAGATTACTTTTATCTGTTGCTGCTGCTTTTGATTTTGAGGTAGAACAGATGGATGTGAAAACAACATTTCTTCACGGGGATCTGGAAAAGGAGATCTACATGAAGCAACCTGAAGGCTTTGTGGTGATTCAGGGTAAGAAAGCACTGGTATACAAGTTAAAGAAGTCTTTGTATGGGTTAAAACAGTCACCAAGGATGTGGTATCAGAAATTTGATACATTTATACGGGGACTTGGCTTCACCAAAAGCAAAGCAGATCACTGTGTGTATTTTAAATTAATTGGCGACTGTGTTATTTATTTGGTATTGTATGTGGATGATATGTTGCAGGTTGGAAATGACAAAGAAATTATCCAGGATTTGAAGACCCATTTGTCCTCCAAATTCGACATGAAAGATATTGGTGCTGCAAACTATATTTTGGGCGTGGAAATTAAAAGAGATCGGACAAAGAGGAAACTCTGGTTAAACCAGAGGAAGTATGTCGAGACAATATTGCAGAGGTTTAATATGCAAGATAGTAAACCGGTGAAGGTTCCTATTCCTGTAGGTGTAAAGTTATCTACTGAACAGTGTCCCAAGACACAAGAAGAGGAAGAGAACATGTCCCGTGTTCCATATGCAAGTGCAGTTGGCAGCTTGATGTACACGATGGTCTGTACTAGACCAGACATTGCACATGCAGTGGGAGTATTGAGCAGGTTTATGTCAAAACCAGGGAAGGAGCACTGGAAATCAGTGAAGCGGGTTTTCAGGTATTTGCGTGGCACTAGTGATTATGGTTTGTGCTACCAAGGAAGACCATGATTGGACAGAGTGTTGGATATTCGTGGTTTTGTTGATGTAGACTGGGCTAGAGATCTGGATCAGAGAAGCTCTAAAAGTGGGTATATGTTTAACCTATTTGGAGGTGTAGTCAGTTGGATGAGTAAGAAACAATTTGTAGTGGCACTATCAACTACAAAGGTAGAATACATGGCAACCACTCATGCAAGCAAGGAAGCAGTTTGGTTGCAAAGATTGTGTTCAAGTATGGGGTTAGTACAGGGAGCTATAAGGATAGACTGTGACAGCGAAAGTGCAATTTTCTTGGCAAAGAACCTTGCATATCATTCAAAGACAAAGCACATTGATGTTTAGTATCACTTTGTGAGGGATATGATAGAAGAAAAAAAGGTGTTGTTGGTAAAGGTGGACACTTTGAAGAATACTGAAGATGCATTGACAAAATCTGTGAGCTCTAAGAAGTTTTCTTGGTGTAGAGAAACAATGGGCATTGTAGGGCTGGATAAATGACTAAGCTCTCTTGTGGCCCCCTGTGGAAAGAAAACAACAAGTGGGAGAATGTTGGGTTGTGTTATATTCTTTCCACGACTAGCCCATGTAGTTAACCGAGGGGTTAGAAGGGGGGTGAAGCCCCCCCTTCGTTGTGCCGATTGCGTAGTGGGGGGAGTCACAGGGGGTTTGAGGGGTGCAGGTAACCCCACTCTATGGGGTCCGGGGCAGCGCCCCGGAAAATTTTGTTTTTGGACCCTATGTTAGGTTGGGCGGACCTACCTATGGTTTTGTGCATGATTTTTCACACATGGTTTTGGACGCGATGTTTTTTGGTCCATGGTATTAGATGCTTCGGCATGTATAAATACGTATTGTAACATTGAAAGGAACATAATGAAAAATCAAGCTGGTAGTCCCGATTTTGGGATCCAGGGAAAATCTCTGTGTATATGTGTTTTATGTGTTATGCTCTCGCATTGTTTATTTTCTGTGTTTTAGAATTCGTATGCAGGTAATTTATGTACGGGGTTAAATCTACAAGAAGCCCACTATTGTTATTGTTGTGCCCTTACATTATCATTGTTATGTAGGCTCCGATTATATTGTGACCCCTTAGACTCCTATATATAGAAAGGAGATATTTTCATTTGTATCATCCAATAATTGTTCATTTATGTAATGTAAAGGAGGTTTCCTCCTTGAAGAGGATAATTTTTAAGTCGTTGATCTGTCTATTTGTAAGCTGGTTGCATAACATTTGGTATCAGAGCTTTGGATTCTAGGGTTTTACTACTTCAAACAGGTCATCGTGGATCTTTTGCTATAATTTTTTTTTTCTATGAAGCTTTAGAAGTTGAAATTTCAACCAAGTGGAGCCGAAATCGTGGTGAACTTCTTGTACGAATTTAAGATATTTAATCGCTTTATTTTCAGAGATATGATCCAAGGAAGTTAGGGTTTTTGCAGGCTCTAGAATTCCATCTCAAACAGGTGACTTAGGGAAAATCGTCATAAATTTCTATATGGGCATCAAATGTGAATTTCCTAAAAAGTGATGGAAAGAGGACAAACTGTAGTTTTTTGGGTATCGTTTTTAGGGCCTAAGGTCAAAACAATGACACGTGGAACTCCGTATAAGTTCGCTCTGCTGAACTAGTCTATAATAGGGCAATTGTGGGAGATTGGGCATAACAATTTCTTGAAGAATCCAATCTTGGTTTGACGTGTTGGATTGGAAATAAGACTCAAAGGAATACTACAGGATGAAATTTCAGGTCTTGGAGATTCGCAATTACAGAGATACAGTAGCTGCAATATCTAGCTCCTAAAAAGCAAGAAAGATGTGTGTATTTTTTAAACTTTGCATAAATTTTGTTTGAAAAATTAGTTTGAAGTGAATCAAAGGGAATAACGAATCATAGATGTCATTATTTGATTTCAAAATTCCTCAAAAAAAAAATGGACACACCTAGTAAGATACTAGAAAGCTCTTCTATAACACATGAAGAGGATGAAGAAATGTAACATGATATATCAAAATTGGGAGATCAAGAGCAACAAATTTCACTCTCACAAAGAGTAACAAAAATTGAACTTGAAGCTAACATGGATGGTTTGAAATCCGACATGGAAGAGATTATGAATGTCAAGTGGAAGGTTTGAAGGTTGGTTTAAAAACAGATTTGAAAAGGGACCAACAAGGTTTGAAGGAAGGTTTGACAAAATTGCTACAAGAAATGCTCCCTAGTGGTGACAAGGTACTCCATGAAAATCATGATGAGGATAAAATGAATACAAATTATTATTTTAGAGACACACATAGTGGGTTGAAGACTAACCACATTCCAAAGATCAATATGAGAAAGTTTGATGGCAAGAATCCAGTGACATGGATACTACAGATGGAACAATTCTTTGATCTACATGATGTGTCAAACACACAAAAGGTACGCATTGCATATTTATATTTAGAACAAAATCTTTTTGTATTGTATTGATGGATTTGTTCTCGTAAACCACTTGTCACTTGGCCAATTTTTACGGAGGAAATAATAGCACATTATGAGGATACAAAGAGGAACACCTTCTTTAGCCAATTGATAAATCTCAAACAAAAGGGTGCAATGGCGGAGCACATTGAGGAATTCAAAAAATTGAATATAAGTGTAAATGATATTCCAGAGGAGAATATGATTGATGTATTCATAGGGAATTTAAAGGATAACATCCAAGGTGAGGTTTTCCTTTGAGAACCTGATTCATTGGAGTAGGCATTCAAGGTGGAAAGAAAAGTTGAAAGCAAAATTATGGCAACAAGGAAGTCTACCACTCACAACTACAAAGATGTAAGTGTTGCTCCTAGCCTTCCACAACCTACAAGGTTGAAATCACAACAATTGGACGAAAAAAGAGCAAAAGGGATTTGATATAGTTGTGATAGAAAATACACTAAAGGTCATAAGTGTGCTAAAGAAAAATTATTTTCCATAGATTGTGAAAAGGAGGAAGAAAAGGAACAAGAAATGTCAAAAGAAGATGATATACACCAGGAACCAACCCCAAAGAAAGAAGAAATGAATCCGACCATGTCTTGTAATGCATTGATAGGAATTACCATGCTTCAAACTCTCAAGATAGAAAGGACAAATCAAGAAGGAAAAAGTAATTGAATTGCTTCCTATTTCCAGCACCAGAGTGTCAAGTGATGGTTCTAAATGGAGGAACTATAAATTGTTCTAGAAAGTGTCGTAATATCAAGTTAACATGGGGGAATATGTATTGAATAGTACAATGCTTTCCATTCCAATGGATTGTGCTGATGTTGTACTAGGAGTCCAATGGTTACAATCTTTGGGTACAATAGCTTTTAATTTTCAAGAACTTTTCTTGAATTTTTTTGGGAAGGAAAGGAAGTTGAATTAAGGGGTATCATAGGAAAACTAGGAAATATAATCAATTCTAATGGTATTAAAAAGCTTCTAAAGAAATAAAAATGGGGTGTAATTACACAATTATGCTCACTAGAGGTTCAAACATCGAAATCATCTATTTCTCAAGATCTCCAAAAAGTCTTGGAAAATCATTCCAAGGTATTTGAGACTCCCAAAGGCCTCCCACCTATTCATGATCATGATCATGCTATTAATTTGAATCTAATAAGTGTTCCTGCAAACATCAGGCCTTACAGATATCCCTATGCCCAAAATACTGAAATTAAACGTATGGTTGCAGAAATGCTAGAGGTCAGTATAACTCAACCTAGTCAAATTTATTTCTATGCTCCAATATTATTGGTACACAAGAAGGATGGATCATGGCGCATGTGTCTGGATTATAGGCAGATCAACAAGCTCACTATTAAAGATAAATTTCCCTTCCTTATCATTGATGAATTGTTGGATGAATTACATGGAGCAATTTACTTCACCAAGTTGGATCTTCGTTCGGGATATCATCAAATTAGAATGAAGACTAAAGACATTCTGAAAACAACATTTAGAACACATGAGGGTCACTATGATTTTGTGGTCATGCCTTTTGGCATTACCAATGCACCTTCCACATTTCAAGGTTTGATGAATTCCATTTTCAAACCCTTCCTTAGAAAATTTGTGTTAGTATTTTTTGATGATATACTAATATACAATAAGTCTTGGAAGGATCATATTCAACATGTTGACAGGGTGTTTAAACTATTGGAGGAGAAACAATTATATGCAAAAACCTCCAAATGTTTCTTTGGAGTACATGAGGTGGAATATTTGGGTCATATTGTATCACATGAGGGTGTTAAGGTAGACCCTAAAAAAATTAAATCCATTAAGGAATGGAAAATCCCCACAAACATAAAGCATCTTCAAAGATTTCTCAGGTTGACAAGGTATTATCGCAAGTTTGTTAATAATTATGGGAGAATAGCAGCACCTCTAACAACATTACTGAAGAAAAATGCATTTTCTTGGACTGTAGAGGCAACTAAGGCATTTGACCATCTTAAAGAGGCAATGTGCCAAGCACCGTTCGTAGCTACGCCAAAATTCAAAAAACCTTTATTGTGGAATGTGATGCCCTAGGAAATGGAATTGGTGTTGTTTTAATGCAAGAAGGAAGCCCCATTTCTTTTGAAAGCCATTCAATCAAAGGAAAGTATCTACATAAACATATTTGTGAGAAGGAAATGTTAGTAATACTACATGCACTAAAGAAATGGAGACCTTACCTAATGGGAAGACACTTCAAAGTAACAATAGATCATGACAGTCTTAAATACTTTTTGGAACAAAGATTATCTTCAAAAAAGCAACAAAAATGGGTTACAAAGATGTTGGGTTATGACTTTGAAATCATCTACAAAAAAGAGAAGCAAAATGTTATTGCAGATGCAGTCTCAAGAAAGGATGAGGATGTGGAAGAATTTCTTTGTGCCATTTCAATTATCCAACCAGATTGGATAACTGAAGCAAGGGATGAATGGAGGAATGATGAATAAGTGTGGACACTCATTCAAAAGTTGCAACAAGATCCCAGTACATCTGATACATTTAGCTGGAAAAATGATTCATTATTGTACAAAGATCGCTTATATCATTGTAAGAATTCCCAACTCAAACAAAATATTCTTTTAGAATTGCACACCTCTCCCTTAGGAGGGCACTCAAGATTTTTAAAAACTTACCACAGGGTCAAGAAGGAAATTTTTTGGGGTGGCCTTAAATGAGATATTCAAAAGTTTGTGGTAGAATGTTTGGTTTGCCAACAAAATAAATTTCATACAATTAAGACCCTAGGTATGTTACAACCTTTAGCCATTCCAAGTCAACATTGGGAGGATATCTCAATGGAGTTTATCACAGGTTTACCCAAGTCAATTTAAATCTAGTACAATTTCTATTGCATTTATGAAAACAATTCAAAAGCTACATAGAAATGCAAAGATTATTGTAAGTGACAAAAATCCCATTTTCACTGGAAATTTTTGGATGGAATTGTTTTCTTTTATGGGGACTCAATTAGCTCATAGCTCATGTTATCATCCTCAATTTGATGGGAAAATTGAGATAGCAAATTTTTTTTTGGAAGGACATATTCATTACTTTGTATCTGATAAACAAACATAATGGATCAAGTGGTTACCTTGGCGGAATGGTGGTATAACACTTCCTTCCACACTGTAGAAAAAATGACCCCATTTATGGCACTTTATGGATATCATCCATCATCCATCACATCATCTTTAAGATAAAATTCTAACGTTCAAGTAGTGGAAGATCACATTGAGCATAAACAACAGGTTCTCCAACTCTTAAAGGATAATCTCACTTTGGTGCAGAATCAAATGAAACAGTAGGTCGACCAAGATCACAACGATTTTTTTTTTGATGTAGGCAACTGGGTATTTTTACGGCTACAAACATACAAACAAATGTCCCTCAAGCAAGCTAAGAAGGATAATAAATTATCACCAAAGTACTATGGTCCTTACAAGGTGTTTCAAAATATTGGTACCATAACATACAAATTGGAGCTTCTTGCATCTTCCCGAGTGCACCCAGTTTTCCATGTTTCATGGTTAAAGAAGGCTATAGGTGACAAACTACTAGTTCAAACAATATTTCCAAAACTTGACGAGGAAGGAAAAATTATATTGGAACTTGAAGCAGTCATAAAAACAAGAACCTGACAACTACAAAATCGATCAATTTTAGAGTATTTCATCAAGTGGAAGAACTTACCTGCCAAAGATTCCACATGGGAGGATGAGAATTTTATACAAAAGCATCCATAACTACTCAAGCATTGAGGAAAACACTTTTTTGAAGGAGAGGGGCATGTTAGGTCCCTATAATATTAGTGTATCCCTTATTGTTATTATTAGTGTAGCTCCCTTATTGTTATTTTTGTGCCCATGTAGTCCCCATATTGTTATTATTGTGCCCCATAGAAGTGCAGTATTGTTATTGTTGTGCCCTTACATTATTATTGTTATGTAGGCTTTGATTATATTGTGACCCTATAGACTCCTATATATAGAAAGGAGGTCTTTTCATTTGTATCATCCAATAATTGTTCATTTACGTAATGTAAAGGAGGTTTCCCCCCGAAGAGGATAATTTTAAGTCGTTGATCTATCTATTTGTGAGATGGTTGCATAGTAGATTTATATAAGTAATATGTAGTTGTATGTGCAATGGAAGAACTTACCTGCCAATAAGAACTTAGTTGTATGTGCATGTTAGTGATCCAGGTGGATGTTGGGGGCCACCCACCTATCCCATTTGGACCCCCACAACTGTCTCTTTCAGTCTTTTCAGTTTCCAAAATTGTAGCACAATTTACTATTTTTAGCAGTTTTTCGTGTCCTAAACTTCTGGAGCCTTTTTGAGGCCCTAAACGACGTTTTTTGGGAAATCTACCGTCAAGGATTTTTCCGTAACAAAATCGTCTTTTTCGTCGTAGTCCTCGGAGATATCTTTCCAATGGGCTATCATGCACGTCAAATGGAGATAATATGACCAATTCGCAACCCCGGGAAGTTGATGTACCAACTTACCTAGAAACGGGGCCCACAATTTGGTGTTTCATCTTCTAGGGTTAGGTTTTGGAATGTGAAGGGTTTTTCATTATTTCTCAACAATAAATAGGCCTTCGAGCCTCATTGTAACACAGTTCAGAGGCAGGTCACCGCACATCTCTTCTCAGAGATAAGCTACCATCACCCTAGCTGGTTTATTTCCATTTCTGGTTGTAAGCATATTTCAGTATTTTCCATTAATGAAATGAAGTATTATTTCTGTTGCATCTTTGTATATATGGTTATCTCTGTAATTTGTTGCGTTCCTGTTTACATCCGGATCAGTTAGGTCCCTATAATATTAGTGTAGCCCTTATTGTTATTGTTAGTGTAGCCCCCTTATTGTTATTGTTGTGCCCATGTAGTCCCCATATTGTTATTATTGTGCCCCACAAAAGTGCAGTATTATTATTGTTGTGCCCTTACATTATTATTGTTATGTAGGCTCTGATTATATTGTGACCCTATAGACTCCTATATATAGAAAGGAGGTCTTTTCATTTGTATCATCCAATAATTGTTCATTTACGTAATGTAAAGGAGGTTTCCCCCCAGAAGAGGATAATTTTAAGTCGTCGATCTATCTATTTGTGAGATGGTTGCATAGTAGATTTATATAAGTAATATGTAGTTGTATGTGCAATGGAAATTCATTCAGTTGCAAATCATTAACTCACACTTACTTGTAAAGAAAATGAAACCATAAACAAAATGCATAAAATAACTAATCCAAATTATTCGAGAATGGTGTATCTGTTAAGATTTTGGGAATAGAGTAATGTTAACACTATAATAGATTTGCAACAACAAGCCTTTGCATCAACAACCCTAACTCACATGATGTTGTAATTCCTTCAGGAAATCAATTACTGAGTGAATAAAGATAATATTAACACTTGAGTTGCAATAGTACACCTATAGTTTAAAGTTGCAACAATGTAGTTTATTAGAGTTGAAAAAATTAATAATTTATGAAAGTTGCAACAATACAAAAAACATAGTACATATAGAAATTAATAGGAACATATATTATAACTATAACTATGTTATGGATACAAAAAACACCTAATTAAGGAGGGGAACTTACCTCCTTAGACAAGGCGCTTGCTAGAAAACAACAAAATATGAATGTTGAACACTGTAGAAATTATGATGTTGATTTGCAATTGCTTATAAGTTTTAATCAAAATCGCAAGACACAAACCTACTCTACTACTCTGCCGAATTCAATTCACAATTTAGAACATCAATCACAAACATTCAAAGAGAAATAACACACATGTACACAATTTTTTTTTCGAGGGAAAGCAATCTACTGAAAACCCCAATGCCTGCTTGCATTAATATGATGAATAGAGATGTATTACGATTTCTTTTCTCAACTAAGCACAACTTGCAAGTGAATAACATATCTCTCTACTCCCTAAGAAGCTCTGGCCCAAACTTAGTCAATTTATACCTCTGCTTGAGACCCTATTTCCTTGCGTAATTCATTGAGAAATTAGGCCCCTATTGTTTAGGAATTTCTCCAAAATGGATTGCGCAATTCCCAAGGTTGATCATCTGACTGCATGCAACACCTGTACACTCAAGACTAGTTTACAATTAATGTTACACTGCCTTAGAATCTCCACCACAATGTGGGAACTCGAATTATTTGCATGCACTAGCTATTTTGGCTGATTGATCAGTTAATTGGATGATCACTGAGTTTGACTGAAGTCCCGCTGTACAATTGACCTTCCACTAGTTCCTCCAACAATTAAAACTAGTTTAATTGAAAACAACTTGAAATAAATGACCTTGATTTCTACAAATTAGAAACCACACATGCTTAACTGAACTCTAACTCCTCTAACTTGAATTTACTAAGATAATTGAGTGACAAGATCCATTCCACCTCAATTTACTACATCCAAGTTGTTTGATGATGTGGAAATTCGAATTTTCTCAATTTAATCAAGGAAAAATCAAATTTGGAATTTCTTGCTACATTTTCAACACTCCCTCTCTGCAAGAAAGGGACTATCAACCACCCCTATCCTGTACCTGTGGAACTAGAACTTCCATCTTGAAAAATATTTTGTCAAAATGTCAACATCTTGTCCCTTTGTCAGAATGTACTGAAGAAATATTATTCGCCTATGCACATAGTCCCGCAAATGGTGATAGCATATATCTATATGCTTGGATCGATCGTGAAATATAGGATTCTCAGAGACGTTGATGCAAATTTCATTATCACAATTGATCACATTTGGATCTATCATCTGACCAAACAGTTCCACAAGTATCTTTCTCATCCAAATCGCCTCACATGCTTCTTGACTTGCAGCCATGTATTCTTCTTCTACCGAGTTGAGCACCACAAATATTAGCTTCCTGTTGTACCAGGAAACCGTTGTGGACCCAACACTAAAATTTCCACTTGATGTACTCTTTCGGTTTGATGGACTCCCTACCCAATCTGCATCTGTAAAGCCACAAAACTTCACTCCCCCTGTCTGTTTGTACCATAGTCCAAACTGGGTAGTGCTTTTGAGGTACTGTAAAACATGTTTAGCTACCTTCCAAAATAATTTGTTTTGAATAATTTAACACATATTCACAAATATTATCCTGATCATGTACTATTGCGGAAAACATACACAATACATAAGCTCCTCTACGTTGATCATCAATATAGTAGCATCAATAACAATAAAACATCAAGAGCATTCACACATTAACACAGTATGTATCCCGGGGAAAGCATCTCGCTAAAAACCCCAACTATCTATATATTAATGATTGAGTCATGTAACATTACACAGGATAATACTTCTCACAAGTATCTCCACCTCTGTTACACACAATATAGCTCAGATCTGATCTCCAAATCTCTTCCACTGCTTGCCTGCCTCCACTGCTCAATACCTGCTCAAGAACTGATGAGAATGGCTTACCAAACTCGTTTTTCACCTGAAAAATAGTCACTCACTCTTTGTTGGACGTGAGCAAAGGCTATAATGTGGGAAAATACATGGGCAAACTCATTGGCATACTCAATCCCTTAATTGTGCAAGATCTGGTGCACAACTATAGTCACAACTTATAGCAATCTGATTCTCTACCACCTGTCACTGTTGAACTGAACATGCACTGACATGCAACTGAGTTAACTGATGTATTCATTAGTTGTATTATGAGTTAATAACTTGTGAATTAATTAATAACTAATTCACCCAACTCATCTCTAGTCTATTTGTCAGTTAGACTAAATACAACTAGTTTAACAAAGCTAAACTGAACACAACTCCATTAACTCCACAATCAACTCCACCAAACTCAACTGATTGAGTTCTAACTGAAGTCATGCATGAAAAAACTCAACTGACTCATAAGAAAAGCATATTTCCTTCTGACAGCTGCATGTGCCACCTCTGTAGCTCAAACTGAAGTGCTCCAAGAGAATAAGATTAAGTTTATAGTCCAAATATTATTGTGAGATAATAATATTTGACTTCTCTATTTTTGACTTTGATCACTCACACTGTGATCACTCACACTTTCATCAAAAATAGAAGTCCATCTATTTTTTCCCAACTTGATCAATCATCCATAAAAAACAACCTGCAATCCATAGACATGATCCATATGTCTAAAAATAGACATAGTCTAAAAATAGACTTGCGCCAAAAATAGCCTGCGGGCCCACTTAGTGAAGGCGACTCTTTTCACTAAGCTCCATCATCTTGTTGCAATCTCAACGCTCCCTCTCGACAAGATATGGATTATCAGCAACCCCTATCCTTCCTCGGTGGTACTCGAATTTGCTCCTGGTGAGAGCCTTCGTCAGAATATCAGCATCTTGATCCTCCGTTGGAATGTACGAAAGTAACATGATCCTCCGCTGCACACAATCTCTGATATGATGGTACCTGATGTCAATATGTTTAGATCTATCATGAAATACAGGATTAGCCGAGAGTTTAATGCAACTCTGGTTATCACAGTAAATCACAGTAGGATCCAAATGAGAACCGAACAAACCAACTAGGATCTTCCTCATCCATATAGCCTCGCATGCAGCCAAACTTGCTGCCATATACTCGGCCTCCGCTGAACTGAGTGCCACGGATCTCTGTTTCCTGCTGTACCAAGAAACTGCTATCGATCCAATACTGAAGACCCCTCCTGATGTGCTCTTTCTGTCTGTTGGGCTCCCTACCTAATCTGCATCCGTGAAGCCACATAGCTTCACCTCATCCTCCTGTCTGTACCACAAACCATATCCCGATGTGCCTCTCAAGTAGCGCAATACATGCTTGCCCGCCTTCCAGAAGAGCTTGGTAGGCTTAACCATAGCTTGTGAAAGCTAGTTAACTGCATAGCATATATCAGGTCGTGTATTGACCAAATACATCAGCGACCCCACCAACTGTCGATAAACAGTGGCATCCACTTCTTCTCCCGAAGTGGCATCCTCCTTCCTCCAACCTCCAGGAAGAGGAGTATCAACAGGCTTGCAGCCATGCATGTTGAACTTCTCCAGTATCTCCCGAGCATACTTGCCCTGAGAAACAAACAGTCCACCACTGCGCTGCCATATTTCCAATCCCAGGAAATAGTGAAGGAGGCCCAAATCCTTCATCTCAAACTCTGTAGCAAGATCCTTCTTGCATGACAGTATCAACAGCTCATCACCCGTTAGAATCAAATCATCAACATACAGTACAATGATAAGCAACTTACCCTCCACCACAATCTGGTATAGGTTCTGATCCGCCTCGCTCTTGGAGAATCCAAGTCCTGTGAAATAGCTGTCTATCCGTGTGTACCAAGCACGTGGTGCTTGCTTCAACCCATACAACGCTCTCTTGAGCCTGCACACATGCGACTCGCTGCTGAAGAGTTCAAAGCCTTCGGGTTGCTCAATGTACACCTCCTCCTCAATGACTCCGTTGAGGAACGCAGTCTTCACATCCATCTGATGAATGTGCCATCCCATCTACGCTGAGAGAGCAAGAATCGTCCGTATGGAAGAATACCTTGCAACAGGTGCAAAGGTCTCCTCATAATCGATCCCCTCAATCTGTGAAAAGCCTCGGGCAACAAATCTTGCCTTATACTTCTCCACACTCCCGTCAGCAGCCTGCTTAACTTTGTAGATCCATCTCAAACCCACCACTGATTTCCCTTCCGGTCTAGGAACAATCTCCCATGCACTGTTTCTGACAATAGAATCATACTCTTCCACCGTGGCGTCTACCCATGCGGGATCCTCCACAGCTTCCTCGAAAGAGGATGGCTCAGTCACAACACACTTGCTCATAAGAGCCATGTATCCAGTGTACCGATCAGGTGACTGTCTCTGCCTGCATTGGACTGTAGGTGGTCCTACAATTTTCTCTGCATCTTGAGCCAGTCGCTCAGCTTCTGTCAAGCGCTTTCGCCCTCTGATGGTTGGTGCTGCATGAGTGGTCTCTTCCACTCCATGAACCTCGTCCTATGGCTGATCCACGTCCTGAAGCTCATCCTTAGGAACTAATAGCTCCTCATCTGCATGCAAGTGTAGCTCCCTCTCAAGCGAACACTTCATGGCTTTCTCCTCCTGAAATTTTATATCCCGTCGCACAACAGTTTTACCACTGTCTGGCAAATACACACGATAGTTGTGGGGCGTATCAGTGTACCCCACAAATATCCCAACCTCTACGGTCGGCTCCAACTTCTTCCTGGCATCCTTCGTCACATGCATGTAAACATTAGCACCAAAAATCCTCAAATGAGAAAGATCAGGCTTCTTACCAGAATAAGCCTCCTTGGGTGTACTCATGCCAAGTATCCTATAAGGACAACGATTCTGCACATAAACTGTTGTATTGCATGCTTCCGCCCACAAGTGAAGGGGTAGGCCCTGATCATGCAACATTGCCCGTGCAACACCCACAATCGTTCTGTTCTTTCGCTCAGCTACCCCGTTCTACTGTGGGTTATGGGGAGCTATGAGCTCTCTACGAATCCCTTCTGTCTTGCAAAAATCCTTGAACTCGTCCGAGATGTATTCACCACCATTATCGCTCCTAAGAGCCTTCACCTTCTTCCCCGACTCCTTCTCAACCAGTGCTTTGAATTCACAGAACTTTGAATATGTCTCGCTCTTCTTCTGCATGAAGAAGATCCAACACTTACAAGAGAAATCATCAACAAAAATCACATAATACCTGTGTTTTGCTGTCGAAGCAACTGAGAAAGGTCCACACACTTCTGTGTGAATTCTCTCAAGGATCGTCGTGGCGCGACTATCCTTCTCGTGAAAGGTGGTTTTCACAAAATTCCCCAAAGTACACCCCTTGAACTGATCTGACTGCGCAAGTGTGCCTTTAGGAAGCCCTGTAGTGATCTGCTGCAGTATCTTCAAGGCTCCATGGTGAAGGTGACCCAATCTCCTGTGCCACAACTCACCATCATCCCGGCTCACCAATCCTTCTGCCTTGCCTGCCATTGCTGCGCATCCATCTACATGCAACTGATAAAGGTTCCTCAGTTGAACCCCTATCTTTCGGGTCTCACCAGTTGTCTTGCTGCGCAGGAAGGCCTTTCCCTCGCTGAAAACAACATCATACCCCTTGTCTTCTAACATCGCCACTGAGATGAGATTCTTCGTCAATCCTGGAACATGCATGACTTCCTTCAATACAAAGGGTTTACCAGACTCCCTCTCAAAGGAAATGGTACCGATACCGGTCGCACTGTATCTACCATCATCACCCATCTCGATGTGCACTCCAAGATCTTTGTCCTCCAGATCAGAGAAAAAATCTCTATCTCCCGTCATGTGAGAAGACGCACCACTGTCCAAGAACCACACTGATCCCATCACACTTGAAACCAAGCATGCGATCAATGAAAAATCAAGCTCAAACTGAGAAGCTAAGGCCTCTCCCCCTGTAGATCCAACAGCTTGCTTGTTCTTCTTCTTCTGCGGACAATTTGTGGCATAGTGTCCGTGCTGGTGACAGTGAAAACACTTCACCTTGGACATATCCTGCTTCTTGCCTTTCGCACCAGACTGAGAAGCTTTCTTGTTCTTCCCCTTCTTTGCTTTGGCAGCCAAAGTGCAATTCTCTTCATCAGATACCTTTGATGAAGATCCATTCTCACCTTTATTGTTACTCAGTTTCTCCTTGAGCGCCAGGTCGCTCTTGCTTTGGAATAACATTTGCAATCCGTTGAAAGACATTTCAACAACACTGCTGCAAATTCGAATTCCACTAGCAACCAACTCAACTTCTTCTGATCTAGAATTCGTGAGAACAAAATATTTCTCGTACAGAGATTGACTGTATGGGCATTCACCAGATATCTCACTTCCAAAAGAAGGATGAATCCAGAGGCTACCTGGCCCGATTACAGACTTTGCCTGAAGAAATAAAATGTAAACACTTTCTGAATAATAGATCCGATGATCAATCCTCGCTTGATATCCTGTAAAAATCTCTTCTACAAATCAAGCAACTCCGATACCATGTAGAAACTTTTTCTACAATTATCTAGCTCCGATACCATGTAGAAATTTTGAATAATTTAACACATATTCGCAGAGATTATCCTGATCATGTAATATTGCGGAAAACATACACAATACATAAGCTCCTCTACGTTGATCATCAATATAGCAGCATCAATAACAATAAAACATCAAGAGCATTCACACATTAACACAGTATGTATCCCGGGGAAAGCATCTCGCTAAAAACCCCAACTATCTGTATATTAATGATTGAGTCATGTAACATTACATAGCATAATACTTCTCACAAGTATCTCCACCTCTGTTACACACAATACAGCTCAGATCTGATCTCCAAATCTCTTCCACTGCTTGCCTGCCTCCACTGCTCAATACCTGCTCAAGAACTGATGAGAATGGCTTACCAAACTCATTTTTCACCTACAAAATAGTCACTCACTCTTTGTTGGACGTGAGCAAAGGCTATAATGTGGGACAATACGTGGGCAAACTCATTGGCATACTCAATCCCTTAATTGTGCAAGATCTGGTGCACAACTATAGTCACAACTGATAGCAATCTGATTCTCTACCACCTGTCCCTGTTGAACTGAACATGCACTGACATGCAACTGAGTTAACTGATGTATTCATTAGTTGTATTATGAGTTAATAACTTGTGAATTAATTAATAACTAATTCACCCAACTCATCTCTAGTCTATTTGCCAGTTAGACTAAATACAACTAGTTTAACAAAGCTAAACTGAACACAACTCCATCAACTCCACAATCAACTCCACCAAACTCAACTGATTGAGTTCTAACTGAAGTCATGCATGCAACAACTCAACTGACTCATAAGAAAAGCGTATTTCCTTCTGACAGCTGCATGTGCCACCTCTGTAGCTCAAACTGAAGTGCTCCAAGAGAATAAGATTAAGTTTATAGTCCAAATATTATTGTGAGATAATAATATTTGAATTTTCTATTTTTGACTTTGATCACTCACACTGTGATCACTCACACTTTCATCAAAAATAGAAGTCCATCTATTTTTTCCCAACTTGATCAATCATCCATAAACAGCAACTTGCAATCCATAGACATGATCCATATGTCTAAAAATAGACATAGTCTAAAAATAGACTTGCGCCAAAAATAGCCTGCGGGCCCACTTAGTGAAGGCGACTCTTTTCACTAAGCTCCATCATCTTGTTGCAATCTCAACACTTTTGAGGTACCGTAAAACATGTTTAGCTACCTTCCAAAATAATTTGTTTCGCCTAACCATAGCTTGGCTCAGCTGGTTGAATTCACAACACATATCTGGTTGTGTGTTCCCAAGATACATCAATGAACCCACTAGCCACCAATAAATGGTAATATCCACTTCCTCACCTGAAGTGGCATCCTCCTTCCTCCAGTTGGTTGCTAGAGATGTCTCCATGGGTTTGCAACTCTCCATGTGGAAGATATGTAGTATCTCATTTGCATACTTTAATTGAGAGACAAAAATTTCCCCATCGCCTTGCCATACTTCCAAGTGAAGGAAGTAGTGCATGAGACCCATGTCCTTCATTTCAAATTCTCTTGTAAGGTCCTCATTGCAAGATCGAATTAGATGTTCATCACTAGTTAAAATTAAATCATCAACATATAAGACAACAATGAGCAAGTTACCTTCTACCAAGATATGATAGAGGTTTTCATCCGCTTCACTTTTGGTGAAGCCCAAACCAGTGAGATAGTTATTGATCATGTTGTAGCAAGCATGAGGTGCTTGTTTTAGACTGTGCAATGATCGCTTGAGTCTACATACATGACACTCCTGATCAAATGTATCAAAACCTTCTGGTTGATTGATGTACACCTCTTCCTCAATAACCCCATTGAGGAATGTTATTTTTACATCCATCTGGTGGATCTTCCACCCCATTTGCACAACCAGTGCAAGAATTGATCTAATGGGTGAGTACCTTGCTACAGGAGAAAAGGTATTCTCATAGTTAATTCCCTCAACTTGAGAGTACCCCTTGGCCAAAAATATGGCCTTATACTTCTCTATGCTTCCATATGTTTCCTGCTTAACCTTGAAGATCCATCTCAAACCTACAACTGATTTATCTTCCAGTCTTGGGACCACTTTCCAAACTCTTTTCTTTACAATGGATATTCATCCACCATTGCATCAACCCATACAAGTTTCTCTATTTATTCCTTGAAAGAGGACGGCTTAGCCTCTATAAGCTTAGTCATTAGAGCCATGTAGCCAGTGTACTAATCAGGTGACCTTCTCTGCCTGTGCAAATTTGAATGAGCATCCACATTCTCCCTCACATCCTACACAAGTCTATTAGCTTCCCTGGCCCTTTTCTCGCCTCTTTGGATGGTTATACCTGAGTGGCTACCTCCACTCTCTTATCCTCAATTTATGGTTGCTTCACAACTTCCCCATGCTCATCCTTTGGAGCTAAAAGCTCCTCTTCAGGTGGGATTTGAAGCTCCCTCTCAAGAGAACACCACATCACTTTCTCCTCATCAAACTTTACATCCCTTCGTAAAATTTGCATTTTGAGGGATGTACACATGGTAGTTGTGGCGGGTTTATGTGTAACCCAAAAATACCACCAATTCTACTATCAGCTTAAGCTTGTTCCTTGATTCTTTAGAGACATGGAAGTAAATAGAGTCTCAAATAATCCTAAAGCATGAGACATTCAATTTTCTCCCCGAGAAAGCCTCCTCTGGTGTAATCATGCCTGGAATCTGATGAGGACTCCGGTTCTGAAAATAGACTGTTGTGTTGCATGCCTCTTCCCACAAATGCAGTGGTTAGCATTGGTCATGCAACATCGCCCTCACAACTTCCACAATGCTACGATTATTTCTCTCAGCCACCCCATTATGTTGTGGGTTGTGGGGTGTTATCAACTCTCATCAAGTTCCTTCTTTCACACATAAATTTTTGAATTCATTCGACATGTACTCACCTCCATTATCCCTCTTGAGAGCCTTCAAATGCTTGTCAATTTCTTTCCCAACCAGTGCCTTGAATTCTACAAACTTGGAGAATGTCTCATCTTTCTTCCACATGAAGAAGATCCAATGCTTCCGGGAGAAGTCATCAATAAAAATAACAAATATTTATGTCTGGTATTGGAGGCTACCAAGAAAGTCCACAAACATAAGAGTGGATCCTTTCTAGGATTTCTTGTGCTTTGTTGTCCTGATCATGGAATGTGGATTTTGTGTACTTCCCCAAGGTACATACTTTGCATACATCTTGCTGCTCAAGTGCTCCTTTGGGGAGACTTATGGTTATTTGCTGCATAATCTTCAAGGTTCCTATGATGAAAATGGCCAAGTCTTATGTGCTAAAGTTCACTAGCATCGTGACTCTGCACCTTCTTCTCCTTAGTATGTAACACAACACAATATTCCACATCTAGATTATATAAGTTCTTCACACTAATATTGATATGCTTCACATGTGTCTCAGGAATGCTTTTCCTTTGCTGAAGATCACATCATTACCACGGTCTTCCAAAACTGTAACAAAGATGAGATTTTTCTTTAGGTCTGGAATGAACATGACATCCTTGATCCTGAGAGCGAACCCTAACTCCCTCTAAAAGGTGACTGTACCAATCTTGGTCATGTTGTACCTTCCGTCATCCCCTAACACAATGTGTGTTTGCAAATATTTTTCTTCTAGGTCACTGAAAAACTATCTATACCTTGTCATGTGGAACGATGCACCTCAGTCCAAGTACCACATGCTCCCCATCATTATGATGGCCATGCATTGGATAAGGATAAAGTCAAGTTCGAACTATGAAGCCAAGGCTTCACCTGATACTCCTCTTGAGGTCCTCTTGCTTACCTTTTTGTGTGGACACTTCGTGGCATAATTCCCGAATTCATGATAATCGAAGCATTTAATTTTGGACAAATATTTCTTCTTTCCCCCTTGGTTGGAATCTGGTTTGGATTGAGATTTCTTCCCTTTTTCCTTCTTACCCTTTCAAACCAATGCAAAGTTTTGTTCATCCTCGCCCTTGGATGAAGTCCCATCTCTGGTATTTCGCCTTATTTCCTCCTATACCGAATCATACCATAAGCATTCCTGATTCAGTAGTTTCTCCTCCCCATTCATTGAATCTTGATACCTATGCAAGCTCTTGGGAAGGCCCAAAAGGGCTAAGCTTACCAAGTCATCATCTACAACATTAACACCAACCTCGCCAATTTCATCACGAACTTGTGTGAACCTACTTAGATACTGAGGAATAGTGTCATTCTTCTGCATGATATTTCAAAGTTTATCCTTGAGTGCTAACTTCCTATGGTCAATACTATTCTCGAACAATTCTATCAGTGCTTTCCACATTGAAAATGAAGTTTCTTTTCCTTGGAGATTTGAGACAATGTGATCCCATATTCACTCCAATATTATTCTCCTTGCCTTGGATACATATTTATTCCACTCAGCAAGGTTATAGGCATCATATGCTTGTGGTTTTGCAACATATTTCTTGATGTATTCTAGCAATCCATTATCATCCATTACCATCTCCATGCGATGAAATTAGAGCTACATTCCAAGGCATACTCTAGCCTTAGCCCGTTGAATGTCATATTCTCATCTTTGAAGAGATCCTGCTACACTGAACTTCAAAATTGAACCTCTTGAGAAACAACTTTGAAATTCTTGTTCTAATGTGAATCCTGCTCCAATACCATGTAGAAATTATGATGCAGATTTGCAACTGCTTATGAAGTTTTAATCAAAATCACAAGACAAAAACCTACTCTACTTCTCTGCGGAATTCAAGTCACATTTTAGAACATCAATCACAAATATGCAATGAGAAATAACACACATGTACACAATATTTTTTTACAGGAAAAGAAATATGCTAAAAAACCCAATGCCTACTTGCATTAATATGATGAATAGAGATGTATTACAATTTCTTTGCTCAATTGAGCACAACTTGCAAGTGAATAACCTCTCTCTACTCACTGAGAATCTGTGACTGAAACTTAGTCAATTTTTGCCTCTACTTGAGCCTCTATTTCCTTGCGTAATTCCTTGAGAAATTAGGCCCCTATCATTTAGGAATTTCACCAAAATGGATTGTGCAATTCCCAAGGTTGATTATCTGATTGCATGCAACACCTGTACACTCAAGAATAGTCTACAATTAATGTTACACTTCCTTGGAATCTCCACCATAACTAGGGAACTCGAATTATTTGCATGCACTAGCTATTTTGCGCTGATTGATCAGTTAACTAGATGATCACTGATTTTGAATGAAGTCCCATTGCACCACTAACCTTCCACTAGTTAAAACTAGGTTCACTAAAAACAACTTGAAATAACTGATCTTGATTGCTACAAATTAGCAATCACACATGCTTAATTGGACTCTAACTCCTCTAACACAAATTTACTAAGCTAACTAAGTGACAAGAGCCATATCACCTCATTTAATTGCATCCAAGTTGTCCACTGATGTGTAAATTCATATTTTCTCAATTTAATCAAGGAAAAATCAAATTGAGAATTTCTTGCTCCATTTTTCAAGAAACACACTACTACTCAAGCTAGAGTGGGAAGGAAATTGAATTGTAGAAATAAAACATTCAATTCTGATTACAAGTTACAAGCTACATGCTTCAAGTTAAAGGTTCCCCCAACTCAAAGAAAGCACGAGGGTTTTTATAAAAAATATCTTATATATAAATAAACCAAACATGTAGATGGACAACCATTAAAATCATGATGTTCATCTTGTTACATCAATTTATTAAGAGAAGGGTAAAAAAATCATAAACTAACTCAATTTATTTGTACAATAGGTGTTGGCTGAGTTGAATCCTTATTGAGTAGGTTGAAAATTGGTTGTAATTGATTTTAAGTCGAAGTAATTGATGTCAAGTGTTAATTTCAGGGGGATAACGAGAAACCCTTAACAACCACTATATTTGTCTTCCGCTGATAGCGAGAAGCCCTCAATAGCCACTAGTGTAGTTGATATTGTGTTAGATGTCTCTACTCCCTGAGCTATTCATATGTCCCCTCGCCCATCTGTCGAAATCGTATATTTCAAGGTGGGCCATCCAATCCTAAAAGTATTTTTTTTCATTATGCAATCAGGTGCTTATGCTTGTTTTTCTTTAGCACACTTGGGTATGGATTATTGGGTGACTTGGAAGGAGGAAGGCCTTTAATTGTAGCCTTGTTCCCTTACTTTAACTAGGGGGTTAATCCTCAACCCTAGTCTTGTGGTATCTCTCCTACTGGCTTGTAGCTTTAGGATGGACACTAATTGGGAAACCTCGATTTTGGTAACGTGGTCTAGGTTTCCTATTCCACTTTTTTCACTCCCCTCCACATATTACATGCTCTATTTCATCATCTTCCCTCTTTGGGTCCACGTGACCACTGGGTCCACAAGGCTATGGTACTTCCCCTCCTCTTGTTCACATGTCTGGGTCTGGATGTCTATTAAAGCTCTTTTGATGCATTTCAATATATTTGTAAGTTGAAGTCTTGTTCTTTCTTGGAGCCGCTAACTTGATCTTGGATTGGATATATATCTTCTTGTAAGTGACTTTGTTGGATAATTTTCCATCTAATAATGTCTAATGTGTGGAAATTTTGCAACTAACTAGTTCTTCTTGTGCCCTAATTATTGAATATCATTGTAAAAATTGTTAGATTGCAAATTTGTGCATGTTACTCATTGAATAACAAGTAGATGAATGTTCCTAGTGGATTGAAATATGATTTTATTCCATAAAAGTCCATAGATCTTGGGTGGGTAATTGTTGAAGAGTAGGTGATAAGGCATCACTTTTTAGCCTCCTTAAAGAAAAAATCAACCAAATTTCAAATCACATAGACTCCATAGCCCATGTGTAAGGCACTAGTCCAAGAAAATTTGGTGGTCACCCTCCTTATCCATCTCTTTTTCTCCATTTTCTAAATTTCTTCCCCTTCCCTAGATGGCTAGCTAGGGATACCTGCAAATTTCATTAGAGGGGTGATCTTGCAAAACCATTTATATAGGCTATTGTGATGGTGTCTTCTCTAGTGATCCTCCAAGTTTGGAACAATTCCCATGGTCGATTTGTAAGAAAACTCAAGCCCTAGCTACATCTTTCGAAGCCATCTTTAACATCTATGGTTGGTGGTCTCCTTGAGGGTAATTTTCACTTAGAACTTTGAGAACTCAATCATTTATGACCCTTTCCTATTACAAGCTTGATCTAGTGATCAAATTGGAGGTCTTCCTCCCACGATTACTAAAAAATGTACGTCTCAGTTGGGCTTCTTCCTAGGTCCCTCTAGTGGAGCGAAAACCCTATTTGAAGAAGGATTATCTTAAAAATCCCCTAGAGAGGTCTTACCTCATCTTGAAAACCTTGATCCTAGGCATAATCATTATTATTGAATATCCCTAACCCTAGGTTTTCCTCATAGGTATTTCTTAGAGAGCCTTTGGTTTCTCTTGAAGTGTTGAGCCCTAATCAAACCCCTCCTTGAATGGGATTTGGAAATCACTTCATACCTTGTCATTGATCCTAGAATTTTGGGTGATTTCCTTCATACTAGGACTCCTCCCATTGGTGAAGGTCCGTAAAGAGTAGGGCAAAATGACTGAGGTGAAAGTGGGTATTTTTCCCATTATTGTCATTAGGTCTAGTAGTTGTCCCTTAGGTACCCCTCCTAGGACCCTTGCTAGATTGTGTGGCAACATTTTTGGTGCCATTTACAGGGAGGAAGTAGGTATAAATCCTTGGTATAATATTTGAAGAAGTGATTCCTTTGATGACAATATAGATTCTCTTCTGGCGGCTCCATTAGAAGAGCGAATCCCTTGTTCTTCATTGTGCTTCAAAATTTCAGTGCTTTAAGGGTGAAGCAATCATTTTCCAAGGTAATTCTGATTCACCCTCATGACTCCCATGTCATTGACATATATAAAACAAAAACACATGGATCAAGAATTTACTATCCTTTAATATACCATGTATCCCACAATATCCAGCCTTCAAAGACACAAGGGATTTGTCAACATTCGATGGGAATCCACCTTTAGTGGCCAACCATGTAATAAGTTTCATGACATATATTTTAAAGCGCAACATCACTCAACTTCATGTTATGCAATTGTTTGTCTTATTTTATTTCCTGGATACTAATTGCCTTGAATAATGCGAGAAAACACATATTTTCTCTCTTTCTATGTTGCTTTTGTGCTTCCTCCTCCATAAAGGACCAAGTTTTAAAAATATGGAAGAAGCATGCCAAGATTTGGACATAGCATTTGAGGAAGCCTTCTGTGAGAATGAGGAGGACCTCGAGGGAGAAAGGGATCCCCTCCTAAATCATCAATATGAAGGATTTATGAACTATGATCAAGAAGAATGTTGTGAAATAGAAAGTGTTTCTTCCCAAGATGATGATGAGGTTCTGAATCCCAAAAGACTAACTGTTGCAAGAAAGAGTGGACAAATATAAGAAATCCTGCAGACTCAAAGCTGATAGAAGAATGTAAAGGCAAGGATCTACTCTTAGATTTTTGTGAGCAAGGAGGAAAGCTCTATGAGATGAAACACAAATATGAAAAGGATCCTACAAACATCCTTCTCCTATAACTTTATTACTAGAACTACATAATAAACAATTTATGTGATATTGTTCAAGAGAAGGAGAGGGAAGAGAAGTGTTCCCTGCCTAATAATAAAGAATCGGATGATTCTAAGGAATATCATAACAATCAAGTTGATGAGGCATATATGGATGATTTTTGGGCTCCAAATTGGGGAACTTGATATGATGAAAATAAAGATGAAAGCCCCATGGAAGCCCAGGTCGATGATGATGAACCTAATGAAGTTAGGCCTTGCTTTCAAGAGGGGATGCTGAATAATGTTCTTCATGAGGATCTAGAGAATATGGACATTATTTCTTCCCCTAAGGTTGACATTCCTGGATTTTTCTACATAAGCAACGAATAATGGGATATCGATAGCCATCATTTCAACAATGACCCTATTTGTGATACTAAAAAAGAAGATGAGGTTAATATTAGTCTTCACTTTCTTTAGGATGTTATTTATAATGGTATATCTATCGATAACCTTGAGAGGGAAGATGATAATATTCCCCTATGGGAAGGAGGATGGTGGGAAGTGATTGACTGTCATTTTAGCGAAGGCCCAATCTATAATATTGATGATGACATCAATAGGGGCCTTGTTTACCCCTACCTTTGTAATGATCCTAGGAATATATTTGAGTCATCCATGAACCATTTCCTCGCCCCTTTTCATATGGTTACTAATGATGATGAGTCTTTTCCCTTACCTATGTATGATCATTGGGAAAAATAGCTCATTCACCATAATCCTTTTTGCCAACATCCTCCTTTTCCTTCCCATCATGACCTTAAGACAACCATGAAGCATGACATCATTAAAAGGGACCATGATGAGGATGCTATGCCTGAGGTGGCCCTTCATTAGAGGTTCATGAGCCTGATTGTTGAGATATCTATCTTTTGGATAAAAGAGAGGATCCAATGGAGCAAGTTGAATCCCTCTTTTCTTTCTTCATCCATGATCTTCCATATATGGTCATTTTATTTTCCCACCTCCCACACTTGTGACTTAGCACATGAGTGCCATGATTGCCATGTTTTCTCTCAAGTGCATAGCATAATATATGAAAAGGGTGGGAAATCTGATATTGATTAGATGATATGTTGGTTGCACTGGATTTATGATTACACTTCATAGTATTTGCATAGTGTAATTTTCATGTTAGAAGAGGATGCATTGCATATTGATTTTTGCATAACTAACATCATCATACCAAATTCTCAAGTAGATTAGATGCATTTAGATTAGACTTGCATTTAGAGTATATTTTATTTCTCATGTGGTTTATTATTATTTTGATGAAAACATGGGCGATCAAAGTATGTCCAAGAAAAATTCTTCCCATGTTTGTTTGTGACGTGCAGGAAAACAAGTCTATAGTCCTAGAGGATTACTGGTGTTCTCATGACCTCCCCGTTCGAGTATATGGTTCATGCACTCCACAGGGAGATCATGTCCCAGTTGGAGACAAATTTTACCCATCACTAGTGGGTGATCCCATATGATAATTGTTTTCTCCTAGATTTGTCTTCACCCAGCAACCAACAACCCTTAACAAGCACCGGTGTATCCGATATTATGCCAGATGTCTCTGATCCCTAAGCGAGTTGATGAGCCCCAGAAATGGGTAATTATATGGATTTTGCCCCTTATTTCGACTTAATCCACCATTATCATTAGTTTATTGCATGTTTTTGAATATATTTATGCTAATAGAGTGAACTGGGTTAGTCATTTTGCCATGTAGTCTAATGTGTGCTTTATGCAGATTTTTTGGTCAATTTTGGACAAAGTCAAGGGATTTATGAGCAAATGGCAGCCAAAACTCGAGGAAAACAGGGAAGAGTATTTGTAGGGGGTTGTCTCCTTCATTTACGAACCCTTTCCTCGAATCCTACATTAGCAACTCGGAGCACAAAGGTCCACATTAATGCATCCAAGGGACAACCGAGCAAGTAAAGAAGGACTGTTGTTCAACTCCAGTTTTGGGAAGCTGAGTTCCTTGATTTTAGGAGGACTGTTGGAGGACTCCATTTGTATAAATAAGGGGGCTTAGAGCCTCAGTATTTTAGCCAGTCATTAGTAGATTTTCGCACTTTTGTGTAGCATTATGTTCAGCTCATTTTCAAGTTCCTTTTTGAGAACAGTTTATGTAATGTGACTGCTATTTTTGATAATGAAGATGAAACAGTTTTTGAGCCAACACTGATCTCTTTCAGAGGGCTGATGCTCTTGGGTTAGGGCCCAACCCAAGCTTCCCAACACCTCTTACTGTGTACTTATATGTTTTTGCTTTAGTTCATGAGTTAATTTCTGTTACATAGATTCATTTTACTTCATTAGATTAGGTTGCTTTTGATGGTTTGCATAGCTGTTTTTGTTTCAGTTTCTCAAGTAGGTTAATGCAGTGACAGAATAAGATTCAAAAAGGCCAACAATAGGCCCTGATATCCTTTCTCCCTTCCTGGGACTGTGATTTGAGGTCAAGGCACTACTGCTGCCACTAAAAACACAGTTTTTTCTCTTCCATGCAACTACTAGTGTGATAACTTCATTTGGAAAGATTGATATATTGATTCAGATTTAGTTGCTTAGATCATTTCCTGTTCTTTTACTATATATCTCTCTGCATGCTTTTCTGTTCACAGGTTACTATTTAACATTTTCTGTTTGTAGGTCAGAAATTAGGTCAAGCTAGAGAAATTTCTATTTTCATAGTATAGTTAGTTCTTTATTTGATCAGTTTTTGTGAGTAGATGTGCAGATCTCTTGCAGGAAACCTCAGCTCACCATACATCCATAAAACAGTCAGCACCAACTCACTCCTCACAGAATTCCCAAGTCATTCGCGACATTTCGCCAATCTGCCCTAATTTCTACGTTTTTCTCCATGAGCTGTCCTCTAGCCATTTGAACAAATCCAACCATCACGTTCTTTCTTAATCTTCCTTGACAAGTTCTAGACACCTCAACACCTTCATCTAGCCTTCAGTTACCCTTTTCCATCATTTTTCCACCTTCAAAACTCCAAAAATAGCTCTCGGCCTCCTCCTGTAGAATTTCCTGTGAGTGATTTTTCGAAGTCCGATCGCTATGAAAGTCTTCAGAAGGGTACTAGGAGCTTCTTAAGACCTCTCCACACCTTCCTCCACCTTTTCAACAACCAAATCTACCCTCCTTCGCCACCAAACCTCTGCACAATCACAACCAGATAAATCACAAGCATAATAGTCTCACATAAAATCACTCAAAAGCACAAAAAGATGTTTTCTTCTCATTTCTTTTTAGAAGTAGCTTGAATAAATGAAATTTACCTTTTCAGTAGTCAATGGCACTCATTTCATCAGTTTTCATCTCTTTTGAGGCAAAAGTAGGGTTAGTGGGTAAATTAGCGTTTGCTAGGGTTTGCGTTACATTTAAGTTTTCCTTCTCTTTCTACAAATAGAATAGCCTCTGTAGCATTAGCTTTCTTTCATCACAGTTAAAAGCTTCTTTTGAGAACTCATAGAAGTTGGCTTGAGCTCATTAGTGATCTTGTGCCAGCTGATCAAGTGACAGCTTGCAGTAAGAGCTAGTACTTGTGCATACAACACTGTTGCTTCCAAGTTTGTTACAAACTATCGGGTTGATAAAAGTAAAGAAGGAAGCCCAGGAGTTGCAACAATATTGCTGCAATACTGGTGCTCACCATGAGTCATATGTCCCCTCATTAATATTTCTAGATCATATGTTTGAATGTGGGCCAACCAATCCTAAAGGTATGATTTTTTGTTGTGAAATTAGGTGCTTATTCTTGGTTTTCTTGAGAACACTTGGGTATGGATTATTGGGTGACTTGGAAAGAGGAAGGGCTTTGACTGTAGTCTTGTTCCCTTATCTCAACTAGGGGGTTAATTTTCAACCTTAGTCTTGTGGGATCTCCCCCACTAGATGACAACTTTAAGTGGGCACTAAGGAAACCCCAATTTTGGTAGCGTGGTCCCATTTTCCCTTTCCACATTTTTCATTCCCTTTTACGAATTACATGCCCTAATTCATCATTTTCCCCCTCTGGGTCCACAAGGCTTTGGTACTGCCCTTGGGCGAAAGCATGGAGTTGGGTTACACCTTTTGGCGAAAGAGGGCGCGTTTGGGTGGAAAAAACAATGGTTCGATCAAGCCATTTAAGCACTTGATTGAGACTTTTTTAAGCACTCGATCAAGCTCCTTTGGTGTTCAAAATGTAGCTTAATCAAGGGTTAAAAAATAACACTTGATCGAGCTATAATGCTTGATCAAGCTATAGCGCTTGATCGAGCTTTAAGGCTTGATCGAACCCTTTTTTTTAATATATACCACTGATGCAATTTGTGTGCACCATTTTCATATACCGTGGGAGCTCAACTGAGAGTTTGAAAGTAGCTCGACCAAGATTATTGGAGCTCGACCAAGAGTTTGGAAGTAACTCACCAACCACCCTGCTAACATCGCAGAGGCTCAAATGAAGGTAGATACTCTGTCCTTTGTCGTTCTTATTTTTTTTTTTTTGCAAAATGTAACAAATTAATTTAAGAAAAAAAACAACCATGTACAAAAAGCATGAAAACCAATTAATTAAAAGAGAAAACAACCATACAAAAACCACAAAAAAAAACCTTTCAAAAAAGCTTAAAAAATCACAAAACCAACCAAGAAAATTATAAAAAAAAACACTTCAAAATTAATTAGAAAACCACAAAACCAACCTAGAAAACCATCAACAAAACCCTTCAAAACAACCTAGAAAACACTTCGAAACCATATTTTTTTTTTTTATAATTTAGGTTTTAAATTTGTTTCTTACTTGCAATGTTTTGTATATTAAATGAATATTTTCTAATTTTGAATGGTAAACCATTTTTTTTCGAATTATTTTAGGTTTTAATTTGTTTTTCTTTAGGAATTTTGGGAAATAAATTTTCAATATATATATATATATATATTTAATTTTTGTTATTTAAAATGTATTTTAAATTTCTAGCAAATTTGACAGAAAATATAAGTGAAAAAACTCCAAAACAAAAAACAACGAAGCTATAACCAATAAATGAGTAAATTAAGAACTTGAAATTGACATGATGAATAAGGTTGCTCGTAGTGAACCTCTCTTTGTAAAATAAGAAATTTTGTTTTATTTTATTATTTTAAATTTAAATTAATTTATATTTTAAATATTTTTTAATAATAAATATAGTACGATTCTAATTTTAAAAATAAAATATTAAATTTTAAGTTAAAAATCTATAAAGAAAAAATATATATATACAACATATCCATAACTATAGTTTATAACATAATTACTATATAATTATATATATTTAACTAAAGTATAACTTACTTATAACATATCTCACTCTCTCTCTCTCTCTCTCTCTTTCTCTCACACACACACACATATATAACATAACATAGTTCAATAACAATTTAGTTCATAACATAAAATTTTATAATTATTTAACATGTACAACATACAATTATTTAACATAACACACATATATAACATCATGTAACATAATTATAACTATTTCATAACTATGTAACTATATAATTAATTAATATAACTGTATATTTTTAACTAGATTAAAGTTATATAACACATCACATAAATAACTATATTGTAGTTCTATATATATTATTTATAACATAACATAAAATATCTATATATATATATATATATATATATAAAACACATAGTGTAATATGTATATTCTGCATAACTATAACATTTAACATAACAGATATATATATATATATATATATCTATATATATATATATATATATAACTTGTTATTTAACATTTAACATATCATGAAATTATATAGCACATGTATATATATAACATAACATGTAACTATAATTAGATAGTTCATAACATAATTATATAATTGGATATATAATTACTAATATATATATGTATATATATTAGTAATTATATATCCAATTATATAATTATGTCACTGATAGATACATTAAATCCATCATGAAAAGTGCATTTGGTCTAGCGAATAAAAACATTTAGTCTCTTTTTTAATTTGCACCATATTGTTTTATTATGTAGTGTGTTGTATGTAACACTCTCTTCCCACATTTACCGAGGTTACCAACTTGCTAGGGTAAACATGTGACAAATAGTTACTATGATATGATTCAACCTCCTAGATCCACTTAAGGAAGTGGAACCAATGGACCAACACTTTAAAGACTTCCTTTAGGAGCTACAAAAACTTTAGAAGGCAACCAACCCCTCCAGGTGTCCAACTCCTAAGAGAACTCGCTTCTTCACTGAGCTAGACCCCCAATCTCTCCCATAACAAGCCTTCCATGCGACTGAGACCCTCAAGTCGCTCCCACGACAAGGCATCCATGTGACTGTGACCTTTTCTAGGCAGTTTTGTGCCAGGAACTCTGAATTCTGAGCCACTTTTTTAGGGCTAGGACTTAGGTCTCTACCCAAAACTTCATGAAACTTCCAAAAATGATAAATAATATTGATGCAAGGCTACTAATACAAAAACTTGAACAAGGAATTTACCTGACCCCTAACAACCATGACAAACATTCAGTCAAAAACATCATGAACATGCAATATATAGGTCATAAAAACATATTTGAACATAGGAACCTCATACTTATCTGAGATTCATCAAGAATGTCTGATGCCCTCTCACAATAGCTGCATTATCATCTATTAGGTCATACATTCATTAAAATTTCATTTACTAATAAAAACATGATGAGAGCCATAACCAAAGTTTGTCATAAAACATGCTTATAACCAACAAAATAACAATGACAGAACAACCATTAAAGCCACATAATAACAAATAAATTTATGCATAAAACACAAGAGGAAAGATATTTTATTAAAATATGTAAAAGCCGACCAAGCTAGGGAATTCCACGTACCACTCGACCATAGATTGGGCTAAACTAAATATTTCTTTCATCTAATCACCCCCATGCCATATCTAATAATGAATGTGGGACTCACAACCAAACCAATCAAGGCTTCCTTAGGCTTTACCTTGTATCCCACCAAGGGATTCCTAGGCCCAAACAATAAAAATACACTATTGGATTTACCACAATATCGCCATATACTAGTTAAGGGATTGCTAGGCCCTAAACAAGCATGGATGCCTCCAAATATATCCACCTAAACCATGAGGAATTTATCCATCTCCACCATCTAGGTTTTACCGTGTATCCCACCATTACTAGTCAAGGGATTCCTAGGACCAATGAGGACATTCAAAACTAGGCTTTACCGTGTATCTCGCCATTACCGGTTAAGGGATTCCTAGGCCTTCTGATTTTTCGTGAGACCACCCTACTCAGTTTTGAAACCATCTGGAAATCCAACTCAACTAAGTAAAAGAACCCCATCACACCATGACTATCCAGAAATGGAAAGACAAGGTTGAAAACCACTATGACACTTGGAAAAACCCATGCCAATGACAACACGAGAACTAAATACACACATGCATATACCATGCATGCCAAAGATAGCAATGGAATCACACATGCAACTCGAGACCTACAAGTAATCTCGTTGTAGCTGCTTGATCCCAATCTTCCTTGCTTTATATTTGCTTACATTTTTCTTTCTTGCCCTTCCTTTGCCTTCCTTCCTCCCATGCTAAAGTGCTCCAATAATACTCTAAGTATGTGAGAGTATGAGAGAGTAGAGAGAATAGAGAGAGATATCCAAAACTAAACTGACAAAATGTTGTGAATTGATCCTTAGAATCTTTTTTTATCAATGAGGCAACTATTTTCTTCAATTTCCATTATTTTTCTTTTATTTTCCTCCTCACATGCAACCTATGACCTTTAAGCTTCCTTTTCTCCTATTTTCCATTATTTTCATAAATAAAATGCCAATTAATGCCACTTATCTTTCCAAAGCATTTTCCAATGCCTTTTCCAATTTCCTTAGCCATAATAAACCAAATTAACACCCACACTTGTATGTTTTGCCCAACATTCAGCTTAGAATAAATTTCCCATGACCTTATTCTTATTTTTCCTTTATTAAATTTATGAAGGATTTTTAATGACACCTACAACCAACAAGACCGTTGAAAATCAAAACATACTACCCATGGAGATTTATAACTTAGCACAATGGAGTATTTACAATGATCAACATGCTAAAAAGAAAACCAACATGACAAACATAACAACATGACAACCATACTACTTATTGGAGATTTATAACACAACTCATGGTAGTACTTACATCCATATACACATATACATATACCAAAACATATACCAAAAAACATCCAATCAAAAAACGAATAGAGAAGGATACATAACCAACATATGATCATCCATCTCCCATGTAGCTTGATTAGGTCCAAAGTGCTTCCACTGCAGTTTAACCTATTCGATTGCTTAGTTCCAGAGCATGAGCATATTTCTATGAAAAATACACTGAGGTTTCGACTGGAATTCTCCTTTCGGATCTACCTGCAATACAAACCTATCAATAACATGATCAACATACTTTACATATCTTTTAAGCAATGAAACGTGGAAAACATAATGGAATTTCACTATTGGAGGAAGGTAAATCTGTAGGCAACTGGTTCAATCCTCTCAAGGATCTTGAAAGGCGCATAATACCGAGGTGCTAACTTCACACATGACCCGATCCTCAAGGATCTCTTCTTGGGCTTGATGCGCAAGTACACATGTTACCCAAACTAAAACTCCTTAAACAACCTATGCTGATCTGCATAACATTTCCCCCTGTCCTCTGATGCCTTAAGATTCTTCTTAATAACCTACATTTCCTATTCCATCTCTGCCAACATGTCTGATCCTATAAACACCCTATTCATTGGATCCCTCCAACTAATGGGAGTATTAGAAATCCCCCCATAAAGTGCCTCAAAGAGACTCATCCTCAGTGACTCTTGATACCCATTGTTGTAAACAAACTCTACCAGTGGAATATACTCTTCCCACTTTCGCTGCTAATGAATGACGTACATTCTCAACATGTCCTCTAGAATCCTTTTGACTCTCTCCATGTGTCCATCTATCTATTGATGGTAAGCTGTGCCGAAAGCCCAATTTGTCCCCAAACTTGCAAGCAATTCTTTCTAGAACCTAGAAGTGAACTTATCATCCCTGTCTGATACAATATTCTTTGGTACACCATGCAACCTCACTATATATCTAATGAAGACCCATGCTAGATCACTAGATGAATATGTAGATTTCGCCAGAATGAAGTGTTCTACCTTGGTGAACCTGTCCACGACAACCATGATGGAATCATGCTGTCTAGATGTGCTCAACAAAACTATAATGAAGTCCATGGAGATGACCTCCCATTTCCACTCTAGAATCGGGATTGACTATAGTAATCCACTTGGATGCTTACACTCTTCTTTTACTTGTTGATAATCCAAACATCTAGCCACAAACTCTACCACTTCCTTCTTTAGATTCATCCAATAGTAGAACTTCTTCACCGCTGTCAATGTCTTTTGATATCCTGGATGACCTAAATACAATTTAGCATGAAATTGCCTCAAGATAAGCTTCTTGAGATCACTATTGTCCGACACATAGATCCTATCCCTAAATCTGATCAAATCATCTGTTGTAAGACGATAGTCCACATCCTATTCACCTGTACCCTATTGTAGCCTATGCCTAAGCTCCATGTACCTCTCATTATGTTTTCCTCTCTTTAAGATCCGATCTTGTAGATCTGTAACATATGAACTCATAGCTGCAATGTGATTTTCCTGAATTCTTTTGCTAAGGGCATCTGTAACCATGTTCTCTTTCCCTTTAATGTACCTTATTTCAAATTGAAACTCATCGTGGGAAACCATCTAGATTTCCTGACATTCAGATTCAGTTGGTCAAACAAGTATCTCAATCCACTATGATCACTCATTAGTACAAATCTCCTTCCAAGAAGATAGTGCCTCCACATCGTCAATGCATAGATTGTCGCTGCCAACTCAAGATCATGTGTAACATAATTCTACGCGTGTTCATTCAATTGCCTTAATTCATAGCACAGTACTTGTCCTTCGTGCATAAGGAATCCACCAAGTCCTCTTTTGCAAGCATCTGTACACAACACAAACTCTTTATCCAGATCTACAATCTTAAGAAAGTCTATAACATTTGTCAACAACTGTTTCAATTGCTTAAAACTAGTTGCACATTTCTCCGTCCATTCAAACTTCTTACCTTTTCTTTGCAATGATGTAATAGGATATGCAATGCATGAGAAGTTCCAAATGAACCTCCTATAGTAACCTGTTAACCCCATGAATGACCTTACCTCATCCACATTCCTAGGAGCTACCCATTCCATGATAGCTCTTGTCTTTTCTAGATCCATTTCTATGCCTTCTTTAGAAACAACATGCCCCAAGTAATGTACCTCTGTTTGAAACAAACTGCATTTTCTAAGGTTGGCATACAACTAATTTTCTCTTATAAATCTCAACAATACTGCTAAGTGTTCATCATGCTCTTCCTCATTCATAGAATATATCAATATATCACCAATGAACACAATAACAAACTTGTTCAGATAAGGATGCAACACACTATTCATCAAGCACATAAAAGTAGCTAGAGCATTAGTTAGACCACAAGGAACCACAAAAAACTCATAATTCCCATATCTGGTCCTGAAAGAAGTCTTGTAGATGTTCTCTTCTTTGATGCGTACCTAATGATACCCTAATCTTAAATCAATCTTTGAGAACACTACTACTCCCTTCAATTGATCAAACAAGTTGTCAATCCTTGACAAAAAATACCTGTTCTTGATGGTTACCTTCTTCAACTGCCTGTAAACAATGCATAACCTGAGAGTACCATCCTTCTTCTTCACAACAATATTGGTGTGCCCCAAGATGATAGACTTGGCCTAATGTATCCCTTGTCAAGCATTTTGTTCAACTGCAACTTCATCTCTACTAACTCTGGTGTACTCATCCCGTATGGTACCTTTGATGTTGGTGCTTCCCCTGGTACCAACTCAATGGAAACATCCAATTCTCTATGAGGTGAAAACTCTGAAATATCTACAGGAAAAGCATCCTGAAACTGCTGTAAAACTGGGTACCTACTCAATACCTTTGCATCCTCAACATCCTTAACTCTATCACTAGAAATATGCACTACAAATAACACACACCCTTTTCCACGACTGCGCTTTGCCTGCATAGTTGTAACCATTGTTGAGACAGTTTAATCACTTTTTAATTTGACTGAACCACAATCATTTAATTGTCAACTAGGGTAAGTCTTTTTATTTCAAAGGTGTCTGCACTGTCTGTGCTGATACATAACAACCAGGGAAAGAAATGAAAGAAATGTCATTGAACACAATTGCAGAACTTAAAGAACTCATGCAGAAATTAAAAAGACATTCTACAGGAATGAAATCCACTCATCACACTTCATGTTTTTCTCAAAGAACAGGCGTGCCACACATTATTAATGAAAATGCATCAACTGATTAAATATTGTAGTTCTAGCCAATCCTGTGTAACAACATATAATCAAATTTGAAAACATAAGTGCATCTATGCTACAATTTATACAACGACAGTAATAAATCCACACTTAAAAGAAAGAAAAACAATTAATCTACTACTGCTGCAATCCCTGCTAAAGAGGAGGGCCCTTCCTCCCTAGCAGGGTGCAGGGATAGAATGAAAACTAGTTAAAAACTCAACATGAGATCTGTGTAAACATCACCAGATGTGTTATGTATTAGAAAATGACTGAAAGTTACAAGATTAAAATGCCAATATTGTTCCTGTGTTTCCATCCATTAAATTCATGGAACTGAACCCTTTTATAAATTTTTACAAGCCCTAGAAATTAGAGAACAGACCAGTCATGAGAATCTCGTGATTCTCATGCTGATCAATATTAAGAGTAAAATAGAAATTGTTACAAATAATTTCCAAATAAAAGACCTATCAAAATTACACCTTCTACAAACATAATTGCTTAGATCCTTTAACCACCTGTAGATAATTGAATGATTCTCAAAAACTATCTTTTAAGACAACAACCACTGTCCTTGGTAGTTGCAGTGTAACAACATTCTCACGATTCAACAACAAATTCGAGGTGTAACACCAAAATTTCAGAATGTAACAACAAATATTTAGAGTGTAACAAAAAGTAACAACAATAGCTATTCATACCTTAGTCCTTAGTATATGGGCAACACCTGAAACAAAAATAACTAGAAGACCTTTTCCACAATTACCCTGGTTAGTCATCCCAAAAAGACATCACTTCGTTCGATATTTAACAAAAAATGGAAAAATAATATGTTGGAGAAAGGATTTCTCTTATAACCAGGGAAAGTGGTATTTGTGATATAAATTTCATAGGTTTAAAAAGAAAATGATCAAAAATAGGGAAAGAGGTGTCTAAGAGATGGTCAAAAATTGCACCCAACAACCATTCTGACTGATGTAACTTTCTTCTTACCGTGCAATATTCTTTATTCTCCATTTTCATCCAAGAATTCAATGGCCTTTTCATAACAATCCACCTTGGTCCTACGAAGATACAACCAGTCCATACTTAAAAGCATACTATACGATCCCAACGGAATCACATTCAAATGCACTGATGTAGGCATACCATTCAACTCAAATGCACAAGCTCTTACCCAATGATGAACACTTTTCTTTGTACCTGTAACCAACTGCATTAACCAAGATTCTACATGAACTTCTTTATTCAAACCACATTTATCCACCAAGTTAGGATTAACATAACTATAATTAGATCAAGGGTCAGTAAAAATAGAAACAACTTGATCACAAGTCTTATCATCCATCTCAATAATAGATGCCTGGTGATCTGTCTGCCTATTATCTAATGCTACATAGATCCATGGAATACTTTGCCCAACATCCTTGACTATCTACACTTCATGTGTGCTATAAATATGAGGCCTACCATCATGATACTATAGGCAATCTCTTTTGAGATGCTCCTTGCCACATATCCAACACTGCGACTGTCCCTTACCATCACCTTTATTCTTCTACCCTCTAGGCTGTGACCTGTGTCCCTATCCAACTACATTAAACTTCTTGTAAGGAAAAACATTCTCTTTTTCACCTGCATTCTAGGGTATTGTTTGCTTCGACTTCCATTTACATTTAGTCTTATCTTTCCCCTTCCAACCTTGCTGAGATTCTGTCTTACGCTTTGATTGCTCATAACAGTGCTTCAACTTCCCATTGACTTCTTCAAGTGACTGAGGCTCGTCATACTCATTCCGATCTTTAAATGTTAATGGTAATCCACTGAAAAATCTCCAAACTTTGGCTTTGTAATATTTAAGATACAATACATACCTCAACAACTCCAGGAACTTGGCCATATATATCTCATCCGTGATCGATCCCATCTTTAGCTCATATAACTCCTTAGCTTTATTGTCATAGTACCTCTCTAACAAATATTTATTACTGAAAAGTCTCTTGAATTCATACCAACTCAACTCTTCTGTCCTGATGTCTCTAACCCACTTCACATATTCCCACCATATGTATGCTTTCCCTTTGAGGATGAATATAACTATTCTAGCCTTCATGTTCTCTATGTAATCATGCAACTCAAAGAACTTCTTCATCCCAAGTAACCATGCCTCTACATCTTCTGGTTTCTTCAAATCTCCATTAAAGGCAGGTCGGTTGGATTTCTTGAACTCATCTAGAAAATATCCCTTGTCATTCCTCCTATAAGGATGATAACGATGATGACCATGGTACATTTTGGAACCAAAACTAAAACCTCTCCTATTCGGCGTATCCAAGAACCTACCAGCTCTGGTCGTGTCATCCCTGTCCGACATGTTCCCACCATGAAAGATACTGCCATATTCCCCATTAGTACTATCCTCCTGCCCATGACTGATCCTAAGAGGTCCCTGTCTCTACAAAATCTAACAAAATATGAAGGATAACTACATTAACCTCTGCTTGTTTCTCCACCTCCTGAATGATTCTATCGTTATCTGCTTTACAAATTCTTATTTCTGCCTTCAAAACTATCAATGTGTTTGCTATGTTAGGAGAGTACCCATCACCATGCGGCTTATCCGATCTATAGGGAGAATGTCGTGAACTACAGTCTACCATCTTGCTAGTCATCTTTGATCTTCTTCCTACAAGTATACGATGTCAGCTAAACCAAAATATAAAGATAATCAACATCTCGTATGCAAGATCAACCCAATTAGTGCAATACATGTATAAACATAATCATATCAATATATATACATCATTTCAACCATTATCCACTTACCATGCATGAATATATGATAACCATGAAAATGCATGCATAACAACATATAGACATTGACATGCATGACAAATGCATAACTTCCATGCACTCATGATGACCACATCCAACAACAGTCACTGTCATCTTCCACATGGTGACACACTTGCAACAATGACCACCACCATGCATACACAACAAGCACATAGACCACAAGAATAAAGAACACATATGCAACCGACATTTATGCATGACAAACACATTATGCCCATTCATTCCAAGGGGTGAACCATGCTCTGATACCACTATATAACACCCTCCTCCCACATTTACCTAGGTTACTGGTTTGCGAGTGTAAACATGCGATAAAGAGTTACTATGATATGATTCGACCTCCTAGATCACCTTAAGGAAGTGGAACCAACAGATAAACAATTTAAGTACCTCCCTCAGGAGCTACAGAACCTTCAAGAGCCAACCAACCCCTCCAGGTGTCCAACCCCTGAGAGAACTTGCTTCTTGATTGAACTAGACCCCTAGTCACTACCATAACAAGCCTTCCATGTGACTGAGGCGCTCCAGTCACTCCCAAAGCAAGGCATCCATTCCACTATGGCCTTTTCTAGGAAGTTATGTGCTAGTGACTCTGAATTCTAAGCCACGTTTTGAGGGCCAAGACTTAGGTCTCTACCCAGAACTTCGTGAAACTTATAGAAATGTTAAATAACATTCAGACAAGGCTAATAATAAAAAACCTTGAACAAGGACTTAACCTGACCCCTAACAACCATGACAGGGATTTCGTCAAACACATCATGAAAATGTAATCTATAGGTCATAACAAAAAATCTGAACATAGGGACCTCGTACTTATCTGAGATTCATCAATAAGGTTTGATTCCCTCTCAAAATAGTTCCATTATCATCTATTAGGTCATACATTAATTAAAATTTCATTTACTAATAAAAACATGATGAGAGCCATAACCAAAGTCTACATAAACCATGCTTATAACCAGAAGAATACAAATGATAGTACGACCATTAACACCACATAATAATAAGTACATTTACACATAAAACAAAATAGGAAATAGATCTTATTAACATATGCAAAAGCCAACCAAGATAGGGACTTCCGTGTACCACCCGACCATAAATTGGGCTGAACTAAATGTTTCTTTCAACCAATGACCCCTGTGCCATATTCTAAGCATGAATGTGGGACTCACAAAAAAATCAATCAAAGCTTCCTCAGGGTTTACCATGTATCCCTCCAAGGGATTCCTAGTCCCAACAATAAACATACACTACAGGCTTTACCGCAATCCCTTCATATATTGGTCAAGGGATCACTAAGCCCTAAACAAGCATGGATGCCTCTAGATCTCTCCACTCAAACCATGAGGAATTTATCTGTGTCCACCGTTTAGGATTTACTGTGTATCCCACCATTATCAGTCAAGGGATTCCTAGGCATAACGAGGTTATTCACAACCAGGATTTACTTTGTATCCTACCATTACTAGTCAAGGGATTCCTAGGCCTTGTGATTTTTCCTGAGACCACCACACTCAGTTTTGAAACCATCTGGAAATCCAACTCAACCAAGTAAAAGAACCCCATCAAACCATGGCTATCCGGAAATGGAAATGCAAGGTAAAAACCACTCTCACAACTGGAAAAATCCATGCCCATGACAACAAGAAAACCAAATACACATGCATATACCATGCATACCAAAGATAGCCAGGAAAGCATACATGCAACTTGATACCTACAAGTAATCCCGTTGTAGTTTCTTGATCCTGCTCTTCCTTGCTTGATATTTTCTTCCATTTTTCTTTCTTGTCCTTCCTTTTCCTTCCTTCCTCCAATGCTAAAGTGCTCCAAGAATACTCTAAGTGTGTGAGAGTATGAGAGAGTAGAGAGAATATAGAGAGAGCTCCAAAAATGAACTAACAAAAGGTTGTGAACTTATCCTCAGAAGCCTTTCTACAATCAAGCCTGTATTTTCTTCAATTTACATTATTTTTCCTTCATTTTCCTCCTCACATGCAACATGTGACCTTTCACCTTCCTTTTATCCTATTTTCCCTTATTTTCATAAATAAAATGTCAATTAATGCCACTTGCTTTTCCAAATCCTTTTCCATTTCCTTAGCCAAAATAAACCAAATGAACACCCACACTAGGATGTTTTTCCCAACATTCAACTTATAATAAGTTTCCCATGACCTTGGTCTTATCTTTGTTTTATTAACTTTATTACATGGATTTTTAACCCGAGGCTGTTACATTGTACAAGAAACATTGTCTTCATGTGCTTGCACCTAGTACATGTTAGGTGTAAAAGTTAAACATTAAAAACATAAAGTCTATTGTAGTATTTGGTTGGCATGAATTTTTATTAGTTTTGTAAATAGGCTTATTTCAAATTTTACATATATATTTACATATTTATGGGCTATGAATAAAATGCATTATTTAGAAACAAGAAATAGTGTAAGGGTAGATTTGATCACTTCTTTCGATTGTGTTTACATGGAAATCAATGCACTTTGGTTGATAAATTATCAAAACTTGGACTCTAAAGTTGAGGACTTCAGGCTAGATTATTTTGCTTGAGTTTAGAAATGGTTTTCTTGTCAATTTTTTTCTTGTATTAGTTTATATGTATTATATGTAATATGTTGAGGCATCCCTTATATGTGCTCCAATTGGAAGCCATCGTAGTGCAAGAGGTTGTGTTATACATGGCCGGGCCCGTGATAGATCGTGTAGCCCACCGAGAGTTCATGTTTCGCTCATAGATCATGCCTTTGACGCCAGTCAAAGTGCGAGAGGAAGTATTTCCGTCTATGTTGATGAACATGCTACATCTAGTGGACCTTCTTTGTCCATTTCAAGTACACCTCCTACATTTTAAAATCCTCATTAAACGTTATGTGTTTATGTCATGGGATTGTATTTAATTTTTAAACTGTCTTCAAATGATGTGTTTGAATTTAATGTATATGTTATTATGCTTATAGTTTGTTAATTATATATATGTTAAATTATGTTTATGATTTACAAGTCCTCAATAGGCCGAAGCTGAGGATCAGAGTGCAACATCGATCCCTTCGTGGGATGATGCTACAACTCATATCACATTAGAGGGTGTTACGACCCGTCATATGTGGACAAAACAAAGATAGAGAATATCCCTTCCAATTCACCAACTCATATTGTATTGTCTTTGATGTTAGATAACATGACTAGGTTGATTGAGACATGCCAGAGGTCAGGCCCACATAGACATATATTACAGTTCATACATAGGGTCAGGTGGCATCAGGTTAGAGGCCTAGATTCTTGGGAGGTGGTGAAAGAGGCCACCAAGGACATTCATGTTTGTGGGGAGTTGTTCGACATCCATCCAGATCTCCCTACTAGACATAAAGGTCTGATCTCACTGGAATATTTTAGTAATTTTCATGCAACCCCTTTCATGTATGATAGATTCCTTGGAGATTGGGGCAAGTTCTCCAACCATGACCAGCTCGCCATTTATTTTGCTAAGCATTGATATGCTGAGTTTGTGTTACATATGAGGTCAGATTACAATGATACTAGATCTAATTTTTATGGTACCAGCATGGGACATACCTATGTGTGCAAGGGGGCTAGTAGGGACCCTGGGCATGTACCACCACCTCAGAGATTCTTGCCACTACCGTCTCAGATCTTGGTATTACCTGTAGAAATTCCTTGTAGATTCAAAATGCAGATTGTAATACGCTAAAATAATTGACTTGAATATACTCTACTCATCAACAGAAACAATAATTGATCGATGAATCATGAAGCATAAAAGAGAAAGAATTCAATCACACATAACACAATAATTTTCTTGGGAAAGCCACAGCTAAAAACCCCTTCTATTTGTATATTGCATTAATCAGAAAATTTGAGAAGATTACAATGCTTTGCTCAAGCCTGAGCAATCTTTGTACTATCTTAATCTATCTTATTGCTTCACAAACCAACTCAAGCCAATACTTAGCCAATTATGCTACCTTCCAAGCTCCTATTTACTTGCATTATTTCCTAGGGAATTATCCCATATTTAATTGGGAAATTCTACAAATATGAATTGTGCAATCCTCATAGGCCTTCCTCTCATTGCATGCACCATCGGTTTAATTTAGACGATTTTACAAGTGATAATACACTGTCCCTAAACTCTAATATCAACTAGGTATTTCTCTGATATGACATGCATGAGTTAATTATGAGTGAATTTTCAGTTTACTAGTTGAGCAGTGCTAGTTACACCCGACTACTGCAGATTACACCCCACTACTATATCTCCCACTAATTCCTCCATCAGTTGGAACTAGTTTAACTGAATTTAACTCAGTTAAACTGAATTAAATAATTACAACTCAAAAGAACTCAACTAGGACTCCTAAAAAGTAGGAGACACTCTACATGGCTCAAGTTAGACCCTCAACGCAAATTAACTGAGCCAACTAAGTCAAATTAACTTAGTTAACTATTACAAGTTGTCATGAGATGTGGAATTACAATTTAATTCCTAATTTAATTTGTCCTTAACTGAGCCAACTAAGTCAAATTAACTTAGTTAACTATTACAAGTTGTCATGAGATGTGGAATTACAATTTAATTCCTAATTTAATTCAAGGAAAAATTAAATTAGGATCTTTCTTGATGACATTTTTAACATTTCTTGTAGCTATTTTAAAAATTATCGATAGAGCTATAGGAGCTATTGCAGCTCCGTGGTGAGACGTGGGAGATTGTTATAGACAACATGCATACATCATTGGCTAGTGCGTGTGTTGCATTGGATGGAGAGATTAGGAGACCACCACCACTGACTCGTGACCCACCAATGCCCTTACACGCTAATGCATTTCTCGTGAGTTTACCCTTTGACCAACTTTTGACACATACATGTATGTATTGTGACACTATTCAGGAGACTTAGAGGGTGCATGGTCTACATGCCACATACCAGGTAAATATATATACGAAACTTTTGACTCTTATTGTCAAATTATGCATAATTATTTATATTAAAATTTCTAGTTCATATTAGATTGCATTTATATTAATAAGTTCATGATAACATGTAGACACATCCCAACTACATGGATGAGTTTAAGAGGTCATCCAAGGGGGAAGTTGATCAGTCAGGGCATCCTCGACTAGAGCATGTTTCCATGGATTCTCTTCCACCTCCACCTCCACCTTATATGTTCTTTAATGTGGAAGAGAGTCGGTATGTACAACCACATGGACCAATAATTGAGGTAAACTTTTTTATTCCTAAGATTTCAACATTTTTTTTTAAGTAAATTAAATATGCTAATTAATTTGTAGACTAATTATAATTTTTCCTTGCCATTGTGTACACAGGCCCATATGCAAGGTATCATTGATTCCACTGTTATGTGGAGACATAAGTGGGATGCTCGATTTAGAGGCACTGATGATGTGGGTCCATCAATGCAAGCCTCAATAATTGAGCCACAAGCAGGGGAGCACCAAACCCATATTTGTGATCAAACCCCATCCTATATTAATTTCATTTAGACTTGAATGAGGTTAGTAGATTCATGTATATGTAATTAAAAATGTGGTTCAATATCATTTATTTCTATATTGTTTATTTTGTACAAATATTGATATAATTAGTTCGAATTTGAATGTGTTATATTGCAGTACTAGCTTATTGACACTTACTTTGCACGACAAAACTCACATAGGAGTTCTGGTGGAACTTAGAGTGTTATGGTTTGTATATTTTCAGGCTCATTTCATAGGGATATTCACATGTGTGATACAAACATTGTATATTTTCAAACATGGATAGTTTATGGATGTACATCATGAACATTATTTTAGTTTGTGGATGTTTATTATTTCAGTTTATGGATGTTCATGTGATATTTGTATATATTTTCATATGGATAGTTTATTGATACATGTATTCACTATTTCAGTTTATGGATTTGTATTAATCTTGTTTATGGATGCTCATTAATTTTTGAAGTTTAAATGGATTTGTTAAAATTATTCGCTAATTTAATAATTTTTCTATATATTATAACTTTTATTAGTAAAATATATGTTTAATTTTGATTTTTAGTTTCATAGACTAAGAAAATAAGTACAATCTTAAGTTATGATGCAAGTCACTTTGATACTTAAAATGAACTAAAATATATCATGTATCAATTTAATATTGAACACGGAAATAATTCCAATCATGCTTCATATTGGCTTGTAGAAAGTGTCTTTTAGTGCAATCAACATGTATGTTATTACAATTCATTTTTAAAAATAAATTATTTGAATTATATATATATATATATATATATATATATATATATATATATATATATATATATATATATATATATATATATAGATATATGATTTTTTTTGTGACCCACCCATATTCTATTGCATGGACAACATTTTTAAGTATTTCAATTCAATTTCTTATCTCAAGGTTCAATTAAACAACAAAAATATGATTGAAATAAGTTTTATTCAATCTATTTTGCAAGAAATCAAATAGGATTAGAAATCAACATATGTACACTAGAATCAATGCATCTAGTGCAAGCAATTTTCTTCCCTTTCTCTCCCCCCTCCATTTATATCGATATCTCCCTCTATATCTCCTTTTTGTCTCTCTATCTCACCCCCAATAAACACGCACTCTCCCTCCCTCCCTGCCTCTATCTCTCTCTTCTTCCCTCTCTCCCTCTTCCATCTATATCTCCATCTCCCTTCGTCTCTCCTTCTTCATCTCTCTATATCACCTCACAAACATACACAGTGTTTCTCCATATATATCTATATCTCCCTCTCTCTCCCTCTCCCTCTCTCTCTCTCTCTTCCCTTCTCTCCCTCTATCTACCCTTCTATCTATCTTCCCTTCTACTCTCCTCTCTCCCTCTCTCTCTATGTCCCTTGTCACTCTCTCTCTCTCTCTCTCCCTCTCCCTTGCCACTCCCTTTCTCTATCTCTTCACCTTTATCTATTTATATGTCTTTCTTCATACCTCCCTCTCTCTCCCCCTCCAACTCCATCTCTCTCTCTCGCTCAAGTCCTCTCTCTCTTCCTTTCTCTCCCACCTCCATTTGTCTCTCCCCCCATGTCACTCACTCACTCACTCACTCTCTCTCTCTCAAGCTTTGTCCTGAAACTCTATTGACTATTTCCCTCCCTCTCTCATTCTCTCTCCCCCTTCTATTCATCTAGAGTCCTTCTTTGTCTTTCTATCTCATCCCAAAACATACACACTCTCTCTCCATCTCTCCTCTCTCTCTCTCTCTCTCTCAAACTTTGTCCTGCAACTCTGTTGACTATCTCCCTCCCTCTCTCATTCTCTCCCCCCCTTATATTCATCTAGAGTCCTTTGTCTTTCTATCTCATCCCAAAACATACTCTCTCTCTCTCTCTCTCTCTCTCTCTCTCTCTCTCGATATATATATATATATATATATATATATATATATATATATATATATATATATATATATATATATATATATATATATATATATATATATATATATATATTTCTTGAACTTCTTCCTTCCCTATATTTTCCTCCAACTTCATCTCTCGAGCTCCCTCTCTTTGCCAGAGACTCTCTCCCCCTGTCCCTCTCTCCTTCTTTGTGCCCCCTCTCTCTCTTGTACCCTTGTCTCTCACTCCCTTTCACTATATTTCAAAAATTTTAAAATACTTTGACGATTAAAATATTATGTTTAATTATTTTTGATGCCGCACATCATTTTTTATTTAGTTATATAATACATATTTAAAATGAAAGATTTCAAATGTGTGTTGTACATTCACCTGGAGGGAAAATGATAATTTTCCATGGAAATATTATCTAAAATTTCCCAAAATATTAATGTTCCAACTACCTTCATCAAAGATACATAAAGTGCTTCATGTCTTCCAATTGAAACTGTTTAGGTTTTATTTCTTTAAAGGTAGCTTTAGGTTATGATTACTTCAGGATTTTAAAAATATTATATATTTTATTATGTTAGATTTATAAAAAATTAGGTTAAATAAAATTAACATCTATTGAGTTAGCTTGTATGACTCTTTTTGTGTTAATGACTCTTTTGTTGACACCTATGGTATATTTCAACCACATTTATTAATGTGGTTGTGCTAGTATCTATTATAACATAAGAAATTTTATATTATATTAAAGTTAATAATATTATATTAATCCAAAAGTAATAAATTTAATATTAACATTGAAATATATTAATATTAAAATTTTATATTAATATCATTTCATCATTTAATTTAATAACAATAACAATATTATTTTAATATTAATATTAAATTTAATAAGCTTTTTACATGACATTATAACAAAAATTCTAGTTGGATTTGGAATTTTAAAATGAGGTAAAAGTTCAATATTAGACAATAAAGATTTTTTTATAGAGGCACGGTCGAGCTACATAACTCAAGCCAGCCGTAATGCTCGATCGAGCCATATTGCTTGATCGAGCCCTTGTTAGCCATGTAAATGACTCGATCGAGGGTTTACGAAACACTTGATCGAGCTATTTAAATTTGAAATTTAGGTGCTCGATTGAGCACTTTAATTGCTTGATCAAGCCTCTTAAGTCCTAAAATCAGCAATTTCAGCACCCCTTTTGCAAAAAATTTTGCAACTCCATTTCGTACCCTAGCAGACTTAGGTCTAACTTTTTCCTTAGGTGGTAGAGTCGATCACGTTGGATTCATAAAGGAATCCTCTATCCAATGGCATATGAGTTTGACATTTTAAAATTCATATGATATTTTTGAACTAATTTCTTTTAAACATAATGTTTGAAATTTTTTTGAACTATTTTAAAGAGGTTGAATAAAAAATCAATATCGTAAAATATACAAAACAAAAAAATTTCAAAAAATACCACTATCTTCGTTTATGAGTCCTCTTCAAAAGGGTACTTTTGGTTTTTCAATTTATTTAAATAGTTGAAAAAAACCTTACGTGAACACGTGTTTGCAAAATGCAATTAAAATATTACTTCGCCAACTTCGAAAAATAATAAAAAATATATTTTTGCATAAAAAAATAATATGAAAAACTTATCTCTCTTCGTGTAGATCATGCTCATATATATATATATATATATATATATATATATATATATATATATATATATATTTAAATTACACATTTTAGACTAAGTTATGCTACATGAACACACACATACCTCTTAAGACGTGTGAAAATTTGCAAGGACAAACATGTCATTAATGGAAAATTGACATATTATACGACACTAAATATTTTTTCAAACAATATCATTAGGACAACAATGTAATTCTCCACAATTTTTTTTTTTTACTCTGAATCAAAATTCATAGTGCTTATATGAATTTTGAGGGCTTCAATTTGATAAAAGAGGAAAAACTTGAAATTTCATTACTAGATTTGGCCCAAAATTGTAACTCATCTTCATGCTATCACCCCCCTCCCCTTGTCCGCTTTTTTGGGTCGGGCCTGCAATGATGCCCCAAAGGTTGATGCAGCTAAAAAAAGATAAAAGCATATCATGGCCACATAAAAAAAGAAATAATAACACAAAATGAAAATGATGACTGAGAGAATAAAATTTAGCACATGGGAAAAAAACCAAACATGAGCTCTCCCCTTTATCATTAGGGCCATCACCTTGGTTCCTAGGGCCCCTATGAGTTCCCCTTGCATCATTAAGGAACCTATGTATGTCCCAACCCTAGGTGGGTAATGAAATACCCCACCTTAAGGGAGTAATCACTGCTATATCATACACATCATGCTCTCATCCTCTGGAACCCCGAGTTGTAAAATAAAAGAAAAATCAATAAAATAAAAAGGAAAATGAAGAAGGGTGGAAAAATAAAGTTCGGGTTAACTCATGTAGCACAATTTCTCCCTCCTACATTCATACACCCAAATATGTGGGCATCCCTCACCATTACCACTCTTGAGCCCATGGCATTGCGCCTTGAGACCCCTGCGTCCCCATCCGCCTCATTTATCCACATGAAACCTACAATATGAAGGATGTACCTTGGACATGTCCTTCCCTTTAGGGGATGGAAACACCTAATAGGGTTGTTTATTAACCACCCAAACCTAGGGAGGTAACACCATTACATGTTAAAAGCACCAAATCTAGAAGGGAAACCCACTATGAAGTCTCATTTCTGCCCTTGATTAACAAGCTTATTCACTCAATTGCACTAATGAATTATTGTATCTGAAGGTGAGGAGACACATTGGATCTTATATAGAATTGGAAGGTGGTTTCATCATGGGCTAGGCAACTTAACTGGGTCCCAAGCCCACCAAAGGACCATATCGACACTTGTAGGGGATGTGTTGAGGGGGCATGGGTTTCCATCATGTGACAAAGAATTATCTCATGCCATGGACAACCTCAACACCTTCAACAACTTGTTCATTGCCTAGGATTATATGTGAGATAATGCAATTGGACCAATAGTGCCCCCAACCAACTTAGCATTGTATACAAGGTTTGGCAGCTTAGCCAAGACCCAAAGGAGGTTTGTCTTATCCTTGAGACATGGGAGGGAAAACACCATCTTTTGTGCCCTCATTTGGAGCAATCTACATGCTTATTCTACACCAAGAGATCCATGAGACCACTACTTGTGCTCTAGAGCAACTTTAGAGCACCACATGATGTTTTGGTCATGCCCTTGACCATTATTCATGGAGCCCTCTACTTCATAATGACACCTTGAGGAATTGATTAGGCCTTCCAAAAACCCTCGTACACCATTGTTTCATCATTTCAACTTCATTTTGGATGGCTTATTCTACACTTTATGGAATATTTGGTGGGCTTGTCACCAAAGTTATGTTATTTTGCACATTAAAATATTTTTAGGGGCATCTTAGACTAATTCAAATTAGAAGAGGCTCATATAAATAAAGCTAAGCCTCATTTGTATCAAACATCATCATCACACTTGGATATCTCTCTCTTGAGAATTTCACACTTTTATTTGGATGTCTATTGGAGCTCTTTTGATGCATTTCAATATATTTGGAAGCTGAAGTCTTGTTCTTTCTTGGAGCCACTATCTTGATCTTGGATTGGATATATCTCTTGTTATCTTGTAAGTGATTTTGTTGAAGATTTTTCCATGTAATAATGTCTAATGTGTGGAAATTTTGCAACTAGCTAGTTCTTCTTGTGCCCTAATTATTGAATATCATTGTGAAAATTATTAGATTGAAAATTTGTGCATGTTACTTAGTGAATAACAATTAGATGAATGCTCCTAGTGTATTAAAAAAAAAATCTTCCATAAAAGTCCATAGATCTTGGGTGGGTAATTGTTGAAGAGTAGGTGCTAAGGCATCACCTTTTAGCCTCCTTGAATAAACTTCAGCCAAATTAAAAATCACATAGACTCCATAGCCCAAGTGTACTAATCCAAGGAAATTTGGTGGTCGCCCTCCTTATTCTCTTTTTCTCTTTTTTCTAAATTACAGCCCCTACCCTAGATGACTAGCTAAGTTTGCTTGCAAATTGCATTCGAGGGGTGATCTTACAAAACCGTTTGGATAGGGTACTATGTTGGTGTATCCACTTGTGATGCTTTATGTTTGGAAAAATTACTAGGGTCGGTTTGGGAGAAAACTCAATCCCAAGCTGCATCTTTGGAAGCCATCTTGAATTTTCTATGGTTCGTGGTCTTCTTCAGGGTCATTTGCACTTAAAATTTTTCAAACTCAATCATTTACGACCCTTTCCTATCCTAAGCTTTACTTAGTGATCACATTTGAGGACTTCCTTGTTAATGTTTGGCATCTTAGTGATAAATTCTAGCCATGGTACTAGATTCCTCTTTTTGAGAGGACCAATTTTGACCATTGAAGTACTCAATTTGGACAAGGGAAAGTGTGTTTTTGAATTGAAGCCCACATCTGCACAAAAGGATAAGTTGGCCTCAAAGAGAAATTGGACACCCTCAGATGGATATTGTTATAGGCCATATTTTCAAATATGGTCAATAAGCCTACACAACGAATCAATCAACATCTATGAACACTTTGTCATCATCCCTACACAAATCCCTAAGACTCTCTCAAATCCCCGAGTTTCTAATCTTAACTACCTCATTTCAGTGCTTTTAAGGCCCAATGCACCTTGGACCTTTATGGACCTGCTTTGATTGGCATGTTACTTAGTTCTGCACCTGCTTTGATTAGAGAAGGTTTCCCATTGCTAGGGGTGCATTGATTCTAGAAATTTAGGAAAAATAGAAAGAATCCTGAAGATTCCTCTTCCAAAAAATTCCAGGAGTTGTTGCAACCATTTACCTTAGATAAGAACTTCGAATCCTATCTCCCCTACCTTGGATTTTTCACCTCTTATCCCTTGAGCGCATTGTCCCATCAAGAGTGGATCTCAAGCCTAGATTGGTAAATGGATAAGAATTACCAAACTATCATCGTCTCCTATATATTTATTGTCATCCACAAGCTAGATGTTGGATTTTGGAGACTAATCATACCCTTATGCTATTGCTTTGATTATAAGAGAGTTATCATTCCCATGCATTATGGTGGTTTTGAGGTGTACATTGTGGCAAGGAAGGACAAGACAACTTGGGAGGATCTCTACAAGATCAAATTCCACTTTTGGTTATAAACTCTCTCCCTTTCATTTTAAGACAAACGGTATACTGTTTTCCCACATGTGTTATGTTATGCTTATGCACATATGTTTCAATGCTATGCTGATCCTGTAGAAAATCACGTAGATTCACAAGCTCATGCAATGTACTAAAGCACAAGACAAGAATCTACTTCTACTTTCAACCAATGGAAGCCAATAGATCGATGAAAACAATATGAAGAAGAAGAAGATAAATAAATGGCACATAACACAAGATGTATATGGGGAAAGCCACTGCTCAAAACCCCGCTATCTATATTGCATATATCAGAAATATGAGTGAAGATACAAATCTTGTTCTCACTAGAAAAATTCCGCACAAGTATGCTCAACTCTCTCAACTCACAAGCTAGCTCTTTGCCAACACTTAGCCAATTCTGTAGCTATCCAAGCCCCTAATCTCTTACATAATTCCTAGGATGAATAGCTCGTATTTAAAGGGAATTCATGCTTCCAAAACTACGCAATCTAAACATAGGATCAATCTCAGATGTATGCATGATATTTACACTCCAGTAAATAATACTACTTATAGTACACTGTCCCTACACTCTAGTTTGAACTAGACCTGTCTCTGAACTGAGATGCATGAGTTTCTCATGAGGGAATCTTCAGTTAACTAGAGTAGCACTAGTAGATTCTTAGTGCACCAATTGACGGTTAGTCCTTTATTACTTCCTCAAACAGTTTGGAACTAATTTAACTTAACTTAACTCAGTAAAATGAGTGATCTAATTTCCAACTCAATTTAAACTTGTACTGGACCCCTAAAACTTACGTATACATGATTACAGAAAGACTTCCAACTCGAAATTCCTATGCTAATTAAGTTAATTAAACTTAATTAACTATTTACAAGTTGCTATGAGAATAGAATTCGATTTTAATTCTCAATTTAATTCAAGGACAAATTAAACTGGAATTTCTTGTTACCATTTCCCAACAGATCCATTGAATAGAATAGTTGGATAATGCTACATAGATGTCGTAGATCTTTGGCTTGTGTTGTTTGTTTGTGTAGGTTCTAATTATAGCGTTTGGAGCTACAGTTGGAGATGAAAAGCCAAGGGGAGAGAAGATCTTGTGACAAATCACAAGTAAGCATCTTTCCATTATCCAATTCTTTTAAGGAAAAGTTTATAGTCTTTGATTTCTGTTGTTCTAAACCAAGCCACTAGGTCTAGGGAAGATACTTTTGTCCACAATCGTATATTTCGTATAACAACTATAAATACAAGTCAAGTGGACCTCATTTGGAAATCATCATCAAGCACTATTATTTCCTCTTCTTTGGTTTGGTTCTCACAGGTTTGAGGCTTGGTCACGAAGATTGGTTTGTACAGGTCCGAAAGTGTAGGGTTTGAAGCTCGCATGTGTGTTTATGGTTTTGGTTTCCAACCGCGGGCTTGTCATAGTAAAATTTTCGTTACAAACACATGAACACAATCTCATGAGTGTGGTTGGAGGGTTTCAGCCACACACACATACACTCTCTACATGCAGTTGGAAACTAGGGTTTGATTTTTTAGTTGACTGTAGAATTCGATAGTTGACTGTAGACAGGGACGGTTGATCACAAGCTTCTAAAAAAGGGTTTTGATTATTAGCATTGTTTGGTTCATCTCATGGATGTTGTTTAGCTGATTTTGTTGGATAAGATTGTGGTTGAAGATATGGATAATTGTACTCTCTCTTTGCTTAAACATTCAATGAAAATCTCATAAGAAGAAGAAATTGAAAGGGTTTTCACCATAGTGGGTTTTGCCCTGGTCTCCAACCAATCCTAGTGTCTCTATGTGTGAATGCTTTTCTTTTATTATTCCTTTATGCTTCGTTGTGTTGATAATGGTATTGTTCTTTCTATATAATTGCATATGTTGTTGAATAATGCTATGATGTTATGGGGTGAATTCAATATGTAAATAATGAAATGCAATTATCTAAAGCAAATAACAATATAGCCCTAAGAAAATTAAGATTCTTCCCATGATTACTCAAAAGCCCTACGTCTCACTTGGGCTTATTCTTAGGTCCCTCTAGTGCATCGAAAACCTTATTTGAAGAAGGATTATCTTACAAAGCCCCTAGAGAGGTCTTGCTTCATCTTGGAAACCTTGACCCTAGGCATAATCATTATTATTGAATATCCCTAACCCTAGGTCTAGGTATTCCTCATAGGTATTTCTTGGAGAGCCATTAGCTTCTCTTGAAGCATTGCGCCCTAATTGAACCCCTCCTTGAATGGGATTTGGAAATCACTTCATACCATGTCATTGATCCTATCATTTATGGTGATTTCCTTCATATCGAGATTCCTTTCATTGATGAAATTCCTTAAAGTAGGGGACACTGACTAAGGTGAGAGTGGGTCTTTTTCCCATTGTTGTCATTAGGTCTAATAGTTGTCCCTTAGGTACCCCTGCTAGATTGTGTGGCAACACAACTAGAAGCAACTCAATGGGGGGTAGTGCCAAAACCCTCTGCTACCATTTTGCATGGTGACACTGGAGATGATAACATCAATATTTTCCTTAGTGGCACGAAAGTGTGTCTGGATGATGATCCATAATGACCTTGTGCACAATTGGGGTTTGCATTTTATTTTCACTTATATATAGGTGGCTAGAGGAATGGAGGATCATTACAAGGTACTAACCAACATATCACAATGATAAAGGGTAGATTATGGGAAGGAAACACACACTTTGATGCAGTTTTGTGATGTCCCTTGGACTAAATTGTTCAATAATAATTTATTGCTTTTTTTTCAACCATGTACAATACAATCAAGTTTAAGATTTCAATTCTTGAAGATTTAACATACGAAATAAACATGGGTGAGAGCGGTTGTTGTGCCTAGAGTGTCTAAGACCAAAGGCTTAAATAGGTGGAGGGGAGCTTTGAAGTGAGAGAATGGTAGCATAAAATCTTGATAGCAGCAATAAATTATAATATATACATATATGAGAGTTGAATTTATGTTTGAATTTTTATGAACCATTTATGTTTTTCCCATTTTCTTCACCTTCGAGCATAAAAATAATTAATTACTTCGCTTTCATGCTTCTATTTGACTAATTGAATATCGGCCAATTTCGTAAATGCTTCTCTAGCACATGTATCGTAAGTGTTAAGCCAATTTGTGACTTTTTGTTTACAAAGTCACATACACATGATACGTGGATTTGAACATACGTTTTCATTAACGAAACAAAAAATTATGGTTTTTCTAAATTGCATGTCTGTTTAAAAAGTCAACATAAACCTGATGATGAATTTGACCGGGAAAATCTTGTGATTTTCTAAATTGCAGGTCTAACCATCCTCTGACTTGAATTTGTTTATAAAGCCAACCTAAACCTGAAAGTAACTATGGATTTGACCATACGTTTTCAACTTTAAAATATTTATGAATCTCTTAATTGCAGGTCTGTTCATCCTTTGACTTCAGTTTGTTTACAAAGTCCGCAGATTCACTGAGGATTTAGGGATAAAATTGGATGGCAAATTATTCATGGAGTGATTTATCCGTCAAATATAATTAAAATAAATTTCCAATATTATTGTCAGCTTGCTTCTTTAAATTTGGATTCGCCATGAGATAAAATTTGGGTAATTGTTTATCAGGACGCAATTTATCCATCAAATATAATTAAAAAAGTTCAATGTTATTGTCAACTTCTTTCGTTAAAATTGTAAAAATGGATTATAAAAATCAGATTTGTCATATTTATCATTTTGAAATTCAGATCTGGGATTCACAACTTATTCTGTAGCTTAACTAGTCAGCAAGTAGGTTAGGTATGTAAAATATTGCTTTTTCCTCTTAAAATTTAGATAATCATTTACAAGAGAAAAAAGAAACATAGAAAGGCCCTAAAATGTCTTGTCCAAAGCATGAATTTCATAGATTCAATTTTCTCATCATTCATGAGCCCATGGTGATAGAATGTGGAGATCCATAAGGTGGCGAAAGTGGTGTATAACCAAAAGCAACTCAATGGCGTAGTGCTAAAACCTTTTGCTAACATTTTGCATGGTGACTTAGAGATGATAACATCGATATTTTCCTTAGAGGCAAGTAAGTGTGTCTAGATGATGATCCATAATGACCTCGTGCACAATTGGGGTTTGCATTTTATTTCATCTGATGTATGGGTTGCTAGAGGAATGTTGGATCATTACAAGGTATTAACCAATAGATCACGATGATAAAGGGTAGATTATGGCAAGGAAACACACTCTTTTGATGCAAACTAGCGATGTCCTTTAGAAAGTGTTCAATGATAATTTATTGATTTTTTTCAAACATGTATAATACCATCAAGTTTAGGATTTCTTCTCTAAGATTTACCATGTGAAGTGAACATGGGTGATAGCGGTTGCTAGACCTAGAGTTGTCTAAGACCAAGTGTTTGGATAGGTGGATAGGTGGAGGAGAGCAGTGGGATAAAGTGTATGAAAGTGAGAAGATAGTGGCATAAATGCCTCGATAGCAACAATAAATTATATATATAGATTTTTTTTAATTGTATATAAATGGGCATAAAACTTTAAAACTTTGTTAGGCATAAGTAGTACCCCTGTAAAGATTGTAAATCGAATTAGGTGAAAGAAATGAGAGTTATGGACTTGGACTTATAAATTTGACCAAATTTAATCCTAAATATTCTAAATTAGATATGTAATAACATAACCTAATTATTCACTAACTATAAACTTATTAATAATTATGTTAAAATTATCTTAATTACATTATAATTTAGTAAAATTAATCTATTTAAAAAAATATTATTATAAAATATCATTAATTTTTTTAAAGATATTTAATATCTTTTTAATTAATAATAAAAACTATTTTATAAATATTTTTATCAAAAATATTTAACCAATTTTATAAATATATTAGGAATTCCAACTCATGTTTTATAAAACATTTATGTTTTTCCCATTTTCTTCGCCTTCAACCATAAAAATAATTAAATAAATACTTCTTTTTGATGCTTCTATTTGACTTGTTAAATATCACTTGAGCCAATATTCGTAAATGCTTCGTTGTTGCACATGTGTCTTAATCCAATTTGTGACTTTTTCTTTACACAGTCACATAAACATGACGCATGGATTTGAACATACGTCTTCTTTAACCAACAAAAAAATTATGGTTTTTCTAAATTGCAGGTCGGTTCATCGTCTCCCTTCAATTTGTTTAAAAGGTCAACATAAACATGATCAATGAATTTGACCAAATGTTTTCGTCGAAAAATCTTGTGATTGTATGAATTGCAGGTTTAATAATCCTCCGACTTGAATTTGTTTATAAAGCCAACCTACACCTGAAACTATGGGTTTGAACATAGGTTTCTTTAAAAAATTTATGAATCTTTTAATTGCAGGGCTATTCATCCTTTGCCTTCAGTTTGTTTTAGAAGGTCAACATAAACTCGTGATATGTATTTTTTTAACTGGAGACTTGCTTGGTTAACGATTTAGGGATGATGAACAGTCGCAGATTCGCTGAGTAGGACGCCTGATTTAGGGATAAAATTGGATGGACATTTATGATGGAGAGTTACAGCTTGAGTGAGTCTAGTGGTTAAGAGCATCTGTTTCCTCCTAAGAGGTTATATGTTCAAAAAACCATAGGGGTAGAGTATGTATGTCTTCATAGACTTAGTAGTCAAATCACTGTGCGGAGGTGGGTCGCTTGTCTTACAAACAAGGGGGTCTTGTACACCAATATGGTGTCTGACTTGGCTGTGACCATAAAATTGGATAATAAAAATTAAAATTTCCAATATTATTACCACCTTACTTCATTAAAATTGGATTTGCCATAAGATAAAATTTAGCAACTTTTTTTTATCACTACGCAATTTATCCATCAAATATAACACTTTGAAATGGTGATAGACATCCCTAAAGGCATATGCAGGCAGCTATGACACATTCAAGCATCTATACTATGGAGGTAGCCGGAAGAGACAAAACAGTTGAAGGCACAACAGTAGAAGGAATTCAATGAACAGCCTTGACTTAACAAAATTGTAAAAATGGATAAAAAAATCAGATTTGATGTATTTATCATTTTGGAATTCAGATTTGAGATTGATAACTTTTTTTTCAACAAGAAAAAATATAACATATTTCATTATAAAAGAGGAGCTGTCAAGGCGATTCAAATCATAATATACATATCTCAAAAAAGACAAGAGAAAAGAGTCAGTAGAATGCAGTCAAGATAGAAAGAGAAAAAATAACAAAGCAATTCTCTACAATACATCCAAGGAAACACTCGGTAGAAGAGCCTAACCTAGTGGCAAAATGAAATAACTAGGAATGCCAACCAAACACAAGTCACAGAGTAACCAAATCAAAAATCTAGTCTCCTTAGAAGTCAAAGGACCCTGATTCACAAACATAACCCTCATGCAAAAAATCAAAATGCATAAGCCTAGGGCAGATAAGGAGCCCACACTTGGACAGGGAATCAAGATTTTTCTCTCGATACAAAAGAAAGAAGGAGTTGTTAGAGAACAAAGTAAGCAAGGCCAAAATGTTTCCATCCAATGATGCAGAAGAGGGACTTGAAGGGAGTTCTTTCCTTGTGCCCATTCAATCACTGTTTTGGAGTCCCCAACTATCTTGATCGAATCAATTGCCACACAAATTGCACACTGAAGAATTCCCCACAAAGCCACGATCTCAACTTGGCAGCCAGAACCACCTCCTCCACTCCAGTAGAAACAATATTTAGTCTTAGGACTCAACTTGATGAGGGAACCACATCTGCATATGCCATCATTCAAAGCTCCATCAAAGAGGCCAAAAGCATAAGAATCCCCCAAGTCCTTGAAAGTGTCCAATAATTTTGAGACTAGTGGAGAAACTGTTCATGAAACTGCCTTAAAAAATATGTGTTTCTGGAGCACCAAATCCTTCCTTGCAGGGATCAATGTTTCATTGTGCATAGCTTCCTTGTGTGAAGCTTACAATGATATATTTCATTGTGTAGAGGAAGCTTCCTATGCATAGTGAAAGCTACATACAAGGTTAATTTAACACTGTAAGAGAAATTTATTTAGCAAGAGAAAGTTATGACTTATATTAATGTGCAGAGGTGCAAAAAATTTTGTGGAGTGCTTAAATATTATGTGGATCCTTAATACAATTTCCTTTTTTTGATATATTGTTAGGGTCCAACCCTAACACGTTTATTTATGTAATAAGCCCAAGGGGCCTTGTCAGAGTCATAGTTAGTTAGTTGAGTCAATAAAGCTTGTAAGCAATTATCCACATAAATAATAATTGTAAGTGGTTGACCTACATTATAGATAATGGAGCACAATTAGTTATAAACAGACCATAGTTAATAAATAAAGTGGTTAACCATATTATGCAAGGGACCACTAGTAGTTAGGGTTTTGGATGTCATAAAGCTATAAATAGTCTTAGATAGCAAGGGATGAAGCATCAATTTTTATTGTAATTGAGCTCTACTCTGTTGGAGGTTTCCCCCTCAAAGATGAAAGTGGATATTGTATTCTACTTCTGAATAATAAAATATCTTTGCAACTTGTCTCAATTCATGTGATATTTTTGGCAATATTGTTTCATATTTTTGGCATTCTATTATTCTCATAGGTCAAATGCATAAAAAGTGGTATTAGAGCACTTTCTAGGGCCAATTGTACCTCCAATTTTGGCATAATTTTGTTTATGCTAGAGACTTGTTCCGACATCTGTAAATCACAAGATTTGTCATTGAGCACATAAACCTAAGGATTTGGGAAAGCATGCACGTAGGAACTACAAGAGGTGGTCACGCTTGTTAGGCTCCCTTGTAACCGTTGTGGGTACCTGTTCAAGTAGTAGCGCATTAGACAGAACTGTGCACGGACTGAACTTCCACGTACCCTTGGTTATATTAGAAGCCCCCCTAGGGTAACCTAAAACCTAACCTTAGACAAGCCATCGACTGTCTTGCTATGACAGTCATTGAGAATAACACTTAGGAGATTACTCGCACGTACAATAGGGTAGTCGACCGGTAGTATGACTAAGGGTACGGTTGATCCTCCTTAGTTAGTTCTATGAAATATTGGGTCGAGTACTATTATTGGACCCTTGCATATATCACGATCTATAGCACCTTTCACTCCTTTATGACCATAGTTCCCTCAACTATCTAAAGATCACCCCTAACTTTTCGTCTAGATCATATCCAATAGTTGGGGTTTGGCCACCATAGTGAAAATCAAATCCAATAGTTGGGGTATTGTTGCAGTAATAAATATCACATTCAGTAGTTGGGGTTTTCACAGGGCATATCCGACTCTTTGTGCAGTGAGGGTTTTTGCTGCCATAGTCTAGATCAAATTGTCACAACACATTTTGTAGTGTCAAGACGCTAGAGTTTCTGCTACTACAGTCTAGCCCTGATTTTCACAGGATATTGGGCAGTATCAAGCATTTTCAATTTTGGCCATGACAATATTGATTAGATGGGACGTTTGCAAGAGACCTAACCCATAAAATTCAAGACGACGAGTTGATTGCAGTGGTACCATTTACCTGTAAGCCACCCAATTTTCATGTGGTCCCAAATTTTTCCTGAAGCGACTTCAAGTGAGCCACATCAATAGACTCCTGAGCTTGCCCTCTTTCCAACCATTCTACTCTTAAGTAAGCTCAAAATTTTACCAAGGCTATTGTATGCACGGTACCAGGTCTCAAGGTATGGCGGGGGAAAAAATTGAAGCCCCTGAGAAAAAATTCAATGAATTTCAGGTGACCTTTGATGAAAAAATCATAGCAATATTGCAAGCCCTAAGAAAGTCTTGCAAACCCATAGGGGAAGAACACAGTGTCGATGCACACATAGAAGGAGGATCTATCCATCGCATTGATTTCCATGGAGGTTGCTAATATTAGAGCCATGAGACACCCAAGATGGACATGTACAAATTTGATGGCTCTAACCCGACAGTATGGGTGGCACAAATGGAACAATGTTTCCACCTTAATAATATTTGGGATGATGACACCAAAATACATGTGGGAGATTTTTACTTGGACCAAGAGCAATGGCAGTGGTGGTAGTGGCATTAGAAATACTATCCAGGGAGGCCAACTTGGACCATGTTTTCAAAATCCCTTTGTGACACCTTTGACAAGAATATAAGTTTATGGGGCATCTTACTAAGCTCAAGAAAATGGGTAGAGTACGAGACTACATTGCAACATTTAAACAATTCACCATCTGGACCGAAGGACTAGGAGATTCCTTTTACTTGGAATGTTTCATCAGTGACCTAAAGGAAGCCATCCAAGCCCATGTCTGAATGCATCACCCAAATACTTGTTTGGAAGCATGCAACAAGGCCTTATAGGTAGAATTTGCTTTAAATGCCTAATCCAATCATCCAAATTTCGTTGCACAGGCATGTCCCACCCTGGCTTCAGGCCCCACCCAAACACTTAAGGTTCAAAAGGTGTCACCGATAGAAATGGATGAAAGAAGGAAAGAAGGAATCTACTACTACAGTGATGACTAATACTCCCCGGGACATAAATGTAAGGAACCAAAATTATTTCAAATTGACGCTATTGAAAATAGCTCTGCTGATGAAGCTCAATCCATAGAAGTGCCTAAGGAGGAAGAGGGTGAACCCCAAACAACCCTGGACACTGATACTATAGCTACGCCAGATGAGCTCGTTATCTCATTCCCTGCCCTGGTCGACATTTCTTCTCCCCAGACTCTCAAAATCTGAGGTTTTATTAAACATCAGCCAATAGTGGTGTTGATTGATAGTGGTAGCACACATAACTTTGTTCATAAGAGAGTAGGAGAATTCGTTCATTGCTTTTTCAGAGCGATATCTAATTTCCAAGTCCTTATCGTTGATGGGGGATCATGAAATGTGAAGGACGCTGTGAAAATATTAAGCTTCAAATGGGGGATTATTGCCTCAAAACCCAAATGTTTTCCATTGAAATGGGCGGTTGTGTCATTGTTCTTGGTGGTGAATGGATCTAAACACTGGGCCCTATCATAGTGGACTTTTGTGAGTTATGTATGAACTTTAAGCAGAATGACCACACTCATACACTACGGGGACTCCACGTAGGTGCTCCTACTATCATCAGCTCGCATTGAATGGAGAAGCTTTTAAAAAGGGCCATCATGGGATAGTAACACAATTTAATGCCGTCCATGCCATTGAATCCACTCCTCCTAACATTCATCCCAACATGTAATAGGTATTGGATTGCCACCAATGGGTCTTTGACAAACCTAAGGATCTCCCACCCTCTAGGGGTGAACATGATCATAACATCTTTTGCTCCTGGGTACCCAGTCACCAAATGTTTGGCCCTATCGATATCCTTTTGCAAAAAAGAATGAAATTGAAAAAATCATTGAGGAACTCCTTGAAGCTGGTGTTATTCGTCCCAACGCCAACCCTTATTCATCTCCAGTGGTCATGGTTTTAAATAAAGGTGGTGAATGATGCACGTGTCCTCACTTTAGGGTCCTTAACATGCTCACTATCAAGGACGAATTTCCTATTCCAGTGGTTGATGATCTTCTTGATGAACTGCATGGTGCCAAATTTTTTACCAAGCTAGACCTTCACTCAGGCTATCACCAAATACAGACGAAGGAAGTTGACATTCCCAAGACAATCTTCTGAACTCATGAAGGCCATTATGAATTTCAAGTCATGTTATTTGATCTCTGTAATGCCCCATCCACTTTTCAGAGCCTCATGAACCACCTTCTGAAACCATATCTCAAAAAATTCATCCTGGTCTTTTTTGATGGCATCCTCATCTACAACAAAGCATGGGACACACGCCTTCAACATGTTGACCAGGTATTGCAACTGCTCAAAGATCACAAATTATTTGTCAAATTATCCAAATGTTCCTTTGGCATAGAAGAACTAGAGCATTTGGGACATATTGTGGGTTGTGCAAGAGTGAGGTTTGATTCAAAAAAGACTAAGGAAATGTAAGATTGGCCCCAACCAAAAACCTTGAAGAGTCTGAGGGGATTCTTGGGTCTCACGGGCTACTATCACAAATTTGTCAGCAATTATGGATGCAATGCCTGACCCCTCACTAATATTCTTAAGAAAAATTCATTTCTCTGGATTGACGCAGCTCAATAGGCCTTCTTGGCTCTCAAACTTGCCATGTGTTCCACTTCAGTATTAGCCTTACCAGACTTCATAAAACCTTTTGTGGTTAAATGTGATGCTTCATGTAAGGACATTGGTGCAATATTAATGCAAGAACGTAGACCATTGGCTTTCTCCAAACAAAAAATCAATGGCAAACATCTAGGTCAATCTACATATGAGAAAGAAATGATGGCCATCTTACATGCAGTAGACACTTGGAAACCATACATATTGGGGCGTCATTTCCAAATCTGCATTGACCGTCATAGCCTAAAATGTTTCCTAGAGCATTGTCTATCATCGCCACAACTAAATAAATGGCTCACCAAAATTATGTGATATGATTATGACATAATTGATAAGAAGGAGCATGACAATGTAGTGGCAGGTGCCTTATCACGCCAATTTGAGGAAGAGGGCAACCCTGTTATCACTCTCTCTACCCATACTAGATTGGGTTGAAACAACTCATCATGAATGGTTCTCCCGCCCCTCTCTATCCCAACTCATTAATAGATTATAATCAAACCGTAATTACTCAAAGGATTACGCTTGGAATGATGAGGTTTTTCGCTATAAGGATCTGATAGTGTTATCCCTGACCTCCACCCTCAAAACTTGCATATTGGAAGAGATGCACTCCTCTCTAGTTGTATGAAATTCAACCTTTTAGAAGACTTATGCACGAGCACATTGATCTTTCTTTTGGACCGACATGAAGCACAAAATCCTTACTTTTATAGTTGAATCCGAAGTATGCTAGTGCAACAAAGGGGAAACAATTAAGCTACCGAGAACCTTTAAACCCTTGTCACTCCCTGCTTCCATATGGACATATGTTTCCATAGATTTCATTACAGTTCTTCCAAAGTCAAGAAAAAAAGCAGTCATCATGGTGGTTGTTGACAAACTTTCCAAATATGCTCATTTTTGTGCTTTATCGCACCCATCTACCCCAACATCGACAACTCAAGTTTTCATGGACCAAATATTCAAATTGCATGGCATGCCGACTTCCATTGTGTCTGATCGAGAGCCCACTTTCACCAGCAATTTTTGGTAGGAAGTTTTTATGCTACAGGGAATGTAACTCTAACTGAGTACACTTATCATCCCCAAACCGATGGTTAAACAAAAGTAATCAACAAATGTTTGGAGACCTATCTACGGTGCTTCACTTCAGACATGCAACATCAATGGGTACAATGGATTCCTTTAGCTAAATGGTGGTCTAATAATAACTATCATGAAGCCACCAATATGATGCCATATGAGGTAGTGTATGACCAACTCCCACCTTCACCAACTTCTTATATCCTTAGATATTCCAAAGTACAGGTAGTTGATAAGCTCCTATAGAACCGTGACGCCATGATCGCTCATCTCAAAGATAATCTACATCAAGCTCAAAATTGAATGAAGCAATAGGCTGACCAACACTATTCAAAGAGGTCATTTCAAGTAGGTGACTAGGTGTTCCTGCGACTCCAACCTTATAAGCAAACCTCTCTCAAAGAAAAGGGCTGCCATAAACTAGCCCCAAAATTCTATGGGCCTTATCAGGTACTTCAACGTATAGGAGCAGTCACTTACAAACTGGCCCTGCTGACTACTTCAAAAATCCACCCAGTCTTTCATGTATCTTGCCTAAAAAAAGTTGCAAGGAACAATTGTAGAGTTAAAACAAGTGTGCTAAAATTGGACAAGGAACGTTCACTTTGGCTCTGACCCGAACTGGTCCTTGATACTCGTGAACGACATCTCTGTGGTTGCATGATCAAGGAATTCTTGATCAAGTGGAAATACACCTCTCTAGAAGATGAGACATGGGAACCAACCACTATTCTTCAGTAGTTTCCACAACTTCAGCCTTGAGGACAAGGCTGATTTTGATGGCAGAGGGCATGTTAGGTCCAACCCTAACCCCTTTATGTAATAATCCCAAGGGGCCTTGTTAGAGTTATAGTTAGTTATTTGAGTCAATAAAACCCATAAGAATTTATCTGCATTAATAATAATTGTAAGTGGTTGACCTGCATTATAGAAAAGGGACCAAAAATAGTTATAAACGGGCCATAGTTAATGAATAAAGTTGTTAACCCGTATTATGCAAGGGACCACTAGTAGTTAGGGTTTTGGACGTAATAAAGCTATAAATAGTCTCAGATGGCAAGGGAAGAAGCACATAGTTTTATTGTAATTGAGTTGTGCTCTATTGGAGGTTTCCCCCTCGAAGAGACAAGTGAAAATTGTATTATACTTCTAAATAATAAAACATCTTTCCAACTTGTCTCAATTCATGTGATATTTTTGTATTTATGGAAATATTGTTTCATACTTCCGACATTTTGTTATTCTCGTAGGTCAGGTGCATAACATCTATGAAAAGCGTCCCTGCCTCGCCAGGGACTATAACATTCACCTCATGGTAAAAGTGCATTGACTTCCCATTATTTTTCCAAGTTTATGCAATTTTAAACAAAGTTTCAGGAAAATGTTGAATATTCTTATTTTCATGTAAATTCATTTAAACCATTTTCTAATTTCTGTAAATCTTATTTATAATTTTTCATTGGCTAAGTGGGGCTTGATGGGACATAATTCCCTTGGAAACGACGATATTTTTTGTTATTTGTAAGTGTTTGACAAATCATTTTAAAAGTAAAAAAAAAATACTAATTTTGTGAGTGGCCATTGCATCGGTGAGTGCTTTGACATTGTTACGCATGATACTACTATTTATTTGTTTAAAGCTATTATAACTGATGGGGTTGTAGGTCCCTTTCGTGAGCGGGGGGTGGGCTAACTACTATTATTTTACTATGCAGAGAAAGGGTGTGCAGGGAGTGCAGAAGAAAGCATATGCATGAAGTGTGAAGCAAGTAACATTGATACATTGTGCAAAGTGCTTAATCCGGTGTTGCAAGTCCCTTACATGGGTGAGGGACAGGCTGGGAGTAGGGGCACTAACTGTTATTAGTTGATTATGTGGAGAAGGGGTGTGCAATAGGTGTGAGAGAAAGGGTGTGTGGAAAGTGCGGGAGTAAAGATTCTAGGCAAATTCAGTTCATTTATGAATGCATGCAGGGAAGCCAGAGTTGCAGGAATCAATCTTTCATTGTGTGCAACTTCCTTGTGCAGAGGTTTCATTGTGTGGAGCTTAAAATGAAAACTTTCATTATGTATAAGAGGCTTTCTCTACACAATGAAACCTCTAGACAAGTAAAGCTCCGCTTAAAAAACTATAAACGTAAAAATCATAAATATAAATTAATTTAATTTAACTTTTTGACCAAATCAAATTTACTTGATAATAAATTTTATCCTCTGCATAATGAAAGATTTCATTAAAAAACTATAAACCTAAAATCATAATCATAAATTAAATTAATTTAACTTAGTGTAACATAAAATTCTTGTCGATTGCTAAAAACGATTAATATTATTATGAAAGCAAATTTAGTGTCATTTATGAATACATGCAAGGAAGCCAGAGTTGCAGGGATCAATGTTTCATTGTGTGGAGCCTTCATTGTGCGGGGCTTACAATAATAACTTTCATTGTGCAGAGGAAGCCTCCTCCACACAGTGAAAGCTCTGCACAAAGCTTTTAACATTGTAAGAGATTTGCTTAGCAAGAGTAGGTTATGAGTTATATTAATATTCTTATATTATTGTGTGAAGGTGTAAAACATTCTATAGAGTGATTTAAGATTATATGGATCCTTGATACAATTTTATGTTTTGTTTGATTTATGCAAATCAACTGGATATAAAAAATTCGAAGGAGACAAGACAAGTTCTTGAGTGTCAAGACATTTTTCAATTTTATGGAAAGATAATTAATTAATTAATATGTATACGCATAACTAATTAATACTAATAAAAAATTTGAAGGAGATGAGACAAGTTGTGGAGTGGAAACACTGTCAAACAAGGAAGTAGTCATGGATAATTGTTGAGGAGATGTTGACACAAAGCTATCGAAAATTTGTGATTTATTCCCAACTTTTTGCAATATTAAGTGAAGTGTCTTTTTTTTGTGCCGAAGAACAATTCCGCGAGGTAGGCAACAGAAACATTGTTCCATAATGTTTTGTATGTATGTATACATTTCTTTGTGTCTTTCTCTACACAACATTACATATTACAAAGTACATAAAAGATATAGAAAAATAACACAAAACTATATAATGTAATGATAATAATCAAATGAGAATAAATTGAGTAGAAGCACACCTCTTGGCAAAGTTATCATTGTTTATCATTTTATTTAACTGTATATGTTATAATTGTGTTCATTTTCCCATATTTCATATTAAATTAATATTTAAAAGCTACTTCTGCATATTTAATCTCAATTTTTCCACACAACCTTTCTATCGCAATTCTCCCACAACCTTTCTCTTTCCTCTGAATATCACAAAACTAGTCTAATTAAACAAAATAATAATGCAACATTGGTAGCCTTGATTTTTCTTGGTTTCTAGAAACGTTAAACAAGTCTTAAAGCTCCATATAATATTTAAGCACTCTACACAATGTATAAACATTATTTGCTTTGCACCTCTTTAGCAATAACCATCATCTTCTTAGTCAATTTTAGCACATACAACTAATGATATTACAAATTCTCCTAATAAATAGAAGAACCATAATTGTAGCAACGTGTTTCGTTGTTTGGGACTTTCCTTGTGCAAAGTTTTCAATCAAAGCCTTCATTGTGCAGATGAAGCTTCTTCTACATAGTGGAATCTCCACACAAGGAAAGCTATGCATAATGAAACATTGACTATGACCAAATCAAATTTAATTTTAACTTTATGACCAAATCAAGTTTGTTTAATGATAAATGTTTACTAGTAACACTCACTTCGTGGTTGAAGTGTGTTAAGTGTTCATTATTTTTCTCAAATATTTATTAATTATATTTTATTATTAGTTCCTTCCTCGAAAGGGACTATAACACTCGCATCAAATCAAATCTCGTTAATTATCGGTTATTTATGTTGACGTATTAAAAATAGTTTGAGGAAAATGATGAATATTCCTATTTTTCTGTAAAATCAAAAATCATTTTCTAATTTATGGAAATATTATTTCGTATTATCCATTCGCTGAACAAGGCTTGCATTTACTTAGTATATAAATACAAATTTTGAATATTTTAAAGTAATGTGAAAATTATAACTACTAATTTAAGTTATGTTGTCCATAGGAGCATTTTCCAAGTGTTTATCGTACAATTTTTTTAACATACACGTTATGGGTGCATGTTCAATTATTTTTCAACGGTGTTGGTTACAAATAGATTTCTTGTCCTAGCTATACAGTGCTTTTCTGATAGTTGCGTGGTGTGAAAGATTTTCTCTACAAGCTCATTTCAAACGAAGGTGCAAAATGTGTAGCATTTTTTCAGGTAAACAATTCATTCTTTATATGTGAGTACTTAGAGTGTTTATAAAATATATGTTACAACCCTATAGCTATTAGGTGTGGATTTCAAAAAGGGGATAATGTGAGAGTACTTAACACGTTTATATAAGATACATCATTGTTGTGTTGTTGTTACGTCTTGATTACTTCTGTACTTTGAAATTAGAACCTCTTATGTTTCTTATTTCTATATATTTGATCTAATTCATATCGTCAAAGTGGGGAAGATGAACACAAGAAGAACATATATCGTTAAATACAATGATAACTTTTCTAAGAGGTATGTTTTTGTTCTACTTATTGTCATTTCAATATTTTACATTATATAGATCTGTGTTTTATTTTTTGCTATACTTTTTATGTACTATAACTAAAAATAAGACTTTTTCATTTTTTAAGAAACATAAAAAACTTAGAGATTCGGATCCAAGATAATAATTACAAGGAAAAATGTACTTTGAATATTTCTATAAAATATTTGTATTTATTGAAATTAAAATCTATTTAGAATTTTACCTATATGCCTAGAAATCAGATTCTATCTAGTAACTACGAACCTGGTATTCGAATATATTAGAAATGACTTTTCATTATATGGTTCTATTTTCATTACTTAATTCTTACTTAGTATCAATTATAATTTCCTTTTAAGCAATGATTTCAATGTATTATTTGTGAATAGGAAAAAGATATTGGACTCGAATGAAGTGACAGTAGACATGGATGAGGGAGTAGAGATAGAAATGATCACTATTACAGAAACATATGTCATAGGAAACAAAAACAAAATCAAATAGGTAATTCTGTCTAGGTTTAATTAATCGTATATCAGTTTTTTATTTTTCAATTAATTTCAACTCAATGCTAATGACTAGGAAAAAAGAGATCAAGTCTATGCCATTATTGATCGAAGATATAAATAACAATATAACAAGGAGCATTTTTCATGGACATATCGAACTTTCTTGGAAAAAGAAAATAAGACAAAAGCAATATTGCGTGCATATTTAACGGATAAGAAAGCTGAAATGACAATAACATTACTTGTGGCAATACAATTTATCGAACAATATGAAGCAAAACTTATTACAAATACTGGTGTTTCTATTAGAGATTTCGAAATAATTTTGAAGCATAAATACGATAGTGGTGATTATGAGAAACTATTTGTATAAATAGCTTTACCATTTTAGAAAACATTTGTCTTATTTGTGAAGAGTACCGATACTTTCTAAATATGATAATTGTCAATATATTGCATAGTCAAGATCCATTTCCAGTTGACACAATATGTGCTATTGTAATTTCAACAGCATGACAACCATGCCAATTTTATTGGAAATGAAAGATGAAAATTTAGAATAGGGCAAAGCAACAATAAGCTTTGATTTATTTGAATGTTTCAATGCTACAACATTATTGTCCATAAGTTATAAGATTTATAGGTTTTGTTTTACAAATGCTACATATGTAACAAGTTCAAGTACACAATAAACTTCTTTTAGCATATCTTTCAATTCAAAGACAATTGCAAGAAAATGTTTTTCTGTTAATCTTGCTAAAATATATAATTACAAAATAAGAAAGAGTTTTTCAAACTTCACATTCAATGTTCATATGTCCATTGAAAACAGGAAATAAAGTCGAAAATATAAGAAAATTGCTTTCTTCAATGAGTGGAATATGCAGGGTAAATTTTATTATATTGTAGTTATTATATATAAGGATAGAAAGACATTTGATCTCAAGTTTCTAAGCCTTGGTTTTCTATATAAATTTTACAACACTTCCAAGGACACCTGACAATGAATAATGCGTATACTAATCCATTTGAGATTATGTATGAAATGCAATAGTCTAATTACAACTTCTACAACTATGAATTAAACTATGCTTTATTTTACCATTTGCAATGAGGATTGTCGCTTCGTTTATTTCCATCAATTAAACTGTATCATACATGCAAATGACAAGACTAAAATACCCTATGTTCTAAGAGGCCCGAAACTGGAAAAAGTATTACTTGAACTACGAAAAGTTTCCTATTGTTGGAAATGTGCTCTGATACCAATTGTTGGAAACCTTTGAGCACTACTTAGAGGGGAGGGGGGTGAATCAATAGTGTGATATATATACAATTTTTTCCAATTATTACTTCACTTATGGAATCACACATACATGCACCAACAAATCATTAGATTATCCATGCATATAACATTTAAGTAGTTAAATCATAAACCATGTGAGCAACATAAATAATAATCAAAACATCAAAAGAACATCCACACAAGAGACACAAGATTTCTGGTGGAAACCCTTCCGGGAGAAAAACCACCCTTGTTGCTGCTACTCTGCTCTGAATTTCTATTATGTCAAGAAAGTGATCTTTTACATTCTGTGTTGACTCCCATCAACACGGAGAGTCACCTCATATACATAATGCCCACACTGATCAGCTAGAAGACTCAATACTATTGATCAACTTAGAATACTTTGTTCTGTACAGATCTCTATAGACTACAATCCACTGAAGGCCACCACGACCAATCGATTCTCACCCAATTACCATTGTACTATCCAACTACCATTGGATTGAGAAATTTCTTCCTTTCGCTGAAGCTTCACTATCCCTGCTCCTCTCTCATGAAGTCACTTCTCCTCTACCACTATGCAGACCTCCTTTCATGTATTTTCAAACTGGATCCCAAGACACTATGCTCAACAAGAAATTAGCTTTGAATACATGCTATCAGCGACAAGATCTCATCATCAAATAGACTCATAAACAAGTAAAATTGTGGCCACATAAAAACTAAATACAATCAGATCCTCACAACAATAAGATGTTGCATAATACAAATAACATCATAATAAACATGGCTATGTGCTACATGCATCAACAACTCATTGTAAAAAAGTTTGAGAGGATCACCAACATATACTCTCACAACATACAACACTCTCCAATCAATCTATACATCAACAACTCCAATTTTGATATGTTATGCAACATGCTTCAGATCTGCTTAGTATTCAGCCATTAACACTCATGGACTGAAGAAATCTAAGATCTCCAATAGGTCTGAAACATCAACACACTATTCAACCTTCTCTCCACGCATACACTCAACATATAACTACACCAACCACAAATCTCACAATACATGAATATAAACCCGGTAGGGCGAAATTGAGCTTGGGGCTAGGATCAAAGGTGCACAAATTGGACAAAATCAATCCACTAAGGTCACTACTAGTGCACTAAATGCATTCACAACATGAGAGGACCTTTTCAAACCATTCATGACTTTTTCAATTAATTTTGGAAGCCTTTAGAAATTTCCAAGCTAATTTCCTTCCGAACATCACTAGAAATGTAGAAAAATTCTCATAAAAACCCTTAGTCACACACTTGAAACTGTTTGAACATGACTAGAGCTACAACTTATTTTATTTTATTTATTTATTTTTATCAAAATTTAATAAAAGTAAAACAATCTTAACGTGAAAATTACATTAATTAAAAATTTAAAATAAATTCTAGTCATAAATTATTAATAAGCATTAAAATAAAGTAACAATTACTACAACATACAACTCTGAAATGAATCATCTTAAGTTTAATTAAACTTGAAATTATTCATGTAATTATGCTTTTCTGTCCTTTCGATTTCTTCCCCTCACTTCAAAACAAGAGGGAGAGGGTTTACCCAGGCAAGCAAGTCTTCAAATCATTCATTATATATGTATTATGTGTATAATTACGTGTCTAATCAAGATGCTTTCTTATCCACCGCAACCTTGAGCTTCCCCACCTTATCTATGAACAAGTGAGCATTAACACCCTAAGTTACTTATTGGTTCACGGATTGCGTAATTACGTATATAATAAAGATTCAATCCGTTCATCAACTAGTTTAGATGTACAAAGGTTTAAATATAATAAAAAGAATGTAACTAGCATTTGCACCTAATGTTGCAAAGGAAACGCCGTAAGGCATAGTGTGTGGAAGAATATTGAAATGTGAATAGGCTTTTGCGGGTTTTTTTGAAAGCAAGGGTCGATGATTTCGAGTTTTAATTTGAGGAAGCCATGCCGAAAACCGTTGAAATGGAATGCAAGTAGCCATAAATATGCATTGAACCTGTTTAGAGACCTTTGTTTGTAGTTGGTAAAAATTGTGGAGTTAAAGGTGAAGATAAATGAATGAATCCATGCGAACAACAACCGGGCAACCATATTGATTTGGAAAGGGCTATTTAAGAAATCATTATTCAAATGGGAAATTAAATTAATATGAAGATATATTGAAAACATGTATTATATTCATTAAAATCAATTGATTTTGTCAACAAAATATGTTAAAACCCATTGACAATGAATTGGTTGTGAGGACATAAACTATCAAAATGGTATTGATCTTGAAACATCCCTTTTTAAGTTTGAAATGGAAAACACAAATAGTTGTGAGGACATAAACTATCAAAATGGTATTTGATGTTGAAACATCCTTTTTTAAGTGTGAAATGGAAAATACAAATAGTGTATTGTAACATCCTTTTTAAAGTTTGAAATGGAAAACACAAATAGTTGTGAGGAAACAAACCATGAAAACGGTATTTGATCTTGAAACATCCTTTTTTAAGTTTGAAATGGAAAATACAAACAGTGAATTGTAACAAAAGAGGTTCGAGAAGGAATATAATAGTCTAAAGAACATTGTGCTTGTCATTCCATATTTGAATTTGTATGAAAACATGGTGGAGGTAGCGAAGACCTGAAGAAGCAGTAATGGACCTGCAAAATGTATATTTTGTTAGAATTAGTAATATGTAAATCAGCTGCGGAAATTTATTAGTAATACTTTGCGGGTGAGTTGTGTTAAAATGAATCAGGAATGAATGGAAATGAAGTTACCTTTGCTATGGGGATTTATATATTGTTAGTGGAAGATGCATGGTGAATAACGACATATTTAACACGATTGGAGGTTGATGCGTAGCTGGAGATGCAGTTTTTTTGCTTGCCAGTCTACTTGTAGTTGTGCAGGTATGTTATTTCTGAGTCCATGTGGCCTGTTGCAAAAGGAAGAAAAGGTTAGAATGAGATGTATAGATAATATAAAGACATTCTAATATTTGCTTATTTACTAATATTGATTAAAGTTGGTTGTTGTTGAAAGATATGAAAAGTATGTTATGAAATAGAATGAGGTAAATAAATGGAGGAAACCTTTTGTTGATGTCAAAGTATGGGTTGGAGCAGATTATCTGGAGGCAGCATTGGACAAAGAATTTCTTCTGCATGTTTTCTGCGAGCAATGTTTTTTTTGTCCTTCATTTTACTGTAATGATCGAAACTGAATGCGGGGTTAATCCATAGATCTTGTAGAGAAGGAACTCTTGAAATAGCTGTGAATGTGAGACCTTGACGTTCTGTTTTTCCAATGTCAATTGTTGCTTTTGGAAGTGTCATACCTTGAGATTTATGTATGGTTAAAGCCCAAGCCATCTTCAGTGGAATTTGTGCACGACCATTTCTTTTTACTGCTGGAATAGGCAAGTGAGTGGGGTTTCTTTCATCCCAAGGAGGCCCAATGTATTTGGGAAAATCTACGACAACAAATGTTGGAATTTGTGGTGGTGCAGTTGATTCTTTGTAAAAGATGGTTACAATTTCTCTGAGGGAACCATTAACAAGTCCGGCTGAAACCCAAAGGTTGGAAGTCAACATAACTTTTTCGCCATTGCATAGTAATACAATTCGCTCAAGTTGCTCGTCTTCAGAGGAAATACTGGAATATGTGTTGTCATCTTCAGCAATGGATCTTGCGATAGGAGTGTTTAGAGATTTCATCATTTGCTTATTATGGACCATTGTTTGAGCATTTGTTGGAAATAGATGCATGGAATCATGGAATGAACATATTTCTTCTTCTGATAAAAAGGAATCTGTGCGCGACATGAGTACGTTGTAGTCGTCGATTGTTGGATTTGCATCTCTAATGTTCTGGAGAATGTTCCTGAAAGTAACCTGTGCGATGTCGTTGCCTTGTTGACGAAATATTGTGTCTAATGTGATGACTGTGTTGAAGGTGTTCCAGAGTGCGCTTCCGTGGCTCGTCCCTGCATATAGAGGTATGTCTTTGATGGGTGGTAGCTGACCGAGATCACCAACCAATATTATGGAACAACCACCGAAAGGAGTGTTTCTTTGGTGGGGAAATGCCTCGTGAAGACGTTCATCAATATGGTTGAGAAGCTTTGGCCCAATGAAGCTCATTCCATCAATTAGTATGTATCTTATATGCCTGAGTTCTTCTTGGAATTTTGCAAGAGCATTACCTTCTAAGGGCATAAGATCCTTTATAGGAAGGTGCAAAGCAGATTGGATTGTCGATGCTTGTATGTTGAAGGCAGCAACCCCTGTAGGGGCGAGGAGCATGATCGGTGAAGGTTCCGGGCTTGCAAGGCCTATGAGCATATCTTTGATGCAATTAATAAGGAGGGATTTTCTCGTACAAGCAATGCCTTGTATTATCATTCTGAGAGCGGGTAAATAATCCTTCCTAGCAAAATGATTAGAAATAATATTTAGAGCTTTTCTTTGCATTGGAGATAATGTAGTAAGGGTCGGCAGGATATGTTGATGTGTTTGAAGAATGCGGTGGATGGAGCGGCTATTCTCAATGAATTGTATTGCATTATTTTGTAGATCCAATGGGATAGTGGTATGATTCCAGTTATGGGTGTCATCAAAGCCACGAAGACCAAGCACGTCAAGGTCATTTATGAGAAGCTCATTTGTAGGGTGTAATTGGGAAAGTAATTCCCATTCATTTATTTCCATGGTGTCTGTTGGATTGGTTTCATTTATAGTTGAGGTATCATTTGTGACAGATTCAATATCAGATAGTGTGCGGTGTTGATGCTAAGGATTGTAGAATGGACGAAATGTTTGCCAATTTGCGATGAATTTTGCAGCAGAATCTCCTATATCTTGTACGATATGGCGAAAAGGTTTGTATAGCATAAGTTCAACCCTGCAAAAGTCAGCGTAGCAAGGTTCTATTGTGGATGGTATGGAGGAGTAATGTGGTATGACCCGAACAATTGCTTTTGTAGGCCTTTGTTTCCATTTGTTTGTTTTGCGACGAGGATCATATTACCAGGATCTTGCCAATTCTATTAGTGATGTGGACTCTAGGGTAGAGGGGCGCTGGATATATGTATCTATGATGTGTGGGGATGTAGTGGAGGTGGTGTTCGTTTGTGGAAGACGCATAAGAATTTTTTGGTTTACATTTAAAGAAATGAATGGCCGACTACATAATGTTAATGGTAATTTTTGCAGCATATGGCAGGTTTCTTGTGCTCTAATGTCACGATCAACAAGGGTTTCTGCAAGAAATTTTCGAAATGCGGATGTTGTCGGGTTAGCAATGGGTGAAGCCAGGACAATTCTATGTAGCATGTGGTGGAAGCTTTCAGATTTTTTTTTCTGCTTTGGATGCATATTTGGCGATATATTTTTGTACAGCGTGTATGGAGAGTACTGGTTGGCAATCAACATTTGCACGCCAAATAGATAGGATGGTAGGGTTATGGCTATTGAGTCGATCATCGTTGCGAGTAGGGGTGTATGTTTTTTGGCCATTGGAATCAATGAATAAGGCCGATTTTGGATGTAATTCCCACGGTGCTTTATAACGACATTGGAGTGAGGATCCATTTTTTCTTAGGCACGTGCTTTCTGAGCATTTTGTGTGACGTTCAACACAATTGAAGAGCTGTTCATAGCCACTGAAAGGATTGGTTCTGAAGGTTTGTGGTGTGGACAATAGACAAGGGTCTTCGGGATTTGTCCAAGCATTTGGTTGGTTTGAAGTCGAAGGAGCACGAGGGTTCCAAGCAGAAATATATTTGTCGAAGAACTGCCTTGTAATATCAACTGCTGCTGTGTCTTCCCAGTTGAGGTTTTCCATATCAGGTGCATTTTCTATCCAAAGGAAACCATGGATGTGTGCAGATCCCCTATGTTGCCATTCATACCTATCAAGTATGCGTTTTTGTAAGATAATTTTGCAATAGGTGAGGAATGTTGTTTAGAGTTCTTGGAGAAAAAAAAATGCGGTAGAATGCGTACCTGTACCAGAAATCTTTTGTATTCAAGTGTTTCTCTAAGATAATCTCACGAAATGATGTGAATCTATGGTGCATATATAGTGATGTTAAATGTGGGTTAGAGATAATGTTATCATTTCTCCACTTTTGTTGTTTCGCAATATCAGAAGGAAGACATCCGGGCATGATTGCATGAAGATCAGGCCATTTTGTATCAGCTACACTTAATGTGAAGAAGAACGTCGGGCAACCGAGTTGAGATATCATGTCCGTTAGTTCATTTTTAGCTTTGTGCCAAAATGACCTTGTTCCACGTAAAGAGTGACCAAAACGCATGACTTTCTCTGCCAATTGCTCATCTGGAAATTATTCTAATCGGATGTTCAGATCTTGAATAGATACTGGAAAGTTATCTGTGATGTTCTTTTTCACAAAAATCGATGTTGTTGCTTGACTGCGATGCCACATCATGAGATTATATATGTAATAACGAAAGCGTGGGTGCTTTCCAAATCTGTTATCGTAGTAATGTATGAGATGAAGTGCATATTAATGTAACTACACTGCTTTCATTCTTGGCTGATTTGGCATTGTAGCTCCTGTCGGGAAAATGGCGGGGAAAGCCATAGAGAGTAGACATTCTGTGTTGTATTCATTGACTGGCGATAAACCAATTGTTGGCCACTCAATTGTAGTATCATATTGGTGGTTGCAAGCATGAAAATAATGGCGGATTTCTTGGATTTCTGTATTTGTATTAGGTATGATGGGTACAAACGATGATGTTTGGTTTATAGATGGGTCTGTGAAATCTTCGGTGAGCTCATGGGGTGGTTCAAGTGGAAGGCGGACAATGGTTTCTGTAGTATTGGAATGGTGAAGGGAGGAGGAGACATCGGTGGGGATTGCTGGTAAGGATGCCAATGCGTTGGTATCAATACGAACATTCTTATAGTATGGGTCATTTGCCAATTTGTATTCTAATGCAGCGAGAACGCATTGTCTACTGACAATGAAATCATAAGCCTTATGGTCATTACTATGACGCGTGACAATTAGGATGTCCAAGTGTTCAACACATCGTGGCAACATGTTTGCGATTTTTGTAATGTCTTGAGGAAAACAAATTGTGTGGCCACTGTATTTATACTGGCCACCACGTGCATGTGTTACTTGCAGTATAGGGTTAACCCTAGCAATGAGCATTTCTTCTATTTGTGAAAGAGATGTAAGGGTAGCTGGTTGAGGACCAGGGTCCATGTTGTTTGATAATGAGAAGCGATGACCCTTTGTTTCAGAGACGCATCTGGAGCAACAATACATGTGGTTGGAATTGCGGATATGTATTCCAGGATATGATTCAAGACAAATGGAGCATGGGCATTTAGGTGGAAGTTTATCAAGCTTTGCACGGAAATCTCGATGTGCTTGATTAGTATAAATGTTGTTGAAAGCATGTGCGAAGGAGGGGTTAGGGAAATGAGGCATGGATGTATTTGTTTGAGAGGTTTGTTGAGAAGATAAAGAGTCTGATAATTGCAAGGGAGGATTGTTTTCAGGGTGGGCCATTTTAGACGAGGAAGGTTGGTTATCCTTTTGTTTTTTGTGTTTTTGACATTCTCTGATGTCTTTTTTTTCTTGGTAAAGCTCACGGCACCGTGCATTTATTCGTTCTTTATTTGTTGCATAGTATCTTCGAGCACGTTCATTATTAGAAGAAGAAGCCATTCACAAAATTTATGGTACCTATAAGCAAGAGAGGGGAAAAGAAGAATGTTATTTGGAGACAACAATCATGTTATTGTATGAAAGCGAAAGAAGGGTAAAAAATGCAAGCGAAAGCGAAAGAAGGGAAAAAATCTAAATTCTGAATAGTGTTATGTGAAATTTTTTATTTGAGTAATGCTTTTGAAAGAACGTATTAGTATTTTTTCTATATATATGTAGGTAGTTTCATGTGTAAAGCTGATAAAAGGAAAAAAAATGTGAATTTGTCTACTCACATAATGCTAGATACAATGGAGAACGAATACTTATTTCAATGGTATATAAGAAAATTTCATAAGAAGGCATGCAACAGTATATCTTGTAAAGTTGTATTTATAAAATTGGACAATAGGAATTGCCAAAAAGCAAGGAATACATTTTGCAATATTTATCTACAATGTCGAGATGTTCTGAATTTCTCGAAGGATGTTGTTGCATTCTGTCGTGAAATGCAATTTTTCTTCTTTTATGATAACGCATTTCAATCGTGGGACTTCTTTAAAATTTTCTGTCTTCACCGATAGTGTGAAGATATGATTTGTCCATAGAGCTCTAGAGACAATTTCCTTGATCAGTTCTGGATCTAAAGATAATAAATAGAAGTCTTTGGCATTATTTCCAAGAATTGTAGATCCCGCGTCTTTGAAAGCAACAATTGAAGCCAATTCACTAGTGTGATCTTGTATGTCGATTTTCAATAAGTATCTGTAATCACAGTCGCTTACTTCAGCGTTGCATTTTGGACAGAACCACATCCCTGTATTTTGTGGAATAAGTTTTTTCATGCATTTTTTCCCACCAACGATCGACGAGCAAGAAATGTAGTAAAAACTATCCATCCCAATTTTTGTTATTGTGCCCTTTAATTGGAAAAATGTTGGTTTCTCTAAGGAATCCATACTGTAAATGTCAGCAACTGTTATTTTTTTTTGTTGGTGGCCAAAAGGAGATCTTGTTGTCAAAGATGTAGAAGCTGCAGTCGAACCTTCTTTTTTAAACCACGACTTTAGCACATGGGCCTCTTCAATGTCAGGATCTACAAGAATAATGGATCTCGTTGTAGTGCCGATATTTTTTCCATTAAATTCTCCAACACGCGCAGATTTGATTGCAATGATGGGGTTATTTCCTGTAGCACATAGGGAGGATATTTCCTGTGACACGGCATTAAAATTATCTCCCCAAAAGATTGCATCTATGTTATACCCTGACATGTCTCGACGCTGTACTGTTTGTTTATTGACTTTAAAGCCGTCTTTTCTACGTATAGTGCATACACTGGAAATGTCTGTGACAACACCAAGAATATCAACAATGGAGTTGACGTTTGTTGTTCTGATATCATCAATTGATTTTATATTGAATCGCACTGTTGGATTATGTTTTTTTTCGTTGGCAACATGTTCTATGGTAGATGTTGCATTCAACAAAATTTCCCAGTCATTGTTCAAGTGGTTGTATTTCTTATTAGCCATTTTTACATTCCCTTTAGAGACAATGTAGACATTTTCATTTTGGATTTTGTCGAAAAAATAATCTGCGACATTGTTGAAACATGTAATATGTATTTCTCCACCCTCTGTATCGAACAGGTCAAAACCAAACACTTTACCGGGTCTGTATTGATTCTGAAACTGTCGAAGAGTTGTTTTCCTTTGGACGTATCCTTTTATGCACTAGTTTGAGTGGTAAGGGTTTAACGATTTGATGGGAATTTGAACTGGCAGAACGGACGGAGTTGGAGTAGTTGGAAGAGGGCAGTGTCTTTTTGATAAAGGATGTGGGTCCGATGAGGATGGAGTGTTTTCATCAGATGTGATGGGGATACTCATATTTTTTGGATTTCCAATTAAGGGTGCAAATGAAGTAGATATTTCAAAGTCTATTAGCTTTATAGACCTACACGACAAATGAGAGTCATAGGAATAACTGTTAGAAGCTGTTGTGTTATAAATAAAAATGTTAAATTTGAAATAAGAAATTTATAACAAACTTACGTTGATGGACCGATAGCTGAGGTAGTCCAAATTTTAACATTTATAACAGAACCCTTTTGTAGCAAGCCTGTTGCTACGAGATCATTGAAATCTTTTGGAAGCATGATGTGTTTCTTATGTGTTCCGTCTGAAATTGCAGTACGATATCGTGGAGTTGAATTTTGCATTGATTGTATTGGTTCAAGTTCAACAATTTGTAGGTATGGTTGAATATGAGTTGATCCAGATAACATTGAGGAAATTGCATTTTCAGTAAGGTTTGTTGTCATTTTCTGGTACAAAACAAAACACAAAAATGTTGTTTTCTTCGCATAAGATGTTTAAAATTCATTACATTCCTACAACATTACTTGAAAAAATATGAATTAAAGGGAAAAGGGAAAGAAGCATGTTCAATTTTTTCCTAAATGAGTGGGCATCTAAGCTTGTAAACATAATGAAGAAAGATATTTATTACAAAAAAATTTATAGGATCATTTTTTTTGAAGCATAGTTCCACCAAGTGAAGAGGAAGAAGGAGAGGGAGAAACAAACGAAGTAGAATGTTTGGGGGTAACTCTAGTATCATCTGGTTGCTGATTTGATTGCCCAAGAATCATGGTGTTTTGAACGACAGAGGTCGAGAAAAGCCATACCGGCGGGCGAAGTGCAAGCCCTGGAAGGGACAATGTAGCCATATGAGGTGCACCAACATCTCCCCTAGAGGAAAAGAGAGTAGGATTCCCCCAAGGGGAAATCCTTGATTTGTGGACTCCATTTTCTCAAACTAAGACCAATGAGGGAGCAGTGATGTTATTCCGATTTGAATAAATTTTATGACGCTTTGACACAACTTGCTTTTTCAATTTTTAAGAGTTGAGAAAAAGCTAAAGATGACTCTAGTCGCCTTCGATTTGGGTAACTCTAGTATCATCTGGTTGCTGAGTTGATTATTCAAGAATCACGGTGTTTTGAACGACAGAGGTCGAGAAAAGCCATACTGGCAAGCCAATTGCAAGCCCTGAAAGGGACAATGTAGCCATATGAGGTGCACTAACATCTCCCCTAGAGGAAAAGGGAGTAGGATTCCCCCGAGGGGAAATCCTTGATTGGTGGACTCCATTTTCTCACCCTAAGATCAACGAGGGAACAGTGAGGTTATTCCGATTTAAATAAATTTTATGATGCTTTGACACAATTTGCTTTTTCAATTTTTAAGAGTCGAGAAAAAGCTAAAGATGACTCTAGTCGCCTTCGATTTTTAATGAGCCTGAAGTGACAAGTGCTCAAATGGTCCTTTTCTTTTAAGGAGTCCGAAAAGGAACGAAAGTGACTACTCTGGATATCTAGACAGGGGGATTACCAAACCAATCACAAAACTGCAGAATACTTTTTATGGTACGACAGTCAATCTTCCCGAATGCTGTGTTCAGTGCATTGCGATCAATAGGGCGGCAGACACGGCTTCCTAAGGATAAAGGATATAGCCTACTGTGGTCTCCCAATATATACTCGACGGTACGTGGGAGCACAAGTCCGTACTGGCACTTGTCGTTTCAAAGAGGAGGAATCACCCAACCTACGATGAAAGTGATAGTTACCAGGCTTTACGACGCTGGAATACATCTCTAGCCTAGACTTCTAAATGGTGTGCGTTAGGTTCCAAAGCGTTTTTATGTTTATTGAAATGTATTTTACAGTTGATCTTTCTTAAGAAGTTTGCCTTTAAGGTTGATCGCGTGATGTACATATACAATTCCTAAATATGCAATCTAAGATGATAAACAATCGTTTACTTTCTTTTTGCAGTGAAAATCCTAGCTACTAAGGAAAGAGAAGTGAAATTGTTTCAACATAGAGCAGAGAGCACACACTAAGTCCTAAATCAATTTCCGCATGCATTCTAAATGTAAATGTACATGCATGTATTTGTTTTCCGCTTTCTTAATGTGTGGATGACAAAAAAAATGCCAAGTGGAATATAATATCAATAAAGGGATATGACTATTCTAGAATTCTGATAGACATAAGCAAAGCTATTGAAGTTTGTATCTAAGATTTTCTAGAGTCTGTTCACTAGAAACAAGACAGTCATGATGGCACCACTTTGCATTAGTTTAACACAAAGGAATAAAGTTTAAATTATCAAGAAAGCATATATATAACTGAATCATTTCAATCGGGAAATAATTTTGAATCAAATTTATAAGACTCTGTAGCTGCTCAGTGGCTAATGTACAATTGATGGAAGAGGATTTTCTATCATGGTCCATGGATGAAATAGAAATGAAGCAAAAACTCGGAAAGGAGATTAAGGTTGTTATCGGAGATGAAGCAATACAGAAAACATCCAAAAATGTCCTTCAACACTGTAAGTTGAATCGCCCAGTGACAAAACAGAGTAGGCCAAGGCAAAGTATTTGTATTTAACATTGCTGTGTGAGTAACCAACATAAGTTGCACAGTGCTATGCAAATTAATAGTCTCTGCAGGAAAAAAAACCCAATATAATCCACACAATCTAATCCTCACGAGGAAGGTTTTGCAGGGATTTAAAGGTTTTCTTATGTTATAAAATCCTAGGCTAATGGGGGTGTCCTAGCAAATAAAAATGTATACCATAATACCCACTTACTATTAAGCATCGTCTCCAAAGGAACTTGAACAGTATGATAAAGATTCATCTTTTACTTTTATAATATACGTAATGTTAAATATATGAAAAACACTTTCTGCTTTCAAGCAAGTTGTTTTTTTCTCCTTTCATATTATCAGCGATTTCCATGGCTCATGTTTTTAATATGTTTAGCCTACCGCTTTATACTTGGAAGTTGGTACCGAATGTATAGTGTTGAATAACTAATTGTTTTAGCTCTATGCTGTACAATTTAGAATTAATGCATGCATTTTACTTGCTTAGTTTCTATCTGACCATTTATCATTTGTTATAAACTATAATGCAATCATGTGACCAAGATGCTTACTTTTTGGAGGGGAATAATCAATAGACATTATGCAAAGACCCTTTCAAAAGATGATAGATTCCCCAACTATGTATATATAACTGTTATCCATTCATATTTACTTGTTATGTTTATTTTATTTGTAGCTCACTCCCATGTTTAGCAAGAGGAAACTTGTAGGAAAAATGGTTTCCAATAGAGGCTACTTCTTTCTTCTTTCTGTAACTATCTCCATCCTTGCTGAAGAAGCCATCACTCCATTTGAATAGATTCATAGAATGGGTGGCTATAACTTCTTCCTTAACGTCCAATTTAAGCTCAAATTACTAAACAAATGTTGTCAACAGGCTTTCTAGTCCATTCCACATATTATGATCTATTTGTAGGTGTAAAACTATGTCCGTTGCAAGATAATTGTTAATCAGCTAAGAACCACTTTGTAGGAGATGTATTTGTTTAAGACCTGAAATTATTATTATCATATACCCTATGGCATATTTATTAAGAAAAAGATGAAGTAAAGAGACGTCATTGCAACAGGATTCCTTCCTTCAGAAACATCAACATGAAAACATGCAACTCCATTTTGTCTAATGTTTCTGGGACAACCCATAGATGTATCCTGATAGTGTTAACTTAGCATCCAACTATTGTAAAAAGGGAAATAAAAACAGCAACTACAAATTAGTTAATATCATATTTAGCTTGCAACTGCTTGCTATATAGTAAAAAATGGCTATTGTCAGATAAAGGTAGGGAGAAACAACTGCAAATTCAATAATAGAACAGAGATTAAACTACATGCAAGATGATCCGAGAATGAGTAGTAAAGAAAAAATTACCAACACTTTCTCCAAGGTGCGTAGATATCGAATTCAGCTGTGCCCTGTTCTCATAAAGGCGCTGAATAGCTTGCCTCGATCTTACAATTTCTTTTGCCAAATTCTGCCCAAGAAAATTTTGACTCATTAAAGATAAAAGCAAAGCCTGTTTCTGAGCACTAGCAACCTTGCTGATGTTCTTTAGTCACAAACATGATATCATTAAATTTAGTACAATATGATATCATTAAATTTAGAAATTGTACTAGAGAGAAATATAACAAGAATTGTTACTGGAGGTTCAACCCAAGATACATAAAAAATGATGGAAAGCAGTACATCAGCCAGCATTCAGTGCAAACACACCTCACAAGATCAATACTAAATCTGTAGCATTGGATGCCATGTGATGTCAATAAAAATGATTATTGACATGCAAAAAAATGGACTGATAAATCTACGAACATTCCATTTGCCAGGTAACACCCTTGCTTATGTGGCAGTCTTCAAATGGTGGAAAAATGCTCCTTAGACTCTAGAAAACATAGCAAAGCTAACATGCATATTACTTTCGAGGTTCGGACTTTGGTTTCTATTTCCTTTGCAGGTCGTACATGTTGCAGACCTATGAAAGATAGAGTCATTCAGAGTGCAGAAATTTGGCTTTTCTTTTCATTTGGAGGCCCTATTCAGTGCAGCTTTTATATGACAAATAAGATAACCTGTAAGATACATAAATTATTTCAAATCATAGTTCTATTCCCCTGGGCCACTTCTATTCCCCTGGGCCATACCCACATGCTGATGAGCCCCTTTTACAAAGGACAAGAACGATGGAGAGTTTGGATAAGGTTATTCATCTACAGTCTTGATTATATGGATGGGACGAAATTCCTCCAGATCCACCCCATGGTCATTTTAGGATTCAGAATATACACAATGTTGTTCTTCATCTTCATTTTGTGTTCTGTTTTACAGACAAACGGTCTCCTAGACTTTTCAACTTGCTCAGACACATCTTGTGTTAATTCCTGTAATTCTGGTTTCTGTACCTTGAGATACAGCACCAAAATTATTGCAGTAAACAATAGATTTAACATAAGAAGTGAAGAAATATAAGAAGTTGATCTTCTTGGTCTCCTAAGAAAATAATATATCTAAGTGTGAGTGTTAGCCCCGAGTTTACTGAATGGAACTTCGTTAGTAAATGGATACTTCTAAAATTCAAATTTGAGATTGATGAAGACCTATTGGACTAGTTTGCCTAGGACTGAATTATTACTTCGAGATTGTGCAAATTTCTTGTACTTGAATCTTCTACAATTGCTGAGATGAGTATATTCTTGATTTCTTTTTATGGTTCATATATCCAAGTCCAGTTAAGGTAACTTAAATTTTCTCTGTAGAGCGATGTTCAACTCTAGAAAACGAGGAATCATTCAGCTGCTGGGAGACATTTTTTTGAATTTGAGAAGATGAAGGTTTGATTTTCATAAACATTGATATTTGTTCTATTTAGCATGTAAGAGTAAGAGGCCAAATGTAAGAAGTGAGTATTATATCAGAATAGTTGAAAAGCATTAAGTAACTACACGCTTTCCTAAATAGTTGGTGAACTTTCCCAATTTTTATAGTGATGCAAGAATTCTGATCAGCAAATGAAGAGCTTCTATCCACTTTTATATATTTTGCTTGGTTGAAAATTGCTGAAATATAGCATAGACGCAAAAAAAGATCTGGAATGCTAGCCTTATGAGCTAAATACACATTCTAATGTGTTTAACGAGAATATAAAATGTATAATTTGCAGGAGGAATCTGAGGAGCTGTGTAATGTTTCATCTTCAGAGGATGGAATCTCTGACTGTTAGCCCTTGGAACGGATGGAAAACTTAGTGAGACAATCAGGGGGCGTCAAATCTCTCATTGGCAAGGTAAGCACAATTGCAAAAATGCCAAAGCTGCAAAATGAGGCTCAGAGCAAAGAACAAATCCCAATGACTTCATCCAGTTCTCCAGTTAGTGATGCCAATTCACCAAAAGAACATCCTTTCATTATTTGTTACATACTGGAACCCATTATTTTTGTTCCATACTCGAACCCATTATTGACATGCAAAAAAATGGACTGATAAATCTACGAACAATCCATTCAAAGATTTGTCCCCTACTTGATATCAATCACAAAGTTGCAGTAAACAATAGATTTAACATAAGAAGTGAAGAAATATAAGAAGTTGATCTTCTTGGTCTCCTAAGAAAAGAATATATTTGAGTGTGAGTGTTAGCCCTGAGTTTACTAAATGGAACTTCGTTAGTAAATGGATACTTCTAAAATTCAAATTTGAGATTGATGAAGACCTATTGGACTACTTTGCCTAGGATTGAATTATTACTTCGAGATTGTGCAAATTTCTTGTACTTGAATCTTCTACAATTGCTGAGATGAGCATATTCTTGATTTCTTTTTATGGTTCGTATATCCAAGTCCAGTTAAGGTAACTTAAATTTTCTCTGCAGAGTGATGTTCAACTCTAGAAGGCGAGGAATCATTCAGCTGCTGGGAGACATTTTTTGAATTTGAGAAGATGAAGGTTTGATTTTCATAAACATTGATATTTGTTATGTTTAGCATGTAAGAGTAAGAGGCCAAATGTAAGAAGTGATTATAATATCAGAATAGCTGAAAAGCATTAAGGAACTACACGCTTTCCTAAATAGTTGGTGAACTTTCCCAATTTTTATAGTGATGCAAGAATTCTGATCAGCAAATGAAGAGCTTCTATCCACTTTTATATATTTTGCTCGGTTGAAAATTGCTGAAATATAGCATAGACGCAAAAAAGATCTGGAATGCTAGCCTTATGAGATAGATACACATTCTAATGTGTTTAACGAGAATATAAAATGTAAAATTTGCAGGAGGAATCTGAGGAGCTATGTAATGTTTCATCTTCAGAGGATGGAATCTCTGACTATCAGCCCTTGGAACGAATGGAAAACTTAGTGAGACAATCAGGGGGCGTCAAATCTCTCATTGGAAATGTAAGCACGATTGCAAAAATGCCAAAGCTGCAAAATGGGGCTCAGAGAAAAGAACAAATCCCAATGACTTCATCCAGTTCTCCAGTTAGTAATGCCAGTTCACCAAAAGAACATCCTTTCATTATTTGTTGCATACTGGAACCCATCATTTATGTTTCATACTCGAACCCATTATTGACATGCAAAAAAATGGACTGATAAATCTACGAACATTCCATTCAAAGATTTTTCCCCTGCTTGATATCAATCACAAAGTTGCAGTAAACAATAGATTTAACATAAGAAGTGAAGAAATATAAGAAGTTGATCTTCTTGGTCTCATAAGAAAATAATATATCTGAGTGTGAGTGTTAGCCCTGAGTTTACCGACTCCTCAGCCTGACTTTTAGTTTGATTTTATGGCTTCTTTTTTCATGAGTTTGAGTTTCTTCCATTCAAATAGTGCTTATGAACAAAGGCTACAAAACGTTTACTAAATAATCCTGCATGAAATTTTGATATACTATTAGGCATCTTATTAGCTGTGAAAAGCTCTAGTGATCAACCAACATAAAGAAACCAAGACTAAGATCATCCTCAGCAAGACTGTTCAAAATTGTACATAAAGAAACCAAGACTAAGATCATCCTGAGCAAGACTATTCAAAACTGTACTTGGTTCACACTGATGGAATACTGTTAAAAACTGTACTTGGTTCACACTAATGGAAGGAAAGCTCTGTGTGCACCTGCATATACTTCGAGAAATTGGACTACCACAACAATTCAAGAGGATATCTAAACGAACATGATGAATTCTCAAGGATATGGAGGATATTTTTGAATATGCATTTATTAGGACAAGTTGAAGATGCAACATGATGGGACCTAAATTTCTTTATGGGGTACATACTTTCCCCCAAAAGTTCACAAATTATATCACATTCATAATATTATATCACATTCCAAGCCAGGTTGAAAATTTAGGTGCTTAATAAGCATGGAATTATGTCTAAGCTCTGTCTTCTGAGTCATGCTGACAACGTGGGTGCCCGATAAACATAAAAAAATACAGTTATGAACCCCTGGCTTGCCTCAATCATGATGAGAACATGGGTTGGTCCCTGTCACCATTTTTGGGAATACATCAAACTATGGAAAGCATAATTATGAACCCCTTACTTCCCAATCCACTGTGACAATACTATTGACTTTAAAACATGGAAAAGCATAAAAGTTACATTTAAACCCTGAGCTTTGCCAGCTTTAAAAGTCAAGATAAAATTTCATAATTAATCAGTACGCTCTGATCGGTGCTTAAGAAGTTGATCTTCTTGGTCTCCTAAGAAAAGAATCACCATCAGAGACTATCTTACCACTTCAGGATCAAGCTGCTGGAAGCGATGCATTTTACGCCTAGCTTTACATCTAGTCCTGTATGCCACCACAATGTGACCAAGAGCCAAGGCAATAGACAACATGAGCATTTCCAGCATACTCCATGGAAGTTGGAAACCTCCTGACTCTGCTGAGGGGCTTCCTTGCCTTGAACTATGATTAAGACCTTTTAGGATTCCTTTTACTTTTAACTTCTCCTGTAAGATCTTCCAGGGCCAACCATATGAAGGGTTGGTATTTCAGGATCTTTCCCTAAAGAGGGATAACAAAGTCTTTGTAAATGGTTATATCATATGAAACACATATCTATATTTTGATGACTTTTGAATGAAATTCCATTATATGGATATGCCATTGTAATAATATCTTCTAATATCACATAGATAACAATCATAACTTTGAGAGTTACTTCAATTGGTTTAACCATCCGACATAAATAGTAAATACAACTACAAACTAGAAAGAACGAACCATCCCTGAAGATAAACAAAGACCTTCATATCTTTTTGTGGAGCATGTAGGGTGTAAATGTAGTTTTATTAAGCATGTCCACCATCTAAATTCAAAAGTTGTGCAAGCTAAAATCCCAAACATGGGAACATCTAAGCAACTTCACCTAAACTAGAATTTCCCTTATTATTAACAACCTAACAATCTAATATCGAGAGTAAGCAAAATGAAACAAACATACCTGTGCAGTTGTTATTGGTGTAGTACCCAGATTGTCGGCCAAATAACGCTTATCTTCACGAAGATCTGCATTGTGAATAAAATTCACCACTGAATCAGCCTGACAAGTTAGATATATGTCTCATAAAATGCAGAGCAGGCAGCAGAGGTTGGAATGTTTTCAAAAATCTAGAGCAGGTAGCAGAGGTTAGAATGTTTTCAATCTGCTTTTGTAAAATGCTTGAACTGTGAGATGTCATCAGAGAATTCACCAATTTTACAAACATCACATGCTGATGAAATTCTTTCAGTGAGAAGTAATAAGTTAACTGTTCAAGATTATCATACTATCTGATTGAGAGGTCAATAGCAGGCAAAAGGTAAACATGATATAGCTAATTTCTTTATGTTAGTTATTCTGGATGGATTTGGGAGTCCTATGAATTTACTTTGGTAATTTCTGTACATTAATATAATTTTTCCAGATTAAAAAGGGGATTTTTGTTGTTTTGTATTATTATTACAGCGGTGATGATACACTTACATTATCCATCCAAAAGAGGCCAGTTTTGGGAACACTTTAAGCATCTTTTACTGAGAAAAAGGTCACTTCTTTGCACAAAATGCACACGTTTTGAAGCTACCAGGCAACCACTATTTAAGAGTATTAAACTGGAGAAGATAAACAGAAATTAGATGACAACACTTCATGGCATAAGGCAAATATGAACATGGCACATATCAGATGGTATACTTGTTGAGTCTTTGAGCTGCACTCTATGTATGCAGCAGCACCGACCTATTTCCTCAACTCCTCACCCTAAAGATAAACAGAGACCTTCATATCTTTTCGTGGAGCATGTAGGGTGTAAATGTAGTTTTATTAAGCATGTCCATCATCTAAATTCAAAAGTTGTGCAAGCTAAAATCCCAAACATGGGAACATCTAAGCAACTTCACCTAAACTGGAATTGCCCTTATTATTAACAACCTAACAATCTAATATCGAGAGTAAGCAAAATGAAACAAACATACCTATGCAGTTGTTATTGGTGTAGTACCCAGATTCTTGGCCAAATAACGCTTATCTTCACGAAGATCTGCATTGTGAATAAAATTCACCACTGAATCAGCCTGACAAGTTAGATATATGTCTCATAAAATGCAGAGCAAGTAGCAGAGGTTGGAATGTTTTCAAAAATGCAGAGCAGGCAGCAGAGGTTAGAATGTTTTCAATCTGCTTTTGTAAAATGCTTGAACTGTGAGATGTCATAAGAGAATTCACCAATTTTACAAACATCACATGCTGAAGAAATTCTTTCAGTGAGAAGTAATAAGTTAACTGTGCAAGATTATCATACTATTTGATTGAGAGGGCAATAGCAGGTAAAAGGTAAACATGATATAGCTAATTGTTTTATGTTAGTTATTCTGGATGGATTTGGAAGTCCTATGAATTTACTTTGGTAATTTCTGGACATTAATATAATTTTTCCAGGTTAAAAAGGGGATTTCTGTTGTTTTGTATTATTATTATAGCGGTGATGATACACTTACATTATCCATCCAAAAGAAGCCAGTTTTGGGAACACTTTAAGCATCTTTTACTGAGAAAAAGGTCACTTCTTTGCACAAAATGCACACGTTTTGAAGCTACCAGGCAACCACTATTTAAGAGTATTAAACTGGAGAAGATAAACAGAAATTAGATGACAACACTTCATGGCATAAGGCAAATATGAACATGGCACATATCAGATGGTATACCTGTTGAGTCTTTGAGCTGCACTCTATGTATGCAGCAGCACCGACCTGTTTCCTCAACTCCTCACCCTGAAGATAAACAGAGACCTTCATATCTTTTCGTGGAGCATGTAGGGTGTAAATGTAGTTTTATTAAGCATGTCCATCATCTAAATTCAAAAGTTGTGCAAGCTAAAATCCCAAACATGGGAACATCTAAGCAACTTCACCTAAACTGGAATTTCCCTTATTATTAACAACCTAACAATCTAATATCGAGAGTAAGCAAAATGAAACAAACATACCTGTGCAGTTGTTATTGGTGTAGTACCCAGATTGTCGGCCAAATAACGCTTATCTTCACGAAGATCTGCATTGTGAATAAAATTCACCACTGAATCAGCCTGACAAGTTAGATATATGTCTCATAAAATGCAAAGCAGGCAGTAGAGGTTGGAATGTTTTCAAAAATGCAGAACAAGCATCAAAGGTTAGAATGTTTTCAATCTTCTTTTGTAAAATGCTTGAACTGTGAGATGTCATCAGAGAATTCACCAATTTTACAAACATCACATGCTGATGAAATTCTTTCAGTGAGAAGTAATAAGTTAATTGTTCAAGATTATCATACTATCTGATTGAGAGGGAAATAGCAGGAAAAAGGTAAACATGATATAGCTAATTGCTTTATGTTAGTTATTCTGGATGGATTTGGAAGTCCTATGAATTTACTTTGGTAATTTAAGTACATTAATATAATTTTTCCAGGTTAAAAAGGGGATTTCTATTGTTTTGTATTATTATTATAGCGGTGATGATACACTTACATTATCCATCCAAAAGAGGCCAGTTTTGGGAACACTTTAAGCATCTTTTATTGAGAAAAATGTCACTTCTTTGCACAAAATGCACACGTTTTGAAGCTACCAGGCAACCACTATTTAAGAGTATTAAACTGGAGAAGATAAACAGAAATTAGATGACAACACTTCATGGCATAAAGCAAATATGAACATGTCACATATCAGAAGGTATACCTGTTGAGTCTTTGAGCTGCACTCTATGTATGCAACAACACCAACCTGTTTCCTCACCTCCTCACCCTGAAGATAAACAGAGACCTTCATATCTTTTCTTGAAGCTCGGTCCAGAATTTCCTACGAGTTAACTATATTCTCTAACAAGTATCTCCCCATCCTAAAGCCAGTTTGCTATTTACTTACACTAGCATCTTGCATTTTAGACTTGGCCCATAATTCATAGGTATTAGGGACACTGAGTTGCATCATAGGCCTCTAGTTAGAAGCTTTAAGAATGAACTTGGAATCCCTTTAAAATAAACTTTCTTGATTTAATTTTTTATTTAAAATAATCTGTGAACTTCTATTATCATACTGTTCTCTTGTTTTACAGAAAACACTATGATGTGGGGGCTGCACAGATGATGTTTGGGAACAAACCCCTTGACAAAGATGGAGATGGAAAAAGACTAGGAAGAATACTATTTGATAGTGGTAGCTCCTACACATACTTCACAAATCAAGCTTATAGTGCTTTCCTTTCAGCTGTAAGTATCACAAATTACCCTTCCCTTGTACTATAAGGAATTTGTCTGTTTCTAATAATGCAATGCTGACAGGTTAAAGAAAACCTAGCTAGGAATCAGTTGGAGCAAGATTCATCACACTCATTCCTACCACTCTGTTGGCGAGGGAAAAATAGGTTGAAGAAGCTATTTATTCATTAAGGTTAATGATTGCTATGATAAAAAAAGATTACTGCTGAATGAGTTTCAATGCACAGGAAAAAAGTAACGTCTACTCGGGAATCTTGAATGGTACTGCAATTGGTAATGTGGACACGAATATTCTTGGAGGTAATGAAACAACATATTGTTTTGTTGCTTTTTGTTTGTGTGTTTGTCAGTCTGATTTTTCTACAAGCATGTCATGAATGACCTTGGGTGGGCTTGTATCTAGAGTAGTTAAGGCATGTTCTTAATCTACATGTTGGTGATTGCATTAAGATAAAGTAACAAAAGTGTGTTGCATTTTGCAGATATCTCTTTGCAAGAGCACCTTGTTGTTTATGAAAATGAGAAAAACCAGATTGGATGGGCTCGCTCAGACTGCCAAAATCCTCCTAAGTTCTAAACCTTCTTTCTTTTACCTTTGATTCTTATTCTATAGGATTTAGTGCAGTTTTTATTATTTTTCTTATGAATTTGTACATGTAAGAGATATGGCAAGATGAGAGCTAGTAACTGACTCTTCCCAAATACACCATTGATTGCATTTTTATTTGTCAAATAAGGGAGTACTTGCATCTACATTTTTTATGAACTTGCATTTAGGGAATCTTTCATAATTTATCCTTAGTACTACATCACCACTTCCTCTTTTGGTGCCCTACTATTCCCTCTGATCAAAGCACTGCCAGTAATGCCCATGTTTTGGAGTTGAATACAGAGAAAATTATTCCCTTTCTTGTCTTTACTTCCTAAATTAACTAAAATGGAAGAGATTGGTGAGGTTGCTTAGATGATATCATTGTACTCATATTTGATGATGTTTAATATAATCTTTGGTTCACACGAACAGTCATGACACCACGAATCATTTAGATATTAGAGATATCGATTATATTTCCTAACTTGAATCTTTTCTTTCCTTGTCAAATTGACAGATTGTAAATCTCATCAACCACAAAACAAGTAATCAGAAATGTAAAACCTAAAACTTTTGAGTTGCAATCAAAATATATTTTGTAATGTATGTGAAAAGAAGGTAAAGAAACTATCTTTGTACAATTAATTACTTGTTAAAGCACTGAAAAGTACACTTAAGAAAGGAAAATTGCATTGAACAACCCATTAATAGTAAATAGTCTTCTCCAGTAAAAGGATATAGAAACAAAAAACAGAATTGAATCACACAAAAAGAAGACTCGAATCACATTTAACAGCCTATGAAGAGCAAATAATCTCCTCCACAAGAAATATATAGCATTAAAAACCTGGAAGGCTACCCAAGCAACCTAAAAGCTGAAAAGAACAGACAACTCTTAAAATTTGCTTCAAGGGCAACACTCTTCACTACAAAGGAAAATTACCATAACCACTACCCCTACTTGTAATTCAAAATGTTTCATCCTTAATCATACCATACCCAATACCCAATACTCACACCCAGTCTTGTGCAACATTGATTTAAACTTATTGCACCAAATCTTAAAAATAGGGTTCATAAAATGGGATTAACGATGGAAAACTGCAGCTATTTCAGGAAACCCGAAAGATGAAAATTTTATTGCCTTCTATCTGTAATATGAGCATCAGGAGATTGCTACATAACTACAGAGTAGGTATGGGCAGGGAAACGACTGTTTAATGTGATGATGGGTTCGCATTTACTCCTTGAAAGGATAGCAATTGCATCTTTTTCAAAAATATAAAATCCAATGCAGATCGGGTAAAAAACATTATGCACACACATTCGCATATATTAAATCCAGTTACCTAACATAAATCAGAAACCATAACAGAAAGAAGGGCCAACATAAATCAAAAACCATAACAGAAAGAAGGGCAAGAAACACTGACCGCTAAGAGTTTTCCAACCAGAAGACCTCTGAGCAGAAATCCCATGTGTGAAGCAGACAAGTACAAATATTGATATAACAGCACAAGGCTACACGGGCTACGTGCCCCTCATGCAGGGAAGAAAGACACAAAACCAGGGAAGAAAGACACGTTTCGTCGGTTCAGTCACTGCGAAGAGTCTCATCGCCAAGAGGCCTGGCCTTTCATGGCCCATAGCCAGATCCTCCCTCTCTGTCTTCTAGCCGGTGGGAAAAAAAACATTTTTCCATGAAAAAAAACAAATTAAACCAACAGCAGAAAACACCCCAATCGTCTAACACACAGAATCAATGGCTCAAGATCACACACGTCACATTTTAGGGATGTCTTTCTCAGAGGGAACGCCTTACGGCGTAAATATTATAACAAAATTCATATGTATGAAATTATGTTGAAATATAGTCAATTATATCCGTTAGAGATTTAATGAGTTAGTGATTATAATATATTAGTTGGTTTGTTGATCAATGGTTAAGGGAATTATGAGTTAATGGATAAATAATTAGAGGTTATATTGGTGAGTGCATTAGCAGTGAGATTGTTAGTAGATTAGTAATTAGGGTTATTTTGTGTTATTGATTTAAAGGGTAATGGGTTAGGTATTAAGAGATTCATGGTAGCGGGTTGGGGTTAGTGAGTTAGTGATCATGTTTGACTTAGATTTATGGAGTTAGTGTAATAGAAAACCTCATTAAGACACCTCAACTCATTTTTTACACTAAGATCACTATAGTATGACAAACATTTGTACTAGTTGGACCTCTTTAAATGAGAAAAGACATTCTAAATTAAGCAAACTGACAAGATGGACATCAAGATATATGGAAATATCCATTCAATAAAATATAAAAATAAAAGAGAATGTAGATTAATTGTACCCTTTTGTTATATATATGTGAATTCTTTTGAATGGTGAAAGCTCATTAATCAAAATTTTCCACCATTGTTTTTATTTTTGTATTCTCTTGCTTATCTTTCATTATATAATCATTTTTTCCATTGAATGATAATGAATTATTAAAAAATCAATTTTGAGTCGAGAGGCTCATTCTACAGCCTAGTGTGAAGGCAATGTGTAAGTATGTCCATCCCTCTTAAACTAAAAATAAAAATAAAATATTCTCTAAATAGAAAAGTGTTGTATGCTATAATAAAAAAAGGTTATGCATATTTAATTAGTTGTCCATATGACTTAATATAATTTTATGTAAAGTAATTAGAAGTAAAAAAAAATATCCTAGTAAGATGTTTAAACCTTATACTTTTCAAAAATAGTTTAACACATGATATCAACTTCATATATATCTATATATAGAAAACAATATTAAAAGAAAATGTTTTAATGTTGTATAGAATAAAATATTCAATGTGCGTTATGAATAAAATATTTTAATATGAATTAATATTGGTGTATACTTAAATATATATTAATAACAAAAAATCCAGTTTAATGTGTGCTAATAAAATTACTCAATGCACATGTTATGTAATCTCTATAACATTCAAAAATACAATTTAAACAGTAAAAAATTACACATTGTTTCCTGCACTCTAAAATAAATTTGCACCTGAAAAATTTGATCCTTCTCTACTCATGCTAGATCCGTGGTTAAGATGGATTTATGCTAGTTATAAAGTTAATCCATCATGAATGGTTAGAATGCTAATGTTTAACAACATCATTGTTAAATAACTCTTCCTTATGAAACTTTGTTGATCTACATGAGTATTGTTACATTCGATATTTTGAAATACTACCTTATTTTTTTCAAAAAAAAACTTTAATATTTACATAGTTATTGTATCACAACAATCATCAAGCCAATTGTCTCCCATTATGTGTAATTTCATCCATGCTCAAAGTGGAGGTGACACATGTCCCTTTTAAAATAAAAGTAAAATATTTTTTCAATTAAAAAATAATGTCACCTATAATCAAAATAAAAAACAAATATACGTATTTGGTTAGTGATACTTATAAGTATTATAGAAAGTAGTCCCTCTCTAATTATGTTTGTTTTAAATAATCAAAATAAAAAACAAATATGCATATTTGGTTAGTGATACTTATAAGTATTATAGAAAGTAGTCCCTCTCTAATTATGCTTGTTTTAATGGTTGTCGATATTACAACCCAATTATGCTTACTTTAATGGTTGTTGATATTACAACATGATATAAAGGAGATATGGTAAAAATATTTTACTCACTTTCAATTATACATAAAATATTTTTATGTCCATAGGAAACAAAACAATTTTATATCAATTTTTACAGTGCTTTAAGTAAATAAAGCAACAATTAAGTAAAGTTGATATAAAAAGGGTTTATACCTCAATAAATTTGATCCCTCTCTTTTCTTACTGGATCCTTGGTTAAGATGAATCTATAATGATAATTAATTAAATTAAATTAAATTAAAATAGCTATACTTTTACAATTATAAGAAGCTTTTCCTTTCAGGATTATGAATATTATAATCATAGTTGAGCATTCTCTTTTCTCACACTTAAAGAAATCAAATTTTAAATAACAAATAAAAAATAATTATAATTTTTAAATAATTAATTTCTTCTTATGTTTATATTTTTATTAATTTAAATTATTGTAAAAGTTAAATAAAAATTATTTTTTCGTATATCTTATTATTTTTACATAGTAATATTAAAACAAAATTACAAAATTTAAAATGAAAAGCAATTTCTCATTTGGCCAAAGTTTCTTTAAAGATCCACGTTGTAGTTGCTATAGTTTTATGAGTTTTGTTTAAAAAAAAAAAAAATACTAACTTTGTTAAGTGTCACTCTGTTTTTTCTTTTGGAATTAGGAGAGAAATCTCAAAGTTTTTAGCATGAGAAGTCAAATAACTCCAGCTCTAAAATCAATGATGCTCTTGAATATCCAAGAAACTATTTTTGCATCACCCTGGACTAAAGATGATTGGCAAGTAGAGGATTCTGAAGGGTCTATTATGAAGAACCTTGACTTGAATTCATTGATGTATCTAACCCCTCCATACTAGCTACGCAACTCAATCCACTCTATAGAAAATTTGTACTCCCTGCCCCTCTCTTCTTTCTTCAGTTAATTTTTGATGGGGCCTCCAAAGGAAACCCTGGTGCAGCAAAGTGTGGTAGGATTTTCTGAGACGTCAAATCCCTACCATTACATATATATGTATGGTCATGTGGGGTAGCCACAAAAAATTTGGCAAAATTTCTTGCTCTCGAATGAGGTCTTCATATTACAATCAAAGAAGGTTATAAGCTACTACAGGTTCATGGTGATTCACAGGTTCCTCTTCGATGTATTTAAAAGTTGTTAAATGGGCACCCAAAGAACAAATTGATGCACAATTGGCACCTTCAGGAGGTGGTATCTAATAGACGACAATTATTAAGAAAATTTGATTATATTGTTGTCCAACATACACATCGAGAAGGGAATAAAGTGGTGGATGCACTAGAAAACTTGGGTTTCCAGGAATATAATGTTTCCTTAAACAAATATTGGTCAGTCACTTCAAATAGAGAAGACATGAAAAGTATAAATAGGTGGGTGGAGGTTGATAAATCCTCCTATAAAGGTAGTCTCCCCAATGGGGGTGTCATTAAAGAAGTTTGTAATGACATCTAAACACATGACTATGATGCAGAGGGTATGAGTGGAGGAAGGGATGGTGGATGTTGGAGGGCATGCCACTCCCTACATTTTTCATCCTCTAGTCATCGCATGACATTTATCTCATTTCCAGGTGAGGGTTAACCGGACCTCATCCCGTCATGATAAAATTCATATGGGGGTCACATTACGTGTTGGAAAACGTAACTATGTTCCGTCACCATGGGTTTCATGCTTGGGTCACCATGTTTTAGGTCAAAGTCCCCATTGAGGGCTTCTAGGATTGATTCTGAGTCTATATAATTATTTTACATTTAAAGAGACCCTTCTTGGGCTTTTGAATCATGTAAAAGGATAAGTATTGAGTCAAATATGAATTATGGAACCTCTACACCATGTCGGCCTAAGGGAAGATCAAGTCGGCCTAAGACCCTATTCAACTCCACAAGAAGCCTATAAAAGGAAGGACATCAAATTCATTTGGAGTATCACTTGTCATCAAGTTCAAATTCTCTCTACTGGGAAGAATTGTGAAAATCTTGTTGCTAGGCAGAAGTGCGAAGTGGGTAGTTGGGAAAGTCTATTGTCGGGTAGTTGGAGTGAATGCGAGTTTGGGAGAGTTTAAGGAGTCAAGGAAAATCGAAATTTTTGTGGTGGTATCTCTTTATTTCATGCTCTGGATTGGGAGATCAAAGTCTTCCAAGTTGGACAGCTACCGGAAGCTATTAACTACTGCAAGTTGCTGCATAGATGAAGTTGCTGGGAAGAGGTCAATCTTCTGGAGGCTGATTTGGTGTGGAGGGAAGGTCTAGTCTTTGTATAGGGTGAAGAGTCTCAAAGGATACTATTTAAAGGAAGAATTACTTTGACTGGGTTTTACCCGCAAGAGGGTTTTGCCTTGGCATGTGCCTACATCTTGTGTTCATTGTTTTATGTGCTACTACTTTTGGTAATTGCTTGATGAACTAAAGAAAGAAGATATAAATAATCGTAATAATAAGAAGAATCACAAGTAATTATCAAGATCAAGAAAATATTTACTTCCTTTCTAATTTTCCAACATGGTATCAGAGCTTTGGTGAAGAAGAAAAAGGCATATCCATTCTTAGGCACTATCTCAGGGAAGGAGTCTATTATATTCAAGAAAGATGTCTAACTCAATCAAGGGTGATAAAAACCTTGAAGGAGCATCTAACTTCAGATCCTGGAAAAAGAGGATTGACCTAATCCTCAAGAAGAACAAGGTGTTGGATTTGGTAAAAGAAAAATGTAAAGAAGCCTCCTGAAGAAGCCAATGATGTCAACAAAGCAAAATTCAGGGATTTAGAAGTTGTGGCTATGACTCTAATGGTAAAAGGGATAAAAGACAATCTTGTCCCATTCATAACTAGCTTCAATCATGCTCAGGAGATGTATGAAGCCTTGCTGAAGTTGTTGACTATTAAGAACATTGGTCAAGTAGAAAGTTTAAAGAATGAGCTGAGGAATACAAAGATGACTAAAGAAGACACTGTGGAAACATTCTTTATGAAGATATCTAGATTTAGGGATGATCTCTTGGCCATCGATGAGATTGTTCCAGACAAAGAATTTGTGATTACTACTATATTGCCACCCTCTTGGGGTGCATTTTCTTAAGGTCTCAATAATTGGAAGGTAGCTCCCACCTTTGAAGAATTATGGACTGCATGTAGTCAAGAAGAATTAAGGATATCAATGGTTGCCAATCCTGAATGAGTATCGAATTCTTATGTTGCTCATCATAAAGGAAAGAGATTGAAGGGACCAAGGAAGAAAGTTGACATGTCCAAGATAAAGTGCTATCAAATTCATAAGAAGGGTCACTATAAATGTGACTATCCTGAGAATCCAAAGAATAAGAAGAGAGGAAGAGATTAAGCCAACTTTGATGAAGAAGGAGACTAAAAAAACGTCAAGCTCGAAGAATTTGACCTTAGGGACTTACACTATTGAGTCCTTTTCTTAAAGTTTTACATATCTTGTTTTATATGTTTTAGAATTTGTAGGGTTTTAACATATTTTGGAAAAGACATTTTTGTATTGCTTTAAGTTTGTAGGTTTTCCTCAAGCTTTGGAGGGAGCTCCCAACAAATGCCCAAAGATAAGTATCTCATGTCTTTTCTATTTTGGGTTCATGTTCTCATTTAGTTTTGATCATATTAAATACTACTCATCTTTCTCACTCTGTTGTCTTGGTTAGGAAAACATCTGCAAGAAGGAGGATCTCTCAAGACAAGGTTAGTCAAGAAACAAAGGTATGTTTTGAATACATTGATTGAAAGGATTATTCATTTGATGATCTATTACTAACCTTGTCATGATTAGGTGTATTGAATCTTAGTGATTCTTGTTGGGTGATTCATCTCTTGATAAATCTACCCACCCCACTCATATTCTTGATTGACTATGTAGAACCCTAGATAGGTTCTAGAAAACCCTAACCAAAGGGTATGCTATTGTGAATGTATGAAATCCTAAGTTGCTTAGGGATATTATGAAATGCTAGTTGGAAGTTTTTATTAATGATGTCATGTTTGAGATTTTGGTGCGATCGAGAAATATTAACTTGTTAGGGTTGAATGATGAGGTCTAAAATCCTAAAACTTTGAAGTTTTGGTAATGTTGGGTTTGCTATGTTTCTACATTAGAACCTAGCTCATTAACATTTGGTGGAATGTGTGAGCAAGACCCTTACATTGTCTTAAAAATGGTTCTCTTTGATATGTTTGTGTTTGTCTGATCAAACCATAGTATAATAAAGATGATTGTGTGTCTAAATATTATTTGATACTGTTGCAAAATTGGGTTTGACTAACACATGATATGGAATGTATTTGCATGATGATGAAATCTAGGCATATATAGATATGTCCTTTTGGTTCAAATCCTAGGTTGGCCTAGGTCAAGATGTATTAATGTTGTCCGAAGTATGATATGCTTGTGTATGGTTATGAATTCCTAAATATGTGTTGACCTAGCCATTAATGGTCATGAGTTTTAGGATTTAATGGAAGTCCTTATCTGAGATTCTAGGATGATGATATCTGGAAAAATAAGGTGTTGTAGCTAAACCCTAGTGAAGTAAATTGTCTAGTATGAAATGCAACAATATGAGATCTATGCATGTAATGATTGTTGAGATTGTGGAAATGGAATTATAAGGTTTTTGAATTAAACCTTAGTCAAAGTAAAATCTATGGAATATGATGATTTGAGATTTTTATAAGATTGTTGAATTCTAGGGTTTTGGAGTTGAACCTTAGTTGAAGTAGAAATATATGGTATATGATGACTATATGATAATTTGAGATTTGTGAAGAGATTGTTGAAATTGGAATTTTTGGTTTTTGATGATTGCTCAGAAATTTAGGGTTTGCAAACTAACCCTACTAGTAATTGATCATATTAGTGATTGATTGATCATTGATTAAAAATATAGGGGTTAGAACTAACCCTAATGGAAGATGGTCAAGTTAATGACTAAGTTGTGATTGACTTTGATTGATTTGTTTGTATGAAATCTAGGATTTGTATGAATCCTTGATGAGAATTCTAACATATGTATTTTGAAAGGTTGTTAGATACTTTGTAGATCTATATTTGTGTGAATGGTTTCTAAGGTTTTCCATATGTTCTAGTAAGGTATGTCATACCTTTGGAAGACATATTGAAACCCTAGATGGAATGAATGTTGTTATGAAATAGTCTACGTTGTATAACAAAGTCCCTAGCAAGATGTTGAAGAGTATATGTCTCTTGTTTGTAATTGAGTTTGGGTATCTGATATGTATAAAGATGAAATGCGTCCATGATTTTGATATGGATAACATAGTGCTTCTATAGATTCAGTTGTACTTTCTATTTAAGTTGTGCAGGTACACAAACTCCAACTTGGTGGATATGCTTGTTGATGTGATAAGCATGATGAGGATGATCATAACTCTGATGAAATGGTTGGAATCCACAAAATATTCTCCGATGTCAAAAGGAAGAAGCTAATCTCCTGGAGGAAGCATGAATAGAAGAGATCTCCCTAAGGTTAAGAGGGAGTCCAGATAAAGAGGTGTTTCCTGGTTGAGAGGGCGTGACACATATGGTTCTTTGCTTCATGTGTCATGCACTAGACCAAGACTAACAATCGTAAGTTTGAGTGAAGTCCATGAACAGGAAAATGAAATAGGAGAATGCATTTTTGAAGTGTTGCTGAAAGAAGGAAAGCAAGATCAGATCGAAGAATATGTTGTTGCATATGAAGTAGGAAGAAAAATGTATGATTGAGGAATCTTCTGTCAAATATTTGGTGGATAGTCCTACTATGGAAAGCTGAGAAGAAACATCTATTGCCTGGAAGACCCTGAAGGTTTTTATTTGATTATGTACATGTGAAAGTATGTTATTGATTGGGGTTGTGTTTTTACAGGAGAATCTCTCGAAGGATTTGATAGTTTGTTGGTTACCAATCTGTTTGATTGGGACAGATTGGACATTCTTTATCTACTGGATCAAGGAGTGTTGAGGCTTTGTGAGTGAAGCATTGCTTGGGTAGACATCTAGTTGTCACTCTATGTTGATGTCTGGAATCCCGAAATTGAAAAGGTGGTGTTGTTTATTGAGCTCTGGTTTGGATACACACCTGTATGTTTGGGTTAGTGGTTAGAAAGTAAGCCTGATGGTACCTAAAGGGGTTGAAAGCTTGAGTCCATCTTAGTCCCACCTAGATAGATTGCCCTAGTCAGGAATCGAGTCCATGGCATTGCGGTGCCTAAAGCTCTTCTTGGTTCATATGGTTTGAGATCTTCAATTGTATATGCACATTATGAATACCTCCCTAGTTAAGAGGGATTGTTGGAAAATGTAACTATGTTCAGTGTTCAATAATGTACTTGAGTCATTATGTAATGTACTTGTCAAAAGAATAAAGAAAAGAATTATTATTATTATTATTGACTTATTAAAGCATGGGTTTCATGCTTGGGTCACAATGTTTTAGGTCAAAGTCCCCATTGAGGACTTCTAGGATTTATTCTGAGTCTATAGAATTATTATATATTTAAAGAGACCCTTCTTGGGCCTTTGAATCATGTAAAAAGGTTAAGTATTGAGTCAAATATGAATTATGGAACCTCCACACGATGTCGGCCTAAGGGAAGATAAAGTTGGCCTAAGACCCTAATCGACCCCACAAGAATCCTATAAAAGGAAGGACATCGAATTCATTTGGAGCATTACTTATCATCAAGTTTGAATTCTCTTTACTTAGTAGAAGTGCGAAAATCTTGTTGTTGCCAAAAGTGCGAAGTGGGTAGTCGAGAAAGTCTGTTGCTGGGTAGTCAAAGTGAATTTGAGTTTGGGTGAGTTTAAGGAGCAAGGAAAATCAAAATTTTGGTGGTGGTCTCTCTGTTTCATGCTTTGGATTTGGAGATCGAAGTCTTCCAATTTAGAATACTGTCAAAAGTTGTTAGCTGCTGCATAGTCGAAGTTACTGGGAAGAGGTCAATATTCTAGAAGCTGACTTGGTGTGGAGGTAAGATTTAGTCTTGGTCTAGGGTGAAGAGTCTCAAAGGATACTATTGAAAGGAATAATTATTTTGACTGGGTTTTCCTCTTGAGGGTGGTTTTGCCCTGACATGTGCCTACATCTTGTGTTCATTGTGTTATGTGTTGCTGCTTTTGGTAATTGCTTGATGAACTAAATAAATAATATACAAAGAATTGTAATAATAAGGAACATCACAAGTAATTATCAAGATCAAGAAAATATTTACTGCCTTTCTGATTTTCCAACAATATGACATTCAATTACTAGGAGAGTTGTATTGGTTTCTGATGGGTGGATTGCTAACTGTAGTGATGGATCTTAATAGGCAATCCCATGAGCTCAATGATCAACTCCTGTACAAGGGAAGGAATGTGGGTTTCAAACAATGTGCTAGACATCACACTTGTCCATGCTTGGACCTTGCATGCATTGGAAAATGTTGTTTAAAATTGGTTGCAAAGATGTCAATCCTCCATTACAAGTGCATGGGTGTTACAACAAGGTGGCGACTTTGCGGATATACTTGGGAGGGTGTATAAGGTTTCTTATTCCTCAATTTCTTTTGGTCTCCATATCAGGTATACTTCATTTTCGAGGGTGGATATCTTCATTTTATGGATACCTTCGTTCCTTTTTATACAATGAAAATGAATTGGCTTGGTCGTGTAGTGCTATGAGAACGAAATAGGATCAATGTTTTTTGTTTTATTCCTTCATTACACAAGAGTTGGTCCTGCCTTTAAGTTGATGGCAGTTCTCCCTATCTCATTGCTTTAGGGTTTTGACCCGACGGGCATTTCCTTTATCTACCCAGTTCTAGTTTGTGGGGTTTGGTACCCAGTTACTTTTTCCATTTGGGTTTAAAGGTGTTAGGTTAGGTTCTAATTCTCTCTGGCATGGTTTTTCATCAGTGGCTTTGTCCTAGTTTGTGGAGTCTGGTAGATGCGAAATCCTTTTACTTCATTTCAAATTTGCTAATTTTGTTGTCAATTTCTTCTGTCGATATAGCTCTCTAGTCTTGTTCTCATTCCATATCTTCCCAATGGGGTTTCATTTTGTAGTATGGATTGATGATGTTGTGATATATGGGTGACATCCCTTTCTGTTTACTCTTCACAATCCCTCTCATTCTCACATTTGGATACCCTTTCTCCTTTGGGCGGATTTCTATAATTCTACCCCTCAGATATCAGTTATCATTACAATGCATTTGGTTACTAAGCGGTGGGTTGGTCTTCATACTTTCACAATATCTTTATTACTTCATAGTTTGTGTCATGACGGTCTTTGGGTATAGTTAATTCCTCCACTTTTCCTAGTATTCTATCTTTTTGGTTCGCAAAGGTTTAAAGTCCATTTCTGGTGTTAGTTGCACACATTTCCATTGGTCCTGATGGGTCCTTGACAGAAAATGTCGAGCCACAGAGGTGTTGCAAGTGGTTCTTCTTCCCAATGACGTTGGTTATTTGGATGGGAGTCTGTGGCTAATTACTTTGATTCCATCCCTCCTAAGATCATAAAGGAAATTCTCCTTCTTAAATCCAAGGAGTTCGGTGAACGACATATTTCTCAAATTCAGAAGTGGGAGGTGTCTCACTAAAGTTGACACCTGACCTAGAGAATTTAGGAATGGTAAGCTCCATTTCCTCCATTCTCTCATAGTGCATCAAAAAATTGAAACTCTGTTATGCATGGTCCTCAAAGATAAGTAGGTTGACAACTATAAATTGTTTGCAAGGTAAGCGGATATCAAGTCGATACTTTGGAATGTCCGTTACAACTTGGATGATATTGTATCTCTGTTAACAACGATGGGGAAATTTGTGGATTTTGACTCCAATACTAAGTTATAGGAGCTCAAGGAAACTCCCGTTGTCATCAATTCTCCCTCACTCACTACATCTCCTTGTGTTGCTTCTTCTCCTCAGGGGAATTCCTCATCCCTATCTCCTGTCATCATCTTCGATTGAAGCGACATTCACCTTTTCATGACTCTCTTCTTTTCTTATGGAAGCCGACGTCAACTTGTGGCAACGATGGTAGTTCCCTCAAGGGACTTCTTGGTGAACTCCTTTACTTTTGGTTCCATGTTGCACGAATTTGGTTTTTTCTTTTTCCATAAAGTTCAACTGTTGTTATTCTTCATAGTTTTTTGACAAATTTATTGATGATAGCCATGCTTTTAGTCAACTTATATGTGTTGATGGGGTATAGGGTACACTTAGATAAAGCTTTTGTCTCAAGAATTTTTTTTTTTAACATAACAAATTATCTTGCTTGATATAATATTTTTTATAATAATAAAAATCATTCAAAAAAGCTTACCAAAAAATAAGTTTTAATTATTATTCTATGAAACCAAGATCAATGCTTAGTATGGTTGTTAAGTAACGATTAAAATTTTCTTCCAAAACCAAAATATACCATCATAAACCTGTCTCGCACCGTTAAAATTTTATAATATTCACCGTTAATAACTATTTATAAGATGCAATAGTGAAAATTTATGAGAATAAGCACAATGCTTAATAAGATTGTTAAAGCAATGATTACAATTTTCTTCTAAAGCCCAGATTAGACCATCGTAATCCTGTCTGGCATGACAGAGAATTTATAGTATTCACAATTAACGACGGTTGATCAAATAGGGTACAGAAAATTTATTACAAGAAACAACTATTGATGAGATAGAGTAGTTACATGTTGTATGTGCCTTGACATGAAAGTGCACATGATATAATAAATACAGTGTTCTATGAAACTCAAAGTGGTTAAGAAGAAAGTATAATTGAAAGGAATTGAATACATCTGCTTTCTATTGAATCCTTTGTTGGATTTGATTGAATAATGTAGGAATATATTTGAAAGTGATTTATTTTTGTTATTTATAAAAATAGTAAAGTGAATATATATTTATATATAATAAAGTTAGTAGATGTGTGGGTATGAATGTATTTTAGTAGATAGTTTTTTCTCTAAGTAATAATATATCAGTATAGATATATTGGATTTAATATGAGTTAAAGGGATCTAATTTTTTGTAAATTTTTTTAGACGGTAAAATACAATGTGTTATTTTTTATTGTTCAAATTGTATTTTTGAATGCTAAATAGAATATATATAAGACTAAGTATTTTTTTTAACCATAAAACTATTTTTTTTTTTTTTTAATAGATATATATGAAGTTGATATCCAAATAAATTAGTTAACATAGACTTCAAATAGTTTATTTAAATTCCTTGTTAAAATATTTTTGAAAAATATAATATTTAAACATTTGATTCACACATTTTTTTTACTTATTTTTTATTGATTATAATGGACATTATTTTTCTATTTAGAACATAATTTATTTAATTTTTTTTTTTTTTTCCAATACGAAAAAAACATGATTGTATTATAACCATTGAGTCCCAATACAAATAGAAAGATAGAGAGCTAATACATTCAGCCCGATAAGAAGACAAACTGCAATAGTGCAAGATACAATCTATACAATACAAAACCTTACCAAGAATAGAATCTGGAAATAGGTGAGAAAAACCAAAAACGGCGATACTTGCAAAAATTTGAGAAGCATATGCCTTTTGAGAAAAAACAGGTTCATGGTACATACCAGGGCCTGATGTGTGACCAGAGCGAATTATGTACCCAAAGTGAAAAATCCTGAATTTGGTGCATTTTGTTCCCCATTGTTATATTCATTTTCCATTTGCCTATTTGAGTTTGGAACTCTTTCTTTGATAATTCATCTGCTTGAATATTTTAGAACCTGTCCACATTCATTTATATTTGGCTCAATGACTTGAATTACCTTTATATGAAATTTCAATTAAACTATGAACAATCAAATTACTATCAATATTATATTTCAAAAATTACTATAATCTATCTTACTTAATCTCAATAATCTAATTATAATAAAAAAACTTGTAAATCATGATATAACACCTTCAAATTTCAAACTCAACCATCTATTTAAAAATATTCAATCTTATTTATAATAAAAAAACTCAAAGCAAAATATACAAAATTTTAAAATTTTTGAAGTATACATCAAAGCTGTGCACATCAAAGCAAAATATACAAATTTCTGAAGTATAGTTTTATTTACTTGGACTAATGTCAAAAATATTTTAAAATAGAGTTTTTAAAGTTTTTAGCGGGTGATAATATCATGGAAAAATCTTATAAATTATATAACAATATAATTTAGTTATTTACTAATAATAAATTTATTAATGATTATCAAAATTATTTTAATAATTTTATAATTATCAAAATTATTTTAATAATTTAATAATTGAGTTAATTAATCATGTTAATTTAAATTTGATTAGGTGAAAGAGCCCAATTAATCATGATATAAAATCCTTTGTTATATGTAATGAAAACTTTGTATTATATGTAATGAAAACTTGTTATAGAATGGAATAATATATTTATTGATTAGTTTCTCTAGTAAGGCTTTTTTACACTAGATTTATTTTATTTATGTATGAGTTTTGTAAGATTTGTTATAATTATTTTTTATCTTTAGATAAATATTTGGTGTCAAAATATGGATTAATTTGAACTTTTCATGAGAGCTCTATAATGTTCAAATCCATGTATGAGTTATGTATGAACAAATAAATTATCTGTTGGCATTATGATACAAGTGTTGTCCTTGATGGCAACTCACTCAAATGACAGATCATAGTGCAGCAGGTCAATAACAAAGAATTAATGATCAGAGAGAGGTATATGCAGGTTCACCTTGACAAAAGAGCATATACACGCGGGTTAACAGACCAAAAGGAGCGTATAACATACACATGCACTTTCACAGAAGGAAAGGTGCATATATCTTGGAAAACTAAGTTTTGGTCCAAGGTATTTGGTCCATGGTATTTTGATCCATGGTATTGGTCCATGGTATTGAGAAAGGTCTAAAACTATAAAAGGAGGAGAAGATCATTAGGCCAGGTGTGCAAGGGTTGAATATCTGATAAAGTGGGAGATCCAATATGCAGGTTATGGGTCTGTGATGCTTTACTTGATCTAAACCAAGGATGCACCTATGTGGATGATGATGGATGATGGATCGGGATCTTAAGGCTTGGAATGTATTATCATTATGTGGTTTAATCATGGATAGACTAGATCTAAATTACTGACGCATGTTTATTCTACAAATGTTATGATCTAGGTATGACTAAATACTGAAATAGCTGTGAAGTTTATAAATTAGTATTTGCAGATCTGTACGCGGGTTTGCTTTGGTAAAAGTGCGTATACACGTTGTTTCAGTTCATTAGAGTAGCATATTCGTTATGAAATATGATATATGAATTTGCAGTTGGTTCTAGTGGTTGTTGCAGAGTTTTGGGTTATGCTTTGTGTTCTGGTGACTGTGTTTTGATGACAGGGTTTTAGTGATTTAGTTGTTGGGTGATTCAGAGATTGATGATTGATGATTGGTTAATGCAATGGTTGTATTGCAGTGGTGATTTATTTTGAACTTCAATGTTGTTGATGGGTCCAGTATGAAAATTGGATGAAACGTGGCCTTCAGATTATGATGTTGTGTTCCAAGAGTATCCAGTCTGAAAATTTATGAAACGTGGTCCCTGGAGAAAGAGTGAAGGTTGAAGCCTTCAGTAGGCTGGCGCCTATGTACTGGTAAACATATCGGCCAGTACAAGAGCCAGGGGGTTGGAGCTCCCTTTTAGTAGCAACTGGAAAACGAGAGAGGGTTGTAGCCTTTTGTAGGTCGCCTCCTATGTACTAATAAATATATCGGCTAGTACAAGAGCTAGGGGGTTGTAGCTCCCTTCTAGTAGAAGCCGGAGAACGAGAGAAGGTTTTAGCCTTCTACAGGTGGGTGCCTGCGTACTGGTATGATTCTGCGCCAATACAAGATTGTAAACAGGTTTTTCTTATATTAAATGGAAGACAACAACAGGTGGTTTTTGTCCCACATTGGGTTTCCACCTTATATCTTGGTGTTCATGTGTATTTCTTATGTGTGATGATCTGTTCTATTTTTACTGCACCTAGTTACTGTTTATATGGTTAATGAAGTTCTGATGCACTAATTAAATATCAACATATAATGAATTAATTGAATCATAAGTTTGCTGGATATACACTAGTTGCATTAAACACAGTTGCGTGTACACGCAAGTTCCCTTAACTAAAATAGTGTATATGAATTTGATTATGGAAATGAAAAATTTATTGATTTGTTAATACTGATTCACCCCCCTATCTCAATATTATTTCCAACAATTGGTATCAGAGTAGGTCCTTCAGAAGAAGCTTGATCGCTTGAAGGGAGATCCATAAAAATGAATAATCAAGAGAGCATGGGATCCATCAGACTGCCAATCTTCGATGAGAGGAATTTTATTTACTGGAAAATAAGAACCACAACCTATCTACAATCACTTGGAACAGATGTTTGGGAAATTGTGGAAAAAGGATATACATTTCCAACAGCAATTCCTACAGATACGGCAGGTAAAAAGGATTATGAAACCAATGCCAAAGATGTCACTATTTTATTGGAAAGTTTATCAAAATCAGAGTTTGTCAAGGTCATGCAGCTCAAATCAGCTAAAGAAATATGGGACAAAATTGTTCTGATCTATGAAGGAGACTCTCAGGTAAAACGTGCTAAGCTTCAAACTCTCAGAATTCAGTATGAAACCCTTAAGATGCATAGTGATGAAAGCATAGCTAGTTATTTCCTACGTATAGATGAGGTTGTCAATTGTATGAAGAATCTGGGTGAAGAAATTAAGGAAGTTGTCTTAGTTGAGAAAGTTTTGAGATCCTTGTCTGCTAAATTTGGACCCAAAGTGTCTGTCATAGAAGAAAAACAAGATCTGCAGAATATCACTATGATGCAGCTTCACAGAATCTTAACTACCTTTGAGATGAGAAAAGGAGGACCATCAGATAAGAGAGAAGCCGCATTTAAAGCATCATCAAAGGGAAAAGAAAAACTCTATGAATCATGACACATTTCAGAAGAAGAAGATAAGGTAAATTTTGTCAAGAAGCTTCAATGGGGTTCTGGAAGGTTCAAAGGTAAGCTACCTTTCAAATGCTTTTCTTGTGGTAGAATTGGTCATTACGCTGCTAGATGCCCTCATAACAAAGGAAAGATGTTTGAAGAAGGTAATAGAAGTTACTATACTCATGATGATAGTGATGGATTGTCCAATAGTGATGAAGATGATCAAGAAATTAAACTACTCATGGCATATGTGTTACACTAAAAAATGTCACCATGACTACTTACAGTTAGTATGGCTCAAATCAACAGTCATGCTACCCTCTTAGGCAAGTCTTATGCCTCTGCTATCCATCTCAAACTCAAAGAAGAGAGAAAGTCTTGTAAAAAATGTGTTTATCTCTGGGGTCGCAGGTTCTCTCTAGCCTTACCTGCGGGGACGCTCACAATGTTCACAAAAGCTGCGTCCTTGGGCGCTCTGTATGTTAAGGGACAGGTGCGTCCTTCTGTAAAAGGCAAAATGCGCGAGTTTCATCTTAAAAAAGTTACTTGTGGTTACTTCTAGAACTTTCTAGAGGTCGGTTTGATGAAATGGATGCGCCTCCAGTTGGTTCATGTATCCCTATTAAGGAGGAACTTATCCCATCAATAAGGGAGCTATCCCACCCAAAGAGGGGGATTATCCCATTGATGGTGGACCTGAATAACCTCTTTACAGCACTATAAATAAAGACATTGAGCCAGAGGGAGGAGAGGTTGGAGCTATACATTTTCTTTGGGTAAATGCTGCAGGAATTAGGACTCCCATTTAGAACCTTGTGAGGAGAGATTGTCTTTGCTTGATTCTACTTGGAAGTGGGTGAGCTTTGTCAAAGTAGAGGAAAACCCTTGATGGACCCTGGGAGGAACTTGCACAACACCAAGGCCAGGTTGTAAGAGTTTCTTTGTTTCGTTATTAATACAAACTGGTTTATTTTTCTCAATAGCTTGTGTTAATGAGTTATTTCATGTGTTCCTTGGTCTGCATGTTGAATATATGTTTTATTATATGAAATGCAAGTGCTTGGTAATTGTTTGATTGTTTGTGGTTGCAGGAATTGATTGAAGGAGGAGCTCATCCGGATCGGCAAGGACGGACTACAACAACAGCGTTTTGGAATAAGGTAAGCCTAAACACTTGTAGTTTTCATGTTTTAAAAGGTATATTTAGAGAAAGATCACTCCATTTTGTCTTGTTTGTCGCTAGAGAGTTTAGACTCCTAGGGAGGTCAGTTGTGTCCGCACAAACGACTTTTTCCGCCACGACAAATTGGCGACTCCGCTGGGGAATCCATTAATGAGAAGTCTTTTCCTTTGTGTGAACTTTGCTCTGAGAAAATCATTTTTATTTTCTGGTTTTTGACTGTGAGAATTAGTATTTGGGTGGCTTAGCTTTAGATTTAGTTAGATTTGGTTTTTCTTAACTTTTCCAGAAGGACGCACCCTCTGAGTACTGCACAGTGCGTCTTTGGACGCGCTGTTGCCGTTTGCACAGAGCGGGCCCGCACCTGTTATAACGGGTTGCCTGCGTCTTCCTGTAAAATTTAGGAAAATTCCATTTTTTGCTTTAATTGCTTTTAGATTTTGATTTTTCTTAGTGTTTTCTGCCCAGATCCTTTAGTACCCTGTCAAAAATTTTCACCTGAACTTGTTTTGTGAGCTTTGAGTGTTTTAGTGGATTTCAACGAAGTTTAGACCTAGGGTTTGATTTTTGGATAGGTCTTGTAGTGACTTTGACGGTAGAAAGTTGTCCAGCCTTAGATCTCTCTGGTTAGTCAGCCTTCTTAGAAGTCGGGCCTGTCGTAAAGTCTCCTTGTGTGAGCAGCTTGCCATTTAAGTTGTTTTGGGTCAAATTTCGAATTACTTGTTTATAAAGTGTTGATTTCCATTTTACAAAAGAACAAAAAGATTAGAGTTTTGTTTTGACTAGTTTTTGGTTCTGCAATAAGCTAGTCCTTGATTTGATTGTGATCAAGTAAAACACCTTAGAATAATCATTGTTGGTTTTGGCCTCGTTAAGATTGCTTAGAGTAAATTTACCTTTTAGTTTGCTTATGAGTGAATTTTCATAGATTTTAATAGTTGTTAAGATTGATTTTTGGTTATATTAGATTTATTTGCTTTATTAAAAGAAAAATACAAAAACATCTTCTTTAAAAGTCTTGTTTCAAGTAGCTTTTTGTTTTTGAAAGAGGAAAAGAGTTTTTTCGTGCATGTAAAGAGCGGTCATGTTTTTATGCTTGGAAAAGACAAACGAATTGTTTCTTTGATTGTCTTCAATTAAGAAGTTGCTTTTATAAAGATTGCATTCTCTCAACTTTTTAGTTAAGCAATTCATCGAAAAAGTAAAGTAGTGGGTAAATCATCCTAGGTGCATTTTGTAGTGGTTTCGAGTCGAGTCAACACACCACTGGTTTCACTTCCATCACCTTTTGACTTAAGAAACAACCTTAAAAGTAACGCTTAAATTAAAATCAATCTAGTAATTTTTATTTTTCTAGGGCTCTGAAACACCAACATAGCTTAGGCTAGGGTCTTGGAGTAGGTGAGTACTTAACTCTCCAAGACTACAAAACCAAACAGATAGTTTATCTTGAGTAGATTAAATCCAATTGTTTCAGTTACACTCTGGGAAAGCTCCTCTTAAAGGAGAAGCACGAGCTCGTGTCCGAACCAGTGAGGGGATCATTCCCCCCTCGTTGGGAACGACGCCAGACAGTACGTATTACAAACGGTAAACCTCGGATTAACCATTGTCGAGGAGCCAGGGGTCACTTATCGGTAAACCTTGGATTATTGTCAAGGAGCCGGTAAGGGGATTGAGCTTGTTACTCTGCCCTTGCGTGCTGTCGGAGTTTAGACTGTTCCCCCAGGTGTAATTGTTGTGATTGGTAACTTTAGTGACCATAATCTTTAGGGTTCTACCGAGGTGACGGTGGAGGGAAGGTCCCACTGTACCTGGAGCAGACGTCGGTTATACTCACTTGGATTTTCCGGGGGGTTCACTTCACTTCGAGACGGTTAAAGTGGAGGAACTTGTGCCGGTCTATTCATTAAGCAGGTTGCCGGGGTAACTGTTCCACCCGCCATTTCTGTACTGAATCCTGCGAGGTTGGGCCTAATCACCAACTAGCGCTTTTGGTCCGGAAGACTACTGTTTGTGTTTGGTTTGACGCTCTAGATTATTTAGGCGTGTGCTTCAAATTTGTTTGCTTCTTTAGAAGACTTTAGGTGGTTTGATTTGAAATTTTTACTTTGTTTTCGTGTGTTGTAGTTAAAAATCTTTAATTGTGGCGGAATTACCGAGACAGTCCCGTAGACTTCGGGGCAAGTCTCCTGAGATTGTTACCGGAATAGATTTGTTAAGAAAACTCCGTAAATCGCGGGGTGAATCTCCTGAAGACATTCCGGGTCATTAGAAGGGTTAAAGGTCCTTGTAACTCCTCCTAGTGACAGTAGAGTAGGTTCACCTGAAGAAGGAGAATCTTCCTTGGTAGTCCATCCAGATTACCAAAGTTTAGAAACAGGTTACAATCCCGAAGCTGTTACAGTTTCCGAGCTTGCTGGTAGTTTTTCATCTGCCAGTGAAACAGGCGAAGAACCTGAAATTTCCGAACCTGTTACTCCAACTTCTAGTGTTCCTGATTCACCGAGAATAGAAAGAATTATCACCGAAAATCTTCCTTCTGGTTTGATTGCTATAGAAGAACTTGCTCCAGAAGAAGATATAGGTGTCTCTCACCTTGAAGGTCAACTTACTATTGATCTAAGGGAGCGTGAATCCATCTTTTACAGTCCTCCTAGAAGTACTTCTTGGTACCTTGCATTAACCAATTTTTTAGACAACTCAGGGGTAGGTTTTTCTACACCTCGTACTCCTTTTCCACCTGGAGGTATTCATACTCCTGTAAATATGTCTGGTCAGTCGTCCGTGTTTACACAAAGTCCTGAATCTTTTTTACACGGCGGTCCTTCTGTTCCTACTGGGTATCAATCACTTTCTGGTACCTTTGCGGGGGCATCTCCTCAACCCGTTGATCATGGGTTATTTGCTGGAAACAGTGGTAATATACCATTGGGTGTAGGAGACATTTACATGATGTCAGGTTCAGTTCCCGTTTCCCAACCTCAAGGTGGCCAATTACCGCCTGGGGGGCAACCGCAGTTAACGCCTGGGGGGCAACCTCAAGGTACACAAATCGTGTCTGGGGGGCAACCTCAAAGTCAGTATGTACCTATGGTGCAATACATGCCTCAAGGTCAACCTCAGCCTCAATATGTACCCCAAGGTCAACCTCAGTATCAATATCAACCTCAAGGATGGCAACCTCAAGGATGGCAACCTCAAGGGTATCAACCCCAAGGTTATCAACCTCAAGGGTACCAACCTCAAGGTCAAGGTCAACCCCAGTATCAGTATTTACCTCAAGGTTATCAACCTCAAGGTCAATACTCAAGTCAAGGTTATCAACCACCTCAAGGTCAGTCATATGTTCCAAGTATGGGAACTGCACCTTACAATTATCAATCCTACCCTCAATCTGGTTATGGATCTCAGTATCCTCAACCTGTTACGGGTCAATACCCTGGAATGTTAGTGTGGGATCCATCACAGGGTCAACAGGTGTTGCAGCCAAGTATACAGATGGTTCCTCAAGCTGGACAACCCGTAGTTTCTGGTCCAACCCAGCAACCGCAACCTGTCCAGTCAAATGTTCAAACTTCTGTAACTTCGGTAGTTACTCAGCCGCCAATTGCACCTAGTACTCCATCTCAAACGGCTGCTGCAACTACCGCTACATCTACCATACTTACTTCTGGAGTATCGACGGCTCCAGTTTCTACTGTCCCTGTTACCACACCTCAGACATCTTTACCGTTGTCTGGATCTACGATTCAAACCACGGTCCAGATGCCTGTAGGTCAGCCTGGTATAAGTACGGTTGTTACTACTCAACCTCAATTTGTTCAACCTCCGTACCAGGGACAGTACCAACCTGGGCAAGCTGTCCAACAACCGGTTTACCAGTATCAACCGTATCCTGGGTACACTTATCAACAACCTCAACAACCCCAGTACGGTCCGGTTAATCCTGGTTTTCCAGGAGGATATAATATCCCAAATGCGACTCCTGTTCCTAGTTATCCTGGATATCCTCCTCCTGGGGCTGGTATTGTGACCCAGAGTTTTAGAGATCCTAACCGGCAGTTACCGTTTATTGCAACTTTGGATTTACCCGACTTGACGCGCCTAACGAACGATCCAATTCAATATCTTCAGTTCTGGCCGCCAATGCCAAATAAGTTGCCCAGCGATATACCCAAGTTCGAAGGTAAGTCTGGAGAGGATCCGTCCAATCATGTGATGACTTACCACCTCTGGTGTGCTTCAAATTCTATCTCAGATGATTCCATCCGCTTACGTCTTTTCCAGCGTACACTCATTGGTCTCGCGGCCAAGTGGTACATTGAGTTACCACGGGCCTCTTTTTACAACTTTAGCCAGTTAGCTACCTCGTTCTTAACTCACTTTCAGTTGCCGGTCAGATACGATAACGGCACGGAGTTATTAACTTCACTAAAACAATCGACGTCCACGTATATTTCTGATCACATTCATGAGTGGAGACGTCGAAGGAGATTAGTGAAAGTTTTTATCCCGGACCAAATCTTAGCTGAATGGTTTGTCAAATCATTATTACCGAAGATTACTGAAGATGTAGCTAAGGCCGGAGTAGTTACTGAGGAGCAAGTCATTGCTCAGGCACAATACCTTGACTTAGTTTACACTCAGTCGGGTACGTTACACGAGAAGATTCCGGATCTTCCAAAGTCGAATCAAATCGCTGCTGCTCCTTCGGGATCTCATGCCGCTGATGGTATGATTGGTATCGTGACTACGAAGAGCAAGAAGAAGTCTTCCAAGGCTTCAACTACTCCAATTATCACTTTGCCTGATTCTCCGACAGGAGAGTCTTCTCCTGAACTTACCGCCGACATTCACGCTGTAGAGTCATCTACGGCCAAATCAAAAAACGGTGGAAAGAAGAAAGGAAAGAAGAAGGCTAAAGCAGACAAGGCTCCAAAGGAGAAAACTGAAAAGTCGGAAACCAATGACGAAAAACGCAAACCTCGATATCCTTGTCTTATTTGTGAAGAGGATCATTTTACGAGAGATTGCCCTCATCGGGCCGAGGTTGTGAAAATAGTCAAAGGTTCTCCCACTCCTGCTGTGTTAAAAAATCCATTTCCAGAGCAGGAGAATAAGATGATAGGTTCTTCTTCGAATGCCAGTGAAGAACCCATTTTGATGATGTCTCATGTGAGGATTGCGACTCGATCGCAAGATTATGGTAGTAAGGCTCCTGTTGATGGTAAGGAAGCAGAATCTTCTCACTCTAACCCATCAACCTCAGCTCCTGGTTCCGATCCACTACAGATCGAAAAACCTAACCCAGACTTAGTGATTAAGCCGCCCGCCAAGGGTGTACTTCGAAGGTCTGCTTTCAATCCACATGCGAGAGCAGCCCAGAATTACAACATTGTTGAGGACTTAGCTGTTTCACCTTCAGCAATGTCGGCACTCGAAGTGCTGCAATCATGCCCAGCACAACGAAAATTGCTTTTGTCGGCTATCGGAGCTGTCGATGTTCAGGACCCGAACCTAATGATCTTTGATCTAGAAAATAGTACACCACGTCTCCCCCATCAAATGGCTTTCCAAATTCCAGTGATAGTCAAAAACAGGCCTATTCATCGGACTGTGATTGATGAGGGAGCTTCTACGTGTATTATGTCGATTCAATGTTGGAGATCGCTTGGTTCTCCTTCGTTGAACCAATCCCCCACCATCCTTAAGGCCTTTGATGGCCGTGGGTTCCGTCCGTTTGGTATTCTACAAGAATTGCCTATAGGGGTCGAAGGTAAAACCGTTAGTCTGGATGTGGAAGTGGTTGATGCCCCTCTAGACTACAACCTTCTTTTGGGTCGAAGTTGGTCATATGCTATGACAGCGGTCGTTTCATCGGTCTTCAGAGTAATTAAGTTTCCACATAACGGTAAGATCGTGACTATTGATCAGCTGACATACTTTTCATCCGACCCAGCCTCTTCAGAGAGTATCCAGCATGTTGGTAAAACGACAATCCCTTATAGGGACGTTGGTGTAGGTTTAGTTAAGGATTCCGGTTTACTGGGAACTTTTCCTCTCCCTCCACTCAGCGCAGACCCTTCGTTTGCAACAATTCATATGATTACATCAGAAAACATTATTTATGATGATCCTTGGTTGTCCCATCTGACTCTGAGATAGACTCACTCGGTGATGTTATGCCTTTGAGTCCATATGAAATTGCTTATGAAGCTCTCATGTCTTTTACCGACTTTCATTCAACCGAAGTCGACCAAATGAATGTGGTCAGTGAAGAGTCACTTTTCACCTCACCCTTAGAACGGATAACGTTTCCCGAAGTCGTGTCATCTGACGAACAACTTCGCGAAATCCTAAGTGTAGATGATCTACCATGGGAAGATCTCCATCACAGATCTTCGTTTTTACCTAAGGATGATGCATTTGAAAATGATTTTTCATCTATCTTTACCGCTGAATATGTCAAAGACGCTCAGGATCCAACGAAACATTCTGATTCAGAGTTGAATTTAGGGAATATTTCTCGTACTATTCCCATTGATATTTCAGTGAAGCCCGGAATCGAGGAAAACATTCATATAGGTGCCGCATGTACTGAAGAAGAAATCCAAACTTACAAGGCCCTATTCCAAGAATTCCGCGACGTGTTTGCCTGGTCTTACGAGGAAATGCCGGGAATTGATCCTGCCATTGTTGTTCATGAAATAAAGACCTACCCGGATGCTAAACCCATCCGGCAACGGTTGCGTCAGATTCACCCTCGAAAAGCGGCTGCGATTAAAGCAGAAGTCGAAAAGCTGTTGAAAGCAGGTTTCATTTATCCGATCCCGTTAACGGATTGGGTATCGAATATTGTTCCGGTCAATAAGAAACAAGGAACAATAAGAATCTGTATCGACTATAGGGATATAAATCGAGCTTGTCCAAAAGACAACTATCCTACGCCTTATATCGATCAAATTATTGATGATTGTGCCGGAAGTGAAATGTTTTCCTTCATGGATGGTTTCTCGGGCTATAATCAAATCAATATTCTACCTGCCGACCAACCAAAAACGGCATTCATTTGTCCATGGGGGACATTTGCTTATTGCAAATTACCTTTTGGGCTTAAGAATGCCGGGGCCACTTTTCAACGGGCGATGTCTTATGCATTTCATGACATCAAGCACATTGTGCAACCCTATCTCGATGATTTGCCTGCTCATTCTTTACATCGAGCTGATCACCTTGTCCACCTACGAGCAATCTTTATGAGGTGTAGGCATTATCGAATTCGGTTGAATCCCCACAAGTGTGTTTTCTGTATAGAAACAGGTCGATTGCTGGGATTTGTTGTTTCAAAAGCCGGCATTCGCGTCGATCCCTCGAAAGTCGAGGCTATCATCAAATTGCCTCCTCCTTCGAGTTTGCGCCAACTCCAAAGTTTGCAAGGGAAAGCGAACTTTTTACGCCGATTCATCCCAAACTACGCCGAGGTCACTAAAGGTTTTACACGGTTGTTGAAACAGAACGCACAATTCTTTTGGGACGAGATTGCCCAACAATCTTTTGATGCACTTAAACACGCGTTGACCCATGCACCGTTATTGCATCCTCCCAACTACAACCAGGACTACTTCTTATACCTCGCAGCTTCGCATTCCACCATTGGAATGGTGTTAGTTCAAGAAGATGAATTCGGAGCGGAGCATGTGATATATTATCTTAGTAGGACCTTAAATCCCACTGAGCTAAAATATTCGCATGTGGAGAAATTGGCCCTGGCAGCCGTTCAAGCTGTCCAGCGTTTTCGTCACTACATTCTTCTCCGCAAAACTACAGTTATTTCGGATTGCAACCCTATGATTTATATTTTGACAAAACAACTGCTAGGGGGCAAGTACTCTAAATGGATTGTTATCCTGCAAGAGTTCGACTTGGAGTTCGAGAAGTCCAAGTCTAAGAAATCCTTAGTTTTTGCGGAATTGATGTGTGATTTCCCGAGTGCTGACACAGAGACTGTGGCAGAGGAGTCCATTGCGGACGAATCTTTGTTTCTTATCAGTACTGTAGATCCGTGGTACGGGGATATAATCATCTATCTCCAAACCCAAACCTTTCGGCCTGAAGCTTCCAAAGCGGAACGTCGAAAAATTCGGTTTCAATCCCAGCAATACAAAATTATTGGAGATACACTTTATCGCCGGGGGGCAGACTTAGTTTTTCGACGTTGTTTAACTCACGAAGAGGCTGAGAGGTTTTGAATGATTGTCACTCTGGAGCATGTGGCGGTCATATGTCTGGGTATGCCACAGCTCAGAAGGTGTTGCGCGCTGGCTATTTCTGGCCGTCTATGTTTAAAGATTGTATCATTGCAGTCAGGAAGTGCCACAACTGTCAAGTGTTTGATCGCAAGATGCGCGCTCCACCTGCTCCTCTCCACCCTATAATTGCCGTTGGTCCATTCGCCAAATGGGGTATCGACTTTATTACTTGTAACCCTCACTCGGCCGGGGGGCATGCGTATATCATCCTCGCGGTTGATTATTTTACTAAATGGGCCGAGGCGATGCCTACATTCGACGCAAGCGGCAAAACAGCTGCAGTTTTCGTATTCAATCATATCATAACTAGGTTTGGTGTCCCACAAGCAATCATTACTGACCATGGGAGCCATTTTCGAAACGTCATGATGACTGAGCTTACAAGCCAGCTTGGTTTGCGCCACGATAGCTCTACTCCTTATTATCCGCAAGCCAACGGTTTGGTTGAGTCTATCAACAAAGTTCTAGTTATCATGATCCGACGAACCATTGGTATTCATCGGTCGAATTGGCACAACATGTTATTTTCAGCGCTATGGGCATACCGAACCTCAGTGAAAAATTCAACAGGGTTCACTCCTTTCCAGCTAGTTTATGGCTTAGAAGCTGTGTTACCCATTGAATGCGAAATCCCATCACTTCAAATGGCTGTCGAATTACTTCCAGCTACTTCCGAAGAGGAGAAACGTTTATTGTACTTGGCTAAATTAGATGAGACTCGACGTGACGCTACATTGGCAATCGAGACTCACGCGAAACGAATGAAAGCTCAGTATGATAAAAATGTAACCCCTCGAAGTTTTTCGGAAGGAGACCTAGTACTATTATATGATCAAGCTAACGATAAGCTAGGTGCCGGAAAATTCGTTCCCATGTGGCATGGGCCCTACATTGTAAAGCGAAAGCTAGCAAAAGGGGCTTATGAGCTAGTTGATTTTGATGGGGACTCTTTGGGTAAACCCAGAAATGGACTTTACCTAAAGAGGTATTATGCTTAAATGATGGGTATGGAGAAATTTTTAGATAGGTTAGATTTTCTTTCTAGCTAGCAAGTGTGTTAGTTTAGTCAGTGTGCTTAGCTTAGAGAGTGTGGTTTTTCGTCGTTATTCTGGCTTATCTTGGTTTTACTCTTGATATTGCAGATGTCGACGCCTCTCCAAACATACATTGGATTTGCTGATGGTGCTTGTCGTAGTACACGGAATATCTCTTCCGCAGCTTGGGTTATCTATTCGCCCTCTGACGAGTTAGTTTCTATGCATGGGGTAAGCCTCGGTCAAACAACGAACAACATTGCAGAATACAGTGCAGTGGTTGAATTATTATCCGAATCTATTTCATTTGGAATTCGACGTTTGATAGTGAGGTTAGATTCTGAACTTGTTGTATTACAGCTTAATAGAGTTTATGCCATTAGAAATCCTGTGTTATTAAGGTTGTTTTTGAGAGTGCGTCTCTTGGAACGTGAATTTGATTACATTGAATATCAACATATTCCAAGGTCTTTGAATACATTAGCAGATGCAATTGCTTCTCGAATGTTGGACAGACATTTACGATAATCATGCAAGTAAATTTAAAAACATTTCATCACATATGTTAAACAAGATAAGCCGGTAATAGTGATATATATAGATAGAAGTGTGTCAAAAAATATATACATCGTCTTCGATCATAGGTTGAAAACACCTTATGATCGGCAAAATGATAGTACAAAAAGTCAAAATGTCACATGTGACTACAAAAGTGACTAGTCAATCACTGGTGGTGCTCTCTGTACGACACCACTGCGCGGGCTACCTTACGCAAAAATCTCCTAAACGGTCCAGGGACCGCGACTACGAAGCGCTGAAGCCTGATAGGAATGTCATCCATAGTAGTCTCAGGTATATCTGCCGTGAGACGCTCTAGATCATGCTCCAACTCAGCTAGTACTTCTGCAGCCGCGTCCTGTGGGGCCGGTACCGGTGCAGCTGGATGTAGTCTATCAAAAGGCCGGAGGTTGGCTGGACGCTGTGGACCAACATCTGCATTTTGAAAATTTTACTGTTAGTTTTGAGACGATATATATGAAAAATAAAAAAATACATAATTAGAAAACTTGTGAAAATAAAAGTACCTCTGTCATCCCATTGTTCTCCCTGTGGAAGAACCATGTCCGGATCACCTCTAAAATCCATTCCGGCATACGGAAAGTCCTGTATCGAAAAAACCTGGTCCTCTAACCAGTGAAAGTAACTATCTGAGAATCGAACCACTGTCGCACCCTCGTCAGGATGCCGGGCCATCACCGCAACCCATCGTATCAGCTTTGGCTCCCGAGGACCCAAGATATCAACAGTGAGTTGCTGAGGGATCAGCATTGGAACTCTCTCCAAGGCAAAGCTCACGACTAGAGGCCCATATCCAAAAGTCTTTAGTCGTCCGTTCTTTGCCTTGGTCAGTTGGCTCTTCATATGAGCCGACACAGCTTCACACCAGTTGAAAATGGTGCCTTGGTAACAGTCAATTGCCATCCGCATTTGGGATCCGGAAGCAATGTGTAAAGCGGCCGCGCCGCAAATTCTGGTAACCGTGAACGCTATGACTTTGAGTTCCGGCAGAGTGATGTGTTTTATCTCTATGCCTTTTGAATGGTGAGCCCCAGGTGTGCACCACTCCTCGCGGAGACTATCAAGGGATTGGCCACCCGGCCTAGTCCCCGCAAGACTGAGTTGCTCACCTCTGTTTGGCAAGCCAGTGAGAAAGTATACATCCGAGGGCTCTATCTCGAGCTGGTGCCCTCCTATGTAAAAGCATTGTTCTTGAACGTTCCATCGCTCAACCAGCCATTCCAAGAATCTTACCTGGCCCCTCATGCCCGGTATGGTCCAATATTTGTATAATCCGCATGCTCTTAGGGCATCCAGGGAAGGTTGATGATTTATTGCAGCTTCATCATCCTCTACATGCTCTCTTTCTCTCCAATCTAACATGGTTAATGCCCTGCACATCAAAAATAGCAATTAGAAATTGATTTGGGAATTTTTGGTGGTTTTTTGAGGGAGTTGGGGTTTTGAAATGCGCGTTTCTCGGAAGACGCACCCCGGCTTTGTAGCACAGGGCGCCCGGACGCAGCTGGCCTGAAGGCGGGCTGCGTCTTCCGACCGTTTTCCCGTATGAGAAAAAGTCGGGGGACGCAGGTCACCCGAAGGGCACCTGCGTCCGCCGAGAGGCGCATTCCAAAACCAAAACCCCCCCAAAAAATGAAACTAAGACCTAAAAATTAATTCTAAACGGATAGAAATGCAGAGTAGGATGTGTAAAATACCTGGATAAGACGGCGTTCGATTCCGACGGTCAGATTTTCCGCAGCGACCACGGGAAGTTTCTTGTCAAAAGCTCCTTTTTCAACCTCAACAGTGAAACGGTAAAAATGACATGGTAAAAGGTCTTTTTATAGGTTTTTTGGATGAATTAGTTCATTTTTTACCATGAAAAGATGTTTTTCGATGTATTTTTGCCTATTTTAAACAGGTATGAGTAATGTGTTGCTTTTGTGCAGGACAAAGGGATTTCGAGGGAAATTGTAATTTTTCACAAACAAAAATATCAGAGTCATCTTTTAAGCCCTTTTCTGACTCCTAAAACATGAAAAGATCGCCGAGCGTTTCTTTTACACTCGTTAAAACGGAATTAAAAGACGGTCCCCTTTTAGCTCTTTTCTGACCGCAAAATCAGGAAAAGATTGCCGGGTTTTTGTCGTTTCAAACTCGATAAGGAAATAAAACGACGTGTCCTTGATCGCTTTTTACTTTTCAGGTCAACGACACTATTATGAAAGTACTCCTTGGTCGCAAGATCAAGCGGTTCCCCCAGGTATTATTTTATACTTTTTCGGGCTTGAGGGACACAAATATACGAAAAAGTTCAACGTGGAGTCTCCTTTAGTTTTTTCAGACTCTCTAAAATTGAAAAACGCCGAGTTTCTCCTATACTGGGCTCGTTAAACTTTTACAGTAAAGGACCTGTTCAATTACAAACAGGAACGAACCACTCCTTCCTAGGGTTCGAATTTAAACTAGGTTGGACTCGTCCGAAGGATGAGCTTATAATCAAGCATATGTTATCCTCCTCAAGCTTGTTAAAAATAAAGAGGTACTTGCCAGAAATGGTGGGGGAAAAGAGAGAAGAATGAACCTGTTTGTTACCTTTTGTCTCAAAAGAAACTTTATTACCACTCTTGAACACGACACTTTTCATTCACCTGGGTTGGGAAATCTTTTACCTCACAGTTGACCAAACCACTTTGAAAGTCTTTAACCGGGTTCCGGGGATTAACTTTGAGTTATTCGTCACCAAGCCATCTGTCGTGTCGTTATGTGTTCAAGAGGTCTGCAAGCAAAACTTTCATCTGCAAAATACTTGTCATCCATTTGACCATCCCTGAGTCAGTCCTTACAGCAACATTTCTTCAACTTGAACAATGATTTCGTGTTGCGGGCTTGCCTGCAACGGGTCGCTTTCTATCGACATCGACACATTATCTAGAAAGATGACTTAGGAATCGACAGTACCTTGAAGTCTGCATGCATCAATGGCAGGTTTCTCGCCTTTGACGTCAGTTTACATCATTGACTTTCGATCAAAGGATTCCGTGAAGTGTTCGACATCAAAACATCTATTCACATTTCACGGGTTGTGCTTGGTACTTTGAGAACCATTGACATTACTGGTGGTCTCTCTCACGCTTGTTAACAGTTTACATCATCGACTGGTAATCAAGTGGTTTCTAACATGTTCGACATCAAATCATTTAATCACATGGCTAGAATCGTACCAATTCGGGAAGTAGAAGTGAAGACCCTGGATCTAGTTTCTACCATCCAGGCTGCGAGGAGTTTTGTATTCATTATCTATGTAGACTAATCATAAACAGATGGCTGCGTCCATACTGTGTCTACAAAAGTCTATAAAAATGATGTACTGCAAGATCATTCCTGTATCAGAATAGTTAGTCCATTAGTTAAAGTTTTGAATCTGAGTATGGGAATGCCTACCTCAGTGATGATATAATCTTATACATGTATTTTGTGTTGAAAATTGCAGGTTCCAACCAGGTCATCCACAAGACAATCCTTGAAATGATAAAGCGCTTCACCCTTCCTAGAATTACAAAACCCTAATCTATTCCAGGCTTCGCACTTTAGGGGGCAATCTGTTACACTAAAAAATGTCACCATGACTACTTACAGTTAGTATGGCTCAAATCAACAGTCATGCTACCCTCTTAGGCAAGTCTTATGCCTCTGCTATCCATCTCAAACTCAAAGAAGAGAGAAAGTCTTGTAAAAAATGTGTTTATCTCTGGGGTCGCAGGTTCTCTCTAGCCTTACCTGCGGGGACGCTGACAATGTTCACAAAAGCTGCGTCCTTGGACGCTCTGTATGTTAAGGGACAGGTGCGTCCTTCTGTAAAAGGCAAAATGCGCGAGTTTCATCTTAAAAAAGTTACTTGTGGTTACTTCTAGAACTTTCTAGAGGTCGGTTTGATGAAATGGATGCGCCTCCAGTTGGTTCATGTATCTCTATTAAGGAGGAACTTATCCCATCAATAAGGGAGCTATCCCACCCAAAGAGGGGGATTATCCCATTGATGGTGGACCTGAATAACCTCTTTACAGCACTATAAATAAAGGCATTGAGCCAGAGGGAGGAGAGGTTGGAGCTATACATTTTCTTTGGGTAAATGCTGCAGGAATTAGGACTCCCATTTAGAACCTTGTGAGGAGAGATTGTCTTTGCTTGATTCTACTTGGAAGTGGGTGAGCTTTGTCAAAGTAGAGGAAAACCCTTGATGGACCCTGGGAGGAACTTGCACAACACCAAGGCCAGGTTGTAAGAGTTTCTTTGTTTCGTTATTAATACAAACTGGTTTATTTTTCTCAATAGCTTGTGTTAATGAGTTATTTCATGTGTTCCTTGGTCTGCATGTTGAATATATGTTTTATTATATGAAATGCAAGTGCTTGGTAATTGTTTGATTGTTTGTGGTTGCAGGAATTGACTTGAAGGAGGAGCTCATCCGGATCGGCAAGGACGGACTACAACAACAGCGTTTTGGAATAAGGTAAGCCTAAACACTTGTAGTTTTCATGTTTTAAAAGGTGTATTTAGAGAAAGATCACTCCATTTTGTCTTGTTTGTCGCTAGAGAGTTTAGACTCCTAGGGAGGTCAGTTGTGTCCGCACAAACGACTTTTTCCGCCACGACAATATGAAAATAATGGCTCAGAAAAGGAAGATTTCCTTAAAGAAATTAGTCAACTTAAAATCAGTTTGGCAGAAAAGGATACAATCATAAACATAGTGACACATCAACTCATTGAAAAGGACAAACACAATGAAGTGTTAGAATGTGAAGTGGTAAGTCTAAGAAAAGAACTTGAAAAGACAAAGACTCTGAATCTTAGATTTGCTAAAGGATCAGAAACGTTAGATGAAATCCTCAAAGTTCAGCGTTCGCCCATTATAAAGACTGGTCTTGGTTTTCATGAAGGTGAATCTAGTTCACAAGGTAAGGTAAGAAACTCCAATGAAAAATCTGAGATGCTCAACAAGGAAATAGAAAGTCAACCCCATCAACAACCAAGGAAAGAGATTCTTCAAAGAAAATCTTTTACTCCTAACTGTGGAAGTAATAGTCGGTTATTTCCTTCAAAGAATGATGTTGAATGTTTTATATGTCATAATTTTGGACATGTTGCAGCCAAATGCAGAAGTAGAATGGTTCAAGACCATCACACAGAAAAATCATCAAGTTCCAAGTACTTTAAGGGATATTGTTTTGCTTGCAATATGTTTGGTCACAAAGCTATTGATTGCAATAAAAGGAATATGAAACATGTAAGATGTTATGCGTGTAACAAGTTTGGACATAAAGTAAAGGAATGCAAGAGAAGAATTCGGACACCAAACCAAAAGGAGCATACATCATCTCAATCTCAGGTATTGAAGAAGACAAAATTATTATCAGAAAGATGTGGCATAGCTCAGTTTGCAGACATAACAGACCCAGGGGAAACTGAAAGTGTAAACTTCAGTATTCCAATTTGCATATGCATCTATTATGAAGATAAGTCGCATATATACGTGAGTTAGATGCTGCACAGTTGCGTATATGGTGTTCTGAAGAAAAAGTAGCGGTACAAACTACGGAAAAGGAGTCTGATATGGTTCAGTCGCTTATCTGCTCTGTTTGATGATGGTATGGCAGAGGTTAAATGGGAGAATATGCTTCAAATAATGCATTGTTGGCATTATGGTTAGAACTCTTTGGTGATGCTAAATGATACATATTGCTACTTATTGTTTGTTGGTCAAGAGAATGGTATTACAGGTTACAGGTCTGGATGCTGTTGACAAATGCTTATGGTGCAGATCATATATGGTGTATGATAGTCTTGTTTAGGTCTTTGGTCTAAATGTCATGTATATCTTTTAAATACCCATGAGTCATATGATGTAATTTTTACCCCCACTATGCATGGGGAGGATGATGTAATAATTTCTATTTCAATCATGTATAAACACTTGGTATATCCCCACTTGGTTGGGTGGATGAGTAAAAAATGGTGTATCCCCACTTGGTTGGGAGATTGATGTATGTATGAGTCTTTGGTGATAGGAAGGTCATACTCACATAGTTGAGTTATAGAGTCATGTTATTCTTTTGAATATATTTTTGCAGACTTTGCATATGCTCAGGGGGAGCATGGACGGTTTAGTGCATTTTAGCATGTACAAAGGGGAAGCTCAATCAGAGATTTCAACATGTACTCAGGGGGAGTATGGACAACATAATGTATATCAAAGGGAGAGAATATCTTGGTCCGCCCTTTTCCCTTGATATCAAAGGGGAAGAGTGACTTGGTGTTGTTGTTGCCATCAAGTCTAAAGGGGGAGATTGTTGGCATTATGATACAAGTGTTGTCCTTGATGGAAACTCACTCAGATGACATATCATAGTGCAGTAGGTCAATAGCAAAGAATTGATGATTAGAGAGAGGTATACGCAGGTTCACCTTGACAAAAGAGTGTATACACGCTGGTTAACAGACCAAAAGGAGCGTATAACGTACACACGCACTTTCACAGAAGGAAAGGCACGTATATCTTGGAAAACTAAGTTTTGGTCCAAGGTATTGGGTCCATGGTATTCGTCCAAGGTATCTAGTTCGAAGTATTGACCCTAGGTATTTGGTCCAAGGTATTGGTCCTAAGTGGTTTTGGTCCATGGTATTGAGAAAGGCCTAAAACTATAAAAGGAGGAGAAGATCATTAGGCCAGGTGTGCAAGGATTGAATATCTGATAAAGTGGGAGATTCAATATGCAGGTTATGGGTTTGTGATGCTTTGCTTGATATAAACCAAGGATGCACCTATGTGGATGATGATGGATGATGGATTAGGATCTTAAGGCTTGGAATGTATTACCATTATGTGTTTTCATCATGGATAGACTAGATCTGAATTACTAACGCATGTTTATTCTGCAAATGTTATGATCTGGGTATGACTGAATACTGAAATAGTTGTGAAGTTTATAAATTAGTATTTGTAGATTTGTACGCGGGTTTGCTTTGGTAAAAGCACATATACACGTTGTTTCGATTCATCAGAGTAGTGTATACATTATTAAATATGATATTTGAATTTGCAGTTGGTTCTAGTGGTTGTTGCAGAGTTCTGGGTTCTGCTCTATTTTCTAGTGACTGTGTTTTGATGACAGGGTTTCAATGATTCAGTTGTTGGGTGATTCAGATATTGATGACTGATGATTGGTTAATGCAATGGTTGTGTTACGTTGGTGATTGATTTTGAGCTTCAATGTTGTTGATGGGTCCAGTATGAAAATTGGATGAAACGTGGCCTTCAGATTATGATGTTGTGCCAGGATTATCCAGTCTGGAAATTTATGAAATGTGCTCCCTGGAGAAAGAGTGAAGGTTGAAGCCTTCAGTAGGCTGGTGCCTATGTACTGGTAAACATATCGGCCAGTACAAGAGCCAGGGGGTTGGAGCGCCCTTTTAGTAGCAGTTGGAAAATGAGAGAGGGTTGTAGCCTTCTGTAGGTCGGTGCCTATGTACTAGAAATATATCGGCTAGTACAAGAGCCAGGGGGTAGTAGCTCCCTTCCAATAGAAGCTGGAGAACAAGAGAAGGTTGTAGCCTTCTACAGGTGGGTGCCTGCGTACTGGTATGAGTTTGCGCTAATACAAGATTGTAAACAGGTTTTTCTTATATTAAAAGGAAGACAACAACAGGTGGTTTTTGTCCTGCATTAGGTTTCCACCTTATATCTTGGTGTTCATGTGTATTTCTTATGTGTGATGATCTGTTCTGTTTTTACTGCACCTGGTTACTGTTTATATGGTTAATGAAGTTTTGATGCACTGATTAAAGATCAACATATGATGAATTAACTAAATCATAAGTTTTCTGGATATACGCTAGTTGCATTAAACACAGTTGCGTGTACACGCGAGTTCCCTTAACTGAAGTAGTGTATATGAATCTGATTATGGAATTAAAAAAGTTATTGATTTGCTAATACTGATTCCCCCCCCCCCCCTCTTAGTATTATTTCCAACATTATCTCTCATTAGGAAAGATTTAGATCATTAGCTTGCATGATGACATTCATCTAACATGGATGCTCAAAAAACGATGATAAAATGTGGAGATCCATAAGGTGGCGAAGGTGGCATACAACCTGTTACCCACCACTAGTGGGTGACCTCAAAGGATAATTTTTTTTCCTAGATTTGTCTTACGCTGACAACCAACAACACTTAACAACTACTAGTGTAGCTGATATTGTGCTAGATGTCTCTACTCCTTGAGCTAGTCATATGTCCTCTCCCCCATCTATCGAAATCATATGTTTGAAGGTGGGCTATCCAATCCTAAAGGTATGCTTTTTCATTATGCAATCAAGTGCTTATGTTTTTTTTTCTTGGGCACACTTGGGTATGGATTATTGGGTGACCTGGAAGGGGGAAGGGCTTTGACTGTAGTCTTGTTTCCTTACCTTAACTGGGGGGTTAATCCTCAACCCTAGTCCTGTGGGATCTCTGCTACTATCTTGCAGCTTTAGGATGGACACTACATGAGAAACCTCGATTTTGGTAATGTGGTCCCATTTTCCTATTCCACATTTTTTACTCCCCTCCACACATTACATGCTCTATTTCATCATCATCCCTCTCTGGGTCCACGTGATCACTAGGTTCACGTGACTACGGGGTCCACAAGGCTATGGTATTTCCCCTCCCCTTGTCTGCATGTTTGGGTCGAGCCTAGAACGATGCCCCAGAGGTTGATGCAACTAAAAGAAAATGATAAAAGCATATCATGGCCACATACAAAAGGAAATAATACCACAAAATGAAAAATATGGTTGGGAAAATAAAATTTAGCACATGGGAAAAAGCTAGACATGAGCTCTATCCCTTATCATTATGGCCATCACCCTGGTTCCTCGGGCCCCTATAAGTGCCCCTTGCATCATTAAGGAACCATGTATGTTCCAACCCTTGGTGGGAAATGAATTTCCCCTCCTTAAGGGGATAATCACTCTTATATCATATACATAATGCTTTGATCCCCTCGAGCCCTGAGGAGTAAAATAAAAGAAAAATCAATAAAAGGCCAAAGGAAAATGAAGAAGAATGGAAAAACAAAGGCCGAGGTAACTCATGTACCACGATTGGTCCCTCCTACATTCAGACAACCAAATATTAAGACATACCTCACCATTACCACCCTCGATCCCATGGTATTTAGCCTTGAGACCCTTGTGTCCCTATCCACCTCATCATTATCCACATGACACCTAGAATATTATGGATGTACCTTGGATGTGTACTTTCATTTAGGTGTTGGGAACACCTAATAGGGTTGTTTATTAACCACTCATACATAGGGAGGTAAAACCATTATATGTTCAAAGCTCCAAATTTGGAAGGGAAACCCACTATGACATCTCATTTTTCCCCTTGATTAAAAAGCTTATTCACTCAATTGCGCTAATGAATTATTGTATCTGAAGGTGAGAAGATACATTGGATCTTATAAAAGATTGGTAGGTGGTTTTGTCATGGGCTGGGAAGCTTATTGGGGCCCAAGCCTACCAGAGGATCATATCGACACTTGTAGGGGATGTGTTGAGAGCCATGGGTTTCCATCATGTGACATATCATTATCTCATGCCATGGCCAACCTCAGCACCTTCAACATCTTGTTCATTTCCCCACATTATGCGCAAGATGATGCACTTGGACCAGCAATGCCCCCAATCAGCTTAACATTGTATACAGGGTTTGGCAGTTGATCTAAGGCCCATAGGAGGTTTGTCTCATCCTTGAGACATGGGAGGGAAAGCACCATATTTCGTGCCCTCATTTGGAGCAATCTATAAGCTTATTTTACACCAGGAGACCCATGAGACCACTACTTGTTCACCATAGCCACTTTAGAACACCATATGATGATTTACTTAGAGATAAAGGGGCCACGCCCTGACCATTATTCATGGAGCACTCTACATCATAGTGGCACCTTGAGGACTCAATTAGGCCTTCCAATGACCCTACTACACCATTATTTCATCATTTTAGCTTCATTTTGGATGGCTTATTCTACACTTTATGAGCTATTTGGTGAGCTTTTCACCAAAGTTATGTCATTTTGCACATTGAAATATTTTTAGGGGCATCTTATGCTAATTTGAATTAGAAGAGACTCATTTAAATAAGACTAAGTCTAATTTGTATCAAACATCATCATCACACTTGGATATCTCTCTCTTGAGAATTTCACACTTTTCTTTGGATGTCTATTGGAGCTGTTTGATGCATTTCAATATATTTGGAAGCTAAATTCTTGTTCTTTCTTGGAGCCACTATCTTGATATTGGATTGGATATATTTCTTGTTATCTCCTAAGTGATTTTGTTGAAGAATTTTCCATGTAATAATATATAGTGTGTGGAATTTTGCAACTAGCTAGTTCTTCTTGTCCCCTAATTATTGAATATCATTGTCAAAATTGTTAGATTGAAAAATTTATGCATGTTACTCAGTGAATAAGAATTAGATGAATGTTCCTAGTGTATTAAAATATGATTTTCTTCCATAAAAGTCCATAGATCTTAGGTGGGTAATTATTGAAGAGTAGGTGCTAGGGCACCACTTTTTAGCCTCCCTGATGGAAACTTCAGCCAAATTTCAAATCACATAAACTCCATATCTCAATCGTAAGGTGCTAATCCAAGAAAATTTGGTGGTCACCCTCCTTATCCTCCTCTTTTTCTGTATTTTTTTTTCTAAATTTCAACCCATACCCTAGACTGCTAGCTAGGGTTGATGGCAAATTGCATTAGAGGGGCGATCTTATAAAACCGTTTGGATAGGGTACTGTGTTGGTGTCTCCACTTGTGATCCTCAAATTTTGGAGCAATTTCTAGGGTCGGTTTGGGAGAAAACGCAAGCCCTAGATGCATATTGGAAGCCATCTTGAACGTCTATGCTTGGTGGTCTTTTTAAGGGTCATTTGCACTTAAAATTTTGAGAACTCAATCAATTTTTACCCTTTCCTGTCCTAAGCTTGACCTAGTGATCAAATTGGAGGACTTCCTTGTTAATTTTTATGAGCTTAGTGACAAATTCCAACCATGGTAATAGATTCCTCTTTTTGAGATGACCAATCTTGACTATTGAAGCACTCAGTTTGGACATGGGAAAGTGTATTTTTGAATTGAAGCCCACATGTGCCTAAAAGGATAGGTCGGTCCAAAAGAGAAATTGGACACCCTCAGATGGCTATCAATACAAGTCAAGTGGCCTTGATTTAGATCATCATGAAAAAATATTCTTTTCTCTTCTTTGGTTTGGTTCGCACTGGTCTGAGGCTTGGTCGCGAAGATTGGTCCATACAGATTCGAAATTGTAGGGTATGAAGCTCGCATGTGTGTTTAGGGTCTTGGTTTCCAACCACATGCTTGTCACAGGAAATTTCGGTTACAACCATATGCACACAAGCTCATGACTGTATTTGGAGGGTTTCAACCACACACGCATACACTCTCTACGTGCAGTTGTAAACTGGGGTTTGATTTTTCAGTTTACCGCAGATAAGGACAATTGACCGCAGGCTTCTGAATCATGGTTTTGATTATTAACATTGTTGGGTTCATCTCATGGATGTTGTTTAGTTGATTTTTCTGGATAGGTTTGTGGTTGAAGATATGGATCACTGTACTCTCTCTTTGCTGAAACATTCAATAACAATCTCATAAGAAGAAGAATTTGAAAGGGCTTTCCCCGTAGTAGGCTTTTCCCTTCTTGGTGTCTCTATGTGTGAATGCTTTTCTTCTATTATTCCTTTATTTGTTGCTGCATTGATGAAGATAGTGTTCTTTCTATATAATTGCATATGTTGCTGAATAATATTATGATGCTATGGGGTGAATTCAATGTGTAAATAATGAAATGCAATTATTTAAAGCAAAGAACAATATAGCCCTAAGAAAATTAGCATTCCTCCAATGATTACTCAAAAGTCCTAAGTATCTCTTGGGCTTCTTCCTATATCACTTTAGTGGAGCGAAAACCCTATTTGAAGAAGGATTGTCTTACAAAGCCCCTAAAGAGGTCTTGCCTCATCTTGGAAACCTTGATCCTAGGCATAATCATTATTATTGAATATCCCTAACCCTAGGTCTAGGTCTTCCTCATAGGCCTTTCTTGGAGAGGCTTTAGCTTCTCTTGAAGATTTGCGCCCTAATGAAACCCCCCCTTGAATGGGCTTTGGAATTCACTTCACACCTTGTCATTGATCCTATCATTTTGAGGTGATTTCCTTCATACCGAGGCTCCTCCCATCGATGAAAGTTAGTAAAGAGCAGGGGACACTGTCTTAGGTGACAATGGGTCTTTGTCCCATTATTGTCATTAGGTATAGTAGTTATCCCTTAGGTACCCTTGTTAGATTTTGTGGCAACACAACCAAAAGCAACTCAGTTGGGGGTAGTGCCAAAACCCTCTGCTACCATTTTGCATGGTGACCTTGGAGATGATAACATCAATATTTTCCTTATAGGCATGAAAGTGTGTATGTATGATGATCCATAATGACCTCGTGCATAATTAGGATTTGCATTTTATTTTCACTGATGTATAGGTGGCTAGAGGAATGGAGGATCATTACAAGGTATTAACCAACATATCACAATGATAAAGGGTAGATTATAGCAAAGAAGCACACACTTTGATACACTTTGGTGATGTCCCTTGGATTAAAGTGTTCAATGATAATTTATTGATTTTTTTTTTAACCATATACAATACAATCAAGTTTAAGATTTCAATTCTCGAAAATTTACCATGCAAAATGAACATGGGTGAGAGAGGTTGTTGGGCCTAGAGTTGTCTAAAACCAAGAGCTTGGGTGAGTCAAAGAGAACTTTGAAATAAAATGTATGAAGCTGAAAAGATGGTGGCATAAACCCGTTAATAGTAACAACAAATTGTATAATATATATATTTATATTTGAATTTTTATAAACCATCTATGTTTTTCCCATTTTCTCCACCTTCGAGCATAAAAGTAATTAAATACTTCACTTTCGTAAATATCACTTGCGGCCAGCCAATTTGTGACTTTGTTTACAAAGTCACATAAACATGATACATGGATTTGAAAATACGTTTTCATCAACCAAACAAAAAGTTATGTTTTTTCTAAAGTGTGTCGGTTCATCCTCTCCCTTCAATTGGTTTAAAAAGTCAACATAAACCTGATCAATGAATTTGACCGGAAAAATCTTGTGATTTTCTAAATTGCAGGTCTAACCATCCTCTGACTTGAATTTGTTTATAAAGCCAACCTAAACCTGAAACTAACTATGGATTTGAACATACGTTTTCACTTTAAAATATCTATGAATCTTTTAATTGCAGGTCTGTTCATCCGTTGACTTCAGTTTGTTTACAAAGGCAGTGTAAACATGTGATATGGATTTGAATATGATTTGTTTTAGTTGCGACTTGCATGGTTAACGATCTAGGATAATCAAAAGTCCGCAGATTCACTGAGGATTTAGAGATAAAATTGGATGGTAAATTATTCACGGAGTGATTTATCGGTCAAATATAATTAAAATTTCCAATATTATTGTCAGCTTGCTTCATTAAAATTGGATTAGCGAAGCACATGAGTGCATGTTGTAACGGTAGGGCGGTCGGTTTACACGCCCCCAGCCAGTATCGAGTCCTGCAGAGCTGCGCTGCAGCGTATTTGGGCCAAGGCCATATGTGTTTGACAATATAGCTTCTTTAGCGGGGCCCGCCACCCTGAAAGGAAAAAAAAAAAAAAAATTGGATTAGCGATGAGATAAAATTTCGGTAATTGTTTATCATGACGCAACTATCCATCAAATATAATTAAAATTTCCAATGTTATTGTCAACTTCTTTCGTTAAAATTGTAAAAATGGACTATAAAAGACATATTTATCATTTTGAAATTCAGGTTTGGGATTCACAACTTATTTGTAGCTTAACTAATCAGTAAATAGGTTAAGTATAACTCCCAAGTAATATATTGCTTCTTCATCTTAAATGTAATCTTGTTATCTTTCTATGTAATTAAGAAATATATATATGAGTTAGAAATTTATTTAGATGTATATATGGTTTATATATATATTTTTTATTTATTAGACTAACCTAAGTACCCACGGGGGATTTGAACCCGTGACCTATCGCAAGGAATGCCTTAACAACGCACCCATTCACTGTCAATCCAAAGCCCTATGAGCGTATATATGGTTTATATTAAGTTGTAAATCAATTTAATTTTAAAAACTAATATATAAATATATATATTGAAAATGAAAAAAATTATCAAGTTGTCAAACTAGTAGTGGGGACAATTATCATTGGTTGTTATTTAAGTTTATTTATTATGGTTATTCAAGAAAAACTATGTCACTTGGAATTACTCCATTAGTGACGTGTAAGGGAGTTTAGGCCATTAACCTATATCGATTTCTTAAACTCTTACCCAAACAAAAATAATTTGAAAGCAATATATATATATATATATATATAACATTCTTACTCTGTTCTTCAAAACATAACAAGTACGTACTCCATTTTAAGAAAATGGAGATAAACACACACACATATATATAACATTCTTATTCTGTTCTTCAAAACATAACAAATACGTACTCCATTTTAAAAAAATGGAGATAAACATTTACAAGAGAAAAAATGAACATAGAATGGCCATGAAATGTCTCGTCTAAAGCATAACTTTCATAGATTCAATTTTCTCATCATTCATGAGCCCATCCACGAAAATAGAATGTGGAGATCCATAAGGTGACGAAAAAAGCAACTCAATAGAGGTAGTGTTAAAACCCTTTGCTACTATTTTGCATGACGACTTAGAGAAGATAACGTCATTATTTTTCTTAGAGGCACGTAAGTATGTCTAGATGATGATCCATAGTCACCTTGTGCACAATTGGGTTTTGCATTTTATTTTTACTGAGGTATGGGTGGCTAAAGGAATGTTGGATCATTACAAGGTTTTAACCAATAGATAACAATGATAAAGGGTAGATTATGGCAAGGAAATACACTCTTTGATGTTGGATCATTACAAGGTATTAACGGATAGATCACAATGATAAAGGGTAGATAATGACAAGGAAACACACTTTTGATGGACACTGGTGATGTCTTTTGGAAAGTGTTCAATCATAATTTATTGATTATTTTCAACCATGTATAATACCATCAAGTTTAGGATTTCACTTCTATAAGATTTACCATGTGAAATGAACATGGGTGATATTGGTTGGTGGACTTAGAATTGTCTAAGACCAAGTGTTTGGATGGGTGGAGAAGAGCATTGAGATAAATTGTATGAAAGTGAGAGGATAGTGGCATAAATGTCTTGATAGCAACAATAAATTATATATATATATATATATATATATATATATATATATATATATATATAGGTATGTATAGGTATAAGACTTTAAAACATTGTTAGACATAAGTAATACCCCTAGTAAATTATTAGTAAAGATTGTAAGTATACCTAGGTGAAGAAAAAGAGAGTTATGGACTTGGACTTACACATTTAACCAAATTTAATCTGAAATATCACAAATTATATAAATTATATAATAACGTTATCCACTAACTATAAATTTATAAATAATTATGTTAAAATTATCTTAATTACAATATAATTTAGTAAAATTATATATTTTTTTTTTTTTATTATTATAAAATATCATTACATTTTGAAAGATATTTAATATCTTTTAAACTAATAATGAAAATTATTTATAGATACTTTTGTAAAAAATTTTAACCAATTCCAACCTTGTTTTTCCCATTGCCTTCACCTTCCCCCATAAAAATAATTAAATAAATACTTCTTTTCAGGCTTCTATTTGACTTGTTAAATATCACTTGGGCCAATCTTCGTAAATGCTTCTGTTGCACGTGTATGGATTTGAAGCAAAGTCACATAAACATGATGCATGGATTTGAAGATACGTCTTCATTAAACAACAAAAAAAAATTATGGTTTTTCTAAATTGCAGGTCGGTTCATCCTTTCCCTTCAATTTGTTTAAAAAGTCAACATAAACCTGGTCAATGAATTTGACCAAATGTTTTCATCGAAAAATCTCGTGACTTTCTGAATTGCAGGTCTAATAATCCTCCGACTTCAATTTGTTTATAAAGCCAACCAACGCCAACCTACACCTGAAACTATGGATTTGAACATAGGTTTTCTCTTTAAAAAAATTATGAATCTTTTAGTTCCAGGTCTATTCATCCTTTATCTTCAGTTTGTTTACATAGTCAACATAAACCCGTGACAGTTTGTTTAAATAGTCAACATAAACCCGTGATATGGATTTGAAGATCCGTTTTCATTAAAAAAAAGATTATGGTATTTTTTAACTCGAGACTGCTTGCTTAACGGTCGGATGTTTATGACAGAGATATAGTTTGAGTGGATTTAATGGTTAAAAGTATGTGTTTTCTTTTAAGAGGGCATAAGTTCAAAACTACAAGGGGGTAGAGTATGTATGCTTTCATAGACTTAGTAGTCAAATCACTGCGTGGAGGAGGGTCTCTTGTCCCACAAACAAGGAGGTCTCATACACCAATGTGGTGTCTCGCGGTTGTGACTTTAAAATTGGATAATAATAATTAAAATTTCCAATATTATTGCCACCTTCATTAAAATTGGATTGGCGATAAGATAAATATGACAATTTTTTTTTTTTTTTTTTTTTTTCTTATCACTATGCAATTTATCCATCAAATATAATTAAAAATTCCAATAATATTGTCGACCTAACAAAATTGTAAAAATGGATTAGAAAAATCAGATTTAACGTATTTACCATTTTGAGATCTGGGATTGATAACATTTTTTTCAACAAGAAAAAATATAACATCTTTCATTATAAAAGAGGAGTTGTCAAGGCGATTTAGATCATAACATACATATCTTAAAAAGACAAGAGAACAGAGAGTAGAATAGCAGAGCAGTTTTTGCAATACATCAAAGGAAACACTCGGTAGAAAAGGCCAACCAAGGGGAAAAATGAAATAACCAGGAATGCCAACCAAACACAAGTAACAGGGTAACCAAATAAAAAGTCTAGCCTCCTTAGAAGTCAAAGGACCCTAATTCACACACATAACCCTCATGCAAAAAATCAAAATGCATTAGCCTAGGGCGGATAGGGACTCCAAGCTTGGACAGGGCATCCGTCACTAGATTTTTCTCTTGATACACAAGAAAAAAAGAGATGTCAAAGAACAAAGGAATCAAGGCCAAAATGTTTTCCATCCAGTGATGAAGAAGAGGGACCTCAAGGGAGTTCTTTTCTTGTCCCCATTCAATCACTATTTTGGAGTCCCCAACTATCCTCATCGAATCAATTGCCAGCTAAATTCCACACTGAAGAATTTCCCACAAAGCCACAATCTCAACTTGGCACCTGGAGCCACCTTCTCCACTCCACTAGAAACAATATTCAGTCTCAGGACACAGCTAGATGAGAGCACCACATTCGCATCTGCCATCATTCAAAGCTCCATCAAAGAGGCCAAAAGGATAAGAATCCCCCAAGTCCTTCAAAGAGACAAAAAACTAAGGAGCCTGTGGGATCCATGGGCCAATCTTAAGAAAGTGTCCAATAATTTTGAGACTAGTGCAGAAACAGTTCATCAAATTTCCTTAAAAAATATGTGTTTCTGGAGTGCCAAATCCTTTGTTGTAGTGATCAATGTTTCATTATGCAGAGCTTCCTTCTGCGAACCTTGTAATGATAGTTTTCATTATGTAGATGAAGCTTCCTCTGCACAGTGAAAGCTACATACAAGGCTAATTTATCACTGTAAGAGAAATTTACTTGGCAAGAGAAAGTTATGACTTAAATTAATGTGTTCATATTATTGTGCAGAGGTGCAGAACATTCTACAGAGTGCTTAAAGATTATGTGGATCCTTAATATAGTTGCTTATTTTTTATTATTATATATTGTTAGGGTCATGTTATCACTCCTCTGGATCTCCAAGGCTGAGGAACAGTCCAGCGGAGGTAACCACAGACCAATATTTTGAGGCTTGTATTTACTTAGTATATAAATACAAATTTTGAATATTTATAAAGTAATGTGAAAATTATAACTACTAATTTAAGTTATGTTGTTCATAGGAGCATTTTCCAAGTGTTTATCGTGCAATTTTTTTACCATACACGTTATGAGTGCATGTTCGATTACTTTTCAACGGTGTTGGTTACAAAAAGATTTCTTGTTCGAGCTATACAATGTTTTTTTGGTAGTTGCGTGGTGTGAGAGATTTTCTCTACAAGCTCATTTCGAACGAAGGTGCAAAATGTGTAGCATTTTTTCAGGTAAACAATTCATTCTTTATATGCGAGTACTTAGAGTGTTTATACAATATATGTTACAACCCTATAGCTATAAGGTGTGGAGTTCAAAAAGGGGATAATGTGAGAGTACTTAACACGTTTATATAAGATACGTCATTATTGTGTTGTTGTAACGTCTCGATTACTTTTGTACTATGAAATTAGAACCTCTTATGTTTCTTATTTCTATATGTTTGATCTAATTCATATCGTCGAAGCGGGGAAGATAAACACAAGAAGAACATATATCATTAAATACAATGATAACTTTTCTAAGAGGTATGTTTTTGTTCTACTTATTGTCATTTCAATATTTTACATTATATAGATCTGTGTTTTTTTTGTTATACTTTTTATGTACTATAACTAAAAATAAGGCTTTTTCATTTTTTAAGAAACATATAACACTTAGAGATTCAGATCAAGATAATAAATACAAGGAAAAATGTACTTTAAATATTTCTATAAAATATTTGTATTTATTGAAATTAAAATCTATTTGGAATTTTACCTATATGCCTAGAAATCAAATTCTATCTAGTAACTATGAACCTGGTATTGGAATATATATTAGAAATGACTTTGCATTATATGATTCTATTTTCATTACTTAATTCTTACTTAGTATCAATTATAATTTCCTTTTAAGCAATGATTTCAACGTATTATTTGTGAATAGGAAAAAGATATTGGATTTGAATGAAGTGGTAGTAGACATGGATGAGGGAGTAGAGATAGAAATGATCACTATTACAGAAACATATGTCATAAGAGACAAAAACAAAATCAAATAGGTAATTCTGTCTAGGTTTAATTAATCATATATCAGTTTTTTATTTTTTTATTTTTCAATTAATTTCAATTCAATGCTAATGACTAGGAAAAAAGAGATCAAGTCTATGCCATTATTGATCGAAGATATAAATAGCAATATAACAAGGAGCATTTTTCATGGTGTTGTCTTAGTTACGTATCGAACTTTCTTGGACAAAGAAAATAAGACAAAATCAATATTGTGTGCATATTTAACTGATAAGAAAGCCGAAATGACAATAACATTACTTGTGGCAATACAATTTATCGAACAATATGAAGCAAAACTTATTACAAATACTCGTGTTTCTATTAGAGATTTTGAAATAATTTCGAAGCATAAATACGATAGTGGTGATTATGAGAAAACTATTTGTATAAATAGCTTTACCATTTTAGAAAACATTTGTCTTATTTGTGAAGAGTACCGATACTTTCTAAATATGATAATTGTCAATATATCCCATAGTCAAGATCCATTTCCGGTTGACACAGTCTGTGCTATTGTAATTTCAGCAACACGACAACCATGTCAATTTTATTGGAAATGAAAGATGAAAATTTAGAATAGGATAATAAGCTTTGATTTATTTGAATGTTTCAATGCTACAACATTATTGTCCATAAATTATAAGATTTATAGGTTTTGTTTTACAAATGCTACATATGTAACAAGTTCAAGTACACAAAAAACTTCATTTATCATATCTTTCAATTCAAAGACAATTGCAAGAAAATGTTTTTTTGTTAATCTTGCTAAAATATATAGTTACAAAATAAGAAAGAGTTTTTCAAACTTCACAATCAACGTTCATATGTCCATTGAAAACAGGAAAGAAAGTAAAAAATATAAGAAAATTGCTTTCTTCAATGAGTGGAATATGCATGCTAAATTTTATTATATTGTAATTATTATATATATAAGGATAGAAAGACATTTGATCTCAAGTTTCTAAGCCTTGGTTTTCTATATAAATTTTACAACACTTCCAAGGACACCTCACAATGAATAATGCATATACTAATCCATTTGAAACTGTATGTATGAAATGCAATAATCTAATTACAACTTCTACAACTATGAATTAAACTATGTTTTTTTACCATTTGCAATGAGGAATGTCGCTTTGTTTATTTCCATTAGTTAAACTGTATCATACATGCAAATGAAAAGACTAAAATACCTTATGTTCTAAGAGGCCCGGAATTGGAAAACGTATTACCTGAACTACGAAAAGTTTCCTATTGTTGGAAATGTGCTCTGATACCAATTGTTGGAAACCTTTGAGCACTACTTAGAGGGTAGGTGGGTGAATCAATAGTGTGATCTATATACAATTTTTTCCAATTATTAACTTCACTTACAGAATCACACATACATGCACCGACAAATCATTAGATTATCCATGCATATAACATTTAAGTAGTTAAATCATAAACCATGTGAGCAACATAAACAATAATCAAAACATCAAAAGAAAATCTACACAAGAGACACAAGATTTCTGGTGGAAACCCTCCGGGAGAAAAACCACCCTTGTTGCTGCTACTTTGCTTTGAATTTCTATTATGTCAAGAAATTGATCTTTTACATAGTGTGTTGACTCCCATCAGCATAGAGAGCTGACCTCATATACATAATGCCAACACCGATCAGCTAGGAGACTCAATACTATTGATCAACTCAAAAATACTTTGTTCTCTACAGATCTCTACAGATTACAATCCGTTAAAGGCCACCACAACTAATCGATTCTCACCCAATTACCATTGTACTATCCAACTACTGTTGGATTGAGAAATTTCTTCCTTTTATTGAAGCTTCGCTATCCTTGCTTCTCTCTCATGAAGTCACTTCTCCTCTACCACTATGCCGACCTCCTTTCATGTATTTTCAAACTGGATCCTAAGATACTATGCTCCACAAGATATCAGCTCTGAATACATGCTATTAGCAACAAGATCTTATCATCAAATAGACTCATAAACAAGTAAAATTGTGGCCACATAAAAACTGAATAAAATCAGATCCTCACAACAATAAGATGTTGCATAATACAAATAACATCATAATAGACATGGCTATGTGCTACATGCATCAACAACTCATGCTAAACAAGTTTGAGAGGATCACCAACATATACTCTCGCAGCATACAACACTCTCCAATCAATCTAAACATCAACAACTCCAATTTTGATATATTATGCAACATGCTTCAGATCTGCTTAGTATTCAGCCATTAACACTCATGGACTGAAGCAATCTAAGATCTCCAATAGGTCTGAAGCATCAACACACTATTCAACCTTCTCTCCACAAATACACTCAACATATAACTGCACCAACAACCACAAATCTCGCAATACATGAATATAAACCCTGTAGGGAGAAATTGAGCTTGGGGCTAGGATCAAAGGTGCAAAAATTGGGCAAAATCAATCCACTAAGGTCACTACTAGTGCACTAAATGCATTCACAACATGAGAGGACCTTTTCAAACCATTCTTGACTTTTTCAATTAATTTTGGAAGCCTCTAGGAATTTCCAAGCTAATTTCCTTTCGAACATCGCTAAGAATGCGGAAAAAAACTCATGAAAACCCTTAGTCACACACTTGAAACTGTTTGAACTTGACTAGGGCTACAACTTATTTTATTTATTTATTTTTATCAAAATTCTATAAGAGTAAAACACTTATAAAAACTAATACACTCATTTGTAAAAAACAATCTTAATATGAAAATTACATTAATTAAAAATTTAAAATAAATTTTTGTCATAAATTATTAATAAGAATTAAAGTAAAGTAAAGTAACCATTATTATAACATACAACTTTGAATTGAATCATTTTAAATTTAATTAAACTTGAAATTATTCATGTAATTATGCTTTTCTATCCTTTCGATTTCTTCCCCTCAATTCAAAATGAGAGGGTTGATCAGGACAAGCAAGTCTTCAAGTCATTCATTATATACGTAATTACGTGTCTAATCAAGATGCTTTCTTATCTACCACAGCCTTGAGCTTCCCTCACCCTATCTATGGTCGGGTGAGCATTAACACCCTAAGTGACTTATTGGTTCGGGGATTGCGTAATTACATATATAATAAAGATTCAATCGGTTCATCAACTAGTTTAGATGTACAAAAAGGTTTAAATATAATAAAAAGAATGTAAATATTATAACAAAATTTATAAATATTATATCAATGTTTCATTATGCAGATCTTCCTTGTGTGAACCTTGCAATGATAGCTTTCATTGTGTTGATGAAGCTTCCTCTGCACAATGAAAGCTACATACAAGGCTACTTTAACACTGTAAGATAAATTTACTTAGCAAGAGAAAGTTATGACTTAAATTAACGTGTTTATATTATTGTGCAGAGGTGCAGAACATTCTGTAGAGTGCTTAAAGGTTATGTTGATCCTTAATACAATTTCCTATTTTTATTATTATATATTGTTGGGGTCCTATTATCACTCCTCCGGATCTCCAAGGCTGAGGAAGAGTCCAGCTGAGGTAACCACAGACCAATCTTTTGACTTGGTAGCTAGCCCTACCAAGCCGGAGAGGGCTCTCTCCAAAGGATCACAACCAAGAGGGCTGGATAGATTAGGGTTTTAGGCTAGATATAGTAGCTTAGGGTTTGTTTGATTTGATTTGGTTGGGGTAGTCACTAGATGAGTGAATTAGGTCAGAGAGTGAACTAGGTCAGGGCGAAAGAGAATCAGAATTGCAGACATCTGATGGGGTAAGTTAGGCAAGTTATTATAACAACTTGTAGTATAGTGATGAGATGGTTTAGACTAGTGAGGTGCTAAAAAGAGCATTAAGATCATGAATTCTTTTTAAAATGAAGAAATAAACAAATTATGATGATTTTCCCAAAACAAAGCATAGGAGATGAATTCTGCTTATCACACATTGAAAATGAAACATATTTAGAAGTGAAATGGATAATGAAAGGTACAAAAAATTAGCACACATGTAACTGAAGAAGAAACAATATAAAAATACCATGCCATAGGAATCCCATCAAAATAGCTGCAACTCATCCAATATATTCCATGCCAAAGTCTAAAACACTAATACAATATCCAATGGCGTCCAACCTGTAGAATGACTGAAAAAGTACATGATATAGGCCTCAAACAAACTCCTCCCAGCCTCAGGGGTCGAATCCATGAGAGGAGGAGCAGTTCCACCAAAAGCTAAACTGATAGCTAGAGTGTAGGGTGGTCAAAATGACTTATTCCTCACTTTTTGGAAATTGATTCATCACATCACAAAAATAGTTTTCACCTAATGTATTTACCCTAGGTAACAATAAATTTTTTTTTATTACATTTACATCCATCAATTACATTGGTAAAACATGATTTGTCAAAGTGAAACTATCAAAACTGAGAAAATTTACAAAACTAAGAAACTTAGAAATTTTTTGTCAAAAGCACAACACCACTGTCCTAAGCGCAACACCCACTTCAGCTCCGCTTTTGAGGGGGTTTCCGGTGTCCAAATTGAGCCTAGGATAGATCATTGGAAATCCTGTCATGTCTAGTTTCCATATCTACCCTTAGTCTCCAAAATGGCCAAGTTTGGACCCTCCAAAAGTTTATTCTCCCAAGACTGGTCAAAAGCGCAGCGCCAAACTCCAAAACAGGGCAGAAAAATGATTTTTTGGGTGTTTTTTGACCTTTTGACTGCCCAGTTGACCCAAAAAAACTTATCAAAGTGTTTTTCATGTTTATATTTGGTCTTCTAAATCTAATGGTGGTGGCCATTTTTCATTTGGAGGCCTCTAGGAAAAGCGCAATGCCTTGCCCAGAAGCGTAGCGCCTGTGTTAAAAAAGGCAGCGACCACTGCTCTAAGCGCATCGCCTTCCTCCTAAGCAAAACTCCAACTTCAACTCCATGTTTGAGTGCCTTCCTAAAGTCCCAATTGATCTCATGATAGATCTTTGGAAATATATCTCTCTTGGCTACACAATGGACCTATCCAGCACTGAAAATGATCAAGTGTAGACCCTCAAAAATCAATTCTCCCAAGACTGGTAAAAAAGTGCAGAATGGGGGTGCAAAAATGCAGTGTGCTCTTGAAGACAACTTTTGGAGGCTTTTATCAACTCCAAATTGAGCTCATGATATCTCATTGGAAATCTCTTCTATTCTAGTTGTCATTTAACTCATTAAGAAAGTAATTTGGACACTCACGCTAGGAGAAACGTTTATTTTCCCAAGGTCACTCCAGAAATGTAAAAAACCTCTTGTAACACCTATATGTTTTACATTTATCCAAAACCATAACACCTGTGTAAAAAATGAAGGAATTTTTTCATCCTTTGCCTATGATGGACAAAAGCCTCTCTCATGTTTTTCAAATTCATCTCTATTTGGTCAGAAACATACTTTGAAGCAAAACTTGCCCTATGTGTGGCAAAATATTTGTCCCTTGGAATGACTTCTTGAAAAATGATGGAGACATGATGTTTATGAGTTGGAATGGCCTCATACTTGCTTAAATGACCTCCCTTAGGCCTCCTCTGCTCAGATGTCTCTGATTCCATATCCAACCCTAGCTCAGTGGGAGAGGAAATTAGGGTTTAGTGCTTGTGGAAAATGATGATTTAGACACCCTTGGGAAAAGACAACTCCTTTTGGCATTCACTTAACTTTTTGAAACATTACCCTTTCACTTTACAATTTCCTTTGACGAATTGATCTTTTGATGGTCTTTTAGAACTCTTCGAATTTGACTTTGCTTTAATGAAGTTGGCATATAGAGATTGAGTTGGCAGCTTAGGAACAATATTTATTACATATAGTGAACATAAAATTACATGATGAAATAAGAATTTCTCTTTACAAATAATCTTCACATGGTGAAGAGATGTTATTTTATCACCATTTACTTGCTGGTCTCATGCAATGGAATGGAGTTTTATTGGAACCTTGGAAACCCTAATGACCTAATGAAACCTTGAAAAACCCTAAAACACCTAATGAGACCTTAAAGGACTAAATTTCAAGATGACATGACTGATGTGATGACATGATGTCATTAACTTTATGGACAATGGATACTCAACAAGGTTGAAATGAGCCAGCAAGGGGTAAAATTCTAAAAGGAGTAAAGGAAACCCTAATTCAACCTTTAGTGACCAAATTTTTGCATGACGACCTAGTGGAATGAAAAAAATTTCAGAATGGGACCCTAATATGATATGGAAAGAGGATTTTTGATCACTGATGTCAGTATGCAAATACTGACACTAACAGTTTATTTATCTAATAAGACTAATGGGTCTCGTCAGAGTCATAGTTAGTTAGTTGAGTCAATAAAACCCATAAGTGGTTATCCACATTAATAATAATTGTAAGTGGTTGACCCACATTATAGAAAAGAGACAACAATTAGTTATAAATAGGTCATAGTTAATAAATAAATTAGTTAACCCATATTATGCAAGGGACCACTAATAGTTAGAGTTTTGGATGTCATGAAGCTATAAATAGTCTTAGATAACAAGGGAAGAAGCATTGTGTTTTATTGTAATTGAGCTCTACTCTGTTGGAGGTTGCCCCCTCGAAGAGGCAAGTGGAAATTATATTCTACTTTTGAATAATAAAAAATCTTTACAGTTTGTCTCAATTCATGTGATATTTTTGTTTTTCTGACAATATTGTTTCATATTTCTGGCATTCTATTATTCTCACAGGTCAAGTGTAGAACAAGTAGTATCAGAGAACTTTCAAGGACCAACTATACCTCAAATATTAGTAGATTTGTTTTTAAGCTAGAGACTTGTTTTGACGTCTTTAAACCATGGGATTTGTTGTTGAGTGCATAAACCTACGGATTTGGGGAGGCATGCATGCAAGAACTACAAGAGGTGGTCACACTTGTTGGACTCTCTTGTAACCACTGTGGGTACTGTTATGTAGAACAAATCACTCTTGCGGACAAGAGCAATCTCCCTAGATCCAATCTTGAATCTAGTAACAAACAAATAAACTAGTAAATATTTCTCTGAGTTCATTCCTATTGAATCATAAGTAAGAGTACTGGAATATAAGATCCATACCTTTCAAACAAAATGCTTGATGAAGATCCCTGTTGTAGTTTGATGCAACTCCTCAATGTTCAAAATCCAGACCTGCAAAGTTAATAACTACAAAGGATCAAATACATATGATAGATAAATGACTCAATAAAACCCATACTAGTGATGAAGGAAACTAGTACCTAATATCATTATCAATGGAAAAATGGAAGTAAACACACAATACATCAGCTCCATTGAACAATAGAATGGGAAAGAAACACTCTTTTGTATTAATGTTGATTAAGAAGGAGCAATTCAACCTTAGCCTTGATGATGTAAGCCTCCTCCCAATGGTCTCTAATCCTCCCCTTAGGTGATAAGATTTCTAGCCCTATTCCAACAACATAAGTTTACATTTATAAGTCCCCCCTTTATCCCTCTAGTTTGTGTTGAATTTATAGGCCAAGAGGAGGAGGTTTGAGATCCTCTTCTCAAGGGATGAGATCCTCAAAAGAAGGGATTAGGGTTCCACAAAGGGAGGAATATTTATCCATGAAAAAAGGGATGATGCCTAAGTATGTAGAGGCTCGAGGCTTTTAGTTGGGAAATATTCGTCCAACAAGGCTTCTAGAAATCACTTTTTAATTTTTATTTTTTTATTCTCATTGAGTGATTTGTGCATTTTCAAGTGGAAGATAGAGTGCAGATTTGAGCAGGTCACAATGGTCAAAATTGCGGTTGCACAGATAATGGTTAGGAAACCGCACAAGTTCTTAAAAGTGGTTTCTTTTAGAAATGTAATCTAGGATTCTTGTTGCCTTTGAGATTGTTTTGCTTCAAACATTGCAGGGGAATGCTTGGAACAATTCATCGGATAGCGAGAGATTCAAATTAGCAATCATTTGCCTAATGGTGACAAATGATGTGTAACATATTGTCCCCTAAAGTGCAAAGTTAGAAGAGATGTTTGAGGACTGAAGCGCTTTATCATGCCAAAATTCAGATTAGAGATCATGGTTGGAGACCCGAAACAAACAATCAAGGGTTACAATAAAATATCTTCATATAATAATCATTTAGGTAGACATTTCCATACTCGGAGCAAAAGTATCTCAAATAATCAGTATGGAAATATACAAAGATCCATGTCATCAATAGACATAGTATGGATGAAACCATTAAATATGGATCCATATTTACAATCATGAACATTTAAAACTCCACGCAACCTATGAAACTAGATCCACGGTCTTGGTCTTCATATCTATCAATCCATAGTACGAATCTAACCATGTGAGTGAATGTTTTGAAGTCGAACATGGGAGAAACCACATGATTATAGATCAATGATGTGAACCGTTAACAAGTGTGAGAGAAACCACCAATAATGACAATGGTTCTCAAGGTATTTCCAGTACAATTTATGGAGTGTGAATAAATGTCTTAAAGTCAAACACTCATAGAATCATTCGATCGAAGGTCAATGATGAGAACCTATCGTCAAAGGCAAGGAACCTGCCATTAAGGCATGCATGCTTCAAGGTACTAAAGGAGGTTTCTAAGTTAACTTCCTATATAATGGGTTGAAGTCGATAGGAAGGAACCCGTCACATGAGGGCTTACAACACGAAACTTGTGTCAAGTTTTGAAGAATGAATTTGGAGTGATTCAGGACTTACTCAGATATGGACGACACACTTGAAGGTTATGAATTGCAAGGTAATTTTAACTAAGGTTGAACTTCTCTTGAACATATTGGTGACATGACATTTTGACTTGGAAACATTTGAATCAAACATAAGGACCAAAATCAATATGAAGACTTTCAATAAGGTGTGGTCAATTGAGAGACAAATGGATTTCCCAACCCAGACACAAAAGTGACGTACTCAGATATGGCCGACACACTTGAAGGCTATGAATTGCAAGGTAATTTTAACTGAGGTTGAACTTCTCTTGAACATATTGGTGACATGACATTTTGACTTGGAAACATTTGAATCAAACATAAGGACCAAAATCGATATGAAGACTTTCAATAAGGTGTGGTCAATTGAGAGACAAATGGATTTCCCAACCCAGACACAAAAGTGACGAAGTGTCATGTTCAATAGTGACAAACTGCCTTCTAGCAATACAAAATCAAACATTTCTTTCCAATTTCCCCCACCATTACGAGAAAGTGCCTCTTTATTTTTTAACAAGCTTGAGGAGGATAATATATGCTTGTCCTACAAGCTCATCCTTCAAATGAGAACTTCAGAGTATTTTTAACGAATCATAGGACAGAGTGGTTCGATCTCGTCATGATTGACGAGTCCTACACTGTTTGTTTCTTTACGAGTCCAGTGAAGGGGTAACTCGATTCCGTTTTCATATTTAAAGAGTTTGAAAAACACACAAAAGGAGAACTCATTCAGTTCTTTCAACATAAAGTTTTAATTAGCCTGAAGAAAGTAAAACTCAGTGTTTTTCAGTTTCAGGGAATTAGGAGAAAAACATAAGTAAACTCTGAAATGTACTTTTTCATAAATTTAGTCTCTCAAGCCCAAAAAGGGTAAAATAATGCAGGAGAGAACTCTTTTGACCATGATTAGTCAAAGTATACATTTTTCGTTTTCTTTAACATGTTTGAAACAAACAAGCGTACTCGACAATCTTTTCACATTTCGAGAGTCAGAAAAGAGCTTAAAGGTAACTCCAGTATTTCGTTTTTTCATAATTTTTAAGAGCCTGAAAAAGTGATAAAAGCTTACTTGTCACAAAAATCTTCTACTTTCGTAATTAAACCTATAAACTACACATTCAAATACAAAAAAAATCACAACTGCTCGAGAAATAGTAAAAAACATTAAAATTTTGAATTTTTAGAAGTTAAAGGCAAAAAATGTTATTTTAATAGCCATATTTTTCTTATAAAAGTTCAAGAACTATTTTTTTTTACCATTTGTATTTTTACCATTAGGAGCTCTTTGAAAGTGCATTTTCACCCAAAACTTCAGTAGCAAATTGTGATCATACTGGTGGACCATTTCACGAGCCGTTTTTTCCAGGTAGAATATCATTCATTTCTCTTCAATTTTATAGTTTTTATTTTTCATTTCACCAGTGATTTGGTGTTTTTTTATGGTTTTTATTAGTTAAATTTTTCCTGCGGGTTTGTGCAGTTCCTTATCATTGGGTATGCGTAAACCCGAATTTTTTCATTACTAGAAAATCACGATTTGTGCAATTTACCTAAAAGGGAACCTCAAAAATATGCATTGTACCTAAAATGAGACTGTGCAAGGCATTGAGGGTTTCTAAAAATAATGAAAAACGACCAAATGTTTTGCAAAAAACTTCTATATTTTTTTCTAACTGATTTCCATCATTGATTTCAGGTTTTTGAAGTGTAAAAATGGAATGGAGAGAGAGAGAACATGAAGCTCAAGATGTTGAGGCTTTGAATGATCCAGCTACATTGCAGGCTTTGAGAAATTGTGGCCTACTCAAATATTTTATGATTCAAGGAATGAAAGCTCAAGTGTATTTGTTGACATGGTTGGTGAGATCTTGGAATATCCAAGAACAATGTTTTTAGATTGGAGATCAAAGGCTCATCATAGATGACAATGATATTTATATATTGACTAGGCTTTCACATTGCAGGACTAATATTTTATTATTTGGGAGTAGACTAAGTGGTGGAACAACAGAGGCTTACCTAGTCGAGCATTGTGGCCTTAGGGACAAACTTAGTAATGGAAGAATCAATATTAAGAGCATTTAGAGGCTTCCATTGAGGACCATTGCATTTATTATCGCCTGAATATGCGGAAATGTTTCACTCCACTTGGTTACCAAAGCCCAAATGTAAATTTCACTAGAGTGCTTGAAACCCACTGTGTTTAACTGGTGTGAAGGAGTTGCTTCCAATATCAAATGGAAACTCCCTATAGAAAAGAATGACAAACTAAAGAACTTTGGATATGGTTCTATATTTATTTCATTTTCTCTAGAGAGGATTCCTTTTCTTTGTCCACAGGTGTCCATGGATATGGAATGACCACGAGATCCTCGCATGTCGCAATGGGTTACATTGATGGTTCGCCATAGAAGTGGTGATGGATTGTATGTTAGATATACTCTTGCATTTCTTAGATGGCTGGATCGCCAGATTATCATGATTGAGGATTACCCATATGCAGGTATAGACTACATTGGTGATCCAAATATCCCACTCCCTACAAGAATGCAATGGGGTGATATAGGTAAAAATTCTCACTTTGGTTGTTTCGTATTTTTTAATTTTTTTTTTACATATAAAACTAATCATCTAAAATAATCATGCAGATGTGGGCCCATTCTAACCGGCATCGATGCGATGATTTGAAAGACGTGATGGTTAACGAACTCCTATAGTACAGAACCCAAAGACAGCAAAGGCTTTGACTGATATTGAGCATAACCTAAAGAGGTTGGCTCTAGATATACCCGATATCGAGATTGATGATTTACCTCTCCGTTACCAGAGGCATATAGTAGGAGTACCTAGGCCAATTAGTTATCTGTTACAATGAGTAGCTCATGTTTTAGTCTTTTATCATTATCATCATGCTTAGCTACTAGTCATAGGGATAGATTTTATTTTTTGATCTATCAGCATGTTCAAATAATAAAGGCAACAAGGCCTCATATTTCTTGGATGACATTTTTTGTAAACCCAAACTTTTTACAAACGTCATGACTAAAGAAAGCTACCTCCATTTTCTCAACTTATTTTTTCCAATATATGAATGACCATTGTTTTTATTTATACAAATGTTACAAATGTTGATTTAATACATAATTTGCTAATGCGTCTGTTAATGTATTTAAATGCCTTGGAATATGTTGGTATTCAATGTAATTGAATTCTCTTTTCAAGAGATAGACTTGTAAAAATATCCTTAACATTGTAGAACTCCTAATTGAATAAATGTAATACTATGAGTTGAGAATCCATTCTAATGATTAAACAATGAATGCCAAATGATATGGCATTGGATAATAGTTTAATGAATGCATTATATTTTGTAATATTATTCATTTTTCGACCAAGGCATATCCCATGGAGACTTACTAACCCATTGGTGGGTGAATAAATGGTCCAAGCTATGGAAGAAATATTATGAGTAATACAACTACCACCATCAACATAGCTAACGTAAGTTTGAGGGAGCGTCGACATCTGCAAATCAAGTGTAATACAAGATAAGCAATGGAAGTAGGAAGGAGTTTACAAAAAGAAGTAAAATTGCCACACATGTAAAATATGATACATCAATTTACAATGTACCTATGCAGAGGTACATGCCCCTAAGCTTTGTTTGATTAGGCTAAGTAAACAGTTAGTTACTAATACGAAGATGAAATGAAGGTTCATTGACAAGATCAAATGAAATATTCGACTCATCATTTATGTGACCTAATCAAAGAATCGACTTAATTAGAGGGGAATTTGTTTCATTTTTTAATGAGCTTGACACATAATTATGCCAATGAATTTCATAGATTGGTTTCATTTTTATGCAAGCTTGAAACAAAAGTAACTATGCTCAGATATTGTTTCATTTTTTAGCGAGGTTGACATAGTAAAGAACCATCCTCACTGGGACATGTTTCATTTTTTAACGAGGTTGACACAATAAAAGAACCATCCTCATGGGGACCTTGATCATGGCTTCTAACTAGAAGAAACACATGTCAAGGGACACACCTCAGTCATGGCTTCCAAGAGGTCTTCATCAGAAGGAAGAATAGTTTTTTTGTAAATAACACATGTGAAGAGAATCAATAGGGATAAGAAAATTGGGTTGGAATACCGCTATAGGGTTCGCCGAGTCAATTACGGAGTTGAGTCAAAAGAATTCAAGCAAATAGTGAAAGGCTCGCTTACATTGCTAGATGAATTCATGGGACCAAATGCCACATACCAAACCCATGGCGGGGTAGATACTAATTCCATATAAGTAACATTAAAGGATGTCAGATGGCTGGTAGTCAAATCAAGACCAAAGAATGAAAGTTGTTCAATAGTCATAATGTTTCCATTTTGAGGGAAATACATCACTCGAAAGAGTATGGACACGAAAACTTTCATGGCATAGACATAGTCTCGCCGAAGGAAAAAATCAAAATCCAAGGGGCCTTGGACTACCATAAGATCAATACAGACAATTTTTCCTTCCAAAGTAATAGGTAACTTAGGAAGGATCCCTAAAGGTTTACTAATGATTCTGTTAAAAGCTAACAGATTTTGTGTAACAGGGACAAGCCTAGGGGAACCCAAAGCTTGCCAAGCGGTTGACGATAACATAATAACAGAAGCACCTTCATCGACATTTGTGTGATACACATTCTTACCATAAGCCTTCACAATGATTTGGAAATGGGTGGATCAAGAAGGAAGATGAGGCTATGTTAGTATACTCCAATCAAAGGAAATGGCCTCAGTACTTGGAGGGGGTTCTATGGAAACAACTGAAATGTTCCCATGTGTAGAAGAATATGAAGTAACAAGAAGAACCTGAGTAGTATTAATTTCAATCTCTAAAAAGAGAGTGGGATGGACTGAATGTGTAATTGAGTCAACGAATTGATCAAACAATGTTTTATTAACCCGAGTGATATGGGTTCCACTCTCCAATGGAAGAGTGGGGTTGGTTGTACCTAGAATTAGATCAATCACTTCATCAATTGACAATACATTGGGAGAAATCATATGGTAACCAATTGGAAGTTGTTGGTGAGAAACAATAAGGTTTTCCAATGATTTTGAGCTTCATCCATGTAAGGAAAAAGATGAGTTTGATGACTTCCTCCACATAACCTACATGGAAACCTAACTTTACCCTTTTTACCCAGGAACTTGACAATCACTGGTTGATGGATCAATAGAAAGTTGATGACATTTTTTAGAACACACTTCTAACACCTTTAGAATACCAGTACAATCAATAAGAAGGTGGTCACTCTTACAAATATTGCAAGGGAATTTTTCCTTGTGACGCACTTTAGACGGTTCCTTAATATTTTCTATACTCAGAGCAATAGTTAGTTGATTGACTTATTTCTTACCTTTATTTCTCTTCTCTTTCTTCCCTTTCTGTTGTAGCGGCTACAACCACCCTCCAAAATTTTTCCTTAGCTTCGTTTTGGAGCCTCCCTACCAACCATCCTAGCAACAATGTCTTGCACTATCAAGTACATAGGCTTCATCAGTTTTTCAGTCGCCTGCCAGCCTATGCATGTGAGTTTGTTTCACTCCTTTCATAGTGTGCCATTCCAGACTTAAGCTAGTTTCTGGCTTAACATCTCGCTCAGAAAATTGTGCAATTTTGGAGGGGAACCAACCTTCCCTCTAGAAATTGCGCAAATTTGCTGAGCTCAGAAATTGCGCAATGCAGTCAAACAAGCTTCCTTGAGAAAATTGCGCAATGCAGTAAGAAAAGCTTCCTTGAGAAAATTACGCAATCTGGCCCAGCACTGTATCTAAACCCATAAATTGCGCAATTTTGGGTAGCAGTCGCTTGCTCCTCCCAAAAATTTTACAATCCCTTTGGGACAACCAGCCCAACTCCTCCCAGAAATCGTGCAAATTCTCTCTCAGTCAGGTAGGCTATTACATGTGCCTTCAGGTTGACTAGTTCCACCCAGGACCCAACAAACTTGATTTTCATGCATGGGCTACTTTTTCCATAAATAGAAAAAAGAAACATGAAAAAAGCATCCCTAGATTTTAGGGATCTATTTTTAGCAACTGGAGGTTACATGCAAAGATCATTTTAGAAACCTCCCACCAAGTGTCTCTTTTTCCTAGATTTGTGGCATGCACGTCATAACCTCAATCTTATCAAAAATTATGAACCAAACATTGCAGATCCCATTCCTCACATCGATCTTGCAGCTCTAACATCCCACATCACACCCAAGAGTCTTTGACACTTTCAACTTAGCCATTTCAGGGCGAGTCTGCTTTTCATGTCTTGCGTCGTGTTTCTGTCACTTTTTGTGTTTCACTTCGTGTAAGTGTTGCCTGCTTGATTTCAATGAGCAATTTTTATCATTTTGATGTATGTTAGCTTGTAGAAGAACAATTTCAATTTTTGTTCGCATCTCACTGCTATCGCATGCATGCCATTGTTTTTTCACCTATGATCGTCGTTGTGGCAATTCACTTCGCACACATACATGTTTTCCTATTTTATGAATCCTACACTTACCATTTGCATGCATGATCATTCACTCTTGTTTACACTTAGTTTCACCATGCATTCAGACTTCTCATGTTTTCAGTCGCCCGTCGACGGGTCTGGGCTGCCTTGGCCTAGACCTTGCCTTGCCCGGCTAGCATTGCACATTTATGGAAGTGAAGACTCTGCCTTCCCTCCAGAAATTGCACAAGTCTGGCCCAGCACTGACCTCCAGGCTTGCATTGCGCAATTCTGGGAGGCAGTGCCTTGCTGGCCCCAGAAACTGTGCAATGCAGTTTGCTGGTTTACATGTCACTGCTAATTGAAATTGCGCATTGCACAGTTTCAGTCCTTAGCAGGCCAGGATGGACTATGAATTGTGTAGTTCCAGTAGTCATTAAGCCTCTTGAAAACCCGGATTGTGCCTTGCGCAGTTTTGGTAGTCAGTCTCCCAGCTTCCAGGTGAAAATTGCACAATCTTCACAAACTATCACACAGGTATGTTGCATGTTAGTCCTTCAGTTTGTTTTGGTTTTCAACTGACATATTTCTTGCCATGAGTGTTGTTATTTCTCTAGGTATCATAGTGTTCATCTGCCTCTCAACAGCACAGGTACAATGGCTTCAAGGAGAGCAGAGTCAAAGACACCGTTGAGAGTGCAACTAGGAATGCAATCGATCAAGTGTCTATGAACTTGCCTATCTATGGAGACATCAAATTGTTCATGGAAAAGGATATCAAGATGAAATGGCAGCGACATCACAACGAGCAGCAACATAAGGTAGCAGACGTATGTGCAATAAATGCAAGATGAAGGTTGTTGACAGCATAAAGGCGGAGCAAGGTTGCAAGTTCAAGCAGATCCACTTGTGATGAAAGCAGCTTTGGAGACTGAGGCTATGAGGTGATGAGGTGACAAGAGGATCGCGTGAAAGCAGAGATAAAAACAGAGAAGGATTTGCAGGTGCTGAAGCGGCAACTCAAGGAAGAACAGGAGATTCACAGATGAGAGACGAAGTTGCAGCAGGAACAGGTACAACAGGAGGCGCAACATCCAAAGACTGATGAAATGGCGCCCATACAGGTTATAAACCTAGCCCAACAGCTGGCACGTAGAAGACAAGATGAGAAGTGCCATCGATCACATGCAAGGGTGTTCAGGAGCATGGATGTCATTATGTGCACACGTGATCCCACCCATTGGCACACTCACTGAGGTGAAGACAAGAAGTAAGTCCGACTGGAGCTGAACATGTATTTCGACAAGTTGATGCACATGGTGACCAAAACACATTTGGAGATTAGCACAGACACTATGCATCAGTATGTTTCTAGTCCAGCTGCACTCAAGACGATGATGCACATGTTATCAGACGAGTTGGATAGAGAAGCCATATCGGTGTTCTCGAATGCAATGGAGGCAAGAGTTTGCTTTCAACAAGATGTCACCATTGAGTGTGCAAACACCATCATGGACGACCAAGCTTGGCATCAGTTCACCACCGTTGATCATCGCAAAGATTTCGAAGAGTTGGTATTCCCACAACTGTCTGAGTCTTAGTGATGTGTTGCACGAATTTCTCAAGCCTATTTTGTCTCACATGGGTACATGTGCAGATTGGATGTAACATCTTGTAAAGTGGAGGTCCAAGTGTCAATAATTGAATGTAATAGTCATAGAGTAGTTGAAGAGTCATGAGGGTAGGTGAACAATCACAAAGGGGAATGTCAAGGGTCACCCCACCCTTTGCTATTTATAGTACCTCATAACTCATTGTAGAGGCTTTTTGTTAACCAAGCTTCTGATAGGAGTATCTTAGAGAAATCTTGGAGAGTATTGTAATGAACCTTGGCTTCTCCACAGTGCAGAGCTAGTACATCTCTTTGGAGGAGCAGGTGACAGTGATTGTAACGTTCCGTTATCGGGACTAGTGGTTGGTCATGGTTGTACTGTATGATTGGAACTTTCACTTCTTAATATAACAGAGCCAACACGTTTCATGCATATTTTGTTATTGTATTTCAGTTAACTTGTTTACTCTAATGATATATGTATCTGTTTTCTTACGCATGTATGTATAGACTCTTTTTGTATATGTATGTATGAATATTACTAAAATGTGATGTTGGTTTAACCATCACTTTGGATTGTTGGTTCACCTTCCTTCTAGTTTGTGATGCATCTTTGCTCATATGTTCCCTTCCAAGCTGCATGTTTCGAAAGGTTTCCAAGGGGCGCACTCACTCCACCTTCCATGTGTTAGAACCATTCATGCACCTTCCTTGGCTTCCTGCGCAGGTCACACCCTTGCTACCAACAAGGACATCTTACTTACCTCTGTGTGTAACCACAGTCAAGGCAATACCGTACGACCCACTACTGGGACTCCTACACCAAAAGATCTGAGATCTAGTTGGGGCTTTTTACTGAGGAGATCCCCTGACATGTTGGTGGGTCCATCATCGTCAACACTTTCTTCTTCTTAGTCACCTAGTTACTAGCATCAAGGCTTTTACCAAGTGAAGAAGAAGAAAGAGAGGGAGACGTTTTGGGTGAAGAAGGTAAAGGGTCAACAAACAGTTGGTGTTGTTGAGACGGAGAACCTGTTTGAGGTGGAACCATTTGGGTATTTGGGACTAAAGAAGCTGAAAAAAAACCACATCGATAAACCTATCATGAATTCGAAAAGTGACAACGTAGCCATATAAGGAGTTATGGCATTTCCAAGGCCAAGAAAAGGACTATGATTCCCATTAAAAGGGATTCCTTGATCAGTAAATTCTGAAATTGTTTCCATTAGATTCAACTTAAATAAATTTATTAAGAATTTAAACAATATTAACAATTCAAAATCATAATCCATACCTAAAGTCTACAAAAAGTAAAATCAATAAAATAGCATGCGCTAATAAACCTAAGGAATCAACCCACGCAAACAACCTTTCCACAATGAAATAACTAGTTGGTGATGAAACCCATCGTCATAGAGATCAATGTGAAAAGTGAATAGAGATAGAGTAGGTGGAATCAACTACATTGAAAACATTCTTAATGGCCACGATCTGGTGCAATTAAATAAACTTTTGTCATCTTGAGTGAAGAATACCCTTCAAATAGATCTGAGTTTAGTCAATGTATGCTCCAGGTACAATGGGGAATTCCCCCCGCTGTCACCTTAGGTAAAAATCATAAGATAATGGTCTCTAAGGTTACCACATACAACAATTTAACCCGGGGGGATAGTCTCAGATCAGACATACACACAAGGGCAAAGTAACAAAGCTCAATCCCCTTCAAGGTTCCTCAACATCGTCAATCTGAGGTTTATTCTTCAAGTGACTCCTAAGCACCTTTTGACACTATTTGTAATGCGTGCAAATCATGCTACTGTAACCAATGAAGCAGGGTTGATCACTTCACTGGGCTTGATATGATCTCATGCTTAACTCCCTTGTAAGAGGAGCTTCCCGAAGTCAAACTGTAATAAATGGATTTACTCCCTACCACAATATTCTATTGTTTTTTTGCAACTTTAGAAAGTTAACTCACTTCCCTATTCCAAAGACATATAATATGATCTAATTTAGGTGTAATGAGCCATAGAAATATAAAAATTCTAATTTATTTTATTAGCGTTGTTTTTGAGTTGTTGTTTACTCAGTGGGTTGATGGATGTGAAACTGGTGGTGTTATAACCCGAATCAAAACTAAATGCAATCGAGTATGATAATGCATTCTTTTCACTTCGATGAATCATAACTAAAGTGAGGAAAGAAGTTTCATTCACTTTTCAACAATGCAAGAATCAATGAATAATTTTCAAGATACAAATAAAAGAAAACGTAGAATACACGATTGAAAAATGCAACCTAATATTAAGAACTTCTTGTATACCCAAAATCAAACAATTAATTCCTCCTCCAACTAACACAAGCCATAATTTCAATTTGGTGTAATGAATTATGAATCATTGTAAGCATAATATTGTGTTATCTTATAGAAAAGAAAAACAACTATTCCCTTCGACAAAAAAAATAGATTTCAAATCACAAATATTGCCTTGAAAAACCCCAACTTTTTACTAATACTAATGATTTTTTACAATCATGAAAACAAAGTACTTAGTCTGATCTTTTGATAGAAGAAGGACATATTCAAGCTATCTCTGCAACAATCGATCTTTCTTTTGATTAATCAAAAGTTTACCAAATCAAACCTTGAACCCTAGTTTGCAAAGATAAGTAAATTCTCAAGAAGGAAACTCAAAACATCAAATCAAAATAGAGTGGAATTTTCCGGAATGTAAACAAATCCAAGAAAGTACAATAATAAAAAAATTCTAGACCTAGCAGATGAAAACCCTAATTTTTCAAAAATTTAAGAGACTTAGGCAGGTAACTAGTTATGTATTCAGTGTGCATACACATTGTTACTAGAGGAAAAGTGCACAAATTTGTGCACTGTGACCAAAGAAAAAGTGAGCAGGCCAAGAAAACTTAATAAAAATAAAAAACAAAGCTAAAAATCCAGAACTTTAAGATTTCAGGGTTCAAATCACAGTCAAACAAGGCTACAGAAAGAAATTAGAGGTCACAAGAGGACATAATGAAGAACAAATCATTCCCCAGTATGGTCACCAATTTGTTATGGCAGACAAATCGCTCTTGCGTACAAGAGAAATATCCCTAGATTCAATCGTTGAATCTAGTTACAAACAAACTAACTAGTAAACTTTTCCCTGAATTCATTCCTCTTGATTCATAAACTAGAGTACTGGAATATAAGATCCATACTTTTCAAATGAAATGTTTGATGAATATCCTTGCTATAGTTAGATGCAACTCCTTAATGCTCAGAATCCAAACCTGCAAACGTAATAACAACAAAGAATCAAATGCCGCTATGATAGATAAATGACTCAATAAAACCCATACTATTGATCAAGGAAACTAGTGCCTAATATCATTATCAATGGAAAAATGGAAGTAAACACACAATACATCAGCTCCATTGAATAATACAGTTGTGCTGAGCCTCATAATTGCTTCTTTTTGACACCCTTTTTCCACATATTTTACTCCTTTTTTATCATCATAATCACTCAATGGTAAACAAATCACATAATCTATGGCATGACAGGTATATAAAAGTCTTGTATTTCATAAGTTAATAATTTTCTTTATTATTAGTATAATAATTGTTTTAGCTACCGGATTGGGATGATTATGCAGCAAAGTCCATTGTTTCATAGGTTCTAAGGTGCCAACTGGAGCGAGAAATATATGTGAAGATAGTGATCAATGCACTCCAAGATTCCTTCCTACCTTCATGAACCAAATCGATCAAGGAAGCTTCCAGTTACATGGTCAAAGGCAAAACTCAACTCTGTCAGCTACACAAGCGAGCGAGGAACAATATACACGCCTAACGATTTGCTTTGTTAGTAGAAAATCGTTAGCGAATTTCATTATGATACCTTTCATATTTAATTTTAGTATTTTTTTAAGTGAAGCTAGGCATGAAGCTCTAAAAATTTAATGATACGAGCTTTATAAAAAGACTTCGTAACCAAGCATAAACACAGTCATTTTATTATGCGACAATGAAAATTAAAGCTTTTTATTCAATTTAGTTATAAATAATCCTTCTTATTTCGATGCGTGGTAGATTGTTCAACTGGATCTTGTGGAGGCCCCCCTCAAGTAGTAAGTTTATTTTATGTTTTTAAGTAGAATTTCCTTATATCATTTCGTAAGCTTATTTTCTGGATGCATCCTGTAGAACATTTTCCTTTGTTGATTTTTGAGTTAAATAACAACAGTGTGATTGTCTTGTTAACTAATTTTCTTTATTGATTCAAGAGCACATGAATTGAGTTTAATGAGTAAAGATAACAACAGTGAGAGTTTGGATTTAGATTAAAAATGTAATTCTTAAAAACAAAGGATTTGATTACAGGCTTTATTTCAAGCAAGAGTGATTTATGATTTTGAGAAAGTGAGAATATATTTTCAATTAATTTTGGATTTTCATGCAAGAGTGTATTATTATGATAGATGATTTGATTACTTTATAGAATCGAGTTTCTTTCAAAGCATAATTCAAACATATAGCAGAGAGAGAGAGTGTATGCATTTTTCTAAGCTAAATTTCATTTTACAAGTGTGAGATTAATTTATAATTCTGAGATTTTCATAAGTTGTGTGGATTTTATAATTAGATATAATTTTTATAAGAGTGCAATTAATTTTCATAGTTGTGGGATTGATTTACTTTTATGTAGAGTTGTGAAAGTTTCTTTTGAAGCAGTTGATAAAAGAGTGTGATCTTTTGATTTCCTAGGAGAAATTGCTCTACTCATGTGCATTCCAATAACTTAATTTAGAATCTATATTTTGATAAAAGTTTAATTTAGAGGTGTGAATAATCAACTACTTCTAGCACATACAATGCACTTATACTTCATCAACTTACTAGCTCTGGTCGATAATTTATGCAAGTAATTTAAAGTTAATTAAATTACCAAACATTTTGGTGTCATTGCCGGGGAAGTGTAAATAGGAGTCTTTTCTTTTTATAAAAAAAAAAAAAAAAAACAAAAATGATATGCATAGGGAAAGAGATTCTAGAGGTAGATTTGTAGGTAGAGGTAAAAGTTTAATTCCAACAACATCACTCACCCCACCACAACCTCATAGTGCCACACCACCCACTCAAACTCATATTCCATCATTTGCAGGAAAACATAAACTTCTTGAGGTACTTAGATCCGAAATCCAACCTAGAGATTCACCAACATAATCAACCGAAGCAGTAATATAAGAAGAAGATCCTATGTCCCCAGCAGAAGAAGTAGTTTTCCTATCTTCAACTGGAGAAAGACTTCTAGGACAAGAGCTAGAGATCCCTAGTGAAGAAGAAGAGGAAGAAACTTATTTTAACTTACCATTGATAGAAGAACCAAAACTAGAAGAGTTAGAAGAAGAACTAGAAAACCAATTTTGGAACCCTATATTAGCTCTAAAGAATCTACAATGGATAGAGAAGGGGAAGGGGAAGTACATAATGTTAATGTTGAACAACCTAGGATTGGAGGAGAAAGAGGAGGAAATAGAGGTGGAGGAAGAGGGAGAGGTGGAGGAAGAGGGAGAGGAGGAAGTAGGGGAGATCCAAAACCCTTTGTATTTCCTATCCTTGATGAAGATACAACAACTACAATGAAAAAACATCTCACCCTCCATCCTTCCAAAATTTCATGGATTAAGAAGTGAGGATCCTGAAACATTTACCTTTGAGTTTGAAGTCTTGTGTAGATCTCATGATTACTTGCTTGAATCTCAAAAGTTGAAATTGTTTCCGGCAACTCTTAAGGATGCAACATTAAAATGGTTCATGGGCTTAGGAGCACACTCTATAAGAACATGGGAAGAAATGAAAACTGCATTCTTAAAGAAATATAAGGATTATTGTATGCCTCATAATATTAAGGATGAAGACTTTAAAATGATGCATAAAGAAGATGAAAATATTGAAGATTTCGTTGAAAGAATTTATTATAATGTTAAAAGGGCTAAAATTCATGAACTAGATGAAGAAACTTTGAAAGCTCTCTTATTAAAATCCATCAGAGACGAGTGGATTGATCTCCTCAATTTGATGGGTAAGGGAGATATTTCTCATTTATTATTTGGAGACATTTGTGAGTTGTGCATACACATTTGAAGAGGTAAGGAAAGAACTAGGAAAAATCCAAGAGATCCTCTCATGTCTATAATTAATAAATCTATAGTTGGGACTGTAAGTAGGGATGAATGAGGCAATTTGCTTGACAACTTTAAAACATACATTTTGGAAAGTATAAATGAACAAATAGATACCCTTAAAGTGAAAAACAAGAAAAATATTGAAAATTCTACATTGTTAATGTTTTTTCCTAAATGTAGAAAGAAACATGCTCTGAGAGAATTCCCTCTTGATTTAAAAAGTGTAGAAACTTCTGTTATATGTGCAGAAAATCATGATACAAAAGAATGTCCTTAAATACTATGTCTTAAAGTAGTTTATCAACAGGAAATGATACCAAATCAAATAGATCCCCTCTATTTTATTGCTAAGAGACCATGGAAAAATTCACCAGCAAATATGACTCAGGGATTTAACACTCAAGTATTTTCCCAACATCACAAAAAAATTGGACTACACCCATGCCTTGGTAACTGTAGCCTCAACCTTGCGCACAAGGATGGAAAAATCCTTATGGAAAATATCCTCAATATCAACAACCTTATCCTGTTTTTCCACCACAATATTTTCCTCAACATGTTCAACCAACTTAACCTCAGAATCCAAATCCACAACTTTCATTACCATTTCTGCAAAGACCAAATCAATTGGTTGTGCAACCACTTCCAAATCCAAATAATAATAAAAATTCACAACCTATTTACAATATGGAAGGACAAAATTTCCAAACTTACATGATAAGTCCACTAGATATAAACAATCTCCAACTTAGATATGGTAGAGTATTGGAAAATAAGTCCCCGATAGTTGTTAGTCAAGAATGCGAAAAAGAAAATGCCTCTGAAAAAGAGGAGCCTCTCAATGAAAAATAAAAACTTCAAAAACAAGTCACCCCTACACATTCTAATGATATTCCAACTCCTATTATGGAACAACCTTCAGTATCTGTTTCAAAACCACCTTTTCTTGAAAGATTAAAAATTGATGAAGGGGTAGAAAAACAAATTTTATTGCCTGATTATGATCAGTTAGATGAGTTGAAGAATGTTTGTATAAAAATTCCTTTGCTACAAGCCATTAAGTAAATACCAATTTTTGTAAAGACAATTAGGGAGTTGAGTATTAAAAGACCCGGAAGAAAGAGAAAAGAAATAAAAAATTATCATTTTAGTTGGAAAATTGCATATATCATGATGGGAAAAACAACAATTCAAAAATTCCTTGATCTAGGAAGTCCCATTGTGAAAATGCGTATCAATGGTATTGAAATTCCAAATAAATTGATTGATTTAGGAGCAGCTATAAACATCATGAGTAAACAAACTGTGAATCAATTGAAACTTCCCAATCTTCAATATACACCTACATTATTGCAATTAGGAGGCATACATGTTATTAAACCTGATGGTGTATTAGAAGACATATTTGTATCCTTAGGTTCTTGGGAGTATCCTGTTTATTTTATGATTCTAACACCCAAGAGTAATTTAGGAGGACATCCATTTATTCTAGGAAGACCGTGGTTAGCTACAATTGATGCTTTTATAAGTTGTAGATCTGGTGATATGTTTATTTTTGATGGAAGTTCAACAAAAAAATTCACATCATATCCTCCTGCAAAAACAACAATAGAAGTAGAAAGAGAAGAATGGATAGATGGTGATATTGATATATGACCAGTATTTGTTACTACACTAATAGATGAAGAAGATCAAATTTTGAATTTAATGGAAAATAACGAGTCTTCCTCATATTGTGAATCTAATCAAAGTTTCCAAGAACAATGCAATATTTAATATTTATCATCTCATCAATTGTCCTTACATTCTATGGAAAAATTTGGCAACTCTTCAATAGAAATATTTCGAGAAAAAACCTTGAATATCAATAATAATCTGGAAGAATTTCAAAAGAAAGATTTAATAAATATGTTACAGGAACATTCCTTTGCTTATGCATGGTGTTAGCCTCCTATTGCAACAGGTGTTCATATTTCATGATTGACATTTTTACATGCCAAATATGTCATCTTTCATGCTGCAAGGTTCCATATTTCCTTAAAGAGGCCAAAGAAGAAGTCATGAAAGTGTGCTAGTCCAAGTGCCACTGCTGTATTCCAATTTTGATGAGTTTTTTTCAGTTAAGGGAAGGCCAAACAACTTAGCCTTGGTCTCCCTAGGTTTCAATTTCCTGTTTTAGAATATAGAGATATCTGTCCAAACAGCTTAATCTTGGCAGATTTGTAGATAGGTAGAGAATCAAAGGAGCCCAACTGTTTAATCTGGGCCCTTGGCAGAAATAAGTGTAGATTTAAATAGGAAGGCATTCAAAAGAAAAATTGAAAAGCTGGGTCTGCAAGTCTAAGTGCACCCAATCCAAAAAGAAGAAAAAATGTTAGGAAAGTAGGCTGGGTAGGTAGTTTTTGAGGTTGCAGAATGTTCATTCATGATCAATTTTGTGTTTCTAAGTGTTATATCTTTTCAGATCACAGTCATGATGTAGTTTTTCATCTGGAGGAGTTCAAGTTGGACATAACTAACGCCACCTTCTTCTTATTCCCCAAATCACTCACTAATTTCCCCAAAGAGGTCAAGATCTGCTTCACTCAAGGATTTCCATCCTTCCTCTATGAGTCACTTTTCCCCAAAATAGCCTAAGGTGCCTTACCTTAGCGCTTTCTTATCACTTGTCATATTAACTACTGACTGTATCATATAGCCCCCTATCTATTTCCCCTCCCCTACTAAATCTATGTTAATAACTCCCCTATGTACATATCCCACCTGATAGCACTATAGCTATGTATTTATCAGTTCTGGGACATAATAGTCCACCTGGGACTATTATGAACCCATCCGTGTCATGAAATTGGGATTGGTCTAAACCTCTGGTTAGACCAATGACCTTTACCCACCTCTTTGTCCTCAAAACCCTGTAATCTTACCCCTCCGCAGTCATTGCACAAAGTTAATGTTTTAAAGTGTTATTAAACATTAAGTTTCTTTTCCCCCCCGCTTGTATAAACCCAAAAACCCACAAAACCAAAGTTTACCCCCCCGCGCGGCATTTTATGAAGATTCGAATATTCCAGCAGCTCCCCCGTATAAACCTGCCGCCAGCTCCGTCTCCCGTCAGCCCTCCGATCCGCCCCTCCCAGATCCGACGGCTCTCGGCGATTTCGGAGCCGTCCCGTTGCCCGACCGTTAGCGCCCGATAGCCTGGCGGTTTTCCCGTCGTACAGAAAGACGCGTGTCCGCCCGTGATTGCGTCGGAGCCGCTCTGACAGTTACCGCCCTCGTACAGAAGGCGGTCCGATGAAACCACAAACCGCCTTCTGTCCCTCCCCCTGACGACTGCACCAGGACACTACCACGTCATCTGCACACATCGGCCTCCTGCGGAGTCACCCTTGCCACGTCACTGCGACCGTGTCCCTGCCACGTCATCCACCGTACATGTTGACGTCATCTTGCTGACATCATCATGCTAACATCATCCACCGTACTAGGTCCCACCTGCTGACATCATGCTGACGTCATCACTCAAAAAGACGCGAAAGGTGAAAATCGTGCTTAGGAAGCCCAGATTCAAATTCTGAGGCAGTTTTTCATGTGCGATTAGCCCCCAGCAAGCCCGAAAGGTGCAAAATGACCCGTTTTTCTTCGCGAAGCATTCAGAAAGGATCAAAAGACAGTTCTAAAGGAAACAGAGGGCCGAACAATGGCCATTAAATTTTGATTTGACCCACGGCGAAGGAGAGAACCGACCTGATTCATTTGTCAAAGAGTATCAGAGGAAAGATGAAGCGGCAAAGAGTATCAGTTAATTTTTTTAATGGAAATCTTCAGTTCCCGAAGTAGGTCAACATTGAATGGCCTCCAACAAAGTCAAATCAGGAGGTGTAAACCCATCCAGGCTCTCAAATCACAGTTAAAACTTTTAATGCCGCCGAACAGTAGAGATAAAAGACCCATGCACAGTTATTGCAGAAGCACTACACCAAGCCACCGAGGACAACGCATTAATTCATTTTGATACGGCTGCCCTTAGCGCAGCCCATAGATATTTTCTTGCATTTATTTCTGATAGGATTAGGTTAAAGTAATTATTTACTTTCAGACCTGTTTAGGTCAAAGCTGTAATAAACAGTTTTGGAGAATTTTTCCTATATATACCACCCTCTGTATTGTTTCAAGGGTTGGTCGATTGATAATTTTCACTAGAGACTCGCACTGTATACCTGATATGTTTTACTTAATCAAAGATTGCTGAAAAGATTGGAGGAATGACTGTCTGCTCTATGTCTAATGATCTGAGGAAGTGAATGTGGAATTCTTGTGCTGCAACATGACTCAATAAGTGCCTCTTACCTCTATTTTCTTCATTTCACCATCTAAATAGCAGAAAGAAAGATTAGCTTAGAACTTGTTTAACTGCACTCTAGGCTCAATTTCTGCTGTTTCTTTATGTTTTTCATCTGAACTGAATTGGACATGAATATGAATTCCCTGTGGCTCATATTTACCCTAATTCACCTGTGTTTGACAGTTATCTAGGGATTCTTTACTGCTCCTAGATAGAGCTCATTCGCCTCTCTGTTAAGCAGATTGAGAGATTCTTAATTGCCTCTCATCCCTTACATCCTAGATAGAGCTCATTCGCCTCTCTGTTAAGCAGATTGAGAGATTCTTTCCATCCTTTTAACCTGAAACATTGTTCCATGTGCAGCTACCTTGCTCCATATCTCTCTCTTTTGACCAAGAAAACGCACCAGCAGTCCCACTCCTTGACTCCATGCCCAATGGTTCGAAACTTTCACACTATACCTGCCTCTTTACCTGAAAACATCAATCTTCCCACCAAAATCAAAACAAAAACCCCTTGAACTCAATAACTAGCCTAAAATCATCTTCAACAAAGCTAAATCATAAAGAGAGAACCCTCTCTGACTGTAGGTGGGCTAGAACCTGCAGTCTAAAGATTGGTCTGTGGTTACCTCGGCCGTATCCTTTTGCTGCTGACCAAAAGGACAACCTGAGCGATAACACATGGGAATATACTGACATGAAAGGAATTGATCCTAATACTTGTATAAATCATATTTACATTGAAGAAAATGCTAAACCAATCTGACAGCTTCAAATAAGAATGAATCCAAATTTGCGAGAAATTGTTAAAGAGGAATTACAAAAATTGTGAAATGTGAATTTCATTTATCCAATATCAGATAGCTAGTGGGTTTCACCATTGGTAATTGTTCCTAAAAATAATGGAAAATGGAGAGTATGCATTGACAATAGGGAATTGAATAAATCTACCTTAGAAGATATTTTTCCACTTCCTTTCATAGATAAAGTTTTAGACACGTTGGCAGGAAACGAATATTTCTCATTTCTAGATGGTTTTAATGGATATAACCAGAACCAAGTAACTCCAGAAGATCAAGATAAAACCACTTTTACCTGTCCATGGGGAACCCATTCTTACTGAGTACTTCCTTTTGGGTTGTGTGATGCACTTGCAACATTCCAAAGGGCAGGTTTAGGAATTTTTTTTTCTAATCTAATTCATGATTGTCTTGAAGTTTACATGGATGATTTTACGGTTTATGGAAATTATTTTGAAGAAGCTCTTAAAAATTTGGAAAATGTTCTCATTATATGTAAGGAAGAAAATCTCTCATTAAGCCATGAAAAATGTTTTATGATGTTTACTAAGGATATTATTTTAGGACACCATATTTTAGGAAATGGAATTAGAGTGAACACATCTAAAGTAGTAGTTATTTCTAAATTTTCAATTCGAACTTCTCAGCGAGATGTTAGAAGTTTTCTCGGTTTTACTGGTTACTATAGAAGATTCATAGAAAAATTTACAAAAAATGCATCTCCACTTTTCAAATTGCTCCCAAAAGACTGTGAATTCAATTGGAGTTCTGATTGCCAAAAAAATTTGAAACATTGAAATAAAATATTTCTGAAGCACCCATTCTAAGAGGGCCAAATTGGAAATTACCTTTTCACATTTCAACAGATGCTTCAGATACATCATTAGGAGTTGTACTAGGACAAAAAGATTTAACTCCTTATGCCATTTACTATACCAGTAAAAATTTGACTCCTACAGAGTTAAACTATACTATAACAGAAAATGAGTTTTTAGTTGTTTTCCATGCCATCAACAAATTCAGACATTAAATCACTAGCTATGAAACATGTATACATATAGATCATTCTGCAATTAGGTACTTAATGAATAAACCAATTACTAATGGCAAAATTACAAGATGGTTATTGTTGTTACAAGAATTCAATATTACTATTTTGGATCGACCTGGAAAACAAAATACAATTGTTGACTTTCTATCTAGGATTCAAAATGATAAGAATGATGTACCTGTAGAAGACAATTTTCTTGATGAATATTTTTTTGTAGTATCTACTGAATCTCCTTGGTTTGCAGATATTACTAATTATTTGGCTACATGGAAGTTACCATTATATTTGTCTCCTTGAGAGAAGAGAAAGGTAATTCAAATTAGTGCATCTTACTCATGGATAAATGGAGAATTGTACAAAACATGGCTAGATCTGATTATTTGAAGATGTGTCAAAGAAGATGAAATGCCAAAAATATTAAAGGCTTGTCATGATGAACCATGTGGAGGAAACTTCACTGACAAAAGAATTGCTTACAAAGTCCTTCTCTTAGGATATTATTGTCCTTCCCTTTTCAAGGATTCCAAAGAATATGTAAAGAGATGTGATAGTTGTTAGAGAATGGGGAAACATGTTCCTTCAGATGAAATGCCTCTGCAACCTCAGGTACTCATTAAACCTTTTGAGAAATGGGCTCTAGATTTTGTTGGTCCAATTAATCCACCATCTAGACAAAAATGTATGTTCTTGTTTACACTGATTATGTTACAAAATGGGTAGAAGCTAAAGAACTTTATTTTGCTACTGAAAATGTTGTAGTTTCATTTCTTTTCGAGGATATTTTTACTCATTTTGGTGTCCCAAGGGATATTGTGATATATCAAGGAACTCAATTTACATCCAAATTGGTACAAAAGATAATGGAGGAATATAAAATCAAACATCGGAAGTCCACTCCATATCATCCACAAGCAAATGGGCAAGTGGAATCCACCAATAAAGTAATTGAAGCAATTCTTACCAAGACTATGCACCTACATAGAAGAGACTGGGAAGAAAAGCTTCTAGAGGATTTATGGGCATACGACCACATGGAGAAACACTATAGGACAAACTCCCTATGAACTTGGGTACTGCAGCAAGCACCATCAGCAAAACCGATGTGAGGAGTCGCAAACATCTAAAAAGCAAGGAAAACATAGTAAACAGGAAAGTTGTTTGAAAACTAACACACCAAACCACACTGCACAAAAATGAATGACATAGTAATGTACACAAGTAACCATGCAAGATGACTTAAGCATAGTACTTCTTGAGATAAAGCCCGTTTCGGGGCTTATCCAAAAGATTGCCTTCATAATCGATAAGCTCATAGGCCCCTTTTTGCAAAACACATTTCACAATGTAAGGCCCATGCAACATGGGTTCGAACTTGCCTACCCCTAGCTTATCATTAGCTTGGTCGTATAGTAAGTCCAAATCACCCTTAGAGAATGCATGAGGGGAGACCAACTGATCAAAATGGGACTTGACCCATTTCTTTTATGCTTCAATAACCAAAGTAGCGAGATGACGAGTCTCATCCAGTCATTCTAAATATAAAAGGTGCTCTTCCTGAGGTGATGTTTTGGGGAGAATTTCGATAGCTAGCTTGAGTGAAGGAATCTCGCATTCAATCGGCAATGTTGCTTCCAGACCGTAGACAAGCTGGAATGGTGTGAAACCAGTTGCGTCTTTGGTCGAAGTTTGGTAAGCCCACAGAGCTGAAAAGAGCATGAGATGCCAATTTGACTTGTGCATCCCAATAGTACGCTAAAGCATTGTAACCAAAACCTTGTTCACGGCTTCAACTTGGCCATTGGCCTGAGGGTAATACGGGGTTGAGCCATCGTGGCACAAACCCAACGTGAATGTCAGCTCAGCCATCATGTAATCTATGAAATGGGAGCCATGGTTTGTGACAATGGCTTGAGGTACGTCGAACCTAGAAATAACATGATTGAAAAGGAATTGAGCCGCCATTTTACTGTCTGCAGAGTATGTAGGCATCGCTTCGGCCCATTTCGTGAAATAATTCACATCAACGATAATATAGTCATGCCCCCGGCTGAACGAGGGTTACATGTCATATAATCTATGCCCCGTTTGGTAAAAGGACCAACAGTAATGACGGAGTGTAGGTGAGCGGGTGGGGCGTGCATATTTCATTAGTAAATTTGGCATTCATGGCACTTGTGAACAACAAGGATGCAGTACTTGAAAATGGATGGCCAGAAATAACTAGCGCGAAGGATTTTTTGAGCGGTAGCATAGCTAGACATATCACCACCACATGCCCTGGAGTGGCAGTCATTAAGAACTCTTTCAGCCTCCTCGAGTGTAAGGCATCGACGAAGAACTGAATCGACACCGACACGATATAAAGTATCACCAATAATACGGTAGGGTTTGGAGTGATGTCGAATCCTTCGGCGATCATCCTTAGTCAACACGGAATGGAACGTGGACATCTGGAGATACATGATGATATCACCGTACCATGGATCAAGGGTGTTAATCAGGAAGAGAGTCTCGTCTGGGAGTTGTTCATCTGCACCAATAGGGAGAGACTTAGAAGGAAGGGAACAAATCAATTCGGAAAAAATGAGTGACTTCTTATATTTTGCAGTAGTAAATACCAAATCGAATTCTTACAGGATTGACAATCCATTTATAATACTTTCCCCCTAGCAACTGACGAGTCAGGATGTAGGTCATGGGGTTGCATTCAGAAATAAAAGTGGTCGTGCGTAAGAAGATGCAGTGCCAAAAGCATTGAACAACCTGGACGGTAGCCAAAGCCAACTTCTCAACATGGGCATAATGTGTTTCAGTGTCGAGGAGATTATGACTAAGGTAGTAGATAACATGTACGTTGCCTTCATCGTCGTCTTGGACGAAGACCATAGTAATGTTGCTAGGGGTTGAAACTAGGTAAAGGAAGTAATATCGATAATAATCTGGGGGATGCAACAAAGGAGCATTTATGAGGACAACCTTGAGATCATCGAAAGATTTTTGGGCAACCTCATCCCATATAAAGGGCGTTCCTTGTTTGAGGAGCCAGGTAAATCCTATAGATAGCCCAACATAATTGGGTATAAAATGACGGAGAAAATTTGCCTTTCCTTGCAGGCTCTGAAGTTGGTGCAATGAAGAAGGAGGGGGTAAATTTACAATGGCCTCAACTTTAAGTAGATCAAGGCAAATACCATCCTTGGAAACGATAAATTCAAGGAGTCATCCAGATTCTACATAGAAAACACATTTATGTGGGTTGAGCCGAATGTTGCAGTGTCAACAATGAAGAAAAATTTGCCTAAGATGGTCAGGGTGATCTTGTCGCTTATGAGAATGAGCAGGAAGGTCATCCAAGTAAGGCTGGAAAATGTTGCAAATATCATGAAACGCATAGGACATTGCCCACTGAAATCTAGCCCCAACATATTTTAGGTCGAAAGGGAGCTTTTTGTATGCAAACGTACCACATGGGCAGATAAAAGTTGTCTTTTCTTGATTGGTCGGTGCAATGTTAATCTGGTTGTAACCAGAAAAACCATCCATTAAGGAAAAAATTTCTCTCCCAACACATTCATCAATGATCCGATCAATGAAGGGAGTAGGGTAGTTATCCTTAGGATAGGCACGATTGAGATCACGATAGTCAACGCAAACACGGATCGTGCCTTGCTTTGTTTTCACCAGGACAATATTTCACACCCAATCTGTAAGAGGGATGGGATAGATGAACCCATCTTTGAGAAGTTTTTCAACTTCACCCTTGACAACAGTGACCTTCCTAGGGTGCATTGGGCAGAACCAATGGGGAACGGGCTTCGCATGAGGATAAGTTGGTATTTCATTTTCAACAATGCTAGTATTAATGTCAGGCATCTCTTTGTAGGACTACGCAGACACATCACGAAATTCTTGAAACAGATGAGTATAGGTCTTGATCTCATCTGAAGAACAAGATACCCCGATATGGACATGTTTAATGATACCGAGAGTGATAGAAATATCAATCGGCATCGTTTGGGAAATATTACCCAAATTTCCTTCCGACCATAATTCATGAGCCATGATTGGTGGTGGAAGCGGAGGGGAAGGAAACAGAGAAGAGAACGCTTCGAAATTGGTAGACATGATCGTCGGGCGAGGCAGGAACGAGGAACGATGATGAGTGTCAGTCCAAGGTGGTTCCTCGAGAGACATTACTTCCATGAGACCTTCGTCATCAAGGAAAGTCTCAGCTAAGGGATCAAGCGATTCCAAAGCACCAAGCCACGGGGATTGAGAATACGTATAGAGAGAGGTCTTCAAAACAGAAGAATTAGAGGATGTGTTACTCAAAGTTGAAACAATTTCCACGTAATTGATTTCGGCAGGACTAAGCAACATAACCTCGCCCTAGGTATCAACAAGATCTGGTGTAGGTATTATCCAAGGATTAGTTTTGACCGAGACCATGTTGATGGAGGCAACATGAGGAGGTGAAGGAATAAAATTTCCCATTAAGGTAGAATCTTTGAAAATACCTACCCCCACACTCTCATAGGGAGTGCCAATGTGCTTGACGTATAGAATTTTGGCATCCCAGGAGGAAGAGACAAAGAAGGACAACTGGTCGACAGTGACAATCTTCCCTTGATGGGGAAAAAGAATCACGCGGAATAGGGAGGAGGCTACAACATGCATAGCATGGGTCCAGCTCCAGCTGAGTAGAAGATTGTAATTGAGATTGGCATCAGCAATCTCTACCTTGACTTGGACTGTCTTGCCCTCTAAAGTAATGGCAAGGTTAGGTAAGACATCGAAGGGTCACGAATCGTGACCATTGGAAGCTTCCAAAGTGTTCAGGGATTGGTTCAAAGCAGGAGAACCAATAGCCTTCCAGCATGTGATTGACATGATGCAGGTGGAAGCACCTTCATCAATGACAGTCCCATGGATGGTCTTCTCATTAATGATTACCTGAATGAGGAAGGAAATCTAGTGAGGGATACATGGAACATGGTTCTCTAAATCAGAACACATCAAATTGGAATCGGTGGGATCAATATCCCCGATAGCTAATAGCAAAGATTTCCATTGTGCTGGTCAGCTTTGGAGCACCTCGAGAGCTGACATAGCTGATGGCGCCTGAGCTAAATCGTCAACAATATTATAGTGTTGATCGGCTCGGGTGTTGGGATTGTACGAGGATTTTTGTATCACACTTCGAGAGGGTGGCCGTATAGCAGAATCAAGGTTAGGGCACTCGATATGAGGAGGACCAAAACTCGGGGCAGAAGAAGAAGGGGTGGCTTCTTTCTCTTTCCCAGCTGTCGGAGAACGAGTTTAGTAATCTTTCGATCAAATAGCCACATTAGTAGGCGTACTCATCATGAACACTTGAGATCCTGAGGAAGCAGATGATTGAGGTTGGTCTACCATTTGGGTCTGCTGAGATAGAAATGGCTCTTTCAGGATGGTTGGAGTACCTTTGAGAAAACAACTAACTTTGGATCATCGGCGACAATCCTTGGTGTAGTGATCCTCCTCCCAAATGAGGCAGGGATACTTAGGTTTCCGTTGTGAAGATTCACGAGTACATGATTTGGGAGGACCTTGTTTTGGGGCATCAACTTTACCCTTGCCTTTGACTTTCTTCTTACCTTTCGAGGATTTGTCCGTTGCAGTAGACTAGAGAGTGTGGACCTCTGAGGTTTTACTAGGAATATGTGGATTCTGAGAAGAACTATTGGGAACAGCATTCGAGGCCGACTTCTATTTGGAATAAGATCTAGTAGGGGCCTGGGATACTGAACCAATAAATCCATCGACGGGAGGTGAAACCTGCGACTTTGATACCGTGGGATCGGACGATGGCCACGGAGCATCATGTAATAACTCATACAAAGTGCGAGACTAAGAGTAAACTAGATATAAGTACTGGGCACGAGAAATGGCTTCTTCTTTAGTAACACATCCATCCATAGCTATATTGTGAGCAATTGGGGCCACAAATTATTTAGTGAACCATTCGGTGAGAAACTAATCAGCAATCTCGAATTTGATCAGGCGAGGTCTACATCTCCATTCATGGATGTGAGCGGAGATGCATGTTGCAGTATCTTACTTAAGCGATGTAAGCAAATAGGTTCCAATTCCATAGTGAACCGGCAGCTAGAAATGCATGAGGAAAGCCATGGCTAAAGAGTTAAAGTCATGGTAAGTACTTCGAGGAAGCTCGATGTACCACTTTGTTGCAACACTTGTGAGGGTCCATTGGAAAAGGCGGAGATGAATGGAATCATCACCGTAAGAGTTCGAAGAGCACTAGAGGTGATATGTCATCACATGGGCTTGAGGATATTCTTTTTCTTTCCCATCGAATTTTGGACAATCACTCGGTATCTTGGACGGCACCAGAGGCTAGTATGGCGAATGAAGAATTGGATCATTCGTAAGGTGAGACACATCTGGAAACTCTAGTGTGGCCAAGAATGGCAATTGAGTATTAAAAAGAATTGGATGTCAGTAAGTGGTTCCAAGCAGAGGAGCCCATCCCTGCTGGTAAGGATTTTGGCCCCACAGTGGGGGATTTTAGCCATATGGCATTTGATGCTGCCCCCATTGTGGGTTACCTTAGCCATAGGGAGGATTTTGACCTTGAATACCTTGGAACTGTCTAGTCATAGGTTGTTGATAAGAAACGTATGGGTTAAAAGGCTGTTGAGCCTGTTGACCTTGGACATATGGATATTGTACCTATTGTCCCTGAACATATGGGTGGTGAACCTGTTGTCCCTGAACAAGAGGATTTTGGACCTGGTGTCCTTGGGCATAAGGATTATACACTTGTTTCCCTTGGACATATGGATTTTGTACCTGCTTCCCTTGACCAAAAGGATTATGTACCTGTTGACCCAAGACATTAGGGTTTTGTACCTGCTTTCCTTGGCCAGAAGGATTCTGGACCTGTTTACCTAGGAAATTAGGATTTTGGGCCTATTGCTGTAGGACTTGACCTTCGCATTGCCCTTGCAAAGATTGACCCTGCTGATATGTATACAAGGGTTGCTGCTGCTTGGGTTGGTTTTGCTGCTACAAGGGTTGGACTTGCGGTTGCAAAAAATTTCCTTGGGGTTGCAGAGGTTGGCCCTACGAGGACATGGGCTAGGAGGTTTGTAGAGCATAGTGCATCTACTGCTGCATGGTTTGCTGCAACTGCTGCAAGGGTTTCCCTTGTGGTTGTTGCAATTGACCTTGCTGTGGGATCATTTGCCCTTGCTTTTGTGCGGATAGCCCTTGCTGCAACAAAGGTTTCCCTTGCGGTAACAAAGGTTTCCCTTGTTGTTGTAGAGGTTTTCCTTGCTGTTGCAAGGGTACTTGAATAGTGCTCGAAAAAATTCCGAACTGAATATGGCCATAGCCACCCTGGAAAGTGGATGAGCCAGGCTGAATATACTGCCCAGACTAAAGGTGTAAGGTTGATTAACCATTCCTTGAGAACCATATGGAATGTAAGGAGTTTGGTATTGGACCTAAGCCTCATAGGGCTACTGATACTGGACATTGCTCAACCTAGACAGACCAATGGGATTTTGAACCTGTTGGTACTGGACATTGCTTGATCTAGTAGGATCAGCAGGGTTGTGAATAATGCTAGAAGAAGGCTGGTTCATACCAAGCATGTGAGGCTGTGAGCCACTCACATTGGTGGCACCTGACACCATAGAAACATTCAGATTCTACCCCCCAGGAGGTGGCACAGCTTGGCCACTGACTAGAGGGATGGAGGAACTGACAGAGACATTCCTTCAGACCGCCGATTGAACCAGATGGGTGACTGGGATTGACGACACAAGATGGTTCAGAACGGTGGGTTGCACCGGGACTAAAGTAACAACCTGCTGAGAGGTCGAGTTCGCAATGAATGAACCTATAGTAGGCATGGCGCCAGACGCCCAAACAGAGTTATGGTAAAGTGATGAGGCATTAGGTGTACCTAAAACCAACTATGCCAAAGACACATAATTAGGCGGCACACTGGTGGGAATGCCCCTTGTATAGGGGAAACCTTCAGGAGGAAAAAGATGTTCTTCCTCCTTGACAATGTGTGGAGTAGAAACTTCAAACTCCTCCAGAGAGGTGACTAGAGCATCACCTTTGGATTCCATATCCGGGAAAAAATGACGATGAATGACCGAGGAAGTACGAGGGGATAATTCCAAAGGAAAACTTGGTTGATCGTACAGACTATACAGATGCTGTGATGATATCACAAGAGGGTCAAACAAAGGATTTGGAGGATAGAAACTAGTCCAAGCTAACCATCAGTGATCGGCGAACTCTCAGGAGTTTGAATGGGATTGTCTGGAGATTCCAGGCCAAGATCAATGGATCACCCATTATCTAAAGTAGGCGGAGGACGAGATGACAAAGGTTGAATGCTCAGAACAATTTTGAGTTCAATACCTTGGTCCTCGAGTGACTCTGGTTAAATGACTGCTCTGGATGATCTAGGCAAACAGGATTACTAGGCAACCATGAACTGTAGAATGCCTCCCAGCAAACCAAGGAGTACGAGCAAGCAATCTCCCAGAATGTTGTGTTCGGTGTATCACGTTTGCAAGGAAGCCAACTCGGATTCCTATGGATAAAGGATTGCAGCCTAGAGGGGTCTCCTGTTATATACTCAACGGTATGGGGAGCACAAATCCGTACTGGTGCTGTCTAGTGCTGAAGCTAATGACAACTACTAGGTTTAGAGACGTAAGAACACATTTCTAGCCTAGACCTTATAGATATGATCTTTAGATTTCAAATGTGCCTTAGGTTAATTGAATTCATTTTAAAGTTTATCTTGAGTTATCTCTCAATTTTCAGGCCTTAGTGATGTGACTCGAAAAACCTTAAATGCAACTAAATGAGACAAGACCCTTTCAATTTGATGAATTGTCTACACTATGTAGGTTTTAACCTCGTACGAAATTACCTGCATATGAATTCTAAAACACAGAAAATAAACAATGCAAGGGCATAACACATATACACATAGATTTTCCCCTGGATCCAAAAACTGGGACTACTAGCTTGATTTTTCATTATGTTCCTTTCAATGTTACAATACATATTTATACATGCCGAAGCATCCAATGCCATGGACCAAAAGCCATCGCATCCAAAACCATGCACAAAATGCCCCGGACCGTTGCCCCGGACCTCGTAGAGTGGGGCTAACCAACCCCCTCAAACCCCTTATGACCCCCACGCTATGCAGTCGGTGCAACAAAGGGGGGGCTTTGCCCCCCCTCTAAGCCCCCAGTTAACTAGGCAGGCTAGTCATGGAAAGAATATAACACAACCCAACATTCTCCCACTTGTTGTTATCTTTCCACATGGGGCCATAGGAGAGCTTAGTCATTTATCCAGCCCTAAAATGCCCATTGTTTCTCTACACTAAGAGAAATTCTCAAAGCTCGTAGATTTTGTCAATGCATTTGCAGTATTCTTCAAAGTGTCCACCTTTACTAGCAACACCTTTTTGTCTTCTATCATATCCCTCACAGAGTGATACTGAACATCAATGTGCTTTGTCTTTGAATGATAAGCAGGGTTCTTTGCCAAGAAAATTGCACTTTGGTTGTCACAGTCTATCCTTATAGCTCCCTATACTAACCCCATACTTGAACACAATCTCTCCAACCAAAATGCTTCCTTGCTTGCATGAGTGGCTACCATGTATTCTGCCTCTGTAGTTGATAGTGCCACTACAAATTGTTTCTTACTCATCCAATTGAATGCACCTCCAAATAGGTTAAACACATACCCAATTGTAGATCTTCTTTGATCCAGACCACTAGCCGAGTCTGCATCAACAAAGCCATGAATATCCAACACTCTGTCCAATCCTAGTCTTCCTTGGTAGCACAAACCATAATCACTAGTGCCACACAAATACCTAAAAACCTGGTTCACTATTGTCCAGTGCTCCTTCCATGGTTTTGACATAAACTTGCTCAATACTCCCACTGCATGTGCAATGTCTGGTCTAGTACAGACCATTGCATGCATCAGGCTACCGATTGCACTAGCATATGGAACATGGGGCATGTTCCTCTTCTTGTGTCTTGGGACACTGTTCAGCAGATAACTTTACACCTACAGGAATAGGAACCTTCACCGGTTTACTATCCTACATATTAAACATCTGTAGTATTGTCTCGAAATACTTCCTTTGGTTTAACCAGAGCTTCCTCTTTGCTCGATTTCTTTTAATTTCCATGCCCAAAATATAGTTTGCAGCACCAAGATCTTTCATATCGAATTTGGAGAACAATTGGGTTTTCAAATCCTGGATAATTTCTGTCATTTCTAACCAGCAACATATCATCCACATACAAGAATAGATAAATAACACGGTCACCAATTAATTTAAAATACACACAGTGATCTTCTTTTCTTCTGGTGAAGCCAAGTCCCCATATAAATGTATCAAATTTCTGATACCGCATCCTCGGTGACTATTTTAACCCATACAAAGAATTTTTTAACTTGCATACCAGTTCTTTCTTACCATTCACAGCAAAGCCTTCAAGTTGCTTCATGTATATCTCTTCTTCCAGATCCCCGTGAAGAAATGTTGTCTTCACATCCATCTATTCTACCTCAAAATCAAAAGCAACAACAACAAATAAAATTAATCTAATAGAAGCTACCTTGGCAACAGGAGAAAAAATATCACCAAAATCAATTCTCAGCACCTACGAATAACCCTTTTCTACCAACCGAGCTTTGTATTTCTCCACCTTTCCTTCTACATTTGTCTTCTTCTTGAACACCAATTTGCTGCCAATGGGTTTCCTTCCAGCCGGCAACTCCACCAAATCCCAAGCCTCATTTTTGTGCAAAGATGTCATTTCATCAACCATGGCCTCTTTCCAGAGTTTACCATCCTCTGAATCTATTGCTTCCTTCACAATTATGGGATAGTCATCAGTAATAGATAAAACAAAATTTGAACAAAAAGAAGATGGACTATACCTTTCTAGTTGCCTCCTTTCTCGAACTGATCTTCTCACAACCAGAGTTTGTGGCTCTTCATCTTCTAATTCCTCTTCTGTTGTAGAGTCTGATTCTTCCTCCTTTAGCTCAAACTCTATCTTCTCAGGTTCCTTTAATGGGAATCCATGTTTAATAACATCTTTCACCTCTCTGAACACCACATCTCAACTGTACACAACCTTCCTTGTTACTGGGTTCCAAAGCTTATAACCCTTTAAACCATCGTTATACCCAATAAAGATGCACTTTTCAAATTTACTATCCAACATGGTTCTTTTCTCCTTTGGAACATGTACATATGCATCACATCCAAATACCCTCAGATGTGAAAGAGAGGGTTTCTTACGAATCCATACCTCTTGTGGAGTCTTATCCTCCAACGCTGATGAGGGTGATCTGTTGACTAGGTAACATGTTGTCTCCATCGCCTCTGCCCAGAATTCCTGTCCTAACCCAGCACCACTGAGCATGCTTCTTGCCCTTTCCATCAATGTCTTGTTCATTCTTTCTGCAACTCCATTTTTCTTAGGTGTATATGGAGTAGTCTTTTGCCATGCTATACCACACTTCTTAAAGAATTCTTCAAATTCCTTACTGCAAAACTTTCCACTGTTATCTGTCCTCGGCACCTTTATCTTCTTCTTTGTTTGGTTTTCCACCAGAGCCTTAAATTCTTTAAACCTGTCAAATACTTCATATTTCTTCTTAAGGAAATATATCCAAGTATTCGTTGAGAAGTCATATATAAATGATACATAGTACATAGACTTACCCAGTGATGAAACCTTCTCAGGTCCAAACACATCACTGTGCACAAGCTCTAATATTTGTTTCACCCTCTTGCCACCAGAGGAGAAACTCACCCAATTCTGCTTCCCATATACACAATTTTCACAGAAATTAAAATCCATAGAGCTATTACTCATACCTTCTAGCATACCTTTACCATGAAGTATTCAAAGTCCCTTCTATCCAATATGTCCAAGCCATTGATGCGACAACATGGTCTTCTCTCTAGAGACCACTAGATTTTCTGCTCCACTTTCAGGAACCACAGAACTATTGCACCCATCAACAACAATGCTACCTTGCAGCTTGTACATAGTTCCAATCCGAACTCCCCGCATCAATACTAGTGCTCCCCGAACCATCTTGTAGGTATCATTCTCGAACACTATTTTTACACCTACATCATCTAGCTTGCTTATGGAAATCAGATTTCTGGCCAATGCAGGAATATGCAGAACACCCGAAAGTGTTCTAACCCTTCCACCTTGCAACTTCAACTTTACTTTTTCGTGACCAATGATTCTAGCCTTCCGGTCATCCCCCAAGAAGACATCACCACCAACATATTTCTCATACTTGCGGGACCACTCTCTATGGGGAGTGAAGTGAAAGGATGCACCTGAGTCAATCAACCATGCCTCATGATCTACATGTGTACTTGAAGAAGCCAAGTACACATCCCCACCTTCATCTAAGGTGGTTTTCGCCTCTGCAGAAGGAGCATCATCAGATCCCTTTCCTTTGTCATGAGCTTTAGATTTACAGTCCCTTTTGTAGTGCCCTTCCTTTCTGCATTTCCTGCACACCACCTTTACAGGTTTTTTGGGAGATTTAGATCTCCCTCTAGATTTAGATCTCCCACTTGATGACTTATTTTTGTTTATGTTCTGGGACCGTCCTCGTACAGACAAGGCATCACCATTTTGGATCTCCATATTTTTCTGTCTCATCTCCTCCGTCATCAAGGATGAGACTATTTCATCAAACTGCAAGGCGGTTGCATTGCTACCTATTGCAATAACCATATTATCCCACGAATCTGGTAGAGAACACTACAAACTAATGCACTTATCTTCGTCTGAAATTTTAATATCAACAGACAATAACTGACTTACCACAGTATTAAATGCATTCATATGCTCTGTCACTGAGTCTCCATCTTTCATCCTCAGGTTATACAACTTTTTCTGCAAGAACAATTTATTCACTAGAGACTTAGACTGGTACAATGTCCCTAACTTGTCCCACAAAGCCTTAGCCATAGCTTCCCCTAATACATTTAGCAATACTAAATCTAAGACACACAATCATATTGTGCTCTTTTCCTTTTGATCCAACTTCTTCCATTCTTCATCGGACACTCTTTTTGGTTTAGTACCTAGATCTACCACGATCCACTAATCTTTATCTACCAATAGATCCTCCATATTGAGTTTCCATAACTCAAAACTCTTACCATTAAATTTCTCAATCTCTATCTTTCCACTGCTCGCCATCTTCTTTCAGCACCAGAATCGATCCCACAGATCTCCCATTGAATAGGGTCTACCACAGTCCCGAGCAGAACCCCTCAGCAACAAAGGCGTCCCTTTGAAGCCAAAATAGCTCTCATACCATATGTAGGTTTTAACCCCATACATAAATTACCTCCATACGAATTCTAAAACACAGAAAATAAACAATGCGAGAGCATAACACATAAAACACATATACACAGAGATTTTCCCCTAGATCCCAAAACCGAGACTACTAGCTTGATTTTTCATTATGTTCCTTTCAATGCTACAATACATATTTATACATGCCAAAGAATCCAATACCATGGACCAAAAACCATCGCGTCCAAAACCATGCACAACACCATAGGTAGGTCCGCCCAACCTAATATAGGGTCCCAAAAAAATTTCCTCAAGGCGCTGGCCCAGACCCCGTAGAGGGGTCCTAATCACCCCCCTCAAACCCCCTATGACTCCCACACTACGCAGTCGGCTCAACGAAATGGGGCTTCCACGCCCCCTCTAACCCCTGATTAACTACATAGGCTAGTTGTGGAAATAATATAACACAACCCAACACACTAAAGAGGATAGGAAACACACAATCAAATGCGAACAACCAAGCAACTGAAAGAAAAATGATCTTTCACTACTTCACTTTTTGAGAAAATAACCTAATGAAAAATGCATTCCAATTCCTAATTTCCTAATAAATACATTTCTAACAGTCCTTCCGAAAGCAAAAGAGTTCTTTTCCTTTTCAAATGCCAATGCAATCCTAGTATTTAATGATTCTGACTATCGTAGCATACTGATGCAACAAACTAGAATTTCATACTTTTTCATGAAACAACGAAATAAATTTTTCGCATACAACACTTCAATGAAAAAGTTTTCAAGACAATCAACTCTTCAAGCAAATGAAAACATGAAAAGAGAGACTCGTTCAAACTAATAAAGCACCGACTTTACCGAAAACAAGACAAACAATGTGATCCATGCCAGAAAAGAAACGTTTAGAAAAGAAAATGAAAACTTTTCAAACTTGTGTAATGGAGGTCAAAGCCGTAAAAGGACCACAAACGAAATGGAAGGAGTAAGTACACCAACAACTCGACTCATTGAGTTCACAATCAGCTGAATGGATGACAATCTAGATGCCCTAGTGTCACTAACCATCCAATGACCCAAGAAATCAAGCAGAAAGATGCCAAACCAACAAGCAAACAAAACCAAATGAAAAGCAACTTTCTAGTTAGGGAGAAAACGGTCTAAAAGGCTTACGGGGTCGAAATCATGAGAGCAAAACACACTGGCCAAGATTGGGGGAAAACCCTAATCTTCACTTATAGGCATCGATGTGACTGCCTAACTGACAACAAGCACCAGAGGGAGGTCGACGCGACTAGTTTTCAGCATATCGCGCTGATTAGCGCGACTGTCAGCCGATTAAGTGCATTGAGTGAGGGAGCCAAGAAAAAAATAAAAAAGATTTAAAGCTGGGACCAGATCTGCTACTATGAATTTCAACCTCTTACCAGTAAGCAGAGGAAAAGAAACATAACCAAAGGGAAAAAGTGGAACTAGAAAATTTCTCACGAAATCATGAAATCTCAAACAAGACAAACAGAAGGATTGGCTCCCTAGTATGGTCGCCAATTTGTAGTGAAGTAAAATTATGAGTGTAGAAAAAAACAATTCCTCTAGCTCGATAATGGGTCTAGCCACAACTGATACATTCTATGGAAGATTTCCTTAGGTTAGAACCAATTAAGAGGTCCTACCTCTTAGTACATTTATCCTGTTTGATGATGTCCTTGCTTGCTCGCTCTAGCTAACTCTCGTTTCCTTCTTCAAACACTGAAACAAGTAAACAACATCAAACAACAACTCTGATAATAAACAAATTGTAATTCAACCTACTTAAAAAGTCAAGAAACATTAAGCCATGAACACGTAATATGACACATCATGTAGGAAATCAACCGATAGTTGCATATATATATTGAATCAAGAAGAGATTACAACCATTGTCTTGACATTGCCGTTCTCTTCCGACAAAACTAGGGTTCCACACACTTCTGCTAGCATTCCATGATGGCCTAAACAATAATAGTTTTAAGGCTCTTCCCTTTAGGCTTTACACTAAACCAAATTGACACTTCTCCCTCACACAACTAGAGAGCTACAACTATGAATAGCTTGTTGTTTACTCCAAACTTAATTAGCATTAGCACACCAACAATAACACTAACTTGTGATTAGGAAAAGGGATGTTTATATAGCATGAATGGATGGGAGATGGATCCTCTTCTCATGGGAGAAGGTCTTATCTCTTGAGGTAGTTCCATCATTTTAGGGGAAAGGAGCCCAAACTGACATCCTCAACCCCATCCGACCAAACCATTTACCATACTTCCGTTACGAAGCTTCTAGAGATGGAAGCTTCGGCTCTTTATTTAAAAAAAATTCCATAAGAGGACCGACATGACCGGAACAAATCTCAGTCACTCTGGTCGGCACTAGGGATAGTGTTAATCTCTGCATATCGAATCGAGGAGGACAAGGGCCATTAGTGTCGGTCTTGTAATCTCGGAAAAAATAGAAGACTTGGGAAAATGGTGTAAAAGGGAATTTTTTTTCTCATGAAGAGGGACACAATGGGAGTTTGTTCACGAAGGGAAAGCATGTAGGGTTCACTGTAGAGGTCCTCTAGGATCAAGGAAAGGGGAGTACAGGGACAGTGATAAAATGTTGTGTAACATCCATCGCGTCAAATGATCACACAGATCGTCCTTTCCTGTGTATTCTCCACCATATGGGTATTGGCGTACCCAAACCTCAACTTCATCATTCTTCGATACTCCTTCCAATCAGCGAAGATGTCCCTATGTGTACCCCACCAACAGGCAAGCGTAGCTCATAGTGCAATATCTAGAGCTTGGAACTGATGTTCCTCTGGTACATCCCTTTCAAACTTATCCAAAAATAAATTAACATCTTCTAAACCATCATAATAAGGTAAATTCCATACCTCAGTGGATATGCATCGAAGCGACTTTGTAAGCTTGTTACAGCGCAACGATGATACTTCATGTAGTCAGTTCTACCAATGCTCAAGCTCCTCATCAGAATCTAAAGTGCAGGAACTATCCCTATCCCACGTAATCCATCCATCTGCAGTGGGGTTGATCCAGTTCTTTTCATGTGCGGTGATCTTATATATTTGATCAATATCGTCCTCTTCTTCATAATCGCAGACCGGTTTAGTATATCGCGCACCTTCGGTCAGATCCAATGGAACAATAACCCTGAGCTCCTTCCTTTCGAATATAATTCTGTGCTTTTTGAGATTAATGACTGCGTCCATGTCAAAGGCCTAATCAATTCTCAGTAGCGTGAGGTAAGGGTTACTATAATTGACTACCTCGATCACTTGAAAATCAGCTAGGGCACTTGTTCCTTCAATATCTACCGTTACCCCATACAAGGGCCCCATAGGAATGATATTTTGTTGGTTCACCATTCGTAGCTGGATAGGATACCACTGCAATGTAGGTCTCCCCATTCTCTCCCAAGTTTTCTTTGGAAAAACATTTGCATCAGATCCCATATCAATAATTACCTGATCCATTTTGTACTCTCCAATTTGCGCAGTTAGTTTCATCTCGCGATCGGTTCACTTCTTGCTTTTGCCCACTTTACATACTGCGTCCTGTTCCAGTAGAGGTTTATTTTTGTTAGTACAATTATCGATCAGCTACTGTAACCCATCTACCACCTTCATATGCCTTATAAGCTTCATGCAAGTCTTCAAAAATGTCGCCAATAATGAAGGGTCTACGTCCTGTGCAGTATCGTTTCCTCCAGACTTCTCCTGGAAGATATTTTTAGCCTCCATAAAGTTTTCCTTCACTTTTCTCAAATCAAACCCATCTTCTTTTTTAGCAACCTTCCATACCCATCCCTCAGCTTCTAGTTGCTTCCCCTTGTCTTCTCCAGTGGCTACACTGCTTCGCGTAACGATATTAACACTAGGCTCATCTTCACGAGGCTCCGATCTCATCATTTGGATATTCTGCGTAGGTGTCTGAGTCTTCTTTTCTTGCATCTTCGCTATAAGTACTAGGAAATCTTCTATGACATGGTCAAACTATCTACAATACTGAAAGAATGGGTGTGTCGGATTCTGATAGTCACGCGCAAAATGACATGCTTCCCCGCAATTGTAATAGATAATCTGCCCATGACCCCTTCCAACTCCTCCTCCTCGCCCTCTTCTTCGGCCTTGGAATCCTCCATGTGCCGCACTTGCGCCCTAATCTTGAGGCCGATTTTATGCTTGTATCCTATATGTAGGGGTCCTCTCCATCATCAATTCATAACTTCGATAGTGCAGAAAGTGTAGAACAACTGCTGTGGGGTCTACACAAACTTTTGCAGAAGATGACAGTTATCCGTCACGTGCTTCCCAAAATTTTGACAAATAGCGCACCATAAGGCTACTCCTGTACTTGGCCCAATGGTGTTTTATGGCTTTAGTGGGACAGGGCCTCCCCCTATAAGATAATTCTGATAGACCGGGAAATGGTCCTTATCGTGACCATGGCCCTTGGATTTCAAGCACCAAACTTTTGCGCGCACCTCCGACTGGACTTCGTTTCCCTTCTTGAGGCTCTGTAATTCCATATGTAAACTAGCCAATTGTTATTGAATCTGTTGCACTCCCAGATTCGTATCTTGAACGGGTGAAGCCTCCAATCTCATGGAAATATCCAAGGCTTCATCTTGCGTCCTTATTTTCTGTTGCGATAGTGGAAATCTCAGATGAGGTAATAGCAAATTAATGTACAAGTCTCTGTGTTGATCATCTGTGATACTCATATTAGCTTGTTGAATCAGGAACTTCACCCTTTGATCAAAGTCCCATGCAGACTCATTTACCATCTGCGAGATCTCTTTAAATTCCGTCACTAACCGAGCTTGCGATTTAGGCTTCTTAAACTCATTGTTCAGTGCTTGTTGTGTTTGCAGAATAGTCGCATTGGGTTTACCTGAGCAAAAATTGATATACTAGCTCAGCGCTCTGTCCTATAACATTGTAACCAGCTATGTTTTCTTCATGCCGTCATCTGTAATCTGTTGTGCTTTCCATGCAACATCTGCTACAAACCAAAATTTCTTAGGGTCTTCAGTCCCCATACCCTTAAACACATGCATATTCATCACGTTTGCCATGTTGAATGATGGATGTGGAGGTGGAGTGGATGGATATGATATCTTTGTGATACTCTGGCTCACAGTCTGCAGCGCTCCTCGCGATCTCTTCAAAATACTTCTTTTGTCATCACCATCAGACGATCCCAACAGTAGGCTATATTCGGCACCCGAATCTAGGTTCCTTCTTAATGCTATTACACTTCGCGTAGTCCAAAACATCAATTTAAAGGCATAACCCTCTTTCTGCACAATAACATTTTAATCCAGGTCTTCAAGGATTTCAAGTCCTTACCTTTTGGCCCCTTGAAAACCTTGCGCTTAGCTTCGCTATAACTGGTGGATGTATCAATCGTGAATTCGGTAATGAATCCTCCCATAATACTATCGATCTAGTAATCAACAACTCGCGTGATTTCGTTTTTTGAAGCCTCCAAGCGTTTTACCAATTTTAGGGTCCACACAATAGGGTCATCAAGCTTCCATGTACCCTAACTGTCTGCCAAATTAGACATCCACTCCTGTAATTCACACAGAAAAGAGCAGAAGAATATCTCATGTTCGTCTGTAAATAAGTATCTATTTAGCCACTCTTCTTTTGACAGGCACAGATTTCGATTTTCCTGGGTTGCAAATGCGTGCAGTTTCTGATCTATCCACTTTTCAATCTCTTTCTTAGTGGGGAACCACTTATCACGGATCCATCAAATAGATCCTGGTCTTGACAACGGAACCATTTTTTGGCTTGAGGGGTCTTGAACTAGGTTCCGAGTTAGCTATGCCAACTAACAAAACCCTAAACTGTTGGCCCTTTCAGAAACAACCCGCGTAGCGCAGACTGTAGTCTCACCCAAAGCAGTATTGGGAGATGAAAAACTAGGTTTCTGCATCTAGAGGTTAGTGTGATGGGCTTTGGTGGTTCCTAGGCCTTCCTCTGGTCTTCGTGAACCCTAACCCTTAAAATATAGATAATTGCAGTAACTCACAGGAACATAATCTAACCCTTCGTGAAGAGCCTTACACATTCCTAACATCAATTAAATGAGTTGATATACTACTTTCGCCCATAAATTAAACATTCATTTATATAAATTCAGATAACAAAGAAAAAATATAGAAACTACAGAAGTAAATACATATGCACATATATACAATTATAGCTTCAAAACAATGTTTATTGATATAATCTCTCTGTTACAGACCCTTCTTCGCTGCGCACTCAACTGCAGGGGCCCACACACTCAGCCTATGGACTTACCAAGGTCTCCACGCACTTAGTTGTAAGATCCTTCCCCTTTGCCTAAGTACAAGAAACAAACTTTCCTGCCTTAGCTTACTTGCCCATACAATGATCTTCTATTCTTAGATGATTTCGTAGACTTGCTAGGAATCCTTTATATATCTTTCTCTTTTACAATACCATGGTTCACAAACCATGGGCGGTTCACAAAACTTCTTTCGTCGTCACTATCAGATGATCCCAACAACAGGCTATATTCGACACTTGAATCTAGGTTCCTTCTCAATGCTATTACACTTCACGTAGTCCCAAACATCAATTTAAAGTCATAACCCTATTTTTGCATAATAACATTTTAATCCAGGTCTTCAATGATTTCAGGTACTTACCTCTTTGCCCCTTAAAAACCCTGCGCTCAGATTCGCTATAACTGGTGGATGTATCAATCACGAATTTGGTAATGACTCCTCCAAGAATACTATCGATCTAGTAATCAACAACCCACACGATTTTGTTTTCTGAAGCATCCAAGTGTTTTACCAGTTATGGGGTCCACACAATAGGGTCATCAACCTTCCATGTACCCTGAATGTTCGACAACTTAGACAACCACTCGTGTAGTTCGCATAGAAAAGAGCATAAGAATATCTCATGTTCATGTGTAAATAAGTATCTTTTTAGCCACTCTTCTTTTGACAAGTGTAGATTTCGATTTTCTTGGGCTACAAACGCGTGCAGTTTCCGATCTATCGAATTTTCAACCTCTTTCTTAGTGGGGAACCACTTATCACACATCCATCAGATAGATCTTGGTCCTAGCAATGGAACCATTTGTTGGCTTGAGGGGTCCTGAACCAGGTTCTGAGTTAGCTGCGCCAACAAACAAAACCCTAAATTGCTGGCCCTTTTTGAAATAACCCACGTAGCGTAGGCTGTAGTCTCACCCGAAGCAATATTGGGGGATGAAGAAACCAAGTTTTGCATCTATAGGTTAGTGTGAAGGGCTTCTATGGTTCCTAAGCCTTCCTCTAGTCTTCGCAAACCCTAACCCTTAAAATATAGATAATTGCAGTAACTCACAGGAACATAATCTAACCCTTCGCGAAGAGCTTTAAAAATTCCTAACATCAATTAAATGAGCTGATCTACTACTTTTTTGCATCAATTAAACATTCATTTATATAAATTCAGATAAGAAAGCGAAAATATAGAAACTGCAAAAGTAAATACATATGCACACATATACAATTATAACTTCAACATAATGTTTATTGATATAATCTCTCTGTTACAAACCCTCCTTCCCTACAAACTCAGCTGCAAGGGCCCATGCACTCAGCCTGTGGACTTACCAAGGTCTCCACACACTCAGCTGCAGGATCCTTCCCCTTCACTTAAGTACAGGAAACAAACTTTCCTGCCTTAGCTTACTTGCCCATACAACGATCTTCTATTCTTAGATGATTTCCTAGACTTGCTAGGAATCCTTTATATATCTTTCTCTTTTATAATACCATGGTTCGCAGACCATGGGCGAGTCACAAAAATACCTATCTTCTAACAAACTAAGGGACTAAAGCCCCTTTTGACTCCTATGACCTTCACGCTTCACTCCCTCAAAACGTGGAGACTTTACAAGTATACAAAAATTAATGACAAAATTTTACCACAGGGGACCCTGTCGCAACAATTATACTATTGGCGAAAAAATCTCTTGAAATTCAATACCTTATGCTTGAGAATACCCTTTTTCTATGAGCCTCACTTTATATCTTTCAATATTTCCATCAACATCTCTCTTCAATTTGAAGACCCATTTACATCCAACAATACTTCTATCTTTAGAGAGTTCTACAAGGTCCCAGGTTTTATTCTTGGCCAATGAATCTGTTACCATTTCCATGGAATTTTTCCATTTTTCACTATCCACATCATTCATTGCTTCGTGATAACAAAAATGTTTACCATCCTCAGTAATTAGCAAAACATATGAAGAAAAATCTTCATCCCTCTTAAGAGGATTTCTTTCCCTTGTATACCTCCTAAGAGTGATTGGTTGTTGAACTTCTAAACATTCCTTTATCTCTTCTTCATCTTTGTCCTTAAAAGCTTCTTCTTGCTTCTGATTTTTCAAAAATGGCCAAGTCTCCAACTGGATTCGTTGATCCTGCCATACCTAGACTTGGTCAACTTTGTCAACCTCCGGTTTTAGAAGATAAGATTCATCAAATGTGATGTCTATGCTAATGATGATCTTATGTGAAAGGATCCCGTAACCTATATCCTTTCACAACATCATCATACCCAACAAAGATATAGCTTTTTGCTTTTGGGTCTAATTTAGAATGTTGATTCTTTGGAATAAGAGCATAAGCATCACAACCAATTTTTTTTAAAGTTTGAAAAGTTACAAGATTGACCTGGCCAAACTTCTTCAAGAATTTTATAGTGAATAGCAACTGGAGGTGATTTACCAAGTAACAAGCAATGGTCACTGCTTATTCCCATAGCTCCTTCTACTCTTTAACATTGTTGATAATTCTCCTGGCTCTTTCCATAAATGTCTTGTTCATACATTCAACATTAAATACACCAACCATTTTTTTTAACATGTAAACCCAAACTTTCCTAAAGTAGTTATCAATAAATGTTACGAAATAGGATGCATCTCCATAAGACATTGTAGAGATGGTTCCCAAAGATCAAAATGAATATAATCCAAAATTTTTCTATTATGACTACTAGTTTTAAATTTATATCTACATTGTTTTCCACATACACAATTCTTGCAAAAATTCAAATTCAAATATTTTAAATTAGGAAGTAATTTGTGATTCAACAGTACCTGAAGGCCCTTCTCGCTTATGTGACCTAGTCAATGATGTCATAGGCAAGTAGATTCTCCTTCTTGCTTAGATACAGACTCTACCTCATTGAATTAAGTATTTCCTTTAATTAAGTAAAGTTTTTCTATCTTCTCTACCTCTATAAGAACCAAAGCACCCTTTGAAACTTTTAGTGCTCCACCTTGACTTGTGAATTTGTTATCATCCAAATCCAAAACTCTCAAAGAGATCAAATTCTTCTTCAACTCAGGTGCATGTCTGACATCTGCCAATGTTCTTATCATACCATCATATTTTTTTTATTTTGAAATTTCTCACCCCAACAATTTGACAAGATACAATATTACCCATAAGCACATAACTACCATCCACAAATTGATATGAACTGAACCAGTTTATGTGCAGAATCATGTGATTAGAAGTGCCCTAATCTAAGAACCAATCTTCAAAATGTTGAGAAACATTTCAAATAGAGAAAAATTCATTTATCACACCTAAATTGACTTGATTTAATTCCTTCTTTAATATTTCATCGACCTCTTGTCTTTTCTAGCAGTCCTTCTTGAGATGCCCTATTTTGTTGCAGAACTAACACATCGTTTTATCCTTCTTGCCTCTTTACTTTGATCTAGAAGTGCCTCTTGATTTCTCCCCTTTCTCCCTAGACCAACCTCTAGCTACCATAACTTCTAGTGTGGAAGTTTCAAGGCTAAAATTCCTATGCACTTCTTCAGATAATAGAGCTCCCACAACCAAATCAAAATCTAGAGAATTAGTTTTGCTCAAACTAATAGAAGTCACAAAATGGTCTTAGAACTCAGGCAAGGAGCATAGTAATGTAATGGATTTATCTTCTTCTTCAAATTTGACCTCCATACTAACCAACTGGAGAATAAGAGTATTAAATATATTTAGGTGGTCTGTAATCTTAGTTCCCTTCTTCATCTGGAGGTTATAAAACTAACTCTTCAAGTAAATCATGTTGGTTAGAGGCCCGGTCATGTATAAACTCTCCAATTTGCTCCAAAAACTTCTTGTTGAGCTTTCTTCAATGATGTTAAAGAGAACGTCATTTGTCAGACACAACCAGGTGGTACTAATAGCTTGGGCATCCAAGTCCTTATAGTCCAAATTGGTTATGCTAACAGTTCTCTTTCTTGCCCCATCTAACGCTTTGTGCAATCCTTGTTGCACCAACAAATCCTGTACCTTTAGCGTCCACAATGCAGAATTATTTTTGTCGACGAATTTATCCTCCTCGATATTTTTTTGTTTTTGTAAGTTATGCAGGACTACATCTTCAACATGTCCAATGTATCACCCTGATCGAGCAAGGAATTGAATCGGTGACTTCATAGCAAGGAGTGCCTTAACAGAGCACACGATCACTGTCTATCCAAGACCCTGTGGACTCTCCTCCTCACTCTTAGCATTAGTCATTTTTTCCATTTTCCTCCTACATGGGCTCCTTTAACAATTTTTTATTTAATTACCACCCGTGTTGACTTCACAAACTAATTTCTGAGTTCTTTAGAATTTATTATATGAATCCATCGACTAGGTTTAAAAAAAATCTCATGTCCCCATTTTGAGTTTCAAAATTTTCTGAGTTTCACACTAAGTTTAGAAAAATTGATGCTTCCCCTTTTCAAGAAACCCAAAACTTCATTTTTTTTTAATGGGTTCTTCAAGAAAAATCCTACTTCGAAATCCAAAACATTATTTTTTTTAAATGTTACAAGGGTTTTAAAAAAATTACCTAGTGGCTAGGGTTTATAGGTAGCATCTTCTCTACTCAAATCTCTCACAAAAAAAAATGTGGCTCCAAAGAAAAACGTGGTCGCCTTCTTCTTCTCAAATGTAGGACAAAAACAATTACCCATCTTCCTTCAATGGTTGAGCCTATTGGACGCGACTCTCTTCACACCGCAAACAATCACCCAATCTCCTTTGATGGCTTTCCACGATACACAATGCAACAACTGCTCCCTTTTTCTAAGTCGATTGCTCTCGACTTCCTTTGGTGAATTCCCACGACCCATTATATGATGGTTTCTCGCTTTTTTCGAGTCAGTTGAGCCCAATTTCCTTTGGCAATTTCCGCATTAGACTCTCCTCGCAACTACTTATCTTTCACAACTCTCACTCGACTCTAATTTCTTTTCCACGGTTGTGAAGAATTTTCTCCCAAGCCCTCTATGTGGCTAAAAACAGGTTCATTGCTCTCAGTGTCTCACCACTTCACAATAACACAATTTTGACACCACTTGATGGTATTTTTGAGTCTGTAGATTTCATTTAAAGAAGGAAAAATGCATAAATAAACAAGAATTTGAAATTACAAACATAGACACAGGTTATATGTGGTAAAACCTTGACAGTGTGTCAAAGAAACTTTCACAAGGAAATGGCTTGGAATAATTTTATTAATCAACATCAAATTACGATTCTCTGATAAATTTTTCTTATGGGGCTACAATATTATAATCAATAGGCACCATTACTAACTGTGTATCATCATACAATCGTTTGATTTGTAAAACAAGATTATTGAGGTAAAAAATTGCATTTACATAATTTTTTAATTATTGTCATTTTAAACACTTCTAATTTTGCATGTTGGTGTAACATGTCCTCACCTCTATGCCCTACAAGCTTCTTCTTTGTTTTTCTCCAAACATTATATTTTGCATATATATATGAAATGCAGCGTAATGTAACACTTCTCTAATTATTAATTTGCACATCATATAAAATATGATTTTCTTGACACTCTTTCTCTTAAGTTTTATATTCTAATGATGGATCTTCTTTGGGAAGACAATTAACTATGACTATTATGACAAATCAGAGTTACAATTATTGTGACAAATCAAAACTACAATCAAATATAACTATGGTAGTAAATCCAAACTTCCAATCTCCTAATTCTAACTACAAAAACCTGAAAACAAATGCTTAACTTTCTTTTCAGTACAATTAGAGTGCAATTACAACAACTTATCACCTCATATTAAACGCTATCTTGACCGTTCTAATTGAGAAATAAATGAATCTGAAATATTTGTAATATGAATTTATCTTACTGTTGAATTCCTTAATTTATGTTACCCTTAACAATTATCAAAACCTAATTAAAAATACTAAAATTAAAGTTTTTTCAGCCCGCGTCATACGCATTGCATTTCAATTTCAATTCGAACAACTGAGATTTCAAATTGTTGTTATATGTCGCTGTCGTGACCAAGGCTTTACACCAATCCAACTTAAGAAGTCAGCCGTCGTTTAGAAGGGTGGGCCTGTACAAGTCAGACTCCGTTTAAACGGGTGGGTCTGTGAGGAACAATGGGGGCATGATGTCATTGAAAACCTACCGTTCTGACTACTTAGGGTGAAATATATCCCCTCCCAACAACCGGGGCAATTTGTGGCACTTGGACATAATAAAAATCTAGTCACAATATATTTCATTTAAGTACTCACAATTCTCAAAATAAAAGGTTTAAAATTTCATCATTGGAACCAACCATCAGTTAAAAAATAAACTCATACTGCTAATCTTGGTTTAAGTTGATATTTAAGTAAGTTAAAATGTTCTTAGAAGTTTTTATTAATAAAAAATTAGCAAGATTTGTTTCAGGAAACAAATGAATTTAAGTACAAGTTAATTCTCAAATTAAAAGACATACAGATTTGCAAGTAAATTTAAAAATTTATATATTTTAGTTAAAAATTATATATTATAGTTCGTTAAATTTCACTAATTCATAAAATCATAAAGTATGTTGTAAAAATTACATATATATTATAATTTGAGAAATATATAATTATATAATTAAAAATATATTTTTTCCAAGGAAAAAGGCGTAATTTTATTAATATAGAAAAATAAAATTACATGTTGTAAATTGCAGATAACCAAGTATTACCAAGCCAAAGGCTGGTGGTAAGCAAAATCATTCAAAGAAAAATAGAAACTAATATACAATGGACGGAAAACTAAGTTTTCCTCCCTTTTTTCTTCTTAACCTCGCGCCAACCACCTTGCCGCTGAGTGGTGGTGACAAGAGCGAGCAGGGGCTCATTAGGTCGAAGAATGTCTTTATTTGAATCTGAATTGTCTGATGAGTGTATCTTCTTGTACCTGTTTGGTTTCATTGATTCTGATACTTGCTCTCCCTTGGGATCTGATGCCTGGTTGTCCTAAGTTCCCCTAGGAAATTTAGTGAAACCCGCCTGTTTTTTTGGTGCTTGTGATGCTTGGTTGTTCCAGGGAGGTGGGGGTTCCTCCACAACTTCATCTTCCTCCATTTCCTGTTGGATAGAAAAGAAGTTCCGTGTGGAATCCTTATCAGCTTCTTCTTCCTCCATATCCTGTGGGGATGGATTGAAAATTCCACCCTTGTGGCAGCTTCCCATTTCTCTTCCTTTTGTTGTTGTCTTTTTTGGCTTTCGGGCATATATTTTGAAGATGCCCTGTTTGTTTGCAGATTCTACATCTGAATGTTGTGTTTTCATAGTCCAGTGTCTGAGTCCAATTCATTTGCTTATGGATTATATGAATGTAGTCCGACAAGCCTTTGCTGAGATCCACATCCACAAAAATCCTGGCATGTGTATATATCCTTTCCTCCAATATTTGGGTATCCATCTTTAGGTATTTCCCAATGTTGTTCCCAATGCTTGAAAGAATTTGCTCATCCCAGAAATGAAGAGGGAGGTTGTGCAGGCGAATCCACACTAGCATTCTTGAGATGACCATGGTGTTTGCATCAAAAGATGGGAACCAAGGAGTGATAAAGAGACTCGTCGTTTGATGCAAGAGCATTCAACCCAAGAGAAAATCATTGTATTTAGTAGACATAGGGGGTCAAGTGTTTTAAGGAAGTTAGATTCCTAAGTGATGAATTAATGTAACATTTAGGCTTTTGAGTGAGTAGGATAAGCATTAATTAGATAATGTGAGGTTGTTTATAAATGCTCTCGAATAAATGAGAACATGAGCGGTTAATAAAGACAAAAGAGTTAAATGTCAAATATAACTCTTAAAGCAGTTCATGATTCGAGGAACTAGAGAGAGTTCTTAGGAATTAAATGAAGTTAGAAGTGGACATAGAGGATTTAGGAGTCAGTTCAATAGATTTAGGAATTGAACCAGAATTAGTTCAACATAACTCTCTGGTATAAATGTAAGCCTACGGGCAGAGGAGGAGGAGGCCACTGATAGTTGAAGATCAGGCCTGTGCGAGACACCGAGTCTCGAATGTAATCATTTGTTTATACTTATGTATACAGAGGTTTATTTCTAGCTGTGTAAATGTGTGAAATGAGTATTTTAAGAATGAATTACATGTGAATTCGTAGGTTCTGTAACAGGGTTGCAGACAGAGTTCTATAGAATGCGCTGAGGGAGAGAATGATTCAGAGGAATCATCATGGGTTTTAGAATCCAACTGAAGGAACAGAGTAAGCTCTGTAGAGGTAGCGAAGTAAGAATTTGTAGAGTTAAGCTCAGAGGAAGCGGAAGAGCAAATGAATAAATAACCAAACCCATAGAGAAATGTTGAAGAGATAGCGTAAAACAAAGGAAAAGGGCCGAGTGGAGAAGTAAAGAGGTGATACACAGGAACCGTTAGATCTTATAGATCAAAGGTCCAGATCAACCCGCGGAGAATCGGTGAAGAGCAGTTATCAAAGGCAGAGAAGTAGATTTCGGGCAGAAAGAAAGTTGTAAATGGCTTTTCCCATTTGGATCTGATTCCACCAATCGGAGAACATGACGCAGCAGCAGAGTGAAGGGAAACCACTTTATCGGGCGGTTAAACCCCATGCCTGTTGGCTACCCGAAATCATCATGAACTGTTGGATCTACTAAATGTAGATCAATGGCGGAGAATTAATATGCTAGTTGTTGATCGGATCGGAGATGGGTGAATGGAAGCCACAATGGAATAATGAAGGGCCGATATGCAACATCGCAATATCGCCGATAGGACGATCGAAGATCGGAAATCAGTGAAGGGACGACGCAGTGTTGTGGAAAGGATTGGAAGAGTGCGGACCCGCCGATACTTTATGAACGAGGGTGTAATGTTTTTGAAATCTGATATCGTATTATCGCATATCGGATGCGATAAATACTTTGTTAACAAAACCCGCGAAGGAGACCCGATTGCGATCAGCGAAAAGGTAAACCTCGGTATATGTGCGGAGGCCATACCAAGGCAGAAAAAGGTAAGTTTATGAATGTTTTGTGGTTATTTCCTTTGTAAAAGGTTTATAAATGAAAGAAGCGCCGATGGGAGAATTTACATGATAAATATATATTAACCAAGGTTTAAAGAGGGGAAATGTCATCTATGTGCGGGTTAAGGGATAATGAAGGTTATGAGGGGGTTTAAAGTCCCAATAGAAGGTTGAAGAGGAGTGATTGAGTTCTGATAGAAAGGAACTGATGAATAGGGCCTTAACCATTGAAGGTTGAAGATTTGACTCTTTAGGGAGATAAAATTCCTGGGACTAATGTGTTTATGCATTTATATGCATACTGTGGGTGTAAGCGGGGGTAACCCTGGCATCATTTTGGTATCAGAGCAAAATTGTAATTGAAACAATTGGTGTTAAAACAGAACAAAGAAATTCTATGTGAAAGAATTGAGAACAAGTTATGTATTAAGATATTTATGCAGGAAAGGAAGGATCAGATTCTAATCTGACAGAAAGAAGGCACACGAAGGTGATGTGTAGCAGAACTTGCAGATGCAAGAAACAGAGGACAATCCATTCAAAGTACAGGTGGAATGGTGGAACAAGATCATGCTGAGATATTGAAGGTGAGGTGATATGTTCTGTTTTGATTTGAGAATGTGTGTTTGCACATTAATGCACAGATAAACGTGAGAAGGTTGCAGCAATCTAAAGCGAGGAGTGTTGAATTGGTTCCAAAGGAAAGAACCAGAGAGATGCTAGAAGACTGAGCTCAAAGGAGAGAAGCTTAGTAAAGCATATGTAGTAAGAAGGTGACTTGTTACTGCAGAGGTAGTGTTGTAGCTCACAAAGGCAATTCCACAAAGGATGTGGGTAGAATTGCTAAGGGATGAAGGAAGTTGGTAAGACTTTCTAAGTGAAAGAAGAGGTGGTCAGAACCAAGTATTTCATGGTGATTGAAATACAAGAGGACAATTGTGTTCTTGAGAAGTGCAGATGAGTTGAAGCCTAGAAGGAGCAGAGAGAAGTGCTCAAAGGAGGTTCCAGAGATAGAGAATCAAGGGCTTGCCAAAAGACCAAGTATAGAGGAAAGCTTGGTGAGTTAAGTTGCAACAAGGAGGAATTGTTGTTGCAGAGGCTTTAATGCAGCTCATAGTGAGTGAGTGAGGAGCTCATGAAGATAGAGAAGAAGAAGATGGCTACTGATAGTCATAGCAGAGGTTCTGAGGAAGACCACAGTAGAATAAAGATGAAGAAATAGGATGCCAAGGAAAATGGCAAGAGGATGACTCAAGAGGAAATTAACAAAGAGATTGCGGAGTTAAAATAACAACTCGATGCATTAAGGATAATACTAGAGGAAAACCAGAGACAAGGTTGGGTATTAAGGAAGAAGCCAGTGGAGTGGCATGAGATGCAAAGAAGCCTATAACAAAAGCAAGTAAAGTCGTTGAGGGAAAAACTCAAGGAAGTTGAGTTGGAAATGGAAGAGTCCATTTGTGAACCAGAACAGGGAGAAATTTTGGGAGAAAGTGAAGACTACACTGAAGCCAAAAAATGGAGATCAAGTGAAGATCTCATGGACTATTGGGATAGTTCAAAACAACATGAGGAGATGCTGACTGAAGATGAAGACTTGAAGACTGAAACTTCAAGTGAGACCAAAAGGTCTGATGATTTTAAATCTGACAATTTGTGTATGTTTGCAGGTGAAACATGTGAAGGACAATTTACTGATATTGTCATAAATGAGGAAGAAGACAAGAAGAATCTAAATTTTGTTCTAGAAGAAGATGAGATAGATAGGTCTCATATACAGTTGGGGAAAGATATCAAGCAACAATGTGAAGGGCTTAAGGAGATTGAAGAGGAGACCATCGAAGAATTTCTTAATCATATGAAGGATTTAGAATAGAAAGGAGATATGATGGTTGAAACATCAAGTAGGACCACAGGGTCTTATGTTTTTAAGACTGATAGTTTGTTTGTGGATGCAGAACAAATGAAGGAGAATATTAATGTAGATGGTGAGACAAGGATAGCTCTTGGAGAAGGTAAACAACAAGAGATTAAAGGAAAACTTGAAGAAGAGACTATGTTAGATGAAAACATAGTAAAGGATCATCAATTCACTATGATGATAGGCACAGTGAAAATAGCCATGGAAACTGCTGAGACAATCAGTAAGAAAGAAGGACATCTACTGAAAGATGTTAAGAAGAAAGAAGGAACCTATGCAAAGGATTTAACCTTGGGAGAAAGAACACTAAAAAAGGATTGTTTTGTAGAGGATGAGCAATCTCTTGAAGCTATCATAAGTATGGAAAGGTATCTTTTAGAAGATGAGTACACTGGAGTAAAAGACAAGGGAGAATGTATCTTAAATGAGAGAAGCAGTGATTTATTACAGCAGAAAGAACTTAATAATGCATTGATATTTGAAACTGTGACAACACAGGAACAATTTCTTGTGGGAAAAAGAGATGAAATTTAGTTTGAAGAGCTAATATGTGAAGCAATAGTTGAGACTATTGAACCTTATGATTTCCAAACTAATAATTTGTGTATAAATGCAGGAAACATAAGTGATGATGAAATACTTATGAAGTGACAAAGAAATTGCATTGCTGGAATATTTGCTGAGAAATTCAGAGCATGACAGTGTGATTACAAAGGAGGGCGTTCACTATGGTGGACAAGAGCAAGAAGACATTATTATAGCAGATGATGTGGAGGAGAGACTAGTTGACAGTCTCATGAATTCTTTTGAGAATTCAACACAGCATACTGATGTGCTGACAGAGGAGAAAGAAACAGAACAACAAACTGAATTGTTGCCAAAAGAGGATAAGGCACACAAGCCTTATGTTTTTTATTTTAACAAGTGCTTTGTGAATGTAGGTTTTGCTGTAGATGCTGGAGGAAATTTGGCACAGATGAGCAGCCAAATAAATATGAAAGAAGAAGGTTCTATGGAAGAATTTAATCCATGGAACAAAGATGCTCAATTGCTGGAGAGAATGATGGAAAGTCACGATTCAATGCAAATAGAAATAATCATGAAAGAGGGTAAGGATGATAAGGAGGCAATAAGCAAAGCAAAAGTTGGAACAAGAGCAAAAGTGGAAGAAAAAGTAGACCAGCAACTACAAAGTGGAAGTAACCAACAACAATGTGAAGAATCAGTGGACAGCAGCAACAACCTAAAACAAAGAGAAAGAGGAAAAAGTAAGTGGCAGAGTATGGACCAGCCCAAAGATGTGCTGGAAAAAGAAATTGAAGATTTGTGGCAGCTAACAATGAAACAAGCGATAGGGAGAAAGTTGATGACAACATGAAGGATGATCAATCAGAGTATGAACCTGATTGACAAGGAGAAGAAAATGGAGCAAAAGACAACAGAAGTGAAACAAAAACAAAGGAACAAGACATTTTGGCAGTTACAAAACAAAGTATGGGATCCAGGAAGACAAAGATCAGAAAACACATGATCAGGAGGTCATGAATATTTTCTATTTTGGGAGTCTGATGCAGGAGCATTCAACCCAAGAAAAAATAATTGTATTTACTAGACATAGGGGTCAAGTGTTTTAAGGAAGTTAGATTCCTACGTAATGAATTAATGTAACATTTAGGCTTTTGAGTGTTTAGGATAAGCATTAATTAGATAATGTGGGGTTTTTTGTAAATTCTCTCGAATAAATGAGAACATGAGTGGTTAATAAAGACAAAAGAGTTAAAAGTTAAATATAACTCTTAAAGTAGTTCATGATTCGAGGAACTAGAGAGAGTTCTTATGAATTAAATGAAGTTAGAAGTGGACATAGAGGATTTAGGAGTCAGTTCAGTAGATTTAGGAATTGAACTAGAATTAGTTCAATAGAACTCTCTGGTATAAATGTAAGCCTACGAGCAGAGGAGGAGGAGGCCACTGATAGTTGAAGATCAGGCCTGTGCGAGACACATAGTCTCGAATGTAATCATTTGTTTATACTTATGTATACAAAAGTTTATTCCTAGCTGTGTAAATGTGTGAAATGAGTATTTTATGAATGAATTACATATGAATTTGTAGGTTCTGTAACAGGGTTGCAGACAGAGTTCTGTAGAACACGCATAGGGAGAGAAGGATTCAGAGGAATCATCACGGGTTTTAGAATCCAACTGAAGGAACAGAGTAAGCTTCGTAGAGCTAGTGAAGTAAGAATTCACAAAGTTAGGCTCAGAGGAAGTGGAAGAGCAAAAAGAATGAAACCCTGAAGAAATAACCAAACCCATAGAGAAACTCTGAAGAGATAGCGTAAAACAAAGGAAAAGGGCCGAGTGGAGAAGTAAAGAGGTGATATACAAGAACTGTTAGATCTTATAGATCAACAGTCCAGATCAACCTGCGGAGAATCGACAAAGAGCAGTTCTCAAAGGAAGAGAAGTGGATTTCGGGCAGAAGGAAATCCGTAAGTGGTTTTTCCCGTTTGGCTTTGATTCCACTAATCGAAGAACACGATGCAACGGAGGAGTGAAGGGAAACTGCTTTATCGGGCAGTTAAACCCCATACTTGTTGGCTACCCGAAATCATCATGAACTGTTGGATCTACTAAATGTAGATCAACGACGAAGAATTAATATGCCAGTTGTCAATCAGATCGGAGAAGGGTGAATGGAAGTGGCAGTGGAATAATGAAGGGCCGATATGCAACATCGCGATATCGATGATAGGTCGATCGGCGAAGGGACGACACAGTGCTGTGGAAAGAATTGGAAGAGTGCGGAACCACCGATACTTTATGAACGAGGGTGTAATGTTTTTGAAATCCGATATCGTATTATCGCATATCGGATGCGATAAAGACTTTGTTAATAAAACTCGCGAAGGAGACTCGATTACGATCAGCGAAAAGGTAAACCTCAGTATATGGGCGGAGGCCATACCAAGGTGGAAAAAGAAAAGTTTATGAACATTTTGTGGTTATTTCCTTTGTAAAAGGTTTATAAAGGAAAGAAGCATTGATGGGAGAATTTACGTGATAAATATATATTAACCAAGGTTTAAAGAGGGGAAATGTCATCTATGTGTGGGTTAAGGGATAATGAAGGTTAGGAGGGGGTTTAAGGTCCCAATAGAAGGTTGAAGCGGAGTGATTGAGTTCCCATAGAAAGGAACTGATGAATAGGGCCTTAACCATTGAAGGTTGAAGATTTGACTTCTTAGAGAGATAAAATTCATGGGACTAATGTGTTTATGCATTTATATGCATACTATGGGTGTAAGCGGGGGTAACCCTGGCATCATTGTTCCCCAGAACCATGGACCCTTCTACAATATATAGTTTTTGGCCGTAGGAGAAGGGAATTTAACTATGAAAAAACCTTTAGAACATAGATGTATTTCATAGTCGAGGGACCAGTTGGTCAAAATCCAGTGAAATAGTTCCTCAGGTTTTGGCCAAAAACAATTAAATCGAAAAATTACAGCTTGTGATTCGAAAGAGGCACATTGCATATTCACTTCTGTGTCCTCTATGTTTAGTTCTGGGATTGAGTTCATAAGCTCCACTATGTATGGACTGGAGACTGAACCTTCTTGTTCTTTTCCCTTGAGGTATGTTCTTGAATGAGTGGCCTCTGTTCATCTAGTTCATAGTGACTTTTGGGTTTTTTGATGAATTAGTCCCTATTCCTTTACCTGCATTGGAGGTTATTTTGACAGGCCCTCCCCCCCCCCCCCCCCTTAACCTCAGATTGAGAACTATTGTGGATGTTGTTTGTAAGTCGTAATCCTGCAAGAACCTGCAGTCCTGTAAGACTCTACCTCCATGAATTAAGTTTTGCATATTTGCTGGATAACCAACTTTCTGCATAATGGAGTGCTTCAGGAGTAAAACACTTTCTGCCTGACAAACCCAGATCAAGAGGGAAATCCCTTTTGGAAGTTTTATAAAAATTTGAATGCTAGAAGGTTTTACCCGAAACTGAGAGTCGTCCTCTCGCAGAAAAACCCGAGGCCGCACGACGGTGGAAGAATCAAGAGCCACCATGGGCCTGTCTGGAAGGACCCGAGGTATCTCCTCAGCTGCCTGAACAAAGAAACGAGTCCAAGCCGACATGGGTAGCCAATGCCTGGAGGGAAGTAGCGAAGGACCGAGTGACTGCGCCGAACAGAGGCAAGGCACCACCACCATTGTTAACCGGGAGACCTGAACCTGCTGGGGGAGGATAAAACAATAGCACAAAATGTCCACGACATTTGGCTAGCGCTCACTGAGGAGCCGAACGAGACACCGAGAGGCACCCACGAGACCCCCAACATCATGTCTTGAGTAGCAGAGGTCCATAGAGATCTCAGGTCACCACCGACTGATAAATAATCATGGCCAGCACCCAGAAAGCACAACTGGTTAGGGAGGGTAACACGCATCAGCCGCCGGGTCTCCATATCCTTCTGGATCGTCGAGCATCAAAACACCCACCACAGTAGTCGAAAACGCCTGTAAGAACGGACCACCGAAAACCCATGGGGAATAAGGGAGCTAGGCAACCAGTCCGAAAGCGATGGGAACGCATGGGTCAAAATCCTCCAGCTCCGCCTTGAGACCAGACCCCCATGGCCGCCCTTTGAGCCTTCCCAAGAACAAAGCACTACAACCACATCTAAACCCTCATTTTTGCAAAAAAACCCTAGCTCCATGTTTTTGCACCTCACCGACCGTGATCTCCAATTATCATAATTAAAAATATATTGTTTGTTAATATCTATATATATATATATATGAATGATAGATTAACATTGTATAATATATTATTTTAAAGTGGTAAATCCATTTTTATATTAGAATAACAATTTCATCTATTCAAAATTGCCACTTTGACCAGAATTTTATAACAAAATATAGATGATAAAAAATTAGAAAAATAAATAAACATAAAGTGTTTAACTTTCTTTGTTTATAAATTATTATCATCAATTACTAACACTGATGAAAAAGAAATATATATGATTCTATCAATATAAAATAGTATTATTTATTATTTATATGTAATTTATTTATAATCATATTAGTTTTATAATTATTTTATTTGTAAATACAAAAATTCACAACTATTGCTTCAATATAAATTGAGATAAATTATATATATATATTAAAAATAATAATAAAATTTATAGCTAAATCTTAACTAAATTGATATAAAAGACTCTCTTATTTATTTATAAGATAAAAAAAACTACTTTCCAACTATTTAATTATTAAAATTAAAATTAAAATAAAATAAAATATAAATACTCTACAACCCTCTGCATTTAAACTTATAAATTTTTATCATCTAGTAATATAATCATCTTACTTTATATATATAATAATGCACCATCCTTATTTCAATACAAATGCTATTTCCATTTCCTATTATGCCAGGTACATTTAACTTAATTATAAATGTATAACTACTTTACATACCAAGATAAAAATTTGATGAGAATTTTATTGTTAGATTACAGTTACACAACTCTCGGGGATCTTCCTCTTTTGGAAGATGCTCGATCGGTCGACATCTTATTCGGGAAGAGCATCTTCTGTCATACAAAGGCACTTCATGGGCAGGAGTTGTGATGGTCCAACCAGCCATGCACATAATTTTATAAGAAATCTCACGTATTTAATGTAGTTATGTAAACATTTTAAAGTCACTACCTCTTTTGTCTATAAAGTCATTCTTTGGTGGCATTATTTTTCATCTCCATAATTTCGCATTCCTTTTCAAAATTGTATATAGATATGTTAGTAATGACAATGTTATATGATATGTTTAAAGTTTTTAAATATTAGTGTTGAAGTTTATATAGTTGTAAAAAACATATTTTCGTATGTAATATATTTATATGGTCATTTCTTAGTATGCATTTTAATATTAGAATTATTTTTTATTTTTTAAATAAAAAATAGTTTTAAAATGATATATTAAATTTATACGTTGGTTTAAAAAAATAAAAATCAGTTTGTATTTATTTTAGACTTTGTATATATTTTGTCTTTCATGTATGTTTAAACTTTTTAGGAAAATTGTGTTTTTTTATTTTTATTTTTGGTTTCAAATAGGTTAGAGATGGGTGGTGACAACTACTTAAACATTATATATTTTGTTAAACATTATATATTTTGTGTATTAGGCAAATCCATTCGAACGGTGTTTTTTTATTTTATTTTTATTTTGGGTTCACGGAGGTTAGAGATTGGTGACCGCTACCTAAACATAATATATTTTGTATATTAGGCAAATCCATATTGAAAGGGATTACTTCTTGCCACCTCAACCATGGAGGCCTCTAGGGTTTCAAGAAAATTGAATCCATAACTTTTTAATAGTAAAAGTGCTTTTAATGAAAAAAACTCTGGCAATTGAACTAACCCACGAAAATAGAATTAAGACATACTCTAGACACAAAAACAATGATATTCATGTTAACAAGTTTTCCAATAAAACATACTAAAAAATTATTTATAATAGTTCCTCCCTTTGAGGTTTCTTTCTTTGTTTTCATTGTACAATTAAATGTGATACTGATGCAGGAGCATCTAGCTCACCATGACCGGGTTCAGTCTCTGCCAGGTTGGAAGGTTGATTATCTGGATTGTTTTTATTATTATTATAGTTTATGAGTCATGAGACAGGAGTTTGATTTGTTTTTTGTTTTTAAGTTGTTATGACTAATTCAAGGTTAAATAGACAGTTAGGGTTGTCATGGTCTAAACAATAATAAAGCCGTAGTTACGAATTGATCTGTTAATTTAGAAGAGAAAAGACAAAACTGTCTAATCAGAATCTTGTAATGTCAACCATAGCATGACTGTCTAACCGAAATCCATGACAGTTTAACTAACTGTAATCTCAATGTATAAGAGCAGAAATGTAAGACAAAGACAGGGTTCATCAATTCGAGAACAGAGAGAAATAAAGAAGAGAAAAACAGATCTTATTTGCAGAAACAGTCTATCTGGTTCATTCATTTGTTCCTGTAATGTAATGTTATATTCTGTACATCTATTGTGTAATGTAGAACAGTTCCAGCATACTATTATCGACCACTGCAGGTCGCATTTTCAGTCATTTCCCACAAACATAAATTCTCAAGTGCATTCGCATAATACGACAGAGCAAGAGCGTGCAAAACTGGAGAACGAAAAGAGAATAGCCAAATCACAACGAGTCCTCTAACGAATTACTGTGGAGCAGAGTATCGAAGGAGATAAAAACCAACACAGGTAACCCGATAACCTTTCCAAGCTTTCACGATTTAACAAAAATATACAGAACAATAGCCATAGTCATTGTTATTCAAACATATTTACAATACAACCGTTATAAGCAAAAGACGAGTATCAGTGTCCTAGAAGGACAAACCCCAGGTTAGGGTTTTACCACAGAGTTCAGTTCTTTTTGTTGAAGCATAATAGAAAATTCAACTAGAAGTCGAAACCAAACCAAATTACATTCTACAGCCAACGTTTCAGGCAAAGTGTGACTACCAGACAACGAACAACAGACCTTGCAAGAAACCCTACCAAACCCTAACAATAAACCGACGGGACTCAAGCATCAGAGCCTACCGAACAAGGTTTTGTAGCGTTGGAAAGTCGAATTGTAGAAGAGTCCATGCGCCCAAGTCGAACCACAGACCTGCATGACCAAACAAAGTTTTGTTAGCCACATTCACAGTGAAACCTAAAGTAAAAAGTTGAAACAGAGGACAAAGGGAAGTCCCAACATACCTGAGCAAACTGGACCGAGAGTTGCAGAACAAAGCCATTGATAAGTCGATAAAGCCTGTGACAGAAGGAGCAGTTCGTGGTTAGACTCCACGCCAGATGAGGGAAAGATTAAATCAAGGAAAATAGTGATTACCTGTGCGCCTTTTCCGAGGTTGTTTGTCCCGTTAGTTGCGTTCATAATCACCAACCAGCTTGTAAATCGAACAGTGGCCAAGGGCAATGAGAGTAGCAGTAAAAAGGGAAACCACAGACGGAAGACCACATGCAAGAGCCTAGTGATTGAAATAGAACTGAAAGACTTACATTCAAAGGAGAGCCCATGCACATACATTTCCAAGACTCCGACAGACTCGCGCCACAGAAGTAAACCACAAACAACCACATTGTCAAGCTCAGGAAACCAACAGGCGTTTGCAACCATAGCAGGGACAGGAACAGAGACCGCTACATGCACTTGAGGAGGAGCCATACAGGGTAGCTCCCAAACCCTCGCCAGACCGCACAGCAGCAAGGAAAGATTGCGAAAGACCAGACCGCCAAAGCATTTTGGCAAAGGGTGCACGGAGGAAACAAGCCCGAGGCTGGTAGCTGGGCAATAAATGACTCATTAACACATTCCAATTACCAACGAAAATATCTATTGCCACCTGACATACGACCGCTGACATAATAGATCAAAATCCGCCACGTCACAAAAGCCGAGACCAGGTGTAAAGCCAAACTTAAGTGTAAAGTGCGGGCCCGTGTGGGCTGGGCCACATCAGATACATTTGCATGGTATTAATTGAATAATTAAATGTGTTATATTTATATAGTATTTAAATATTTGATACCCCTTTCAACTTTCTATTTTTTCATTGTACAATTAAAGTTTTTCTTTGTTTTCATTATATAATTAAATGTAGTACATTTGCATGGTATTCGTTGTATAATTAAATGTGTTATATTTGCATGGTATTTAAATATATGATATTTTCTTTTAGCTTTCTTTGTTTTCATTGTACAATTAAATGTGATACATCTGCATGGTATTTATTGTATAATTAAATGTGTTATATTTGTATGATATTTAAATATATGATAATCACTTATATTTTAATTTTAGGTTAAGAATAAAATTTGATATTGAAATAAAACACAATTTTTATAACTAAATGGTATATATTAAATGATTATTTTTATTTATAATATTTTGTTGAATTATTATTATTATTAAATGATTTCACTTTTAGAAATGGGACAATTTGAGTAACATGCTGAGAGTGCACATAATCTAAAATATTATTTATAGTTATTGAAATTGAATACTAATCTTTTCTGTTTTAACTAGCTTATTCAATCAATTATCTTTGGGAGCTTTATAAGGTATAAAAGTTAGTATGGCACACATTTTTTGTCAGGTGATTGTATTTTTTTTGTTTGAATCATAGTTCGTCTACCCTTGTAGAAATATTTTGTTTTCATATTTTACTCTAGTTTGAAAACATTTTTGTTTGCAACTTTTACTTTGCTGAGTCCAATACACGTTTTATCATACATAAATTTAACACAAATCATAGATTAGGTTTTGAGTGTTATGCATTAACAAAAAATTAGAGTATCTATGTTTGCACTCTACTCATTATTGGCTCAGGTATTTTAGGACAAGTGTGTCATACACCTTACAATGTTGTAGTGGAATAGCTAATGATTGTTAAGTAATAGCATATAAAATATGTTCAACAATAGCAGGGAATAAAAGTTGAGTAGTGCTATGGAATAATTGTAGATCTAGTAGCAAATGGGTGTTAAGCAGTCACAATTGGCCATTTTTTAATCATTGGTGGTTTCCAACACATAGAATTAGAAAACTATAAATGGTTTTAGGTTTTGTTTGGTAAACTTAACTTGGGGAAAGAGTCAAAGTTGATTGGTTTTTAGAGTAGTAGTTTTGGGCCCATGTTTTTTTGATTTGTCATGGTTTTATACCCATGGATTGCACGTAATGGAGTGCTTAAAAGGTTGGGAGAAACTCTATCGTAATGGGACAAGGGATGTGAGCAGTGAAGGATCACGTGGCAGACTTGGCCAAGGATTTAGCTAAGGATCCAATGGAATTTCGTTAGCTAGGATTTTCCCTAGAGTTAGGGTTTTCCCAAGGTAAACATGGTGTTAATGTTTATGGTTTGCGTTTGTTGTTAGTTAATTTAATTTTTCCTCTCTGCAAATTTAATATCTCTCTAGTAAATTTCTACATTTGGTATCAGAGCCATATATTGGTTTTAGAGGTATGCTTATGTGGCTAAGAGTTTATTTGGCCCGGATGGAGAGATCGACACATAAGTTGTATTATGTTGAGGATTTCTCTGGTGAGACATCAAAAAAAATATTGGGTGGTTTTTGCGTCCATTTTTTGTGGTTTATGGCAAGTGGTTTTTGATCACATGGTGATTTTTCCCATGGTTGTGTAGATCTTGTCAAAGGAACAACGATTATATTCAAATCCAGGGTTATTGGATTGGGTATTTATGACAACTATGGCATGTATATAATGTAATATTGCAACATAATGAAAAATGAATATACAGTTTTCTCAGTTTTGGGTTTCAGGAGAAAAATCTCTGTGCATATTTTATGTGGTTGTCATTGTATATTTTCTATTAGTTTTAATAATTTGCTTGTAGGTATTATTTGTGTAGGCATAAAACCTACAATTTTGTTATGCCTATTTATTGAATGTTAGGTTTAAAGAAAAACAAAATTTGAATTTTACATTTTTGTTATATTGTTGAAAACTTATTGGAATCCTTATGTTGTTAAACACTCTTGTTAAGAGCATAGAGACTTTGTAATGTATTATTAACATTTAGTTGCTAAATAATCCATTAATCATAAGTTAAAGTGTGATTTTGTCTCTTGGAAGGTTTTTCCTAGGAAAGCATTGTGTAATCAATTGTTTTCTACTTATCATCTACAATTGTTTGTTTAAAGTTTTATACATATTATTCTCACTTTGGTTAGTGTTGGAAGTGTTTCCATATTTCCTTTCAATGGGTATTAGATCCTAATCACCTCAAATTTAAGGTTTTAGGGACAATATTTTTTGTATAATATTGGTTTGAGTGGAAGCTTGTGCAAAATGAAATCTTGTCATAGGGAAACGATTGGTACATGAAGATTAGAAATGAAGAACTTTAATGGAACTAACTTTGATTTGTGGAAGTTCAAAAGGGAGGATCTTCTCATAGATTGATATATATGGGTTGCAAATTTTGGAACCAAATCCAGAGGTATGAAAGATGAAGAGTAGGTGTCATTGGAGAGAAAGATGAGAAGACTTATTAAGGTATGTTTAGTCAATTTAATATTATTGAACATTTCTCAAGAAAAAAATGCAACAACTCTCCATAAGAAGTTAGAGGATTTGAATCTGGTTGAATCCTTAATTAATAAACCTCCTTGTCTATGTAGAAAAGGTTGTTTTCATTGAGAATGGGTGATGTTGATTTTGTAGCCAAGTAATTAAATTCATTTAATTCTATTTTGATTTAATTGATCTCAATTGGAGTGAAGATCAATGAGAAGGATTGATGTATGACCCTTTTGTATTATTTTCTAGATTCATTAGACATGCTGGTAATGGCCATTGGAAGCACTATAATGACAAACCACTGGCACACCCAGCAAACCCCATGCCAATGACAACAAATGAACCAAATACACACATGCATATATCATGCATGCCAAAACTAGCTAGGAAATTATACACGAACCATGTTACATGCAAGTATTCTCATTGAAGCTGCTTGATCCAACTTTTATGTGCTAGATCCTTACTTTCCTTTTCTTTCCTTATCCTTCCTTTGCTTTCCTTTACTTTCATTTTCTTGCTTACTTGCTTTCTCCTCTTGGTTCTATTTTCCTCTCTGAAACTAATTCCAAAAATCAATTGATAAAAGGATCCAAACTAATGCTCTGAATCCTTTTTATTATTGATGCCTCTAATTTCTTCATTTTCCCTCTATTTTCTTTCAATTTCATCCTCATGTGTAAGTTGCGGTTGTTTAGCTTCCTTTTCTCCTAATTTTCTTCATTTTCATAAATAAAATGCCAATTAATGCCTCTATGCCTTTTCAAAGCCTTTGTCATTGCCTTTTCCAATTTCCCCTTAGTCATAATAAAAAGCAAGTGATGCCCACTAAGATGTTTTCCCAACATTCAACTTGCAATATGTGTCCCATGACCTTGGTCTTGTTTTGCCTTTATCAACTTTATTACATGAACTTTTAACCCGGGGTTACTACATCATTAATCAAGCACATGTCATGGAGAAGAATCATGGAAGTCTCCATAAGTCTCTCCTATCAAAGTTATAAAAGTTTTGTGAGAGGATATGCAGAGATGCTAGTTGCTAGATGTTAAATATGGTTGTAACCACATGGGATATTTGTGGATCTAGGGGAGATATGTGGATCTAGGAGAGATTTGTAGATCAACATTTATGAATTAGTTATCTTAATTTTTGTATAAATAGGAGTTCTTTCTCCTCTCAAAGGTGTGTTAAGTTTGTGAGCTATGCTTATGCTTCAATGTTAAGTTTTGGAATGCTAAGGATTGGTTATGGATATGCTTGATATTATGAATACTATTGATTTTAATACAATTCTTTGATATGGTTGTGCTTTCATGATGAGATCTGTTGTTTGATCAATAACTTGAAATTTCCACCTCTCATGCACTTCATGATAGCCACTTGATGAGTATGAGTGTATTTTAGTGTTTCATTTCTACAAGATAGATTAATTTCTTTAATGTTTGTTTTCTGCAAAGTTTATTTCAAGTCTTTCGATTTGATGCTCAGTTTTCTATGCACTTTTTTATGTTCTTTTATGCTCATTTCATTTAAGTTTCTTAGTTTCAGATTCAAGGATAATTTGATAGTTATGATTGGCTCTATTTAGTATGCACACATCAGTAATCTCAATGTGTTTTAGGCATTCTAATTTTAGGTCATTTTCTTTCAATAGATTAGAATTGCTTTCAAGTTCAATAGATCAAATTCACTTTTGAGTCCAACAGAATAGGGTTTACCTTTATGTTTGATTGAATAAAATTTCAAAAAGATTTCATAGTATAGAATTATAATATATTGTTTCTTTCAAGTTTTGAATTTGATGCTTTGATAGATATAGTCTTTGAGAAAGAACATGTGTGTGTGTTCATTTAGATCTTTCCATTAATCGGTTTTCTTTTAGTCTTGGAATCATTTCCATAGGCTAATTTCCTTTTTGATTGAGAGTTAATTGCCTAGTATATATTGTGCAAGTGTACATCACAAGCATATGAACCTGGATTGACATTTGACACAAGTAATTTAACTCACAATTAAATTACCCAATATTTTGGTGTCATTGTCGAGGAATAGCTTTCAATTTAAAATGTATTTTTAGCTTTCAATATCATTTTTAGCAACATATGTAAAGCATGACAAATAGGATGCATGAATTTCAATAAATTTATGTACTATAAGAGTTTCAATACTAATCCATTTTTGTACAGGAGACCTAGAATGATGTTCAATCATTTGGAGGAGAGCCAAGAACCATGGACTATAGTTGGTGAGGAGCAACCATTTGAGCCATAAATGGAAGCATTTTTTACATGTTTGTCTCCAGATCCTTTGTACCCTTTAGAGAATGAAGGGAAACTTCTAGAAGAAATTTTAGGCATGATAACTAAAGAAGGGAACCAAGAGAGAAAGGATTGCATTGAAGATTGGTTCCAAGCAATGATTAGGCCAAAACATTCTTCCATTCTTAAACACATCTTGGCAATAAATCCAAATGTATAGCTAGTCTCTCATATCCTTGTGGACATTAAGGTATATTTTTCAAAGTTGGATGTGAGCATATTACAAATCTTGATCAGTGAATGACATCACTAGAAATACTCATACACGACAGAAATATTTTGTTTTTCAAAATAGAGTAGGATAGAATAAAATAAATAAACCCAAGATTGGTAATGTTTTGAGTTTTGGTTATGAAATTTGATTTCATTTTCGTTAAATTTTTCACATGGTGGTGCAGTAAGAGCCACCTCATTCACTAACCATTAGTAGGGAGATCTACAAGAAAAGAAACATTTGTGAAGAAGGAGCACAAGTAGAGTTTTGAGAGCTAATAATTTGAAGTTTGAGATCAATTCTTCTCACTTTGCTTTTCAAATTTCAGATTTCAAATAAAGAATGAATTGTGACATTCCTCGGTATGCTCTCTTATTGCACTTTGTTATGACGTGGAGGATTAGAAAGGAAGATTGGATATGTTAGCTTTGAAATTTCACAATAAAATTCATATATCTGAGAAGAAATGGCTAGGAGATCTAAATTTACTATTCATTCTGAAAGTTTGCTTAAATATTGATCTTCATCTCAATTACTTGTGTATCAAATCTTATTAAAACAATTTCTTTTTCTTTATTTATTTAAAAAAAAGACCTAATTAAAATTTTCTCAAACATTTCTAAATAAGTTCTTTATATTCAAATATATATATATATATATATAATAACTAATTTAAAAAGAAAAAAGAGAAAAACGAACGAACAAACAAAACACAAAAATAAATAAAACATAAAAACCCCATGCATAGAAAACAATTAAAAATTAAAAACAATTAAAACAACAAACAAAACCCACGTAGGGCACTTACATGGCATACATTAAAACAATAAATTTCGAGAGTTTAAAGAGTTATTGCAGTGCGACTAGTAAAAATGTACATTACAAGTTTGGTTTTTTATTTGTTGTTTGCAGGGAAAATTTTAAAGATGGAAAATTATCTTGAAGTTTAAAAACATCAGCGAATCTCACTAGTCCCTAATATGCAAACTATAAAATGTTTATTGATGTATTTGTAAAATTATTCAAATTTGTAATGATATATCTCTATACAATGTTGGTGATTTTTAAGGTAAAATAATTTTATATTATAAAATTTGGGTGAATCATTTTTAATAAAAAATGAAATTGGCGAATCCTTTTTTTTGGAAGAATCATGGAAAATTAGCCCATAATTGTTTGGGCTTTAAGCTTTAACAAAACCTACCAATAAAACCAAGTCTTATGTGCATTGCATTAACTTTCCATCATTGATGTATCGGTAAAATGTTGAAATTTTGTAGAATGGTATGTTAGTGATTATGTGTTTGTTGGGCAAGGAGACGAATTTTAATTAAAATAAAAGATATCAATGTTCCAAACACGTATGGTGCAATGATTTATCTATTTAGATTTGGTCGAATATTTCGAATTCAACCCCGACACCTTCTCCATTTTAAAAACGAAAATATCAAATGCCAAAATTTAAATAGGATATTTCCCATTTCTTATCATAACTGATATGTTGTGGTGTAATGCTAAGGCATTTGGTTGGGGTAGAATAGGTTTGGAATTTGATTCATATGATTGACAACTTGTTGTGAATAAAACAAAAAAATTAAAACAAAATAAGGTTGTCACATGACACCCCAAATTGGTCCACGTGGCAGCCACCTCATTGGTTTACGAGGCGGACCAATCAACTACTTGTACATTCATTTTTCCTAATCACACAGCCAACGTATTCATCATGTCACCAATTGTCTAACTCATCCACAATTCAACTGCCACATCATCATTTCACAGTGATCTACCATGGCAGCATGCCACATGGAACCCTGCACATAATTGTTTTTTACTATTTCACAAAAACTTCAAACAGACATAACTTTCTCATATAACATTTGTTTGAGGTGATTCAAGTGTCATTGGAAAGATCTTGACGAGATCTACGTAATGGGATAGTCTTAATCAATATTTGAGAAAACAAAAAAGGTCATTTTTTTTTTTTTATGGATTTTACAGCAATTGGACTTCAAAAACATTATCAGGTCATTAAAACATGTTTATAATATGAATTTGCTTTAACTTGGTGTTTAAATCACTCAAATAAGATATATAATGAATAAATTATCAACAAAACACTAATGGGTAATCCAAAGTGCACTACTTCCCGATAGGTAAAAGTGCATTTCATTTTTATTTATCTTCCTTGAAGTTGTTTTATTAGCACTATTTGTGAACTTTTTACATATATATCATATGAAGAGAGACTTATCACCTATCTCCTTTGAGAATCTTACATTTTATTGCAGATTATTGCTAAGATTTTACAGGTTCCAGGATGATCAAAGAAGATCAATTTATGCACAAGTGGTTTTCAAAGACCAATTTCTTTTTCAAAAAGAACATGAAGAAGTCAAGGCCATGTTAGATCACAACCATCATGTCATTGCTACTCATTCAATTTCCTCCCTCTAAGCTTATAATCCATCCATGGTGAAGTGTGAAATTCCATCATCCTACCACTATCAGATTATGACTTCAAAACCATTTTCCCTTTGCAAGTTTCATACTTTCCTGCCTCACTTAAATTTCATCCCTAACCCATGAATAAAGTCATTTAGCTCACTTACAATGTTGAGTTACCTTGTTTTCCTTTTCCTTTTGCAAAATAAAACCCACTGCATAAATACAAAATTTTCACCTATGGTCCTTTACATCCGCGTTAAATGATGGGAGATTCATTGAGGCCTCCTTTCTAACAAGGCTTGACCTGTTGACTTTATCACATTATTTGGGTCAGAGACTAGAGATATTTTTAGTACCTTGAGGCTTGCATACCTTAATGACAAGTTATCTCACCAATTGATGAGCCCAAGTATTGCAACAAGGATGCTACAACTCCTAGGGCGACCAACTTTACTTTATCAACTTGGGCTTAGTACAAACTTGGAGGTGACAGTGTTATTTGCACAACAAATGCAACAGTCTACTCTTGTCACTTCTCAATTAGGGTGATAGACAACTAGGGTTTTTCAAACCAATCTTCTATTGACTAGGAGGAGGTTGACTATTGATAGTGAATGTAAATCTGTCTTTAATACAAAAAGTAAATGCTTACCTATGTTAAGTCAATGAAAGTGTTGAACAGAAAGTGCTATGAAAGTGGCATGAAATCACCTAGCTAGGAATTAACACACATTACTTGTAGAAGAGACCTAGTTCAACCTTGTATTATATCATCTAGTTATTTGGACTAAGTAGGCATGGAAACGATCCTAATATTGCTAAGACTAATGTGTGCATGCATTAGCTAAATATTGCAGAAAATAGTCTCTTGTTTTTTTTTTTTTAAATTTAGAAATGTAAATGTTAAACTAAACAAACTTATCTTTTGCAGGGGAGAAAGGTATGGGAAAACTAGTCAAAAATGGCATTGAGGGGTATGGAGGTCAAGTGGAAGGCCTACCCTACGCTCTGATCATTATTTCTGCCCAAAACAGTGTAAAACAAGTTGCTACAGGGTTTCTTTAGTTGCTACAAGTTTTCCTGTACTTACTACATGATGTCCTGGTTTACTACAGGAAACTTAGCTAAAAGATATAGGAAGGTAGGGAAGGTGAAAGGAGGTGCTATCAAGGTGTATGATGGAGGAATAAGGTATGGGGAAGGTGCACACTACCCAAAGATTAGCCCAACTCTTCAGGATGGTTGGATTTGCCTAAGGTGGCTATCCACGATGGCTACAAAACAGAAATCTGAATTGATGGGTGGTAGAGTTTGGTGAGAGGTCGAGAAGACTTAGATGAGGCTGGTGGAGTGAGTTCTCCTTGCAGATCACCAACTCCCATAACAACACATATTCATTTCTTCATTTATGTACAACTTTATGTAAATGTGGAAAAGATGAGTCGAATTTAAGAAACCGATTTATGGATGGCTAGTGGATCAAATCTATGGAATGGAATGCTTTCTAATCTACAGAAGACTTAGGAAACCAAAATGACAAGTGCAAGTGCTTCTAAGAAATCATGAACAATGACCTACTTGACAAGAAGCCCTAAGCTATGTAATAACCAAAAGATAACTATGTTTTTGGGACTGTGGTAGTGGGGCCCTGAAACCATGATTCCATGAGGGAGATGAGGATGAGGCCATTGTCACAAGATTTTCTGAAGTATTTTCTTTCACTACTATAACACTGATCTACTTCTCCAACTAATGGAAGAAAAACTAACCAATCATCCAAAGAATTTCAAATTAAACAACACATAAATAATTTCAGCAACTAATCTATGATTCTAATCTAAGGATACATGTACAAAAAAGAAGAGGAGACTCTGCTACTAGGGTTGGGCTCTAACCCAAGAGCTTCAGCCCTGTGAGTCAACTTAGTGTTGGATCAAACAAAACCTTTTCATTATCACCAAAATGTCAAAAATAACATGAGAATAACAGTGACAATATCCAAAGCTCGAAATTGCCTCTTGGCTACAATAAAAATTCAAAACCTAATGAGGCCCTAGGCCTTTTGATTTACACAACTGAAGCTACCAACAACTTCCTTAAAATTAGGGAGGCTTGGCTCCCAAACTCAAGATTAACTTGTCTTCAATTATCACTAGCTTGGCTGCCAATGAACTCGATGGGCTTGGCTGCTTGTAACTCCGAGCTGATGAGATCTGGTGGAGGAATCTTCAAGTGATTGAGGAGTTAAGAAGGGAGACCCAATCTCCCAAAATCCCTCTTTCTTGACTAATTCGATTTCCTGCACTTAAATTAGCCAAAAGCTTCTCCAAATTTTGCAATTAATGCACATTAGGCCACATGACATAACATCTCACCTTTACCCTTCTCACTAAGCAAAATATAATAAAATATGTAAATAAATGTGAGAAAAGTTGATTTTAATAAGTTGGAGAGTGGAATTAAGGCCCATATAATTTACCCATTGATGAGCCTCACCATCACCCCCCTACTGAAAGTGCTGCTCATCCTCTGAGAAACTTAGTCTATGTCCATGTCTTTCATAGCTCTTGTGGCTTCTCTGACATCCCATGCCTCTATTGATAGAGTTTCCTCTTGTGGATAAAACCCTGCATGTTTCTCTATTTCCTCCCACTGCTTCCTTTCCTCTTACTCCTTTCGACCTTCTAGCATACCCAATAACAAAGGCAGACTGAGTTTCAAACCAATGCAATTTATTTTGAGTCTTTGCAGTGCATTTTTAGACAATGGGGTCCTTTCTAGTGCATCTCTCATACTTTTAGGGGAATGATACTCCCTGGTCCTTAGGATGTATGGTAGGGTGCCCCATCTCCTTTAGCATGCTTGTTGGCTTTCGTCCCCTAGAAATATTAAGGTGTTCTCAAAATGTGTGATTTCTTGCTCTTGTGTAGCTAGGTATCTTGGTGAAAGCTAGGGATAAATGGCGATGATGTTGTGGGTGCTAATGACATCCATAGAATTGATTTGTTCTGCTCTGATGTAAAGGGGCCCTTTTTCTTCTCTTTCCAACACCCTATTCACCTCCTTAGCCTTGGCCTCCTCATGACTCATCCATGATGCAGGGGCCATTAGTTGTAAGTCCTCAAAATCTGCATTGGGGTCCCACACATTCAAGTCTATTAAGGCCAAGTTGTGCAAGTAGAATTCAGATATCTTGGCCTTATCCTCTCGAGTTCTTTTGTCACATAGCTAAATGAACTGCCTATTGATCCGGATTTAAACAAGAACGCAATAGATTACAGAGATAACCATAAATACAGAGGTGCAATAACCATAAACACATATATGCAGCGGAAATAATGATTCATTTCATTAATGGAAAATACTGAATACAACCAGAAATGGAAAGAAAACCAGCTAGGGCGATGGTAGCTATCTCTGAGAAGAGATGTGCGGCTACATGCCTCTGAACTGTTCCGAACTGTGTTACAATGAGGCTCGAAGGCCTATTTATTGTTGAGAAACAATGGAAAACCCTTCACATCCCGAAACCTAACCCTAGAAGATGAAACGCCAAATTGTGGGCCCCGTTTGGGTAAATTGGTACATCAATTTCCCGGGGTCGTAACTTTGGCATACGATCTCCGTTTGACGCGTACAATAGCTCGTTAGAAAGATCTATCCGAGCACTACCACTTTGGGAAGGGCAACATCGGTCTATAGACCCATGTTGCCCCCAGATTCCCAAAAAAACATCGTTTAGGGCCTCAAAACGGCTCCGGAAGTTCAGGACCCGAAAAACTGCTAAAAATAGTAAGTTGTGCTACAATTAAGGAAACTGAAAATGCTGAAAGAGACAGTTGTGGGGGTCCAAATGGGTTGGTGGGTGGCCACCAACATCCACCTGGATCATTCCTCCCCCCTTAGGAAGCAATGGTCCCCATTGCGTTGAGTTCCTCCATCTGCTGAACTTTTCCTGCAATCTCTGATGTGTCCAGTGATGGTGGGAAGCATGGTCGACGATGGTCCACATTGAACATTTGGTGCAGGCGAAGGAATGGAGGAATGTTGTGCTCCAAAGCATTGTTCCCCATAGCCTTGGTACTGCTGTAAGGACCATGTCGGTGTGGTCTGAGCTTCTGATGGGTTCTGGTAAGGCGTTCTTTCTGTCGATGCAACCAGACTTTGTTGCCCACCTGAAACTTATGTGGTACCCCTGTGGGTGAGGAGAAGTTGTTCCTGTGTTCTGTCATGACCGTATCCTTTTGCTGCTGCTGCTGCATGGAGGAACCCTTTGCAGGGGTCATGGGTGTAGCAACGATCTTCCCCTTATTTTGGGAGTGAACCAGACAAATGAATTTCCTGGTCTGTGATATGAGCTTGCTGCCTTTCTTAGCAGTGATCAAAGATGTGGCAGTAGGTGGAGCTATCTCTGGTATCCTGTATAATGAATCACCCAAAGAAATAATGACAGTGCGAGGCCTTGACTCATACACAGCATGTCGCCTCCATAAGTATGGTTGGCCTAATAATACATCGCAAACATCCAGAGGTGTAACATCACATAATACCTCGTCGGTGAAGGGCTTGATGCTGTAGGGAAGGCGGCACTGCTGGCGAACTTTCAGATCTCGTCCTTCATGAAGCCACCCGATACTGTACGGCTGCGGGTGTGGTGTAGTCGGTAGGCCCAACCGCTTCACGACCTCTGCTGAAATGAGGTTCTTTTGGCTGCCACTGTCGACAATGAATTGCAGCGGTGAACCCTTCACCCACATCTGTGAGTGGAAAAGACGCTCCCCTTCCTCTGGATTTTCGGGCTCATCTTTCTGGATCTTGGCGGTGGCAACAGTGGCGCTGGGGTCCGCATCAATGATCTGCTTCCCTTTGCCATTACCTTTGTCGGGTTCTGGCTCAGGGTCAGAACATGCATCTGATTCGGAAGCCTTCAACTCGGCCACCAGTGACTGCTTGGTCCGACACTCACTTGTGTTATGAGTGGGACTCTTGTGGAACTCACACCACTTCCCTGTGTCCTTCTTCGGCTTCATGGTGTTGTTATTTTCTTGCGGCTTCGACGGGTTGTCTTGGGTCACCCCGCCTTGGCTTTGTCCTTTGGGCTTCGGATTTGCAGATCCAAAGTCTCGCTTCTTCTGTTTGAACTTTTGCTCGATTTTGACAGCGTATCGGTATGCTGTGCCGAGTGAGGTGATGTTCAAGAACCCCATCTCTTCCTGGATGTATCTGTGTAGGCAGCCGCGGTATTTGAGTACCAGATGCAGCTCAGAATCTTTGATACCCAACTGTGTGCGAAGGGTATGAAAAATGTTTGTGAACTCCGGCACATCTTGATCTCGTCCCTGCCGCAGTGTGGTCCATTTGATGTATTTGTCCTCATAGGTTCCGACAGGGTAGTACTGCTCCTTGATGGCATCTCGGAAGTCATTCCAAGTGGGTGCGGCTGAAAATAGTGATCCTGTACTTTCATCCTTCTGCTCGCAGTAGGTTTCCCACCAATCCTTGACGTGGGGGGCTGCTTTGAGAAGAGCGAAAACAATCTTTTCCCGACTTGAAAATTCATGAACAGAAAAATACCCATCTAGCAGATTTAACCATTTATCTACGGCATCTGCGTCTATTTGACCCTCGAATATGGGGATTTCAAAATTAACTTGTACCTTGAAGGGTGTGGCATTTCCAGAGTTGCTGTTGGAAGCCGATGCGTCGCCTCTGGGTAGGCGCTGAAGGATTTGTGCAAAGCTATCCATCATCGCGTTCCTTTGCCGCTCGAGTGCTTCTTCGAGCAAGAATTTGATAGGATCTCCTGCCCCCTCGTCTTTCTTCTCATCCGCCATGGGAGGCCGTCGGGATTTGCAAGGCTGGTCTTGCAAAGGTTCGACCAGTTCAAGCCCTAACTCCTTATATCCCGACCTCGTTGGGGACATGCAAAGAAAAACAGAGAAAAAGCAGACCGCTTTGATACCACTGATCCGGATTTAAACAGGAACGCAATAGATTACAGAGATAACCATAAATACAGAGGTGCAATAACCATAAACACATATATGCAGCGGAAATAATGATTCATTTCATTAATGGAAAATACTGAATACAACCAGAAATGGAAAGAAAACCAGCTAGGGCGATGGTAGCTATCTCTGAGAAGAGATGTGCGGCTACATGCCTCTGAACTGTTCCGAACTGTGTTACAATGAGGCTCGAAGGCCTATTTATTGTTGAGAAACAATGGAAAACCCTTCACATCCCGAAACCTAACCCTAGAAGATGAAACGCCAAATTGTGGGCCCCGTTTGGGTAAATTGGTACATCAATTTCCCGGGGTCGTAACTTTGGCATACGATCTCCGTTTGACGCGTACAATAGCTCGTTAGAAAGATCTATCCGAGCACTACCACTTTGGGAAGGGCAACATCGGTCTATAGACCCATGTTGCCCCCAGATTCCCAAAAAAACATCGTTTAGGGCCTCAAAACGGCTCCGGAAGTTCAGGACCCGAAAAACTGCTAAAAATAGTAAGTTGTGCTACAATTAAGGAAACTGAAAATGCTGAAAGAGACAGTTGTGGGGGTCCAAATGGGTTGGTGGGTGGCCACCAACATCCACCTGGATCACCTATAGTCTTGGAAAGTCATAGTCCCACGTTGGGCTAGTGTCTTTATCTGAAATTGCAGCCATTGATCTTTTAGGTACAAGGAATATGACTTTGGTGGCATCCTGCACTAGAGTGCCTCCATGGAGAGGCTTGCCATGGTGGCCAATTGGCTCTCTTTTTATTGTAACTACCTCCTTAGCCAAGTGTTTTTTCCTCTAGTTGAGATCTCCTAATTCGTTCCATGTATTTTATCCTACTAGACTCTCTGCCCATCTCTAGTAGCTTCTCTTCCATATGGACCACATCCTCTACATTCTTTGACTTGGAAATTTGCATCCAGCTATGTGTCCTCTCCTTCTCAAGATCAAAGAAGAGAGGGATGGAAAATTTCTGTGCTATTACTTTGCCTCCCTCAATGAATCTGTAATAAGAGCTTAGATTGGGATGTGGGCTAGCTTCCTACAGATCTTGGAACTCTCCCTTAGATGTATTTGGAGAATTTTCCGCCTCCTGCACTTGTGTTGCTGCTTCCGTGCCTTCCCTCTTCCTTTGCTATCCTTCCTACTTATTTTTTTGTGTTTCCTGTAGTGTTGACAGAGTTTCCTATAGGTCTGTTTGAGTATCCTATAGAAGGATTTTTCCTTTCTAAGTTGGGGTCAAAGGTTCCTTGTCTTTCTTTGTTGATTCTGACCTGGTGACGGGCCTTCTAACATAGGTGATGGGAGACTTTTGGGAAGCTTGTTTTGATATCCCCTCTTCACCTTTTATTTCCAGGGAAACTAGCTTTTCTTGCTGTTTTGGTGAGTCCTCAATAATGATTGGAGTCTTGGTGCGTGTTTATGGTTTCTTGTGTTTGATCTTAATGCTCCTCCTTGTTTTGAAATACAGGGGAATATGCCTCTGCCTCTTCCCTTTTGACTTGACAGGTGTGCTTAGGGCAGTCAAGGTAGTAGCTGCCTCCCTCTCAGTTGGTTCAGGAGACAACCTGGGAGATTCCTCCCTTTCCTTGGTGTGTTCCTCGGGGTTTGCTTCTTCCTTCTATTCTTTCTCTTCAACATTCTCCTCTTCTTCCTCTTCGGATTCTTCTTCTGCCTCCTCTTCAACACTATAGGAATTGTCCCTATCATATTCAAGGGCTTGTATTTCAATCACAACCTCTCTATCCATGTCTTTGAATGTGGACCATTGAATGGGGATTCTTAGCTGGCTCAGGGCATCCTCTAGTATTAGCTTAATAAGTCCATGGTGTGCCAATTGTTGATGTTTTCCCTCTTGGAATTTTAGGCTCATGTCTATTATTGATTGTAGCAAGAAGTATGGTATACTGAGTCTTCTTCGAATGGGTATCCCTTCCCCAAATATCAACTCATGGAGGAGTCTAAACTGATAGCCATAGACTATACTGAGCCTCCCTTCACAAGAGATATATTTGAGAATATGATAGCACACCTCATTCCAAGGGTAAGGAAGGCTTTCCATTCTTATTATATTTTTGTCCAAAATTGGCTCTTCATCCCTTATGAAGAAGTTTTTCTTTGCAAAAGTGCTTGCAGCCTTATCCTCCTTTCTCCATGGCATCCCTTGAGGAAGTGTAGTGATTCTGCTAATTAATTTAGGAGTAATTGTAATTGGCAGTCCCCTTACCACAACAGTAGCACTGATTCTAGCCTGAGGGTTAAGTGCCATGGAAAATTCTTGAGCTAGATCATTATCATACCCTTTGAGCATCTCAAAGAATCCCAACCAGTTATGTATTTTAAATATTTCTACCACAGGGGGATGAAGGTGTATCATGGATGTCTCTGTGGGTTCCCTTTTGTTAAACCCTCCTATCATGTTCCTTTTCTAGTTGGCTGACTGTAGGGAGTTTGGTAGGCTAGCCTTAGTTTTTAGGGTGACTAAGGGTGGTGGATGGCTGCAATTTCTCCCTATCTCCACACAACTTTCAAACTATTAACAATTCTTTTATCACTCACAGACCCATTGTAATCACTTAAAAACTCAAAATTTTATGTTCCTTGCTATAAATTCAAAGCATAGGAGATATGGGTGACCTACTTTTCACTATGATGCTTTGGATGAGAAGATTTTCTGAGTACCTGGACCTGATCCACCTCCTTTTAGCGTTCTCTATGAATTCCCATTGTTTCATGTAACTCCGTATGTTTTTTGTAGTTGTTGTTTCCTGTAGGGTGGATGAAACAAGTTTTCCTCCTCGATGGCTCTCTAAGGTGTTCCTGGTCCTCTCTGATCTCAAAATGAAAAAATGGTGCATGAGAGTTTGGAATATTTTCTTTTTATGGTCGATTCCTTGGAGCATTGTATTGGCTAGTAGTGTACATGATTTCCTCTTTGGGATCATTGGCCCAATGTTAGTTATCATGCAACCTCTCCTCGTAATCATCACTCACTGTCACACAACTTAACTTAACCACCTTTTCAAATCATTCTACTTGATTTGATGTTGCCACGTGTCATTCTAACTAGGAGTTCACTTTTTATTTTCGAGTTAAGGGTGGCCAAGTTAACTAGCCACCTCCAGCTTATAAAATCGAATTTTTCATATTCCTACACTTTTACTATATCGTACTTAGGGAAGAATTCGGATGAGGTGCCATACCTGTGCCTTCCTTCTCTTGGTTGTTGCATGTTGGAGGGTGGCTTTGTTGTGCTTCTTTTTGTTCAGGTAAGTGCTTTTCCTTGGTCATTTTTCTGTATATTTCTTCCTGTTGATGTGGTTGTCCTCTTTGTTGTTGTGCGTTGGTGCTTGGTGTTGTTGTTGCTACTATTGAGCTTTGGATGGGATTCATAGTGTTTTCAGGCGTGCTAGAGATTTTTTCTTTCCTTGGTGCTTAAGGAGAATGCATGGAGAACTGTTGTTGTGAGAGTACAAGCTACTACATGGTTTCCTATAGTTACTATAGGAAATCTTGTAGCTACCTTTTTCATCATTTTTTCTTGCCTTTTTTCACTTGGAGGAGGAATGGGTGGTGATGTAGGAGTGGAAGGATGGAAATGGAGGAGATGGAATTGTAGGTGAGTGAGGCCAATGATGGCATGGCCCTTGGACTCGTTTTTCTATTTTTTCTATTTTTCTGAGTGGGTTCTGATGGACACAGAGGGTGGTATGGTCATGAGTTGGTGTTGGGTGAGAGGTGGTGAGGTGTATGGTCCCCTCTTTCAACTTGGAATAGACCTGAATCATCATTTCCCAATTGAAATTTCTTTCCTGTAGAGTTTCAGGACATCCTGTAGTACTACAAGAAACTCTTGTAGTAACTATAGGAAACACTATAGAAGTCATAAAATTGCATACAAACTAGTTTTTGATGCCTAGAAGTGAGGATGGATGATGGATACATGGTAGACATGGGAGATATGAAGTGAATGAAGGAAGAATGGGGTGTTTAATAGCTTTTTTTCCTCTTAAGTCTTAGTCCTTTGTTTCCTTTAAAAATATACAAAAATCATAGAATTATATTGGTGGGTAGGTTTGAGGTCCCTGCACCTCAGTGGAATGCACCTCATCAGGGGTGGAGGCCCCAATACAACTCTCCTCCCACTCTTTTGCTTCCACCACCTGCTCGACCACAACCATTACCTCCTGCTCCTCCAAGACAACCCTAGATACCTACTCAACCGAACCCAAACCCCAATAACAGACAGGCCCAACAAGTATATACTGGAGAGACAACATGCCCTACCTATGCTGTGGAGATTTAGGAGATCAACCTACGATATGGGAAGGTCCTCCCAGACATCCAACCTCCTCCTAAGGAGGATGAGGAAGAGAAACAGGAAAGTGAACCCAAAGCCATTCCACCCTTTCTTGAGAGACGAACTGGAACCACGCAACCAAACCCAGAAGAGACTGAACTTTTGGGAGAACTTAAACAGTTATGTGTAAAAATACCACTTCTTCAGGCCATAAAAGATGTACCAATCTACAATACATTGATCAAAGAGAAGTGTTTCAGGCACCCAGGCAAGCACAAGAGAGATGCCCCAACTATCAATGTCATAGGACAGCTGTCTGAACTGATGTTGGGACAACTAATATGTCCAAAATATCTGGACCCTGGGAGTCCTATAGTCGATGTCCACATCAATGGCACCATAATCCCCCACACCTTTATTGATCTAGGGGTTGCCATTAAAGTAATGACCAGGGACACTATGCTCAAAATCAACCTTCATAGTTCCCTAAGAAAGACCTCAACAGTGCTGTAGTTGGCAGACCACTCCACGGTGACTCCTGAGGGGATTGTGGAAGATGTTGTTGGAAATAATACTGAGAGGGTGGGTGAATCAGTATTATATAATTCTTTTAATAAATCTTCTTTATTTGTTCTTTGAATTATTTTTGCATGTCAGTACCATAAAATAATGAGCAAAATACCAAGAGTAAAACATAAGAAACCCCCACGTGAGCTTTTTCTGCCTTGAAAAGTGTGCACTGGATGGACGCACCCCCTGAACGGCTGGCCTGCGTCTCTGGACGCGGACCCTGCATGGTGTACCTGCGGGTACGCACCTTCTGAACTGGCTTCCTGCGTCCTTCATAATTTTTCAATAAAATGAGAGCTGATCATCAACCTTTGCTGCTGACATGAAGAACAGTGATCTACCACCTGAATGGGTTGCCATCAAGGACAACACCTGAACCATAATGCCAACAATCTCCCCCTTTGGACTTGATGGCAACCTCATAATCTTCAGTTTCATTCTCCCCCTTTGACATCAAGGGCAAAGGGTATGCTCCCCCTAAGATCATGCTCCTCCTGAATATGAACCAGATCTGCAGCGACGAACCATAATCCACCATGAAAGAGATAGAGACATATTGCAGCAATTTCCAAGATCTCCTTCTGACCATCCTCCATAATGCCAACAATGCATTATGTGCTCCCCCTGAGCCTGTATCACCAATAAGAAGAGGTTCAACAATAAGATGATGCATCAACAACCCCCAGCTTTTGCCTGAGGTATTCAAAAGTGTCCCTGGGCAATGGTTTGGTGAAAATATCAGCAACTTGTTCCTTAGAAGGAACATACTCCAACTTGATCTTCTGTTCAAGTACTTGTTCCCGGAGAAAATGGTACTTGATTGGTATGTGCTTGGTTTTTGAATGCATAACAGGATTCTTTGAGATGCTGATTGCACTTGTGTTGTCACATAAGATAGGGATTGGTGGTGTACAAGTGATTTGAAAATCCTGCAAAGTCTGCATCATCCAAAGGAGTTGGGTGCAACAAGATGCAGCAGCAACATATTCCGCTTCAGCTGTAGACAAGGCAATTGAACTTTGTTTCTTGCTGAACCAAGATACCAGTCTGGAACCCATAAAGAACGCACCACCACTTGTGCTTTTCCTGTCATCCATGCTTCTGGCCCAATCTGCATCTGTATAAGCATGAAGTGTAAGATCTGTATCTCTAGGATACCATAAGCCATAATTTTGAGTCCCTTGAAGATATTTGAAAATTCTCTTCACTGCCTGAAGATGAGTCTCTTTCGGAGTTGCCTGAAATCTTGATACCAGTCTGGAACCCATAAAGAACGCACCACCACTTGTGCTTTTCCTGTCATCCACGCTTCTGGCCCAATCTGCATCTGTATAAGCATGAAGTGTAAGATCTGTATCTCTAGGATACCATAAGCCATAATTTTGAGTCCCTTGAAGATATTTGAAAATTCTCTTCACTGCCTGAAGATGAGTCTCTTTCGGAGTTGCCTGAAATCTTCCAACTATTCCAACTGCATGCATGATATCTGGTCGGGTACCTGTCAAATAAAGTAAACTTCCAATCATAGATATGTAGGTTGGTTGATGTACTGCTGCAGATTCATCATTTGCACTGAGGCTACATCCTGTGACCATGGGTGTACATACTGGTTTTGCATATTCCATACCATATTTCTTCAAAATCTGTTTGAGATACTTGGTTTGAGATAAAAAGATTCCTCCTTCTTTTTGTTGGATTTGCAAACCAAGGAAATATGTCAGTTCTCCTAGCAGGGACATTTCAAATTCTTTCTGCATGACAGAGGCAAAGTTTTGACTCATAGCTTCTTCATTGCTCCCAAAAATAATGTCATCTACATATACAACAAGTATTAGCAATTTGTCATTTTCAACTTTTATATAAAGATTGCTATCTACTGATCCTTTTGAAAAGCCTTGTTGATGAAGATATTTGTCCAAACGGTAGTACCAAGCCCTTGGAGCTTGTTTGAGACCATAGAGAGCCTTTTTCAATCTGCATACAAGATTTGGATCATTTCCAAGAATGAACCCATCTGGCTGTTCAATGTACACTTCTTCTTCCAAGTCTCCATTCAGAAAGGCTGATTTCACGTCCATTTGAAATACTTTGAAGTTTTGAAAACTTGAGAGAGCAAGGAACATTCGGATGGCTTCAAGTCTTGCAACAGGAGCAAAGGTTTCTTCAAAGTCTATTCCTTCTTGCTGCGCATACCCTTTACAAACTAGTCTGGCTTTGTTTCTAATTACTTCTCCATTTTCATTCAATTTGTTTTTGAAGACCCATTTTGTCCCGATAACATTCTTATCCTTTGGTCTAGGAACCAGCTCCCAAGTGTTGTTCTTTTCGATCTGCTCAAGTTCTTCATCCATCGCTTTCACCCAACATTCATCTTTGCATGCCTCTTTCACATTTTTGGTTCAGTAGAGGAGAGTAATGCCAAATAGCTTGAAGCTTCTGCAACTGTTCTTATAGTTTGTACACCTGCTTCTTTCTGTCCCATAATCTGAGATTCTGGATGGTTTTTCTGAACATATCTGGATGGAGTCTTTTCTTCTATTCTTGTTTGCTCCTCTGGTTCTTCTTGAGGTTCTTCTTCTTCATCATTCTGTCTTTGAGGGTAGCCTTCATCTTCTTCGATATCTTCCCGATGAACTTGCCTAGGACTGTATCCCTTCTCATCAACCACCACATCAATGCTGTCAACAATTCTGCCAAGTCTTTTATTGTAGCACTTGTATGCTTTGCTATGTGGAGAGTAACCAAGAAGAATGCCTTCATCTGATCTAGGTTCAAGTTTGCCAAGCTGCTCATCAGTATTCTTGATATAGCATTTGCTCCCAAAGATTTTGAAGTGCTTTACCGAAGGAATTTTACCACTCCAGAGCTCATGAGGAGTTTGAGTGCTGTTTACCCGGACATTTGTTTTGTTGAGAATAATAACCGCAGCATGTGCAGCTTCACCCCAGAAAGTTGCGGGATTTCCTGATTCATCAAGCATAGCACGAGCCATTTGTTGGATTGTTCTGTTCATTCTTTCCACAACTCCATTTTGCTGGGTAGTTCTTGCTGTAGAGAATTCTCTTCTTATCCCATGTTCCTCACAGAAATCGAAAAATTCATTTGAAGTAAATTCCCCACCTCTGTCGGATCTGAGGCACTTAATTTTGTGACCTGATTCATTTTCAACCAAGGCTTTGAAGGATTTGAATTTTTCGAATGCTTCATCTTTGTGCTTCATAAGTCCTAACCAAACAAACCTGGAGAAATCGTCAATGAATAATATCAAGTATTCTTCTCCTCGAGGTGTCCTTTTTCTGAAAGGACCGCATGTATCTGTATGTACTAGCTCAAGAGGCATGCTAGCTGATCCTTCTTTCTCTGGAAAGTTAGTTCTGGTTTGTTTTCCAAACTGACATGATTTGCATATGGTGTTGTCAGGAATTTTGATATCTGGAAGATCGCGAACTGCCTGATATTTGCATGCTTTCCTTATTTGTGAGAAGCTTAGATGTCCCAACCTTCGATGCCATAACCAGTGCTCTTCATCCTTGCTTAGATAGCATTGTTGTTGTCCTTCTTCAAATATGTACAGATTATTTAGAGTTCTTTTGCCTTTGAGCACTGTTTTACCTGTATCAAGATCACGAACAAGACATCCATTTGATCTGAATATAACCTCGGTTTTCTGATCACACATCTGGCTGACACTTAGTAGATTATGCTTCAATCCATCAACATACAAAACATTTCCAGCCTTGACATTTTCTTTTAAAGGAGCAATACCTTTTCCTTTTATAGTTGCAGGAGTATCATTTCCAAAAGAGACTTTCTTTCCCTTTTCTAAAGTAGAATAAGAATCAAGTTTTTCTTTATCACCTATCATATGCTTCGAACATCCACTGTCAATGTACCATAGATTTTCCTGTCCCTCTGCATAAAATGCTATCCCACATCTTTCTGTTTGAGGTTCCTTTATTCTCCATGTTTTGGTGCTTGAGGCTTGTTCCTTTTTCCGCTCTTGTTCCTTTCTCTCCTGAAACCTGCTCCTGCATTCAGAGTCTTCATGACCAAAATTATTGCAAATGGAACATTCAACTTCATTTTCAAGAGCCGAAAAGTTGTTATAGGTCCTTTTTGTAATCCCTGTCATACTTTGTTTTTGAGCTTCCCTAGTCATGATTGTTTTATATGCAACACATTGAGTTGCTTTGTGACCAAAATTATGGCAAGAAAAACATTGTCCATTGAAGAAGCTTCTGCGGTTATTGAATCTACCTGCCAACTGATTGTAATTTCTATTTTCATCTATTCTTGAACCAAACTGAGAAGATTTTACCTGTGGCTGGTTGTAGCTTTTGTTCACCCTTAAGATGGATTGCCCCTGATAGTTTCTGTTTGTATTTCGTCCCTGCTTTACCTGATTATCTTCATTGTTCTTCTGCTCATTTCTTCTTGCCGCATCAAGATAACTTTTTGAGGTGGATGCTTGACAGGTTTCTCCATTATAACCCAAACCTGTCTTGTTTAGAGGAGACCGCTGCACATTGATAATCTCATCCAAAGTTTCAGATCCTTTGACAAACTTAAAATTAATAGCTTTTGTTTTCTCAATTTCTTTTCTGAGACCAACAATTTCACCTTCTAGTTTTTCAAGATGTTTTTCCTTTTCATCAATTTGAAATTGTAGAGTATCAATGATCACATTATTTTCTTCTATGCATCTTTTGAGTCTAGTAATTTCATCATAGAGGTTATTCACATCTACAGCATCCTCATAATCATCATCTTCAAAAGCCATTAACAACTTATATTTATTACCTTGTTCATCTTCATCACTGTTTGATAAACCATCACTGTCTTCATGGGTGTAGTAGCTTTGTTTCTTGTTCCATCTAGCAGGTTCCTTACCTTTATTCTTATAGGGACATTTTGCAGCATAATGACCTACTCTTCCACAAGAAAAGCATTTGAAAGGTAGCTTACCTCTGAACCTTCCAGAACCCCTTTGAAGATTTCTGACAAAATTTGATTCTTCTTCCTCTTCTTCTGGAACACGGCTTGCTTCATAATAATCTCCTTTGCCTGATGCCTTGAAAGCAGCTTCTCTTCTATCTGATGGACCTCCCTTTCTCATTTCATAAGCAGTTAGAATTCCATGTAGCTGAGACATAGTAAGAATTTGTAGATTTTCCTTTTCTTCTATTGCAGATACTTTAGATTCAAACTTGGGGGACAATGATCTTAGAACCTTTTCAACCACAATGGCCTCTTTAATTTCCTCACCCAATTTTTTCATACAGTTAACAACCTCATCTACCCGAAGAAAATAATTAGCCACACTTTCATCATTATACATCTTGAGAGTCTCATACTGAATCCTGAGAGTTTGAAGTTTAGCACGCTTTACCTGTTCATCTCCTTCATAGCTTGTGACCATTTTGTCCCATATCTCTTTTGCGGATTTGAAGTGCATTACCTTCATGAATTCTGTTTGAGATATACTTCCTAATAGAGTACTGACTGCTTTCGCATTTGTTTCATACTTCTTCTTCTCTGCTGCATCTGTAGGAATAGTTGAAGGAAAAGTGTAGCCTGTTTCTACAATGTCTCAAACTTCTGTACCAAGAGATTGAAGATAGGCAGTAACTCTTACCTTCCAATAATTGAAGTTTGTCCCATCAAAAACCGGTGGCCTGATTGATGCTTCTCTCTCGTAGTTGCTCATGATGAACGATCTACCTTCAAGCGATCAAGCTTCTCTGAAGGACCTGCTCTGATACCAATTGTTGGAAATAATACTGAGAGGGGGGGTGAATCAGTATTATATAATTCTTTTAATAAATCTTCTTTATTTGTTCTTTGAATTATTTTTGCATGTCAGTACCATAAAATAATGAGCATGAACAAAAGAAAACAGATAGTCACACCAAAGAACACAAGATGTAAGGTGGAAACCCAATGTGGGGAAAAAACCACCTGCTGCAATATGTCTCTATCTTCTTTCAAATTAGAAACTCCTTTTACAATGGTTTTGTACTGGTGCAGTCCTTTACCAGTACGCAGGCTGCAACCTGCAGAGAGCTACAACTCTCTCTCGTTTTCCAGTCTCTTCTGGAAGGGAGCTACAACCCCCTACTTCTTTTCATACAAGGACCACTTTTCATAAATTTTCAAACTGAATCCATAAGCATCAATTGATCATCAAGTGTAAGAGAATCACCCAATCAACTGTAGTAACCAGATCAACAATAATAGGACCAAACCCAGAACACAACAATGATAAACAAAGATTTTAAGAGAAGGAAGCACCCTGCTCAACTGCTAGCCTGAGTCCGGACTCACCCTGCTCAACTGCTAGCCTGAGTCCCGGACTCACCCTGCTCAACTGCTGGCCTGAGTCCCTGGACGCACCCTGCTCAACTGCTAGCCTGCGTCCCGGACGCATCCTGCTCAACTGCTAGCCTGCGTCCCTCGCACTGAGTCTATTGAACTGCCTGCGTCCCGGCGCACCTGAACCCTTCTGCGCCTGCGTCCGGCGCACCTGAAACGCTTCGCTCCTGCGTCCCGGACGCACCTGAACCCTTACTGCACCTACGTCCCTCCGGGCATAGAGAATTTCAAGACTTTAGAAATGACCCAGACAGTTAGATCTACAGATCCGAGCAAGAGCCGAAGAGATCTCGGTCCATCAGATTCGCCTTGTTTAGATCTAGACCAGATCTAGCCCTCATAAGATATTCAACCCAAAACCATGCTCAATCCAAATGATCTCCTTTGCTTTATATAGGCAAGCTCCTCCTAAAATCATGGAACAATACCACGAGCCGACACCATAGTAACCCAAAACCGTCGGCTAAATACCAAGAGTAAAACATAAGAAACCCCCACGTGAGCTTTTTCTGCCTTGAAAAGTGTGCACTGGATGGACGCACCCCCTGAACGGCTGGCCTGCGTCTCTGGACGCGGACCCTGCATGGTGTACCTGCGGGTACGCACCTTCTGAACTGGCTTCCTGCGTCCTTCATAATTTTTCAATAAAATGAGAGCTGATCATCAACCTTTGCTGCTGACATGAAGAACAGTGATCTACCACCTGAATGGGTTGCCATCAAGGACAACACCTGAACCATAATGCCAACAGATGTCATGGTCTCCATTGATTCTTGGGAGTACCTTGCTGACTTCTTGGTCATTCAGCAAAAGGTAAAACTCACTGGGTACCCCCTCATCTTGGGAAGGCCTTGGTTAGCTACTGCAGATGCTTACATCAACTGTCGAGCTGGGAGCATGACCATTAAGAATGGGCATATGTCCAAGGAGCTAGTCCTATATCCTCCTACCCAACCTCTGCTAGAACATGACTTACCTCTCTGGTTGGAGGAGGGAGATGATGATGAAGTCTACTCTGCACCATTGTGCACAGTGGAAACCACCAGGGGAGGTCCTCAAACTGAGGAGGATCTTATTGAGAATTTGATTCAAAATCCACCTCCCAGTGTGCTTCCATTAGAAGAGTTGGTGGAAGAAACCCAAGCCAGTGCTTTAGTGGATCTCTGTGTGGCTGATCTGACCTCTCTCCGAGTTAAGAATGTGGAATTTGGCCCTGAAAGAACCTTGAAGATCAACTCATCCCTATCCCCCTCTCAAGAGAAAGAGCTGTGTAGCTTATTGAATAGCCATTTGGATGCTTTTGCTTGGAGCTATAAGGAGATGAAAGGAGTCCACCCTTCAGTCTGTACCCATCACATTTACATTAAAGAGGATTGTAAACCAGTCAGGCAGCCTCAAAGGAGGATGAATCCAGCCCTTAAGGACATTGTCAAAGAAGAATTGCAAAATTTGCTGGATGCAAGATTCATCTACCCCATCTCTGACAACAAGTGGGTTTCTCCTTTGGTGCTTGTGCCCAAGAAAAACGGGAAGTGGAGAATCTGTGTAGACTATCGAGAACTTAACAAAGCTACCAGGAAGGACCATTTCCCTTTGCCTTTCATAGATCAAGTGTTAGATGGCCTGGCAGGGAAGAATTTCTTTTCCTTCCTAGATGGGTTTAGCGAGTATAATAAGATCCAAATCAGCCTGGAAGACCAAGATAAGACCACTTTCACTTATCCATGGGGTACCTTTGCCTATCGGGTCCTTCCCTTTGGGTTATGCAATGCTCCTGCCACTTTCTAGAGAGTAGTACAAAGTATATTTGCTGAGTTGGTTCATGATTTAGTGGAAATCTATATGGATGACTTTACCCCTTATGGTTCTAACTTCCAAGAAGCTCTAACTAACCAGGAAAGTTTTAGCCAAGTGTATTGAAATGAACCTGTCCCTCAGTCCTGATAAATGTGAATTCCTAATGACTGAAGGGACCGTGCTAGGTCACACAATTTTTCAGCAAGGTTTACAGGTGGATCCCAACAAGATTGCTATCATTCAAAGGGTCCTGCCTCCTCAAAGAGTAAGAGATGTTCAGAGTTTTCTAGGCTTAGAAGGATATTATAGAAGATTCATTAAAGATTTCAGTAAGCTAGCCTCTCCATTGTTCAGTCTTTTGGGAAAAGATGCTGAGTTCATATGGACTGACAACTGTCAAGAGGCTCTAGATGCTTTGAAAGGTAAACTGATAACTTCCCCATTCTTGAGAGGTCCAAATTGGGCCCTACCTTTCCATATTCACACAGATGCCTCAAACAAAGCCATAGGAGCAGCCTTAGGACAAGTTGAAGAGAAGCTACCGTATGCCATATATTTTGTCGGTAAAAACCTGTCCAAGGTAGAGTTAAACTATACTGTAACTGAGAAAGAGCTCATGTCTGTAGTCCATTCCCTAAACAAGTTCAGACACTACATCACTAGCTATCAAACATTCATGCATACTGATCATGCTGCAATTAGGTATTTGATGAACAAACCTGATGTAAACACTCGTATCATTAGATGGTTACTTTTATTGTAGCAATTTGATTTGACCATTATTGATAAGCCAGGTAAGGAAAATGTTGTTGCTGATTTTCTGTCTAGACTAGATTTGCCTGCAAATGAAGAAGGGATGGTGGATGACCAAATGCCAGATGAACACCTGTTTTCTATTTCAGTACTCTCTCCATGGTTTGCTGATATAGCAAATTATTTGGTTTCAGCTCAGTTCCCACCATACCTGTCCTCAAAAGAGAAGAGCAAGATCATGAGGAAAAGTGCCCCATTCACTTGGATTAGGGGCAATCTTTTTAAACTTGGCCTAGATCAGATTTTGAGGCAGTGTGTCAGGGAGGAGGAAGTTTTTGACATCCTCCTAACCTGTCATGATGCGCCCTGTGGAGGCCACTTTGCAGCAAAAAAAACCGCCGTCAAAATTCTAGAGGCAGGGTACTATTGGCCCACTCTTCATCAAGATGTCAGAAGATATATCAGCCAACGTGAAAGAAAGGATGGGGAATCCTACTCCAAAGGATGAGATGCCCTTGTAGCCTCAGGTGACTTTCAAGCCATTTGAGAAGTGGGGCATGGACTTTTTGGGTCCCATCAACCCTCCTTCAAAACATAAGTCCTACATCATTGTGTGCACAGATTACTTGACAAAGTGGGCAGAAACAAAGGCAATCAAAGCAGCAACAGAAGAAAAAGTAGTTGAGTTTTTGAGGGAAAATATCTTCTACAAGTTTGGCTACCCAAGAGAATTAGTCACAGATCAAGGAAGTTAGTTTACCTCTAACCTGATTGAAGACCTGCTCACTCATCACAAGATTAAGCACAGAACTTCCACCCCTTATCATCTGCAAGCAAATGGACAGGTGGAAGTTACTAACAAGGCTTTGGAAGGGATTTTGACTAAGGTAGTGAGCAGCAACAAGAAATATTGGATAGATCGCTTGGTTGAGGCCACCTGGGCCTATAACACTACTTGGAAAACTACAACAGGTTTCACACCCTATTGGCTGGTCTACGGGAAGAAGGTTTTGCTGTCCATAGAATTTGAATATAACACGTTGAGGTTGGCAGATTAGCTGGACCTACATCTCAGCCATGCACAACAGGAAATATTACTTCAGCTGAATGGATTAGATGAACAGAGAATGCAGGCCCTTCTCCACTCAGAGGTAGTCCAACTTCAAAGAAAGATATGGCATGACCGACACCTCAAAGAAAAGCAATTTCAGCCAGGAGATTGGGCGCTGTTATATGATTCAAGATACAAGGATTTCAAGGGAAAGCTGAGGACAAGATGGCTGGGACCATATACAGTGGAGAAATGTAATGACAATGGTTCAGTCCTTATCAGGACCATTGATGAAGAAGCCATCCCCATGCTCGCCAATGGGCATCGATTGAAAATATACAGGAAGCCCCTTTCTAAGTAGGAGTTCATTGAACTCTAGGTAAATCAGTGATCGTAGTGGAGTAGGTCCCCGTCTCCACTCCTCCCACACCTTGAACAAAAAAAAAAAACACAGAAAAAAAGAATAAAAGATCCTTGGGTGAAAACCTCTTGGAGGCGCCCAAGGCAGACAGGGAGGGATGCACAAGACAAAGACAGAGGACATGACCAGGCTGTAGGCATCCCTCACAATCCATTCCTCCATGACCATTACACTTTCCCAAGATTTGGTCTCATTCGGTCTGAAATTTCACCTCCTACAAGAAACTCTGTATCTTCTACAGGAGGATCCTGTAGAATCTACAGAAAAGCCAAAATCGTTCTCAGAAGAGGACCTGAGGGTTGGGAATCTGTCTATGAAGCCTATAAACTTCCCTGCTTCCATCCATCACCATATGTCACCCTTTTTCCATCTCTGTACACCTCCATTTCACTCGTTTTTATGTCCTTGCACAGTCACACACAGAAATCTTGTTTCCTTCATGCTGCAAACAAAATATTTTAATGACAAATCAAAGCAGCAGTTTTTTTCACTTGCCATACCTGATACCTTCCATCTAGATTCCTTATCAGCTGAGACCCTCCTTAGCAGTTGTAGCCCTACTAATTTTAGCTTTAATTTTAGGAGGAGAAGTAGCTACAGGAAATCCTACAGGATTCCTGTAGCAGCTGATCCCTCTGAAAGACATACTCCAGAGACAGGGAAAACAAATTATGACATATGAAACATGCATGGAGCTCTATTTGAACGTGTAAACATCAGCAACAGCCCGAGGCCGAGCATGTAGAGTGCAAGCAACAACAACAATGAAGAAATAGGTTCCAAAATCTAAAATATGCATCACACAGTCGCGACTGCACAGGTAAGTGCCTAAACCTATTCCTCAATTACATGGATCATATTTCATGGTTGCGTGACTATGGGAATGGTTCGGATTGAGTAGAATTGGTGGTTAATTAACTGGCCACCCTCGGTCAGTTACACATCCTCGTGGAATCCAAACGAGCCCCGTCAAATTCAAAACTACTAATCAGATACGCAACCAGCACGTGTGGAATGTCCATTCAGGAAGAAATATTCGGGGCTGGTAGTGGTGGTGGTGGATAACGAGAGTAAGGGAGGTGATGGCGGTCAGATGGCATGCAGAAACATTATGACTATGATGTAGGATCAACGGTCTAGTCCGGCCACCTTTTCTCCTCACCACGAATCACACCCGCAGTTAAAAGATAGCTCAGTTGAAACATTCACCACCATTTGTTCGTTCTGCACTCACGATGTTCTCGACTGGAGTACGCATCTACCACTTCCAAAGAAGTTAACCAGTCATCCTCCGCCAGTTTTCTACCTATTTTTGAAAATCCCCCACCTATCGGGCTCTACAGGAAGCACAGTTTCATTCTACAGGAGCCGAGAGATTTCTATAGGAAAGGCAGAGAACAACTCTGCAGAAAGAAAACCCGGGATTTTCGTCAAAATTCAAGCTCAAAACGAGGTAGGCTCGGGAAAAATTCTCTGTGCATGATTTGTTTGAGTAAGGTGGTGAATTGAACATAGCAGTAGATTGAAAAAGAGAGTGAAAGTCTGCCTGTGCATTGAAAAAGTGAAAGTCTGCCTGCATATTTCCTTGAGTCTACATAGTTTCTTTTTCTCTCTGCATCCGAAATCTCCTCATCCTTTTTCAAATTCTCCTGTAAGAAAGATACATGCAGCAGTAAAGGCCAGCCTGTGTGCATGTGTGTGTGGAAAAAACAAATGTGCATATCTATCTACGTGCTGAGAAAAGAACCTGTGTCCTTATCCTCTGTTCTGTAGAAAAAATTCTTTCTTTTCAAAAATAGAAAGTCAAATTCAGGGTGACAACAGTTTAAAACAGGGGAATTATTGCCATTTGATGTTGTGAAGAAGCACATGGGAAATTCCTTCTTGGGTTCAGAAAAAAACTGAATTCAGCTATCCTCTGTTTCAATGATTGACTGTTTTTTCCTCTTGAGCATTTTATTTTATGGTTAAAACACAAAAAGAGCACTCAACACCATGCCAGGAGGATTCATAAGGAAGGAACCCTTAAACTCTATCAAATTACGCAAGCACCCTGAGGTGGTGGACCTTTTCACCAGGGCAAACTAGATATCCTTCTTTGACAGAATTCAGGGTTATGATGAGGAGGTGACTGAAGAGTTTTTGATGTCCCTAAGACCACATTCAAAGACACATGCCATAGTTAGTTTTATGGGTTTGACCCTAGAACTTACACTTGATTTCATCAGTAGAATTACCAGTCTACCATTGGGGCTCCCTTAGAGCAAAGGGGAGAAATCACTGGGACAAGTTGCTAAGAAAACATTTTTTTCGCTTGAGGAGCATCCTGTAGAAGATAAAAACGGGGTTAGAAGGACAAGCTTGCCTCCTCTCTGGAGTGAAGTCAGTTATCAAATAATGAAGTATATCACATGTGAAGGGAGGTTTAACATCATTTATGGACATCATTTCAGGTTGTTACATGAATTGAGGTATGAGATGGACTTGCCTCCAGCGAGAAAACTGAGCATCCCATATTTCCTCCTTCAGTCTTTAATTGAATGTGGTACAAAGCTAAATGCAGGGGTCCTAGATCAGTTGGCCTACCATGGGCTCATCAAATTGTTGGTGGAAGATGCTTTACACACTTATACTATCCCCATAGCTTGGGAAATCTTCAGAAATATGTCCAGGGATGATGACATCAGAACTTTGGCTGAGAACATCAGCCCATCCAGCAGTGATGAGGGGGACCAGACTGAAGAAATTGAGAAGAACAATGATGAGGGAGCACAAGATATTCAAGCAGAGGGCAAAGCAGAGGAAGAACAGAAGGAAAAAGAGGAATTTGACAAGACTGCTGAGCCTAAGACAGGGAAGGAAACAACAAGAAGAATAGAGAAGGGAAAAAGGACACAGATTGGAAAGAACAAGGCCAAGGAAGCCTGAAAGAAGACTGTCGTAGCCAAAGTAGGCACCCAGCAAGAGAAGGAAACGACACACCCTGAGATATCAGTGACACAGGCAGAAACAATGGGCATAGAGATTTCTACAGGAAGTGAAGGAAAAGAACAGCAGAAAGAGAAATCCCCTGAAATGTTGGCAAGGGAAGCAGCAGCTATGCTTGCTGCATTAAGCACACCTACAAAACAAAAAGGAAAAAGAAAAAGGCAAACCTCCATGTACTTTAAAGCCAGAAAAAAACCCGGATAAAGGTGGGCAAGCCCCAACCTCCATCAAAGGAACCTATCATAATCACAGATGCACCTACTGAACAGAAGGAGGAATCCCCCTCCAAAATATCTATCACTTATGAAAGAGGAAGTCCCAAGACTTCCACCTGGAAGGAGAAAATTAGACTAATGGACACCAAAATAGTTCTACAGGAAGCTGAGACTTCTCTACAGGAAACACTGTCCAAGTTAAAGGAGATTGAAAAATTGGAAGAGGAGGCAGCGAAACAATCACAAGAAGAAGACAAGACCGAGGAGATACTTGAACCAAGCCCTCAGCCTAGTTTGGGCTCATATTACAACTTGTTAGAAAGTGGGAAGATCATCCCACAAAAGTTTTTTGTACCACTTTTCTTTGCATTGGAACAGGAACGGGTTAGGACTCACACTTGGATGAGAATTGCTAAATCCAAGGGAGTTGCAGACATAGGCCACCTGGAAGAACAACTGAAAGAATTGAGAAGAGAGTTGGCAATGGTGAGACACACTGAAAGCAGTAAAAGAGCCTAGCTGCAGGAGGAAAATGCACTGCTGAAAAAGCAGTTACAGCAACAGCAAGCTCAAAAGGCAGACATGACACAAATTTCTGAAGAAAAACAACTACAGGAAGGTCCCCTAGCAGGACAGGAAATAGCACAGGAACAACAACCAAGGGAAGAGGCACAACCTGATATGGAAATATTGATAAAGCAGTAGCAAGAGAGGGAGTCTCAAGCAGCAGCTGAAATACTGATGCTGAAACAGAAGCTGCAGGAAAGAGAAGCCTAGATGGCCTGCATGGCTAGCTGGGCAATGGAAGCCTTACAATGAAGAAAACCAGCCAAATCTTATGTATTGTATCTTAAATACCAGTGGCTTCAGTTTCAAATCAAAACATTGGCCCAAAGGGGCACCATCCCTTTCCAACATTATGGTCAATTTATGCATCTGTGTGACACTAGTCTGGCTGAGGATAAGGCCAAATTAGTAGAGTTTTATTTACATAATATGGCACTCCATGATATGAACTTTATGGCAGAACCAGAAGACCCCTCAGCCCTAGTATATGCTCATCAACACCTTGCCAACAACCCTCAAGTTCTCCCAGATTATGTCGAAAGGCAAGCGCAAGCCATCGCCCATTTTGAGGACATGGAAAGATTATTTGGTGATGATTGTCTTCATGCTTGTATGAGGAGATGGAATACACTATCCTATAGCTTGAAGATCAGGGAGTATCACTCCCCAACCAGAATGAGAGAGGCTTTGGCAAGAGTGCCCCTTTATAAACAGTCAATGCAAAACCTGAAGGCCAACTGGATTGGCCTAAAGTTCAGTCCTCCACTACTCTTAGGACTACTGGAAGGGGTCAAGGAAGAAGAAGAACACAGGCAATGGGAGGAAGTAGAAAGAAAGGCAGGGTTTCATGACAGAGAAGAGGACATCACCTCAGAAGCATGGGATTTCAGGGAAGTAGTTAAGGCCATCAAGGATGAAGAGCTGGATTAGTTGCTCAGAGGATGAGCAACCCATTCAGTAGGGGGGTGATGATGAGCCCCATAAATGGGTAACTTTATGGGCTCATTTTGCCTATTATTCTCATTTAATCCACCATTCTCCATAGTTTTATGCATGCTTTTGAATATATTTATGTTAATTGAGTGAATGGGAATAGTCAGTTGATAAAAAATTCTAATACGTGCTTGTTGTATATTTTTGGACATTTTTGGACCAAGATCAGGCATTTATGAGCAGATTGGCAGCCACATATGAAGAAACAAGGCTGAGGATTTATTGGAGGGGTGTCTCATGCACTAAATGACCCCTTCCTCGAGTTCTCCACCATCAGCTCAGAGTTCAACAACCCACCAAAGATGATTTTAAGGGGTAGCCGAGCAGGTCTAGTGAAGTGGCTCATTAACTGCAGTTTTGGGCAGCCAAGCTCCTAAAGTTAAGGAGGACTGTTGGGAGTCCTCATTTTCATAATTAGGAAGGCTTCAAGCCTTAGTATTTTAGCCAATGAACAGTTTATTTTGGCACTTTAGTGCAGCCCTGTATTAGCACATTTTCGAGTTCTTCTTGCAGACAGTTTTGTGATGTAGCTATTATTTTTTGATCAATGAAGATGAATCCCACTTTGCACCAGCTCTGAGCTTTCTTAGGAGGCTGTAGCTCTTGGGGTTGGGCCCAACCCAAGTTCCCAGTACCTCCTTTGTGTACTTTTATGTGTTTTTCTTACATTCATAGAATAATTTATGTTATTTAGGTTAAAATGTTGCTTTGTTACTTAGGTTGTTTTTGATGATTAAGATAGTTGTTCATGCTTCAGGTTGATTTGATAGTTTGGTAACAGAAAATATCCACAAAAAGGCTATCAAGTAGTCCTTGATCTCATTTCTCCCTCCTTGGGACCATGAACTGAGACCAAGGCACACTTGCTGCCACAAAAACACTGTTTTTGCCTTCAAATGCAATTGCTAGTGTTAGATTTTAAGTTGGAAAAGTTGATATCAGTTGTGTTTTCATGTTTAGATCTATTCTTGCTCAATTTCCATAGCTTTCTTGCATGATTTTGTGTCTATAAACTTCTGTTCATTATGTTTCTGGCCTTTAGGTTAGATTAGGTCAAAATAGATAAATCTTTGTTTTTTTAGTGTTTGCTTGGATCAGTTTTGAATAGAAGTGTGCAGATCACCTGTAAGACACCCCAGCCTATCCTTCCTCCATCATACAACCTATTCCAGTCTCTTTCTCAAGGTTTTCTTCACTCATTTGCCACACTTTCCCAAACAACCCTAATTTCTACGTTTTTGTGCAAAATCGCTTCCTTCACCTTTGAACAACTCCAACCATCTTCTTCACTCTTGAGCTTCATCTACCAGATCCTAGACCCCTTAACATCTTTATCCATCCTTCATTCCCACTTCCCCACCGTTTTTCCACCATCAACCCTCTAAAAACCACTTTCGGCTTGTTCCTATAGAACTTCTTATAGAATTTCCTGTAGATCCCCTGCAACCTCCTGTAGAAGTTCACACGAGAAATTTTTCGAGATCTGAGCGTGGTGGAAATATCTAGAAGGATGCTAGGGAACCCTTAGGTCCTCTTCTCACCTTCCCAACCTCCTACAAATGCCCACTCCATTTCCTTTCGCTAATAAACCTCTGCACAGTAAAAAATAGTTAAAACACATGCATAATAATTCTACATAAAATTACTCAAAAATACAAAAAGATGATTTTTCCATATTTTCCTTTAGAAGTAGCTTAAACACATGCATTTTACCTTTTCAAGAGTCAATGGCATCCATTTCAGTAGCTTTCACCTCTTTTCTTGCACAAATAGGGTTAGTCGGTAAAACTAGGGTTTGCTAGGATTTGCATTTCCTTTCAGCTTTCATCTTCTTTCTGCAAGTAGACTAGTCTCTTTTGAGTTAGCTTTCATCCATCACAGTTAAAATCTTCTTCTAAGAACTCATAGAAGTTGGCTTAAGCTCCTAGCGAACTTGTGCCAGCTGATCAAGTGACAGCCTGCAGTAAGAGCTAGTACTTGTGCATATAGCACTGTCACTTCCAAATTTGTTACGAACTACCAGGTTGATAAAAGTAAAGTAGGGAGTCCCAGGAGTTGCAGCATAATTGCTGCAATACTGGAGCTCACTACCAAGATATCTCAGATGGATAGCTTGTTAACTTCTCAAGTAGGTGAAGGTATGTTTTTTCTAATATTTAATCATTAATTCCTTGAATGCTAAAAAATATGTATTTGAAAAATTTCCCATACAAAATTCCTTTCCTCATTTTCCAATAATAGAAAGCACCTTTAGTTTGAGGGAGAGGGGAGGGAATATTCATTACCATTGTTAATTCCATATTCCATAACCATGCATATTGTTGACCAACATGTTTCTTCCAACTGACTAGTGTTTCTCTTTTATTCAAAGATGAATATGTTTTGAAAAGATTTAAATAATGAGACATTGATATGTATATGAATGGGTATTCAATGTGAATGAATTTTCAAGTACTCTTTGTTGCAACAATAAGAATAATAAAAGAAAATTCTTATCACACAAGAACTAACACTTAAAATGCCTATGGTTTCCACATCAGAACCAACCACAAAAAATTGCCACTTAGATATCTTTAAGAAAAGGAAGACTCACAACAATAACAAACTCTTGAGAAAATAAATAATTGAAGAAAACTTTATAAGTCTTGGAGGTATCTCAAAGTCACAAAAATGACTTATTGAAAAATCATGTACACCTAAAGGCTATAGAAAAGAAGCTACAAAAAAATAAGATGATTTTAATCCATGACAATCAATGCAAAGTTGCATAAGGACATGCAACATCTTTAGTCGCGGGTAATGTTGGGTGTCAAAAATTTTATCCATTTCAACCTCTTTTATTTCATTTTCCTTTAGTATTTACCATAGTCTGTAGCTCCATAACCATGCACTAAGACCATCTTCATAATTAAATATGGGTTTAGACATTATTTTCCAATACATTTATTTTGGTATTTTGAGTGAATTTATGGTTAAATATTAGAATAATAGGATGTATTCACTTATATATAAAATTTGGATGAGTTTTGTGATGTGTGTAGGCATATTTGAAGATTCCAACATAGTCATATTTGGCCTCCATGTCTCAAATTCTAATTTCGTCTTCAAACTCTTGAAGATTTGTGGAAGATTTGAGATCATAGATCAATCATATGCCATGGAGAATAATCATGAAATTATTCATAAGTGTCTCGTATCAAAGCTATGAGATATTTGTCAGAGGATATGAGAGATTTGTGGATCTACATTTATGAATTAGTTAGCTTAGTTTTTGCATAAATAAGAGTGCCTTCTCCTCTCAAAAATGCATTAAGTTTGATAGTGATGTTCATGCTTCAACATTAAGTTTTGGAATGTTAAGGATTGGTTATGCTTATCCTTGATGCTATGAATACTATTGATTTTAATACAATCCTTTGATATGGTTGTGCTTTCATGATGAGATTTTGTGTTTAATCAATAACTTCATGAACATTCCACCTCTCATGCACTTCACAATGGCCACTTGATGAGTATGAGTGTATTTTAGTGTTACATTTACACAATATATATTAGTTTCTTTTATGTTTATTTTATGAAAATTTTATTTCAAGTCTTTTGATTAGATGCTTATTTTTCTATGCAATTTCTTTATGTTATTTTATGTTCATTTCATTTAAGTTGCTTAGTTTAATATTCATATATAATTCGATAGTTATGATTGGCTCTATTTAGTATGCACACATCAATAATCTCAATAGGCTTTAGGCATTTTAATTTCAAGTCATTTTATTTCAATAGATTACAAGTTCTTTCAAGTTAAATAGATTATAATTACTTTCAATATAAATAGATTAGAATTGCTTTCAAGTTCAATGGATTAGATTCATTTTCGAGTCCAATAGAATATGGTTTAACTTTATGTTTGATAGAATATAATTTCAAAAAACTTCCATAGTATAGAATTAGAATAGCTTTATTCTTTTAAGTTCTGAATTCGATCTTTGATAGATGTAGTCTTTGAGAAATAATGTGTTTGTGTGTGTGTTCATTTATATCTTTTCATTAATCAATTTTCTTTGCATTTTGCAATCACTTCCATAAGCTAATTTCCTTTTTTATTAAGATCTAATTGCCTAGAATTTATTGTACAAGTGTAGTTCACAATTATATGAACCTAGATTGACATTTAATGCAAGTAATTTAACTCACAATTAAATTACCCAACATAAACTCGAGTTTATGAAATTTAAGGAAATTTCACAATTAGCTCATACTTGCTTGTAAATAAATTGAAACCATAAACCAAATGCATAAAATAACTAATCCAAATTGTTTAGGAAAACATAATTGTTAAGATTCTGGAAATAGAGTAGCGCTAACACTACAATAGAGTTGCAACAACAACCCTAACTCAAATGATGTTGTAATTCCTTCACAAAATCAATTAGTGAGTGAATAAAGATAATATTAGCACCTGAGTTGCAGTAGTACACCTATAGTTCAAAGTCCAACAATCTAATCTATTGGAGTTGTAATAATTATTAATTTATTGGAGTTGCAACAATTAAAAATTTAGAGTTGAAACAATACGAACAACAGAGTAAATATAGAAATAAGTAGAAACATAACTTATAAGCATAGCTACATTATGGATACAAAAAACACATAAATAAGGAGGGGGAGTTACCTCCTTAGATGAGACACTTGTTAGGAAACAACAAAATGTGAATGATCAGTAGATCATTGCTCGAGCTAGAGTGGCAAGGAAATTTAATTATAGAAATAAAATATTCAGTTTTGATTACAAGCTATGAGCTTCAAGCTTAGAGGCTCCCCCAACTCAAGGAGAGAACGAGGGTTTTTATAGAAAGTATATTATATATTACTAAAACAAACAAGTAGATGGACAACCATGAAAGTCATGATCTTCATCTTGTTGCATCAATTTATTTAGAGAATAGTAAAAATAGGCATCAACTAACTCAATTCAACTATGCAATAGGTGGTGGATGAGTTGACTCCTTTTTTAGTAGGTTGATAGTTGGTTTCCATTGATGTCAAGTCCAAGTCATTAATGTCAAGTGTCGAGTTCAGGGGGAGCCTAGTAAGTGTGTCATCATGGCTGTGTTAATGTGTGTTGTTGACTAGTTTTAGATCAAGAATGAAGGTTGTATATTTGAAGGAAATTCTTCTTTAGTTGCTCAAATCAAATGAGAAATCTAAGTGATTGTTTCGATAGTCCTCTTAGATATCTTTCCAACAATATATGGTACTTGGTAGAACTCCTAACAAATAAGGAGTTATCACACTTTGAGGTTTTGGTAGGGTTCCAAGATTCATGGTTTCAATGTGGGCCCTTCCTCACTAGACCTATGCCAAACTATAAAACAAAGTTGAGGAAGATCGATGGGCAACAGGTTGTAGAGTGGTAATTTTTTGGTCCCATCCCTTGATAATATGAGCTAGGCTAAAGTTCTTAGGCACTTTTCAAACCATCAGGTTCTGCCAATGCGCAAACAATAGTGAGGCCACAAGAAACAAGCAATAGGTGATAGGGCATAATTCCCTTATTATAGCCTTTGGTCACAGGGTGCTCAATTGAAGAACTAAGGTGCTTATTGACCCATTGGGTGAAAACTAAATTGTTCTCATGAGTGATGAGCAATGATTGACACATGTGGAAGGATAAGTGGCAACTCCACATAAGGGCTAGGTATCAAAAAAAGTGGAAGGAGAATGATGTGGCTCAGCAAGGAGATTACACATGGTAATAACATGTATTAAATGACACATGGTCATACGAAATGGTGACACAAGTCATTTTATTTTATGTTTTTTGGTGGCCAAGTGGGTTAATGTCAGGTGATATGTGGAACCACCCTAGAAGATTACATGCGGCATGATAATGGCAACATGATATGTCAACATATAAAGGTAATATGAGACAAGTGATATGGCAAGGCACATGGAAGAAGCATAGGTGGTGAGTCTTAATTGGTTTTAGCATTTTATGTGGTAGATGACATGGACATAATGAGTCCTGTATCAGGATACCGGGGAACCATGCACTCAAGATACAAGTTCTTTTGTAAAATCCAAATTTGACACCTGATATGATGTGGCAAGTGTTGTTAGGAAAAATTGACTCGGGGTTTGAGTTAAGGTTGACCTAGATAAATATTAGTGGTTTTGGGCACATGGTATAGTGTACCCATGGTATTATGGTCTGTGGTATTGCATGTAATGGAGCCTATAAAAGGATGGGAATACTTCATTGTAATGTAGGCCTGGAGGTGAGTGGTGAAGTCTCACTTGGCCGGATTGGCCAGAGTTTTGGCCAATGCTAATGAGATCTCATTGGGTTGGGTTTTTCCTGGATAAATATTATGTTTATAATATTTATGTGTATTGTTTCTGGTTATTTTAGTAGTCCTCTCTGTAAATCGTAGTAAATCTCAGTAATAATTTATCTCTTTGCTGTAAATTTCTTAAAAACTAGTATCAGAGGTAAGTTGGCTTCAGAAGGAAGTTTTTTGTTGCCAAGGGTTTGTATTGGCCAGGTAGATAGAGAGATAATTAAGTTTCTCTTGCAGATATGGATCAAAAGCCATAGATTGTGAAGCAAAGCTACACACTATTGGGTCATGAGAGATTCAGTGGATGATGAGGATATGTGCACGCGGATTAATTAATTAATGAACCATGTACCTGAAAAGAATTCCTAGATAACTGGCGGTTACAACGGCTGGTGACCCATGTAATTCAGTAGATGGGTTCTTTTTATATGGACATTCATGTCATATGTACAAAGACAAAAACAGGGGTATATATATATATGAAATTTTTAATATGCATGTAAATGGGGCTGTAAGACCTGGTAAGGCATGCGTACCCCTGAGTAATTACTGGTAAAGTCTAGGTTAGACCTAGGTAATAGGTGGATGTCGATTTAACAAATCCTGGGTAAAAAAAATTGAAGGGAGTAAGGGCTAGAGTGAGCGAGATTGTCTCACTTAGCAGGTTTTGGCTGGATTTAGTCAAGGAACCCCAAGTCAAGTTTAAGGGGGGAATTGTTAGGTAAAATTGACTCGGGGTTTGAGTCAAGGTTGACCTAGTTAAATAGTAGTGGTTTTGGGCACATGGTATAGTGTACTCATGGTATTATGGTCTGTGCTATTGCATGTAATGGAGCCTATAAAAAGCTGGGAATACTTCATTGTAATGGAGGCCTGGAGGTGAGTGGTGAAGGCTCACTTTTCTGGATTGGCCAGGGTTTTGGCCAATTCTAATGAGATCTCATTGGGTTGGGTTTTTCCCTGGATTTTTGGTTTTCCTAGATAAATATTATGTGTATAATATTTATGTATATTTTTGCTAGTTATTGTATTATTCCTCTATGTAAATCTCGGTAAATATCAGTAATAATTTATCTTTTTGCCATAAATTTCTTAAAAACAGGTGTTAGAGATAAGTTGGCTTCAGAAGGACATTTTTTGTTGCCAAGGGTTTGTATTGGCCTGGTAGATAGAGAGAAAATTAAGCTTTTCTTGTAGATCTAGATCAAAAGCCATAGATTGTGAAGCAAAGCTGCACACTATTGGGTCATGAGAGATTCAATGGATGAGGAGGATATGTGCATGCGGATTGGTTAATTGATGAATCATGTACCTGAAAATAACACCTAGATAACTAGCAGTTATAGCGGCTGGTGACCCATGCAATTCGGTAGATTGGTTCTTTTTATATGGACATTGATGTCATATGTACAAGGACAAAAACAAGGGTGTATATATATATATATATATATATATATATATATATATATATATATATATATATATATAGTATAATGGAGTGAAATTTTTAATTTGCATGTAAATGGGCATACTGCTGTAAGACCTGGTAAGGCATGCGTACCCCTCAGTAAGTACTGGTAAAGTCCGGGTTAGACCTAGGTAATAGGGGGATGTTGGGTTAACAAATCTTAGGTAAAACAATTTGAAGGGGGTAAGGGCTAGAGTGAGCAAGATTGTCTCACTTAGTAGCTTTTGGTTGGATTTAGTCAAGGAACACAAAGTCAAGTTTAAGGGAGGAATTGTTAGGTAAAATTGACTCCGGATTTTAGTCAAGGTTGACCTAGTTAAATAGTAGTGGTTCTGGGCACATGGTATAGTGTACCCATGGTATTATGGTCCATGCTATTGCATGTAATGGAGCCTATAAAAGGTTAGGAATACTTCATTGTAATGTAGGCCTAGAGATGAGTGGTGAAGGCTCACTTGGCCAGATTGGCCAGGGGTTTGGCCAATGCTAGTGAGATCTCATTAGGTTTGGTTTTTCTCCGGAGTTGGGGTTTTCCTGGATAAATATTATGTGTATAATATTTATGTGTATTTTTGATGGTTATTTTATTATTCTTCTCTGTAAATCTCAGTAATAATTTATCTCTTTGCCGTAAATTTCTTAATAGGTGTGACGAAGTAGTAATGAGGTGGCAGAAATACCACATGCCAGTTAGTGGTTGGATGATGAAGACAACATGTAGCAAGTTCAAACATTGCCTATCAGGCCATCAGGGCCTTAGAGAATCAGATTAATTGATCCCAATGGCAAGCAGTGACTAGTACAGAAAGGTCACAACCCTCAGTAGTAGACACTATATGAGTAAGCGCCAAAGGTCCTATAGGCATATTGACCATCAGGGTATCAAATAAATAATGATGTAAACATAATTCCAATGTGTGGGGAAGCAGTGGGCCAATGGAGAAGTGGTTTTTAGTCATATCATTTGGTTTCATACAATTAAATGTAAGCCCCAAAGAGACAAGGAACCAAATCCTATCTAAGTCATCTAGACCATGATGAGTAATATAAAAAAATGGTAGAGTGTGATTAGTCTGTTAGGCTAACTCAGGATCACGAGAATGTGGCACAATGATGCCAGACTATGACATAATAACTCTAGCATTGATTTCCCTCAAACAACTAAGTGTACAATTTTGAGGTTGTGGCCCTATGGGAAAATTTGCATAGCCCTCAAGGGCATCAACTTCAACATCTATCAAACAAAGTTTAGTGAGTTATTGTTTGACACTGTAATTCCCTTGGTTTTAGTTCGACCTTGATTTGAATTGTGAAATGAAGTTCAAGTATAAATATGTCAATTGAATCAATGGATTGGTGTGAAGTGTGGTGCATTTTTTAAGTAGACTTGCAAATAAAAATGATGATATCTTAGGCGAGGAATGTTCGATGGTATGTAGAGATCCGAATCAGTGTGAAGGGTGTGAAATCTAATGTGTGAATGGCGCAGAGATGTAACTAATTAAGAAATCACAAAAATGAGAAGCAAAGTCTATATTTATATTTGTGTTATGCGTTTTGGGGATTGCAGGGCAGAGTCTAAGCTTATTCAAAAGGTGGTTGATTTCTTGCTATAGGAAATCAATCCTGATTTTATTTTAAGGGTGACTAATATATTGGTACAAGGATCCAAGTGTTTGTTTGTATGATTTGAAAGGATAAATTTATTTGTTGTCTGTTGATTATTTGTTTGAAGGGTTTATTTACTTAAAGACCATATAAAATTGAAGGCTACTTATGAAGCCAGGTATGCTGTAATTTTTTAGCAATGAAGATTGTTGGAGTTGTGAGTAAAAAATTCATTTGTACCGAAGTATGAGTAATGAAGTTTTGTTGAGTATGATGTATGGTGTTTGGTCTACAGTTGTTTTGAATTGGTAGAAGATACAAAATTATGATTTGAATTCAATGTTTATATATCTAGGGTAAAAATGTTATGAAAGGGAGGTCTACTAAGATTTCATGGTTAGTGCCTCCAATAGGATGGTTTTGCAAATTAATTGAGGAGGTTGGTGCTTCCTTCAAGTTGCATCCTGTAAATTTTCAAGCATTTGGTGCTTCCTTTAGGTTGGAGCGTGTAAATATCAACAAGTTGGTGCTTGCATATTTATGAGGTTGGTGCCTCAATAAGCTGGTAGCCTAAAGTAGGTTGGTACCTAAAAATTGATTAAAAGGTTATCAATGTCTCTTTTTGGTTGGTGTTAATAATTTTTTTAATCAAATATTAAAGAAGAAGATATTTTTGGTTTTCTTCCATAAGGGTTTCCTCGTATATCTGGTGTCCTTGTGTATTCATGTGAGGATTGATTCTATTGATGCATTTTTATGATTTTATCTATGATGAATTATTTAATTTGGTTAAATTGGCCATTACACTTATTTACCCCTCCCCCCCTGCTCAGCGAAATCATAATTCTAACAATTGGTATCAAAGCGGGCCCCTTCAGATTCAGTTTAATGACTAGAAGGTGGATTCAAGGAATTGTGGCTACTAGAAGGAAGAATAAGAAGGGGAAATCTCAAAGGAGGATAGATCATGTCAAATCCTATGATTGTACAAACCATATATCAGATGTGGAAGCTAATCAAAAAAGAGAAATCAAATGCAATACAATATATCTCAAAAAGAAGATCACAAGGAACCATGGATGACCAGGATTGGCTTGCACTAGATGGAGTACCATTCTTGAATAGATCAAATTATGCAACGTGGAAGGTAATAATGGAGATTCATGTAATGGCTCTTGACTTGGATGTATGGTTGGTTATAGAAGATTGGAAGGAAAAAAACCATAATACAAAATAAAAAAAGGTTATTTCGAATGGACTATCAAGTTCAAGCTCTGATAAAGTGAGACATTATAAGACTTCAAAAGAAATGATAAATAATTTGAAATTTATATATGAAAAATGAAATTGAAAGTAACTAGTGAGGATTTCATACCATGGTTGCTCAAGTAATGAATCAGATCATGAAGAAGATGTTGGAAATAATACTGAGAGGGGGGGTGAATCAGTATTATCAAGTTCTTTTAATAAATCTTCCTTATTTATACTTTGAATTATTTTTGCATGTTAGTACCATAAAATAATGAGAATGAACAAGAAAAACAGATAGTCACACCAAAGAACACCAGATATAAGGTGGAAACCCAATGTGGGTGAAAACCACCTGCTGCAATATGTCTCTATCTTCTTTCAAATTTAGAAACTCCTTTTACAATGGTTTTGTACTGGTGCAGTCCTTTACCAGTACGCAGGCTGCAACCTGCAGAGAGCTACAACTCTCTCTCGTTTTCCAGTCTCTCCTGGAAGGGAGCTACAACCCCCTACTTCTTTTCTTTCAAGGACCACTTTTCATAAATTTTCAAACTGGATCCATGAACATCAAATGATCATCAAGTACATGTAAATCACACAGTCAACTGCAGTAACCAGATCAACAATAACAGTAAACTAAACCCAGAACACCTTATCAACAGAAAAATTCAGCCAACAAAAAGTCTTAAGACAGATCCGTAGTTTTTCTTTATCTGGCCTGCGTAGCCCCACACTTCACCTTCTGCTCCCCTGCGTATACGCGCAGAGAGCCTTCTGCTGCACTGCATATCTACGCACCTGCACCTTCTGTCGCGCCGCGTACATATACTGTAGCTCCACACTTGCGGCTTCTATCGCGCCACGTATCTCTACTGTAGCTTCGCACCTGCGGCTTCTGTCGCGCTGCGTATCTACGCACCTGCGGCTTCTGTAGCGCCGCGTACTTTCACTGTGCCTCCGCACCTGATCCTCTATTGCGCTGCGTACCCACGCACTGCGCCTTCTTCTGCTGTGCGTACCCACGCACTGCGCCTTCTTCTGCTGTGCGTACCCCCGCACTTGCACAGTTAATTACCTGCGAACCTCTGATTAGGGCCAAATTGGCAGTCCACCAGTGTGCCACAGATAGTCAGATGCCCAGATTTGATCATGCGCCCGAGAGATCACACTTCATAGATTCACTTTCAACTTCACTTTTATATAGATCAAGCTTTTAAACCGATAACCCAATATTTCAGATCTTAAGATATTCAATTCTCAAAAGATATCTTAGCCAAGTGATCTCCTTCCCTATTTATAGTCAAGCCCTTATTCACACCATGGGACAAAACCATCAATAACCAATACAAGGGATCCAAACCGGGGCTAAATTAGATCCTATACCACGGGCCAAAACCATAGAATCAAGAACGGCGGGCTAAATACCATGGGCCAAACATAAGAAACCCCACGTGAGTGCGCTTCTCTGCCTTGAAGTGAGTGAACTGGGGTCCGCACCTCATGAATGGGTAACCTGCGGGTATGTACGCACTTTATCTATGATATTCCTGCGGGTCCGCAACTTTTGTACGGTGTACCTACATACCTCTTATTTTCCAACATATTTTGAGAGCTTGAACAAAGAATTGCCACTTAAGAGAGTTGCCATCAAGTACAACACCTGTAACATAGAGCCATACCAGAATCATAATGCCAACAATCTCCCCCTTTGGACTTGATGGCAAGCTCAAGATCTTCAACGTCATTCTCCCCCTTTGACATCAAGGGCAAAGGGTTATGCTCCCCCTAAGAACATGCTCCCCCTGACTATAAACCAGATCTGCAAAGAAGAACCATAATCCACCAAACACCATAAATGACCATGAAAGAGACAGAGACATATTGCAGCGATATTCAGACCAACATCCATGATCTCCTTCTTCCATAATGCCAACAATGCATTATATGCTCCCCCTGAACCTATGCCATTCGATCTTCGACCAATCCGCAACCCAGCACATGTACGCATATACCCCAGATGAACCTTGCTTATAACCAACCATCAGAAGAGATTCAACAACAAGATGATGCATCAACAACCCCCAGCTTTTGCCTGAGGTTTTCAAAGGTCTCCCTGGGCAATGGTTTGGTGAGTATATCAGCAACTTGTTCCTTAGAAGGAACATACTCCAACTTGACCTTTTGTTCAAGTACTTGTTCCCGGAGAAAATGATACTTGATTGGTATGTGCTTGGTCTTTGAATGCATGACTGGGTTCTTTAAAATGCTGATTGCACTTGTATTATCACATAAGATAGAGATGGGTGGTATACAAGTGATTTGAAAATCCTGCAAGGTCTGCATCATCCAAAGGAGTTGAGTGCAGCAAGATGCAGCAGCAACATATTCCGCTTCAGCTGTAGACAAGGCAATCGAACTCTGTTTCTTGCTGAACCAAGATACCAGTCTGGAACCCATAAAGAATGCACCACCACTTGTGCTCTTCCTGTCATCCACGCTTCCGGCCCAATCTGCATCTGTATAAGCATGAAGTGTGAGATCTGTATCTCTAGGATACCGTAAGCCATAGTTTTGAGTTCCTTGAAGATATTTGAAGATTCTCTTTACTACCTGAAGATGAGTTTCTTTTGGATTTGCCTGAAATCTTCCAACTATTCCTACTGCATGCATTATGTCTGGTCGGGTACATGTCAAATAAAGTAGACTTCCAATCATAGATCTGTAGGTTGGTTGATGCACTGCTGCTGATTCATCATTTGCACTGAGGCTACATCCTGTGACCATGGGTGTACATACTAGTTTTGCATCTTCCATGCCATATTTCTTCAAAATCTGCTTGAGATACTTGGTTTGAGACAAAAAGATCCCTCCTCCTTTTTGTTGGATTTGCAAACCAAGAAAATATGTCAGTTCTCCCAGCAAGGACATTTCGAATTCTTTCTGCATTACCAAGGCAAAGCTTTGACTCGTAGCTTCTTCATTGCTGCCAAAGATAATGTCATCTACATACACAACAAGTATTAGCAATTTGTCGTTTTCAACTTTTATATAAAGATTGCTATCTGCTGATCCTTTTGAAAAACCTTGTTGATGAAGATATTTGTCCAAACGATAGTACCAAGCCCTTGGAGCTTGTTTGAGACCATAGAGAGCCTTTTTCAATCTGCATACAAGATTTGGATCATTTCCAAGAATGAAACCATCTGGCTGCTCAATGTATACTTCTTCTTCCAAGTCTCCATTCAGAAAGGTTGATTTCACGTCCATTTGAAATACTTTGAAGTTTTGAAAGCTTGAGAGAGCAAGGAACATTCGAATGGCCTCAAGTCTTGAAACAGGAGCAAAAGTTTCTTCAAAATCTATTCCTTCTTGTTGCGCATACCCTTTACAAACAAGTCTGGCCTTGTTTCTAATTACTTCTCCATTTTCATTCAATTTATTTTTGAAGACCCATTTTTTCCCTATAACATTCTTATCCTTTGGTCTAGGAACCAACTCCCAAGTGTTGTTCTTTTCGATCTGCTCAAGTTCTTCATCCATTGCTTTGACCCAACATTCATCTTTGCATGCCTCTTTCACATTTTGTGGTTCAGTGGAAGAGAGTAATGCCAAATAGCTTGAAGCTTCTGCAATTGTTCTTCTTGTTTGTACACTTGCTTCTTTCTGCCCCAAAATCTGAGATTCTGGATGATTCTTCTGAACATATCTGGATGGAGTCTTCTCTTCTATCCTTATCTGCTCCTCTGGTTCTTCTTGAGGTTCTTCTTCTTCATCATTCTGTCTTTGAGGGTAGTCTTCATCTTCTCCGATATCTTCATGATTTACTTGCCTAGGAATGTATCCCTTCTCATCAACCACTACATCAATGCTGTCAACGATTCTTCCAAGTCTTTTATTGTATCACTTGTATGCTTTGCTGTGTGGAGAATAACCAAGAAGAATGCCTTCATCTGCTCTAGGTTCAAGTTTGCCAAGTTGCTCATCAGTATTCTTAATATAGCATTTGCTCCCAAAGATTTTGAAGTGTTTTACTGAAGGAGTCTCACCATACCAGAGCTCATGAGGGGTTTGAGTGTTGTTCACCTGGACATTTGTTTTGTTGAGAATAACAACCGCAGCATATGCAGCATCACCCCAGAAAGTTGCGGGAGTTCCAGACTCATCAAGCATAGCCCGAGCCATTTGTTGGACTGTTCTGTTCATTTTTTCCACCACTCCATTTTGCTGAGGAGTTCTAGCTGTAGAGAATTCTCTTCTTATCCCATGTTCTTCACAGAAATCGAAAAATTCATTTGAGGTAAACTCCCCACCTCTGTCGGATCTGAGGCACTTAATTTTGTATCTTGACTCATTTTCAACCAAGGCTTTAAAGGATTTGAATTTTTTGAATGCTTCATCTTTGTGCTTCATAAGTCCTAACCAGACAAACCTGGAGAAATCGTCAATGAATAATATCAAGTATTCTTCTCCTCGAGGTGTCCTTTTCCTGAATGGACCACATACATCTGTATGTACTAGCTCAAGAGGCATGCTAGCTGATCCTTCCTTCTCCAGAAAGTTAGTTCTGGTTTTCTTTCCAAACTGACATGATTTGCATATGGTGTTGTCTGGAATTTTGATATCTAGAAGACCGCGAACTGCCTGATATTTGCATGCTTTCCTTATTTGTGAAAAGCTTAGATGCCCCAACCTCCGGTGCCATAACCAGTGTTCATCATCCTTGCTTAGATAGCATTGTTGTTGTCCTTCTTCAAATATGTATAGATTATTTGGAGTTCTTTCACCTTTGATCACTGTTTTACCTGTATCAAGATCACGAACAAGACATCCATTTGATCTAAATATCACCTCGGTTCCTTGATCACACATCTGGCTGACACTCAGAAGATTATGCTTCAATCCATCAACATACAAAACATTTCCAGCTTTGACTTTTTCTTTTAACTGAGCAGTGCCTTTTCCTTTTATAGCTGCAGGAGTATCATTTCCAAAAGAAACTTTCTTTCCCTTTTCTAAAGCAGAATATGATTCAAGTTTTTCTTTATCACCTATCATATGCTTCGAACATCCACTGTCAATGTACCATAGATTTTCTTGTCACTCTGCATAAAATGCTATCCCACATCTTTCTGTTTGTGGTTCCTTTATTCTCCATGTTTTGGTGCTTGAGGCTTGTTCCTTTGTCTGCTGAAACCTGCTCCTGCATTCAGAATCTTCATGACCAAAGTTATTGCAAATAGAACATTCAACTTCATTTTCAAGAGCCGAAAAGTTGTTATAGGTCCTTTTTGTAATCCCGGTCATACTTCTTTGTTTTTGAGCTTCTCTAGTCATGATTGTTTTATATGCAACACATTGAGCTGCTTTGTGACCAAAGTTATGGCAAGAGAAACATTGTCCATTGAAGAAACTTCTGCGGTTATCAAATCTACTGGCCAAATGATTGTAATTTCTATTGTCATCCATTCTTGAACTAAATTGAGAAGATTTTATCTGTGGCTGGTTGTAGCTTTTGTTCACCCTTAAGACGGATTGCCCCTGATAGTCTTTGTTTGCAATTCGTCCCTGCTTTACCTGGTGATCTCCAATGTGCTTTTGCTCATTCCTTCTTGCTGCATCAAGATAACTTCTTGAGGTGGATGCTTGAGAAGTTTCTCCATTATACCCCAGACCTGTCTTGTTTAGAGGAGAACGTTGTACATTGATGATCTCATCCAAAGTTTCAGATCCTTTGACAAACTTAAGATTAATAGCCTTTTTTTTCTCAATCTCTTTTCTAAGACCAACAATTTCACCTTCTAACTTTTCAAGATATTTTTCTTTTTCATCAATTTGAAATTGTAGAGTATCAATGATCATGTTCTTTTCTTCTATACATGTCTTGAGTCTAGAAATTTCTTCATGAAAGCTATCCACATCTATAGCATCCATGTAATCATCATCTTCAAATGCCATTAAACGTTTATAGTCATTACCTCGTTCATCTTCATCACTATTTGATAGACCATCACTATAGTAGCTTTTCTTATTTTCATTCTGTTTCTTGCTCCATCTAGCAGGTTCCTTTCCTTTGTCAATCTTATCCTTATGAGGACATTTCGCAGCATAATGACCTACTCTTCCACAAGCAAAACATTTAAAAGGTAACTTACCTCTGAACCTTCCAGTACCTCGCTGAAGATTTCTGACAAAATTTGATTCTTCTTCTTCTTCTTCTGGCACGTGACTTGCTTCATAGTAGTCTCCTTTGCCTGAAGCCTTGAAAGCAGCTTCTCTTCTGTCTGATGGACCTCCCTTTCTCATTTCATAAGCAGTTAGGATTCCGTGTAGCTGAGACATAGTAAGAGTTCGTAGATTTTCCTTTTCTTCTATTGCAGACACTTTAGATTCAAACTTGGGGGACAATGATCTTAGAACTTTTTCAACCACAACAGTCTCTTTTATTTCTTCACCCAAGTTTTTCATGCAATTAACAATCTCGTCTACCCGAAGGAAATAGTTAGCCACACTTTCATCATTATACATTATGATGTAGAAATTTCTCATTTCCCACCCCGATTTTTAGTTTCTCCTTATTTCTCCCATATAGTTAAATGCCCTTTCCCATAATCATACATTTAACAAGCTGGAAAAAAAATAAATTTGTTGAAAACACAAATTCTGGAAATTTTACAGAATGCTGGAAATTGCAAAAATAAAAATCAGCAGTAATAAACAACCATTAAAACACATTTAAACACTGAGATTTTTGGTCAATGTGACCCTGGAAAAACCCCCTACAACTCTTGGGGAAAACCAGTTTGAGAGCTCTTCTTTATTTCTGGAAAATGCCTTTTTATAGTGAGAGAAATGTTCAGCAAAAATCAACAAACAGACTTTTACAACTTATCTCAGCCTTGCTGATACTCCGTAGTTGTTGCTGATACACCGCTGCTGTTGTTGATACACCACTACTGTTACACTGCTTTCAGCTGCTGAAACTCCGCTTTGCTGAAACACCGCTTTCAACTGCTGAAACTCCGCTTTGCTGTAACACCGCTTTCAGCTGCTGAAACTCCGCTTTGCTGTAACACCGCTTTCAGCTGCTGAAACTCCGTTTTGCTGTTACACCGCTTTCAGCTGCTGAAACTTCGCTTTGCTGTTACACCACTTTCAGCTGTTGAAACTCCGCTTTGCTGAAACACCGCTTTCAGCTGTCCAGAAATCTCCCTTGCTCTCTTGCTCTCCTTCTCTCAATCTGCTCATGAAAGAATGAATGATATTTTCCTCCTTTTCCTCCCTTAACCCAACCCTAAGTGACTTTTGGGTGATTCCTAAATCCAATGGCTGAAATAGATTTAGATCAATGGCTGAGATTAAATGCTCATTTAAATCTCACTTTCTATTTTTTAATTCACCCCACTTTAATAAAGACCCACTTAGTCATTTATTTCCAAAGTCACTTTTCCTTTCTAATTTTTCATTGACTTTATAAAAGTCACTTTAAAATTGGACTTAGTAACTTTATCACTTAAAGTCACTTTCAAATTAGATTTAACTTTATAAAAAATTATAAAGTTACTTTAGGAGAAAAATTAAATTCTTTTGGACACTTTTCCCTAGGCCAAAGATCAAAGCCTTAGGGAACCACCTATCCTCCGGTACCAAATTTCAACACTCCCTCTTACCGAGGAAGGTGTTCCTCACCACACCCATCTTGTCTCTGAAGTAGACATGCTTGCCCCGTGGTAAGGCTTTGGTAAGAATATCTGCAACCTGCTCATCAGTGGAAATATACTCAAGCTTCACAGCTCCCTTCTGAACATAGTCTCTGATGAAATGATATCTGATCCCGATATGCTTTGACCTGTCATGAAATACTGGATTCTCCGTGAGTTTAATGCAACTCTGATTATCACAGTAAATCACTGAAGGTCTCAACGGCTGACCAAATAAGCCAAACAACATCTTGCGAAGCCAGATGGCCTCACAACTAGCTAGACTGGCTGCCATATACTCTGCTTCCGCTGAACTCAGTGCTACTGACTACTGCTTCCGGCTGAACCATGACACTATTGCTGAACCCAACCCAAAACAGCACCCTGAAGTGCTCTTCCTATCAGAAGCACAACCTGCCCAATCAGAATCAGTGTATCCTGCCAATCTCACTCCATCGCCCTGCCTGTAGTCCAGACCATAATCCACCGTCCCCTGCAAGTACCGCAAAATGTGTTTTGCAGCCACCCAGTGAACCTTCCTAGGCTCACACATAAGCTGACTCATCGTGTTGACTGCAAAACAGATATCTGGTCTAGTGTTGACCAAATACATCAAGGAACCAATCAGCTGCCTGTACAATGTGGGATCCACCAACTCGAAATCTAAAGCATGAAGCTTCTTCCAGTTGGTGATCATCGGTGTTGACATGGGTCTACAATCCTCCATGTGGAATCTGCTAAGGATGTCCACAATATACTTCCCCTGCCCCAGGAAGAAATGCCCCTCCTCCTGCCACACCTCCAAACCCAAAAAGTAATGCATCAAGCCGATGTCCTTCATCTCAAACTCCGCCGCAAGATCTCTCTTGCAGTGCTCTATGAGTCTCTTTGCACCTATAATGACCAAGTCATCCACATACAGCACCAGAATGAGAGGCTCCTCACCAATCACAATAAAGTAAAGGTTCGGATCTGCCTCACTCTTTATGAAACCCATCCCCTGCAAATATGTATCTATCCTGGAGTACCAAGCTCTGGGAGCTTGCTTCAGGCCATAAAGGGCCTTCTTCAGTCTGCACACATGGGACTCCTTCCCATGCACCTCAAAGCCCTGTGGCTGCTCAATGTACACCTCCTCCTGTATGAAGCCATTGAGAAATGCGGTCTTCACATCCATCTGGTGGATCTTCCAACCCATCTCTGCTGCTATCGATATAATGGAGCGTATCGAAGTATATCGAACCACGGGAGCGAAGGTCTCCACATAATCAACTCCCTCTACCTGGGAGAACCCTCTAGCCACAAACCTTGCTTTGAATTTCTCAATGCTACCATCAGCAGCATGCTTTACCTTGTAAAGCCATCTGGAAGTAACCACAGATTTTCCCTCAGGCCTCGGCACCACCTCCCAAACATCATTCTTCATGATAGAAGAATACTCCCTTGCATGGCCTCTCTCCAGACCTGCTGGCTAGCTGCCTCCTCATAGCTAGAAGGCTCAGAGTCAAGGATGCTGGTAACCATCGCCATATAACTACAAAACCTCTCAGGTGGTCTAATCTCTCTGACCGGCCTCTTCGGCTCAGCAACAGATGTGGCATCTCTCAAGGTGTCCTGAAGACACTTGGGCTTCCTCTTCCCTGAGCATGCTTCTCCCATAGGAGAATGAAACTCCTCCTCCTCATCACCATCAGTAGCCTGAACTCCTGACTGTCTGTCTGCTGTCCTCCTGCCTGCACCTGAACCTGTAGAAGCTGAGGTACCGTGTGAACTGTCCATCAGTGGACTCCCTAGTGAACTGCTCTGCATGCTACCCGGAGCACCACCCCTCTGTCTCGGTGAGACACTGCTCATTGATGGACCTGACATCCTCATAGATGTAACTCCGGATCCTCCTGATCCCTGCCCACTGGATCCCTACGACTAACTCAACTGCTGCTGAGGGTCTGGCTGATCCAGATACTCTAACTCCCATGACCTCCTAAAGGCCCTGTCCTCCTCGAACTTCACATCCCGTCTGACAACAACTCTACTCTGTGCAGGAATGTAAATCCGAAAGGCCTTTGAGGTCTCACTGTAGCCCACAAAGATACCCTTCTCTGCGGTGGGCTCTAGTTTGGTCCTCTTCTCCTTCGGTATATAGGAGTATGTAATGCATCCAAAGATATGAAGATGACCAAGATCAGGCTTCTTCCCAGAGAAAGCCTCCTCCGGAGTCATGTGCCCAAAGGCACGATGCAGACTCCTGTTCTGCAAGTAAACAGCTGTGTTGCAGGCCTCTGCCCACAAGAACAATGGCAACCCCTGATCATGTAACATGGCTTTGGCAGCCCCTATGATGGATCTGTTCTTCCTCTCCGCAACCCCGTTCTGCTGGGGGTTGTAAGGAACAGTGAACTCCCTCCTAATGCTTGCCTCCGCACAATAGTCAACAAACTCTCCAAGGGTGTACTCTCCTCCATTGTCCGACCTCAGGGACTTGATATTTCGACCTGTCTGAGTCTCCACAAGAGCTTTGAACTCCTGAAATCGCTTGAAGACCTCACTCTTGGTCTTCAAGAAATAAATCCAGGTCCTCCTAAAGTGATCATCAATGAATAAAACATAGTACTCATATCCACTCAAGGAAACATGAGACATCCGACCGCTCACATCGGAATGAATCAAATCAAGTATCCCCGTCGCTCTGCTGTCACTGCTGGGAAAAGGGGATTTAGCAAACTTGCCCATAGCACAACCTCTGCAAGTATCAAAGTGATCAGTACTGAAATCTGGCACACCTGTAGTGATCTCCCGCAATGTCCTCAAGGCTCCATGATACATATGTCCCATCCTGCGGTGCCAACTCTCACATAGCTCAGAACTGCTAGCTCTGCTGTCGGTACTACTGCTCAATGCTAAAAGGGGCTGGAATGCAAACTTGTACACCTTTGCATGGCGTACACCTATCACTCTAGCTGAATCAGCTGGAGTGCCCCTGGGATACATCAACACCTGTCCTCCCCTGAACAGTACCTCATATCCTCTGTCCTCCAAAGCTGAGACAGATATGAGGTTCTTCCTCATCCCTGGCACATAAAGAACCTCTGACACCTTCAAGGGAGGTTTGGACTCCCTCTGAAATGTCACTGTCCCCACCCCGACTGCTCTAACAACTCTGTCATCACCGAGTACTACCTCAATATCAGTGCCACTCTCTGAAAGCTCTGAGAAGTACTCCCGAACTCCTGTCATGTGACGTGAAGCCCCACTGTCCACATACCAGATACCTGAAGATGCTCCACTAATCGAGGGAAAGGCATGCTCCCTCTGAACCTGTGTGGCAGGTGATCCTGCACTAGAGGACTCACACGTAGTGAACGCAAACTCCCGGTCAAACCGACCTGCAAAGTCCTCAATCTCTGCTGAAGCTGCCATGTCTTGGTTCTTTCCCTTCTTCTTCTTCTTCTCCAGACACACAACTGCATAGTGTCCCATCTTCTGATAATTCCAACACTTCACCTTGGAATAGTCCTTCTGTGTGTTCCCCTGTTTACCTTTACCTTTGCCTTTGCCCCCACCACCGCTTGTGGAAGCCTGCTTCTTCCCTTTGTCTTTCTTGCCTCCTGCCACCAGTGCTACGTCCTCATCCTGCTCAACTGGCTTGGCTGCCCCAAGCTGTCCTTTCCTGATCTCTGTCTGAATGCAATCATCCCAAAACCTCTCCCATGTGGGAAGGGTCTCACGTGCACAAACCCCATCAGCAAAGTTCAACCATGAACGGGGGAGGCCATTCACTGCAATCCGCACCAACTCAGTGGGTGGAATGGCCTCTCCAATCGCTGCCAACTCATCTCTCACATTGGTAATCTTTGTGAAATATCCAACTGCACTATCATTACCCATCTTAATGTTCTTCAGCTTCTCCTTCAGGACCATCTTCCGGTTCTCATTGGTACTCTGGTAGAGATTGGACAATGCTGTCCACATCTCATGGGCATTGCTCTTTCCTCTCACATGAGGAATGAAATGGTCTTTGATTCCGTCTAGAATCAACCTCTTACCCTTGTTGTTCTTTCTATTATAAGCTGTCAACTCAGTAGCATCAGTAGGCACAACAACAGGGTGCTGTGCTGTATGCACCATGATATCCCAGACTTCTGCCTCCTCAAAGATACTCTGCATTCTCTCCTTCCAAACGTTGTAATTTGTATGCCCATCCAACCTATCCTCCACCCTCAATCCCAATGACATCCTGCTGTCCTAAAATTGAAAAATAGCACTGCTGTGGTAAAGATAAAACTGTTGTTTATAAAAAATCAGCTTGCTGGATTTTTCTGAGTGAAAAATCAGCAGCTGTAATTTTTTCTTTTGCTGTCCCAAACTGCCCTTCAGCACTCAAGCTCTGATACCATGTAGAAATTTCTCATTTCCCATCCCGGTTTTCAGTTTCTCTTTATTTCTCCCATATAGTTAAATGCCCTTTCCCATAACCATACATTTAACAAGCTGGAAAAAATTTTTTTTGCTGAAAACACAAATTCTGGAAATTTTACAGAATGCTGGAAATTGCAGAAATAAAAATCAGCAGTAATAAACAGCCATTAAAACACATTTAAACACTGAGATTTTTGGTCAATGTGACCTTGGGAAAACCCCCTACAACTCCTGGGGAAAACCAGTTTGAGAGCTCTTCTTTATTTCTGGAAAATGCCTTTTTACAGTGAGAGAAATGTTCAGCAAAAATCAACAAACAGACTTTTACAACTTATCTCAGCCTTGCTGATACTCCGCAGCTGTTGCTGATACACCGCTGCTGTTGTTGATACACCGCTGATGTTACACCGCTTTCAACTGCTGAAACTCCGCTTTCAGCTGCTGAAACTCTGCTTTGCTGTAACACCGCTTTCAGCTGCTGAAACTCCGCTTTGCTGTAACACCGCTTTCAGCTGCTGAAACTTCGCTTTGCTGTTACACCGCTTTCAGCTGCTGAAACTTCGCTTTGCTGTTACACCGCTTTCAGTTGCTGAAACTCCGCTTTGCTGAAACACCGCTTTCAGCTGTCCAGAAATCTCCCTTGCTCTCTTGCTCTCCTTCTCTCAATCTGCTCATGAAAGAATGAATGATCTTTTCCTCCTTTTCCTCCCTTAACCCAACCCTAAGTGACTTTTGGGTGATCCCTAAATCCAATGGCTGAAATAGATTTAGATCAATGGCTGAGATTAAATGCTCATTTAAATCTCACTTTCTATTTTTTAATTCACCCCACTTTAATAAAGACCCACTTAGTCATTTATTTCCAAAGTCACTTTTCCTTTTTAATTTTTCATTGAATTTATAAAAGTCACTTTAAAATTAGACTTAGTAACTTTATCACTTAAAGTCACTTTCAAATTAGATTTAACTTTATAAAAAATTATAAAGTTACTTTAGGAGAAAAATTAAATTCTTTTGGACACTTTTCCCTAGGCCAAAGATCAAAGCCTTAGGGAACCACCTGTCCTCCGGTACCAAATTTCAACATCTGAGATTCTCATACTGAATCCTGAGGGTTTGAAGTTTAGCACGCTTTACCTGTTCATCTCCTTCGTAGCTCAAGGCAATCTTGTCCCATATTTCTTTTGCGGATTTATATTGCATAACCTTCACGAATTGTGTTTGAGATAAGCATCCTAGTAGAGTATTGACTGCTTTATCATTTGTTTCATATTTCTTCTTTTCAGCCGAATCTGTAGGAGTAGCTGAAGGAAAAGTGTAGCCTGTATCTATGATATCCCAAACTTCTGTACTAAGAGATTGAAGATAGGCAGTAACTCTTACCTTCCAATAATTGAAGTTTGTCCCATCAAAAATTGGTGGCCTGATTGATGCTTCCCTCTCGTAGTTTCTCATGATGAGTGATCTTCCTTCAAGCGATCAAGCTTCTCTGAAGGACCTGCTCCGATACCAATTGTTGGAAATAATACTGAGAGGGGGGGTGAATCAGTATTATCAAGTTCTTTTAATAAATCTTCCTTATTTATACTTTGAATTATTTTTGCATGTCAGTACCATAAAATAATGAGCATGAACAAGAAAAACAGATAGTCACACCGAAGAACACCAGATATAAGGTGGAAACCCAATGTAGGTGAAAACCACCTGCTGCAATATGTCTCTATCTTCTTTCAAATTTAGAAACTCCTTTTACAATGGTTTTTTACTGGTGCAGTCCTTTACCAGTACGCAGCCTGCAACCTGCAGAGAGCTACAATTCTCTCTCGTTTTCCAGTCTCTTCTGGAAGGGAGCTACAACCCCCTACTTCTTTTCTTTCAAGGACCACTTTTCATAAATTTTCAAACTGGATCCATGAACATCAAATGATCATCAAGTACATGTAAATCACACAGTCAACTGCAGTAACTAGATCAACAATAACAGTAAACTAAACCCAGAACACCTTATCAACAAAAAAATTCAGCTAACAATAAGTCTTAAGACAGATCCGCGGTTTTTCTTTATCTGGCCTGCGTAGCCTCGCACTTCACCTTCTGCTCCCCTGCGTATACCCGCAGAGAGCCTTCTGCTGCACTGTGTATCTACGCACCTGCACCTTCTGTCGTGCCGCGTACATATACTATAGCTCCGCACCTGCGGCTTCTATCGCGTCGCGTACCTCTACTGTAGCTCCACACCTGCGGCTTCTGTCGCGCCGCATATCTACGCACCTACGGCTTCTGTAGCGCCGCGTACTTTCACTGTGCCTCCGCACCAGATCCTCTATTGCACTGCGTACCCACGCACTGCGCCTTCTTCTGCTGTACGTACCCACGCACTGTGCCTTCTTCTGCTGTGCGTACCCCCGCACTTGCACAGTTAATTACCTGCGAATCTCTGATTAGGGCCAAATTGGCAGTCCACCAGTGTGCCACAGATAGTCAAATGCCCAGATCTGATCATGCGCCCGAGAGATCACACTTCATAGATTCACTTTCAACTTCACTTTTATATAGATCAAGCTTTTAAACCGATAACCCAATATTTCAGATCTTAAGATATTCAATTCTCAAAAGATATCTTAGCCAAGTGATCTCCTTCCCTATTTATAGTCAAGCCCTTATTCACACCATGGGACAAAACCATCAATAACCAATACAAGGGATCCAAACCGGGGCTAAATTAGATCCTATACCACGGGCCAAAACCATAGAATCAAGAACGGCGGGCTAAATACCACGGGCCAAACATAAGAAACCCCACGTGAGCGTGCTTCTCTGCCTTGAAGTGAGTGAACTGGGGTCTGCACCTCATGAACGGGTAACCTGCGGGTATGTACGCACTTTATCTATGATATTCCTGCGGGTCCGCAGCTTTTGTACGCTGTACCTGCGTACCTCTTATTTTCCAACATATTTTGAGAGCTTGAACAAAGCATTGCCACTTAAGAGAATTGCCATCAAGTACAACACCTGTAACATAGAGCCATACCAGAATCATAATGCCAACAGAAGACTCCCTTGTCATAAATGCTCAAGCTATTGATCATCAAAAGAACAATGTGTATTCAGAGGACGAAGCTAGAGGTCAAGAAGATGCTAAGGACATGTAGTCTCCAAGTAAGTTATGTTCTATTATCACTATAATGCAACAATTCATCTCGCTTTTAAATGTTCAAATGAAATCTCAGAAAATGATAGTGATAAAAGAAAACTTGAAGTTGAGAGAGTATCCCATGAGGAAAAAAGGATAATTATTTACTCCTTCATCTAAAGATGATAATATATGTACCTATATTAGTGATGAAGGAGGGAATCTACTCATATCTATGAAAGATACATTGAATTCATAGAAAGAAGAAGATCTTCATGAAAATATATCCTTCAGAAGAAAAATTAATTATCTCTTCTCTAGAGGAGATTGAAAAGCTCATGAAAATAATTTAGATACGGAAGGAATTACTACAAGCTTATGAGAAGAAAGATTAGGATTTTGAATAATCAAAGAAAATTATTGTTGTCTCGAAGACTCAAGAAGATGAAGTCAAAAGAATGAATGAAGTGATGGCAAACTAGTTGAATGAGTGGGAAGTTCATTGTGAGAAACTAGAACCTAAGATTGTTTCACTCAGAAATGATCTAGAAAAGGCTAATAATCAGCTAATGAAGTATGAAAGGAAAGAGAATAAGGAACTCTTGGAAAATATTGATCATGATATTCTAAAATAAATAATAAATAATAAATAAAAACTATAATAATCTAAAAGGATTGAGAATGCCTTGGTAAATCAACTTAAAGAAAATTTGTAGGTATATGGAAAACTAGAAGAGGAAGTTATCTCTACAAAGAAGAAACTAGAGGAAGAAAATTAGAATTTGAAATTGCTCAATGAACTGAAATCCTTGACACAATTCTCAGTAAATATAGATATCCCCTCATCAAAATAAGCCTCAGTTGTAAGGAATATTGCGAGACATCTGAAGATGAATCACACTCAAGGACACCAAATGGAGAACAACTAAATAGCTATGCCAATACATTCATAGGATCTAGAAATAATACAATTGAAGACATCGTTCAAGAAAAGGACCAACATAAGCATGTGCATATTAGCCACACAAATAGTATTAAAGGAAGAGTAAAGAATCAACAAGATGCTCATAAAACCAACCAAAGCAAGGAAAGAAACCCATATCAGTTCAAAAGTGTCACCACATCAAAAAGTCATTCTAATCCTCTCAATGGATCTATAAGCAACAATGGAAAATTATACAAGGATTAGAAAAGAGATGAATCCTTTCAAATTCAGAACAAGTCCAAAAGAAATTCTTTATCAAGGAAATCCCTCTCAATGAGGTATTAAAATATATATTGTTTGGAAATTATTTTTCATGTACAAGATTTGATCATAAAGGAAAGGATTGCATGACCTATGCCATGAATGATTATTTCATAAATAGAGGCTATTGTCAGAATTTCAGGAACAAACATATGGGAAATCAAATCAGAAATTACAACAATAGACAATATTAACCATTTCTTCCATTATTCAAGTTCAACAGAAAATGCTACAAATGTCACAATGATGGGCGTATAGCTTGTGGCTATATAATTGACATGAGATGTTTTTCAAAACAATCCAAGGAAGAAGGTTTATCTGCTGATAGAAATATCACCAAGACATGGAGAAGGAAATAAGAATATCCAAAGATAGATATGAACACTCAGATCTAATCTATTGGTGAAGGCCTCTTCAAATATTTATAAGTTTGAGACAAGATGAAACTTGAAGAGGGAGAAGTTTGAAATATTGAATACTTTGAAATAGGTAATGGAAATAGTATGGAAAACAAAAATATGAAATTGAAGTTTGAAATGAAATTTGAAGCAAGATGCAGGTAAAGGCATGATTAAAGGAAGACAAGGTGTAGGGGGAGCAATCCTCACAAACAATGCTAGAGAAAATTGAGCATGCAAGAACATTTGACCACAACTGTGATAAGGGGAGTTGAGATGCGAAATTGATCAGGTAGAAGGAAAGAAAGGACCAATAGATCAAGGAGGATCAATTCATATCGATCCCATTCACAAGAGGAGTATGGTTTCAATAAAATTATTCACAGAGAAGAGAAATCAAACAATGACTAGTAGCACGAGATAGTGAGCAACCCTAGAAAACATAGTAGCTATAATCATATTGAAGAACACCCTTGATACGGGCAGCTAAACCATCATGGAAAGACATCTAGCTGACATATAAGGGCTCATTGGATAGGCCCATAAGAATATCAAACTGGAAAAAGGAAAATCAAACGAAACATACAATCAAAGGAGAATTAGAAGAAAAATTGTTTCAAAGAGGGACATAAGTTGAAACAACATCCAAGGTTTTTGAATTCGTTTAAAAATAATAATTCAAAGAATCAATATGACAATAACTCAAAGAGAATACGAGTGGATAAGATTAAGGGGAGCAACAATATGCATTCAGGAAGAGTTGACTACTTGAGCAAAACATAAAATGTAAGGTTTTTCAATCTTATATGTTTCGTCTTATTTCAATTGTATAAGTAGTTGATATAACTAGATTCAAAAAACATAAGCATAAGCATCCTATCATGTTAAGAGTGAGGAAGGATTTTCACCTTAGAAAAACCACAGGTGTGTATTAGCTCAAGTATACAACACATTGAAATACAAATCATACTAAATGGCACCACAATAGACAACTTAAATCAGTAGAAAAAGCCCACATTTATGGGGAACAAGAATGTTAAGGTGCAATATGAAATATTAAATTCATATGAAATGGAAAGTTTCTATCACTTGTTTTAGTGGAAATACTAAGTAGGTTGAAAAGCAATTCATTTCAGCAACCTGTTATATCCAAAGTGATAACTAAATCCCCTTGGGAGAGTAAGCATGAAGGAGAGAGTGATTGGAACTTCAAATCCAAAATGATAATTCAGATATTTAAACAACCATAAGTGTGTGGAAACGGAAGTACAGACTACCTCATTGGTATCTCATTAGAAGATTTGGCATTAGTAGTTAGAGTATAGGTTGAAGGGGAAGAGTGAAATGAACATGCAACAAAAATGCTTTACCATTGATGTCAAAGGGGGAGAGTAACCAAAAATTATAGCTTACATGTGTACAAATATGTTAACAGAGAGTGATTAGAGTGATCACAAGAGAGAATGGTTCTTGTATTCTCAGAAGCAAAGGAGGAGGGGAAAAAATAATAGTAGTGGAGAGTGAGAAAGCAATACTAGTTTCGTTAGCAGCCTCAAAGGGCCAAAGTGAGGATGTTGCCATCGCTAACCTATAATGTTTGGTGGAGTTTCCATCATTTCCAAAGGGGGATATTGCTGCACAGGTCGATAATTGGTTGTCATTGATGGCAAGTGTCAAGTTCAGGGGGAGCCCGGTAAGTGTGTCTTCACGATTGTGTTAATGTGTGTTGCTGGCCAGTTCGAGGTCAAGGATGAAGATTATATCTTTGAAGGAAATTCTTCTTTAGTTCCTCGACTTACATGAGAAAATTAAATGTTTGGTTGGATGGTTTTATCATAGACCTTTCCAATAGTATATGGTACTTTGCATAACTCCTAACATTTAAGGAGTTATCACTCTTTGAAGTTTCAATAAATTTCCAAGATTCATGGTTCCATCATGGTTCCTTCCTCACCAGATCAATGCCTAACTATATAACAAATATCAGGAGGAAGAGCAATGGGCAGTGGGTAGCAAACCGCTAGTCTTAACACTCGATCAGAAGAGTTAGGCTAAATCACTTACGTGTTTTTCAAACTATCAGGTCCTGTTAGTGCACAAACGATCGTGCGAAAGTCAGTGGTGAGTGATAGGCTGCATGAAAGCAAACGCCTAGTTATATCCCTAGTCGCAAGATGCTCGACTTAAGAACCCAAGTGCTTAATGGCCCTCTATGTGAAAACTAAACTACATTCATGAGCAATGAGCGGTGTCCGACATACATGGAATGATAAGTGGTGACTCCATGTAAGTGTTTGGTGGTGTGACAGGTGGTAGGAGAATGACATGGATCAACAAGGAGATGACATGTGGAAATGAAATGTATTTGATGACACATGGTAGTAAAGAAGGGTGACATGTGTCATTTTCTTTGATATTTTTGGGTGGCCAAGTGGGATGATTCTGGGTGGCACATGGCACCACCCATAAGATGCCATGTGGCAAGATAATGTCATAATTATATGTCAACACACAAAGGTGATATGGGTAAGTGAGCTAAAAAGGAACATGGAAGAAGCATAGTTGGCAAGTCATGATTGGTTTTCACATTTGATGTGGCAGATGACGTGGAAATAGTGGGTCGCATATTGAGGTACCAGGGCACTGGGCACTCAAGATGTAATTTCCTTTGTAAAAACCAAAGTCGGCACCCAATATGACCAAGGGAGGAGAAAAGGCAAAGTTGTTTTTGTTTGATTCATAGCAGAAGGCATTCAAGGACTTGAAACAATGCCTTTGCTCTGAACCATTCCTTACCCTGAAAAGTCTGCAACAACCATTTGAGATTGAGATAGATTCCTCTGAATATGATATTGGTGCAATTCTTACTACTTCCAGTTGCCTATCACAGTAAAGTACACTCTAACATTGTTTGGAGATACCCCACCCATGATAAGGAGAAGTACTCAATCGTACATGACTATCAAAGAATGGAAGCATTATATTTGGGGAAGCTGAGGATCACCCACATTAATCATCAATCTTTGCAACTTATGTAGATGCAAGGAATTTATAGAATGAACACCATTAAAAATGATCCACACACCTACAACAATTCCATTTTAACCTCAAATACAAGAAAGGTAGCACAAATCATGTCATAAATTGCCTCAGTTGGCCTCGAGTTGTGGTGCTAACCACACTTCTTAACTCTTATGGGTACGAGATCTCTGGGTGGCCACAGTTATACAATAGTGACCCTGACTTCAATGCCACATACCAAATGTTGATGGAAGGAAAGAAAGATCTAGACTTCCATCTCCAGGATGCACTCTTGTGATACCTAGGCCACCTTTGTGTTCCTTCAAGTGAGTGTGCCAAGTTGAGCTAGGAGGCACATTATAATCAAGTGGTAGGACACTTTGATGTAGAAAATATAGTAGCAGTACTTCAATAATATTTATACTGGCCAAAGTTTAGATAAGATGTCCAATGGTATATCAGATCATGCACTTCTTGTGCCATTGGTAAACCAACCAATCGAAAAGAAGGAGTTGTAAAATCCTCTACCTACCCTAGAAAAGCCTTGGGAGTTGATATCCATGGATTACATGTAAAGTTTTCCATCCACTAAGCATGGTAATGATTTTGTATTTGTGGTTGTCGACTAGTTCTCTACGATGGTCATTCTAGCACCCTACAAGAAGAGTATCATAGATAAACTCATTGCTAAACTATTCTTTTAGTGTGTTTGGGTTCATTTTTGGATACCTTAAACCATTATTTGAGATATGGATAGTAGGTTCCTCAACACCTTTTGGTCCAGCTTATGGTGTCTCATGGATACCAAGTTGATCAAATTGATTGTTTTTCATCCCCAATTAGATGGATGAACATATGTGGTCAAGAGGATGATCGTGCATATCCTGAGCATGTACAACTCCAAGCACTCATGTACATGGGACAAAAACCTTTCATATGTTTAGCATAGCTATAACAGAGCCCTTCATAACTCTATTGGTCATAATCATTTTCAAGTGTGCCTAACATTCCAACCATTAGCCCCAATTGATGTAGCTATGCCCATTGTATCTGCACTAATACAGTCCTCCCATGCTCAAGTTGAGGAAGACAAGGCAACCAAATTTGTTGAGTGGATCTAACATCTCTAACAAGAGGTCCAAGATATACTACAAAAATCCAATGCCAAGTACAAGAAGCGACATGACCAACACAAGTTTCCACATAAGTTTCAGGTTGGTGATAAGGTGTAGTTACATTTACAGAAAGAGCGCTTCACCGGCCTTAAATGGAAGTTCATACCACTCCAATATGGGCCTTACATAATCACAAAGGAAGTGGGTGAAAACATTTTTGAATTTAGCATTTCCCCTTTCCTTGGCTTTCACCCACTATTTAATGTAGAGCTACTTCAACCATGTTTTCCACCTTTGTTGGACACCTTAGAGGCATCTGAGCAACTGGTCCCCACAGAACTCAATCCTGATTTTATTGAATAGGCTACAATGATTTAGATCATTGATACCATGGCAAAAGATACCCACCAACAACACATACAACTCTAGTGGGTTGTGAAAGAAGGGTAGTTTTTCACCAACGCAAGTTGCTCACCAAGATCCAAATATAACATAAGTCGTCCCATCTCATAAGGCCACTAAACAAAATGGATAACATTGCTTCCTAGTGGGGGAGGATTGATTCAAGTGGATATCGGTGGTCATTCACCTACTCCACTATCTCAAAGAATAGTCCTCCATCTTGGCAGTTTTTTGGGTCTTGAACTTCTAAGGTCGTGTAATTCTTGGATAAACCTTTCCAATGGGCTACTAAGTGTGCCAAATGAAAATCATATGAAAAAGTTACGACCCAGGAAGTTGATGTACTAACTGACCCCATTGAGGCATGCAAACCTTTTGGTGTTTCGTCTTCTATGATTAGGTTTTTGGACCTATAGGGTTCTTTTGTGATGTAAAAATTTCATTTTCTTAGTCTTTTGTAATAGCTTTTACAAATGCATGTAGTTGCCATCTCTTTATGTCCAAATATAGTTACCACCATTCTAGCTTATTTGTGTTCTACAACATTCTTTATTTCATTTATTAATAAATATTGGGTTTTCACCACATTATTGTAATACATGGTATATTTCTCTGTTTGTGTTTCATTTATTTTCCTACATTTCATTTCTTTCCTTGTATGGCCTAGATCAACTAGAGTTTTTTAAGATCAAGGCCTAGAGATAGCAACAACACTTTTGAAAAAGATTTTATGATATGGAGTTGAAATATTTTTTATTGCAAGTAGATGGGCATAAGACTCTAAGATGTGGTTAGGCATAAGTACCCCTAGTAAAATACCAGTAAAGTTTGTACCTAGACCTCACTCACTAAGGAAAAGGTTATGGACTTTTAGAGAGATAAGACTTACATGTTTGACCAAATTTGATAAAAAATGTCCTAAGGGTAAATTATGTAATACCATAAGCTAATTATCCACTAACTATAAACCCATCAATAATTATATTTAAAATTGTCCTCAAGTTAAAAAAATCAAAATATTTGAATTTTTTAATTAATAACAAAAAAACATGTTTATTATTTTATTTTAAATATATTTATTTAAAAAAATATTAACAAACTTTTGTAAATTATATTATAAAGCCCCACCTAAATTTTTATAAACCATTTATGTTTATCTCATTTTCTTCTCCTTTAAAAATAATTAGATACCTCTTTTTCATGCTTCTATTTGACTTATTAAATTACAAAGTCACATAAACATGATACAAGGATTTGAACATACGTTTTCATTAACCAAAAAAAAATTATGTTTTTTTCAATGGCAGGTTTGCTCATCCTCTGACTTCAATTTGTTTAAAAAGTCAACATAAACCTGTTCAATGAATTTGACCAAATGTTTTCATGGAAAAATTTTGTGATTTTCTAAATTGAAGTTCTAATGATCCTCTGACTCTAATTTGTTTATAAACCAACCTACACCTGAAACTATGGATCTGAACATAGGTTTTCACTTTAAAAAAATTATGAATCTTTTAGTTGCAGGTATGTTCATCCTTTGACTTCAGTTTGTTTACAAAGTCAGCAGAAACTTGTGATATGGATTTGAACACAGTTTCTCATTTTTTCAAAAAAAAAAATTATTTTTTTACTTGCGACTTGTTTGGTTAACGATCTAGGGATGATGAACCGTCCCCAGATTCGCCGAGGAGAACTCCTAAACCTTTTTCGTGGATTCAGGGATAAAATTGGATGGACAAACTGTTTATCAGGGAGTGATTTATCCGTCATATATAATTAAAAATTCCAATATTAGTGTCAACTCCCTTTATTAAAATTGGATTTAGATGAGAAAAAATTAAAAGTTGGCCAATTGTTTATCACGACGTAATTTATCCATCAAATATAATTAAAGAATCTAATAATATTATTGTCAACTTCCTTCATTACAACTGTAAAAATGGATTATAAAAATCAAATCCGACATAATTATCAATTTGAAATTCCAATCTACTGGCATTGACCACTTATTCTATAACTCAATCAGTCAACAGTTAAACTAGGTTAGGTATAAGTCGCAAGCTGATTCTCTGAATTTTAGGAATACGAAGCTTTTAAATATATAAGACCATTTAATTTAAACAAGTAATAATATTAAATTTATATCAAAAATATTTATAAATAAATAAATATTTTTATTTTTAAAAGAATATATATCTATATATATGAGATTTTGGAGAATTATATATATGATTTTAGAGAATTATAGAAAAACAGACTTCTATTTCTTTATATCCAAAATTACAGCATTCTTATTTTGTTCTTCAAAACATAATAACATAAGAAGTACCTACTCCCAATTTTAACAAAAGAGGTCCATTAAAACTAACAAACCAAATAAACAGTTACAAGAAAGAAAGAAAAAAAAATGACTATGAAATGTCTAAAGAAAAGATTCCATAAATTCAGTCTCTTCATCATCCACAAACTCATAGGTACCAAAGTGTCTACATAAAAAAACCAAGAGAGCTTCTTTAGATAGTTCATTGGCCATTTGATTTAGTTCTCTAAGGAACATAACTAAAAGAAATCCTTTCCAAAGATAGCATAGCCTCTTTGATATCCCCCACCAAAGGATGCAAATGGACACATTTCATGGAAACTTTTCTAAAAGCCCAACCAGCACTTGCAATTCATTTACATCTTTCTTTGAGGCAACATAAAGGAAAGACCAAAGATCTATACTATAAATTCAACTATATTATTTGTTCTTTTCTTGAAATGTACCTAAATTGAAAATAATGATTATGCTTAGGGAAAAGCACAACTCCAACACCACATCAAAGAGGATGGCTTGAACTTGCACCATGGAAAAAACCTCATAATATTCCTTAATCCATACTAGGCATAAGTTGAACCCTTAGCCTTTTTTTTGCTTAGTATCAATCCTATGTTCCTTATAGAGCTTGACTATCAAATTTGCAAAGACCTCTAGAGAAATATCATTGCCAAAAAAATGTTGAAATTATGGGCCCATTAGGACAAGGGCTTTTCCCTTTCTACATTGAGCAAGGAGTAGCCAAGATTTAAGCTTTGAAAACTTCCTTCTCCAAGGACTTATTCATTTCTTTGGAAAAGAATAGACTGAATTTAGTTAGCACCTCAAGAATTTCTAGAATATGGAATCCCTCTAGTTCCTTATAAGATATTCAAAGTGTCAATCCCCCTCATTTTCCTTATACTTAAAGGAGTAAACTAGGGGGCCATTTAGTCATTTTGAAGTTCTAAATCATGTTTACATTCTTTTGATAATTTGCATACTAATGAGAGAATTTTGTATCATTGTGCCCTTCTTTTAACTAAATGGCTTGATTCTTTAAACACCATGTTGCTTCTTCCTTCTTCAATATAGCATGACAAGAGGATTCTCTTCATCAATCTACTTAATAAGAAACTTGGTATCTTTTAATATTTCCAAAGTAAGAACTGAACCTACTTGTTTAGGTCTTAGCTAGGATTACAACACTAGAGATCAATTCAAAAAACTTGTTTCCTTTGAATTCTCCATGTTGGTGAAGCTTATCCTCATCTTTATGCTTTATAAGCTTATTCTTTCTTTTGCTCCAAACAAGTTTATATTTTGCATACTTATTCTTCTTCTTCAGCTTGAGCTTTTGTTTTGGTCTTCTTATTCAATAGTTCCTCATCTTCTTTATCTTCTTCATCAATATATGTTTGTATTGTAGATGATGATTAAACATTTTTGTCACTCACTATAGTATGGAAAAACAATATTTTCATTTTCATTTTCCTTCATCCCCTTTACCATTGTTGCAACAACTTCAACAACTCTAACTTTCATTTATACTAATCCTTAGCTTTTCTATATCAGCTTTCATTTTCATCATACTTAGACTTTGAAATCCACTCCCCAAGAAATTCTCGTGTCTTCTACAACTTCCACTACTATATTCTCTTAACATTTGTTGTTACTTTGAAGATAGTTTCATTTTTAATTTCAATTTTAATTTCATGGTCCTATTTGTATCTAAATAGTGGGCTCCACTTTCTTCAACATGCTCATGCTCAAAGTCTCATTTTTCTTCCATAATTTCTTTGAAAAACTCAGGGCAACTATATTCTCAGCATTTTTTTATATATTCTTCTACTTCAACCACCTCTTCTACAACTTCTTCCATTATTTCTGCAAAATCAAAATCTTGTAATATTTTTGTTACAATAATCACTTCATCAACAATTGCCATGCTCTGTGACTAAGCTTGTTGTTGATCGGTGTTGCTCTCTTTTTCACTATATAACATTTTCAAAAAACTCTCAAGCTTCTCTGGACTTCCCATCCAAGCCTTGTAATTAAGTAGGAGACAATGGTTTGCATCATCTTTCTTGTCTGCTTTGAGATGATCCCATTCATCTTGAGATGATCTCATTCATCTTGAGTCAGGGCTACGTTGTTTGACTGGGGAGTTCTTTAAACCAATTGAACACAGTATCCCATAAATCTTCTCATCTTCATCTTAAAAAAAAATCTTCTCATCTTCCTCTTATAATATACAAATTATAGTTTTTACTCTGAAACTGATAATAACTTTTAAAAATCACATGGATAACTCCAAATTCACTTTCCAAAACCAGTGACAAATAAAAAAAACAAATTCACAATTATTCAATATCTATAGCGATGAATAGCGATGCAAACTACGTGTAGCCGTACTACTATTTATTTTTTTTTAAATTCAGCACTGGGAAACTGAGATTCTTTCAAGACATTGTAAATATTTGAAAATTATTGATAGCATGTCGAGGATTAACCAAATATGAGTCCTCTTAATATTATAAATAGACTGAATTTCAATAATAATTTCTCCCTAAAATAATCCATCTTCTAAATTCATCTTTTAAATGTCATATTCCCTTACGTGCCATGCGAAGATCGACCGTACAATGTTGACTCTCCCTTCAACACAAAACCAGTGTTGTAGGACGACATGTCCTCAACCTGGAAGACATTTCCCATACTCCAGAGATGGGAGCGCCTATATCTAAATTTTGCATGCAAATTATAATTTAGAATACAAATTATAATTTGGAATGGAGTTGTCTAAATAGGCCCTGGATGGTGATTTTCTTGATTTTCTTGTAGGAATGGAGAAGGAAAAAAAATATATATATATATATATATATGTATATATAGATATATATATATATAAAATTAATTGAAAATGTTGAAATTGTTTTTAATAGTAAAAAAGGATTTTTTTTTTCAGAAGAAAAAAATCAGGATAGATTTATATTAAGAAAAATATAAAAAGTCTTTTGTACATGAACCAGATGAACTAGCTATGAAGAAACCCCCCAAATATGCTGAGTATCAATAGGCAGATAGTTCACAAAACCTGTGACTGAGAACATAGAAAAACATAGGACTGATGAAAGAGCTTTATGAAATAACCCCCATTATTGCTTGATAACAAAAAACAGATAGATCTATCGACCAGAGAGGAGGCCATGAAGCACAATTATAACAGCCAGCTTGTCCAAAAATGGTACAAATACCAAAACTGGAAGAACTGAATCATAGAAAAAAAACCATGAACCATATCAATTAGCCTGCTTGTCCAATGATGCCACAAGTAACAAAACTGGAAAGAGACAGCCCTAAGCAGAACCATCGATGAGGGAAGAAATGCAACCACATAGTCAAGGAGCATGTAAATTTTGCGAGAGGGCGGATTGGTGAGATGATTCATGGAAAGCTAAAATCTTATGAAGAACAGCATGTAGAGGATCCTGTGAATCTTGGAAAATATATGATTTCCGCAGATCCACAAAGACCAACAGGTTGTAATAAACAGCGACCTCAAGGATGGAGACTGCCTGCTCCACCATAAAAAAGCAACTTGAACAGAAGAAAAAATCATGTAAAGAAACCCTAACAGTAATGACAAATCATACCAGATTTTAAGAGTCCAGGCGCATTTGAAGAACATATGCAGGTTTGATTCCACATCACTATAATTCAGATTTCCAAAAATTTCCCCTTATTTCATCAGAGTCCTAAAAAAAACCATCCTTTTCCAAAGAGATTTCATCAAAGTCCTTAAAAAACCATCCTTTTCCAAAGATAAATGGTGGCTGTTTACACTACGATATTTAGAATGCTTTGGAGTTAGAAGGTTCCATGTGTGGTAAGGTGAGAAATTCAATTTCGCTGGCTAATTCATGTGTTAAGGGCAAATTTTGGTTGACATCATGAAATGGCCTTGTTGTTTTGTGACAGGGCTATATTTTTGTGCCCGCAATTTCATAAAGTTGACATTTTATTTTCTGGACGGGAGGTTGTGCACATGTTTCTTTGTATTTCTCTGATATTTTAGTTTTTTGAATACAGATTTCAAAATATTCTTAATATCTAGTGCATTATTAAAATTAATTAATTAAACATTTCACCCGAATAAAGTTAATTATTTAAATTAAATTAATTACATATTCAATAGTAAAACACATAACTATGATATTTTGTTATCTAATTCCAAACATACTGAAAACCTGGATAGAGTGACCCCTGACTATCTGGTCCACCGCCAAAAAAGAGCAATAAGTTTATTGTAAATACAAAAGATACACTGCTCAACCACCAAATGCCAAACAGAAACGTGAAACGTGATTATAATTATTGTCTGGACACTCAAGGAGATGACAAAAAAGACTTAGGTTTCAGTGCATTGGCTTGTGGACAAAATACATGTTTGTCTTTATTCCATTTATCTCCAGTGTTTATTTTGGATTATCACACTTAAATAGTAAAATGGCCGTTATTTTATTTTTTTCAAACACTAATCTCCGTTCTATACAAATGAGATAGATTTAAGCTGACTGGATATATATTTATCAGTTTCGGCACTATGGATAGTTATTTGATATGTCGTGGTTGAACTTCATAGCGGTGAAGAGATTGGCTTATAACGTGAGTAATCCATGGGATTAACTGTGGTGAGAAATGAATATGCATTGATGATTTGTCGAAACTGGGCATGTAAATGTTTACTAGTAGCTGTAAAATCATATATGCAGATAATTAGTTTATTTTACTGAGTAAATGTACAAGATTATGTGAATTCTGACTGTGCCGGGATGTAAATAGAAGCAGATTTATAAATAGATAGATGTTTCTTGGTGGACCAGTAAGTTGGATGAGTCTATGACAAGTTGGGGTTGTTTGGTTCACTCTGTCAACTATTTGATTTTATAAGGAGATTATTTTACTTATAAAATTATATATATAAGTGGGGATAACTAAGGGAGCTATTATAATTTAGTGTGATAGTAAAGTGTCATTTGTTTAGTTAAGAATTTAAATTTTTGTTAGAAAGACAAAGCATATTGATATCTAGTACTATTTTTTGAGGACATGATAAAAAGATGAAAAAGTTTATCAGAGAAAATTGACATTTGTAAAATACAATAATGGGATAAATGATTGACTAAATTAGTGAACATGAGTAAATTCAAGGGGTTTTGTGAGTATGGAAGCTTTATGACCCCTAACATTTAGCTCATAATTTGATGCATTCTCCCATATACTCTTGTAGGATATATGATAAATGGGAGAATATTGGAAAGTGTGTTATACACCTGGTAGACAGGTAGGAGAGCATGTAATGATGGCTAAATAAGTAGTAGGGAATAAATATTGAGAAATATCAAGAAATAAATGTTGAGTAATGACAAGGAATAAAGGTATATTACTAACAAGCAATGAATGCTAAGCAACCATAGTTGGCCAAGTGATTGCAAGTGGTTTCCAACTTTGTGGGATTGGAAAACCACAAATAATTTATGGTTTTATTATGCCTATTTATTGAGTGTTAGGGTTGGAGGAAAACAATGAGTGAGTTTTAACTTCCTATTATGTAGCCAAAATTTCTCCAAAATCTGTATGCTAGTAATGAATGCTAAGCAACAATAGTTGGCAGAGTGATTGCAAGTGGTTTCCGAATTTGTGGGATTGGAAAACCATAAATAATTTATGGTTTTATTATGCCCATTTATTGAGTGTTATGGTTGGAGGAAAACAATGTGTGACTTTTAATTTCCTATTATGTAGCCAAAATTTCTCCAAAATCTTTATGCTACTTCATAGCACTCTTGTTTAGAGTGTTGAAAATGTGTGTGTACAGAATGATATAAATTTGTAACACAATTAGAAATAATGGAAAAGATTAAAAAAATAACAAAACAATAAGACACAAATTTACATGGTAAAAACTTAACAATATGACAAGAAAACAACTATGGGATGTATTGGTATTCTTATTTTAAAGGTAAAGATTACAATTTCTTCACAACAACTAATACAAAATTGCATATGTCTTCAAGAGCTACATAGATATATAATGTCTTTAACATAAGTGTCATCTTACATGAATTTCTACCATGACATCAAGCATCAACTTTTCTCTCCAAGTAAATTTGATTTTTACCATAAAAAAATTGTCTCTTTTGATTGTTGTTACAATTCCAACAAAGAGCACTAAGACTTTTTATAGTATCACAACTATTTAGTTGTTAAAACTTTTGACCGTTGTCACAATTCTAACCTAGTAAAGACTTTATATAATATCCAACCATTTAGTGGTTAAATCTCTTTTCATTATTGTCACAATTCCAATAGAAAGATCAAAGAGGCTTATTAGTTATGGGCAAGATCTTCACCTCAATATCAAGATATTCAAATTAATAGTAATTTCCCTATTCACCTCAATAGCAAATATGTAAGACCATCATAATAACTGCTACTATTCATTTAAATTCAAAATTTCTTGTCTTTTTTTAGTTTATAAGAATTACTAGTCATCTTCTTGGAGGGGAATTAAACCCACTAACTACCACTCAAGCCTATTTTCCCTAATAAATTATTTTGTAATAATAACACAACATAATTAGGGCTATATGCCTGCCCCTATTGGAATTGGGGACTTTAATGATTTTCTTAATTAAAAATTTAGATATGATGGTGTAAATTTAAAGATGCCAACATATTCTAATGTGCCACCATATCAATAGATGAAATTCACACCACTAAAATTGGAATTGAGAACTTTAATGATGTACTTAATTAAAAATTTTGATATGATAGTGTAAATTTGAAGATGCTAGTAACCATTATATTAATGGATGGAATTCACACTACTAAATTCCTTACATGTCTAAATCACATGTTTAAAGTATACTTAAATTAATATTTTACAAAAACTTGATTAGAATTTTACTATTTAAATTTAAAAAAAAAAAACAAAAATTCAAAATTCAATATTTATATAAATTGAAAGCAGATTCTTAAACATATCCCTCTTCAATTATTTGCCGAAGTGTTTTGTCTACTCCATTACCTGACCTGAGTTGTTACCTATGCATTACGAATTCCCTCTCCATCTCATTACAAACAATTTCAATTTATTTGATTTCCTCAGGTCAGTCGCTATGAGATCTGGTTTAATAAAAATTGAGCTCCTCAACTAAGTAAATACATAGTTCGAGAGTCTATTAAGTTTTTCAGGTTTTCTTATTTTCATTTTTAGAGCCCGCAAGTCATCACAGATGTTCTTTTAACTACTTTAGATGGTGTTTTGGTAAAAGTTTTTCCAGTAATTTTAGATTACTTGGTCTTAAGTTTGAATACCCACTATGGAACTTATGGTGAGTTTGATAGAAAGATAGAATCATTCATCATTATTTTCTTCGGAATTAAGCAGTAAAATTGTGTTTTACAGTTTAATAATAAAATAAAACTAATATTTTCATTTTTTTGGTTACATATAAGAGAGTGAAAAGAGGATTTAATGTTTTGTTATAAAATAGAGTTGAATCATAGTTTTTTTTGTTGCATGATACCCTCAAGGTAATCCAGAAGTTTATCCACCAAAAAAATACCGTGAAAGCTACCCATATTTTACCCACTAGAAGCCCCACCTTCAGAGGTGTAGCCTATGCAGCCCCACCTTCAGAGGTGTAGCCTATGCAGATGCAGCAGACGCCCACCAAATCCAAACCAGGGCATAATAGAGAAACCATATACAAATCCTCTTCTGTTTTTTCTTTGAACTTCATTACAACAACTTTTGATGGTTTATATCACAGTTTGTATGTTGATCGGGATTTGGTACTCAATTCGGTTGCATCCTGTGTGATTTCCATGGTTTCTTCTTTCTGAATTGTTATTATAATTTAATGAATTACTCACTGAATGTAATATTCATTTTCTTGATTTAGTCAAAATGCACGAATATGTTTATGGTATTTACAGTATCAGCCCATAGTATTTGCTTTTAGTTTTTGAGGGAAAATAATAAAATAAAAGTCTATAAAAGGTGATAGAAGCTAAGTATTTGGATCATTCTGGTTTATGTATTTTGTTGTGTTTTTCTTGAGAACTTGGCATGGCCAGTGCCAGTTTGATCCTAGGGATGAAAACCCCTTGGGTGTTATTTTGTGTGGTTCCATGAAGGTCCATGATTGTTTGTCATTGCATTTCTAGATAAGCAGTAATTCATGCCATTGTAGGGGCTTGAAATTTATTGTATGGGCATGTACTATTTTATTCAGTTATTAATATAAATAAAGGTTGCATTTCTAGATCCAGTTGTGTTCAGTGTTTTGATTTCAATTATTTTTAACTAGAATACCTTGATGCTTTAGATCAATTGATTATTTGGCTGTTCTGATATTACAGTGGTATCAGAGTTGTGCATTTTGCTAGCATAAGGGTTTATTGTAGATCAATTTTGAAGAAAATCCCATTGTATGTTGTAGAAGAAATTGATCCCAGGGATGAAAACCCCTTGGGTGTTATTTTGTGTGGATCCATGAAGGTCCATTTCTCTCTTTTGATAAGCAGTAATTCATGCCATTGTAGGGGCTTGAAATTTACTGTATGGGCATGTACCATTTTATTCTTATGAATATAAATAAATAAAGTAAAGGTTGCATTTCTAGATCCAATTGTGCTAGGTGTTTTGATTTCAATTATTTTTAACTAGAATACCTTGATGCTTTAAATCAGTGTTTTGGCTGTTCTGATTTTACCGTGGTATCAGAGTTGTGCATTTTGCTAGCCTAAGGGTTTATTGTAGATCAATTTTGAAGAAAATCCCATTGTATGTTGTAGAAGAAACCCAAGAGACCAGATTGGGGAATCTGCCCCTTTAGCTATCACCACAACAGGCTAGTGTACTCAATGAGATTTGAACTAAAGTCTCCCATGCTTCGTCCAAATAAAATTACTGTCAAACCACACATCACTGTACCAGTATATTCTATTAAAGAGGCCAACTTATATTATCAAGAGGGCAAATGCCTCTCAGTGTTGGGCCAAAAAGAGTGATGGATCCAACCTAGTAGATGATCGGTGAATTAAACGACGCGGGACGCGTTTGTTGTAGGGCACTATCGGCGCAGGTCAATGCCTCAGTGTTGGGCCAAAAAGAGTGATGGATCCAACCTAGTAGATGATCGGTGAATTAAACGACGAGGGACGCGTTTATTGTAGGGCACTATCGGCGCAGGTCCGGGCATTCGATTTGCAACAAAACATAGCAACTGCAAGGTCCCTGGACAACCGAGCTGATCCGGCTGTGTGGAGATTGGGAAAATATTTCAGGAATGGCATTGTCGAATCAAGGGTTAGCTAGTCATACCAGCGTTGCAAATCATCCGGCTGTGTGGAGATTGGGAAAATATGTCAGGAATGGCATTGTCGAATCAAGGGTAAGCCAGTCATACCAGCGTTGCAAATCTTTGCTGAATTTTGAGGAGATTGTGACTGTCAACATGGGGTTACGCCATGGTTTATATGTTGATTAGAAAATGCAATTGTGGCGTTGAATAGAGATCCACATCAACAAACGAGGAATCCCACAACCGAGTGCAATTTCTTTTGTGAGGGGAAAGTGTCAGGGTTGAAGAATCGATTTCATGTTGGACCAGAATTATTCAAGGCCGAGACTTCTGCCACACAAATAAAGAGAGGTCGAGTACTACATTGTGACCAACTGTGTATGCTAGGAGCCATAATATTCCTTCTGGTGGATTGAAGGTTTTCAAAAGCAAAATTTCCATAATTCTCCCAACAATCAGAGAGTGAGTTCTTAATGCATTAGTTGCAGATTTACGAGGCCAATATAATTTATTTATCATTAATGATTTTAGGGGACTTTTGGAGGTACTATACATCTAGGACTTTTATTATAGGCACATGCAGACACTTAGAGCATTCAATGACATGCAAGGGTTCAACATTGGAATCTTCACCAGATTGGTGCCTTTCACTGTCCATGCATGCATGGGACTACATGCAAGATCCTTTCTGCATAATTTATTCCCTTATTTGCTCCTCCTTTCACTCCGCAACTAGCTAGTTCTCTCCAGAACTTGCTGTAGGTGTCGAGTCCTTTCATTGATCACTACATGCAAGATCTTTTCTGCATGATTTACTCCCTGATTTGCTCCTCCTTTCACTCTACAACTGGCTAGTTCTCTCCAGAACTTGCTATAGGTGTCAAGTCCTCTCATTGATCACCACTATAGCGCATTACCTTGGAATCTTCACCCAGTGATTCTATATCATGAGCATTGTAACCTATTTTCTGAATCAATAATTCTTTTTGTTCTTTCAATTTCTTTTAGAGTTTTTGCTTTGCAAAGCTGTGCGTTCAACCTTTACTAGCTAGATTCATCTGTGCAGGTTTTCTAATACATTTACATGGTATCAGAGCCTATAGGTTGCTCAATAAAAGACACACCAGTACCTTATTTTGCAGGTATTACAGCTTGGAGATCAAAGCTCGATAGAAAAATGGAGTTTCCCAAAGCATCAATCTTAACACCATACAACTATCATGAATGGAAGGACCAAATGGCTCAATACCTTCGTCAGAAATGGTTGTATAGGATTACCATGGTTGTAGAAGTGGAACCCACTTTAGCCATAGAGAAATCTAAGTACCTCAACCGCATAGATGAGGCCCATGGATCCATATGCATGTGCATCTCCTGAGAGTTGCAGTTTCATCTATCTACCTGCAGTACTCCCAATGTGATTTGGAAAAATGTTGAAGAACTCTACGGGAAACAGGATGAGATGAAAGGACATCTGCTCGAAGTGGAGCTGCTCTCATTGGATCCACGGAACTATGACAGAATTCAAGACTTCTTCACCAAATATAATGATCTATCGCTGCAACTCAAGGGTTGTGGAATTGACAAATCCAAGGAGGAGAGTCGCCAAGTTCTCTCTATTAGGTCAAATCTCGGACCAGAATACTCTGTCTTTGTGTCTACATTTCATTTAGTAAGGTTCACAACATGTAAATCCTACACTATGTCTTCTCTCAAAGAGTTTATGGAGTCCCTCAATTTTGAGCAAGATAAACTCATTGGCATGGGAAAAATCAAACCTCCAAAAGCGTATGCACTCCCTGTGCATTATAGCAGCCACAATAAAAATCACAGATCTAATTCAAATGAGAAAAATCAGCAACAAAAAGAGAAGGGAAAAGTGCATTCCCATCCAAAGAAGGAAGGGTACACCAAGCCCTTCAATGACTCCTCCAGCCCCAGAAATGAGAAAGGGAAGAAAGGAGACAAATCCACCTACTGTCACCGAATATTCCATCCGGAATCCTCTTGCATGAAGAAATAAACTGACCAAATGGTAGAAATCCTTTAGAAGCACAACCTTGGGGACCACATCCCTCAAGGCGCCAAGAAGAAAACTGAAGAGCCGCCACACGAGAAAGGTAACAATTTTCATGCTTTAGTTGCAGTTAACTCTTCCCCTGATGCATGGATTATAGATTCTAGTGCATCACATCATTTGGTTGTTGCAAAGGAAGTTTGTTCCTCTTTGGATGCATGCAAAGGACCTCCCTGCTCATGGGAGATGACTCACCTATTGAGGTCACCGGAAAAAGTAGAGTGAAACTTTTACACGGAAGCTTTGAAGAAGTGCTTCATGTTCCAAAATTTTTGGTAAACTTACTTTCAGTTTATCAGATCACTCATTCCGACACCGGAAAGAGAGTTGAATTCACTCCAAATGCAGTGAACATATATGACCTACATAGCAGCTCCAAAATTGCAACCAGTGAGGTAAGCAACGGAGCTAGACTGTATACATTTTCTGAATTTATTGAATCTGAATCCTCCTTATTGCTTACACACGCTGATGATAGTAGTAGGCTTTGGCACGAGAGATTTGGTCACTTAAATTACAGGTACATGCAGCAGCTAAGCAAGCATGAGATTGTGGAAGGCTTGCCAAATATCAGTTTCTCCAAAGGAGTTTGTGAAGGGTGTGTCCTTGGCAAACATCCTAGAGAAAACTTTGACACTAGAAGACTCACAGAGCATCCTCTCCTCTAGATCTGATCCATAGTGATGACATGGGGCCTTTTCCTCATCTTTCCATCAACAAAGCAAGGTATGTGCTTACATTTATTGATGATTTCTCATGGTATACTTGGGTGTATCTTTTCAGGGCCAAATCTAAAGTTTTTGCGCACTTTGAAGATTTCAAAGCACCAGTTGAGACAGAGTCAGAGAGAAAGATCAAATCCCTCCGTACAGACAATGGGGGGGAATATGTTAACATAGCACTTTAGAACCTTTGCCTTGAGTCCAGCATACAGTTGCAGCACACAGTTCCATACGCTCCGCAACAGAACGGAGTTGCTAAGAGAAAGAACCGATCTCTCAAAGAGATGGCCTCCAGCATGCTGCATGCTAAGTCACTACCTCATAAGCTATGGGCTAAAGCACTTAATTGTGCTAACTACATCCAGAACAGATCTCCTCATAGATCTGTCAAGGATCAGACCTCCTTTGAGGCTTGGAGCGACACTAAACCAGAGGTCACCCACTTCCGTGTTTTTGACTCCTGAGCATGGGCTAGGATCCCCTTTGAAAATAGGAAAGCTCTTGATCCACAGAGCATTGAGTGCATCTTTGTTGGATACCCTAATGGTGTGAAGGGATACCAACTCCTGATTTCCTCTACGAACAAGCTCATCATTGAGCGAAGTGTCCAATTTGAGGAAAGTCTCGCATGCACCTCAATTGCCACATGCAGACACCTTTTATCTACCTCATGACTGAGATGATGACTCAGTACACTCAGATGCAGATACAGAGCATGCAAATGCCAAGGTAAAGCATGCAGATGCAGAAACAAAGTCTTCAGATACAAATCCAGTGCATGGATATGATGATCCACATCCAAGCCCAGATCGGGCTTCCAGCAATGAATCAACTTCCCCTGTCATAAATCAAAGAATAAGGAACTTAAGTGAGATATATGCACAAGACCACCCAGCTGCTAGAAATGGTCTTGTGGGGGATAATTCTGATCTGCGAAGGACTAGCTCAGAGTTTATTGAGCCTCCTCTTGCTCTCATTGCCACTGAACCAACGCCATCTCGCCATTGTCATTTGGTTCAGTCTTCTGATCTGTAGTCTTATGCTGAGGTTGTTGGGCATCCCTCTTGGGATTCCGCCATGGAGGAGGAGTACAACTCCCTCCTCAAGAACCAGACCTGGGATCTGGTCCCCCTTCCTTCAAGAAGGAAACTTGTCCGATGCAAATGGGTCTACAGGACCAAGAGTGTTGCAGATGGGCAAATCACCAGACATAAAGCCAAGCTAGTAGCCAAAGGCTTCCAGCAAGTGCATGGCATTGATTATGATGAGACCTTTGCTCCAGTAGCAAAGATGGATTCCATACGCCTTGCACTTGCCATTGTGGCTACCTAGGGGTGGGAAGTACATTAGATGGATGTGAAGAATGCATTTCTTCACGGAGACCTATCTGAGGAGATCTACATGGAGCAGCCACATGGTTTCATTCAAGATTCATCTTTGGTTTGCAGACTAAAGAAGTCTCTCTACGGCCTTAAGCAGGCCCCGAGAGCTTGGTATGCAAAGATGGATTATTTTCTCTTATCACAAAACTTCGAAAGATGTAAGTCTGATCAAATGTGTACATGCTCAGGACACATGACTCTCTTCTTATCTTAGTTTTGTATGTGGATGATCTCCTGATCACCTGCAGCTCAGCTTTAGCCATTTCTGCAGTCAAGAGGACCTTTCATGATAGGTTCTTGATGATGGACATGGGTCCATTACACTTCTTTCTTGGTCTTGAGATCAGCAAGGATGCCACAGGCATCACACTCTCTCAAGCTAAGTATGCACGGCATCTCCTCGAGAGATTTCACATAACTGACTGCAAGCCAACACCGACTCCTTTTCTGTCTGGGGTCTGCTTTGAGGATGGTGGTGACACTACATTAGTTGATATTACTCTCTACCGACAGCTAGTGGGGAGCTTATTGTACCTCACCCACTCCAGACCAAATCTCTCATATGCAGTAGGGGCAGTTTCCAGATACATGCAGGAGCCGCATGAGCTACACTGGAAAGCTTCCAAGCGCATCCTCCGATATGTGCAGGGCACCATCACCTTTGGGATTCACTATGCAGTAGGCACTGCATTGAATCTCCTTGGCTTCACAGATTCTGATTGGGCGGGCGACAACATTGATCGCAAGTCCACCTCCAGATATTCACTTAGTCTAGGGTCTGGCCCTATTTGTTGGTCAAGCAAGAAGCAAGCTGCTATTGCTCTCTCTTCAGCTGAGGCCAAGTACAGAGGATTATTCAACATCACCATTCAGGCTCTGTGGCTACAACACTTCCTCACTAAGTTGGGCGTCCAGTTCCACCAGCCCACTCTCATCTGGTGTGACAACTAGAGCACTCTCAAATTTTGCAGGGATCCAGTACAACGGTAGCGGACGAAGCACATAGAGATCCATATGCACTACATCAGAGACTTAGTACATGATCGGGAATTGATTTGCAGTTCTATCCTTCAGCAGAACAGATTGCATACATCTTCACCAAGACATTCACTCAGCAGAAGTTTCACTCTTTGCACAATTGTCTTGGCGTGAAGGACACAGTTGCTTAGCAACTATCTTTTCTTCCTCTTTTCTTTTGATTACATTGTATTTTGAGGGGGGGGGTTTCCCATGAGGTTTTTCCTCTTTCCTCAATTTTAGTACAAGTTGCATTGTATTTTGGGTGACCTTTGGCCTTAGTTGTCAAGGCCCATTTTCTATTTTTCCCCATAGTGGTGTTCAAGGGGGGTTTGGAGGTACTACACACCTAGGACCTTCATTACTGGCACATGTGGACACTTACATCATTCACTGACATGCAAGGCTTCAACATTGGAATCTTCACCAGATTGGTGCCTTTGACTGTCCATGCATGCATGGGAATACATGCAAGATCCTTTCTGTATAATTCACTCCCTGATTTGCTCCTCCTTTCACTCCGCAACTGGCTAGTTCTCTCCAGAACTTGCTGTAGGTGTCGAGTCCTCTCATTGATCACTACATGCAAGATCCTTTCTGCATGATTTACTCCCTGATTTGCTCCTCCTTTCACTCCACAACTAGCTAGTTCTCTTTGGAACTTGTTGTAGGTGTCAAGTCCTCTCATTGATCACCACTATGGCGTATTACCTTGGGATCTTCACCTAGTGATGCTATATCATGAGCATTGTAACCTATTTTCTAAATCAATAATTCTTTTTGTTCTTTCGATTTCTTTTAGTGTTTTTGCTTTGCAAAGCTGTGTGTTCAACCTTTACTAGCTAGATTCATCTGTGCAGGTTTTCTAACACATTTACAGATCCATTATTGGGAAGAGTGGAGAGGCATCATGATAAGAGGAGCACTTCTAGTAGATAGCGGGCCACCACAGGGAGATTGCACTGTTGATCTCGTGTTGTGGAGCAGAGTCAACAAGTCAAACACATTGCTCGCATCAGAAGGGGTCTGGAATCCTTAAGACATAACCAGTCCCATGTATTTTTAAGCAAGAGGAGCATGATACATGCACTACCAAGGAACAGTCAAAAGGGCGTGAGGGTGTTCAACAGATCGGTTGCAGTAGGGGAAGGAGACATTAACTCGATCTGGCATGGTTGACCACTCGCTGGTCGAAAGTTGGACTATTTTGTAATAGTGACGAAAGGATTTAAGAGTATGGTGGGTGTAATTTCGATTTGCTTCCCTAACTGAACCATTCGATTTAGGTTTGGGTCACCAAAGAGGGGCAAAGAGGCCATAAAGCCATCATCTGGGGACTCCAGAAGAAAATATTGAGGCCGTGAAGTAGGGTCGAGGATTCATTCCTTTAACACCCAGGAGACGAGCAAAGCAGTCATAATACTACAAGAAGGGTTGTCGAGTTACTTCCTTGGTTTGATTCTTTCTTAGATCGAGAGGTCGAGTTTTAATGTACATCTTCAAAAATTGTGGTGCCAATGAGAGATTAAATTCATGAATCAAGCATTGAGGTTGTTTACACAAGAAGAGGGGTCGAATTCATCTTAGCCCTGAATAAATTCTTCAAGAGGGATCGATTTACTTCTAGAGTTGGATTTCCTTTTCCAGTGATCAGGTTGATTTCACTGAATTTTATAACCGTGATTATCTTGGTCTGACAAATTGAGTTCCATTATTCTTTGGTGAATTAATCATTATTTTGGCGAAATAATTCCTTCTTATTTATGGGCCTGGTTATTACTTATTTTTGATAGGCTAAGACCCATTACCTTCTGGGCGTAATTTTCCTTAACTAGAAGAACAAGAACTGGGTGTGGTTATTCTTGATTGGTTGAGCGAGACAGTTCATATGCTTGGGCATGATTCGAATTCCTTGATTAAATTGGGCATGAACATCCAATTAATCTAGCAGGCCGAGAGCATTATTGGAAATTGGCAAGCCGAAGGATATTTTCCTTAGAAGACCAAAGCAAAATTTGATCATTCACTTAGAGGAGAATGATTCTATTACTCTACACGAGCTTGATCTCATAATTATTTTGGAGGTTGAATTATGGTTTTAAGGCCGAGGATTGCGGTGTCACCTACAACATATTGGATTTCTTATTATTATTGGATGCTAAGATGACATATCAAATGTCAATTTCAAGAATGATATTACATTGCATTTCTTCTCAATAGAATCACTGAGTTTCCTTTTGTTGAGATTTTCTGTTTGAGTCAACTAGGCAAAAATCTCTGAAGGGTGACAACAATAGGGATTTAGTTCCTAGATTAGCTCCAGGCTGTTGTGAGGGAGTTAATGCCTCCTATATTTGATGTGAGGGAGTTAGATTGTCTATGCTATATAACAGGCAATCATTCGGATGATTTGCCAAGAGAGAGTGTGAGGAATTCATGATGTAATTTCCAATTTGATTAATATATTCCTGATGCCTATGTTTGGTGGACGTAGCCCAGATTGGTTGGGTGAACCACGTTAAAACTGTGTTATGTGCTTGATATGTTTGCTGTGTGTTTAATTAATTGTTGTGCCCTCTGAATCCAACAATTGGTATCAGAGCACTGTTGGACGTCTGGCGCAGCGGAGGAGGTCGTGTTGTATCAAGTCCCGGTGTGCTGTTGCGGGTGCGGACTGAGCTGTTGGTGCGTGACTGCTGAGTATCCGTGTGAATGTGTTCAGAAGGTGCGGAACCTGCCTGCGGTGCTGCGCTGATCAAAGGTGCCATCCGAAATTGCAAAGGTTCCAGGTTCCATTTTCTTTTACATCCTTGGCATTATGTGATGATGGGATAGCATAATTCGATGTAACAAATGTTTTGTTTACATTATTCTTGGTTATAAAGTAAATGCCCATAGAGGTAGCGGGTTCATTATGACAGCCACGGTGTTTTTTATTTGATACATTAAAGTGAATCGTATATGAGATCACGGTGTTTGAAATCGTTGGTGCATGTGTATAACCGAGAGTCTGCAGTAAAGTTTTGTTTCAAAACCAATTTGCGTATACCAGTTCAGTTCTGTAATGTAAATGACAGAAAATCGATTTGCGTATACCGAGGATTCCCCATCGATGGTATTGGTTGCTGAATGAAAACTGCTCTGCCCAACTACGAGCCTCCGGAATTAAAACTCATCATCGTGCATTTGACAGGCCGCTGATCTGTAGTTTTGTTTTAAAAACGCAGTGTGATTGGTTAAAAACCCGCAGTGGGAATGTTTATGTGCTGAGATATTGCAGATTTCTTGAAAAGGACATATATTTTTTTTGTTTTTGAGAAGTGCGCATGAATATTTGTGTGAGCCAGAAGCTAAGCACACAAAACATTTTTTTTCGTTTGTTGGGTTTTTTTATTTTTTGGCGGTGATCTGAAATAACTGTAACTTGCCCAGCAAATAAAAAAAAAAAAAAAAATTGAAAGGCAAAAGGACAGAGACATAGGCAGTTTTTTTGTTGAATAAAAACAAAGGCATTGGCAATTTTTTTTTTTTTTATTGCTGGTTGGATATTGGAGATTATTGTGTTTTTTGCTGATACAAGATGGCCAAAACACAAAGTGCCCGGTTTGAAATTGAGAAATTTAATGGCAAAAATAATTTTGAGATCTGGAAGGTGAAGATGCACGATCTGCTGGTCCAACAAGGTGTGGCAAAAGCACTGTTGGGGAAAAACAAAAGGCCTGCTTCCATGACGGAGGATGAATGGGATGAGATGGACGATAGAGCTCTGAGCGCAATTCGGTTATGTCTGGCGGACGATGTTCTGTTTAACATTGTGTCAGAGAAAACCGCCGCAGGCTTGTGGTCGAAGCTTGAGAAGCTCTACATGACTAAATCTTTGACAAATCGGATTCTCCTGAAACGGCAGCTTTACAGTTTGCGGATGAAAGAAGGTACCTCTATTGCTGATCACCTGAATGTTTTTAATACCTTGTTGGTGCAATTAAACAGTCTAGATGTGAAATTTGATTCAGAGGATAAGGCGATAACTTTATTATGTTCTTTGCCTGAATCCTGGGATCACTTTGTTACTTCCATAAGTTTTAGTACATCAGAAATTCTTGAATTTGACGATGTTGTTGGAGCCTTGTTGGCTGAGGAGACGAGGAAGAGGTCAAATGCAGACACCTCTACATCTGAGGTAATGATGGCCAGAGGTCGCTCACGAGAGAGACACTCCGGGGGAAAGCATAGCGACTCTCGTTCGAAATCCAAAGGAAAGAAGCCAAAGGTGAAGTGCTGGCATTGTGGCAAGGCTGGACATCTGAAAAAGGATTGCTGGAAACGAAAGCAGGCTACTAAAGAAGGCTCTTCGACAGAAAAGAAGGAAGCCAACACCACGGATACAGGTTCAGTATCAGGTTCAGGTATGAGTGATGAGGTATTGTCAGTTAATGTTTCAAAACATGATCAACATTGGTTGTTAGATTCCGAGGCATCTAATCACATGTGTATACATAGAGATTGGTTTAAAACATATAGATCAATTGATGATGGTGTTGTGTACATGGGTAATGATGTAACATGTAATATTGTTGGGATTGGAAGCATACAACTACAAATGTTTGATGGCACAACCAAAATATTAACTGATGTGAGGCATGTACCAGATTTAAGAAAAAATTTGATTTCATTAGGAGCACTTGATTCAAATGGATATAAAACTGTAATTCAAGGTGGAGTTATGAAAATCTATAAAGGTATCTTACTAGTGATGAAAGCTAAGAAAGTAGGAAATCTATTTCAGTTAGAAGGTAGAACTGGGTCAGATCATGTGTCTGTGTCTGAACATGACAGTAGTTCCATTCACTTATGGCATCAAAGATTGGGGCATATGAGTGAAAGGGGATTGAAAATTTTGGCTGACCGAAAGTTACTTCCTAATCTAAGATCTGGAAAATTGGATTTCTGTAAACATTGTCTGTTTGGTAAACAAAGTAAACAAAAGTTTAAAACAGGCAAACATACTAGTAAAGGGATACTTGATTATATCCATTCAGATGTTTGGGGTCCAGCCCCTACAGCTTCATATGGTGGTTCATCTTATTTTGTATCATTCATTGATGACTTTTCTCGGAAAGTTTGGGTCTTCATGTTGAAAAAGAAGTCTGATGTTTTTACAGTTTTCAAGCAGTTTAGAGCATTGGTAGAAAACAACACTGGTAGAACTATAAAATGTTTAAGAACTGACAATGGTGGTGAGTTTTCCTCCAAGGAGTTTGACAGCTATTGCAAGGATGCAGGGATCGAAAGACATAAGACCACGGTTTATACTCCTCAGCAGAATGGAGTTGCTGAGCGCATGAACAGGACTCTTCTAGAAAGAGCAAGGTGTATGCTGAGTAACGCCGGGTTGCCGAAGGAGTTGTGGACGGAAGCAGTGGCAACTGCTTGTTATGTGATAAACCGATCTCCATCAACGGCAATAGACTGCAAGGTTCCGCAAGAGGTATGGACATGACACCCTTGTGACTATTCTAAACTCAGAGTGTTTGGTTGTGATGCATATGCTCTAGTGCCTAAACATCAACGAACTAAATTAGATCCAAAGTCTAAAAGGTATATCTTTGTTGGGTATGGTGATGGAACAAAGGGATTTAGATTGTGGGATCCTACTACCCGCAAAATCATCATCAACAGAGATGTAAGGTTTAATGAATCCTCTCTTGTACAGTTAGATATAGATAGAAGATTGAAACAGGATGATGTATCTGATTTCCAGCATATTCAGTTTGACAGCATTTCTAATGATAGTCATAACGACCATAGTTCAGATTCTAGTCATGAAAAGGTTTCAGAATCAGATTATGAACAGGGTTCAGATGGAGGACATGAACAGGTCTCAGATGGCGATCATGAAGAAATTCCTACAGTTGATAGACAACCAGTTGTGGAAGCACCATAAACATTCTTAAGGAGATCTACAAGGATCAAACGCCGTCCGAGAAGGTATGATGATTCAGTTGCTTTGATCGCTAATGATGATGAACCTTTGTGTTATCAGGACGCTGTAGAAGGTTCAGATAGTGACAAATGGAAAGCAGCCATGAAGGAAGAAATTATGGCCTTAGGTAAGAATGGCACGTGGGATCTGGTTGAACTTCCCAAAGGCAGGAAAACTGTGGGATGCAAGTGGGTCTTCAAGCTGAAACGAGGTGTGAATGATACGGAAGACAGGTACAAAGCTCGGCTGGTTGCAAAAGGGTTTTCTCAGAAAGCTGGCATAGACTTTCATGAGATATTTTCACCAGTGGTTAAAATTGTTTCAATTAGAATTGTGTTAGCATTAGTGGCTTTGTTTGATTTGGAGTTGCAGCAGTTAGATGTTAAGACTGCATTTCTACATGGTGATTTAGATGAGGAAATATATATGGAACAACCGGAAGGGTTTGTTCAACATCGCAATGCGAAATTTGTCTGCAGGCTCAAGAAGTCATTATATGGCCTGAAGCAGTCGCCTCGGCAGTGGTATAAGAAGTTTGATTCTTTCATGTTGAGTCAGAAATATGTTAGAAGTGAATATGATCATTGTGTTTATTTCAAACAGTTAAATAATGGCATGTTCATTATCTTAGTGTTGTATGTTGATGATATGCTTTTAGCAAGCAAAAGCATTGAAGAAATCAACAGGTTGAAGACTCAGATGGCAAGGACGTTTGATATGAAAGATCTAGGAGCCGCAAGACAGATTTTGGGCATGGAGATTTTCAGAGACAGGAGTAATGGTAAGCTCTGGCTATCACAACAGAAGTATGTTGAGAAAATACTTTTGAGGTTTGGTATGAACAATGTGAAGCCTGTGTCAGTCCCTTTAGCTTCCCATTTTAAGCTTTCTTCGAGTTTATGTCCTAATACCGATGAAGAAAAGGATTATATGTCTCGAATTCCTTATGCCAATGTAGTAGGATGTTTGATGTATGCGATGGTGTGTACGCGACCAGATATTTCTCATGCAGTTGGGGTTGTCAGCAGGTACATGGCAAATCCGGGTAAAGAGCACTGGTCAGCAGTGAAATGGGTGCTTCGGTACTTGAGAGGCACAAGTAGTTATTGTATTTCTTACAATAAGAGTAGTGAATATGTTTGCGGATATGTTGATTCCGATTTTGCAGGTGACTTGGATAAGAGAAGGTCAACTTCAGGGTACGTCTTTACTCTTGCAGGTGGAGCTATTAGCTGGATGTCAAAGCTACAGAACATTGTTGCTTTGTCCACTACTGAAGCAGAATACATTGCTGCTTCTCATGCTTGCAAAGAGGCGGTTTGGTTGAAAGGTTTGCTTAGTGAGTTTGGTAGGTTACAGGATAACATCAGGTTACTTTGTGACAGTCAAAGTGCAATACATTTGGCTAAGAATCCGGCCTATCATAGTAAGTCAAAGCATATTCCAATCAAATATCATTTTGTAAGACAGGTTATCACTGAAAGGGGAGTTTCTCTTGAAAAGGTGCATACAAAGGAGAACTGTGCAGACATGTTCACGAAACCAGTTTTGTTGGAGAAGCTACGCTGGTGTTTGGCTTCTCTTGGCTTGCAGAAAAGATAAAAGAATAATAACAGGGCATCAGACGAATTGTTGTCAAGGTGGAGATTGTTGAGATTTTCTGTTTGAGTCAACTAGGCAAAAATCTCTGAAGGGTGACAACAATAGGGATTTAGTTCCTAGATTAGCTCCAGGCTGTTGTGAGGGAGTTAATGCCTCCTATATTTGATGTGAGGGAGTTAGATTGTCTATGCTATATAACAGGCAATCATTCGGATGATTTGCCAAGAGAGAGTGTGAGGAATTCATGATGTAATTTCCAATTTGATTAATATATTCCTGATGCCTATGTTTGGTGGACGTAGCCCAGATTGGTTGGGTGAACCACGTTAAAACTGTGTTATGTGCTTGATATGTTTGCTGTGTGTTTAATTAATTACTGTGCCCTCTGAATCCAACACCTTTCAAAAAAAAATGGGAGGTTGTGAGTCCAAAGACACCACCTCAGATGAGACACCCTGTAATTGTAAAGGAAGAATAAAGGGCTTCTTCAAACCTCATTTGTGTGGCAAGGCTATGACATTTCCTAGTGAGGCCATTTCTATATTGTAACCCTAATTTATTTGTCAGCTGCTCCTATTATATTTGAGTGGTATCACCGCATAAGAGACCTATATCAAGGTTATTATTGCAGAAGAATATTGCTATTACAGAAACGAGAACAATTTGTCATATCTGCTCAAGGGAGGTAAATCAATTGTATTGAAGAAAGCCAAGGAGAGAGAAGGAAGATCAAGCGTCAAAATTCATTGATGTCAAGCCATAATGTCATCGATTTACTTTTGGAAACACCTCAAGAATCAACATAGTAGTATATCTGTTGGTCCTTTGGGCCGCAATACGTCAAGGGATCAAAAATGGAAACAACGTTCAGATCAGAAGCAAGAGCAGAACAACATGCCTTTCCTTGGAAGATCCATGATATCCTTCAAAAGTCAAAGGATATTCAGAAGGAAGATGTAAAAAGTAGGTGTCTCTTTGAACTTGGATCCAAAATGCAGAGAACAAAGTCAGAAGATGTCCTCCTACTGTTAGACACATTATACATAGCTTTATGTCTCACAGAGCAATCAGATTGGAAAGGGTCAAGTTGGGCCTTGAAGCCATCCATGCTTACTTTGATACAGCCTAGGTTCCTGGAGCATTCTTGTGAAAAGGTTAAACTCATAGTCATCGCTTGTCTCAGTAAAATCTTAGCCTTAAGAGTGTCGCTACCGCCCTATAATGATGACATCATGAGGAGGATTTTTTGAGTAATGGTAGGATCCCTCCAAGGATTGGACAATATCAACCTTCTTACTTTCTTTCAGAGGTGAAAAATTTTAGAATGCATGGAAAAATCCAGATTTGTTATACTTATGTTGGATCTAGAATGTGATGACTTAATCCTTCAGATGCTCCAATGCTTTTGCACCAACATTACAACATCTCATCCAAAAAATTTCAAAACAAACATGCAAAAGATCATGTCCCTAATCTTAGGAGAAGATAAGGCCATCTTCAAGCCATTGAGGTCCAAATTGTTGGGCATGGAGGAAGGAGCTAATTGTATCACCTATTGCCTATGAACTAGTTAAGGGGTTGGTCAAACAAAACATAAAACTACTTAAAAGGAAGTTGACCAAGGAAGAACTAACAAGGATTTGTGGGGACAACAAGAGTGAACAAAGTAGGAAAAGCCTATGCTTTGTATGCAAGGCATCTTGAGAACTTAACCATTCATGTCCCTGCGATAGGAAGGAGGCAACAAGGACAGAACCAGAGGAAATTCCTTCAGACCATGAGGATTCATCTGAAGGATTTGAGCAGTCAAGTACATATGGTGAGCAGCAGCACAATGTTATTCAGAGAGACTTGCAGGACAAGCCGATGATAATCATTCATCTTGAAAAAGTACACAGGGAAAGGAAGTAGGTAAGTATTCCTAACAATATGGTAGACTCTTATCTCCAAGAGGACATCGATGAAGAGTATGAGAAACCAAGTGTAAACAAGATTCCACCAATGCATCCATGTTTGACAACTAAAGTGGATGGACAACAGATTTTCCCCACAGGTGGAGAAGGCAACGAAGAAGACATTCAAGGATACTTAAATGAGGATCCAATAATGATAAACTAGTATGTTGAGCATGATAATAAGGAGCAACATGAAAAATATAGTATGAGGGATGAGACATTTCTGGAGAGTCGGTCAAAGGTTCAAAATGGAGCTATGATAGTTGAGCATCCGATGCAGACAAATACAAAAGAATTCAACAGGGCACCAGAATTTCCAGTAGAGGACTTTGGGCAAAAGGTCATGCATTTCAAGACAAATCTTATGATGTTGAAGTAGAGATTACGGACAGTTTGAGACAATGTCTTACAAGAGAATAGAAAAATTGAGTAGCTCATATGGGTATGTGTCGAATCAACGGCCAAGTTGTCTAGTGTTGAGGAACTACTCAAGTCCCCCACAAGGTAGTAAGAGGAGTACAGTTGGGAGTTCCAAAGTAGCCCTCTACAAGAGTACATAGATAAGGCTTGCAACACTACCAATCCCCTCTTATACATTAGGAAGAGCAGGTCAGAGTTCTCCAAATGCATCATGTTGGGTGACCGAGTGGAGCAGCATGAGTTGAGCGTCAAGCAACATCAACATAATAGATTTGCAGGTATTCAACCTTCCCAAGGCATGGATTGGTGAGAAATTATGAGTTGGTACTCTATTGATGGGTTGATTCCTAGGAGGACACTCACAGCCAAGGGCATATTGTAGCTTGGGCCCTTTGGCACGGATAGTGATGGGGGCCCCTTGGGTTTATAATATTTATCCATTGGGTTTAATATTATTCCCTTGGGTTTTTAGTATTAATATCTTGGGTTTATAATATTCATCCCTTGGGTTTAATATTATAGCATTGGGTTCATAATCCCTTTGGGTTTTAAACCCTAAGGGAATTTATAGTCAACCATAGTGAAACATGTTTATTTTAGTCAACCATATTTGTTTTAGGGTTTATATTCCTTAGGTTTATAATATTAATCGCTTGGGTTAAATAGTATTCCCTTGGGTTTATAATATCAATCACTTGGGTTTATTAATAATATTATGCATACAATTTACAATATTAATCCTAGGGTTTAATATAAATCCGTTGTGTTTGTAATCATGGTCAACGATGGTCAACCATGTTCCACTGTCACATTGTGACAAAGATTGTCTTAGTATGAAAATCAACCATGGTCCAACGTCACATTGTGACAAAGATTGTCTCAATATGAAAATCAACCATGGTAAACCATGATCAACAATGTTTATTTTAGAGTTTATAATATTTATCTTAGGGTTTATATGCCTTGGGTTTATAATATTTATCCCTTGGTTTTAATATTATTCCCTTAGGTTTATAGTGCCTTGGGTTTTTAGTATTAATCTCTTGAGTTTATAAATCATCCTACGTAGCATTGTGACAAGGATTGTCTCAATATGAAAATCAACCACGGGCAACCATGGTCAACCATGTTTATTTTAGAGTTTATAATATTTATCTTAGGGTGTTTATAAATTAGGTTTATAATATCCATCCCATGGGTTTAATATTATAGCCTTGGGTTCATAGTCACTTTTGGTTTTAATCCCTAAGGGACTTTATAGCAAACCATAATGAAACATATTTATTTTAGTCGACCATGTTTATTTTAGGGTTTATAATATTTATTTTAGGGTTTATATCCCTTGGTTTTAATATTATTCCCTTGGGTTTATAGAGCATTGGGCTTTAAAATTAATCCCTTAGACTTATTATTCATTTGGGTTTATAATATCAATCACTTGTGTTTATTTATAATATTATTCATAGGGTTTATCATATTAATCCTAGGGTTTAATATAAATACCTTGGGTTTATAACCATGGTCCATTGTCACATTGTGACAAATATTGTCTCAATATGAAAATCAACCATGGTCAACCATGGTCCAACGTCACATTGTGACAAAGATTGTCTCAATATGAAAATCAACCATGGTAAAGGTCAACCATGTTTATTTTAGGGTTTATATACCTTGGGTTTATAATATTTATCCCTTGGGTTTAATATTATTCCCTTGGTTCTTAATCCCTTGGTTTTTAGTGTTAACCTCTTGGGTTTATAAATTGTCCTACGTCACATTGTGGCAAGGATTTTCTCAATATGAAAATCAACCATCGGCAACCATGGTCAACCATGCTTATTTTAGGGTTTATAATATTTATCTTTGGGTATTTATAAAATGGGTTTATAATATTCATCCATTGGGTTTAATATTATAGCCTTGGGTTCATAGTCCCTTTGGGTTTCAAACCCTAAGGGACTTTATAGTCAACCATATTGAAACATGTTTATTTTAGGGTTTATATACCTTAGGTTTATAATATTAATCCCTTGGGTTTAATATTATTCCCTTGGGTTTATAGAGCATTGGGCTTTAGAATTAATCCCTTGGTTTTATTATTGCCTTGGGTTTATAATATCAATTGCTTGGGTTTATTAATAATATTATTGGGGTTTATGATATTAATTGTGGGGTTTAATATAAATCCCTTGGGTTTATAACCATGGTCAATGATGGTCAACCATGATCCACTATCACATTGTGACAATGATTGTCTTAGTATGAATATCAACCATAGTATTTTTAATCTGTTTTATTTATAATATTAACACAAAGGTTTAAAATCTCTTGGGTTTATAAACTTTCCTAGATCACATTGTGACAAGAATTGTCTCAATTTGAAAATCAACCATGGGCAACCATGGTAAACTATGTTTATTTTAGGGTTTATAATATTTTTCTTTGGGTATTTATAAATCACATTTATAATATTAATCCATTGGGTTTAATATTATAGCCTTGGGTTCATAGTCCCTTTGTGTTTTAAACCCTAAGGGACTTGATAGTCAACCATAGTGAAACATGTTTATTTTAGTCAACCATGTTTATTTTTGGGTTTATAATATTTATTTTATGGTTTATATACCTTAGTTTTATAATATTAATCCCTTGGGTTTAATATTATTCATAGGGTTTGTCATATCAATCCTAGGGTTTAATATAAATCCACTCGGTTTATAATCATGGTCAATGATGGCCACCCATGGTCTAGTGTCACATTGTGATAAAGATTGTCTCGTTATGAAAATAAACCATGGTCAACCATGGTCCAATGTCGCATTGTGAAAAAGATTGTCTCAATATGAAAATCAACCATGGTCAACCATGTTTATTTTAGGGTTTATAATATTTATCTTAGGGTTTATATACCTTGGGTTTATAATATTTATCCCTTGGGTTCAATAGTATTCCCTTGGCTTTATAGTCCCTTGGATTTTAAGTATTAATCCTTTGGATTTATAAACTGTCCTATGTTGCATTGTGACAAGGAGTGTCTCAATATGAAAATCAACCATGGTTAACCATGTTTATTTTAGGGTTTATAATATTTATCTTTGAGTATTTATAAATTTGGTTTATAATATTCATCCCTTGGTTTTAATATTATAGCCTTGGGTTCATAGTCCCTTTGGGCTTTAAACCCTGAGGGACTTTATAGTCAACCATAATGAAACATGTTTATTTTACTCAAAAATGTTTATTTTAGGGTTTATATACCTTAGGTTTATAATATTAATCCCTTGGGTTTAATATTATTCCCTTGGGTTTCTAGAGCATTGGGTTTTCGAATTAATCCATTGGGTTTAATATTATTCCCTTAGGTTTATAATATCAATCACTAGGGTTTATTAATAATATTATTCATATGGTTTCTCATATTAATCCTAGGGCTTAATATAAATCTCTTGGGTTTATAACCATGGTCCAGTGTCACATTGTGACAAAGGTTGTCTCGGTATGAAAATCAACCATGGTCCAACGTCACATTGTGCCAAAGATTGTCTCAATATGAAAATCAACCATGTTTATTTTAGGGTTTATGTACCTTGCGTTTATAATATTTATCCTTTGGGTTTAACAATAATCACTTGGGTTTATAGTCCCTTTAGTTTTTAGTATTAATCCTTTGGGTTTATAAACTGTGCTACGTCGCATTGTGACAAGGATTGACTCAATATGAACATCAACCATGTGAAACCATGGCCAACCATGTTTATTTTAGGGTGTATAATATTTATCTTTGCGTATTTATAAATTGTGTTTATAATATTCATCCCTTGGGTTTAATACTATAGCCTTGGGTTCATAGTCACTTTGTGTTTGAAACCCTAAGGGACTTTATAGTCAACCATTGTGACACATTTTTATTTTAGTCAAATATGTTTATTTTAGGGTTTATAATATTTATTTTAGGGTTTATATACCTTGCTTTTATAATATTAACGCCTTGGGTTTAATATTATTCCCTTGGAGACTGATTTTTATCAGGGGACGAAGAGCGGCCGACAGGACCAGAGTAGAGAGAGCTAAGGTTGGCAGCAGAAGTTAAGCATTGACCACCATGGAGAGGTGAGAGGGGGGGAGTTCCACTCCCTCCTACAGTCAAACAGTCTCCAATCGATTCAAGAAACCTATGGAAGCTGAAATCGGAATTTCAGGAGGAGGGAAATAGAACAACAGAGGTACACAGGGGTAGGAAAAAATGCAGGAAGAAGTCAAAAAAGAAAGAAGAATAGAAGGAGAAATTCAGAATGTGGATAATAGAAATTGAATTGGACTGTGTAAGCCTAGGGCTACTCTCACACCTAGAGTGGTGTTAAGTGATCCAATGCTACAGGCGCATAGGGAACACATGGCGACTTACGCAGTCATTTGTAAATTCATGGGGTTATGGCCAATGGAGAAGGCTTTACAGGCATGGATAAAGAATCATTGGAAACCTAAGGGGGATATAGATCTGCACCTTGGATCAAAGGGTTTCTTCACTGTTGTTTTTACGAACATTGAGGATAAAGATAGGGTGTTTGAAGGAGGGCCCTACTTCTATGCTACTGCAGGCCTCTATATGTGGCCTTGGGTTATGAATTTTGTTTCAGAGCATGAGACATTCACTTCGGTCCTATTTTGGGTAAGGCTCTACTCCTTACCACTGGATTATTGGCACCCAAAATCATTAAAAGTAATAGGAAATAAACTAGGGCACTTTGTTAAAATATCGAAGGCCACTCGGCAGGGAAAGTATACCTCCTTTGCCCGGATTTGCGTAGAGATGGACCTCTTGGGAGCTCTACCGGATGAAGTTATTTTGAAAGTTTTGGATAAAGAATGGGTACAAGCAGTGGACTATGAGCATGTTCCTTTCAGATGCACAAATGCCATGAACATGGGCATCTATTCAGGATTTCCCCTTAAACAAAATGGAAAGAAGAAATAAAGCTACCTCAGGGAAAGAAACTGAAAGCTTTAGCAAAGTGGGAAACAGAGGCAAAGGAGGGAGAAAGTACCAAAAGAAAATAAATGAGGAAAAGCAGCCAAGTCAGAATAGGTACAAGGTGCTAGAAGAAGAATAGGAGCATGATAACGCAATTCAAACCCAGGAGGTAAGCCCTGCAGAGAAGGAAAAGGAAGAGAGTATGGACGACACACAAGACAAAAATCAACAAAAGGAGGATCTACTGAACACAATGGAACTTGATAGGGAACAAGAGATGACCCCAAGTGAGGTGGGAACAGAAGATCATGAACTGCAGGATATTCTTGATAGGGAGCATCTAGATCTGGAAAAGTTCTTAGAGCATGGAACCACCAAAGGAATGGATTCGCTACCACAAGAGGAGTTCAACAGAGTACAACAGTTGTTCTTATGGAGAACTCAGGAAAAAGGTTCGGGAGTCAAAAGAAACCATGATAGTTAGGACAACGAAGGGGTGAAGACAATGAAAGCAGCAACGGGACTAGCTCCTAAGAACCCAGGTAGGAAAAGAGGTAGGAAAAAACAGAACGAGTTGCTGTTAGAGTGTGGAAAACTCATGATTGATTTAGGTAAGATGAAAGACCTAACCAGTTACTCATTTACAAATCTTTCTTAATGAAGCTCACATCATGGAATATTAATGGTCTAGGGAGTAAAAGCAAGCAAATGAATCTTAGAAATAGAATGAAAGAAGAAAAACCATATATGATTTTTATCCAGGAAACAAAATGTTTAGTAGAAAAAATAAGAGAAATTCACAGCAAATGGTTGAATAAATATGATTATCTAGAAGTCAAAGCAGACAAAATAGCAGGAGGAATTCTCACACTATGGAACCCTCAGAAAATTGGAATCCTAGATGCGGAAGCATCTAGGAACTACTTATCAGTGGTTATTCAACCTTTAGGGGATAAAGAAGTTTATTTAATCACAAATTTTTATGGTCCACAGAAGCCGGAAGACAAACTAAGAATTCTTACTTCACTGGAGGATCTAAGAGACAGATATTCAGGCATCCCCTGGATTTTGGGAGGGGACTTTAATATGATTAGGTCACTGACAGAAAAAAAAGGTGGAACCAGACCACTATGCAGAGACTCCATAGCAATTCAAAATTTTATAAAAAATATGAGGCTAGTAGACACAGAGACAAGTAATGGCATCTTTACTTGGAATAACAAAAGGGGAGGAGAGTCTCAGGTGGCCTCAAAACTAGACAGATTTATTATCTCGAAGGACCTTATCCTAACAAGCCTTGACCTGACAGCAATGATACCCCCTTTTAGTGGCTCAAACCATTGGCCTGTTCAACTTGAAGCATCCTTTATAGGAACTCCAAGGAACAGACCTTTCATGTTTGAATACATTTGGCTCACCCATCCAGACTTTATCAGCAATATTGAAAAATGGCGGACAAAGGATATGCAAGTTCAGGGCACAAAAATGTTCCTCTTGCATAAAAGATTAAAACATATCAAAATCAGACTTAAAGATTGGAATAAAAATGAATTTGGCAACATTTTTGAAGCAACAAAAGTGGCAGAATGTTCAAGCTACATGAAATTAACCAGATCCTCATTACAGATGGCTTCAATGGTGAAAGAAAGGAACAAGCTGAATACCATCAACAGGAATGGGAATAATTATGCAAACAAGAGGAGATATTTTGGAAGCAGAAATCACGGGTACAATGGTCAAAGGAAGGAGAAAGGAACACAAGGTTTTTTCACGAATCAACCACGGATCACAGGTCTCATAACAGGATCTCAAAAATTAAAGATTCTCAAGGGAATCAACTAGATACCCACAAAGCAATAGAAGCTGAGCTCGTTAAACATTTCCAAGGAATAGCAGAGGAACCTCTCTTGGACAGATCACAATTCATCAATGACTTTACAAGGCACATTCCTAAGCTGGTGACATGAGAAGACAATTACAATCTAAACAGGCCTGTGAATGAAGAGGAGGCCAGTGAAGTCATCAAAGAAATGCAAAATGGGAAGGCATCAGGTCTGGATGGTTTTAATGTTGACTTCTTTAAATCATGTTGGAAAATAGTCAAGCAGGATATCCTCGAAGTGGTGGAGGACTCGAGGAAAATAGAACTATTTTGAAGGCACTCAATACCTCTTTCATATCCTTAATTCCAAAATAGGATAATGCTATGACACCATATAGATTCAGACCAATAGCATTATGCAATGTGGTGTATAAAATAATTTTCAAATTATTGCCAACAGGCTTAAACCCCTTCTCCCAACCCTCATATCTGAGGAACAAACTAGGTTTGTGGAAGGAAGACAAATTATAAACAATATCATTCAAGCACACGAAGTGGTTCACTCATTTATAAGTAATAGGCAGGCAGGAATGATTATGCAACTAGACCTTGAAAAGGAATATGATAAGATAAGTTGGGCTTAGATAAGGAGAGTTCTTATAACTTATGGATTTGACCATAACTGGGTAAGATGGGTGATGGCCCTTATAACTACATCTATTTTTTCAATCCTGGTAAATGGTTCACCATCCAAGCCCTTTAATCCGACAAGAGGTCTCAGACAAGAAGATCCTCTCTCACCCTTTCTCTTTATTCTCATGATGGAAGGGCTAGGTAAAGCTATCAAGTCAGCCAAAGCAGAAGGTAAAATCCAGGGTCTCAAACTCACCATTAACGGAGAGGCTTTGACACATCAACAATTTGTGGATGATACTATGCTACAGGGAACACCTATGGTCAAGGAAGCTTTAGCCTACAAACAAATTCTGAAAGACTTTGCAATGGCGTCGGGCACAGAGGTAAGCCTTACCAAAACTAAGATTTTATTTTTCAATATTGACATTTCTATTTAGAGAAATATATCCAGAATTTTAGGCTTTCAAAGAGAAATGCTACCCTCCAAATACCTGGGAGTACCGCTAATTAACAAACCTCTGAGCAAGATGGTTTGGGAACCTGTGATTAATAAGCTATAGGACAAAATTTGGAAATGGACAAGTAGGTCTTTGAACCTAGTAGGACGACTTGTACTCACAAAAGCTGTCTTACAAACAGTCCCCATCTTTATGTTTTCAGTCCTTCCAGCTCCTAAAGGAGTCATGCAACTATGTAGAAATATCCAAAGAGATTTTCTTTGGGGCAAAGGGGAAGAAGAAAATTTGGGCCTTTGTAGCCTGGGAAAAGATCTGTAAACCTAAGTCACGTGGAGGTTTTGGACTGGATGATCCTAAAGTGCTAAACGAAGTTTTGGCGGCAAAACTTTGGTGGAGATGGCTAAAAGATTCAGCTTCCCCTTGGGCCCAAATTTGGAAACAAAAATATGCAAACAATTGGCAAGACAGGGATCACATTAGAATGTCGGGGATCATAAAAGGCTCCCACATTTGGAACAAAGCCTGGGAGAATAGAGACATTGTTCAGAAACATAGTTTCTAGGAAATTAGAGATGGGAATCTTGCATGGTTTTGGGAGGATAAGTGGCAACAGGAACCCAAATTGTTAAGAGAAGAATTTGCAAATCTCAAGAATGATACTGATAACAAAAGGTTACTAAGAGTAAATTCATTCTGGGACCAGGAAAAAAGTGAAGGAAAATGGAGGATATGGAAAAACTTGGAATACAGTGATGACTCCCCCTTGAAGGCACAGGTAAAAGCTCTAACAACTATCTTGGAACAGAGAAAGATTCTGACATCAGCAGATTTAGACCAGCTGAGATGGGGCAATAATAATGAAGGCAACTTTAACCTCAAAGAGGCGAAGCACATAGCCATTGGGCTTGACTTTCCAAACCCTGATTGGGTATGGAAGGACCTATGGTAGAACCAAAGTTGGATGAAGATCAAACTGTTCATGTGGTTAGTTCAGCATAAAAAAATTCTAACATGGCAAAACTTGAGGAAAAAAGGGGTAGTTGGTCCATCTAAATGCCAGTTATGTGAAGCTTAAGAAGAAACTATGGATCACCTTCTAAACCTCTATTCTTTCACATCCACATTATAGAATTGGATTGCCTCAATATTCAGACAAATAGACAGAGACATGGGGAGTATTACAAGCACCTTAAATAAGTGGAGGAAAAATTTCTTTGATAATGAAATAGTCAACAAAGCTTGGGCTTTAGCTCCAAGCTTTCTAATCTGGGATTTCTGGAAAGAACACAACAACAGAATATTCAAAAACAAAAAAGGTTCTTCCCAGTGCATCATGGAACAGATTTTAAGACAACTCAATGAGACGGTAGGAACCCTCATTAAAAACTCCTCTAAGAACCAACCGAAAGATACTGATGTGCACATACTAATGCAGTTGGGTATGTAGGGGCTCACCCCAAAAGGCAAAAACAAAAATGAAAATCATATAACTGCTAATAAGGATTTCTGGCAACGCCCCCTCAAGGTTTTCTGAAATGTAATATTGATGGGGCCTCAAAAGGAAACCCGAGCATGGCTGGTTATGGAGGAGTGATAAGGGATGAAAGGGGTTGTATAAAAATCATCTTTCATAGTAATTTGGGGAAAGCCACAAACAATATGGCAGAGCTCATGGCCCTGGAGCAATGCTTAGAAACCCTGAGGAACTCTAATATTCAAAAAATTATAATTGAAGCCGATTCCAAATTGATTATCAATTCGGTCAAGAGAATTTGCTATGGCTCAGCTCCGAAAAAAGTTTCGAGACATTGGAGGCTTCTGCAAGTCTATCAAAGGATTCAATCCCACTTGCAGAACATGAGAACCTTGAGTTTCACTCATGTGCGCCAAACAACCAACAAATTAGCAGACATTTTAGCTAATGAAGGTGTACTCTGTGCTAAAAGCAACAAGAATTATAAATGGAGAGAGATCCCCCAGGGTAGATTGAGGGAAGAGAGTCAGACTGGCGAATGAGGACCGGGAACTTTATCAGAGTAGGGGATACTAACAGGTTGTTATCTTCGGGATACAGTTGAATGTTAGCCCACATGAAACAGTAGCCCATGGATATAAACAAAATAAATGGCAATTCCTTAGGCCGAAATAGGTGCCCAGAATACTACAATCCAAAGGTTCTCAGGCGGGTGTCAATTAACAACACAAGTAGTTACATGAATTTGAATCATGTTACAGAAAGCCCTGTCATTGGCGATGCAGGTAGATTGGTTAAAGAATGAGCAGATAGGAGAAATAGCAGCAATCTTACCAAATCTGCAGTGCAAGTAGCAAGATAGTTATCAAGCCAATCGGACCCAAAATCTACTTTAACAGTAGTTCTATCAGGCTTCGGCTCCAAACACAGTGCTAAATAGCGATCAAGTTGTGCAGTTGGGCGGGAATCGCAAGAATCTGTTGGATTCCAGGTAGATTACATACGCAAGGGATATCAACCAAATCAGACCCAAAATTTTTATAGAGCAGTCTCTATAGGCTCATCGAGTCTGATTCAAGATTTAAAGGGAATGCTTGTTAACAGCCCGATATTGTTAATGACCGTTAGATCTCTAAGGATTGATCGAATGGTTAGGGCTTTCGATTATATTTTGTGGACATGTCGTCATGTGTTTTGCAGGCCCTGGGCCCGGTGAGTGGGCCTTAGGCTCGGTATCCTAGGATCTAGGTGGCCCACTTATTTTTTTGTACATTTTGTATTATGGTTGTAATATTAATTTGAATAGAAGGTCCAATGCTTATCTCAACAAAAAAAATATTATTCCCTTGGGTTTATAGAGCATTGAGCTTTAGAATTAATCCCTTGTGTTTATTTTTCCCTTGGGTTTATAATACCAATCACTTAGGTTTATTACTAATATTATTCATAGGGTTTATAATATTTATCTTACAATTTATATACCTTGGGTTTATCATATCCCTTGGGTTTAATAATATTCCCTTGGTTTTATAGTCCCTTGGGTTTTTAGTATTAATCCCTTGGGTTTATAAATCATCCTACATCGCATTGTGACAAGGATTGTCTCAATATGAAAATCAACCATGGGAAACCATGGTCAACCATGTTTACTTTAGGGTATATAATATTTATATTTGGGTATGTATGAATTGGGTTTATAATATTCATTACTTTGGTTTAATATTATAGCCTTGGGTTCATAGTCCTTTGGGTTTTAAACCCTAAGGGACTTTATAGTCAACCACAGTGAAACATTTTTATTTTAGTCAACCATGTTTATTTTAGGGTTTATATACCTTAGGTTTATAATATTAATCCCTTGTGTTTAATATTATTCCCTTGGGTTTATAGAGCTTTGAGCTTTAGAATTAACCCCTTGGGTTTATTGTTCCCTAGATTTATAATATCAATGACTTGGGTATATTAATAATATTATTCATAGGGTTTATCATATTAATCCTAGGGTTTAATATAAATCCCTTGGTTTTATAACCATGATCATTGTCCACTGTCACATTGTGACAATGATTGTCTCAATATGAAAATTAATCATGGTAAACGATGGTCAACGATGTTTATTTGAAGGTTTATAATATCTATCTTAGGGTTTATATATCGTGTGTTACTAATATTTATTCCTTGGGTTTAATAGTATTCCCTTGGGTTTTAGTATTAATCCCTTAGGTTTATAAATTGTCCTATGTTGCATTGTGACAATGATTGTCTCAATATGAAAATCAACCATGGGAAACCATGGCCAACCATGTTTATTTTAGGGTTTATAATATTTACTTTTTGGGTATTTATAAATTGGGTTTATAAAATTCATCCCTTGGATTTAATATTATAGCCTTGGGTTCATAGTCCCTCTGGGTTTTAAACCCTAAGGGACTTTATATGCAACCATAGTGAAACATTTTTATTTTAGTCAACCATGTTTATTTTAGGGTTTATATAACTTAGGTTTATAATATTAATCGCTTGGTTTTAATATTATTTCCTTGGGTTTATTAATAATATTATTCATAGGGTTTATAATATTAATCTTAGGGTTTAATATAAATCTCTTTGGTTTATAACAATGGTCAACCATGGTCCACTATCACATTGTGACAAAGATTGTCTTGGTATAAAAATCAACCATAGGGTTTTTAATCTATTATGTTTATAATATTAATACAACAGTTTATAAACCATTGGGTTTATAAACTATACTACATCACATTGTGACAAGGATTGTCTCAATATGAAAATCAACCATGTTTATTTTAGGGTTTATAATATTTTTCTTTGGGTATTTTTAAATCGGGCTTATAATATACATCCCTCGGGTTTAATATTATAGCCTTGGGTTCATAGTCCTTTTGGGTTTTAAACCCTAAGGGGATTTGTAGTCAACCATAGCAAAAGATGATTATTTTAGCCAACCGTGTTTATTATAAGGTTTATAATATTTATTATATGGTTTATATACCTTAGGTTTATAATATTAATCCCTTGGGTTTAATATGTTTCCCTTGGGTTTATAGAGAATTGGGTTTTAGAATTAATCCCTTGGGTTTATAATATCGATCAGTTGTGTTTATTAATAATATTATTCATAGGGTTATAATATTAATCCTAGGGTTTAATATAATTCCCTTAGGTTTATAACCATGGTCCACTGTCACATTGTGACAAAGATTGTCTCAGTATGAAAATCAACCATGGTCCAACGTCACATTATGACAAATATTGTCTTAATATGAAAATAAAACATGGTAAATTATGGTCAACCATGATTATTTTAGGGTTTATAATATTTATCTTAGGGTTTATAGACCTTGGATTTATAATATTTATCCCTTGGATTTAATATTATTCCTTTGGGTTTTTAGTATTAATCTCTTTGGCTTATTATTCTCTTTCGTTTATAATATCAATCCCTTGGGTTTAATAATCTATGGTTCTTATTCCTAGGGTTTAATATTATATATAGGGTTTATAATACTAATAATTTGGTCTAATATAAATCCCCTTGCTTTATAACCATGGTCAATAGTGGTCCAACGTTACATTGTGACAAATATTTTCTCAATATGAAAACCAATCATGGTTAACCATGGTGCAATGTCACATTGTGACAAAGATTGTCTCAATATAAAAATCAACCATTCTCAACCGTGATAGTTCTAGGGTTTACAATATTACCTTAACGTTTATATACCTTGGATTTATAATAATAATCTCTTGGGTATAATGTTCTTCCCTTGCGTTTATAATCCCTTGGTCTTTTAGTATTAATTTCTTGGGGGTTTATATTTTCTGCTAATTTATAATATCAACCCCTTGAGTTTATTAATCTAATGATTCATATTCCTAGGGTATAATATTATTCATAGGATTTATAATATTAATCCTTAGGTTTAATATAAATCCCTTGGGTTTAATTACTTAACAATAATTAAAAAAACAAACAAAACAAACAAACAATATTTTATATTTGTAATAAATAATAATAATAATAAATTAATTAATTATTACTATCATTTAATTAATCGTTATAATTATTTAATAATTATTATTATATTAATTAGTTATTGTTAAATTAACAATATTATTATTGTTGTTGGAGAAGACGGCGCCATGGAAATGAGACTCTCCTGCGACTGCAACACTTGCGGCGGCGATGCCCTGTGCCATTATCGCTTGGTGGAGTTTAAGCCCATCATGAAATACGATGGCGAACAAACCCTGCGAATCACGAGCGTAGATCTCATGAGAGAAAACCCCGTTTCTGCTGAAGGTCGTGCCGTCAATACGAAGGTCTCTGGTCTCTCTGAACAAAAATTGAGCATATCTGCACCGAGGGCAAGCAAAGGATCTGATCCCTTGCCCCTCACCCGCTGCTGCAAGATAATCCTGAGGTCCAAGGTTCGATTTATCATACGATGGGGCCAGATTCAAATGATCCATGGACTGGATCCTGTGCAGGGAGCATTGGATAAGAAGCTCTTTGGGCTTAGAACCCAATTCGGGGGCGGAAAATCGTTAGAGATTGGCCTGATTTTCACAGGATCCGCCAGTCTGATGAGCGTCAGGCGTATCCCTCCTCAGTCGCTTTCTGCATGCAAAGACAAGGGACTGCATGAGGCAGATCTGCCTCTTCACACAAATGCATGGCCCCAACCCTGCAGATCCAGGCCGGATCTATCTGATATGAGCAAGTTTAAATATTCCCACAAACCCAGGCGGCAGATCGGAGGATACTCGCATCGATTCAACAGAGGGTTCGCAGACCGCGATGCGCAAATGGGAGATCGTCCCAACAAGAGCCCAGATCTGGAAGACTGCTCACCAGATCGGGCCAAATATTGCAGATCCGGGGTGGATCTATCCGATTTGCCCAGATCCAGGCAGAAGATAGGTGGAAATCTGCCAGATCCAGAAATCAAATCCATAAAACTGGACTTGGACAAGGTAGACTCAGTGGATCTGAAGAAATTTTTTATCAGATCAACAGAAGGCAGACACGTTTGTGTGCAGATCTGGAAATGGATGAGAGTATTGGAGTTAAAAAAAGATATCCAGGACAAACTTGGAATTCCAGTTGCATTACAAAATCTATTATTTTCAGGGCTCTGTTTACAGGATCAACACACACTCCAGCACTATAAGGTTGCAAAGGACTCAACCATCATCCTCAATCTGCGATTGCGAGGTGGATCCAAGGGAGCTTCCTCAAAACCTACAGGTACCTATCGCGATGCAGCCAAAGGGAAAGAACCTCTAAAGGGGAAAGAATCTACAGCTGCTAATGAACCCCCAGGGCAGTATATCGTGGATCAATCACCAGAGAGCCCCTCTATCTCCTTGGACTTACCAGAGGTAAATTACATATTCTCAAATCTACAAAAAAATGCTGTTATTTGTAGATTTAACGGGTTTTGGCCTAGAACTGATGCATTATACAATGGATCCACACGGTTTGGACAAAAAAATGCCAAATACACCTATGCTCTAAGGGTTTCTTCATAGTAATTTTCCACTTAGAAGAAGAAAAGGAAAAAATTCTCAATCAAGGGCCATGGTTCTGGGGCAGTGCTGGACTTTTTGTTACTCCATGGTTCCCGGAGTTTGATGCCAACACTATGGTGGTATCAAGGATGCCAGTATGGGTTAGGCTGCATAACCTCCCATTACATTTCTGGCATTCGAAGGCCTTAACAGTTATTGGGAATACCCTCGGGAAAATGTTAAAGATTGATGCAGCGAGACATATAAAGGGAATCTTTACTTTTTCTAGAATATGCGTCGAGGTAGATCTTAGCCAAGGATTAGTTGAAAGTATAATTCTGAACTTTAACAATTCACAGTGGAAACAATCTTTGGACTATGAGAATACAGCTTTCAAATGCAGGGGATGTCAACAAACAAGTCATCTGTACAATGCATGTAAAAGTCTCAACAAGAGCAAGCCACAACAAAGGAAGCCCAAAGGATGGCAGAATATAGATGATGTCGTAAAGAAGAGAGATTCTGAAAAGAAAGCCCCTCCGATATCAGAAGACGAAGAATCAGAAGCTGAAGAGGATGATACCATCATAGAGGAAGCTGAAACAGGGAATCAGAAGGAAACCACATCAGACAACAAGGCTCCACAGCTTCACCCAAATCAGGCAGAGAAGATAAACGATGACCAGAACATGGGAGGGATAAAGCGGCACCACCAATCAGACACATCAGATTCAGACAAGGAATCAGGCTCGCAGAAAGCTGAAACACAGTTAGTCATAGCCTCGATCGAGCCCACCCATGGAGAGTGGCGCAAGGTCGAAAAGAAAAAAGGAAGAAAAACCTGAAGCGTGAGCTTTACTCACAAATGTAATTCAGTTTTTCTTGCCTTCATTACTTTCCCTCTCTCTCTCTATTCTTTTCTCATCATTTTTGCACGTTAGTCATGTAACGTTGAGTCGGGTGCCATGCACTTGAGCCCATTGGGCAGCTTATGGAAATGCATCATGCATCTGCAATTGTAACTTTTCATTTTTTAAATAAAAGGTTACAAATTTTTCCACTGGAAAAAAAAAATATTATTATTGTTGTTATTATAAAAAAAACAATATTTAGATTTTTTAATAAATAATATTAATAATTAATTAATTATTGTTAGTTAATTAATTAATTAATATTAATATTTAATTATATGAATTAATCTATTATTGTTAATTTTTATTAATTCACAATAAAAATAATAATATTAAATAATAATAATAATAGAAGAATAATACTAGTTATTAATAGTAATACTAATCATTAATAATGATAAATAATATTTATAATAATAACTATAATAATAAATAATCAGTAATAACAATGATTATTTTTAAATGATTATAATAATAATTTATTAACATTATAATTAATTAGTAATATAAATTAATAATTATTATTAATTACAATATTATTATTATTATTATTATTATTATTATTAAAGTTTATGAGTTTTTTTCGACCACATTTACTAATGTGGTGGGGTTTATAATAGTAATGGTTTCTTGGGTTTATAATATTAATAATCATTTGGGTTTATCAATCTAACGGGTTTAAAATGTCAATCCCTTAGGTTTAAAATATTAATTCGTGGTTTATAAATCCCTTGTATCTTTAAAATTGATCACTTTGGTTTGTTGATCACTTATGTTTATAATATTTATTCATTAGGTTTATTAGTCCCTCAGGTTTATAATATTAATAATCCCTTGGGTTTATTAATCCCTTGAGTTTAAAAAATTAATTCTTAGGGTTTATTAATTCGTTGGGTTTTTAATATTTATCTCTTAAGTTTATAATATTTATCCCTTGGGTTTACTAATTTGTTGGGTTTATAATATTAATAATCTCATGGGTTTAAAATGTTAATTGTTAGGGTTTATTAATCCTGTGAGTTTTTAATAATGGTTCCTTGGGTTTGTTTATGCTTTAGGTTTATAATATTTATCCCTTGGGTTTACTAATTCATTGGGTTTATAATATTAAACCCTTAAGTTTATTAGTCACTTCAGTTTATAATACTAATAATTCATTGGGCTTATAATTTAAACCCTAGGGTTATCTCTAGTGTTTTAAATAGTGATCCCAAAGCTCTAGAATCAATATTTAAAACAAAAGGGATTAAAATCCCTAGGATTTAATATATGGTTTAAACCCTAGAGTTTATATTATATGATTAAATAATAGTATAATATATTTTAGTTTAATATATAGTCTATATTATTAATATACTCTAAGTAAATATATAAATATATGGAGCATTATATTAATAAATATATAATAATTATTGAGGATAATATAATGGTGAGAGATAAGTACATGTTATTAACAATAACTAAATGTTATTATTATGTTATATGTGAATTATATTTTAGTTTTAAATATAATTATTAATATATTAGCAATATTTTATGTGATAAGTGATATTATATCAATATACAAAATAACGTTAATATAATAAATATAACTATATAAATAAAAAATAATATGGCTATTATTATTTATATAATTATTAATAATGAGAAAGATATATCTTTTAACAAAATACATCTAACAATTATTAATGTGGTGGGTGGGGATATATGCCGATACCACATTGGTAAATGTGGTTGTAGATGTGTTTCATATACGCTTATTGGCATATATCAATCAAATTGGTAAATGTGGTTGTGCTAGTAATATTTATAAATACATGAGCAAACATGAACCCTAAGTCTTCATTTAAAATGGATGAGTCAGATCCTGCAAACAATAATCTATATCCCAAAAGAAATGAGACTTTATTCATATTAAAATAACACTCTCGTAAAGACATAGATTCAATAACAACATCCAATGATTGTGCTCTTTTTCATACATGGACTCTACGCTATCTCACACTCTTAGGTTTCTTCCCCATCCTTCTTTTTTATTTGGCTTCTTGCTGGAGATCTATTTAATGATTAACTAGGCCCGTTCAATCCTCTTCAACACATACTAATGGCTCTATAGATGATACATTACTTCATCAAGCATACTCTACCCAAAAAGAACCAAGAAGATAAATTGTTTCCTCACTAAGCTTTTAACAAACACTCTCTCGTAATAGAGAAAGGATAATTTTATTTTCCTTTTCACTGCATCATTTGAAATAGAATCGATCAATATTATCAATTGTGTTCTTATAGGAATGCCCAAATGTTGTCACTTCTAGCTGACATTGAATTTTTTTGGTATCTTGGTTGGTAATAATAACACCATATACAAAAATGTTATTTTTCTAGTTACCACTCTTAAAAAAGATTTTGAAGTAAACCTCTGGTGCCAGTTGAAGACATTAGCATAGTAAGAGGCAACAATAACATAGCACACACAATTCTGAAAAGCATGAGCCAATTATTCTATCTTCTAACATGGTGCACTATCCACATGAAGCGCATACCAATATAGTCTTACTCCCATTGCCAATGTGTAAATTATTCCAATTTCCTCACAAAGAAGTTTCAAGAACAAAATCAAGAGAAATTCTGACTTGAGGACCAACACTTTAGAAAAATACCTTGAAATGCATTTTGGCCATTGTAGATTAAATATGAAATAATGAAATTGAATCCTAACCTGTATTTTTTAATGAACAGAAATGGTGATTTTTGAGCATGTAGTTTTCCAATTGTTTACCATTCAATCACTCAACAGGTGGAACAAGCGAGTGAACTAACACATCGGTATTCACCTTAAACCACTTAATAGTTTTGTTTCTATGGCATATGTCTTTTTAAAGGTTGTTTTGACCAAACCTTCTTCTATTGGGTCAAATAATTTTCAGAATGGAATCTATTATCATAAAATTATTGATCAACCAACAAAACATTTTTAAAACTAAATAGCCATAAGGCAACCATAAATTAGGGTGTAGTGAATCTTGGGGGATTCACTCAATGAACCTCTGACATATCATGCATGGTCATGGCATACTAAAAAATACCCCTAATTTGACTACATATTTGAAAACACCATTAAAAATCACATTATTTAATGTCCTACCAATACAAACCCAATACACCTTCCAAATTTTAAAAAACCCTACTTTCACTATCCATTTTTTCATTAACATTTTTTATACTCCTTTATATTTTCATTAGCTCCTTTTTTTATACCTGTTAATATTAGCTCCTTTTTTTATACCTGCTAATATATAAACCATTTACCCCCTATTATATGCGCAATATATTATGCCACTTTTTTACTCAAAATATATCCTCCAATATGAACTTATGTGGTATGGTATTTCTCCCCAAATGAAGCCTACGATGTAGTAAATAAGCCTCTAGAAAGATAATGGAATTGCTTACCAAGGTCATAGTCAGAGATGTAGTAGAGGAAGCCTAGGCCCCAGAACTCCTAGATAGCTCAATGTGCAATTCATGTCAACCCAATGATATTTCCAATATGTGTTCAGCTTTCTCTTTTAGTGCTTTGATGATATTGTTTTCAATTCTTGAACTTTAATGTTAATGATGGCATTCATGATGTTCCTTCAGTAAGCAATTCTTATTACATTTTTTGGAATGTGAATTTTTTTTATTTTAAAGAATGGAAGTTTTCCAAACTTAAAAAAATCAGGTGAAGGAACCCAAATTATCCAAATAATCTATTCAAAGTGTAATTTTTTAGGGCTTGTTTGCCTTGGGAGGCCATTGATTAAGTGGTTACATGTATTACCTTTGGAGCAACAAACACCCTGAGGAGCTAAATGTTACGAATGAAAACTTATTTTTAATCAAAATCTTAGGAGTTCACTAAATATCAAGCATTTCCACATATTATGTAGCATGTAACTTGAGACCTTGTTATCCTTCCATGAATAAAATATTAGATGTTAAAAATGAAGAATAGTTGTACCAAATCCCTTACATAAGTATAGTAATATTGCAACATTAACATGTACTTTGAATTACATGTTGGAAACCATGAAAAAAATTATTTAAAAAGTATAAGACTATTAAATTCAAAGAAGAGTAATCTAATGGGGAATGAGTCAATGGTTAGAGGTTGTATTGCTCAAGTGAGTTAGTGGTGAGCGCTTTGTAGATGAGTGGTTGGTGTTATTTTGGTATATTAATTTAAGGGGGTAATGGGTTAGATATTAAGGGGCCTATGGTATTGGGATTGGGTTTATGAGTTAGTATTCATATTTAACTTAGATGTATGGGGTTAGTGTAATAGAAAACACCATTAGGACTACCATGCTACACATAGTTTATTATGTTAACTAAGAGCATTATTAAGACAAAATTAAGAACAAAAAGAGAGAAAATTGACTAGAACATTATCCTGAGCAAAAGGATGAGGAACACTAGGGTTTCCACAAGTATTATTTCTTCTACTACTTTCGTAAAGGTTCAACTTGGCCCTAAGGTTATCAGTGTCAATGTTTTTGGAGAGTGACCATGCTAGGGGAGTCTGGTCATGGAAACAACTGCATTAGTTTCTTTGGAAGTGATTTCAGCCTCCCTTGTGATTTTTTTTTTCAAGTGGGGTGGGAGTCAAGTAGTTTTCAGATCACAAAGGAATGAAGGCCTAAAATTTTCTATGCATATCTGAGTGTGGCTCAGTTTGTGAGAGAAATATGGTTTGCACAGGAGGCATTCCATGCCTTCTAGACCTGCGCAACTATTTGGATACAACTCATAGTGGAGGATTTTGAAGATCACACTTATGGAGTGTTGAGAAACGTTATGCTCAGTATTCATAATTTTTATTGTACTCATATTATTATATATTTATTGTAAAAGAAAAAGAAAGATAAAATTCAATTTTAAAAGCATGGGTTTCATGCTCTATTTTTATTTTTTCAATTAGGTCAAGCATCTTCTTCACGTTTTAGCGTCTGTTGAGTCAATTAAATCTTTCTCATAAGTATAAGAACACTATGGGCACATTGTATCAAGAAATAAATACTAAATTTATTTTTAAAGTGTCATTTTTGGATTCTTAACAATAAGGCGTCCGTACGAGTGAAGTCGGCCTAGAAGAGGCTTATTCTACCCTTGAAGAAGGTATAAAAAGCAAGGCTATTCGACCTATTTGCAACCTGATGCAGGAGCATCCGGACTTAGCCAGCAATGTGATTGTCAATTCACATGTTGTGGCTAATATGAGATGAATTTCATTGACCTGAGTGGTCAAATTCAGTTTTAGTAGAGAGAGTTGGATCTCTCGAAAATGATCTTCACATAATTATTGTAATAATTACAATATTGTATTATTTTTAGACTAATAGATAAGTTGTTAGTATAGGTGTGTATCAGAGCTTGAGAGCAAGGATTTAATGGTCAAGTTGATAAAAATATGGATCGAGTTGTCAATGCAGCTAGGATAGGATTTGATTCATAAAAGAGAAAAGAATGTGATGGCGGGGAGATTAGATGAGATGATCGAGAACAAAGTGTGTAAGCGAGAGTTTGAGTGACAGAGATAGGGTTTGAGATTGAACAGAGGTTAGATAAACTGTTGTAATTGAGCCGAGAGGGCCAAGACTCTGTAATTTCCATTTTGTTGAATAATTGATTGAAGTGTGGTGTGGAGGAACTGTTTTGGTGTAGAAATTCATTTGTAGCTGTGTATTGGTGTTTTGGACCCTAATCAGGTATTAATTTCCGTTTATGTGTTTTATTGTTAGTCGTTGTCAATTAGTGTTAAGGATTTATTATGAGGTTAAGCTAAACCTTTATTAAATAGTATTTGTTAAAGTTATGTATTAAGCACATGGGCAGTATTCCCGTGGTAAATGGTATCTCGGGCGCTTAGGAAGAGGTAAATGGTATTGTTACAAGTTCATGCGATTAACCTTAGCAGGCGACACGTAGCACGAGAAAGCCACTTTTCTCACGCACTCTCGACTTGATATTGGTTGTGCAAGAATCTGTGCGAGATTGCACGATAGCCATTCGATTGGATGTTTCACATCGATGGTGGAGATAGCCCAGGTTAGTTGGTGAGCGGATGATGTGATATCCATTGGATCTAGAGAAGTGGGATCAATGGGATGGATTGAAGTGCTTGATAAAAGGAGAAGTCAACGAGGGATCGATAGTGATTGGTTAGATAAGCGGGACCCTCAGGGGGAAAATCCACGTATAGAATCTGTTTGTGCGCAGCTGATTGGTTACAAAGTTAACCAATAGTCTAATTCCAGACTACCACCTCATTTTCGTCAACCTCCTGTGTCATTTTGGTATCAGAGCCCAGAGATTAAGTTTTTCTACAGTAAACATGCCACCGAGGAGAGAAGGAGGCATAGGTCAGGGGAGACCTGTAGCGAATGCAGTTCTGCTGGATGAGATCCGAAATCTGCGTACAAGGATGGAGACAATGGAGACTGCTCAAAGGAGAGCACCTAATGAAGGAAATGCCAGTGTTGCAGAAGAATCTTCTGAGGAAGAAGAAGAGGATGAAAGTGAAGCTACCAAAGTTATCAAGATATTGGCCAAAGCAAGTGGAAAACCAAAGGTGGAAATACCTTTGTATGATGGAATCTGAATGTAGAAGAATTTATGGACTGGATCAATTCATTAGACAAGTATTTTGACTATGAGGAGGAGGTTGATGACAAAAAGAAGGTGAAATTTGCAGTTACCCGATTGAAGGGTCATGCAGCTATCTGGTGGGATGAACTAAAAACATCTAGAGCAAGAAAAGGAAAATCTAAGCTCAAACAATGGAATAAAATGGTAAGTGGATTGAAAGCCAAATATATGCCAAAAATATTATTAGTTAAATCTTTTCAGACAGTTACAAAATTTGAGGCAAAAAGGAATGAATGTCAAAAAATACACAGAAGAGTTTTATAAGTTGAACATTAGAATAGGACATGCAAAGGATGATGTAGAAAAGGTAGCCAAATACATCAATGGCTTGAGATATGACATACAGGATGAAATTAGCTTGCTGAGTCTGAAGACAATTGAAGATGCCTATCAAGCAGCTTTGAAGGCAGAAGAGAAGATGTTGAGGAAGCAAAATCAGAGGAATAGAGGAAAACGTTTATCAAGAGGTAGAGGAACTACCAGAATAAGATTTCAGCACCCTCAAGGTGAAGCAGGAAGTTCAAGTAGTAGACCACCACAGAGAGGAGAATTTAGTAGAGGAAGATTTGCACCTAGAGGAAGAGGCCAAGGAAGAGAAATTTAGTGTTACACATGTGGAGAATGGGGACATGGATCATGGGACTGTCCTCATAATAAAGTAACAAATCAGAGGAATGTGAATGTGGTTGAGGCAAGGGAAGAAAAACCTCAAATTGCAAACAAGGAAGAATCACCTGAAGTAGGAGAATCCTTGTTGTTGAAAAGGGTATTGCTTAAGGCAGAGAAAGAGACAGGAGAACTAGCTCAGAGAAAGAGTTTATTCAGAACTACATGCAAGTCCAAAGGAAAATGTTGTAAAGTGATAATTGATAGTGGAAGCACTAATAACCTTGTTTCTATAGAAATGGTGGACAAGTTAGGACTAGTGAAAATAGTATTCCCTACTCCTTACAAAGTAACATGGTTGCAAAAAGGACATCAACTTATTGTGATAGAATGATGCAAGGTGGTGATACAGATTGGTACTTATAAGGATGTGATATTGTGTGATGTAATGCCAATGGATGTATGCCATGTGTTGCTGGGAAGACCTTGGAAATTTTATCAGAAATCTATTCATGATGGGAGAAGAAATACGTACACTCTGGAGAAGGATGGAAATAAACACACACTGTTGCCATTGAAGGATGAAGCAGGCAAAGAAGTGCCTGGAAACAGTGTTATGCTGATGAGTGGAAAAGAATTGCTACAAGAAGTCAAGAAGGATGAACAGATGCATTTTGTTGTCATAAGGAGACCAAAGGTAATTTTAACTTCCACAAAATTAGATGATCTATCTGAAGAAATCAAAACTTTGTTGAATGATTTTGTTGATATTATTGTGGATGAGTTTCCAAATGCATTACCACCCATCGGGAGTATTAGTCATCATATTGATCTAATACCTGCAGCAATTTTGCCAAAAAAAGCAGCATACAGATTAACTCCTCAAGAAAATGCAGAAGCTGGAAGACAATTACAGGAACTGATGGATAAGGGATTAATTAGAGAGAGTCTTAGTCCATGTGATGTACCAACAGTACTCAGTCCAAAGAAAGGTGGTGAATGGTGTATGTGTACAGATTCCAGAGCCATAAACAAGATTACTATCAGGTATAGATTTCCTTTACCATGCATGGATGATTTGATGGATTGTTTAAGTGGGTCAAAGTATTTTTCTAAAATAGATCTGAAGAGTGGATATCATCAAATAAGGATTAGAGAAGGAGATGAATGGAAGACTGCATTTAAAACAAATAGTGGGTTGTATGAATGGTTAGTGATGCCTTTTGGACTCACTAATGCACCTAGCACATTCATGAGATTAATGAATGAAGTCTTGAAGGAATATGCAGGCAAGTTTGTCATTGTTTATCTTGATGATATTCTAGTTTTCAATATAAGAAAAGAAGAACATCTGGAGCATCTTAAGTTGGTTTTAAGAACTCTGCAAAAAGAGAAACTATTGATAAACTTGAAGAAATGTAGTTTCATGAAAGAAGAATTAGTCTATTTGGGATTTGTATTTTCTAAAGAAGGTTTGAAAATGGATCCAGAGAAAGTCCAGGAAATTTGGAACTGGCCTATTCCAAGAAACATATTTGAGGTAAGAAGCTTTCATGGTCTTGCAAGTTTTTATAGAAAATTTATTAGGAATTTTAGTCAAATTTGTGCACCAATTATTGAAACAATCAAAGAGACTAACCAACAATTCAAGTGGACAGAAGTAGCAGACCGAAATTTTAAGTTGTTGAAGAAGAAAATTACAAAGAAACCAGTTTTAGCTTTACCTGATTTTGGAAAAGTATTTCAAGTTGAAACTGATGCTAGTGGAGTTGCAATTGGTGCAGTTTTGAGTCAGGAATAGAGACTAATAGCCTAATTTAGTGAGAAACTAAATGAAGCTAAGAAGAAATATTCTTGTTATGATAAAGAATTTTATGCTATTGTGCAAGCTTTAAAAAAATGGAGATATTATTTGCTACCAAAGGAGTCTGTATTATATTTTGACGGTCATGCATTACAATTCATTAAAAAACCAGCCAAAATTGAACTAGAAACATGCCAAGTGGGTAGAGTTTTTACAAAGTTTGAATTTTGTGATAAAACTCACAAGTGGTAAGTTGAACAAAGTTGTTGATGCTTTGAGCAGAGTAAATTTCATTGTACAAGAATTAAGAGTCAGCGTTGTAGGATTTTAAGAAATGGTTGATATGTATAAAGATGATGCAGAATTCAAAGATATTTATGTAGTTGTACAAAATCCAATAGTTCATAATAGAAGTCAGTGGTTAGATTATCTTATCTGAGGAGGTTTATTGTTTAAAGGTAACAAATTGTGCATTCCCAAATGTTCTATGAGGGAAAACATAATCAAGGATAAACACAGTGGAGGATTATCTGGTCACTTTGGACAAGACAAAACCTTTGCTCAGGTAAATGCATCTCACTATTAGCCAAAGATGCAAACTGATGTTAAGAAATTTGTTGAGAAGTACATAATCTATTAGCATGCTAAAGGGAGAAACCAAAATATAGGATTGTACCAGCCATTGCGAATACCAGACCGACCATGGGATGCAATTAATATTTACTTTGTTTTGGGGTTACCTAGAACTCAAAGAGGGAATGATTCCATTTATGTTGTGGTAGATAGATTTTCCAAAATGGCACATTTCATTGCATGCAAAAAGACTAGTGATGTAACACACATTACTAACCTGTTTTTTCAGAAGTTGTAACGTTACATGGATTCCTTGTAAGTATTGTGTTTGATAGGGATACAAAATTTGTTGGGTATTTCTCGAGAACTCTTTGGAAGAAACTAGGTGCCAACCTTAGTTTCAGTTCAACATACCATCCTCAAAAAGATGGACAGATCGAAGTGGTAAACAAAAGCTTGGGAAACATATTGATAATTTTAGTGTATAACAATCCTAAGCAGTGGGATTTAACACTTTCTCAAGCTGAGTTTGCTTATAATGACACTCCAAACTGAAGTACTAGAATGAGTCCATTTCAGATTATTTTTGGAATGAATCCAAGAGGTGTGTATGAACTCAGAAATTTGGGTAAACAGGAGACAAGAAGTGCAAAAGCTGAAGAGTTTGTAGAGAAGATGCAGAGACTACAAGAAGATGTCAAAGACAGATTGCAGGAAAGTAGTGGAAAATACAAACATAGAGTTGATATGAAAAGAAGGGAAAAAGAATTTCAAGTGGGAGATCTAGTGATCGTATACTTGAGAAAAGAAAGATTTATTGTTGGGACTTACAATAAACTAAAGATGAAAAAGATAGGGCCATGTAGAATTGTGAGGAAGTTTTCAACTAATGCTTATGAAATTGAATTGCCAGAAGGGATTGGAATATCACCTATCTTCAATGTTTCAGATTTGTATCCATACAAAGAGACAGAAACAAAGCTACAGAAGGAAGCTACAAAAGATGAAGTTCAAACTTTAAATTGGGAAGAACAAATGACAAAGACAGTCAGGATAGAGGTGGAAGCTGTTCTGGAGAAAAGAGTATCCAAAAGAACCAGAGGACAAGTTTATTTTCAGTATCTAGTCAAATGGAAGGGACAACCAGTGGGAGATTCTAGTTGGATAACAACATCATAATTACAAAAGTATGGAGTAAACCCTGAAAGTTTGATGAAGAATTCTTTTCTTCCCCAGGAGTCTGATGCAGGAGCATCCAGACTTAGCTAGAAATGTGATTGTCTATTCACATGTTGTGGCTAACATGAGATGAATTTCATTGACCTGAGTGATTAAAGTCATTTATAGTAGAGAGGGTTGGATCTCTTGAAAATGATCTTTACTTAATTATTGTAATAATTAGAATATTGTATTATTTTTAGACTAAGAGATAAGTTGTTAGTATAGGTGTGTATTAGAGCTTGAGAACAGGGATTTAATGGTTGAGTTGATAAAAATAGGGATCGAGTTGTCAATGCAGTTAGGATAGGATTTTACTCATAAAAGGGAAAAGAATGTAATGACAGGGAGATTAGATGAGATGATCGAGAAAAGAGTGTGTAAGCGAGAGTTTGAGTGATAGAGATAGGGTTTGAGATTGAAAAAAGATCAGATAAACTGTTGTAATCAAGCTGAGAGGGCCAAGACTGTAATTTCCATTTTATTGAATAATTTATTGAAGTGTGGTGTGGAGGCACTGTTCTGGTATATAAATTCATTTGTAGCTACGTATCAGCGTTGTGGACCCTAATCGGGTATTAATTTCTGTTTATGTGTTTTATTGTTAATCGTTGTCAATTAGTGTTAAGGCTTTATTCTGTGATTAAGTTAAACCTCTATTAAACCTTATTTCTTAAAGTTATGTATTAAGCACGTGGGCAGTATTCCCAAGTGGTAAACGGTATCTCGCACGGTTAAGAAGAGGTAAATGGTATTGTTCCAAGTTCACGCAATTAACCTTAGCGGGTGACATGTAGCACGAGAAAACCACTTTTCTCGCGCTCTCGACTTGATATCGGTCGTGCAAGAATCTGCGCGAGATTGCACGATACTGGTTCGATTAGACGGTTCACATCAATGATGGAGATCGTACGGGTTAGTTGGTGAGTGGGCAACGTGATATCTATTGGATTTGGAGAAGTGAGATCAATGATGTGGATTGAAGCGCTTAATAAAAGGAGAAGTCAATGAGGGATCAATAGTGATTGGTTAGATAAGTGGGACCCTCAGGGAGAAAAGCCACGTACAGAACCTGTTTTTGCACAGCTAATTGGTTACAAAGTTAACCAGTAGTCTAATTCCAGATAACCAGTAGTCTAATTCCAGACTACCACCTCATTTTTGTCAACCTCCTGCGTCACAACCCATTCACAAGAAAATTTGATCTGGACCAAAAACAGAAGAAAAGGACAAGTGAAGTCAAGAAGAAAGGAAGAGAATATAAGCAAAGAAGCAAAACTGATATTTCCTAATTCGGTTCACACTTGTGATTTTTCTAGGGTTTTATGTCACTGCTACAGTCTAAAATTGTAGGTTGAGAGTTGTAGGGTGGAATTCGTAGATTGAGACTTTGAAAGTTGCAGAAAGAAGACACTTTGACCTTCGTTGACTTGGATAAACTTTCTCTTTTGGATAAGTTACTTTGGAGAGATGACTTCGTGTTTAGTGGAAGTTCTTGATCTTGTTTTGGGGTCTTGGTTGTCTCATTTTGACTTGGATCTATAAAAAGAGGAGTTTGATTGGTTTTTCCCCTAAGAGAGTGGTTTTTCCCTAGATGAGAGCTTATATATTGTGTCTCTTGCGCTTGTGATCTTAAAACATTTTTGAATTGGTAATTGCTTGATGAAATAATAAATAATACTAAAAAATAAAGGCCAACAGATAATCATAAGTAATTATCAAGAAAGAGGAATCAAAACCCTAATTTCTATCTACATTGATTTCTCAACATGGTTTCAAATCTAAGGTTAAAGAAGGATTCTTTGAAGTTCACCTCTTTGGCCATCTCTTTAAAGACTCCCTTGAAGCATTCCTTAAAATTGTTACCTACGATGGCTAGCTATATGAAGCAAGGCATCAATATTATTGAAATATTCTTGATATTTACTAAATATTGCGTAATCAAATTTATCTCAAAGCTATCAAAGGATATCATGGATAAAGGATTATTTTTTTCTCTCACATGTACTTTTAATGATGAAGATCTATGGATAATTGATAGTGGAGCCTTAAGACACATGACGGGAGAATGTGGTCAGCTACAAACTATATCAAATGGAAATACCTTTCATTTAGTGGAGCTTGAATATAAAAAGAGCTATTCAGTAAAGGGTGTTGGGCCTACATATTTGAAGCTAGAAGGTGATGGAAATATTCATCTCAACAACATACTCTTTGTTCCAAGTTTGAAGAAAATTTTACCTTCTATTTCTTGTCTAGAATATAAAGGAGATAGAATTGTTTTTATAGATGGAAAGGTTCTAGTTTGGGGATTCTAGCATTGATAAAGCTAAGTTATTAGGGATTTGTAAGAGGAGGTTACATAGGTTACTAAAACCTATTCCTCAAGATCTTATACACATGGATATTAGCCCTTTTGAGCTCTGACATAGAAGGTTTGGCCACCTTCACTATAAAATATTTCCCTCTTTAAGAAAGATGGTAAAATGCATCCCCAATTTAAAAGGAGACCATGGAGAAGTATGCAAGCGATGTGCTTTAGGTAAGAATGTGAAGAATTCTTTTACAAGCAATGATAGCAGGTCTAAATAAGTATTAAACCTCCTTTGTTCTGATGTATGTGGTCCAATGAAAAAAAAATATGTTGGAGGTCATCAATATTATGTGACTTTCATTGATGATCATTCAAGGAAAACATGGATTTATCTCCTGAAATCTAAGGATGATTTGTTTGAAAAATTCCAAAAATTCAAGGCAGAAGTAGAAATCTTGATAGAAAAGAAGATACATACTCTAAGATCCCACAATTGTGCGGAATACACCTCCAAGGAACTCATATATTTTTGCAAGAAAGATGGTATTAAGAGGGAGCTCATAGTTCCCTATAATCCTCAACAAAATGGAGTGGTTGAAAGAAATGATAAAACATTTGAATAATTTGCTTCATGATCAAGATCTTCCAAAGTTCCTATGAGGAGAAGAAATAGTAACAATATTTTATATCCAAAATAGAAGCCCTCATAGAATTCTTGAAAATATGACTTAGGAAGAATTCTTTCTAGGAAGGAAGCCTAATGTTGAACATCTTCAAATCTTTGGATGCCACATTTACATTCACATTCCAAAGGAAAAGAGGAAGAAATTGGGCTCCACTGGCATGAAAGGAATGTTTTTTGGATGTAACTTATCATCTAAGGCCCATAGAATCTATATTAAGGAATATTGTCATATTGGAGTCAGCATAGATGTCATCTTTGATGAAATCATTGCTTACAAAATATCCAAGGACATTCTCATTAACTCTAATGAAAAATAAGTACCCCTCTTTGAAGAATAAGAAGATCATGAAAACAATTAAGTACCTACAATCAATCAAGAAGTTGAAGGACCAAATGAACCTATTCAACAAACTATCACTCTAGAAAATTGAAAAAGGCTTGTATGACTAAGAGCAACTTTACAAGAAGCTGAACGGAACAGAGCAACAAAAGATACCTTCATATAAAGTAAAAGACCTAAAATATATTATGATTATGCATCATGTATGACAAAACTTATTAAAGCAAAACCCTCTACCTATGAACAAGTAGTTGGACATGAAGAATGGAAGAAAGAAATCTAGGAAGAATACCAATCTATTATGAAAAATGGAGTTTGGGAAATTATTCCTATACCTAGTGATAAATCAATTGCCACTTCCAAATGGATTTATAAAATCAAACATGCAATGGATGGAAGCGTTGATAAATACAAGGAAATATTTGTAGCTAGAGGATTTTGTCAAAAGAAAGGAATTGATTATGAATAAAATTGTGCTCCTACCACCAGGTACACTACTATTAGATCTCTATTTTCTTTAACTACCACTATGGGATGGAATATCCATCGAATGAATTCCAAAAAAACATTCTCAGATGATACTATAGATGCATAAGTGTATATTGAGCAACCTCAAGGATTTGAGATCCACAACATAGAAACTCACATTTTCAAATTGGAAAAAGGCATTATATCACTTGAAACAAGCTCCTAGATCTTGGTATGAAAGAATGGGTGCCTATTTATTAAGAATTGGATTTGTCAAGACCTCTGTAAATCTGAATCTCTACATCAATATTGTCAATAACTAACCTTCCAAATTACAGGTGTAGAACATCGAATTCAATAATGTAAGAAGGTGTTGGTAGTTGAATTCAGAATGAAGGACCTAGGGCTTATGAATTATTATTTGGGCTTGGAAATTTGGCAAAACTAGGGGAAATATATCTTGGTCAAGGAAAATACATGATCAAGATCTTACAAAATTTTGGAATGATGGATAGTAAGACCATGACAACTCCCATGACCACAAATTTAAAGAAGTTGAAGAATTCATATTTTAGTCTTACTGATCCCACTAGCTATGGTTAGTTGGTTGGCTCCCTAATGTACCTGGTGAATTCTAGACCTAACATATTTTATGCAGTAAATGTCCTCATTCAGTTTCAATTGGAGCCACATCATGATCATTATATAGCTGCCAAAAATATCTTGAGATACGTATGTGGGACAATTCATCATTGCCTAAAATATGATAACAAAGAGATAGATGGAAGAAGAACTACCAACAGTTGCTTTAGTTTGGGATTTGCTATGATCTCATGGATGAGTCAAAAATAAGATTACGTTGCTTTGAGTAGTGTTGAAGCAGAATATGTTGCAGCTTGTGAGGTTGGAAAAGAAGTTGTTGGGCATAAAAATCTTCTTACATATATATTTGGAGGACATCTTGACCCCACCTTAATATTTTTTGACAGCCATAGTAGCATCATATTGACTGAGGATATTGTATTTCATGCTAGAACTAAGAATATTAATAATAAGTACCATTATATTATAATTTTGGTACAATATGGGGTTGTAAAAATATAGTATATCTCGACAGATGAACAGGTAGTAGATATTTTGACTAAATCTCTTCCTAATAAGAAACTCGAGTATTTGAGAAGAAAGCTTGGATTGGTTAATATTTCCCATTTGATTGAGAGGGAGAGTTGATAAGTTGTTGTACCTTAGGCTAAACAAGCCTGTATGATGATACTTAGGGTTGGTATCTTGGTAGGTAGCCCAGATGATACCTAGACCACTATTAGGGTTGATACCTTGGAAGGTATCTTATTGGTACCTAGATCCATGTTGGTGTCTTGGAAGGTAGCCTAGATGACACCTAGATCCTTTTTGAGTTGGTGACTTGGAAGGTAACCTAGATGACACTTGGATCCTTATTGAGTTGGTGTCTTGGTAGGTAGCCTAGATGACACTTGGATTCTTGTTGAGTTGGTGTCTTGGCAGATAGCCTAGCTGACACCCAGATCCTTATTGAGTTAGTTTATTTTTAGGTAGCCTAGATGACACTTGGATCCCTGTTGAGTTGGTGTCTTGGAAGGTAGCCTAGATGGCACCTGGATCACTATTGAAACCTTGGAAGGTAGCCTAGATGGAACCTGGATCACTGTTGGAACCTTGGAAGGTATCCTAGATGGTACTTACATACCTTGGTAGTTGGCCTAGATAGTGTCAAGATATCTAGCATTATATATGTTGATTGTAATACTCTTCTTAGAACAGTTCAACTTGATGTCATCCTTGTACTATTTGTACAATTATGAATACATCCCTACTTAAGAGGGAGTGTTGAGAAATTCAAATATGCTTGGTCTTCATAATTTTTATTGTATTCATATCATTATATATTTATTGTAAAACAAAAAGAAAGAAAAAAATTAATTTTGAAAGCATGGGTTTCATGCTCTATTTAATTTTTTCAATTAGGTCAAGAATGTTATTTATTATTTAGGGTTTGTTGAGTCAATTAAATCTTTGTCATAAGTATAAGAACCTTATGGGAACATGGTATCAAGAAAGAAGTATTAAATTTAATTTTAAAGTGTCATTTTGGACTCCCAACACCAAGTCGGACGTACTAGTGAAGTCAACCTAGAAGAGGCCCATTTGACCCTTGAAGAAGGTATAAAAAGGAAGGTTGTTCAACCTATTTGGCACCCATTCACAAGAAATTTTTATCTACATAAAAACAAGAATAAAACGACAAGTGAAGTAAAGGAGAAAGGAAGAGAACCAAAGCAAAGAAGAAAAAACTAATTTTGGACCTAATTTGGCTCACACGTGCAAGTTTTATAGGGTTTTCTATCACTGCTATAGTCCACAATTGTAGTTTGAGAGTTGCAGGGCCAAAATTATAGGACAAGACATTGAAAGTTGCAAAAATAGGACACTTTGACCTTCATTGACTTGGATGAACTTTGACCCTTTTGGAGAAGATACTTTGGAGGGATGACATGATGTTTAGTGGAAGTTCGTGGTCTTGTTTTTGGGTCTTGGTTGTCTCATTTTGACTTGGTTCTATATAGAGAAGGGTTTGATTGGGCTTTCCCCTAGTAGAGGGGTTTTTCCCTGACTGAGAGCCTATATCTTGTGTCTCTTGTTCTTGTGATATTCATACATTTTTTAATTAGTAATTTCTTGAGGAAAGAAGAAATAATAATAAAGAATTAAAGGCTAACACATAATAACAAGTAATTATTAAGAAAGAGGAATCAAACGCTAATTTATATCTACATTTATTTCTCAACATGGAAATTTGTCGAATCAGCATGAGATCATAAAGGTATGGTAGTCGAATGTAAGAAAAAAAACCTTACTTATAGATATGATCTACATATCAATAGATATATTATCTATCTGGTGTCACGCAGATCTAGATTCTACAAAGGATGGAGGGCTCATATATTTTTTTTTCTCTTCGGCTGTTAGGACCCAGATTAGGATCGTATCAAATTGCAATTGTATAAGGGTCTCGACATTAGATTTTTGGACTAGTTTCATGTTAGATCTCAGATCTGGTCCTTCCCTTCTTCTATGTAGAGACATTTTCTCCAAAAACCAAATATGGATTTGGAGGAGTCTTTTCAAATCTTTGTGAAAACCTTAAATGGTAATTCACACATTTTAGGGGTTCGGCCCTCAGATTTAGTGATAGATATGAAAGATAATGTCCAGTATAATATGGGTATACCAACAGGTTTATAAATTTTTCTTCATCAAGGAAAATAATTACAAGATACCATTCAATTGAAAGACTACAACATATAACGTAATTCCACAATTATCATAAACTTGAGGCTATGAAGTGGAGCTCTAGGAATGAGTAACCCATATGGATCAACTTCCTCTACTAGCAACCCAAAGGGTCTAACCTTGTTCAAGGATGTCTTGAAAGGGAAAGTTACTACACCAAATAGATAGACCCCAAATTTGTCAATCCCAGGTCCTTACCTAGTTGAATAAATGAAAAAAAAACTAGATATGTTAGTAAAGTTTCTAGAAGTAAGCGGTCTCTTCGCAACCCTCCAAGCCAGAGATCTTATATGTTGATTTAACTGTTTCTGGCCCAAGATTGAATATCTACATTAGTGGGTCTCCACCCATTAGACCAATAAATATGATATTTACCTGTATTTGAACAACTTTTTTGAGGTTCAATTTGATAATAAAGAAGATATGGAATTTGTTTTAAATGAGGGACCATGGTTTTGGGGAAGGGTGGGTCTCTTCATAACTCCATGGTTTCCATATATTGATACAACAATAATGGTGGTTATGAATATTCCATTACAGGTGATATTACACAACCTCCCTCTCCCCTTCTAGCACCATCAAGTTTTATAAGGTATTGGAAACACATTGGGGATATTTCTAAAGATGGATCAAGAGAGAATGGAAAAAGGTATTTTTACCTTTTCCATGATCTATGTTGAGATAGACCTTAGTAAAGGTCTATTAGTTTGCATCCATTTGGTTTATAAATATTTTAAGTGGACTTAATTGTTAGGTTTCGAAAATGCAGCTTTTAGGTGCTCGATTTGTCATCTAATAGGGCACTTGCAGAATACATGCCCTTAACAAAAAAAAAGTAAAAAGAAAAGATCGCAAAATCCAAAGGGATGGAAATTTCAATATTTGTTTTGTTCATATGATGAAGATGAAGAAATAGATGAGAATCATCAACAAGGACAATAACAAAATCAACAAGGTTCCCAAGTGGTGGAGAACAGAAAGAAGTTGAATGATTCTATAAGTCACACTAAGAAAGCAAATGATTTAGCAATGATATAGTCTCCAGGAAAACATCAAGAGGAAATATGCAGCAACCAAGCATCATTGGGAATAAAGAGAACACATTCACCCAAGTGCTCTGACTTAGATAAAGAAGTGCCATTAAAATTAAAAGGAAAAGAGATGGAAATTGTAATTTTGAATCCAAATTCTAGGGTGGATTTGGGAAAATTTTACTTGTTTTGAGTACAAGTAGCTAGGCTATTGTGCATGCATTAAGAACATACAAAATACTATTTTATTTTTAATAGAATTAATTTTTTTTCTTCGAGAAAAAAGAAGAAGAAGAAGATAAAATTAAGAATTAATATAATAGTGTAACAAACAATTCTATTAGTGGGAGCTCTTCATATTAGCAAAGATATTATTATTCATAGACAAACCTAAACAAAATCTAAGGGAGAACATATTCAAATTATCAATGATATTCTAATGCTCATAGAGAAACCTAAGAGAACTCTAACGTGAACATATTCAAAATAGCAAGGATATTAAAACACCCATATAGAAACCTAAGAAAATTGTAAGGGTGGAAATTATAATATATAGAACTATTGATTCAGTGGAAGATAAAAATATAATAGAATCTACACTAGCAATTTCCCTTAAAAGTGCAAAGATAAACAGAAGGAATAGAAGATTTGGGAAGATCATCTTAGAGAATTAAATCAATAAATATAAAAATTTATTTATGATAGAAAAAATATTATATAAAGATTATTTTGTAAAAAAAATTAGAAAACTTTATTTTCAAATTTTCAAAGACTACAAAATGTATAGAATTCCTTATTTAATACTGTGAGTATTGAGGAAATTGTTGGTTTATTATGTTGGCATGTTTGGCAGGGAAAATTTTGAAGACAAAATGGATTATTTTTCACATTGTGGCTTACACTAATTGCTGCAATACAACTCAGAGGACAACTTCAAAGAGCTAGACAAAAATTGACAAGGCAGAGATTTCCTAGGGGAGGCTAGACCCACTCTTGTGTTTCGAAACGATGAGTATAGATCTCACCAGTTTTCCCATGTCCAGCACTTCTCTTCTCGACAAAAGGACTGTTGCAATAGAATCCATTTTGATTCGGGTAGGCACCCTTGATATCAAGGTCCTGAGGTTGTTTTGAAGTATTTTGATTATACTAATTCCAAGGATTGAGCTCAAACAACTAGGAGGTGGGGATGGAAGCATCCATCCTTTGAAGAAAGAATATGCCTACCATGGAATTGGTATAGGTATTTCCCTTTGGATTGAGAGCAAGGTTCATTAGGAAAATTTGGATTAGGTGTATAGATCTTTCATAAGCTACCTGCTCTTAAATAATATCCATCAATAGCTTGTTTTTGCTTTATTGAAACATCTCCTCACATCAGTAGTTTTTGTAGGTCTTCCTAGAGGTGGTCCTAAGAGGAAGGAGGGTTAGAAGGCCTATCCCCCACCCCCTATCCCTCCCTCTCGAAATTTGAGGCTTACTTGCCAACTCAATGACATATTTTCCAACTTCATTAGTAGAATCATATAGTTAAATTGATGGGTCAGTCTAACAAACTAAAACATAATATTAATATCATATTATCTAACAAACATAATCATATCATTCACAAACAAAAACATAACCATCATCATCATCTTACCATCTAAAAAGACATAGTCATATAATAAATAAATAAAAACAATATCATCCTCATCATGATACCACATAACAAATAAAATCATATGATTTACAAATAAAAAACAATATCAATATTATCTCCTATCGTCTAATAAGCACAATCATATAATATAACAAACAATCATCTTTATTATTATTTTAAAATCATTTTTTCCCCCAAAAACTAAAATTTTCTTATTATATATAATATCATTTGAAATACATTATATTATAGATAATATCATTTAAAAATACATATTAAAAAAAACAAAACAAAAAACAAAACAGGAGAAAAAACACAATTAAAAAACCAAAATCACATACATAAACCCAAACTAACATGCACATTTAAAACTGGGAAACGTCAATAATATCTTTGTACATTTTAGAAATATCCTTGTAAGTTGCACAAGTTTTTTCCCTGCTCCATTTTATATTATACATTATTTGAATAAATGACGAGTTACGAAGACATCAATATTTAAATTTTAAATAAATAATCAACAATATAGATATCAAACAAAAGGCCAAATCCTTATAAGAACATGACAAACAACTAATACGGAAGCATACAAATTTCATTCATGTACAATATAAATAAAAATGTAAATTAATAAATATACATTATATTATGACAAACCAAGTAGGTTTGATGGCTAAGTTCAGTAACTAATATAGAAACATACACAAATGTCATTCATGTACAATATAAATAAAAATGTAAATGAATAAGTATACATTATATTAGGACAAACCAAGTAGGTTTGATGGCTAAGTTCATACCCAATTTAATTTGCACGCTTATTTGGAAGCTTCGGCCACATTTCCATTAGTGGAGTAAAGTGATTCTACAACAAGCAAATTTCCAATTGTCATGAGTTATGTTTAGATAATTTGCTTATATGTGTACAAGACATGCAAATTTCATAATAGAATTACATTCCAATTGTCATGAGTTTTGTTTAGATAATTTGCTTATATGTGTACAAGACATGCAAATTTCATAATAGAATTACCTCTGGACTCAATCTTTAACTTCAATGTTGACACATAATTCATTTCAAACACCCCATTTCATGTTTTTAGAAAAATTTGACGTTTCTTTGAGCAATGGCCGCCTTATTTGCACAAGAAGCAGTGGTTTTCGTCTATAGAAAGGAAAACCCATTTTTTACTTTTGGAACTAACAAATGGAAGTGAAGGAGAACATGACCACTGTGGAGACAGAGGCGGAGGTAGAGGCATTTTGTTTCGTGGGTATCAATTTTCTCAGCTTCCACATGATATTGGGATTGTGATTGTTATTATAATATTTGTGTGAGCAATTGGATTTGATTCTGAAAACTTCATTAACTAGGAGTTGGGAGTTGTTTGAGATCTCTTCAAAAAAATGGAGATTACTCATCAAATTATACCCCGGTTTTCAAGAAAGTAAAGCCATGATTATGATTCATACTTACTTTAATGGGCTGCAATATTCGGGCTGCAAGGAGCATGAGGGCTTCACTCAATGAACCTCTGACATATCACATGTGTTCATGGAATATTAAACAATACCCTTAATTTGACTAGATATTGGAAAATACTTCTAAAAATCACATTATTTAACCCCCTACCAATACGAACCCTATACACCTTCCAAATTTAAAAACCCTTACTTTCACTAGATATTATAGGTATCCATTTTTTCATTAACATTTTTTATATCCCTTTGTATTTTTTCATTAACTCTAGGCTTTGTTTTTTATACCTGCGAATATAAAAACCCTCTACCCCATATATATCCCCCAATATATTATGTCATTTTTTCCTCAATAAATATCCCCTAACATGAACCCACGTGGTATGGTATTTCTCCCCTAGTGAAGCCCCTATGGCAAGTATCATTATTCATATTTTTGCCTAGCAGGATATCCAGTAAGACTGCATTATTACAGGGAATGAAAACATTGTAGTTGGAGGGAAACAAATCCTCAGTACTTAATACAAATGGATGGTTATGCAATTGTGGTTATGTTGCAGTTTCTGATTGCATGTTGTGGATTAAACCGCTGATGTTTTTGTCTCTATTATTCATGTAATTTCTTGAAACCGTGCTCTGTACTTGCATTCAGGGCTCCTACCTATGCATTGATGTATTGTTGTGTGAGATTCTGTGATACAATCCTTTGATCATGGAATCTAATGGGCATGTCTTAGGTTCAAATTATGGAGAGTAGATATTGAGCATGTATGACGATGGATGGTGATTTCCATTAGGTCATGCACCGTGGATATTACTAATCGAATCCATATAATGGTTGGATAATGGAATTACTTCAAGTTTTCAATGGATTCTTTCATCCAAGTGGATATTGGTGGCCACCCACCTATTCCACTTGGACCTCCACCACTATCTCTTCTAGCTTTTCAGTTTCCTTAATTGTAGCACATTTTACTATTTTTGGCAGTTTTTCGGGTCCTGAACTTCCGAAGTCGTTTTGAGGCCCTAAACGATGTTTTTTGGGAAAACCGAGAAACCATGTGTTTAATTATTTTTTTCATTCAAAATTTGTATTTCTCGAATATATATTTCTAACGAGGTATTTTTCACATCAAATGGAGATCGTATACCAATGTTACGACCTCGAGAAGTTGATGTACAAATTTACCCAAATGGGGCCCATAATTTTGGCGCTTCATCTCCTAGGGTTAGGTTTTCGGATGATTAGACTTTTCCATTGTTTCTCAATAATAAATAGCCCTTCGAGCCTCATTGTAACACAGTCGAAAGGCATGTAGCCTCCACATCTCTCCTCAGAGATAAGCTACCATTGCCCGAGCTAGTTTTATTTCCTTTCTGTTTGTAAGCATATTTCAGTATTTGACATTAATGAAATGAAGTGTTATTTCTACTACATCTTTATATTTATGGTTATATCTGTAATTTTTTGTGTTCTTGTTTAAGTTTGAATCAATTTTATCATAACGGTCTACTGTTGCTCTATTTTTATTTGCATGTCCCTAATGAGGTCAGGATATAAGGAGTTAGGGCTCGAATTGGTTGAACTTTTGCAAGATCAGCCTCACAAATCCCGACAACCTCCCATGGGAGAAGAGAAGAAGGATGAGGGGGCAAGAGATCCTTTCAAAATCTTGCTCTAAGAATCCCTCGAGCAATAGAGGAACACGATGATGGATAACTTTTCCCAGATCCTTCAGCGACTACTATTGGCTTGAGGGGGACTGACCCAGATTCGGAGTTAATTAGCCAAACAAATCCCTACACTACTGGCCCTTTCGGCATCAGCTCGAGAAGCGCGAACTAAAGTCTCACTCAAAGCAGTATGGGGGGATGTTGGAACAAGTTTCCGCACCCTAAAGATGTCTGAGGGCTCGATTTAGTCCAACTGTGAATACCTTCGTGCAAGTCACTTCGCGCACTATCCTAACCTGCGATACCTTCGTGATCTATTATAACCGCCTTCGCACAGCCCTCACTAGGGGTTGAGGTTCTTGCACGCTACTTATGGAAGCAATCTACGCTATTTCCCCAAGTCACACCACATAACTTGCTTATCTTCTTGCAATTGTTAGTTATCTTTGCGTAAACAGATACTTATCTCACATTTACTTAATCAACACAACCATATAAGTTTGCGCACCATATAAACAGTGAAAATGCAATTCATACCCAATATACTCAAAGCATAAAAATAGGAAATAGATACACAGAATTAATGTGAAACTTCTCTTTATTAATGCTTCAATGGTTACAGACTCGACTCACCCTACACACTCAGCTACAGGGGTCCGTGCACTCATCTGTGGACTACTAGGCCTCTGTGCACTCAGTCGTAGAGCATTCTCCTACTCTACGACCCAAAGACTCGACTCTACACTTCAGACAAGACTCAATTCTTCATCCTTCATTCCCATTCTATCTCTTTTTTTTTCAACTTAGAGCCTCGCTCTATTTATACAATCCCATGGTCCGCGGACCATGGGTGGATCTCTAAAGTCGACATTACATTACAAAATTAAGGGCGGATAACCCTATTACTCATGTACAAACTTAGCGCTCCACGCCCACAAAATGTGGAGTCTTTACATCAGATTTACATCTTTTGACCAAAATCTAGGCTTTAAGCCCAAAAAATTCCTTGGGGGATCCTGTGCCCAACAGGCCCCCAACACAAATATTGTGACTTGCCCTTGAGTCACTCTGTCGATGTGGAGACCTCCCAACTCTGCCTGAACCGCTGCAAGATCGGCAACGCACTGAGCCGCTACTTATTGTACTTCTTAGATGTGTTGTTCAGAGACTGATGTAGTTGAACTACTTCCCTGCACCCGTTTATAGTCCCACGCCTCCTTTTAGCTGCCTGGAGTGTTAAGATTGTGCTCCTGTCGGCTAGTCAGATAGCCGGGCCACCCATGTATGGTTTCAACTGACTGCCATTCACTTTTCCTGGGAAAGGTTCTCCATTTAACTTTACCAACTGCACCACGACACCATCTATGATTTCCTTAATAACATACGGTCCCACCCCATGCATCAAACTGATAAACTCTCGACGGTAGTCCCTAAGTTCATCAATGTAATCGAGCTCCTCCTGCTTTATCACCATGGTCTTTTTATCAAGGAAGTCCTCCTATATTCCTTCCTCAAGCTTCTTGACTTCTTCTTCCGCCATGATGCTTTTCTCCGTCAACTAAACTCTTTCATTCATGAGTTCTTGGAGCCTAAGATCACCCTGCTAGATCTCTTCATCGAGTCCCAACTGTTCTTCTTCGAGCTCTTCCATCTGCACGAGCCTTTCTTCAAGGGCTCCGCGGTCCATTACCCCTGTGAGCGCCACTATGCACGGACTAGACACGATAGAACCCATAGGAATTATGGCTTCTACTCCATCGATTAGCCAAAAAGGTGTTTTTCCAAGTACGCGCAAGTCCTAATCACTTCGCTATGCATTGCATACCGTGTTCAGCGTGTTGCACCCCTTGTCAATTGCTTCTGCGTGGATAACCTTTTGTGCGATCATTCTTCCCACATACTGTCTATCCAACCTTAAGAACCAAATGCACATCTACCTCCCCAACACATTTACTGACCATACATATCAGTGCGGAGTTCATGCACATCCGCGTAGGTTGTTTTCCATACGCCTGCATCCACTTGGCCCGATGCTTGGTCGGATCATCCTGCCCATTGTATTTTTCTATCAATCACACCCTAGGCTTCCCAAACATTGTGCACATTATCCTCCTACACTCACGCCAGTCATCAAAGCTCCCTTTGTGCATACCCCACCACCTCGCGGGTGTAGTGCACAGTACCCAATTCAAGGCCTAGAAATGTTGCTTTTTTGGCACCTCCCTTTCAAAATTTTCTAGGAAAGTATCTACCTCACTTAGCCCATCATAAGTGGGCAGATCCCTCACTTCCATCAATACGCAGCACAACGATCTTGTCATCATATTACAGTTCAGCATGGTTACATCGTGTAACCGATTCTGCCATCGCTCTATCTCCTCATCAGAATCCTACATACAGGAGCTTTCGCACTCCCATGAGATCCATCCATTCGCAGTGGGATTTACCCAATCTTTCTCTCGCGTGGTTATTTTGTAGATGCAGTCCAAATAATCGTCACTTTCATAGTCGTGCATTGGCTCTGTATAGCGCGATCCTTCAGCGAGGTCCAAGGGTATAACTACGCGTAGAGACTTCTTCTCAAAAATCATCTTGCGCTTCTTCAAATTAATCACCCCATTCATGTTAGTGGCCTAATCAATTCCTAAGAGCGTGGGGTAGGGATTGTTGTCATCAACAATATCTATTACTTCAAAATTGGCTAGCGCGCTCGCTCCCTCAATATCCACAGTGAGTCCCTACAATCACCCCATGGGTATTATCTTCTATTGGTTTGTCATTCGCAGTTGAATAGGAGACCATTGTAGCATAGGTCTCCCCATTCGCTCTGATGTCTGCTTCGGCAGAACATTCACATCTGATCCTAAATCCAAAATTACTTGGTCCATTTCATATTCTCCAATCTGCGTGGTTAACCTTATTTCTCTTCCCATCCTCGTCTTATGCTTTCCAATCTTCTAGACTACGCACGGTTCTCTTGGCGCGGTCTCAACGCATATGTTAATGAGTTCCTATAATCCCTTTACAGCTTTACTGTCGCGCAATAACTTAATGCATGTTTCCAGGAATGTCATGATCATAGATGGGCCTATCTCTGGCTCTGGTTGATCCTTTCTTCCTAAAGTGGAGGCATCAGTGAAGCTTTTCTTATCTTCCATGAAGGTTTCCCGAGTGCACTCCAAATCAAACTTTGCTTCTTTCACTAGAGCTTTGCGAACCCAAGTACTATCTTCAGGTTCTTTGCCTTTATCATCTCCCATTGCGATTCCACTTCGGAGCACAATGTTCACATTTGGATCTTCCTCGCGCGGCTCTGACCTCATCATCTGCAGGTTTTGAGTCAAGGGAGGTGGTAGTGCTCGCTTGTCACGTGTCCTAGCTATCAGTGTAGGACAATCTTCTGTCGCATGATCAAACAAGGTATAGTACAGACACGAAGGACACGTTGGTTTCGTACAATCACGGGCATAATGTCCCGACCCTCCGCAATTATAGCATATCAGTTGTCTATGACCTCTTCCAGGTCGTCCTCCACCTCGACCCTGTCCGTGCCCTTGAAATCCAGCTCGCACCACTCCTGCATTCTGTTCTAGGGGCCACGTTTCATCCTGAACTCTGTAGGTGGGGGTCCTATCCATCATCAACTCATAACTTCTACAAGTGTGCTCTTCATGTCCTACCGACCTACAGAAATTACAGAACAACTGTTGCGCGTTTTGTGTGTACTTCTATAACAAACGACAGTTGTTCGTAGCATGCTTTCCACCAATTTGATAAATCGCACACCACAAAGCAGGCACCACACTCGGTCCTTCTTGTGCTTTCGGCCTTAACGGCATCGGTCCTCCTCCCGCGAGGTAATTTGCAAACACCAGGCAGTGGTCCTTATCATGACCTTGACCCTTGCATTTTATGCACCACACCTCTTCGTGTACTTCTGGTCACACTGTCCTGTCCTGTTTCAGACTCTACATCTCAAGGCATAAGTTCTTCAACTGCATGTGGATCTGCTGAACTTCCAAGTTGGGATCCTGCATCGGGGTCTCATGAAGCCTCATCGTGATCTCTAAGGCCTCTTCCTGAGTTGTTAACTTCTGTTGTGACAACGTGCTCCTTAAATGTGGTGTTAGCGACGCTTCAAACCATTCGTGACGTTGTCCATCTGTCATATTCATATTATCTTCGCAAATCGTACACTTCAACCTCTGATCCAACTCCCAAGGAGTCTTGCCTGGTAGCATCGTGATTTCTTTGAATCCAATGATCGACTATGCTTTAGACTTCGGCTTGCTACATTCTTTGTTTATCGCTACTTGGATATTCATGATTCCTGCATTTGGATTATCATTAGAATGCTTAATATACCAAGTCAGCATGCGATCCTACAGAGCGCTGACCAGTGTCGCTTTCTTTATATTATCATTTGTACTCACTGTGCTTCCCATACGGCTCTTATGACGAACCAAAATTGGTCTGGATCCTCATTTCCCACTCCCCTGAACATAGACAACTTTATTGTGCTTGCCATATTAACTCGCGGTGGTGGCAGAGGTGGTACGGGTGAAGATGGAGGTTATCGCAGTGAAGCTAGTGGCGGTGTGGGTAGGGGTGGTATGGGTGGAATCCTCTGCCTTATCAAATGGATAGCACTTCGTGGAGATACCTTTGTGAGATCTTCCTTATCCCCTCGTGGAAGTGAAATCAAAGGGCTATTCTCTGGTCCCTTACTTCCTTCGTTTATGTTATGCTTCGCGTAGCTCTGAACATAAAGGTAATTGCATAACCCTCTTTTCACACGTTAGCATTTTAATCCAAGTATGTAGAGACTTTACGTACTTACCTCACGGTCCTTTGAGAAAGCATCACTCTGCCTCGCTGTAGCTCACTGAGGTGTCAACCGCGAACTCAATAATGAATCCTCCTATAATTTGATCAAGCCAGTGATCAACGGTGCGCACGATCTTATCCTCTGATGCTTCCAACCTTCACACTAACTCTGGGGTCCACACAATAGGATTATCGAGTTTCCACCTTCCCTGGCTATCTGCTAGCTTCACGATCCACTCGTACAACTCAGTAGGAAAAGAAACGATGAAGATTTCATGGATCTCTATCTACAGGTAGCAGTCTAACCACTCTTGTTTTTTCAATCACAGATGCATGTTCTCCTGCGCTGCAAACTCGTAAGTTCTCTTGTCCAACCAACCTTCAATTTCCTTCTTAGTTGCATTCTAATGATACGACATTAGACATCTCTATGCAGATTCTGGTCCCGATAACAGAACCATTTGTTGGCTTGAGGGGGCCTGACCCAGGTTCGGAGTTAATTAGCCAAACAAATCCCTACACTATTGGCCCTTTCGGCATCAGCCCACGGAGCACAAACTGAAGTCTCACCTAAAGCAGTATGGGGGGATGCTGGAAACAAGTTTTCGCATGTTATGAAACCAGCTCACAAAAAGATAGAAAAGAGAGATCAGCGCCTTAGAATTCAGCCTCTTCGAGGGGGCAACCTCCTTTACATTACACAAATGAGCAATTCTTTGATGATTCAAATGACAAAACCTCCTTTCTATATATAGGAGTCTAAGGAGTCACAATATAACCTAGCCGACCTAACAATAATAATATAAAGCCACAAAAATAACAATAGAGGGATTCTATGGGGAACAGTAATAAAAATATGGGGACAATAGGGGCACAACAATATTAATAAGGGATACAACTACAATAGTAATGGGGTAATCACTAGTATTATAGGGACCTAACATGCCCCTCTCCTTCAAAAAAAGTGTTGTCCTCAACGCTTGAGTAGTTCTGGATGCTTCTGTATAAAATTCTCATCCTCCCATGTGGAATCTTCAGTGGATAAGTTCTTCCACTTGATGAGATACTCTGTAATTGATAGATTTCATAGCTATCGAGTTCTTGTTTCTGTGACTACTTTCGGTTCCAATATAATTTTTCCTTCCTCGTCAAGTTCTAGCAATATTGTTTGAACTAGGAGCTTGTCGCCTATAACCTTCTTTAAACATGAAACATGGAAAACTGGGTGCACTCGAGATGCTGCAGGAAGCTCCAATTTATATGCCATAGTACCAATCTTTTGCAACACCTTGTACGGACCATAATACTTTGGTGATAATTTATTATCCTTCTTAGCTTGCTTGAGGGACATTTGTTTATATGGTTGTAGCCATAGGAATACCCAATCACCTACATCAAAACTTCTTTCACTGCGATGTTGATCTGCCTGTTGTTTCATTCTATTATGTGCCAACACGAGGTTATCCTTTAAGAGTTGGAGGACTTGTTGTTGATGTTCAATGTGATGTTCCACTGCTTGAACCTTAGAATTTTCTCTTAAATATGATGTGATGGATGGTGGCTAATATCCATAAAGTGCCATAAATGGGGTCATTTTTGTTGCTGTATGGAAGGAAGTGTTATACCACCATTCAGCCAAAGGCAACCATTTGACCCATTGTGTTTGTTTATCAGATACAAAGCAACAAAGATATCCTTCCAAACATTTGTTTACTATCTCTGTTTGCCCATTAGATTGAGGATGATAAGATGAGCTATGAGCTAACTGAGTACCAAGACAAGAAAATAATTCTGTCCAAAAATTTCCAGTGAAAATGGGATCTCTGTCACTTATAATAATCTTTGGGTTTCCATGTAGCTTTTGAATTGTTTCCATAAATGCAATAGAAACTGTACTGGCTTTAAATGGATGTGATAATGCACCAAGTCTGCATATTTGGTAAGTCTGTCAACTACCACCATGATGACACTCTTTCCCTCAGACTTGGGTAAACCTATGATAAAATCCATTGAAACCTCCTCCCAACGTTGACTTGGAATGGATAAAGGTTGTAATAGACCCAGGGTCTTAATTGTTTCAACTTTATTTTATTGGCAAACCAAACCTTCTGCCACAAACTTTTGAATATCCGATTTAAGGCCATCCCAAAAAAATTCCTTCTTAATCCTGTGGTAAGTTTTTAAAAATCTTGAGTGCCCTCCGAAGGGAGAAGTGTGCAATTCCATAAGAATCTTTTCTTTAAGTTGCGAATTCTTATAGAGGTATAAGCGATCTTTGTACCATAATGAATCATTTTGCTATCCAAATGTATCAAATGTACTGGAATCATGTTGTAACTTTCGAATAAGTGCCCACACTTCTTCATCATTCCTCCATTCCTCCCTTGCTTCATTTATCCAATCTGGTTGGATAATAGAAATGGCGCACAACAATGCTTCCACATCCTCATCCTTTCTTGAGAGCGCATCTGCCACCACATTTTGATTCCCCTTTTTGTAGATGATTTCAAAGTCATAACCCAACATCTTTGTGACCCACTTTTGTTGCTCTTCAGAGGATAATCTTTGTTCTAAAAAGTATTTAAGGCTATCATGATCCGTTTTTACCTTGAAGTGTCTTCCCATTAGGTAGGGTCACCATTTCTTAAGTGCATGTAGTATTGCCAACATTTCATTCTCATAAATAGCTTTGTGTAAAAACTTTCCTTTGATTGAATGACTTTCAAAAGCAATGGGTCTTTGCATTAAAACGACACCAATTCCATTTCCTGAAGCATCACATTCCACAATAAAGGTTTTTGTGAAGTCCGGTGTAGCTAAGACCGGTGCTTGGCACATTGCCTCTTTAAGATGTTCGAAGGCCTTTGTTGCTTCTTGAGTCCATGAAAATGCATCTTTCTTCAATAATGTTGTTAGAGGTGCTACTATTCTCCCATAATTCTTAACAAACTTGCGATAATACCCTGTCAACCCGAAAAATCCTCGCAGATGCTTTATGGATGTGGGGATTTTCCATTCCTTAATGGCTTTAATTTTTCTAGGGTCTACCTTAACTCCTTCATGAGATACAATATGACCCAGATATTCCACCTCTTGTACTCCAAAGAAACATTTGAATCTTTTTGCATATAATTGTTTCTCCTCCAATAGTTGTAGCACCCTGTCAACATGTTCAACATGATCCTTCCAAGACTTGCTGTAGATTAGTATATCATCAAAAAATACTAACACAAATTTTCTAAGGGTTTGAAAATGGAATTCATCAAACCTTGAAATGTAGAAGGTGCATTGGTAAGGCCAAAAGGCATGACCAAAAATTCATAATGACCCTCATGAGTTCTAAATGTTGTTTTTGGAATGTCTTCAGTCTTCATTCTAATTTGATGACCATTTCTTGTAGCAATTTATTCATATTTATCTTCAATTCTTCCATCTTATCATCCATGCCATCAATTTTAGCGTCCATGCCATTCATCTTAGCTTCCATGCCATCCATCTTAGCTTCTATGCCTTTCTTTAAAAAATCCATCTTAGCTTCTACACCTTTCTTTAAACCATCCATCTTAGCTTCTACATCTTTCCTTAAACCATCCATCTTAGATTTTGTTGCTTTTTGTGCAAGTGACACTTGTTGCACTTGGTCTCGTAATTTTGATATATCATGTTGCATTTCTTCCTCTTCTTCATGAGTCATGCTAGAGCTTTCAGGTTGCTTACTAGGTGTTTGCATTTTATTTCCTCAAGGCATAAATTACCGATAATAATGCTTTACTATGCCCTTTGAATTCCTTCAAAGTAATTTTTCAAACCAAGCTTATGCAAAAATTTAAAAAAACTACACACTTTTTTCACTTTGTAGAAACTTGATATTGAATCTGATGTATCTCTGCAATTTCGGATCATCTAGTTCTAAAATTGCGACCTGTAGTAGCCCTCTGTGTCCTCTTTCCAATGCCACCAGTCTGATCCAAATTGGATTCTCCAAGGAAGAGTTATGCACAATCTCCCAAGATGACCTGATTATATACCTTTCCAGAAGAGTGAACTTGTATGAAGTGCCACGTGTCACTGTTTCAACCTTTGGCTCTGAAAAAAATACACAAGAAACTACAGTCCGTCCTCTTTCTATACCTTCTTGCAAAATTTGAATCCGATGCTCAGAGAGAAAGTTATGCCGATTTTCCCTAGGTCACCTGTTTGGAATGTAATTCAGGAGTCTGCAAAAAGACCAACTTCCTCAGATCATATCTCCGCAAATATAGCACAAAAAGCTCTGAAATTTGGACCCAAGGTTCAGTACAATTTCGTCTCAAATGGGTTTTATTTTCGCTTCTGAAACATTGCAGAAAAAAAAAGTTATAGCGAAAATGCCACAATGACCTTTTTGGAGCAGCAAAACCCTAGAATCCAAAGCTCTGATACCAAATGTTATGAAACCAGCTCACAAAAAGATAGAAAAGAGAGATCAACGCCTTAGAATTCAGCCTCTTCGAGGGGGCAACCTCCTTTACATTACACAAATGAGAAATTCTTTGATGATTCAAATGACAAAACCTCCTTTCTATATATAGGAGTGTAAGGAGTCACAATATAACCTAGCCAACCTAATAATAATAATATAAAGCCACAAAAATAACAATAGAGGGATTCTGTGGGGCACAGTAATAAAAATATGGGGACAATAGGGGCACAACAATATTAATAAGGGATACAACTACAATAGTAATGGGGTAATCACTAGTATTATAAGGACCTAACATCGCACCCTCGAGATGTCTGAGGGGTCGACTTAGTCCAACTGTGAATACCTTCGCGTAGGTCACTTCGCACACTATCCTGACCTGCGATACCTTCACGATCTGTTATAACTGCCTTCACATAGCCCTCACTAGGGGTTGAGGTGCTTTTGCACTGCTTATGGCAACAATCTACACTATTTCCCCAAGTTACACCGCAGATATTGCTTATCTTCTTGCAATTGTTAGTTATCTTTTTGTAAACGGATACTTATCTCACATTTACTTAATCAACACAATCATATAAGTTCGCCAACCATATAAAAAATGAAAATGCAATTCATACCCAATATACTCAAAGCATAAAAATAGGAAATCGATACATAGAATTAATGCGAAACTTCTCTTTATTAATGCTTCAATGGTTATAGGCTTGACTCACCCTGCGCACTCAGTTGCAGGGGTCTGCGCAATTAGCTGCGGACTACTAGGCCTCTGCACACTCAGCTACAGAGCCTTCTCCTACTCTACGACCCAAAGACTCAACTCTACAATTCTAACAAGACTCAATTCTTCATCCTTCATTCCATTCTATCTCTTTTTTTTCAACTTAGAGCCTCTCTTTATTTATAAAATCCCATGGTATGCGGACCATGGGTGGATCTCTAAAGCTGACATTACATTACGAAATTAAGGGCAGATAACCCTATGACTCATGTACAAACTTCACGCTCCGCACCCACAAAATGTGGAGTCTTTACATCGGATTTACATCTTTTGACCAAAATCTGGGCTTTAAGCCCCAAAACTTCCTTGGGGGATCCCGTGCCCAACAACTACCCAAAGGCAACACATCTCCTTCAAGCAACTACTATGGAAGAACAACACCCTTTAAGGTACAAGTTAAATTTGACATCCCCATATTTGAAGGTCATATAGATGCGGATGTCGTAGATAAATGGTTAAATCTACTAGAAGGATATTTTTATGTTCATGATTTTTCCAGTCGAGAAAAGATTAATTTTTCACTTCTCAAAGTTACCACCCACATCAAGGACTGGTGGGAAACCTACTGTGAGAAGAAGGAAGAAATTACACCCTCACTATTTTCAGCCACACCCACTTGGAATTCGTTCCGAGATGCCATCAAGGAGTAGTACTACCCTTTTGGGAACTATGAGGATAAATACATAAATTGGACCACGCTATGGCAGGGAAGGGATCAAGAGTTGTCGGAGTTTACCAATATTTGTTATACCCTTTGCATGAAGTTGGGTATCAAGGATTCTAAGCGACATTTGGTACTCAAGTATCGCGAATGCCTACACAGGTACATCCAAGATGAGATGGAGTTCCTAAAAATCTCCTCGCTTGGCACGACGTACTAATACATAAGAATTTTAAACATAAGAAGCGAGAATGTGGATCTGTGAATCTGAACTAAGGGAAAGGTGCCCCCAAACGATAGAGAAAAGGACAAATCTAAGGCAGGGTGACCTAAGACAACCCGCTAAAGCCAAAAGTAGAGAACAACACCATGATCACAAAGAAGGTCATGGGAAAATGGTGTGAGTTCCATAAGAGCTCTACTCACAACATGAATGAGTGTCGATCCAAGCAGTCACTGGTGCCCGAGTTTAAGGCTTCCGAATTAGACACATGTCCCAACTCTGAGTCAAAACCCAAAAAGGGGAATGACAAAGGGATGAAGATCATTTATGTGGAGCCCAGTGCCACGATGGCCACCACCAAGATCTAGAAGAATGAGCTTGAAGATCCAGAGGAGGGGGAACACCTCTTCCACTCATAGATGTGGGTGAAGGGTTCTCCGTTGCAGTTCATTGTTGAAAACGGTAGCTAAAAGAAACTCATTTCAGCAGAGGTCATGAAGCGGTTGGGCCTACTGACTACAACACATCTGCAACCGTACACCATCGGGTGGCTTCACCAAGGATGAGGTCTTTGCATCAGCTAGTAGTGTCAACTTCCCTACAACATCAAGCCTTTCATGGATGAGGTACTTTGCGATGTTTCCCCTATTGAAGTTTGTTATGTATTATTAGGACAACCATACTTGTGGAAGCAGCATGTTGTATATGATTCTAGACCTCGCTCTATGATTATTATTTTGGGCAATAAGTTGTAAAGGATACTAGAGGTAGCCCCGCCTACCGCCATCTCTTTGGTCACTGCAAAGCAATGCAGTAAGGTCATTTCACACACCAAAAAATATGTTTTCCTTATGATTCACCCTTAAGGCAAGAAGAATATTGTGGCCACGTCTTCTAAACATGGCTCCTCTGCACAACAACAGCAAATGGACAAGGTCATGGAGGAGTATAATGACATTTTCTCCTCACCTATGGGGGTGCCTCTGCATTTTCAGTTCAAGCACTCCATCAATCTGACCCCAAGCCTGCTGCTACCCAATGGATCATTCTATCAATGCTCTATTCTAGATAGCGATGAAATCAAGAGGAAGATTTAGGAGTTGTTACAGAAAGGGCACATCAGACCAAGCTCATCACCCTGTGGGAGCCAGATTGTACTGGTATATAAGAAGGATGGGACTTGGAGACTCTGTATTGATTATTGGGCACTAAACAAGATCACTGCACAGAATAAGTACCCAATCCCATGGATTGATGACCTTCTATACTAGCTCAAGGGGGCTAAATATTTCAGCAAGATTGATTTGAAGTATGTTTATCACCTGGTGCCTATTGAACCCTCTGATGTGTGGAAGACTACCTTCAAATCCAAGGAGGTCCTTTTCGAATGGTTGGCCATGCCTTTCAGGTTGTCAAATGCCCACGTAGACTTGATGAGATTGATGTACAATATCTTGCGACCCTTCACCAATGCATTCGTGGTGGTGTATCTAGATGACATCTTGATCTTCAAGGAGAGTTGGGAAGAGCACCTCCACCATATTCGACAGGTCCTCCAAACCCTGCAACAACACAAGTTGTGTTCCAATTTGGAGAATTTCACTTTTGGCATGAAACATGTTTAATATATGGGATACATCATTGATGAGAAGGGTGTGCATGTGGACCCAGCCAAGATACAATTCATTCGGGATTGGCTAGCCCCAACCACTCAAAAAGATCTCCACATATTTTTGGGTCTTTCTAATTTCTACCGCGGGTTCGTATTGAGGTTCTCTCATATCACTTACCCTTAATTCAAGTCACCAAGGGCGGAGCAAAAGAAAAGTTCTTTTGGTATGAAACCCAACAAAAGGCATTTTCCGAGTTGAAGCATCACCTCTACTCTACCCCAGTGCTCACTTTATCAGACCCGCAACAACAATTTGAGATTGAGGCAAATGCCTCCGACTATGCTATTGGTGCAATTCTTACTTAGTAGGGGCATCCAGCGGCTTACCATAGTGATACAATTTTAGACATAGTCCGAAAGTGTCCCACCTATGACAAAGAAATTTATTCCATTGTGCAGGCTTGCTGTTAATGAAAGAATTACATTATGGGGAAGGAAAGTTGTAGAAGGGAAGTTGCAAAATGATCACCATTAGAAATGGTCCACATACCTGCAACAGTTCCATTTGAACATTAAGTACAAGAAGGGTAGCACCAATAATGTTGTAGACTGTCTCAACTGACCACCATTTATGGCACTGATCACTGTGCTCGACTCCTGTGGGCACGAGATTTCGGGGTGGCCACATCTTTACAAGAGCGATCCAGAATTTGGCAACACATACCAGACACTCCTAGAAGGTAAGCAAGTTCCAAATTTTCACCTCCAAGACGCACTGTCATCCCACCTGGGACACATATGTGTTCCTTCAAGCGAGTGTGCCAAGATGATTTGGGAGGCACACTACAGTCTGGTCGTTGTACATTTCAGAGTAGAGAAAATAGTAGCAGTACTGCAGAAGTATTTTTATTGGCCGAACCTTTGTCGGGATGTTGGGAAGTAAATTCAATCATGCACTACCTGTGCCATTGCCAAACCAACCATAAATAATAAAGGCCTATATACTCCTCTACTTGCTCCTAATAAACCTTTGGAATCCATCTCCATGGAATACATGTCGTACCTCCATTCTACTAAGCACGAAAATGATTGTGTTTTCATGATCATCAATAAATTCTCTAGGATGGTCATTATGGTGACTTGCAAGAAGAGTATCACAACAAAGGTCACTACTAAGCTCTTCTTTGAGTGAGTGTGGGTACAATTTGGGATCCCACGTTCCATTTTCTTAGATCGGGACAATAGATTCCTAAGTGCATTTTGGTTAAGTCTTTGGCCGATGTTGGATACCAAACTTACTAAGTCCATGGTTTTCCACCCCCAAATTGATGGCCAAACAGAGGGCGTCAATAGGATGATTGTACACATTCTGCGCATGTACAACTCGAAGCATCCGTGAACATGGGATGAAATCCTCCCCTATGTCCAGCACAACTACAACATAGATATCCATAGCTCGATAGGCCACAACCCCTTTCAGGCAGGGCTGGGATTTCAACCATTATGTCCCATTGATGTGGCCATACCATTTAAAACCACTCAGGGAGATTCTGCTCATGTCAACTCCGACGCCAACAAGGTTAACAACTTCATTAAGCACATTCAACACATCTACCAGCAGGTCCATGATATATTAGACAAAGCCAATGCTAGGTACAAACAACGCCATGATCAACATCGAGTGTCGCACAACTTCTCAGTCGGTGACAAAGTTTGGCTACATTTGTAGAAGGAGTGCCTCATTGGACCCCATTGCAAGCTTTGCCTGCTATGATATGGGCCATACACCATCACCAAGGTTGTAGGGGACAATTCCTTTGAGCTCAACATTCCACCTTTCCTTAGTTTGCACCCAGTGTTCAATGTAGACCGCCTTCGACCATACTTTCCAGCGTTGATGGACACATCCGACATTGCAAAACAACTTACACCAACATAGCTAAATCCAGAATGCATGGAATAGGCCACAATTGATTGGATCATGGACACACAAATCAAGAAAACTCGCCAACAGAATATCCAACTATATTGGGTTGTCAAAGTTGGCCAACTCCCACACCAAGGCAAGTGGCTCACAGGGACCAAGTTCAGCAGAATTTTTCCCATCTCATGGAGGCACTCAACGCAATGGGGACCATTTCCTCCTAAGGGGGGAGGACTGATCCAAGTGGATATTGGTGGCCACCCTCCAATTCCACTTGGACCCCCACCATTGTCTCTTTTAGTTTTCTAGTTTCCTTAATCATAGCAAAGTTTACTATTTTTGGTAGTTTTTTCTGGTCCTGAACTTTTGGAGCCATTTTGAGGCCATAAACAACGTTTTTTTGGGAAAACCAAGAAAACATGAATGTTTGAATAATTTTTGTGCTTGAAAGTTGTAGTCCTCAGGTAGATATTTCTAACGAGGTATTGTGTGCGTCAAACGGAGATTGTATGCCAAAGCTACGACCCCGGGAAGTTGATGTACCAATTTACCTAAACATGGCCCATAGTTTTGGTGCTTCATCTCCTAGGGTTAGGTTTTTGGATGTTTAGGTTTTTCCATTATTTCTCAATAATAAATTGGCCTTATAGCCTCATTGTAACATAGTTCATAGGCATGTAGTCGCCACATCTCTCCTCAAAGATAAGCTACCATCGCCTGAGGTAGTTTTATTTCCTTTATGTTTGTAAGCATACTTCAATATTTGACATTAATGAAATGAAGTGTTATTTCTACTGCATCTTTGTATTTATGGTTATATATATAATTTGTTGCATTCATGTTTAAGTTCGGAGAATTCTTCATCTTAGGATTCATAATTTGTTTGTTTATAAATTAACTCTTTGACTTCCCTGAGAATGCTAACTATTTCACCAATGTGAGAGTTTACGTAGCCCTCATTCTGATCTTTCACCATATGTTGAGTAGTGTCAGCGTCCTTGCAAGGTGAAAACAATGATCGTTTTTCATTGATACAGAGAGATGCCACTCTTTCTACTATGTGAGGCCACCAATGTTGGAATCTATGAGGTTCTCATCAAGCTCGTAGTCTGAGCAGTTCTGGTTTCTTGCGACTAACCGTATAGAGGGGTAGCGGGGATGAGGTTGGAGGAACTGTTGGGATTGTTAGCGCTTGAAATTTCACCTCAGGCAAAGAAAGGTAAACTCCAAGGCAACATCAAACCACTTAGCCTCGTAGCTAGCCCTACGGGGCAGGAGAGGGCTCTCTCCGGTCTATCTCGGTAGGGATCTTCAACGGGCGAGATAACCAATGAGGAAACATTGATTTTAGGCTAGTAAACTGATAAAAGGTTTGATTTGGGATTTTCAGGGTTTTGGTGGAAAGTTGGGGAAAGGCAATTTTGGGTGCGGGGATTGGACACAGTTTTTGCAGGGGGTTCTTTGGGGCAAGGTAGGAGATTGTACTGATGCCTTTGAATTAAGTGAATGTATAGGAATGACCGGTGAGGGGCTAAATAGAGCAAGAAACCTTCAAGAGTTCTCTTTAGACAGATGAAAACATAAATATTAAGCAAACTTAAAAGCAGAGCATGACAATCATGAATTCTACTTTAACACTTCATTCGCCTAATTTGTAGAAGGAAAAGTAAGGAGATGATTCACATAACAAACTTACAAGTACAAAGAGAAACACACCATCAATACATGTAACCACAGGAATCCCAAAAAGGACTGCAAAACCCTGGTCTTTCTTCCTTTGCCAAAATTGCAGAGATATAATGAGTAATACAATAGAGCTTCTCCCTCAAGAGTCCAACCATGAAAATGACCAAGAAAGTACATAATATAGGAAATATAACATATTTCCTTGCCTCTAGGGGTCGAGCTCATCATCCTAGGAGCTGTTTCAACCAATTCTAAACTGAGCACTAAAATCTAGGCAGTCAAAACAACTTGCCTCTATAAGTTAGGAAACCAATTCATTCATTAAATGTTTGCTATTTCATGAATGAATCTTCTAGAATAGGTAAATAAGTGTCATGTCAACATGAAAATACATAAATTACATCAAAGAGGGTGAAAAATCCCATCACAAGTCAAAACTGGTCAAAGCTGGGTGAATTCCTGAGCTGTAGATGAATTCCTGTGAAAACTGCCCAACGGGTCGCGCCCTCTTCCTGAACGGGTCGCGCTACTTTGGAGCTGATTTTGAGGTACTTCTAGGTGTCCAAATGAGGCAAAAGTGGGCTTGTTGGAAAGGTCTGGATGTCTACTTTCCAACCCAAGTGGAATTTCTAAATTTGGTGGTCATTTGCCCCTCCAAAATTGCAATCTCCCAAGCCTGCTTCCTGTGTGTCAAAAAGGTGGCAGAAAGTCATTTTTTGCATGTTTTTTGACTTTCTGGAGGCCCAAAACTTGGTGAAATTTCTTGGAAATGGCTGAGAAAGTGTATCTTTGCATGAAAAATCCAAAAATTCTGAGTTTTCCCAAAAAGGAGTTGCCCAATGAAAGGGTCGCGCGCGGCGTGCGACCCGTTGGTGGAGAAAACCTGTTTTTTGCCAAAAAAATTACAAATGACCAAAAATGCTCAAAATTTTTAGAATTTTGTGCTGGAAGTGAGTTATTTAGTATCATGCTCCTTCAAGGAATCCTCAGCCAAGATGTGGAGGGGGTCGGGCCTTTTCCTTCGTTTTAGCGCTTTGGTTAACCGCCCTTGGATTACCTTCATTTTCGCCTTGCACACATGCATTCGTGCCCAATAGTGACTTTTCATGTTCCTGAGCAAGTCCTTATCTTGGTTGGCCTTGGCCAGTACCTCTCCAAATGAGCATTGACCCGGAGAAGCATAGCCTCTCGCTCAACGGGTACCAAATCGCCGGGTCTCTTGCGTGCCAAGTTGCGGTCCTCATGGATCCTCCGCAACTCATCTAGAGTGTGCTCCTCCTCAAGTTGCTTGTTGCGCTGCTCCAAGTAGGTGATTGTCCAATTTTCCCTTTCCAATCTTTGCTGCAATGAATCATTTTCAGCTCTTAGGTGCTGAATGATCTCCTTTGACTCTAGGCTAGGAGAAATGTTGTCAATATCAACCACCTCAATGCCTGGAACACCTGATGGCCCCTCATCAATCTTGGGTTGTTTGCCTCTCTCTGGTATCTCTGCTGCTGAAGAAGGCGAGGCCCCTTCCACCTGATGTGGAGATAACACTCGCTGAGCTGATGAAGACGGCGAGACCCCTTCCACCTGATGTGGAGAAAATACTCGCCGAGCTGCTGCAAATAAGGCCCTGTGGCCTCTCTGATATGTGACCAATGGAGGAGAGCTGACATGTCTGGTCTCAGGAATATCATGCTGCTGTGAAGGCCCTCCCTCCTCATGAACAACCTCAGGGGGTGATGATGCTGATGCTGTGAAAAAATCCTGAGAGATAAAATCTTCCCATGGGATACCCTGCTGAGCCAACTGATGTATGACCACAAGCTGGATCCAACCATAATGATAGATGCTCCTGTGTTGCTGTGCTGGACTCCTTCTCTGCACCAAGGGCACCATCCTCTCAATATTCCGGCATAGGAAAACAGAGATGTTCATCATCCGTACCCATGTGAAATGCATCAACAAACGAATATGGTATGAAAACACACGTGAAAATCTGCCCTCACAGGTGAAATAGCGCATGATAAGCCTCATCAAAGGAACATACTCATCCCTCAAAAATCTGAAAGGAACTACACCAGTCATGTGTCTCATAGAGGCAAGTTTAATGTAGGGCTCATACTGAAATCTATCCAACAGTTTGCGCTTATTCCACACTTCTCCAGCATTAGGTATCCCTGTTGCTTGGGCAATCATCTCAGGTGTCAATGTAAAATCCACCCCTGCCAGGTTCACATGCCCATCATGTAAATGCAAAACAAATAAGCGGGCCAATTCCCTGTGATGCTGGATTTGAGAGATCCTCTCACAAAATTCATAACATGACAGATAGCGGAAACATGTGACTGCAATTGGACAAACCTGCAAATCGGTCAAAGAGGTGGGCTCCTCTCTCTTATGGTGACCACTCTTACCACCCCTGTGAGGCCTCCTTTGTACCTCAACCTCCAGAGTTGACTCACGGTCATCACTTTGCTCATATTCGGTCTCGGTTTCTGACATGGTTTTGAGAGCAAAGAGGCTGGAATGTACTGCTGCTTCTGCTAAAAAATCTGCTAGTTTAATTGTTGAAATGTTGTTTCAAGGGGACAAATAGCACAAGGGAAATGTTAGGGAAGGGAAACTTTTAAGGGAAATTGGGAATAATATATGAAATAGGGAGTTTAAGGGAAGGAATGATGATATACCCATCACACAATTATCATTTGCACAGTTTTTATGAGAAACAGGGTTTTAGGATTAGAGTCTTGATTTTTAGGAATAGGGGTAGGGTTTTAGGGCTTTTGGTATTTTTGGTAGAGAGATTGAGTAAAAATGATGAGGGAGGTGGAAATAGGATGTAGGGAAAAAGTGGGGGTGAAAAGGATAACCTTGAAAACAACAAGACAAACCCTAGCTCAAACAACACTTTGACCTTCTTGAGCAAATATGCATTGGATTCATTATTTCAAAATGATGACTTTAAAATACATTCTCATGCTTTTCAAGCTTTGGCAAACAATGTATTTTAATGATGAGAGGCCTACCTGCAACCTTGAAGCAATCCGGGGTTATTTAGCAGCTTAGTGGCGAAATTTGGCAGAGGAATTCCCAACAGGTCGCACGCACTGCCCAACGGGTCGCGCGCCCTCAACGGGTCGCGCGCCCTCAACGGGTCGCGCGCCCTCAACGGGTCGCGCCTGTGTAATTTCTGAACTGGAATGGGCAGCCTGACGGGTCGCGCTCGCCCAACGGGTCGCGCGCAGGCAAACTAGACAAACTCGCCCAAATTTTCTTCAAAACGATTCTCTCTATTGCTTTGAGGCACAATGAAGACTAAATGGAGGGAGAAAGGGGCTTTATAGTCTTGTTTTAAATTAATTTCATTTCAAACCCTCTTTCTAATGTTTATCATGACACTTTTTCAAACCTTGAATGCTGCTGACTTTATGGTTTCCTTTTGTCCTGAAATTGGTTGAATTGATATTTTTCTTGAAAATTTTTGCAGGGACAACTTCTGAGGAATCTTGGCAAAGGGGAACAGGGCTGCATGCTGACTTTCAAAGAATTTTGAATTTTTACAACTTTTTACAAAACTTTGAGAAAATGACCTTGGGCTTTAAAAACAGGGTTTTTAAATCCAAGGTAAAAATTAGTTGTACAAGATGAAATCTTTTGAAGAAACACTTCGATAGTCATCCCTCAGGCCTGCTGGGCATTTATTGACTTTTAAAGACCTGACCTTAAAGACAAATTGGACCCAAACCCTAGACCTAGGACTTTTGACCTCAAGACAAGACAATCAACCTTAAAAGAGTTTATTGACTGAAACAACTTGATCCAGCAGTGCCAAGAGGGGAATAAAGACACCAGCTCCTCCATCAGGGTTATGGCATGCCTAATGGAATGCAATGAGATGACACTGATGAGACACCTACTTATGCAAATGCAAAGAGCTTTGATCGCTGATGGAGGGCTACTAGACCGACTCTAACATTGGCTCCAATGGGGATGGTAGCTCCTTGGAGGTACCAAGAACCTTAGACCTCTGTAAGAGCTAGACAGCGCCTTCGTCCATTGGGCAATGGAGTCAAAAACTCAAGTTGAAATGCATGACTGAAAAACGATGACTTGACAACACAAATTGACTCTCACTCAACTAAAAACTGACTCAATACTTAAACACAACCGACAAACTAGAAATGATGCTCAAAGTGGAGCTTATTCATCAAAACCTATCCTAATAGTTTCATTCATCACCTGATCAAGTGAAATGAAACAACCAATGCAACCAAGTAAGTATCCCGTCTGCTGTTTGAATTCTCCGCAAGTGCTCACTCATGAACAACAAGAGAGAACTACTGAAAGGCAACTCCCATGACAACTTAGAAACAGATCCGTTGAAAGATATGAATTCTTTATCCACCTCCAAAAACACTGCATAAGGATCTTGAAGTTCATGCACACTGGAACTTAGCTCATCCAATGGATTACTTCTTTTCTCCTCATACCATGAATGCAAACTTTGATCTGAGCCTTGTGACAAGACCTCTGTTGAAAATGACGAAGAAACCGGCTGCCGGATCAAGTTCATATCAGCACATGTTTCAAGCTCACATGTAGTCAATGGAGAAAGACTTTGACTGCAAACCTCATCCAAAACATCAGCTATTGGATCGTGAAAAATTTGAAAAGACTACTGCAATCCCATTTCTATTGGTTCCATTGTGATTACATGATTGCCTACATGCTGCTCATTCTTCACTGAAGATGGACTATGCAAATTTCCCTTCAAATACTGAAATGATTCAAAACAGAATGGTACGGAGTCACCTTGAATCATTAAATCATGTGTGTGCACTTCCAAGTCTTTAGCTGCAACTTGACAATCAATGGCTTTCGGGGGTTGCAAATATGAATATGAGAAGTCTTGAACAAAATTTTCATTGCTCTCAAGGTGATTCAAATCAAGACTTGTTGACATTTGATTTCTGATTGCATGGTAGTTATCTCTGATGAACTGAAACGAATCAAAACAAAAAGGCAAAGATCCTTCACTTACTTCAAACTTTGATGCACTTTCCTCGTCAATGTCATAGCTGATATGTGATGGCTGAACATTGTATTCAAGCTGCTGAAAATGAACTTTTTCCTCCCACAAACTAGCTGTTGATTTGTCTGTAAGATTAGCTTTTGTTTGGAGAACATAATCATCATCATACTGATCAAACTGAGGCAAATCATCGGTATAAAACACATCATCAAGCATACATGTCATATCAACAGTGCTTTCTTCGCCAATGCGATCTACAAAACAATCATTATCAGATCTATGACAACTAGGATAAGAAACAAAATGTTTTGGATCAGCAACTTGTTCTTCTTCAATCAGCGCGCCATGAGTTTGAACATCATAAGAATTCCTTGCGGTGACCTTCTCCATCATCTTTTCTACTGCACTTAACAAAATGTCAAGCTTTACCTCTAGAGATGTCGATTTTTCCGGATCTATGTTTTTCATCTCTTCTTCCTTCAACCTTGCCCGTCGGATCAGCAGATGCGCCTCTACATTTACTGCACTGTTTTGCATCTCGTGAAGTGTTGTAATATTCTTTTCTCTCAGCTGAAACTCCATCTCCGGATCAAAGGCACCCCGATAGTGCAAGAGAGCCGATCTAGGAGAAGGTCTTATATCAACTGGCATCGAATAATAAACTTGGTTAAATCTGGCTGAAAATTGTTGTACTGTCTCCCCTGGTAATCTCTTCAGCTAGTTATACTCTTCTACAATCAAGAAAAGGTTCTGCCCGATCATCCACCTGTCGAGAAAAACTTTGACAAACTGCTGGAAATCTGAAATGCTTGCATCAGGCAGGGTTTTAAACCAACTCTTCACTTTGGCTTGCAAAGAAAGAGCAAAAAGCCTTATACTAACATCTTCGCTATCAACTTCAAAAAGGTCTAGAAAAGACTCAAAATTCTGCACATGTTGCTCAGCGTTGACATTCTTACATTCACCATCAAACCTCGGCAAGTATAAATCATAGTTTTTGGGGAAAGCATGAAGAACAGGAGGTAAAACAAGAGGTTTATACCGATCTAGGATTTTACAAGGTGTAGGGGTATGTACAACAGGTATAGAATCGGTCTTGGTCTCTTGAGATTCATCAATTTGAAGATGGTCATCACAAAATTTAGAAGAAAGGTCTTGATCAAGCTCAAAGGTATGCAAATCTTTGGTATTCACAATCTTCAAAGGGAAAGAATCAACTGCAAGCCGAGGATCTCTTCTCAAATACAATATACTTTGCAAAGACTTCTTAACATTCTTGGGAAAAGAGAAGAAATAATTTAGAACAACGAACAAAATGTCTTGGATGAAATTCCAACTTGAATACCTGGTCTGTCCATGTTGTCCTTTCATGTTTTTGCTAGTCGGGATCATCATCCAGTGGAGTCTTTGGATCTGATCTCAAAAATGATTTAGAGTCGCCAAGTGAATGATTTCAGCCTTTCAAGTGTCTGATCGTTGTCCACTATCAACAATCAGATCTGAACTTGATACATGTACTGGGGTAAAATGCAAATGAAGTGCTGTATTCACAAGCTCACGGAGATGGACTGAAGCAGCGTTTATCTACTTCCGCTAATGCAAAGCAAAAGCATTTCGAAGGCTACCTGGCATAACTTCAGGCTCCGTCTAAGACTTATGAAAAAAACACATCAACCCACAAACAAGTTTGTTCTCCCCAGTATGGTCGCCAATATGTTAGCGCTTGAAATTTCACCTCATGCTGAGAAAGGTAAACTCCAAGGCAACATCAAACCACTTAGCCTCGTAGCTAGCCCTACGGGGCAGGAGAGGGCTCTCTCCGGTCTATCTCGGTAGGGATATTCAACGAGCGAGATAACCAATGAGGAAACACTGATTTTAGGCTAGTAAACTGATAAAAGGTTTGATTTGGGATTTTCAGGGTTTTGGTGGAAAGTTGGGGAAAGGCAATTTTGGGTGCGGGGATTGGACACAGTTTTTGCAGGGGGTTCTTTGGGGCAAGGTAGGAGACTGTACTGATGCCTTTGAATTAAGTGAATGTATAGGAATGACCGGTGAGGGGCTAAAGAGTGCAAGAAACCTTCAAGAGTTCTCTTTAGACAGATGAAAACATAAATATTAAGCAAACTTAAAAGCAGAGCATGACAATCATGAATTCTACTTTAACACTTCATTCGCCTAATTTGCAGAAGGAAAAGTAAGGAGATGATTCACATAACAAACTTACAAGTACAAAGAGAAACAGACCATCAATACATGTAACCACAGGAATCCCAAAAAGGACTGCAAAACCCTGGTCTTTCTTCCTTTGCCAAAATTGCAGAGATGCAATGAGTAATACAATAGAGCTTCTCCCTCAAGAGTCCAACCATGAAAATGACCAAGAAAGTACATAATATAGGCAATCTAACATCTTTCCTTGCCTCTAGGGGTCGAGCTCATCATCCTAGGAGCTGTTTCAAACAATTCTAAACTGAGCACTAAAATCTAGGCAGTCAAAACAACTTGCCTCTATAAGTTAGGAAACCAATTCATTCATTAAATGTTTGCTATTTCATGAATGAATATTCTAGAATAGGTAAATAAGTGTCATCTCAACATGAAAATACATAAATTACATCAAAGAGGGTGAAAAATCCCATCACAAGTCAAAACTGGTCAAAGCTGGGCGAATTCCTGAGCTGTAGATGAATTCCTGTGAAAACTGCCCAACGGGTCGCGCCCTCTTCCTGAACGGGTCGCGCTACTTTGGAGCTGATTTTGAGGTACTTCTAGGTGTCCAAATGAGGCAAAAGTGGGCTTGTTGGAAAGGTCTGGATGTCTACTTTCCAACCCAAGTGGAATTTCTAAATTTGGTAGTCATTTGCCCCTCCAAAATTGCAATCTCCCAAGACTGCTTCCTGTGTGTCAAAAAGGTGGCAGAAAGTCATTTTTTGCTTGTTTTTTTACTTTTTGGAGGCCCAAAACTTGGTGAAATTTCTTGGCAATGGCTGAGAAAGTGTATCTTTGCATGACAAATCCAAAAATGCTGAGTTTTCCCAAAAAGGAGTTGCACAATGAAAGGGTCGCGCGCCGTTGGTGGAGAAAACCTGTTTTTTGCCAAAAAAATTACAAATGACCAAAAATGCTCAAAATTTTTAGAAATTTGTGCTGGAAGTGAGTTATTTAGTATAATACTCCTTCAAGGAAGCCTCAGCCAAGATTTGGAGGGGTTCGGGCCTTTTCCTTCGTTTTAGCGCTTTGGTTAACCGCCCTTGGATTACCTTCATTTTCGCCTTGCATACATGCATTCGTGCCCAATAGTGATTTTTCATGTTCCTGAGCAAGTCCTTATCTTGGTTGGCCTTGGCCAGCAACCTCTCCAAAGGAGCATTGACCTGGAGAAGCATAGCCTCTCGCTCAACGGGTACCAAATCTCCGGGTCTCTTGCGTGCCAAGTTGCGGTCCTCATGGATCCTCCGCAACTCATCTAGAGTGTGCTCCTCCTCAAGTTGCTTGTTGCGCTGCTCCAAGTAGGTGATTGTCCAATTTGCCCTTTCCAATCTTTGCTGCAATGAATCATTTTCAGCTCTTAGGTGCTGAATGATCTCCTTTGACTCTAGGCTAGGAGAAATGATGTCAATATCAACCACCTCAATGCCTGGAACACCTGATGGCCCCTCATCAATCTTGGGTTGTTTGCCTCTCTCTGGTATCTCTGCTGCTGAAGAAGGCGAGGCCCCTTCCACCTGATGTGGAGATAACACTCGCTGAGCTGATGAAGACGGCGAGACCCCTTCCACCTGATGTGGAGAAAATACTCGCCGAGCTGCTGCAAATAAGGCCCTGTGGCCTCTCTGATATGTGACCAATGGAGGAGAGCTGACATGTCTGGTCTCAGGAATATCATGCTGCTGTGAAGGCCCTCCCTCCTCATGAACAACCTCAGGGGGTGATGATGCTGATGATGTGAAAAAATCCCGAGAGATAAAATCCTCCCATGGGATACCCTGCTGAGCCAACTGATGTATGACCACAAGCTGGATCAAACCATAATGATAGATGCTCCTGTGCTGCTGTGCTGGACTCCTTCTCTGCACCAAGGGCACCATCCTCTCAATATTCCGGCATAGGAAAACAGGGATGTTCATCATCCGTACCCGTGTGAAATGCATCAACAAACGAATATGGTATGAAAACACACGTGAAAATCTACCCTCACAGGTGAAATAGCGCATGATAAGCCTCATCAAAGGAACATACTCATCCCTAAAAAATCTGAAAGGAACTACACCAATCATGTGTCTCATAGAGGCAGGTTTAATGTAGGGCTCATACTGAAATCTATCCAACAGTTTGCGCTTATTCCACACTTCTCCAGCATTAGGTATCCCTGTTGCTTGGGCAATCATCTCAGGTGTCAATGTAAAATCCACCCTTACCAGGTTCACATGCCCATCATGCAAATGCAAAACAAACAAGCGGGCCAATTCCCTATGATGCTGGATTTGAGAGATCCTCTCACAAAATTCATAACATGACAGATAGCGGAAACATGTGACTGCAATTGGACAAGCCTGCAAATCGGTCAAAGAGGTGGGCTCCTCTCTCTTATGGTGACCACTCTTACCACCCCTGTGAGGCCTCCTTTGTACCTCAACCTCCGGAGTTGACTCACGGTCATCACTTTGCTCATATTCGGTCTCGGTTTCTGACATGGTTTTGAGAGCAAAGAGGCTGGAATGTACTGCTGCTTCTGCTAAAAAATCTGCTAGTTTAATTGTTGAAATGTTGTTTCAAGGGGACAAATAGCACAAGGGAAATGTTAGGGAAGGGAAAATTTTAAGGGAAATTGGGAATAATATATGAAATAGGAAGTTTAAGGGAAGGAATGATGATATACCCATCACAGAATTATCATTTGCAAAGTTTTTATGAGAAACAGGGTTTTAGGATTAGAGTCTTGATTTTTAGGAATAGGGGTAGGGTTTTAGGGCTTTTGGTATTTTTGGTAGAGAGATTGAGTAAAAATGATGAGGGAGGTGGAAATAGGATGTAGGGAAAAAGTGGGGGTGAAAAGGATAACCTTGAAAACAACAAGACAAACCCTAGCTGAAACAACACTTTGACCTTCTTGAGCAAATATGCATTGGATTCATTATTTCAAAATGATGACTTTAAAATACATTCTCATGCTTTTCAAGCTTTGGCAAATAATGTATTTTAATGATGAGAGGCCTACCTGCAACCTTGAAGCAATCCGGGGTTATTTAGCAGCTTACTGGCGAAATTTGGCAAAGGAATTCCCAACAGGTCGCGCGCACTGTCCAACGGGTCGCGCCTGTGTAATTTCTGAACTGGAATGGGCAGCCTGACGGGTCGCGCTCGCCCAACGGGTCGCGCGCCAGTCTCAATGGGTCGCGCGCAGGCAGACTAGACAAACTCGCCCAAATTTTCTTCAAAACGATTCTCTCTATTGCTTTGAGGCACAATGAATACTAAATGGAGGGAGAAAGGGGCTTTATAGTCTTGTTTTAAATTAATTTCATTTCAAACCCTCTTTCTAATGTTTATCATGACACTTTTTCAAACTTTGAATGCTACTGACTTTATGGTTTCCTTTTGTCCTGAAATTGGTTGAATTGATGTTTTTCTTGAAAAATTTTGCAGGGACAGTTTCTGAGGAATTTTGGTAAAGGGGACCAGGGCTGCATGCTGACTTTCAAAGAATTTTGAATTTTTACAACTTTTTACAAAACTTTGAGAAAATGACCTTGGGCTTTAAAAACAGGGTTTTTAAATCCAAGGTAAAAATTAGCTGTACAAGATGAAATCTTTTGAAGAAACACTTCGATAGTCATCCCTCTGGCCTGCTGGGCATTTATTGACTTTTAAAGACCTGACCTTAAAGACAAATTGGACCCAAACCCTAGACCTAGGACTTTTGAGCTCAAGACAAGACAATCAACCTTAAAAGAGTTTATTGACTGAAACAACTTGATCCAGCAGTGCCAAGAGGGGAATAAAGACACCAGCTCCTCAATCAGGGTTATGGCATGCCTAATGGAATGCAATGAGATGACACTGATGAGACACCTACTTATGCAAATGCAAAGAGCTTTGATCGTTGATGGAGGGCTACTAGACCGACTCTAACAGGGATCATCATTACGGTTTTTGCAACAGTAGGAGGAAAAGGGTGGTGTGTGTGTGGTGGAGATTCAAACCTAAGTCACTCCTAGCTGGACGATAAGAGCCATGTGGTAAAAAACATGGTAAAAAATGATTGGATAGAGAAGGACAAAAATGGACCTCTGTGATTGGTTGGGATAAATAGTGTTTGCCCAACCAACTCCATAGAGGGAACACATTCAATGTAATTAATTGTACCTTTTTGTTATATATGTGAATTCATTTGAATGGTGGAAGCTCATTAGTCAAACCTTTCCACCCTTGCTTCTATTTTTATGTTATAAATTCTCTTTCATTACATAATTAATTCTTCAATTGGATAGTAATGTAGTTATTAAAAACTCATCTTTGTTAAGTTACTCTATTATAAATGGTTAGAATGTTATTGTTTAACTAGGCCTTGTTATTGTTTTCAAAGTTCCATAAATATGTGATGTGCTTTTTTGATAAGACTCAATGCATATATTAGGTTGAAATGCAAGTAAAATTGAACTCAATATTTTCATGAGCTTGCACTAATATTTTAAGTGAACTTGTTGTTGAATAGCCAGTCATTTTTTTATATGTATAAGTATTGTTACACTATATGTTTTGAAGTACAAACCTTGAATTTTGCAAAACATCTTTAATTTTTACATGGTTGTCGTATTCACAACTACTACACAATCAACTAAACATGGAAAGTTCTACCTTTCACAAAGTTGGGAAGCTCTTCCTTTTAAGTTTATGAAGGTTACACTGAATGCCATAAAGCACACTTGAACAATCTCTTTCATAACATTTAAGTGGGTCAAATTTCAAAAAATCAAAATCAAAATCTTAAGACAATTAACTTCTTGTATTAATGTTTAAGTTTAGTCTAACTATACAAGTTTGGGTCATTTTCTAGATTTTTTTTTTAGAATCATAAATTTGAATTATATAATATACAAAATTTAAGTACTTTGAGATTTTTCAAAACACTAATTTTTAATGACCAGAAACCACAAGCTCGCCTAAAATTTATCCACACTTTTCAATAAATATACACATTTTTATTTATACTAATTTAAGTTGAACTAAATTAAAAATCAACTTTCATATATTTTAAAAATAATTATTTTATATATTTTAAAACAATTTTATTTCATACCTAATGTATTAAAACAAAATTACAAATAATGCAAAGCAATTTCTCTTTTAGCTACAATTTGCTTTCTCTTTTAGCTACAATTTCTTTTAAAAAGCTACGCTGGGATTTTTTTACCATACTAATTTTTCCTCCTTTTATGCTAATAAAAAAATATCATTATACTTAATAATATTGGTAAGTAATGATTTTTTTTTAAATAAAAGTTATATTATTATAAACTTTTATTTATAGTTTTTATATTTAATAACTATAGAAAAGATAGAAAAATAATTTTATGAAAATAAATTATTATTTTTTTTTCCCGTAGAAAAAGTCGTAATTTTATTCATATGAAAATAATTACATTTTGAAGATGCTTAAGCATATTCGGATGACTGTCCCTGTGTTCACAAGCGAACACAGATTACAAAAAAACAATAAAAAATAAGTGTCGGCGGGGCTATGCTTTCCTGCCCTTCTTCTTCTCCACCCTTCGCCAGCCATCAGAGTTTGTTGCAGTGATAGCCAACTGATTTTCCGATGTATTGATTAGTTGTTCCTTGTCAGATTCCGAGCCTTCAGATCCATGAGTTCGTTTGATGCCGCTTGCTTACAACTGTATTTCTTGTTGCTGTTTCATATTGTCAGACCCCAATTGTGTGTCTGGGGCATTTCCTTCCTGTGTATATTCCTATTCCATTTGTGTGTCAGGTTTTGATTGGTTCCCTGTAGGTTCTGTCTGCACATCCTCTTTTTCCCTCCAATCGGTGTGCTGCCATCCTTTCGGCTTTTTTTGTTGTTTCTTATTCTCTTTGGGGTCCTTCTTTCCCAGTGGGCAGGTGTTTTGAAGATGCCCTGTTTGCATACATCTTAGGCACCTGAATGTTGTATTTTCATAATCAAGTGGTTGTATCCTCTGTGTATTATTATAGTTCAATGTAATGTGATCACGTAGCCCCAGGCTTAGATCCACTTCTACACATATTCTAGCATAGGTGAATATTCCTTGGTTAACTCTTTCTCCATCTATTTTAAGGAATTTCCCCAATGAATTTCCAATGGCTGATAAAACTTTGTAGTGCCAGAAGTGGAGAGGGAGGTTGTGAAGCCTTACCCAAACAGGAACTGTTGTTACTTTCATAGTATTTGCATCAAAATCGGGAAACCAGGGGGTGGTGAAGAGGCCAGCTTTACCCCAGAACCAAGGCCCCTGATTGATAATATTGTCACGTTCTTGTTCTGTTGTAAAACTAACTATGAAGAAACCCTTTGAGCATAGGTGAATTTCACAATCAGGTGACCATGTTGAGAGGATCCAGTGATGCAGTGCATCTGATTTTGGCCAGAAACCATTAAATCTACATATAACAACACGTTTGGCTAGATCAGAGTGTAGATTAGTTACCTCCGGCGACGTTACTTGGATCGTTGGTGATTCCAGTGTTTGTTCCACAATATAGGGACCTGGTAGCTCTGGTGCTCGTGCTGGTTTTGGTTGAATGTTTTCCCCTTTACCTTTCACCACGTCCTTGAAGAAGCCTATATTCTTTGAGCTGGATCTAGAGCAACCTCCTCTCAGACGAAGGTTTATGGTGATTGTTGAATCTGTGGTTATATTGTATTCCTGGAGGGTGTAGTGGTCCTGTAGACTGCGCCCCTTGTAGATCAGATTTTGCCCTTGTTCGGGGATGCCAAGAAGGGTTTGTATTCTGTTCCTTAGTTCTAGGATACTACTGCCCCTCCATAATCTCAAGCAGTAACTTCTTCCTTCCAGTGCTTTCAAAAGGAGCTGTATGAGATCCACTTCTCTGGGGTTTGAGCCTTTCTGTGGTTGCTGCCTGATGGTTGCATGTCCCCAGATCTGGGTTCTTTTAAGGCTTCCTGTTCTTCTAGGCATTTGATCTGGTGATTTAATGGCAGATCTGGGCAACTGATAACCTACCGTGGATGGGATGCCCGATCCAGTTCTTTGCATTGTCCCTGGATGATGGGGAACAGTGGCCACAAAATGTGGAAGATCGTAGTTGATGCATTTGATTGAAGGATATGATCTCACGGTCTCTGCCACCGCGGTTCCAGTCCCGCTGCCGACTTCCACCAAGGAATTGAGACCGTGGAAACCCTGATACTTGGAAAGGAGAGTCTTCATCACGATCCTCGCACTGCAGATCATGGCGCTGTTGAAAAGATCGTTGAATTCGGGTTGAGCGGAGGCATAATCCCAGATCTCCGCACCGTTGGCCCTCTCGAAAGCTACGCCATTGTCCAGCGCGCACTGGTTGAAAAGGTGCCACGGCGCATCGTTTCTCTCGCCGTTCTGCATCAACAGCCTCGGAGCCATCGACAGCTTCCTGGATTCTTGGACCAGCCACTTGGATGCAGGCGTCAGGCCGTATCTCGTGCTCTCGTTGCCTCCATCGGGATCTACAGTGGCTCGGAACACACCCTTCCCGCTCAGGAAGCGCATGATTCTGAAGAGGCACCAAGCATCCAGTGTTTCTCTGGGGAGGCGCGCCGCGATTTCTCTGAGAGAGAGAGTACCGTGTGGACCTTGGCGGGCGATCAGGTCAGGGATTCCCAGCAGTATCGTACTCTTCACGGCCAGCGATTCCGCAGAGGCAGAGGTGGATCTCCATGCCTGCATCTGCCCTGTTAATTCCTCTTCTTCGCTCTCGAAGAAACCCTCACCATGCATTTTGCCAAGCATTCCTTTTATATATGTTATAAACATGTATTTCAAATTTGAAAAATAAATTATTATGATTAATAAGATAAAATAATAAATAGTTTTAAAAGTTAGTTGAATTGATAGAGTTATGATCCTTAAAACACCTTAACTCGTAGAGTCAATTCTTCTCAATGGCTTCAAAATTAAACTTTACTAACCAGCCAACAAAATGTGATCCTTTCAAATAAATCTATTCAAATATTTTTTTTAAATTAAAATAAACTAAACATCAAATTTATTAAATATATATTTTAATAATATTCCCAATTACCTATTATTGAAAAAATATAGTGCCCAGAAAAATGGAGTAATGAAAATTTAGGAAAATAAATTTATTAAATATATTTTTTTAATAATAATCACAATTAACTATTACTGAAAAAATATAGTGCCCAGGAAAATGGAGAAATGAAAATTTAGGAAAATAAAAAACCATTGATGAGATGGAGTTAGTGTAATAGTGCCGTGATATGAAAATACAAACATGAAAACACAGGGGTTATAATAAATGCAAATGTATTTCTAAGAAATTCAAATGTTAAATAAAAAGTAAAATTGCTAGGAAGTTAATACATCTACCTCTTTTAATCCTCTGTTTCATTGGAAATACTTGAAAGTCATTTAATTCTCTACTTTTATAAATAAAAATATAACATTTATAAATTAAAATGGTTTTGGAATTATTAAATATTTAATTTAAACTACAATTATTTTAGATTAAAATAAAATTATTTTATTTTAAATGATTTATTAAAAGTTAAATTGATTTAATTTTAAAATAATTACAATATATTTTTATTTCACATGAGTATAATAAAAATATTTTATTTTATTTACTAATAATAAAAATATTTTATTTACTAAAATTTGGAATTAAAGGATATATTTTGAATCTAACAATAACAATAATAATGATATTGTTTACATTAATTAACAAGTAAAATGGTCTTTTTTCCAAATCAACTATATAATTTTGAACAATATTACATTTTTTATTGTTTAAAATGTATTTTTGGATGTATAAATAGATTTAACACCTTGAAAACTCATAAAACACTTGAACTTTATAATTTAAACAACTTAATGATTATTCAAAATCTTTATAAAATTTTGACAAAATTGATTGTTTATTAATTAAACTATTTATCCCAACATATAAATATTAAATACTCTATAATCATTTTTATAATTTTCCAAGAAAACATTAAACATGTGAAATCATTTTTAATCATTTTATTTTTTTCAAAGAAAACATTAAACATGTGTTCTGCGGGTTGAAATATATGTGGAAATAAATTCTTTGCATGCCCAAAAGATATATGTGGAATACATTATTTGCATGCCCAAGAGTTACATTACAGCCTTTTTGTAGATTGTTGGATGTAAAGTAACTTTAAAGTGCAACATAAAGAACAATTAAATCATTTATTACATATACATCCATTTTGTATTAATGACGACACCCCTTGGGATAGTTTAATTTCCTTGAAGGTAGTTCATATCCTCAATATCTCCCTATGATATTTGATCCAATCACCTACTAAGGGCTAAACCCCATAGACACCAATTGATATACAATGCATGGGTAGAACAACTTGTATACAATATACATTAATACCCTCATCCCTGTAGGAACCCCAAGACTACTCTATTAGACCACCTTGAAGGGATCAACAAACATAAGAGTGACGTAGGAGCATTTGACTAGACAGACAGAAGGATCAGGATGTTGGAATCACACAAGAATGTGTTCATTTTATAAAAATCCACAAATTGAAAGTCTGTCTGATGAATATTGACCTTATCAAAGCCTATGATAGGGTTGGTTTAGATTTCCTCAGGTTGATTCTACACATAATTGGTTCCCCTGTAGACACATCAATTGGATAATGGTTTGTGTCTCGACGACGAATTTAGTTGTGCTTATCAATGAGATGCCATCAGAATTTTTCTAGATCACGAGAGGAATGCGACAAGGTTGTGCGCTCTCACCACTTCAATTTATTTTGGTAATGGATGGGCTTAGCAGAGGATTAAGAGATTCCATAAAGGCTGGCAGGATCACTGAATGCTAGGTAACAACCAACACACTTTTGTCACATTTAATGTCATTGATGACGTCCTATGCCTTGGTGAGGTGAAGATCTTGGAATGGAAAATTTTTTATAAAAATTATTACAAAATTTGGGAATGCTTCAAGACTCATAAAAAATAAAGAAAAATTTGAACTCATTTATGACAACATTGAGGAGGAGGTGACTAAGAAGATAGCAAATATATTTGGGATTAGAATCATAACAATTGTTGGTGGTTTCAAGTATTTGGGCTTTCATTTGAAGCCTTGCAACTATGAGAAACAAGATTGGAAATGGCTCATTGAGAAATATGAAAAGAAATTGACCACGTGGGAAACAATATGGCTTTCATTGGGTGGTAGTCAGATGGTCATGATCAAGGCAGTTCTATAATGCATCTTAGTCTATTGTATGTACTTGTTTCAATTACTAATGTCATTCAACCACAAAATTGATTTTATTCTTGCAGATTTTCTATGGGCTGGAACTGGTAGCAAATCGGAGTATCATCTATCTAAACTTGATTCTACTTGCAAACCTATTGTGGAAGGGGGTTGGGGCATTAAAGTGACACAAAGAACTTCAACCTTGCTCTTCTTACTAAGAATCTGTAGAGATATTTTATGATTCTTGGTATTTGGCATTACATTATAAGTTAAAAATACCTTAATCACACTAATTTGGAAGATTGGGTCTTAGCTAAGATGCTGATAAAGAACAAAGTGTCATTCATATGGGGCAACTTGATGAAATCAAAGCCATAGTTGTGTGGAAATCTTAGAAGGGAGGTAGGTCGTGGTAAAAAAATATTCATTGGATTAGATTCAATTATTGGACTAGTAGGGGATCACATCCTCTTCCTTCCCATTATCCAGTTTCTTAATGGGTGTGGGCTTTTCAACTTACCATACATTGGCTTCCTGCATAATATATTTTTTCCTTCTACTAAATGGTCGCATGTAAATGAGTTGGCTCTCCCTATGGAGCTTTGTTTTCAAATGGGAAATCTATCGTTCTAATATATGCCATGCGATGATTGCTTTGTCTTAAAAGGCAAACAGGATCACTTGGGGAAATTGCTCCTATGGAGGTCATATATCAACCAAAGAGGCATATTCATATATGACCAAGGGAATTGGTAAGGTTATTTCTCATATTGGTTGGCCCCTATGTGGAGGTGAGATGCACCATGAAAATTAAAATCTTTCACTTGGTTGGTGCTCCATAATCGAATTCTTACATGCGAAAATCTATCCAAGAGAGGATTTTAGGGCCCAGGGTTTTTCCCTCTATGTCGATCAACATAGAAGGAGTTTTTCATATTTTCTTGAATTGTCCTTTTGCGATCAACATTTGGGATGAGGTCTCCAATTCTCTTAATATCAACACACAAATGGACAAGTCTTCTATTGCAACATGCCTCCTTAACTGGCCAAATCACTAACAAGAATTTAGGGAAATTCCATTATATATTGTTTGGGGCATCTAGTGATGTAGGAATGACTGCATTTTTTAAAATAAAGCCCCTGATTCAAGATCCACCTCTCTAAAATTTGTGGCCTACTTTCTAGAGATTGGTCCATGGAGATCAATTTTTCATAAGCATCAATTGGCGTATAAGAGCCTTTGTGAGTGGTGAGTGTGGGTTTGGTGCTATTATCATCTTCCAACCTTCCCTAGCCTTCCACTTCTTCTGATCATGGGGGTTTGGCGCCGACATTAGAGAATAGGTGTTGGCTCTTTGGGGGGTGCTACGATGTGCATCTTAGTTGGATGTGGAGGATATTTTGATTGTTGTTGACTCAAAGACTATTATATATTGGGCAAAGGGACAATCCTCTCTAGAGGTGCAATCATTATTTCACTAGTTGGAGAAAATTAAACACATGATGGTTTCTTTTAATTCCATCTTTTTCTGCCACATTTTCTGTGAGAAAAATGTTATGGCAGATTGACTTTCCAAGTGAGGGTTTATGTCATACATGGGAAGATTTGATTCAATTACCTTGTCAACGATTCCATCAATAGTTCAAGGGTGTTCTTTCTCTAGTGATGGTCTTGCTTTTTGTTTTCATGGTGCATTCCCTTTTGGTTTGGTCCTGCTAGCTTCATTATGTCGATTATCGATTATGGTGCAGGGGTCATTTTGTTTTTTGTAGGCTTTTTCTCTTTGTTGGCTTCATTTTGATTTGGCTCTTGCTACTCTAGAGGCGGTTTTGACTCCTTTGGCTCATTATTCTATCATTTTACTAAGGGTTGTTCCCTGATTCCGATGATCCAGTCTCCTTTTAAAGTTTTTTGAGGATAATTGGGGCTAATGGATGTCTTACGAAAACTAGAAAATGTAACTATCTTTCATTTTAATTAATGGAAGAAGGTGTTTTTTTTTTGTGCCAAGCACTTTTCTATAAAATAGTGAATAGACTATGCTATTAAAAATGAAAAGAAGTGAATAGGAGAAAAGCGATAGAGGGCTATTTAAATCGGGAAAAGCTATGCATGATCAGGTATACAAATTTTACAAAATGTTTAGGAAAGTATACAATTCACAAAATGTTTAGGAAAGTATTTTTACTGGATATATAAATTTAATATTAAAATTGTAATTTTAAAAATAAAATAATAATAATAAATTTATTTTATTAAAAGCAATTAAATAAATTAATAATATTAATATAATATATAAATTAACTATAAAATCCATAAATTAATATTGTATAATTAACTTTTCATTAATTTTTTGTAAAAAAATTAATTAAAAAATGATTTGTTTATGTATATTCTTGTTTTTATTATTAATATTGTAGGAATGCGACTAGGGTTTCTTGCAAGTTTTGGAAGAAGGGTGGAAACTTGTTCACTTAGGCGCTTGGTCTGTTTTGTAAGATAGTTGTCACGATGGTTTCGCTAGAGATGATGGATTATTCAGAAATCCTAGGTCACATGAAGAAATTATCAACTAATGAAGACTTTTGGGGTTCCTAGGTTTTCTCCTTGAGGGTGGGCAGTGACTCGACCGAAGCTGTGGTAACCTTTGATGGGTTTTCATCAGAAGGGTATCCGTTAGTTGGGGTTAGTGAATGGTACTCAGGGGACAAGTTTTTAGAGTGGCCCCTAACTACCTGGTATGCCGCCAAAAAAGAGTAATATGTTTAATTTAAATACATGTAAATACAAAAGATACACTGCTAAACCTCCAAATGCCAAACAGAAACATGATTATAATTATTGTGTGGACACTGAAGGAGATGACAAGAAAGACTTAGATTTCATTGCATCGGCTTCCGGACAAAATACATGTTAGTCTTTATTTCATTTATCTCTTGTCTTTATCTTGGGTTATCACACTTAATATTGTCGTTATTTTATTTTATTTTTTCAAACACTAATCTTCGTGCTATACAAATGAGATAGCTTTAAGCTGATTGGATATATATTTATGAGTTTTGGCATTGTGGATGGTTATATGATATGTCGTGGTTGAACTTCATAGTGGTGAAGAGATTTTATTATAACGCGAGTAATCCATGGGAATAACCATGTGGTGAGGAATGAATATCCATTGATGATTTGTCAAAACTGGTCATGTAAATGTTTACGAGTATCAGTAAAGTAAAATCATATATGCAATAATATAATTAGTTCATTTTATTGAGTGAATGTACAAGATATTTATGTGAATTCTGATTGAGTAGGGATGTAAATAGAAGAAGATTTATACTTAGATACATGTTTTAATTGTGTGGTGCATCAGTAAGTGTAGAGTCTTCAAAATGTATTCAAAATATCATCCACTTTCACCTTTATCACTTCCATTTCACTCACATGTCACCTCCTTTCATTAGCCTCCATTTTCATAATTATATGGGTTACCTTTCAGTTTTCCGAAAGTTAATGATTTCTAGTATTATAAGTGAACTAAATGGCTAAAACTTAGAAAAATGACATATACTTGCTAATACTTAAAAGTGGCTTGAGTTTCATGACATGTGTAGGTCATTTGGAAGCTTCCAAGGCACCCTTATGTAGCCTCCAATGGTCAAATTCGAATTATCTTCAAGATATGGAAGAAGATTTGGATAAAGGTCAAAGAGGATATGTATCTCATCAATACCTATTTGAGTTGTAACTTTATGATATTTTCTAGGGATATAGAGAGTGAATAATGGACCTCCATTAATTTCAAAGCCATGTGTAAAGTTGGGGAAGTGCTTATGTTTTGAATATAGAATTTGGATTTGGCACCATGCTCATGAGTGATGTTCACCTTGATTTGGTTATGTTTGCATTTGGAGCCTCTCAACTTTCCATCTCTCATGCTTTTGGATTGGCCACCTACAAAGTGTGAGATTTATTGTTTTTCATAGATTAAGATTTATTACTTTCATAGGTTAAGATTTATTTCTTTCACATCTTTTCCTGTGTGAGAGGTTAAGAGTGATTTTCTTTATTTGCTTTCTACCAAGAAGTTAAGAGCATTTGTTTTCATATCTTTTCCTGTGTGAGAGGTTAAAAGTGATTGTCTTTATTTGATTTCTACGTAGAATTTAAGAGTATTTGTTTTTATTTGCTTTCATATCTTTTCCTGTGTGAGATGTTAAGAATTATTGTCTTTGCTTTCATTTTTGAAAGAGTGGTGTTCTTTTCAGTTCCTACAAGATTGAAAGATTAAGATTTCAATTTCACGCGCTGTACTATAATTGTACTATAATTTTTTTTGAATTGAGTGCTGAATTAGAATAGGTGAATTTGGTTTTTCATTATTTGGTTTCGTAGTTAGATTGATCTAAATTGAAAATTAATTTCTAGCATATATAATGCACGCATGCTTCGTAAGTTTTACGAAACCCCCGGGTTGAGAATTAAATGATAGGTAATTAATTTGCCTCAACATTTTGGTGTCGTTGCCAGGGAAGTGTGCGTAGGAACTAGCTTTCAGTCTAGAGTTCTTTTTTCAGTTTTTTTTAGATGCATGATTAAAACATGTAGATGCATAAATTATTTAGCTGAATATCATTTTTATATAAAAAAATACATAAAATTCGATATTAACCATTTATGGACAAAGGATCTAGAATGCAGATCAAACATTCTTTGGAGCACAAGGACTACGTTGAATAATGGTAGCGAAACGTGATTGCACCACAACATGCATCCGTTTTTCAAGAGATCTTTGCGGCAAATCTAAAGGTTAAAACGATTTCTCATGTCCTCATGCACAATCAAGTACATTTCACAAATTTGGATATGAACATTTTAGAAAGTTTAATCCGTAAATGGCTCCATTGGAAACATTCATATACTTTAAAATTAAAAAAAAAAAAAAAAATCTTTCAAGCATGATAAACTAGGAAATAAAATCAAGCTTGATTGCATTTTTTTTCATTTCTTGATTGCATTTTTTTAAAGTTTTTAGACTTTAAAATCTTCTAGAATTTTATTTATTTTCTTGCATTTTTTCATTAACATCACAAATATTTTCAACAAAAAATTCATGTATTTTAAATAATTTAAAAAAAAAAATCATGTTTTGAACAAGGGAAATGTAAATTTTTAATAAAAATTATCAATTCTTTTTATTAAGAGAATTGAAAAATTGAATTTAAGCTCTCATGTGACCTACAAAGAAAAAAATTTCAATTGCATTAGCTTAAAAAAAAAAAAAAAAATCCAAAATCCATCATTTAAAAAAAAAAAGGAATAAAGAGTGTAGACAACAAAGGGCTTATTCAACAACAACCTGTGTTTGGAATTTCGTTGTTCTTGAGAATTGCAATGGGCGAAACAAAATTAGATGATCAAAATGATAATTAAAAGGAAAAAATTGAACAACACGCCAAGCTTGTCAAAGAAATGAGAAATAGTGAGAGATAAGATGGCATAACATTATAGCTCCAGGATCCTCCAATTTCAGTTATTGCCAATCTACCTCCTCCACCCAATCACCAATTTCAAGATAATTCATTTTCTGTTTTATGCTTATGTTTCACTTGAATCAATCCATTGTTGAATTGTTTCAAGCACTTTGGGTAGCAGCTCGATAACGAATTCTAGTTTTTAATTGCCTGTGAGTTTTGACTCAAATCAATGAAGAAGAATAATTTTGAAAACAGTTTCTCGACTCTATCGTTAGATTCAAGGGATCCTAAGGTCACTAAAGACCAGGCCAAGTCATCCACTACAACACTAAGTTCTTTGAAAGGCATCCACTGCACGGCTGAATTCTTTGAAAAATACTAAGAAAACAATGGTAGCGAAAAGTTGAGTTGCAGGTTATGGAATTTGTTGAGAAGTGCAATTTTGTACGCTCCAAATCTCCAGATTTGGCAATCAACTAAGGATCTGCAGGATGAGCATCGGTGGTTAGTTCACTGAGCCTGGAAGGCACATTTTAGTGGATTCGTTTCAGAGGATCCTTTCCTTCCAAACTCACTGTGCCCTATTAATAACTCTAGGAGCATGTGCTTGGCTCATCCCGGTGTTTAGCTGCCAGAGTGCACAAATATTCCACATCCAAACCTCCCAACATCAAAGGCTGAAAAATCTGCATATGCATTAGCATGGGCCACGTAATAAGCCCAAATCTCCAATCAATCTAGAAACAATTAATTTTGTTAACTGAGCATTTGCCAGAATCCGTAACAACTTAAAAACGTCATTTTTGAAACGTGATTTTTGGTCAAATCAAAACAAATTTAAAAATAAAAATAAAACATGAGTTTTTTCAGAACGGGGTCAGTTATAAAAGGTAGTAACGATTTTAGCAAATTCGTAATAGATTGGGAGAAATTTGAGATTCTCTGGGACCTTATTTTCGAGATTACATGAGAAAAAAAAAGGATTTTTTAATTAATGCACAGAGGCAGTTGCGGCCGTGATCTGATCTCCTTGATCTACAGGAGGTAGATCCGCTTCATTGATGGGTATTTTTCATGAGGACTGTGAATTTTCAAGACATTTGGATGATGAAGAGGGATCCACTACTCGAAAGTATACTTCAACGCTGACAATGGCCAGAAAATATCCTCTGTAGTGGTTGGATAAATGTATGCTTCATTGCAATCTTTAAACAAGAAGCCATCCATCGATCCAAGATCCTTTCTTGTCCAGTGCAACGGCCTTTTGCATGGTAAATGCTCTTCTGCGGTTTTTTTTTTATTTTTGGTTTCTATGTGTTTGGATGAAAAATTAAGCAAAAAGAGTCGGATTTTCGAGTTCTTGTCCAAAACATATTTCAGTGTTCTTTATTTGCAATGAATTTTAAAAAAACTTAAGCTGATAGAAAGAAAAAATTTGAATGTTAAGACTGTGTGTTAATGAATCCCAACATTAAAAGAGTAAAGTATTTAAAGGTTGACAAGTTTGATGGTTGAACACTTCTAGACTTCATACGGGAGCCCAACTATGAATTCCTTCCGTTGATGCAAAAAAACTTAATACCTCCTAGCTATACCGCGAAAGGAATTGAACTCCAGCCGCGCTTCCTCCATCATTCTTCAACGCTGCAACGACCACACTTTTCACATGCTTCAACATTTCACATATTTTGTTTCTTTCACATGTTTTGACTTTTCATTTTAAACATGGAAAAATTCGTTTTTATATTAGGTCGTGTATGTATTGTTTTGATGTTACGTTGTTTTCTTTATGTATTCATATTTTGATGTCAATTTGTTTGAATGTTGTTCCTTTTAATGTTTCTATAATATATGTTGTGTTCTGTTTTTTTTACGCTATGTTTTATAATGGAGTGTTTGATTTTTAATATTATTTGTTTTATTTGTTTATAAATTTCCCCTTTGTCGTTTATATGTTTTGTTTTGTTTTTAATGTATATATTTATGTTATATGTTACACTTCATTTATTTTTTTTATCTGTTTTAATATTTTATGTATAATGTTTTGTCTTTTTTTAGTATATATTTTAATGTTATGTTTTCTCACTAGTGTGTTTAATGTTTTGTTTATATATTTCACTTTTTAATTTTGTAAAATTTTTATTAGTTTTATTGTTTTTAAGAAAATTTCCATGGAAAATTGTCGAAAAAAATTTCGAATTTTTTTTGTGAAATTCATTGTGTGATTGAAGAAAATTAAAAAAAAAATGTTGTCATGACTCAAACACACCTATCGAACATATATATATATATATATATATATATATATATATAGAGAGAGAGAGAGAGAGATAGAGATAGATAGATAGATAGATATAAAAGAAATTGTTCTATTTGCTAATTTTTCTAGAAGAGGCATTGATCAATTTGAAGATTGGACTGAACCAATTCTGCAGCTGAACCACAATTTGGTAGCTATGTATTTAACTCAATAATCTACTTGTCAACAATGCATTCTAATCAGAAAATCATGATCAAAATTTATTGGTTTTGTGTAATGATTATGTTTCCAAGCATGATGCAAGAAAGAAGAAGAACTATGAAGGAGTTTTATCTGCAAGATTGATTGATGATTTTTTTATCAAATATTGTTTCGCAGGAATCATCAAGCATTCGGAAATAATATTTCTTTATCTTTATAAAATGCTATGATTCAAACATAAATGGAGGAAATTGTTTACCTGTGCATATCGTCATTTCTTTTAGAAACTTGATTTATTATCGTGATTGTGAAATTGGACTAACCATTTGAAACGAAAACACGTCATGAACCTATTAATTATGCAAAAATTTCGTATGTATCAAAAAGAAATTGATCACTTCTCTTTGAATACACTTACATTTTATTGCAATGTTAGTGCCATGTTTATTTTCAGGTTCCAGGACAATCAGATAATTGAAGGAGGCCAATTTGTGCACTATTGGTTTTCTAGGACCAATTTCAAGAGACATGAACCAATTAAATCCATTTCTATCATCCATAACTGCCATCATTTTTCCTCTCCAAACTCACAAGATATCCAAGCATTTTTCACTAAGCATCGTCATCACCATTTTCCTTGCAAGTGTCGCATGTTTCCTTTACATTTTCATTTACATTTTCCATTCACATTTTCCATAATTTCCATTCATTAACCCATTAATAGAGACATTCAGCTCGCTTACATGCTGACTTGCCATTTTTCTTTCCGTTCGCTTGATTACCCTCTTGTCATTTTCCTTTCCATTAAATAAACCTTGATCCACTGCAAATTTTTTCATTCATAGTCCTTACAAAATCATCATTTCATACTCGCGTTAGATGATGGAGGATTCCTTAAGGCCTCCCTTCTAACAAGTCCTGGCCTATCAACATCAGCAAATTATTTAGGTTAGAGCTAGAGTCCTTATTAATACCTTGAGGCTTGTATGCATCAATGACAAGTTCTCTCACTAACAATCATGGGAATACATCAATGTCCCTTGATCGTTGGATCTTGCAAGTGGCTCGACATCAACTCATCTATTCGCACTTAGCAAGATGTACTTAGGTACCTTGGCACTCGTTGACATTAATGGCGAGTTTGCCTCGCATTGTTTAATGACATTCATCAATGGCCGGTAATGCAATGACTTCTCTTCATGCTCGACAACAACACATTTATTTGCATGACTAGAATTGTACCATCAGGTTTTGTAGCAGGTGAAGACTATATCATTTCAGCATTTTACAGCAAATACAACAGATTTAGCAGCAGAAATAAAGAATCCACTTTCACCACCTCAGCCACCATTTATGAAACCAAGAAGTAGATGAAATTTTACATTCTATTCCATGATCCAGAAGTAGCTACAACTTCTCTACATATTCACAGTTTGTCCACTTCCTAGGTAAGTAAAGGTATGTTATTTTCTAGCTTTTAATCATAGAATTCCTTGAATACTAAAGTTATAATTTTTGGAAAATACTTCACCATATTTCCTTTCTCATTTAAAAAAAACCATAAACACCTTTAGTTGGGGAGAAGGGACATCCATTTATTATCACATCCATATCACTTCATTCCATTTTACTTCATTTCATTTTAACATACTCATCCTAATCAATTATGATTGCATTATGGTTCAAAAGTTATGTGATTTTCAAATAAATATCTAAATGATGAGCATATTATATGGTTTATTTATGCATTCTTAAACATGTTCAATGAATCTTGTTGCAACAAAAAGAAACAAGGTATTGAAACACAAGAACCAATACCAATTAAGATTTGGTTGTCACAAAAGAACCAACCAAACATGTTGCAATTCAATGTATGACAAGGAATACTTTGCAAAATGAAATAAAATTGTCAAATACTATCAAATGTGAAGTTTAAGGACATATGATATAAGCCAAGCTCATTCAAAATCAAATCATGATTAAGAAATGCAGTAGATTGCATGAGGACATGCAATAATGTCAGTTGGGGGGAATGTAGAGTCTCCAAAATGTATGCAAAATATCATCCACTTTCACCTTTATCACCTCCATTTCACTCATGTGTCACAACTCCATGACCAAATAACCTTTCATTAGCCTCCATTTTCACAATTATATGTGTTACCTTTGTGTTTTCCAAAAGTTAATGATTTCTAGTATAATAAGTGAATCAAATGGTTAAAACTAAGAAAAATGACATATACTTGCTAATACTTAAAAGTGGCTTGAGTTTCATGACATGTGTAGGTCATTTGGAAGCTTCCAAGGCACCCTTATGTGGCCTCCAATGCTCAAATTCGAATTATCTTCAAGATATGGAAGAAGATTTGGATAAAGGTCAAAGAGGATATGTGTCTCATCAATACCTATTTGAGTTGTAACTCTATGGGATTTTCTAGGGATCTAGGGAGAGAATAATGGACCTCCATTAATGAGGTAGATTCTTATGTTCTTGTATAAATAGGAGAGCCTCTCATTTCAAAGGCATGTGTAAAGTTGGGGAAATGCTCATGTTTTGAATATATAATTTGGATTTGGCACCATGCTCATGAGTGATGTTCACCTTGATTTGGTTATGCTTGCATTTGGAGCCTCTCAACTTGCCATCTCTCATGATTTTGGATTGGCCACCTACAATGTGTGAAATTTATTGTTTTTCATATTTTATTACTTTCATAGATTAAGATTTATTTCTTTCATATCTTTTCCTATGTGAGAGGTTAAGAGTGATTGCCTTTATTTGTTTTCTACCTAGAAGTTAAGAGAATTTCTTTTTATTTGCTTTCATATCTTTTCCTGTGTGAGGGGTTAAGAGTGATTGTCTTTATTTGATTTCTACCTAGAATTTAAGAGCATTTGTTTTTATTTGCTTTCATATCTTTTCCTGTGTGAGAGGTTAAGAGTGATTGTTTTTATTTTCTTTATACCTAGAAGTTAAGAGCATTTGTTTTTATTTTCTTTCATATTTTTTCCTATGTGAGAGGTTAAGAATGATTGTCTTTGCTTTCATTTCTGAAAGAGTGGTGTGCTTTTTAGTTCTTGCAAGATTGAAAGATTAAGATTTCAATTATGTGCGTTGTACTATAATTGTACTATAATTTATTTTGAATTGAGTGCTGAATTAGAATAGGTGAATTTGGTTTTTCATTATTTGGTTTCGTAGTTATATTGATCTAAACTGAAAGTTAATTTCTAGCATATATAGTGCACGCATGCTTCGCAAGTTTTACGAAACCCCCGGGTTGACAATTAAATGATAGGTAATTAATTTTCCTCAACAGTAAGTTAGATGAGTGAGTAACAAGTTGAGGTTGCTTTGTCCACTACAGAGGTAGAGTATATGGCAGCTGTTAGATCCTATAAGTGTTGAGAAATCAAGATAATTGTAGATTAGGGTAGATTTCTTGTAGCTTGATAATTACTTGTGATTGTTTGTTGGCTTCTTATTAAATTTATATTCTCTTCATCAATCAATTATGAAAAATGTACAAAATATGAAGATCACAAGAGACATTAAAGAACATAAGAAATTAGGTTCCAAGCCATGGAAAAACCCCACAAGGGGGAAAACCCAAGAAATCCTCTCCTTATAAAATCATATCAAAGTGAGATATCCAAGACTCAAGACCAAGACCAAGATTGACACAAAGACCCCAAGTCAACCTCCTTTCAAGTCTCCTCATCAAGTCAAAGTCAACAAAAGTCAATGTTGGTCAAACTTTTTAAATCTAGTAAACTCCCGAATTTTCAGCCCCTGAAATTTCAGGTTTGGATTACCTTAGATAAATTCGCACGTGTGAGCATAATTAAGGAAGAAAAATTTTCTTCTTTCTCTCCTTTGACTTTCCTCTATCTCCTTTGACTTTAGTTGTCTTCTTCTTCCTGATTAGGCGCAAAAATTATGTGTTATGTGTGTGAATGAATGATCTCCAAAGTAGTCAAATATACATGTCCAGGAGGGTTAGATAGCTTCCTCTAGGGCCAACTTGTCCAAGGAGGACCGACTTGGTCTTTTGAAGACACTTTGACTCAAAAAATAAAATTCTTTTCTTTTCTTATAAAAAGTCCAAATGAGACTTGACTCAATTGTAATTCTTTTCACTCATAAAATATTATTTTTGACTCAAGTGACACTACAAGAAGGATGAACATGCTCTGACTAAAATAGAATAATAATAAACGAATATAATAAATATATTAATAGTACATTTGAATTACAGTATGAAGACCAACACTAGTTACACTTCCAATGCTCCCTTTTAACTAGGGAGGTATTTATAATGCCACAATAGGATACTCTCAAGTTGAAATATTCTCATAAGAATGGATTTAAATTGATAAACATCAACATAACTGGAATTGTCAAAAATAGCAAGGCCTTTATTAAAAAGATCTATCTCTCCAGTAGATCATAACACAATGTTGGGAGGCATAAATTTGGGCACCACTGCCTCTCTAGGCACATACCCCATCTGAAAGTTCACTAGGTATGTCCTCACATGACTATTCTTATCTTGGATACACATCCTCCAAGAATATCAGTCCTCGAGACTATTCTTATATTGGATACAAATCCTCAAATAATATCGGTCCCAGACGCTTATCCCATCCATCATTTTCCTTACCAGTTCCTTCACTATGTATATAGGTTTTAGTCTTAGCGATAGTGCATGAGACATGGATAATATGGTTCCCACCCTCACTCTCTCTCAAACAGGGATAAATAACCACAAGCCTAATCTTGTCGAAAATACTCATCAATGCATCAGTTACTTGCTCTTTCATGGATATATTGCCTCCACTTTGGAGGCAAGTAATTTTTTCTTTATCTAGCTCAACAACCTCTACTTCCTACTTCTCGGTCAGATATTGGTGCCAAGCTCTATATTGTGTGATGATGTCCCTAAATTGTGTGATGGTGTCTAGCTGGAAGTGGACTCTGGCCTCCCTGGCGTCTGAGTACAATACCTTAGAACTAGTTTCAAGTTTGTTTTGAGGCATGAGAAACATTGTTCTGATTTGGACAGGACCATCGATGTAGTTCCGCATGTTTTGTATTTCTAGCTCTAAATCCTCCTTGGTGGCAATCTGTCTCATCTACTCCAAGTATTCTTCAATCTCCTGCTAGACTTGGTTTGTGGGTTTGGCTTTAGTGAGTGAACTAACTTATGGGATCTGGTGTGTTTTCACCAAGACATCCAAACTATTGAACAACCATACATATGAGGCATGAATGCTATCAATAAATGAGGTGAGATGCTTTTTTTTTTTTTTTTTGGCTGAATCAACATATGAACTATCGCTTTCTCCAGCTCTACCTATGGCTTCATTTTCTTCACTAAGTCAAGCGGTGCCCCTTTGTATTGCATTATCCATTCTTGCACATAAGTAATGACAACTTGTATGTTCTTGATATTTTTAACAAACTCTTTGCTCTTCTACTATGGACCATGCAAATGGACAACTTCTTTATGTATGGTGACAAACCCCTCATAGAGCTTGTGCATGGTTTCTCCAAGTATTGGTACTTCAACAAGTATCATTAATCTCATCTCCTCCAAGTAAACCTCCGCGGAAACTACACTTTGTGCTACTGTGCAGAGTTTTTCTACCTCTTGCCTGGTGTCCTGCAAGTTCTATGCCAATTGTTCATTCTCGAGTGTCAAATATTGAACGTTTGATCTTGTTACTCATGTAAAGGCCAATTTGGCTTCAAAAATGGCATTTGGATGCTTCCTAGTGACTTCCACCCTTTATCTGATGAATGAAGGTGATGCGTGATCATATGGAAGATGCTTCCTCCATGTTTGTACAACACTATAATGGAATTCATCGAATGACAAATTGTACACATCCATCACTGGATCATCATCAAGGGGAACAACATCCCCCTCTTTGCTCAAGGTTGCCTCTGTGGCTGGAGGTGGTGGAGACTGATTGGCGATCGGTGGTGCACTTAGCATCATATCCACATCTTCATTTTGTGGCTCTTATTCCATCTCCATGTCTGTTACTTCAATCAAGTGCTCAATCTGCTGAGCAAGCTCCCAATCCTGCATCTATTCACCTTCCTCTTCAGTTGTTGGTTGGTTTTGTTCTTGCTTTTCAACCTATATTGGCGTTGTTTCTTTTTTCATCGCACCTTTCCTTTCTTCTTCCTCCTCCTTCCACTTCTCTTATTTTTCCCTTCTTCTCAACTCCTATTCTTCCTTCCATTTTAGCTCTTTCTCTTGCAGCTTTAGTCCTTCTTCTTGCAACCTATGCTTTTCTCTCTTCCTTCATTATGCTTTGTATCCTCTGCTTCCTCTTTGATTTTGCTGCTAAAGCTGCTTTCATGAGCATAGGATTTTATTTCATCTTGTAGCTTTGTTCTCCCTCTGGATTTTCAGAAATATTCCTCTTTCCCTTGTCTTGCATGGAATTACTACCTTTTTGTTGTTGTTTCTTTCGAAATTGATGTCATATATATGTGGAGAAGCCTGTGAAGTCCGTACTAAATTGACCGGCTCATGGAGTCTGGAGGAATTGAAGAAATTCCTCCATGGGTCCTCCTCTTTCCAATGGAATTCCTTGCTAATCCACAGAAAGTAAACTCTCGCAGAGTGGTCTTTACAAATACCACTGGTATAATATGTATTAAACTCCCAAGTACCAAATGCAAACCTGACTATTTCCTTTCCCTTGCAATCTGCAAATTTTGAGTTCTTTATCTCGTATAATCCAATTTGGAAAGGAAGAGTGGGCCATGTTGCTTTCTTCTTCCGATGCAAAATTGTTGACAACCCTGTGGCAAGATGGTATGATACTTCTTGCATGACAAGCTTGATTGTGGCATACCTAGGTAAAACATGTAGAGGCTTCTCTCTGTCGAACACTCTAAGGAAGGTGCCACCTATTGAGGCATACATTAGGGGAATTTTGAGGTCTAAAATGGGCTTCCTAAGGAAATAATAAAGTAAGGTTAGATTACATCATCAAAATTTAGAGGAAAAAAGAGAAAACTATTTTTTCAACTCGTATTTTCAACTTATCTCCCTGAGGGTTTACTCAAATTTCAAGTGGAAACACTCATTGGGTGAAAAAATTGATTCCTCATACAATGAGTACCCATGTTACATACTTTCAATGGACCCTGCTACACGAAAAATGAGAAATACATGAAAAATGTGATTGCAATCATGATTTTTCATGTTTTATCATTTTTCATGTAGCAGGGTCCATCAAAAGTATGAAACATGGGTACTCCTTCGATCAGGAATTAAATTTTGCATTCAATGAGTATTCCCACTTGAAATTGAGTAAAACCCTAGGGAGATAAGTTGAAAATACGAGTTGAAAAAGTAGTTTTATTATTTTATTATTTTTTAATATTTTTACTTTTTTACTCCAAAAATGGTGAATCATCCCCTATAGTTGACATCATCATCTTGAATCCTATTGGTTCTTATAAAGTTTATTTTGGTTGTACATTTTTCTTAGGAGGCCCATTTTAGACCTCAAAATTCCCTTGATGCCAATCTGTGATGTTTGTTATCACCTTCATTTCTCCTTGTGACATGCAAGGTGGATCTTCTTCAAAGATGGGCTTGTAAAGAGGGATGATGAAGTGGCCAGTCAGTTGTGCCATTACTCCTCAATGACTGTAATCTGAAAACAACTTGCAATAAATATGCACGGTAGTTTCTTGGGGTTTCCATGTCCAGTTCATGCTAGGGAACTGTTGTTATGCACAAATTGCATCCAGTAAATATGCAGGCATATAGAACCTTGCTTGCACACCATCAAAAGGACTCTGGGCTTGTGATACATGGGCCTACAACTGTTAAGCCAACAAACCTGACCAATTGAACAGCTTCCCCTCATTCATAACCTAGTCCAATAAGACTTCCCACCCTTCAAGAAAGGCTTTTTTGCTCTGCTGATCATGGATCCTGCAAGCTAAGACATCTGAGCGTTGGTAGGCCTTCCTGAGGGACTTTGTCTTGTATACATGGGTGGGTGTCTGTTGAAACTTCAATGGCTCTTTCACCCAGCATTTGACAATATCTCTTATGTTCACATAGCTATGTGTGACATAGAAAAGTGAGTCCATGAGTTGCACTGGCTCGGGCAAGTAATACAAGCGTTGATAATTTTCTGCCCGAAAGGTGGCAAGATTTTGTTCGTTGGAACTTCTCAATGTCATGGTCTTCTCAGCGATGTGCAAAAAATCCAGCTGATGGCATTTTCACATGGGAAGGCTGAATATATGAATGCAACCATGTGTAGTCATGTCTGCCGGATATTGAGAAAACCTGCCATTCCTCTAAGCTTTCCTGAAATTCCTTTTGCAAAAGCATCTTTAACCTATTGCCATGGTAGTGATGATCCATTTTCTATAAACAGCTAAGTATCTGCATACACTAGAAATTCTATTGGTGTTTTCTCAATTTCTTCCCCGATATTGCTTTCAGTGGTCTCTTTTGAACTCTCTTTGGTGCTATTATCATTTTGTGATTTTAAATATTGGCAAGAAAAAGTCACAAAAGATACATCAAACCGCTTAGGAGTCTAGGATCTAGCCCTCCTAGACTTAGAGAGGGCTCTCTTTGTATATTTATGATTTAGCTTTATTTCCAGTGTTTTAATGTGTTAGGCTAGATGTAATAATGAAAGAGATTTATTACTTGATTGCTTGGTTGTTTGTTTGTTTGGTTGGGGTGGGTCATATTTGAATCCTTTCCATTGGGCTATGGAGTCAAAGGCTGGGTGGTAACATCAATTTTCCAGAGCATTTGAAACAAAAGCTAACTATATTTATTGGATCTAAAATCAAAATGAAAAATGAGATGACAGAATAATGATATTAGTAATGATTAAAAAGAAATTAAGTATTTCTTAATCATACATCAAAGGAAAACATTTAGATTGTAAACACAAATAGAAATAAGGTGCTCCAACATCATATCTTAATCTAGAATTTCTGCTTTACAATAAGACTTAATGATGCACAATGAATAAACAACAATACATTCAATCACAGAAAGGAAGACATCACCAGGTTAACACAGTTCAAGTATCTCGCAAACGGTCCTTTTATTGATGCTCCAGCTCAAAATTACAATGCTCCAAAAAGACAATATAGTTCAAAAAATCGGGTCCAACCCCTAATAATTCCAATGCATTAAGTATTTAACAAAAACCTACAACGATTTCCTCAAACACTTGGAACTTTGTTATTAATTACACTGAAAGAAAATTGGCTGGTGTAACCACAAAGTGGCCACGATGAGAAAACTAGGACATCTGGTCCTCTTTTTTAGGGATGTTGTTGCTGAGAAATTAATTTTGTTGTAGTGGCTCTGCTGACATGGCTGGTGCTGACTCAGATCTACGTTGTCACTTCAATCATCCTTGTCTTCTCCTCTTGATAATCACATAGGTCACTCCATGCTTCTTCATCTGGAATCTTGATCTTAATTAACCTCCTGTATATTTCATCAGCTTCAGTGTATTTTGCAAAAGTGGGTTTGACCATAAAAACATGTTTCAGCTCATGCTCGATATAAATTGGATTGCTGATAGCTTCCAACAATGCTTTTCCTATTATGCTTCTTTTAATGTTGGAGAGATTCACAGTATCCTTCGCTATGCCTTGGAGTCTCTTGACATAATCTTCACTGGCCATGAGTTTATCATTGATAACAAACAGAGAAGGGAGACCTTTCTGGGTTAAAGGTTCAATTCTATTAAAAAATATGTTCTCTGTTAGCTCCAAACTCTGACATTTTTCTTCTATCTATACATTTAGGTTCTTCTTAGTTAACACCTTTTTCACCTGAAGAATAGTTTATGTTATGTCTATGTTGTGGTCACCAACGACCCCCCTCTTTGTTTGGTATTAGCAATAACATCAAGCAAAGGGGGACCCTTAACAAAAAAATCCCAAAATTATTTTTGTCAAATTTTTGTATTTAACTCCCTAAAAGCTATATCGCATCGCAAAGAGAGAGTGAAGCGTTTTCCTATGCGCATAAACAAGCTGCAAAGAAGCAATGCGAAATTCATCGCATCGCGTATTTTGAAAGCGCCCTTAAAAGAAAACCTAAAGAATCGTCGACGGACGATATGCGACGTCGCATATCGCAACGTCGCATAAGCAGCGCACAATGATCAAATGAAAAATGCGATCTTGCGATTTGCGATCTGCGATCTTACAAACTGCGATCTTGTGATCTGCGATCTGCGATGGATGAGACTATCAATTGCTGCGATGACACTTCTCGACATCGCAATCCTCGATGCTGCGATGCGAGTCGCAGAAACCACTCATCGCAAAGTTTCCTCGGCATGATCTGTAAACCCAAAATTGAGCGCGCACCTTAAGGGAAATTAATGATCGCACGCCTGAGTATCCAAGGATGATCGTGTTGCGTTTTTCGAAGAGTCAAGTCATTATGAGTGTCATGATTATGCATTCATTAGAACTTAAAGCTTTCATGTCAATCTTTTCGTCAATTCTCTTTTCCTTTGCGTAAACTGTAAGGTAGCAACTAATATAAATCTATATGCAGGAAACATCTAAGGAAAAGGGGAAATCGCCAATACTAGAAGAACAGAGAGAATATGCCTTCGCAAATGAATGTTGCATGCAGCAGGGCCGCGGATTCCAGAGTATCACTCAATAGACACTGATGAAAATAGACTATCCAAGACTCAGAGTCAAAGGCGCGCAAAAGCACCATGTTTGCAAAAGATCCTGAAGCTCAGACTGGGTAAAGCAAAAAGAAAAACGCTAAAGAGGGAGGACACTCCAGAAAAACCTGGAACAAAGAACGGAAGCAATTTTCAAGACGGAAGATTGTTCAGGCAACAAAATCCCTAACTCATTGAGTCATTCGCACGTCCGGAAACCGAAATAGCAACAGCACTATCAGTTTAAAAGAAATCTGGGTTATACTAAGTATACACACAGCAAATACACCTAGCCAGAGGAAGATTTTTGAAAATATCTTCTAGTTTGTCAAAAAGAGGTGCCAGCTTTTGTTATTTCTACTTTTATCGCTCGAACAAAAGGAAAAGACAACCAACCGACTCTTTTCAGGCGAACCTTGCATTGCTTACAGCACTAAGGAGCAGATACAGAAACGGTTAGAAATTAGATTCAATTTTTAGAAATAAATTTGTTTTAGTAAAAGGGCGGTCATTTGAAGTCGTTTCCTAAATTTGTGTAATTAAGATTAGTTAGTTAGTAGTATTTAACCCTTCTCATTGCATTTGGAGAAGGGTTCGGAAATTTGTCAAAAAACGTGTCCTCGGAACATGCACTTTTGCACCCTCGGAGGGGGTTTTTGATGAATGGATGGATCGAGATTTATTTATGTTTGCATTTTAATGTCTGCTACTGATGTTGCACTTCAAGGTCAAGGCTTCTGCAAGATGTTAGCTAGATCATCGAAAATTACTGAGAACTCATCTGAAGAGGTACATACATATGAGGTAAGCCTAAACGACGCAGAATCATTATATGCCGACACCATTTATTATCTTAAGAACGGGTATGCTCCATCACACCTGGATCACATCAAGAAAAGAGCTTTGAGATTGAAAGCTAAACAATACCAGCTCATAAATGATGTTCTGTTTAAAAGGAATTACGATTCTGTACTTCTTAGGTGTCTTGAGAAAAATGAAGCCGAAAAGGTTTTGCAGGAACTCCACGATGGACCAGCAGGTGGACACTATGTTGGAGAAGCTACTGCGCATAAGATCTTACGTGCAGGATATTATTGGCCCACGCTGTTCAAAGACTCATACAATTACGTAAGAAAATGCCAAATCTACCAGGCTGCTGCAGGGAAACAAAAGAAATCGTCCATGCCACTACAGCCGGTTATCATCAAGCAACCATTCAGCCAATGGGGCTTGGACATAATAGGTGAGATCGTTCCTCACTCTTCTAAGCAGCATAGGTATATCCTCACGGCAACAAATTATTTTACTAAATGGGTAGAAGCAGTTCCTCGCAAGACAGTTAATTCTGAAAACATTATTGAATTCATAGATCAATTTATCATCACTAGGTTTGGATTGCCAACGACCTTAATGTTTGATAATGCATCATACTTTTCTGGAAATGCAATGACTGAGTTTGGACTTAAAAGAGGGTTCAAACTGAAATATTCTGCCAATTACTATCGCAAGGTAATGGGTTGGCTGAATCAACAAACAAAAACCTAATCAGGATTATTAAAAGAATAGTCGACCAAAACCAAAAGAATTGGCACAAAGCGCTGGTAAATGCTTTATGGGCGATAGAATTACAAAAAAAGCTTCAATCGGCACTTCTCCCTTTAATTTAGTTTATGGGAAAGAAGTGGTTCTTCCAACTCACTTAGTCATTCCCTCTTTGTCTTTAGTACAACACATCGATGAAGTATCTACTTCCTCCTTACAATTGAGACAAATGGAGATAATCAAACTAGAAGAACGACGAGAACAAGCTAAGAAAACCCATGCTCACCACCAAGCGCTGATAAAATCCTCTTTTGACTCAAACATCATAACCAGAAAGAACTTTCAGATGGGAGATTTAGTTTTGAAATGGGATAAGGCTCATGAAGAAAAGGGAAAACATACGAAATTTCAGAAACTTTGGCTTGGTCCTTTTCAGATTGTAGAAGTCATAGGCCCATCGACGTTTGTGTTGCAGGATTTGGCAAGTAGAAGAGATTCTTTGCCTATGAATGGACAGATTCTTAAAATGTATTTTCCATAGAAGATCATTCTTCTATTTTTGTAGGATAGTTGTAGTTTTTATTATTATTTTGTTTTTTCTCTTTCTTATAAATAAAACCGGTTGTAAATGATCATTGAAAAGGATTCATGAAAGAGCACACCAACTCTCTATCAGATTTTGATTTCACTTTTACAAATAGCAAAACTTTTCGAAAAATCTGAATTTTATTATTGACAAATAGAGTTAACTTTAACCTGAATATGATATTAGTTTCAACCTCTCAAAAAACTTTGATGAAAACAACCTTTGGTAAAAAATTGTTTTATTTCAGCACAATGAAAGGTATCATCAATAATAAAATAAATATTCTCTGTAAAGCTGTTGTTTTCAAACTCTATTATTGTCGTCCAGAACTTTCTTAAGGAAAAAACAATGACTTCCTCCCTGCTAAAGGAAACCGCAGCATCTAGAGAAACAATCCGAGAAAACACTATATCACAAAGAATAAGAGGTCTCATCACGAGTCGGCTTATCATGATCACAGATATTATAACTTGCTGACTTTGCCAATACTGTCTACCAAAACAGGGCAATGACTCAAGATTGTTGCAATCAAAAGACAAGGGGTCTCATCACGAGCCAGCTTGTTCAGCAAAAGTGTAAATCAAGTGAATGACTGTGTCATAATTTGGCCACCAAACCAAGACATTGTTCTTTAGAGAATAAAAAAGGAAAAAGTGTCAAAAACGATTTTTCTCTGAAATGTTGTAAATAACCTCAAGCAAGAAAAAGGATCATTGCTGGATAACATGGTAACCCTGTCGAGGCTATGGATGCTTGCGGGCAGCAAAGGCTCTACCTACAACAAATGAGCATATTTTAAAGCCAGTACGCAGAGAAGACCTTATTTTATCTTTTAAGAAGGACCGAGTAATGTCTGGTGTGAATGCAAGAATTAAGCCTAAGTAAGCATACAATTGAAATAAAATAAAGGTTGAGACAAAGTATCATTGACAAGATAAGGGGTAATCTACTCTATCTGTCCATAACAAAATTTAGACTTATGAAAAAAATTTTGTTTCAGAAGTAGAAATGTCAATAGAAAAGCAGAGATAACTGGTTCTTCACAGTGAATCGCCATTGTTGTGGTCACCAACAACCCCCCTCTTTGTTTGGTATTAGCAATAACATCAAGCAAAGGGGGACCCTTAACAAAAAAATCCCAAAATTATTTTTTTCAAAATTTTTGTATTTAACTCCCTAAAAGCTATATCGCATCGCAAAGAGAGAGTGAAGCGTTTTCCTATGCGCATAAACAAGCTACAAAGAAGCGATGCGAAATTCATCGCATCGCGTATTTTGAAAGCGCCCTTAAAAGAAAACCTAAAGAATTGCCGACGGCCGATATGCGACGTCGCATATCGCAACGTCGCATAAGCAGCGCACAATGATCAAATGAAAAATGCGATCTTGCGATTTGCGATCTGCGATCTTACAAACTGCGATCTTGCGATCTGCGATCTGCGATGGGTGAAACTATCAATTGCTGCGATGACACTTCTCAACATCGCAACCCTCGATGCTGCGATGCGAGTCGCAGAAACCACTCATTGCAAAGTTTCCTTGGCATGATCTGTAAACCCAAAATTGAGCGCGCACCTTAAGGGAAATTAATGATCGCACGCCTGAGTATCCAAGGATGATCGTGTTGCGTTTTTCGAAGAGTCAAGTCATTATGAGTGTCATGATTATGCATTCATTAGAACTTAAAGCTTTCATGTCAATCTTTTCGTCAATTCTCTTTTCCTTTGCGTAAACTGTAAGGCAGCAACTAATATAAATCTATATGCAGGAAACATCTAAGGAAAAGGGGAAAGCGCCAATACTAGAAGAACAGAGAGAAGATGCCTTCGCAAATGAATGCCGCATGCAGCAGGGCCGCGGATTCCAGAGTATCACTCAACAGACACTGATGAAAATAGACTATCCAAGACTCAGAGTCAAAGGCGCGCAAAAGCAGCATGTTTGTAAAAGATCCTCAAGCTCAGACTGGGTAAAGCAAAAAGAAAAACGCTAAAGAGGGAGGACACTCCAGAAAAGCCTGGAACAAAGAACAAAAGCAATTTTCAACACGGAAGATTGTTCAGGCAACAAAATCCCTAACTCATTGAGTCATTCGCACGTCCGGAAACCGAAATAGCAACATCACAATCAGTTTAAAAGAAATCTGGGTTATACTAAGTATACACACAGTAAATACACCCAGCCAGAGGAAGATTTTCTAAAATATCTTCTAGTTTGTCAAAAAGAGGTGCCAGCTTTTGTTATTTCTACTTTTATCGCTCGAACAAAATGAAAAGACAACCAGCCGACTCTTTCCAGGCGAACCTTGCATTGCTTACAGCACTAAGGAGCAGATACAGAAACGGTTAGAAATTAGATTCAATTTTTAGAAATAAATTTGTTTTAGTAAAAGGGCAGTCATTGGAAGCCGTTTCCTAAATTTGTGTAATTAAGATTAGTTAGTTAGTATTATTTAACCATTCTCATGGCATTTGGAGAAGGGTCTGGAAATTTGTCAAAAAACTTGTCCTCAATACATGCACTTTTGCACCCTCAGAGGGGGTTTTTGATGAATGGATGGATCGAGATTTATTTATGTTTGCATTTTAATGTCTGCTACTGATGTTGCACTTCTGTACTCTTAGTAGATGTTAGAAGTAAGTAGAGATAAATCGTTATTGCTTGAAGTTTGTGAGTGAAATCAGTCATAAATGGTACTTTTATCTCTTGATTAATTTCTGCTCATATTCTTAGAGTGATATACAGCTGAGTTGTTTATATGTTAATGTATGAATGTGTGGGTTACCATTTGGCACTTTTGTACGGTGGAGTCATTTGTTTGTGCCTGACATATGAATAACTGATTATGCGATATGCTATTCACAACTCTTTTGCCTAACTTCTTATGCAAAATGGTTTATCTTAATTGATTTATATTCTTATGATAGCTGAATGATCTTTATTACCAGTTATTGTATGAAATCTTTTAGATCGCATAATAGAAGAATTCTACCCCAGGTTAGTATAGATTAGATGTGCTGTTTTTGTTAGATTACAGTAGCATAGAGTCAGTTTAGAGTTTAGAATTAAATTAGCTTAAAATTACCTCTATATTAGCATCATCAAAATCTACACACACACAGACATCCTTTAGATTGAGAAGTTGGTCCCATTATCCCCAGTGGGACCCGCTACATCAAACGGGCAAGGAGCCGCCAACCAGGTTCTGGACCGGGTGGGTATCCCCCTTGTTGTTGACCCGGTTTTAGGGCCCTCAACAGTCTACTACTCCCAACTCTTCTAGCTCATACCTGTTCCTTGAACTGAGAAATTTGATTATCCTGTTGGTCGTTGTTGGCATGTCTCCTAGTTCTAGATTAGTAGCTAAAATAGCTTCTTTAGGCTTTTCAACTAACTCCTTTTGTTCAAAGATAATTTGTACATTATGCCAAATTTCATTCATGCCATTGATGATGTTGTGCCAAATGATCTCTTTCACCCTTCCTAGAGTGTTACCAATGGATGATTCTTTTTCAGATTTTTTCAATCTTTCAATTAAGGTTTGTGCCCTCTACATCTCTACGGAGTTGTCACTTTCAACTATTTTTATTTGGTCTTGCAAAACACTGTCTTGGATTTCTGATGTGTCTTTTGTACTCTTTGTTTCCTGCTACCTAGGAGTCTGTGCACTTGAAGAAGAAATTACTTGTTCCTCGGCCTCTTGCACTGTATCAGGCATCCACTCAATCTGGTTCATAAATTTCTTTATCTCAAGCCTTTAAGTGTGTATGTAGGGTGTTGACTTATTCTCTACCCTTTTCTTGGAGATGATGCCCCATGGGTCATACGGCCATGTAAAACTATGAGTGAATTTCATTTCCTTCAATCTCTTGTCTGCCTCTTCACCTGCTTCCCTGCTGTTGCAAATGAAAGGACCAATCTGAGATTTGATCCTAAATTGTGATTTATTATTTGCTGCTACAAAATGTAATTCATCTCCATTGATCATATTTCTGATATATTAAAGTGAAAAGATCCTCATGGGGAGGAAATTTGGCAGCTTGTAAGGGGCCAACTCACATCCATATACTCTTAATTCAATATAATTTTGGTACAAGTACCAATCTCATGTTCTTGCTTGATCTGTCAGCTGCATAATCCTTTTAATTTATTCACTGATTCTAGGTTCTGCAGTCCCACTAAGGTGGCTCATAGCTGGATGAATAAACATTTCCATAAATGTCTTGTAGGTGAAGTGATTTTGATCCTTTATCACTAAGGTGGTCCAGAAAATAACAGATTGGGCTTCACCTTCTTCATTTAACTTGGTCATTGTAAATTGAAACCTGTCTGCCTGAAAATGAACAAACATATATACAGGACTGAGGAGTAATGAAACACTTCCTCTGTAATGAAATTTACAAACTGCTTATAGATGGCATATGCTAGAAATTGACTGAAATTGAATAGGACAGAGGGCTTTGAATCTACTAATAAAATGGACAGGAAACCTATAATAGCTTCATCAAGTCACTGATCTGAATAATAGCCCAACAAATATGAAAGTACAATGACTATATGCCTGGTTCTATCAGGGAAAACAGAGGAGGAATAAGGAGGATTCTTGCTTGGCAGTGGGGTTTGCTCAGTCATAAAGAGTTCTAAGGTTTTGGCTCTTGATGAAGTCTAGCCTCTGATACATTTCACTAAGGATCTCATGGGAAAAAGGAGTGGTTCCTTCAATGATAGGAGCCTGCATCATCTGCATAATAGATTTGGCATCAATAGTAAACAATATGTCTCCTGTTGGGGCTATCACTGCCCTTTGCTGTGGATTATAGCATGAGTGGAATTTTCTGATTAGTTATGGGCAGCTATGGGTTTTTGGAAATATATAAAAAGGAAAATTGGTATCCCAGAGCCCTATGTCATCTGCTTCATCAACAAATTTATCCTCCCACCAGCAGTAGATGTCAAATAAATCAAACTCTGAGAGTGTCTCATGTATTTTGAAGTCTCTGTCTGCAAGGGGTATGTGATCCAAATCCAGTGGTGGGTGCACCATTGGATTAAACACCTCCTGTTCTTTCTTCTTTGGTGGCATGGTTGTCTTCTGCAAAAACCTTTAAACCTGAACTGTGTCGGATTTGCAGTTGAACTGCAACAGAAAGGGATGAGAAGAAATGGGAATTCAGTGAGGGAGAAAGAAAAGGAATGAACAGGAAGTGGGATTCAAGAAGGGGAATGCTTGATAATTGTAGAAAAATGGAGTTTTTTGCACCTGTACTATTGTTTAAGTGTACTCGTTTCTTTCTTTGTGTATGCTTGTATGAATTTTGAATTGCACCTATAAGTATATAGAGCATGTTAAAACTTGTAAATGGCGTGAAATGGTGCATTTGTATATTTAATGTGTTCTCATTAGATTGGCCTAAAGTGGCGCGGGTCCATTGGCTAACGGTCTAGCCAATTGAATGCGCAACGGTGGGAATGGAGGTGATAGGCGGATGGGATGGAGTGGCATCAAGAGGTGCTAAGCATGGTGAACGGTCACAACAAGAACGGGGGAGGTGGTTTAGTGAAGGCGAAAACCACTTTTCAAGGGGCCCTTGGAGCAGTAAGTGGAATGAGCAGGGGGGAGAGTGTGAAATCTCAACAACGTGACACATCAGTGGTTTGAAACCACCGATTTCAAACCCCCCCCCCCCCAGCATTAAGGTTCGGAGGGTGAGGGGGGACGGGAAATTGATATGGGTCATCAGATCATATGGCGGGTGCCGAGATTCGATGAGAGGTGAGGGGTGGGTGGGTTATGTTTAATGTGATGGGTACGTGAGTGGTGGGTTAGGAGAATTAATAGGGGGCATAATATTGAATATAGGGGTATAGAATAAGGTTAGGGAAAATAACATAAGACCCCTTCCCCTTTTTAATTTCTTTTCCTGACATTAGGAAAAAACATTGAGATATGTCATCAAACCTTAAAGAACTTTTCATGTCTTTTTCCCTTTGTGATTTTTCTCAACCTACCTATCCTTTATCTTTCTAATCTAACATTTTTCCCTCTTTCTTTTTGCATTTGCAGAGTGAGTTTGGACCTGGAAACCCTTTCACTTTTTCTTTTTTTTTTTCTAACCTACTCTATCTCTTATTCCTCCCATTGGTCCAAATTGAATAGTTGAACCAATTTCATTTCTACCTAACTACTGATTTTCCAAGCTTAAATTGTTTGGTAGATCTTTATTTTCTACTCTATCAACAAAAAATGAAATTTGTTCAATCATGCTTAGACTGTATGAATTGAACAACATTTGGGGTTTTCTTTTCTTCCGATTTTTTTTGTCTTTTGTTCTTTTTCTCTTCTTCTCTTTTTATATACCCTCTTTTCATTTTTTTTTTTTTGATATCAATTGAATATTGAAGTCTGTGAACAATATGAAATCTACCAAATATGAGATACTCAATCACCTTGAGATCCTATAAATTATAGGACCCTAACAGGTGCCATGGTAACAGTGACTGTTGGAAAGGTGCTCAACAACTGTTGTACCTGTGGAATAGAAAAGACACTCATGGGAAGCAAACATCATTCTTTAGAAATATACTTTCAAGGCATGTTCAAGCAACCAATCGAGCATGTGATGGGGAGGATTGCATAATTTTCATTGACGAGAGGGACTTCCTACCTATGGGAACTATGAAATGCGTATTGCCAGCAGCCAGGGTTGAAGCTTGTAGCTTGAAACTATGTAATGCATAGTTCAACCTGGGTAGTGTTCTAGGAGAGACAGTGTCCGAGGTGACAGGTTGGCTCCTGGACCTACACAATGCATTGTTGGATCTAGTCTGTACTATGGAATATGCAGTTCCAGAGGCCGACCTTGTGGCTTGAGCCTTAGAATTGCACAGTGCTCAGCTAGGCAAGGTGAAAAATCAGCCAAGGAAAGTAAATATCTGCCCAAAGGAAGTGTGGAAAACGACCAAGTCTAAGAGATAGTGTGAGATTGAGTGCATATTTGACTAAGTATGTGTAAATCCATGTAGATAAAGTGTAGCAACTAATCAATCAGATGGAAAATCAATTTTGTGAGGAGAGTCATTGCGACGGTGACCATTGGTGCAAAAACAGGAAAATTGATGTGACACTTTTGAAAGGCATATGAAAAAATAAAAAAATACTTCTACAATTTGAAATATAGGGTAATATGAACATAAATAAGTAAAACAACACTCACACAAGAAAAATGACAAAAAGTGACAGAAAAAGTGGCAAAAGACGACGAAAGCGAAACTCACCCAGAAAAGCGATGATGACCACACCGAAGGTTCCTTGATCTCCTCAGGAAAGCTATAGCTCCAAGATCAAATTTGAAAATAATCTCTAGAGATTCCAATTAAATAGATTTTGGTGAATTAGGATTTATGACATGCATACCTAAAATCAAGGAAAAAGCGACACTTGGTGAAAGTTTCCAAAATTGCAAAAGAGCCTCCTTCAGGATACTGAAAATAGATACCTATTTTTAAAGGATGATTTTTTATTTTTCTAGTTTTTTGCTTTTTCCCTTTTCCAAAGAAACTTGTCATGCACATTGTCAGGAAAGACTACGCATTTCCGGAGGATTGGGAAACTTTCTGGCTTAGTGCACTATGTAGTTTCTAAGCTTATTGAGGGATTGCGTAGCTTCTGGGCTCATTGTTGGCCTGCCTTCCATGACTGTGTAGTTTATGAGCTTAAGGCTGACTACTAGTCATAACCATGCAATTTCCATCATCAAGGTTTCTTGCCCTCAAGAATTGCGCAGTTTTTGGAGGCAAGCCCAGAACTGCTGTGAGACCAAGTTGGGAGATCAGCTTGTGAGTTCAAAATATCAGCTAAGTGTGAAAGCAATCCAACACAAGCACAAATGAAAAATTTAAGTCTTATTTGAAGCATGAATACTTGAATCAGTGTAAGATGAGCTCCTATGGATAGGAAGGAAGGCTCCAAAATTGAAGCTTGAAAAAAACTCCTGGAGGCTGGTTGTAGCCACTACAACTTATCGATAAAGTTCATTAATATTGTCCTTGAAGGAATTTGGCAAGGAGGAACGATCATGATTATCATCCCATAGCGCATCATCTGGCATCATGGTATCCATGATGTTGTCATCGGTGGAAAACATATGAGAGAAAGGATCAGACGATGAACCATAATCTAAATAACGATCAACCCAATTGATCGAAGAGGAATAATCAGAATAAGTTGCACACGTCAAATAGATGGATTCGTAATCTAGCTCAATGGGGCTAAGTAGCATAAAGTCACCAAAATTGTTGATATTAGATTGATCTGGTACTACCCAAGGATCAACTGGAGAAGTAAAGAAGATATCATATGATTATAAGAAACTAAAGTAGATTTTCCAGGAAGCAAGGGAGGAGGAAGCGAAAAGGTTCCCATGAGAGAGGAATCCTTAAGCATTCCAACTCTGACATGCTGATACAGGTGAGGGGTTTCCCCCCACAAGAAGGACACTTATAGTAGCTGAAGAATCAATGGCAAAGAATGTGAGTTGATTGATGGCTATGATACTGCCTTTATGAGGAAAAGAGATCATTCTAATTCTAAAATATGTGGAAAAAAATGTAGCCATGACATAGACCCACGTATGACCTAGTAGAAGATTATAATCTAGAGGTCCATCAATAACTTTGACTTATATTGATACAGTCTTTCCACCTAATTCAAAAATCCCACGCGGTTTATAAGTTCTTCACTTGAAATCTTTCAAAGTGGTTAGTGACTGGCTTAAATGGGGATAACCAATAGCCTTCTAGCAATACATGGACATAATGTAGGTTAAGGCACCTTTCCACAATGGAACGATCAATATTCTACCATGAACAACAACCTAGATCATGAAGGCTAATTGAGTCGACAGTTGAGGTGTATGGTTCTCATGGTTAAAAACTACTAGGTTGGAATCTGAAGGATCAATACATCCAATCACTGAAAGAAAAGCCTTCTTTTGGGTGAAGAAATTTTGCAACACCTCAAGAGTCGACATAGATAATGGAGCCTGAGCTAGATCCTCAACTATGTTATAATTTTAAGAAGCTCTTGCGTGAGGGTTGAATGTCGATTTATGGATAACGCCCTTGGGAGGCCTAATTGTTAATTCAATAGGTACGACATTTGGAGTAGGATTCGATGGAGATGTGGTTGAACTGGTGGGTTGATCAATAGCATTACCATAGTCCTTAAAGGATTCACATTACCATAGTCCTTACTTCTAGTAGCCACCAAAATATAATTTTTGGTCTTAGTATAGGAAAGCATCAAAACCAAGTTAGAAGAAGTAGGCTCCTGGGCAACCATATTGGTCTTCTAATTCAGAAATGGGTTTGTTAATACAGTGGGAATAGCGGATTATTTAAGGAATTTATTCACCTCCATCCGGTGTGGAAAATCACAAGTGAAATGTTTCTTAGTATAGATCAAACATGGGTAATGAGGTTTCCTATTCTCTTCAGGAGACTAGTTGTTTTGTTTATCCTATGGAGCATTATCTTTGTTCTTCTTGCATTAATCTTTCTGGTTACTTACAGGATGCAGAGATTTTCCTTTAGATGATTGAATGGAATTGATCTCAGAAGTAGAAAGCACGAGAGTGGAAGGATAGCTTTGAGTAGTGACATCAAGAGTTGAACCAAAGGGTTTACTCATTGACTACTGGTTGGTAGAACCAATCACACAATCAACAACATGTTATTCTTTACCAGGAGTTTGAGAAACATTATAGGTAGGTCATGGAGCATTTGGTATCTTATCATACAACATGCCAAATTGAGTATAAATGAGATCCAAGTACTGGGCATGAGTGATCAATTGTTCTTCAGCTATGACTCTACCTTTATAGATGGCAACATAGACTTAATGAACCATTAAGCTAACAATTGGTTAGGAATGAAAGTCTTAACTAAACGAAGATGATGTCACCACTCATGAATGTGATCAAAGATATGAGTGGCATTATTTTATTTAAAATTATTTAAGAGTTCTGTTTCAGCCTCATATCTTATGGGTAATTGGAATTGTGTTAGGAATGTAGTAACCAAGGCACTAAAGTTATCAAACGAAGGTCAATGTAATTCAATGTACCATTTATCTAACATACCAATGACTGTACACTGGAAAAGACACAAATGAAAAAAATCATCATTGAGGGAGTTCGAAGAACATCACAAATGATAATTCATTGTGTGTGTTGCCTTGAGGGGCCCTGACCCAGGTTCAAAATTATATGTGCCAACCAACAAAACCCTAAACTGTTGGCCCTTTCAGCAACAACCCATGTAGCACAGGCTGCAGTGTCATCCGAAGGAGTATTGGGGGATGATAGGGCTAGGTTTCAGCATCCAGAGATTTGTGTGATGGGTTCCTGTAGTTTCTAGGGCTTAGTTCAGTCTTCGTGAACCCTAATCTTTCTGACACAAATAATTACATTAATTCACATAAACAACATCTATATATTCGTGAATGTCTTTAAACATGTATAACATCAATAAATCATACTGATCTACTACTTTCATGCATAAGATAAGAATTCATTCATATAATTTCAAATACAGAGTGAAAATACAAAAACTATAGGATTAAATACAGATACACAAGTTATGGATCAAAATTGTCTTTATTAGATGTATTATTTCAAGTACATACTCTTCTTCCTTGTGCACTCAGCTGCAAGGGCCCACACACTCAGCTCGCGGACTTAACAAGGTCTCCACGCACTCAGCTGAAGGAGCCTTCCCCTTCGCCTAAGTATAGGAAAAAATCTTTCTTACCTTAGCTTACTTGCCCATACAATGATCTTCCATCCATTGAGTTAATTTCTAGACTCGTTATGACTCTTCTATATATATCCTTTGCTTTTACAATACCATGGTCCATGGACCATGGGCGGGTCTCAAAACTTCTTATCTCCTAACAACCTAAGGGACTAAAGCCCCTTTGACTCTTATTACCTTCGTGCTCTACTTCCACAAATCACGGAGACTTTACAATTATACAAAAAGTAAGTACCAAAACTTGACCCCAGGGGACCCTATCCCAACAGGACCCCAACACAATTTCATGACTCGTCCTCGAGTCACTTGGTTGGCACTTCGATCTTTGCTTGGAGTTCACAGAACTCCATCTTCAAAACCTGCAGATCTATTGTTCCTTGCGTATTATCCTGTTTCATTTCCTCAGCCAAATTTTCGGTAGTTGGGCCTTCCATCGCGAGGCCCATGGTCCTTTGAGTCTGTTGCATGCCCTTAAGTTTACTCTGTACTGATAGAGTCAATTGGCTGGCCTCATTCATCCATGGCTTTATTCGTGCGGTAAGAATTTCTTCCTTGCGGCGCAACTCATCAATCTCATTTTTTATTATCTTGTCGTCCTACAACCGTTTGAATCGTTGTACTGGTGCCAATGTTCGCATAATTGATCGGATTCATCGAACTACGTTTGTTTTTCCCCTAATGTTCATGCCAAGCTTCTGCAGAGTCAGGTCCTCCTATATTGATTCAGTCCATAACTCCATGGCCTACTCAAACAGCTCGGTGTAGCCCTTGACTGTGTCTTCTAAAGTGGTCATGCCCTCTTTTATAGCAGCTTTATGCTGCTCTCGAACCTTTGGAGAAGTCGTAGGCTGCAACTTCAATTGGAGCTATGATATTTGCAACTATAATTCAAACAGTAATTGGTTGATTTCATCCTTAGAATATTTTACTGTTGCAGCTAGCTTTTGGATATTCTCCATGGAAGCTGCATCAGCAGAAATGTTGAGTTATGGCAGCTCATTACAATCCTGTGTAATGGTTGCTTCTAATTGTTGGCTTCGCGCGGTGATTTCCTATTTCTCCTTTAACGCTTGTGCTTTCTCTTCAAATATCTATTGCTTATTTGTTTTCACTTCATTGATAACCAACAACACATGTTGCTCCCAAATTTTTAACTCATCGGATACACCATGGTGAAGCTCATGTAGGGTCTAGATAGGGATTGTCATGAGGTTGAGGCCTAGATTCTTGATCTGCAATAGCTGGATGTTGGCCTCTTCTGTCTCAGCATGTAGAGCTCCATATGGTAATTGAATTATATGGAGATCCAAAGTATTGTCTGTATCCAGAACAGATGTGCTCGCTTGATGCAGGCTCACTTGCACCCTGCTCGCTTGTCCCACACTCGCCTGTACTCTACCTGCTTGGACCTGCAACTCGCGCAGGTCTTGTTGAACCTTTCCCAATGCCTATTGGTATTATTCCTCGAAATAACTCTAAAGGTCAGTCATGGTTTCTAGGACCATGTCTCCAATCTCATCCAAGTCCCCCTCATTAAGAATTAAAGGGGTAGCCCCAGCTGCTCGGTCAAATTTCTGTTTCTTCCACGGCCTCATGGATGTTGCTTTTGTTGCTTAGTTACCACGAAGGGGGTTCCTTGCTCCTTTCAACGGAAAATGTTCCATCCAATCATCTACAATTCTTCCAACGGTCATTTTTCGGCCAAGCCGTGTGGCACCCAGCCTTGTGGCACAGCTTCTTCGGTGCAACTCACTTCTGCACCTGACTTCCATCCATCACACAACCCTCTTGCTTCATCTTTCCCACTTTTGGGAAATGTAGTTTATAGTCCCATACTTCCTTGCAGCTTCCTGGAGTACTAAGACTATCCCACCATCATATAGTCATTGCAAAGGGGTGGAATCACCCTTGTACAGCTGTTGGGATGGGGTCCCCTAAGGTCAATTTTGGGGCAAAAGCCTAAGTTGTGTTGTATAAAGATGTAAATTCTCCACATGTTGTGGTCACAAAGTGACTAGATATTTAAAGAGTCATAAAGGGTTTTACCCTTGTTTTATGTAAGTTGAGTCAGATTTTGAATATCTACCCATGGTCTACGGACCATGGGATTGTATAAATAGGTGTGTCTTAGAGATTCTAAGGCATGGTCATGGGAAAGTAATGAAGTTTGGTCTATGGGAGAAGTCTAAAGAGTTAGTGAAGAAGAGGAGGAAGAAAGGCTCTGCAGCTGTGTGTGCAGAGGCCTAGGGTAGAGTCCGCAGCTGAGTGTGCAGACCCCTACAGCTGAGTGCGCATGGAAGTCTTGAGTCTGTAAGCAGAACTAAGTATTAATAAAGAAGATTATTGCATAAATACTTATGTTTATCTCTTTACTTCTGTTTATATGAATGTGCCTTATGTTGTAATGGGCTTATGAAATAATCATGTATTGATGTGTGACTTTACATGACTTATATTATTATATGAATGAAATTACTGATAACTGTTTACGCAAAGATTATCTTGTTGTATTTTGAAGTTATTGAACACTTAAGCTGATATGAGTGATTCCTGGGTTATGAGTAAACTTTGATGCACGTAAGTAGTGGATTCACCTATTTAGGGTCCATGAAAGATAGTTGTAGAGCTTCACGTACGTCTAGAGGTTGATTAAAGGAAGTTACAACGATAAGCCTTAAAGGCTTATCAATCTCCGTGAAGGAAGATTTAGGGCATAAAACGACATCACACTCATCTCTGGGTGTGGAAACTTGGTTCCATCATCCCCCCATACAGATTTGGGTGGACTTCAGTTCGTGCTCCACAGATTGATGCCGAAAGTGCCAGTAGTGTAGGGATTTGTTTGGCACAACTAACTCTGAACTTGGGTTAGGACCCACTAAGCCAACAAATGGTTTCGTTGCTGGGACCGGGATCTGCATAAAGAGATGTGTGATGTCGCATCACTGGAATCCAACCAAGAAAGAAATTGAAGAGTGGTTGGATAGAAATATCCATGAATTCATGGTGCAAAAAAATCGAAATCTGCACCTAACGAAAGAACAGTGGTTGGAAAGATATCTGTACACATAAATACACGAGTTTTTTCTTCTGCACCTTCCTGATTGAATTATACGAGTGGATCGCTAAATTTGTGGATGGACAAGGAAGGTGGAGGCTTGACGGTCCAATAGCATGGACTCTGGAGCTAGTATGGAGGTTGGAAGCCTCTGAAGATAATATTGTGTGTGTTGTTGATCATTGGCTTGATCAAGTCATAGGAGTATTTGTGATAGAATTCGTGATCGATACCTCAGTCAGCTATAGTGAAGCAGAGCGACGTTTTTTCAAGGGACCGCGAGGTAATTATTTTAGATCTTTGAATACTTGGATTAAAGTTCTCTTGTGTGAAAAGTGGGTTATGCCATTACCTTGAAGTTGGGGCTACACGAAGTGGAAATTTCTTGAAGGATAGAGGGAGAATAGACCCTAGATATAGCCTGCTAATCGAGCCTCCTCTGAGTGACGACGAGGGAGCAGTAAAGGCTTCACCACAGAGCATTGTCCAGTAAATAAGGTAAGGATTTTGCGAATACCTCATTTTTCCACACCACCTCCACCTTCACCTCCATAGCATACACCTTCATGCACACCACCACCACCTCCGCCACCATTCAATATGTCGAATACGATGAAATTTCCTGTTTTCAAGGGCTTGGAAAATGAGGACCCGGACAAGTTTTGGTTCGATGTGAAGGTCATGTGGACAACACAGAATATTACAGATGATCATATGAAGAAATCACAGTTGTTTACTTCTCTACAAAATCACGCGTTGACTTGGTACATTAAGTACTACACTGATAACCAGTGGCATCATTAGCAGACACTCAAACTGCTTTGAATAAGGAATTCGGTAGGCCTAAGTCTAAAACATAGTTGGTAGTGGGGTTCAAGGAAATCGTGATGAGGATTGGTGAAATGCCCTTTGAGCTGGATCAGAGACTGAAGTGTGAAATCCATGAAGCCAATATGAATCTCACAGACAGTCAGCACCGTGACTGGTTTATAGTTGCGCTCCTACCTCACTTAAGGATTGCTCTGTCACAACAAAAGATAGGAACACAGGTGGAAGCACTGGATATCACAATGAGATTACATGAGACACCTATCCAAGACGCGAAGTTGGAAATTCAACAGATTCATGCGGAGTTGCAGAACCTCAGCTTGTAGTTTCAGAGCTTGAAGAAGGAAAAACCGACTTGGCCAGAAGTGCGTGAAGAAGTATGGTGCCTCAAATGTAAAAGCCAGGGGCATGATAAGGATCACTGCCCTATTTTCGTGAATTATGTGGCAGGAGTAAGGCCCATGCCTCTGAGGTAGGAAGCCCCAGCAGGACCAAGTACAAGGCCCGCATTGTGGTGTGCTATCTATCAAGTAGCAAGAAAACATGTGACAAACAATTTCCACTTACTGCAAAAAATTGTATAGACGTTGCAATAGTTATTCTGCAACTTCTGTAAATTGGTAGGCCATGATGAGTGTAATTATCCTATCTATGAATTAAATATGGAAAAAATGCCTGTGTATCATATGAAAATAGAAACTTGACCTCTGGATCAAGGCGTTGGGGGAGCGCATGGAGGATATCAGGGTCGCAAACGAGGCTGAGGAGGAGGAGGACGTGGTAGAGGTCGAGGGCAAGTTATTTTCTATAATTGCTGAATGCCAGGACCCTATACATGGGAGTGTATGAGCCAGGCACACCCGTCATGTTGGTATTGTACTCAGTTTGACCACGCGATAGAAGAATGCCCTATATTGATAGCTAAAATGCAGGAGAAGAAGGCGCAGCCTACCCAGAAGCTACAGATGATGAGGGTAGAGCCTCGTGAAGAGGATCCCAATGTTAATATCATGTTGTGAAGTGGTGTGATGAATGGTGACGATAAGGGAAAATAACCTGAAGAAGGTGGATGGGTCCACAAGGCTCCAAAAAACGATGTTGGGTTTGATCTCGAGCGTGCAAAGGAAACATTCATGGAAGAAAAGAAAAGCTTTAATGAAGCCTCTACCTCAGGAAGTCAGGATAAGTTATCTGAAGAATTTGACCCCTCCATGCTTAATACTTTCTTGGATACTTGCATGAAACCGTTGCGCAATAGCAGGGCTGTGAAAGGATTACAGGAGTTCATAAATAAATGTGCGAGTAGGGATAATGCTTCTGATGGGCGCCGCGCTTTCAGAAAGATCGGAAAACATAAGATGAGAACAAGACGCGAGATGAGGCTCACCATGCAAATAGAAGAATATGAGATGGATCAAGTTATTTTGGATCTGGGATCGGATGCGAATGTTTTGCCTAAATAGACTTGGGAAAAAATGGGGAGTCTTGCACTGCAGTGGTCTCTGATTCAATTAAGAATGGCAAATCAACATAAAATTATCCCTATGGGGAGATTACATGGAGTAACTGTAGATATAGAAGGTGCGAGCGCGTTAGCTGAATTTGACGTAATAGAGATCGTTGATGATATCAATCCATATCCACGCTCATTGGAATTGATTGGGCTATCAACATGAATGGGTCATCAATTTGAAGAAGTGGACAAAAACACTCTGCGTGGTAGTACTATTGGACCCTGCAGAAGGAATGCGCTATACTGAACTGGTCTGTGACTATGAGGAAAGTGACGTTGATTTGGACCAGATCTATAAGATAACAACACAAGACCAAGATTGGGTTAATCCGATCGCTGATGGAAAAATTGCATGGGACCGTGAAAGCTCCTGTACATCAGATTCGGACGAAGAATTGGAGCACTGGAAGAACAGGTTACACGAAGTATCTATGTTGTGATGTAATATGATGACTAAATCATTGCATTATGTCTCATCCGAGGTAATAATTTTTCCTTATTATGATGGTCTAACTGATGTAGATAAATTTCTGGATGCATTCAAAAGGGAAGTGCCTGTGAAGCATCACTTCCAAGCGTTGGATTAACGTTGCACGCTACACGTGCACAGTGATGTGGTACGCATAAAGACAGTTTTGAAGAATGGTGCGAACATAGGAAGATGATGAGGATGCAATTTGGTTACCCCAAGGTACGATTGACTGAGAATTATGATGAGAGAAATGATCCACGTGATCATTTGGCAAAGTGGACTAAGGTTTATGGAACGGATCTGCAACCAAAGTGGGTGCATATTTTTTGTCACACTTTGGACATCATCCCTATGAACTGGTATTTGGAAACCGAGCTCCGCCATGGCACCGCGGAATGGGATATCTTAAGAGAGGGGTTTGTGAGGACATTCAACTTTGAAGACGGATTCGAAAGTATCGATGAAGCGTTGTAGGAGGTTAAGGCAGGAATCTTCAGAATTCTACAGGATCCCTTGGAATTGATTCAACCGGATTGGAGCACCCAGTTGCGCCATGCACTGGAATGCTATAATATGACTGTTGAAGAGAGGATGAGGATCCAAGGAAAATTAACATCCCTAAAGCAAAAGGCCACTGCGAAGTAGAGGGACTGCAGATAGAGAACCCTGATATCACCGTGCCACTGAAAACTAAGCAGGTAAACATTGGTATAGAAGCGGAACCGAAGTTTGTGAAGATTGGAGATTACTAGGATGATGCTACAGTCGACAAAGTCGCTGAGTTTCTCTGTGAATATTAGGATTTATTCACTACCAAATTTTCAAACTTGAACATGAAGCCTGTTAAGTAGAGGCCATATCACCTTAATCCAAAATACAAGGAAAAGGTCTGCTTAGAGTTGGACAAGATACTTGCAGCATGTATTATTGAACCAGTGGAGGAATCTGATTAGGTGAGTCCAATGGTCATCTAGGAAAAGAAGCAAAAGGATGAAATAAGGATTTGCACAGATCTCAGGAAGCTCAATGATTCTTGCATTCATGATCCTTTTCCAACTTCATTCACAGATGAAAAACTGGATAATTTTGGCAGGTAGGAAGCATATTCATTCACTGATGGGTTCTTTGGATACCATCAGATAAAGATCGCACCAGAATATAGGAGTAAGACCACCTTCACGACACAATGGGGATGTTTCCAGTATACCGTGATGCCTTTCGAACTTAAGAATGCATCAACGATCTTCTCGCGCATGGTCATCACGATGTTCAAAGAGTTCATTCATAAGTTCTTGGAGGTATATTTCGATGGCTGGACAGTGTTTTGGCTAGTCAAGCGCCATGTAGACAATCTATTCTTAATGTTGAATACATGCAAAAGGTATCAAATCGCACTAAACCTGAAGAAATGCTTGTTTTGCAACCCTTTTGGGATCTTGCTGGGTCATGTGGTATGCAGACAAGGATTCATGGTGGACCCTGCTAAGATCATGGTAATAATTAATTTGTAGGCACCAAGAAGAGTCAAACAGTTGCATTCAACACTGGGCCAAACTGGGTATTATCATAAGTTCATCAAAAGTTATGCTAAGATTACGCGCCTATGGAAATGCTACTAAAGAAGGATGCCACATTCTGTTGGGATGAATAATGTCAGCACACCCTGGATGTACTGAAGGAGAAAATGGTCACCGTGTTGATCCTAGTCTTCCCGGATTGGAAGAAGGAGTTCCATGAGCATGTAGATGCCTCATGTATTGCACTAGGAGTAGCACTAACACAGGTAGGTGAAGGAGAATTGGATCACCCTATAGAGTTTGCGGTCATGAAGTTTTCGAAGGGTGAAAAGAATTACTTGACAACAGAGCGCAAAGGGTTGGATATGGTGTACACGCTCCAGAATTTCAGACATTACCTGCTAGGTGGACATTTGAAGATGTACACAGACCATTCTGCATTGAAATACCTAGTCAATAAGCTTGTGTTGGGGGTAAAATATGCAGATGGTTGATTTTTATTTAGGAGTATGATTTCGAGGTGATTGTGAAGCCAGGAAGGTTGAATGCAGGGCCATACCATCTGTCGTGCATTGAAATGGGGGAGGAGCCTACCAATTTGGAGGAAGGGCTTCCTGATGTGTAGCACTTCACGGTGCACGTAGTGGATAATCACTTGTGGATATTATCCACTTCCTGACCATAGGGACAGCTCCAGAGGTATACACCATTCAACAGAAGAAAGTATTGGTGGTGCACGCGACATACTTTTCAGTTATCACAGGCTATTTATATAAGATGGGATCGGATGAAATACTTTGACGCTATGTGCCTGAATTTGAAAGAAATGGTATCCTCATTAAAGCTCATGGAGGAGCTGTGGGAGGACATTATGCAAGAAAATCAATAGCGCGGAAGGTTTTGCACGTTGGGTGGCCGATGTTGCATAAAGGTTCTAAAGCATATTGTAGGGAATGCCATGCATGTTGGAGGATGGGCGGGCCATCGCAAAGGGATGAGATTCCTTTGAATCCATAGGTATCATTGCATCCATTTGAGAAATTGGAAATTGATTTTGTAGGACCGATTCAGCCTCTAGGCAAGAAGACAGGTGCGCGATATATCATCATCGCGACTGAATATTTGACCAGATGGGTGGAGGCACAACCTGTGAAAGATTGTACAGGGGAAACAACAATAAAATTCCTATTTGAATATGTGTTGACCAGGTTTGTTTACCCGAAGGTTTTGATGAGTGACCACGATACGCATTTTCTCAACGAAACAATCAACACACTAACAGAGGAGTTCTAGGTTTACCATCAGAAGAATATGCCATACCATCCATAGGCCAATGGAACGATTGAGGATTTTAATAAGATATTGGAGAATGCGTTGATGAAGGTTTACAATGTGCAATGGTATGATTGGCACGTGCACATACCAGATGTGTGGATGAGGGTTTTATTATTAAGCAATTTTCTGAATACAACTAGGGTGCCAGAAATGGCTCATCCTTCAGAGAATATCCTTGGCGGTAGTACCTCTCTCTGGAGACAAATATTCTAGAAAATCAGCAACCGGATGATCAACCCCACAGTGACTCTGATTGTTCCTTGTGCTAGATAGCGAAAGCTACTCCAAGCACTGATCTGGAACTGTGTCACCCTCTCTAGAACTGCATCATCCTCTCCCGACTCTGTTAAGTCCCTATACTACTAGTGTAACCCCTTATTGTTATTAGTGCAACCCCCTTATTATAATTTTGCACCCTTGTAGTCCCCATATTGTTATTATTGTGCCCCATAGAAGCCCACTATTGTTATTATTGTTCCCTTACATTATTATTGTTATGTTGGCTCTGACTATATTATGACCCCTTAGACTCCTATATATAGAAAGGAGGTCTTGTCATTTGAATCATCCAAGAATTGTTCATTTGTGTAATGTAAAGGAGGTTTCCCCTCGAAGAGGCTAAATTGTAAGGCATTCATCTATCTTTTCTATCTTTTTGTGAGTTTGTTTCATAACATTTGGTACCAGAGCTTTGGATTCTAGGGTTTCGCTGCTCCAAATAGGTCATCGTGGCATTTTCGCTATAACTTCTTTTCTGCAACGTTTCAGAAGTGAAAAAAAAAACCCATTTAAGAAGAAATCGTGCTGAACATTGGGTTCGAATATCAGATCTTGTCTCCCTACATTTTCAGTGATATGATATGAGGAAGTTAGGCATTTTGCAAGCTCCAAAATTTAAGCTAAAATAGGTCATCGTGGGATTTGTGCTATAACTCTTTCGCTACGAAGTTTCAGAAGCTAAAACAAAAAACCATTTGAGAAGAGATCGATCTAAACCTCGGCTCCAAATTTTAGATCCTGTCTCGCTATATTTACGGAGATATAGTCTGAGGAAATTAGGGTTTTTGCAGACCCACGAATTACATTCCAAACATGTCACCTTGGGAAAATCGTCACAACTTTTGTTTCGAGCATCAGATTGAAATTTTGGAAGAAGTTACAGAACTAGGACGGACTGCAGTTTCCTGTATCTATTTTTCAGATACTAAGGTCAAAACAGTGACACGTGGCACTTCATACAAGTCCGCTCTTCTAGAAAGGTCTATAATCATGTAATTTTGGGAGATTATGCATAACTCTGCCTTGGAGAATCTAATTTCGATAATACTAGTGGCATTGGAAAGAGGACACAGAGGGCTACTGTAAGTCATGATTTCAGAACTGGAAGAGCTAAAATTACATAGCTATAGTCATTTCAATATCTAGCTCCTAAAATCAAGAAAAGGCAATATGAGGAAGTTTGATGACAAGGATCCGATAAATTGGATACTACAGATGGAGCAATATTTTGATTTACATGGTGTACCATTGTTACCAAAGGTATGTATTGCATCTTCATATTTAGAACCAGATCAATTTTTATGGTATAAAGGGCTTTGTTCTCATAAACAACTTGTTACGTGGTCAATTTTCACGGAGGAAATGATAACACATTATGAGGATACAAAGAGAAACTCCTTTATCCAATTGATAAATCTCAAACAAAAGGGTTCAATGGAAGAGAACATTTAGAACTTTCAAAAATTGAATAGAAGGGTAAATTATATTCCAGAGAAGCAAATGATTGATGTCTTCAAGGGACTTTAAAGGATAACGTTCAACATGAGGTTCGTTTTTGGGAACCCGATTCATTGGAGGAGGCATTCGAGTTGGCAAGAAAAATTGAAAGAGAAATTATGGAAACAAGGAATCTCACCACTCATGACTATAATTATGAAAGTGTTTCTTCTCCTAGCCTTCCACAACCTACAAGGATTACACCACAACAATTGGAAGAAAAAGGAGAAAAGGGGCTTTGTTACAATTGTGATAGCAAATCCACTAAAGGTCATAAGTGTGTTGAGAAGAAATTATTTTACATAGAGTATGAAGAGGAGGAAGAAAAGGATCAAGAAACATCAAAAGAAGAGGATATACGCCAGGAACAAACCCTAGAGAAAGAAGAAATGAATCCGACCATATCTTGTAAAGCAATGACAAGAATTACCACTCCTCAAACTCTCAAGATAGAAGGACATATCAAGAAGAAAAAGGTTCAAGTGAAAGATCATATCAAGAAAACAGAAATGAATCCAACTATATGTTGTAATGCATTGGTTGGAATTACCACTCCTCGAACTATCAATATAGAAGGACATATCCAGAAGAAAAATGTTCAAGAAGTGAAAGATCACATCAAGCATCAAGAAATGAATCTGATCATATCTTGTAAAGCATTGGAAGAAATTATCACTCCTCAAACTCTTAAGATAGAAGGACATATCAAGAAGAAAAAAGTTCAAGCAGTGAAAAATCACATCAAGCATCAACAACAAGTTCTCCAACTTTTAAAGTATAATGCCACTTTGGTGCAGAATCGAATGAAACAACAGGTAGGTCAACATCACAGTGAAAAAAGTTTTGATGTAGGTGATTGGGTATTTTTACGACTACATCTCAAGCAAGCTATTTATGAGAAGGAATGCTGGAAATACTACATGCACTTAAGAAATGGTGACCTTACCCAATGGGAAGACACTTCAAGGTAAAAATGGATCATGATAGTCTTAAATACCTTTTAGAACAAATATTATCTTTAGAAGAACAGAAAAAATGGGTCACAAATATGTTGGGTTATGACTTTCACATCATCTATAGAAAAGGGAAGAAAATTTTTGTTGCAGATGCACTCTCAAGAAAGAATGAGGATGTGGAAGCATTGTTTTGTGATATTTCTATTATCCAACCAAATTGGATAAATGAAGCAAGGGATGAATAGAAGAAGGACAAAGAAGTGTGGCCACTCATTCAAAAGTTGCAGAATATCCCAATTCAAACAATATTGCCAGAACTTGAAGAGGAAGGAAAAATCATATTGGAACCTGTAGCAGTCACAGAAACAAGAACTTGACAGCTAGGAAATCAATCAATTTCAAAGTATCTCATCAAGTGGAAGAACTTACCCGCCGAATATTCCACATGGGAGGACAAGAATTTTATACAGAAGCATCAAGAATTACTCAAGCATTGAGGACAACACTTTTTGAAGGAGAGGGGCATGTTAAGCCCCTATACTACTAGTGTAACCCCTTATTGTTATTAGTACAACCCCCTTATTATATTGTTGTACCCTTGTAGTCCCCATATTGTTATTATTGTGCCCCATAGAAGCCCACTATTGTTATTATTGTTCCCTTACATTATTATTGTTATGTTGGCTCTGATTATATTATGACCCCTTAGACTCCTATATAGAAAGGAGGTCTTGTCATTTGAATCATCCAAGAATTGTTCATTTGTGTAATGTAAAGGAGGTTTCCCCCTCGAAGAGGCTGAATTGTAAGGTGTTCATCTATCTTTTCTATCTTTTTGTGAGCTAGTTTCATAATAGTTATGGGCTTACATAACTACCTATAAGAAGCTTACTGGTCAGACACCTTTTAGGTTGGGCTATGGCGTAGAATCTGTGATGCCTATGGAGTACATTGTGCCTATTCTATGCATAGTGGCCTTCAAAGGAATGGTAGACCGTGGAGCCTTAGAAGAAAGGCTCGCACAGCTAATAGAGCTTGAGGAAGATAGGTTCTTAGCATAAATTCCATCAGCAAGTTTAGAAGGGACATGAAAAAGCTTGGCACTTTCAAGGTAAATGATTTAGTTTTATTATATGAAAGTAAGTTTGATAAGTTTCCAGGAAAATTTCATATGCACTAGCTAGGGCCATATGTTATCAAAAAGATTACAAATGGTGGAGCAGCTTAGCTCGTGAAGTTGAATGGAGATCCATTTCCGGGAAGGGTAAATGGACGCTGATTGAATCCATACACTGGGGATCCAGCCCAATGACTACATGATGATAGCACATTCTTAGCACTCCAGGAAGCTGCAAGCAGGCGCGGGACTATAAACTATGCTGCCTGATTTGAAGAGCTATACAACAGGGGAGCTATGCGAAAACGAATGATGTCATAGTTTAGAAGAAGCGCGAAGGGAGTTGCACTATAGGAGTAGATACCACGCAGCGCAGCCAGAAAGTAGGTGTTACAGTCACTATTCATGATTTGACTGCCAAAAGATGGTTAAGAGGAGCGAGGGGAGTAGAATTTAAGGAATTTAAGGCTGAATTTAAGAGTTAAATCTTTGGAAATCTACCACCAAATCAGCATTATGGATGGATTTTGGGGGGAACGGTCGAATTTGAATTCAAATTCGCCTATAAATTACGAGTGACCATCCAGCAAGGAACACTTTGTGTCCTTAGAATTTTTGCATTGTGTTTTCGATTACCTATGAATTGCTCATATTAGGAGGAATTAGTCGCAAGCCCTGCATTCGCCAAGTTATCAGAGGTAAATCGGACATTCATCTTACAAAAGATGCTAGGACCAAGCCCCGCAGAAACTATGAGTACTGGTGGAGATGTCGCTTTTGAGGGAGCAGTTCCAGAAGTTGTGAGCGTGGAGGCTCCAGTTGCAGTGCCTACGGTGCTGAGGTCGCCCAGGCCAAAGCTAATGTCGGTGAGGGAAGTCCCCAAACCTAAGAAGGAGAGGTAGAAGAAGCCCATGCTGGTGTGCAAGTCACCGAGGAAGCATGCAACCATCGAGGCTCAAAATAAAGACAAACTGAGCGTGAAAGAGAATGGGAAAGTGGTGGACTTGGAGGCTGAAGAGGGCATGGAGGACATTGACACTGAGGGGGTGGATCCAATATTCAATTTGTAAGATTACATCCCTCTATGCAAGGGGAAATTGAAGGTCCCTAAGGACACAGATGTAGGAAACTTCCTCCTTAATGCACCCCTGCTACAGGAGAATATCACTTTTGAACATCCACGCTTGGCATGGATTCCCCATATCAAGCTGGAATATTAGGATTTGTCGGACCATGAGAGGTTCCCCCACTTGGCAATAGAAAATTACATGAAGAGGGTGTTCTACAAAGAATCAGGTGTCACCGCGTTGGAGCCGGTGGAGTGGATTCACGGAGTAAATCAGTCAGGGTTGTTGAACCTGTTATGGGTGCCCCACTACCACCGCTCCAACATCAATCTAATTGTGATCAAGAAATTGCTAACCCTAGTGCATGATGGTTGTTTGTGGCTGAGCATGCCAATCCCCATCACTGATATGCTGATCCATCGGATCACGTTGTTGCCACACTCAGGGTTGAATCCGACCAAGGAGTTTGGCGGAAAGACGAGTGAGCGTGACCTCGCAGCGAAAATGAAGGATAAATTCAAGCTCAAGAAGAAGTCGCGTGGTTACTCTATAACCTCAATCATTGACCCCGCGGTGAAGGTTGCCACATAGATCCTTGCAGGAAAATTTATGAGAAAATGTCGTGCAGACGAGGTTCTGACGCTTGTGATTTCTTTGGTCGCCCAGTGCACGGAGGGTGTATAGTTAAACTGGGGACACTACCTTTGTACCTAGTTCCTCACGAACTGTTGAGAGGCACAGGATGAGAGTAAAACATTACACTATTCATGGTTATTGCTCTCCATTGTGCTCGTCACTTGGGATCTGTCGGAGGATAGTCAATTTCCTCCTGTGGATAAGGATTTGCCAGAGGCTGCAAAGTTTGCATCTCTCTGGGCCACAAAAGATGTTGCGTAGGTCACAGAGACCAAAGTATTTTGGGTGCTGATGGAGGTGAGCATTCGCATGGCCATAAACTAGAAGCTACAGTTGTCACCAACTATGTTTGAACAACTTCCAGGGTATTCAGATTTCAAAGCTAACTTCCACCGCATATACATCCGGGTGCGAAAATATCCACAACAAAAATGGTTTGACCTGCCCTACCTCGCTACAGATGATGCTATTGAGGAAGTCGTCAAGCGCTGGCTGACATAGTGGCATTCTCCATCTGAGCTGGCCATAGGGACTAGCAAGTTCGCAGAGAAGAAGAAGGAAGCGAACAAGCAGAAGGTTCAACAGTTGGTTGAGAAGTAGGAAAAAGACACTGAAGAGAAGGCCTAGGTGGAATCAGAGTGCACCGCAAAGTAGTAGGCCGAACATGAAGAGCGCGGCTCCAAGTGGTGTGATAAGTCTCCTTTGCCCTAAATGGAGGAGGAAAGGAAGTCAGACCAGGGCGGCGGTGGTTAGAAGGAACAGGAGAGCACTCCCTTCTGGGTCAAAATATAGAGAGAACAAGGAAAGGAAGGACCACGAAAGAATTCAAAGGTGACAAATTTGTTGTTGGATTTGATCACTTTAAAAAAGGGTAACCTTGATGAGATCAGAGGCAAAGTGCATGATACCATGGTAGAAATGATGCAATAGTTTGAGCAGCAGCAACAGTAGGCATTGAGCACCATACAGAAGGATTTGCATGAGCTACATATTTAGAAGACTAGAATCCATGTAGGTGAAGGGCAGAGCAACACTGCATCAACAATTTTGGCACCGAGGACCACTCAGGCAATTGAGATGGTTCGATCATTGGACCTCTGGGCAGTTGCGCTACCAGATGGATCTTTGAGCACAGAGGTAGCCACTGATAAGGCCATAGTGAGTTCTTTGAAGAACATCACCATCAACCTGGCCACGCTCCAGAATGAGTACTTGCACATGCTGCAGGTAGGACGGATAGTTGAATTCAGAGCTCGAGAGAAGCACGCGCTTAGCCTCATCAGCAAGTATAGAGTGAAAAATGAGAAGATGCTCATTGAGAAGTCATAGGAACTAGAGGCATAGAATAAAATTCATGCGCAGCATGACCATCTTGCAATCGCGGTGACAGAGGCCTGCAGAATAGTGATCGAACTGCATATACCAGAGGAAGCATCGTTGGAAGTGAAGATCAAAAATTTGGTTGTAGGCATGCGCAACGCCAAGATGGAAGTGGCCCACATTCAGTTCGAGCTGAACCTAAAGATAACAGAGTTGGAGTTGAAGTCATAGCCCTCAAATCCACTAGAGGTAAGGGAACAGCGCGAAGCCGCTGTGAAGGATGGAGTCGCGACAGTGGATGTCGCCGTGGTAGACTCCACCATGCTTTTTAAACAAGAAATGGAGGTAGTCATGGCTCTGCAGGAAGATCCCACCCTGTAGGCATTGAATACAGAAGCTCGCGAACTACAACAACAATATGATTAAGTAAGGGCGATGACGTGCACTGTTTCTGTCGCACAATGCCTTGCTAAGTTGTAGGAGGCGAGGCAATTGTTTACATAGGTGGAAGAAGTGCAGAAGAGAGAGGTAGTCCTCAAGGCCAGATTGGGGCCTTGGCTAGATGAGGCCTACATCGTCTCTACCAAAGTTCAGGAGAAATTGACAAATTTACAGAGTACGCAGCAGAAAATCAAGGAGGACAGAGCATCTAGTGGAGTAGATCAAGAAAGCAGCCATGCAGAGCGCGGCTGAGGTAGCAGTGGCACGAGTGGAGATGGGGGATATTCACAATAATATCTCCGCACTAGCAGAGTGACTCGAGGGCAAGTCATGGGCTTTGTGTTTGGGGCCTGTTGGGATGGGGTCCCCTAGGGTCAATTTTGGGGCAAAAGCCCAAGATTTTTTTTATAAAGATGTAAAGTCTTTGCAAGTTGTGGTCACGGAGCATGTAGATAATTAAACATTCATAAGGGGTTTTACCCTTCTTTTATGTCAGTTGAGTCAGATTTTGAAGATCTACCCATGGTCCATGGACCATGGGATTGTATAAATATGTGTGCCTTAGAGAGTCTAAGGCATGGTCATGATGAAGTAATGAAATTTGGTCTATGGCAGAATTCTAAAGAGTGAATGAAGAAGATTACGAAGAAAGGCTCTACAGCTATGTGCGTAGAGGCCTAGAGTAGAGTTCGCAATTCAATGCACAGACCCCTGCAACTGAGTGTGTGGGGAAGTCTTGAGTCTGTAAGAAGAAATGAGTATTAATAAAGAAGATTATTGCAGAAATACTTGTGTTTATCTCTTTACTTATATTTATATGAATGTGCCTTATGTTGTAATGCGTTTATGAAATAATTATGTATTGATGTGCGACTTTACATGACTTATTCTGTTATATGAAAGCAATTACCGGTAACTATTTACGTGAAGATTATCTTGTTGTATGTTGAATTTATTGAACACTTAAGCTGATCTGAGTAATTACCGGGTTATAAGTAAACTTTGATGCACATAAGTAGTGGAATCACCTATTCAGGGTCCACGAAAGACAGTCGTAGACCTTCACGAAGGTCTAGAGGCTAATTAAAGGAAGTTACATCGGTAATCCTTAAAGGCTTATCGATCTACATGAAGGAAAATTTAGGGAATAAAATGACATCACACTCATATCTGGGTGCAAAAACTTGGTTCCAGCATCCCCCCATACTGCTTCGGGTGAGACTTCAGTCCGCGCTCCACAGATTGATGCCAAAAGGGCCAGTAGTGTAAGGATTTGTTTCGCACAACTAACTCTGAACCTGGATCAGCACCCAATAAGCCAACAAAAGCTTCAATAGACTACCATTGACTTTTCGTGGAAACAATTCTCCATTTAGATTTACAAGCTAAACTGCGCCACCATCTGTAATATCTTTTACGACATAGGTTACCATCCAATGCATTTAAAACTTCCCAGGGAATTTTGTAAATCTACTATCACATAGCAATACTAGATCATTAATTTGGAAGGTGTGTTGTTTTATATGGCGATCATGCCATGCCTTTTCGCAATCATGCCTTTTCTTGCTAGGAAACGTCTTTTTCCAGTTCTACCCGCTCCGCAAGACGCTCCTCCATAGAATTGCGATCAACCATATCTATTAATGTTGCAATACAAAGACTTCGCACAATGTATTCCATGGCCATTACAACCTCCTACCCATATACCAGTCGGAAAGGGGTTTGGTCTGTCATCTTCTTACAAGTGGTCCTCTACGCCCAAAGGACTGTTGGTATGCACACATCCCAGTCATTTCGCTTCGCATTGTAAACCTTTGTCAAAGCGCTCTCCAATATTTTGTTGAAGGATTTTACCGTGCCATTAGCTTTAGGGTGATAGGGCATACTCTTCTGATGATATACTTGGAATTCTTGAAGCATCGCAGCAATAGTTCCATTTAAGAAGTGTGTGCCCCTATCACTCATTAAAATTTTATGGAAACCAAACTGGGACAAAATAAACTCAAAGATGAACTTCATAGCAATAGTTATGCTACAGTCTTTTAACAGTTGTGACTCTGCCCACTGTGTCAAGACTCAATTACAGTAATAATGTATCGCGCCTCGGCCTTTTCCCTGGAGGCTGAATTAGACCCACGAAGTCGATCGCCCATTTATCGAAGACCTATAAGACTATTTGCGGATTTGAGGGAAACGCATCCTCTCGTGATGGTCTCCCCATCCTCTAACAAGCATCTCGTGCCCTATAATACACCTTTGAGTCCTTATGCACTGTTGGTCACCAAAGTCCTACGCGAAGGATCTTCTATGCAGTTTCTCTACCTGCATAGTGTCCTCCCACTAGTCCTCCATGCGCTTCTGCCAAAATGCTTGGTCGTTCATACTCTGGGACATATTTGCACAGTATCTCATCAGAGCCCATTTTGTATAAGCGTCCAGTGATCACAGAGAATTTAGCCGCTCAGACCACCAATTCCTTCTTTTGTTTTGTTGAATATCCTTCTGGGGTTGTTCAAGTAGACAAAAACTACGTTATATTGGAAAAGTGGTCGTCTGCGACATGAACAAGAGAGAGTTGCACATCAGGCAACCCTTATTCCAAAATTGTAGGCTCATCACTAGTCTCAATCTTGGATAGGTGATCATGACCCACATTCAGGTGTCCAGGATTCATGATCACCTCAAAATCATACTCTTGGAATAGCAGCACCATAAGCAAATATTCCCCCCCAACGTAGGCTTATTGACCAGGTATTTTAGAGCAAAATGGTTTGTATACATTTTGAAGTTTGCACCTAACAAATAGTGTCAGAACTTCTGTAGCACGTACACCATCGCTATCCCTTCATGCTGTGTAGTCGAGTAGTTCTTCTCTACCTTTGATAATTCCCTACTTGCAAATGTTATAGGATGATCGATATCGCCTTCACCTGATTGGGTTAGCACCACACCTAGCGCAATACAAGATGCATCCACTTGAACATGAAACTCCTTTTTCCAATCTGGGAACACCATAATGGGCACGGTGACCATTTCCTCCTTCAAAATGTCTAAACTACTCTAGAAATATTCATCCCAGCAAAATGTTGTGTCCTTCTTCAATAGCCTCTCCATTGGTGCAGTTATTTGCGCGTATGCCTTGATAAACTTCCTATAATACCTTGTATGGCCCAATATTGCACGCAATTGTTTTATGTTCTTCGGGGCTTCCAAATTAACAATGACAGTTATCTTGGCAGGGTCTACCATCAATCCTTGCTTGCAAACAACATGACCTAGCAATATTCCATAAGTTACGCAAAAGATGCACTTTTTCAGGTTAAGGGTGATTTGATGTCTTCGACAGATATCCAGCATAAGGCACAGACTAGCAACATGGCGCTTTACCAACCTAAACATGGTCCAGTCATCAAAGTAAACTTCTAAAATATTGTGGATGAATTCCTTAAAAGCCAAAATTACCACTCTTGAAGATATTGTAGGCACATTCTTCAGCCCAAAATGAATTGCCATATATTGAAAACAACCCCATTCTATTGCAAAGGTGGTCTTACTTTGATCCTTAGGCAAGATCTTGATCTTATGGTACCCCGAGAACCCATCAGTGAATGAGTAGGCTTCCTTCCCTCCAACATTCTCCAACGCTTCATCTGTAAATGGTGTAGGGAATGGGTCATGGATGCACGCATCATTCAACTTCCTCAGGTCGACACATATCCAAATTTCATCCTACTACTTCTTTTATTATACTACCATGGGACTTACCTCGTTTAATTCCTCCACAAGTTGAATGATCCCATCTGTCAGCATCTTATCCAACTCCCTGTGCACCTTTTCCTTATACTTGGGATTTAATCGGTAGGGGTGCTTCTTTACAGGCTCTGCATCTGGCTTCAAAGTAATCTTCATGACACCCAAATCCCCTACTATCCCCTTTAGATCAGAAAAATTGGTGTTAAACAAGTCCTGATACTCGCGCAACAACTCTGCGACCTTATCAACTATATCTTCATCCCAATAGTCACCTATCTTAGCAAACTTTGGTTGCGCGTATGATCCAATATTTACTTGCTTAGTCTTTAAAGGCTCTGATATGTCAGGGGTTGCTGCTTTGGGTCCCTCAACCTTACGTTGTCCTTCAGACTCAGGAATATTGATGTTTCTAGGGTCGTCTTCACCTTCTTCTGTAGTTACATTATAACATTCTAGCGCATGGCGCAGCTGGGTATTCCAATCTGGCTGAACCCATGCTATCGATTCCTTAGGTATTTTAAAGATCGCAGCTTTGATTTCTTGGAGCACCTCATCAATATACTCAAATCCATATTGAAAGTTGAACATCAACAGGAAAATTTCCTTCATGATATCCCATTTGGTTGTCCCATGTTGTAGCTCAGTTTCTAAGTACTAGTTCATTGGGATGGTATCCAAAGTGTGACAAAAGGTGTGAAGCCATTCCGGCTATGGTTCCTCTCCCCATGCTTGAGTCCATAATGCCAAATGTTCATGTAGATCATCCTCCCCTATGTAATTATCTGTCATATTGGTATTGGCGTATCCAAACCTCAGCTTCATCATCCTCCAAAATTCTTTCCAATTGGTGAAGTTTTCCTTATGCCTACCCCACCGACGAGTAGGCGTAGCTCATAGTGCCACATCTAGCGCTTGAAACCGATGCGCTTTTGGCACATCCCTTTCAAACTTATCCAAAAACAAATTAACATCTTCTAACCCATCATAATAAGGTAAATTTCGTACCTCAATGGATATGCATCAAAGCGATTTTGTCAACATATTATAGCGCAACAAGGAGACTTCATGTAATTGGTTCTGCCAATGCTCAAGCTCTTCATCAAAATCTGAAGTGCGGGATGTTGGGAACGGGATCCCCCAAGGACAGTTTTGAGGCTAAAAGCCCATGTTTGGGTCGAATTTTGTAATAAAGTTGTAAAGTCTCCGCATTGTGTGGTTGCGGAGTGCGAAGGTGTCATGAGTCATAAAGGTTGTCTGCCCTTATTTTGTAAAGTAAAGTCGGCTGTAAAGATCTACCCATGGTCCACGGACCATGGGATTGTATAAAATATCTAAGTAAGCTCCAAATAATATGTAATAAGTTTGAAGAATTATCAAGTCTTGAGCGATAAGGAGAGAAGTCTAATTTTCGGGTCTTAGTGTAGGTAGAGGCTCTGCAGCTGAGTGCGCAGAGGCCTATGGTAGAAGTCCGTAGCTGAGTGCGAAGACCCTTGTAGCTGTGTGTGCAGGGGGGATAGAGTCTGTAATCATCTGAAGATATCAATAAAGAGAAGCCTTCTACAAATTTTGTGTCTTTGTTTCCTATTAATGTATCTTGTCATATTGTGTTTGAATTTCATTTATAATGCTTATGTGATGCGCGAATGTATGTAATTATGTTAGTTAATTGAACACAAGTAAGAAAATTTGTTTACACAGTGCTAGCTGTGATTGTTTAATAAGACAAGTAAGACACTTAAGCTAGTTTTGGAATCTACACGATACGTTGCCCTAGCAGCGCGAAAGTACCTTAACTGTAGGTTAGGGATGTGTGAAGGTCAATCATACCCCTTCATGGAGGTACTGAAAGGTGAAGTAAAGATCTAGATAGATAGAGTCTTAGAACTTAATGACCTGCATTAAAGCAGGAACAGAATGAATAAACCGACATCACAACCATCTTAGCGTGCGGAAACTTGGTTCCAGCATCCCCGCATACTGCTCCGGGTGAGACTTCGATCCGCGCTCCATGGGCCAATGCCGAAAAGGCCAGTAGTGTAGGGATTTTTTTGGCTAACTAACACTAAACCTGGGTCAGGCCCCACACAGCCAACAAATGGTTCTGTTACCGGGACCAGAATCTGCATAAGAGATGTGTGATGTCGTATTACTAGAATCCAACTAAGAAAGAGATCGGGGACTGGTTGGATAGGAAGATCCATGAATTCGTGGTGTAGGAGAACAAAAATATGAAACTGACAAAGGAACAGTGGCTGGATAGGTACCTATATATAGAAATCCATGAGATATTTTTATGTTCCTTTCCGGTTGAGCTATACAAGTGGATCGCAAATCTAGCAGATAGCCAAGGAAGGTGGAGACTTGAAAGTCCTATTGTTTGGACAGCGGAGTTAGTTTAGAGACTGGAATCCTATGAGGATAAGATCACTCACACTATCGATCATTGGCTCGATCACATCATAGGAGGATTTGTGACTGAATTCGTGGTTGATACCTTAGTTAGCTACAGCGAGGCAGAGCGGCGCTTTTTCAAAGGACTGTGAGGTAAGTACTTGAAGTCTTTGAATACTTGGATTAAGATGTTATTGTGCAAAAAATGGGTTATGCAGCTACCTTAATGTTCGAAGCTATGCGATGTGGGAAAACTTATAGGAACGAAAGGAAAAAGGGTCCCGAATATAGTCCATTGATTTCACCTCCTTAGGGTGACGAAGAGGGAGTAATGCAGAGTTCTCAGCGAAGTGTTATTCAGTTAATAAGACAAGGATTCCTACGACTACCACCTCCACCCACACCACCTCCAACTTCACCACCATCGCCTGTGACTTCACCCATACCACCACCACCTCCACCGCAGTTCAGCATGGAAAATTCAGTGAAGCTACCTTTGTTCAAAGGCTTGGGAAATGAGGACCCATACCAGTTCTGATTCATCATGAAAGCTGTATGGGAAGCCCAGGTCTTCATGGATGATTACATGAAGAAGGCAACATTGGTTAGTTCTCTATAGGATCACGTGCTAACCTAGAACATTAAATACTCTAATGATAACCCAAACGTTGGAGTGGCAGACATCCAGACTGCACTAAATAAAGAATTCAGTAGGCCTAAATCTAAGGCACAGTCGATTGTGGGGTTCAAGGAAATCGCAATGAAACTAGGCGAGACACCTTGGGAATTAGATCAGAGATTGAAGTGTAGAATTCTCGAAGCTAATATGAACTTAACAAATGGACAACACCGCAAACGGTTTGTGGCTTCACTCCTTCCACACCTAAGGGTTGCACTGTCATAATAGAAGGTAATGACTTAGGAAGAGGCCTTGGAGATCGCAATGAGACTGCATGAAACATCGATGCAGGATCTGAATATGGGGGTTCAACAAATCCATGTGTAGTTGCAAAATCTTTGCCTTGAGATGAAAAGCTTGAAGTAGGACAAAATAGTTTGACCAGAGGTGTGCGAAGAGGTATGGTGCCTGAAATGCAAAGGTTAGGGGCATGACAAAGACCATTGCTCGATCTTTGCGAACTACATTACTAGAGGGGATCCAATGCCCTTGAGGCCAAAAGCTCAAGTAGGACCAGGTACGAGGCCTGTGTTGTGGTGCGCTATATGTCAGGTAGTTGGAAAACATACGACGGATAACTGTCACTTACTGCATAAGTTTGTACAAACACCACAGCAACTGTTTTGCAACTTCTGTAGGTCGGTAAGGCATGATGAGTGCAAGTGTAGGAGCTATGAATTGATGATGGATAGAACACCCGCCTATAGGGTTCATGCAAAAACAAAACCCCTTGACCAGAATGCGGGGATGGCAAAAATAGGCTTTCAAGGGTGTGGACGAGGTTGAGGCGGAGGAAGACCTGGCAGAGGCTGGGGATAGCTAATCTGCTACAATTGCAGAGGACCAGGACACTATGCCTACGATTTCACTAACCCAAAGTGTCCATCGTGCAAGTATTACACTCTGTTTGATCATGAGATAGAAGACTGTCCTACACTGATAGCAAGGATATGTGACAAAGGGGCACTACCACCTCAGCCAACTCAGAACCTGTAGATGATGAGGTTTGAGCCTCGCGAAGAGGATCTGAATGTGAATATAGTGCTCCAAGGTGGAATTGCAACAAGAGATGATAAGGGGAACCAGCCCAAAGACAGTGCATGGGTTCGTAAAGCTCCGACGAAGGAGGCTGAATTTGATTTGGAGCACGCACATGAAATGTTCATGGACGCAAAGAAGAGCTTCGTTGAGGCCTCCACCTCAGGGAGCAAGGATAAGCCAGATAAGGAGATGGACCCTTTTAAGCTTACAACCTTTCTAGAGACCTGCATGAAGTTTCTACGCGATAGCAAGGCTGTGAATGGATTACAGGAGCTTGTAAATAGATGTGCCGGAAACACTCCGGGTGAACCACGCGTGGTACGAAAGATTGGTAAGCATAAAACAAGGATAGGACGAGAGATGAGACTAACCACGCAGATAGGAGAGTATGAAATGGATCAGGTTATTTTGGACCTGGGGTCAGACGCGAACGTCCTACTGAACCAGACTTGGGAACGGATGGGAAGATCTATGCTACAGTGGTCTCCAATTCAGTTAAGGATGGAAAATCAGCAGAAGATCATCCCCATGGGGCGGATGCAAGGGGTGACTATAGATATTGAAGGCGCAAGCATGTTAGCTGACTTTCAAGTAATAGAAATTGTAGGTGACAGCAACCCCTACCCTATGCTCCTTGGAATTGATTGGGCTATTGATATGAATGGGGTAATCAACCTAAAGAAGAAAAAGATGATATTTGAGAAGAAATCGCTCTGCGTAATAGTACCCCTAGATCCTGCTGAAGGATTGCACTATACTGAACTAGTTTACGATTATGAGAGCGTTGATGATCTGGAGTGTATCTATAAGATAACAGCGCAAGACCAAGATTGGGTGAATCCAATAGCGGATGGATGAATTACATGGGATCGCGAGAGTTCCTACACCTCAGAATCTAATGAAGAATTAGGGTGCTGGTAGAATTGGTTACATGAAGTAACCACACTGAGCTATAACATGATGACCCAGTCGCTATGTTGTGTGTCATCAGAGGTAATAAATATGCCCACTTATGATGGCTTGAATGATGTAGATATCTTTTTGGATGCATCTGAGAGAGAGGTACCAGAAAAGTAGCGCTTCTAGGCTTTGGACTGGGCACTACGCACTACGCCTGCAAGGTGGTGCGGTATGCACAAGGGCAGCTTTGATGATTGGTGTGAATGTAGGAGGATGATGAGAACATGCTTTGGGAAGCCAAAGGTATGAATGACAGACAAGTATGATGGGCAGGATGATCCGCATGTGCACTTGGCCAAATGGGCTCAGGCTTATGGAGAGAAGCCCCAACCTGAATGGGTGCATTTGTTCTGTCACACCCTGGATGTCATCCTGATGAACTGGTATTTAGAAACAGAGCTCTGCCATGGTACTATTGAATGGGATATTCTGCATGAGGGATTCATATTGAAATTCAGCTTTGAAGACGGGTTTGACTGTATTGATGAGGCACTACAAGAAGTGATAGCAGCAATCTTTAGGATACCGCAGGATCCTTTGGACCTGGTTCAACCCGATTGGACCACTCAACTGAGTCACATGGTGGAATGCTATAACGTGACCGCTGAAGAAGAATATGAGGATCCACGAAAGATTAACATCCCTGAAATAGAAGGTCACCGCGAGGTTGAAGGACCGTTGTTGGCTTGTGGGGCCTGAACCAAGTTCAGGGTTAGTTAGCCAAACAAATCCCTACACTACTAGCCCTTTTGGCATTAGCTCGCGGAGCATGGACTAAAGTCTCACCCGAAGCAATATGGGGAGATGTTGGAACCAAGTTTTCGCACCCTTGAGATGGATGTGATGTCAGTTTATTCCAACTATACCCACCTTTGTGCAAGTTGCTTTATCTCTCTATTCTATCCTTCAGTACCTTCGTGAAATGTTACAAGCGGCTTCTATACAGGCCTAACAAGGGGCTAATATGCTTTCATGCTGCTAGGGCAACGAACTGTGATATTTCCCAAACTATGCTAAGTATCTTACTTATCTTATTAATAGATCTTAGTTAGCTTCGCGTAAACAAATGTTCTTACTTTCATTCACTTAACCAATACAGTTATACACATTTGCGCATCATATAAGTATTTATAAGTGAAATTCATACCCAATATAATAGATGCATAAATAGGAAATAAAGACGCAGAAATTATAGAATAATTCTCTTTATTAATAATCTCAAATGATTACAGACTTGACTTTCCCTGCACACTCAGCTATAGGGGTTCGCGCACTCAGCAGTGGACTACTAGGCCTCTGTGCACTCAGCTACAGAGCCTCTACCTATGCTATGACCCAAACTTAGACTCCTACTCCAAAGATATGACTCAATTCTTCGTCCTTCATTAGGTTTTTCTACTTCTTAGAGCTTAGCTCTATTTATACAATCCCATGGTCCGCGGACCATGGGTAGATCTTTTAAAACTGACATTACATTATGAAATTAAGGGCGGACAACCCTATGACTCTTTAACAACTACGTGCTCCGCAACCAGAAAATATGGAGTCTTTACATTAGGATTACAAAATTGGACCAAAATATGGGCTTTAAGCCCCAAAACTACCCTTGGGGGATCCCACGCCCAATAGGACCCCAACACAAACATTGTGACTTGCCCTCGTGTCACTCTGCAAGTGTGGAGATCTTAGCACAAAGACCTCCTAGCTCTATTTAGGTCACTACAACTTTGGCAGCACACTAAGAGGTTGCCTACTGAACTTCCTCCACACGTTGTTCGATGATCGCTACTAAACTGCTGCTCTAAATATTCTGCTGAGCTGCTTGCAGTTTCGCAAGCTTCCCTTCAATGGAAGTTGTGATCGCGTAAACCTCACTAATCCATGGTTGTAGGCACGCTTGTAATACCGCTTATTTGTGTCAAGTGGCATCCACCTGTTCCTTGAGAACCTTCACCTCCTGCATCCGTGCAAGGCTCTGTGTAAGGGAAACCATCTGCGCCGTCCCTTTTGTCTCCTCATACCTCTGCTGCAGCTTGTGCACCTCTGTCTCTAGGCGCACTACATTTGGGTCCTTCTGCAGGGTGTTTAGGACCTCGAATGACTACTCGAACAGCTGCATGCAGTCTACCACTGCACTGTCAACCACCGTTTTGGTTGTTCTAACAACGATGGATTGTTGTTCCCTGACTTTCGACAGAGTTGAAGGCTGGGCCATCAACTGTAGTTCTGCAATCTGGAGGTTCAGCTCCAACTGAACCTTGGCCATCTCTACTCAAGCATCACATACCCCTGTGGCCAATTTGTAGATGCACACCTCCACCAATTCTTCTACCTGGATGTCCAACTCTGAGACCATCTGGCAGGCTTCCTCCACAACCTACATTACCAGCCTGTTCTGCTCCACTGCCTCATTGTGCTACAGGCCCAACTATTCAATGTTGATGCGCTACTCTCTCATCACCTACAGAGTGCGACTCTCCCTGGCTTGAAGTTCCATGGTGACTCCATGCTGCAAGAGATAGATCGTCTCCTAAGAGAGAGCAGCCATATTTAATCCTACCCCTTTCAAACTACTGACCGTGGCCCTGTCGGCCTCCTTCTATGTAGTATTTTCCCCATCTGATAGCACTATTGTGTTGGTCACCCTTGTGTGCAACATCTCCTCACCATCTGAAGTTCCGATCACGAGGTTGGTGGACACTGTGCCAACCTGTGGAGTGCGAACCTGCAACTCCTCCTACTCTTTCCTGAGAGTCCCCAATACTAGCTGTTGTTATTCTTCAAATTGTTAGATGGCCTTCGTGATGACATCCCTCACCATTTCCCTGATGTCATGCAAATCCCCCTTAGTGAGGGTGATTGGTTCGAAGGACGTCTTGGATGCCTTGGTTTTCTTTCACGACACTATTTGCTCTCGCAGTAGCGGATGCTTGAGTTGGGTGGATGTTGTCTTCGGGTTCATGCCACCTTGTTCCGTCTCTGTTTCTGCCTCAATGCCGAGCGAAGGTGACTTCTGTCCTTCGCACTCTTCTTCCCCTGTTTTCTGTTGTTCTGCCACTTTCGTGCCATCACGTGCTACCTAGGCCTTAGCCTCTGCTTCCTCTTTCCTACGCTTCTCTACCAGCTGCACCATCCGAAGCTTTGTCTCTTCCTTCTTACGTTAAACAGTGACTTGTCTGTTTCCACCACAGAGCTAACTGGAGCACGCCACTCCGGCGGCCAAGACTCAAGGACTGCAAATATTACATCATCAGTCACTAGGTATGGTAAATCATGCCAAATCTTCGTAGGGTCCTTCCACGCCCTCATGAAGACATGGTGGAAATTTGCTTTGAACTCTGCAAAGCTCTATAAACTGTTGTATATAGTGGGCGACAACTGCGGCTTGCGATTAATCCCCATCCAGATATATATCTCCATTAATATCCAAAATATCTTGCTCTCCTTTATCCGTTAGGCGTCCCTGGTCGCCCACAGTGAAGCGTACTTCACTGCCCCCAGAAGGTCCTGCGTGATCGAAGGGAACTGGTTGTCTTCAAGCAGCTCCCATGCCACTGGTAATATTGACAACAAGAGCCACACATAGTGAAATGTTTTTCCCTGCTCCTGTGCCTCGCGACAGTTCGCAAGGAACTCGCCACATAGATAGTTCACCCAGTTGAACTGGACTCCTTCCACACAGTGTGCCACTAGTGCAACCATGGGTGCAGGCACCTCATCCGCACAGCTCTTTCGCATCACTTTCCCTACCAAGATTTGTGTCATGAACTTGATGGTGGGGTTGTTAATGCTGGAGATGGTGTACCCTCGCTTCTTCTTCTCCAACTTGAACCTCTTCTTCATTTCTTCTATGAGGGCCAACTCGCCACCTTTTCCTTCTGAAATATTGGTTGGATCCTCCCCGGAGTAAGGCAGTCGTGTAATTCAGGGAATTAGATGGTATGTGATGGGAATGGGCTCCTCCAACCACAAGAACCCATCATGCACCAGGAAAAGCAGCTACCTGATGACAAAGACAGTTACTAGGGCGCGGTGGTAATGCGGCACCCAGAGCAGGTTTAGCAACCCGACTTTCTATACACCTCTAAGCCATGTGCGTAGATCCAATTGGATTGTTCCAGTAGTCTCATCAATCCTATCGCGCATTAGCTTCGCAGTTGCTAAATGCAGGAATTTCTCGTGGTATGTGAGGTCCCAATCTTCAAACTTCAACACAGGAACCTACCCAAAGAGCGGTCCCTCAAAAATAATATCGTTTGGGAGCAACAGATCTTTCAGAGAGCTCTTGCTCTCATCTATATCCTTCGACACCTTGGCTTTACCCTTGCGCGGAGAAACATATTCCGGAAACCTGGTAATAGGGTCTGCACCCTAGGTTTCAACTTCCAACTCTACATCCTCCTCCTCCACTATGATTTCTTCCGACTCCTCCTCATCAGCCTCCAGATTAATGACCTTTCCCTTTTCCTACGATGTGAGCTTGGTCCTTAGTGGATTTCTGGGTGAGACGTGCACCAGGATCATGGCCTACTTATCCTTCTTAGGTCACGGTGTTCGAGGTGACTTAGGGACCTCAATGATTATTCTGGTGCTCTCTAGGGCTTCCACTTCCGCAATTTCCTATGCAGCTTCTTCGGGTGTCGACATCATTCTAGTCAGGAGGTCCTGCTTCTCCTTCGGCAATTCTTCAAACACTGAACTTTCCCTCAAAGCCTCAAAGTTCGAAAGGTCCATACACACTTGATAGCGCAACAAATCAGTTCTCAAAATTCCAAGTGTTTTTCATTGGACAACTACTTGTAATTTATAGGGCCTTTTGAATTTGAATTCGACCGTTCCCCCCACATTTGGTCCATTAATGCTAGATTAGCGGCAGATTTTCAAGAATCTATCCCATAAAGTTTGCCTTAGATGCCTGGAACTTGATCCATTCGGCCTCAAACCAACAATCAAATCATGAATAGTGACTTTAACGGTCACTTTCTGGCAGACCTGTGCGCGAGCGCAGCTGTCTTCATGTTGTCGCGGACCCTATGACACTTCGATGCTTCACGCAGTCCTGACATCACACAGCTCCTGAGTAGTGTAGTTTATAGTCCTGCACCTCCTTTCATCTACCTGGAGCGCTAAGACTATGCTTCAGTCGGCTAGTTAGATGGTCGGGCCACTTGTGTATGGCTTCAAATGACTGCCATTCACTTTTCCTGGGAAGGGATCTCCATTTAACTTAACGAGCTGGACTATGCCACTGTCAGTAATCTCCTTAATAACATATGGCCCCAGCCAATGCATTCTGAGTTTCCCTGGAAATTTATCAAACTTACTGTCATATAACAAGACGAAGTCATTCACCTTAAAGGTGTGCAACTTAATATGTCGATCATTCCACACATTTCCATGCTGCTTTTGCACCTGCTAGTGAAATCCAGGAAAAAATCTCTCTTCTTTGAGCTCATCCAATTGCATGAGCCTTTATTCCAAGGCTCCGCGATCCGTCATACCTATGAACACTGCTATGTGCAGACTAGGCATGATGTATTCCATAATCATCACAACTTCAACCCCGTATACCAACCTAAAGGGTGTCTGTCTCGTTAGCTTTTTGCATGTCATCTGATAAGCCCATAATACTACGGGTATGCGCAGGTCCCAATAACTTCACTGATCATTGCATACCTTGGTCAGCGCATTTGCAAGCACTTTGTTGAACGCCTCCACTATCCCGTTAGCCTACGGGTGATAAGGTGTGCTCTTCTGGCGATACACCTAAAATTCCTCCGTTAGTGCGTTGATTGTCTCATTCAGGAAGTGTGTACCTCGATCACTCATCAAAATCTTTGGGCATCCAAATCACATCAATACATGTTCAAATAGAAACTTTGTGGAAGTCATGCCCGTGCATTCCTTCATCGGTTGTGCTACTGCCCAATGAGTCAAATACTCCATCGTAATGATAATGTACCTCATGCCCGTCTTTCCTTGGGGCTGAATAGATCCTACAAAATCTATTGCCCACTTTTCGAAAGGTTGCAACATCATTTGTGAATTCAAAGGCATCTCATCCCTCTGTGATGGCCTACCTATTCTTTGACATACGTCGCACACCTTGCAATATGCTTTGGAATCCTGATGAAGGGTTGGCCACCACAACCCTCCCCGTAGAATCTTCTGCGTTGTTTCTCTCCCTGCATAATGTCCTCTTGCGGTGCCCCATGAGCATCCGCGAGGATGCTGCTTCATTCAAACTCAAGTACATACCTTAACAATATTTCATCATTCCCCATCTTGTATAGATGCCCAACAATAATAGAGAAATATGTCGCACATACCACTAATTCCTTCTTGTGCTGGACAAAGTATCCTTCCAGAACAGTTCCATTTGTTAGGAAGTGTATGATATCCTTGAAATGTCCTTCCGCAACACATATAGCAAAAAGTTGTGCGTCAGGTAATCCTTCCTCCAAATTAGTGGGTTCCTCCCCTGTCTCGATGTGCGACAGGTGGTCTAGTCCTGCGTTCAATCATCCAGGCTTCACAACAACTTCAAAATCATATTCTTGGAACAATAAGAGCCATTTGCATATGTTCCCCCCCAACATAGGCTTATTTACCAGGTACTTTAGCGCGGAGTACAGGTGCACCTGCTTAGGTTAGGGCTTTTCTCCATAGGCATGTATCCATGTGTGCAAAACATTCTACCCATAATACTTGTCGATTAGTCACATTTTAGGCTTTCCAAATTGTACTCGCATCATTCTCCTACATTTGTGCCAATCATCAAAACTCCCCTTGTGCGTACCCCACCATCTTGCAGGCATAGCGCACAATACACAATCCAAGGCCTGGAAGTGTTGTTTTTCTAGCACCTCCCTCTCAAATGCATCCAAAAAGGTATCTACCTCATTCAGGCCATCATAAATAAGCAGATTTATTACCTCTGACAATATGGAGTGCAGCGACCTATTCATCATATTGCAATTCATCGTAGTTACTTCATGTAATCGATTCTACCAGCGTTCTATTTCTTCTTCAGATTCCGAAGTACAGGAACTCTCACGCTCCCCTGTAATCCACCCATCTTCGATGGGATTTACCTAGTATTTGTCTTGCGCTGTTATCTTATAGATGCAGTCCAAGTCATCATCACTCTCATAGTCGCGAACCAGATCCATATAGCGCAATCCTTCAGCAGGATCTAAGGGTATTATTATGCGTAGTGACTTATTCTCAAATATCATCTTTTGCTTCTTCAGGTTGATTACCTCATTCATATCAGAGCCTAGTCAATTCCCAAGAGTGTGGGGTAAGGATTGTTATCATCAACAATCCCTATTACTTCAAAATCTACCAGCGCGCTCGCTCCGTCAATATCCACGGTTATTCCCTGCAACCACCCCATGGGTATGATTTTCTGTTGGTTCGCCATCCTCAACTGAATCGGAGACCATTGCAGCATAGATCTCCCCATTCACTCCCATGTTTGTTTTGGTAAAACATTCACATTTGATCCCAAATCCAGAATGACTTGATCCATTTTGTATTCTCTGATCTGCGCAGTGAGTCTCATTTCATGCCCCGTCCTTGTCTTATGCTTTCCTATCTTGCAGAATACGTGTGGTTCACCTATTGCAATCCCATCACATCTATTGATAAGTTCTTGTAACCCATTCACAGCCTTACTGTCGCACAATAACTTCATACAGGTTTCCAGGAAAGTTGTGAGCATGGATGGGTCCATCTTCAGCTCAGTTTATCTTTGCTTCCTAAAGTGGAGGCCTCAGCAGAGCTCTTCTTAGCTTCCATGAAATTTCCTGAGCGTGCTCCAAATCTAACTCGGCCTCTTTCACTGGGACTTTGCGAACCCGTCTTCTGGTTTTTATCCTTTGTCATCTCCCGTCGCGATTCCACTTCAGAGCACTATATTTACGTTCGGATCTTCCTCGCACGGCTCAGACCTCATCATCTACAAGTTCTGAGTCGGGGGAGGCAGTAGCGCTCCTTTGTCACATATCCTGGCTATTAGCATAGGACAATATTCTATCTCATGATAAAAAAACGTGCAATACTTGCATGACAGGCACGTTGGATTAGTGCAATCACAGCATAGTGTCTTGGCCCTCCACAATTGTAGCAAATCAACTGTCTGCGACCTCTACTAGGTTCTCCTCTGCCTCAGCCTCATCCGCACCCCTAAAATCCTATCTGCACCATCCTTGCATTTTGGTCAAGGGGCCACGTTTTGGCCTACACCCTGTAGGCAGGAGTTCTATCCATCATCAATTCATAGCTCCTGCAAGTACGCTCATCATGTCCCACTGACCTACAAAAGTTTCAAAACAACTGTTGTGGAGTTTGCATATGCTTCTGTAACAAGTGGCAGTTATGTGTGGCATTTTTCCGACTATTTGACAGATAGTGCACCACAAAGAAGGTGTCGTGCTAGGTCCTTCTTGAGCTTCCACCCTTAAAGGCATCAGTCCTCCTCTTGCAAGGTAATTTGTAAAGACCAGGCAGTGGCCTTTTTCATGACTCTGACTCTTGCATTTCACGCACCATACCTCTTCGCGTACCTCTGGTCAAACCGTCCTATCCTGCTTCAAGCTTTGCATCTCAAGGCACAGATTCTTCAGCTGCATGTGGATCTGTTGAACTCCTATATTAGGATCTTGCATCGAGGTCTCATGTAGTCTCATGGAAATATCCAAGGCCTCTACCTGAGTTGTTATCTTCTATTGCGACAGCACACTCTTTAAGTGTGGTAGTAGCGAAGCCACAAACCACTCGTGATTTTGTCCATCTATCAAATTCATGTTGGCTTCACGAATCGTACATTTCAGCCTCTGATCTAGTTCCCAAGGTGTCTCGTCTGATAGCATCATGATCTCTTTGAATCCCACAATCGACTGCAATTCAAATTTAGGCCTCCTAAATTCCCTATTCATTGCTGCTTGGATGTCTGCTACTCTAGCATTCAAGTTATCGCTGGAGTACTTAATATACTAGGTTAGCGTGCGATCTTGTAAAGCACTAACCAGTGTTTCCTTCTTTATGTGATCATCTGTAACACCTTGAGCTTCCCATACAGCCCTCACAACAAACCAGAATTGGTCTGGGTCCTCATTTCCCAAGCCTTTGAACAAAGATAACTTCACTGTGTTTTCCATACCGAATTGCGGTGGTGGTGGAGGTGGTACTGGTGAAGTTGGAGGTGATGGTAGTGAAGACGAAGGTGGTGTGGGTGGAGGTGGTATTTACGGATATCCCTGTCTTATCAACTGAATAGCACTTCGGGAAGAGACCTTCGTTATCCCTTCTTCATCCCCTCGTGGAGGTGAAATCAAGGGGCTATACTTCGGACCCTTATTTCCTTCATTTCTGGAACTTTTTCTGCTTCTCATAGTCCCAAACATCAAGGTAGCTACATAACCCATTTTTTGCACAACAACATGTTAATCCAAGTATTCAAAGATTTTACGTACTTACCTCGCAGTCCTTTGAAAAAGTGTCGCTCTGCCTCGCTATAGCTGATTGAGGTGTCAACCATGAACTCAGTAAAAAAACCTCCTATAATGCTATCGAGCCAATGATCGATGGCGCGCATGATTTTATCCTCCAATGCTTCCAACCGTCGCACTAGCTCTAGGTCCAAACAATAGGACCGTCAAGTTTCCACCTTCCTTGGCTCTCTTCTAGCTTCGTGATCCACTTGTATACCTCAGTAGGGAAATAGGTGAAAAATATTTCGTGGATCTTCGTATACAGGTACCTTTCTAGCCACTGTTCTTTTGACAATCACAGATTTTTGTTCTCCTATGCCGTGAACTCGTGAATTCTTCTATCCAACCAGCCTTCGATTTCTTTCTTAGTTGGATTCCAGTGATACAGCCACGCATCTCTTCTGCAGATTTCGGTCCCGGCAACGGAACCATTTGTTGGCATGTGGGGGCCTGATCTAGGTTCAACATTAGTTAGCCAAACAAATCCCTACACTACTGGCCCTTTCGGCATCAGCCTGCAGAGCGTGGACTGATGTCTCACCCGAAGCAGTATGGGGGGATGCTGGAACCAAGTTTCCGCACCCTTGAGATAGATGTGATGTCGGTTTATTCCAACTATATCTAACTTTGCAAAATGTTACAATCGGCTTTCGTGCAACCCTAACTAGGGGTTGATATGCTTTCGCGCTGCTAGGGTAGCGAAATATGATATTTACCAAACAGTGCTAAGTATCTTACTTATCTTGTTAACAAATCTTAGTTAGCTTCGCGTAAACAGATGTTCTTACTTGCGTTCACTTAACCAATACAGTTATACACATTCGCGCATCATATAAGTATTTAGAAGTGAAATTCATACCCAATATAACAGATGCATAAACAGGAAATAAAGACGCATAAATTATAGAATACTTCTCTTTATTAATAATCTCATATGATTATAGACTTGACTTGCCCTGCACACTCAGCTGCAGGGGTCCGCGCACTCAACTGCGAACTACTAGGCCTCTGCACACTTAGTTGTAGAACCTCTACCTATGCTACGACCCAAACTTAGACTCCTACTCCAAATATATGACTCAATTCTTCGTCCTTCATTAGTTCTTTCTACTTCTTAGAGCTTCTCTCTATTTATACAATCCCATGGTCTGTGGACCATGGGTAGATCTTTTACAACCGACATAAAATTATCAAAATAAGGACAAACAACCCTATGACTCTTTAACAACTACATGCTCTACGACCACAAAATGCGGAGTCTTTACATTAGGATTACAAAATTGGACCAAAATATGGGCTTTATGCCCCAAAACTGCCCTTGGGGGACCCTACGCCCAACAACCGCAGATTGAGAATCCTGATATAACTGCGCCACTAAAAACGAAACAGGTAAACAATGGTATGGAGGCAAAACCCAAATTCGTGAAGATTGGAGATTACTGGGATGACGCGATGGTGGATAAGGTCGCTAAATTGTTCCGCGAATACCAGAATTTATTCCCTACCAAGTTTACGGATCTAAAATGGATAATCGGGGACCTAGGTGTTATGAAGATCATGTTGAAGCCTGACGCGAAGCTAGTTAAGCAAAGACCTTACCATCTCAATCCGAAGTAGAAGGAGAAGGTCCGCTTAGAGCTAGACAAGATTCTCACGAAAGGCATCATTGAGCCCGTGGAAGAATATGATTGGATAAGCCCAATGGTGGTACAGGAAAAGAAGGAGAAGGATGAAATAAGGATATGTGTAGATCTCAAGAAGTTGAATGACACTTGTGTACATTATCCTTTCCCGACTCCATTCACTGATGAAGTGTTGGACAATGTAGGTGGCCAGGAAGCATATTCCTTCACTGATGGGTTCTCTGGGTACCACCAGTTCCTCTTTGAGTATGTACTAACACGATTTGGGTGTCCAAATATTTTGATGAGTGATCACAGTATTCACTTTAAGAATGAGACTATCAGCACGTTGATGGAGAAATTTTAGGTCTATCACCAGAAGAGCACACCTTATCACTCGTAGGCTAATGGGAAGATGGAAGCATTCAATAAAGTGGAGAACATGGTGACCAAGGTTTTCAATGCTCAACGAAGTGATTGAGACCTACACATACCCGTAGTACTATGGGTCTATCAAATGACATGCAATAAGTTGACTGGACAAACACCCTTTAGGCTTGTCTATGGTGTTGAAGTAGTGATGCCCATGGAATACATTGTGCCTAGTTTGTGCATAGCAGCACTTACAAGTATGAAAGATCGTGGAGCCCTAGAAGAGAGGCTCGTGTAGCTAGTTGAGCTTGAGGAAGAGATATTTCTAGCTAGATTTCACCAACATTTCCAAAAGCAGTGCAAAAAAGCATGGCATGATCGACAAATTAAGCTGCGCACTTTTAAGGTAAATGACATGGTTTTGTTATATGACAACAATTTTGATAAATTTCCAGGGAAATTCAGAATGCATTGGTTAGGGCCCTATGTCATTAAGGAGATTACTGACGGAGGAGCAGTTCAGTTGGTAAAATTGGATGAGGATCCCTTCCCAGGAAAGGTGAATGGCAGTCGCTTGAAGACATACACCGGTGGTCTGGCCATGTGACTATATGAAGGTAGCACAATCTTAGCTCTCTAGGCAGCTGAAAGGAGGCACAAGAGCTTGAAGAAATACACCGGTGGTCTGGCCATGTGACTATATGAAGGTAGCACAATCTTAGCTCTCTAGGCAGCTGAAAGTGGGCACGAGACTATAAACTACAATGCGCGGGTTGGGGAGTTGCGTGATTGGAGGATTGCGTGAAGTAGGAAAGTGTCACAGGGTTCGTGGCAGCACAAAGGGAGTTGCGCTACCCAGGGCGAAATCATGCAGGTCAGCCAGAAAGTGACCGTTAAAGTCACTATTCATGATTTGACAGTAGAAATGTGGCCAAATGGAGTGGGTGGCCAGCATGTAAGACATAATTTATGGGTCAGATCCTTGAAAATCTGTTGCCAATCCAGCATTCATGAACTGAATTTGGGGGGAACGATTGGATTTGAATTCAAAATGCCCTATAAATTACAAGCGGCTGCCCAGCGAAAAACACTTGGCATTTTGAGAATTGAGTTGTTGAGCTCTCAAGCGCACATGAACTGAGAATTATTTGAGGCTCTAATAGTGAGTTCAGTGTTTGAGAACTTACCGGAGGCATCATGAGCACTATTGTAAAGTGCTATGTCGATACCCACAAAAGCTATAGATATCGAAGTAGAGGATTTGGTGTCGGAAATTGTTATGGAGGCTGACGAAGCTGCTCTAAAGGTTATCAAAGTATTAGTGGAAGTCCCTAAATCCCCAAGGGCACCAAGACCAAAGTCGATCCCAACCAAGGAGAGTGTGGAGGATAAGAAGGGAAAGCATCCTGTGATACCAGTCCATGCATCTTTGAGAAGAAACCCACCGAAGACCACTGCACAGGAAAAGGGAAAAGCCGTCAATCTGGAGCCAGAGGAGGAATAAATCGAAGATATCACAATGGATGATGAGGATGTGGGGATATACATGGAGGAAGTTGAAGCCTAGGGTACTGACCCTATCACTTGGTTGCTTGAGTACGTCCCTCCATGCAAGGGCAAGACCAAGGTGCTGAAATATATTGATGATAGCAAGGTCCCCTTACAAACCCCTCTGTTGTCGGAGGAAAATTTTTCTGAAGGACCGCACTTGGGGCGGGTTCCTCTGTTAAAACTTGAAGACTAGGACTTGCCTAACCATGAGAAGTTCCCACACTTGGTGACCGAGCAGTTGATGTGTTGCATTATCAATACAAACACCAGAATGATCGCATTGTAGCCGTGGAGGTGGCTCAGAGGAGTAGACAAGGCAGGTTTTCTCAACCTACTATGGGTGCCACACTACAACCGTACCCCGATTACAGCCTTGGTCATCAAGCAACTGCTGTGCTTGGTGCATGACAGGTGTTTGTGGCTGGAGGAGCCAATACCCATCACTGACAGGTTGATCCATAGGGTCACGCAGTTTCCTTACATGGGAGAAAATACAGCCATGATATTTGGTGGAAAATGTTGTGAGCAGGCCCTCGTGGAGGCCATGAAAGAGAAGTTTAAGTCGGTAAAGAAGCCACATGGATATTCCATATCCAGCATCCATGACGTTGTTGTAAAGGTAGCTACGCAGATTTTAGTAGGGAAGGTGATGAGGAACTGTCACGTCGATGAGGTGTTGGCACCTGTCGTTGCGCTAGAAGCCCAGTGCACTGAAGGAGTTCAGTTCAATTGGGTAGACTATCTCTGTGGTGAGGTCCTTGTGAACTGTCGTGAAGCACAGGAGCTAAGCAAGACGTTCCATTATGTGCAGCTCTTTCTGTCGGTTATGCTAGTGGCATGGGAACTGCAAGAGGACAATCAATTCCCTTCGGTTGCGCCAGACCTACCAGAAGCAGCGAAGTACGCTTTGTTGTGGGTGACCAAGGATGCATAACGCATCAAGGACAGTAAGATATTCTGGATCTTGATGGAGATGAACATCAAGGATAATTTTAGGGGCGAATGTTCGCCCTTTGGCGAAATTAAGGGGTTTTAAATTTTTAGTGGGCGAATATTTTGTATCATAGTACATTTTTACAAATCACCTCAAATAGCCCACCTTATTTTAAGGGAGAGGGTAAAAAAGGTAAATTTAGCCCTTGAAATTAGGACTTACAACCTTCCATTCGCCCATTTTCAAGAATAGGTTTTATTTAAGTGAATCCTATGGGCCAAATACCATATTTATAAAAGAAGTATGGTAAATTAATAAAAATATAAATAAATGAGAGGTATGGTAAATAAATAAAACATTTTTTATATTTACTCCATAAGTCACCTTATATACATGTAAGGGTGTAAAAAAATAAAAATATAAGTAAAGTGGAGGTATGGTAAATAAATAAAACGTCTTTTTATACTTACTCAAAAGGTATGGTAAATAAACAAAAATATAAATAAACTAGACGTATCGTAAATAAATAAAACCTCTTTTTATATTTAGTCCATAAACCTCGTTCTATTTAGAAGGCTCAAGAAAGAGGTTTTATTTAATTAAATCCTATGGGCCAAATACCATATTTGTAAAAGAGGTATGGTAAATTAATATAAATAAATAAGAACACTAAAAAAATGGGTTATATTTAGGTGAAACCTATGGCCAAAATACTATGGGACAAATACCATGGACTAGATTGTTATTAATACCATGCAAAAAACCATTATTAACCCTAATATTAGAATTAATAAAAATAAAAATGGCACATGGTATTGACCCATGGTATTCACCAAAATGGCACATGGTATTGACCCATGGTATTCACCAAAATGGCACATGGTATTAACCCATGGTATTCACCTGGAATGTAGCCTATTTAAATGGGGGTATTAAACCAGCATGTAGCCTATGCTAAGATTCATTAGGACTTTACAAAGTTTTATTATTTAGTGAAAGACTCACCAAGATCTTACAAGATTTTATAATTGAGTAAAATATTCGCCATGCCTGGTGAGAGATTCGCCAAAAAATTATATATACATATTATATTATTGATAAAATCGCCTTCCATTTTTCCTATATACCATGGATATTCGCCCATTTATTATATTTATAAATTTAGGGGGGGTTCTTAAAATTTTCCCTAATGAACATCCTCATGGCCATTAATTGCAAATTGTGGTTGTCTCCTACGATGTTGTCACACGGAATGAGTCGTTAGTGCGGACACAACCGACCTCCCTAGAAGCCTAAGACTTTCTAGTGACAAACAAGACAAATAAGAGCAATCCTTCACTAAATATGCCTTTACAATATAAGAAATCAAGTGTTTAGATCCTACCTGTAACCCAACGCTGTTGTAGTAGTCCAGCTTCGTTGATCCGGATGAGCTCCTCCTTCCCTTCGAAACCTGCATTCACTAACAATCAAACTATTAAATAGCACCTGAATATCACATAAAATAAAACATATTTAACATATAGACCAAGGAGTATATGAAACAACTCATAAATAATAAATTTTTGAGAAGAATGGACTAATTTGTATTAAAAGGTAACAAAAGGAACCATTACAAACTGAGCCTTGGTGTTGTGCAAGTCCCTCCCAGGGTCCACAAGAGTTCTCCTTTACTCTGATCAGCTCACCCACTTCCAAATAGAACAAGCAAAGATGGTAATCTCTCCTCACAAGCTCTTACAAGGAAGTCCTAATTCCAGCAGCATCTACCCTTAGGAATGTTCAGCTTTCAACCTCCCCTCCCTTTGGCCCAATGCCTGTATTTATAGTGCTCTAGAGGAAGTTATTCAGGTCCACCATCAATGGGATAAGCCCCTCTTTGGATGGGATAGCTCCCCTCTTGATGGGATAAGTTCCTCTTTCATAGGGATACATGAACCATCTGGAGGCGCTCCATACACGTCAAACAAGCTTCTAGAATGCTCTAGAAATGACTACAAGTAACTTTTTTAGAGTGAAACTTGCGCCTTTTGACCTTTACAGGAGTACGCACCCTCCCCTTTACAGACAGAGCGTACAAGTACGCAGGAATTGTGAACTTGGGGTGCGTACACACAGGTAAGGCTAAGAGAAACTGCGTACCCAGAGATATATAGATTTTCAAAGACTTTCTCTCTTTCTTGGAGTTTGACATGGAGAGCAGAGGTATAAGACTTGCCAAGGAGGATAGTATGACAGTTGATGAAGCCATACTAACTGCAAATAGTCATGGTGACAAATTTTAGTGTAACAGATTGCCCCCTAAAGTGCGAAGCCTGTAGTAGATTAGGGTTTCATATCATCTAGGAAGGGTGAAGTACTTTATCATTTCAAGGATTATCTTGTGGAGAGCCCAGTCGGAACCTGCAAGTATTCAACACAAAATACATATATAAGATCATATCATCGCTGAGGTAGGCATTCCCATACTCAGATTGAAAACTTTAACTAACAAACTATCTACTGCTCTGATACAGGAATGATTCTGCAGTACATCATAATCATCGACTTTTGTAGACACAGTATGGACGCAGCCATCTGTTTATAGTTGGTCTACTATATAATGAATACAAAACTCCTCGCAGCCTGGATGGTGGAAACTAGATCCAGGGTCTTGATTTCTACTTCCCGAACAGGTACGATTCTATCCATGCGAATAAATGAGTTGATGTCGAACATGGTAGAAACCACTTGATTACCAGTCAATGATGTAAACTGTTAACAAGCGTGAGAGAGACCACCAGTGATGTCAATGGTTCTCAAAGTACCCAGTACAATCCATGAGATGTGAATGAATGAGTTGATGTCGAACACGTCACGGAATCCTTTGATCGAAAGTCAATGATGTAAATTGTCGTCAAAGGCGAGAAACCTGCCATTGATGCATGCAGACTTCAAGGTACTGACGATTTCTAAGTCATCTTTCTAGATAATGTGCTGATGTTGATAGAAAGCGACCCGTTGCAGGCAAGCCCACAACACGAAATCATTGTTCAAGTTGAAGAAATGTTGCTGTAAGGACTGACTCAGGGATGGTCAAATGGATGACAAGTATTTTGCATATGAATGGTTTATTTGCAGAGACCTCTTGAACACATAACGACACGACAGATGGCTTGGTGACGATTGACCCAAAGTTAATACCCAGAAATGGCTGAAGACTTTCAGAGTGGTTTTATCAGCTTTAAGGCAAAGGATTTCCCAACCCAGGTGAATGAAACGTGTCGTGTTCAAGAGCGGTGATAAGGTTCTTCTAGAACAAAGGATAACAAATAGGTTCATTCTTCTCTCTTTTCCCCCACCATTTCTGGCAAGTACCTCTTTATTTTTTACAAGCTTGAGGAGGATAACATATGCTTGATTATAAGCTCATCCTTCGGAAGAGTCCAACTTAGTTTAGATTCGGACCCTAAGAAGGAGTGGTCCGTTCCTGTTTGTAATCGAACAGGTCCTTTACTGTGAAATTTTAACGAGTCTAGTATAGGAGAAACTCGGTGTTTTTCATGTTTAGAGAGTCTGAAAAAACTTAAGAAGACTCCAGGTTGAACTTTTTCGTAACGTTGTGTCTCCCAAGCCCGAAAAAGTATAAAATAATACTTGAGAGAACCGCTTAGTCTTGCGACCAAGGAGTACTTTCATGATTAGTGCCTTTGACCTGAAAAGTAAAAAGCGATCAAGGACACATCGTTTTATTTCCAGTATCGAGTTTGAAACGACAAAAACCCGGCAATCTTTTCCTGTTTTTACGGTCAGAAAAGAGCTATAAGGGGACCGTCTTTTAATTCTGTTTTAACGAGTGTAAAAGAAACGCTCGGCGATCTTTTCATGTTTTAGGAGTCAGAAAAGGGCTTAAAGGTGACTCTGATGTTTCACTTTTTCGTAAGTTTTAACGAGTTCGAAAAAATGATAAAAATGTACTCATGGTTTTCTCTTTTTCATAAGTTTTAATGAGTTCGAAAAAATGATAAAAATGTACTCATATGGCCGACTTTCAATTTAATTTACGAGCAGGAAATGACAGAAAGAACTCGGCATTTTCATTTGTTTTACGAGAATGAAAGATAGCAAAATAATCTCGGGATTTTCATGAGTTTAACGAGTCTTGAAAATAACCGAAATTGACTCGAGATAGGTTTCATTTTTACAAAAGCTTGAAACAGAGAAAAACTATGCTTTAAAGTAGTTTCATTTTTTTCACAAGCTTGAAACAGAGAGAAAACTGTGCTTGATGCCCCCTAAGCGTAACTGCTAGAGCGCATGCCCCCCAACTCCATTTCATTCAACTAAGGTAGATTAATCAATAGATGGATGGAATGAAGGTTTAGTTACGAGATCATTTGAAAGACTCGACCTAAAACTGTAAGAAAATTATGCAAAAAACTGAATTAACTAACCTAAATACGTAACATTTATGAGATCTAGTCAAACTCTCGACTCAATTAGAGGAGGATTTGTTTCATTTTTTAACGAGCTTGACACAGGAAAAGAACTATGCTCGGATTTAGTTTCATGTTTACGCAAGCTTGAAACGAAAAACTATGCTTGTTATAAGTTCACATGCCCCCAGCATAATGACGCAAAACGAGGTACATGCCCCCCAAGCTTCATTGCACTCAATGAGGTGGATGGAATGAAGCTTTACTTTCAAGATCTTGGAAAGACTTGTGGGAGTTGTTTCATTTTTTAGTGAGGTTGACACAGGAAAAAGAACTATCCTCAAAACCCTTGTTTCATTTTTTAAAACGAGCTTGACACAAGATAAGGAACTATGCTCGTAACTACTCTCTACAATCTACCTAACAAAAAACTTTACTCTAAAAAACTTGATTCATTTTTTAACGAGCTTGACACAAGACAAGGAACTATGCTCTAAAATCCTTGATTCATTTTTTAATGAGCTTGACACAAGACAAAGAACTATGCTCATGACTACTCTCTACAATCTACCTACTTAACCTACCCTTGTTTCATTTTTTAAAGAGCTTGACACAAGACAAGGAACTATGCTCAAGAGCCCTTGTTTCATTTTTTAACGAGCTTGACACAAGACAAGGAACTATGCTCCAAAAGTTCGCATGCCCCCAGTATAATGATGCAAAGCGAGGTACATGCCCCCCAGGCTTCATTACATTCAACCAGATGGATGGAATGAAGGTGTACTTTCAATATTTAACTTGAAAAGGGAGTTGTTTCATTTTTAAGGAGGTTGACACAAGAAAAGAACTATCCTCATACCTGATTCATTTTTTAACGAGGTTGACTCAGTAACAGGAACTATCCTCATAACCCTACTTTCTACAATCTACCTACATATCCTAAAATCTACCTAATTCATTTTTTAATGAGGTTGACTCAGTAAAAGAACTATCCTCATGCTAGCCTGTTTCATTTTTTAACGAGGTTGATACAGGAAAAAACTATCCTCGTAAATCCTTGATTCATTTTTTAACGAGCTTGACACAAGATAAGGAACTATGCTCTGACCAACTGATTCATTTTTTAACGAGGTTGACACAGGAAAAGAACTATCCTCATAACAACCTATTTCATTTTTTAACGAGGTTGATACAGGAAAAAACTTTCCTCGTACTCCTTGTTTCATTTTTTAACGAGGTTGATACAAGAAACAACTATCCTCGCAAACACTGATTCATTTTTTAACGAGGTTGACACAGTAAAAGGAACTTTCCTCACACTCATTGATTCATTTTTTAACGAGGTTGACACAGTAAAAGGAACTTTCCTCGTGGCAAATGATTCATTTTTTAACGAGGTTGACACAGTAAAAGGAACTTTCCTCAGCACATCCTATTTCATTTTTTAACGAGGTTGATATAGGAAAAACTATCCTCGCACACACTGATTCATTTTTTAACGAGGTTGACACAGTAAAAGGAACTTTCCTCACGAAACCTATTTCATTTTTTAACGAGGTTGATACAGGAAAAAACTATCCTCGCACTCCTTGTTTCATTTTTTAACGAGGTTGATACAAGAAAAAACTATCCTCGTCAGCCTATTTCATTTTTTAACGAGGTTGATACAGGAAAAAACTATCCTCGTACTCACTGATCATGGCTTCCAACTGGAAGAAAGACATGTCAATGGACACACCTTGATCATGGCTTCCAAGAGATCTTCATCAGAAGGAAGAATAGTTCTCTGGAAGGAACACATGTCAAGGGACTCAAAAGGGATAAGAACATCGTGTTCAAGTAATCCCATAGAGTTTTCCATGTCAATTACCGGATCTAAATCAAAGGAAGATGAGCAAACAGTGAGAGACTCACTTACATCGGTAACTAAAAACATGGGACTAGTTGCCACATAATTAACCCGTGGCGGGGTAGATACCACTTTAGAATCAGGAACATTTAGGGGTGTCATATTATTGGTAGTTGAAACAAGACTAGGGAACGAAAGCTGGTCTACAGTCACAATACTTCCATTGTGAGGGAAAGACAACACGCGAAAGAGTGTCGATACGACAGCTTTCATTGCATAAACATAGTCTCGCCCAAGGAGTAAATTGAAATCCAAGGGACCTCGAACTACCATAAGATCAATACAGACAGTTTTACCTTCCATGGTAAGAGAAAACTTAGGAAGGATCCCTAAAGGTTCACTAATGGTTCTGTTAAAAGCTTTCAGATTCTGCGTAATAGGCGCAAGCTGAGGGGAACCCAAAGCTTTCCAAACAGTTGAGGATAAAATACTAACAGAAGCACCTTCATCTACCTGAGTACGATGTATGTCCCTACCACCAGCCTTGACAATGATTTGGAAAGGGGTGGAGGAAGGAAGACGAGGTTCTGTCAGTCTATTCCAATCAAAGGAAAAGACCTCAGTACTTGGAGGGGGTTCTGTAGAAACAGGTGAAATGCCCCCTGGCATAGAAGAATCTGATGTAACAAGAAGAACCTGAGCGGTATGAAGTTCACTCTCTAAAGGGAAAGTGGGATCGACCGAATGTGAAATTGAATCGACCACTTGATCAACTAACGGATCATCAACCTGAGTGACATGAGTTTCACTCTCCAATGGAAGAGTGTGATCGACCGAATGTGAAATTGAATCGACCACTCCGTCAGTTGACGGTAGGTTGGGAGAAAGTTTACGGTAACCAGTTGGAAATTCTTGCTGTGGAACAGTAAGGTTTTCCAACAATGTTGAGGCTTCATCGATGTGAGGGCAAATGTGAGTTTGATGACTCCCTTTGCATAACTTACAAGGAAACCTAACTTTACCCTTTTTCCTAGGAACCTGACTATCACTGGTTGATGGATCAATGGAAAGTTGATGAGATTTTTCTGACCACACTTCCAAGACCTTTGGAATACCAGGACAATTGACAAGGAAGTGGTCACCCTTACAAAGCCTGCAAGGGTATTTGGGTTTACGGTGCATGTCGGAATTTTCCTCAACACAACTAACACTTACAGCCATGGTTGATTGGTTGACTTCTTTCTTATCTTGCTTCTTCTTCTTCTTCTTCTTCCCTTTCTTCTTCTTCTTAGCCTCCTGGTTACTAGCATCAAGGCTTTTACCAGGCGAAGAGGAAGAAATGGAGGAAGAAAAATTAGGCGAAGAAGGTAAAGGGTCAACAGAAGGTTGGTGATGTTGAGATGGTGAACTCTGTTGAGGTGAAGCATCCGGTTGAGATGAAACAATTGGAGTACTTTGGGCCAATGAAGTTGAAAATAACCATATCGGTAAACCTATTGTAAATCCAGGTAATGACAAAGTAGCCATATAAGGAGGACCAACATTTCCAAAGTAAGGAAAAGTACTAGGATTCTCGTTAGGAGGGGTTCCTAGGTTGGTAAATTCCGGAACATTTGCCATTATATTCAACTTCAGTGAATTTTATTAACAATTTTTAAAACTAAAATTAACAATTCACAATTCACACCTAAAAATTAAAATTCACAATTCACACCTATGGTCTCTAAAAGTAAAAACAAACAAATTAACACGCGCTATCAAATCTAGGAGTCAAACCACACACAAACAGTAGCCTTCCGGACCGGAAACACTAGTTGGTGATGAAACCCAACATCGCCGAATTCAGTACAGAAGTGGTGGGTGGAATAGTTACCCCGGCAACCTGCTTAATGAATAGACTGGCACAAGTTCCTCCACTTTAACCGTCTCGAGTGAAGTGAACCCCCCGGAAAATCCAAGTGAGTCTAGCCGACGTCTGCTCCAGGTACAGTGGGATCTTCCCTCCATCGTCACCTCGGTAGAATCCTAAAGATAATGGTCACTAAGGTTACCAACAGCAACAAATGCACCTGGGGGAACAGTCTACACTCCGACAGCACGGAAGGGCAGAGTATCAAGCTCAATCCCCTTGTCGGCTCCTTGACAATAATCCAAGGTTTACCGACAAGTTACCCCTGGCTCCTTGACAATGGTTAATCCGAGGTTTACCATTTGTAATACGTGCGTGTTTGGCGTCGTTCCCAACGAGGGAGGATTGATCCCCTCACTGGTTCGAACACGAGCTCGTGCTTCTCCTTTAAGAGGAGCTTTCCCAGAGTACAAATGAAATAGTTGGATTTATCCTACCACAAGATGAGCTACTTGTTTGGTTTTGCTGTCTTGGAGATTTAATTACTCTCCTACTCCAAGACACTAGCCTAAGCTATGTTGGTGTATCAGAGCCCTATAAATGTAAAAATTACTAGATGAATTTTAATTAAGCGCTGTGTTATTAAGGTTGTTATTACTCAAAGGGGTAAATGGATATGAAACCAATGGTGTTATGACCCGACTCAACTGAATGCAATCGAATATGATAATGTGATCTTTTCAATTCGATGAATCCTAATTAAAGTAGGGAGAGAGTTTCCATTCACTTCCAACAATGCAAAAAATTGATCACTAAGAGAAAATACAACAAATTCTCTAATGCACTAATTTTATCAAGAAAAACTAATACAAATCAATTCCAAACCATTTTTTTATTTTTATTTTTGTGTAAATTCAAATCAAAGAAAGCTGATCTAAATCTACGATTGATTTTTCAGAATGTAAACTATGCAATGTTAATCTAAGCACAATTCACTTGAAAAGTATGCAAATGTAATCTATGCACATTTTTCATTCATATTCTGAAAATGAGAATTCTAATTATGCAAAAGTGATCTATGCAAGAGAATTCTCAAACACAAGACGATTCTAATGTAATCTAAGAACCAATCAAGTGCAAGTTGAGAAAATTAGGTGAGAGTTCCAAAGATCAAAACATAAAACACTCAAAGGCGATTAATACTCATACACAATTTAGCCCCCCCGGCGAATGAGGGGGAATTATTTTTTGCAAAAACAAGAGCAAAAAGATGCAAAATTGTGAAAAGACTGAGACCAACCTCCAAGTAATGACCAAAGGAAATCAAATTAAGAATTTCTCAAGAAAGAGACTCAAAACACCCAATTGATGAAAGCTTAGAGCAGGAATGCCAATGAAACAAGCTTAGGTGAAGATTAATGGCAGATAACCAGTGGATCTGGGCAGAAAAAACAAAGTAAAAACTAAATCTAAAAGGCAAAAAGAAGAAAATTGAAATTTTCTTAATTTTGACAGGGTACGCAGGCGACCTGTTTGCACAGGTGCAGGTACGCTCTGTGCACAAAGCTACAGTGCGTACAGGTATGCACTGTGCTCAACTCAGAGGATGCGTACTTCTAGCAAAACAAAGAAAAACTAAAATCTAATTTAACCCTAAGCTATCCGACCCAAAAACACAGTCAGACAGCCAAAAACTAGAAAACAAATAACTTTTCTCAGATCAAAAGTTGATACAAAGGAAAAAACATTCACATCAATGGATTCCCCAATGGAGTCGCCATTTTGTCACACGGAATGAGTCGTTAGTGCGGACACAACCGACCTCCCTAGAAGCCTAAGACTTTCTAGTGACAAACAAGACAAATAAGAGCAATCCTTCACTAAATATGCCTTTACAATATGAGAAATCAAGTGTTTAGATCCTACCTGTAACCCAACGCTGTTGTAGTAGTCCAGCTTCGTTGATCCGGATGAGCTCCTCCTTCCCTTCGAAACCTGCATTCACTAACAATCAAACGATTAAATAGCACCTGAATATCACATAAAATAAAACATATTTAACATATAGACCAAGGAGTATATGAAACAACTCATAAATAACAAATTGTTGAGAAGAATGGACTAATTTGTATTAAAAGGTAACAAAAGGAACCATTAAAACCTGAGCCTTGGTGTTGTGCAAGTCCCTCCCAGGGTCCACAAGAGTTCTCCTTTACTCTGATCAGCTCACCCACTTCCAAATAGAACAAGCAAAGATGGTAATCTCTCCTCACAAGCTCTTACAAGGAAGTCCTAATTCCAGCAACATCTACCATTAGGAATGTTCAGCTTTCCACCTCCCCTCCCTTTGGCCCAACGCCTGTATTTATAGTGCTCTAGAGGAAGTTATTCAAGTCCACCATCAATGGGATAAGCCCCTCTTTGGATGGGATAGCTCCCCTCTTGATGGGATAAGTTCCTCTTTCATAGGGATACATGAACCATCTGGAGGCGCTCCATACACGTCAAACAAGCTTCTAGAATGCTCTAGAAATGACTACAAGTAACTTTTTTAGAGTGAAACTTGCGCCTTTTGACCTTTACAGGAGTACGCACCCTCCCCTTTACAGACAGAGCGTACAAGTACGCAGGTATTGTGAACTTGGGGTGCGTACACGCAGTTAAGGCTAAGAGAAACTGCGTACCCAGAGATATATAGATTTTTAAAGACTTTCTCTCTTTCTTGGAGTTTGACATGGAGAGCAGAGGTATAAGACTTGCCAAGGAGGATAGTATGACAGTTGATGAAGCCATACTAACTACAAATAGTCATGGTGACAAATTTTAGTGTAACAGATGTTTTCCAACCTGCAAGGCTACGCAGAGTTTAAAGCAGATTTTCCCCATGTGTCCATCAAGGTGCAGAAGGACCCTGCACATACATGGTATGACTTGCCTTACCTGGCAATGGATGATGCCATTGATGCAGTACTTGATCGATGGCTAGTAGAATGGTGCACCACAGTAGACTTGGCAATGGGGGGTAGCAAGTCCACCACGCAGAAAAAGGAGGAGGCCAAGCTCAAGATGATGCAACTAGCTGAGAAGAGAAAGAAAGAGGTTGTTGCCAAGGCCCAGGTGGAGCATAATGCCACTCAGTAGACAGAGAAGCAAACAGGTGGAACAGAGCGGGGTTCTGGCAAAGGGCGTGAGGTCGCCTTCACCCGAGATAAAGGAAGAGACGGATGAGCAAACATAGCAGCACGGCATGGACCCATAGGTGATGTCCACCCACATCAAGCATCCAAGGGAGCAAGAGAAAGGAGGGTACAGGAAGAAATCCAAGGCTACTAAGACATCATTGGACCCAATCACCCTCACAGAGGACAATTTTCATGACATCGATGACACAGTGCGGGATGTCACCATAGAGGCCCTATAATAGTTTGAGCAGCATCAACAAAAAATATTGGGGGCTCTCCAGATAGGTCTGTAGGAGCTTAAGACCCGTGCATCACAAGCTAGCACGGTGTCCACTAGCCTTGCTATCCACACTTCAAAAGCTACCGAAATGATGAACGCTAAAGCCTCTAGCGAGATAGTGCTACCTGATGGAGCACTGACCATGGAGAACAAAGCTGACAGGCCCACTGTTAGTGCCCTAAAGGGAGTAGGGTTGAATCTGGCAGCGCTCCACCTATTGCAGGATGGAGTGATTGCAAAGTTGAGGGCCCGTGAGCACCGCGCCCTTTAGGTGATCAGTGAGCAGTGGATTAACAATGAGCAGATGGCACTACAATGAGACTCTTCCATCAGCGTTGTGATTGAGGCGACTAACCAAAATAAGCGTATAATGCAGTTCATCGAGGAGGCATGTCGAATGGTCCCATATTTGGCCATTCCTAAGCAAGAACCAATCGAGGTGTGCGTCCACAAGCTGGCTACAGGGGTACGCGACGCTCATACAAAAATGGTGAGGGTTTAGTTGGAGTTGAACCTGCAGATCACTGAGTTAAAGTTGAAGGCCCAACCTTCAACCCCGCCAGAAGTAAAGGAGCAATGTGCAATCGCTGTCATAGAGGCAATAGCAGCGGTTGACAGTGCAGTAGCAAACTGCATGCAACTTTTTGAGCAGTCATTCGAGGTCCTGACAAGCTTGCAGGAGGACCCTAATGTACAACAACTGGAGAAAGAAGCGCGCAAGATGTGGCAGCGCTATGATGAAGTCAAAGGAACAGCGTGAACTGTCACGCTCACACAGAGACTGGAAAAGCTTCAGGAGGCCAAGAAGTTGAAGGAACAGGTGGATGCAGCGCTGCATAAGCAAGCAGCGATGAAGGTGCGATTGAAGCCCATGAAGCTTACATGGTCATAACCTCTATTGAATGAAAGCTTGCAGCTTTGCAGGCAACTTAGCAAAAGCTTTAGGCTGACAGTTCAAGAGTAGTGATCGAGCAAATGGTTCAAGACGCGAAGCAGGCGGCCGCAGAGTGCACTGTCGAGGTTGTGGTCATATGGGTCAAGCTCGAAGGTCTTCATGCTAAGATCTCCATGCCTTCCGAATGACTCGAGGGCGAGTCATGATGTTTGTGTTGGGGGCCTGTTGGGAACAGGATCCCCCAAGGACAGTTTTGAGGCTAAAAGCCCATGTTTGGGTCGAATTTTGTAATAAATTTTTAAAGTCTCCGCATTTTGTAGTCGCGGAGTGCGAAGGTGTCATGAGTCATAAAGGGTTGTCTGCCCTTATTTTGTAAAGTAAAGTCGGCCGTAAAGATCTACCCATGGTCTGCAGACCATTGGATTGTATAAAAGAGCTAAGTAAGCTCTAAATAATAAGTAATAAGTTTGAAGAAGTATGAAGTCTTGAGCAATAAGGAGAGAAGTCTAAGTTTTGGGTCTTAGTGTAGGTAGAGGCTCTGAAGTTGAGTGCACAGAGGTCTAGGGTAGAAGTATGCAACTGAGTGTGCGAACCCCTGCAGCTGTGTGCATAGGGCAGATAGAGTCTGTAATCATTTGAAGATATCAATAAAGAGAAGCATTCTACAAATTTTGCGTCTTTGTTTCCTGTTAATGCATCTTGCCATATTGTATTTGAATTTCATTTATAATGCTTATGTGATGCGTGAATGTACGTAATTACGTTGGTTAATTGAACGCAAGTAAGAACATCTATTTACGTGGTGCTAACGATGATTGTTTAATAAGACAAGTAAGACACTTAAGCTAGTTTGGGAATCTACACGATACGCTGCCCTAGCAGTGCAAAAGTACCTTAGCCACAGGTTAGGGCTACGCGAAGGTCAATCGTACCCCTTCACAGAGGTACTAAAAGGTGGAGTAAAGGGCTAGATAGAGAGAGCCCTATAACTTAACGACCTACGGGAAAGCAAGAATAGAAGGAATAAATCGACATCACAACCATCTCAGGGTGCAGAAACTTGGTTCCAGCAGCCCCCCATACTGCTTCGGGTGAGACTTTGATCCATGCTCCACGGGCTAATGCCTAAAGGGCCAGTGGTGTAGGGATTTGTTTGGCTAACTAACGCTGAACCTGGGTCAGGCCCCATGCAGTCAAGACAAGAACTATCCTTATCCCATGCGATCCTTCCATCCATTGTAGGGTTGATCCATTCCTCATCGTGTGCAGTGATCTTATAAATTTGATCAAGATCATCCTCCTCCTCATAGTCGCGAACTGGTTCATTATATTGTGCACCTTCAGTTGGATCCAATGGAACAATGACCTGAAGCTCCTTTCTTTCGAACGCCATTCTGTTCTTCTTGAGATTAATAATCGCATCCATATAAAAATCCCAATCAATTCCTAGTAGCAGAAGGTAAGGGTTACTATCGTCAACTATCTCGATCACTTCAAAGTCATCTAGGGCGCTCACTCCTTCAATATCTATCATGACCCCATATAGGTGCCCCATAGGAATGATCTTTTGTTGGTTCACCATGCATAGCTGGATAGGAGACCATTGTAGCACAGGTCTCCCCATTCTTTCCCATGTTATCTTTTGTAGAACATTTGCATCATATCCTAAATCGAGAATTACCTGATCCATTTCGTACTCTCCAATTTGCGTAGTCATCCTCATCTCGCGACTAGTTCGCTTCTTGTGTTTGCCTACTTTGCGTACTACACATTGTTCTAGCAAAGGTTTATTTTTACCCGTATAATTATCTATTAATTCTAGTAGCCCTTCCACTACTTTTCTATCCCTTAGAAGCTTCATACAAGTCTTCAAAAATGTCACTAACAACGAAGGGTCTACATCCTATGAGTTGTCATTTCCTCCAAATTTTCCTTGATTTCCAGATGTAGAGGCTTCTGTGAAGCTTTTCTTAGCCTCCATAAAGGTTTCCTTTTCTTTGCTTAGATCAAACCCAACTTCCTTCTCAACAGCCTTTTGTACCCATCCTTCAGCCTTTGGTTGCTTCCCCTTATCATCTCATATGGCTATATTGTTTCATGTCACAATATTGATGCTAGGCTCCTCTTCATGAGGCTCTGCTCTCATCATTTGAATATTCTGCATAGGTGTTTGAGCTTTCTTTTCTTACATCTTTGCTATAAGTACGGGGCAGTCTTTTATAACATGATCAAACTACTAGCAATACTAATAGGAGGGGTGCATCGTATTTTGACAGTCATGTGCAAAATGACCTGCCTCTCCACAATTATAACAAATAGCTTGTCTGCGACCCCTTCCATCTCCTCCTCCTCCTCCTCTTCCTCGGCCACAGAATCCTCTGCACGCTACACCTGTGCCCTAATCCTGAGGCCGATTTTCTGTGTGCATCCTATGTGTAGGGGTCTGTTCCATCATCAGTTCATAGCTTTCTGCATTTGCACTCATCATGCCCAACTGATTTGAAAAATGTGCAAAACAGCTACTGCGGAGTTTGAAAAAACTTTTGCAGGAGATGGCAGTTATCAGTCGTGTGCCTCCTAGATATTTGACAAATAGTGAACCATAAGGCTACTCATGAACTCAAACTAGTGATATTTTCTGGATTCAAGGGGACAAGACCTCCCCTGATAAGGTAATTATGATAGACTAGGCAGTGGTCCTTATCATGACCATGGCCCTCACATTTCAGGCATCAAAAGTCTGTGCGCACCTTGGGTTGGAATTCCTTTCCCTTCTTAAGGCTCTGTAACTCCATGTGTAGGCTGGCTAGTTTTGACTGAATCTATTGTACCCCTAGATTTGTATCCTACACAGGTGAAGCCTCCAATCTCATGGAAATACCTAAGGCTTCAACTTGCGTTTCTATTTTCTGTTGCGATAGTGGCAATATCAGGTGAGGTGGGAGCGAAGCAATGTACCAGTATCTATTTTGATCATCTGTAATTATCATGTTAGCCTGCTAAATCAGACACTTCAGTCTTTGATCAAAGTCCCATGCAGACTCGTTCATCGTCTGCTGAATCTCTTTAAATTATGTTACTGACTGGGCTTGTGATTTGGGTTTCTTAAACTCATTTTTCAACACTTTTTGGGTTTCTATCATAGTCACATTGGGTTTGCCTAAGCAAAACTTGATATACCAACTTAGTGCTCGGTCTTGTAACACTGTGACTAGTTGCACTTTCTTCATATTTTCATCAGTAATCTTGTGTGCCTTCCATACAGCATCTGCAACGAACCAAAATTGCTCAAGGTCTTCAGTCCCCAAACCCTTAAATATAGGAATCTTCATCGTGTTTTCCATTTTGAATGGTGGAGGTGGAGGTGGAGTCAAAGGTGTAGGTGTGTGAGGTGGAGGTGGAGTGGATGGGTGAGGTATCCCTATGATACCCTATCTTACGATCTGCAACATGGTTTGTGGAGTTCTCAGAATACTACCTTCGTCATCACTATGAGATGATCCTAATAGTGGACTATATTTAGAGTCTGAATCTACATTCCTTCTGAATTCTCTCCCACTTCACATAGTCCCAAACATCAATTTAAAGTCATAACCCTTTTTTCACACAATAACATCTTAATCCAGGTCTTCAGGGATTTCAGGTACTTACCTCTCAATCCCTTGAAAAACCTACACCCTAATTCACTATAACTGGTGAATGTATCAATCACGAACTCATTAATGAATCCTCCTAGAATACTATCGATCCAGTGGTTGATAGCCCAAGCGATTTTGTTTTCTGAAGCCTCCAAGTGCTTCCTTGTTTTGGGGTCCATAAAATAGGGCCATAAAGCTTCCACGTACCCTGACTATCTGCCAATTTTGACATTCACTCATGTAATTCACAGGGGAAAGAGGAATAATATCTCGTGTTTGCCTGTGAATAGGTATCTATTCAGCCACTTTTCCTTCGACAGGCACGGATTCCTATTCTCCTAAGCTTCAAATGCATGTAGTTTCTGATCTATCCACTTTGCAATTTCTTTCTTAGTGGGGAACCATTTACCACACATTTCTCAGATAGATCCCGGTCCCGGCAACGAAACCATTTGTTGGCTTGAGCGGCCCTGATTCGGGTTCAAAGTTATCTATGCCAACCAACAAAACCTTAAACTGCTAGCCCTTTTGGCAACAACCCGCATAGCGCAGGCTGCAATCTCACCTGAAGCAATATTAGGGGATGACATAACCAAGTTTCTACATCCAGAGTTTTGTGTGATGGATTCCTGTGGCTTTTAGGGCTTAGTTCGATCTTCGCAAACCCTAATCTTTCTGACACATATAATTACAATAATTCGCATAAACAACATCTATATCTTCACAAAGGTCTTTAAACATTCATAACATCAATAAATCATATTGATATTATAATTTAGCTCATAAGATAGGAATTAATTCATATAATTTCATATACAAAAACTGCAGGAGTAAATACAAATACACAAATACATAATTTATGGATCAAAATTGTTTTTATTAGATGTATTCTTTCAAGGACAGGCTCTTCTTTCCTACGCACTCATGTTGGAAATAATACTGAGAGGGGGGGTGAATCAGTATTATCACATCAATAAAACTTTTTCATTTCCATATTCAGATTCATATATGCTACTTCCACAACTTCTTATGATTCAGTTAGTTGATCCTTAATGAGTGCATTAGAACATTATCAACCATATTAACAGTAAACAGGTGCAGTAAAATAGAACAGATCATCACACATGAACACCATGATATAAGGTGGAAACCCAATGTGGGAGAAAACCACCTGCTGCAAGTCATCTCAATCTTCTTCTTAATAAGAAAATCCTTTTACAATATTTCTGTACTGGTGCAGTCTTATACCAGTACACAGGCTTCTACCTGCAGAGAGCTACAACCCTCTCTCGTTCTCCAGTCTTTCCTGGAAGGGAGCTACAACCCCCATAGTTCTTGTACTAGCCGATCCATTTACTAGTACGCAGGCTTCTACCTGCTACAATGCTCCAAAGTTTTCAACTGCTACTGGAAGGGAGCTGCCACCCCCTTAGCTCTTGTACTAGCTAAGATACTAGTACGTAGACGTCGGCCTACAATCTTCTCTCCTCCAAGTACCACGTTTCATACATTTTCATACTGGATACTCCTGAAGCACAACACACAATCTGAAAGGCCACGTTTCATTCAATTTTCATACTGGACCCATTAATATCATTGAAGCACATAATCAATCAATCTTCTGAATCACCCAAACACTAGATCAATACATATACAAGGATAATATATGTGTTAGCACCCAGATCTAGTCCATCACATCACATAAATATGAGTCATTATGATCCTGATCCAATATTAGTTCTCATCCATCAATACTGAAGCTAAACACAATCAACCAAACAGGATATGCAGAATACTGACAGCTTTAAACTGTCATCAAAACCCATCAACAACCAGAACCACCTGTGACTTCAAATATCATAGCTCAAATTGTATACGCTACTACAATGAACCAAACCTGCATACATATGCGCTTACACCAAAGCCAACCCGCGTACAGATCTATAAATATTCAAACATGACTTGCAGCAATTTCAAACTTAATTTATACCCAGTTCAGATCATTACAAGCATCAGTATACAGATCTAGAATAAGCATAATCAAATATATAGAGATAGTTCATTTCAAACCATTTGATCCCGATCTATCCTTAGATCTTGTTCTCCATCAACCGGTGAGATCCCTCTTTAGCTCAGATCCATATCTGCACCATAACCCAATCACATTATTCCAGATTTAACACTTTATCAGATATTCAATAATTCAGATGATGCTTTGCCAAATGATCTCCTTCCTCTTTTATAGCCTTAGTCCTTTCTCAATACCACGGTCCAAAACCATAGGATCAAAAAACTGTTGGATTAATACCATGAACCAACCATGAAAGTGCGTGAGATCAACACTTTTGGATGCAATACCACGGACCAAAACCATAGGATCAAAAACTGTCGGACTAATACCATGAACCAACCATGAAAGTGCGTGAGATCAACACTTTTGGATGCAATACCACGGACCAAAACCATAGGATCAAAAACTGTCGGACTAATACCATGAACCAACCATGAAAGTGTGTGAACTTTTCTCTTGCATGAAGGGAACTTTTCTCTGCATGAAAGTGCGTAAACTTTTCTCTACGTGAAATAAACTTTTCTCTGCATAAAAGTGCGTGAACAATTCTCTACATGAAATAAACTCTTCTCTACATAAAAGTGCGTGAACTTTTCTCTACATGAAATAAACTTTTCTCTGCATAAAAGTGCGTGATCTTTTCTCTACATGGAATAAATTTTTCTCTGCATAAAAGTGCGTGAACTTTTCTCTACATGGAATAAAATTTTCTATGCATAAAAGTGCGTGAACTTTTCTCTACATGGAATAAGCCTTTCTCTGCATAAAAGTGCGTGAACTTTTCTCTACATGAAATAAACTTTTCTCTGCATAAAAGTGCGTGAACTTTTCTCTACATGAAGGAAACTTTGTTGCATTATAATTTATCAAATAAATTTGTTGCACTATAATTTATCATTTGAGTGATTTTCCATCATGGACAACACTTGTCTCATAATGCCAACAATCTCCCCCTTTGGACTTGTCATACTGAGAATTGTCATCTGATTCCTTGTCACATCTGATATCTCTTCCGTAGATTCATCTAGATATATATAAGTGAGTTGGTTGCCATCAAGTACAACACATGCATCATAATGCCAACAATCTCCCCCTTTGGACTTGATGGCAACAATACCAAATCACTCTCCCCCTTTGACATCAAGGACAAAGGGCAGACCAAGATATTCCCTTCCTTTGTTGTCCATACTCCCCCTGAGTGCCTGCTGAAATTTATGAATGAGCTCCCCCTTTGTATATGCCAAGGTGTACCAATCTGTCCATGCTCCCCTTGAGTACATGCTGAAGTCTCTACTCTGCTGAAGTGTGTTGTTCATGCTCCCCCTGACTATAAGCAAAGTCTGCAAAAATATGTTTTACAAGAAGAACATGACTCTATCATAAATGACCTTCCTATCACCAAGGACTCATACATACATCCATTTCCCAACCAAGTGGGGATATACTAGAATTGACTCATCCACCCAACCAAGTGGGGATACATCAAAAGTTTACACATGATAAAACAAGAACATTACATTTTCATCCCAAGCATAGTGGGGAAACCAATATAGGCCGTTACATGACCTTGACACCATAAAAGAGATACATGACATAGAGACGAAATATCTAGAGCAAGACTTATGAAAGTCACAAATAACTGATAGCAGCAGCATCTGTCAAACACTTTTCAAATCAGCAACCATGATCTCCTTCTGTTATCCTTCTGCACCTGTTCTAACCAAAACAGCTTGTGTACACGAAACAATAGCTTCTAAGGTAATGCCAACAATGCATTATTAGAAGTTAATCTGCTCCCCCTGAACCTGTGCCAGATGGTCTCTGTCAGACCCATATCAGACTCTTCTCACCCAGAGTCTGGCCCACATATACGCGACTGTCCATAGAAACTAGCGTATATATGCGGATACTCCTTGTGAAACTCGCGTACAACCAATTCCAGATCAGCAACCTGTAAATGTCCTATGACAGGGTATGTCTGCAGATAGATAACAACTCATCATCATAAAATCACTCACATTATATCATATGTGTAAAACACCATAGCCATCAAGATCATCCATGTATCATCACTTGGGAATATCTACATCAATCAACATATGTAAGTATCAACCTATCATCATATAGGTAGAACTCATCATCATCATGTCTCCAACAATGCAACTTTGAGTAATCATGCATGTATCCAGCACTATGTATCTTGAGCTCAAGATCATTTGTCAAGACTTCTTCTCATCCAAGAACTATAGGAATCCTGCATTATAACTGTAGCATATGAGTGACTCATCATCAAGTAATGAAGTCAAGCTTTGTACTTCTCCTTATCCTTATGAAGATCACCATGTAAGCATCATATATGCACCATCTAAGAATCAATCCACAAATATGATCTGAACATCAACCATGTAACCACAAGAATCATATCATGGACAACTCATAACCACATCATAGCAAGATATATCATTTAGCCATATAGGCATCATCACCAAGGACTATTAACCATAATGCCAACAATGAATTATTAAAGGCATATGCTCCCCCTCAACCTGTTCCATCTGTTAGATCTGATCATGCATATATCAGCAATAAGCATCAAGACATCATCATCATCAAGTTAGGATCAAAACATTTCCACACATCCTCAGAAAACTGTGACTATTAACCAATAGAGCAAATAATGGACTGAATCATATCAGATCCTTTTTCTGAGTCTGTCCCCACTGCTTTTCCTCAGATTGACATATACGTGACTTTGCAGTGTCTAACTCGCGTATATACGCGACTTCCCTTTAAGAAACTTGTGTATGAGATTCAGGACACTGAAGTTTTATACTTTCAGCTCCCTCTGAGTCTGTTATGTCTGTGTTGTGCTGTATCTGAGTACATTGTGTTGTGCCACATCTTTCTGACTGTACTTCCTTCTTCTTCCATATCTTCAAGTGTGATGATGTTTTCTCCTTTTGGTGTGGTCCCCATACTTTTTTCCTGCATTCCTTAGCTATATGTCCAATCTTGTTACATGTGTAACATCTTACATGTCTCATATTTCTTCTATAGCAATCAACAGCTCTGTGACCAAACATATTGCAAGCAAAGAAATATCCATTAAAGTACCTTGAATGTGATGATCTTTCTGCATGATGGTCTTGAACCCTTCTTCTTCTACATCTGGCTGCAACATGTCCAAGATTATGACATACATAACATTTATTCATAGGAGGAGTAAAATATTTTCTTTGAAGAATTTCTTTCCTTGGTTGATGATGAGATTGACCTTTCATCTCCTTATTGAGCATTTCAGCTTTTGCAGTAGAGTCCCTTGTCTTACTTTGTGAACTAGATTAATCTTCAATAGATTCATGAAAATCAAGACCAGTCTTGATAGCAGGAGACCTTTGACTACTAAGAATATCATCCAAGGCTTTAGTATTGTCTTGAAATTGCAACAGTTTATCCTTTTCTTCTAATTTACCTTTTAAGATATTTACCTCAATCTGAAGTTGTTCTTCCTTTTCAAGATACTGCTTCTTCACGTTTTATTCAACATTTCTTTCTTCTTCCAACTGACGTCTTAGTTCAAGAACTTCATTTTCATGAGCTTGCAGTAGTCATTTATTCTGCTTCTTTGATTCTTCAAGATATTCTTTTAGCGAGCGGATCGTGGCTTCAAGACTTTCATAGTAACTGGATCTATCTCTGAGTTTCTTGATGGTTGTGCTTCTTTCATTGACTTCACCTCTTAGTGATGTTACTTCATCCGGCAACTTTTGATGTTTGTCCTTGAATAACTTTCTTACCTTGTTTCCTTCCTCTAGTTGAGCTTTTAGTTTGGCAGCTTCTTTTTTGAAGTCACATTCCCTTTTGTTCAATAGATCTTGTTGATAAGCGATGCACCGCCTACGCTTATAAATCAAGCACCTTTTTACCTCACCCACCGTCGGATCAGATCTTAAGGATCCGACGATCCACAGCGATATCGGAGCGGCCCCCATGGTGGTCCTTTACCGCCCGAGAAAGTGACGTTGCGTCACGTCACGGGCAGGCCACGCGTCAAACAATAAGGGCTCTCGGAGCCAGGCCTGACACTTTCAGCGCCGTACCCAGACCGCCCCGAGAGACCGTAGCGGCTAGCCTTAACCATAACCGCTACGGTCCGGACCGCCAGCTGCCCTCCTATGTCATATCGCCACGTCATTTTTGCTCATCCTGTTGCCGTTGATTGGTCCACCTCCCTGATGACATGGCTGCCACCTCATCGCCCCCATGGACCAATAGCTTACCGCCACGTCACCCGATGACGTCAGCTGACGTCACCTCACCTTGACCCACCAATGACGTCATGCTGACGTCATCACTAAAAAGCGCCAAAATGGTAAAAAGGTACATATTAACCCAAAAAACCGTGTTTTTCTCACTTTTTACTCCTGTCGCTACTTCGGCTCTGCATGGCTGTCTACGTCCAAATTTTCGCCAACCTGCTCAGTTAACCAAGGCGACCTCCAGAGCTCCAACCGTGCACGCCTATGCGACCTCTGTTCGTCAATTAACAGGTATTTACCGTTTGCTGCCCTCCATACGCCTGTTATTGAAATTAAAGTTACTCAGAGGGCTAAGGAGACCTTAAAAATTATATTTTCACCGGCCATTTCCCTCTGCACGTCCACATTTGCAACTGTGAAGTCCAAAAACACCAGCCGAGCCTTAATACCTGTAATTTCGCTCAAAAACAACATTCACTGCGTATTCCCGGCAAATTTCTTGTTAAACTCAATTCACCCGCTAAAAGAGGACATAGTGAGACCATAGAGAAGCCCTGCTCCTGAAACAAACAGTATTTCAACTGCTGTTGTGTAAATTCCTCCTCTGGTATCTGAGATACAAACTATTTTTACAGAAAATCACTTCTATTCTGTGTTGCTTCCATTAAACCATCCACCTACAATTGTTGAACTTTGAAGAAGATCATGGAGACTCCTATTGCTCTGAATATCAAGCCCCTCAATGCTCCTCACCAGGAATTAGCATGGAAAGCCCTAGGAGATATGGATTATCAAATGCTGGACTGGTTTCTTATGGGCTCCAAATACAATATCCAGATGATGAATGAGTTGAAAGCCCAGCACCTGAGTGGGGCAGATATCTTGGGGATTTGGGACTCAAACTTGCCCATCTACAACCTCCCCCAGGTAAATCCTATGCCAGAGTTGGTCTACAGCTGCCAGGAATGCTATGACCCAAACCAAAGAGCTGTCATCAGCCCCACAGGCTCAGTCCTGTTCCAGATTACCCCAGAGACTATAAATGAAATGTTGCACTTCCATACTGCCAAGCAATTGACCCCCCTCTATATGCAGAATTTGATAAACAAAGGGAGCAAGCTGTCAAGTGACCAAATCATTAAAATCAATCAGTTGTTTGTGAAACCAGGCTCTGAATCAGTCAAAACCCCTCCTATTGGGTATCAATATTTGAATGAATTGGGCAGGATGTTAGTGGATTTAATCAGTTATGTCCTAGGATTCAAGGGAATGGAGGATGTGGATGATAGCATAATGGCAATGCTGTCTCTATTCTCTCCTGGTAAACCCCCAGCTGTACATTATGACTATGCAACCTACATTGCAGAAAAAATCCATGAGCAGTTTATGAACTTGAAGAGGGAAAGACTATTCAGGTATACCTCATATATATACCACTTATTCCTGTTTTACCAGCCAGCCACCTTCTCTTTTCCATTGAAGCCGCTCAATGCCCAAGGAAGTCCAAGGTCAGTTGTGTTCTGGACCTCTGTTTTTCATCATACCTCTGTATCACCTTATACATACTCGGAGTTCATTGACTTATTCATTTATCCAGCCATGACAGTACTGCATGGTACTCCTCCTCCTAGACTAACTGATGACATGAGGAGAATTCTCCATTTGAATAAGTCCTACAGCATTGGTAATTGGTACCTCTACCAAAACCACACAGTCATCAGGATATATGGCTGTGAGTTGAACCCTTTTAGGTTGCCAAGGTATGTCCCCATGAGGCTTTTTGCCTTGGAATATTTCAGACAGTTTGGGAACTCAGACTACCTCCATTTTCAGAGCAAGAACAAGAAGTCACAGTTAAAGGTAAGGAGCCAGCTGGGTCCTTTCCTATATAACAGAAAAGAGGAGGGGTGGAAAGAGGCAGACAGTATCCTGGAGGGCCTCAGACTGCAAACCAGCTTTGAATGGATACCCTATGACCCCAATCATTTTGTCTCCCTCAGGAGGATAAAATATAAATTGGGTAGCTATGCACACAAGAGACAACCTGAGATTGAACAGTATGCCAATGCATCAAGTTGGGAAGAGGGTACCCTAGAAGAGGAAATTACTAATGAAGAGCTAATAGAGAGAGAGGCTAGAAATATGCAAAAGGAAGCTGACTTGGAAACTTGTGGACAGGTGCCCCTCTCCTACAAAAAGCAGCTTGGAGCAGCTACTACATCATCAACAACACAACAGCAAACTGCCGAAAAAGCACCACAGACTGCCAGCAAAGATAAAGGGAAACAGGTGGAGCAGCCACCTCCATTGACAGAAGAACAAGTGGATACATTGCTACAGCAGCAAGAAGAGATGGAGCAGCAGGAACAAGGGCAGCAACAAGAAGAGGTACAATTTAGTGAACAGCAGCCCTTGCAGCAAGAAAAAGTGATTGATGCTCCAAGCTCCACTGAGCAACAGGCTCAGACAGTAGTGCCTCCTAGGGCAGAAACTACTGTTGATACCTCGGTCCTCCAAACCCCACAAAAGGAGGACTTAACCAGGAAAAGAGATAGAGAGACTCCCCTGACTTCATCCATCAATCGGGGAGAGAAAAGACAAAGATTAAATGACTTTCCAGAGGATGACATAGCAGTGAGGCAAGCAATGGGCATGGGCCCACCCAGTGGAGAAGTTTCAGCCAGTTCATTCCAGCATGAACATGATAGAGCTATAGGAGGAGAGGTCAGCTCCTCCAGCCAGCACAGAGAAGGACAGTCAAGCATCAAACAACAATTTATTGACATTAAAAGGAGGAGTGATCCTATTAAAGTACAGCTGTACAATCATTTGTTGAACCTGGCTCCCTCCAATCAGCAAAGACTCATGTCTGCCTTTGATGTAAGTGAAGGCAAGATGATCATGAGTCACTTCATGCCCACAACTCTGCATCCTCAATCTACCTCGGATTACCTAAGAACCAACATGGAGGTTCTGGTTAAAGACATACACCCGATGGATAAAATCGAACTACATAAACAAACTGGTGAAATGGTGTATGCCTCCTTGGCAGATGAAACATTGGAGAACTACAAATTGAAGAGCGGCCTTGATAACACAGCCTCTCAGCTGGAATTGGAGAGAGCATCATCACAAGCCAAGGACAACAGGATCAAGTCCTTGGAAGATGTAATTATAGAAATAGGACATGATCCTAAAGATGTTAAAGGTATCCAAGAATTGTTGAAGCTAAGGGATGCAGACATGGCGGCCTTAAGAAAGAAAATCAAGCTCCCAGCTACCATCCATCCGCAAACAGACGAGGTTGCCCAGCAAAGGCAGGAAAAGGATGCTACAGACCTAATGATATCCCTGTACAAGGAGCTAGTTCGGACTCAAGACAAGCTAGGAGAATCAGAAGCTGCAAAGGCAGCACTACAAGCAGCATTAAAGCAAAAAGAAGAGGGCCAACCCTCCCAGCCTCCTCCTGTGATAATCAATCTTGAGGAAGCCCCTCCAACAACTACTCCTCCTCCTCAACAGACAGGGCCTACAACATCAACTCCAGCAACAGCTACACCACCAACAGAGCAGACTCCTAGTCTGGACATGCAGAAGCTGCAAGCGGAAATCCAAGTTCTTGAGGCTCAAATGAAAGAGCTTGATGAAGTCAAAAAATCTTTGACTAAGGTGAATGAAAGATATGATAAGAGCAAGCAGAGTGAGGCTGCAAAGGAAAGAGAAATAAAGGCTCTAAAGAAGAGGATAACTGAACTTGAAAAGGAGCTCACACTAGAAAAGGTAACAGCAGAGCTAAAAGCAGTCCTCTGGGGTAACATTGGTCGGTCCATCACCAATCAGTGGCAGTATATTGAGACTATGGATGAGCAAATAGTACTCATTACCAAGGCAAACAGGGAAATACAGAGAGCTAGAGCAAGCCTTGGCCACATGCCAGATGCTGCCAACAGAATGATCAATATTTTGAATAACAAAACTAGCTCTCAACTAGCTACCATGGGAATTACTAACAGGACTGAAACAATTTCAGTAGCTAAAAGAGTCCTGACACTAAGAAACCTAGTTGGAACGCTGGAGAGGAGAACACAGGATATGCAGACCGAGATCAACAAATTCCTGGACAGATTTGTGGCATTACAAAACAGAGGCCTCCCCAGCATATTAAGCAGTGTAGGAAGGCTGCTTACCGTGGAAAATTACATCAAAAGGGTTGATGCACATGCTGCAGCACAAATTGCAAAACAGCCCAGTACCTCAGCAGAAACAGGGCCAGCATCAGGGCAGAATTTGTATGATAGGGTGGATAACCTGTTTTTTATTATGAATGAAATTGATCACCTGTTTGATACACCACCAAATTTCTTTAAGTATACAGAAGTAGATGAAACTTTGGAGGCAATCATAAGACACCAACTGCCCACACAGGAAGTATGGAGGAATTTGACACAGATAATCTTATCAGGCCAGAACCTGTAGCGCTAATTTTCTCCAGTTTATGAACAGTCATGCACAGGCAGAATTTTGATGGATAAAATCTACAAGGAAAAGGCAGATGCTGAGCCAACTCAGCAAGGCTATTTACTCACCACAGCAGCAATCACAATCACGGGTGGCAGACCCAAAATACAGCGCACAAGCCATAAAGTCGGGTTCTCCAGCATTTGATCAAAGTCTCTCAACCGACTCAGCAGATCCCAAAGGCCAAAATATCTTCTGACAGAACATTAAGACGCCTTTATTTTGTATTCAATGCTGTAATAAATTTCTGATAATAATATCTCAGAAGTTGGTGAGAATATTAAGTCTGAGATAACTTAGAACTCAGATATTTTGTAAAAAATCGCAAGTATATATGGACCCCTCACAGAAGCTTAAGGGGTTGTTGTTATTTTCATTTTGGGGACTTCACTTGCTGTAAAAATTCTCAGAGAAATAATACAAAGGGTGAATGGAATTTCCAAAAGCTTGGCGAGCCTTGATGCATTGTGATGAATGGTGAATGTTGCAGGATTCCAGAATGTTTCATAAAACAATAAGTCTTTCTTAAATCTCTGTATTACATGTTTTCGAGTCTTTTGTTCTCTTTTGTTGTTTAAATGTTTTACACTTAATAGCAAAGTAGAAGAATAGTTCCAGGATTTAATCACTGATTACCCTGAACTCAATCTAAGCTATTATCCATGTTTTCTTCAGATACAGTAAAAGAAGTGTAATTCTTAGTTGCTGCACTTTAAAACTATATCTTTTACAGTGATAGATATTCCCAGGGATTCAAGTTTGCCCCTGAGACATCTATCCATTTCTCATAACTAGTTTAGTAGAAATACTTAAACACTTTAGTGAAAATTCTTAAATGCTTTCACTGCTTGTTTCACCTGTTCATGTTATAAATCAAAATTTTGTTCTATGAAGTATCCAAATGGCCCTGTAAGTTTCACAAATTCACCTCAAGGTTTCTAGACACCTATTGCTATAGACTCCATTGCCCAATGATACTTGACTCTTTGAATACTACATCACAAGACCTGAAAGAAACTCTTCAACCAAAACATAAACAAAACCTGTGCCCAATACCTAGCCTAAAACACTATCATAACAGATATAAATCATAAAGAGAGAGCCCTCTCTGATCACATTTTGGCTAGAAACGGTGATCCAAAGATTGGTTAGTGGTTACCCCGGCCGTATTCCCTTGGGAGTCAAAGGGAACAACCTGGGTGTTAACATAATTGGCGACTCCGCTGGGGAGTTCTTAAAATTTTTCAATTACTATCTATCTTCCAAAGCTACCATCAAGCCTGAAACTAGCCAAGAGGCCTTAGGACTGTTTCTGTAACACAGGGACAGCTTTAGGGAAGAGCTAATTAGGGAATCTTCATCCTAGCTTTGAAATATATATAGTCTTTCCAAAATTCTGATCCAGTCCTTGCACACATAAAACCTCCTATACAAGCTCTAAAAGAATAATTAGAAGCTGGCTCCCAAAAGAAACCCAAGGCACACTAGGGCAAACCCTGACCCTAATCAACCCATCATTGTTGATAATCCAAATATCATTCCAAAGAACATAAGGAGACAGCAAAAGCAGGAGAAACCTGCTGATTCAAATATAAGTTCAGATCAAACTATCCTCATTCCCACTCCTTGCAAAGTCCTTTTCCGGTCCACCCCTAGTTCCCCTAGTTCACCATCAACACCCCAAAGCCCTCCTCACACATCTTCACCCACTGCACATAATCTTTCAACCAGTTCCCTGTTTGTTACCCATCCTATTAACCCTGTTACACCAGTAATCCCTGCTGTCCCATTTGTTCCTACTAACCCTCTAAACCCCATAAACATGGCTAACAGGTATGCACCTCTACAGATACCAGCCAATGCTCCAGCCCTACCCCAAGACTACCAAACCAAAATCTCATTTTTCGACTCCCATGGCCCTTTGACAGCTGTCCAGCATGCTAAGAAGATGCAAGACCACTTTGAGACCTATGAAATAGATGATGACAGTGTCAGGATGAGAATTTTTGTTCAAAGCTTAACTGGGGATGTTAGGACTTGGTTTAGATCCCTAAATGCAAACTCCATTGCAACTCCTGAGGACCTGTACCAAGAATTCACCAATAGATGGGAGAAAAAGAAAGATCCACTCCACATACTTGGTGAATATAACACTATTAAAAGAGGTCCCCAAGAAACAGTTTTGGAATATTGTGCTAGGTTTAACAATGTATATAATGCTATCCCCCAGAACTTAAGGCCCCCTCCTGATTTGGCCCTGTATAACTTCCCTGACGGTTTTGATTCTGATATGGCCTATCAGTTGAAAGAAAGAGATCCTCCAACCCTTGCAGAAGCTCAAAAGGTTGCAGTCACTGTAGAGGCTAACCTAATTGCCAAAAGAAACAGGGCAAAGTTGGAAAAGAAGACTGGCTTCAGAGAAGAGCCCTCGGGTTTTGATCAAAAGCTGGATGCAATACTAAACAGCATGAAAAGATTGGGTGAAAGAGTGGAATCAGTTGAAAGAAAATCATCATGGGAGGCATCACAAAGCAACCCTCCTAGAAACCCGAATTTTAGGAGAACTCAGAACCCAAACATAGGAAAGACAAGTGCTGACCAAGATATTAGACCCCCTTTTCAAGAAAACTATGCAGAAACTTCCTCAGCCAATCAGCTCAATGAAGATCCTGAAATTAACTTAATGGGTCTGGATGGTAAAAACCATGTTTTCTTAACACAAGAAGACCATGAGGAGGATGAAAGCAAAACATTCCAAACTAAATCAGGAGAATCCTTTGACTTTAAACAAGGATATGATACTGCTGTCTATGAAGTCCATAAACAGTATAAACTAAGGAGTAGGACTGTAAATGTAAATCAGCCTGAAAAGATAAAGGAGAAACAGCAGTCTAAAGAAACCTCAGTCACAGAACCTAATGACAAAACAAACTTGCCTACAAAAGAAGTAGTAGTTGAGGAGGTTACTGAACTACTGTCCCCACTACAACAGCCCATGGCAGCTTCGTCCTCTCACCCTAATCCAAACATTACCCCTCAAGACATGAGTACAAGGGGCAGGTCTCAAAGTCAAAGTGAAATCCAACAAGAAGAGTTAATGAACAGAGAAAGGACTGTTATCCGTGACTCCAAAACCCAAGTTGACAAACCTTTTGACCTAGGTACAGAGATTGGCAAGCTAAAGATAGCAATTCCCCTCTCAGAGCTAGCCAGGCATGACATATACAAGCAACAGATCAAGAAATCCCTTCAACTCACCAGTAGCAAAGATGATGTAAATGTGCTAGATGACACTCCAGAATTACTGTTTGGCCCAGAGGTAGATGGGAAATCAGTAGTCACAGGGGTTTTACCTTTTTATGTCAGCTTGCATATACATGATAAAATACTGCATAATGCAATGTTCGACTCAGGTGCCTCTCACAATCTTATGCCAAAAGCAGTCATGGAAAGATTGAACTTGGACATAACAAGACCATACAAAGACCTGTTTTCTTTTGATTCCAGCCAAGTCAAGTGTTTAGGCCTAATAAAAGATTTATGTGTGTCTCTGGTTCAATATCCCAACAAGACCATTCTAATGGATGTGGTAGTTGCTGATATCCCACCCAAATATGGGATGCTGTTATCAAGATCATGGGGAGCCAAGCTCCAAGGCTCCCTGCAATTAGATATGTCATATGCAACTATCTCTGTCTTTGGGCAACCAAAAAGACTTTACAGGGAAACACTCATGAAGTATATGGTCAGCAGTGAAGAAAAGCCTCAAAATTTTCCAATATATGTTGTTCATTCAGACATAGACTCCTTCATCCTCTTCAATGACAGCGCAGGCCTCTCAAACAATGACATTAGGACCGAAACACTCACACAAGGACAAAACATTGATCAAACAAGTAGCACCTGCCAAACATCAATCAGCCCAACAATACACATTATCCCTCCTCTAGTTGTCAAAGATTGTCAAACAAATGATGAAATTGTCCTAGGAACAAATGGGAAAAGAAACCCCAACTCATGCTCACATTGCCATCCCATGAACAGAATTTTAAATCTCCTGTTCAGCAAGACATCCTGTGGGTCCTAGAATTTGATGGCTCAGTTAACAAGTTAGGGGCAGGAGCTGGAGTGTGGATACATAACAAAGAGAGAGATTATGCAGAAGGCAGGGCTTACAGATTGAATTTTAGATGCACTAACAACATGGCAGAATATGAAGCTCTGTTGCTGGGCCTAAAGCTAGCAAAATCACTACAAGCTCCTAAACTCTCCATCATGGGAGACTCTGATCTAGTAATTCAACAAGTAAAAGGAAATTTTGTCACCAATGACAAAAGATTGAGGTCCTACAGATCTGCTGTAATTGAAATATTAGAGACCTTCTCTGAGTTTGTTATCACAAAAATTTCAAGGGGCCACAATCTCCATGCGCACAGCTTGGCAACATTTGCCAGCACCTTCAAATTCCCACTAGAACCCAATAACTGTTTCACAGCCGAGGTCAAATACAGACCTTCTATTCCAAACAATGTCAAAGAATGGCAAGTATTTGAGGATGACATGCAAATAAACAATTTTTTAACCTTGCAACAAGAGTTCACAGGATTAAATATTGACCTTGATGGAGCAAGTCAATCACAAATACTTGAGTCAGCAAGTCAATCACAAATACTTGATGGAGCAAGTCCATCACAAATACAGTTTCAACAGTCTGCTCACCCAATGTCACCTAGAACAGCAAAACAATTACTGAGTCCAACCATTTTCAGCAATGAAAACATTCAGCAAATTCACCAAATTGACTGTGAAGAGATGAGCAACGCTGAAGCTGAAATCATACAACTCAAAGACAATTTCCTTCCAGTAGGCCTTACCCCACTAGAGGATATTTTTGACTCAAATGACATCCCTAGGAAGCCAAAGATGCAGCCATTAGATGCAACAGTTGAAGAATGCAACATTGGTACTATTGACAAGCCTAAAATAATAAAGCTATCTGCCTCTTTGCCCCCTGATCAAAAGCCCAAATACATTGATCTCTTTAAAGAATTTCAAGATGTTTTTGCTTGGGGTTATGAGGATTTAAAGTCTTATGATACTTCTGTCATCCAGCATACCATTCCCCTCAAGCCTAATCAAAAACCATTCAAACAGAAATTGAGAAGGATCAATCCTGTGCTCCTTCCTTCCATTGAAAAAGAATTACATAAAATGTTCAAAGCTGGTATCATAGCACCAATCAGGTTCTCTGAGTGGATTTCAAATTTGGTCCCTACAAGAAAGAAAACTGGTGAGATTAGACTTTGTGTAGACTTAAGGAATTTGAATCAAGTATCACTCAAAGATAACTACCCTTTACCCAAAATGGATCACATTCTTCAAAGAGTAGTAGGGGCTTCGAGGATATCATTGCTTGATGGATTCTCAGGCTTCAATCAAATCCTAGTACACCCTGATGATCAAGACAAAACTGCATTTACTACCCCATGGGGAACTTTCAAGTATGTGAAAATGCCCTTTGGATTGAAAAACGCAGGAGCAACGTTTCAAAGAGCAATGGACATTGCTTTTGCAAAAGAAATTCATGACTTCTTGGTCATTTACTTAGATGATCTTACACCCTTTTCAAAATCTGACCAAGAACATTTGAAACATTTGAGACAGATTTTCATAAAATGCAGGAAATATGGCATTTCCTTAAACCCCAAGAAATCATTATTTGGCTTGGAAGAAGGGAAACTCTTAGGACACATCATTTCAAAGGATGGCATAAGAATTGATCCAGATAGGATACAAGCTATCCTACAAATGCCTCACCCAAGGAATGTCAAGGAGTTGCAAGGATTCTTAGGGAAAATCAACTTTTTAAGAAGGTTTATCCCGAATTTAGCAGAATTAATCAGATTACTAAACAATATGCTAAAGAAAGATTCAAAAGTCAAATGGACTGTTGAAGCAAGACAAGCCTTTGAAAGTATAAAATTGGCCTTGACTCGGACCCCAGTGTTAACTAATCCTCAGTTTGACAGAGACTTTATCATTTTCTCTTTTGCCTCCCAGCACACTATTGCTGTTGTTTTATTACAGAAAGATGACCAAGGGAATGAGAAGCCTATTGCCTTTTTTAGCAGAGCTCTTAGAGATGCCCCACTAAAGTATCAAATTATGGAGAAGCAAGCTTATGCTTTGATCAAAGCTATTAAAGACTTTAGGATTTACATCCTTTACTCCCATGTTGTGGCTTATGTACCAAGTCCTATTGTCAAGGACATTCTCACCCAAGAAAATTCAGAGGGTAGGAGAGGAAAATGGATTGCCAATATACTAGAATTTGACATTGAAATAAAACCTACAAAGCTGATAAAAGGGCAAGGTTTGGCCAAATTAATGACAGAAGCAAATTTCCAAGCCTTAGATATCAATCAACTGGACAGTGAAACAGAGCTGGCGACTCCAAAGATCAATGTAGCCTTTGAACAATCTCCTTGGTACTCTGATATCTGTTATGTGTTACAAAACCTGTGTGCTCCCCCAGGACTGTCCAGAACTAAGTGTAGGTTCCTAAAAATGAAAACATCTAGATTTTGTGTGATGGATGAAAATTTACTTTGGAAAAACCATGAAGGTATATTGCTGCACTGTCTAATAGAGAATGAAACTAACAATATCATGCAAGATTTCCATGCTGGAGACTGTGGTGGACATCTGTACTAGAAGTCCACTGTGGACAAGATATTGAGGGCCGGTTATTACTGGCCCACCATGTTCTCTGATGTTAAGAAATTTACAGCCTCATGCCACAAATGCCAACTGTTTGAAGGCAAAAGACAGTTGCTGCCACTTCCTTTGAAGCCCATTGCAACAGAGAGACCTTTCCAACAATGGGGCTTGGATTTCATTGGGGAAATTCATCCCTCATCTTCAGGGCAACACAGATGGATTTTAACAGCAACAGACTACTTCACCAAGTGGATTGAAGCTGCCCCATGCAGACAAGCAAATGATTCAGTAATTATTCAGTTTTTAGAAAACAATATACTGGCTAGATTTGGCTGTCCAGACAAGATAATAACAGACAATGCTGCTGCCTTTAGATCCAAGAAGATGGTGAACTTCTGCCATAAATTTCACATTACTTTGGGCCATTCAACTGCTTACTATCCTCAAGGAAATGGCCTTGCTGAATCATCAAACAAAAGTTTAATAAACATCATAAAGAAAGTGCTGGAAGAGAATAAAAAGAACTGGCATAAGAAACTAGTAAATGCTTTATGGGCAGATAGACTAACAACAAAAAGATCAATTGGGACCAGCCCATATGAGTTAGTCTATGGATTAGAAGCCAGATTTCCTTCATCACTAGGAGTGCCGGTTATGAAGCTTCTGCAAGAGAGCCAAGCAGAGCCAAATGATATGCAAAGGAGGATCAATCAGATAATCTGTTTACAACAAACTAGAGAACAAGTTTTCAGCAGAGTGCAGATATTACAAGAGAAACTGAAAAAGGCCTTTGATAGAAGAACCAAAGCAGAAGATTTCAATGTGGGGGACAAAGTCTTAAAGTGGGATGCAAGAAGAGAAGAGAAAGGAAAACATGGAAAGTTTGATTCTTTATGGAGAGGACCATTTGCAGTCCAAGCAGTACAAGGCAACAACACTTACTTCCTTAAAGGTCTGACTGAAACTGACTTGGATGAAGGTCCTGTCAATGGCAGGATGCTGAAGCACTACTTTGACTATTCACCATGAGCAGAATCCAAGGATTCATTGTATATAGGCAGATGTACATATTGTTTTCTGTTTTAGATTGTAAAATACAGTTTTCTAAGTGATTCACCAACCAGCAAGAGGCAAACAGAATCAGAGGTCTTCCAAGAAAGAAGCACACTATTTTGACACATTTTTGCAGCAAATTTCAAAGATTGAGATGGGCAGTCAAAGAACAAGGCAATCTGACCTGCTGTTCTTGGTCTTTCAAAAGAAAAACCATCCCCATGTGGAGCCACTGTTGGACACCTATACCAATAGGTTTCATATTTCATGATTGGCCAAGGAAAGTCCAAATATGCTCTACTTTGGTATCACAAAGATCCCATATTTCCTAGAGAACAAGAGGTGTGTAAAGTGTTTCAAATGTTGATGACCTTATTCCAATTTTGATGGATGATTCAACAGTTTAACCTGGATCATGCCATGTTTCAATTTTGAGTTATAGAATAGAGAAAGAAGTCTGTCCAAACTGCTTAATCTTGGCAGACAAGTAGTTTAGGTAGAGAAGTAAAGGTTCCCAACAGCTTAATCTGGGACCTTGGAAGAGATAAGGGTAGAAGTAGATAGAAAAGAATAAAGAAAAAGCCAAAGAAAAGAAAAGGCAAGTAAGGGTTTGCAAGTCCAAATGCACCCTCTAAGGAGAAACAAAAAATGCTAGGAAAATAGCTGGGTAAGCAGTTGTGGTTGCAGAAAGGGTATTTTCACCATTACACATATGTCAAGAGGTGTTTTGCCAAGGCAAAAATCTATCAATGGACAAAGTGGTTAATTCCATCAAATTACAGCAAGGAGCATGACTAACCTCCCTCTCCCCCTTCATTCCATTACTAACATTCCCTTTCTTTAGCTGAGATTTATGGAGAGAGATCATGGTTTTATGGTGGTTCTTGTTCATTTAGAAGCCACATTTCTTGTCTAAGATCTTTTCATTTTGATCTACTCTCAAAACTAAATCAATTTCAGATAAACTCAGTGAGATCCCCTTCATTTGCTCCCTTCATTCATATTAACCTCTAATTTTACTATATAGCTCCCCTATCTTACCCTTCCCCTAATAATACTAACACTATGGTGTATAAAGCCCCAAATCTTATAAATACTCCCTCCCTTGGCATTATAGCCATATGTTCTTAAAAAGAAACCAAAATGACCTCTGATCACTTTGGTGAACCTATCACGTCCCATTCCCCCTTGCTACAAGCCAACTTGCTCCTCAAACCACCATTTGCATTGAAAAAACCCTTGTAAACCCTCTTTTACCCTTAAAAATCCTTTGCAAAAATTACCCAAAGTCTAAAAAGCCCGCCTCTGGCACATTTCCAAAAGGTTAGCGCGCAGTTTGTTTTAAAGGAAAACATTGAAAAACCATTAAAAAACCATATTACAAAGTTTTCTGCCTACGCTTATAAATCAAGCACCTTTTTACCTCACCCACCGTCGGATCAGATCTTAAGGATCCGATGATCCACAGCGATATCGAAGCGGCCCCCATGGTGGTCCTTTACCGCCCGAGAAAGTGACGTTGCGTCACGTCACGGGCAGGCCACGCGTCAAACAATAAGGGCTCTCGGAGCCAGGCCTGACACTTTCAGCGCCGTACCCAGACCGCCCCGAGAGACCGTAGCGGCTAGCCTTAACCATAACCGCTACGGTCCGGACCGCCAGCTGCCCTCCTATGTCATATCGCCACGTCATTTCTGCTCATCCTTTTGCCGTTGATTGGTCCACCTCCCTGATGACATGGCTGCCACCTCATCGCCCCCATGGACCAATAGCTTACCGCCACGTCACCCGATGACGTCAGCTGACGTCACCTCACCTTGACCCACCAATGACGTCATGCTGACGTCATCACTAAAAAGCGCCAAAATGGTAAAAAGGTCCATATTAACCCAAAAAAACCGTGTTTTTCTCACTTTTTACTCCTGTCGCTACTTCGGCTCTGGATGGCTGTCTACGTCCAAATTTTCGCCAACCTGCTCAGTTAACCAAGGCGACCTCCAGAGCTCCAACCGTGCACGCCTATGCGACCTCTGTTCGTCAATTAACAGGTATTTACCATTTGCTGCCCTCCATACGCCTGTTATTGAAATTAAAGTTACTCAGAGGGCTAAGGAGACCTTAAAAATTATATTTTCGCCGGCCATTTCCCTCTGCACGTCCACATTTGCAACTGTGAAGTCCAAAAACACCAGCCGAGCCTTAATACCTGTAATTTCGCTCAAAAACAACATTCACTGCGTATTCCCGGCAAATTTCTTGTTAAACTCAATTCACCCGCTAAAAGAGGACATAGTGAGACCATAGAGAAGCCCTGCTCCTGAAACAAACAGTATTTCAACTGCTGTTGTGTAAATTCCTCCTCTGGTATCTGAGATACAAACTGTTTTTACAGAAAATCACTTCTATTCTGTGTTGCTTCCATTAAACCATCCACCTACAATTGTTGAACTTTGAAGAAGATCATGGAGACTCCTATTGCTCTGAATATCAAGCCCCTCAATGCTCCTCACCAGGAATTAGCATGGAAAGCCCTGGGAGATATGGATTATCAAATGCTGGACTGGTTTCTTATGGGCTCCAAATACAATATCCAGATGATGAATGAGTTGAAAGCCCAGCACCTGAGTGGGGCAGATATCTTGGGGATTTGGGACTCAAACTTGCCCATCTACAACCTCCCCCAGGTAAATCCTATGCCAGAGTTGGTCTACAGCTGCCAGGAATGCTATGACCCAAACCAAAGAGCTGTCATCAGCCCCACAGGCTCAGTCCTGTTCCAGATTACCCCAGAGACTATAAATGAAATGCTGCACTTCCATACTGCCAAGCAATTGACCCCCCTCTATATGCAGAATTTGATAAACAAAGGGAGCAAGCTGTCAAGTGACCAAATCATCAAAATCAATCAGTTGTTTGTGAAACCAGGCTCTGAATCAGTCAGAACCCCTCCTATTGGGTATCAATATTTGAATGAATTGGGCAGGATGTTAGTGGATTTAATCAGTTATGTCCTAGGATTCAAGGGAATGGAGGATGTGGATGATAGCATAATGGCAATTGTGTCTCTATTCTCTCCTGGTAAACCCCCAGCTGTACATTATGACTATGCAACCTACATTGCAGAAAAAATCCATGAGCAGTTTATGAACTTGAAGAGGGAAAGACTATTCAGGTATACCTCATATATATACCACTTATTCCTGTTTTACCAGCCAGCCACCTTCTCTTTTCCATTGAAGCCGCTCAATGCCCAAGGAAGTCCAAGGTCAGTTGTGTTCTAGACCTCTGTTTTTCATCATACCTCTGTATCACCTTATACATACTCGGAGTTCATTGACTTATTCATTTATCCAGCCATGACAGTACTGCATGGTACTCCTCCTCCTAGACTAACTGATGACATGAGGAGAATTCTCCATTTGAATAAGTCCTACAGCATTGGTAATTGGTACCTCTACCAAAACCACACAGTCATCAGGATATATGGCTGTGAGTTGAACCCTTTTAGGTTGCCAAGGTATGTCCCCATGAGGCTTTTTGCCTTGGAATATTTCAGACAGTTTGGGAACTCAGACTACCTCCATTTTCAGAGCAAGAACAAGAAGTCACAGTTAAAGGTAAGGAGCCAGCTGGGTCCTTTCCTATATAACAGAAAAGAGGAGGGGTGGAAAGAGGCAGACAATATCCTGGAGGGCCTCAGACTGCAAACCAGCTTTGAATGGATACCCTATGACCCCAATCATTTTGTCTCCCTCAGGAGGATAAAATATAAATTGGATAGCTATGCACACAAGAGGCAACCTGAGATTGAACAGTATGCCAATGCATCAAGTTGGGAAGAGGGTACCCTAGAAGAAGAAATTACTAATGAAGAGCTAATAGAGAGAGAGGCTAGAAATATGCAAAAGGAAGCTGACTTGGAAACTTGTGGACAGGTGCCCCTCTCCTACAAAAAGCAGCTTGGAGCAGCTACTACATCATCAACAACACAACAGCAAACTGCCGAAAAAGCACCACAGACTGCCAGCAAGGATAAAGGGAAACAGGTGGAGCAGCCACCTCCATTGACAGAAGAACAAGTGGATACATTGCTACAGCAGCAAGAAGAGATGGAGCAGCAGGAACAAGGGCAGCAACAAGAAGAGGTACAATTTAGTGAACAGCAGCCCTTGCAGCAAGAAAAAGTGATTGATGCTCCAAGCTCCACTGAGCAACAGGCTCAGACAGTAGTGCCTCCCAGGGCAGAAACTACTGTTGATACCTCGGTCCTCCAAACCCCACAAAAGGAGGACTTAACCAGGAAAAGAGATAGAGAGACTCCCCTGACTTCATCCATCAATCGGGGAGAGAAAAGACAAAGATTAAATGACTTTCCAGAGGATGACATAGCAGTGAGGCAAGCAATGGGCATGGGCCCACCCAATGGAGATGTTTCAGCCAGTTCATTCCAGCATGAACATGATAGAGCTATAGGAGGAGAGGTCAGCTCCTCCAGCCAGCACAGAGAAGGACAGTCAAGCATCAAACAACAATTTATTGACATTAAAAGGAGGAGTGATCCTATTAAAGTACAGCTGTACAATCATTTGTTGAACCTGGCTCCCTCCAATCAGCAAAGACTCATGTCTGCCTTTGATGTAAGTGAAGGCAAGATGATCATGAGTCACTTCATGCCCACAACTCTGCATCCTCAATCTACCTCGGATTACCTAAGAACCAACATGGAGGTTCTGGCTAAAGACATACACCCGATGGATAAAATCGAACTGCATAAACAAACTGGTGAAATGGTGTATGCCTCCTTGGCAGATGAAACATTGGAGAACTACAAATTGAAGAGCAGCCTTGATAACACAGCCTCTCAGCTGGAATTGGAGAGAGCATCATCACAAGCCAAGGACAACAGGATCAAGTCCTTGGAAGATGTAATTATAGAAATAGGACATGATCCTAAAGATGTTAAAGGTATCCAAGAACTGTTGAAGCTAAGGGATGCAGACATGGCGGCCTTAAGAAAGAAAATCAAGCTCCCAGCTACCATCCATCCGCAAACAGATGAGGTTGCCCAGCAAAGGCAGGAAAAGGATGCTACAGACCTAATGATATCCCTGTACAAGGAGCTAGTTCGGACTCAAGACAAGCTAGGAGAATCAGAAGCTGCAAAGGCAGCACTACAAGCAGCATTAAAGCAAAGAGAAGAGGGCCAAACCTCCCAGCCTCCTCCTGTGATAATCAATCTTGAGGAAGCCCCTCCAACAACTACTCCTCCTCCTCAACAGACAGGGCCTACAACATCAACTCCAGCAACAGCTACACCACCAACAGAGCAGACTCCTAGTCTGGACATGCAGAAGCTGCAAGCGGAAATCCAAGTTCTTGAGGCTCAAATGAAAGAGCTTGATGAAGTCAAAAAATCTTTGACTAAGGTGAATGAAAGATATGATAAGAGCAAGCAGAGTGAGGCTGCAAAGGAAAGAGAAATAAAGGCTCTAAAGAAGAGGATAACTGAACTTGAAAAGGAGCTCATGCTAGAAAAGGTAACAGCAGAGCTAAAAGCAGTCCTCTGGGGTAACATTGGGCGGTCCATCACCAATCAGTGGCAGTATATTGAGACTATGGATGAGCAAATAGTACTCATTACCAAGGCAAACAGGGAAATACAGAGAGCTAGAGCAAGCCTTGGCCACATGCCAGATGCTGCCAACAGAATGATCAATATTTTGAATAACAAAACTAGCTCTCAACTAGCTACCATGGGAATTACTAACAGGACTGAAACAATTTCAGTAGCTAAAAGAGTCCTGACACTAAGAAACCTAGTTGGAACGCTGGAGAGGAGAACACAGGATATGCAGACCGAGATCAACAAATTCCTGGACAGATTTGTGGCATTACAAAACAGAGGCCTCCCCAGCATATTAAGCAGTGTAGGAAGGCTGCTTACCCTGGAAAATTACATCAAAAGGGTTGATGCCCATGCTGCAGCACAAATTGCAAAACAGCCCAGTACCTCAGCAGAAACAGGGCCAGCATCAGGGCAGAATTTGTATGATAGGGTGGATAACCTGTTTTTTATTATGAATGAAATTGATCACCTGTTTGATACACCACCAAATTTCTTTAAGTATACAGAAGCAGATGAAACTTTGGAGGCAATCATAAGACACCAACTGCCCACACAGGAAGTATGGAGGAATTTGACACAGATAATCTTATCAGGCCAGAACCTGTAGCGCTAATTTTCTCCAGTTTATGAACAGTCATGCACAGGCAGAATTTTGATGGATAAAATCTACAAGGAAAAGGCAGATGCTGAGCCAACTCAGCAAGGCTATTTACTCACCACAGCAGCAATCACAATCACAGGTGGCAGACCCAAAATACAGCGCACGAGCCATAAAGTCGGGTTCTCCAGCATTTGATCAAAGTCTCTCAACCGACTCAGCAGCTCCCAAAGGCCAAAATATCTTCTGACAGAACATCAAGACGCCTTTATTTTGAATTCAATGCTGTAATAAATTTCTGATAATAATATCTCAAAAGTTGGTGAGAATATTAAGTCTGAGATAACTTAGAACTCAGATATTTTTGTAAAAAATCGCAAGTATATATTCACCCCTCACAGAAGCTTAAGGGGTTGTTGTTATTTTCATTTTGGGGACTTCACTTGCTGTAAAAATTCTCAGAGAAATAATACAAAGGGTGAATGGAATTTCCAAAGCTTGGCGTGCCTTGATGCATTGTGATGAATGGTGAATGTTGCAGGATTCCAGAATGTTTCATAAAACAATAAGTCTTTCTTAAATCTCTGTATTACATGTTTTCGAGTCTTTTGTTCTCTTTTGTTGTTTAAATGTTTTACACTTAATAGCAAAGTAGAAGAATAGTTCCAGGATTTAATCACTGATTACCCTGAACTCAATCTAAGCTATTATCCATGTTTTCTTCAGATACAGTAAAAGAAGTGTAATTCTTAGTTGCTGCACTTTAAAACTATATCTTTTACAGTGATAGATATTCCCAGGGATTCAAGTTTGCCCCTGAGACATCTATTCATTTCTCATAACTAGTTTAGTAGAAATACTTAAACACTTTAGTGAAAATTCTTAAATGCTTTCACTGCTTGTTTCACCTGTTCATGTTATAAATCAAAATTTTGTTCTATGAAGTATCCAAATGGCCCTGTAAGTTTCACTAATTCACCTCAAGGTTTCTAGACACCTATTGCTATAGACTCCATTGCCCAATGATACTTGACTCTTTGAATACTACATCACAAGACCTGAAAGAAACTCTTCAACCAAAACATAAACAAAACCTGTGCCCAATACCTAGCCTAAAACACTATCATAACAGATATAAATCATAAAGAGAGAGCCCTCTCTGATCACAGTTTGGCTAGAAACGGTGATCCAAAGATTGGTTAGTGGTTACCCCGGCCGTATTCCCTTGGGAGTCAAAGGGAACAACCTGGGTGTTAACAAGTTGATCCTTAATGAGTGCATTAGAACATTATCAACCATATTAATAGTAAACAGGTGCAGTAAAATAGAACAGATCATCACACATAAGCCACACACATGAACACCATGATATGAGGTGGAAATCCAATGTGGGAGAAAACCACCTGCTGCAAGTCATCTCAATCTTCTTCTTAATAAGAAAATCCTTTTACAATATTTATGTACTGGTGCAGTCTTATACCAGTACGCAGGCTTCTACCTGCAGAGAGCTACAACCCTCTCTCGTTCTCCAGTCTTTCAAGGAAGGGAGCTACAACCCCCATAGTTCTTGTACTAGCCGATCCATTTACTAGTACGCAGGTTGCTACCTGCTACAATGCTCCAAAGTTTTCAACTGCTACTGGAAGGGAGCTGCCACCCCCTTAGCTCTTGTACTAGCTAAGATACTAGTACGTAGGCGCTGGCCTACAATATTCTCTCCTCCAGCTACCATGTTTTATACATTTTCATATTGGATACTCCTGAAGCACAACACATAATCTGAAAGGCCACGTTTCATTCAATTTTCATACTGGACCCATTAATATCATTGAAGCACATAATCAATCAATCTTCTGAATCACCCAAACACTAGATCAATACATATACAAGGATAATATATGTGTTAGCACCCAGATCTAGTCCATCAGATCACATAGATATGAGTCATTATGATCCTGATCCAATATTAGTTCTCATCCATCAATACTGAAGCTAAACACAATCAACCAAACAGGATATGCAGAATACTGACACCTTTAAACTATCATCAAAACCCATCAACAACCAGAACCACCTGTGACTTCAAATATCATAGCTCAAATTGTATACGCTACTACAATGAACCAAACCTGCATACATATGCACTTACACCAAAGCCAACCCGCGTACAGATCTATAAATATTCAAACATGACTTGCAGCGATTTCAAACTTAAGTTATACCCAGTTCAGATCATTACAAGCATCAGTATACAGATCTAGAATAAGCATAATCAAATATATAGAGATAGTTCATTTCAAACCATTTGATCCCGATCTATCCTTAGATCTTGTTCTCCATCAACCGGTGAGATCCCTCTTTAGCTCAGATCCAGATCTGCACCATAACCCAATCACATTATTCCAGATCTAACACTTTATCAGATATTCAATAATTCAGATGATGCTTTTCCAAATGATCTCCTTCCTCTTTTATAGCCTTAGTCCTTTCTCAATACCACGGTCCAAAACCATAGGATCAAAAAACTGTTGGATTAATACCATGAACCAACCATGAAAGTGCGTGAGATCAACACTTTTGGATGCAATACCACGGACCAAAACCATAGGATCAAAAACTGTCGGACTAATACCATGAACCAACCATGAAAGTGCGTGAGATCAACACTTTTGGATGCAATACCACGGACCAAAACCATAGGATCAAAAACTGTCGGACTAATACCATGAACCAACCATGAAAGTGTGTGAACTTTTCTCTTGCATGAAGGGAACTTTTCTCTGCATGAAAGTGCGTAAACTTTTCTCTACATGAAATAAACTTTTCTCTGCATAAAAGTGCGTGAACATTTCTCTACATGAAATAAACTCTTCTCTGCATAAAAGTGCGTGAACTTTTCTCTACATGAAATAAACTTTTCTCTACATAAAAGTGCGTGAACTTTTCTCTACATGGAATAAACTTTTCTCTGCATAAAAGTGCGTTAACTTTTCTCTACATGGAATAAACGTTTCTCTGCATAAAAGTGCGTGAACTTTTCTCTACATGGAATAAACTTTTATCTGCATAAAAGTGCGTGAACGTTTCTCTACATGAAATAAACTTTTCTCTGCATAAAAGTGCATGAACTTTTCTCTACATGAAGGAAACTTTGTTGCACTATAATTTATCAAATAAATTTGTTGCACTATAATTTATCATTTGAGTGATTTGCCATCATGGACAACACTTGTCTCATAATGCCAACAATCTCCCCCTTTGGACTTGTCATACTAAGAATTGTCATCTGATTCCTTGTCACATCTGATATCTCTTCCGTAGATTCATCTAGATATATATAAGTGAGTTGGTTGCCATCAAGTACAACACATGCATCATAATGCCAACAACTCAGTTGCAAGGGTCTGTGCACTCAACCTGCGGACTTACCAAGGTCTCCATGCACTCAACTAGAGGATCCTTCCCCTTCGCCTAAGTACATGAAACAGACTTTCCTACCTTAGCTTACTTTCCCATACAATGATCTTCCATCAATTGAGTTACTTTCTAGACTCACTATGACTCTTCTATATATAGCCTTTTCTTTTAAAATACCATGGTTAGTGGACCTTGGGTGGGTCTCAAAACTTCTTATCTCCTAACAACCTAAGGGACTAAAGCCCCTTTAACTCTTATTACCTTCGCACTCTGCTTCCACAAATCGCGGAGTCTATACAATTATACAAAATGTAAGTACCAAAACTTGACCCCAGGGGAACATATCCCAACAATGTGCATGGATGGGTCTTCTTCAAGATTTCCATTGAATTTAGGAATATCATAAGGCAACTTGGTAGGAATAACTGGCCACCAAGGAGAATGAACAATGGGATCATTGGTGACACTGGTCAAATCAGGAAATTCAAGAGTTGCTACAAATGGAAACTGCCTATTAAGGCCTGGTGGAGGGTTTCCTAGATAAGATGAGATAGCTTGAGAAACAGGTATCTGTGTCTGGGGATAGGGAGGATTCTGATAACTAGTATACACAAATCCCTGTTTTCCAGCTCCAAGATAACCTTGAAAAGGTTCAAACAGATGATTTTGGATTTGATGACCGTAAGGCATTTGAGGAATACCTTGATATGGTGGATATTGTTGCCCTGTGGGATTTTGCATCATCCCAACATAAGGTGGATTCAGTTGTGGTTGTGCTTGTGCCATACCATACACATTCTAACCCATTTGAGTTTAAGGAATGGCGTGCCCAAACTATTGTGATTGTAAGTTACCTTGAAGAGGCTAGGTATACATGGTTTAGGATGTGCCAGGTTTCGATAGAGTGGTTTGCGTTAGAGGTACATCCTGTAAATGTTGGCTCACATTCATTTGAGTTTGGACAGGTTGAGATATGGGTTGTTGAAGAGAAATATGAGGGGTAGATGGAACATGTTGAGAGGCTAAAGATGAATCCACAACTGAACCAAGTTGAATAGGAGAAGTAGGTTTCCAAACACTAGCATCCATTCCTGACCAGGGAGGACTCATTTGAGGTTGAGCACTAACTTGAGGAGATGCAAATGAACCTACAATAGGTTCCCCCTGTTGAAAGAGGAGGATAATATGAAGGAAACTTCCCCCCAAGTAGAGGGTTCTCAATAAGTGATGGATTGGGATCTTGTAGCTAACCATGTCCACTAACATAAGGGTCAATCTGCTGCTAAATTATAGGTGTAGATGGAGGAAGATGAGGAGACTATGTAGCACTCATTAAATAAGTGCCAGATGAAATTCCAGATGTAGATGTCATGGGAGCGTTCCATGGACTAGATACAATACCAGAGAAGGTACCAGACAAAGATTGGTAACAAGGTGATATGGAAGGACCACCACACAAATGTGCCTCTAGTGTCGTTATAAACATGGATGAGGTTGCAACTTGGGTTTTCCTAGCCATGGTAGCATATACAGGTTGGGAAACCATAGCAGACTCGGTCATGGTTATCTGTCCCAAAGAATATTTACAAGGGAAACTCAAAGGTGAGTTGAAAGGAAAAGAATTAGATAAAGGAGGCTAAAATAGAGTATGAGGAGAAGGAAAAGGATGGGGCTGATAGAAGTAATCCCCTTCTCGAGTGTGAGAGGAGGGTTGAGGCTATTCATGTGGAGTCTCTTCAATACTTACAAGACCAAGTGGAAGGGGTTCATCGTCAGGTCCAAGATATACATTTTGGGGTTATGTCTGTGATAAAGGAAGAGCATGAGAAGGTCCTAAAGTAATAGGTGTAGATAGTTGAGGTACCTCAAGTTGATTTGTCTCTGATTCAGGAAAATCAAGTTTAATAACCTCAAATAAAAAGATCTCAGGTGCTTCGATTTCAACTATGTCAGAGTCACTAGCGAATGGAGAAGTAATATCAGGCTCTATATTCACAAGAAAAAAATGATTCTTGTGGATCTATCTCAGATGGAGGACCAGAAGTAATAACCCCTGAAGTACTGGATTCAGTAGTCTACATTTTCTTATGCTTCTGACGATGGCCAGGAGTTTCCTCTGGTGGAGGAGGCTTATTTTTAATTATATGTGAAGGATAGGATAAAGGGTTTTGTTCTTCCACATTGGATTAATAAATTTTGACAATTAACACAAAAAAATAAATCAAAGAGGGTAAAATAGGCATAAAGGTTTACCAAGAAATTATGAACTGCAATATACAACCTTGGAGAACCAAGGATTTATGTACAAGTAGGAAATCTCCCCGAATTTTGTGTTCGGTGTATCATAATGTACAAGGTAGCTGACTCATTTAACCATGGCAAGGATAGCAACCTATGGTGGACTTCCAAAATATACTTGACAGTATGTGGAAGTGATGTCTGTGTTAGTGTTGTCTAATGTGTAACTGTACGATGAGAGTGTTCCCATTTACTTTTCATGCATGGATCACCATCCAATATACCCGTAGGTATGTGGAGAATGGTCTGATACACTTACGTACATGGAATGATATATCAACCCTGGAATGCAACGCTGGAAAAAAAACAACAACTCCTATGTTTATAGATGCCAAAACATGTCTCTAGGATGATTCAGTAAATTTTAAAGTTTATCTTGAGTTAAGTTTCGGTTTTCAAGGTTGTTGGTGGGAAAGTTCCCTAAGGTAAGGGTTGACAACCTCAATAGAGAAGAACAAGAAAATCAACAAGAAGTAGTCAGGAAAGTGTTGATCTAGATTGTCATTAATGGCAATATGAAGCCGAGGAGCTATCAAAGCAGAGAAGAGAAGCAAGTGTAAGAGCGGAAGATTGAGGAGGAGATACATTAGAGGAGCCATATCAGGAGTATCACGTGTAATGTATGCTGAAAAAGAACCGAGAGGAAGAATTCATCAAAAGAAGAAAAGAGGAACATATCAGAGCAGACAATATTGGAAGTTGTCAGACCAAGAGCGTTATATTGGAGCCGAGGTATGGAGGAGGGCCTTGGAGTCATATTGGATGGCATTAAGAGATGAACGGCAGAGATGAGTTTTCATCTTAGCGGAAAAGGAATCCGGAGGAGTGGAGCTATCGGATGCCAAAGGAAAAACTATCAGAAGTATCATATATGCCAAGAGTAAGAGCCATAACGGAGGAGTTAACAATTAATCTCGTGGTTAAATGATTAAGCACTTTATCTAAGTGATTGATTAATGCACGTGGTTATATTCCAAAAAGCGGGTTTGTAATAGTGGCAGTGCTTTTCGATCGGATGCAAAATGGTAAGTGGTATTTAGAGGAGAGCGCCTGACTCCATTCAATGGTTGGCGCGTAGCAACTAAAGGAGAGAGAAAAACCGCTTATTTCGGGCGAGTAACTCTCGTGCAAGTAGTCCACCCGCAATGCATGTAGGTCGTTGGATCTAGCGTGGGTTGATTGACGGTGAAGGATCAATGGATAGTTTTGGGTTGGTCGGGTTAAGTCGGGACCGTTAGATCTGGAGAGAAGAGATCTACAACACAGCAAGATTCTGATGGATTGTGTTGATCAGACCGAGTGTTGATCATTTGATCTAATACAAAACAAATTGACAGTGTGGAACGAGGACTCTTATTATATCATGCCCTAATGGTATATCGCGTCCACCATATCAAGCATTATGTATTGCGGTGTTTAAGCCCTTGTCACATTAAAACTCCTATTGCGATAATACCACAGACCCACTGCTCCATTGTAATACGCCCTATTGTAATATCGCGTTCACCATGTCGGAAGATATGTATCACAAGTTATAAAGGGATGGCACATTATAAACTGTGATTGCGATATTACTGTGGACCCCATGGATTCATTAAAAACGGTTTATAATCATATCGCATCCAGCAGGGGAATCGGCTATCAGCCATCGGCTATACTATGGGTATGATTTATAAAGACCTCCAGAATGTTGCGATTGCAATTGTGGGTTTAAAGTAATAACTCTGACTGTTCATGAATGTTGCCATTGCTGTAAAGAATAAGTCTATTGTTTGAATAATAATAAAGATGGCCTCTCTTCCTAATTAACGTGTCCTGTGAGTATTGATGAATTCGAAGAGTGAGCGCAGAGGAAGCTGAAAGATCAAGCGAGCGTTGAGGAAGCCGAAGCTCAAGTGAGCAAGAAGGAAGCCAAAGGTCAGGCGTATTAGGAATATAAAATAGAGAACAAGGAAAGTTTAATGTTGTTGGCGAACTGTAAGAAAAAAAAGGGAGCCGAAGTTCCAGCAGAAGTGGAAGGAATAGGAGGAAAGAAGTAAGTCATAGGTCCAGCAGGGTTGGGAGCAGAGAATTACAACCAAATAGATCCAGACAGTTATAGCAGAGGGTTGGAGCCCTTGAGGTTGGTGCCTCGGAACTGAAAGGATTGGTGTCCTAGGAGTTGGTGCTCCTAAATTCAAGGTTGGTGCCTTGACAAGATAGAGTTGGTGCTCTGGAGGTTGGAGTCTCACAAAGAGTCCAAGTTGGTGCTTGGAAATTGATTGGAACCATATATACATATCTGTATCTATATATATATATATATATATATATATATTGTACTTGATTTATTGCAAAGATCACATTAATAAAAGAAACTATTCATGTTATCTATTTTTGTGTTCCAAATATAAATGTTTTTAACTTATAAAAATAATAATTGAAAAGAAATACTGATTCAGCCCCCCCCCAAGTATTTCCAACAATTGGCATCAGAGCAGGCTTCTTCATATCAGCCTAATAGCTTGAAGAAGGATTCTTAGTCATTATGAGAAATCAAGAAGTGCCAGGAAGACCTCCTTTGTTCGATGGCACAAATTTTGGTTTCTGGAAAAAAATAATGTCCTACTACTTAATGTCTCTTGGACCTGAAGTTTGGCATTCGATCTTAAATGAGTACATAGCTCCTTCCACTCTTCCAACAGATCAAGATGAGAGGAAAGTCTACGTTGCAAATGCAAAAGCCTTAAACTCTATCACTAGTGGAATCATTGATTTTGAATTTACAAAAGTCATGAATTGTAACTCTACCAAAGAAGTATGGGATAAGCTAATTAGCTTATACGACGGGGACTCCAAAGTCAAGAAGGAAAATCTTCAAACTCATAGTAGGAAATTTGAAAGTCTGAAAATGGATGATGAAGAATATATTGCATCATACTTTCTCTGAGTAGCTGAAGTGGTCAACTCTCATAAAGGATTGGAAGAAAACATTGAATAAAGCACCATTGTTCAAAAGGTCTTAAGATCTCTCCCAGACATATTTGACTCCAAAGTAAGTGCCATAAAAGAAATGAAGGATCTAGATACTCTCAAGATGGATGAACTCCATGGCATCCTCATTGCCTATGAGATGAGAAAAGGTTTCCCAAGTTCCAAATATGCAGCATTCAAGGCCTCAAGATCAAAAAAGGGGAAAGAAAGGAATGTCAGTAGTGATGACTCCGATGTTGAATCCGAATTGGTGCAATTTGTACGAAGGCTGAAGAAAGGATCTAAGCTAAAAGGTAAATACCCTATTATTTGTTTCAAGTGTGGAAAAATAGGTCATTATGCTTCAAAATGTCCTCATAAGCATGACAGTGATGATGAAGAAAATTCTAAGAGGATGGTATACAAAAAGAAAGGGTTCAATAAGAAGAATTTCCTCTCTACACAAGATGAGTCTGATGAATATGAATTTGTAGTCATCAAAAAGAAATCAACTAACCAGTTCCCTCACCGCAAAGGAGGTAATGAAGAATCAGATGAAGAAAATGACCATGCTGGAAGCCAAGAAGTATTATTCATGGCATTCACAAATGATGATGACTTAGGGCTAGATGGAAATATAGATGAATTGTTAATAAGTTTCATTGAAGAAAATGAGAAACTACGGAATAAAATCATTTCTCTCAAGGTAGAAAATGAAGAAACAAAAAGAAGGGAAGATCTCTTAAAAAATAAGCTAAAATAAAAAGAAGAAGCTTGCGAAGAACGTGAAGCCATAGTATCTCTGAGGAAGGAATCAGAAACCTAAACATGACAAATCTAGAATAGGTTTTAAAGGAGAATCATCAAGTACTAAGAATAATGCAAAAATCTATGCTGACGTACTTTCCAGCAACCCAAAAGAAGAAAGATTATTTCATCAAAGGCTTGTCCCAGATCTAAAGAATGAAGAGAGAGTAACTCCAAGGAAGAATGTTGATTCGAATCATGGATGTTACAACAGATACAAAACAGTATTTCATCAAAGGCCCATCTCAGATCCAAAGAATGAAGCGGGAATAACTCCAAGGAAGAATGTTAATTCAAATCATGGCTATTACAACAGGTACAAAACTATCTTTTTTGGGCATTATTTCCATTGTAAAAATTTTGGTCATCAAGCTAGACATTGCATGGCTTGTAAGAATGAGACACCAAAACTAAAGGATCAAATAAACAAACCATATGGCCCCAAAGGGCAAGGACAAATCAAGACCTACAATTCTTTTGATCCCTTGGCCAAATTTGATCTGATTTGCTCATTATGTAATAATAATGGACACAATGAGTAAAATTGCCCACTCAAAAGAGGAAAAGCAAGAAGTGAGAATCCCAACATGGATAAATGTGGCCTAGCTCTATGTGCCCAAATTAATGAAAATCATTGGTTTGTGTATAGTGGGTGCTCTAGACACATGACAGGGGACAAAGGTAAGTTTGTCTCATTGAAGAAAAAGGAAGGAAATGTATCCTTTGGAAGTGGATCTACCAAAATTTCTGGAAAAGGAACTGTTATTCTTATTAATGGAAAAGGAAAAGCTCAAAATGCTTTGCTAGTAAATGGGCTCAAACACAACCTCTTGAGTGTTAGCCAAATTCGTGATCAAGGACATAATGTTTTCTTTAGCACCAAAGACTGTGAAATAAGGAACTCTTCCTCAGGGGAACTTGTGGTGAAAGGGGTTAGAATACTAGACAAGATCTATATTATGAACAAGATTCAAGAAGATAAATGCTACTTAAGTCAAACAGATGAAATTTGGTTATGGCACAAGCGACTTGGACATACAAGCTTCGATAACTTGATCAATATTAGCAAGATTAAAGCAGTATGATACATTCCAAAGTTATTCAAACCAAATTAAGGAGTATGTGGCCAATTTCAACATGGAAAGCAAACTAGAACAAGTCACAAGACCAATGAGTTCTCTACATCAAAGCCTTTGGAGATCATTCATGTTGATTTATGTGGACCAACTAGAACTCTAACACTCCAAGGAGAAAGGTACTTTGCTTTATTTGTTGATGACTATACTAGAATGATGTGGGTATATTTTATAAAATATAAATCCAAAGCATTTGAGTGTTTTAAGAATATTAAAGCTCTTGTGGAAAATGAAAAGGACTCTAAGATTAAGTGTCTCAGAATAGATAGAGGGGGAGAATTCACATCAAAAGAATTTGATGAATTTTGTAAAATACATGGAATTAAAAGAGAACTCTCTGCTGCCAGAACACCAAAGAAAAATGGGGTAGTTGAAAGAAGAAACCGAACAGTTCAAGAAATGGCAAGAACAATGTTAATAGCAGCTAACTTGCAGACAAAATTCTAGAAAGAAGCAGTTAGGACAACTGTCTATACATTAAATTGAACTCAATTGAGACCAAATAGTGAAAAGACTCCTTATGAATTATGGAAAGGAAGACCTGCGTCAGTAAAATAATTCAATATTTTTGGAAGCAAGTGCTTCATAAAAATCAATGATGACTCACAAGGAAAATTTGATTCACGGGTTGATAAAGGGATATTTCTTGGATATTCTATAAGAAAAAAAGCCTACAAGTGCTACAATAACCGACTACGGAAAATAGTGGAAAGTATTGATGTACAAAATTGACGAAGAACTTCCAGAAAAAGAAATTGAAGAACATGAAATTGATCCTCTCATTGAAGAAGAAGAACCTGAAAAAGAAGAAAAAGACCAAGGAAAAACCGAGGAAAAAGAACCATCTCAAACCCCTTAAAAGATGAAATTTCTCCAAAAATATCACCTAGAAGAGCAGATTATTGGCAATATGGATGAAGGGATGCAAACACGAAGAAGGATGACTAGTACACCAAAGAAGAATGATGTTGCTCTTCTATCCATGATAGAACCAGAAACATTTACTCAAGCAAGTAAGGATCCTCATTGGGTAAAAGCGATGGAAGAATAAATGTCTCAAATTGAGAAGAATGAGATATGGGCATTGGTACCTCGTCCAAAGGACAAAAACATAATAGGAACCAAATGGGTATTCAAAAACAAAATGAATGAAGATGGACAAATCATCAAAAACAAGGCAAGGCTTGTTTGTAAAGGCTATTCACAAATTGAAGGAATTGACTTTGAAGAAACATTTTCACCAGTAGCTCGTGTGGAAGCTATCAGGTTGTTCTTGGCATTCGCTTGCTCAAAAGAATTCAAAATCTATCAAATGGACGTAAAATCAGCATTTCTGAATGGGGAACTCAAGGAAGAAGACTACATGGAGCAACCAGAAGGGTTCAATCTAACAGAAGGAAAAGAGTTTGTTTGTAAGTTGAAAAAGGCATTTATGGGTTGAAATAAGCAACTAGAGCTTGGTATGCAAGATTGGATCACTATCTACAACAACAAGGCTTCAAGAAGGGGGTGGCTGGAAGTAAACTCTACGTAAATATGGATGAGGATAAGTTACTATTCACACTTGTTTATGTTGATGATCTGATTTTTTCTAGTAATAATGATGAGATGAGCCATGAGTTTTCTCAAAATATGTCAAAATATTTTGAGATGTCGATTATAGGAGAGTTACTTACATCCTTGGACTACAAGTATTTCAAACCATGGCATGCATGTTCATATCTCAAGCCAAATATCTTAAAGACATGCTTAAGAGATATGGAATGGAAGATTGTGCACCCATGAGCACACCTATGACCAAAAATTCTAAATTAAGCAAAGATGATAACTCCCCTCCAATAAATGCAACTCGTTACAGATCAACAATTGGAGCCCTTCTATACTTAATTGCTACGAGACCCGACATTATGTAGGCAGTAGGAATGGTGGGAAGATTTCAATCATCCCCTAAACAATCCCATTTGATGGCTGTAAAAAGAATTCTCAGATACTTGAAAGGAACTCCTTATTTCAGACTTTGGTACCCTAAGAACTCAACTCTTGCTGTGACTGCATACACCGATGTTGATTGGGCTAGAATTGTCGATGATCGAAAAAGTACTAGTGGAAATGCATTCTTTTTGGGAGATTGTTTAGTATCTTGGTGTTGGGTTGTGTTATATTCCTTCCATGACTAGCCCACATAGTTAACCGAGGGGTTAAAGGGGGGGCGGAACCCCCCCCTTCGTTGCGTCGATTATGTAGCAGGGGGGTCACAGAGGGTTTGAGGGGTACCCGTAACCCCACTTTATGGGGTTCGAGGCAGCGCCCCAGAAAATTTTGGTTTTGGAACCTATGTTAGGTTGGGCAGACCCACCTATGGTTTTGTGCATGATTTTCGCACATGTTTTTTGGACGTGATGGTTTTTGGTCCATGGTATTGGATGCTTCGGCATGTATAAATATGTATTGTAACATTGAAATGAACATAATGAAAAATCATGTTGGTAGTCCCAGTTTTGGGATCCAGGGGAAAATATTTGTGTATATGTTTTATGTGATATGCTCTCGCATTGTTTATTTTCTGTGTTTAAGAATTCATATGTAGGTTGGTTAAAACCTACATTTGGTATCAGAGCAGTTTTAGCTTCAAGGGGACACCTTTGTTGCTGAGGGGTTTCGCTCGGGCCTGTGGTCGACCCTGTTCAGTGGGAGATTTGTGAGATCGATTATGGTGGTGAAAGAAGATGGCGAGTAGTGGAAAGATAGAGATAGAGAAATTTAATGGTCAAATTTTTGAGTTGTGGAAACTCAAGATGGAAGATCTATTTGTGGATAAATATCAGTGGATCGCGGTAGATCCGGGTACTAAACCAAAGGGAGTTTCCGATGAAGAATGGAAAAATTTGGATCGAAAGGCAAAGAGCTCAATAAGATTGTGTGTCTTAGATCAATATTGTTGAATGTATCAGGGGAAGCTACGATGAAGGCTTTGTGGGACAAGTTAGGGACTTTGTACCAATCTAAGTCTCTAGTGAATAAATTTTTCCTGTGGAAAAAGTTGTATAACCTGAGGATGAAAAATGGAGACTCGGTGACAGAGCATCTGAATGCATTTAATATTGTGGTAAGTTAGTTAGCATCTGTTGATATTAAAATTTCAGATGAAGATAAGTGCATCAGTTTGTTGTGTTCTCTACCAAATTCGTGGGATAGTCTGGTTATTGTAATAGGTAGCAATGCAACTGCCTTGCAGTTTGATGAAATAGTCTCATCCTTGCTAATGGAGGAGATGAGACGGAAAATTATGGAGAGCCAGAATGGTGATGCCTTGTCTGTACGAGGACGGTCCTAGAACAGAAATAAAAATAAGTCATCGAGTGGGAGATCTAAATCTAGAGGTAGATATAAATCTCCAGGAAAACCTGTAAAGGTGGTGTGCTGGAAATACGAAAAGGAAGGGCACTATAAAAGAGACTGTAAATCTAAAGCTCTTGATAAAGGAAAGGGATCTAATGATGCTCCTTCTGCAGAGGCGAAAACCACCTCAGATGAAGGTGGGGATGTGTACTTGGCTTCTTCAAGTACACATGTAGATCATGAGGCGTGGTTGATTGACTCAGGTGCATCCTTTCACTTCACTCCCCATAGAGAGTGGTTCTGCGAGTATGAGAAATATGATGGTGGTGATGTCTTCTTAGGGGATGACAGGAAGGCTAGAATCGTTGGTCGCGGAAAAGTAAAGTTGAAGTTGCAAGGTGGAAGGGTTAGAACACTTTTGGTGTTCTGCATATTCTTGCATTAGCCAGAAATCTGATTTCTATAAGCAAGTTGGATGATGCAGGTGTAAAAACAGTGTTCGATAAGGATACCTACAAAATGGTTCTAGGAGCACTGGTATTGATGTGGGGAGTTCAGATTGGAACTCTATAGAAGCTGCAAGGTAGCACTGTTATTGATGGGTGCAATAGTTCTGTGGTTCCTGAAAGTGGAGCAGAAAATCTAATGGTCTCTAGAGAAAAGACCATGTTGTGGCATCAAAGGCTTGGACATATTGGAGAGAAGGGCCTTCGAATACTTCATGGTAAATGTATGGTAGAAGGTATGAGTAATAGCTCTCTGGATTTTGATTTCTATGAAAATTGTGTATATGGGAAGTAGAATTGGGTGAGTTTCCCCTCTGGTAGTAAGAGGGCGAAACAGATATTATAGCTTGTGCACAGTGATGTGTTTGTACCTGTGAAGGTTCCATCACTAGGTAAGTCTGTGTACTATGTATCATTTATAGATGACTTCTCAAGGAATACATGGATATATTTCCTTAAGAAGAAATCTGAAGTCTTTGATAGGTTTAAAGAATTTAAGGCTCTGGTGGAAAACCAGACAGAGAAGAAGATAAAGGTGCTGAGGACAGATAATGGTGGAGAATTTTGCAGCAAGGAATTTGAAGAAATAAGAAGTGTGGTATAGCACGACAGAAGACTACTCCATATACACCTCAGCAAAATGGAGTTGGAGAAAGAATGAACAAGACGTTGATGGAAGGGCAAGAAGCATGCTCAGTGGTGCCGGGTTAGGACAGGAATTCTAGGCAGAGGCGATGGATACTGCATGTTACCTGGTCAACGGGTCACCTTCATCAGCGTTGGAGGATAAGACTCCACAAGAGGTATGGACTAGTAAGAAACCCTCTCTTTCAAATATGAGCATATTTTGATGTGATGCATATGTACATGTTCCAAAGGAGAAAAGAACCAAGTTGGATAGTAAATCTGAAAAGTGCATCTTTATTGGGTATAAGGATGGTTTAAGGGGTTATAAGATTTGGAACCCAGTAACAAGGAAGGTTGTGTACAGCCGAGATGTGGTGTTTAGAGAGGTGAAAGATGTTATTAAACATGAATTCCAACCAAAGGAACCTGAGAAGATAGAGTTTGAGCTAAAGGAGGAAGAATCAGACTCTATAGCAGAGGAGGAATCAGAAGATGAAGAGCCACAAACTCTGGGTGTGAGAAGATCAGTTCGAGAAAGAAGGCAACCAGAAAGGTATAGTCCATCTACTTTCTATTCAAAATTTTCTTTGTTTGTTACTGATGATGATCCCAGAACTATGAAGGAAGCAATGGATTCAAAGGATGGAAAACTCTGGAAAGAGGCCATGGTTGATGAAATGACATCTTTGCATAAAAATGAGGATTGGGATCTAGTGGAGTTGCCGGCTAGAAGGAAACCTATTGGCAGCAAATGGGTGTTCAAAAAGAATACAAATGCAAAATGAAAAGTGGAGAAATGCAAAGCTCAGTTGGTAGCAAAAGGTTATTCCCAGGTTCCGGGAATTGATTTTGGTGATATTTTTTCTCCTGTTTCCAAGGTAACTTCTATTAGATTAATTTTATCTGTTGTTGTTGCTTTTGATTTTGAGTTAGAACAGATGGATGTGAAGATAGCATTTCTTCATGGGGATCTAGAAGAGCACATCTACATGAAGCAACCTGAAGGCTTTGCAGTGAAGGGTAAGAAAGAACTGGTATGCAAATTAAAGAAGTCTTTGTATGGGTTAAAACAGTCACCAAGGATGTGGTATCAAAAATTTGATACATTTATACGGGGACTTGGCTTCCCCTGAAGCAAAGCAGATCACTGTGTATATTTTAAATTAATTGGTGACCGTGTTATTTATCTGGTCTTGTATGTGGATGATATGTTGCTGGTTGGAAATGACAAAGAAATTATCCAGGATTTGAATACCCAATTGTCCTCCAAATTCGACATGAAAGATATTGGTGTTGCAAACTATATTTTGGGCATGGAAATTAAAAGATATCATACAAACAGGAAGCTCTGGTTAAACCAGAGGAAGTATGTCGAGACAATACTATAGAGGTTTAATATGCAGGATAGTAAACCGGTGAAGGTTCCTATTCCTGTAGGTGTGAGGTTATTTGCTGAACAGTGTCCCAAGACACAAGAAGAGGAAGATGACATGTCCCGTGTTCCATATGCAAGTGCAGTCGTTAGCTTGATGTATGCAATGGTCTATACTAGACTAGACATTGCACATGCAATGGGAGTATTGAGCAGGTTTATGTCAAAACCAGGGAAGGAGCACTGGATAGCAATGAAGCGGGTTTTCAAGTATTTGTGTGGCACTAGTGATTATGGTTTGTGCTACCAAGGAATACCAGGATTAGATAGAATGTTGGATATCGGTGGCTTTTTTGATGCAGACTGGGCTAGAGATCTAGATCAAAGAAGATCTACAAGTGGGTATGTGTTTAACCTATTTGGAGGTGCAATCAGTTGGATGAGTAAGAAACAATCTGTAGTGGTACTATCAACTACAGAGGCAGAATACATGGCAGCCAATCATGCAAGAAAGGAAGCAGTTTGGTTGCAAAGATTGTGTTCAAGTATGGGGTTAGCACATGGAGCTATAAGGATAGACTATGACAGACAAAGTGCAATTTTCTTAGCAAAGAACCCCGCATATCATTAAAAGACAAAGCACATTGATGTTCAGTATCACTTTGTGAGGGATATGATAGAAGACAAAAAGGTGTTGCTGGTAAAGGTGGACACTTTGAAGAATATTGCAGATGCATTGACAAAATCTATGAGCTTTGAGAAGTTATCTTGGTGTAGAGAGACAATGGGCATTTCAGGGCTGAAAAATGACTAAGCTCTCTTGTGGCCCCTTGTGGAAAGAAAACAACAAGTGGGAGAATGTTGGGTTGTGTTATATTCTTTCCACGACTAGCCCACGTAGTTAACCGGGGGATTAAAGGGGGGGCAGAACCCCCCCTTCGTTGTGTCAATTGTGTAGCAAGGGGGGTCACAGGGGGTTTGAGGTGTTCCCGTAACCCCACTTTATGGGGTCTGGGGCAATGCCCCAGAAAATTTTGGTTTTGGACCCTATGTTAGGTTGGGCGAACCCACCTACGGTTTTGTGCATGATTTTCACACATGTTTCTTGGATGCAATGGTTTTCAGTCCATGGTATTGGATGCCTTGGCATGTATAAATATGTATTGTAACATTGACAGGAACATAATGAAAAATCAAGCTAGTAGTATCAGTTTTGGGATCCAAGGGAAAATCTCTGTGCATATGTGTTTTATGTGTTATGCTCTCGCATTGTTTATTTTCTGTGTTTAAGAATTTGTATGCAGGTAATTTCTGTACGGGGTTAAAACCTACACTTGGCTCAGCAAAAAACAGACATCGATATCACTATCTACAGCTGAAGCCAAGTATATAGCTGTCGCGGATTTTTGTACTCAAATATTATGGATGAAGGAAGCTCTAAAAGATGTCAACATAGGTACAAATCAACCAATTACCATCTATTGTGATAACACAAGTGCGATCAGCCTCAGCAAAAATCTAGTGATGCACTCAAAAACCAAACATATACCAATCAAGTATCATTTCCTTCATGAACAAGTAGTTGAACAAAACATCATCTTGGAATATATCAATACTAAGGAGCAGATAGCTGGTATTTTCACAAAACCTCTTCCTTGAGAAGCATCTGAACATCTTCGTCAAAAGATGGGGGTTATATCTTTAGCATCACTTAAATTGATTCATAAAGATGTTGCAGGACAGGTGGAGTAGTTTGATAGGGGAGTCCTTGTACACTCCTTTTCCACTAATGTCAAAGGGGGAGAGAAGAAGAATATTTCCATCAATGACAAAGGGGGAGATTGTTGATCTAGATTGTCATTAATGGCAATATGAAGTCGAGGAGCTATCAAAGAAGAGAAGAGAGGCAAGTGTAAGAGCGGAAGATTGAGGAGGAGCCATATCAGGAGTATCGCGTGTAATGTATGCCCAAGAAGAACCGAGAGGAAGAATTCATCAAAAGAAGCAAAGACGAACATATCAAAACAGAGAATATTGGAAGTTGTCAGACGAGGAGTGTTATATTGGAGCCGAGGTATGGAGGATGGATGTGGATTCAGATTGGATGGTGTTAAGAGATGAACGGCGGAGATGATTTTTTTGTCCAAGAGAAAAGGAATCCGGAGGAGTAGAGCTATCGGAAGCCAAAGGAAAAACTATCGGAAGTATCGCATATGCCAAGAGTAAGAGCCATAATGGAGGAGTTAACAGTTAATCTCATGGTTAAACGATTAAGCGCTTTATCTAAGTGATTGATTAATGCACGCGGTTATATTCCAAAAAGCGGGTTTGTAATAGTGGCAATGGTTTTCGGGCGGATGCAAAATGGTAAGTGGTATTTATAGGAGAACGCTCGATTCCATTCAATGGTTGATGTGTAGCAACTAGAGGAGAGAGAAAAACCACTCATTTCAGCTGGGTAACTCTCGTGCAAGTAGTCCACCTGAAATGTATGTAGGTCGTTGGATCTAGCACGAGTTGATCGATGATGAAGGATCAACGGACGGTTTTGGGTTGATCGGGTTAAGTCAGGACTCTTAGATCTGGAGAGAAGAGATCTACAGTGTAGCAAGCTTTCGATGGATTGTGTTGATCGGACCAAGTGTTGATCATCGGATCTAATACACAAGAAATCAATGGTGTGGAATGAGGACTCGTATTATATCACGCCCTAATGGTATATCACGTCCGCCATATCGAGAGTTATGTATCACAGTGTTTAAGGCCTTGTCACGTTAAAACTCCGATTGCGATAATACTGGGACCTGCTGCTCCATTGTAATATTCCCTGTTGTAATATCACGTCCGCTGCATTGGAAGATATGTATCGCAAGTTATAAAGGGATGGCACACTATAAAATGTGATTGCGATATTACTATGGACTCGATGGATTCATTAAAAATAGTTTATAATCATATCACATCCAACAGGGAAATCGACTATCGGTCATCAGCTGTACTATGGGCACGACTTATAAAGACCTCCAGAATGTTGCGATTGTGACTGTGGATTTAAAGGAATAACTCCGACTGTTCATGAATGTTGCGATTACCATAAATAATAAGTCTATTGTTTGAATAATAATAAATATGGCCTCTCTTCCTAATTAATGTGTCTTGTGAGTATTGATGAATTCGAAGAGACAGAGGAAGTCGAAGAGTGAGCACAAAGGAAGCTGAAAGATCAAGCGAGTGTTGAGGAAGCCGAAGCTCAAGCGAGCAAGGAGGAAGCCAAAGGTCAGGTGTATCAGGCATATAAAACAGAGAACAAGGAAAGTTTAATGTTGCTGGCGAACTGTAAGAAAAAAAAGGGAGCCGAAGTTCTGGTAGAAGTGGAAGGAACAGGAGGACAGAAGTAAGTCATAGGTCCAGCAGGGTTGAGAGCAGAGAATTACAGTCAAACAGATCCAGACAGTTACAGTAGAGGGTTGGAGCCCTTGAGGTTGGTGCCTTAGAACTAAAAGGATTGGTGTCCTGGGAATTCAAGGTTGGTGCCTTGACAAGACAGAGTTGGTGCTTTGGAGGTTGGAGCCTCACAAAGAGTCCAAGTTAGTGCTTGGAAACTGATTGAAACCATATATATATTGTACTTGATTTATTGCAAAGATCACATTAATAAAAGCATCTATTCCTGTTATCTATTTCTGTGTTCCAAATATAAATGCTTTTAACTGATAAAAATAATAATTGAAAAGAAATATTGATTCACCCCCCCTCTCAGTATTTCCAACAACAAGCATGCGAAACATGTGAATTATTAAATGTGGACTTGGAAACTTACACGAAGGTCCTACGTTTGATGATGTTCTTGTAGGGTCCAAACCCTCTACTTCCTCCAAAACCAAGTAGGTCTACAAATCAATTCAGAGAAGCATATACATGATATATAATTTAATGGCATACATAAAAGATATGTTATATCATCATAAATAAACATAGAAATTGATATTCATGAGACAATAACATATCAAGAACAATAACTGAGCTTCTTTATTGGTAATCAACAATAGGTACAGGAAAGATACAACATGATCCAAGCCAAAGCACCGACGAAGCCTTCCTCTAGATCTATCCAGCTCGAGGCACAAAGACAACCTCTCTAATGAATGCAAGAATATTTTATAAAGATGATGAACATCTCTGCAATGGAAACAAGGGTTTCCATAGAGACTCAGAGTGCAGGAGGCACGGGAAAATTAGACTTTATCTGGGAGAAAAATGGGTATAATGTCGATATCCCTTCTCTTATGTATTTTAGGCCCACCTAAGATGTGTATATATACCAAATAAAATTATTTAATACAGTTGTGATATTGGCTCCTGTAGGTGGGATCTTGGTAAAACTCGTGAACCCTACCAGAAAAAAAACATATTATTTTATTTTTTCATATTTAAAATGATATATGTAGGTATGCAGTTATAGAACCCGCATATGTATGGACTTTTGAATGGGTAGAGTCGTGTATGGAATTTGAAATATTGTTTTTTAATATAGGATCAAGTCTACATGGGGAAAGGTTGCGCAAGGACATACAAGAGAGTCAAGTCTACAGGATTGTTAAATGATGCTATAACAGATGCCCCTTAATATATGAGGTCAGAAGGGCTACATGATGGCTGAAATATCTTAAGTATAAAGAGAGAGGAGTCATCTGAAATCTCAGGAGGAGATCACCAGATTCCATCTCATTTAGTACCTGTGGAAAGGAGTCAGAAAGAAAAATAATGTCTAAGGCAAGCATACCCATGCTCAAAAGTAATAAGGCATGTGTATATAAGTGAACAAAAGGAGTTGTAGAGTACATAATAGATCATCATATCATAGCTGCAAAAGAACACAATGGAGCTATGTCACAATATCACATATAGAGTAATATTCGATCAATGATGCAAGAGCATTGTCTGATCAATGATGCTACATAACTGATCCTCACAAAAGTATTGAGTCATAAAGGTGGAATAATGGTACTACATAAACTCGAGTGCCCATATAGGATTTTTTTGTGAAGGACTGCAACATATAAGGTGGAAGGTGACACTGGCAGAAAACTGAAGTTGTCAAATGAACCAAGATGCTGACACAACCCGAGGTCTTCACCTACCGCACATGGTACATTTTTACACTATGGGAATAAATCAGTTGAAGTCAACCATGTGAGAAATGTTTTGATTACCGGTCATTGATGTATACCATTAACAAATGCAAGGAAACTCACCAATAATGATAATGAGTGTCAAGTTACCCCAATACAATTTAACAAGTGTGAATAAATGTGTTAAAGTCGAACACTTGAAAGAATCTGTCAATCAGGAGACATTGATGTATTCTTAATTTCGATAACGAAGGATTCTGCCACTAATGACTTCAAACCCTAAGGTACTGAAAAAAAGGACTCTAGACCTTATTCCCAGAGCAATGAGTCAAAGTTGATGGAAAAATATTCAATGGAAGGAAGGCATTAAGGCATCCCATAGCAACCAGTGCGAGTGTAACCCGTAGGCCAATAATTTGGAAGAACTAGGATGAAAATAGATGAAATAACCATTCCAAAGTACATTTCCAGCATACACAAGATGTGTTTAGTGCACGGAAGAAATCCTTTGAACCAACCAATAATGAAATCTAACATAGAGGTGAGGAATCCGCCAATAGGTTCAAATGGAAACCAAGGTAGTGCATGAATCCCAATGTGTGATAATGTAAGCTTAAATCGAACACAAGGGAAAACAATCAATCAAAGACCCATAACATTGATCAATGTTAAGCACAAGGTCACCTATCAATGATGTAAATAGGGCCAGGGTGCAACTCTAGGTTTACTCTTAGAGAAATTTGTCGAAGTCGATAAGATAAAACCCGCTAGCAAGAAGTCAATTGGGACCTCCTTAATTAGCATGAGTGAAGGACTAAATAACTAATGTGATACTGAATATAAATTGACAGACAGGGTATGGTCGACAGAAATGAGTCAAAAGACACCATAGAATAGCCGACAACAGGTTCACTTCCCTTGAACAAAAGAACGACTCAATGTGACTTTATGGCACCATAAAATAACTTTGTATAATTTTGCAATGCAGAAGGAATTAACAAACTATCCATATGATCGAAATAGATAACCAACCGAAGGAGGACTGACTCATGAACAAGGTTATGGCTTCCCTAAATCCAGACTAAGTCCCATCCCAATGGAGGAAAGACTCATTTTAAGTGCTTTGTTCAAGGGCGACACAACTGACTCTAGCTGCCATCAAATGATGAAGAAATTGTCTCGTTCCCGCTCTTTTTGGAATATTTGATTTTTTTGACTTTTTCATATTTAAAGCCTAAAAAAGAATAAAATAATTCCTATAGTACAATGGAAAAAGAGTTTCAATGGAAATTCCACTATTTCTTGGGATTGGAACAATCCTATGCTCAATGTAATGTGGCAGATGCCGGTCATCGACACTTGGGGGAATGTTCTTTCCACGGAAAAATAGGTGTCAAGTCACAGAGGCTAATGAATTCATGGCTTGAACTTGTAAAATGCCATGGTCAAAAGTGGCTTATACACGAGTCCAAATGAAGGTGGCTTAAGGCCAAAAGAGGTACAAGTAGTCAAAACCCAATGCAATAGTACAACTTAACACATGGGAGCCTCTAGGGTATAAAGCCATAAGAAAGAAGAAGAAGAATGAGGCTTCAATGTAAAGTCATGGCAGGACTAAAGAGAACTCCCAAGCCTACACAATACTTGCAGGAGGGGCGATATATGTCAGCCAGGATATAGCTAGGTATCCCATGGAAGGTGTTAGAGTCAGTCTGTTCAGCCCTCTGTCAGAGATCAAAACCTCTTTTGTTGCATTTCATTTTTAGGTGTCTCATTCAGCACAATCATCTGCATTCCATTAGGAGCATCGATCTTCTAACGGAAGGGCCTTGTCACTCATTCCCCTCATGTTATCTACCTGCTAGATCATCATTTAAAAAAAAACATATACAGTCTTTTTACCTTGAAAACTGCATAACTTGTCTTTAGGGTTTCATGGTCACTTAGGTCTAGGGTTGTATTAGGGTTTTGTCATAAAATGTGTCTGAGTGTTCAAAAATTTCCAGCAGACCATGAGGATTTTTCAACATCAATAAATTTCATCAACAAGTGTTCAAAAATGTGTTTTCCTCAAAACTCTGTTTTGAGGAAAAAACAGAGTATTCAACTTTTATTGTACTAAAATCATGTAAATTTTGTTTTCTTCGTTGCAAATTTCTTCATCTGCACCCTGGTTTCTTTCCTTAGCCTAAGAAGCTCTGACACCTACAAAATCAAGCAAATCTAAGGTTATTAAGTTCATCAAAAAGTCCAAAAGCAATAAAAAGTCCAAAAACAGATGTTGAAATAAAAGCTATTTCCAAAACTTTATGAAAGTGGGTTTTGGAAAAATGAATTTGAAAAGCTCATGTATAAAACATGTCTCCAAGTTTTGAAAGCTCATTTGCATGCCAAGAGCAAAGAGGAAGCAACACCAATCGGTTTTTGTGAACAAGTGAGAATATTGGGCAAAAATCGTTGTAAATCGCTGACATGGTGCACTGAGCAGGAGGCGTGGCACACTGGTGAGGCGCAGCGCACTAGGAGCGAACACGCAGTGTTATTTTACACTGGCGCGGCGCACTAGGGAGGTGCGGTGCATTGGGTATGTTGCGCGGCGCATACACTTAAAAGGCCCGAAACTGCTAATCTTTGCTCCAAATCGCCAAGAACTTGCACGGATTTGACAGGTAGAGCCTTCATCTCTGTGATTTATCCAAGTTTGTGGTATGGTATGATGATTGATGAGTGGAAATTGTTAAACAAATGATCAAACCCTACCATTTCAAAGTCCTCACATAAAGGTTGTTGCCTAGGGTTTTAACAACTATTTGCCACCAAGTTTATCCTCTTTCCATCATTCCCTTATTTCCCTTATCCCATTTTTTCCCTAATTTCATTGTTCCCTACCCCCTAAAATCATTAAACCCCTATCTCAAGTTCCATTTCCCAAATTTCCTAATGTAAAACCCTAAACCCTAATCCTATACATAGAATCCCAAACCATCCCATATTTCCCTAATTACTTCTATCCCAACAGTCCCAAAATTTCCCACTAGTTTTCCCCTCTCCTAACAGTCCCTTGTTTCACTGTTTTCCTCTTGGTGACAAAGGTCAAGTCAACACAAAAGGTAGTCCAACACAAAAGGCAATCCAACACAGTTTTCATACATCAGCAATCAGTTTTCTCCAAGGCATTTTGTATATTAGCAGTCATGTCATCCGGTCATTAATTTGATTATGAAGTGGAGACCCAAAGTGAATCACCCATGGAGGAACATGCACCTCGGAGGCCTCATAGAGGTGGCAGACATATCAGAGAAGAACCAACCACCCTTACTGAATTACAGGCCTGCCCTCTTGCCACCTCTTGTTTTTAGCATCAGTCATGTTATGAGTTTTGTGAGAAGGTTGCTAATGTTCAATTTCATCATGAGTTGGCTCCTCTATTTGTATTGTATTTACATGGTGATCAAGCTACTTTAGCTGGTGTCACTTTCACACTAACACCAGATTCCATTTCATTAGCAACTGGCATACCAAACATCGGAAAACCATGGAACAAGAGGCAGAAAATTGACCGGCAGCACTATGAGCTATACATCAAACCCCGCTTTTTGAGGCAGCTCAAGAGAGTGTTTCCTTTCTGATATCTTAAAGATGAATATGCTCCACTAATGAAATTAATCATGAAGTATTTCAGCTGTGAGGGACGGTTCTCCCGCTTCTTTGCTTATCACATTAGGCTGTTGATGCATTTCACTTAGGTACGGATGATGAACATTCGTTATTTCATATGCCAAAACATAGAAAGGATGACCACCCTTGTGCAGCAGAAGACCCCTCAGCAGCAGTTTAACAGTCTTTATCATTATGCTCTCATCAAGATTTTGGTTGTTCATTAGCTTGGATTACGGGGCATCACTTGGGATGATTTTATCTCCCGTGAATTTTTCAGAGCTTCGCAGGGATCTTCAAAGGCTATACATGTGACAGGAGGACCTTCTTATCAGCATGAAGGTCACGAGACACATACTGCTACTATGCCAGCATTCATTACTTATCAGAGGGGCGCTAGACAGTTATTTGCAGCAGCAAAGCAAGTGTTATCTCCACCTGGGGTGGAAGGGGCCGCTTCCAACATCGGCACCACAGGTACAGGACAAAGGCAAGAGGCCAATGCAGGATGAGTGGCCTTCAAGTGAACGAGAGACTGAATTCATTCTCATTTAGGATGATGATACAGACATGGGCCCGCAAAGTGCCAACTTTAGAGATATCATCCAGGAGCAGCAGACAGAGATCAAAGCCTTGTCCCTCAACTTGGAGAGGTCTAAGTGGAATATAAAATAGTTGGAGCAAAGGAATAAGCATCTTGAAGATCAGTAGGTGATTATGGAATTACAAAACATCAGGGAGAATCGTCAAGCTGCCCAAAGGAGGAGGATTGAATTCACTTCATTGGAGCAAGAGATTAATGATGATCGGGAGTCTTGGCTTGAGAGAGTCAACATCCACTTAGAGAGACTGTTGGATAAGGCCGATAGGGACAAAGCATTGTTGAGACACATGGCTTTCCACTACATGGCGCGGAACAAGGTTTGGGAGGCACGAATAAGAAATTTAAAGGCAAAACTAAAGAAGGAATCAAAAAGGAAAAAGAGGAAAAAAGAGCATGATCGACTCTGGATATTGGCCAAGGCATCCTTGGCCCATCATAGCTCTTGATGAAGAAGTTCCAACCCAAATTTCAAGAAATTTGGAGCAATTTTTTCATTTTGAAATTTTTTGCACTAAAAAACAGGGTTTTCCTCCCTATGCGCCGCGCCACGTGGCGCTCGCTTTCGCTAGAGGGCTCCAAATCCAAAAAACTTTGCATTTCTAGATTTTTCATGATAAATTATGTTTTCCTACCTATGGCCAAGAAATTTGGGCAGGTTTTGACCCCTAAAAAGGTCAAAAAAAAACTCAAAAAATGACCTCACTGCCCCTATTTTGACACACAGGAAGCAGTCTTGGGAGATTGGACATTTGGAGGGAAAATGGACACCAAATCCATAAATTTCACTTGGGTTGGAAATTAGACAGGTAGGGCTTTCCAACGAGCTATCTTGGGCTCAATTTGGACTTCCAGAAGTGCCTCAAAATCAGCTCCAAAGTGGCGTGACGCATAGGGAATTTGGGTGCGGTGCATAGAGAAATTTGGCCTCATTTTCACTCTTCAGCTCAGAAATTCGCCTAGTTTTGACCAGTTTTACTTTTTGATGTTACTCTTGACCTTTCATGATTTAGTTTGATGACCATGTTGTAATATTGGCACATTTTTACTTATTCTAGAGGATTCATTCACTAAAAAGTGAAAATTAAATGAATGAATCAGTTTCCTAACATATAGAGGCAAGTTGTTTCATTACCTATTTTTCAGTTCTTTGTTTAGATATGGTTGAAACATCTCCTAGAATGATGAGCTTGACCCCTAGAGGCATGGGAAGGAGTTAGGCTTGTCTATATCATGTAATTTCTCAGTCATTTTCAGGGTTGGACACTAGGGATTGCTTGGCACTCCATTGTACATTTGATTTCTACATTTTTGGCAAAGGAAAGACCAGGGTTTTGCAGCACTTTTTGGCATCCTTGTGGCTCTGTGTTTTGATGGTGTTTTTCTTCATGCAATTTTAATTCCATTGATGTTTCATGTATGCCATTTCCCTTCTCTTTGCTTTTGAAATTAAACAAATGAGTGACAAAAGGTAGAATTCATTAGCTTGCTGTGCTCTCCCTGTTAGTTTGTTTAATTTTCAATGTTTTCTTCAGTTTTAAGAGGATTCTTGGTACCCTCTTTCCCTCTTTAGCTCCTCAGTGGTCTTTTCCATCCATTCATTTAATCTAAAGCATCAAAAATACTGCCTACCTTGCCCCAACCAGAACTCTACAAAAATTTGGCCTCATCCCCGGACCCAAATTTGCCTTTCCCTTTTTTCCAACAAAACCCTCAAAAACTCAAATCAAATCCTTTCACTTCATACCTAGCCTAAGATCAGTTGTTAAATTAGTCATCTCAAGCCCCATCGATTATATTTCGCTGAGATTGACCCGGAGAGAGCCCTCTCCTGTCCTCGTAGGGCTAGCTACGAGGCTGAGCGTGGTTTGATGTGGACCTAAAACCTTGCCTTTTCAGCCTGAGGCAAATCTAGTCTCTAACATAGTGGCGACCATACTGGGGATGAAAATGGTTTGCTTGTTGATGTCATTTGTTTTATAAGCTACAGACGGAGCCTGAAGTTATGCCAGGTAGCCTTTAAAACGCTTTTGCTTTGCATTAGCGGAAGTAGATAAACGCTACTTCAGTCAATCTCCGGTCTAGCTTGTAATCGTGACACTTGACTTGTAAATTGCCCCAGTACATGTATCAAGTTAGATCTGATGGTTGATGGTGAACAACGATTAGACACCACAAGGCTGAAATCATTCACCTGGCAACTCCATTCACTGAAAAATCTAGAAATCAATCATTCACCTGGTGACTCCACTGCAGGAAGATCAGTAGCTTTAAGATTTTCAAGATGGAACGGGTTGCAAGAAGATACGCTCCCATGAGCCGAGATCACATCCCAGGTTTTCCAAATAAAATGCCCAAGGTGGATTGGCTTCAGAATTTGCCTATGTTCAGAAATGTGGAAGGTAATGACGCTGCTCTTCATCTGGTGAAATTTCACATTCATGTGCATAAATTAAAGATCAATTTTCCTGAAGACTATTTGATGAAAATGTTTATGGCTACTCTGGAAGATGAAGCCCGATCTTGGTATGAAAGTTTGCCACCTGCTTCTATTTATTGTCTAAAGGATTTTCATACAATATTCTTTGAAAGGTATAAAGAATCTTGTCCATCCTTAATATTAGTGCAGAATTGTTGTGAACACGTTAGTAGTTTCATTGAAGACTTTGAGAATTTTTACGGAGATAATGAATTGATGGACGGAGAAATCATGGAAGCATTGTATGAAAATTCGTTTCAGCAACATTCAGAAATCTTAGAGGATACTTATCAAGATCAGCAGGTTGAAGATTTCCATATTGCTAAAAATGATGAGAGAAGAAGTTTGATTTCAGATCTGGTTGAAATAAAAGATGATACGCAGGAAAATGATGTTCCAATCTCAGATAATGATGATGCTAAATCAGATCGAGAGACAGATTGTGATGAGGAAAAACATGTTGTTTTGGATCTCATAAAAGAGAGTTGCATTGTTGAGGCTGCCTCAAATGAAGAAAACAGAGTTACAGACCTAAATGCTCTCATCCCACTGGAACTAGATCTTCACGAGGAGGTAGTTCATTCCCTCTATGAAAAACAAGACAAGATCTTCGCTCAAGTAAGTGAAAAAGTTTCCTTGGATGAATCATTGGTAGATGATAGAAATGTCATATTTGAGTATCAAGAATCATCCGAAGTTTCTTTTCTTATGATTGATGAATGTAATGAGAAACATGACAATCTGGTTGTTATATCATATGAAGAGGAACAAAATAATATTCAGACTACAGAAGATCAGAACATTCAGCACTACCTTTCAGATTCTTCTTCATATGTCTCATGTTTTGAAATGTTTTCCCAAGAGGAGATCTGCTCATCTACTTGTTCAGAATTATTTGAGGACCAGGAACGTACTTTTACTGAAGTACATTATGAAGGAAGATCAGAATCAAAAGAAAAATACACCTTGTTTCTTCAGCAGGAGGTAAATCTTCATGTTTTTCAGGATCCAATGGCAAATCTGTTGTAGTTAGCAGTGAAGGCGATTATCGTAGTATTCGGTGATGAAGGAGATCATGTTCAATTATGTTTTTGGATGCCCAATTACTAGTATTTATTGTTGACCAGAAGATCTGATCAGGAGAATCAATCAAAGAGGCATCTGCTTAATTGGTTACATTGGAAGGCACACTACACATGATTGTACATATTCCATCAGCAGGCAGTTGGTTGTCATCATGATTTGAAACCCTCGAATCTTGATGGACTGCTGCCATTAAGCAAGCTTTGTAAGTTCTTGTTTTAGTTAAGTCAGTCATGATTCATTTCTTTTTGCATTGAATCAGTTTTTCAGTCATTTTGGTTTCATAATTGAGTCGGTTTGAGTCAAGTTTCAGTCAATAAGTAAGTCAAGAGTCTTGTGCTAATTTGTCAAAATAATGGACTCCATAGCCCAATGGACGAAGGCACTGTCTATCTTTCCCAAATATTTGTAGTTCTTGGCACCTCCAAGGAGCTACCATCCCCATTGGAGCCAATGTTAGAGTCGGTCTGTTCAGCCCTCTGTCAGAGATCAAAACCTCTTTTGTTGCATTTCATTTTTAGGTGTCTCATTCAACTCAATCATCTGCATTCCATTAGGAGCATCTATCTTCTGATGGAAGGGCCTTGTCAATCATTCCCCTCATGTTATCTACCTGCTGGCTCATCATTTAAAAAAACATACACAGTCTTTTTATCTTGAAAACTGCATAAGTTGTCTTTAGGGTTTCATGGTCACTTAGGCCTAGGGTTGTATTAGGGTTTTGTCAAAAAATGTGTCAGAGTGTTGAAAAATTGCCAACAGGCCATGAGGATGTTTCAACATCAATAAATTTCATCAACAAGTGTTCGAAAATGTGTTTTTCCTCAAAACTTTGTTTTGAGGAAAAAACAGAGTATTCAGCTGTTATTGTACTAAAATCATGTAAATTTTGTTCTCTTTGTTGCAAATCTCTTCATCTGAACCTTGGTTTCTTTCCTTAGCCTAAGAAGCTCCGACACCTGCAAAATCAAGCAAAGCTCAGGTTATTAAGTTCATCAAAAAGTCCAAAAGCAATAAAAAGTCCAAAAACAGAGGTTGAAATAAAAGTTATTTCCAAAACTTTATGAAAGTGGGTTTTGGAAAAATGAATTTGAAAAGCTCATGTATAAAACATGTCTCCAAGCTTTGAAAGCTCATTTTCATGCCAAGAGAAAAGAGGAAGCAACACCAATCAGTTTTTGTGAACAAGTGAGAATATTGGATAAAAATTGTTGTAAATCGTCGGCGAGGCACACTAAGCAGGAGGCGCAGCGCACTGGGAGCGAGCACGCAGTGTTATTTTACATGGGTGCGGTGCACTGGGAAGGCGCGGTGCATTGGGTATGTTGCGCGGCGCATACAGTTAAAAGGCCTGAAATTGCTAACCTTTGCTCCAAATCGCCAAGAACGTGCACGGATTTGACAGGTAGAGCCTTCATCTCTGTGATTTATCCAAGTTTGTGCTATGGTATGATGATTGATGAGTGGAAATGGTTAAACAAATGATCAAACCCTACCATTTCAAAGTCCTCACATAAAGGTTGCTTCCTAGGGTTTTAACAACTATTTGCCACCAAGTTTATCCTCTTTCCATCATTCCCTTATTTCCCTTATCCCATTTTTTCCCTAATTTCATTGTTCCCTACCCCCTAAAATCATTAAACCCCTATCTCAAGTTCCCTTTCCAAAATTTCCTAATGTAAAACCCTAAACCCTAATCCTATACATAGAATCCCAAACCATCCCATATTTCCCTAATTACTTCTATCCCAACAATCCCAAAATTTCCCACTAGTTTTCCCCTCTCCTAACAGTCCCTTGTTTCACTGTTTTCCTCTTGGTGACAGAGGTCAAGTCCAACACAAAAGGCAGTCCAACACAAAAGGCAATCCAACACAGTTTTCATACATCAACAATCAGTTTTCTCCAAGGCATTTTGTATATTAGCAGTCATGTCATCCGTCATTCATCTGATTATGAAGTGGAGACCCAAAGTGAATCACCCATGGAGGAACATGCACCCCGGAGGCCTCATAGAGGTGGCAGACATATCAGAGAAGAACCAACCACCCTTACTGAATTACAGGCCTGCCCTCTTGCCATCTCTTGTTTTCAGCATCAGTCATGTTATGAGTTTTGTGAGAAGGTTGCTAATGTTCAATTTCATCATGAGTTGGCTCGTTTGTTTGTATTGTATTTACATGGTGATAAGGCTACTTTAGCTAGTGTCACTTTCACACTAACACTAGATTCCATTTCATTAGCAACCGGCATACCAAACATTGGAGAACCATGGAACAAGAGGCAGAAAATTGACCGGCAACACTATGAGTCATACATCAAGCCCAACTTTTTGAGGTAGCTCAAGAGAGTGTTTCATTTCTGATATCTTAAAGATGAATATGCTCCACTAATGAAATTAATCATGAAGTATTTCAGCTGTGAGGGACGGTTCTCCCACTTGTATGCTTATCACATCAGGCTGCTGATGCATTTCACTCAGGTACAGATGATGAACATTCCTTATTTCATATGCCGAAACATAGAAAGGATGACCACCCTTGTGCAGCAGAAGACCCCTCAGCAGCAATTTAACAGTCTTTATCATTATGCTCTCATTAAGATTTTGGTTGTTCATCAGCTTGGATTACGGGGCATCACTTGGGATGATTTTATCTCCCGTGACTTTTTCATAGCTTCACAGGGATCGTCAGAGGCTGGACATGTGACAGGAGGACTTTCTTATCAGCATGAAGGTAATGAGACACATGCTGCTACTATGCCAGTATTCATTACTTATCAGAGGGGCGCTAGACCGTTATTTGCAGCAGAAAAGCGAGTGTTATCTCCACTTGGGGTGGAAGGGGTCTCGCTTTCAACATCGGCACCATAGGTACAGGACAAAGGCAAGAGGCCAATGTAGGATGAGGGGCCTTCAGGTGAACGAGAGACCAACTTCATTCTCATTCAGGATGACGATACAGACATGGGCTCGCAAAGTGCCAACTTTAGAGATATCATCCAGGAGCAGCAGAAAGAGATCAAAGCCTTGTCCCTCAACTTGGAGAGGGATAAGTGGAATTGTAAATACTTGGAGCAAAGGAATAAGCAGCTTGAAGATCAGCAGGTGATTATGGAATTACAAAACATCAGGGAGAATCGTCAAGCTGCCCAAAGGAGGAGGATTGAATTCACTTCATTGGAGCAAGAGATTAATGATGATCGGTAGTCTTGGCTCGAGAGAGTCAACATCCACTTAGAGAGACTACTGGATAAGGCTGATAGGGACAAAGCATTGTTGAGACACATGGCTTTCCACTACATGGTGAGGAACAAGGTTTGCGAGGCACGAATAAGAAATTTAAAGGCAAAACTAAAGAAGGCATCAAAAAGGAAAAAGAGGTAAAAAGAGAATGATCGACTCTGGATATTGGCCGAGGCATCCTTGGCCCATCATAGCTCTTGATGAAGAAGTTCCAGTACAAATTTCAAGAAATTTGGAGCAATTTTTGCATTTTGAAAATTTTTTGCGCTAAAAAACAGGGTTTTCCTCCCTATGTGTCACGCCACGTGGCGCTCGCTTTCGCTAGAGGGCTCCAAATCCAAAAAAATTTGCATTTCTTGATTTATCATGATAAATTATGTTTTCCTACCTATGGCCAAGAAATTTGCGCAGGTTTTTACCCCTCAAAAGGTCAAAAAAACTCAAACAATGACCTCACTGCCCCTATTTTGACACACAGGAAGAAATCTTGGGAGATTTGACATTTGGAGGGGCAAATGGACACCAAATCCGGAAAATCCACTTGGGTTGGAAATTAGACAGGTAGGGATTTCCAACGAGCTATCTTGGGCTCAATTTGGACTTCCGGAAGTGCCTCAAAATCAGCTCCAAAATGGCGCGACGTATAGAGAAATTTGGCCTCATTTTCACTCTTCAGCTCAGAAATTCACCCAGTTTTGACCAGTTTTACTTTTTGATGTTACTCTTGAACTTTCATGATTTAATTTGATGACCATGATGTAATATTGGCATATTTTTACTTGTTCTAGAGGATTCATTCACTAAAAAGTGAAAATTAAATGAATGAATCAGTTTCCTAACATATAGAGGCAAGTTGTTTCATTACCTATTTTTCAGTTCTTTGTTTAGATATGGTTGAAATAGCTCCTAGAATGATGAGCTCGACCCCTAGAGGCATGGGAAGGAGTTAGGATTGTCTATATCATGTAATTTCTCAGTCATTTTTAGGGTTGGACACTAGGGATTGCTTGGCACTCCATTGTACATTTGATTTCTGCATTTTTGGCAAAGGAAAGACCAGGGTTTTGCAGCACTTGTTGGGATCCTTGTGGCTCTGTGTTTTGATGGTGTTTTTCTTCATGCAATTGTAAGTCCATTGATGTTTCATGTATGTCATTTCCCTTCTCTTTGCTTCTGAAATTAAACAAATGAGTGACAAAAGGTAGAATTCATTAGCTTGCTGTGCTATGCCTGTTAGTTTATTTAATTTTCAATATTTTCTTCAGTTTGAAGAGGATTCTTGGTACCCTCTTGCCCTCTTCAGCTCCTCAACGGTCTTTTCCATCCATTCATTTAATATAAAGCATCAAAAATACTGCTTACCTCGCCCCAACCAGAACTCTGCAAGAATTTGGCCTCATCCCCGGACCCTAATTTGCCTTTCCCTTTTTTTTTTTCGAACAAAACCCTCAAAAATTCAAATCAAATCCTTACACTTCATACCTAGCCTAAGATCAGTTGTTAAATTATTCATCTCAAGCCCCATCGATTATCTTTCACTGATATTGACCCGGAGGGAGCCCTCTCCTGTCCTCGTAGGGCTAGCTACGAGGCTGAGCGTAGTTTGATGTGGACCTAGAACCTTGCCTTTTCAGCCTGAGGCAAATCTAGGCTCTAACAGAAGGAAAGGCTCTAACATTATGTAAGAATTTTATAAGATGACAATTGAAAGTGGTTAAAAATCACAACATAATGAGGTCGACCTTATGTCTAAATATCGCAATATGAGGTTAAGATGCATAATGCAATGGAAAGTGATATGTCTTAACCTATATGCCCATTTAGAAAATGATACATGCCACGATAGGTCAATGATCATGTAGTTGAAGTGGCAGAAAAACATCTCTAAGTCTTCAATACCCTAAAAAACAACCTTTCCCAACACTTCATGCAAAAAGTCAAAAGTTCATAAAATTATAGAAATTAAAATTTTGAATTATAGAAAAGTGGGTTTTCAAAATTTGGATATAAAAGGAGTTTTCGAACTCACCCAAACTCATTTTTACCATTCAAGTGTTGAGAAGAGGGCTCTTGGAGCAAATTTTGGTAAACCATATCGATTAAATCCTCCAACGAGCACAACATCTACGGTCTCCAAGTAATTCTATCCTTTAAAATCATTCAATTGATCCAAAATTTCAAGATTTTAAATAGATTATAAGGAGAGATTTTTAATTTTAAATGCTTCTTGGAGCATATGCAGGTTGATATCATGAAAACTGAATATATAAATCCCTATACATGAGTTTTCAAAGGAAAAGTCATGTACATACACGACTATTCTTTACAAAAGTGGCGTACACGCAGAAAAAAATGAAAATCCGAAAATATTGTGGATAGAATCTTTCAATTTTGTAGGATGACTATCATTTGGGGAAAGAGAGAGAGCATAAAAATGTTGAAAATGCATTTCTAGAAGATTAATTATCGTTGGATGCATTAAAGAATTGTGGTTTTCTTAAATTCTTCATGGTTCCCAACATGAAGACACAAACTCAATTGTTGGAGATGTTAATTCATTATTGGGATGCAGTTTAGGGAATGTTCATCATAGATCATATGCCTTTACAGGTCGAAGTAGAGGACATGTACTTCATAACAAGGCTTTCTTGAAGGGGTGAAGCAGTTGATCTGAAAGGAAGCGACCATGGAGGCCTTAGCATTGAAGATTATGTTTCTGTATATTAAGCACCAGATACAGCAAGGTTGGATCACAAGTTTCGAACAAAGAAATTATGAACTTGACAATTAAAAACATTCCTTTTACTATTGCGATATTAGTAGATTTAGCCTCGCTGCATTAGGCTTCACAGCCTGCTATGTTCTTTGCAGTAGAATTCCTAAGACCAATTGTCTATGATTAGTGCACAACGCTCTTGAGCAACATGAAGAAACAACTGACTTCAGTTAGACAATGTAAGATGAAGAACTTTAGATATGGTAGCATCATTTGCACGTTGTTCTTTGAGCGGATTCAGGCGTTGTGACCCGGAGTAGCCACTGCCATTGGCAATCCTAATGATCCCAAGATGGATAGATGGGAAGATATGATGAAGCGACTTAGCGGAGGCGAAGTCACTTGGGTGGCCTTTGATGATGAGTTCTTCCACAGGTGGGAGAAAATATTTGTGGCCATAGATGACTACCCCTATGCACGTGTGGAATTCCGAGAGGACCCGGAGCTATCACTTCCACCAGGAGTTGCATGGGGCAACATTTGTAAAATTTTGATTTTAAGTTATTCAATTTTTTTTTTTTTTAATGTAATCTCAAGAAATTAAAAACCTTTTTTCGTGAAACAAAAATATTACAAGATTAAATGATCATGATACAAATGTTGGACCAGTGAGACTTGAGGGTCTACTAAGGCATAGGCGTTGCACTAGAGACGCGAAGAGGGCAACAGTTGAGTCTGAGAGAGTTCATCATATTGCTCAAAGGAACTTGGAGAGTCTGAGCCATGGCAGCAGTAGAGGATCTCCCTGGGGATGTACAGAGACGAGCGGTTGGAGTACCACAAGAGTGGGCGTGGCTCTTCTAGAAAGTGTCAAATGACATCATCTTCCTCTGAGATGCTCATTCAAAGCAGGGCCCACAACTTTAGATTTTAGATGACTGGTATTTTTTATTATGGACATGATTAGGCTTAATCCCTAATTTTGTAGGAAATTTTTCCATGTTTTGTATTATTTTGACATACTCTATCTATCTATACACAAAGACTTTGCGATGGTTCGATCATATATACTGTTGATTTTATGATATTTTTTATTTTATTGTGATGAATGATTAATGTGTCAATCCAATGATTGGTTAGCTATAAAATCATCAAATGCATTATTTGATCATGGAATATGAATGAAAGTAATAAAAGTAAATTATATTTGCAATAATATCACTCTCAAAAATTGGCGATGTAATAAAGGATCTCTCACACGATAAATGTTGTTTAATTGAGACACAACTAGTTGTGAATCCAATTAATAACGACATTGTATTCAACGATATTATTAGAATAAGAACAATACAAATGCCTCTTGAGGCTAACATCTGACCAGATGGATAATATATTACCTAAGCAACAGAAGATAAATTCCATGTATGCATCTACGAGCACCATCAGCGAATCCAAAATACACCAAATCAGCCATCTAAACCTACCAGAGAAGATAAAAAATATCATCACCATGATACCCAAACACAGAAATAAAAGATTATGTATAATATTTACAAAACAAAGAAAATGCTAGGCAAGAGCCTAGGAATAATACTTCTTGAGATAGAGACCATTTTTGGGCTCCGACAACACATTTCCCTCAAAGTCAACTAATTCATATGCACCCTTCTTCAAGACCTTTTTAACGATATAAGGACCATACCACATAGGTTTAAACTTTCTTTCCCCCAAGGTGTCTTTGTCTTGGTCATAGACCAAAACAAAGTCACCTTAAAAAAAAACCCTAGGTCAAACAATCTTGTCATACTAGGCTTTTACTCTTTTCTTATGAGCTTCATTCATTGTGGATGTATCCCGACGCTACTCATCAATATGTTCCAAATGAATGAGGCATTCTTCAACACTTGAAGTGTCTAGAAGAAACTGGACTGCTAATTTGAGATATGGAATTTCACATTCAACAGGAAAAATTGATTCCAACCCATAAACCAACTGAAAAAGAATAAAACCTGTAGTGTCTTAATAGACATCTAGTATGCCCAAAGTGCAGGATATAGCATGATGTGTCAATTGGACATAGCCTTATTGATCATCCTTTGAAAGATGGTCTTAAGGGATTTATTGACAATTCTACTTGTCCGTTTGTTTGAGGATAATAAGGAGACGAATGCTCCTACCAAAATCCTAACTTTGAAGCCAATTCAAACATCATTCTATTATGGAAGTGACTACCATGATCAGTGATAATCTCTTTAGGAATACCGAAGCGTGACATGACTTGATTGAACAGGAAATAGTTGTTGTCTCACCATCATTATTGAAAGTATGCATAGCTTCAACCCACTTGGTGAAGTATTCTACTGCTACGATGATATACTTGTGGCCCTTAGCCAAATTTGGGTTACAAGTGGTAAAATAAATACCCCACTTGGTAAATGGACCAACATTGATAACAGGAAAGAGAGGAGCTATATGTGCGTGCATTTTTTGAGTATAAACTTGACAAGGATGGCATTTCTTGACCGCTTCAATACAATCTTTGAAAATCAAGGGCTAGAAATAGCCTACACACAAGATTTTTTGGGTTGTAGCAAGCCCAGATAGATGACCTCCACAAGCTCCACTGTGGCAGTCATTCAAAACTGACTCAACTTCCTCTAAGGTTAAACAACATCTAAGGATTGAGTCAATCCCTTGACAATATAGAGTATCACCAATGATAAGATAATTTTTAGCCAGGTGGCATAACTTCTAACGTTCATCCTTAGAAAAAGGCTGAGGGAAATTTGAAGTCTAGAGATATATAATGATATATTCATACCAAGGATCTTGTGAAGAGATGAGAAAAATATTCTCATAAGGAAATGATTCTTCATAAACAACATCTCCTTCACAAGGCAATTCCGAGATCAATTCCGCAAAGACCAAATATTTCTTTGACTTAGCTGACATAAACTCGAGATCAAACTCTTGAAATATGACAATCCATTTATTATATTTTCCCCCAATCACTCACCTACTAAGAACAAATTGAAATGGGTTGATGTCAGCCAATACAAAGGTTTTTCTAAGTAGAATGTAATGACAGAGTCACTGGACAGCATGAACAGTTGCCAAAGCCAATTTCTCTATATGAGAATACCTAAGTTCAGGAACAACTAAGCCACGTATTAGATACTAAATCACATGCTCCTTAAGGGCATTGTCTTCCTGAACCGGAACCATAGCAATGGTTGATTCTACTGTTGCAAGATATAGAAGGAAATATTTGCTATAATTAGGTGGACTCAAAAGAGGAGTAGAGGTAAATGCCTTTTTCAATGCATTAATGGAGCGTTGAGCAAAGTCATCCTAAATGAATGGGACTCCATTCTTGAGTAAACACATACACCCTTTTGTAATCTCAACATAATTTAAGATAAATCTCATTAAGAGATTGGATTTTCCTTGGATACTTTGAAGTTGATGGATACTCGATGGGGGAGGGAACTAAAGTATTGCCTCAACCTTGAAGTGGTCTACATGAATCCCTTAATCAGGCACGCTGAATCTCAATAATTTATTGGATGTAACTGTGGAAACACACTTATTTAGGTTCAACCGGATTTTGTAGAAATGACATCTTTCAAAGACTAAATTAATGTGCTTTGGATATTCAACTCTATTGCAAAAGAGAGAAGATATATCATCCAAGTATGCTTCAAGTATATGCTTAATGTCATGGAAATCATAGGACATGGCCCACTTAAAGGTAGCCCCAACAGTTTTTAGGCCAAAATGCATTTTCCTGTATGAAACGTACCCCAGGGGAAAATAAATGTTATCTTATGTTGGTCCTCACGACGAATTGTTATTTGATTATATCCAGAAAATCCATCCATGAAGGATAATATCTCATTTACAACACTCATCGATGATCTGATCGATAAACGAAGTGAGGAAATTATCTTTAGGACGAGCTTTATTCAAATCCCTAAAATCGTTGCACACACAGATTGTTCCTTGTTTTTTATCAACATGGACTGGATTTGAAACCCATTCAGTCAAAGGATGGGGTAGATGAAACCTGTCCTAAGCAGGTTTTCTACCTCAACCTTAATAACCACATCTTTCCTATGATTAACCGATCGAAGCTTTTGTCATACGGGCTTTTCATTTTCGTAGGTATTGATCTCATGTTGAACTATTGAAGGATCGAATCCAGGAATTTATTCATAAGACCAAGCGAATACATATCGAAACTCTTTAAAGAGATAGGTGTATATTTTGATTTCTTCATGGGAACGTTGAGCTCCAATGAAGATATTCTTTATAACATTGGGATTCCGGAAATTTTCACTGGAATGGTTTCTAAAATACTATATGTGTTTCCTTCAGCATAAATATGTAATGGAGCCAAAGTGTTGTGAATATTTACACTAATAGAAGGACTAGACAATTTTTATTCAACCTCACGCAAGTTAGGGAAAAAACAGGATCTATTATGCAAGTCATCCCACGGTCTTTCTACACCATTCAATGCTTCTAGGATTGCCTCATTAGATGCTAAGACAATATCGAGGAAATCCATAGCTGAAGTAGAATCAACACTCTAGACCGGAGCCACATCCCCATCTTCATCCTCTAATGGGAGAGGGATGGGATCAGAATCTGCAGAATTCAAAATAGTTTGATACACAATTTTTGCAGACAATAGATACACCATTCCACCTACTTGCCCCTCACCTAATGTGACAGTCGGAGGGGGCAAGGTCCAAGGATCATAAAATTAATGAGCTCTAAAATAACCATGTCGAGGAAAGATCCTGGAAGATGAAATGGCATTGACATGAGCAACAGGAGATGGAAGATCAAAAGTTCCCATCAATGAAGAATACATTCTAACTCCTAAATTCTCAACAATATGTCGGGTATTCTTTACCAAGGGAACATTGGAGTCGGCAAATGCATTGGGATCATTAGGAGAATAAGATGACTGATTAAGCATGAAATTTCACCTTTCATGGCAAGAAGCATAGGATGTGAAATAAAGATGAAACAATGGCATCCATTTCATAAACCCAATTGCAACCCAATAAAATATTGTAATTGAGATTAGCATCTACTATCTCTACTTCTACATTACTTACCTTGCTCCCTACACAAATAGGGAAGGAACATAGAATTCCATGAAGGCCTATGAGAATGGACATCAAATGCAATTAAGATAGTAGGAGAGGGAACAACCTTAGGTGACCCAATAGCCTTCTAACTTGACATAGACATGACACATGTGGAAGCCTCTTCATCAACTATATTTTGAAAGATAGTCTTCTTCTGATATGTAGATTTAATTTGGAAATCCATGTGATGAGGGATTCTAGTCTTAACATTTGACATATCAAATGTGACTACCATAGAATTATTTGGGTCTACTACTCTGATCGCAATGAGAAAAGAACTCCTTTGTGCAGGACACGATTGGAGTACCTCTAACCCCGACATGGAAAAGGGGCTCTAAGCTAAATCTTCAACAATAGAGTAATTTTTTTTAGCATCCCTCACATTGGGATTATAGCTTGTACGTTTTGAGGAGCCTTTCAGCATCTGAGGTATAGGCTCTACTACGGGCCTCTCGATATATAGAGGTTTTCAGGTATCATAAGCAGTTTTAGCTTTAGAAGGTTCGACCTCTCCATAATCATGAGCTCTCATCAAAATATCAATGTGATACTTAACCATATATACATTCAATGTAGATTCCCCATCTTAGTTTCCCCTGTGGGGGTTCCAGCACTAGCATTCACACCAAAAAATAGTTGTTTCCCTTAGGGAAAAGGGTTTGTAAGCACAGACTGGGAACTAGAATAACCTTGTTGAGCTAACAAGCATTGAGCGTCATGAATATTGGGGAAATCATGGGTAAGGTGATCCCCATTACCTGACCTACATGGGAACTTAACCTTATTCTTATATTCCTTTTTTCCCTCACCAGTGTCATCACTGGGTTAATTAGCATTTCCCTTCCCACCCTTATTTTTTTTCTTCCCATGAGATTTTTTATTTCATTTGGAATTTGAAGATTGGACAACGTTCATCACTAAAGGTTCAGAAGAAGCAGACACAGACGTCATAATTTTTGTTGCAGAAGCATATTGTAATGATAGTTGTTGTAATTAATTCATCAAAATAGTTGCATTGCTATCGATCGACCATATAACACCATCAGCATGGGGACCCGCTTTTAGTCTGGAGAGGTTGAATTTCGACCTAGGAGCATTAGGAAAAATCTTATAAAGAACCCCCAATTAGGAGTAGTTCAACTCTAATTGTTGGGCTCTGAAGATAGCATGTTCTTCAGTGAACACCCCAGAAAGTGACACATCCTTAGAAATCTTCGGTTGCAATGATTTCAAAAACCATTCTAGAAGGAATTCATCGAGGGTATAGGCCTTGATCATTCTCTTCCTTCTACGCCACTCTTGAATGTGGTCAGAAATATGTGTAGCCTTGTCCTGCTCAAAATTATATAGAAGCTCAGTTCTGGTGTCGTAACAGACAAGCAACTGAAAATGGTTTAGAAACATTGTAGCTAAATCACCAAACGTAGAAAACATAACCCCCCTTTAACTCGATGTACCATTTAGCCGCATTCCCAGTTAAAGTGCATTGTAATAATATAAACCTAATTGAACCTTCAATATGGGAGTTAGAAGAGCACCATAAATGGAAAGTGGTTATATGGTCATCCGAATCCTCACCAAACTTCCCTTCAAATTTAGGAATATTGGACGGAAGTTTGGAAGGGACCGAAGGCCAAGCCAGGTTATAACAGATCGAATCATTTGTTAATTTCTAAAGATCTGGAAAATTGAGCGTTTTCGAGAATGGTAAGTGCAGAGGAATAGGAAAATTCCAAGCGGAATTTACAATGTTCGAAAAAGAGTATTGTTGGGGAAATTATATGTGTTATAATTCAAACATTAAATTATCAATCTAGGACTCATAAGCTTCGATGCACAAGCACAAGTAATGCAGGATCAAATCGTCTAATCTAAATTAGAAATGGAATCAATTTACTTTTTAATTACAAAATTTCTATTTCTAATTGAAACTAATCAATTAAGGAAAACACGCTCAAACAATACGAATAATAAATTCTAGTTAATGCGAAAACAAAACTGACTCTAATTAATCATAAACCAAACAATACAAATTATCATTCTGACTCTAATTAACGCAGTTGAATCCCAAAAATGATATCTAATATAATGCACTGCGTAAATCCCCCATACTTAAATTCAAAAAGAGTCAAGGGATCTCTACTTGAATGGTTCATGAGGCACAATACTTGCTAAGGTTTTGCAAATGGGGTAGCAAGCTAAGTGGGCTTGAAAAACTCCACAGTTAAGCGCACTTCAGCCAGAGGAGTTCTGGGATGGGTGACCTCCTGGGAAGTCCTGGTTACTAGGTGCAAGCCCCGGAAGTGATGATTGATGCTATGTGATTTGTTCTCCACATTTCACTAGTTTCAATCCCACTTCTTCACCCCTGTGAGCATCACCCGATGCAATGAGTGCTAAGTGAACTATTCAAAAATCATGAGAAATTAGTCACTTTACGACTACCTCTCATGGAAATGGTCATACGTTTGAATGACTTACTTAACGCAGTTGAATCCCAAAAATGATATCTAATATAATGCACTGCGTAAATCCCCCATACTTAGATTTCAATCTTAATCTAAGTAATGGAAATCTTAAATCAAACACTAAGATCTATTTAATCTAAATGCAAGAATCTTAAATCAATCAAGACTAACTCAAATAGGCAGCACGCTTATGCTAATTTCAATTCAAACAAAACTAATTATAATCCAAACGATTTAAGCTAAGGTAATAAACAATCCAAAAAATACTATGACTAATATAATTCTCTGGATCGCACAAATATCTACTACTTTTAACCTCAAATGCATCAACTACATTCAATTTAAGAACCTCAAACTAACACTATCAAAAATTGAATCTTAAATGAACGCTTTCAAAATCAAACTCAGGAAATCTAACATTATCATAATCAAACTCAAGAAATATAATCTCAAATAATTCTTAGGAAATCGAACCTTGATAAAACTTAGGAAATTGAATTACAACTCAAGAAATTGAAATTCAATCAAACTCGAAAAATCTATTTTATGGAAAGCATTAACCTACAACTCTAAATTCAACCACACTTCGACTCTATGGGATCTCAAAACTAAACTACAGTCATCAATATGTCGTCATGTCATTGCTGGTCATTTATAAACATGATATTGCAAGACTTGTTTAAGTACAAGATCACTCTGTTTAAGTACAAAATGACTGTATAAGTACAGAATGTAGAATTATATAATTGATCCAAGCCTAGTCTCGGGATGCATGCAATAAATTGATAGGAATTTCAATTTTTCAAACGTTCACAAGAAGCTGATCCATAAATTAATATTCCATACCAATGATATCAACACATCCAAAAATTATCGAGACTTCAATTCCCAATTAAATCATGTTTTTATTATGCCAATGGATCAGAACAACACTACAATTTCAATTAATAATTAATGCCACCAATATCATGTTCTGTTGTTTATGAGAATTCTTATATAGACATGACACTGCAAGATAAGTGTGCTAAAAGAAAACAAGAAGACTTCTAATTGAATGAATTCTAGAATTTTTACTTTCAAAATTACAAGACATAGTTTTAAGTACAGAATGATGCTAGATTTCACACAACAAATTTCTTGATGAAATTCACACTTTGAATGTAAATCCTATGATCTAGATAAGCTAAAGGACTTGTTTCTAGTTTTCGTGGAACCTTGCCACTCTTGGAGTAAGCCTAAACCTACTCAATAAAAATGAAATTCAAAACGCAGTCATAATACTTACAAAGAATTTAGAGATGAAGCAAAATCCAATTAAGATTCAATTATTATTACAAAAGAGCTTCAATCCATCCTTTATTCCTTCCATGCTTCTCTTCCTTTCAAATACATCCCCAAAATCTTACAATACAAACCATGTCTGAGCCATTTATAATATTTACACGACGAATTAGTCATTCCCCTCAATTATGGAAAATTGAACAATTTTAGCAAACTAACCCTAAAGATATTGGCATATCTTCCTAACCATGGCGAATTTTTGAAAACTGTTTGGAGGGAACCTAACTTGTTATATTGTCAAAAAAAATCGCTTGTATTTGTCTCATTCAAATCCATCTCCTCAGAAATCATGCCCAAAGTTGGCAGTCTGGCTCTTTTTGCAAGATTCTAGAACTCTGGAAAAACAGTCATTTTATATGAAACTGCCTTCAAGACCCGCATATAACTTTTATAAAAATTCTAATATGGAGAAATAGTTTTGGATGTAGATAACTGGTTATATGGTTAATAAACATATTTTCTCATATTTTCCAGATTCACCCCCATCTGCATGATAATCGAGGTCAAACTTGGCAGTGTGGAAACTGTGCACATTTTGAGCAGATTTGTTAATTAGCTCCTAGGGACCCACATGTGCGACCTGGTTGCAATCCAACACATGGAAAGGTATCAAAACATTATTTGGGACAATAACCTCCCTCGGTTTTCCCCTGAATCATGCTTAAATATCGAAACCCAAAATTGGATATTCTCGTACTCTACTTGTACCAACTAGTTCAACTAACTTATGAGGAACTTCGGTTATGGAACCCTGTGACAAATGAACTTAACAAAACCGTCATTAGTAAATCATGGTAAAATCATATTTAATCATAGAAAATATAATAAAACTAATGATAATCAACCATGAGGCATAAGACATGAATTAGCAACAAGTGATGGAATTATGGTGTGAAATGAGTGCAATAGTACATGAATATAGGTTATAAATGGTGGTATTGAATGATGAAAACATGGGCATATTTGAGGCCCAACAAGTACCCTAGATCTGGAGTGGCACCAAGTTGCCACGGATTACTCGTATAAATACTTGAACCATAAGGAAAACCTTGTAGTCCAAGGGTATATGGAGGGTATCCACTCCCTACTGTAGGGTTACTTGCCATAGGAAGACTTCCTCCTAATGGAAAATTATATGAAGGGAAAATCCCCTGATAGGGATTCCATGCACTAGTTAAAGGAGGAAAATTTTGAGAAGTACTAGTAGTATGGAAGGGCATACTCCCCTGTTGACCAAATAAATGGGAAACATTTCCTTCCCCAAAACCACTCATAAAAGGATTCACCAAGACTTGGTTCCTTAAAAAGGATTAATGTTTTGAGCATGACCAGGGAAAGGCATTGATCCTAAGTTCAATGATGGATTGGAAGGAGGAACATGTCCACTTCCAAATTGAAAAGGCACCGAACCAGTAGCCATCAAAGTCATAGATGTAGAAATAGCAGAGGATAAAGTAGAAGATATAAAGGGAATCCCACTAGATGGCATCTAGAAAGGATAAGATTCCATGCAAGGAGATGAAGGTTGTGTTCCCCCACTCGAAATTAGGATGAAGGTAGAGCTAACATGTACTGAACTAGGTTAAATAGTATATATAGGAATAGAACCTCCTCCTAAATGTGAGGAAGGAGTATGTACACCAGTAGTGTCGACAAAGCCACTAATATTGGCCATTGAGAATAAAGAAGGAGGGTGAATAGGGATAGATGGCCTATGAGTCGAAGTACCCACGTATGAAACAATGTAAGGAAGATGAGAAGGAAGAGGTTTCATAGGAGCCTCAAGAGGCTCTGAAAAATCTTCGATTTCTACTTCGTCTTCTGACTCAAAGAGGACTCTAGCAAGCACTAGAGCATTACCATCCGGATTATGGATTATACTAGGTTCACCCTGTGAAATGAAAGCCCTTGGAGAATGATCTGTCTCTGTTGTGTTCGCTAACATTGGTTCAAAAGCACCAGCATAATTACTCCCACTCCTTCTAGGTGAAGGTTTGATACTCGCAGATGAAAGCCCACAAAGCCTTCTAGACCGACAAACAGATCAGTTAGCCACTTTTATATATTAAGAGAATTTAAATACTCAAAACACCTATGTCAAGCTAGGAGAACAAAGCACTCACTAAAAAGATCCTAAAGATATAACCAAGCTAACAAATTTCATGGATTTCTGCTTTAGTTGATTAGGACCTGACACCAAAATACAAGAAAGTGAAGATAAGGATCTCCCAAAGGTATTTTGGGATGATGAGGGACCAAGCCTATTAGTGAATATATCAAAAGCAGTTACGCTGACTTCTAGACAATAGCCTTTGTCAGTGAAAGTACCCAAGCTTTGTAAGGACACTCTCCATAAGTACTATGAAAGTGATGCAACATTTGCCTCAGGTACCACAGGAATCCCCCCCACAAGCACCTATGTGGTCCCTAGGAAAGGCAACTAAGGTCACCAGTTCGCAATTAGAAGCCAGGCGGAACAGTCGTGGGTGCGTGATCCAACAAGTAGGACAGGGGGTATCTCTCTTTCCTTATCTTCACAAGTCTTCATTCTTAACTCATGCGTTGTGTTAGCGCTTGAAATTTCACCTCAGGCTGAGAAAGGTAAACCTCAAGGCTACATCAAACCATTTAGCCTCGTAGCTAGCCCTACGGGGTAGGAGAAGGCTCTCTCCGGTCAATCTCGGCAGATCTTCAATGGGATGAGATGACCAACAAGGTAACACTGATATTAGGCTAGTAAACTGATTTAAAAGGTTGATTTGGGGTTTTTTTTGGGTTTTTGGTGGCAATTTGAGGAATTGCAATTTTGGGTGCAGGGATTTGACACAGTTTCTGCAGGGGGTTCCTTGGGGCGAGGTAGGAGACCGTATTGATGCCTTTGATTGAGATGGATGATCAGGAATGAAAGATGAGGAGCTAAAGAGAGAAAACAATGACTTTGAATTCCCTTTAGACAATAGAAAACATTGAAATTAAACAAATTTAAAAGGAGAGCATGGCTAGCATGAATTCATACTTTAACACTTCATTTGTTTAATGTGCAGCAGTAAAGAAAGGAAATGAATCACATAACAAATCTTACAAGAACATTGAGAAAACACACCATCAACACATGAGTTCACAAGAATCCCAAAGATGACTGCAAAACCCTGGTCTTCCTTAGCCAAAAATTGCAGAGATACAAGTGAATAATACAATGATAGCTTCTCCCTCAAGAGTCCAACCATGAAGTACATAATATAGATGATCTAACCTCTTTCCCTGCCTCCATGGGTCGAGCTCACTATCCTAGGAGCTGTTTGAACCACTTCTAAACTAAGCACTACAAAATAGGCAGTCAAAACAACTTGCCTCTATAAACTTGGAAACCAGTTCATACATTCAATTTTTACCCTTTACATGCATAAATCTTCTAGAAATGTTAAACAAGAGTAAAAGTATCCAAAAAGTGTCACAATTACATCCATGAAGATCATCATTAACCTCAGAAAGTCGAAAAGGGTCAAATCTGCAATTTCTGGGCTGAACTGGTCAAATCTGGCAAAATTTCCTCAACGGGTCGCGCCCCCCTGCTCAACGGGTCACGCCCCTTTGGAGCTCTGTTTGAGGCACTTCCTGGTGTCAGAATCAGGTGCAGGATAGCTCGTTGGAAAGGTATTGGAGTATACTTTCCAACCCAACTAGAATTTTTGAATTTGAGGTCATTTGTTCTATCAAAAACCAATTCTCCCAAGATAGCTTTCTGCAGTTCAAAAAAGTGGCAGAAAGTCAAATTTTTCATGTATTTTGACCTTCTGGAGGCCCAAAACTCCATACAAACTCAAGTCCATCCATAGGTATATGTAAATTTGCATGAAAAATCTAGAAATGCTGAGTTTTTGCAAAAGGGAGCTGCCATGACAAAGGGTCTCACCGGGGGTGAGACCCGTTGAGGAGCCAAAACCTGTAAATTTCCAAAAAATGCCAAAATTACCCAAAATTCTCATAATTTTTTGGGATTTGAGCTGTGGCTAGGCTATTTAGTGCCATGATCTTTGAGTGAAGCCTCAGCCAAGATATGGAGGGGATCGGGCCTCTTTCTCCTTTTTTGTGCCTTGGCCAAACTCCTTGGATCCGGCGATTGTAATTTTGGCATTTCTCTAAAACCATGACACCTGTGCAAAAAGTGAAGGAGGTTTTTCTTCTTTGGCATGTTATGGACAAAAACCTCACTCAGTGTTCCAAACTTCATCTTTTATTGCTCTGAAACATCATTTGAGTGCAACTTGTCCCGATGTGTGAAACAAGGGATTTTGTCGAAATGGAGCGAAATGAAGGGGATAGGGGGCTTCTAAATACTTGGGGAAATTTTTGGGAGTGGGAAGGGATGTTAGGAAGCAGGGGAAAGTGGAATCTCAGAGATTGAGTGAGGGGAAGGGGTCCAAAAGGGAAAAACACAGGCCCAACCTAGAAAATTGCCAGGTTGTAGCTAGAAACTAGGGTTTGTGCAAAAATGAGGATTTTGGGGGATCTGAGTGTTGGGAAGTGTTTGATAAGGTACTTTAAGGATAGGGGAAGGTGTATGAATATCAGGATATGAGTTTTGCCGATGATTTGACCATCCAAGAGAAATTGCCTTCAAAACCCTAGGAGAGGGAAATGACCTTGCCTAGGCACAACTGAAGCATGAATAAGTTGTAAAAAGACTCATTAGACACTGAGATGATAATGAAAACCATATGAATGATGATAGACTCAGCTGAATGATGACATGGACTGACATTTGGACAAATTTGAAAAGAGTGAAAGCAAACCCTCGACCTAATGCCTAGTGACCAAATTTTGCTTGAAGACTCACTGAAATGACAAAATTTGACCTTGACACTTCAAAGTCACTTTGTAAGAGCATATTTGATCACTGGAGGAAGGCTGGAAAGACTGACACTAACACGTTGGAAGAGATTTCCCAGACAACTTAAAGAGACTAGATTTCCACTCTTTAGTGAACTTCTATACTTTCATTTCAAGTGAACTTGGAGAGTTTACTCTCCACACACCTATTTGAATGCCCTATTGTCCTAGACTAGTTGATGTTTCTATGACAAAAATAAAAAGTCTAGTTCATTTTAAATAAGCGCTTATTTTAAGTGGTTGTTATTTAGGACAAAAGGTAGCGTAAGTGCAACTAATGATGTTATGACACAAAAGAAATCAATAGAAAACCTAGGCTACATGCAAATGCAACACTTCTTTTTCTTCAATGAAAGTGATTTCTACATGGGTTCTACAAGAAAACTAAGAAATCAAAACTCTTTTTCTTTTCTTTTTAGGCACTCACACATTCAACACCTAATGAAAAACTAAATGATGTCTACAATGCAACTTACCCTAATGCACACTAAATGTAAATGCAAGATTCAAGTAAAGCTCACAAACAAGCAAAGGTGAACTCAAAAGAAAAATCCCATTTATCAAGCAACAAGAAGAAAATCCCAAGAAAGAAACACTTCTAATGCAAAAAGACATTTAGCCCTAAAGCAATAATTCACACCTTTGTAAAAATTGCAAAAGACAAAAAACCAAAGAAAATAAACCCAAAGAAAATGTTTTTCTTTTTCTTCATAGGATTTAAAGACTACAAGTTTTAGAAAGCGAAAGCAAGTATAAAATTCAAGACCAACAAAAATAAAGAGACCCAAATCTCACTTACTCATTAATAATATCAAAAATCAAAAGACTAATGTGAATAAGAGACAAAAAGAACTTGAGCGATTTGGTCAAGAAGATACAAGGAATTATGGAAATCAAAAAGATTTCAGAGAACTAAAATCTCTCGCTTACCCAAGAATTGCAAACACTTTTCTCAAACAAACAATGAAAAGCAAAAACTATCCAACTTCAGGCATGTAAAAGAAGCAATCAATAAAATTGGGTTATAAACAAGTCACAAGAGCAACCAACTTTCTCCACATCACAGAACAGTCAGACACTTCCCAAAGAAAGTATAAAACCCAACTTTAATTATAAAAATCTTTAAAAACTACAAACCCTAGGCTGACATAGGTTTTTCACCAAAGATATGGAAAAAATCAACAACAACTGATAAAAAGATGATTTCAAACCTCATTCATACAAGAAAGACACAAGAAAACATGGCCAAATCCCTAAAAAGACAGAAACGAAAAAATTCAATTTTTTGAATCTATATGCAACTGTGTAGTTCTGGAAATGTGTATGTAACGACTGTTTTTAATAAACTAGCATATACATGGGTTTCTTCGGAATAAAACGTGTATGTACGCTTCTGTATGCAACAAAAAAAGCGTATAAATAGAAAACTAGGGAAAAAATTAAAATATAAATCTGATCCAAGAAATCAGGCTGATTGACCAAATTTCCTAAGACTCAAGAAGGCCAGAAAAATCAAGAAATAGTAGACCAAAACCCATATCAAATAATTACAACCCTTCTAGGAAATACTTGATGGTATTCCCCAGCAAAGTCACTAATTTTGTTGGTGGGAAAAGTTCCTTAAGGTAAGGGTTCACAACCTCAACAGAGAAAAACAATAAAATAAACAAGAATCAGTCAAGCAAGAAAGCCTAACATGTGAATTATTAAATGTGGGCTTAGAAACTTACCCATAGGTCCTACGTTTGATTATGTTCCCATAAGGTCCAAACCCTCTGCTTCCTCCAGAATCAAGCAGACCTGCAAATCAATTCAGAGAAGCATATACATGATATATAATTCAATGTGCATATATAAAATATATGTTAGGTCATCATACATAAACATATAAATTGATATTCATGAGACAATAACATATCAGGAACAAGACATGATCTTCTTTATTGATAACCAGCAATAGGTACAAGAAAGGTACAACCTGATCCAAGCCAAAGCACCGATGAAGCCTTCCCCTGGATCGTCCAAATCGAGCCACAAAGACAACCTCTCTAACAAATGAAAGGAGATGTTAAAAAGATGATGAACATCTCTACAAAGGAAACAAGGGTTTCCATAGAGACTAGGAGTGTAGGAGGCATGGGAAAATCAAACTTGATCTAGGACAAAAATGGGTATAATGTCGATAGCCCTTCCCTTATGTCTTTTATGTCTACCCAAGGTGTGTATATATACCACCTAAAATTAGTTAATTCGGCTGTGCTGCGAGCTCCTATAGGTGGTCTCTGAGTAAAACCCTTGAACCCCACCCGAAAAATAACATAATATTTTTTTTTCATATTTAAAAAGATATATGTGGATATGTAGTTATAGAACCTCTGTATGTACATGATTTTGAATGGGAAGAGTTTCGTATTGAATTTGAAATATTTTTTTCTAATGTAGTATCAAGTCTGCATGCCAAAATGCTACCCAAGGCCAAACAAGAGCATCAAGTCTACAGGAGTGCTAAATGATGCTATAATAAAGGCTCACCAAGAATTTCGCCTGAATATCCTAAAATGAAAACTAGCATGATAAATTGAAACTTTTCTTTTCAATGAAAATCTATATATGGGAGGGAAGAGAACAAAGAATATGCAGCATACAATATGCAACAAACAAGATTGTTAAGCAATTCCCCTAATGCAATTGTTTCTAATTACAATTTTCACTCACAAAACCCTAGATGCAATGCATAATGCATAAGACTTTTCCTTTCAATTCCACTTAATTTCTAGATGAAAACTAAGATATTCGCCTAATCACTAATAAAAAACACTTTTCAGAATGACGAGTGAAACACCAATTCCCTCAAGAACCCCAATGATCACGCAATAAGTTTTATAATGACCTAGTGACAAGAAGAAAGTAAAATATAAACAAATTCTTATTAGAGGCACTCAAAAAAAAAGAAAACAAGATGAAGGCTTCTGAGAGAACTAAACACACTCAGGGACAAAAGGAGGCTCAACTGGAACCAAGTTAATCAAAGATAAAAGCATGAAAAGGTTATTTTTTGCATGAAACAGGGGCCAGCACAGGTTAAAAGAGGCTACCAATGCTCTACAACGTAGGTACAAAGAAGGTCAGGGTGCTTTGCAATGCTCTATCAGCAGATCAGGCGGTGCGTTAATCAAGGAAAATGGATTTTCCAACATACAAAAACCAAATTCAGCTCAACGAAAGGTCTTCCTAGGGTCAATTCAGATTGAGTGACACACTAGATATTTGTTAAAGAGGTGTAAAGAGGGATAAAGTTAAGGAAACCACTAAGTAAATGAATCATTCCCCAATGGAGTCACCAATTTGTTATACGAAATCTACGACTATGGATAGAAGTATCTTCCCTAGACCTAGTGGCCTGGTCTAGAACAACAAAAATCAAAGACTATAAAGTTCTCCTTAGAGAAATTGGAGAATGGAAATATGCTTATTTGTGATTCATCATAAGCTCTTCTCTACTCTTGGCTTGTCAACTCCAACTGTAGCTTCAATTGTTATAATTAGAACCTGCACAAACAAACAACACAAGCCAAAGATCTATGACATCTATGTAGCATTATCCAATCACTCTATTCAATGGATCAACATAGCATTGAAACACATGTATATAAACATAACATAACACATGTAGGAAAACAATATACTCTTTGTATTAATATGAAAGGGAGAGAGTTTACAACCAAAAGTGGAAGTTGATCTTGTAGAGATCCCCCCAAGTTGACTTTTCCTTCCTTGCCATAATGTACACCTCAAAGACACCCTAATGCATGGGAATGATAACTCTCTTATGTTCAAAGTAGCAGCATACGGGTATGATTACTCTCCAAAATCCAACCTATAGCTTGTGGATGGCAGTAAATATATAGGAGAGGATGGTAGTCTAGGAATTCTTATCCATTTACCAATCTAGGCTTGAGATCCACTCTTGATAGGAGAATGAACTCAAGGGATAAGGGATGAAATATTCAAGGTAGGATGAGATAGGATTCAAAGTTCTTATCCAAGGTAAATGGTTGTAACAACTTTTTGTAGCAACTATAAAAACCCTCCAAAATTTTTCCTATGCTTTGATTTTGGGGCTTCCCTTCTTATCCACCGGAGCTCATCTTACACTAATTTAGGTATTCTTGCTTCGACTGAGACTTATCTTTTCATTTTTCTTATGTTTTCTCACTTAGCTAATCTTTCTAACTCACAAGTTGATCTCCCGACGTTGTCTCACAGTAGTGCCAAGCTTGCCTCCAAAAACTGTGCAATCCTTAAGGACAAGCAGCCTTGATGATGGGAATTATGCGGTCTTGATTTGATGTCATATTTGAGCTCAGAAATTGTGCATTCAAGGAAGGCAACCCAACATTGAGCCCAGAAAATATGCAATTCATCATTGAGCTCAAAAACCATGCAATGCACTGAGCCGGAAAGTTGCACAGTTCCCAGGAACTTCGTAGTCTTTCTTGGTAGTGTGCATGGAAATTTTCCCTAGAAAAGCAAAAAAGCTATAAAAAATGCAAAAAACCATCCCTAAAAATTAGGGATCTATTTTTAGTATCCCGAAGGAGGCACTTTCGCTATTTTTAGAAACTTCTTCCAAGTGTCATTTTTTCCTTGATTTAGGCATGTGCATCATAAACTAGAATTCGCTCAAATATATTTAATTGACACTTCTAGAGCTCATTTTCACATTCTATCTTGGATATCTAGAATTCTTGAGAATATCAGGGAACCTTCGGTGCAATCATCGTCGCTTTTCTGGGTGAGTTTCGCTTTTGTTATCTATTCCCGCTTTTTCTATCACTCTTTGTCGTTTTTCTTGTGCAAGTGTTGTTTCACTTATTCCTCTTCGTGGTTGTTGGCATTTCAACTTGTTTTAACTTGCATAAGTGTTGTTTTAAGTTTTAGATTGTCTTTCCCAAGTGTCGCATTGGTTTTCCTATTTTTGCACCAATGGTCGTCATTGCGACGACTCTCCTCACATACTTTATTTTCCTTTTGTTTGATTAATTGTTGCACTTGATCTACATGGATTTATTCATACTTACTCAGATGTGTAATCAATCTCACATTGTCTCTCATATTTTCTCGTTTTCCACACTTTCCTTGGGCAGATCTGCACTTTCCTTTATTGGTTTTCACTTTTCCCAACTGAGCACTATACAAACCTGAAGTTCAAGCCACAAGCTTGGCCTATGGAATTACACAGTGAGCAGTACAAGGTGACTCCAACTGCGCACTGTGCATTTCTAGGAGCCATCATGTCATCTTGGCCACTGAGACTATACAATGTGCAGTCTCTCCTAGACCTCTGCCTAGGCTAAACTGTGCATTGCACATTTTCAAGCCATAAGCTTCAACCTTCGTTTTTGGGATTGTGCAGTGTGCAATTCCCATAGGAATCCATTCCCTCTCGCCAATAAGAATTGCGTAATCCTCCCCATAAGATGCCCAATTTGCTTAAGACTGGTATTTTCTTGCCATGAGTGTATTTTTTATCCCACAGGTACAGTAGCTGTTGAGCACCTCTCCAACAGTCACTGTTACCATGGAACCTAAGAGAACTGCTTCAAAATAAGCCACTAAGAGCAGTACTGGTGAAGCAGTTGAGCAAGCGTCAGTAGATTTGCTTGTGTATGAAGATACTCAGTTATTTATAGAAAAGAGATCATCACTGACATCGAATAAGGTTAAATATGATTTTGAAAAATACTTTGAGGCCAACTTAGATGACTGACAAGTGTATCTCAACATTCAACAGTCAGGACTATACAAGGTTGCAAGCAGGTATCCAGCCTTTGCGTGTGCAGATGTCATAAGTTGGATTATCTCACACTTTGATAAGAAGGCGATGACATTGAGCAGTTCCAGCGGACATAAGCTTGCCACCTTGCAAGAAGAAGACTATCAATGCATGTATCACTTTCCCAATCCATTAGAGCACATGGACTCACCTTTTTATGCCACCCACAACTATGTGAACACAAGAGACATTGTCAAAGGTTGGGTGAAGGAGAAATCGAAGTTTCGATAGAAACCCACCCCTATGAACAAGACAAATTCTCTCAGGAATTCCTACCAACTCTTGGTTATCTTATCTTACAGGATCCTTGGTCAGCACAACACGGAAACCTTTCCTGAAGGGTGGGCAGCCTTATTGGACCAGGTTGTGAACAAGGGAAAGTCATTCAACTGGTCAGATCTATTGGCTCAATAGTTGAGGTCCCATTTAGGATAGGCTCAGAGTCCTCCTGATGGTGGGCGAGCAAGGTTTTATATTTTGCGTATTTACTGGATGTAAAATTTGCACAACAACATTTCCCTGGCATGAACTAGACATGGACACCACAAGAAATTGTTGTGCATATTTATTTCAATTTGATTTTGGATTGCAACTATTGAGGAGTAATGGCACAGCTAAATGAACACTTCATCATCCCATTTTACAAGCTTATCATTGAAGAAGATTAACCTTGCATGTCATAAGAAGTAATGGAGGTGATAACAGACAACATAGATTGGTATGCCTCACCAGGTGGCACCTTCATTAGAGTGTTTTCCAAAGAGAATCCTCTACATGTTTTACCAAGGTACGCCACCGACAAACTTGTCATGTAAGAAGTATCGTATCATCTCGCCACAGGGTTATCAGCAGCGTTGCACATGAAGAAGAAAGCACCATGGCCCACTCTTCCTTTTAAAATTGGATTATACGAGATAAAGAACTTGAAATTTGAGGATGCTGAGGGAAAGGAGATAGTGAGATTTGAATTTGGTACTCGGGACCTTAATCTGTATGATCCACGTGGTATTTATAACGACCATTGTGCGAGAGTTTACTTTCTGTGGATCAATGGGGCATTCCACTGGATAGAGGAGGATCCATGGAGGTACTGCTACAATGCCTTCAGACTCCATGAGCCGTGTTGTAACTTATTTTTACCCTAGTTGTTTTTATTTTTGTTAAAAAATAAAAATGAAAAATAAGAAAAAATGAAAAAATGAAAAAATAGAAAAGAAAATAAGAAAAAGAAATAAAGGAAAAAATCTCAAAAGAAAATAATAAAAGGGGTTATAAAAATATATAAAAACAAATAAATACAATAAAAGAAACCCCAAAGTCGTGAGCTAGATAAAATGTCGCATTGATTTTTTATTATTATTATTTTAATCCTTGCATATTTTCCAAAATATTATGGTTTAATTTGTAAATAAAGTGGATTTGACCTTTCATCGTGTTGCAATAAAAAGCAAATGAAAATCTATGGAGGAGGTCATCCACGCCCGCATCAATGACGCGGAATGAGTTCGGACCCACCCCCCGTACCATCAGAGTTTAACGGGGGGGATCCAAAAACTTGTATCCAATTTATCACTTGATGATACATGTCACCCCCTTAGCGACTTCAATACCCCCCTCTCCTAAACCGCTAACTGCACACCCCCCCCCTCTAAAAACCACTTCCCACTCCCGCTTTTCTCCCGCACCTATTTACACCTCACCACATGTCATCTTCCTATTTTCCCCTGCCACTTAGTCGTTAAACATTTAATTGTTCCCTCCAAATGTTCATATACATGTTTAAGCAATAATTTTTCATGCCAACGTCTAATTCCTTAATTGGACGTGCCTAAAAACATTTATGACCTCTTCAACCGTTTAAATTCCCTCTTATAAAAAGACACATATCCCTCGCCATTCCAGCTCCCAGAATTAAGAGTGTGACTCTGAATTCTACCAATCGCGTAGTTGCTAGTTTTCATACAGCAGTAATCGACAATTCTCTGGTAATTTAGAAACCTTAGCCTGTAATTTCATATTTACAATGTCTTCATCTAAAGGCAAATCAAAATTAGTGGTAGAGAGCCCTACGTTACCTTCTGTAGTTAACCTAGATGAGCTTCCCCTAGTAGATATGCAGTATACAATCTCATAATCCCAATGTGAGTTCGACCTCTATGAACTTCACAATTGGGAAAACGAAAAGTTTATGGATGTCAGTGATGAATTTAATGTTTGGGAGTATTTCCTTGCTCAATTTTTGTTTTCCCCAGAACCATGTCTTCCTTGAGTTTGTTACCTGGTATCATCTCAGATATCCTCCTAGTTAGAGGGTTGTAATTGCCCAAAACAGTGAAGTTTTATTTCCTATTACTCCTGAGTCCATATGTCAAGCACTTCAAATCAATCCTTTAGCCCCTATGCACCCTTTACTTACTGATTCTCTCTTTGAGTTTTACCAAAAACTCACATTTCCTCAGCGAGCCCGAATCTTTGAGTCATTTTTACCTGAAAATTTTGAGTTACATAGGACCAATCCACCTTATTCCACTTCAATTTTCCCATAAATGTCTAGGCAAGTCATCTCTATGGTCACATGTTTTTTAGGTTACCCTACCGATCAATGGTACGATGAAGTAATATTAGGATTTCTATTAGTGTTATCTATGGGTGATAAACCCTCATTGATTTTCAACTACAGTCAGTTTTTGGGAGACAATATTCATGATCAGTTTTTAAACTTTTCAACTGAAGTTTCTTTTCAACATCACTCAGCTCTGGTGTATTTACTTTGATTTCATCAAGTAGTCAAGTTCGAGTTTCCATTACAGAAGTTAGATGCACAAGGAAAGTCTTAGTCAGTCATTCACTAGACTTCCTTGGTAAGTAAAACACAAAAGAACATTCCTTTAGTGATTATGTAAATCAATTTTTTCATATGTTTTTATGTCTTCTCAGCAGTGATGTTATACCAAGGATTTCAACTGAAATCAAAATAATTATAGACCTTACTGAACAAGCCAAAATTGGAGACTGATACCTCTACCAGAATTACACGAAAATCAGAATATATGGATGTGAACTTCCTCCCTACAGGTTACCAGTATTTGTGCCAATCAAAATCTTTCCCTTTGAATACATTAGGCAAATGATAAACATGGATGATCTACATTTTGTATCCAGGAAACAAAAATCCAAGTTCAAGTTAAAGGCACACATTGACCCTTTCATTGTCAATACCAGGGCAGTAACAATGGAGTCAGATATGCTATTAAAGCAAATGAAATTCAAATTGAGATTTATATGGTCCTATGATCCCTTGGGGATTATTTCTAAGTTGAGAGTTGAGAAGAAAACAACTCCATATGTACATATAGCCATGCCAAAGATAGAGCAATATGAAAATCAAGAAGAGTGGCAAGAGAATACATTACAGGAAGCTAAAGAACAGATTGATAGTCAAACATCTTCATAGACTCCAGTTCCTCAAAAAAAAAGAAACAAAAATACCAAGAGAAATTATGTCTCCTACTGACTCAGAAACTCAAGCTCTAGGTTTCACAGTTTTCAATAGGAGAAAGAAGACAAACACTAATCAAGAATATTTAGAGGATAAAATCTCATAGTAGAAAACCACAGTGGTGATGTCAGGATTTCCCACTACTTATTTTCCATAGATTGAAGAAATTGCAGACTCTCCTATATCCTTTGTTTCTCATGATTCAACATAGCAAAATTTGTTTTCTAGATATAGGGAAATTAAAAGGAAGAATGAAGCATTGAAGGCCACTACCTATTTATAATTTTGGAAGCAGTCTTCCACTACACAACACATACTTCTATCTATACTTGATACTGAGAAGGAACAATTTCAATTAGCTTTCTTGGAACCAAAAATTCCAGTCCCTAAGAGTGCAGAAGATTACAAAACTTCCATTTTTGTTTTTGACACCAAGAAAATTCATGCCATTGATCAGATTGACCCGCATAAGAAGGTTGGTGAAATGATATATTCCACATTGACAAGTTCAACAATGCCAGCCTCAAAACTGCAAGCTTCCTTGAATAATATTCATTCACAGTTGAAGATGGAGACAATGTCATCCTTAGCGAAAGATACCATAATCAAATCTCTTGAAGATCTGGTGATCAAGCTAGGATATGATCCTAGTAATATCAAAATGGCAGAAGAAATGATAAAAAAAATAAGAATGTTGACGTTCAAGAATTGAGGAAGCAACTTAAACTTCCTACTACTGAACATCCACAAGAAAAGGAAGTTGGTTAGCTAGAAAGGGAGAAAGAAAATATGTTCAAATTGATAGTTGAACAGAATGTTCAAATTCAGAAAATGAAAACTGATATGGAATCACTCCTAAAAGAAAACGAGAAGCAACTTATCATTTTAGTTGCTATTCCTATAGCCACTACTTCAACAACAAGTACTTTGGTAGCAGGTGTTAGTTTCTATGAGTCACCAGTGATGAAATGTACTCTTTCCATGTGGTTGATAGGGTCATTAGGTCAAATTGTTATATTTTAAAATAAAATTTGACACCTATTAGTTGTCAAATGGTCATTGATTATTGTCTACGTCATTTCTACTCCCTCCATTTTTTCAAGGTCACCATCACCCATCATGGTCATGTCATCATCCCTTGTCCTAGGTCATCAAAAGAGTTAATGTGTCATCATATAGGTCATGGTCTAGGATTCACCTTTGATTTTCATCATTATATTAGTCATCAATATCTATTTAGAGAGTCATGTCATCCATTTGGTCATCATCATCACAGGATTTAGAAATTAAGGAACAAAAGAAATCAAAGTAGCATTTCCTTTTGAAGAAATATTGTTGCATGTCAAATCAGTCAATTGTAATTTTCTCAAAATTACACATGTTGTCATGTTTTCATCAAGACAAAATCGAGTTTCAAGCTAATAAAGGGCACTAAAGCATTAAAAAACTTCAGTCATCCTCCAAGGGCTCCTCTCTACCATCATGCCTCATCATATCCATCATAGCTTCGAAATTCCTTCACCCATTGTTTTTTCCATTAACTTGTGTTTCTGTTGTGCATCTGTTGCGCTTCTGAAGATTCACTACGCTTTTAGGTTCGGAGGTCAAAGAAATAAAACAAGGGCTCATTTCTCATTCAGAAAGTGTCAAACACTCTTGGACAAGTAAGTAAACCTTTCATCAAATGTCTGATGCAGTGTTTTCCCTTTGAAAGTGGTTAAATCCCCTCTCTTGGGGTTTCTGCAGTGTTTTTGCTGCATTTTTAAGTTTTAATGGTCTTTGCTTCATTCCAAGGAGAATTTCCCTAGTTTTCTACCCAAATACACTTGTATACACTTATTAAACCCTCCCCAACCATTTCCCATACCTATTTCCCTCATTCCATCATTTTTACCCAAAAACCCAAGCCCTCGTTGTGCTTTTGCTGCATTTTTGGGTTTTCACCGTGTTTTTCATTTTTTACCCTTCTTCCCTCACACATTCTAAGAAATTTCACTACCAAAGTATCCCTAACATCTACCCCTACCCCTTAAATTTTCCCTAACTCTTATCCCCTCCATTTCCCTCCCTAAACTAGTTGCTTTGCTTCCCCTGTTTTGCAGCCCTAGACCCCTACCCTTTCTCCTCTCAGACTAGGATTTCCGGTCAAGAAAAACCAACAACATGGCCAGTGAACAGAAAAAATAAAACAAGGGGGGGATATGTCTCAAGATATGAGCCAACTCATATGCAAGATATCAATTCTTTAGATTTCATCAAGAGGTCATTTGAACAAGTAGGTTGCCTAGGGTTTTGTGAGAAAGTATAAGAGGTGGGCTACCATTGTGAGCTGACTAGTCTATTTTCCACCAATTTCAAGAGGAACAAGACCACCATAGTAGGGATGGACTTCCTAGTCTTAGCAGAGGTTATAGCTTCAGCCACTGGTTTCCTCAATCAAGGAGAAATTTGGTTTAAGGGGATGGATTTGGACATTTAAAACTACAAAGTGTTTAGGAAACCATAGTATAAGGAAACCCCATCTCATATATTTCCTAGCAGGCCATTATTGGATAAACATACTCCTTTGATGAATATGATTATGAGATATTTCACTTGTCAAGGCAGGTTCAGGAGGTTATATCAGTATCACATTAGGTTGTTGATGCATTTCACATCCATCAAACAACTAAATCTACCCAATTACTTGTTTAGAAGCCTAGTTAAGATGACTAAAAAGGTGCAGACTAAAGGAAAGGATCATCAAGCAAGCTTATTCCATCATGTTTTGATCAAAGTCATAGTTCTCCACCAGGTCACACAGGTCAATATGTCATGGGAAGCATTCTTGGAGGTAACTTCTCTCTTGTCTATATTTGATCAGTCCAAAAACCTCAGTACTCCTACATCATCTGGGCCACAAAGACCTGAGCCATATAGAATACCATTAGTGACAAAAAGATAGCCTAGGGTAGAGGTTTCACAAACATACAAGGGTAAGAGGCTGGTTTTTTCCCCGGAGGTAGAAAGAGACATGCCTGCTCCTAAACCTATGACTAGGGCTCAAGAAAAGAGAGTGCCTAAGGAGGTTATTATTGAAGAAGTTCAAGTTGAATCCATGAGAGAGAAATCACTTAAGGATATAGGTGATTCACCATTGTAGCATCATGAAGAGGTACCTCCTAAGGTAGATATGATTGATCGTGGAGATAAGGTAGCAGAAGACATCATTAAAGAGTAATAGGCACATATCAAAGAGTTACAAGACGACCTTTCTAAAGCCAATTTCATGGTGGCTTTCTTGAAACAAGAAAATAGGCAACTGAAGCTAAGTCTAATGCAGCAAGGTAAATCACATGAAGATTCTCCCTCATCTAGCAGAGCAGATATTTTGGTAGCCAAGGACAAGGGAAAAGCAGTCATTGATGTAGAGCATTTGGAAGAGGAGAACATTCAGGTGCAACCAAGGAGACCTACAACAAGAGAAATGGCAAGGAAAGAACAACAAGCAGAAGAGCCATCTCCTCCTCAAGCACACAAAGACCCCAATGACCACATACCTACTAAAATTGAAGAGAACAAGGAGTATTGGTTTGAGAAGGTGAATGTGCACCTAGAAAAACTATTGAATAAGGCAAACACAGACACTGCCATGTAGAGGCATATGGCAAGGCACTATTACACAAGAAACATGGTGGCAAGATTAGGGTTAAGAACATGAAGAAGAAGATTAAGAAGACCCTAAAAAAGTTCAAAGAGAAGGATAACCTTGACCTTTTGGCTGAATCATCTTTGGGGGTATGATACAGGACAAAGAGAAAAAGAAAAGAAGCAATTTTTTGAAATTTTAAAATTTTTGTGTGCACTGGCAAAAAGCATTCCACAGAAACACAACGTGTGCTTGTTGCGCTTTTTTTCCAAAGGATCCAAATGAAGATAAGAAATAAAGTGGAGGTGGATTTTGATTAATACATTCTATAAATATACTTGGGGTCACTAGTAAGCTCATGAATTTTTAGAAAAAGGCCAAAAACCACCTATTTTTCACCCTTTTGCCACTGTTTTGGGTCACTCGCTACGCTTCTCAAGTAGTTGTACTCTAATCCATTTCGAGGTGTCTTAGAGATGTATTTTTGGTGACTTGAAGCTTCAGAGGTGTAGTAGACATCCTAAGCTACTTGTACCAGCCTTCAACAAAGTTTAAATATCCCTCCAAGTCATCAAAACATAAGTCCAAAGACTCGTTGCGCTTCTGTGGAGGAATCCTTTTTCTACATTTTCGTGGTGTAGAGTTGACTTATCTTGATGTAATTAGTGTCTAAATGATTTTACCTTATTTATTCGAGTGTTCTAGTGATGGTTAGAGTGAATTTATTGTAATTAAATGCTTTCAAAGTCAAACTCAAATCAATTAGTGTAAAAAGGGAATTGGTTTCTAACCTCCCTATTTTTTGGCAATGGTTAGAGAAAATGATGTAATTAGTTCCTAGGAAGGAGGATTAGACCCCTCAGAGGGGGAATGTTGTTTTACATCTATATGTAATCAAAATGAACTCATAGAGAGGGTTTGATTCTTGAATCTCATCTCTTGAACTAGTGTACTTGATATTGGCAGAAATATATGCAGTTGCAGTTATTTTTATGGGATTCTTGTGTTGTGATTAGGGACTCTGTTTTCCTATGTTTTCTTATCTATTTGATTATTAGAAACCATCTTATCTATATGTTTTCTAAGCTACTTGTACCACCCTTCAGCAAGTTTAAATATCCCTCCAAGTCATCAAAACATAAGTCCAAAGACTCGTTGCGCTTCTGTGGAGGAATCCTTTTTCTGCATTTTCGTGGTGTAGAGTTGACATATCTTGATGTAATTAGTATCTAAATGATTTTACCTGATGTATTTGAGTGTTTTAATGATGGTTCGAGTGAATTTCTTGTAATTAAATGCTTTCAAAGTCAAACTCCAATCAATTAGCGTAAAAAGGGAATTGGTTTCTAACCTCCCTAGTTTTTGGCAATGGTTAGAGAAAATGATGTAATTAGTTCCTAGCAAGGAGGATTAGACCCCTTAGAGGTGGAATGTTTTTTTGCATCTATATGTAATCAGAATGAACTCATAGAGAGGGTTGGATTCTTGAAGCTCATCTCTTGAACTAGTGTACTTGATATTGGCAGAAATATATGCAGTTGCAGTTATTTTTATGGGATTCTTGTTTTGTGATTAGGGACTCTATTTTCCTATGTTTTCTTATCTAATTGATTATTATAAACCATCTACTTTCTTCTTATGCTTTATCTCATGAGTTTTAAATAGAAATCATCATTTTAATGCTCTGTTTTGTTTGGGTTTAGAATTCTATGTTTTCCTTCTGCATAAGTGAGATCATGTTTTTTCTCACTTAAACTCCTACTATATTATCCTCACCACACTATAATGAAAAACCAATTTGTGCCACTGATTGCACCTACCTTGCCCCATCTTATGACTGAAACTGACCTTTAGGATCACTTGACCTAGTTCTGAGACATATTGCTCTTTATCCAGCAAACCCTAAATCACACCCTACTGTGCCAAATACCTAGCCTAAAATTCACATATTCTCCAGTCGCTTCCATTGGCTATGAGATTGTTTTACAAGAGAGTCCTCTCTAATTTGGTAGAGCTAGATACCAACTTAAAATTTGGTTTGAGGTTACCTCCTTGGCTTCCTTTCTCAACCTTGGGAAAACTAAGGAGTGCTAACAGTAGGGACATCTATAGCAACAACCATTGCAGTAGAAACATAGTCTACCAACTCAGCAGAACAACTATCAAAGGCCATGGGAGACTTATCTTTGAAGGATCAAGAGATTGAAAAACTTAAAATGTAGCTTCAAAAGATCTAGGAACAAAAGATTAAGCTTGATAATGCATATTTGGATGAGATTCAAAATAATTATAAATTAACTCACCAATTAGAAGTTTATGAAAATGAATCCTTAATTGCACAAACCATTGCTCAAGCTAAAGAGAATATTTGGATAGACATTAATGTATCAATGACTGAGTTATGGCCTTTAATTGAATATTTTTGAGTAGGAATATTTATTACAGAGGTCACAAGAAGAAGTAGCAGAAATAAAGAAGGACCTGGACCACAAACCTAGAGATGTTAAAAGGATAATCAAAGTCCTAAACTCCAAGACAAAATATGAGCTTGAGGAATTCAGAATTGAGGATAGAACTGAAGTTGTATTAGAGGCTAGAAAGGTTTTAACAAAGAGAAATTTAACACTACAACTTGACAACAAGTGCCAAAATTTCGAGGTTTAGATTAAGAAATTTCATAGGAAATTCAATGCTTTACATTAGAAAGGACTTCCATCCTTGCAGGATAGAAGTGGAAAATTGATTCCACTTGAAGAGTATGAACAGAGGCTACAAGACCAAATTTACCAAAATCAGAGTAGTTATTACTGGGAAAGCCTTCATTGAATTTTTAAGCTATGATTTATTAGTTCAACATGAAATTAGGCATTTGTTTCTAACCAAGCCCACTTTTGAAAAATATAATGAAGTCAATGAGTCATATAAAAAATTGTTAAAATTTTCTATCCATTATGAAAAGAGATGGGAAAATTTGTGTGAACTCATCGAATAGGAACAAAATGCAAAATTTCACGAGCAGAGAAGACATAGTTAGTAGCAGACTACAAAATTTCAAGGGCAATGAATAGAAAAAGTAGATTTCCAACTACAGTCATCAACAGCAGCCCTCAAAATTAGTTCAGATCCACTATTTTTAGTTATATTGTTGTAATATCCCAAATATTTTGGATGATATTATATGTTGTAATAAATTTTAATTCTAATTTAGATATGTTAGAAAGTCGAAATCTATAAATATTTTGTTTTTCAAAGAAGAAAGGGTTGAACCCTTGTGATGAACCAACAAACATGCTTGTAATTTTTTGAACTATTTCTGAAGATTAATAGAAGGATTATGGACTCATTCTGAACATCTTGTGTGTCTCTATGATTTATTCTTGTATTCATTTATGTTATCATTTTATATTTTCTCTGCACATGTTCAAGGTAACACAAAATTCTGGGTAAGATTAGATTGAATATCAATCTTTGAATTGAGACTTATGTGATCCATAACAATTATAAGAAGAAATTTCGGCGTGAATCACATTCAGAAAATCATTTTTGATGCATTTCAAACCAACCAGTGTGGTTCATCGTTAGGACAAGTTGAAAAATCAGATCTATCTTTTCCTGTTAAATAGTTTGAGCAGAGCCTCCAACGGCTAATTAGGACAACATCTAAATTTGACTAGGGACCAGGGTGAAACAAACCAGTTATAAATTAAAAGTAAGTTAGTTATAATAAGGGACCTTACCTTTACATAAATATATAAATTATATGTATAAAGTAAATTTAATTAAATTGGTTGTTGAGTTAATAAATCATTAAAAGTATTAACTATTTAATAGCTAAATAGAAAATATAAATATTAGAGTAGAACGTATAACTAACAAGATATAGAGGTATAACTAACCAATTAAAAATATTTATATAAATTATATGTATATATAAAATTCTTTAAAATAGGAGGTTAAGTTAGAAGTTAGTTGAAAAGAATAAAAAATAAAATAAATAAATATATTAGAATAAAATAATATTCAGTATAAAAAAATAAAAATAAAAAAGAAAGAAAGAGGAACTTAACAAATTAAATTTTATGAATATATATATGTATATAGAAAATAAAATAAAATACCTGAAGGAATAAACTACCTTACAAAATTAAATTTATATATATATATGTGTGTGTGTGTGTGTATATATATATCTATGTATGTGTGTATATATATATATGTGTGTGTGTGTGTGTGTATATATATATATATATATATATCTATGTATGTGTATATATATATATATATATACACACACATACATATATATATATATATATATATATATATTAAAAATAAATTAAATTAATTAGCCGTTGGAGGCTCTGCTCAAACTATTTAACAGGCAAAGATATATCTGATTTTTCAACTTGTCCTGACGATGAACCACACTGGTTCGTTCGAAACGCGTCGACAATGATTTTGTGGATGTGATTCACGCCGAAATTTATTCTTATAATTGAATATCAATCTATCTGAAATATACTGCAAAGTTATCATTATTTAAAGAGATTAATTAACTGGAACTATTTGTCTTAGTTAATTCCTCTAAATTAATAAATTGTTGCCTTTTGTCATCTCTTGCACATGTATTGTTTGGATATAGAAAATTTCTATACCCATATGCTATATATAAGTAATTAGATGTTCAGTTTGAATATTTAAGGAATTATATATCTTCTTTGCTTCTTCTTTTCATGTCATTTTAAATCTTAATTTTGTGAAGAGTCAAGAATCAGCCCTCCTGTTTTCTCAGAAATAATTAAGATTTACATATGTTTTAAAGTTTAAACATTGTTCATCCATTAAAAATCAAAAACATTATTTTAGATGCTTTGGCATAGTCCCTTAGGCTAGGACTATCTAGAAAGGACAACATCAGCTTGTTGTCGTTGTCGGGGAACGAAGATTTAAACTTTTTCCCTAGGACAATGATTATACTTGTCTCTTCACTTGGTGACTCCACTGGTTAAATCTGGCTTCACACGGGCATACCAGATCCCAATTAGATCCTGAACTTTTCTCTCCTTTTTTAGATCTAGAGATATTAGTTAGAATTGCATCAATTATACATACGTTAGAAGCCTCTCTAACTACTTTTGCCTCTATTCTATCTCAATCACATTCACAATCTGACCCTTTATAGTCAACTCCAACACCTACCTAATTATCATATCTTCCTCCAAAAGTTTTAGAACTCCTTTCTAAAGGAGTAGATCTTCAAACTTCACTTCTAGTCCATCAACTTGAGGCTTTTGAAATTCCTTATTCCCATTTGCAACCTTCTGATAGTGAAGAAGATCCTAAACTTTCTTTTTCTGAGCTTAAACCACTTGATTTAAAATATTCTTTTGTACATACTTATCCATTTACTTCTACTAAATCTGAAGAGGAATTAAGTATTTGCACTAATCCTCTAGATTTTAAGGATCCTGAAAAGATTATTCCTAAAGTTTAGAAGTTAGTTATTAATCCTCAATTCTTCCAGAAACCCAAACCTTCATCACCGTCTTCTTCTAGTAAAGTTGTATCTCATAAAAATACAACTCCGTCTCATCAAATGGTTGGTATTCAACCAATTGTGGCAGCATGTTATGCAACCTTAGTTCTTCCACCTGCAACCCAACTCCATCCTTTTCCTTATGGGTATTTAAAACACTTACCTAGATTTAATGGAGAAATTAGGCCATCTGTTGAAGATCGCTTAGCTGCATTCTTAGGCTTTGTTGATAACATGAATATTGAGCATGAGGATGTCTACACTAGAATTTTTGTTCAATCCCTTAAAGGAAATGTTAGGATATGGTTCAAACAACTTCAAGCTAATTCAATTAATTCATGGGTTGAACTAGTTAATATTTTCAAAAATCAATGGGGAGGAAAAAATATTTTTTTTTTACTTAACAAAATTTGAAGACTTAAAGAGAAACCCTCGTGAACCTATAGTTGATTTCATTAAGAGATTCAATAAACTCTATAATAAAATGCCCTATGATTACAAATCTCCAATAATTGCTGCTAAGGTTAGGTTTTCCAAATCATTTGAAGATGACTTTGTTGTAATGCTTAGGGAGAGAAAATCTGAAACTCTAGCAGACATGCAAACAAATGCAATCGAAGTTGAGGCTAATAGATCAACATCTACTAAACTAAAAGCTAAGGCAGAAAAGGTTGAAAAGAGAATGAAAGCTAGAGAAGAAGGTACCTCATAAAAGACTAAATATGAAGATCATAAAATTGATGAAATAACTTCTTTACTTAGAAATCTCTCTAACCGAATCTCTAGAATGGAAACTCAACCTAGAGCAACCCAACAAGGTGAAATTAGACCACAAGTTCAATATAGAAGACCTTTTCAACCTCAAATTTTGCAAAGGCCAAACACTAATCAACAAATTCAACCTCCACTAATGATTGATGATCAAGACCCCAGAAAAAATTTTCATGTCAATAAAAATGGTATCAATTGTTTTGAAGACCCATCATCACAGAATGATATTGTCCCAATTACTCAAGATCAATCTTTATTTCAAAATCAAGAAAATTCTTAAATTTCTAAGTATCAAGCTTTTTCTGAATTCTCAATTGCTAAATTAAATAGAAGGTATGACCTTAGACCAAGACCAGGACCTACTAAACCAGCCAAAAAGGTTACCTTTGATAAACCTCAAATAAAATCAGCTAAAACACAAACACCATTAATTCAAACACAGAATCAGATACAAGAACATAATATTGTTGAAAAAATTGTTCCAACTGTTTTTAATGTTGAAAAAGAATTAGAGAGAGTTAAAATTCCAATTCCATTATCTGAACTCCCTAAAAATAAAGGTTATAGGCATCAATTCTCTAAATGGATTCAATCTTCAAGTGTTGATGTAGAGGGGGATGTCATTAGTTTATAGGATGAAAAATCTCAAATTATTTTTGGTCCTAGTTCTGGTATGATTGATGAAAGTGTACCACCCTTTTATGTCACCTTGAAAATTCATGATTACATTTTATATAATTTCATGTTAGATTCAGGTGCTTCCCGTAATCTAATGCCTAAAGTAATCATGGATCGACTTCAATTGCAAATCACTAGACCATATCATGACTTTTATACTTTTGGCTCTAAGAAAGTCCCTTGTCTCGAATTAATTAAGGCTTTAATGGTAAAACTTGCTCAAATCCCTGTTAAGAGTATAGTCTTAGATATTGTTGTCACAAATGTTCCCCTAAAATTTGGAATGTTATTATTTAGATCCTGTTGTGCCAAGTTATGGAGAAGTCTACAACCGGACATTTTTTATGCTACAATCCGATTTTATGGAGGTGAACATTTAATATTATATAGAGAAGTTAGATTCGTTAATACAATCTGTAAAGAAAATCAAAAAATTAATCATCCTATTTATGCAACTGACCAATATTTTGGATGCTTTACATTAGCTTCTAATGAACTTCCAAATCCTCAAATCAATATTCAAGAAACTATCAAAAGCCCTCAAATTATAAACACTGACACTTGGAAAGTGTACTGTTATATGGAATTTGCATCTACGTATAAACACATTTTTCCTAGATGGGTAGCTACACCTAGAAAAATATAAAGGAAGTAGTTTAACCTTCCTGTAGTAGATAGATGAGATGAAGGAATTTACTTGTAATATTTCGCTTCCTTAATCCCCTTTGAATTTCTCCCGTCGCTCCCACTTGAACTAAATCCGCTCAATTGCTACCTGTATCAACAGAAACAAAAACAACAAATGATCAAAGCATACATGATCTATCTACTATAAACCAATGGAATCGAAAACATTGAAACACACAATCATTATAGATATGAACAAGAATATGAGAAAAGGAATAAACTCTTTATTAATGTAGAAGGAAGAGTTTCACCCAATATAGTTCGATCCTGTGCCACTCCTCCAGCTTCAGTCCAACCCTCAACACATCAAAAGCACACCACTCTAGCAGCATAGCATTGCTTGACATGAACTCAAATCTCAAACCAACAGAATTTCCTTACAAACTTTAGATTCTAGCCCCTTGATCACTTCGATGAGTGCACAATTTATAGGAAATGGAGGTGGTTTTGTCATAAATGAGGGTATTGAATGGCCTTCCAAACTTGGAGTTAGTTTCCATGGAGCAAGGGATGAGAGCATGGGATGTTAATGGATCCTTAGCCTATCCAATTTCGAACTCATAGGAGGAGATAACAGATGGGATCCTTCTAGAATCATCTGGAATCAAGGAATATTCCCAGAACCCTATGAAAATTTTGCTCAATCTCACCCAGCATAGGTAAAAGAGGGCCTAAGTGAATTGTAGTGCAGGCTTGAATGGGCCTGCCTGCTCTACAATGCAATTACCCCTGACCAAGGTTGCGCTGGTGTCCCAAGGAGGCATTTTAGCAAGGCTTCAGGCCAGGAAACTTTCATGGAAGGAAGCATTCAATGAGATGACTTGTCTAGGGCATGTAACAACTGAATTAGGGTTTGATGAGCCCTAATTGTACTGATCTAAATGTCAGGAGTTATGTGCCCAAATAGACCTGTAACATGTACTTTGATGGAGCATTTTCCAAAGATGGAGCAGGGGCTAGAATTGTACTCATCTCTCCTGATAAGAAAAATATAACCCAATCTTTTAAATTATATTTTGAGTTCACAAACAATGTCATAGAATATGAAGCCCTAATTTTAGTATTGGAGTTAGCCAAAAGTATGAAAGTTAAAAACTTCATTGTATATGGTGATTCCAAGTTAATTGTAAAACAAATCAGAAACCTCTATCAAACCAAAAATTTAGGCTTAGATCTTATAGAAATGAAGTTTGGGATTGTGTATGTAATTATTTTAAAGCCTTTAATATCACATCAATCAAAAGAGAATAAAATATTCATGTTGATGCTTTGGAAATTTCCACCAGCTCTTTTAAAATTCTTGATCTAGGTCCGGTGTGACAAAGGACCCTTCCAAGACCTTTTACTTTCATGATGTGTTAAATTGCATTTTTAAAAGAACATAAATGAATACATCTGCATGTTGTAAAGAAGAGGAACATGACAATCATCACCACATGAAAACATAAGTCATTGATAACGGAGTTCGTCCAGGAGGGACTATGTCTCTGGGCCCCGATGTTAAGATGGTGTAGGCCACTGCATTAAGTGTTGTCAATAGTGGTGATGTACATAAGAAATGATGTCACTATCATACAAGGAAAATTCCCTCATGCAGTAGTGGCGCTAAGAGATGTTCCGCTACAGGAACTCTCAGTCAAAAGGACTTCTATCAGTATGACACAAACTCATGCATGATGAGCATCCCGCCAACATGGTATCAAAGGGATCTCAATGCAAACATACATGGCGACCACATGAGTATCCCATCAACATACAACAAATGGATCTCACAACATGATGAATTATGACAACAAGTACATCACGCAGATGATTCTGTATCACATCAAGCAGGAATCATGAAAACGAGTAAGAAACAAGATCCCACATCAAGCATCAGACAGGGATTTATGTAGCACAATGCATAGAAAAAGAAGTACATGAATACACTACATATACCTCACATCCAAGGGCCATCTGAAGAAGTAGATGTCAAACTGTTGAAGCTAGTCCCACGTCGAATCTTGCAGCATCGAATCTCATGGAAATGGTTGCTTGCACATTAATGCTGACACCTACACTCCACTTAAAAAAGTGGCCAAAAAATAGAATGAGCAAATGGAAAATCTGAATGCACCATCAGATTTGTGGTGTCGAATAATGCAAAATCGACTATCAAATTTCTGGATTCTAAGAAATTGATAATCTGGGGCTCAAGGAATCTTTTAAATTCCCCCTACATTCCTCAAAGATTCCCTCCTACGGGTCCTCTGCAAATCGGTTGCTCAGATCAGGAAACTAACTGCACCATCGGGTTCGTGTCATCGAGAGGTGTAAGATCAACATAAAATTTGTCCAATTTGGACACTACAAAAATTTCACCCTCTTGGAAATTCTACTTAGTCATGGTTCCACCTGCATTAAAAATTAATTAAAAAATTAACTTTGCTTCGTTTTCTGTGCCCACTCCTAGTTCCTCCATCTGTCTGGGCGCACTATGCAAATGAGTGTTTATATTAAATCCTGGGTCGATTTCTCAATAAATCAGTTGTGCTGAGTTGGTTTAGGATTTGTTTATTATGGAGGAGGTTGAGCGGTCAAACCCCACCTCCTCCTTTTTGTGACAAAATTTGTTAATTTTAAAAATGGGTTGGGCTGGGCCCACCTTGGGTGGCCCGCCCACCCCACCTCCGCTAGCTCCATGCAATTAAGGTTGGCAGTGGTTTCGTGTCTCGGGGTCGGGTCTGTGCCCCAAGGGCCGACCCTCCCAACTCCGTCACTTGTTTTAACAGCCCCATGGGTTCCATTATGAGGGTTGTGGGGTGGTGGGGTCATGGCCGCCTACCCCATTTTGCTTGTTGTTGGTTCCGTGGGAGGGGTCAGGGGTCATGGCCCGCCCCTCCACCAATATTACATTGTTACATGGCATGGGTTTGGGTGGTGGGGTTGGTGGCCCGTCACCCCTTTTTTTTATATTTTTTTTGTTTAAACAAAACTAACTGTGCATTTTTGAAAATTCAGTTTTTGTTCGAAGGAGTCATTTTAACCAGGCGACAATTTCGCCTGGAATTTGGCTGGAGTTGGCTAGATTCCATCCACCTAAAAAGTCCAAATTGTGTCCTTGTTAACCCTGCCCCGTTAACAAAAAGTCAACCCAACTTTGACTGCCTCTATCTCCTTGATCCGGACTCGGATTGGAGTGTCGTTTACACCGTTGGAATCAAGGCGACGAGCACTTCAATCTGATGTCAAGTTAATTGTCTTTTCGACACTTTGAAGTTTGAGCTTCTTCCATGCCACTAGTGTCTGGAGATCCACCTGGATCAATTCTCCCCACTAAGGAGCTTTTGATCCTCCAAAAGAATGAAAAACAATATGTAACTTTTATGCACCTCTTCTGCATCACAAGCATCCTAAAAGGTCTCGCTTCCATCTCCTTCACCTTTGTTCTTCAGAGCCTTAAGCGATGAGCCAACACCTGCAACCTCTGCACCCTGTAGTACATTGTTTTTCAAATTACATGCTTGACTTTTCATGACCAACTAATGACCCAAGCATCCCACACTTGCCACGAGTTTATAACACATACTCAGTGGTCAAGTTTACATCAAGATGGACACAATACCCCAGCTATGAAAGAAGGCCAAGACATCATTGTTGCTTCAACAAGTGATGGATAACACATCATCACTGAAACACATGATTTACAAAATAAGGCCAATTACTATTTTGCTTTGACAAGTGATGGAAACATGACATCACTTTCATAGTTTATCATGCAACACAAAACAAGACCAGACATCATTGTTTCTTAACAAGTTATGAAAAACACATCATCACTTTCACATTTTGAAATGCAACAAATGATTTACAAAAGCACGACCATGAAATGCTAACATATATAGAAACAATTTTTCACTTATCGCTGTGAATTGGTCACCCCCCTATGGTGATTCTGCTTGTCAAACAATTGTTTCACCTGGTTCATGCATCGACACTTTGTCTTTAAGCCACTTCTCTGGATGGAGCCTCCAACAAGTGGTTCTTTGACGGCCACTTTTGTCGCAATGACTGCAATAGGTTTTCTTCCTCCAAATCTGCTTAACATGCTTCTTTACCTGCTACTGAGGGGATCTTTCACACCTCTTCTTTGTTTGTACTGCTATTGTTTTGCAACACTTAGAAAATGTATGGTTATGTAATCCACAAAAAGTACATGTTTTTCGATTCCATGTTTTACGTTCATCATTAACAACATGATCATAATTGAAATGAACATTCGAATGTCGTGAGTGGTAATACCTTTCCTTTCCATCTTTGGTGTAAGTATGGTGATGAGAGCTTGTCTCGGCTCTTTCCTTATCACGGAAACTTCCATGGGATGATGGGAATGTGTTCCCATCATTCTCTTTCCTCGACGATTTCGATGATGTCTCAGAAGAAACGCATTCTCCTTTGATGTATCTTGAGCATGCAAATTGAGGTCTCTGCACAACCTCTTATGCCTTGGTTAATAACATCAAGTTCTTTTCCCTCCTCATGCCTCATCCTAGTAAGGAGCCTCATGTTTGTCCCTGTAATTGGGATCTCCAAATCTCCAATGAAAAGCACACTATGTGAAGACGAAACCGAAAGGAAATCAACATCTTTTACCTCCTCTGTTGATTTGGAAAGAACTGATGAGGGCTGCTCATCATCTATTGTTGGTGGTTCGCTAACTGTCGTGGCGCATTCCCCAACTTCCTTTCTAACATACCCAAGTCCTATTTGACACAGTAATTCCTATACTTTGAAGGGGTTGACAATGCCTTGGCCATTGACGCACAAGCCTTTTCCTTCATACCCCATTTTTTTCAATAGTTTGGAGCCAATTCCTGTGGCGTGATTCTCAAAAACAGCGAAATCATCATCAGGACACATACATGAATTTAGATAACTACTTGTTACCTCACATGGGTCTCGCTGCAGCTTTTCCAAGGCCTCGTCCTTTGCTTACAGCTATCCTAGCAAACTATGTTTTTCTTCTCTCTTCATGTAGATGCATCTTCAATTCAGCATTCTCTGTTTGAAGATTATGTTTGTTGTGCTTCAGCTCTTCCAAGGCCTCTTCTGTGGCTTGCAAGTGAAGTTGCAATTGCTCCTTTTCCTATGTCTCTTTATGTAGAGTTTCATACATTATTTCCACTCTTTTGGAAATTTTGAGCATGGTCTCGTACATCGCTTTTTCATCCTAGGTTGCTACACGTTCCATTGTTCACACTGCAATTCACATCCACGCAAAGACTGCTCTGATACCACTTGATCCGGGTCCAGGTGTGACAAAGGTCCCTTCCAAGACCTTTTACTTTCATGATGTGTTAAATTTCATTTTTAAAAGAACATAAATGAATACATCTGCATGATGCAAAGAAGAGGAACATGACAATCATCAACACATGAAAACATACGCCATTGATAACGGAGTTCATCCAAGAGGGACTACGTCTCTGGGCCCCGATGTCAAGATGGTGTAGGTCGCTGCATTAAGTGATGTCAATAGTGGTGATGTACATAAGAGGTGATGTCGCTATCATACAAGGAAAATTCCCTCACGCAGGAGTGGCAACAAGAGATGTTCTACTACAGGAACTATCAGTCAAAAGGACTCCTATCAATATGACAAAAACTTATGCATGATGAGCATCCCGCCAACGTGGCATAAAATGGATCTCAATGCAAACATACATGGCGACCACATGAGTATCCCACTAACATACAACAAAGGGATCTCACAACATGATGAATCATGAAAACAAGTACATCACACAGATGATTCAATATCACATCAAGCAGGAATCATGAAAACGAGCAAGAAACAAGATCCCACATCAAGCATCAGACAGGGATGTGTGCAACACAATGCATAACAAAAGAAGTACGTGAATACACTGCACATACCTCACATCCAAGGGCCATCTGAAGAAGCGGATTTCAAACTGCTGAAGCTGGTCACACGTCGAATCTCGCGGCATCAAATCTCATGGAAATGGTTCCTTGCACATGAATGTTGACACCTGCGCTCCACTTAAAAACGTGGCCAAAAAATAGAATGAGAAAATGGAAAATATGAATGCACCATGAGATTTGCGGCATCAAATAGTGAAAAATCGACTGCCAAATTTCTGGATTCTAAGAAATTGAGAATCTGGGGCTCAAGGAATATTTTAGATTCCCCTTAGATTCCTCAAAGATTCCCTCCTCCGGGTCCTCTACAAATCGGCTGCTCAGATCAGGAAACTAACTATGCCATCGGGTTCGTATCGCCAAGAGGTGTAAGATCAACATAAAATTTGTCCAATTTGGACACTGCAAAAATTTCACCCTCTTGGAAATTTTGCTTAGTCATGGTTCCACCTGCATTAAAAATTAATTAAAAAAATTAACTCTGCCTCGCTTTTTGTGCCCGCTCCTGGTTCCTCTATTTGCCTGGGAGCACTGTGAAAATGAGTGTTTATATTAAATCCTGGGTGGATTTCTCAATAAATCAGTTGTGCTGAGTTGGTTTAGGATTTGTTTATTACGGAGGAGGTCGGGTGGTCAAATCTTGCCTCCTCCTTTTTGTGACAAAATTTGTTAATTTTAAAAATGGGTCGGGTTGGGCCCGCCTTGGGCGGCCCGCCCACCCCACCTCCATTAGCTCCGTGCAATTAAGGTTGGCGGTGGTTACATGTCTCAAGGTCGGGTCCGTGCCCCAAGGGCCGGCCCACCCAACTCCGTCGCTTGTTTTAACAGCCCCGTGGGTTCTGTTATGAGGGTTGTGTGGTGGCGGGGTCATGGCCGCCCACCTCATTTTGATTGTTGTTGGTTTCATGGGAGGGGCCGGGGGTCGTGGCCCGCCCCTCCACCAATATTACATTGTTACATGGCATAGGTTTGGGTGGCGAGGTTGGTGGCCTGCCACCCCTTTTTTATATTTTTTTTGTTTAAACAAAACTAACTGTGCATTTTTGAAAATTTGGTTTTTGAGCGAAGGAGTCGTTTTAACCAGGTGACAATTTTTCCCAGAATCTGACCAGAGTTGGTTGGATTCTATTAGCCGTAAAATTTCAAATTGTGCCCTTGTTAATCATGCCTAGTCAGCAAAAAGTCAACCCAACTTTAACTGCCTCTATCTCCTTCATCCAGACTCAGATTGGAGTGTCGTTCACACCGTTGGAATCAGGGCGACGAGAACTTCGATTTGATGTCAAGTTAATCGTCTTTCCGCCACTTTGAATTTTGAGCTTCTTCCATGCCACTAGTGTCTAGAGATCCACCTAGATCAATTCATGTTCCCTTACAATTGCATTATCATATTGAGGTGAAATATGGACCTTCCATTCCTGACAATCTCAAACACTGACAAGTTTTTGAAGATGATGAACAATTAAAAAAATTCTTACAAGTAATAGATGAATTTTATGATTTACATATGGAAGGAGAACACATTATTGAAATTAAATCAAAATAGGGTGATCAAAATTTACATTTAGAACATAAATTTTTTTTATCAAGATATCATTCAGTTATTAAATAATTACATTCCAAAAGGATTAGTTCCCCTTGAAAATCCTTTTGATCATAATGATGTTTCAAAAACTTCATTATTAAATTCACAGTAAGAAAATGTTCAGGACTGTAATATTGGTACATTTGATGAAATCAAAAAATTTAAAATATCAGCATCATTGCCTCAATAAATCAAAGACAAATATATCAATCTTTTCAAACATTATAGAGATGTATTTTCATGGTCATATGAAGAATTGAAAACCTATGACAGGACCATTATTGAACATAAAATTCCTTTCAAACCTGAAGCTAAACCATTTCAGCAGAAATTAAGACGAATAAACCCACGCTTGCTTCCAATAATTAAGAAAGAAATTAAAAAATTATTGGATGCAAAAATAATTATTCCCTTAAGATACTCTAAATGGATAGCAAACCTAGTGCCTGTTAGGAAGAAAACTGGTAAAATAAGACTGTGTTGACTTTAGGAATCTGAACAAATTGTCTTTAAAGGATAATTGGGCCATTACCAAAAATGGATTAGTTACTTCAGAGAGTGTCAGGTTCAAATAGGATTTCTATGTTATACATCTTTTCTCGATATAACCACATCCTGGTTAGTCCAGAAGATAAAGAAAAGACAACATTTACAACTCCTTGGGGTACATTTATGTATGCCAGAATTCCATTTGGTTTAATTAACGATGAAGAAATGTTTCAAAGATCAATGGATCTCGCATTTGTTGGTAAGATCAATAAGTTTACTATTATTTATCTTGATGATTTAACTGTATTTCCTGACTCTGATGAGAAACATTTGAAGCACTTGAGAAAACTTTTTGGAAGAAGCAGGAAATGTGGGATTTCTCTTAATCCAAAAAAGTCACTTTTTGCCATGACAGAAGGAAAGTTGTTGGGACATATAATTTCAAAGGAAGGAGTTGTAATCCACTCAAAAAGAGTCTCAACAATTTAGGTAATTAGTTTACCTAGAAGAAAAAGGAAATTCAAGCATTTTTAGGCAAAATAACTTTCTTAAGAATATTTATACCTAATTATGTTAAGATTGTGAAAGATATTACTGACATGCTTAAAAAGGATCATGAAGTCAAATTGATAGTACAACCTAGATATTCTTTTTCACAGATCAAGAAAGCCATTTCAGAAGTCCCAGTACTAGCTAGTCCAGACTACTCAAAAACCTTTAGTATCTTTTCATTTGCTTCTGACACTACCTTAATTGTTGTTTTACTACAAAGAAATGATGACGGATATGAGTAGTCAATTTCCTTTTTCAATAAAGTGATGAGAGTTGTTGAGTTGATATATGACATGATAGAGAAGCAAACCTATGCCCTTGTCCAAGACTTAAAATCATTCAAAACCTATGTTTTACATTCCCCTGTTATTGCTTATCTCCCCAATAATGCAGTCAAAACCATTTTAACACAACCTGATATAGATGGAAAGAGGGGAATATGGATAGCCAAGATACTTGAATTTGATTTGGATATCATACATACCAAATTGGTAAAAGGACATGGTTTAGCCAAACTTTCGGTTGAATCAAATTGTAAGTTACTTGGTATCGACACCATTTTGCAGATCTCAACTGAGAAGATCCACAAGAACCTTCTCAAATGTCAGCAGAGAATAATCGACAAGAACTTTCTCATATTTCAAATGAAAAGAATCCACAAGAACCCTCTCAAATGTTAGCAGATAGTAATCCACAAGAACCTTCTCAGATTTCAAATGAGAAGAGTCCACAAGAACCTTCTTCCAGTTCAGATCTTGATCCTCAACCTGTACATATTGATGAGAAATTTCTACTTTCAGATTGGTATAGTGATACAATGAATTTTATTCAAGATTTAAAGTACCTACCAGAATTTACCAGGAATCAATCCAAATCTCTTAGACTCAAAGCTATCAAATATTGTATCATAAATGCTAATTTGTATTGGAAGGATCCTTTGAATATCATTTTATTATGCCTAACTGAAAGTGAAATCGAAGGAGTCATTAAACAGTTTCATAAAGGCATTTGTGGAGGACATTATGCTTGGAAGGCAATTGCATACAAAATTCTGAGGGCGGGTTTCTATTGGCCTAAATTGTTTTCACAGGTTGGAGAAAAGGTAAGAAGTTCTATCACATGTCATATATTTGCTGGAAAAAAAGGCTAGTAGCACTTCCCCTTGTCCCGGTTTTAATTGAAGCTCCATTTTTACAATGGGGATTTGATTTTATAGGTGAAATAGTTCCAACTTCCAACAACCATTATAGATGGATATTAACTACCACTGATTACTTCACCAAGTGTATAGAAGCAATCCTAGTTAAGAATGAAACAGATACAATAGTCATCAATTTTATTGAAGAAAACATATTGTCTAGATTTGGCTTCCCACGGCAAATATTTACAGACAATGCACAAGCTTTCAACAACATTAAAACGATAAGGGTTTTGTCAGAAATATCAAATTTCATTACATCATTCTACACCATATTACCCACAAGGTAATGGATTAACATAATCATCAAATAAGAGTTTGGTCAAGGTAATCAAGAAAGTATTAGCAGATCAAAAAAAGAAGTTGGGATAGTCATCTCAAATATGCAGTTTAGGGAAATAGAGTATCACCCAAAAGATCTATTGGAAAGTCCCCTTTCCAACTTGTATATGGAACTAAATCAATTTTTCCTACACAACTAGCATTTCTAGTCGCCAAATTTTTACAGGAATCATAGGAGGAAGATGATGACTTTTCAAGGAGAATCAATCAGATCATTGAGCTAAACGAAGACAGAGATGAAGTTTAGCACAAACTTTGTCAATATCAAAACAAAATGAAAATCTTATTTGATAGAAAGGCTAGAAAAGGAGATTTTAGACAAGGTGATATAATCTTAAGATGGGATGCCAGAAGAGAGGAAAGAGGCAAGCATGGAAAGTTTGATAATTTGTGGTTGGGACCATTCAACATTGCAGAAATAAAGGGTAAAAAATCTTTCATTCTACGCAACATGGAAGGAAAATATTCTTCATTTTCATTCAATGGACAATACCTCAAACACTATATTCAGTATTAGATGCTTACAACCACCTTCATTTTAAATTTCTAGTTTTCTTTAAAATTCGTTGTCGAAGTGTGATTTTCTCAGTAGAGACTCCATAGCTTGAGGAGAAGGCACATGGCTCTACATGTTCTTTGCATCCTACAGGGGGAAGAAGTCCCCAGATGCAACCGTTGTTGTAACTTATTCTTATCCTAGTTTTTTTTTATTCTTGTTAAAAAAACAAAAAAATAAAAAATAAAAATAAAAACATAGAAAAGAAAGAAAAGAAAATGAGAAAAAAGAAATCAAGGAAAAAAATTCAAAATAAAAGAATAAAAGGGATTATAAAAATATATAAAAATAAATAAATACAATAATAGAAACCCCAAAGTCGCGAGCTAGCTAAAATGCCGCATTGATTTTGTATTATTATTATTTTAATCCTTGCATATTTTCCAAAATATTATGGTTTAATTTGTACATAAAGTGGATTTGACCTTTTGTCATGTTGTAATAAAAATCCATTGAAAATCAATGGAGGAGTTCATCCCCACCTCCATCAACAATGGGGAATGAGTTCGAGGACCCCTACACCATTGGAGTTTAACAAGGGGTTTCGAAATTTGTATTTGATTTACCGCCTGATGATACGCGTCACCCCCTCAGCAACTTCAGGACCCCCCTCTCCTAAACCACTAAACATCCACCCCCCTCCAAAAACCACTTCCCACTCCCTCTTCACTCCCACCTATTTACACCTCGCCACCTGTCTTCTTCCTATTTGTCCCTGCCAATTAGTTGTTAAACATTTAATTGCTCCTGCAAAACATTCATGTACCCATTTAAGCATTAATTTTTCACACCAATGTATAATTCCTTAATTGGACACGCCTAAAATTTTTATGACCTCTTCAACCATTTAAATTCCCTCTTTTAAAAAGACACATATCCCTCGCCATATTCCCTTTCGTCATTCCAGCTCCCAAAATTACCAGTGCGACTCTAATTTCTACCAATCGCGCAGCTGCTGATTTTCATACACTAGTAATTGACAATTCTCTGGTAATTTAGCAACCTCAACCAGTAATTTCATATTTACAATGTCTTCATCTAAAGGAAAATCATAATTAATGGTAGAGCTTCTGTAGTTAATCTGGATGAGCTTCCCCTAGTAGATATGCAATATAAAATCTCAAAAACCCAATGTGAGTTCGACCTCTATGAACTCCAAAATTGGGCAAACCAAAATTTCTTGATGTCAGTAATGAGTTGAACATTTGGGAATCTTTCCTTCCTCAATTCGTTTTTCCCCAGACCCATATCTTCCCTGATTTTGTTATTTGGTGTCATATGAGATATCTTCCTAGTTAGAGGGTTGTAATTGCCCAAAATAATGAAGTTTTATTTCCTATTACTCTTGAGTCCACATGTCAAGCAATTCAAATCAATTCTTCAACCCCTCTACACCATTTTGTTTATTGATTCTCTCATGGAGATTTACCAAAAAATCACATATCCTCATCGAGCCTGAATCTTTGAGTCATTTTTACCTGAGAATTCTGAGTTACCTAGGACCAATCCACCTTATTCCACTTCATTTTTTCCAGAAATGTCTAGGCAAGTCATCTATATGGTCTCATGTCTGTTAGGTTACCCTACCGATCAATGGGTTGATGAAGTAATATTAGGATTTCTATCAGTGTTCTCTATCAGTAATAAACCCTCATTGATTTCAACTACAGTCAGTCTTCGGCATACAATACTAATGATAAGTTTTTAAAGTTTTTAACTGAAGGTGCTTTTAAACATCAGTCAGTTCTGGTGTATTTACTTTTAATTCATCAACCAGACAGGTTAAATTTTCCATTATAGAAGTTAGATGCACAAGGAAAGCCTTAGTCATTCATTCACTAGACTTCCTTGGTAAGGAAAAACGCAGAAGAATATTCCTTCATTGATTATGTAAATAAATTTATGCATATGTCTTTATGTCCTCTCAGTAGTGATGTTATACCAAGGATTTCAACTGAAATCAAAATAATTCTACACCTTATTGAATAAGCCAAAATTGGAGATTGGTACCTCTACCAGAATTACACGGAAATCAAATTATATGGATGTGAACTTCCTCCCTACCTGTTACCAATATTTTTACCAATCAAAATATTTGCCTTGGAATACATCAGGAAAATGATAAAGATGGATGATTTTCATTTTGTATCCAGGAAACAGAAAGGCCAATTCAAGTTAAAGCCACACATTGGCCCTTTCATTGTCAATACCAAGGTAGAAGCGAAGGAGACAGATATGTTATTAAAGAAAATGAAATTAAAATTGGGCTTTACCTGGTCCTATGATCCATTGGGGATTATTTCTAAGTTGAGAGTTGAGCAGAAAATAATTCCATATGTACATACAGCCAGGCCAAAGATAGAGCAGTATGAAAATCAAGAAGAGTGGAAAGAGAATACATTACAGGAAGCTGAAGAACAGATTGTTAGTCAAAAATATTCACAAACTCTAGTTCCTCAACAAAAAGAAACCAAAATACCAAGAGGAAGTATGTCTCCTACAAACCCAGAAAATCAAAATATGGGTTTCACAATTTTCAAAAGGAGAAAGAAGACAAACACTAATCAAGAATCTTCAAAGGATAAAAGCTCACAGGAGAAAACCACAATGGTGATGTCAGGATTTCCCACTACTTCTTTTCCATAAAGTGAATAAATTATAGACTCTCCTATATCCTTTGTTTCTCATGATTCAACACAACAGAATATTTTTGCTAGAGATAGGGAAATTAAACGGAAGAATGAAACATTGAAGGCCACTACCTATTCAAAATTTTGGAAATAGTCTTCTACTACATAGCATAGACTTCTATCTACACTTGATACTAAGAAGGAACAATTTCAATTAGCTTTCTTGGAACCAGAAATTCCAGTCCCTAAGAGTGCAGAAGATTACAAAACTTCCATTTTTGCTTTTGACACCAAGAAAATTCATGTCATTGATCAGATTGACCTACATAAGCAGGCTAGTGAAATTATATATTCCACATTAACAAGTTCAGCAATGGAAGCCTCAAAACTACAAGCATCCTTGAACAATATTCATTCACGGTTGAAGATGGAGAGAATTTCATCCTTAATCAAAGATACTAGAATCAAAGCTCTTGAAGATCTGGTGATCAAGCTAGGATATGATCCTAGTAATATCAAAATGGAAGAAGAAATGATAAAAAATAAGAACATTGACATTTAAGCATGGAGGAAGCAACTTAAGCTTCCTACTACTGAACATACACAAGCAAAGGAAGTTGGTAAGCTAGAAAGGGAGAAAGAAAATGTGTTCCAATTGATAGTTGAACAGTGTTCAAATTCAGAAAATGGAAATTGATAAGGAATCACTCCTAAAAGAAAAAGAGCAACAACTCGGCATTTTAGCTACTATTCCTATAAACACTACTTCTACAATTGGTACTTCGGCAGTAGGGACATCTACACAAATATCCATCGTTGTAGAAACACAGTCTACCGACTCAGCAGAACAACTATCAAAGGCCATGGGAGACTTATCTCTGAAGGATCAAGAGATTGAAAAACTTAAAATCCAGCTTCAAAAGATCCAAGAACATAAGGTTAAGTCTGATAACACATATTTGGATGAGATTCAAAGAATTATAAATTAACTCACCAAATAGAAGTTTATGAAAATGAATCCTTAATTGCACAAACCATTGCTCAGGCCAAAGAGAATATTTGGATAGAAATTAATGTATCAATGACTAAGTTATGGCCTTCAATTGAAATTATTTTTGAGTAGGGAGACTTATTGTAGAGGTCACAAGGAGAAGTAGTAGAAATAAAGAACGCCCTGGACCACAAACCTGGAGATGCTACAAGGATAAGCAAAGTCCTAAACTCCAAGGAAAAATATGAGCTTGAGTAATTCAACATTGAGGATAGAACTAAAGTTGTCTTGGAGGCCAGAAAGCTTTTAACAAAGATAAATTTAACGCTACAACTCGAGAACAAGTGTCATACTTGGAGGTTCAGATTAAGAAATTTCACAGGAATTTCAATGCTTTACATCATTAAGGACTTCTAGCCTTGCAGGATAGAAGTGGCAAATTGATTCCACTTGAAGAGTATCAATAAAGGCTACATGATATAGCGGTGGACAAGTCCAAATTTTCCAAAACCAGAGGAGTTATTATAGGGAAATCCTTCATTGAAGGTTTAAGCTATGATTTATTAATTCAACATGAAATTATGCATTTTTTTCTAACCAAGCCCACTTTTGAAAAATATACTGAAGTCGATGAGTCATATAGAAAATTGTTAAAAAAAAATTATCCCTGATGAAAAGAGATGGGAAAAACTGTGTGAACTCATTGAATAAGAACAAAATGCAAAATTTCAAGAGAAGACAACACAATATTAGCAGCGAACAATAGAATTCCAGGGGAAATGAACATAAAAAAATAAAAAATAAAAAATTTCCAGTTACAACCATCAACAACAACCCTCGAAATTAGTTCAGATCCACTATTTTTGGTTCTATTGTTGTAATATCCAAAATATTTTTCATGATATTATATTTTGTAATAAATTTGATTCTAATTTAGATATGTTAGAAAGTTGAACTCTATAAATATTTTGTATTTCAAACAAGAAAGGGTTGAACCCTTATGATGAACCATCAAACATGCTTGTAATTTTATGATCTATTTCTAAAGATTAATAGAAGGATTATGGACTCATTCTAAACTCATTCTGAACAGCTTGTGTATCTCTGTGATTTCTTCTTATATTCATTTACGTTATCATTTTATATTTTCTCTTCACATGTTCAAGGTAACATAAAAGTCTGGGTAAGATTAGATTGAATATCAATCTATCTGAAAGCTCTTGCAAAGTTATCATTATTTAAAGAAATTAATTAATTGAAACTATTATTCTTAGTTAATTCCTCTAAATCAATAAATTGTTTCCTTTTGTCATCTCTTGCACATTTATTGTTTGTCTATAGAAAATTTCTATATGCATTTGTTATATATAAGTAATTATATATTCAGTTTGAATCTTTAAGAAATTATATATCTTATTTACTTCTAATTTTCATATCATTTTAAAGATTAATTTTGTGAAGAGTGAAGAATCAACCCTCCTGTTTTTTCATAAATAGTTAAGATTTACATTTGTTTTAAAGCTTAAACATTGGTCATCCATTAAAAATCAAAAACATTATTTTAGATGCTTTGGCATAGTCCCTTATTCTAGGACTATCTATAAAGGATAACAAGCCGGTCAGTTTAGCAAGGACTTCATAGGCTTCTCCACAGATGACAGTAACTCCGGAAGCAAAAACAACAAAATGCAACAATCTCATGGAGGAAAAGGGAAAGAGGAAGATTTCTGACAGTCCAAAGGGAGAACAAATTTGCAAGATGGAATCGGATCATGTTATCACTGAAGAAGCTTTAGCAGCAGCAGCAAAGATGAAGCAGAGGATACAGAGAGTAGAGCCAAGGAAGAGAGAAAAGCAAAGGTTGCAGGAAGCAGAATTGAAGCTGCAGGAAACAGAGCGGAATCTAAAGGAATATCAGGAGTTAAGGAGGAGAGAACAAGAAGAGAAGCAGAAGAAGAAAGAAGAACAAAGGTAGGGCACAATGACAGGGGAAGCAATGTTGATACAAGTTGAAGAGAAAGAACAAAACCAACCAGCAGCTGAGGAGGAAGGTGGACAGATGCAGGATCGGGAGCTTGCTCAGTAGATTTAGAATTTGATTGAAGTAACAGACATGGAGATGGAACAAAATCCGAAAAATGAAGATGTTCATTTGATGACGAGTGCATCACAGGTCATCCCTTAGTCTCTACCACCTCCAGTAGCAGAGCCAACCCTGAGCAAGCAAAGGAGTATTGTTTGCCTTGATGATGATCCAGTAATGGATGTGTACAATCTGTCATTTGACGAGTTCCAAAAGAGGATTGTACAAGCACGGAGAAAGAACTTTTCGGATGATCACACATCACCTGCATTTGTTAGAGAAAGGGTGATAGTGTCGAACACCAAGAAACATCCAAATTCCATTCCCGAAGCCATTTTGGCCTATGTAGGAGAAACATGATTGAACATTCAGTATTTTATGGCTGAGAATGAGAAATTGGCACAGAACTTGAAGGCCGCTAGGCAAGAAGCAGAACAACTCCGCGCAACTGCGCATAATGTATTTTCCGCACAGGTTTACTTAGAGGATATGAGAGCATCTATACTTGCTGAAGTATCAACACTTGGAGAAACCATGCAAAAGCTCTATGAGGGGTCTATCACCATACATAAAGAAGTTTTCTGTTTGCATGGCTGCAAAATAAGAGCAAAGAATTTATTAAAATTCTCATGAGCATAGAAGATTCCATTGCTAATGTGTAAGAGTGGAAAATGTGATACAAAGGGGGACCGCTTGAATTAGTAAAGAAAATGAAGCCACGGGCAGAGCTGGAGAAAGTGAAAGTTTGAATGTTGATTCAAAATAATAAGAAACTTGCCTCATTCATTGGTAGCATTCATGCCTCATATGTACTGTTGTTCAGTAGTTGTGATGTCTTGGTGAGAACATACCAGATTCCATTAGTGGATTCACTCACCAAAGCCAAACCCAAGAACCAATTCTGGTAGGAGATCAAAGAGTACTTGGAGCAACTGAGACAAAATGGTACCAGGGAAGACTTGGAGCTGAACAGATAGAACATGTTGAATTACATCAGTGGTCCTATCTAAGTTAAAATAATGTTTCTCATGCTTCAGAACAAACTTGAAACTGGTTCCAAGACATTGTACTCGGATGTCATGGAGGCGAGAGTCTGCTTCCAACCAAACACCATCATGCATATTGGGGACATCATCACACGGTACCAAGCTTGGCACCAATATGTGACTGAGAAGTAGTAAGTGGAGGTTATGAGCTAGATTTCTCCCAAACTCAAGAATCATAGTGTTATGTCTTGTTAGGTTGTCAAGTTGTCTCTACTCTTTTTTGTCTTATATGGGTACAAGTGTAAAATGTTATATTATTTGTAATGTTGTAAGTAAAATTCCAAGTGTCAATATTGGAATATGAAGAGTCATCATGTAATGTAATGAGCCATTTTTGTAAAGAAGTTGAAGAGTTGTGAGGGTAGTCCAAAGGTCACAAAGGGGAGTTGAAGATTCAGCCCCTCTTGTTATAAATAGAACCTCATAACTCTTGTAAAGGGCTTTAGGGAGCCAAGATTTTGGCTAGGCTTAAGCTTAGAAGGAGCTTGGGAGTATTGTGAAGAGCCTCGGCTTCTCCATAACGTAGAGTGAGTATACTTCTTTGAAAGAGAAGGTGTTCTTGACTTTAATCTTTCATTATTAGGGTTAGTGGTCATCAGTGGTGTATGTGTGAATGGGACTTTCACTTATAATAATAAAATCAAAGCTGACATTCTTTCATGCATATGTTGTGAATATAGTAGGACTATTTTTGTTGTATTTGCAATGTATGTTATTTAACTTACACTTATGCTTATGAACTATTTTGTTTGCATTTGTATGAATCTTGTTGAATGTGTGTTGTTGTATTAATTCATCACTTTAACTTGTGGACTATTCTGCATCTTAGCTTGTGATGTCATTATGCTCGTGTGTTCCTTTCTAGTTGTGTACTATTACAGGCTTCCAAGGGGTGCACTTCCTTTTCCCTTCGTGTGTTGGAACCTTCATGCATCACACTTGACTCTCTGTAGGGTCACACACTTTCTCTCACCCAAAGTTATCATACTTCACTTTGTGTTTTTTCATAGTCAAGGCATAATATTACCACCCACTGATGGGGCTCCTACTCCAAATGGTGTGAGGTCTAATTGGGACTTCATATCAGAGATATCCCCTAAATGTTGGTGGGTCTAGCACTATCAACACAACTCCTGGAAGCTTATAGAAGAGGAATATTCAGGATTCATTTTATTTTTCCTAAATTACTAAAATTAGCGCACCCCCAACAAGGGGAAACCTGCTCTGATCAGAGCAGGTGAAAAACTAAGCAACCTATTACTAAATGCAAGTCCTGTTGATGGTGTTGGACTCACCAACATTCAGGGGATCTCCCCAGTATGAAGTCCCAACTAGACCTCACACTGTTTGGCGTAGGAGTCCCATTCGATATGATGGCCTGGTTGCCATTATCTTAGAGATATGTCTTAGCTCTTGCTTGTCTGCACATGAGAGTGGTATACTTAGTCTTCAAACAGCGAGGTTCGTGTGTCTAGTGAGTGCTTAGTGTAACTTGTCTAATTTCTTTCATTGCAGAGGGAGAGGGTGAGAATGAGTCTCAAGTCGAAAGGGAATAGTCCCAACTTAGTTAGAGACACACAACACAACAGGACATGTGCAACTTCTGGCGGAGTAGTCAACACAGATGCGACAGTCACAAACACAAAGTGAATAGATAGCATGTACAACACCCAGCAGAATAGTCCACACGAGTGAGATGATTGTTATAACAAGTTTGCAAGGATGAACCTGTTGAGTGTCTGGTGGAGTAGTCACATGAGCGAGACAACCTTAACAACTGATAAAACACATTTCCAATAGCATATGAACTAAAACAATTGAAATAGTTCAATTTTCTTAATACAGGTTAACACAGCATGCATTACAAGCGTCCCAAGAATAGTCTTACAAATGAATACAATACATGTGTGAAAGCATGTTGGCCTGTTAACAGGCTTCTGAATTAAGTCAAAGTTCCAAGACACATCCGTACACCATACATCTCTAAACCCGATAGTGGGGCATTGGAGCCATTGTTTGCTCCTTAAATAAAAGACTACAGACTCTCAAGGCTATGTGGGAGGAGCCAAGGTGAAAATTCTTTTACATGTACAAATGAGGGGTATATATAGCCAAGGGTGCAACTAATTCTTGTGACTCTTCGAATTCCCTCATGACTGTTTGACTTACATGTCTCTTCAACTAACATGACTCTTAAACTTCGTATGTGGGTTTCTTGGACTTCCACGTTACATTACATTGATTATAGTAGTATGTCCCACAGTAGTGATGTGACCGAGATGATTCATGACATGAATCGACATGACAGTGTTGGTATGTTCATGCTAATGGTGGTTTCAATGTCGAGCAACATTGTTGTTGAATGATGAGTGTTCTCTTGGTCTATCATAGCTTCACCTCTGCATGACAAGGTGTGTGAAGTCTTCAATGTTCTTGGAGTTCACTTGATACTGCATGTGCATGTATTTCCTTTGCTGGTACTTGGCACGCTTCATGTGTTCATCCATTCGCGAACAAGTATCCTAGCATGCACTCCTTATTCATCCCCTTCGTCGTCGTGCCATGTCTCATCCATGTACCTATATCTGTAATCACTCATGAAAAGACGACATCAAACCCAAAAATCCCCTAGTATACCATGAAACATCATCTTTTGCTTTTGGGTGTAGGTGATCAAGAGAGAGGACAAGGATTTGAAACTACGAAAATCACATTTTAGGTCGGGATGCGGGACTTTGAGGCACTGTTAAGAAAACCCACACAGAGGTCATTGAGAGGTTGGGTTGAGCAGTCCAGAATAGAAATGACATTCTGCAGGATCTGGCTTAGCTGGGAGGTAAAATTGCACAATTATTTCCAGGAAGGCAATGCAGGCAGCAGGGAGCATTGGCAGTGAAAACTGCACAGATTTTCAGAGGAGGATGGGAGCGAGTTGCGGTAGCTTGCTGGCCAAAATTACGCAGAACTCGGAGAAAATTCATGCAGGACATGTCTGCATAGTCTCTGGGCTAAGCGGGGTGTCGAGCAGTTGGTGGACATTCCAATAAAACTGCACAATTTTCTGGAGGAGCAGCAGGTTGACTGGCAGTGGGACTGACTGATAGAACTGCACAATTTTCAGAGACAATATAGTGATAGGTGTTGGTTTGAGGGGTCCTAACCCAAGTTCAAAGTTAGCTGTGCCAAACAACAAAACCCTAAACTGTTGGCCCTTTCGGCAACAACCCATGTAGCGTAAGCTGCAGTCTCACTTGAAGCAGTATTGGGGGATGACAAAACCAAGTTTATGCATCCATAGGTCTATTTGATGGGTTTATGATACTTCTAGTGTTGGAAATAATACTAAGAGGGGGGGTGAATCAGTATTATCATATCAATAATTTGATTTTCCAAACAAATTTTTATACGCTATTTCAGCTAAGTGAACTAGCATGTATATGCGACTTTACTTAAGGCAACCAACGTATATGCAGAGAACTTTTGATTTACCCAATTTATCATGCATTGAACTTTAACCAGTATATCAGAGATTTATTAGACAGTGTAGTAAAAGCAGAATAAAGCATCACACATAAGCAAAACACATGAACACCAAGATATAAGGTGGAAACCCAATGTGGGTGAAAACCACCTACTGTTGTCATCTCTGTCTTCTTTTAATAATAAGAAAATATGTTTACAATTTTGTACTGGTGCAGAATTATACCAGTACACAGGCTTCTACCTGCAGAAGGTTACAACCTTCTCTCATTCTCCAGCTTCTCCTGGAAGGGAGCTACAACCCCCTAACTCTTATACTAGCCGATATGTTTACTAGTATGTAGGCTGCAACCTACAGAAGGCTACGACTTTCTTTATTCCTTCAAGGACCACGTTTCATAAATTTTTAGACTGGATCCATCAACAACATCATTACTTTAATTCAATCATCAAATACATCTGCATCAATCAATCACTTTCTGAACCAACCATAACCGAATCAATCAATCACTTTGAAAACCCATCAATCTAATCATTTAGAATATTGTTACCAGAATACAGTAACCAGATTCCAAACCAGAACTCAGAACTCTGCAACAACAAACAAAAACAACTAAAACATATTTTATAAGGTATACGCTACTTCCATGTGTCGAACTTGTGTGTATACGCGCTTTTCCCAAAGCCAACCAACGTATACATCTGCAAATATTAATTCATAATTCTACAGCTATTCCAGACTTCAATTATACCCAGATCATAATATTTACAGAACAACACATGTTTCAGTATACAGATCTAGAATAAACATGATCAAACCATAAAAGATAATTAGATCTCGATCCATCATTAGATCTTATTCTCCATCAACTGCTAAGGTTCATCCCTGGTTTAGATCAAGCACAACACCATAAGCCAATAACCTGCATGCTAGATCTCACACTTCATTAGATATTTGATACTTGCACACTTTGTCCTAATGATCTTCTCCTCCTTTTATAATTTTAGGCCTTTCTCAATACCATGGACCAAAACCACTTAGGACCAATACCTTGGACCAAATACCTAGGGTCAATACCTTGGACCAATACCATGGACCAAAAACTTAGTTTTCCAAGGTATACGCGCTTTTCCTTCTGTGAAAGTGCGTGTGTACATATACGCTACTTGAGGTCAGTGAACCTGCGTTATATGCACCTTGGTCAAGGTGAACCTGCGTATACCTCTCTTTCTTCATTCTGTGTAAACTGATATGTAATTATTTGTTGTTAACCTGTTGTACTGTGATCTTTCATCTAAGTGAGTTGCCATCAAGGACAATACCTGTATCATACTTCCAACAATCTCCCCCTTTAGACTTGATGGAAACAACAACACCAAGTCACTCTCCCCCTTTGACATCAAGAGAAAAGGGTCATGCTCCCCTTCTGACATACATTATGCTAGTCATGCTCCCCCTGAGTACATGCTGAATTCTCTGATATGCTGAAGTGTACTGATTGAGCTCCCATGATTGAGTCCATGCTCCCCCTAAGCACAAACAAATTTTGCAAACATGACTCTATACATACATCACCAATGACCTTCCTATCACCAATGACTCATACATACATCCATCTCCCAACCAAGTGGGGATATACCAAATTTGACTCATCCACCCAACCAAGTGGGGATATACCAATTGTTTATCCATGACAAAAACAAGAAATATTACATCATCCATCCCATGCATAGTGGGGTTACAAATTAGGACTTTTCATGACCTTTACATTAAATGATATACATGACATTTATAATAAGGACAACCGATCTAAACAAGACCATGATAGTCATCAGCAACTACCATGCACCATCAGCAACATCAGGATCAACAGCCTGTATATTTCCATCATCAAAAGAGTCACCTGAATTAAAACAATTATGGCAATTTGTACCAAGATCTTCTAAGATAATGCCAACAATGCATTATTAGAAGCATATGCTCCCCCTGAACCTGTACCAAATGTTCACTGTCAGATCTGATTATTGCATATATCAGTAAGAAATATCAAAGCATCATCATCAATCAGATATACATCAAGTTATCAACAACTTATGAGGACCAACATATTTCCACATGTTATCAGCAGATTGTATCCATCATCAAACAGAGTAGATAATTGACAGAACCATATCAGACCCCTTTTTCCTGAGTCTGGTCGACTTCTTTTCCTCAAACCAACATATACGCGACTGTGCCCACAGAAACCCGCGTATGTATGCGACTATGCTTTATGAAACTCGCGTATAACAACCTTTCTCTGAAAAATAGGATTTAACAACAGGATGATGCAGCAACTACTCCCAGCTTTTTTCTAAGATATTCAAATGTCTCTCTGGGTAGTGGTTTAGTGAATATATCAACAAGCTGTTCTTTGGAGGGAACATACTCCAAGTTGGCCTTTTGTTCAAGCACTTGTTCACATAGAAAATGATATTTGATGGGTATGTGCTTGGTCTTGGAGTGCATGATTGGATTCTTTGAAATATTGATGGCACTTGTATTATCACATAGAATGGAGATGGGTGGAGTACATGTGATCTGAATGTCTTGCAAGGTTTGCATCATCCAAAGTAGTTGTGTGTAGCAAGATGCAGCAGCCACATATTCTGCTTCAGCTATAGATAATGCAATTGAACTTTGTTTCTTGCTGAACCAAGACACTAACCTGGAACCCATATAGAATGCACCACCACTAGTGCTTTTTATGTCATCAACACTTCCTGCCCAATCTGCATCTGTATATGCATGAAGAGTAAGATCTGTATCTCTAGGATACCATAAACCAAAGTTCTATGTTCCTTGAAGTTATCTGAAAATCCTTTTGACTGCCTGCAGGTGTGATTCCTTTGGATTTTCTTAGAATCTTCCAATTATTCCTACTTCATGCATGATGTCAAGTCGGGTACCTGTTAGATAAAGTAGATTTCCAATCATGGATCTATAGGTTGGTTGATGTACTATTGTTGATTCATCATTTGTGCTGAGATTGTATCTTGTTACCATTGGGGTACATACTGGTTTAGAATCTTCCATGCCGTACTTTTTCAAGATCTGTTTGAGATATTTGGTTTGTGAAAGAAAAATACCATTTTTATTTTGTTGAACTTGCAGACCAAGAAAATAGGTAAGCTCACCAAGCAAGGACATTTCAAATTCTTATTGTGTTACTGAAGCAAAATTCTTACTCATGGATTCTTCATTGCTACCAAAAATGATGTCATCAACATAAACAACAATTATTAGCAATTTATCAGTGTCAATCTTTGTATATAGATTGTTATCTGCGGACCCCTTTGAAAAACCATGTTGGTGGAGATATTTGTCAAGATGGTAATACCAAGCCCTTGGAGCCTGTTTTAGACCATAGAGAGCCTTTTTGAATCTGCATACAAGTTTTGCATCATTTCCAAGAATGAATCCTTCTAGTTGTTTAATATAGACTTCTTCTTCTAAGTCTCCATTAAGGACGGTAGATTTTACATCCATTTGGTATACTTCGAATTTTTGAAAACTAGAAAGAGCAAGAAACATCCTTATGGCTTCAAGTCTAGCAACAGGTGCAAAAGTTTCTTCAAAATCTATACCTTCTTGTTGAGCATATCCTTTACAAACAAGTCTGGCCTTGTTTCTAATAACTTCTCCATTTTCATTCAACTTGTTTTTGAATATCCATTTAGTTCCTATGCTATTCTTTTCATGAGGTCTAGGAACTAATTCCCAAGTAATATTCTTTTCAATTTGCTCAAGTTCTTCATTCATGGCATTGACCCAACATTCATCTTTGCATGCTTCATTTACATTTTGAGGTTTGGTGGAGGATAGTAATGCTAGATAGCTTGGGGTTTCTGTAGTAGTCTTCTTGTTTGTACACCTGCCATTTTTTCCCCTAAAATTTGAGTTTCTGGATGATTTTTCTTAACATACCTGGACGGAGTGTTATCTTCTACCGTTATCTCTTCTTCTGGTGCTTCATTGGTGTTATCAGTGTGATTTGATGTGGGAAAATAATCCCCATCTTATTCATTGTAATAATCTTCGGTTTTTATCTGTTTTAGATTTTTGCATGCTTCATCAACCACAACATCAATACTTTCAATAATTTTCCCAAGTTTTATTATAACATTTATATCCTTTACTTCGGGAAGAGTAACAAAGAAGAATAGCTTCATCTGCTTTGGGTTCAAACTTACCAAATTTTTCATCAGTCCTTTTGATGTAACATTTGCTTCCAAAAACTTTAAAGTATTTTACAGTAGGAGTCTTACCTTACCAAAGTTCATGTGGAGTTTGAATGTTTTTTACCCAAACATTTTCTTCGTTGAGAATAGTGATGGCAGCGAATGCAACTTCACCCTAGAAGGTTGCAGGAGTTCCAGATTCATCTAGCATAGCTCGAGCCATTTTTTGAACAGTTCTGTTCATTCTTTCTACCACTCCATTTTGTTGAGGAGTCCTTGCGGTGGAGAACTACATTTTTATTCCATGTTGTTCACAAAATTCAATGAATTCATCCGAGTTAAATTCCCCTCCTCGATCAGATCTGGGGCATTTTATTTTGAGATCTGATTCATTTTCAACCAAAGCTTTGAAGGCTTTGAACTTTTCAAATACTTCATCTTTATGCTTTAGAAGACCTATCCAACACATTCTGGAAAAATCATCAATGAATAATATAAAGTATTCTTCTCCACGAGGTGACTTTTTCCTAGATGGTCCACATAAATCAGTCTGAACAAGTTCAAGAGGCTTACTAGCTGACCCTTATTTTTCAATGAAGTGAGATTTGGTTTTCTTACCGAATTGACATGGTTTGCATATTATAATTTCAGGAATGTTGATATCTGAAAGACCACGAACAACATGTAATCTACATGCTTTTCTTATTTGATAAAAGCTTAGATGTCCCAATCTTCTGTGCCATAGCCAGTTTTCATCATTTTTGCTTAGATAGCACTGTTGTTGTCCTCCCTTGAGTATGTATAAGTTGTTTGGAGTTCTTGTACCTTTCATCACGTTTCTTCTGTATCAAGCTCACAAACAACACATCCGTTTGATCGAAACACCACTTCATTTCCTTGATCACACATTTGACTGACACTCAACAGGTTATGCTTTAGACCATCTACATACATAACATTCCCAGCTTTAACCTTTTCTTTCAAGAAAATAGAGCCTTTACCTTTTATGACAGCAGGAGTGTCATTTCCAAATGAGACATTCTTTTCCTTTTCTAAGGCATTATATGAGTGAAGTTTTTCTTTGTCACCTGTCATGTGTTTTGAGCATCCACTGTCGATGTACCACTGATTTTCTTGTCCTTCTGCATACAAGGCTATACCACATATTTCTGTTTGTGGTTCTTTCTTTCTCCATATTTTGGTATTTAATGGAGTTTGCTCCTTTTGAGATATTTGCTGAAATTTACTTTTGCATTCAGATTCTTCATGGCCAAAGTTGTTACAGATTGAGCATTCTATTTCATTTTCAAGAAGAGAAAAGTTATTATAGGAACTTTTCTTGATCCCTGTCACATTCCTTTGATTTCGTGCTTCTCTAGTCATGATGGTTTTGTAAGCAACACATTGGGTAGCTTTGTGTCCAAAATTATGACATGAGAAACATTGACCATTAAAGAAGTTCATGCGATTATTGAATCTATTGACCTGGTGATTGTAGTTTCTATTGATATTCATCTTTGGAGAAAATTGAGTATGATTTACCTGAGGTTGGTTGTGTCTTCTTTTCATCCTTGAAGCAAATTGAGCCTAATTTACCTAGTGATCTACTTTATGCCTTTGCTAACGATTGTCATACTATTCGCTGTTTTTTGCAGCATCAAGATAGATTTTAGTGGAGGTTGATGGTTTATGTGATTGAGATGCTTCTTCAGTATATCCAAGACCTGTCTTTATCAGAGGAGAACATTGCACTTTCATAATTTCATTTAAGGTTTCTGATCCTTTAGCAAATCTAAGATTGAGAGATTTTTTTTTTTCAAGATCCTTTCTTAGACCCACAATTTCACATTCTGGTTTTTCATTGTGTTTTTCTCTTTCAGCAAGTTGGTATGTCAAGGTATCTATAATCATATTATTTTCTTCTAAACAGATTTTGAGTTTAGATATTTCTTCATGAAGGTCATCATCTTCTAAAGCATCCCAAAAATTATCATCTTCATAAGCCATTAGAAGTCTATAGTCATTACTATTTTCATCTTCATCATTATTTGACAAACCATTGCTATCTTCATGAGTATAGTAACTCTTTTTTACTTACACTTTGTTTTCTATTCCATTTTGCATATTCCTTCCCTTTATCATATTTATCTTTATGACGACATTTGGCAGCATAATGACTGACTCTACCACAGGCAAAACATTTGAAAGGTAGTTTACCTCTAAATCTTCCGAAACCCTGTTGAAGCTTCTTGACAAAATTTACTTCATCTTCTTCTTCTAAAATATGTCCCGATCCATTGAGTTCTTCCTTTCCTTTTGCTGAAGCTTTAAATGTGGCTTCTCTCATGTTTGATGGGCCTCCTTTTCTCATCTCAAAGGCAGTTAAGATTCTATGAAGCTATGTCATAGTGATAGTCTGTAGATCCTGTTTTTCTTCTATGGTAGATACTTTTGATTCAAATTTAGTAGACAAGGATCTTAAAACTTTCTCAACTAAGGTAACTTCCTTTATCTCTTCACCCAGATTCTTCATGCAATTAACAACCTCATCTATACGTAAAAAGTAACTAGCTATACTTTCATCATTGTGCATCTTAAGAGTTTCATATTGAATTCTGAGAGTTTGCAGTTTAGCACGTTTTACCTGAGAGTCTCCTTCGTAGCTTAGAATGATTTTGTCCCATATTTCTTTGGCTGATTTGAGGTGCATAACTTTGACAAACTTTTATTGTGACAGACTTCCCGATAATGTATTGATAGCCCTGGCATTGGTTTCATATTGATTTTTACCTATTGTATCTGTAGGAATTGCTGATGGAAATGTATATCCTCCTTCCACGATTTCCCAAACATCTGTTCCAAGTGATTGTAGATAGGTTGTGGTTCTTATATTCCAATAAACAAAGTTTCTCCCATCAAAGATTGGCGGTTTGATGGATCCCACACTTTCTTGATTACTCATGATGATGGATCTCCCTTCAAGCGATCAAGCTTCTTCTGAAGGACCTGCTCTGATACCAATTGTTGGAAATAATACTGAGAGGGGGGGTGAATCAGTATTATCAAATCAATAATTTAATTTTCCAAACATATTTGTATACACTACTTCAGCTAAGTGAACTAGCGTGTATACGCGACTGTACTTAAGGCAACCAGCGTATATGCAGAGAACTTTTGATTTACCCAATTTATCATGCATTGAACTTTAACCAGTATATCAAAGATTTATTAGACAGTGCAGTAAAAGCATAATAAAGCATCACACATAAGAAACACATATGAACACCAAGATATAAGTTGGAAACCCAATGTGGGTGAAAACCACCTGCTACTGTCGTCTCTGTCTTCTTTTAATTATAAGAAAATTTGTTTACAATTTTGTATTGGTGAAGACTTATACCAGTATGCAGGCTTCTACTTGCAGAAGGTTACAACCTTCTCTCATTCTCCAGATTCTCCTGGAAGGGAGCTACAACCCCCTAACTCTTGTACTAGCCGATATGTTTACTAGTACATAGGTTGCGACCTACAGAAGGCTACAACCTTATTTCTTCCTTCAAGGACCATGTTTCATAAATTTTCAGACTGGATCCATAAACAACATCATTTTTGTAATTCAACCATCAAATACATCTGCATCAATCAATCACTTTCTGAACCAACCACAACCGAATCAATCAATCACTTTGACAACCCATCAATCTGATCATTCAGAATACTGTCACCAAAATACGGTAACCAGAACCCAAACCAGAACTCAGAACTTTGCAACAGCAAACAGAAACATCTGAAACATATTTTATAAGGTATACACTACTTCCATGTGTCAAACCTACGTGTATACGCGCTTTTCCCAAAGCCAACCAGCGTATACATCTGCAAATATTAATTCATAATTATGCAACTATTCCAGACTTCAGTTATACCCAAATCATAATATTTACAGAACAACACATGTGTCAGTATATAGATCTAGAATAAACATGATCAAACCATATAAATATAATTAGATCTCGATCCATCATTAGATCTTATCCTCCATCAACCGCTAAGGTTCATCCCTGGTTCAAATCAAGCACAACACCATAAGCCAATAACCTGCATACTAGATCTCACACTTCATCAGATATTTGATACTTGCACACTTTGGCCTAATGATCTTCTCCTCTTTTTATATTTTTGGGCCTTTCTCAATACCATGGACCAAAACCACTTAGGACTAATACCTTGGACCAAATACCTAGGTTCAATACCTCAGACCAGATACCTTGGACCAATACCATGGATCAAAATATCATGGACCAAATACTTCGGACCAAAAACTTAGTTTTCCAAGGTATACGTGCTTTTCCTTCAGTGAAAGTGCGTGTGTACGTATACGCTACTTGAGGTTAATGAACTTGCGTGTATACGCTCCTTGGTCAAGGTGAACCTGCGTATACCTCTCTTTCTTCATTCTGTGTAAACTGATATGTAATTCTTTGTTGTTAACCTGTTGTACTGTGATCTTTCATCTGAGGGAGTTGCCATCAAGGACAACACCTGTATCATAATGCCAACATCTAGGGCTTATTCCCAACCTTCTCGAACCCTAACCCTTAAATTACAGAAATGATAGTAACTTAATATCAAGTAAACATGTAGATATACCACTTTCGCGCATCAATTAAGTGTTTCTTCAGATAAATGCATAAACAAAACAAATATACATAAATTTCATAAGTATAAAGGCACAAATACACAATTATTCTCCCAAAATAATCTTTATTAGATATAATCCTTCTGTTACAAAATCTTCTTCCCTGTGCACATAGTTGCAGGTGTTAGGATATTTCGACACGTAAGAAATAGTTAAGTATAACTTGGTCTAGTGTAGAGATAGGTAAAGTGTGTTTCTTTACTATGTGCTTTTGTAACTTACAATCCGACGGTCACGATGTGTAGTGATCCAACGATTCATTCTCTCCTCGGTATTACCAACACTTGATCCATGGCTTAACACCTAATTAGTCCATAATATCTATTTAAAGAGCATGGAGGGTCATTTGTACGGTAACTGTTCATGAGAGAAGCTTATGTAAATTTTCATTCTTTTATTAATAAATTGCCTGAAGTGGTTGCGTTGGCTCAGGCCGTGGACTGTTTCCCTCTTTGAGGGTTTTAACCACGTCAACAATACTGTTGTATTGATCTGTGATCTGTTTGTGAGCGGTGTCCTTTGGTGTTCTGTTTGAGGAACTTACCTTGTAACTTCCTACATGGTATCGGAGCTATTTGAGGGCCGCATCTATTGGTGATCGAAATCTGAAGCCAGTAGAACTACATTTGATTGTCGTTTCCTAGATCTATTGTTATTGACTGCTTTAGGGCTGAGAGGGGTACTCTATTGTGTTAGGAGAATCTATTCCAATGAGGAACCCCTTTTGTTTGATGCGAAAAGGTTTCCGGTAGCCCTAGCTACGTCACTTTTAAGATCTGGAGGTATACAATGTTATTTTGCAGTTTTTAGTTATTTTCTCTTTGTTTATTTCGGTTTATTTAGCTATTATTTTTTTTTATTACCGGATCTATACCTTTCATTTCTGCATATGCTCTTTGCCCCACGACTCTGTGTGATCTAGGCAAATCAGAAACAGAAAGGAAGGATTTTTCTCATGTGTATGCTCTTTTCTGTCGTAACTTAGTGTGATCTCGGAAAATCAGAAACATTGAGGAAAATATTTAGTTTCCGGCTAAAGCTAACTTCAAGCCGTGAGGTTTGTTTTTTTGTATGTCCGTGGGATTTTGTGTTTTTTGTTTTGTAGGCAAAAAAAGAGATTTCTCAAGTAAGCACGCACCCCAAAGCTTCAGTGACTTTAAAAAAAAAAAAAAAAAAACCCTTCCTCTTTTCCAAAAATTACAAACCTTTTAATCTAGCTCACTTGGTCCAAAGCTACTTTATGAGAGTAGAGGTCTTGAGTTCAAGTCTTTCTTTTTGTTGAACTAAGTAGATTAAGTTTGGAAATGGGGTGGAATTTTTTTTTAAATATAACACTATCATTCATTTCCGCACATTCCCACACTTTGTCGGCATCTTCAACAACTTTTCTTCAAAAAGCCATAAATTCTTCATCCGAAAGTCGTTTTCAGAGACGTTTTTTTTTTTAATCAGCCTAATTTTTCGAGATCTTTTCATTGGAACATTTAGTTTCAACATCTATAGCTTAATTTTCTGTTAAAATGGAAATTCCATGCCAAGTTATTCTTAACAGCACCAACTACTTCCAATGGTGGTCCTACATTGTGGATTTACTTATAAGTAAAAATCTTTACATAATAGCCTCAGGCTAAGAAACCAAACCGAAAGATGAAGATAAGGAAGCCAAATGGGAAAATAGGCAAGATCAAGCACGTGGGTTGATAGGGATGTCTATTTCTCTAGACCTTAGATTCCATATCGCATAAGTTGATACTCCTAATGAAGCAATGAGACAGATCACTAAAGTTTTTGGAATTAAAAATGAACTTAGAGCCCATCAACTCGAAAATGAGTTTCTTACATTGGACCCCAATAATTTTTCTTCCATTGAATATTTTTTGTCCAAGTTCAAGACCCTTAGACTTCTCTTGGAAGGTGTTAAGGTTAAGAAAGAAGATGGTAACCTTATCTATTCCATTCTTACTAAGTTGGGACCAGCCTAATCTGTGTTTGTTTCCACCTTCTTTTCTACAAGAGAAGCCTTCATTTCTCAGGGACAAGACTACAAGTCCCCTTCCTTTGATGCCTTTTGTGGTTCTTTGTTAGGATATTCCGACACATAGGAAATAGTTAAGTTCAACTTGGTCTAGTATAGAGTTAGGTATAGAGTTAGGTAAAGTGTGTTTCTTTACCGTTGTACATTTTGTAACTTACAATCCGACGGTCACGATATGTAGTGATCCGACGGTTCACTCTCTCCTCGGTATTACCGACACTTGATCCGTGGCTTGACACCCGATTGGTCCATGAGTTCTATTTAAAGCGCATGGAGGGTCATTGTTCGGGTAATCCGTGCATGAGAGAAGCTTATGTAAATTTTCATTCTTTGATTAATAAATTGCCTGTAGTAGCCACGTTGGCGCAGCCCGTGGACTGTTTCCCTCTTTGAGGGTTTTAACCACGTCAAAAATACTGGTGTATTGATCTGTGATCTGGTTGTGAGCGGTGTCCTTTTGGTGTTCTTTCTGAGGAACTTACCCTGTAAATTCCTACATGGTATCAGAGCGATTTGAGGGCCGCGTCCGTTGGTGATCCAAATCTGAAGCCGGTAGAACTGCATCCGACTGCCGTTTCCTAGATCTGCTGTTTCTGACTGCTTTCGGGCCGAGAGGACTGCTCTGTTGTGTTCGGAGCATCTGTTCCAGTGAGGAACCCCTTTCGTTTCACGCGAAAAGGTTTTGGTAGCCCTAGCTGCGTCATTTTTAAGATCTGGAGGTATACAGTCTTTATTTGCAGTTTACTGTTATTTTCTCTCGGCTTATTTCGGTTTTGGTTTATTTAGCTTTTTTGTTTAACCGGGTCTATACCTTTCATTTCTGCGTATGCTCTTTGCCCTGCGACTCTCTGCGATCTGGGCAAATCAGAAACAGAAAGGAAGGATTTTTCTCATGCGTATGCTCTTTTCTCTGCACCTTAGTGTGATCTCGGAAAATCAGAAACATTGAGAAAAATATTTAGTTTTTCGGCTAAAGCTAACTTTGAGCCGCAAGGTTCATTTTTGAAAATATCTAGTTTTTTGGCTAAAGCTAACTTCGAGCCATAAGGTTCGTTTTCTTTGCATGTCCGTGTTGGGTTTTGTGTTTTGTGTTTTGTAGGGAAAAAGAGCTTTCTCAAGGCAAGCACACAAACCAAGGCCCCTCCCTCTCTCTCTCTCTCTCTCTCTCTCTCTCTCAAATTTTTTGTATAGATCAATTGGTTCAAAGCTATTTTGAGAGAGTACCCCCCTCTCTCTCTCTCTCTCTCTCTCTCTCAAATTTTTTGTATAGATCAATTGGTTCAAATCTATTTTAAGAGAGTAGAGGTCTTGGGTTCAAGTCTCCATTTTGTGGGGGCGGATTATTTCATTCGCGCACTTTGCCGGCAACTTCAACAATTTTTTTTCAAAAAGCCATAACTTCTTCATCCGGAAGCCTTTTTCAGAGCCGTTTTTTTTTAAACAGCCTAATTTTTCGAGATCTATCCATTGGAACACTTACTTTCAGCATCTTCAGCTTCAGTTTTTTTTTAAATGGAAAGTCCATGCCAAGTCATTCTTGACAGCACTAACTACTTCCAATGGATATCCTACATGGAAGATTTACTTAGAAGTAAAGCTCTCTACAGAATAGCCATAGGCCAAGAGAAGAAACCTAAAGATGAAGACAAGGCTGCAAAATGGGAAAATAGACAAGATCAAGCACGTGGTTTGATAGGGATGTCTATTTCTCCTGATATTAGATTCCATATTGCAGAACTTGAAACTCCTCATGAAGCATTGGAACAAATCACTAAAGTTTTTGGGATTAAAAATGAAATTAGAGCCCATCAACTTGAAAATGAGTTGCTTACATTGGATCCTAATAATTTTTCTTGCATTGAAGATTTCTTGTCCAAATTCAAGACCCTTAGATATCTCTTGGAAGGTGTTAAGGTTAAGAAAGAATATAGTAACCTTATTTATTCCATCCTTACTAAGTTGGGACCAGCCTACTCTGTATTTGTTTCCACCTTCCATTCTACAAGGGAAGCTTTCATTTGTCAAGGAAAAGACTACAAGGCCCCTTCCTTTGACTCTTTTTGTGATTCTTTAATAAGAGAACAAGAAAAACTCTTACACCTTGGTCTTCTTAATCTTGGAAACTCTTCCAAGAAAGCGTTAGCCACCCAGCAGCAACCAAATTCAAAGAATCCTAAGAAGTCATATCCTAAAAAGAATGGTCCTAAACCAAACAAGGGTCCTAAGAAAACTCAGCCTCAAAATGAAAGATCATTTCAGCAAAATGATAAGACCAATAAAAACAAATGGAAGAAGACTGATAGACATTGTAACTTTTGTAATCGAGATGGCCACTTAGAATCTAAATGCTTTAAGAAGATGGAAACCTTGGAAGCCGCAATGAAGAAACATAACATCCATGTGGAGCATTCTTCAACTTCAACTTCAACTTCATCTTCAGGAATGGCACTTTCTACATGTCGTTGTCAATCATCTCAGTCTGGTTATGCATTAAATGTATCTTCTTCTTCTCATTCTCATGAGTGGCTCATTGATTCTGGAGCCTCTTATCACATGGCCAAAAACCAAGCCACATTTTCTTCTTTAAATGATTGTAACACCAAAAATATATATGTTGGTGATGATAGATCTCTTAATGTTGTAGGGACTGGAACTGTTCATCTAGACAATGGTCAGTTTAATGATGTATTATGTGTTCCAACCTTATCCTGCAACCTTCTATCTGTATATCAGATAACTCATTCAGGTGAAGGTAAAATTGTTGAATTTTCACCTCATGATGTTGTAATCAAGGATCTGAGAGATCCTAAACAGATTCTAGCTACTGGTATTGCTGATGATTCCACAAGGTTGTATAAGTTTCACAACTTTGGGTCATCAAATCTTCCCTCAGTATTTGTTGCTCATAATGATGAAGTGAGCAAACTTTGGCATGAGTGATTTGGTCACTTAAACTATTGCTCCCTTCAGCATCTATGTAAAGAAAATATGGTGACAGGTCTTCCTATGGTATCTTGCAGAGATGGTGTTTGTTCCGGATATGTACTCGGAAAACATCATCGGGACAGTTTTGAAAAATGTGCCTCTTGGCACGCCTCAGCCCCTTTACAGCTTGTGCATAGTGATTTATGTGGTCCACTTCCTGTTGCTTCATTCTCTGGCTACAAGTATTTCTTAACTTTCATTGATGATTTCTCCAGACGCACTTGGGTATACTTCTTAAAACTCAAGAGCAAAGTATTTAACACATTTTTGGCCTTCAAAGCCTTTGTTGAAAAACAATCTGGACATCAAATTCTTAAGCTAAGAACTGATAATGGTGGAGAATATGTTAAAACCACATTCATCAACTTTTGCACCGAAAATGGAATTCAAATGCAACATACTGTTCCATACACTCCACAACAAAATGGTGTAGCTGAAAGGAAAAATCGCACCTTAAAGGAAATGGCTAATTGTATGCTGCAATCTAAAGGACTCAGTCTTAGTTTTTGGGCCGAAGCAATTAATTGTGCAAATTATATAATCAATCGCACTCCTACTAAGGTTCTAAATAATATCACTCCAGAAGAAGCTTGGAGTTCCATTAAACCAGATGTAAGTCACTTTCGTGTTTTTGGAAGTGAAGCATGGGCCCATATTCCAGATGAAAAGCATAAAGCTTTAGAACCTAAGAGTGAGAAATGTACTTTTGTTGGATATTCTGAAGATGTAAAAGGTTATAGACTTATTCCATTTAAGTCCAAAAATGTTATCATTAGAAGAGATGTAAAATTTGATGAAAATAAATCGGCCTGCGAGCCTAGTCCGGCGGATGTGCCACCTCTTCCTATCTCTTCTACTTTTGAAAACATTTCTTCTTCAGATGATGAAAGTGAGGATGAAAATCCTCCCCCACCTTCTCAGGATCCTCAACTTCCAAGATGGGTCCGTGCTACTCGGGATGCAGCAGGTGATCTTGCCGGTGATCCTACAGATCAGCGACGTACACGTTCTTAGTTTGAAAGAGCCTCTTCTTTACTGGCTCAAGCTCCAGTAAATCATGATCCTGACACTTTTGCAGAAGCTTCAGGCCATCCACATTGGGAAGTAGCTATGAATGAAGAATATCATTCATTGTTGACAAATGATACATGGGATCTTGTTCCTCTACCAAAGGGACGCAAACTTGTTAGATGTAAATGGGTTTACAGAACCAAGTATGGACCAGATGGGAAAGTTGATAAACATAAAGCTCGTCTTGTTGCTAAGGGATTTTCACAGGTTGAAGGCATTGACTACACTGAAACCTTCTCCCCTGTTTCCAAAATGAACTCTATCCGCCTTGTTCTTTCCCTTGCTGCCTCTTTAAAATGGGAAGTCCATCAGATGGATGTTAAATCTGCCTTCTTGCATGGGGACTTGCATGAAGAAATCTATATGGAACAACCCATTGGCTTCATCCAAACAGACTCCAGCCTTGTATGTCGACTTAAGAAATCTCTTTATGGTCTCAAGCAAGCTCCTCGGGCTTGGTATGCCAAAATGGATAGCTTTCTTTTAGAATCGGGCGTTTCTAGGTGTTATTCTGACAATACTGTCTACACCAAGAAAGTGGGCAACTCTCTTATCATCCTTGTTCTTTATGTTGATGATCTTATTCTTACTGGTAGTGATCCCAACCTTATAAACCATGTGAAGTCCAGCCTTAAAAAGAAATTTGAAATGACAGACTTAGGACACTTACACTATTTTCTCGGTCTTCAAGTCTTGCAATCCAAGGAGGGTATTTCCCTTTCCCAGTCCAAGTATGCTTGTGATATTCTTCGTCATTTTCACATGGAAGACTGTAAGCCAGCCCCTTCTCCCTTTCAGTCTGGAGTCAAACTTTCAGTCTCTTGTACTTCTCCTAAAGTTGATGCTACCTTATACCGTCAACTTGTAGGAAAACTCTTGTATTTAACCCATACTCGTCCTGACATTTCCTTTGATGTTGGCCTTGTTGCTCGTTTTATGCAAAACCCCCGTGAAAGTCATTGGAAAGCAGCCAAAAGAATACTTCGTTATGTTCGAGGTACAGTACAGTTTGGGATTCATTACAGTGCCAAAGCAACTCCTCTATTAGTTGGTTTCACTGATTCTAATTGGGCTGGTGACCCTAATGATCGGAAGTCTACTGCCGGTTATGTCTTCACTCTTGGTTCAGGACCTATTACATGGGCTTGTAAGAAACAGGCTGCCATTTCTCTTTCGTCAGCAGAAGCAGAGTATCGTGGTGTCGTGGAAGCTAGTAAGGAAGCCTTGTGGCTTCGTCAAATCCTATCAGAGTTTGGCTTTGAGCAGCAGCATCCAACCACACTTTGGTGTGATAATCAAAGTGCCATTCAGCTATGCAAAGATCCAGTCCAGCATCAGCGCAGCAAACACATTGAACTACACATGAACTTCATCAGAAAGCTCATTCATGACCATGTTCTTGAAGTGCAATATTGTTCAACAGATGATCAGGTTGCAGACATCTTCACAAAGGCTCTCACAGAGGCGAAGTTCACTAAACTTCGATATATGCTTGGAGTTCAGGAAGTTGTCACTGAGGGGGGATAGGCTCTAGTGCCTCCTTCCTTCTCCTATTGTGTCATATTTGTAAATCCTTCAATCCTATCCCAAGTTGTTCTTAAGGGGGGATGTTAGGATATTCCGACACATAGGAAATAGTTAAGTTCAACTTGGTCTAGTATAGAGTTAGGTAAAATGTGTTTCTTTACCGTTGTACATTTTGTAACTTACAATCCGACGGTCACGATATGTAGTGATCCGACGGTTCACTCTCTCCTCGGTATTATCGACACTTGATTCGTGGCTTGACACCCGATTGGTCCATGAGTTCTATTTAAAGCGCATGGAGGGTCATTGTTTGGGTAATCCGTGCATGAGAGAAGCTTATGTAAATTTTCATTCTTTGATTAATAAATTGCCTGTAGTAGCCACGTTGGCGCAGGCCGTGGACTGTTTCCCTCTTTGAGGGTTTTAACCACGTCAAAAATACTGGTGTATTGATCTTGTGATCTGGTTGTGAGCGGTGTCCTTTTGGTGTTCTTTCTGAGGAACTTACCCTGTAAATTCCTACATTCTTTAATAAGAGAACAAGAAAAACTCTTACATCTTGGTCTTCTTAATCTTGGAAACTCTTCTAAGAAAGCCTTAGCCACTCAGCAATAACCAAATTCAAAGAATCCTAAGAAGTTATATCCTAAAAAGAATGGTCCTAAACCAAACAAGGGTCCTAAGCCATTTCAGTCTCAAAATGAAAAATCATTTCAACAAAATGATAAGGCAAATAAAAACAAAGGGAAGAAGACTGATAGGCATTGCCACTTTTGTAATCGAGATGGCCACTTAGAATCCAAATGCATTAATAATATGGAAGCCTTGGAAGCAGCAATGAAGAAGCATAACATCCATTTGGAGCACTCAACAACTTCAACTTCATCCTCAGGAATAACACTCTCTGCATGTGGTTTTCAAGCATCTCGGTCGGGATATGCACTAAATGTATCTTGTTCTTCTCATTCTCATGAGTGGCTCATTGATTCTAGAGCTTCTTATCACATGGCCAAAAACAAAGCCATGTTTTCTTCTTTAAGTGATTGTAACACCAAAAATATATATGTCGGTGATGATATATCTCTTAGTGTTGTAGGGACTGGAACTGTTCATATAGATAATGGTCAATTCAATGATGTATTATGTGTTCCAACCTTATCCTGCAACCTTCTATCTATATATCATATAACTCATTCAGGTGAAGGTAAAATCGTTGAATTTTCACCTCACGATGTTGTAATTAAGGACCTAAGAGATCCTAGATAGATTTTAGCTACTGGCATTACTGATGATTCTACAAGGTTGTATAAGTTTAACAACTTTAGGCCATCAAATCTTCCCTCGGTATTTGTTGCTCATAATGATGAAGTGAGCAAACTTTGGCATGAGCAATTTGGTCACTTAAACTATCACTCCCTTCAGAATCTATGTAAATAAAATATGGTGACAGGTCTTCCAATGGTATCTTACAGAGATGGTGTTTGTTCTGGATGTGTAATCAGAAAACATCATCGGGATAGTTTTGAAAAACGTGCATGTTGGCACGCCTTAGCCCCTTTACAGCTTGTGCATAGTGATTTATGTGGTCCACTTCCAGTTGTTTCATTCTCTGCTACAAGTATTTCTTAACTTTCATTGATTATTTCTCCAGGCGCACTTGGGTATACTTCTTAAAACTCAAGAGTGAAGTATTTAACATGTTCTTGGCCTTTAAGGCCTTTGTTGAAAAACAATGTGGACATCAAATTCTTAAGCTAAGATCTGATAATGGCGGAGAATATGTTAACAACAAATTCATCAACTTTTGTGCTGAGAATGGAATTCAAATGCAACATATTGTTCCATATACTCCACAACAAAATGGTGTAGCTAAAAGGAAGAATCTCACCTTAAAGGAAATGGCTAATTGTATGCTTCAATCTAAAGGACTTAGTCTTAATTTTTGGGAAGAAGCAATTAATTGTGAAAATTACATAATAAATCGCACTCCTACAAAGGTTTTAAAGAATATCACTCCAGAAGAAGCATGGAGCTCAATTAAACCAGATGTAAGTCACTTTCGTGTTTTTGGAAGTGAAGAATGGGCCCATATTCCAGATGAGAAACATAAAGATTTAGAACCTAAGAGCGAAAAATGTTTTTTTGTTGGATATTCTGAAGATGTCAAAGGATACAAACTTATTCCACTTAAGTCCAAAAATGTTATCATTAGAAGAGATGTAAATTTTGTTGAAAATATATCGGCCTACGAGCCTAGTTTGGTGGATGTGCCACCTCTCTCTATCCCTTCTACTTCTGAAAATATTTCTTCTTCAGATGATAACAGCGAGGATGAAAATCCTCCCCCACCTTCTCAGGATCCTCCTTCAACTCCTCAGCTTCCAAAATGGGTCTGTGCTACTCGGGATGCAACAAGTTCTCTTGCCGGTGATCCTATAGATTAGTGACGTACACATTCTCAGATCAATAGAGCCTCTTCTTTACTAGCTCAAGCTTCAGCTAATTATGATCCTAACACCTTTGCAGAAGCTTCAGGTTATCCAAATTGGGACGTAGCTATGAAAGAAGAATATCATTTATTATTGGCAAATGATACATGGGATCTTGTTCCCCTTCCAAAGGGACGAAAACTTGTTAGATGTAAATGGGTTTACAGAACAAAGTATGGACCAAATGGAAAAGTTGATAAACATAAAGCTCTTCTTATTGCTAAGGGCTTTTCACAAGTTGAAGTAATTGACTATATGAAACCTTCTCCCCTGTTGCCAAAATGAACTCTATCTGCCTTGTTCTTTCCATTGCCGCCTCTTTCAAATGGGAAGTCCATCAGATGGATGTTAAATCTACCTTCTTGCATGGGGACTTGCATGAATAAATCTATATGGAGCAACCTACTAGTTTTATACAAATATAATCTAGCCTTGTATGTCGGCTTAAGAAATCCCTTTATGGTCTCAAGCAAGCCCCTCATGTTTGGTATGCCAAAATGGATAGCTTTCTTTTAGAAACTAGATTTTCTAGGTGTCATTCTGATAATATTGTCTACACCAAGAAAGTGGGAAAGTCTCTTATCATTCTTGTTCTTTATGTTGATGATATTATCCTTACTGGTAGGGATCCCAACCTTATAAACCATGTGAACTCCAGCCTTAAAAAGAAGTTTGAAATGATAGACTTAGGACACTTGCATTATTTTCTTGGTCTTCAAGTCTTGTAATCCAAGGAAGGTATTTCCCTTTCCCAATCCAAGTATGCATGTGATATTCTATGCCATTTTTAGATGGAACACTGTAAGCTAACCCCTTCTCCCTTTCAGTCTGGAGCCAAACTTTTAGTCACTTGTACTTCCCCTAAAGTTGATGTTACCTTATACCGTCAACTTGTAGGAAAACTTTTGTATATGACCCATACTCGTCCTGACCTTTCCTTTGTTGTTGGTCTTATTGCTCAGTTTATGCAAAACCCACATGAAAGTCATTGGAAAGCAACTAAAAGAATACTTCGTTATGTTCGGGGTACAGTTCAATTTGGGATTCATTATAGTGCAGAAGCATCTCCTCTAATGGTTGGTTTCACTGATTCTGATTGGGCTGGTGACCTTGATGATCGGAAGCCTATTGCAGGTTATGTGTTCACTCTTGGTTCAGGACATATTACATGGGCTTGCAAGAAACAAAGTGCCATTTCTCTTTCTTCAGCAGAAGCATAATATCGTGGTGTCGTAGAAGCTAGTAAGGAAGCCATGTGGCTTCGTCAGAGTTTGGATTTCAGTAGCAGCAGCCGACTACACTTTGGTGTGATAATCAAAGTGCCATTCAACTATGCAAAGGTCCAGTCCAACATCAGCGCAACAAACACATTGAACTGCACATGCACTTCATCATAAATCTCATTCACGACCATGTTCTTGAAGTGCAATATTGTTCAATAGATGATCAAGTTGTAGACATCTTTACAAAGGCTCTCACAGGGGCGAAGTTTACTAAACTTCGATTTATGGTTGGAGTTCAGGAAGTTGTCACTAAGGGGGGATAGGCTATAATGCCTCCTTCCTTCTCCTATTGTGTCATATTTGTACATCCTTCAATCCTATCCCAAGTCATTCTTAAGGGGGGATGTTAGGATATTCCGACACATAGGAAATAGTTAAGTATAACTTGGTCTAGTGTAGAGTTAGGTAAAGTGTGTTTCTTTACTATGTACTTTTGTAACTTAAAATCTGACGGTCACGATATGTAGTGATCCAATGGTTCATTCTCTCCTCGGTATTACCGCCACTTGAACCATGGCTTAACACCCAATTAGTCCATGATCTCTATTTAAAGAGCATGGAGGGTCATTTGTATGGTAACCGTTCATGAGAGCAGCTTATGTAAATTTTCATTCTTTTATTAATAAATTTCCTAAAGTGGCTGCGTTGGCTCAGGACGTGGACTATTTCCCTCTTTGAGGGTTTTAACCACATCAACAATACTAGTGTATTGATCTATGATCTATTTGTGAGCAGTGTCCTTTGGTGTTCTGTTTGAGGAACTTACCCTGTAAATTCCTACATGGGGCCCATGCATTCAACTTGCGTACTTACCAAGGTCTCGGAGAACACAACTGTAGGAGCCTTCCCCTTCACCTAAGCATAGGAAATAGACTTTCCAGCCTTAAAATACTTGACCTTACAATGATCTTCAATTCTTGGTTACTTCCTATGACTCGCTATGACTTCTTTATATAGTTTCTTCCATTATAATACCATGGTTCGCGAACCATGGGCGGGTAACAAAACATCCTATCTTCTAACAAAATAAGGGACTAAATTCCCTTTTGACTCCTATGACCTTCGTGCTCCGCTCCCTCAAAATGCAAAGACTTTACATAATTAAAAAAATGATTACAAAATTTACCCCAGGAGACCCTATCCCAATAGGCCCCCAACACAATTTTGTGACTTGTCCTCGCGTTGCTCTACTCGTGGTGCCTCGATCTTCACCTATAGCTCATTAAAGTCAATATTTAACATCTGCAAGTCTGTTGTTCCCTGTGTAGCAGCTTGGCACACTTCCTCGACCAATTGTTCAGTGGTTGGGCCTTAAACTGCAAGGCCCATGGTCCTTTGTGTCTATTACATCCCTTTGAGCTTGCTCTGTATTGAGAATGTCAACTAACTGTCCTCATCTGTCCATGGTTGTGTCCTTGAAGATATGATCACTTCCTTGTAACGCAGCTCATCAATTTCATTCTAAATGAGCTTTCCTTCCTATAATCTAGTGAACATTTTTACTGGTGCCATGATTCGCGCAGTCGATCGGATTTCATTGAAATGACTCTGCTTTTCCTTGATATCTGCTCCAATATTTTGTAGAGTTGGCTCCTTCTGCAATGAGTTCCATAACTCCATGGCCTACTCAAATAGCTTAGTGCATCCCTTGACTGCATCTTCCAATGTGGCCACCATTCCTTCTTTGATAGAAACTTTGCTCTGCTCTCTAACTTCAGGAGGCGTAGTGGGTTGCAGCTTTAGTTGTAACTCTGAGATTCACAGCTGCAGCTCAAACCTGACTTGGCTGATTTCATCCTTAGAATCTTTAACTACAGTGGCTAGCTTTTGAAATTTCACTGTGGAGGCCGCTTCTACTGGGATCTTGAGCTATGGAAGCTCATTGCAGCCTTGTGCAATTATTGCTTCTAGATCTTGGCTTCACGTTGTGACCTCCTCCTTTTCCTTGATAGTATGCACCTTTCCCTCAAAGATATGTTGGTTATTAGTATTTACCTCATTGATTACCAATAGTGCACATTGCTCCCATATTCGTAGTTCATCTCATACAGAGTCTGAATCAAAAGAACAACCAAATTCAGACCCAGATTCTTCATCTGGAGCAGTTGTGCCTGCTCTTCAGCTGAGTCGTCGTGCAAGGACCCTTCTCGTAGTTGAACGTTGCGGAGATCCATGGTGAATTTTGCATCCAATATTGACCCACTCGCTTCTTGCTCACTTGTCCCACATTCACTTGGAGAAGATATGTTTGGTCCTACAAGTCCTGCAGGCCCTATCGTACCTTACTGAGTGACTACTAGTACCGCGCTTCGAAGTGGCTCATCATATCCGTTGTGGCATCACAGACCACATACCCAATCTCATCCAAGTCCCCCTCTATGAGGACCAAAGACATCACGCCCATTGTTTTGTCATACTTTTGCTTCTTGTCTTGCCCTATGGAAGTCATCTTTTTCCTCTTCTTGACAACAAAGGGGGACTCCAACTTTGCGCCCCCTTCTTCCACCTTTGTTTCTTCCTCCACTTGTGTTTTCTCAGTGTTAGACTCTTCGACGTCAATGGTGGTCTATAACGTAGTCTTTTCCTGTGCTGCTTCCTTTTCCTTGGTCGCTGCTTATTTATCCCTCGTAGCAACTTCTTTCTCCCTCACAACATCTTCTTTCTTTAGAGAAGCCTTTATCGAGTGGCAACTTTATGTTCCTCCTTATTCTTTTATGTTGTCGTGGTTTGCGTTGTTAAACCTTCAGCATTCGTGCTATTACCTGCGTCGGGATTAGAAGGGGTAAGCCAATCACTTGGCCACTTGCTGATAACCCCTACTATATTTTTGTCGGTAACCAAGTAAGTAAACTTGTGCCATATGCCCTGGGCATCCTTCTTTGCATGAATATGCAAATTATGGAAATCTGCCTTGAAATCAATGATGTTAGTGTATTGTGCATGTAAGGTGGGTGATGACCTTGGTTGCTGGTTGATCAACAACCTTATTTTTGTCTAAAAAAAAACCCATAATATGTTTATCTCTATTATGAGCGCGTGGTCTTTAGTAGCCCACATCGAAGTGAACTTCGTTGCCTCTGGTAGGTCCGAGCCTTGCTGAGAGAATTGGCTCTCTTCGGGCATCCTCCACGCCACTAAAGTGATCAACAACAACAACAAGGTGTAGTGAAACGCCTTGCCCTCATCTTCGGCCTCCCTGTAGTCCTCCAAAAACTCTCTACATAGATATTGAGCCCAGTTATACTGGACTCCTTTCACTCACTATGCAGCCAAAGAAACAACTGGCTCTGTCACTTCATCCGCGCGGCACTTTCTCATGATCTTACCAGCTAATATCTGCACAATAAACTACACCACACCATATGATATGGATTGAATAGAGTATCCACGTGACTTTTTGACCAGACCAAACTCACTCTTCATTAGGTTTGCCAACTTCTTCTCCTATGACTTTACACAAAAGCCTCCATAGGTTCCACTCCTTGGGATGGCAGCAACTTTATACGGTGGATCAACATGTCTATGATCGGGATGGGTTCTCCCAACCAGAGGCACCCATCATGCATTAGTGTTAGAAATTGGTGCACAAAAATTTTGTTAATAATGGTGTGACTAAAGTGCAACACACATAACATGTTTAGGAGCCCCATGCCCCCAACTCCAGCCACCCATTTCATTGGTTCAAGGCGCATGATGCCCAACTCCTCATAGTAGAACTTCTTGAGGTACTTGTTCGACACCAATTGTGGAAATTTCTCATGGTCCCCAAGGTCCCAATCCTCCATTTTTAGATTCGGTATACGGGCCAACAAGTTTCCCTCAAACAACACACTCTCTAGCAACAATGATGTGGAAACCATAAACTTCACATTGTTCGGATCTTTCAACACTTTAGTGGTGGCTTTTCGAGGTGGGATAGACTTCGACAACTGAGTTATTGGTTCAACATCTTATGCATCAATCTCTTGTATTCCTCCACATAGTTCTACCTCATCTAGATCCAATGTATTCATTGGTTGTTTGGTTGTTGAGGTTTCTTTTGCTTCATAGAAGTAGATGGCTTAGGCCTTGGCGACATAAGTGCAGTAGTAGGCACTCCTGTAGGTATAGGTTCGGTCGACATTGTCTCAGATTGGGCTGGCTCTATCTCAGGGTGAGTTGCAGTCATTCTCTCAAGGAAGTTATTACAATATCACTCAGGTAAGTTTATGAACACAGGTCGTGAAAGAAGTTCCTCCCAATTTGGATCAGACATACATCCCTTTACTTGGCGCAAAGAAAGGTGAAAAATCTTAAGGAAAAATCTCAGGAAATAATGTGTTCGAGTGCAGAGTGGTATGCCATATTTATAGACCAATTTTAATTCAAATCCAACCATTCACTCCAATTCCTAGTCCTTAATGCACATTTGGCGAAATATTTCCAAATACATGCTCCATAAATGCCCTCCCCCCCCCGGCTCCTATCAATGGAAAATTATCCATCCAATTAACTACAGTGCTTCCAACAGTCACTTTTTGGGCCAGCTGTGCGGGACCCACCATCACAGCGTAGCACCTTTGTCGCAACTCTCCTCTACACCTTGCCTAGATTTGTCACGTAGCCCCTTTGCTTCACCCAACCTTCCTTTTGGCGGTGTAGTTTAAAGTCCCTCGTTCCTTTAGCTGCCCAGTTATTCTCTTTTGTTTTATATACTTCTTAAGCATTTTTTATTTCTCAACAGGAAAATTATAAAAGGAGGCTTGGGGTTAGTTTGAGAATACACACAGAGAGAACAACACTTGAGCTAGATCAAAATTATGGGGCATGGTTTGCTGAGAATTTCAGAGTGAGCTTCTAGTGCGGATAGGGGAAGTTCGGCAGTGAGAATTTTTTCCAAGGCCGAGAATACATAACAGAGAGGCAGAGAAGCACCAGGGAGAGACAGTGTAGCTCCAGGAGGGTGACACATAAGCTAGAGGGTCTGACATAGTCACGCAGAGGTAGCGTTGGGGTTTCTGTGAGGCAGATCGGACATAGTCTGAAAGTAATTAGTCATAAGTTGGTCAAGCCATTTTGATGAACCTTGCTAGTGTCACATGCACAGGGGACCCGACATGCCTTGACTCAGGTGGATGCCCTAAGCGTGTGACAGATGGTATCAAAGTTTGTTACTAGGAAGAAGCAGCAAGAAGGTGCAACAACATGATGGAAGTATGTGAACCCGAAGGTATGTCTACATGTTTTGGTTTTCCTATGAGTATTGGTGTTCTAGGGGAGTAGAATGGCCAGTTACATAGGTTGTGTTTTGTGGACTTGGATATCCATGGGACTAGGAAGGTTGTACAAGCACTTATGGAGACAAGGGCCGTGTATAACTTCTTGAGAGTAGGTCTAGCGAGAGATATTGGGCAGAGTGTATCTTCCAGTGAAGTGGAGGTAAAGTCAGTGAACTCCGAGGGTAGACTAGTGAGTGGATTGGTTGTTGATGTGCTAGTTTAGACTGAAGATTGGAGTGGATCTCTTGACTTCATGGCCATGGAGATGGATGACTTTGATGTGATGTTGGGATAAGACTTTCTATGATGATATAAAGCAGTGATGGTTGTGAATAATCCATGATTGAAATAATTGGAAACTATTCTTCTAATTGATGCAGCTTATTTGTCTTCAATTCATTAACTAATGGAAAATAATGAATAGCTTGTGAAAAATCAGTTACCCGATTCCTACTGCAACAAATGATGTTAATTCTTCTAATCATTAATTTGATTAAACAATTTACTTGTCATGTGCTACAACAAATATCGAATTAACTACAATGTAGCCTACACCAATATACAGATCAAGTATTGAAAAATAAATGAGACAACCATGCAAAGGACACACTTATTTTTGGACTAAACATCCCAAGAAAAACCCATTGTGGGAAAACTCGTGCAGTAGATATGAGGGTTTTATTATTAAGCAGATTTATGAATACAACTAGGGTGTTAAATCTGGCTCGCCCAACAGAGAATAAACCCAATAGAAGTACCTCTATCAAGAGATAGATATTTTAGTGAATCTAGCAACTGGATGAACAAACCCCACAATTGACTGCGATGTCCCTAGTGTTGTGTAGTGATGGTTGCTCCCAGCTCTATGCTAGAACTGCATCACCTCCTCTAGGAGCTGCATCACCCTCCCAGTGAGTCTTCCTGACTTAGAAATTGATTTTGCTGAATTGATGTCTGATCTGCCTCATAGAAACCCCAACGCTACCTCTATGTGACTCTGTCAGCCCCTCTAGCTTCTGTGTCACCCTCTTGGAGCTGCGTTGTCTCTCCCTGGTACCGCTCTTCCTCTCTATTATGTATTCTTAGCCTTGGACAAACATCCCGCTGTCGAACTGCCCTCTCTGCACTAGAAGCTCACTCTGAAATTCTCAGCAAACCACACCCCAGACTTTCGATCTAGCTCAAGTGTTTCTCTCTCTGTGTGTATTCTCTAACTAACCCCAAGCCTCCTTTTATACTTTTCCTATTGAGAAATAAAAAATGCTTAAGAAGTGTAGAAAACAAAAGAGAATAATTGGCCAGCTAAGGATATGGTTGAAAGAAGCCATTAGATCCAGGAATTCGAAAGTAGAAAAAGAAACCATAGACAACCAGACATAACATTGTTCTGGAAAGGATGCTGAAACCCAAACTGAGGATATTTTGTCCTATCCACAGGAAACTTAGATAGAGCCATGTCTTGTAGAAGACGATGAATTGTAGACTGAAGACCCCTGTGTTTTCTCACAGGAGACCTAAATAGACTACCCTACCATGAATGATGTTGTTCAAACAGATGTTGAAGAGGACATTCAAATTGGTCCTTCCATGATTCAATAGGGAGTTGAAGCTATTGTTCAGACTAATCCCATGGAGACCTAGGATGGAGAAACCCAAACAGAGGAGACACCTACTTATATTCCCCTAGTAAGGGAGGCATTTATTAGCAGACTGCAGAATGAACTACTGAAGGTTCAGCAGGAATTAGCCTAGTATAAGGAGGAGGTAGTGCCCCTACGGATACATCAAGAGTTAAAGAAAACATTTGAGGCACTTACAGTGACTAAGGATGAGACCTTTGCTTAGTACAAGGCTGAATAGAAAAAGGTTGAGAAAGTACGAGACAAATTACAAAAGGCTAAAGAGCAATTGGAAACTGTCTTCTCTCTTTATTCAGACACCCTGTCATGCAGAGCCCCTGCTATAAATTATGCCTTATTCCTCCTAGAGAGATACCTCTTGCTGAAATTCAAAGTTGTTAAGGTTGGGAAGTCTATGGAAATCAAGACTACCCTGGATTTTGTCAAGTGCTTTAGAGAACAGAACGAGCAGGTACAACGCCTCCTTTGTGAACTTTATATGCACAATTTCTTTCTGAAAGATGACAGAGATAGCAACCCTGGCCCCTTTATAGGGGATGTACAACTCCAGGCATTTCTCTCTTTTGCCACTAATCAACTCAAGTGGGCTAAGGCTCACAATACTTTTAGGAAGCGTGAAGAAGAAATCAACCTATGGGTGAGAGGGGAACTAACCAAACTGCTGCATCTCTCAGTCAGACACAAGTAATTCATGAAGCGGGATGGTGTTGTGGGCCAACTGGGGCCATTTCAAACAGATATTGTACAAGATGGAAAGGAGTACTTCCAAGAGATTAAGGAGGAATCTTTGTCTGCAACTAGACATAGGTAGGAGGTCTCCAGCATTACTGTTAGAAATCGAGAACCATTTGGATATTGAAACTTTAAAGTTGCCTCCTCGTTTCTACAAGTACAATAACATGGTCTTAACCATGGGGCCTGAATGGATAGGATGTCGATATAGGACTCCAATTATATGGTATCCTCCAGAGAAGTATCATTGTGACTACACCTTGAAGGATCAAGACGTTACCCAGGTTTTTCTATACTAAGGAAGAAAAATGGCTTCAAAAATTATAAGGTGAAGTATATCTTTCCTATTCCCTAACTCAGCTACACATCAATTATTTAATTGCATGAGGACATGAAACAAGGTAAGTTGGGGAGTATGTTGGGTCAGGAAAAAGGTATGTTTTCTCTTCGTAAATAGCTTTATTCAACATTTATCATCACATGATTATCTTTGTTTATGGATCAAAGTAAAGGAAATAAAAACTAAAGTTGGGTAAAAGCACTTGGTAACAAATTAGATAAATCTAGCACGAGAAACTGACTTTTTGTTATCTTTATATGCAGAAGACGTGGATTGAACAATAGTTGTTCAATCGACAGAGCAACATCAAGCTGTAAAAGGAAAAAGATAGCGTCTAAGGCAGGCAAGGTAGCGAGAGACTAGGCAAACTGATGTTATTTCATGATAGAATCAGATTATGTATAGAGAAATCCTCAGGATCCCCTGATCTTGAGGATTCGCTTTTATCTATTTATTTTCTAAATGTAATATATAAGGTCGAAAGGAAAAATTGCACAGAGTTCAGAATTTCATAACTTGTAATTATTCTTTTGAGACATATAATATTGTTATCTCAGTGATGTTGTAACCGTGTTTCTTATTTTAATGAAGAAAGACTGCATTTGATCCATACTTATATTCTGAGTATTTCTTAGTGGAGACTTTTGGCGACTCTGGGCCCAGTCAAGAGAAGTTATACTGCTTTCTTGTGTTATAATATTTTCTATTTAGTCATTATTTATTGTTAATGTTAAGTTAATATCATTTCGCTTATTTGTGAAGATTGGCGATTCTGATTCATATTGCTATTCATTTAGATTCAAACTTAGTTGTGTGATATATCTAAGTAACGCTTTGATTGGATTGGTTATGTTAGTTTCAGTAGTAGACTGTTGTTCATTCTGAGTTATATTATCATAGATCTTAGAGATAGCATTAATAGATTTCCATAAATTGCTTCTATAAATCATTTGTTGTTTAGATATCATTTATCATTATATGTTCGCTTGTTGTTCAATTATCAGTTGTCGTTCAATTGAGATTTGTTGTTCAATTAGGATTTGTTGTTCAATTCGGATTTGCTATAGATTATCATTGTTGTTTAGTTGTTATAGTTCTCTTTCTTGATTGAGTGAGTTAGTCCTAATTCTATTTGAAGATTGTTGAGCATGATTCTTTGCACTTACATTCAGATTCATTTGATTTTGAAGTAAGTTAAATAGAGTTGCAGAGTGCGTTAAGATTTCTTTCAATAGTCACTTCCTCCATATTTATTTCTTTTAGAATTGTTTGGAGTGAGTTGAAGAAATAATTATTAGTGACTGCAAATATTTATCATTAGATAACCTCTGAATTCACTGCACATATAGTGTTGACACTCTTGAGATAAAAAGACTTACCTTGGGTTGATGATTAATGTAGGAATTAAGATTGCCTGTAAAAAGACATCTTAGTGCACCAACAACCTCTTCTCAATTTTCAAGTAATGTTGGTTTCGTAGCTCACTTGACGAACTGCGGAATACTGGTTGGAAGCGCAAATGTGTAATAGTCGACAGTGATGGAGTCATGAGGTTTAGTATCTTCTACAAACTTGTTCAATATGCGTAAAAACCTCTGATTAAGATCTTTCACTTTCTCCTTTGACTCCATCTTCAGACTGCCCAATAGTTTGGGCAACATGGCACAGGTCTTATCATCAACAAATTTTTCCAAAAACATTCTTTTGAACATACCCAAGTTCTGGATGGAATTGACAGGAAGGTTGTGATATCATACGGTTTTTCAGCCTTCCAAGGTACACAAAAACAATCTGCATGCAACATCGTCATGTCGTACCTCGAGTATCTGTAGTTGTAGGTAGAAGTTATCCAAGTGGTCTTATGCCTTCACTGTTCTGTCGTGGTCATACTTTGTCAACATCCTCTATGAATGCTTTGTGTTGAAAAATGTGCAACAAGAAATGTTAAATTTATAATGTGCTAAAAATAGACCTGCTAAAAATAGCAATTTGGCCAGTGAGGTCATTGGCCACATTAGGTGAGAGGTGAAACTGCTAAAAATAGAAAGTTCCAAAAATAGAATTTTTGGGTCCCTTCCTATTGATAGTAGTCCCTAGTCTATCTATAGGAAGTAAAATTAATTTTGGTCTTAACAATAGTTGGAAATATTAATTAATTAATTCAGTTGAGTTAATTAGTTAAGGAAATTTGAATTTGAAGTCTTTGTGAGCACGCACATGAGTTGTCCCACTGATTGAGGGAATAAGTATGAGTTCTATAATGAGAGAATCAGTTGACTTAGTTCTAACTAGTCAAGTCCAGTTAGATTATTTTAACAAGTTGTTAAAATAATAAAATATAGTTTGTTAATGCTTGCATGCATGTGACAACTATTATTTTAGATAACTGAGGATTCAGTCATGGATAATTGTTGCATGCCAGTTCTGTCAGAGACCCAATTGAGATCAGATGTGGGACAGTGTACTATCAGATGCTTGACTATTTCTAGTAAGTAGCTTTTGCATGATTGAGGAACTAGCGTCCTCGAGGATTGCGTAGTTGGACCATAGGTTGACTTGGTATGTTTGGAATTAATTGCATATGCTTTTGCTATTATTTCCTAAGAAAATTGTGCAAGGAAATAGGGATTGGACCATAGTTAAAGCCTTTATATAGAGGGCTTGGTTGGTTCATGAGACATATCTTCATATCTTCATAGTTCATTGAGAACTGAATAGCTTGAGAGCTAATTCTTTTTTTATTGTGAATAGGATTTCCACTTGATTGATAATACATGGTTGGCGTTTTATGTTGGTGCTTTCCCCTGGATATATCTTGTGTTATGTGTGATTATTTCTCTTGATCAGTTATGCATGTTTCTACTTGATGTTGCTCATGAATTCGATTATGCTTCCGCTTAATGTTTTGTAGAAGTAGAACAAGTATTATGCTTTAGGACATTGCATATATCGGTTTGTTCTACAGGTGAAATTTCTACATGGTATCGGAGCACAGGTGATCAAGCAAGAAAAATATGCTAGCAGGAGAAATTTGAAGTTTATTATTTGGGATATAGATCTCAAGTTATTATCACATCTATTTCGTTGATGGCGTTCTATGGTTTGAGGTTTGGGTATGCCCTTGATGGTAGCTCAAACTATATAGCTTGGAAGGATTGCATGGAGGTAGTTTTGGAAGATAATGGCCTTAAGGATTTCATTGATCAAGAAATTCCTAAGCCTACTGACAAGACTGAGAAGGTGGAAAGGAGGAAGTGTGTGGCTAGAGCTAGGAGAATTCTCTTGGAGGGAGTGCGAGATCACATTGTCTCGAGCCTCCATGCAAAGGAGACTCCGCATGCAATGTGGAAAACATTGAAAGATTTATACCAGAATAGCAGTGATCAGAGGAAGATGGCATTGAAGGACAAACTTCGAAAGATCAAGTGTGAAAGGGATGAGATGATCTCTATGTATTTGACCAAGCTCATCACATGCAGGGATGAGCTTGCAAGTGTAGGGGTCTTGACATCGGATGAGGATATGGTGAGTCTAGCACTCCTTGGCCTTCCAAAGAGCTGGCATAGCTACCAGGAAGGGAGAAACTGCCAGATTAGGAACGACTATGGTCGGATTTGATGCAGGAGGAGATCAGACAAAGCACCAGAGGCAGTTCTTCATCTATGCATGATGAGGAGAACTGTGCCTTAGCGAGTAAGGTGAAGAAGGGGAAGGAGAAGGTTTCTCTTTCCAAATCCAGTTCTTCCAATGATGGGAAGAAGGTTGATAAATCGAAAGTGCGATATCTGAAGGTGAGGCACTCGCTTCACAGTTTGAGTTGGATTTCACACTCTTCGCATGCATGGTTTCATCCATGATGGGCAGTGGTTGGTTTCTTGACAGTGGAGCTTCTTTCCACATGACCAACGACAATAGTTTGTTCAATACTTTGGAGGAGAAATATCTCCAGATACTCATAGTGATGGGTAATGATGAGAAGTATAGTGTCTCAGGTGTAGGCACGTTTATTTTTCAGAGGGAGCATGGAGCTCGCCTTACCTTGACCGATGTCAAGTATGTACCAGGACTGAAGAGAAACTTGGTGTCGATCGCAATGATTGAAGACAGAGGCTATGATGTAGTCTTCAGTAAGGGAAAGGTTTTCCTTAGACACATCATCACTAGAAAGGTGAAGCAGATTGGTTCACGGGTCAAGAACCTGTATGCTCTTGAGGTTCAAGATGCATGCAAAGCCTTGAGCAACAAGGCAACTGATGGAGACTTGGTGGTTGAGAGGGAGGGTATATTACCTCTTAGCATGCAGAGCCAGAATAAGTCTCAGACCATTGTGGAGGAGCCATGATTGGTGCAACAGCTTCAGGAGGTTGTGGAGCAACCACAATAGGGGAAGCTAAGTGGAGATCGAGTAGAGACATCTACTCATGCAGAGACCTCCAGTAGGGGGAAACTTCAAGCCAGGTGGGATAAGGGATCACATGCAGGCATACCTTGAGGTAGGAGCTGGGGCGATATAGAGTGATCGTCCCAAGGAGGAGGGGTAGGATCCTTGAGGTACCCAACCTCTTAGATGAGACCTTGCTACAGGAGCCTCGATGTGGAGTAGCAGGAACTGACTGATTGGGTAGAGACAGATGCGGATGGAGAAGTAGAGAGAGTGATAGTGCAGGGAATCCCAAGACAGTGCATAGCTAGCAGGCTACAGCAATGCGAGAGGCACAAGTGTTTTGCACAGTGCTAGGTGGCACAGAAAGGTCTGAAATGGTGCGAGATGCATGGAGATGTTGCAGTAGCGCAGATGTCAGAGAGGGAGCACTTTTCAGCAGCAGGTAGAGCTTCAGCATCATAGTATGTTCCTAGCCCAACAAAGTGGTCAGTTGGGAGTGTTTTTGTTCCAAGTGTTGTTGGAGCAAGTGGACCGGGTAGATGTGTTGCATGCAGAACATTCCAGAGTTACAGGATCAAGTTTGAGAGGAAGCCTTTCTTGTTGAGAGGAAGTGTTGAAAAATGTGCAACAATAAATGTTAAATTTAGAATGCGCTAAAAATAGACCTGCTAAAAATAGTAGTTTGGCCAGTGAGGTCATTGGCCACATTGGGTGAGAGGTGAAACTGCTAAAAATAGAAAGTTATAAAAATAGCATTTCTGGGTCCCTTCCTATTTATAGCAGTCCCTAGTCTATCTATAGGAAGTAAAATTAATTTTGGTCTTAACAGTAGTTGGAAGTATTAATTAGTTAAGGAAATTCGAATTTGAAGTCTTTGTGAGCATGCACATGAGTTATCCCACTGATTGAGGGAATAAGTATGAGTTCTATAATGAGAGAATCAGTTGACTTAGTTCTAAGTAGTCAAGTCCAGTTAGATTATTTTAACAAGTTGTTAAAATAATAAAATATAGTTTGTTAATGCTTGCATGCATGTGACAACTATTATTTTAGATAACTGAGGATTCAGTCATGGATAACTGTTGCATGTCAGTTATGTCAGAGACCTAGTTGAGATCAGATGTGGGACAGTGTACTATCAGATTCTTGACTATTTATAGTAAGTAGTTTTTGCATGATTGAGGAACTAGTGTCCTCAAGGATTGCGTAGTTGGACCATAGGTTGACTTGGTATGTTTGGAATTAATTGCATATGCTTTTGCTATTATTTCCTAAGAAAATTGCGCAAGGAAATAGGGATTGGACCATAGTTAAAGCCTTTATATAGAGGGCTTGGTTGGTTCATCAGACATATCTTCATATCTTCGTAGTTCATTGAGAACTGAATATCTTGAGAGCTAATTATTTTTTTATTGTGAATAGGATTTCCACTTGATTGATAATACATGGTTAGCGTTTTATGTTGGTGCTTTCCCCTGGATATATCTTGTGTTATGTGTGATTATTTCTCTTGATCAGTTATGCATGTTTCTACTTGATGTTGCTCATGAATTCGATTATGCTTCCGCTTAATGTTTTGTAGAAGTAGAACAAGTATTATGCTTTAGGACATTGCATATATCAGTTTGTTCTACAGGTGAAATTTCTACACTTTGGCATCTTGTGCAAAGCATCTGCGAGAGCCAATGGTCCCTGAGTCATCCATTCCAAGTTTTGGTCAGCCATGTCTTCTTCTTCTTCGTCCTCCTCCTCTTCTTCATAATCTTATGGTTCCACCTCTAAGTATGTTGGTTCATCTCTGCCTCCACCTCCTCCATTTCCTTCGCCTCTGTCTCCTATACTGGAGCCTAATCCCAAGATCACGAGAGTGTCCTGTTCTCCCTGTCGGAGACTGGAGGTTCCTCTCTATTCTCAACAGCTTCTGCGAGACCTTTGAGCATGGAAAGAATTGCTTCTTCCACTAATGAGACAACAACTCTTGTGGGAGAAGTCTTTGGCTTCTTTGATGCATATGGAAAATCTTGCATTCTTGGGATCAGTCTGACTGCTTTGGAAAACTGACGGGTGATGGGATGGCAGAGCGGAGGTGCTGATATGAAATTTCATTTTCACATCTGGGAGGTGAGGAGTAACCAACTTCAGAGTTGCGCGTATGTCAGAGGGATGAGTTACTGCCTTGACCAGATGATTGGTGAGTGGGAGTGAGAGGACATTCAGCCATAAACAATTGGCAACCCTCCTTCTAGCGCCAGAAATGTTGACAGTGTTGGACCCACCAACATTCAGAGGATCTCACCGGTGTGAAGTCCCAACTAAACCTCATAATGTTTGGTGTAGGAATCCCATCCGGTATGATGGCCCAGTTCCCATTATCTTAAAGATATCCCTTATCTCTTTCTTGTCAGCACATGAGAGTGGTATACTTAGTCTTCAAACTGCGAGGTTTGTGTGGATGGTGAGTGCTTAGTGTAACTTGTGTCTAAGTTCTTTCACTACAAAGGGAGAGGGTGAGAGTGAGTCTCAAGTCGAAATGGAATAGTCCCAACTAAGTTAGAGACACACAACACAACAAGACATGTGTAGCTTCCGGCAGAGTAGTCCACACAAATGCGGCAATCACAAACACAAAGTGAACAGATAGCACGTACAATACCTAGTAAAATATTCCACACGAGTGTGATGATCGTTATAACAAGTTTGCAAGGATGAATCTATCGAGTGTCCAACGAGTAGTCCACACGGACGAAGCAATGTTAACAAATGATACAACACATTTCCAATAGCATATGCACTAAAACAACTGAAATAGTTCAACTATCTTAATATAGGTTAAAGAAACATGCATTACAAGCTTCCAAAGAATAGTCTTACAAACGAATACAATACATGTGTGAAAATGTGCTAGCCTATTAACAGGATTTTGAATTAAGTGAAAGTTCCAAGACACATCCATATACCATACATCGCTAACCTTGATAGCAGGGCATTGGAGCCACTGCTCCCTCCTCAAAGAAAGGACTACAAAATCTTAAGGCTATGTGGGAGGAGCCAAGGTGAAAAATCTTTTGCATGTACAAATGAGGGGTGTATATAGCCAAGGGTGAAACTAACCCTTGTGACTCTTCGACTTCCCTCATGAATATTTGACTTACATGACTCTTCAACTTCATATGTGGGTCTCTTGGAATTCCACGCTACATTACATTAATTACAACAGTATGTCCCACACCAGTGATGTGGCCAAGATGACTCATGACATGAATCGACATGAAACGCTGGTATGTTCATGCTGATGGTGGTGTCCACGTCGAGTTGTAGTGCTACTGAATGATGAGTGTGCTCTTGGTGTATCATAGCTTCACCTCTGCATGACAAGGTGTGCAGAGTCTTTGATGGTCTTGGTGTTCGCTTGATGTTACATGTGTGTGTGTCCCCTTTGCTGGTACTTGGCATGATTCATGTATTCATCCATTTGCAAACAAGTCTCCTGCTCCTTGTTCATCTTGTTCGTCATCACGCCATGTCTCATCCATGTACTTGTATCTGCAATCACTCATGATGAGACAACATCAAATCCAAAAGTCCCCTAGTCTACCATGATGCATCATCTTTCACTTTTGGGTGCAGGTGGCCGGGAGAGAGGACAAGGCTCTGAAACTGTGCAAAGCACATTTCAGGCTGGGATGTGAGGCTCCAGGGCCTTGTCAAGAAAAACTGCGTAGAGTTCACTGAGAGGTTGGGTTGAGTAGTCTAGAACAATAGTGACATTCTGCAGAATATAGCTCAACTGGGAGGAAGAATTGCGCTATTTTTCCTGGGAAGGTAGTGCGGGCAACAGAGAGCACTGGCAGTGAAAACTAGGTAGATTTTTAGAGGAGGTTGGGAGCGGGCTGCAGTAGCTTGCTGGCCAAAATTGCGCAAAACTGGGAGACGATCATGCAGGACATGTCTACGCAGTTTCTGGGTTGAGCGGGGTGTCGAGCAACTGGTGGACAATCCAAGAAAATTGCACAATTTTTAGGAGGAGCAACAATCTAGCTGGTAGGGGGACTGACTGACAGAATTGCACATTTTCAAAGATAGGGCAGTGACAGACAGCGGGTGCCTGTCCCTCTTGTCTACACAATTTCTTCAGTCAGTGTAGGATGCTGACAGCTTCTACGCTATGTTTAGGAGGAGTGAAGCCCAGGGTCACTGCCCAGTTAAATTCTCTGGTTAACCAGCAGGAGGCTTGATGGATAAGCTTGCGTGAAACACATATTGAGATAGATTCTTGGGCAACTTTTACACCGTTTTGGGTGACAACCAACCGAGTCAATTCCATGATTGTGCAGTGCAAACTGCATAGGAGGAAGCCTCCAGCTCTGTGCAATTATGGGTAGTAGTACTTGGTCACTAAGGGTTGAGAAAAATCGACAGATCTTCAGAAAAATCGTCAAGTGTGTGAGCGAGTGAACTCGTGTATACATGACCTTGTGAACACACACTCAACATGACTTGACGACAAAACATCTCGAACCAACAAGACAACATATGCTCAATGTGACTGGCCAAAGGGTGTGAGCGACAAGCATGACACTTGAGATAGATTATTGAATGACCGTGATGACACTTGTCTGGCATTTCATATGACTTTGTGTGTGGGTGCGACAGATGATTACATAGTGAACACAACTTGTACACACAAAGATGGACCTTGAAGATAGCCATAACAAGACCGTAAACATGACATTGCAACAAAGATGTTAAAGATGACCGATGAACGATCAAGCAAAGAGGGTGTAACGACTCGACACGAGCTCATGGGATGAGCCTAGGTGCTTGCAAACATCAATGAAAACCTAAGCAAGGCTCTGAAATTGGATGCAGGCCAAAATTTTGGAGGGTGTTGCAGCCCTACAACAGGTCCCTAAAGGGTCAGGGTGCATTGGGCCTTAAAAGCACTAGAATGAAGCACTCAAGGTTAGAAACTTAGGGATTTCGGAGAGTCTACTTAGGGATTTTTTTAGGGATGATGACAAGGTGTTCATGGATGTTGATGGATTTAGTTTGTAGGCCTACAAAATCACCTATAACACACATCATCTCTAAGAGTGGAATCAATATTGACCTAGAAGGGTCAAGGTTATTACCCAGATCCCTTTTCCTGTGAATAAGAAAGAAATGCAATCTTTCTTGGGGAAGATTAATTTCCTACGTAGGTTCATCATTGACTATGCATAGATTGTCAAACACTACATGAGATGATGAAGAAGTATGCTACATATAAATGGGATGAGAGGTAAATATATGCTTTTGTTTGCATCAAGTAAGACATAGCTGAGGCTCCAACTTTATATAGCCTAGATTTTGGCAGAGATTTCGTGCTATACACTTTCACTTCTGATTCATCTATCGCAACCACATTGAAACATAAAGATAATCAAGGAAACAAAATCATATATCTTTCATGAGTGCTAGTTTATAGGGGTCATAATTGAATTATCCTACTATTGACAAGCAGACATACACAGTTTACAAAGCGGTTAATAATTTTAGGCCTTATCTCCTGAAAGTTCATATAATTATCTATGTGGCTCATCCAGCAGTTAGAACATTGTTTGTATAGGAAGAGTTGGGGCAGAGGAGGGAAAAATGGATGATGTACCTACACGAATATGATCTTAAGTTCAAGCTAATTCATAATGTCAAAGTCCATGGTCTTTGTTGACTAGCAGCTGAAGTGATGGATTCACCAAAAGAGGATACTTCAAGGTGAGAGCAATAAATATAATTGTATAATATTGAGAAAGTTCCTCCTACAAGTGCAACCACATCTTGTTATTTTGATATACGATAATATTTAGAGCATGGGACCTTGCATTCTCATAAATTGAATAAGTAAAAAATGGGAAAATGTCTTAAATATTTATCATACCAACTAATGCATAGTGTGCTCTATAGAAAACACCATAATGATGTCTTACTTAGATGCTTAGAGCAACAAGATTTAGAAAGGGTGTTAAAGGATATGCATGATGGACCAGCAGGTGGACACTTCATGGGATATACTACAACACAAAAATTTATGAGGGTTGGTTATTAATGGCCCACATTATTCAAGGATGCTCATGCCTATGCCAAAAAGTTCTTAATATGTCAAAGGTGTGTTGGTTGTGATCAAAAGTCAACGACCACATTGTTACCCATAGAATTTGAAGAACCATTCCAACAATGGGGATTTGATTTTATAGGTGAAATATTTCCTCATTTGTTAAAGAATCACTAATACATTCTAACCGCAACTGATTATTTCACTTGGTGGACCGAAGTAGTGCCATTAAGGTGATTTGATGATCAGGAAGTCATCCAATTTCTTAAAAAGAACATCTTAACCAAGTTCAACATTCCTACATTACTTATCTTTGATAACGCAACTTATTTTTCTTCGTTAAAGCTTTATGAGTTTGCATTGGAATATGGTATTGTTTTGAAGCATGCATCTAATTATTACCGATAGGGAAACAATTTAGTAGAGTCTACAATAAGAACCTTGTCTACATTATCAAGAAAACCATTTTCTCTTAACAGAAGAATTGGCACAATGCTTTGGTGAATGCATTATGGGCTAACCGTGTCACTCCCAAACCCTTGCTAAAAACATCTCCATACTTCCTTGTATATTGAAAAGAGGTTATCGTACCAGTGAACATTTACCTTCCCACATTGTAGCTTTTGCAAGAATCTCAAGGCAAACTCTGTCTCCTTGTTCAAATTCGGATAAACACTCTTCTTCAGCTTGAGGAAGAAAGGCTCAAAGTGAAAGAAAATTTTTCCATCCATCAGAATAGAATAAAATTTTGGTTTGATAACAAATCCATAGGGAATAAATAATTTAGTGTGAGTGACCTAGTATTGAAGTGGGACAAAGCCCATGAAAAGAAAGGCAAGCACACCAAGTTTCAACCCCTGTGGATTGGGCCTTATACCATGATTGAAGAACTTGGCTACCATTCATATAAGTTGAAATATTTAGATGGGAAGGCTGAACCTCTTCCTATAAATGGTTGAGACCTTAAACACTATTGCCAATAACAACCTCAGGTTGTGTTCCTTTTGTACAATTTTCTTTCTTTGTGTTTGTTGTTTTTTTTTTGCCATGTTTTGTTTCCTTTTATTGTTTGGTCAGTGTACATAAATAAGACCTATGTGTATGAATGTATAGCTCAAAAGGATTATGTGGTGAAACATTTAGGTATTTTGACAACTTCAATGCTTGGTTATCTATTAGTTATTCTTCTTTAATTGGGATGTGCCTCAAGTCAAGTAATGTCTAGACAGATAATACGATACATTCAAGAGGAAATCTTTGAGTAGAACTATGACACCTGCATCTACTTAACATCCTCATTCCTTCACTTGGTATTGAATTTCTTGGTGTTCTTCATGCTAATCCAATCAAGTAGAGAAGGGAAAGGGGAAAACCAATGGTTGGTAAACCTATACCAGAGGAAAATATACCCTTCTCTAAAGGAACAACCTCTTCTGCTCTTAGTAAGTTGGGATTCCTCTTCTACCCCATGAAATAATAAGTGCCTTAGCATAGTTACATATATAAATGAATAAAGAGTGATGAAGAGAAAGGATTCATGCACGGAGAGGTGAAGCAAGTAACTTCGTCGGGGTACTAAACATGCTCATTGGACGCGAAGCAAAGCTTGTGTTCCCATAGTGACTCGACAGGGGTATTGGACAGGCCTACTGGAAGCAAAGAAACACTAAAGATGAAAAATAAAACTTTGAATATCTTTAACTTGTAATTACATACTACCCTTCTGTTGGATCAAAACAGTTGTGAAACGACAAATTTTGTTGTGTGTGAAACCAAGAAAGGAAATGAGGGTACCACATCTATAACCGGTTTGAGTGGAGAAGCCAAGGAAAACCCCTTGGTGAATCAATACATCCTAAAGGGCTTATCCTTTGATACAAACTATTCCTAGACATAGAAGTTGAAGTTCGTCTAGTTTTCCAAGTGTTGTCGTTGCTACAATACTCTCCAAAAGTTTGCTATTTTCAAATTTTGGAGCCTACTTTCTGACATGTTAAGTGTCACTTCTAGTCGTCAAGTGTCATTTCATGTTTCTACACATATTCTAAGTGTCCATGTTACTTTACAAGTGTCATCACATCATCAAGAGAAATAATGGTGCACTTTAGGGTCATAGTATGCTTTCTAATCATAAAACGACACTTTTGGTCGCAACTGCACATAGTTTGTCTATTCTACTTGGAGAATGTTTGTAAACTGGCATTTTGATGTATAATTCTTAGTCTTAGGCCCTATATATGTTTTATCGATGATTTGATGTGTGTTGCACTTGATTTTACTTCTAACTTAGTGTGTTTTTCAGGGTTTCACCCTCCTAGACTTAGACAAATTTATGACTTTGCGAGCTATCCCTCTAATCTAGGAGAGTGCATTGCACACTCTCAAGGCTTAGTGGATCCCCCCTTGTCAGTTTTTACTATGCCCTACACCAAGAAATCCTTCCTCCAGTGCACAACACACTCTTAATCATTAAGACCCTTCCTTAATGCTTACTCCTACGCCTTGCACCAAGCCTAGCCCCAACCTCCAAGTTGAGTGCATTATGCACTCTCAGTGGGTAGTGGCCCCTTCCTTGTGCCTTATTGTTGTACCCTACAGCCTCTTTGTGGCCTTGGCTCTTCCTTCCAAGAGTACAAGGCATCATCAGTGGATAGTCATGATTTCTTGTCCCTTACAGTTGCGCCATATGCTCATTAGGCCTCCTCCTCCTCTAGTTGAGGACACAACACATCAACAATAGTCAATGAAGTGCCTCCTTGTTCCTTACAAGTGTGCCCTGCACCCAGAACCTTCTCTCTCTCCCCTTTGGCGCATTGTAGATCCACAAGCATAAATTTTGCATGAAACATGATAAAATAGGATATTTTCATGCTAATGTTTGCTTTCCATGAGTAATCTACATCTGTAGTTTTTTAATGAAGCATGGCAAAGATTTGTGAGGAGATTTGAAGAGAATGGTTTCCCAAGGAAGCATCCTGAAGATAATGGCACCATGTTGCAACAATTGAAAGAACAATGGATCCTGATGATCAAAGTGACTCATGAAGATTCCAAGATCTATATAGACCCTTTGGAGGGTAGATAGAAACATCAATGCAAGATCTGTTATGGGTATTGCCATAGTGGCAATGTTGTCACTTATCAAAGAACCTCATTGACAAGTCACCATGAGTCCAAGTCATCAATGTTACTGACTTATCATGTTGGAATCACATGATGATGTAATTATGGAAAATATTATAAATGTAAATATGTGTAAGTCCAAGAGTCATGTATGGACAAAGAGCCATATGGAGAAGTCCAAAAGTCAGATAGAAGTTCAAAAGTTATATAGAAGTCCAAAGGTCACATTAGAAGTCTAAGAGTCATGAGGAAGTTCATGAGTCATGGGAATAGGAAAGTCATTCCTCTTGTTATAAAATAGGCCTCATTACTCAAAGAGACAACTTTTAACCTTGGCTTCTCCATCCAAGTAGAGAGGAAGATAGTTCTTTTGGAGAGCAAGTAGTGGCTTAACACTCCACTATTGGAGCTAGTGGTGTTCATTGTATTAATGTATCTTGGAACTTTCGCCTAATATTTGAAGCTATTTGAGCCAACACATTTTCATGCGTATATTAGGAATGTTTTAGGACTATTCTTGGGATGTTTGTGGTATATGTATGCATTCATATGTACTGAAGAAATTGAAATATTTCGATGGATTCGGTGCTTATCTAATTGAATATGTGTTGTATTTGTTTTCATGAATGTTGCATCTATGTGAACTATTTCACTTGATGGCTAACGATTCTTTCATATGTATGTGTGTATATATTTATTAGATTAGTACTAATACTTCTCTTCTAAAGGCTCACTTTTTTTCCCTTCTAGTGAAAGAACCTTGATACAGATTACAATTGAACATTTCATAAGGCATACTCACTTGCTAATTCAAAAGTACATGTGCATTGCTCTCTATGCTAACAACCGCATCTTAGGAAAATATTTAAGTCAATGGAAGCCAAGCCATATTCTCGAATGGGACTCCTATACCAAATGGTGTGAGTTCTAATTGGGACTTCATATCTGGGAGATCCCCTGTATGTTGGCGGGTTTTGCACCATCAACACAAACCTAGGCCACAGAATAGGGCCTACCTTAGGCTTACCTTGTTGAAAGACCTTAAGTATTTTATTTATATCTAGATTGAGACACAGTGTTTCATCAATTTGTTAAGTGCATCAATCTCCCAAACACCTATTTTAGGTGTCAAAGCCTTGATCATTGAATTGAGGATTGTCTCTTTATGGTTAAAGGAAAAATTTCTTCTCCTAAAGATGCATTTGTACCCCGTACTTAGGATAACATTGTCTCGATAGAAGATGGGTGGTCTAGGTTGTCAAATAGTACTATTAGATTGTAAAAATTATTCTTGTATAGGAATCTCGATAAGTCAAGCCTTAGGCCTAGGGGTAGCACCCACGTAGTGCATGAGGGAAGGAAAGATACCCTCACTCTTCTTAGGCCACTAGCTCTCAAATGGATTGCTAAAGGGCTAGATCACCACCTTCATTAGTTCATTCACAAATAAATCTAGATGTTAAAGAATGTCCTAAATGATCAAGGAGATGTAAGCTTGATGATTGAATTCACCTTTGACTATAGAATGATTTTGAAATTCTAAATTAGATAGATGGATAATAATATATATACCTTCACACTTTTGGTTTTCCATGAAATTAGTCTTGGTAGATGTGAGAATCCTTGAGGGATAAAGGATGGATCGAAGTGACATTAACAAAAGACTAAGCTCACATGACTCTAATTAGTTCAAGAAAATGATTCATTTAAGTTATGGTTAACCTAATCAAAATTTTGAAAATGCCATTAGATAACGCTGAAGAAAATTAATAGAGCCATATTCTTGGAGAAAAGTATTTTCCTTTTTATAATATCTTAGGGGTTGTTGAAAAATGTAACTAGTTTTGGTCTTCGTAATTTGTACAATTGTGTATTTTATGTAAAAAGCAAAAGAAAATAAAAAGAAAAATTAGTATTATTTTCTAGATAAGAATGTTCTCCATCCTTCTAGGTTTTTGAGTCAAAGATTCAAAGTCCTATTTTGGACCTATTGTAAAAGAAAATGGAAAAAACAAAATTAAATGTAAATTTTGGGATAGAAACCCCTCTAGATGCCAAGTTAGCCTACATGTCATGTTGGTCTTGCCCCAATGTACATGTCTATTCACACCCCTCTAAACTGTATAAATAGAGGATGAATGGAGTTCATTTGGACACACACTTGGATGTCTTTGACCTGAAATAAGATAAAAGAGATAAAGGAGGCTGAAATTTGGAAGCAAGGGTTTCTTCTTAGACTAGGGTCAATGGTTGATATATCTCTGATTGTTGGCCTCTTGTTGTTGAATCTATTGGAAGGAAGGAAGGTTTGGCTTGGCATCTAGAGGTGGAAATTTATGTGGTTATGGGCCTTGGATATCTCATTTGATCAGATTCTATAAGAAGATAATTTTTGTGGGTTTTTCCCTGGATTGGATCCTATATCTTATTTTCTATTGTCTTCTATAATCTTCATGTTTTATGATAATTGCTTGATGAAAAAAAAATAAAAACATAATAATAAATTGCTAATAATCTCACAAATAATTATCATGTAATAGAAATGATTATCATATAAAAGAAATATGTTAATAAGATGAAATCGTCCCGATATCAGAGCTAAGGCTTGAGGAAGGAGGCCTGAAGATCACCCTGTTGGCATCTTGTCGAAGTCTCTATTGGACGAATTTCTGTGCTTACTATCCTGATCTCAGTAGTGATGCAGAAGTCTATCTTTGTCGCTGCTCTAGCTCGAATTTGCAATAAATAATGTTGTCACTCTATAAATGGCTTGCATTTGGAAAGTTATCAACACTTTTGGCATTGTTACATTACGCCAAGCATCGTTACACAGAAGTATGCAATTCTGGACTTATATTCACTATTTCGTATTGGAGTAGAAGTGGCACCTTATTATTGTGGAATTACCGAGTCTCGCTACTCAGATCCAGTGGATTGAATGAAATCATAGGGATGCTCAAATCTGAGATCGAATAGACTCACACTTAATTTCTCCATGGACAGCTTCACATTTTGGACCGCTTCACATTTTTATAGTGGCTCGATCCTAAAAGCTCGCATTCATGGCTAAATATTAAAGGCTTGTTTAACTTTCGTATAACCTCGGAGGCTCGCACAATCTGTGGCATCACAATTTATACACAGCTGTTCGACTAAACTACTATAGTTTGCACACAGTTCGGATACAAAATAGTGTGAAAGATGACTTACTCTGAATTGGCTTGCATCAATGTGTTTGATAGGATCATTGAAAACAATAAGACAATAATAAGGTCTTATGGATAATCTGTGATAGGGATCTATGACGATGATGGATTATAAAGCATGGGTGTCGACTAGAAGAAGTTAATACATTTGTTAAAGAAATGTTAACAATGATATATAGCAACTGTGAATAGAATACTGCGAAAAGTTGACTTCTTGAAGATTGTATAAATATCCTTGCGATTGTTTCTGTTCGTTCAAACTTGATGAACAATCAACGACATGAAGGCATATGTAAGAAACGTGATTGTATCATATATGACTATGACCGGATGGCCTTCATATCACAAAGACAGTGTTGTATGGCTTAACTATTGTTAAAAACAATGATTAATGAACAGTAGTATGGATCATCTCCAAAAGTGTGATCTAATTCAAGAAATGATGAGATCCATAAAATCGAAATAAAGCTTTGAAAGATAATTGATGGGCAGACGATTAAAGGTTTAAAATCGGCTCTATGAATCGAGAAGTTTATCCTTGAAGCAGTTTTGGTCAAAGCTATTTGAAGCACTTGTGTTGAAGAAATATAGAAGGACCGAATCTTTGGAAAGCATGCATGGAAAGAGGTATGTATATTTTTTAATTCTATGTCAATAGTCATTAGAAAGGTTGGTTGGGTAAAGTAATTAGGGTTTTGCAGCATATTTTGTATGATAAAATCTAGGGTTTATAGATCTTACATTTTTGCTGGATTTTGGTATCTATTGTTCATAAATTATAGAAAAGGTGAAAAACCTTAATTTTAATTGATTATTTTTTCTAAACTCTTGCTCTTAATGTTTAGGGTTTTCAAGAAGAATCTATGGTATATGGTAAAACCCTAGCAAGGGTTGAAGTGAAGAAATCCTTGGAATTGAAATTCGAAACTCTAGGGCTAATGTTTTCGCTAAAAGTAAAACCCTAAAAGGGTTTGTATCTAAAACCCTAAAGGTGAACCCTCTGAGAATCCATTGAACCCTAGAGGTGAATCCTCTGAGAATCAATGGAACCCTAGATTGACAATATTGACATCATGCTCCTATCTTTGTGTATTTTGCTTGGTTGTACTTGTTGGTAAAAATTGCAGGTACACAAAGGAAGCAAGATAAGAAGGATAACAACACTCATGCTTGTTGATTACTTCAAAATGATGAGCATGATGGAAGGAGGGAACTGTAAGGACAATGAAGGAATTAATTGATGATTAAGAGAGTAAGTATGCATCGTTGCATTTTCTAAAAGAGTCTTCGTTGTTATGAAACATGGCATCATGATTAAGTTGCTTTGGAAATAGTAATCTAGATGACATGAATGAGAAGATTTGAATCATCTTGCATATCACTATTCATTCAAGTATTTTCTAAATGTTAGAGGTAGTCATTTTGCAAAAAGGATCACCAAGATCCTCCGATGAGAATCGTCATTTAGGAAAGGTTCTTGGAAGAAGCATTATGACATGACTAAGTATATTCCATCTGGAGGGATGGAAGCATGCATATGATCGTGTTGCAACTTGAAGGGCATAATCGAAGTCTTTCTAAGGAAAGAAGTAACCTCATTCAAGGAAAGATGACTAGATAGGCATGTATAAGAAAGAAGGTAGAATTCATATCTATAAGAAGTTTGCAAAAAGAGTTGGTTATAAGAGCATAAGAAGTCTTCCATATACTTGGAATGAGGAGTTTGATATGCTTTAGATCAAGACTCTGTCATAAAAAAGTATGGCAAACATGATAATGTTGGTCAACATCAAGTATAGTATCTGAAAGAAAGAAAGGGAGTTAATATGACAACTCCAAGGAAGATATTACATCTTGGTAACTAAGATCGATCCATGGGCACTTTGATGACTGTATGGAGGAAGATTCATATGGAGATGAATCATGCAAAATGGTGTTGATCTCGAAGAACTCAATTAAGCTGATGCTTTTATGAGAAGGGCCATCATGACAAGGTAAGTCTGATATTTAACATTTTTGATATTGGTTATCTGGTTAAAATATTGTTTTTCTACCTGGTAAGATATTGCAGGAATGAATGATGATAGTTGAGGCAAATTCAACTATGGGTGCTAAATTCAATTCAACAAATACATGAATTGAGTATATGGTTTTGGAAATTAAATGTGTTAACATTATCACCTTGGGATTGAAAGGTAGTAGTGAAAGAAGATAACTTGATGTTCATCAACAGAGATCACTTTCATGAGGGAGCTACGATAGCTTGAAGTTTGAAAAGGCTCAATATAATGCCTTTATTGATGATGATGAAAAGAAAGTGATGTGAAAGGTTGATGGCCTAAACCCTATCAAAAGATTGAAAGAAAAAAGATGGATCTAGATGTCCTAGGAAGGAAGAAGTCTCGACATAATGAGATGCAAATGAAAGAGGAAGTAATGCAACTATCTCCATGAAGAACTAGTAGTTGATACATTTATGAAGAAAAGCTAGAGAGTGTGTGGCTATAACTTCCCAATTGAAAGGAAGTTTGGGATCTCCTCTCTAGTTAAGAGGGAGTGATGATAAACATCGCATGTGCATTCTCTTGTTCATGTGTCATGCACTTGATCGAGACTAACAACTGTAAGTATAAGTGAAGGTCATGGAGGGAGAATGGTGGAGGATTGGATAAGCATCTGTGGTTTTCTTGAGGATAGGAAACCCAAGACAGGAAAGGTGCAGACACTCTTTGAGGATAGAACATGTATCCAAGATAAGAGTGTTCGAAGAGGATCGATATTCTTTGAGGATTTGGGAAATACAAGATAAGAATAGTCCTAAAAGGACATACTCGGTGAACATTCAGATGGGGTATGTGCCTTAGAGGTAGTGCAGTATATCATGTAAAGCCTCCCAACATAATGCTCTTGAATGAAGTTGAGCTTGTCAAGTTAGGCCTCAATGAAAGTGTTGGTTATGATGTTGATGCTTATAGATGGCTTACCAACCCAACTCTTCTTATGAGAATATTTCAGTTTCAGAGTATCCATGTACTAGGCGTACAAATTGTGAATACCTCCCTAGTTAAGAGGGAGTGTTGAAAAATGTAACTAGTTTTGGTCTTCATAATTTGTACCATTGTGTATTTTATGTAAAAAGCAAAAGAAAAGAAAACGGAAAATTATTATTATTTTCTAGATAAGCATGTTCTTCGTTCTTCTAAGTTTTTGAGTCAAAGAGTCAAAGTCCTATTTTCAACCTATTGTAAAAGAAAATGGAAGAGAAATTTTAAATGTAAATTTTGGGATAGAAACCCCTCTAGATGCCAAGTCATCCTACATGTCAAGTCAGCCTTGCCCCAATGGACATATCTATTCGCACCCCTCTAAACTATATAAATAGAGGATGGATGAAGCTCATTTGGACACACACTTGGATGTCTTTGATATGAAATATCTAGAGAAGATAGAAAATATAAAGGGGGTCAAAATCTAGAAGCAAGGATTTCTTCTTGGGGCTAGGGTTTTTGGATGATCTACCTTGATATATATCTTGTTGTTGGTCTCTTGTTGATAATTTATTGAAAGGAAGGAAGGTTTGACTTGGCATCTAGAGGTGGAAATTTTTGTGGTTATGTGTCTTGGATATCTCATTTGATTTGATTCTATAAGAAGAGATTTTTTCTGGGTTTTCTCCTTGGAGGGGTTTTTCCCTAGCTTGGAGCCTATACTTTGTGTTTTATTGTCTTTTGCGATCTTCATGTTTTTTGGTAATTGCTTGATGAAAAAAAACATAATAATAAAACTACTAACAGTCTCACAAGTAATTATCATGTAATGGAAATTTGTTAATAAGATGAAATCCTCCCAATTTCCAACAAGCATTGCATTATTTTTTTTTTTTTGTGTAAATTTGACTACTGCTATTATATTATACAAAAATTGTTACAAAGGAGTACAACCGCCATGCTAAGATGGCCGCCACTGAACATTTGAGTGCGCTATGACTGAACATAAACCTGAAAACTGTGGAGCTAAGGAGTTGTCCACTGACTCTAGACCCGGACACATGACAAACTAGTTACACGCAGATAACAAACTAGTTACACGCAGATTGCTTTCTGTCCCTGCCAAAACGACACGGAACTTCCCAACGATCCAAAGACAAGACACGTAACAGACATTGAGCTATGCTACCCGCTCCCATTACAGACTCAGAGCTATCATTCATACTCGTCCCAAGACACTTGACCGACATTACATACGATGATAAGTATCGTGCAAAAACCATGGAGCCGCCATTCTGGAATTGAAAGCGCAGCCAAGCAGAGGACTTACTCATCCATGGAGGTGGACGGTTGTTCCTCCACCACTCGGCAGGCGTAGGGAACAGAGGCGCTCGTATCCGTGTGGGGAGGTTCATTGCGTGCAGGCTCGCTTGTTCCAGCCGTTGCTCCCGCAGCCGCACCCGAGGCCTCCGCAGGTTGCAGTCGAGAGCTTTGAACAGGCGAGGGTGGTCGTGGCTCCGCTGGAGCTGCTGGTAGGTCGGTGTGCTCGCATTTCTCGAGCCGAACAGTAACATAAAAGGTGGCGTTATCCAGAACACAGGGGAACCGGAACCGCGTGGAAGGGTGAGAGCCGAGCGAGCACATCGTTGTGCCACCCCGCCCTCGTCCTCTGCCGCGGCCCCTCCAAGCACCTGGAGAGTTAATTTCTTCGGAAGGAGAACCGAGTGAGGCTGAGGACCGCGGAGGAGAAGCTCGTCCACGAGCGCCACCTCTTGAGCCTCCCCGTCGGCAAGGTTGCCGCATTCGTTCTCGCGGCATTCTGGTATCGTGCTGCCTGGTGTACAAAGGAGCCTTTCGCCACACAAAAGCCGACCAGGTGAGGAAATATCAATTGAAATGACAGACAGGGAAAAACCAGAGCTTACCACCCCCGAATGCTGACCGAAGTGAACCAGGGCGACGCTGAGAGTATGGCACAGAGCCCAGAAACTTTGGAGCCAACGAGACCGCACAGGTGCCAAATTCTTTTGAAGCAGATAAACTAGAGAGCCAGAGCGAGCCAGGATGAAGACCAAGGCCTTCTGCACAGAGGGCCGAGGTCTAAAGCCTGGCACACTCGACCAAAACAATCTCATCCACAAGCTGAGCAAGTTGCAGGCTAAACCCCGAGACCAGTTACAGACCATACCCACCATTACCACCCTTGCATAATGCATCGTCGAGCCGATGGAGCCGAATGAAATAGAATGCCGCGTGACCATTCTCCCATGCGGAGTAATGGCTGCATTTAACTGAGCCGGACGAAGGAGGCGGTTTCGAGACGCTTCCGTCCACACGTCTGGAGCGGGCTGCCACTTGCCTTTTAATGAGGCGGCCCGTTCATTTATGGGCAGACTAATCACCCGCAGCCGGGGGTAGAAGGTCCTGATTTGCCAGAGAAAGGCAATCCTGTTGAAGTTGAGTGTCCTTTGATTCATTGAGATGACCTGAGAAGGGTGAGCTATTCAGATTAACTCCTTGGTTGGCCAGGCGATCTGCTACCTTGTTGGCGGATCTCTTAACATGTTGGAAGATAATGCTATTGGGGCTCCTGAGCCTGTCCTCTAGTGCTTCAAGTCTGCTGAGCAATCTCCAACTGGAAGCTACTTTGGCAGCAGGTGATCCTGCCTGAATTCGAATGGTTGCGTTGATGAGGATCAATGAGTCGCCTTCAACTACCAGCGGATAGTACCCTTGTTGATCGGCTATACAGATGCCTTTCCATAGGCCTTCCAGTTCTGCAACATTGTTGGTGTCATTACCTATGGAGCCAAAGATAATGTGCTGAATGATACCTTGATCGTTTCGAATGACACCTCCGTATCCAGCTGGTCCTGGATTTCCTTTTGCTGCACCGTCGAAATTAAGTTTGAAGACTGATGATACTGGGGGTGTCCAATGAATAGGGGAGCCAATCTTGGGAGGGGATGAAGAGGGGGCAGAAGGTGGGCAAGCAATGTGGAGATCCCATAATTTCCAGACCTGTAGCTCTTGTGGAGAAGAGGGCCAGTCTGTTTCTTGCCATGTTCTTATCTCCAAAGTTTCTTGGAAACTTTGTTTGAATAGTAGCCAAAGGATGTCAGGAGGGCGCTTTTTATTGTTGAATACTCTGTTATTCCGTTCCTTCCATAGGGACCAATAGAGGAATCCTGGGATGAGAGCCCACAAAGAGTTTAACAGCGGACTTTTATACGGCGATTTGTGCCAGGTTCTCAGCAGGTTTGCGATATCTCCCTGACGGTGTGCTCTTCGTTGATTGCATCGTTCTATTTGATTCCAGAGATGGGCTGCGAGGGGGCATGTCTCCATGAGGTGCAGTATGGTTTCCGACTGGAGAGCGCAATTTGGACATATTGATGGCCCAATGAATCCTCTTCTCTGCAAGTTGTCCCAAGTAAGGATGCGTTTTTTGCTCAACAACCATAGGAAGGTTGAAACTTTGGGCCAAAGTTTGGGCTGCCATATATTATTCCATAGCGGATCTCTGTTGTTTTGACTTGGAGCATATCGCAGTATATAAGCCTCTTTCGTGGTGAAGGTTCCCTTTGTTGTGTTCCCCCATCTCAGCTTATCCTGCTTATTTGACTGCTTGATTTTCCTATGGTTTAATTCTTCCTCAATATCTGCGTGGGTCTCTTCTTGCCATCCCGGTTGCCATGAGCAAGCTGGCTTCCATTGTTGGTAATCGCTGTTTGCCTGTTGTTGCCAGAATTGGGAGATGCGAACCAAACTGTGGCTCTGCATGTAAGTCTGCCAAAGTGGTTTGTGGAAAATCGTGGCAAGCTTTGGAAGTTGTTGCCACGAATCTTCCCAGAAACGCGCTGAGTTACCGGAATGAACTTCCCAGAAACTGTACTCCTGTATGAATGCACTGTGTAGCTTAGCCGCATTCCAGATCATGGAGCCAGAGATGCTTGGACTTATTCTGATGAGATCCTCCCATTGACTGCCAGGTGCATACTTGGCTTGCCAGAGTTTTGCCCATGGAATTAGAGGTTTGACCAGCCAGTTCCACCAAACTTTCGCGCCCATGGTATGATTACTTTGCATTGGATCCCGCAGGCCTAATCCTCCTTTTGATTTAAGTTGGCATACTTCTGACCATTTAACAAGGGCCCATTTCCTGTTGAGACCTGTGGATCCCCATAGAAAGTTCCGTTGAAGATTTCGAATGGCTTTGAGTACCCACTTGGGAGCAGCTAATATGGAAAAGAGGTAAAGAGGCATAGCCTGGAGCACGGACTTGATCATTACAAGTCGACTGGCTGTGTTTAGCGATCGGTATGTCCAGGATGAGAGTCTGGCTTCCAGCTTGTCCAGGAGCGTGCGCCAGGATGCATGCTTGAGAGCAGAGACCATAAGACGAGCACCCAAGTATTTGGATGGGAGCACTGCAATGGTGAAGCCAAGGATGCGCGCTATATTCCTTTGAATGGAGACAGGGGTATTGAAAAAGAAGAGCTGAGATTTAGAAGCATTGATGGAGGTCCCTGAGGCTTCAGAGAACAGCTCGAGCAAGGCTTTGAATGATTTAGCTTCAGAAGAAGAAGGATGGCCAAAGAGCATGGTATCGTCGACAAACTGTTGATGAGATAAGGGGGATAGGCCATGAAGCGTTATGCCTCTGATTGCTTGAGAGGAGATAGCATGGTGTATAAGGCGGCTGAGCCCTTCCGCCATCAGAACGAAAATGAAAGGCGAGAGGGGGTCCCCTTGCCGGATGCCTCGTGAGGAGCGGAAAGGCAAAGATGGGGAGCCATTGAGAAGAACCGAGAAACAGGGAGATGAGATAAGGCTCATGATCCATCTAGTCCATGTTGCATTAAAGCCAAAGGCTAGCAGCATCTTCTGAATATACTCCCAACTAAGCTTGTCAAAGGCTTTAGATAGATCAAGCTTCATAATCATACCAGGTTTCTTTAGGATTTTTAGGGAGTGGAGCACCTCATTAGAAAGGATGATGCCATCCATGATTTGGCGACCTTCGACATAACCCGTTTGTTCCGGAAGGACAAGAAGCGGCAGGAGGGGTTTGAGCCGATTGGCCACTACCTTGGAGATGAGTTTATAAATAATATTACAGAGGGCTATGGGCCTGAATTTGTCAGGCGTATTGGCTTCTTCCCCCTTGGGAACCAGAGCAATGAACGTGGAGTTGAGAGAGGGGAGGAGCCAGTGCATGGAGCGAGATTCTTCCACTAGTTCCCAGACCTCTGCGTGTATTAGTTCCCAGAAATCATGAAAAAAATTTGCAGTAAATCCATCAGGTCCAGGAGCCTTACCATCTTTTAACTGCGCCATTGCTTCCTCTACCTCTTGCTTTGTGACTGGTTGCAGCAAATTTTTGTTGTGTTCTTCTGTGATGAGCTTGGGGATGTGCCTAGTGACCTCTTGTATTGCTGTTGTTCTGCTTCTGGTTTGTTCCTTGAGTGCTTCCTGAAAGTAATCCCTTAGCTCTTTTTCCATATCTTCATGCGTTTCTAATTTCTCCCCTTGGTTATTGTTGATGAAGGCAATTTTATTGTGCATTCGCCGTTGAATGGTAGATCGATGAAAGAATTTTGTATTTTTCTCACCTTCTTTTAACCATTTTATTCTGGATTTTTGGCGCCAGAGGATTTCCTCTTGAGATCTCCGAGCTTCTAACGCTGTCCATGTGGCTTGCTCCTTGTCTGCCAATTCCTCTGTTCTGCCTTCTAGGATGATTGTTTGCTGTATTGTGCTCATTTCCTGTTCCAGTTTTTGCCTGGATTCCGTGATGTTCCCGAATTGAGTTTTATTCCACACCTCCAATACTTGCTTGAGACGTCGGAGTTTCTGTTGAAATATGAACATCTTTGCGCCTTCTGGAGGAGAGAATGATTTCCATGCCTCTTGGACCACCTCTTTGAATTTGGGATGACTGGCCCAAAAGGCTTCATATTTAAATGGTCGATTGCTGTGTTTACCAGGTCTCGTCCATTGCAGCATGATTGGCCAATGGTTCGATCCCCCCTGAGGTAGGATGGAAGCGTTAAAGTCTCCGCCCAGGTGGATAGCGTTGTCTGAGATGAGAAAGCGGTCAAGTCGCGAGGCAATATTGTGTACTCCCCTGCGCTTGTTCGTCCATGTGAAGGTGCCATTGGAAGTTTGTATGTCTATAAGCTGATTACTTCGAATGAAGTCTTTGAAACCGGCGCTGTCATCTTCTAGCTTCATGCGCCCGCCTTTTTTTTCTCCCAGATGAGTGATAAGATTGAAGTCGCCTCCACTTATCCACAATGGGAATTGTCTGGTTGAGTTTAGATCTGTTAATGCTTCCAGCACATCTAGCTTGTGGTGCATATCTTGCGGGAAGTATGTATTGGTGAGGAGTCCATGAATGTCCGTTCCAATAAGATGAAAATTAGCTTGAATGAAATGGTGGGTTGCATGAAAGTCTTGTAGCTTCAGGATCTGCGGATTCCATGCAATGGAGAGCCCGCCCGACGCCCCTACTGCGTCCATGGAAACTAATCTACTTCCGCTCCAGGCTTTGCGAAGGATCTTTTCAAGCGCTGTACTAATACTTTTTGTTTCTTGAAGGAATACCACTGCTGGTTTTTCCAACTGTATCATATTCTTCAACATTTTGTGTTTCGAAGGACTGTTGAGCCCACGCATGTTCCAGGAGATAAGCTTCATGGGGAACTTTGGGGGTGGGGTTTGTAAAACGTGGTCAACTTCAGAAATCTTCCAGATTCCATAAGTATTTCTCCTAGAATGATGGTTCTTTGCAAATCGGTTTTGTGTCCCCTTTTCTTGGTTTCTTTTTGGATTTTCTTGCCGTCCCATGGACTGCCTGCTTGTACTCCAAGACATTTGCTGTGCTGAGCTTTGGCAAGGACTCCTGCAAGTCTGTCTATTTCCCATGGGGGGATTGAATTATATTCTTTTTGCTTGCAGGCCTCTTCAAGTTTAAGTATATCCAGACCATCTATACTTACTGTTTCTTGATCTTCCTCCATAATAATGGGGATGTTCTGAGGGTCTTCTGTAGCCTCCTCATGCAAACTGAGGGCTAGTGCGGCATCAAGATCCATGGATGAGGGGTGTATATCAGCTTCTATGGTTGGCATTTTGGCATTCGAGTCAAGAGGAGCATTGGCCATTATAGAGGAGGAAGGATCCGAGGGGTTTTTTAGATCCTTGGATGATGATGGCTGCAGAGGCGAGGCAGGGGATACATTTGGCTGTGAGACTGAGGGATCTTGAGGAGCGAGGGCTTGAAATCTGTTTTGGGAGGCTAGCTTTTTGGGGCTTGAGGGAGTAGCAGCCTGTTTTTTAGTATGTCTGCGTCGAGAAGGCACTTTAATGAAACCCTCAGAGTCTTTGCTGGGTTCATTAACAGAAGATTTGAACTGGGAGGTCAGAGGGCAGTCTCGGAACAGATGACCATGTTCATGACATTTACGACAGCGGAATGGAATATGTTCATAATCAAGAGGTTGAGTCCATTCATAGTCATCGTGAAAAAGACTTACCGAGTCTGCAAGGGTCTTCTTGAGATGCATTTGGACGCAGAGCCTGGCATATGAGGTGAATCTTCTGTTCTTGGTTTCCTCAGCAACTTTTATAAAGGTGCCAATGCTATCGCCGATGTCCTTCAGCGTTTCTTCTCTCCAGTACTCCGTGGGGAGACCATACATGCGAATCCACACTGGAGCGTGACTTAGATCTTCTGTGTCTGGATTGAACCTCGGTTTCCAATCTCGCAGGAAGAGACCTGCGGAGTTGAAGAAGTAAGGGCCTCCTTCAAATACTCTTATTTTGTCCTCCAGGCAGGTGAATATAGCAGTGAAGAAGCCTTTAGGGCCTAGTAGCAGCGATACATGCCCTTTGGGTTTCCATTTGGAGGCGATCCATCCATATAAAGCTTTTTCTGTTGGCCAGAACCCGAGAAATTTTCCAATGAGTGCATGATCTTGCATGTATTGGATTTCGCCATTGATTCTATGGCTGGGAAGCTCAACTTTGATTCGTTCTGTTGCCTTGGGGATGCAAGTGGCCGATGTTGCCTTTCGCTGTGACGCCCTTGGAGTATTTGTCTCTTCCCCTTCCGTGTCTGGGTGTTGTACTGAAATGTCAGGTTGTTCGGAACTTTGGCCTTGTTCTAGAAATGAACCAGGTGGAGGCGAGGAGAACACGGGTGCGCCGTCATTCCGTTGTTGTTCATTTGAAGGAGGGGGGGCTTGAGATCTCGCCCCTCCCTTCTGAGAGGACATGACGCGGTGTCCTATATATTCCAGAATCGTTACTGCAAGCTATTCTGAGTATGATGAGATTCTGAGAAGGTCTGATAGCGCAGGGGCGCAGGACTGCGCATTGGCAGTAGGGTGCAGAGCTCAGAGCTCAGAAGCTAGGGTTTTTTTTGTCCTTCACTGAAGATATAACAAGCATTGCATTATTAAGTCATTGGGAAGCTACATTTTTAACCACTAGTTTACCTCTTTTTCCATCTCATGGGGAATTAGCTACATATGTTTAGAAGACCCAATTAGAAGATGACCTTCTTCTTAGACCACAAGGTTCTTAAGGTTGGATTACATGGTGGGGATATGCGCTTAATTAAATTATTGTTTTTCTCAAGGGATATGGGAGACAAATAGCCACAATAAGGGGAAAATAACACAAAATTGTAAAATAAGATATTAAAGAGATTAATTGAACATTGCAACTTACCTCTTTTAATAGATTAAGTGTAGGGTTGAGCCACCAAGCTCAAACATTTTCTAAAAATAGAGAATATTATATGGGCTCAAGGGGCTCATTTATGAGCCAACATTCATTGGATTAAGTTTGATGATGCATCAACCAAAGTTTTATTTAAATAACTAGCCACCAAAGAATCATTTGAGAAGATCACATGGATGCAATGTGTAGAAGGGAACCTAACTAATCTTAAAGAAATTAAAAGGGAAATTGTGTCTCATTATTGTATCATCTTCCAATCCATGGGATCACTAACGATAGGATAAAGGGCATGCACATGTGTCTTGATTTTACCCTTTTATGCTTTCTCTTGATAATGAAGAAATATATGAGTAGGAGCTAGCATTGGATGAGTTGACCACTTCTTTAAAGGAGATGGTTGGGGACAACTCACCTTGAGTTTATGGCTTCTTGTGTAAGTTCTATAAGTCGACCTGGGACTTTGTGTGTCCAAACTTACCCCAATTGAAGAAGAACTAGATAAACAATGTCTTAGAGAACATATTCACAGGGTCCTAATCATGTGTATTCCCAAAATAGGTTATTATGAACAAACTTCTAATTGGAGGCCCATTACTCTTCTTAATGCTTCTTATAAAATTCTATCCAAAGCCATGGCTTTGAGAATCAAACAAATAATCCTAGTGGTTATACCAATAGAGAAAAGTGGTTTTATTTGCAGTAGATTCACCATTGACAATGTTATTATAGTCCAGGAAAGGATGGAATGGGTAATATGCCTTGTTATTAAGTTAGGTTTTTTAAAAGAATATGACAAGGTGGAGTGGTTAATTTTTTCCCCATTTAAGACGCTTGGTTTTGGAAATCACTTTAGGTATGAAATTGGGATCTTATTTTCAAAGGTCTCAACCCCTCTTCTCATCAACTATGCCAAATATGATTGGTATTCTCGATTGATTAGACAAGATTGTCTTGTAGCACTTGCTTTGTATGTGATTGTAGTAAAAGTTGGCATTGACTACCTTATCCGTAATATAATGGCTTAAAGATTAATTATTACTTGGGCTTAATGAGAGGAAAATGATAAATTGGTAGTTTGTTGATGATTCCTTCTCGACCTTTTAGAGGGAAAGAGTTTAGTACATAACACTCTAACAATTTCTTTTTGGGTGAGGCCTCTTGATCCACAATCAAGAAGTAAAGGGTTCCATGTTATTTCCAAAATAAAAGTGAATTAACTAATTGATTGGTAGAGTAAGGTTGATCATGGATTCAACTAGCTCATATTTTTAAGTTTGTAGGGTTCCCATTTACCTATGAGACTTCCCCTAAGGAACTCTAAGAAGTGGTGATTAAAAAAAAGAAAACTAAGGCAAGATTGATAAATGTATTTTTATCTACTTTCTTTTATTGTTGACATTTTGGATTTGTACCAAGGTGTTTTTAGTAACCCATGTTTATTACTCCTCATATTAGGTTCCTTCCTAGAGTTCCTACTAAAGAATAGGGAAGATCCTTATAATTTTCCTTTAGTCCTATATTCAAGTTAATTTAGGGTTCACCCTCTACATTAGAATCTATGTTACCTACCAAGGGATTGGGGTGGGCTTGGAATTATCCACACACACATAGGGGCATTCTCTTTGTGCAAAATGGATCATTTTAGCTATTTATGGCAATGAGAACTAGAAAAATGTTCTTCGAAATTGCATTTCTTAGGGCACTTCCTGATGGGCAAAAGCATATGGAAGGCTTGGTAGGCCATTAAATTTAATTTATATTGGGAAGTAGATTCACTTTGGTCAGGGTCTCTTTCAATGATCATATCCTATGGTGGTGACATGTGGACCTCTTCAGTAACAAGCCTCAAGTGAGACCTGCAAATGATAACGAATATGTTACTTTTAGACCAAAGACTTGAAACATTGGCTAACCTTGAAAGAGGAATTTCATCTAGCTTATCTTAATAGGCTAATCTTAGATACGACTAAATTCCTTTTTCCTACTAGTGTCTTCATTAAATTTGGATTGTAGTCTCTCATGGCTTAGTGAGGCACTAACACTAGAATTAGTCCAAGGCCATATAACCTTGTTAATGGTTATCAATGGTTGTGCCAAAGCCAAATATTGACATTAGGCTAAACAAAACATGGCATCTTGAGTCAAAATATAGAACTTTTATGTTTTGAATCTCTTCCTTGTGGAAGTCTTTCATTGAGTCAATAACAATAATATTTGCTTTGTCCCAATGTTGGTAGGCCTTGCCTTAGTGCATATAGTGAAATATTTTAGAATCTTCAACCCAATATTTTCTTTATGGAAAGAACAAGACTATCAAGCATCTATGTTTCGTATTGTGATTTTGCTTAGTTATATTAGAAATGGGTTTACCTTATTTGTAGTTAAAACCTTCCCTCTCAAGTTTTGTGGAAGGTAGTTCTCTCAACAAACAAGCTTCTTTGTATTGATTTTCTTTGTTTCTTTCTTTATTTTTTAATTTGCAAATGTAATAATAGATTTTTTTTAAAGGTATTAAACATGAAAATAGGTTCACGTTTGCTTTGGTATGTGCTAATTCACACTTACTTTTATTTTTCTAGTTTTAAAAACTGTAGGTTAAGATGGATCATGTGCATCACTTGATTGAATACTAAAGTGGCTCTCATTGTACAATGATCAAGAAACCCCCTCCGAATAGTCCCTAGATGACACAACATGTATGTTCAAATTACACATGGCATCAAGTTGATCATAGTATGAATGGTGTCACAATTGCTTTGTCCTCTGTGACTAATTGAGGATAAGTTTCCAGTTATTCATAACCATCTTTGAAGGCCAAAAGCCTCACTCAAAGACACGATGGTGGAGGATCCATTGTTATAGATGTCAAACTAGCTTTTAGAGGATGGGGGCACCCCCACATTCGAATTTCTTCTTATTGTTTTGATCAAGTAAACTAGCCTTCTAGATCAATTACTTTAGCTTAGCCGAATGTGTTCATAATTTATATTCTTGGTGCTTCTGTAAATGTTGTATTAAGAGTAGAAAAATACATTTACAAACTAAGTAGATGTGAAACCACTCAATGTTAAGATAAATTGAAAAAAATGAGGTTCCAAAAAGTTAAAACACAACAACCATAATAATAATAATGATAATATCAATAATAATAAATGATGAATCTTACCAAGTTGTTTTAAGCACTGATAAATTTCTGTTTTGGATTTCTTTTTAATATATTTCTTAATATCTTCACAACTAAGATGAATATGTGTAGGTGTATTATGCTTGGCAAGCTCATAATCTCGTGACCATTTTTTAGAAGGTGGCAAAGTCTATTATAACATAGTTATCAATAGGGAGCGAGGACAACTATCACTAGTTGATACTAGTGAATTCAGGCTAACTCATAATCGTTATTCAAGAAAAATCACACCACTTAAAATGACTAATTGATAGCTCGTAAGGGGTTAGTGTCAACTGCCTCTAGGTCTTGGGTCATTAACTTATTTCCTTATGTCTAATGAAGACAAACTCTTAGTCAATCATGAGAATTTTTAGATCTTACTCCATGGCCAAAAGACAGTTTCAAGATAGATAAAATTTGAAAGAAAGTCAATATCCTTTATCGTCGTATGTGAAATTATCGTAATGAGGTCATATGCTTTCAAACAACATGTAACCTTTACTCGGTACATGAAACTATAGACTACCCATAATCACAATTTAACCACTTCTTGAAGAAAAATGAGGCACTCTAACCATTCAACATTTTTATCTTTTTGGTTGGAATCTAACTATAACATTTTTTGTGAGATTATGTATTTTTGTTATATAAAATGTATTTTCGAATACATAAATTGATTCAACACCCTGAAACCCCCTTGAACACCCAAATAGTGTAGATTATAGAACTCAAACTTAGCATTCCAAAAAATCCCCACCATATTTGAGGCAAAATCGACTAGAAAATATGCCAAAAAAATGTTTATAAATTAAACTAAGCTAAGAAATATCACAATCCATTTTTCATTCATTATAATTATTTCTATCTATCCTTCCATAATTTTAATTTAATTATCATCGATTATTAGGTGGATGGTAGACATTTAACCTCCATCAAATATGTCAGAATATTCACTCAAGGGTTAATATGTATCTCCAAGTTAGTTATGTTCTTTTAATTAATTTATCTCAAATTAATTAATTAAAAACAATGTGATATCAACACTTGTCCTATTGAACATGTGGTATTGATAAGCCATAATATTGTAACAAAAACTAATTACAAATTAAATATTTCCATAATAAAGTGGGAGTGAATCTCCATAGTTAAAAATATTATGACAAGTTTTTAAAATGAATATATGTTTAGCTCATAGTTAATTCTTTTTATAATAAATAGCAATAATAATTTAAAGTAAATTATAATTTAGTTAATTTTTATGGATTTTTTATTTTTTATTTTTTAAATATAAGCAATGTGAGATGTATTATAAAAACAAGTATTTTAGTATTTATCATATATTAATGACTATCTATATTTATCAACATTTAATTTATATAACTGCAATAATATTACTACACAAAAATATTTTATTTAAAAAAATAGTTATTAACAAAATTCACACCAAATGATAAACATGTCACTGTACTTAAAATTAACAGAGAGCCACAAGATTATTAAAATTATTAATTATTACATATCATAATCCATTTTTTATTTATTATAAATATCTATACCTATATTAATTTCATAAAATATGTTCTAAATATTTACTTATATTACTCCGGGAAAGCATTATATCTTTAAAAATAAAGTATGAAAGAGAGCCACCACATCATGCGCGAAGCAGCTGTCCCTGAATCTTATCATATCTGTACGAAGATCGTTAAAAATATTAAATTTACCAGATAAATCAAGTCAACGGTCTTGTCCATGAATCCTTCCTTCGGCTCTCACCCAAATTAGGAACCCCATCAAATATGACAAGGTTCCATAGCCAATACAAACACTGAGCAGGCAGAATATCAAGACAAAAGGATGGATATTCTCTGTAAATTTCCCATGCCTGCTATGCACCTCCGTTCTTACAGACTCAACAATCCCTGCCAGAGGTCAGGATTTCAATTCTCGCCGATAAAATTCGATGCTGTTATTACTAAGAAATCTTCGTTCGGAGCAGTTAAATTGCGCGTTCCATTCGTGGGGATCCGAGCTGCCGCTACAGTCGAAGCACCGGTACTCGTCATCCTCACTCACCCTGAACTCCCATGCGTATAAAATCCATGTAATATCAGTTATGCTATGTTAATGGAAATGAATATATAAACCATGAAATAAATTGGGTGCTTTACAAATTTGATAAGAACGTTAGTGCAATCGAATTGCAAAGCACCGGGTGTGATTGGCCTCAAATAGAGTTTGCAATTGCTTGCATTTCTTTTGAAATTTAAGGTTAACTGTTTCAAAGTTTGAAAGGCCTTAATTGCTCTATGTTCTAGATCAAAGTGAGCTTCTAAAACTCAATGCCTTTTTTTAATGATTTTATTTGGCGTTTGAGCTATGAAAATGAACTTGTAAAACGAAGTATCGAACTTGATTTTTATTTTAGTAGTTGAATTGGCTAATGCCCATCTTCTTAATGAGGTAGATTTGATTTTCAGATAGCAAAGCTCATAGCTCAACTGTTAAGGGCCCAAAATCCTAATGTGGAGCTCTGCACCTAAGTTACACGGTACCGGCACTGGTATACAGATTCCCAATCACAATATGACCTGTCTGTAAAAATATGTATGTATATGATAATTTTATGCAAATATTACAAAATTTATAAATAATATTTAAAAAATAAAATTATGCATAATTTTAACACTTCTCGACAGTCACTTTTATTCATATCACCATTCTCGCTCAATCTCAATCGACAACATACAAACAAACTTTAAACAGTTTTAATTTTTAAATGTCTCAAGGTCATGATTCAAACTAGAGTACAATAATTAAAAAGACACAATCGCCAAAGTTCAAACATGAATAGAAATCTATTCAAATGAATCTAAACATGTAGCAGGCCCTATACATCTAAACTTTTTGATGTTCATCTTTATACATAAAGCAATTTCCAAAATATAAATGCAAATAACAAAATGTTAAACACCAAGTAAAATTTATAGGGTGTGGTGCTTAGACTACTAAAGTTCAAAGGCAAGGGCTAGCAAATAAGATGCTTCCCATGTGCCCTAGCCATGGTTGCTCATGGTTGAGATATGCTTGAGGAACATTTGGAGGGATATTGTAACGTCCCTAGGTGTTCCTGAGCGCGCCCACCTTTGCACAATGACATCCCATCACAAACGAGTGCTTCGAGTGCTTGTGTAAAGCCACTGAGATGATACGAGGTAGAAGTCACACACGAGATGACTGAGATGTGGCTACGTGAGTGGTGCACGAGATGTGGCAAGAGACTGAATTGGGCGAGATGTGGCAACAGACCAAGTTGGGCGATTGAACACAGGTGACATGGGCAACCAGGTGAGGTCGTGCAAGGCGGGCAATTGAACGAGAATGCTAGACGAGGGTGCACAAATGGAATGAGTCGGCTTGAGCGCACGTCTAGATTGAGTCGACCCGGGCACCCAAGTGGAGTGGTTTGGCCCAAGTGGAACGAAGTGGAATGAGTTGGGTGGAACAGGGTCATACAAGGTCAGCCTGACCAAACCGCACACCTAACTACACGACCACACTGTTGAAAAGTGTAACTAGGTTCGGTCTTCATAATGACGTGTAATTGTGATTTTATGTCATTGATGCAAAGAAGAAACATAAAATTATTATTGTAATGCTTGTCTCATGGGTTTCATGAGCAAGGAATTTTATTTTTAGGTAAGGCTCCCATTGTGAGCCCTTAGGATTGGTCATAAAGTCAAATTGAGTCAATGTCATGTATGAAGAACCCTTCTTGGGCATGTTACATATTTGTATGAGTCATTAAAAGAATAAAAAGGTCCTCCAAGACCAAGGTAAATTATATCCTTCAAGTCGGCTTCAAGATGGAATAATGAAATTGCACCAAAAGACATGTCAACCTATTTGATGGGAAAACCACTATAAATAGGACAACTCGACCTCATTTCAGAGACATAATTTCAGTCAAGGAGAAGTCTGCAATAGAAAGTGCGAGAATCACTAAAGAAGGAGTCTTATAGCGAGCGAGAGGAAGGAAGGAAGAAAGTCATTTCAGATCTGTTCTAGGGCTATTTCTTGTCACACGTGCGAAGAATGAAGGCAACATTTGTTGCAGAAGAATCCGAGAAGATTGCTAGAAGAGTTGAGGCTAGTAAGATCACTTGTGAAGTCGAATCAAAGGAGAAGTCATACGAAGATCTCCTCTCCAAGTGAAGTGGTAGCGAAGTGCAGAAGTTGGTCACACATGCTGCAACTAGGGTTTCAAAAGAAGTTGTTGGTTGCAGGTCTGATCCTAGAAGTTGAGATCTAAGGGATAACCGAGAAGGAAGGAGAAGCAAGCAGTTTGACTATTGAAGAAAAGAGGTCTTGTGACTTGGTCTTGGAGAGGTCAATAGGTCAAGGGTCTTGGTCTTGGTATTCGTCAATTGAAGTCTCTATAAGAAGAAGAATTCGTTTGGGTTTTCCTCTCAAGTGGGAGAGGTTTTGGCCCTGGATGATAGCCTACATTCTGTGTCTCTTGTCTCTTTATTGTTTATGCTTTGGTAGTTGTTTGATGAAGAAGAACACTATAATAATCTAACTAAAGAGAAGATCCTAATCTATTGAAGTAAAAAGCATTCACAAGCAGTTATCATTAATAGAGAAATCACCTAATCTTGATGCCCTAGATTTCTCAACATGGTTTCAGAGCTAAGGTGACAAAGTCAAGGAAGGGCATCTTATCAAGGGACACTCAAGGATCAAATCTCAAGAAAGACATCAAAGCAAATCCAAGAAGATCATCAACAAAGTCAAGATCTACAAGGAAGTGACAAAACCCTAGATCGAAGAAAAGGTCTACATCAAAAGGAAGTCTTGGAACCTCCAGTCATCATCAAAAGACCACAAAGACCCTCATTAAGTTGAAGAGATCTACAAATCAAGGTAGCTTGAAGTTTATTCATTCAAGGGAAGCAAAGGATGTTGTCATCATCTTCAAAAGGTTCTAAGGCAATTTCCTCTCATTGAAGCAAGGATTTCATCCTTGAAGAAGATCATCCAAGAAGCATCAAGAAGTCATCATTGATCATCATCAACAAGGACAACACCATCAAAGGATCTAAAGTGATCTCCCTCCTTGTGGGGTCAAGGATCATTCTTGAAGAGTTCTATTTTCTCCAAGGACTTCTCTATCATCTATATTATCATCAAATTCAAGGAGGCAACAAGTGGAAGAAGCATCTTCACAAGTAAGTATATTTATGTCTGAATCTGTCAAAATGTCTTTTTGCAAGGAAAGCACAAATTGGCTGGGGCTTCAAACTATCTTGCATGGAAGAAGAAGACAGATCTGAATCTCATTGAAAATGAGGTTATGGAACATGTCAAAGGATCTATCACCAAACCAGCAAAAGAAGATGCTTAAGCACTTGCGAAATTTATGAAAGGGGAAGTGAGGGCTGCAACACCCTCCAAAATTTTGGCCTGCATCCAATTTCAGAGCCTTCCTTGGTTTTTTCCTTGATGTTTGCAAACACTCGGGCTCATCCCATGAGCTCGTGTCGAGTCTTTGCACCCTCCTTGCTTGACCGTTCATTGGTCGTCTTTTAGCATGTTGGTTACAATGTCATGCTTGCAGTCATGTTCTGGCTATGTTCAAGGTCCGTCTTCGTGTGTACAAGTTGTATTCGCTATGTAAGCATATGTCGCACTCACACACGAAGTTGTATGCAATGTTGTACAAGTGTCATCATGGTCGTTCAACGATCTATCTCAAGTGTTGCACTTGTCGCTCACACCCTTTGGTCAGTCACAATGAGCATATGTTGTCTTGTTGGTTCGAGGTGTCTTGTCATCAAGTCATGTTGAGTGTGTGTTCGCAAGGTCACGTATACACAAGTCCACTTATTTACACACTTAGTCATTCTGCCGAAAATCTATCGACTCGACCACAATACATCAGCCGGACCTCCGCTGAGCTGCACTACGCAGTCTCAGCCCTCAATGACCAAGTACTGCTGCCTAGAATTGCGCAGAGCTTGAGGCTACTTCCTAGGCAGTCTGCATTGTAATCCTGGAATCGACTTGGCTAACTGTCACCTAGAACAATGCAGAAGTTGCCCAAGAAGCCATCTCAATCTGCGTTGCCCGCAAGCCAATCCATCAAGCCTCCCGCTGGTCAATCGAAGAGTTTGACCGGGAAGTGACCCTGGGCTTCACTCCAAAAAATTGCGCAGAAATTGTCAGCATGCCGGCCTCCACTGACTTAAGAAATTGCACAGACATGAGGGACAGGCATCCGTTGCTTGTCACTGGACTGTCTTTGAAAATTGCGCAGTTCTGTCAGTCAGTCGCCCTGTCAGCCGGCCTGCTGCTCCTCCTGAAAATTGCGCAGTTTTCTTGGATTGTCCACCAGCTGCCTGACACCTTGCTCAGCCCGGAAACTGCGCAGGCATGTCTTGCATGACTGCCTCCCAGTTCTGCATAGTTTGGCCAGCAAGTGTCCCAACCTGAAATGTGCTTTTTGTAGTTTTAGAGCCTTGTCCTCTCTCCTGGTCACCTGCACCCAAAAACAAAAATGATGCATCATGGTAGACTAGGGGATTTCTAGATTTGATGTTGTCTCATCATGAGTGATTGCAGATACAGGTACATGGATGAGACATGGCGCGACAACGAACGGGATGAACAAGGAGCGCATGCTAGGAGACTTGTTCGCGAATGAATGAACACATGAAGCATGCCAAGTACCAACAAAGGGGATACATGTACATGCAACATCAAGCGAACACCAAGACCATCGAAGACTCCGCACACCTTGCCATGCGGAGGTGAAGCTATGATACACCAAGATCACACTCATCATTCAGCAGCACTGCAACTCGACATGGACACCACCATCAGCATGAACATACCAGCACTGTCATGTCGAGTCATGTCATGAGTCGTCTCAACCACATCACTATTGTGGGCCATACTGTTGTAATCAATGTAATGTAATGTGGAAGTCCAAGAGACCCACATACGAAGTTGAAGAGTCATGTCAGTTGAAGAGTCATGTAAGTCAAACAGTCATGAGGGAAGTCGAAGAGTCACAAGGGTCAAGTTCACCCTTGGCTATATATACCCCTCATTTGTACATGTAAAGGACTTTTCACCTTGGATCCTCCCACATAGCCTTGAGAGTCTGTAGTCTTTTATTTGAGGAGCGAGCAGTGGCTCCAACGCCCCGTTATCGGGGTTAGTGATGTAATGGTGTACGAATGTGTCTTGGAACTTTCGCTTAATTTAGAAGCCTGTTAACAGACCAACACGTTTTCACACATGTATTGTATTCGTTTGTAAGACTATTCTTTGGACGCTTGTAATGCATGTTGCTTTAACCTGTATTAAGACAAATGAACTACTTCGGTTGTTCTAGTACATATGCTGTTGGAAATGTGTTGTATCAGTTTTTAACGTTGTCTCACGCGTGTGGACTATTCCGCCAGACACTCGACAGATTCATTCTCGTAAACTTGTTATAACGACCATCGCACTTGTGTGGACTATTCCGTTGGGTGTTGTACGTGCTATCTGTTCACTTTGTGTTTGTGACTGTCGCATCTATGTGGACTACTCTGCCGGAAGTTGCGCATGTCCTGTTGTGTTGTGTGTCTCTAATAGAGTTGGGACTATTCCCTTTCGACTTGAGACTCACTCTCACCCTCTCCCTCTGCAGTGAAAGAACCTTGACACAAGCGACACTAAGCACTCACCAGGCACATGAACCTCGCTATTTGAAGACAAAGTAAACCACTCTCATGTGTTGACAAGAAAGAGGTAAGGCAAATATTTAAGATAATGGCAACCGGGCCATCATACTGGGTGAGACTCCTACACCAAATGGTGTGAGGTCTAGTTGGGACTTCAGACCGAGGAGATCCCCTGAATGTTGACGGGTTCGTCATCGTCAACATTTCTAGCGCTAGAAGGAAGGCTGCTAGTTGTTTATGGCTGAATGTCCTCTCACCCCCACTTATAAATCATTTGGTCATGGTAGTAACTCGTACTCCCTCTCACCTACGCGCAACTCTAAAGTTGGTTACTCCTCACCTCCTAGATGTGAACGCGGAATTTTGTATTAGCACCTCTGCTGTGTCCGTCCCATCACCCGTCAGTGGAAGAAGCAATTCTTGCCACGCTCAAAGGTTTGGCATAAGCTGTTGAGAACGAAGAGGAACCTTCAGTCTTCCGACAGGGAGAATAGGACACCCTCGTGATATTGGGCTCAGACTCCGATACAGGAGGCAGAGGGGAAGGCAGTGGAGGAGGTGGAGGCAGAGACGAACCAACAGACTCAGAGCTGGAACCATTTGATTCTGAAGAAGAGGAGGACGAAGAAGAAGACATGGTTGACCAAAACTTGGAATGGATGACTCAGGGACCATTGGCTCTGTTGGGCGCTTTGCACAGGATGCCAAAGAATTCGGAGAGGATGTTGACAAAGTATGACCCTGACAAAATAGTGAAGGCAAAAGACCACCTGGACAACTTCTACCTGCAACTGCAAACACTTGACGTACGACACGACGACATTGCATGCAAATTTTTTTCGTGTACCTTGGATGGCCAAGAAGCGGTATGGTATCACAACCTTCCTGTCAATTCCATCCATAACTAGGGTATGTTCAAAAGAATGTTTTTGGAAAAATTTGTTGATGACAAGACCCCTGCCATGTTACTTAAAGAGTTGGGCAGTCTGAAGATGGAGTTGAAAGAGAAAGTGAAAGATTTTAATCAGAGGTTTTTACGCATATTGAACAAGTTCGCAGCAGATACAAAACCTCATGACTCCATCACTGTCGACTATTATACGTCTGCACTGCCAACCAGTATTGCGCAGTTTGTCAAGCAAACTATGAAACCAACATTGCTTGAGAATTGCGAAGAGGTGATCACTGTGGAAAAAAACCTGCACACGATTGGAGTCGTCAAGGATGATGAACCTGCAAAAGACTCCAAAGATGTGAGCATGAAGCCCCAGGCTGTTGCGAGCAAGGGGAAAGACAAGGAAGCAAGTGACATTGAAACCCTTACTCGTCTTGTCAAGAACTTGACAACAGAGGTGTCTGAGCTAAAGCAATGAACGATCGAGACATCTGTGAGCAGTCGGCCTCCCAGACAATAGAAGGGGAGCATGTCATCAGGCAACAACCACTTCCCGGCTAAAATTGCGCAGAGCTCCAACTCAGTGTTCCAAATGAAATTGTGCATGAACGCCAAGTTTTGCTCATTCCATCAAGTCCATTACCCAGAAGAAACTTGTCCAGAATGGAAACGAGTTGTGGACTTGGTATGCAACAATATGAAAAATGCGGTAAACAATGTGCAGTGTCAACCAGAAGACGAAGATGATGAGGAAGATGCTGCATCTGATGAGGCACCCAACACTGGGCAGGTGATCAACATGTATCAATGCTCGCAAGAAACACAGAAAACGAACACCGAGAAGCAACCCCAAAATCAAAGTGGTCGATACAATCTCAGAAGTCAAGGGGCTCCCCCTACGATTGGGGAGATGCAAGAAAAGCTTGAATTGTTGAGGAAGGTTGATCCACCAGTCGTCCCAAAGCAGAAAGCAGAAAGCAAGCCCGAGAAGATAGCTGCAAACAAGAGTACGTCCATGAGCAGTAAACTTCAGAACACTCCGCCAGACAGTACAAACACGAGTCTAACCCCGGACATCTCGGTGAGTTTACCCACTCTTGATTACAATATTGTGGAAGATATGAAGAAAACTCGTGCAAACATCTCTTTGTTCGAGTTAGCTAAGATTCAGGGTCAACAAGATATTTTGCTGCGCGCATTGGGGCAAACATCCACATACAACATAACCTCTACTAGAAAGGGAGCAAGCACATCTCCCGGTTCACTCATAATTGTGCTCAACACACTTTGGATGGAAGAAGAAAACTTTGTTTTCCCTCCATTCTTGCTTTCATTTGAAATTTTTAACTGCAATGTTCACAACTGTTTGGTTGATTCTAGTGCATCAGCCAACATCATGCCACTCTCCATTGCCAAGCAGATCAATGTGCAATGGAGCAAGACATCTGCGCAGATCATCCAACTAGATCGAACGTGCGTACTAGCCATTGGTGAACTTCAGGATGTGATCATCCGATTATCTCATGATGGTCGAGTTCACCAGTGCATCAACATTGTCATTGTGGACATACCAGAAGCGTATGGCTTATTGCTTAGTCGAGACTGGTCCAACAAGTTGAATGGATACTTTCCCACAGACTGGTCACACTTATGGCTTCCTTACTAGGGTAAAATCAATCAGATCCGGGTGTTATCCGAGAGATACATGAAACACAATGTCACTCCCATTAATGCTGAGAACGAACAGTTGGCTTTTGCGGAACTCATGTTCGGCAACTGCCTCTTGGAAACACAGCTGGGGCGTCACTTCGCACAGCTAGCTCCAACCCCACCAGACACGCAGTTGGGTCTCCTTCCTTGCTTAACTGGTGGAAATGAAACATGTACAGTACATTGTAACACTAGTAGCAGTAGCAGTAGCAGTAGTAGTAGCAACAATAGTACTAGCGCATCAAGCGGTCCGTGTACAAACGAGTTGTGGACAATGTATTTTTATGGATCAAAGACACAGGATGGCTCTGGATCCGGGTGTGTCTTGATAGACTCGAAGCACAGGAAACACTTGATCACAAGCTGCTTGGAGTTCGACTGCACGAACAACACTGCTGAATATGAAGCACTCGTATTGGGCTTGCACAAAGCCATTAGCCTCAATGTTGCTGTGCGCAAAGTGGTAGGTGATTCAAAAATCATGGTACAATAGGTACATAACACCATACATTATTTATCACCTCATCTCAAAAGTTATCAGCAAGAGGTATGGCGACTAATCTCCAACTTCCAAGCATTCAATATCATTGTTATGCCAAATGCGTAATGCAGCTACTGGGATGTCAACGCTTAGGGATAGTTTTGTTATCACTCAGGTTGTTCCCTTTGACTCCTAAGGGAATACGACCTAGATAACCACAAACCAATCTTTGGATTGCAGGTCCTAACCTACCTGCAATCAGAGAGGGCTCTCTCTTTATGATTTAGCTTTGTTTTAGGGGTGATTTTAGGCTAGATATGATGTGCATGGGTTTGATTTATGTTTGGTGTATTGGTTGGTGTTTTTAGACAGAGTTGGCATGTAAAGTGTGAGAAGTTCAAACCATTGGGCATGGAGTCAAGGATAAGTGCTGCTGCTTCGTTTTCTTGGTCACAAGAGGAATACAGAGCAGGATAGCTACACATGGCACAATGTTAAATGTTGGAATTAAGATGAAATGGAAGTCAGGGGATGAGAGGCAATTAAGGATCTCTCATCCAGCCAAAGAGAGAAAGTGGATGAAGGCTAAATAGGAGCAATGAAGGATTCCTAGACAGCATTCAGAAGTGAGAGAAATAGCTTAAACATGATCAATTAAGTATGCATATTCATCACTAATTCAGAGGAAAACATATAAAACCACAGAAATTGAGCACAGAGCATATAGAAAGAGTTCTGAGCTATTCTTTCTTTCTGCAACTTAGATTGTGATATATAGATGATACAGACACATATAAACTGAAAAACAGAGGTAGGAAAGACTTATTGAACCATGAGGAAGCACGAGAATTCCATATTAAGCTCTTCAGCCATTAAAACCATAACCAGCCAGTTTAGAAGCAAATATTCTAGCAATCTTTGATTATAGAAACTCTCAGGCTTACAGAGCAAGTCTAGAATGAGAAAAATAACCAGCCAACCAACCCTTAATACATTGCTCAGGGTGGTATTTATAAGAAAAATATCTACAAAACAGATATGAGGGAAGATCTGGGGAAATAACTCTGATTAACCTAACTTCTGTTTGAAATAAATTCATAAAATATCTATCTAAGCTGCGCTGGAGGCAGCTGCATCAAAATGAGGCTTTGAGGTGTCCTTTTGGCTCTGTGTTGTTCATTCTTCAATAACTGTGCTTTGGGCTTTGCAGTGCTGCCCTTAGGTGGATTTGATGTGCATTAACTCTGGCCTGGTGAGCTTTCAATAGCTTTCACTGCTTCTTTGAATTTGCTGGGGGCCCTTTAATGTTATCTGCTTTGGAATTAAAGTCTTCCACTGATATTTCTAACTAATACTCTTTTACTGCTAAATCGGGGCCCTTTCTCCACTGCTGATACTCTTTAATCTGTCAAATCGCCCCCTTTCTGCTATTTTAAAGCAAAAATAGCTACTGCAATGTTTTCCATGGCCTTTAGAACTGTATCGGCGCTTGGCCGATCAAAACATCAAAAAAAATGAAGAAATCTTGCAAAAACGGCGGAGGAAACGCAACCAGATAACTGTGTTGGGCCGTGCTCGTTGTCCAGAGCAAAATCTGGGCTTGGAGCGATCAAAAATGGTTTAAAAATGCATGTTTTCCCTTGACTGGAGCGCGCACAGGCGCAGCTATGAAAATAGCCATTTTTCCTTTATAAAGAAAAAAGACCAAATTACACGTAAAATCCATGAAAAACCAAGGTGGGAGCGGCACTGTAGCTTAGAATTAATCCTGGCCATTGGATCGCGCGGAGGCAGATCCAACGACTAAGATTAAGTCGCAATATCGCTTATCGGCGGGGCGGCGGGGCGGGGCTTTATATATATGTGATGGAGCGATGGCCGATATCCCATTGACGATCGGCTATCGGGGAAGGCTTTTAAACATAAGCGATGGGCGATGCGATATGGGATGGAGCGATATGATCTGGACCGTTGATTTGGGCGGGGGCAATCGGACAGCTGAGATTAAGTCGCAATATCGCTATCGGGGAAACCCGGGGGGCGGGCCTTTATATATATATGCGGTAGCGATGCGATGAAGCGGGGTTTTGCGATAAAATGGGTTTTTACGATAAAACCTAAGTTTTATAAAAAACTTAGGTTTAATTGATAAAACGATAAAAAGGGGATTAACGATAGGAATGAATATATGCAGGATATATGGGAATATGCGGTAGGAAGGCTCCCGATAGCGATATCGCTTCGGATGCGATAGCGATATCGCATCGGGGCAAAGGGGAATGGAGGCATATATGTAAAGGGCCAATATTGCTACCACCTCCGACAGCAATATCGCGTCGGAGGGGGGGAATACCATCGGAGGAGGGTTTTTATAATAAAAAGGGGTTTTTTATGATCGGAGGAAGGGTTTAGTGCATTGGAAGGGTTTGTTTGCCTTGGAAAGGTAAACACAAGGTTTGAAAAGAGGGATTTTATATATGGGAGGAGGGATTTTATGCATAGGAAGAAGTCCTATGCATTGGAAGATGGTTTAAAGAGGAAAATGAGGGTTCTTACTAAGTTTCAAATAAACTTAGTAATTCCCAAAGCATATTTATGGTTATTTTTCAACCAAAGGGAGGGGATATGTATAAAAAGGGAATTTATCACATATCACATATTTCATTAAATATGGAATTTTTTTATTACAAGGACATCACTAGCCTTTGAGTTTTTTGGTAATTTTTAAATTCTAGATCCACCATTTAATTCCAAATTTAATGAAATATGTGTTACATATTTTTAGTAGGGGAAGGGAGAAATCATGGGATCTATATAATAAAGTTAGAAATTAATATGGAATTTAATCAGAAAGCGCTAAGGATAGAAATCTTAGGCTTCAAAGGGGAAATAGGACTTATAGAAGAAATATAAGCACTCCTAAGTAAAGCAGATCTTTACTTAGGCAAAAATGTTATGAAACATGATGAATTTTTAGAGATGTCAAGTAGATCTTAACATCTTTAGGGGAAGTTAGTGAATGATTTGGGGAAAAGGAAGAAGCGGAAGTTAGTCATACCTCGCTTGAGCTGCTCCAAGGGAAAAATTGCCTTGCACTTGTGATCTGAAGTCAATGAATACTTTGAAACACAAAATTGATCACAACTCTTCATTCTGCAACCTCAAAACTACCTACCCAGCCTACTTGCCTAACATTTTTTCTTCTTTTTGTTTGGGTGCACTTGAACTAGCAAACCCAACTTTTCATCTTTTCTTTTGGCTATGCTCCTATCTAAATCTACCCTTACTTTTTCCAGGGGCTCAGATTAAGCTGTTGAGCACCCTTGTTTCTCTACCTATCTAATAATCTGCCAAGATTAAACAGTTTGGAAAGATCTTTATTCTCTATCTTCTAAAACAAGCAATTTAAACCTAGGGAAGCCAAGATTAAGCTGTTTGACCTTCCCTTAACTGTGAAATCCTTCAAAAATGGAACTTTTGCAGCATGGAAAAGATGAACATTTTTGGCACTTCCAGTGTCAATCATGAAATATGAAACCTATTGGAATAGGAGGTTAACAGTGGCTCCACTTGGGGATGGCTTTTCCTTGTGAAAAGTCAAGAACAGCAGGTCAGATGGCCTTATTATTCAATTCTTGTTGTATTCTGAAAACTTCCCTTTGCTGGCTGCCTTATTTATATATATGACAACAGACTTGAAGAGCTTAGGGCCTTCACTTCGGGCTTCAACTGCAGCAAGCTTGCTATCCAAACAGAAAACTGAAATCCTACCTACTTACTCTAATCAGCACTTTCTTTGCTGGTTAGGTGAAATGAAACAGCCAATGCAGCCACTTAAGCATTATAAACATCAATGACCTTTGCTGCTTGTGTTTGTTGGTGCTTGAAATGGAGATCTTGCAATCTGATGTAGCTTTGTTAACCATTGAGAAGATCAGAAAAGTCCTGATCTCCTTTGCTGAATCTAAACACTGTACAAAAGGGTCCTGCAACATATATACACAATTGCTGAGCTGAATTAAAGAGTTGTACAAAGGTTTAGGATGACTATCATGCCTTTGAATTGGGAAATCACCAGCATCTTGATATTGAGCCTTACAGCCTGCTAATGGAGAAGAATTCTGATTTCCTCCATCATTCAACCTGTCAGCAGATGGATCATACAGAACCTGGAATGATACTTGCAATTCATTACATACAGGCTGAGATGGAACTTGGCAGATTTGCTCATGTTGCTCCTCCCTCTCTTTAGATAACTCAAAAGACTCAAAACAAAGCAGCAGGGAGTCATCTGGGGCTTGTTGGTCATATGTTGCTGCTTTCAAGTCTTCTTCTGAGATCTGACAGTTAGTGGCATTTTGGGGCTGCAAGACTAGAGGTAATGCATTATGAGCAAGGATTTGACTCTCCTCTAGATGGTCAGTATCAAAGCACGCTGACACTTGATTGTTAACTGCATGATAATTCTCCCTAATGAATTGAAAAGATTCAAAACAAAAAGGTAAAGTTCCTTTGCTGAAATCAAAATTCTCTGCATTTTCCTCCTCCTCTTCATAGCTGAAATGAGCAAGCTGATCACTGGGTTCAGGCTGCTGAACCTGAACTTTGCTTTCTGCCAAAATAGCACCTGATTCCTCTGCAAGGCTGATTTGGATTTGAGGCGCATAATCTTCATCATACAGATCATACTTGGGCAAACAACTGAAAGGAGAAAAGCTATCATATTCACACAGTATATCAGGAGACTGCTCCTTCACATATGGCTCTATGAATATGTCATCTGATTTGTGGTAGGTTTGTTCGTGAATATCACTACTTTCCTTCTGCAAAACAGATGTGTTCTGGTGCTCTACACATTCAACTTTCATTACGATCTGCTGCATCATTTCCTCTGTTTCTTTTAACAAATAAAGAAGTTTTTCTTCTTGCTCTGCCTTCCGCTTTTCTTCTCTAATCTTCAGATTAACCTCCCGTTTACTGCGATGTCCTGCATTTATTTCATAGTGGATGGGCTTCTTTCTCTTAGACGAAATTCAATCTCTGGATCAAAAGCTCTTGGATAATGCAATAGAGCTAAATCAGGGGGAGGCCTTATATTTAATGGCATTGAATAATAGATATGATTGAATCTGTCTGAAAATTGTTGAACTGTTTCATTTGGAAGCCTTTTTAACTGATTATATTCTTCTATGAGCATGAGGAAATTGACTTTGATCATCCATCTATCAAGGAAGAGTTTGAGAAACTGCTCAAGATTAGAGATGCTAGCCTTAGGCAAGGTCTTGAACCAAGTCCTAACTTCGCTTTGCAAAGAAAGGGCGAAAAGCCTAATACTAACATCCTCATCTTCCACTTCAAATATGTTAAGATAGTCTTCAAAAGCTTGGATATGCTTTTGAGCAGTAACTCCATTCTCTCCATCAAATCTCGGGAGATACTCAGGATGATCTTTAGGCAAAGGATTGAGCGTGGGAGGAAAAATGAGAGGCTTATATCTATCAGGAACCTTACGAGGCATGGGAATATGTACAGGGATTGGAAGATTGGGCTCGATTTTTGGTTCCTCCTTGACTGTGTGATGATCTTCAACAACAATAGAAAACTGCTGTTCTAATGTGCAAGGAGGCTTTTCAACAACATTTTTCAAAGGAAAATTATAAAAATTATCTCTTAAATACAATATACATAGCAAAATATTATGGATGAGAAAGAACATAATCTCTTGGATAACTATCCAGGTCAAAAGCCTGATCTTTTCATAGAGTTCTTTCGGGTTCATTTCTCCAGTGGAGTCTTTATTATGAAAATGATGTGGAGTCGCCAGGTGGATGATTTAACCTTGGTATGTCTGATCTCTGTCCACCGTCACAGATCAGATCTAAACGTGAAAATAACTCTGAAAAAAGTTTCACTTTCTCAAGAAAACAAGATATTTTAAAGATTTTTATGATTATTTTGACTTTTTGTGATTTTTCAAAAAACTGTTATGATTTATTCAAGAGGCAAACTGATCAAGTACTTAGATTTGCAGTGATAAACAAATGATTCAGTTCCCTAGTGGAGTCGCCAATGATGTTATCACTCAGGTTGTTCCCTTTGACTCCTAAGGGAATACGGCCGAGGTAACCACAGACCAATCTTTGGATTGCAGGTCTTAGCCTACCTGCAATCAGAGAGGGCTCTCTCTTTATGATTTAGCTTTGTTTTAGGGGTGATTTTAGGCTAGATATGATGTGCATGGGTTTGATTTATGTTTGGTGGATTGGTTGGTGTTTTCAGACAGAGTTGGCATGTAAAGTGTGAGAAGTTCAAACCATTGGGCATGGAGTCAAGGATAAGGGCTGCTGGTGCGTTTTCTTGGTCACAAGAGGAATACAGAGCAGGATAGCTACACATGGCACAATGTTAAATGCTGGAATTAAGATGAAATGGAGGTCAGGGGATGAGAGGCAATTAAGGATCTCTCATCCAGCCAAAGAGGGAAAGTGGATGAAGGCTAAATAGGAGCAATGAAGGATTCCTAGACAGCATTCAGAAATGAGAGAAATAGCTTAAACATGATCAATTAAGTATGCATATTCATCACTAATTCAGAGGAAAACATATAAAACCACAGAAATTGAGCACAGAGCATATAGAAAGAGTTCTGAGCTATTCTTTCTTTCTGCAGCTTAGATTGTGATATATAGATGATACAGACACATATAAACTGAAAAACAGAGGTAGGAAAGACTTATTGAACCATGAGGAAGCACGAGAATTCCATATTAAGCTCTTCAGCCATTAAAACCATAACCAACCAGTTCAGAAGCAAATATTCCAGCAATCTTTGATTATAGAAACTCTCAGGCTTACAGAGCAAGTCTAGAATGAGAAAAATAACCAACCAACCAACCCTTAATACATTGCTCAGGGTGGTATTTATAAGAAAAATATCTAAAAAACAGATCTGAGGGAAGATCTGGGGAAATAACTCTGATTAACCTAACTTCTGTTTGAAATAAATGCATAAAATATCTATCTAAGCTGCGTTGGAGGCAGCTGCATCAAAATGAGGCTTTGAGGTGTCCTTTTGGCTCTGTGTTGTTCATTCTTCAATAACTGTGCTTTGGGCTTTGCAGCGCTGCCCTTAGGTGGCTTTGATGTGCATTAACTCTGGTCTGGTGAGCTTTCAATAGCTTTCACTGCTTCTTTGACTTTGCTGGGGGCCCTTTAATGTTATCTGCTTTGGAATTAAAGTCTTCCACTGATATTTCTAACTGATACTCTTTTACTGCTAAATCGGGGCCCTTTCTCCACTGCTGATACTCTTTAATCTGTCAAATCGCCCCCTTTATGCTATTTTAAAGCAAAAATAGCTGCTGCAATGTTTTCCATGGCCTTTAGAACTGTATCGGCGCTTGGCCAATCAAAACATAAAAAAGAATGAAGAAATCCTGCAAAAACGGCGGAGGAAACGCAACCAGATAACTGTGCTGGGCCGTGCTCATTGTCCGGAGCAAAATCTGGGCTTGGAGTGATAAAAAATGGTTTAAAAATGCATGTTTTCCCTTGACTGGAGCGCGCACAAGCGCAGCTATGAAAATAGCCATTTTTCCTTTATAAAGAAAAAAGACCAAATTACACGTAAAATCCATGAAAAACCAAGGTGGGAGCGGCACTGTAGCTTAGAATTAATCCTGGCCGTTGGATTGCGTGGAGGCAGATCCAACGGCTAAGATTAAGTCGCAATATCGCTTATCGGCGGGGCGGAGGGGCGGGGCTTTATATATATGTGATGGAGCGATGGAGCGATCGCCGATATCACATCGGCGATCGGCTATCGGGGAAGGCTTTTAAACATAAGCGATGGGAGATGCGATATGGGATGGAGCGATATGATCTGGACCGTTGATTTGGGCGGGGGCGATCGGACGGCTGAGATTAAGTCGCAATATCGCTATCGGGGAAACCTGGGGGGCGGGCCTTTATATATATATGCGATAGCGATGCGATGAAGCAGGGTTTTGCGATGAAATGGGTTTTTACGATAAAACCTAAGTTTTATAAAAAACTTAGGTTTAATTGATAAAACGATAAAAAGGGGATTAACGATAGGAATGAATATATGCGGTATATATGGGAATATGCGGTAGGAAGGCTCCCGATAGCGATATCGCATCGGGGCAAAGGAGAATGGAGGCATATATGTAAAGGGCCAATATTGCTACCACCTCCGACAGCGATATTGCGTCGGAGGGGGGGAATACCATCGGAGGAGGGTTTTTATAACAATAAGGGGTTTTTTATGATCGGAGGAAGGGTTTAGTGCATCAGAAGGGTTTGTTTGCCTTGGAAAGGTAAACACAAGGTTTGAAAAGAGGGATTTTATATATGGGAGGAGGGATTTTATGCATAGGAAGAAGTCCTATGCATTGGAAGATGGTTTAAAGAGGAAAATGAGGGTTCTTACTAAGTTTCAAATAAACTTCGTAATTCCCAAGGCATATTTATGGTTATTTTTCAACCAAAGGGAGGGGATATGTATAAAAAGGGGATTTATAACATATTTTTAGTAAGGGAAGGGAGAAATCATGGGATTTATATAATAAAGTTAGAAGTTAATATGGACTTTGATCAGAAAGCGCTAAGGATAGAAATCTTAGGCTTCAAAGGGGAAATAGGACTTATAGAAGAAATATAAGCACTCCTAAGTAAAGCAGATCTTTACTTAGGCAAATGTTATGAAACATGATGAATTTTTAGAGATGTCAAGCAGATTTTAACATCTTTAGGGGAAGTTAGTGAATGATTTGGGGAAAAGGAAGAAGCGGAAGTTAGTCATGCCTCGCTTGAGTTGCTCCAAGGGAAAAATTGCCTTGCACTTGTGATCTGAAGTCAATGAATACTTTGAAACACAAAATTGATCACAACTCTTCATTCTGCAACCTCAAAACTACCTACCCAGCCTACTTGCCTAACATTTTTTCTTCTTTTTGTTTGGGTGCACTTGAACTAGCACACCCAGCTTTTCATCTTTTCTTTTGGCTATGCTCCTATCTAAATCTACCCTTAATTCTTCCAGGGGCTTAGATTAAGCTGTTGAGCACCCTTGTTTCTCTACCTATCTAATAATCTGCCAAGATTAAACAGTTTGGACAAATCTTTATTCTCTATCTTCTAAAACAAGCAATTTAAACCTAGGGAAGCCAAGATTAAGCTGTTTGACCTTCCCTTAACTGTGAAATCCTTAAAAAATGGAACTTTTGCAGCATGGAAAAGATGAACATTTTTGGCACTTCCACTGTCAATCATGAAATATGAAACCTATTGGAATAGGAGGCTAACAAGTTTTACTATTGAAATTTTGTATAAGCCTTCTATCCCTGATAACATAACTAATCTACGCATTTTTGACGATGATCAACAGATACTGCACTTCATGGCTAACACTGATGTCTTCAAGGACACAATGATTGACAAAGATGGGCACGAGTAGTCTTTTCAAGCTGCAACTGATGACAATAAAGGCAACCTCATCCCCAAGGGTGTGGTATATCTTGAAAAGCTCTATGACTTGCAGAACCGCTTTCAAGGGCCAAGGAACAACAAAACCCACAGTTCCACCATGATGTACGAACAGATTAACTTGGGGATGGAACGAGATCCGAAGTTCGCCAATCTCGATACGTGTTGCACATAGAAGGAGTGGCAAGTGTTTGTCCGCTTGTTCAAACAGTACCGAGATGTGTTCGCGTGGACATACGATGATCTGAAAACATACGACACGTGAATAATCCAACATGTGATTTCGATCAAAGAAGGGGTCAAGCCATTTCAGCAAAAGCTAAGAAAAGTACATCCGTCACTTGAACCCCTCATACAGAAAGAGATGACTAAGCTGTTGGATGCACAGATCATTTACGAAGTTCGCCATTCCACTTGGCTTTCTAACTTAGTTCCTATACAAAAGAAGTCTGGGGAGATCTGCTTGTGCGTTGATTTCTGAAACTTGAACCACGCCTCGAACAAAGACAACTACCTCATGCCGTCAATGGAGCATATTTAACAAACAATATCTGGGGCAAAAATGTTTTCCTTGCTCGATGGTTTTTAGGATATAACCAGGGTCTAGTAGCGAAACCTGATAGATTGAAAACTACCTTCCGTACCAAGTGGGTTACGCTCACCTACATGAGAATGCCATTTGGGCTCGTGAATGCAGGCACAACCTTTCAGTGCACCATGGACATTGCCTTTCGTGGAATTATCAGACAGAGCGTAGTGGTGTACCTTAATGACGTGACTGTATTTTCTAGAAAACGGTCAGACCACATACGCCACTTGAAGAAGATATTCAAGTAATTTCAAAAATATGGGATTTCCTTGAATCCAAAAAAGAGAGTATTTGTAGTGTCTGAGGGGAACCTCCTTGGGCACATCATTGCCAAAAGTGGGATCAAGGTTGATTCGGACCGAGTTCAGACGATTACACAGATTCCTCACCCAACCAACAAGAAAGCCATGCAATCCTTCTTGGGAAAGATAAACTTCCTCCGGAAGTTCATCTCGAATTATGTGCAGATAGTGAAACCTATGCAAGACATGATCAAGAAGGATGCAGTCTACAACTAGGGTAAGAAGGAAAAGAATGCATTCACCCGTATCAAGTAGGCTATAGTAGATGCGCCTGCACTTTATAGCCCAAATTTTAACAAATATTTCTTGCTATACACCTTCGCCTCCGATAACTCACTTGCTGCAGTACTCACTCAGAAGGATGAGTTGAACGACGAACGTTGCATCTCCTTCATGAGTGCAAGCATGTAGGGACCTTAACTCAACTACCCTGTCATTGACAAACAAGCATACGCAGTATACAAGGCGTGAAATACTTTAGACCCTACTTGTTGAAGAACCACTGCACAGTTTTTGTGCCACACCCAGCAGTCTGATCACTGCTTGTACAACAAGAGTTGGGTGAAAGACGTGCGAACTGGATGACAGGCTTGCAAGAGTATGATCTTGACATCAAGCCAGTTCACACTGTCAAGGGTCATGGTCTTTGCAGACTCGCAGCTGAAGCAATCCATGCACAGGAGGAAGAAGAAGAGCTTGCTCTTTGGGAGCAAGAAATCGAGATGTACGATGTAGAGCAAGCACCACCCACTTCATGCAGAAACTCTTGGTACAAAGATGTGCGCCAGTACCTTGAGCATGGCACCATACCCTCTCACTTCTCCATGAGACAAAAGAGGGCACTGCGCCTCAAAGCTTTACCTTATCAATTGGTGCATGGAGTGCTTTACAGAAAGCATAGTAACAAAATTTTTCTCAGGTTCCTGGAGGCACATGATTCAGAGAAGGTCTTGCATGATCTGCATGATGGACCAGCCAGGGGCCACTTTACGAGAAATACCACTGCGCACAAAGTTATGCGAGCCAGTTTCTACTAGCCCACATTATTCAAGGATGCACATGCTTATCCCTGCAAGTGCCCGGTCTATCAGTGACACACCGGCAGAACACGAAGGTTAGTAGCCCCGCTGCACCCTGTTGTAGTGACTGAACCGTTCCAACAATGGGGCCTAGACATCAATGGGAAATCTTTCCACATTTGTCAAAATAACACTGCTACATCTTGACAACTATGGATTACTTCACGCGGTGGACAGAAGAAGTTTCGTTTAAGCAAGTGAATGACCAGGAAGTCATAAGCTTCCTTCAATAGAACATCATCTCACGATTTGGCGTTCCAGCATAACTTGAGTTTGACAATGCAACTTACTTTTCGTCTTTAAAGATTTATGATTTTGCATTGCAATATGGTATCGTGCTTAAACACTCATCTAACTACTACCCGTAGGGAATGGTCTCGCAGAATTTACAAACAAAAACCTTATTCACATTATCAAGAAGACTATTTACTCTGAACAACGTAAGTGGCACTCTGCTTTGACAAATGCTTTATGGGCTAACCATGTAACACCAAAACTCTCTTTGAACCCTTCACCATATTTCTTGGTTTATGGGAAAGAAGCCATTCTTCTACCAAACATCTACTTGCCTGCGCTTCAATTGTCCCAAGAATCCCAAGGCAAGCCTTGTTTACTAGTTCAGCGTAGGATGGATACACTTCACAAGTTGCAGGAAGAAAGGATGAAAGAAAAAGAAAATTTCACACTCCACTAGATCCATATCAAGAGATGGTTCGACAAGAAGTTTGTAGGGAACACTAACTTCGATGTGGGAGACTTAGTCTTGAAATGGGACAAACCCCATGAAGATAAAGGCAAACATATGAAGTTCCAGTCCCTGTGGATTGGCCCGTATACTGTTCAAGATAAGCTTGACCCACACACGCACCGTCTGCAATCACTTGACAGGAGGATTAACAACCTTCCTGTCAATGGCCAAGATCTAAAACACTACTTTCAGTAAGCCAGGGCCGCGCCCCGCGCCATGTACATAGTCTATTTATTGCTTGTTGTCTTTTCCTTTTGCTTTGCTATTTTTGCCTTGTTTTGTTTTGTTTGCTTAGTATCATGCTATTTTTGGTTTTGTCAATAAGTGTTGCCCTCTACTGAGTTCTGGCTTTTGAATGAGTATGTGGTTGAGATCCAAAGGGTCTTGTGACGCTGCAACATTTGGCCAGTCCTGTGTCCGTCTTCTCTGTGCTTGGTTATAACCTTTGACTGATGAAGTCTTGATGGGAAATACGAGTCGTCTGCAATGGATGCTCTGGTCCAACCATGAACCTATGTCTACACTAGGAAACCCCATGCCTGTACTCAGTCTTCTGCTGTGTATTCAAGCTCATCCAACTAGTATAAACGGAGAAGGGGAAAGTCTAAACGAGCAAACCTATATCAAAGGTCTTACATGCTTCTCTGAAGGAACAACCTCTTCTGCTCTCAATAAGTCGGGATCCCTCTTCCGCCCCAAAAGTAAATAAGTGCCTATGCACAGTAAGGCCTCCTGCACAGAGAGGTGAAGCATGCAACGCCACCGGGGTACTAACCAGGCTCGCTAGCAATGGAGCAATGCATGTGTTCCTGCGTGAATCCACCGGGGTACTGTCCAGCGCAGTTCTATTAGTCAGTCCCCCTGTCAGCCGGCCTGCTGCTCCTCTTGAATATTGCGCAGTTTTCTTGGATTGTCCAACAGTTTCCCGACACCCCGCTCAGCATGGAAATTGCACAGACATGTCCTACATGACTGCCTCCGAGCTCCGCTCAGTTTTGGCCAGCAAGTGCCCCAGAGCCTCGCATCCCAACCTGAAATGTGCTTTGCGTAGTTTCAGAGACTTGTCCTCTCTCCTGGTCACCTGCACCTGAAAACGAAAATGATGCATCATGGCAGACTAGGGGATTTATGGATTTAATGTCGTCTCGTCATGAGTGATTGCAGATACAGGTACATGGGTAAGACATGGTGTGACGATGAACAAGGATCGCATGCTAGGAAACTTGTTCGCAAACAGATGAACACATGAAGCATGCCAAGTACTAGTGAAGGGGATACATGTACATGCAACATCAAGCGAACACCAAGACCATCAAAGACTATGCACACCTTGCCATGCGGAGGTGAAGCTATGATACACCAAGAGCACACTCATCATTCAGCAGCTCGACATGGACACCACCATCAGCATGAACATACCAGCACTGTCGTGTCGAGTCATGTCATGAGTCGTCTCGACCACATCACTATTGTCGGCCATACAGTTGTAATCAATGTAATGTAAGTCCAAGAGACCCACATACGAAGTTGAAGAGTCATGTCAATTGAAGATTCATGTAAGTCAAACGATCATGAGGGAAGTCGAAGAGTCACAACGGTCAAGTTCACCCTTGGCCCTATATACCCCTCATTTGTACATGTAAAGGACTTTTCACCTTGGCTCCTCCCACATAGCCTTGAGAGTCTGTAGTCATTTATTTGAGGAACGAACAGTGGCTCCAACGCCCTGCTGTCGGGGTTAGTGATGTAATGGTGTACGGATGTGTCTTGGAACTTTCGCTTAATTCAGAAGCCTGTTAACAGGCCAGCACATTTTCACACATGTATTGTATTCGTTTGTAAGACTATTCTTTGGACGCTTGTAATGCATGTTGCTTTAACCTGTATTAAGACAGTTGAACTATTTCGGTTGTTCTAGTACATATGTTGTTGGAAATGTGTTGTATCAGTTGTTAACACTGTCTCGCCCATGTGGACTATTCCACCGAACACTCGACAAATTCATTCTCGTAAACTTGTTATAACGACCGTCGCACTCGTGTGGACTATTCCGTTGGGTGTTGTACGTGCTATCTATTCACTTTGTGTTTGTGACTGCCGCATCCGTGTGGACTACTCCGCCAGAAGCTATGCATGTCTTGCTGTGTTGTGTGTCTCTAATAGAGTTGGGACTATTCCCTTTCAACTTGAGACTCACTCTCACCCTCTCCCTCTGCAGTGAAAGAACCTTGACACAAGCGACACTAAGCACTCACCAGGCACACAAGGCACATGAACCTCGTTGTTTGAATACAAAGTAAAGCACTTTCATGTGTTGACAAGCAAGAGCTAAGGAAAATCTTTAAGATAATGGCAACCGGGCCATCATACCGGATGGGACTCATACACCAAACAGTGTGAGGTCTAGTTGGGACTTCATACCAGGGAGATCCCCTGAATGTTGGCCAGTCCAACACCGTCAACAGGATGTCAACAATATGGGCATTACGAAAGAGATTGTCCTAAGATCAAGAAGGACAATAATAAAAGAGGTAGAGAAGAAGCTTATATCACCAAAGAAGTGGAGGAAGATGAAAATAAGAAGTCCAAGAAAGAGGAAGTAAGAGATCTCTACTATCACTGAGATAGTCTTCCTCACCTAAGTTCTTTTCAAGTTCCTAAGTCTTTTGTTGTAAGATATGGCTGTCATGAATCACTAAGAAAAATGATGGCATGCATCATGGCATCGTAGAAGCATTGAAAGCAAGAGCTCATGACATCATCAGAGAGAAGCATGAAAGATGGTTGAAATTGAAGTCTATGGCAGTGACCCATGGAAGGATATAGCTCTTGGAAACCTCATTAGTAACATAGGTGGTACTTATGGGAAAAGAAGAAAAAGTCCTCTAGTACAAGGCTCATCATACATCTGTCAAAATTAAACATGTGCTGGATGAGGATACTCAAGATCCTCTATTAGAATCTTCGTCGAAAGGTTCACCAATCAAAAGGAAGCAAGGGTTTCATCACGAATTCCAACTTGTGGAATTCATAGGATGAGGGTATGATGACAAAAGAGGTGAAGAAGATCAAGGGATTGAAGTTCTTTCAATCAAGGAAGCTACTGAAGGAATTCTAAGATGACCTAAACTAAAAATGAGATATGTATGCTTGTTTTCGATATTGAAGAGTCATGTCATATGATTGCAGGCAACATTTATAAATGCTCTATCTCAAGAGCATGATCAGAAGAAAGGGATCTCCTCCTTTGCAAGGATGTAGGAAGGCATGGGTCACACATTGTGTAAGTCAACATAATATGTCCTCATATGGAATATGAGGTGGTTGACTATAATTGGAGGAACTTTGATTGAAAGTTCCTGGGAAGAAAATGTGTGAAGAAAGAAAGGAAGAGATCATGAAATATGCAACTATAGAAAAAGACAATCAACACCTAAGGACTGAGAAATTTGACTAGAATATCTCCATAAAAGATATGAGGACTCTAATAAAGTCTGAAAAAAAAAGAGACCCTTGACAGTATATATCTTTTCGGGAGATGTGTTAATGTGTATGCAAGATGTTGATGCAAACTAGAAGATGTCATGATGAAAGACCATCACAAAGGTAATTTTGATTTAATGTTCATTCCTTTATTTTTGAATGATATTTGGATGGGCTTATGCAGGGCTACCAAGGGAAGATCTATGGATATATTCCACCACTGATGTCCATGTAGTAGGATGAAAGATCCTTAAGGAGACATGACATGAAGAAGGCAACATGGCATAAAGGAAAGCCAGATAGGAACTGATGGATCACTTTCTGATGAAAGGAATAATGACATGATTGACTCATGGATGAAAGTGATGGATGGTCTGTGCCCTACGAAGAAGTCCCAAAACATGAAGACTCTTGAATAAAGAAAAGAAGTTCATGACATTGTGAGGAGTTCTTCAAGCAGTTGGTTGTCCCATCATCTCCACTTGAGGAGTTGATGTAGGTCCCTAATTAAGAGGGAGCCTGGAAACAAGTTTCTTACTTGGTAGAAACTTGGAAGCAAAATTCCTAAGCCAAGAGGGAGCTTAGGTACATTCCTTCTGTAGGAATGAGTACATTCCTTCATTGGAATAGGTATGTCCTCCCTAATTAAGAGGGAGAGATAGACACATCATTCTTGTCTTCACTTGGGAAGACAGAATGGAGGATTGGATAAACATCTCGCATCCAATACTCGTTGAGGATGAGTTAGGACATCCAATATAAGAGTAGTCGTAGAGGACTGATATTCTTTGAGGACTGGGAATCCAAGATAAGATTAGTCCTAGTGGAACACACCTTGAGAACCCAAGAGGGGTATGTTCCGAGAGAGACAATGATAAGGGTGTCTATACATCATTGGTCTCGCCAACATTGAGCTCAAATCTTGTGGAGAGGTAGAGCTATTAGTCAAGGCCTTGCTATATGACCATGTTGGTTGATATGATGCTAAACAGATGGGTTACCAATCCGACTCTTCTTATGAGAAATCTTCAGATTGAGAATGACCAAGTACCATTATGAATACCTCCCTAGTTAAGAGGCAATGTTGAAAAGTGTAACTAGGTTCGGTGTTCATAATGACGTGTAATTGTGATTTTATGTAATTGATACAAAGAAGAAAAATAAAATTATTATTGTAATGCTTGTTTGATGGGTTTCATGAGCAAGGAATTTTATTTTTACATAAATCTCCCATCATGAGCCCTTAGGATTGGTCATAAAGTCAAATTGAGTCAATGCCATGTATGAAGAACCCTTCTTGGGCATGTTACATATTTGTATGTCATTAAAAGAATAAAAAGGCTCTCCAAAACCAAGCTAAAGCATCTCCTTCAAGTCGGCTTCAAGATGGAATAATGAAACTGCACCAAAAGACATGTCGGCTTATTTGATGGGAAAACCACTATAAATAGGGCAGGTTGGCCTTATTTCAGAGACAAATATTCGGTCAAGGAGAAGTCTGTAACAGAAAGTGCGAGAATCACTAAAGGAGTCTCATAGCTAGCGAGAGGAAGGAAGGAAGAGCGAAGTCGTTTCCGATCTGTTCTAGGGCTGTTTCTTGTCACACGTGTGAAGAAAGAAGGCAACATTTGTTGCAGAAGAATTCGAGAAGATTGCTAGAAGAGCCGAGGCTAGTAAGATCACTTGTGAAGTTGAATCAAAGGAGAAGCCATCAAGTTGAATCAAGGAAAAGTCATAAGAAGGTCTCCTCTCCAAGAAAAGTTGTAGCAAAGTGTAGAAGTTGGTTACACATGCTCCAACTAGGGTTTCAAAAGAAGCTGAGGGTTGCAAGTTTGATCCTAGAAGCCGAGATCTAAAGGATAACCGAGAAGGAAGGAGAGGCAAATAGTTTGACTATTAAAGAAAAGAGGCCTTATGACTTGGTCTTGGAGAGGTCAACAGGTCAAGGGTCTTGGTCTTGGTATTCGTTAATTGAAGTCTCCATAAGAAGAAGAATTCGTTTGGGTTTTTCTCTCAAGTGGGAGAGGTTTTGGCCTTGGATGATAGCCTACATTTCGTGTCTCTTGTCTCTTTATTGTTTCTACTTTGGTAGTTGTTTGATGAAGAACACTATAATAATCTAACTAAAGAGAAGATCCTAATCCATTGAAGTAAAAAGCATTCACAAGCAGTTATCATTAATAAAGAAATCATCTAATCTTGATGCCCTAGATTTCTCAATACGCACAATGGGTATAAGTAAGGAACGACTGGAATGATTTGGGCACAACCGAATGGAACAGAACGAAGACTCAACGGCATGACTCAGACCGATCGCATGGTGAACCGTAGCGAACGGAGGCACACAAGATGAGGGCGGGATGACTGCTAAACATAGGAGAAGTTCGTACGAGTATCTTGGAACTGGTTTGGATGTGGTTGGGCAGGACAACCACACGGTTGTGCAGGCAAGTTGAGGAAGACTGTGGCACAACTGTATGAGTTTGTTTGGTGGAAGTAAATGATGGTTGAAACCACACTATTGTAACATTGTGACATTACAGTTTTGTATAGTAAACGTAAGGGATTACCGTGGGGTTTCCCTCTCCTTTATGAAGATTGTTGTATGACTTAATCTTGTACTTGTATGGTTTCTGGTTGATGTTGATGATGTGGAGTGGCAATATACTTGTGACGTTGAATGAATGTTAATTCTGAAAACAAATGATTCACACACGTAATAGAATTATATGTCCTAGGACCTAGAGGCATAGTCTGGAAGTAATTAGTCATAAGTTGGTCAAGCCATTGCGATGAACCTTGCCAGTGTCACACGCACAGGGGACCTGACATGCCTTGACTCGGGTGGATGCCCTAAGCGCGTGACAGATGGTATCAAAGTTTGTTACCAGGAAGAAGTTGCAAGAAGGTGCAAAAACATGACGAAAGCATGTGAACCCGAAGGTATGTCTACATGGATTGGTTTTCCTATGAGTATTGGTGTTCTAGGGGAGCAGGATGGCCAATTACATAGGTTGTGTTTTGTGGACTTGGATATCCATGGGACTAGGAAGGTTGTCCAAGCACTTATGGAGACAAGGGCCGTGCATAACTTCGTGAGAGTAGTTCTGGCGAGAGAGATTGGGCGGAGTGTATCTTCCAATGAAGTGGAGGTAAAGGCAGTGAACTCCAAGGCTAGAGCAGTGAGTGGATTGGTTGTTGATGTGCTAGTTTAGATTGAAGATTGGAGTGGATCTCTTGACTTCACGGTCATGGAGATAGATGACTTTGATGTGATGTTAGGATAGGACTTTCTCTGATGATATAGAGCAGTGATGGTTGTGAATAATCCACGATTGAAATAACTGGAAACTATTCTTCTAACTGATGCAACTTCTTTTTCTTTAGTTCATTAATTAATGGAAAATAACGAATAGCTTGTGAAAAATCGGTTACCCGATTCCTACTACAACAATTGATGTTAATTCTTCTTGTTGACCACTACATGTCAACTACCCATAGCAGTACACCCCCTTTTTTTTTTGCAAAAGGAATAGCGCTTCATCGAGGTGTTCGTGCCATTCGACTTCCATCACCAATCGATCGTGTTATGCTATAAACCCAGTCTGCATGTGTACATTGTAAATAATCTTAGCAGATATGAGTCATGTATGTAAATTGCCTGGGTGGACCTAATTTTTTAGTGATAATCTACGTTCTAGAAGGTTTTCTATCTTACCGGTCCATGATCGGCAGAGTTTTCCTTTAGCCTAACCCCAAAGCCGGAATGAATTTTTCCATTAAAATCTTAGGGGAATCCTAGTGCGTTGATCTGCTAGATTATATTTGGTCGCAGAACTGGGTGGTCTATGAGGGTCTATGTCAAATGGGTTTTCCCCTTGAGATGTAAAATTGTAAAAGTCATGATGTAAAGTGTCTTGAGGGTTAGAAAATGTTTTAGTCCCCTCATAAGTCCTAAGTCCTAGGTCCTAGGTAATTTTTCCAAAGGCTAAGTTCGAGGATCCAAAAAATAAAAATTAGAAAATTAAAGAAATTTAAAAAAATTTAAAAAATAGATAAAAATAAATAAATAAATAATAATAATAATAATAAATAAAAAAATAAAATAAAACAAAATAATAAAATAAGACGAAATTTTGAGAAAACAGATGCAAAATTTTAATTTTTAATTTATTAAAATTTCGACAGATGAGATTAAAAGATATCTTGATCCTCATCGACGGTCGAGATCATTTTGACATGGATCACTCGAACTAGCCGTTGGGAATTTTTCCTTTAAATAGGGTGCTAGGGGTCATTTGAGATCATTCGATCTGTGAGTCTTGTGTTGAAGAAAGCTCTCTTGTAAACTTTTTCTGGTGCAAATAAAGAAAGGCTTTGGGGTTGAAATCTTGCTGGTGTTACTCTCCAGAAGAGTTGTTAGCTGTTTTATTTTCTACATAATTTTATTTTCAGCGATTAGTAATAGCTTGATGTAAAGTATTGTTGAACACAGGTATCTTGTTCACTTACTAGGGTTTGAATGGTAATAAAATTTCTGAAATAATGGTAGATATCTCCATTGCATCTGGAATTTAACACTGTTTTTTCCCTCTTTATTGATGGTTGAAGTGAGCTGTGCAGGAAACCCTTATTGAGAAAATCAGTGGGCGTTTGGGGAAGTTCTCAGTTGAACCAGCCAACTCCTGCAAAGCATTTTTTTTTGTAGAGCCCAGCTAGTTTCGATTTTGGGTTTGACATTTAATTTTTCTTTTTTTTGAATTGCATGAGATATTTCTGAAGCATCTCATAGTAAATCTGATATTCTGAAAATATTATGGAGGGTTACTGACAAATCTGGCTGTTGCAGAGTCACAAAGCTGTAAATTTTGTAGCTGGTTTTTAGGGTTTTATTTTTTGCATATATTCTGGGTGTTTTTCCTTTCCATTTACAGGTTGCAGGGTTTTCTGAAGACTTCCGAGGGTTTGATCAGCTCCCTGCTATTGCTCAGGGTTTTGTCATGTTACAGGTTTAATTGTGTTACAGGGACATTTTGGAATTTTTTTTGAGGCAAAGCTGCGTTCCAGCCTCTCCATATATTGCTGCTCTTTCAGCTTCTGCAATCAAATCGCTGCAATCCCTACGTTTCTACCACGCTTCTCCTTCAAACTTCGTTGATTTTCCCAGTTCTCTTCAAGCAGCACTACCCTTGCGTTTTCGCCCTCTTCCATTTCCTGGCATCAAAATTGCACATCTTCTGGGCATCCTGCGCTGCCATTCCTGCACTATTTCCATGCTCAGCTCAAGTTTTCACTTGCAAAATGTGTGATTTCCTCAGCTTCCGCCTCCACCCTGCATACTAACAGCAGCAAGAAAGCAAAGAAAATCGATTCTCAGCCTCAAAGCTGGATTGCAGCTCTAAACTGCTGCACTCACCTACAATCCGTCCACCTGCGTTCTGCCTTGAATGCTTTCCCTCATCTCCACATTGCCATTGCTATCGCCCTACGTGATTGTTCCTTCTGCGCATCTTCTCATCGCTCCACGACTCCACTACTCCTTCGATTGCTACCTTTCTTCCTCATCTGGAAACTTTTCCCCTCACGTGTTTCATTTTTTCGCCTTCACTGCTGTCACCAGCTCCCTGGTTACCTGCATATCGCCTCACCTTTCCATCCATCTTCTTCACATTCATTTGTTGTTGTCTCCCTGCCAGTTTCGCACAGCTCCACACTTCTTTCAACAGCTTCCATTCGACCTGTAGATCCGCTTCTCCTTCTTAGCTCCTCATACGCTGCCCTCCTCCTCGCATTTCTTTTCTACCACCCATTTACCTTACTCCATGCTGCTACTGAAATCTACAGCGGCTGCAACACACTGTTGTGGCTCCATTCATCTCCACGCTCGTCCAAACCTGCACCTGCAAACAAAATATATATATATATATATATATATATATATATATATATATATAAAGCCTGCAATCAGAACGTGCCCACTGCGAACTCCTGCGACTTCATCCCCCTGCCTGCGCGCTATTCTTCTTGCCTCTTCATTAACCTGCAAAACCAAGACGAAACACATTTCGATATTTTTCGTGTATATACGGGCTAGGGTTAATGTGGTTTTGTTTTTATTATATGCGTTGAGGTATACATTACTGATTTATGAACACAATTTTACTCTAGCGTAGATTCCATTTTTTATTTATTTAGTTTGGATATATTTAGGTTTTTATATCTATTTGATTTGCTTTTTTTTTGGGGGGTGAAGCTTTAGAATTTCGAAGTTTAGCTTTGTTCCAAATTTAAAGTAAATCAGAAAATCATAAAAAGTTATAAAATATAAAAAAATCTTAAATGTTCTAGTTTAGTTTAGACTGTAGCTTTGTTTTATTTCAATCTTTTAATTTAAAAAATAAAAAAATAAATTAGTTTTTGTTTTTGATTTTAAATTATGTGGTTATTTAAAGCACTTAATCTTTCGAATTTTAATTGCTGGAATATCATTAAGTCATTGAGCATTTATTGATTACCTCGCATTTGGTAAAAGTTAATTTTTGTTTGAGTTATTTGATGGTAAATGATTGTTAATGAGCTCATATTTCTGCAAGCATTTGATAAATAATTGCTTAATCATTTATTTCATAAGGCACTGGTCTATTAACTTAATAAAATCAATTAAGTGCTTGTTTCCCCTCGTGTCTCCCAACCCAACTAGTCCTTAGTTGGTCATCCATTATCCCATAGGGTCTACCCCCCTTAGACGTGGGAGACAGGCTTACACGAGAGATTGGGGATCAGGGTGACAGCCCCCGGTCTGAGCGTGGTTGTGACAATCTGTGCGACAACGTTTTTTGGCGTCGTTGCCGGGGATAGAGTTTTTCTGTCCTTGGTCCTTTCCTTTCGAGCTTTTCCGTGTTTCACTTCTTGTCTGGGTGGCGACTCCACTTCATATATTATCTACAAGAGTGTATACTAGAAGACATCCAAGCAGTCTGTGCAATCCTGCTCCTGATCCTGAAAGGGCTCTCAGGGTACGATTACACAAACTCTCTTCTCGTACACTTCTTGTTAATCTCGGACAAGAAGCCCTCTCTGATATCCATTTGCTTTTTACTAGTCAAGTTGGGCACAACATCATGGATATATACGCCCCTTGCGATTTTTCTAACATTCCAGGGTATCCCAATGATCTTCCATCACTTGGGATAGATAAGTTGCCTAACTTTCAGGGAGATAATGCGATTAGTGCTAATTCGCATTTGAGAGATTTTAGTATATGGATGGCTAAGTACGCAAGGTCTGCTGATTTCGATCATGAGGATGTTAGAATGACTCTTTTCATCTTAACTTTAGGGGGCGATGCCTATGATTGGTTTGCAGAAAAGCCTCAGAATTCATTTAATTCCTTACAATCGATCATTGATGCCTTTAAGGAAAAGTATGGAGATAAGAGAGAAGGAAGACACCTCGTAAAAGCTATTAGCATAATAAAAAAGAGAGAGAATGAAACTGTTGAAGAATTTAACAAAAGGTTTAATGGTATTGTTAGAGAATTACCGCAAGACTATAAACCTACAGACAAATCTCTCCGAGATTTTTACATTGATGCCTTTAGTCCTGAGCCATCTTATGAATTAAGGCGTGCTAGGCTTAATGATTATAGAGATTGCCAAGCCTTAGCTATAGAGCTTGAAAAGGACAAGGCAGCATCTGGGAAGTCTGAGATCCCAGGTTTCGATAGGGCTGCTACGAAACTAAAGGAACCTAAAGGAAAAGCAGTTCATAAACTTGAAAGCGAGCTTGTTCAGAAATTGCTTCAAAAGATTGAAAGCATGGAAATCAATCATAATAAGGAGATAGCTACTTTGCAGAATAGGTTGATCCAAATGGAAAGAGCGCAAACGCAAAATTTCCAACCTCGAAATAATAATAATAGAAATAACAATTGGCAAAAGAAGGGTCAGTCTAGTGAGCAGAGACCTCCTAATCCGTTAACTAATTTGGTTGATAATGCTCCTCCTTACTGTCGGGTTTGTGATGCTCTTCATGAAGAGGCCACTTGTCCCATCGTTAGAAGGATCTTAGATAACGAGATGTTTGGGGTAGGTGATCAAATAAATGTAGTGGGTAACAAATTTCCTTTGTCTATGGATGATTGGATAGAGGTCAAGGAAAATAGTCGTGACGTTATGAATCCTTCATCAGCGTTTAGCATAAATAACCTTGAAAATGAAGATGAAATTTTGGCTAGGTTATATGGTGAAAAACCCTCTCCTGAGCAAATCATGGAAATTGCTAGAGATAAAGGTTTGACCTATCAGAGAAGGGATAAAGATCAGAGCGGGAATCAAATTCCCGCTCGAACTTTTAACCCTGGTTTAAACTCTGGATTAGATGTCGATTTGGGAAGTTGGTTCAACAATGCGAAAATCTGGGTTCCTGTCTCCGAGATTGCTAAAATCCCTTCCCAAAGAGATAAGTTACTAAAAGCTATTCAAGGTCCTCAAGTAAATACTTCTCAACAGAAGACTCGGAAAGTTGACTATCATGATGCTCCCATATATTTGCAAAGCTTAGATTCATATAACAAAGATCACCAGCCATTCTTTATCACCTTGTTAGTTAATGGATATAAATTGAATAATTGCATGTTGGATTCTGGTGCATCAGCTTGTGTAATGACTAAAAGGGTCATGGAACAGCTTAACTTAAGAGTTTCTAGACCCTACTATAATATATGTGCCATGGATTCTAAAAAGATTGAAGTGCATGGTTTGATCAAAGATTTACAAGTTCATCTATCAGTTTACCCAGACATCATGATTGTTATGGATATAGTTGTTGTTGATGTGCCTGATGCCTGGGGTATGCTTTTATCCAGAAAGTGGGCCTTTGATCTAGGAGGAAGTATTCAAATGAATTGGTCATATGCTATGATTCCTTCTCCTAGAGGTGATGGTTTTGTAAGACTTAATAGAGAGCCCGAAAGAAAATTCCATGTTGAAGATCCTAAGAGACCTCACAACGAGATAATTAAAGAGCAATCTGACATTGGGAACTATGCCATTATGTCTAATTTCATAATTCCTCCCAATGATAAGATTAAGGATATCAATGATAGAGTTTGGTACATGTACTTTGATGGTGCATCGTCTAGGCATGGTAAAGGTGCTAGAATAGTGCTTAAATCTCCCCTTGATCACATTTTCAAGTTTGCCTATTGATTAGAATTTGAAGCAACCAACAATGTCGCTGAATATGAGGCTGTATTGTTGGGTCTTGTATTGGCGAAGTCTTTGAAGATTAAGTTGCTTAGCATTAAGGGAGATTCTGATTTAATTATCATGCAGCTTAAAAATAAATTCACATGTAAAAATCAAAGATTAAGAAATTATCGAAATGCTGTGTGGGATACCATGGAACATTTTGATGCCCTTGACCTCGAAGCAATCCCAAGAGAGCAAAATAGTTTGGCAGATGAACTTGTCGTAGATGCTACTACTTTCCAATTATCTGATGAGCTAATTAAGGATAAGATCAAAATGGAAGTAATATTTCGACCATCTGTTCCAGATAACTCAGAGCATTGGCAAGTCTTTAATGATGAAAAGCAAGTCATTCGTTTTCTTAATAGTTTGGATGAGTTTGAGGATTTCCGGATAGATTCTGAGGAGGATGGATCTTTAAATTATGAGCATATCATAAATCCTACTCCTAGGAATGTGGTTGCCTTAGAGCAACATTTTGATCGGCATGATGCCACGAAGTTGAGAGAAGAAAATAAGATGGACCCAGGCGAATATCTCGAGATAAACATTGGTACTTATGAGAACCCAAAGATTGTTAAAATTGGTAAAGGTACTAGTGTGGAGGAAAGAAAAAAGTTAACTAATTTACTGCGCGAATATCAAGATGTTTTAGCTTTTCCTTATGATGAATTAAAGGGCTATAGGGAAGACGTCATGGAACATACTATCCCCTTAAAAGATGAAAATGCTAAACCCTTTCCCCAGAAGCTTAGGCAGATTAATCCTAAGTTAGCCCCTTTGGTTCAGAAAGAGCTGGCGAAAATGCTTGCGGTGGGAATTATCGCTCAAACAAGGCATTCGACATGGTGTTCAAATCTGGTGATTGTTAGGAAAAAGAACGGTACGATAAGGCTTTGCGTCGATTTTCGAAATCTTAATCTAGCCTGCAAGAAAGGTAATTACCCTTTGCCAAACATGGAGACTTTATTGCAAAGAGTAATCGGTTCTGGAATGATGTCATTGCTAGATGGCTTTTCTAGGTACAATTAGGTGTGGGTTAAAAAGGAAGATCGTCATAAAACCACATTCACCACGCCATGGGGTACTTTCGAGTACATTAGAATGCTGTTTGGATTAACCAATGCTGGGGCTACATTTTAGAGAGCTATGGATTATGCCTTCAAGGGGTTAATCGGGAAATTTATTGAGATTTACCAAGATGATCTTACTGTATTTTCTAAAGATGGTATCAATCATATAAATCATCTTAAGCAAGTTTTCGATAGATGTAGAGAATACAGGATTTATTTGAATCCAACTAAGTCTGTTTTTGGAGTAACCGAAGGAAAATTACTTGGCCATATCATTTCTAAGGATGGAATCAAGATTGATCCTGAAAGAATTGAAGCAATCCAAAAGATTCATCTTCCTCATAATCTTAAATCCTTTCAGTCTTTCCTTGGAAAGACAAATTTTTTTAGAAGGTTTATTCCAAATTACGCAGAAATAGCTAAGCCTATTCAAAGTCTTCTGAAGAAAGATGCAAAATTTGTTTGGCGAGAAGACGGCAAAAAGTCTTTTCAAGAAATCAAATGCGCTATTGCAAGAGCTCCTGTCTTAGTTAGTCCCGATTATTCTAAGGATTTCATGATTTTTTCTTTCGCTTCCGAAGATACCATTTCTGGTGTCCTGTTACAAAAAAATAAAGATGGTCACGAGCAACGTATTGCTTTCATGAGTAGAGCGCTTCAAAATTCCGAATTGAAGTACAATACCATGGAAAAGCAAGCTTATGTCCTGGTCAAGTCTCTTAAGCACTTCAAAACTGTTGAAATTTGGTACCGGAGGACAGGTGGTTCCCTTAGGCTTTGATCTTTGGCCTAGGGAAAAGTGTCCAAAAGAATTTAATTTTTCTCCTAAAGTGACTTTATAATTTTATAAAGTTAAATCTAATTTAAAAGTGACTTTAAGTGATAAAGTTACTAAGTCTAATTTTAAAGTGACTTTTATAAAGTCAATGAAAAATTAGAAAGGAAAAGTGACTTTGGAAATAAATGACTAAGTGGGTCTTTATTAAAGTGGAGTGAATTAAAAAATAAAAAGTGAGATTTAAATGAGCATTTAATCTCAGCCATTGATCTAAATCTATTTCAGCCATTGGATTTAGAGATCACCCAAAAGTCACTTGGGTCACCCAAAAGTCATTTGGAGTTATATTAAGGGAGGAAAAGGAGGAAAAGATTACATTCGATTCAATTCTTTCATGAGCAGATTGGGAGAAGGAGAGCAAGAGAGCAAGAGAGATTTCTGAGCAGGGAGGAGAAGGAGACAGCAGCTTGGCACACATTCCAAGGCAGCAGTTGAGCAGATTTGTATAGCTGATTCAGCACACAGTGAAAGGCAGATTTTGGCACGATTTTCGAGGGGAGGTTTGCACAAAAATCGGGGAGCAGTTTGCTGGTTTTTCTGTATGCAAAACGAGGGCCATACAACAACATTTAATGTTGAAAGTGGGCACGAAAATCGAGGAGACCGTACAACATTTATTGCTGTCCTGTTTGCTGTAATTTCCAGTTTGTTGTGAAGCATGGGAAAAGAGATAAGTTGTAAATTTGCTTGCTGATTTTTTGCTGAAAATTTCTCACTGTAAAAGGCAATTTTCAGAAATAAAGAAGAGCTCTCAAACTGGTTTTCCCCAAGAGTTGTAGGGGTTTTTCCAGGGTCACATTGACCAAAAATCTCAGTGTTTAAATGTGTTTTAATGGCTGTTTATTACTGCTGATTTTTATTTCTGCAATTTCCAGCATTCTGTAAAATTTCCAGAATTTGTGTTTTCAGCAAATTTTTTTTTCAGCTTGTTAAATGTATGGTTATGGGAAATGGCATTTAACTATATGGGAGAAATAAGGAGAAACTGAAAACCGGGGTGGGAAATGAGAAATTTCTACATGGTATCAGAGCTTGAGTGCTGAAGGGCAGTTTGGGACAGCAAAAGGAAAAATTGCAGTTGCTGATTTTTCACTCAGAAAATTCCAGCAAGCTGATTTTTTCATAAACAACAGTTTTATCTTTACTACAACAGTGCTATTTTTCAGTTTTAGGACAGCAGGATGTCATTGGGATTGAGGGTGGAGGATAGGCTGGATGGGCATATAAATTACAGCGTTTGGAAGGAGAGAATGCAGAGTATCTTTGAGGAGGCAGAAATCTGGGATATCATGGTGCATACCACACAGAACCCTGTTGTTGTGCCTACTGATGCTACTCAGTTGACAACTTATAATAAAAAGAACAACAAGGGTAAGAGGCTGATTCTAGACGGAATCAAAGACCATTGCATTCCTTATGTGAGAGGAAAGAGCAATGCCCATGAGATGTGGACAGCATTGTCCAATCTCTACCAGAGTACCAATGAGAACCGGAAGATGGTCCTGAAGGAGAAGCTGAAGAACATTAAGATGGGTAATGATAGTGCAGCTGGATATCTCACAAAGATTACTAATGTGAGAGATGAGTTGACAGCGATTGGAGAGGCCATTCCACCCACTGAGTTGGTGCGAATTGCAGTGAATGGCCTCCCTCGTTCATGGTTGAACTTTGCTGATGGGGTTTGTGCACGTGAGACCCTTCCCACATGGGAGAGGTTTTGGGATGATTGCATTCAGACAGAGATCAGGAAAGGTCAGCTTGGGGCAGCCAAGCCAGTTGAGCAGGATGAGGATGTAGCACTGGTGGCATGAGGCAAGAAAGGCAAAAGGAAGAAGCAGGCTTCCACAAGCAGTGGTGGGGGCAAAGGCAAAGGTAAAGGTAAACAGGGGAACACACAGAAGGACTATTCCAAGGTGAAGTGTTGGAATTTTCAAAAGATGGGACACTATGCAGTGGTGTGTCCGGATAAGAAGAAGAAGAAGGGGAAGAACCAGGACGTGGCAGCTTCAGCAGAGATTGAGGACTTTGCTGGTCGTTTTGACCGAGAGTTTGCGTTCACTACGTGTGAGTCCTCTAGTGCAGGATCACCTGCCACACAGGTTTAGAGGGAGCATGCTTTTCCCTCGATTAGCGGAGCATCTTCAGGTATCTGGTATGTGGACAGTGGGGCTTCACGTCATATGACAGGAGTCCGTGAGTACTTCTCAGAGCTTTCAGAGAGTGGCACTGATATTGAGGTAGTACTCGGTGATGACAGAGTTGTTAGAGCAGTCGGGGTGGGGACAGTGACATTTCAGAGGGAGTCCAAACCTCCCTTGAAGGTGTCAGAGGTTCTTTATGTGCCAGGGATGAGGAAGAACCTCATATCCGTCTCAGCTTTGGAACATAGAGGATATGAGGTACTGTTCAGGGGAGGACAGGTGTTGATGTATCCCAGGGGCACTCCAGCTGATTCAGCTAGAGTGATAGGTGTACGCCATGCAAAGGTGTACAAGTTTGCATTCCAGCTCCTTTTGGCATTGAGCAGTAGTACCGACAGTAGAGCTAGCAGTTCTGAGCTGTGTGAGATTTGGCACCGCAGGATGGGACATATGTATCATGGAGCCTTGAGGACATTGCGGGAGATCACTACAGGTGTGCCAGATTTCAGTACTGATCACTTTGATACTTGCAGAGGTTGTGCGATGGGTAAATTTGCCAAATCCCCTTTTCCCAGCAGTGACAGCAGAGCGACGGGGATACTTGATTTGATTCATTCCGATGTGAGCGGTCGGATGTCTCATGTTTCCTTGAGTGGATATGAGTACTATGTTTTATTCATTGATGATCACTCCAGGAGGACCTGGATTTATTTTTTGAAGACCAAGAGTGAGGTCTTCAAGCGGTTTCAGGAGTTCAGAGCTCTTGTGGAGACTCAGACAGGTCGAAAGATCAAGTCCTTGAGGTCGGACAATGGAGAAGAGTACACCCTTGGAGAGTTTGTTGACTGTTGTGCGGAGGCAGGCATTAGGAGGGAGTTCACTGTTCCTTACAACCCCCAGCAGAACGAGGTTGCGGAGAGGAAGAACAGATCCATCATAGGGGCTGCCAAAGCCATGTTACATGATCAGGGGTTGCCATTGTTCTTGTGGGCAGAGGCCTGCAACACAGCTATTTACTTGCAGAACAGGAGTCCGCATCGTGCCTTGGGGCACATGACTCCGGAGGAGGCTTTCTCTGGGAAGAAGCCTGATATTGGTCATCTTCATATCTTTAGATGCATTACATACTCCTATATACCCAAGGAGAAGAGGACCAAACTAGAGCCCACCGCAGAGAATGGTATCTTTGTGGGCTACAGTGAGACCTCAAAGGCCTTTCGGATTTACATTCTTGCACAGAGGAGAGTTGTTGTCAGACGGGATGTGAAGTTCGAGGAGGACAGGGCCTTTAGGAGGTCACGGGATATAGAGTATCTGGATCAGCCAAACCCTCAGCAGCAGTTGAGTCAGTCGCAGGGATCCAGTGGGCAGGGATCAGGAGGATCCAGAGGTACATCTATGAGGATGTCAGGTCCGTCAGTGAGCAGTGGCTCGCCGAGCCAGAGGGGTGGTGCTCCGGGCAGCATGCAGAGCAGTTCACTAGGGAGTCCATTGATGGACAGTTCACACGGTGCCTCAGCTTCTACAGGTTCAGGTGCAGGCAGGAGGACAACAGACAGACAGTCAAGAGTTCAGGCTACTGATGGTGATGAGGAGGAGTGTCATTCTCCTCTGGGAGAAGCATGCTCAGGGAAGAGAAAGCCCAAGTGGCTTCAGGACACCTTGAGAGATGCCACATCTATTGCTGAGCCGAAGAGACCGGTCAGAGAGAGTAGACCACCTGAGAGGTTTTGTTACAAGCATCCTTGACTCTGAGCCTTCTAGCTATGAGGAGGCAGCTAGCCAGCAGGTCTGGAGAGAGGCCATGCAGGAGGAGTATTCTTCTATCATGAAGAATGATGTTTGGGAGGTGGTGCCGAGGCCTGAGGGCAAATCCGTGGTTACTTCCAGATGGCTTTACAAGGTAAAGCATGCTGCAGATGGCAGCATTGAGAAATTCAAAGCGAGGTTTGTGGCTAGAGGGTTCTCCCAGGTAGAGGGAGTTGATTACGAGGAGACCTTTGCTCCCGTGGCTCGATATACTTCGATCCGCTCCATTATATCGATAGCAGCAGAGATGGGTTGGAAGATCCACCAGATGGATGTGAAGACCGCATTTCTCAATGGCTTCATACAGGAGGAGGTGTATATTGAGCATCCACAGGGCTTTGAGGTGCATGGGAAGGAGTCCCATGTGTGCAGATTGAAGAAGCCCCTTTATGGCCTGAAGCAAGCTCCCAGAGCTTGGTACTCCATGATAGATACATATTTGCAGGGGATGGGTTTCACAAAGAGTGAGGCAGGTCTGAACCCTTACTTTATTGTGATTGGTGAGGAGCCTCTCATTCTGGTGCTGTATGTGGATGACTTGATCATTACAGGTGCAGAGAGACTCATAGAGCACTGCAAGAGAGATCTTGTGACGGAGTTTGAGATGAAGGACATCGGCTTGATGCATTACTTTTTGGGTTTGGAGGTGTGGCAGGAGGAGGGGCATTTCTTCTTGGGGCAGGGGAAGTATATTGTGGACATCCTTAGCAGATTCCACATGGAGGATTGTAGACCCATGTCGACACCAATGATCACCAACTGGAAGAAGCTTCATGCTTCGGATTCCGAGTTGGTGGATCCCACATTGTACAGGCAGCTGATTGGTTCCTTGATGTATTTGGTCAACACTAGAACAGATATCTGTTTTGCAGTCAACATGATAAGTCAGTTTATGTGTGAGACTAGGAAGGTTCACTGGGTGGCTGCAAAACACATTTTGCGATACTTGCAGGGGACAGTGGATTATGGTCTGGACTACACGCAGGGAGATGGAGTGAGATTGGCAGGATACACTGATTCTGATTGGGCAGGTTGTGCTTCTGATAAGAAGAGCACTTCAGGGTGTTGTTTTGGGTTGGGTTCAGCAGTAGTGTCATGGTTCAGCCGGAAGCAGCGGTCAGTAGCACTGAGTTCAGCGGAAGTAGAGTATATGGCAGCCAGTCTAGCTAGTTGTGAGGCTATCTGGCTTCGCAAGATGTTGTTTGGCTTATTTGGTCAGTCGTTGAGACCTTTAATGATTCATTGTGATAATCAGAGTTGCATTAAACTCATGGAGAATCCAGTATTTCATGACAGGTCAAAGCATATCGGGATCAGATATCATTTCATCAGAGACTATGTTCAGAAGGGAGTTGTGAAGCTTGAGTATATTTCCACTGATGAGCAGGTTGCAGATATCCTTACCAAAGCCTTACCACGGGGCAAGCATGTCTACTTCAGAGACAAGATGGGTGTGGTGAGGAACACCTTCCTCGGTAAGAGGGAGTGTTGAAATTTGGTACCGGAGGACAGGTGGTTCCCTTAGGCTTTGATCTTTGGCCTAGGGAAAAGTGTCCAAAAGAATTTAATTTTTCTCCTAAAATGACTTTATAATTTTATAAAGTTAAATCTAATTTAAAAGTGACTTTAAGTGATAAAGTTACTAAGTCTAATTTTAAAGTGACTTTTATAAAGTCAATGAAAAATTAGAAAGGAAAAGCGACTTTGGAAATAAATGACTAAGTGGGTCTTTATTAAAGTGGGGTGAATTAAAAAATAAAAAGTGAGATTTAAATGAGCATTTAATCTCAGCCATTGATCTAAATCTATTTCAGCCATTGGATTTAGAGATCACCCAAAAGTCACTTGGGTCACCCAAAAGTCATTTGGAGTTATATTAAGGGAGGAAAAGGAGGAAAAGATTACATTCGATTCAATTCTTTCATGAGCAGATTGGGAGAAGGAGAGCAAGAGAGCAAGAGAGATTTCTGACCAGGGAGGAGAAGGAAACAACAGTTTGGCACACATTCCAAGGCAGCAGTTGAGCAGATTTGTACAGTTGATTCAGCACACAGTGAAAGGCAGATTTTGGCACGATTTTCGAGGAGAGGTTTGCACAAAAATCGAGGAGCAGTTTGTTGGTTTTTCTGCACGCAAAACGAGGGCCATACAACAACATTTAATGCTGAAAGTGGGCACGAAAATCGAGGAGACCGTACAACATTTATTGCTGTCCTGTTTGCTGTAATTTCCAGTTTGCTGTGAAGCATGGGAAAAGAGATAAGTTGTAAATTTGCTTGCTGTTTTTTTGCTGAAAATTTCTCACTGTAAAAGGCAATTTTCAGAAATAAAGAAGAGCTCTCAAACTGGTTTTTCCCAAGAGTTGTAGGGGGTTTTTCCAGGGTCACATTGACCAAAAATCTCAGTGTTTAAATGTGTTTTAATGGCTGTTTATTATTGCTGATTTTTTTATTTCTGCAATTTCCAGCATTCTGTAAAATTTCCAGAATTTGTGTTTTCAGCAAATTTATTTTTTTCCAGCTTGTTGAATGTATGGTTATGGGAAAGGGCATTTAACTATATGGGAGAAATAAGGAGAAATTGAAAACCGGGGTGGAAAATGAGAAATTTCTACAAAAACTTATGTAGGTTATTCTAAAATCATTGCTTTCGTCCCACATTCTGTTGTTAAAGATATATTAACTCAAACCGATTGCTTAGGGACTCGTGCTAGGTGGGTTACTAAAATACAAGAATATGATCTAGAGATTAGACCCACCAAGCTAGTCAAAGGCCAAGGTTTGGCTCAAATGTTGACTGAAAGTAATGAAAAGACTCTTGGTTTGTTTTGTATTAGCAATCTATCTTCGCTGGAATTGCAAAGATTAGGAGAGCATGAGTGGTACAAGGACATCGTTTATTACTTGATGAATCTTACATGTCCTAACCATTTAGTTGCTCATAAGAGAAGGGCTCTTAGATTAAAAGCCACTAAGTACTGCCTTATGAAGGATGGCCTTGGATGGAGAAACACTGAGGTCATAGTGCTTAGGTGTGTTGATGACATTGAGTCCAAGAAATTAATCTCTGAGTTTCATTCAGGATTTTGTGGTGGTCATTATGCTGCTAGAACTACCGCCCACAAAATTCTGAGAGCTGGTTATTATTGGCCTTCAATTTTTTCTAATGTGCATAAGTTTGTTAGAACTTGTCAAGCCTGTCAACTATTCACTGGGAAACAGAAGCTTGCTGCCCTGCCCCTACAACCTGTCATTGTAGAGGCACCTTTTCAGCATTGGGGTCTGGACTTCATCGGGAAGTTCCGTGAAAATTCTAGCAATGGTTACTCATGGATTTTGACTGCTACGGATTATTTCACTAAATGGGTTGAAGCCATTCTTGCTAAGAATGTCACTGAAAAGGTTATTATGGATTTCATTGAAAATAATATCATTACTAGATTTGGTGTCCCTGCTAGGATCACTATTGATAATGCCAAGGCTTTTAGTTCTTCAGATTTTTCATCTTTTTGTTTCAAATATGGCATTATCCTATCTCATTCATCAAATTACTATCCTCAGGGTAATGGTCTGGCTGAATCAAGTAACAAAAATCTCATAACCATTATCAAGAAGATAGTAGGAGATAATAAGAGATCATGGGATAGCAAAATCAAGTATGCTTTATGGGTAGATAGAATCACTAAGAAGAAAGCTACTGGTAAATATCCCTTTGAAGTAGTTTATGGCTTGGATGTAACCATGCCTATGCACCTGAAATTGCCAGCTTATCAGCTCCTTCAGAATTTTTCTACTAATAAAGATGTTGTTCAGAATAGAATAGATCAGATTGTGGAGTTAGATGAAGCTCGTAGGACAACTTTTGATGCTATATGTAAAAATCAATCTAACATTAAGAAAAGCTTTGATAAATTCTCTCGATCTAGATCTTTGCAGGTGGGAGATATGGTACTTCTTTGGGATCGCAAGAATGAAAAACTAGGAAAACATAAGAAATTCGACAGTTTGTGGCTGGGACTGTACATCATTCGAGATATAGTTGGACCAAACTCATTCCACTTGAGCAGATTGGATGGCGAACCACTTGATCTACCTGCGAATGGCCAAATGCTCAAGTTGTTCTTCAAAGATGATATCTGATGCCATAGGGGCATCCTTTGTATTATATTTCTAACCCTACTCCTTGTCATTTCAACGTTTTATTTATGTTTTAGATTAGATTTACTTTCCTTGTTACTAGATAGTTAATAAATGAAGAGCTTGTATCTTTCATGTGCTTAATGTTATATGATGATTTTTTGGACGGACGCTACTTATTTTTGGTTGTGTGTCGCATGGGTGCAGATTCTAGATTCTCACATTCCTACAGTGCAGCAATGTGTCCCCCAGTAGAGCCAGATGTTGACCACTACGTGTCAACTACCCATAGCAGTACACCCCCTTTTTTTTTCGCAAAAGGGATAGCGCTTCATCGAGGTGTCCATGCCATTCAATTTCCATCATCAACCAATCGTGTTATGCTGTAAACCCAGTCTGCATGTGTACATTGTAAATAATCTTAGCAGATATGAGTCATGTATGTAAATTGCCTGGGTGGACCTAATTTTTTAGGGATAATCTACGTTCCGGAAGGTTTTCTGTCTCACCGATCCATGATCGGCAGAGTTTTCCTTCAGCCTAACCCCAAAGCCGGAATGAATTTTGCCATTAAAATCTTAGGGGAATCCTAGTGCGTTGATCTGTTAGATTATATTTGGTCGCAGAACTGGGTGGTCTATGAGGGTTTATGTCAAATGGGTTTTCCCCCTTGAGATGTAAAATTGTAAAAGTCATGATGTAAAGTGTCTTGAGGGTTAGAAAATGTTTTAGTCCCCTCATAAGTCCTAAGTCCTAGGTCCTAGGTAATTTTTCCAAAGGCTAAGTTCGAGGATTCAAAAAATAAAAATTAGAAAATTAAAGAAATTGAAAATTAAAAAAAAAAATAGATAAAAATAAATAAATAAATAATAATAATAAATAAAAAATAAAATAAAACAAAATAATAAAATAAGACGAAATTTTGAGAAAACAAATGCAAAATTTTAATTTTTAATTTATTAAAATTTCGACGGATGAGATTAAAAGATATCTTGATCCTCATCGACGATCGAGATCATTTTGACATGGATCACTCGAACTAGCCGTTAGGAATTTTTCCTTTAAATAGGGTGCTAGGGGTCATTTGAGATCATTCAATCTGTGAGTCTTGTGTTGAAGAAAGCTCCCTTGTAAACTTTTTCTGGTGCAAATAAAGAAAGACTTTGGGGTTGAAATCTAGTTGGTGTTATTCTCCAGAAGTGTTGTGAGTTGTTTTATTTTCTGCATAATTTTATTTTCAGCCATTAGTAATAGCTTGATGTAGAGTATTGTTGAACACAGGTATCTTGTTCACTTACTAGGGTTTGAATGGTAATAAAATTTCTGAAATAATGGCAGATATCTTCATTGCATCTGGAATTTAATATTGGCTTTCCCCTCTTTATTGATGGTTGAAGTGAGCTGTGCAGGAAACCGTTATTGAGAAAATCAGTGGGTGTTTGGGGAAGTTCTCAGCTGAACCAGCCAACTCCCGCACAACATTTTTTTTTTGTAGAGCCCAGCCAGTTTCGATTCTGGGTCTGACATTTAAAATTTAATTTTTTATTTTTTATTTTGAATTGCATGAGAGATTTCTGAAGCATCTCATAGTAAATCCGATATTCTGAAAATATTATGGAGGGTTACTGACAAATCTGGCTGTTGCAGAGTCACAAAGCTGTAAATTTTGTAGTTGGTTTTTAGGGTTTTATTTTTTGCATATACTCTGGGTGTTTTTCCTTTCCATTTACAGGTTGCAGGGTTTTCTGAAGACTTCTGAGGGTTTGATCAGCTCCCTGCTATTGCTCAGGGTTTTGTCATGTTACAGGTTTAATTGTGTTACAGAGACATTTTGGAATTTTTTTGAGGCAAAACTGCGTTCCAGCCTCTCCATATATTGTTGTTCTTTCAACTTCTGCAATCAAATCGCTGCAATCCCTACGTTTCTACCATGCTTCTCCTTCAAACTTCGTTGATTTTCCCAGTTCTCTTCAAGCAGCACAACCCTTGCGTTTTTGCCCTCATCCATTTCCTCGCATCGAAACTGCCCATCTTCTAGCCGTCCTGCGTTGCCATTCCTGCACTATTTCCATGCTCAACTCAAGTTTTCACCTGCAAAATGCGTGATTTCCTCAACTTCCGCCTCCAACCTGCATACTAACAGCAGCAAGCAAGCAAAGAAAATCGATTTTCAGCCTCAAAGCTGGATTGCAGCTCTAAACTGTTGCACGTACCTGCAATCTGTCCACCTGCGTTCTGCCTTCAATGCTTTCCCTCACCTCCACGTTGCCATTGCTATCGCCCTGTGTGATTGTTCCTTCCGCGCATCTTCTCATCGCTCCATGACTCCACTGCTCCTTCGATTGCTACCTTTCTTCCTCATCTGGAAACTTCTCCCCTCACGCGTTTCATTTTTTGGCCTTCACTTATGTCACCAGCTCCCTGTTTACCTGCATATCACCTCACCTTTCCATCCATCTTCTTCACATTCATTTGTTGTTGTCTCCCTGCCAGTTTCGCGCAACTCCACACTTCTTTCAACAGCTTCCATTCGACCTGCAGATCCGCTTCTCCTTCTTAGCTCCTCATACGCTGCCCTCCTCCTCGCATTTCTTTTCTGCCACCCATTTACCTTACTCCACGCTGCTACTGAAATCTACAGCGGCTGCAACACACTGCCGCGGCTCCATTCATCTCCACGCTCGTCCAAACCTGCACCTGCAAACAAAATATATATATATATATATATATATATATATATATATATATATATATATATATATATATATATATATATATAAAGTCTGCAATTAAAACGTGCCCATTGTGAACTCCTGTGACTTCATCCCCCTGCCTGCGCGCTATTCTCCTTGCCTCTTCATTAACCTGCAGAACCAAGACGAAACACATTTCGATTTTTTTTTGTGTATATATGGGCTAGGGTTAATGTGGTTTTGTTTTTATTATATGCGTTGAGGTATACATTACTGATTTATGAACGCAGTTTTACTCTAGCGTAGATTCCATTTTTTTTTTTTAGTTTAGTTTGGATATATTTAGGTTTTTATATCTATTTGATTTGCTTTTTTTTTTTTGGGTGAAGCTTTAGAATTTTCGAAGTTTAGCTTTGTTCCAAATTTAAAGTAAATCAGAAAATCATAAAAAGTTATAAAATATAAAAAAAATCTTAAATGTTCTAGTTTAGTTTAGACTTTAGTTTTGTTTTATTTCAATCTTTTAATTTAAAAAAATTAGTTTTTGTTTTTGATTTTAAAATAAAAAAATATAAAAAACTCTCATAAAAAATATGAAAAGTTTTCTTTTAACTTAGATTAGATATATATATATATATATATTTTTTTTTTTTTTTTATGTTATTCAAATGTTAGATTTAAAATTTCATTTAGACTTTAGTTAGCTTAGTCTTGTTTTATTTGAAAATATAAAAATATTTTGGAAATTTTTTGCCAGTTTCAGTCTTGGCTCAGGGATTTGTCATATATCTTTTCTGCTGAGGCTAAAATTTTGATGTGGGATTAATATTTATCATTTTCATGTCGTTAAATATGCTTGAATGATCATTTAAAGATTAACTATATGAATGCGATCTCTGGTTTGCATTTAAAATTACGTGGTTATTTAAAGCACTTAATCTTTCGAATTTTAATTGCTGGAATATCATTAAGCCATTGAGCATTTATTGATTACCTTGCATTTGGTAAAAGTTAATTTTTGTTTGAGTTATTTGATGGTAAATGATTGTTAATGAGCTCATATTTCTGCAAGCATTTGATAAATAATCGCTTAATCATTTATTTCATAAGGCACTAGTCTATTAACTTAATAAAATCAATTAAGTGCTTGTTTCCCCTCGTGTCAACCAACCCAACTGGTCCCCAGTTGGTCATCCATTATCCCATAGGGTCTACCCCCCTTAGCCGCAGGAGACAGGCTTAAACGGAGAGATCGAGGATCAGGGTGATAGCCCCCGGTCTGAGCGTTGTCGTGACAATCTGTGCGACAACACTTCTAATTATTAATTCGATTAAACAATTTACTTGTCGTGTGCTATAGCAAATATCGAATTAACTACAATGCAGCCTACACCAATATACAAATCAAGTATTGAAAAATAAATGAGACAACCATGCAAAGGACACTTATTTTTGGACTAAACGTCCCCGGAAAAACATAATGCGGGAAAACCCGTGCAGCAGATATGAGGGTTTTATTGTTAAGCAGATTTCTAAATAAAACTAGGGTGCCAAATTCGGCTCACCCAACAGAAAATAAACCCAATAGAAGTACCTCTATCTAGAGACAAATATTTTGGCGAATCCAACAACTGCATGAACAAACCCCACAGGTGACTACGCTGTCCCCAGTGTTGTGCAGCGATGGTTGCTCCCAGCTCTGCGCTGGAATTGCGTCACCTCCTCTACGAGCTGCGTCACCCTCCCAGTGAGTCTTCCCGGCTCAGAAATCGATTTTTCTAAACTGATGCCCGATCTGCCTCACAAAAACCCCAACGCTGCCTCTGCGTGACTGTGTCAGCCCCTCTAGCTTCTGCATCACCCTCCTGGAGCTGCGTTCTCTACCTGGTGCTGCTCTGCCTCTCTATTATGTATTCTCGGCCTTGGACAAAAGTCTCGCTGCCGAACTGCCCCTCTCTGCACTAGAAGCTCACTCCGAAATTCTCAACAAACCACGCCCCAAAATTTCGATCTAGCTCAAGTGTTGCTCTCTCTGTGTGTATTCTCCAATTGACCCCAATCCTCCTTTTATACTTTTCTTGTTGAGAAATCAACGACCGTGATCTAATCTCTAATCAACGACTAAGATTAAATTAGACTTGATCCTCGTCTCTTAAAAGCTTCTCACCCATATTTTCATTAATACCCATTAATATTTTAATTTTCCTAAGTAGACTTAGGAACCCCATTAAAAATATTAATTGTTTTAATAAAATACAATTTGGGTGGAATTTCACCAGACGATTTTTAGGTCTTGGAGATCTCATGTGTTCTAGCCCCTCCACAAAATTTTGGAGCTAGAGCACATTCGACGCTACCCAAAAATAAAGACTCCCTCTTAGCGAGGAATGTGCTCTAGCAATACTTCTTAGCAAAAGTATCACACTGATCCACGACATCGGTCCTCTGCGCTGCTGATGCTCGGCTTGTTTCCTTTCATCCACTGTGCTTCTGCATTTTGTACTGCGCTTCCCATGACATTGCCACTGCCACTGCTACATCCATATTGCAACTGCCTCTCAATATGTTGCATCATGTTGCCCATAGCACTGCCACTGCTAACTGTTGCACTACAACTCTGTTGTTGAGAAGTAAGCAATTGAAAAGCCACCCAAAGTTGACATATTGGTTAGTCTGGATGCCCCTTGACGGTGAAGCTACCTCTGCTGCTAATTTGTGCTGACCCTCTAATGCTACTGCGATGTTGTTGTATCTACTCTGTGTCATCCATACTACTGCAACACTCCACTGCGCTGCTTCAGACTTTGGCGCTCTAGCTCTGCCACTGTTGCTCCATCATCCATCGCACCAACTGACTCCCGTCATGCTGTTACTGTCATTAAGGGCTCCCGTAGCTGTATGTGATCCAAGAGTTTGGGCACCTCAAGGATCCTGCACACAGTAGCTCCAACTACAGTTCTATATCACCCAACCTCCCTCATGGAGTTGTGTCTGCCATCTCTACCAAAATGAATGTCGAACTGGTTCTCTTCTCCCTCTTTCGCTGTTGCCCCAGCAAAACTTGGATCTAGAATTCTTTGTCACTAGAACTCTTCTAAGGAATAAGCTCCCTCTGAATTTCGATTTCCTTCACGAAAATCCTTTTGCCAACCACTGTTGAACCACCCCTCTTTGATCTCTCTTTGCTGCTGCTCAGCACTGGATGAAATCTTCTGAGGAACTGATTCCCTCTACTTTGCTTCTGCCCCACTAGGTACTGTTTTGCACCAACAGAATCAGCACCCCACTAGCAACTCGAGATGAAATCTGCGCTGCTCCTCTAGCCATGACAACCAAAAAATGAGACTCAACTGTCTCTGCATTGGCCCCAACAACCACTGCGCTGCCCTTTGCAGCGACAGCGTCACCCAAATAGGCTGATGCAGGCTTTGCGTGAGCCTCCCTTGGTGACTCCATCAACCCTCCTCTGCTCTCTCGATCAGAAACTGTGTTGTCACTCGGGACAACTGCCTTCACGCACAAAATTTCTTTTGTCCTTTCTCTAATGGCTTCAGTCCTCCTTGATCTGCAATCGCTCTGATACCATGTGAAAAATTGGTTACCCGATTCTTACTGCAACAAGTGATGTTAATTCTTCTAATTATTAATTCGATTAAACAATTTACTTGTTGTGTGCTACGACAAATATTGAATTAACTACACTGCAGCCTACACCAATATACATATCATGTACTGAAAAATAAATGAGACAACCATGCAAAGGACACACTTATTTTTGGACTAAACATCCCCGGAAAAACCTAATGCGGGGAAATGGATGTAGCAGATATGAGAGTTTTAGTATTAAGCAGATTTATAAATGTAACTAGGGTGCCAAATCTGTCTCACCCAACAGAAAATAAACCCGGCAGAAGTACCTCTATCCGGAGACAGATATTTTGGCGAATCCAACAACTGGATGAACAAATCCCATAGGTCACTGCATTGTCCACATTGTTGTGCAACGATTGCTTCTCCCAGCTCTCCGATGGAACTACATCACCTCTTCTAGGAGCTACGTCACCCTCCCAGTGAGCCTTCCCAACTTAGAAATCGATTTGCTGAACTAATGCCCGATCTGCCTCACAGAAATCCCAGCGCTGCCTCTGCGTGACTGCGTCAGCTCCTCTAGCTTCTGCGTCACCCTCTTGGAGTTGTGCTGTCTCTTCCTGGCGCTGCTCTGCCTCTCTGTTATGTATTCTTAGCCTTGGAAAAAAGTCCTGCTGCCGAACTGCCCTCTCTACACTAGAAGCTCACTCCAAAATTCTCGGCAAACCACGCCCTAGAATTTCGATCTAGCTCAAGTGCTGCTCTCTTTGTGTGTATTCTCCAACTGAACCCAAGCCTCCTTTTATACTTTTCCTGTTGAGAAATCAACGACCGTGATCTAATCTCTAATCAATGGCTAAGATTAAATTAGACTTGATCCTCATCTCTTAGAATCTTCTCACCCATATTTTCATAAATACCCATTAATATTTTAATTTTCCTAAGTTTAGACTTACGAACCCATTAAAATATTAATTATTTTAATAAAATACAATCTGGGTGGAATTTCACCAAATGATTTCTGGGTCTTGGATATCTCATTTGTTCTAGCCCCTCCACAAAATTTCGGAGCTAGATCACATCCGTGCTAGCCAAAAATAACACTCCCTCTTAGCGAGGAATGTGCTATAGCAATACTTCCCAGCAGAAGTATCACACTGATCCATGACATCAGTCCTCTGCGCTACTGATGCTCAGCCTGCTACCCTTCATCCAATGCGCTGCTACATTCTGTATTGCTGCCCATGACATTGCCACTGCCACTGCTACATCTTTATTGCAGCTCCCTCTCAATATGTTGCATCATGTTGCCCATAACACTGGCACTGCTAACTGTTGCATTGCAACTCAGTTGCTGAGAACCAACTGAAAAGCCGCCCAAAAGCTGACATGTTGGTCTGTCTGGATGCCCCTTGACGCTGAAGCTACATCTGCTGCTAATCTGTGCTGACCCTCTGATGCTACTGCGCTGTTGTTGTATTTGCTCTGTTTCATCCGCACTGCTGCAACACTCCACTGCGCTGCTTTAGACTTTGGCGCTCTAGCTCTGCCACTGTTGCTCCATCATCCATCGCACCAATTGACTCGCGTCATGTTGTTACTGTCATTAAGGGCTCCCGTAGCCGTATGTGATGCAAGAGTTTGGGCACCTCAAGGATCTTGCCCTGTTTACTTCATTGTAGCTCCAACTACAGTTCTATATCACCCCACCTCCCTCCTGGAGATGCCACTGCCATCTCTGCCAAAATGAATGTCGAACTGGTTCTCTTCTCCCTCTTTCGTTGTTGCCCCAACAAAACTCGGATCTAGATTTCTTTTGTGCTAGAGCTCCTCTAAGGAACAAGCTCCCTCTGAATTTTTCGATTTCCTTCACGGAAATCTTTCTGCCAACCATTGTTGAACCATCTCTCTCTGATCTCTCTTTGTTGCTGCTCAGCACTGGATCTAGATTTCTTGGTAAGAAATCTTCTGAGGAACTAATTCCCTCTACTTTGCTTCTGCCCCACTAGGTATTGTTCTGCACCAACAGAATCAGCGCCCGACCAGTAACTCGAGATGAAATCTGCACTGCTCCTCTAGCCACAACAACCAGAAAATGAGACTCAACTGTCTTTGCGTTGGCCCCAACAACCACTGCGCTGCCTTTTGTAGCCACAACATCACCCAAATAGGTTGATGCAAGCTTTGCGTGAGCCTCCCTTGGTGACTGCGTCAACCCTCCTTTGCTCTCTCGACTAGAAACTGTGTAATCGCTCGGGACATCTGCCTTCACGCACAAAATTTCTTTTGTCCTTTCACTAATGGCTTCAATCCTCCTTGATCTGCAATCGCTCTGATACCATGTGAAAAATCGGTTACCCGATTCTTACTGTAGCAACTGATGTTAATTCTTCTAATCATTAATTCGATTAAACAGTTTTCTTGTTCTGTGCTACGACAAATATCAAATTAACTACACTGTAGCCTACACCAATATACAAATCAAGTACTGAAAAATAAATGAGACAACCATGCAAAGGACACACTTATTTTTGGACTAAATGTCCTCAGAAAAACCTAATGTGGGAAAACGGATGCAACAGATATGAGAGTTTTAGTATTAAGGAGATCTCTAAATATAACTAGGGTGCCGAATCCGTCTCACTCAACAGAAAAGAAACCTGACATAAGTACCTCTATCCGGAGACAGATATTTTGGCGAATCCAACAACTGGATGAACAAACCCAATAGGTCACTGCGTTGTCCACATTGTTGTGCAGTGATCGCTGCTCCTAGCTCTCCACTGGAACTGCGTCACCTCTTCTAGGAGCTGTGTCACCCTCCTAGTGAGCCTTCCCAACTCAGAAATCGATTTGCTGAACTAATGCCCGATCTGCCTCACAGAAACCCTAGCGCTGCCTTTGCGTGACTGCATCAACTCCTCTAGCTTCTGCGTTACCCTCCTGGAGTTGCGTTGTCTCTTCTTGGCACTGCTCTGCGTCTCTGTTATGTATTCTCAGCCTTGGACGAAAGTCCCGCTACCGAACTGCCCCTCTCTGCACTAGAAGCTCACTCCGAAATTCTCAGTAAACCATGCCCCAGAATTTCGTTCTAGCTCAAGTGTCGCTGTGTGTGTGTATTCTCCAACTGACCCCAAGCCTCCTTTTATACTTTTCCTGTTGAGAAATCAACGACCGTGGTCTAATCTCTAATCAATGGCTAAGATTAAATTAGACTTGATCCTCATCTCTTAGAAGCTTCTCACCTGTATTTTCATTAATACCCATTAATATTTTAATTTTCCTAAGTTTAGACTTAAGAACCCATTAAAAATATTAATTATTTTAATAAAATACAATCTGGGTGGAATTTCACCAAACGATTTCTAGGTCTTGAATATCTCATGTGTTCTAGCCCCTCCACAAAATTTTAGAGCTAGAGCACATCCGTGTTAGCCAAAAATAACACTCCCTCTTAGTGAGGAATGTGCTCTAGCAATACTTCCCAGCAGAAGTATCACACTGATCCACAACATCAGTCCTCTGCACTGCTGATGCTCGGCCTGCTGCCCTTCATCCACTGCGTTGTTGCATTCCGTACTGCTGCCCATGACATTGCCACTGCCACTGCTACATCCGTACTACACCTCCCTCTCAATATGCTGCATCATGCTGCCCATAACACTGCCACTGCTAACTGTTGCACTGCAACTCAGTTGCTAAGAAGTAAGCAACTGAAAATCCACCCAAAAGCTGACATGTTGACGCTGAAGCTACATCTGCTGCTAATCTGCGCTGACCCTCTGATGCTACTGCGTTGTTGTTGTATCTGCTCTGTGTCATCCGCACTGCTGCAACTCTCCACTGCGCTGCTTAGACTTTGGCGCTCTAGCTCTGCCACTATTGCTCCATCATCCATAGCACCAACTGACTCTCGTCATGTTGTTACTGTCATTAAGGGCTCCCGTAGCCGTATGTGATGCAAGAGTTTGGGCACCTCAAAATCCTGCCCCGTTTACTTCACTGTAGCTCCAACTATAGTTCTATATCACCCCACCTCCCTCCTGTAGATGTGGCTACCATCTCTGCCAAAATGAATATCGAACTGGTTCTCTTCTCCCTCTTTTGTTGTTGCCCCAACAAAACTTGGATCTGGATTTCTTTGGCGCTAGAACTCCTCTAAGGAACAAGATCCCTCTGAATTTCGATTTCCTTCACGGAAATCCTTTTGCCAACCACTTTCGAACCACCCCTCTGATCTCTCTTCGCTGCTGCTCAACACTGGATCTAGATTTCTTAGAAAGAAATATTTTGAGGAACTGATTCCACTTTTCTTCTGCCCCACTAGGTACTGTTCTGCACCAACAGAATCAACATCCCACCAATAACTCGATATGAAATCTGCGCTACTCCTCTAGCCACGACAACCAGAAAATGAGACTCAACTGTCTCTTTGTTGGGCCCAAAAACCACTACGCTGCCCTTTGCTGCCACAACGCCACCCAAATATGCTAACGCAGGCACTGCATGAGCCTCCCTTGGTGACTGCATCAACGCTCCTCTGCTCTCTCCGCCAGAAACTATGCTGTCACTTGGGACAACTGCCTTCACGCACAAAATTTCTTCTGTCCTTTCGCTGATGGCTTCAGTCCTCCTTGATCTGCAATTGCTCTGATACCATGTGAAAAATCGGTTACCCGATTCCTACTGCAGCAACTGATGTTAATTCTTCTAATTATTAATTCGATTAAACAATTTACTTGTTGTGTGCTATTATAGATATCAAATTAGCTACACTGCAGCTTACACCAATATACAGATCAAGTAGGGAAAAATAAATGAGACAACCATGCAAAAGACACAATTATTTTTGGACTAAACGTCCCCAGAAAAACCCAATGTGGGAAAACTAGTGTAGCAGATATGCAGGTTTTATTAGTAAGCAGATTTCTAAATATAACTAGGGTGCCAAATCTGGCTCACCCAACAGAGAATAAACCCGGCAGAAGTACCTTTATCCGGAGACAAATATTTTGGCGAATCCAGCAACTGGATGAACAAACCCCACAGGTGGCTGCGTTGTTCCCAGTGCTGTGCAGCGACAGCTGCTCCCAGCTCTGCGCTGGAACTACGCCACCTCCTCTAGGAGCTGCATCACCCTCCCAATGAGCCTTTCCGGCTCAGAAATCGTTTTGCTAAACTAATGCCCGACCTGCCTCACAGAAACCCCAAGTTGCCTCTGCGTCACTGCGTCAGCCCCTCTAGCTTCTGCGTCACCCTCCTAGAGCTGCATTGTCTCTCTTTGGTGTTGCTCTGCCTCTCTATTATGTATTCTCGGCCTTGGATGAAAGTCCCGCTGTCGAATTGCCCCTCACTGCACTAGAAGCTCACTCCGAAATTCTCAACAAACCACGACCCAGAATTTCGATCTAGCTCAAGTGCTGCTCTCTCTATGTGTATTCTCCCACTGACCCCAAGTCTCCTTTTATACTTTTCCTGTTGAGAAATCAACGGCTGTGATCTAATCTCTAATCAACGGCTAAGATTAAATTAGACTTGATCCTCGTCTCTTAGAAGCTTCTCACCCATATTTTGATTAATACCCATTAATAGTTTAATTTTCCTAAGTTTAGACTTGGGAACCCCATTAAAAATATTAATTATTTTAATAAAACACAAACCGGGTGGAATTTCACCAAACGATTTCTAGATCTTGGAGATCTCATGTGTTCTAGCCCCTCCACAAAATTTCGGAGCTAGAGCACATCTGATGCTACCTAAAAATTAACATAGCTCACTACTGCAATCTTCACAATTTAAAATAAACTAGGAATTGAGAAATAATAAACACACATAATATGGCACCAAAGTTTGGACTAACATCCCCGGAAAAGCCCCAAAGGGAAAGCCAATGCAACAGATGAGGGTTTATATTTTATTATCTTCAACAAATTAGAGAGTACATAGGTCTTCTTGCCAAAATACTAGCAAAGCTTGGGAAAATTCTCTTAACCACTCGAATTGGTAGATCGACCTAGAAACCCTATGTTTCCCTTGCAAAATCAAACTTGGTCTCCTCCAGTAAATGCACACAAAAAACGTTGTTGCGGGAAATACGCACTAGCTGGAAACTGAATATTGTGATCTTGCACTTCTTCTGGTGATCCTATCCTCGCACTAGGCAACTCGCTCTATCCTCCGGATTTCATCTCGAAAACTAGAAAACACAATTTGCTACGCAGATCTGCACAGTAGAGAAATTCGCACGGCCTTCCTGCTAGTGGACTTGGCCTCTGCAAATTTTTGTGAAAACCTCCCCTAGAAACCCTCTCTCCAATCTCTGTTGATCCTCTCACTGATGCTCTGTTGGCTTGACCTCTTCCCTCATTGAATGTTGCGCACTGGGAAATTCTCACTGCCGTGCTCTCTTGCTCCTTCAATGCGCTCTTTGATTTTGTCTTCTCCAAGCCTCATCAACTTGCTCTTATAATCTCTTGTTGGAGCACCAATGGCCAAGATCTAATCGTGATCGATGGCTAAGATCATCTTAGACTTGATCCAAATCACTTTTGGAAGTCTCTAGAGCATAAGTCAATCTCCTTAATTAATATACTTTAATTAACTAGTTTTCCTACGTCTAACTTAGGAAATTTGAATTATCCGGTCACTTAATTTAATTAAGGTTTTTCTTAGTCGTATCTCACAAAACTATTTCTGGGTATTGGACGTCTCATGTTCGTTAGCTCTTAGACGCTTCAAAGACTCGAACACCTGTCCGATGCTACACGATACTCCATCTCTAAAAACTAACACTCCTTCTTAGTGAAGGAAGGTGTTCGCTCTCGCCAACATATTCCTCTATTCTATTAAAGAACACCTATAGCTGGACTAATCAGGTTGTTGGTGTCTGACATTTGTGATACGACTAGCTCTCATTGTCCACCATGTTACTACACATACTTTGATCTACCTCACATTGTCGTTGCCTATGTCACAAGGTTCGTCAAACTTTAACCTCGAGGTTCGAATTTTGGCAAACCTTAAAAAATATGAGGTTCGGCGAACCTCATTGAACCTCATAGTCATTGACCAAGTCCATAGATCAAAACTCATAACTTCATGTTACAACTCAAGCTTGTAATTTATTCTTGCGGTTTCCATGTCAGTGATAGAATTTTTTATGTTTACTGATGTTGATTTCTTACTATTTTATCCTTTAATTTATTTTAAATTAATATATGTCTATATATATAGACCAACCTAATAGCGAACCTCTTCCGAACCTCATCAAAAAAGTTCGAACTCAAACTGAACCTAATCATTGTCGAACCCGAACTCGAATCCGAACCATGTGACATTGGCTGCTGCTACTGCTTTGTTGCTAATCCTGCACTGCCACCGCAATTACTGCAATAGTGAGATTGATATCCTTAGAAACTAAAGCTCTAATCTTCCATAGGGCTTCTCCCTTTGAAGCTAGACTCCCTTTGAGTCTCAATCTCCCAATGGAAATCACTCTGATTGGAACTGTATCTGCACACTGCAACTGAGCATTTCACACTGCATTTACCAATGCAACTAGCTTTGCACTATCTCTCAAGAACTGACTGCAACTAGCTCTACTGACACTGAACTTGCTAGTATGATACTGTGTGCCCCTGTAGCAAAGGTAATGGTCCTATTGCAACAATGGGAACTGATCTAATTGATCTCCATGTTGCATCTACAGTGGACCCTTCCCAACTTGGCACACTAAGGTATCAACTTATCAGGCACCTCCTCCACCTGGAGGTATAGCTTCTATCAAAGCAAACTCCTCCAATTTGGTGGTCAATTCATCGATCTTTGTCAAAACTGTTGTCTGCTCCTGCTTCTTCTTAGTTTTTTTAGCGTCAGATGGTGTGGCTAAGAAACGCTAGGATTCCATAACCTAGAAAAAGTTTAAGGAAAATCCACCTAGAAATGCCTTAATTAAGTTAATTAATCAATAATTAAAATTTTCCTAAGTCTAAGTTTCTAACTTAGGGAAAATGATTAATTAACAACAATTAATTGAGGAAGGTGATATTTCTCAATAAATTCACGTGGATCAACTCAGAAATGATCTCAGCGATTGATGAGTATTTAATTGTGGTCGTTGGTGATCCAACTGGAGATTATAAGAGGAGATCGATGGGGTTGGAGCAAGACACACTTGGAGGTCTAGTTCCTTGACAGTGATCGAGTTTCCCAACTGCAACGATTCGGTAGAAAGAAGTTCGAGGCAGAGAGGGGATGCACAGATAGTGAGGGGTAGATTCAGTGAGTCCAGAGGAAGTTTTCCAGTTCCAAAGAGTCAGCTATAGGAGGGCCGAGTTTCCTCAGTGAGGCTGCGTAGGGACTGCATAGGCATCTTTAGAGGTAGAGTTCTATCTAGCTAGAGTGAGGGTTGGTTCAGTTGTTGGAGGACGAGATATTTTTCGGAGGGGCTAGCGAGTCATTCTCAGAGGCTGAGTTAGGTTGGACAACTTGATTAGAGCAGCGTCTAGGCAGTGCATGTGAGGGCCTGCGTAGAGGTGAAGCAGAGGCTAAAGTAGGGGCTTTTGTGTGGCCTGTTTGTGGCAGTTGTGAAGTTGGATCACTGTTGGGTGAGACAAATTTTATCTCACTAATTTTTGTGGCCAATTTATCTTGTAGAGGATTGCCAGTTTTGGGCATCTAGTTGTACTCATAATTTCTCACTACTACTTGATAATAAAACCCTTAGCTACTGCACCAGTTTTCCCACATTGGTTTTTTCTGGGGACAATTGTCCAAAAATAGCTGTTTCAATTTTATGTGTGCGTGCTACCATTTCTTAGTTTCCAACATTTTATTTTCTGCAGTGTTTTTACAGTGAAAATTTGCAGTGTGATTTATTCGTTATTTGCCATAGAAAATAAACCGCATGATTAATTTATCAATTAGAAGAATAAATTTCTAGTTGCTGCAATTAGACTTGAAAATTTCATACTTCTTATCCTTCTTTCTTTTAGGACTCTGGGAGACATAGTGATTGAATTCACCACACCTGAAGAACTTGATATTCGACAGGCCTTTCTTCTTTTCTCCTCTCACTAAGCCTTGTCCCTGACTGGGACCCTTCTTCTCCTTTCCCTTACTTGCAAGGGCTATGTTCTCCTCATCCTCCTCCTCCTTTGGTCCATTACTGCTGTTGTTGATAGTACCTGCTGCTAGGCTGAGCTTCAACTCCTCTTGAGGGAAATCACTCCATAGACGATCCCATCCAGGTAGCGTATCTCGCCCAGAAATAACTTCGACGAAATTATGCCACTCTTGGTGAAACCGTTCAGAGTTGTTTGTAGTAGCTCACTATCATCAGGTTTCTCTCCTACTGCCGCAAGCTCATCTCTTACTGTCTGAAGTTTAGTAAGATAGGATGTAACACCTTCTCCCTTCAGCATCTTGGTGGTCCTTAGCTTCTCCTAGAGAATCATCTTCCGATTCTTTGATGGATTCTCATACAGCTTTATGATGACATCCAACATGTCCTTTGTCGTATTCTTGACTCCAATATGCAAGATTATGTGATCCTGAACCCCATCTAGGACCATCCTCTTAGATTTGGCCATTTCTTTCTTGAACGTAGCCAACTGCTGTTGGTCTACCAACTCTGCCATTACATTCGTCATTGATTCCTTTAGACCATGCTCATCCAATAGGAATTGCATTATGGCCTTCCATACGTGAAAGTTAGGCTTCGTCAAGTCTATATTGATCCCTAAGACAAGCTATGGCCATCTCTGCATAACTCGAATATGTTGGAGGTCAATAAGTTGGAACTCCCTTTTTCTCTTCCCAACAATTGGATCTGGCTTATATGCTACTCGCACTCCTCCTAGAATGCAAATATCTGGCTTCTAGAAATTCGTACAACCCCGGATATGCCTCTAGGTGAGACATCTAGCCTCCCTTTGCCTCTGGAAGAAATTCGCTCTGCCTTTCAGACACTGATCCGGCCTCCGGCAACAGATCAAACCATCTTCTGACAACTCACACTGCTAGACTGGCTAATTCAAATTGCAAAATTTGGTCTCCTGCTACTGGAATTTCAATCTCCTCTTCCTGACTGGAAAAACTGGAAACCCTTCTGAGAAATTGTTGGAAAGTCCTCCCGTGTGCTTTCCTCTTCCTTCCCTGCATAGATCTGTAGCTATAAACCCTTGCTGCAAATTTCTGCGCCCAAATCTGATAGATCTGCTTTGCAAAATCACTGATTTGCTCACTAGAGCCTTCACTTTGACAAATCTACTGCTCGCCGCTACAGATCTAAGACAATTCGAATTTTTCCACCACGCAAGGCCTAGAAATCAAACTCTTCTTCTCTGCTATACGCATTGTCTAGCAGATCTACACAGATCTAAAGAGAGTGCTTCAGATCTCCCTTTGAAACTGCATGATCTCTTCTTCTTTCACTTCTGAGCTTCAAATCTGATCAACACCACTCTGATACCATGTGAATAATCCATGATTTAAGTAACTGGAAACTCTTCTTCTAATTGAAGCGGTTTATTTGTCTTCAGTTAATTAATTAACGACAAATAACGAATATCTCACTACGACAATCTTCACAATTTAAAATAAATTAGGAACCGAGAAATAACGGACACACATAAAATGACACTAAAGTTTGGATTAACATCCCTAGAAAAAACTCGAAGGGAAAACTGGTGTAGCAGATGAGGGTTTATATTTTATTACCTTCAACAAATTAGAGAGTACATAGAGTTGCTTGCCAAAATACTGAAAAAGCTCCGAAAATTTTTCTTGCCACTCCAACAGGCAGATCGACCTGGGTAACCTTTGTTTTCCTTGCAAAATCAAAATCGACCTCCTCCAATAAATACACACAAAAAGCATTGTTGCAGGAAATACACTCTAGTTGGGGACCACAAGGGTGAGAGAGGAGAGCAACTACAAAAAGCAAAAACAAACTCATTTTTTGGGTTCCTTGTTCATTCATCTAATTTGAGAAGTTTGCTTGAGCAGCTAGCCAAGTCAATTGGTGCATGTGCACATGGATTTCCAAGGGGAAATTCCAACCTCTTTTTCAGTGGACTTCGAATGCCACCCTAGGAGAGAATTTCAAAACTTAGTGGGAGAAGATTTGTTGGAGTTTGTGTGTCATTTCAGCCTTTGACTCAGTTAGTTCGAACTTCTAGGGGGACGTGGGAGCAAAACTCGTCCCACTGAGCTGAGGGCTTTACAAGGGAAATTTTGGCCATCGAATTTAGGAGAAATTACCTTGAGGGTGGACCAAAGTTTGTGGAGAATTTCAAGGATGGAAGTTTCTGCTTTTGAAAGAGCCAAATTCACCATTTTAGGGCCTGCGCAGAAGTGTTACTGGGCAGAATTCGTGGGGCAGAATTCATCTCACTTGTGCTGGGGTTGTGGAGGAATTTCGCTTAGATCTTCTAGAGGGGAATTGCAGGGAAATCCCATAGCTTTTTGAGGAGGGTGTATGGCATATTTTAGCAGTAGCAGATTGTGGGGGATGCAGAACCTATCAAGGAGGGCGTAGCACCAAAATTGGGTAATACCGAGAGGTCGAAATTAGCCCAAAGCATTTATGTCTTTTGCTGGGCTAGCATCAAGGAGTCTACTCCTTTTTTTGCAGCACTTTCGGAGGGGTTTTTGGCCCTCAAATCTCAATTCACCTACAACAACAGTGGTAGAATTTTCTAGGTTGAACGCACAATTGGGAGGCGCCATTTTGAGTGGAGATTTTCAACCATTCTCACTTGGGTATTTGCTTGCTTATTGTAGCAAGCCCAGGTGCACACTTTCCATCTCCATTGTACTTAGATTCCATGGATTATTAATAAAATGGCTGAGAATTATTGTTGCTGCCTTATGGAGTTTTAATTTCTCTCTACGTGTGTTATTTTCATAATTTTCATGGTTATGCTTATACTGTAGCTAGTGCATGTTTTGGTATTTCACTGTAAATTTCTATTAGGAATATTATGTTATAATAAAATAATTTAGCCATGGTGTTATGATTATGAGGAACAATGCGCTAAAATTATTCCTAAACACACTTTTACAATAGACTTGATAAACACTAGGACTCACCTAAGACCTTGTCAACGAATTCCACCCTAGGTTTGGGGTTATAGCTGGAAGAAAAACTCTGCCGATTACTCGTTTTTACAAACGCACATAATTCAGGGAGGTAAAAAAACTTCCTAGGGTGAAATCCTTTGCCAAAATCAGAGGCTAACTTAGGTGTTGTTACATAATTAAATGGTCATACTAGCATCATTTACAGTAGACCTTGTAAAAATTGGGTTTACAATGATAAATTCATGCTGACTGATGACTCTGATCTTTTGAAAAAATTTCTCCATTTCTTTGTACACTACTTTCTCGGACTGTTGACAAAGTGTGGTCAACACACTTCATGAAAAAACCCGTATTCCTGCTCAAATAACCTAATGCCAACGTGGAATGAAGTAAATTATCCCAAGCACTCAACACAAGAAGCCTCCATGTGGTCAAAGCAAGGTCAACATACACACTGAGCTATTAAATCAACATGAACATGTCTGCATCAAGGTCATTCTCCATCAAGGGGATGTGTTTACGTCATAATGAGGTGGTTTAAGCATCATAATTCATCAACATAAATAGGGCGCTCTCTCATGAGGTTCCTTACCATGCTACCATAGAAAAATAACCACAAATATGGTGAGAGCAGTGTTGCACAAAACGACCCCTCAGAACGAAACCCGGATTTGCGATCCATATGGATTCGTGGGTTATTCGACCCCAAAAATGCGTCTTAGAAATTCAGAAACGCGGATCAGGCCAGAAAAAACGAATCATGGTCTGTGGGAACCATTTGGCTCGATCCTCGTTTTCGTACATCCGAGACGCGGTCCCGGGGCTGGATCACCCAGTGGATCCGCCGCGGATCGGGGCCGAATCACTCGGTGGATTCGCCGTGGATCGGGGCCGAATCACCCGGTGGATTCGTCATGGATCGGGGCCGACTCGGGGTGGATCCCGACCGGTTTTGTGGGCCGCCGGCCATTTCCACTGTGCAGATCCAAAAAACTCATCTTTTTAATTTTTTTTGTTTAATTGTGGTTGGGGGTGGGTTTAACTTGGGTTAGGGAAAAGAATGAAAGGAATAAAACTCTATTTCTCCTCTCATTTCCTCACTCTTGTATTTTTGGAGAGCTTGGAGAAGAGAGGAGAAAGAGAGGAGAAGAGAGCTTGGAGTAGAGAGACTTGAGGAGAGCTTGGAGTGAAGGAGGAGCTAGGAGTAGCGACGGAGGAGGAGCTTGGAGGAGTAAAGAAGGGATTCCATCTACAAGAGCTAAGGGAGTAAGTGCAAACCCCAAACTCCTTCATTTTTTTGTCATTGTTTTTTGTATTTTTTCTCCTCTCTTCTATTCTTTCCCATTCTTTTTTCTTGCTCATTTAATTCTAGGTTGTCCACCAGCTATATTCATATTCCAAGATGGTGTTCTTTTGGCTTCTATGTTGTTGATTTCGGGTAGCATTGGATGTGTTCTAGGCCTCAAATTTTGCAGGGAGGCTTGGGCACACGTATTCCAAAGAACCCAGAACGTGTTTTGGGAAATTCCACTCGGAGACAGTTTTATTAAAATAATTAATATTTTTTAATGGGGCCCTAAGTCTAAACTTAAGAAATTATAAATATTAATGGATATTAATCTAATTGTGGGTGTAACTTCTAGAAGAAGATGAAGATCAAGCCAAAATGATCTGAGCCTTTGATTAGGAGTTAATCTAGGCCGTTGGTTGTCCAACAAAAAGATATAAGAAGGGGCTTGAGGATCATTTGGAAAAAATACTGAGAGATTAAGAGATCGAATTTCTGAAGTGAGAAGTTCTTAGGAGGAAATTCAATTGAGGAGATTTCTTGCAATTGAGGGGCAGGGATAACATTCAGAGAGAGATATTTTCTCAGCTGGAGAATCATCAGCAGAGAGAGGCAAAGAGTGATCCAGTAGCCCAAATGCAGAGGCAAAGCAGAGGGTGAGAGAGAGTCCGAGATTTAGCTGAGGAGAGTCAGTTTTAGAAGCCAGGGTGTGAGATCGAGAGGCTAAGAGCAGAGACTCTAGGAAGCAAATCGATCAGCAGACTGAGTGACACAGTGCCTAGAGAGGTTGACGCAAGGGCTGTGTGAGGACTGTGCAGAGGCAACATAGGGCTTGCCAGAGGCATTTCATTTAGTATCCGAATCAACCAGAATTTTCTTAGTGATTGTGTGAGGTAATCTCACAAATCTTTCTGCCAGTATTTATCTCTCGGTAACTGAATAATCCAAGTGTATGCAGAGATGTATTCAGAATTTGCTACTGCTTAATAATAATAAACCCTCAGATTTTCTGCACTGGTTTTCCTGCATTGGGTTTTTCTGGGGACATTTGTCCAAAAATAATTGTGTCTATTGTGTTGTATTTTCTTTCTTGCTCAGTATCTTGTTTCCACATAATATTTAATTAAGTGAAGGCTGTAGTGTATGTATTACGATATTTTTTGTAGGAAGCTGCAAGTAATTTGTTTAAAGGAATTTAACAAATAGGAGTAATATCATCAGTTGTTGCAGTAGGGATTCATGTTGTGGAATTTTCACATGGTATCAGAGCTACAAGTGAAGCAAGAAGAGCAGAGCCGGTAGATCCAACGCTAAGTAGAAGAGGGAGTTCGAAAAAGCTATAGGAGGCAGCAGTTTGAAACCCCAGAGGGTTGACGTAGTTCTGGGTCGGAGGGAATATTTTCGAAGCAGTCTCTCTTCGAGTGAGTTGACGAAGAGGAGAACTCCCAATTCGAATTTTTTATGGCGCAGAGGGAGCAGCGCTAAAGCCTCAGCGTGAGAGAGCTGGTGGGAAGCAGATCTTCAGCAGGCAAATTGCTGGGCTGAAAAATGTCAGATGAGAGAAGAGAAGCACTCTGAGGGAATTTTTGCTCAACAGAACTAAGCAGTAGCAGTGAGAAGCAGAGAGGATATTTTCGACATTTTTTGGCAGATATGGCAACAAGTGGCTTGAGGGATTAGGACAAGCTGGATGGAGCATCCAACTACGTCATATGGAAGGCTAGAATGTCATTCCTTCTAGATGAGCATGCCCTCAAGATATACGTCGACAGCGTGGTGGCTGTCCCTACGGATGCAGATCTGTTGAAGAAGTACAGAGCTGAGATGGTGAAGGCCAAGAGGATGATCCTGGATGGAGTCAAGGATCACGTGGTGTGTCACATTTCTAGCAGAGGGACTGCTAAGGAGATGTGGGATGCCTTGGCCACATTATATCAGGGATCTTCTGAGCAGTGGAAGATGTACTTAGAGCAGAAGTTGGGATCTGCTCAGATGCAGAAGGGAGAGCATGTGGATCCATTCCTCATGAAGCTGAAGGAAACCTGTGATGAGTTGTCTGTTGTGGGGCATACACCTCAGGATTCATAGTTGGTTAGAATGGCCCTCAATTCTATCTCAAATGAGTGGCAAGTCTTTGTCCAGAGTATCCCGGGCAGAGCAACATTGCCGGAATGGGATGAGATGTGGGCAACTCTAAAACAAGAGGAGCTAAGGAGAGACTTAGTCAAGGTCAAACTTGACGGAAGCAACAATAGCATTGGGTCGAAGCCCAAGGAGGAGGAGGATAATGCAACCCTTGAATCGAAGGGACAATTGGAGCAGCGGAGATGTAAGAAGGACGTCTCGAAGATCAAGTGTTTCAGGTGTTGTGAGATGGGTCACTACGCTACTCAGTGTCCTCTCAAGAAGAAGGATAAGGATGAGAAACATGATTTGAAGGTTGCGCCCGCGAATATCGAAGAGGAGGAGTTCGCCATGACAACCGAGATATTTCCAGGAGGGAGGTGGGCTGATTTGGCGCTGTAGTTCGAAAGAGCTATAGATGGGTAGGATCCTTGAGGAGTCCACCTCTTGGATCAAAACCTTGCTACAGCAACCCTGATCAAGAGTAGCAGGATGGACTAGTGTTGTATGGTGCCGAGGAGTGTCAAAGAGACAGTTGTAATGAATAGGAGCACCAGAGTCCGGATCAGCCGAGATTTTCTCAGTGATTGTGTGAGGTAATCTCACAAATCTTTTTGCCAGTATTTCTCTCTCTGTAACTAAATAATCTCAGAGGCATTCAAAGATGTAGTCAGAAATTGCTACTACTTAATAATAATAAACCCTCAGATTTGTTGCACCAGTTTACCACATTGGGTTTTTCCGGGGACATTTGTCCAAAAATAATGTTGTCTATTGTGTTGTATTTTCTTTCTTGCTCAGTATCTTGTTTCCGCATAATATTTAATTAAGTGAAGGTTGCAGTGTATGTATTGCAATATTTTCCGTAGGAAATTGCAAGTAAATTGTTTAAAGGAGTTTAACAAATAGGAGGAATATCATCAGCTATTGTGGTAGGGGTTCCTATTGTGGAATTTTCACATATGTATCATGTTGAAATTTCTAAGTCTAACCCATTAGAATTTTTCTTGCACTATCTGGTTTATTTCGCCTACTTGTTTAATTACTGAACAAGTTATTTAACCATATAAATACTGAAATAAACATAATGCAGTCTCAACCATACAAATCAACAGCTGAAAGAAATAGACAAACACACAAGGGACACTGTTCTTTTTGTACAATCGTCCCCGGAAAAACCCAACTTGGGAAAACCGGTGCAGCAGTTCTGAGGGTTTTATTTTTAAGCAACTTTTCTTGAGTACAACTAGGTGCCAAATTGGTTCACCCGACAGAGAAATCTGTCTGGCAGTAATACCTCTCTTCCGAAGCAGATATTCTGAAAGTCTGTTCCATGAAACTCTCTCCAACACTTCTCTCAGGCTCAGCGTCAACCCTCCTAGCCTCTGCGTCAGCCCTCTGAGGCTCGGCACAGCCTCTCTAGCTCTGTGCGTCACTTATGCAACCTCTGCGTCACTCATGCAGGCCTCTAGCCATCTGCGCAGTTACTGCTGGCCTCTGTATGGCTCTCGCTGGCTCTGCATCTGCCTTTTTGCCTCTGCGCTAGTCTTCCAGCACTATCTATGCCTCTCTGCTATGCACTCACTGCCCCTCGCTGCAACTCTGATCACTATTTCGATTTCTCTTAGCAAACCCCACTCTAGAAAATTGAGCTGACTGATCAATCTAGTGTGTCTCCAATTGACCCTCAAGCCTCCTCTTATACTTTTTTTGTTGAGACTTCAATTACCGAGATTATATCTCTAATCAAGGACTAAGATTAGATTTGGCTGGATCCATGTCATTTATAACCTTCTAACCCAGTTTTATATTAATACCCATTAATATTTTTATTTTCCTAAGTTTAGACTTAGGAACCCATTAAAAATATTAATTATTTTAATATCTCCTTCATCGGGTAGAATTTCCTCAAACCATTTCTGGGTCTTGGAGATCTCATGTGCTTTAGCCTCTCCACCAATTTTGATGGCTATAGCACATCTGATGCTACCTCAAATCAACACTCCCTCTTAGCAAGGAATTTGCTCTAGTAATGCTCCACCACTGAGCATCACCCTGATCATCCGACACCGGTACCTGTGTTGATGCTTGGCCTTCCTGCCTAACATCCTCTGCACTGCAGCATCCTGTACTGCTGCCCATGGCTCTATCACTGCCACTGTCACATCTGTACGATAGCTCCCTCTGCATCCGTGTTGCTACTGGTCCTTTCTCCCAACATTGCTTCTGCACTGCAGCCCTCTCTCCTCATCCTGCATCATGCTGCCTATAGCACTACCACTCCTACTGCTGCACTGCAACTCGGTTATTGAGACGCTGATAACTGATCTACCCAACGACTGACATCCTTGTCAGGCTAGAAACCCTCTTGATGTTGAAGCTCTCTCTGTTGCTATCATGTACTCCCTCTGCTACCTCTACGCTGCTGCAACAACTATGTGCCTCTCGCACTTCTGCAAACAGCTCTATGCCTACTGCATTGTTGCAACCTCCTCTATGCCTCTCACACTGCTGCAACCCTCTTTGTGCTGCCAAGGACTACTGCACTCTAGCACTCCCTGCTGCTACATTCGCATCCGCTTCTACCGACATCTGCCATCCTGCTACTGTCACTTCGGGGCTCCCATAGCCGGATATGATCCAAGAGTTTGGGTACCTCAAGGATCTTGCCCCTCATCTCCTGTAGTCCCCCTCACTATAGCTCAATGTCTCTCCACCTCTTCTCTAGAGGTACATGAGCACTCATGGCACAATCATCATCATCCTCTACCTCCTTCTCTGCCTTAGCTGGCGCTGCCTTGGAGTCAGACGCCTCTCCCTTATTCTTCTTCCTAGGACACTAGGTTGCATAATGGCCCAATTCCCCACAGTTGAAGCACTTAATCTTGGAGAGGTCCTTTTTCTTCCTCTTCCCTTGCTGCCCCACAGATGCCAGAGCCGCATCCTCTTCCTCCTCTTTCTTGACCCGTGCTCCTTTGCCACTACTTCCTGCCTTGGTCAATCATTTGATCTCTTCTTAGCGAAGAACTGCCCATAGTTCTTCCCAATCTAGAAGATTCGCTCTGCCCAAAATGCTTTGGACAAATGTCTCCCATTCCTCGGACACTGCGTTCAGGGCGGTCCTCACCATCAACTCCTGATCCGGCGTGGCCCCTATGGAAATCAGTTGGTCCCGAATCTCTTGTAACCTGCTGAGGAAGTGATCTATCTGCTTCCCTTTCTGCATCTGATACGACCGCAATTGATTCTCCAGTAGCATCTTCCTCTACACGGAAGTGCCCTGATACAATGTCGTCAAGGTGTCCCACATCTCCTTTACTGTATTCTTCTTGGCAATATGCTGAACTACATGATCCTTGACCCCATCAAGGATTATGCACTTTGCCTTGGCCATCACATCCTCATACTTTTCGTTATCAGCTAGGTCGACTGGGATAGCCACAGTTCCCAAGGCGAAGGCCTTGATGCGATTTCTATCTATAACAAACATGATCCTGGCCTTCCGGATGACAAAGCTGGATGCCCCGTCTAGCCTATCCTGATCCCTCAGTCCGTTCATGGCCATCTCTGCTCTTCTTTTCGACTCCTCTGAGTCTCTACTTCCCTACTGGAAGTTCTCTCTTTGACTCCCTTTGAGTCTCTACTTCCCTCCTGAAAGTTCTCTTCTAGACTCCCTCTGAGTCTTTATTTCCCTCCTGGAAATCCTTCTGCCAACTATGGAATAGCACCTCTCCGATCTCCTTAGCTCCTGCAGCATTGATCTGGATTTCTTGGCTAGAAATCTGCCTAGGTAGCAACTCCCTTCTACCTTGGTTCTGTCCCGTTAAGTATTGTTCTGCCTCAACAACAACATCACCCCACCAGCTTCACACTCCACAATCTTCCCACAGCTTCCTATGCCCCAACAACTAAAGAACTGAGCCTCTAGGCTCTACGAAATCCTGACAGTGGATGAATTGCTCCACTAGCCAATTGCGTTACTCCTACTTGGCTGAGCAAGATGACGTGGCTCTTCGTGAGCCTCTTCTGCCTCTCACTACTTCTGCGCTGGCCCCTTCTTTGGCTCGAACTGATGACATAGGTCCTCTGCGTCACCCCTTCTCTGTTGCTTTCTGCTTAAAAACAACTTTTGTCACTTGGGACAATTGTTAATGCTACAAATTATCCGATTCAGCTGGTGCCTTCAACTCTCCTGTGATCTACAATGCTCTAATACCATGTTGAAATTTCTAATTCTAAGCCGTTAGAAATTTTCTTGCACTATCTGGTTTATTTCGCCTACTTGTTTAATTATTAAACAAGTTATTTAACCATATAAATACTGAAATAAACACAATGCAGTCTCAACCATCTACAGATCAACAACTGAAAGAAATAGACAAATACACAAGGGACACCGTTATTTTTGGACAATCGTCTTCAGAAAAACCCAACTTGGGAAAACCGGTGCAGCAGTTCTGAAGGTTTTATTATTAAGCAACTTTTCTTGAGTACAAATAGGTGCCAAACTGGCTCACCTGATAGAGAAATCTATCTGGCAGTAATACCTCTCTTCGGAAGCAGATATTCTGAAAGTCTGTTCCACAAAACTCTCTCCAGCACTTCTCTGAGGCTCAGTGTTAGCCCTCCTGGCCTCTGTGTTAGTTTGAAACCGTCTGTGCCAGTCCTCTGAGGCTCTGCACAACCTCTCTGGCTCTCTGCGTCACTCACGCAGGCCCTCTGGCCCTCCGCGCAGTTAGTGCAGGCCTCTGTGTGGCTCCTGCTGGCTCTGCGTCTGCCTCTCTGTCTTTGCGCTGGTCTTCTGACACTATCTCTGCCTCTCTGCTATGCACTCATTGCCTCTCGCTGCAACTCTGATCACTGGTTCGATTTCTCTTACCAAACCCCGCTCTAGAAAATCGAATTGACTGATCAATATGGTGTGTCTCCAACTGACCCTTAAGCCTCCTCTTATACTTTTTCTGTTGAGACTTCAACGGCTGAGATTATATTTCTAATCAACGGCTAAGATTAGATTTGGCTTGATCCATGTCATTTAGAACTTTTTAACCCAGTTTTATATTAACACCCATTAATATTTTTATTTTCCTAAGTTTAGACTTAGAAACCCATTAAAAATATTAATTATTTTAATATCTCCTTCATCGGGTAGAATTTCCTCAAACCATTTCTGGGCCTTGGAGATCTCATGTGCTTTAGCCTCTCCACCAATTTTGATGGCTAGAGCACATCCGATGCTACCCCAAATAAACATATCATTCTACTTTTGGTTTTCATGATGGCTAGGGGGAGTAAGAATAGAAGGGAAGAAGAACAATAGGATAGTGGTCCCCATATGAGTGACCCAATGTATGATGAGGAAGAAGGCTTTGAAGAGGAAGGGGATGAACTTGAAGAGAACATTGAAACACTAGAGGGCAAAGCTTCATTGACACCCTTGTGGAACTATGTGATGAAACTTGAAGGTGGAAAAAGTGGTGGAATCTACAAGTTTTTGTGCCCTCATGGTTGTCATGGAGGAAAACCATATAGTGATTCATATACCCATGTGAGGAGGCATCTTTGTGGGGTGTTGGATAGTGATGAGAAAAAGGGTGTCGTGGGGATACAAATTTGCCCAAACGTTTCAACTAAAAAAGAAGAAAATACATCCAAATAGGGGAGGTTGCACAACAAAAAGGAAAGAAACAAAAAACTCAATTTGAATCAAGTGCAACCTCTAGATTTGGTAGCTCATCTCCTCATGGTACTTTTGCAACCTGTAGAGGTAGAACAATAGGGTATTTCTTGAATGTTGTTGGGAGGGATGATGTGGATGGAAAGATAGTCAGATTTCTTTGTGTTTGAGGTGTACCATTCAATGTGCTTCTCTCTCCCTATTAGCATGATATGGTTAAGGTCGTCAATGAAGCCCCAAAATGATACAAGAGCCCCAACTATGAGAAAGCTAGAACAATGTTATTAGAGAGAGAAAAAGAAAAGGTTCAAAGAGCTTTGACACGTTTGAGAAATGAGTGGGTGGATTGTGGGGTTTCCTTTGTATCAGAGGGGTGGACAAATATTAGAAACCAACATTTGATAAATGTTCTTGGTGTTTCTGCTAGTGGTGCAATATTTATTACATGTCATGACTCCTCCTCCGTCAGTGCAACTTCCCAAAACATTGCAGATCTCCTATTGCAATCAATCAAGGATGTTGGTCCTAATATTGTGGTTCAAGTGATCACTGGTAATGGAACAAATTGTATGGCAGCAGGAAAAGTTATCGAGCATACTCATCCATACATCTTTTGGTTTGGGTGCTTGGTGCACACATTGAACCTTTTGATGCATGATATTGTGAAGCATAAAGAATGTGGATGGATTAATTATCTTTACAAGAGAGGGAAGCAACTCATTAAATTTATCACAGGGCATACAAGGGTAAACTACTTTTATGGAACTTACTCCAAGTTGCAGTTGCTTAAACTTGCAAAAACAAGATTTGCAAGTTATTACATCACCTTTAGGCGGCTAGTGAAGGTGAGACAAGATTTAACTAATATGGTGACCTCTGAATCATGGGAGGAAATTAACACTGATAGAGATGGTGCTAATGTAGCCAAGGACACTATTCTTGACATGTTCTCGTTGGAATTTCTAATTCTGACACGCTAGAAATCCCTACTGCATTATCTGGTTTATTTCACCTACTTGTTTATTTCTTAACAAGTTATTTATACATATAAATACTGAAAATAAACACAAATGCAGCAGATCAACAACTGAAATACTAGACAAACACACAAGGGACACCATTATTTTTAGGCAATCATCCTCAGAAAACCCAATGCGGGAAAATCGATGCAATCGTTCTGAGGGTTTAATTATTATGCAGGTTTCTTGAGTACAACTAGGGTGCCGTACTGGATCACCCAACAAAGATTGTTACACGGCAGTAATATCTCTTCTCGGAGACAGATATTCAACCTCTTAGCTTAGTTTGCCCCACGAAAAACCTTTTGGCGCTTCCTCTTGGCTCTACATCAGTCCTGCTAGCTTTAGATCAGCCCCTGAAGCCTCTGTGTCAGCCCTCTTGCCCTTTGCGTCCGCCCTTTGGCCCTCTGCGTCAACTCTCTGGCCTTCTGCGTCATCCACGCAAGCCCCTTAGCCTCTGCACAGTCTCTAGCCGCCTCTACATAGCTTCTGTTGCCTCTGCGTAGCTCTAGATGCCTCTGTGTCAGCCTCTCCAGTCTCCGCACTAACCCTCAGGCACTATCTATGCCTCTCTGTTATGTACTCACTGCCCCTTGCCGCAACAGATCACTTGTTTGAATTTTCTTAGCAACCCTTGCTCTAGAAAATCGAATTAACTGATCAATCTTGGTGTATCTCCAACTGACCTTCAACCCTCCTCTTCTACTTTTCTTGTTGAGTCTTCAATGACCAAGATTAAGTCTCTAATCAACGGCTAAGATTAGATTTGGCTTGATCCATGTCATTTAGAACATTCTCACCTAGTTTTATATTAATACCATTAATATTTTAATTTTCCTAAGTTTAGACTTAGGAATCCCATTAAAAATATTAATTATTTTAATATCTCTCTAACTGGGTGGAATTTCCCCAAACCATTTTTGGGTCTTGGAGATCTCATGTGCTTTAGCTTCTCCGCAAATTTTCATGGCTAGGGCACATCCAATGCTACGACAAATCAACACTCCCTCTTAGCGAGAAATGTGCTCTAGTAATGCTCCACCACTGAACATCACACTGATCCTCCCGCACTAGTACCTGTTGTAATGCTTGGCCTGCTGCCCAATATCCACTGCACTGTTGCTTCCTGTACTGTTGCCCATGAAATTGCCACTACCACTACAACATCTGTACTGCAGCTCCCTCTCAACAAGCTGCCCATGCTGCCCATAGCACTGCCACTGCTAACTGCTGCACTGCAACTCAGTTACCGAGAAGTAAGTAATTGATCTACCCAAATACTGACATCCTTGTCAATCTGGAAGCCTCCTGATGTTGAAGCTACCTTTGCTGCTATCTTGTGCTCCCTCTGCTGCCTCTGCGCTACTGCAAACATCTATGTGCCTCCCGCATTGCTGCAACCACCTTTATGCCTCTCGCACTGCTACAAACACCTTTGTGCTTCTCGCACTGCTGCAACCCCCACTGCGCTGCTACAGACCTCTGCACTCTAGCACTGCCTTGTCGCTCCATTACATCTTGCTTCTTCCCGACATCCATCATCCTGCTACTGTCGTTAAGGGCTCCCGTAGCTGGATATGATCCAAGAATTTGGGCACCTCAAGAATCCTGCCCCTCGTCTTCTGTAGTTCTCCTGAATACAGCGCGATGTCACCCCATCTCTTCTCTAGAGGTGCATGAGCACTCATGGCACATTCGTGATCAGTCTCAACTTCTTTCTCCGCCTTAGCCAGAGTTGCCTTGGAGTCAAAAGCCTCTTCCTTGTTCTTCTTCCTGGGACACTGGGATGCATAATGCCCCAGCTCCCCACAATGGAAGCACTTCACCTTGGAGATGTCCTTCTTCTTCCTCTTCCCTTGTTGTCCCACAGATGCTAGAACCGCATCCTCCTCCTCTTTCTTGATTTGACCTCCTTTGCCACTACTGCCTGCCTTGGTCAACCATATGATCTCTTCTTGGTGAAGAGCTGCCCACATCTCTTCCCATCTAGGATGAGTAGCTCTGCCCGAAATATCTTGGAAAAATGTCTCCCACTCCTTGGAAACTACATTCAGGGTGGTCCTCACCAGGAACTCTTGGCCCCTATGGAAGTAAGTTGGTCATGAATCTCTTGCAACCTGAGGAGGTATAGATCTAAGTATTAAGGGGTTTTCGCAGTGCATTTTGTTAGATATCATTTTTGGGATTCAACTGCATTAAGTAAGTCATTCATCTATGATCATTTCCATGAGAGGTAGTCGTAACTGATTAATTTCTCATGATTTTTTGAATAGTTCACCTAACACTCATTGCATTAGGTGATGCTCACAGGGGTGAAGAGGTGGGATTGAAACTAGTGAAATGAATCACATAGCGTCAATCATCACTTCTGGGGCTTGCATCCAGTAACTAGGACTTCCCGGGAGGTCACCCATCCGAGATCACCTCTGGCTCAAGCGCATTTAACTGTGGAGTTTCCCCACAGTCAAGCCCACTTAGCTTGCTACCCCATTTGCAAAACGTTAGCAAGTATTGTGCCTCATGAACCATTCAAGTAGAGATCCCTTCACTCTTTTGAATTTAAGTATTAAGGGGTTTTCGCAGTGCATTATATTAGATATCATTTTGGGATTCAACTGCGTTAAGTAAGTCATTCATCTATGACCATTTCCATGAGAGGTAGTCGTAACTGACTAATTTCTCATGATTTTTTGAATAGTTCACTTAGTACTCATTGCATCGGATGATGCTCATAGGGGTGAAGAGGTGGGATTGAAACTAGTGAAATGAATCACATAACGTCAATCATCACTTCCGGGGCTTGCACACGGTAACCAAGACTTCTCGGGAGGTCACCCATACCAGATCGCCTCTGGCTCAAGTGCACTTAACCGTGGAGTTTCCCCACAATCAAGCCCACTTAGCTTGCTATCCCATTTGCAAAACCTTAGCAAGTGTTGTGCCTCGTGAACCATTCAAGTAGAGATCCCTTCACTCTTTTGAACTTCAGTATTAAGGGGTTTTCGCAGTGCATTATATTAGATATCATTTTGGGATTCAACTGCGTTAAGTAAGTCATTCATCTATGACCATATCCATGAGAGGTAGTCGTAACTGACTAATTTCTCATGATTTTTTGAATAGTTCACTTAGCACTCATTACATCGGGTGATGCTCACAGGGGTGAAGAGGTGGGATTGAAACTAGTGAAATGAATCACATAGCATCAATCATCACTTCCGGAGCTTGCACCCGATAACCAGGACTTCCCAAGAGGTCACCCATCCCAAATCGCCTCTGGCTCAAGCGCGCTTAACTATGGAGTTTCCCCACAATCAAGCCCACTTAGCTTGCTACCCCATTTGCAAAACGTTAGCAAGTATTGTGCCTCATGAACCATTCAAGTAGAGATCCCTTCACTCTTTTGAATTTAAGTATTAAGGGGTTTTCGCAGTGCATTATATTAGATATCATTTTGGGATTCAACTGCATTAAGTAAGTCATTCATCTATGAGCATTTCCATGAGAGGTAGTCGTAACTAACTAATTTCTCATGATTTTTTTGAATAGTTCACTTAGCACTCATTGCATTGAGTGATGCTCACAGGGGTGAAGAGGTGCGATTGAAACTAGTGAAATGAATCACATAGCATCAATTATCACTTCCGGGGCTTGCACCTGATAACTAGGACTTCCTGGGAGGTCACCCATCCCAAATCACCTCACCCCCCCTTTTGCATCTGATACGACTGCAGTTGATTCTCTAATAGCATCTTCCGCTGCATGGAAGTGCCCTGATACAATGTTGTCAAAGTACCCCACATCTCCTTTGTTGTGTTCTTCTCAGCAATATGTGGCACGACATGATCCTTGACCCCATCAAGGATTATGCACTTTTCCCTCACCATTGCATCCTTATACTTCTCATTATCAGTTGGGTCTACTGGGATAGCCATGGTTCTCAAGGCGAAGCCATTGATGCGATGTCTATCTAGGACTGACAGGTTCCTGGCCTTCTAGATGACAAAGTTGGAAGCCCCGTCCAACCTGTCCTGATCCCTCAGTCTGTTCACTGCCATCTCCACTCCTCTTCTGGACTCCCTCTGAGTCTCAACTTCCCTCTTAGAGGTTCTCTCCTAGACTCCCTCTGAGTCCCGATTTCCCTCTTGGAAATCTTCCCCCCAAATGTCGAACCGCTCCTCTCCAATCCTCTTTGCAACTGCAACTCGAATCTGGATTTCTTGGCTAGAAATCTGTTAAGGCAGTGACTCCCTCTACCTTGGTTTTGTCCCATTAGGTACTACTTTGCTCCGACAAAAACAACACCCCACTAGCTTCCCAACCACAATCTGCCCACAGCTTCCTAGGCCCCGACAACTAAAGAAATTGAGCCTTCCAGCTCTGCGCAATCCCGACAAAGGGAGAATCGCTCCTCTGGCCAACTGCGTCAAGCCTACCTGGTAGAGTAGGATGACATGGCTCTTCGTGAGCCTCTTCTGCCTCTCTCTGCCTCTGTGTTGGCCTTCTCTCTAGCTCGAAATGATGACGCAGGCCCTTTGCATCACTCCTTCTATGTTGCCTTCTTCTTAGGAGCAGCTCTGTCTCTCGGGACAGCTGCTACTGCTGCAAATTTTCGATATTGCCGATGCCTTCAGTCCTCCTGTGATCTGCAATGCTCTGATACCATGTTGAAATTTCTAAGTCTGACACATTAGAAATCCCTACTGCATTATCTGGTTTATTTCACCTACTTGTTTATTCCTTAACAAGTTATTTATACATATAAATACTGGAAATAAACACAAATGCAGCCTTAACTCATATACAGATCAACAATTAAAATACTAGACAAACACACAAGGGACACTGTTATTTTTGGACAAACGTCCTCAGAAAAACCCAATGCGGGAAAATCGGTGCAACAGTTATGAGGGTTTTATTATTATGTAGATTCCTTGAGTACAACTAGGGTGCCGAACTGGCTCATCCAACAGATATTGTTACATGGCAGTAATACCTCTTCTCGGAGACAAATATTCAGCCTCTTAGCTTAGTCTGCCCCACGAAAAGCCTTCTGGCGCTTCCTCTTGGCTCTATGTCAGCCCTGCCAACTTCAGATCAGCCCCTGAAGCCTCTTCGTCAGCCCTCTGGCCCTCTGCATTGGCTCTCTAGCCCTCTGTGTCAACTCTATAGCCTTCTGCATCACCCACGCAGGCCCCTCAGCCTCTGTGCAGTCTCTAGTTGCCTCTGCGTAGCTTCTGCTGCCTTTGCGTAGCTCTAGCGGCCTCTGCGTCAGCCTCTCCAAGCTCTACACTAACCCTTAGGCACCATCTCTGCCTCCCTGCTATGTACTCACTGCCCCTCGCTGCAATAGATCACTTGTTTGAATTTTCTCAGCAAGCCTCGCTCCAGAAAATAGAACTGACTGATCAATCTTGGTGTATCTCCAACTGACCCTCAAGCCTCATCTTATACTTTTCCTGTTGAGTCTTCAACGGACGAGATTAAGTCTCTAATCAACGGCTAAGATTAGATTTGGCTTGATCCATGTCATTTAGAACATTCTCTCCCACTTTTATATTAATACCCATTAATATTTTTTTAATTTTCCTATGTTTAGACTTAGGAACCCCATTAAAAATATTAATTATTTTAATATCTCTCTAACCGGGTGGAATTTCCCCAAATTATTTATGGGTCTTGGAGATTTCATGTGCTTTAGCCTCTCCACCAATTTTCATGGTTAGAGCACATCAGGTGCTACCACAAATGAACAATTCTTTTGGTCAAAAATTAAATATGTTTTGCAACTCACCAAACCAATTTATTACATGATCAAGTTTGCAGATTCAGATCGGACAATAATTGGGGAGGTGTATGAGCAAATGGATAGCATATTCGGGCAGATTAATGACATTGTTGAACCTAGAGATATCACCTTGTACAATTATATTCGTGCAGAGGTGGAAAAACGATGAGATATGCTAAACGTTCCATTGCATGCCTTAGTATATGTTTTGACACCTAAATACTATCATCCGTCATGGCTTTCAACACAAACACCTGGGGGGGGGAGCAGGAGAAAACCACACCTAGATCTAGAGTTCTATCTAGTTACATGAGAGCATTGGATAAATTAGTCCTTGATGAGGAGGAGGCTGTCGTGGTACGAAAACAGTTGAGCAACTATACGCTTAGCACTGGTCCATTTGGGAGCATGCATGCAATTAGAGATCGAGAGACTTTTTCTTCTCTTGAGTGGTAGAACATGCATGGAGGTGCTACTCCACTTCTACAGACTTTGGCATTGCGGGTGCTATCACAGGTGGTAAACACTTCTTCTACAGAGAGGTGTTGGAGCTCTTATTCTTTCATCCATAGTGTTAAAATGAATAGGTTAAATTTAGACCAGGAAGAGAGCTTGGTTTATGTTCACTACAACTTGCGATTGTTGTCCCATTACTGTGATGATGCAAAGACTAATAAAGACCTTAAGGTTTGGGACAAAAATCCAAAGGATCTCAATTTGGAGGATGGAGTGTTGCAATTAAAGAAATTAGAGGATGGTCTTATCCAGGATGATGATGATCGAGTTGAGATGCCACCCCATTTGGTCCCTTGGTTCCTAGGTTCCATGCTTCAACACCAACAATAGGGGCTTCAGCTTCATTAGTTTTAGTGCCACAACTTCCACAACCACCATCTTCTTCATTGCCACCACATGGAGGCCCACCGCCACGTACTGTTCGTGGTGGAAGGAGGAGAGATTAGTAGATATATTCACAATTTACTACTTTTGTCATAGATTAGACTTGTAGGCTTGTTGTGAATTTGAACTTTTTTGTCTTACTCTTCCTAGTTCAATGTGTACTTGAGTCTTGGTGGTGGCCAAGTGGCCTATTTTGTAAACATTATTATTTGAATTTTGGACATGACTAATGTTGACAGTTGCTCACTTGCTAGATAAGTTACTTGAATGTTTGATGATTTTATCTTCTAAATGTTTTATGTTTTATAATATGCTTAAAAATTTGATTTATGTTTGTAATTGCTAGAATCTAGATGGTTGATATTCGAATAATTAATCATCGATGTACAATGGAATCATGGATGCCATATCTATCTTGATTTATGTAAAAATATGTATGTTTTCATGTCCTCTACAACTAATTTGGTATTTGGGATGTCTGTTTTGAATATAAATGCAATATATATATATATATATATATATATATATATACACTTCCAAGATGCTTCACTTCCTAGATTTTTGGGAAATGAAACTTCCGCGTCCGCACTTCGTGCAACGTTGGGTTAAGAGTAATGTGGAGGGAATACATGTGTTAACTAATCCACAAATGAACAAGGCCAATAATACAAAGGTGTTGACATGGACATAATGCAACGGAGATCCACCCAATCATCATGTACCACAGACAAGATCAAACCATATCTCCTAACCTAGTGGTGTGATGACTAGACAATCAAGAATAGAACCATGGAAAATGCCATTTTGAACAAGATATCAACTCAGAATATCGCCAAAGGCTGAATACATCATCACTGGAAACACTACTGATCTCTAGGGGCACCAGTCGATGACTCTGCACCATATAATTTCCTCTAGACATCACAACAGCTAATTGATGAGGCAGTTAGTTGGAACGAGCCATAAGGGTAATGCTGGTAAAAGTGTGTGTGGACCATAATAATCCAGAGTCTGAACAATCATTAATTAAAATCATCTGCAAATATCTCTTACATGTGATGGAAAGCACAAGGCAATGCTCATGTAGCATAATGTGTAACAGGCTGCACAGCTTATGGCTTTGGCATTTTAACTAGTATACCACATCTGATTTGCATGGATCTAAAATTCAGTTTATCATGAGTTCTTGTACAGTTTTAGGTAACTTAATTTTGGAAGTTGACCTGATTGCATATTGATTCCATTGGTATACGATTGCTTTATTCTTTGTTCAAGTGTGAGGGGATTACTTTTTGTTCTTATTCTTACAATGGATATCTCTCAAGCATTTCGTACTTCCATGCTGTTATATTTCTTTACAAATTAAGGTTTTAAATAATATATGTTACTTCAATTTTCAGATACAATTATGGAATTTTTGATCTGCTGTTTAGATAATTGCTGGGTTTTTTATTGTAGGATGTGAACGTAGACAGCAATGTGGTCACATCTGTAGACATTCTTGCATGTCCCATTTGTTATAAGCCTTTGATCAGAAAAGGTCCTTCAGGACTAAACATGTAAGACAATATTGACATGTCTGAATGCATGAGCTAATTATCGTTTACTTGAATCCAGTTGTAATTAAACTCAAAGCAGTGTTTAATAATTTTGTTCATTTTCCTGTCTGATACTGGTTGGGATGACGTGCATTGCATTGATACTCTTTATCAGATATCTTTGGCTGCCAACTTGCATTGCTGATGTTGTGTTTGCATTTCCCCTTTTGCTAGGTCCTCTTTATCGAGGTCTGGTTTTCAATGCGAAAAATGTAAAAAGGCATTCTCCAGCAGAGATGTTTATTTAGACCTCACTGTCACAGCCAGTTCAAGTGAATATGATGAGTACAAACCACTCGGAATAGAACTGTTCAGGTGTGAATAAATCCACTGACTTGTTTTTTTGAACTCTTTTATTTTGTTATTTATATTTTGAACAAGGGCCATGAGCACGAGTGTCAAGTGATGTTTTTCTACATGTTTAAAGAGTTAGGAGTGTAAAAGGCATATATATATTATTTTTTATGGCTATGGGAATAGACAACTAGGCCAGGCTCATACTCACATGACATGGGGTCGATTCTGACTCTTACCACTATAACCTCTAGGTGAAATCACACATACCCCAACACATAGATCACAACCTAAATTGGGGGGATTCAAACCTTGGATCAGATACTTAATACTCCATAACATGGTCATTGCCAATTGAGGTGACCCCTGGGGGCAAAGGAATATACAATATTAATCTCCAAAACAAAACGTCTTTTGATTTTATTGTGCCAATTACATCTTGAACAGTGATCTTGACATACAGATGGATGAACAACCTTGCAGACTGTAGTCATGAGGACATTGATTGCTAAATTGGCATAAAATTTTCATTGGACAACAGAAATATCATTAATTAAGCTACATCAGGTTTACGAAGGATGATTCACAAGTGGCTCTAAATTTGCATATTTTGTTTTTAAGCAATCATTTGATTCTATTATTATTGGTTGTTTAATATTTAATCTGTATGTCATTATAAGAAAGACATTAGGTGTTAAACTTTTAATTCCATATCTAATTTAATATCCCCAGTTGATTATTAACCCAGAAAAAGAAAAAACTAAATCTGAATCTACTGAATAAGAAATATTTTGCAGTTTTAACTTATAAATTTCCAGCAGAAGTAGACATAGGAAATAAATTCTCACACACATAAATTTACCCTCCAATTGAACTTCTTTTTATTTATGAAAATAGTGAAGGCTCCCTAACTGGGAAAACCAACCTTCTGTATGCCTATCCGTACTACTGCTTTCAAACAAGAAATGATCTGGCTAGATCATCTCTCACTGAGCCTTGTTCCTCTCTTTAGTTAGGAAGCAGAAAATTTGGAATTTACATCAATTAAACTTCGTTGAACACAGCCTAGAAAAAACCCCAAATTGCAGAAAATCACACTTGCACATTGTTGTACCAATTCTAGGCAGAAGATGGACTCAGCTGTATGGCCTGCACAATCCTCAAGCTGTGCACTAGCCACTTCCTCTACCTCTGCGATTTTGCTGTCTGAAAAACTCACTTGATCTCCACTGAAAAATATGGCCAGATTTGTCTTAAGCTCCTGGGCTCTTCTTTTCATTTATTGCTGATCCTTTTCCTCTTCTCCTCAGCTTGTGTTTTAACAATCACTATGTCTCACACTGACTGAGAAATTCTTTTGATAAACTCTATGTTCTTCTCTTTTTATTCTGCTTTTTATAATTCTTTATTGAGCTAAACCTCTAACGCTAATCTCCAAAGTGATTGACAGATGACATTAGATCTCACTTGAGATCAATGGTTGAGATTTAGTCTAAGTCACTAATGTAATTAACTTACATTTTCTTAGACTTTCCTAGCTCAATAGCCAACATTAATTTGACTTTAATTAACATGCTTTCCCTAAGTTAAACTTAGGAAATTATAAAAAATGATTTAATTAATTGAGGATAATTAAGCAAGTTTCCTAAGTGAGACTTGGGACTACTCCTGCATACTTGAAACCTATCTTATGCAGAAACATCTATCCATTGCTAAACTTCAACACTCCCTCTTAGTGAAGAAGGTATTTTGCACCAGTTTTAGCTTATCTATATAAACGAAAAACTTCCCTTTTATCAAGGGTTCGATCAGAATATTTGGAGCTTGCTTACCTATGGAGATACACTGAGGCTTCGATGAAGTGATACCTGAATTCGATATGCTTGGACTTGTCATGAAATAATAGATTCTTGGAAATTTTGATAGAACTTTTTTTGAAAATTGGAAGGTCAGGGATGAATTTCCTTAAATAATATCTCATTTCCTAGAATTTCGTAGCAACTTTCTAAAAATAGAAAGTCATGTCAAGCATCTCAATTATGACTTTCCAAAAATAGTAAATCACCTTGCTTCAATTGGTAATAAAGTATAGTTGATGGAAAATTACTCAACTTATCATTACTCAATCTTATTAGTTCGGTCTCGACTTAATCATCAATATTATTAATATTATTACTATTATCCTTTATGATACTATGATATTATTATTAAAAGGAATTTCAAGTCACCTTACCTTCATCACCTCAATCACTTCGCATCTCTCTCCTTGATGACTCACATGGCACTACGAAACTCTCTCTCTCTCTTAATGATACGTTACACTCTCTCTTACACACTCATTAAAGACATGGTATATTCCCCTTACACTCATTAAAGGCATGTCATAAAAGATTCCTCTTGTTGTCGCCCAAATTGTACATGTGAGATGCGACAATGCTCAGGACGGGGGTTTTCACTTTGATCGCCGCCCTCTCCAGTCTAGCTATCTCCCTACAATAAGCTATGGGGGGTAGTGTTGATTTCTAGTAGCATCGGATGTCCTCTAAGCCTCAAAATTTGCAGGGAGGCTAGAACACATATATTCTAGAATACCCAGAAATAGTTTTGGGAAATTCCATCTGGAGACAATTTTATTAAAATAATTAATTATTTTTAATGGATGCCTAAGTCTAAACTTAGGAAATTAAAATAATTAAAGGGTACTAATTAAACTGGGGGTGAAACTTCTAGAGGAAGACGAGGATCAAGTCAAAATGATCCGAGTCATTGATTAGAATCTAATCTGGGCCGTTGATTACTAAACAAGAAGATTATAAGAAGGATTTCGATGGGCATTTGGAAAACAGATCGAGTAAGAGATCAGAGCTTGAATTTCTCAAGAGTAGCAGTTTTTTGTTGCTGGAATAAGATCAAGTGATCTTCTTGTAGTGAGGGGCAGGGATAGTAGTCTGGAGGAGAGTTTTTCTAGATCCGGAGAGTGCAATGCAGAGAAGGCAGAGAGCAGTTCAGTGAGGCAACGCAAAGCTTCAGAGGGAGTTCGAATTCTAACTGAGAGAGACGAGATTCAATGCTAGAAGCCAGCTTGTGAGACCGGAGGGCCAGGAGGTCAAATTTCCAGACAACAAGAGGTCAGCAGAGGAGGTGACGCAGAGCCCAACCACAGTGACACAGATTTGCATAGGATTGATGCAGAAGTTGCGCAGAGGCAGCGTGGGGCCAGCCAGCCAACCCCTGATCAGTGTCGGATCTCCCGATTCAGTGGGAGTTTTTGTCTCACTAGCTCTTTACCAACATTTCTCTGTATCAAATAGCCAGTTTGGGCATCCATCGATTTGTACTCAGATTACTACTGCATAATAATAAAACCCTCAGTTGTTGCACCGGTTTTTCCAAGTTGGGTTTTTCTGGGGACATTATCCAAAAACAATTGTGTTGATGTGTGTGTTTATTTCTCTCCAATGCAGTGTTTAGTTTTCCACAGTGCTTATTTTGTGTAGGCTGCAGCGTATGTATTTTGACATTTTCTATAGAAAACTGCAAGTAATTTGTTTAAAGGAATTTAACAAATAGGAGAAATATCATTGGTTTGTTGCAGTAGGAATCGGGTCTCCGATTTTTCACATGGTATCAGAGCATAGATCATGATCAAAAGAGCTTAGTTGCAAAAGGAAGAGGGAATTCGAAATTATTGCAGAGGGAGTAATTTGAAACCCCAGAGGCAACACTCTCCTTGGGCCAAGGAGGTCAAAGTTTCGAGGAGAAATCGATTTCTCTGAGTGAGTCGATAGAGAAATTCGATTCTCCAGATAGAAGCTTTCCAGAGGCAGAAGGGAGCAACGTATTTCCATTGCAGAGCATATCTTTAGCTGGGACGCAGATATTTTGCAGTAGTTGTTGGCAGAATAGCGTTTGAAGGAGAGAATAGCACATACTGAGGGAATTTCTTCCTCAGAGGACTTCCAACCATGAAGTCTGAATTTTTCTAGCAGAGCAACAGTAGTTGTGTACGAGATTTCTCACTCTAGAAGGGAGTGCAAATAGTTTGGCAGCAACAGCACAGAGAAGAAGAGGAGGAATTTGAATTTTTGCAGAGATGGCTATAAACGGGCAGGATCCATGGAAGAGCAGCAATTAGATCCAGTTGCTGCAGATTTCTCACATGGATCAGTATCATTGCTATGGGAGCCCAACATAATCAGTAGCAGGAGTATCTTAGTGTCAGCAGACGTAATTAGTCATTCAAATGAAAGTTTCATAGCTAGTTGCAGTCAGTTTCTAGGAGACAGTTGTAGAACTAGTTGTAGTGACATACACAATGTGAACTACCCAGTTGCAGTATGCAGGTGTAGTCCAGCTAAGAGATTCCCTGCGTAGAGCTTTGCAGTCCAGTTTCTAGTGCAGGAGGACTGTGTGAGTTTCCAGGAGGGAATAGAGAGATTTCCCATAGGGAGATCAAGACTTAGAGGGAGTCTAGTTTCAAAGGGAGCAGCCCTATGGAAGCTAGTACTTCTGGATATGGGGAGATCAGATTCATTACTGCAGTAGTTCCAACAGCAATGCAGAAGCATCAGTAGAGCAGTGGTAGTCGTAGTTTGAGTAGATCATACTTTGCCATGATTGTTGAGATGCCTCTAGGGGTGAGGTGGGGAGCTATGAAATTGTAGCCCCAGAGAGCTACAAGATGGGAAGGATCCTTGAGGAGTCCACCTCTTGGATCAAGACCTTGCTACGGGAGCCCATAGTCAACAGTAGCAGGATGGACCAGTGTCAGGTGCCAGAGTGACAAATGCAGTGGCTAGTAGTAGTCAAATACTGAACAATGCAGAGCTAGTGTTGGTAGCAATGCAGTTGGCATAGAGCAGAGTCAACAACAACGTAGAGACTTCAGTGACAGCGTAGAGGCTAGCAGTAGTCAAAATTTGGACGACGGATGCATCATACTGAACACAGTTGGTTCAGTATTTTGGATGTTTTTCTGTTGCAGTTGTTGTAGAAGGCAACAACAACAATTGGAGCAGAGTTGCAGTGCAGATGCAGTTGACAGCAGCATGCAGAGTCAGTAGCAACACGGATGCAACATTTGTGCAGTAGTTGGTGGGCAGTGATGTCAGACATCAGCAGTGCAGAGGGAGATGTTACAGAGTCATGGTGATGCTTGAATAGGTTGCATTACTAGAGCACATTCCTTGCTAAGATGGAGTGTTAATTTCTGGTAGCATTGAATGTGCTCTATGCCTCAAAATTTGCAGGGAGGCTAGAACACATGTATTCCAAAATACATAGAAATCGTTTTGGGAAATTCCACCCAGAAATAGTTTTATTAAATTAATTAATTATTTTTAATGGATGTGTAAGTCTAAACTTAGGAAATTAAAATAATTAAAGGGTATTAATTAAACTGGGGGTGAAACTTCTAGAAGAAGACGAGGATCAAGTCAAAATGATCTGAGCCATTGATTAGAGTCTAATCTAGGTCGTTGATTACTCAACGAGAAGATTATAAGAAGGACTTCGATGGGCATTTGGAAAACAGATTGAGTGAGAGATCAGAGATCGAATTTCTCAAGAGTAGCAACGTTTTGTTGCCGGAGTAAGATCGAGTGATCTTCTTGTAGTGAAGGGCAAGGATAGTAGTCCGGAGGAGAGTTTTTCCAGATTTGGAGAGTGCAAGGCAAAGAAGGCAGAGAGAAGTTCAATGAGGCAGCGCAAAGCTTCAGAGGGAGTTCATATTCCAGCTAGGAGAGACGAGATTCAGTGCCAAACGTCGAGGGTGATACCGGAGGGCCAGAAGGTCGAATTTCCAAACAGCAGGAAGTCCACAAAGGAGGTGACGTAGAGCCCAACCAGGGTGATGCAGATCTGCGTAGGATCAACACAGAAGTTGCACAAAGGCAGCATGGGGCCAGCCAGCCAGCCCCTGATCAGTGTCGGATCTCCTGATTCAGTGTGAGATTTTTTCTCACTAACTCTTTGCCAGCATTTCTCTGTATCGGATAGCCAGTTTGGGCATCCAATGATTTGTACTCAGATTACTACTGCATAATAATAAAGCCCTCTGCTGTTGCACCGGTTCTCCCAAGTTGGATTTTTCCGGGGACATTGTCCAAAAACAACTGTGTTGATGTGTGTGTTTATTTCTCTGTGGTACAATGTTTAGTTTTCCACAATATTTATTTTGTGTAGGTTGTAGTGTATGTATTTCAATATTTTCCGTAGAAAACTGCAAGTAATTTGTTTAAAGCAATTTAACAAATAGGAGAAATATCATCAATTTGCTGCAGTAGGAATCGGGTCTCTGATTTCTCACAGGTAGTCCCTATGAAATGTGAAGATGGGAGACTTGTTGGCAACCAACAAGTCCAAGATGTTAGTTTTTGTAGCATCGAGATTCATATGTGTTCTAGCCACGAAATTTGGTGGAAAGGCCAGAATACATGAGATCTCCAAGACCTAGAAACTGTTTCTAGAAATGCCAACTAGAAGTGACTTAATTAGATTATTAACCAATTTTTTAATGTTCCCTAAATCTAAACTTAGGAAAACTGGTTAACTAATCAATATTAATTAAGTCAAGGTGAGAATCATCTAGAAACTCACATAGATTGATTCCAAGATTATCCTAGCCATCAATTAAGTTTTAATCTTGTCCGTTGGTGCTCCAACAATGGATTATAAGAGGACGTCGATGGGCACTTGGAGAACACACTTGAGAACACCATAAATTCTATTTCCTTGGCAAATCGATTTCTAGAGTAGAAGCAGTCAGCTTTCGGAGAGCCAGAGATCGAAGTAGTGAGGGAGGGGTAGGGATAGTGATTCAGAGGAAGTTTTCTAGATCCGGAGAGGCAGCAACAAAGGGTTCGTGTTATTCCATGTGAGGCAGCGAAGAGGACTGCACAGTAGAGAAATCCGTTCTCAGTTACGGAGCCAAGCAAAGGGTCCAGAGTGTCGGAGAGGCGATTTCCTTAGCAAAGGCAAGCAGAATGATTTCATCAAAGGCAAGTTGGAGGCTTCACGTCATAGGGTCTTCATAGAGGCTAACGTAGATGGTCTAGGAGACCGAGTTTTCTAAAGGAAGTTGTGTCGGGATTGCTTGTGGAAGAAGGGTATTTCCCTTGAAATAATTTGCTCAGATTTTCTTGCTGTTGGGATTTCCATTTGGGCATCCTAGATTGTACTCAGATTTTCATTGCTGCATAATAATAAAAACCCTCACTGTTGCACCGGTTTTCCGAAGTCGGGTTTTTTCGGGGATTTTTGTCCAAAAACAATGGTGTTAATTTTTATGTGTGTATGCTAGTATTTTCTCAGTTCCAATGTTATTTTTTTCCACAGTTTTTATTTGTGAAGGTTGCAGTGTGTTTATTTCGATGTTGTTGTAGCAATAAACCGAATAATTAATTTATTAGTTAAAATAAATAATACCAGTTGCTGCAATAGGATTCCGGTTTTCGGAATTTTCACATGGTATCAGAGCATAAGTGATCAGCCGGAAGCTCAAAAGCAAAGGAAATAATTTTACTGCTCAGAAGGAGCAGCAGGCCGAAATTCTTGAGGCAACATAGTTCATTGCCAAGCAGGCCGAGTTGCTTTGGGAAGTATGATTTTTCAATGCAAGAGGCATAAAAAGTTTGAATTTCCCAGATCAGTGATTCAAGCAGGCAGAGGGAGCAACACCAACTCAGTATTTCACTGAGCAGATTCCTGGTTGGATGCAGAGGGTTTTGTTGCAAGTTGTAGAAGCAGAATCCGCGTCAGGTGGAAGAGAAAAGCACACACAACAGAAGGAAAATTTTCCTCAGGGAACTTCGAGTCTCGGAAGTTCTAATTTTGAGTTGCAGATTGGTAGTAGCAACTTGCAAGACCACATATTCCAGAAGGGAGTGTGAGTAGCAGAGTAGCAACCGAGCACAGGGAAAGAGAGAGTTTTCGACTTGATTAGAGATGACCACAGTTGGGCTGAGAGATTAGGATAGGTTGGAGAGTTCCTCCAACTATGTCATCTGGAAGGCCATGATGTTTTTCCTATTGGATGAATATGGCCTGAAGCTCTACATAGACAGTGTTTTGGCAGTTCCCCGAGATGCGAATTGGTTGAAGGAATATAGTAAGGAGATGGGGGGGGTGAAGCGGTTGATCCTGGATGGAGTCTGGGACCATATAGTCTCACACATAGCTGGCAAGGATACTGCCAAAAGAGATGTTGGATTCGCCACGCTATATCAGAGCACTTCCTAGGAGCAGGAGATGTTCCTAGAGGAGAAGCTGAGATGCATCAGGATGCAGAAAGGGGAAGGCATAGATCCCTTCCTCACTAGGATTCAGGAGGTCTGGGACCAACTTGCCACTGTTGGGGCAGCGCCTCAACCAACAGAGCTAGTGAGGTTGGCACTGAATAGTGTCTCTGAGGAGTGGCGAGTATTTGTCCAAAGCATATTGGGCAGAGACAAGCTACCAGAATGGGATAGGATGTGGTCAGACTTGCAGCAGGAGGAGTTGAGGCGAGCTCTGTTAAAGAGCTCCATCAATGGTAGTAGTGACAATGGATTGAAGGTGGTGAAGGAAGAGGAAAATGTGGCCCTTGCATCAAAGGGTCCCGGTCAAGGGAAGGGGGAACAAAGAAGAAAGAAGGACCTGTCAAAGGTCAAATGCTTCAGATGTGGTGGGGTTGGTCACTACGGCACACAATGTCCTCTCAGGAAGAAAGACAAGTCAGAGAAGCAGGACTAGCAGGCAGATTTTGCAGAGATTGACAGGTTGTCCTCTAGATTGGAGGAAGACTTCATGATGTTCACAGATATACCTCCAAGAGTGAGGTGGGAAGATTTGGTACAGAGAATGGGCAGGGTTGTTGAGGAATCCACCTCATGGATCATTACCTGGCTGCTTGGGCCCACAATATTCAGTAGTAGGATGGATCAATGGCAGTAGATGTAGCTAGTACCAGAGTGACAGTTGCAGACTAGTGGCAGTCATATGCAGAGTAGTGCAGTGCAATGCTGACAGCATAGTAGGTGGCTTAGTGTAGAGTTGGCAACAATGCAGATTCTTCAATGACAATGATAATAGAAATGAAAAATAAGAGCATTGATCACAATGCCACTTAGAGCAATTAGCCAATCTAATTAAACAATTATCAAGTTAATTAGAGCACTTATGTGTGTTTATTTCAAGAGTGCAAATAGATGCCAATGGTGCAGTAATGCAATATGGATCAGTCAATAAACATATGATTGCAACAAAGAGAAAATCACCCAATTACTCAAGTAAACACTTATCCAAGATCCACAAGATGTAAGAAACAAGAGCCAAGTGAGATTAGATGACTTTCAACACTTTTTTCCACCACTATAATTTTTATATCAGACCTTTATGCAGTAAATTTCAGACCTCAAATTATTATTTCAGCCTTCAAAAAATGATCAAATATGCATAGAGATGCAAGCCCAAGGAGTGCAAGTGACAATATAATGATAAAATGTGACTGCCAATGAGTTATTATGCCACTGTTATGGAATTTAATCACTGTTGTAAGTGTTTTTATGTGGTTGTAGCAAAGATATTACATGGGAAATTAACCCAACAGTCCACAAGAAAACCACTTTATGCACTCAAATTAACTTAGGCTTTGTTACCCACCACCTATGGGTAGTGTATATAGGAGAAACGTTTTCTCCTAAATGGTCCTCAGCCGAGAGCCAACAGCGCCTTGCAGCCACCAGATAGCTCGATGTGCCATTACCTCCGACACCCGAGCTAGCCATGTGGTCCCTCTCTCACTTGTTATGATTGTATGTTTGAAGTTGGGCCTCCCGACCTCGAAGGTATGGATTTTCGTTGGTATCGTTGAGTAATTTTCCTTACTTGTCATGGGCACTTTTGGGCATGGATTGGTGGGGGGATTCGGCGTAAAGAGTAGGCAAGGTATATATTCTTGTCTCCATTGTTTGATTCTGTGGTTAACCTTGCATCTCTGAAAATTTCATCTATTGCAGTAACTGGAAACTATTCTCCTAACTATAAATTTAATTATGCAATTTATTTGATACGACAAACAATGAATAAATCACTACTACAATTTTCACCATAAAAATACTGCAGAAAATAAAAATGATGGAAACTGAGAAATTCTAGCACACACAAAAAATTTAACACTATTGTTTTTGGAAAATTGTCCTCGGGAAAACCCAATGTGGGAAAACGGGTTCAACAAATGAGGGTTTTATTATTATTCTTTAGCAGCAAATCTGAGTACAATAATTTTGATGTCAAACTGGCAATCCAATCTGAGAGAATCACTGGCAAAATTATTGTGAGGATTTTTTCTCACCCCACAATTGATTTCAGCTTCCAAAACTAGCCCCACAACAATACGTCCTTTCTTTTGCGTCAGCCTCTGCATAGTGCTTGCGTAGGCCTTGTTGGTGCTACCTCTGGAAACTTCTGAAATCTATAACTATGTTTCTCTCTGGCTCTGGAACTGATTCACTGGTCCTCCTGATCAAAATCCTGATCACCAGCTGTTGAATCAACTGCTCCCCCAACTAGATTGCACTGTTCTCTTGCTGTTGCCTACACAGTCCCTCCAGGCAAACTCACACTCCCTTAATCTGACTCTTCCGGCACTAGAAACCTGCACTGGAATACTGCCTCACTCTTCTCCGGCCTACTAATTGATCTCTAGTTCGAATTCTCCTTTTGAATTACTTTACTACTGGAAAATCAATCTGCCTAGATCACTGAGTGTCTGCTCTGGTGTATTCTCCATCACCACATCCATCCCTTCTTATATATTCCTGTTGGGACTCCAACGACCAAGCTTAAATCTTAATTGATGACTCAGATAATTTCTGAATCAATCCGTGTGAGTTTCTAGAGAATTCTCATTTTGACTTAATTAATTCTGATTAATTAGCCATATTCCCTAAGTTTAGACTTAGGAAATATTTAAAAATCGACTAATAATCTAATTAAACCATCTCTAGGTGGAATTTCTAGAAACGATTTTTGGGTTTTGGAGATCTCATGTATTCTAGCATCTCCACCAAATTTCGTGGCTAAAACACATCCAATGCTACAAAACTAACACTACCTCTTAGCGAGGAATGTGTTTTGGTGCTGCACATCCTGCGACAACACCTTGTCTCTGTATCACCTTTTGTCACACTGCTGGTGTCTGGCTATGGATTGCTTGCCATTGCCCACCAACCATTGTGAAACTCTGAGGCTGCATCTGTGTTGCTGTTGACACTGCTACCAACTTTGCATCTGCACTACAACTCGCTCTCATCTGTCCCTGATACTAAAATGGGTTCTCCACCATACCCATCTGTTCTTTGAAATAGACAAACTTAGCTCTCCCTAAAGCTTTTGTGAGTATATCTGCAACCTGATCTTTTGTGGGAACATATTGTAGTTGGACGGCACCACGCTGTACACAATCTCTAATGAAATGACATCGAATATCTATATGTTTCGACCTGTCATGGAACATTGGATTCTTAGAGAGCTTGATGCAACTCTGATTATCATAGTAGACATTGGGGTCCTCCATCCTTTGCCTAAACACAATCTCCAATGAAATTACATCGAATATCTATATGTTTTGAGTTGCCATGAAATATTGGATTCTCAAAGATCTTGATGCAACTCTGATTATCATAGTAGATATCGGTCGCCTCCATCCTCTACCTAAACAATCTTACTAACAGCCATCGAAGCCAAATGGCTTTGCACGTAGTTGTGCTTGCTGCCATGTACTTTGCTTTTGCAAAGCTCAGTGCTACTGACTTCTACTTCTTGCTGCACCATGAAACCATCCCTGATCCAACTCTCAAGCAGTACCCTGAAGTACTTTTCTTGTCTACTGAACATCCTGCCCAATCTGCATTTGTGAATCCACATACTTTGACGTCATTCCCTTGGGTATATCTGTTGATTTGGGGTAGCATCAAATGTGATCTAGCCACGAAAATTGGTGGAGAAGCTAAAGCACATGAGATCTCCAAGACCCAGAATGGTTTGGGTAGAATCTAACCGGTTTGGGAGATATTAAAAGAATTAATATTTTAAATGGAGTTCTTAAGTCTAAACTTAGGAAAAATAAAATATTAATGGGTATTAATATAAAACTGGGTTAGAAGGGTCCAAAAGTCATGGATCAAGCCAAATCTAATCCTAGCCGTTGATGGACCAAAGAGAAAAGTATAAGAGGAGGCTTGAGGGTCAATTGGAGAACACACCGAGAGAGATCAAGAACTCGATTTTCTCGGGAAGGGTTTGCTGAGGAAATTGAGTGAGTGATCAGAGTTGTAGCTAAGGGGCAGCGAATACATAGCAGAGAGGCAGAGTTAGTATTGGGAGGATTAGTGCAGAAGCCGAGAGAGGTTGATGCAGAGCCAACTAGAGGCCACGCAAAGCCAGCTAGAGGGCACGCAGAGCTAGAGAGGGCTAGCGTGTGAGACGTAGAGGCTCCAGAGGCTGACGCAGAGCCCAGAGAGGCTGATGCTGGGCTAGAGAGACTGACGTTGGGCCAGAGAGGCTGACGCAGGGCCTAGAGGCAGCGCTGGGAGATTTTTCGTGGGACAAACTGGAGCTGGAGAGCTGGATAGGGTGACACAGTCCCTATCAGAGTGACGTAGAGCAGCAGAAGCTGCATTGTTGTTGTGGGATCGTTCATCTGGTGATTTAGTCAGAATATCTGTCTTCGACTGAGAGGTACTACTGCCGAGGGCATTCTCTGTTGGGTGAGCCATTTCTGGCACCCAGGTTGTATTCTGAAATTGCATAATAATAAAACCCTCTAAATAGCTGCACCAATTTTCCCGCATTGGGTTTTTCTGGGGACATTAGTCCAAAAACAACGATGTCACTTGTGTGCTTGTTTACTTTTAGTTGATGATTTGTATGTGTTGATACTGTACTTGTATTTATTTTCAATATTTACATGGTAAATAACTTGATTAATTGAACAAGTAGGAAGAAATAAATCAGATAGTACAGGAAGAATTTCTAATGGGTTAAACTTAGAAATTCCAACATGGTATCAGAGCACGGTTGCAGATCACAGGATAACTAAAGGCATTAGCAGAGTAGAGTAGTAGCAACAGAAAACCACTGTCTCGAGTGACTGAAGTTGTTCCTAGCAGAAAGAAGCAAGGAAGGGGTGACGCAGAGTGCCTGTGTCATCAGTTCGAGCCAGGAGGAGGATCAGCGCAGTGGCAGAGAGGAGCAGACCTGACCTACGCAGTGCCCGGTCATCTTTCTCAGCCAGGAAGGATTGACGTTGTGGCCAGGAGGTGCAGATTTTGCCGGTGTCGAGATTGCGTAGAGCCTAGAGGCTCAGTTCTTCAAGTTGCTGAGGTATAGGGGGTTGCGGATAATTTGCAAAGCGAAGCTGGTGGGGTACTGTGGTCAGAACAGTACCTAATAGGGCAAGACCAAGGAGGAGGGATTTCCAGAAAGGAAATTGAGACTCAGAGGGAGTCTAACCAAGGAATTCCAGGAGGGAAGTAAAGAGTCTCAGAGGAGTCGGAAGAAGAGTAGCAAGATGGCAGTGAATGGGCTGAGAGATCAGGATAGACTAGACGGAGCTTCCAACTTCGTAGTCTGGAAGGCCAGGATCTTGTCCATTCTAGACAGGTATCGCATCAAGCACTTTGCCTTGAAAACGATAGCGATCCCAGTTGACCCAGCTGAAAATGAGAAGTACGAGGAGGTAATGGCTAGGGAAAAGTGCATCATCCTTGATGGGGTCAAGGATCATGTGGTGCCGCATATTGCCGAGAAGGAGATGGAAAATGAGATGTGGGAGGCCCTGAAGAAATTGTATTAGCATACTTCCGTGCAGAGGAAGATGTTACTTGAAAATCAGTTGCAGTCATACCAGATGCAGAAGGGAGAGCAGATAGATGTCTTCCTCGGTGGATTGAAGGAGATCTGTGATCAACTAACTTCCATAGGGGCCACGCCGGATCAGGAACTATTGGTGAGGACCGCATTGAATGCAGCCTCAGAGGATTGGGAGGTATTTGTCCAGAGCATACTGGGCAGGACGAGCCTTCCAGATTGGGAGGAACTGTGGATAGATATTCGTCAAGAAGAGATCAGAAGGGTGACCAAGGCAGCGATTAGCAGAAAAGGGGTAAGAATCAAGGAGGAAGAAGAAGACGCGGCTTTCGCATCTGAGGGAAAGCAGGAGAAGAGAAAGAAGAAGGACCTCTCCAAGGTCAAATGCTTCCATTGTGGGGAACTGGGTCACTATGCGAACCAGTGTCCTAGGAAGAAGAGCAAGGGAGAGGCTTATGAGACCAAGGCAGCGCCAACGAGGGTGGAAAAAGAAGTGGAGACAGATGATGATTGTGCCATGAGTGCTCATGTGCCACTTGAGAGGAAGTGGGGAGACATCGAGCTGTAGTCAGACGGACTACAGACGATGAGGGGAAGGATCCTTGAGGTACCCAACCTCTTGGATTATACCTTGCTATGGGAACCCCGAAGAGAAGTAGCAGGACTGGCGGATGTCGGTAAAGACAGATGCGGATGGAGTGACAGAGGGTGCTATAGTGAAGGAGTCCTGGGAGGCATGAGGCAACAGTGTGAGATGCATGGAGTTGTTGGAGAACACACTGAGAGCGATCAAGAACTCGATTTTCTGGGGCAGGGTTTGCTAAGGAAATTGAGTGAGTGATCAGAGTTGCAGCTGAGGGGCAGTGAATACATAGTAGAGAGGCAGAGTTAGTATCGGGAGGATCAGCGCAGAAGCCGAGAGAGGTTGACGTAGAGCCAGCTAGAGGCCATGCAGAGGTAGCCAGAGGCCACGCAGAGGCAGTCAAGAGCTGCGCAGAGCTAGAGAGAGCCATCGTGTGAGATGCAGAGGCTCCAGAGGCTGATGCAGAGCCCAGAGAGGCTGACGCTGGGCCAGAGAGGCTGACGCTGGGCTAGAGAGGCTGACGCAGGGCCTAGAGGCAGCGCTAGGAGATTTTTCGTGGGACAGACTAGAGTTGGAGTGCTGGATAGGGTGACACAGTCCCTATCAGAGTGACACAGAGCAGCAGAAGTTGCATTGTTGTTGTGGGATCGTTCATCCGATGATTTAGCCAGAATATCTGTCTCTGACTAAGAGGTACTACTGTCAAGGGCATTCTCTGTTGGGTGAGCCATTTCTGGCACCCAGGTTGTATTCTGAAACTGCATAATAATAAAACCCTCTGAATAGTTGCACCGGTTTTCCCACATTGGGTTTTTCCGGGGACATTAGTCCAAAAACAACGGTGTCATTTGTGTGCTTGTTTACTTTTAGTTGATGATCTGTATGTGTTGATACTATACTTGTATTTATTTTCAGTATTTACATGGTAAATAATTTGATTAATTGAACAAGTAGGAAGAAATAAATCAAATAGTACAGGAAGAATTTCTAACGGATAAACTTAGAAATTCCAACAATATCTCCACCCATACTCGACTGTGCCACGCACATATCTCAAAATATGCCTTGTGGCTACCCAATGTACCCTCTTTGGCTCTACCATACACTAACTGAGGGTATTTACTGCGAAGCAAATATCTGGCCTAGTGTTGACTAGATACATGAGAGACCCAGTAAGCTGTCTATACAAGGTGGGGTCGACATCCTTGTCATCTGATGCATCTATCTTCGTCTAGTTGGTGATCATGGGCGTAGACATCGGTCAACAATCCTGCATTCTGATCCTCTTTTGAATATCTGTAGCGTATCGTCCTTGCCCAAGGAAGATCTCCCCATCCTTCTGCCACACTTCCAATCCTAGGAAATAGTGCATCAACCCCAAATCCTTCATATCAAGCTCTGCTGTCAGGTTCCTCTTGCAGTCCTCTAGGAGCCCTGATGATCCTGTTAAGAAGAGATCATCCACATACAATACTAGGATGAGTGGCTCACCCTCTACCATCAAGTAGTAAAGGTTGGAATCTGCTTCACTCTTGACAAATCCTATCTGCTACAAGTAGCTGTCAATCCTACAATACCATGCCTTGGGAGCTTGCTTGAGCTCGTATAGAGATTTTTTTAGTCTACACACATAAGTGCACCTCTCATGAGTCTCGAAGCCCTCTGGCTATTATATGTACACCTCTTCCTTTATCACTTCGTTCAAGAATGTTGTCTTGACATCCATCTGGTGAATGTGCCATCCCATCTGAGCTGCTAGGGATATCACTGACCGGATAGAAGTGTATCTCGACACTGGGGCGAAGGTGTCCTCATAATCTATCCCTTCTTTCTGTGCATACCCCTTTGCCACAAACCTCGCCTTGTACTTTTCCACACTGCCATTTGCAGCATACTTGATCTTGTAGATCCATCTAGAACCTACAACTGAACTGTCTTTATGCCTTGGCACTACCTCCAAAACATCATTCGTCATGATAGAGCTATACTCTTCCACCATGGTATCTACCTGTTGACCCTGCCGCATACACCTACCTACAAGTTAGTGAGAAAAACCTTCAACCCCACAAGGTGTGGTTGGTGGCAGGGAACTCAGAGAAGGGGCTATCACACTAATCCCAACTCTCTCCATTTGAGTTATTTCCTAGGTTAGCTAAGGGGGGTGGTCCCTAATGAAAAGTTAAGTTAAAGAGATGTGAGTTTCTAGGAGAATTGTTAGAGTTAAATAGATTATTTCTTTAAAATTTATAAGCAAAATCTGATATGAGCAATAACCATCAATACACAAAATAAACCTAAAATACATAAACAACCAGTGCCTTCAAAGTATTGCTCTTTGAGAAATGAAATTGTATTTGCTTAAAATGAAGTGAAATGCTTTCAAATGGAAAACCAAAATAAAGCTGAAAAGTGAAACACTAAATTGTTAGCACAAGATATTATAAATGCTTTCAAGATGAATAAGTCTACAAATCAAAGCATAGAAACTATCTTGCTTAAAAGGATACAAAAATAACTCAAATGTTAGACCAAAATGACAACAAAGTATGTTAAAAAAATAATTTACAATAGGCTAGGCCAAAGAGTATGAGCGAGCTCTCCTCTTTGACTAGCCATGACTTAGCTCTTTGAAATAGCCAGATATTGATAAATGAAGTACAATACGTAAAAAATAAATTTTTCCAACTTTGATATTTTGATGCAAGAAATAAAAGCTTTTAAGAAACTTGAAGAATCCCTGTAAGACACAAATAAGATATAGATGATACTTTAGAATTCAAAACATGCGGGTTCTCCTTGAATATTTTTCAAGAATGGGTTGATTCCTACGAGAATTTCCCCACACTTGAAAATCTTGACCAAATAATGATTCATCTACAAAACTTCACCATAAATCATTAAATCGACATGAAATTAAATAAGCGCAGTGGAGAGAATTCGTAGAGATACATTTATTATCCACTAGAAGATTTATTTTCCTAAAGCAAATAATTAATTCTTATGCTAATATGAGATAGTTGCATACTAACATAACTTGAAACAAGAATGAAAGAAATAATGACATGAGAAAATAAATAGAAACATAACAAGAAGTCAAGAATTTACCACACATGAAAGGAGAAGAACACCATCACGCTTTACCCCAAAAGTTGTTGTATTATATTGCAAGTATTGAATACAATCCCGCAGAGTCTCGTCAAGCACAATAGCTCGTATTACATGATACAATATGAGAGCCCATGGCTCTATTATATAGAGAGTTGGGAGTGTTGTCGCACAAAATGTCTAGGCACCACGACAACAACTCAAATCGGGGGTTGTCACCTTGATCCCCAATCTTTCCATTTAAGATGTCTCCCTACAACAGGCTAAGGGGGGTAGACCCTATGGAAAAATCGAATGAAGAACTAGTTGGGAACCAACCAGTTCGGGAGACACAGTGAAGTTATTGAGTACTTGATTAAGATTTAGCAAGACTTATAGGATTTGATTAGATTTTAAATGATTGATATCAATGCCTTATGGAATCAACGATCTTGCTAGGGGAATTAAGACCAAGTAATCGATTAGCAACTGTTGCGTAGATGAATGACTATCTTATATGAAATGCAGATCTTAAAATTAATGTGAGATGCAAGAATCTTGGTTGATTTTAGTTAAACGCCTATGTGAATATCAATCCTTCGATCCTTTCTATGTTGAGCCTGATTTCGTAGTAATTGGCAGAGAGAAGATAAGGCAAAGCACACTAAGGTGTGATTAACAATACCTCTCCTGAAAATCTAACATACCTGGTGCCTCTGGCATTGCAAAGAGTTGTGGCTCTGAGGACTGCAAGGTCACCGTTTTAAGTACTATTAAAAGCATGCTTCTCAAGCAAAGATGAATGGATACCTATCTCTCTATCAACCAAGCTTATGCTTGGAAGTAAATTTTATTTATGAAAAGCTAACTTATATGCAAATGCATTGGATGATGAGATGAAGTTAGACTCGAGGATTAGAAAAACACTTGTGTCGCAGAAGCCTGCAATCACCAAAATTAAATGTTCGCTTTATTGGATGAAGACTTAAAATAAACCCCTGAAAATATTACAATTATACCACAAGCTTATTTCAAATCTTTCTGATACAATTATAGCTCAAAGGGAACAAAAAGTTCTTTGCAATTTAATATCAATGTCAACAGAGGTTCACAAATATACTCAGCGTAGGAAACAAAAGATATGCATTTTATCACAATTCCATGACAGAGTACTTAATTTTCAGAAATTAGTTTTTAGGACAGCAGTAAGAAAAACTTTATGACAACAGTAATATGACAAAGCTATCAATGATATCTTTATGCCAAAAATTTACCAAAAGGTTTCCAAACTTGCCCCCATGAATTATCAAAAACTTTCAGCTTGTTATGATGTGATTTCCAGAATTATATCAGATCTAATATACTTATTACAGGCAACAATTAAAACATGAAATAAGCTTAATGATGAATGTCCAACTCAAGAAATTAATTCCTTAATGTATTAGACAACTTAGGAACTGATTTTAGGTTAAGCCACATGAAATTTTGTCACTGTTACATTTCAGACTTCAGAAACAGAATTATTCGAAGATAACAGTCACCCAAAATGTAGATCTAGGCCAAATTTTTGATACACATCAAACATAAATGACTTATTAATGAATTTAACAAGTTTTTTAGTTAATTTTAGACTACTTAGATGTGTTTTTCGCCACTATTAGAAACGTGTATGACTGATGTAGCAAACAATGAGGAAAAAGATGGTTTAGAGATCAAACCCTTAGGCCCTAGGCCTTGAAGATCACTTGCCCAAGTTGCCAAAAATTATTTCAATACTTGAAACACAAATTTTTACCAAATTTTCTGCAAAAACCCACCAATGATTAGTTTCAGAAAATTAAATATTCAAATAAAAAATGCAGCAAGGGGAATGTAGGGCCAATGAGAGCTAGCACAGGACCAATAGAACTAGCGTTGGGCTAGGAGAAGGCAGATCTGGGCTTATGAGCCCCAAAACTTGAAACCCTTGTTCCGAAAAAATTATTTTGCTGAAGATCTTCAGATTTATTGCAAAATATTTAATGGTTGGTCCTGCAAACAAATTTCTGAGTCCAGATCTTGCCCTCCAGGGTCTAGATCTGGCCAAGATCTAAAGATCTCATTGGATAAAATTTTAGATCTATGCCTGCAAACAATCTTTGAGCCCAGATCTTACCCTTCAGGGTCTAGATCTTACTCAGATCTGAAGATTTCCTTGGCTGATTTCTCAGATTTATTCCTGCACAAGTGAAAAGAGAAAAGACCAATACCCAATATGTACAAAAATAGAGAAAATCCAAAAAACCCAATTGTTAAAATTCAAAATTATGTTACAAAATTTCATATCTACACAAGTAAATAACATATCTATACAAATAATTTACAGATCTATCAGATCTGAGGAGTATGAGTCCAACTCTGCTCCCAGATCTGATAATCTAAGGCTCTTAATAGCCAGATGTATCCAAATTTCCACAAAATATTTAAAAGATTTTGAAATTTTAGAGATGTACTAGCCCAAAAACACCCTGCAGAAAAAAAGATTATTGTTAGATAAATCTCGAGGCTTATATGAAGTAGGCTCTTCAGAAAATATGTGTTGAACCCCAAAGTCTTTATTGATATTTCTGAAAGTGTACAAGGCAACAGCGCTTCCGCAAGCACAATCGCTAGTAACAATCTTCTCAATGTGAGAGCCCATGGCTCTATTATATAGAGAGTTGGGAGCAAATCCCAATGAAGAATGACACTAACAAATGGCATTGGAGCTAATCCCAATATAGAAGTGGTTAAACAAGTGGCATGAGGTAACAATCCCAAAGAGAAATTCGAATTTGTTGAATGGAACTCCATTGCCAAGTATAAAAATCGAATTCTAGCAAGTGGACATCATTTTCTTCTTCCCTTATGTGCCAAATTCGAATTTTATGCTAGAATGACAAGTGTATATGGGTGGTAACCCATGTGGGGACAATTTCCCACAAAAATATCCACCAAATATTCTCCCGAATCCTCCCAAATGTGCATTAACTTCACAAATTCGAATTTCCAAGCAGCATTTTCATTTAATGCCAGAAATTCGATTCTATTTGAGCACATGTCCTTTCTTTGATTTTAGGAGTCCACGTCACCTTGAAACTTCACTTTAACTGCTCCATAATTTTCCACCTCATTTCCACAACATTTAGTATGTGTGGATATTTATTTTTCTCCATTTATTTAATTTATGACTTAATTAATTCCCAGATTTCCCACTAAACTTAGGAAAAGTGGGTTTTGAGGGTCCAAAACACATTATTAACCCCTCAAAGTATGTCATAGTAGAAAGTTGAGGGTGAGAGGTGTAATTTTGATAATTCATACCCCATACAACTTCTCTAAACTACACTTATTACAATTTAAATACAATTTTATTTGCAATTTTTAACTTGCGGGAAATCTAAAAAATTAAAAAATGACTACCTAGACCTAACCAAATTCCACGAAATTTTTTGTGTGATCTAGTATGGTAATATACATTGACTCTAGACACTAAGATGTGTCAGGGGCTCAACCTTCAAATCGTCACCCTGGCTTTGGGGTAAAACGTGAGTGAAAAAACTTAAAAAAATTATCTACCTCTGAAAAAGAAGAGATAATTAACCAAATAAAAAAAACACTCCAAGGTGTACTCGTTTGCTGATCGAGTCCCAACATCCTAGGCCTGTTACAGACTCAAAACTCATCATTACTAGTATCACTTATTACAATTCCCCGTAGGGTGTGGAATTTGGGTACAAGAAAGATGATGAGAAGATAAAAGTAGAGTGAAAAAACTTTGTTGACTAACGATGTCTGATGGTACAAGTGTCCTCTAGATCATCGTTGGGCATGGAGTTTTCATATAATCATCAAGTGCCATTCCAGTGGTCAACATTTGGCTCCATATGGGGATGCATGCTAGATACAAAGTGATAGTGTGCAAGAACCTGGAATCTGCATCAACCGACAAAAGACATATATCAACAGTATCCATTCAAAATATCATCAAATGAAATAAAGTACAGAAACGAAGAAATGGAAATTTATTCTAAGAGCATAAATGACAATTTATTCATGAAATAAAACTACTTAAACAAAAATGACACGAGATAAGGTTAGAAATATGATACAAAAAGATGCCCCATGGCATCAGATGTCTTCGGTGAAATCCATCTTGAGAACCTGCCTACTCACAGGCAAGTCCATAGGTTCTTTCTTTGATGTGCCTTGCCCAATTCTGACTATCTTGGGATTATGACTTGCCCCAATTTTAACATGTTTGTGGCCATCAGATATACCAAACCTCTTCCTTTTCCTTTTCCGACTATTGATGCGTTGAGGCTTGATCCTGCTCAAAACTGGTGGTTCATTTTTTATATCTTTTTCTCTTTTTTCGCTTTTTTCTTTTCTTCTTGGTTAGTTGCGATGGTGATGATGATGCATTTATTTCCAATCCTACTGCTTTGTCTTGAAAATGCTCTGATGGAAAATTTGAAGTACCCAATCTTTTTGAGCTATGCCTAATCTCTTCGTTTTGAATCTGTTCTGTTAAGGGGGGAAGGAAATTTGTCAACACTGCATCACTACCTGCCTGGCATGATCTATAGATAATCTCATTGTTGGGTTTCCTTGGATCTTCAATGTGATATCTTTTTTCTAACTCTCGATCAAGTCTGACAAAGGTATTATGAGGCATCGGGATGGTGGCATATGATAAGTCCATTTGAAGGTTGCCACCTAGATCTGATGCCCATTTTCTTGATAGGAGCATTCACCATGAATCTGGAACACCTATCACAACAATATCCATAGTCATTATTCTATTTGTGTATGCAGCTAGGAAAACTTGTAAATCTTTAATTATCCCCCACACTTCAATTCTTTTAGAATCCATTGAACATATGTTATAGGGCCTAGAAACCCTTAAATTCAGTTGCTCCATGACTTTCTTGGTCATGGCATTTGATGAAGCCCCTGAATCAAGCATGCAGTTGTGTAAGAGACGATCATTCACTATCAAAGAAACATAAAATGGTAGATGATCTTCATTCCACACATAACAGTTCATACTTTTCAATACAATTTCCTCATCTTCCTGTTCGTCACTAGGCTTTTCTTCCCTTTGAGTAACTTCATTGGCACTTAGTAACTTGGCCCTTTGAGATGGTATCTTTAAAAGTTCTGTCATTGGAACAAAAACCTTTGCATTATTCACCCAATTGGCCAAATCAAAATTCAATTCTGAAGTAGGAGGAGAAAAATTTCTGTGATTATTCTAGTCTTGGATATCCCTTCTCTAATAAATCATCCCTTTGTGTTTTGCCATAGCAAGAATCTATCCAGATGTAGGTTTTTCCCCAAAAATCTTAGTGACCTCGTCAAAATTTGCAATCATATTGTAAACCCCAAGATTATTAGGCCTATGGTCAATCTCTTGATTTCTCTCAAAGGTGTATATCTGATCTTCCATGGAGAACATATTGATTTGACCACTTGTCCCTCCTAACATGCCACTTTCCATGATTCTCTTCACATATGGGCATGTGGCTTCTTCATGGAACTCATTACATGGCCTACAAAAAGGGGGAATCTGATCTACCATGTTGGTGGATTCCAATGGATTTGGAGGCCTATGCTCCTGTTGAGGGCCTTTATTATTTTGCCATCTATCATTTGGCCTAGTTTGGAATCTTTGCACTTGTGATCTCTCCATGGCCACCAACCTATTTTGCATGGTTTGCATTTCTTTGATGTGATTTGCTTCCATGCTCTTGATGAGTTGAGTTAATTCTTTAATAGGATCATGTGTAGTCTCTTCCTTGGCATTGCCTTTGTAATCATTTGATTTTGATGGCCCTTTATTGAAACCAGGAATTTCAGATTTTCCTGACTACTTTCTAGCCCTTTCTATCTTCAAGGCTTCAGATTGAGCTACACTTAGATTTGTAGGCTCCTTCCTCCTCAACTCATAGGTAGTGTCAACCCCAAAAACATCTAGATATGAGCATAAAAGAAATTCATTAGGAGGTTTAACAGTAGCAGGCATGATTTTTACTAATTCATTGAATCTCTTGTTAAACTCCTCCATGGTCTCATTCTCATTATCCTTCTTCTCTCCAAACTTATCTAAAAATGCAGTCAGAATGGTTTGTAAAGAGTTATATGAGTTAGCAGGTTGCTCAGTGAGCCAATCAAGAGCATCTTCTTCTAAAGATAAAACAAAAAGCCTCATCTTCACATTCTCATAATTAGCAGTGTTACACCATTTAAAGATACAAACATTAAAGTTTTTCACATGTGATGTAGCGCTAATGGAATTGTTACCTTGAAAGGAAGGCAACTTTTCAATAGCCTTGTCAGGGGTATTGTGAGGATAGCCATTTATGTTAGTGAAGCCACAAGGAACAGGAAGATCATTCATGATGCTAGGCTCTACTTTTTCTTGAAAAAGCAAATGAATATCAGAAATAACCTCTTGCCCAAGACTAGCAAGAGCTCTACTTGAGAAAGTCTATTCAACCTCTCTCTAAAAACCCTTTCAAGATCAGGAGAGGGGCTAACTAGACCACCTGAATTTCTCCTAGTAGAGACTCTTGCAAAATTTGGATTGAGTGGAGTTGCCACTTGAGCAAGAATGTAAATCTAAAGTTCAAAATTGCTAGAACCGAAAGGTTAGTCGATTTCCCAGGTACAAGAAAGCTTGTCCCCGGCAACATTGCCAAAGATATTGACCCTGCCGCCTACACCTACCTACAAGTCAGTGAGAAAAGCCTTCAACCCCACAAGGTGTGGTTGGTGGCAGGGAACTCAGAGAAGGGGTTGTCACACTAATTCCGACTCTCTCCGTTTGAGCTATCTCCTAAGTTAGCTAAGGGATGTGGTCCCTAATGAAAAGTTAAGTTAAAAGATGTGAGTTTCTAGGAGAGTGTTATAGTGAAAATGGATTACTTTTAAGGATTTATGGGAAAATATGAAGTGAACAACTTGAAATATCAATGCCAATCATTAATATGATTAGAAACCATAAAACCGGTGCCTTATAAAGAATTTGCTCAAAGTAAAATGCAATGCTCTCAAAAGAGAAAACAAAGTAACCCTGAAATGTAAATAAGAATTGTTAGCACAAGATATCTAAGTTGCAAAATGTTTTTGAGATAATCAACTTTATAAATCAAAACATGTGAAACATATCTTGCCAAAACCCAAAAATTAGTAATTAACTTGGAAATGTAAAAGAAAGGAAGTGCTAAACCAAGACACCAATATGCAATTAGACTTGAAACATGAAAAGAAAACACTTGTCTGAAATGATTACAATACTTGCTTTTGGAATAGACTTTGCATATGAAAACTCAAACCATCAAGAGACAAGTAAAGTAAATGTAATGGAAAATGCTCTTGGTTAATTTTATTAATTAGCTCTACAACAAGATTACAATTTAACTCTTCAATCCTTAGAGCTCACCTTCGCTCAATGATATGGATCTCACAGTGAGGAGTCAATAGAGGAGTAGATGATCCCTAAGATGTCTACTTCAACCAACTTATGTTGGAGGCAAAATTTTAATGAAGCTTGGAGCCTTCCTACACTTAAAATGTCTAGATGAAATGCAAATTGTGTTAATTCCCCAAATTAAAATAATGTATACATGCAAATGCTTCAGAGAGATTGATTTGCAATGCTTGAAAATGAAATAGTGTTCAACATAAGTTGCAATTATAACTTCAATTGTAGAAATAAAATTAGTTTACAAGTGTTGCATGCGTTTCATCAATGAATTAAAATGAGACAAGTAATTTGCTTGAAAGTAAAATTTGTTTCAAATAGACAATGACAATAAATTGCTCCAATATTCAAGATAACAATGTAGCATAAAATTGAAGTATGTTTTCAAGTGCTCATGAAACAATTTAGCAAGGTAAATGGAAATGAATCAAAGTTTCTTAAGAATATAAAATGCTTGTATGTAAAGGATGAATTGCCCAAAGTAAAGTGTAAGCTTGTAGCTCCAAGTAACAATGAGAAAGAAAATGCAACTTGCTCAAATGAAATTGTAACAAACTTTAATTTAATGAAATGTGATAGTGAGGTTGTGCTAATTTGCAATTAAAACATGCATGTAAGTGAATGAAGTATGAAAGCTTAAACCATGCAAATGTCAATCCACCCAAGAGAAGCCTCCCTCTAAATGGGGAGATAGGATACCATGGGAGAAATCCCAATCTCCCACAAGCAAGTTAGATATTTTATTAATATTACAATGAGAAGAGGGCCCTTCAAAGTTCTCAACTATACTTCAAGGAGATTCCTCACAATAAATGCTTGAAACTTGGACAATAGACCTCCTTTCTTGAGAAAGTAGTGGCAAGATCTTACAAAACTTATGCAAGGGAAACAAGGTGTGAGTTTCCTACAAATGCCCACGGCTTAAAGAGAAAATGGGCAGCCCTCTAGTGAACTCGACTTGGCCAAAATAAGCCTCAAAAGGGCTCATGACATCCTTGGAAATCGAACCCCCAACACTTGCCAAAGGTCCTGCAAACACTTGTTAAATGTTGCGGAAAGTTGTTCTTCAAAATCTGCCACACGAGAGTTAGCAAACAATTCAAACAATGGCTGCAAAATAAGTTAAATATTAATGGAAAAATCGGCAAGATAAAATGTATATGTACAATTATAATTTACAAAAGGCTAAGCTAAAGAGTGAGAGTAAACTCTCGTTTTTTCTTAGCCATCTTCAAGCTCTTAGATAGAAAATGAAAGAAATGAAGTACAATGTTTTTCAAAAGAGATTTAAATTTAGAAGTTCTCGGCTTGTGTACAAGCTATGTGCCGGAATCCCTGCAAAACCACTTTGTAAGATAAGACTATGAAGTTTCAAAGAAGAAATGAGAGCTCCTTTAAGAATGTATCAAGAGTGGGTTGGTCTCTCCAAAGACTTCCCCTCATGCTTGATTCTGTAATCCCAACAAGATGTTCCCTTTACAAAACTTCAATCAAGAATTAGTTCCATATAGATTTAGCAATAAACAATGAGAAGAAACTCTAGATATTTATTTAAAACCAACTAGAGCATTCTATACCTAGAGCATACTTCTAAATCAAATGCCAATGCAAGATATCTCTACATTAACAAATCTATAAGAACATATGGAAGCAAATTAGATTAAAGCATGAGTAAAAGGAATTATACCAATGCACAACAATTCATCACACTCGAAAAAAAAGAACACTTCATGAATGAAACCCCAAAGTCTTTATTGATATTTCTGAAAGTGTACAAGGTAGCAGTGCTTCCGCAAGCACAATAGCTAGTAACAATATTCTCAATGTGAGAGCCCATGGCTCTATTATATAGAGAGTTGGGAGCAAATCCAATTGAAGAATGACAATGACAAATGGCATTGAGTTAATCCCAATGTAGAAGTGGTTAAACAAGTGGCATGAGGTGACAATCCCAAAGAGAATTTCGAATTTGTTGAATGGATCTCCAATGCTAAGTGTAAAAATCGAATTCAAGGAAGTGGACATCATTTTCTTCTTCCCTTATGTGCCAAATTCGAATTTTATGGTGGAATGACAAGTGTATATGGGTGGTAACCCATGTGGGGACAATTTCCCACAAAAATATCCACCAAATATTCTCCCGAATCCTCCCAAATGTGCATTAACTTCACAAATTCGAATTTCCAAGCAACATTTTCATTTAATGCTAGAAATTCGATTTTATTTGAGCAAATATCATTTCTTTGATTTTAGGAGTCCACATCACCTTGGGACTTCATTTTAACTCCCCCATAATTTTCCACCTCATTTCCACAACATTTAGCATGTGTGGATATTTATTTTTCTCTATTTATTTAATTTCTGGCTTAATTAATTGTCAGATTTCCCACTAAACTTAAGAAAAGTGGGTTTTGAGGGTCCAAAACACATTATTAACCCCTCAAAGTGTGTCATAGTAGAAAGTTGAGGGTGAGAGGTGTAATTTTGATTACTCATACCCCATACAATTTCTCTACACTACACTTATTACAATTTAAATACAATTTTATTTGTAATTTTTGACCTGCGGGAAATCTAAAAAATTAAAAAATGACTACCTAGACCTAACCAAATTCCACGAAATTTTTTGTGTGATCTAGTATGGTAATATACATCGACTCTAGACACTAAGATGTGTCAGGGGCTCAACTTTCAAACCGTCACCCTGACTTTGGGGTAAAATGTGAGTAAAAAAACCTAAAAAATTATCCGCCTCTGAAAAAGAAGGGATAATTAACTAGGAAAAAAAACAATCCAAGGTGTACTCGTTTGTTGATCGAGTCCCAACATTCTAGGCCTGTTACAGACTCAAAACTCATCATTACTAGTATCACTTATTACAATTCTCTGTAGGGTGTGGAATTTGGGTACAAGAAAGATGATGAGGAGATAGAAGTAGAGTTAAAAAACTTTGTTGAATGACGATATTTGATGGTACAAGTGTTCTCTAGATCATCCTTGTGCATAGAGTCTTCATATAATCATCAGGTGCCACTCTCGTGGTCAACAACGTCCATTCAAAAATCATGATATAACATTAAGCACATGAAAGATATAAGCTCTTCATTTATTAACTATCTAGTAACATGAAAAACACATCTAACTACAAAATGAAACCCTAAAATATCAAGGTATAAGGTTAGAAATACAATACAAAGATGCCCCATGGCATCAAATGTGTTAAATATAGTGCATACTAAGCATTTGCCTACTTTCAGGAAAATCTGTCGGTTGTTTCTCAGATGTGCCATGTCCAATTTTGCACCCTGCAGGACTTTTTCCTATTCGAAAATCAAGCTGCTCGCAGCCATCAAATGCATCAAACTGTTTTCTCATTCTCTTTCTCTTGCACTTTTTCTTTGTGGCAAACTGTATCACTGATGTTGTGGAACATTCTGCTTCAAAACTCTCAGATGAAGTATGTAAGATATGCATGACATGTCTTTCTTCATTCTGCATCTGCTCTGTCAAGCATGATGGATCAGTCTCACAGGCGTCATGAGTTATAACATGATCTTTTATGACCGGTGGATCAAACATGCAAGCATCAATCTGATTCTTATTAATTTCCATTTTATCCAAGTCACCTTTAATTAGCCACTTTTCAATGGAACAAATGACCTCATAATAAGATGGAGCTTGCTGCAGCAGATAGGGAGGCTTATGATCTGTTGACTTTTCCTTGTTTCTTTCATCCTCTGATTGATGTTGAAGTTTATGTACCTGTATTGTTATGGCATCTATCTGGGTAGAGTGTTCAACTTTCATAGCATTGACTTCCTTGGCATGGTTTTCCTCCATGGTCAATAACTTATTCTGAAGACATATCTGACCAACTTCCATATTTTTTATTACTTTGTCATTATTTGCTTTTATGGTCATCAAGCAATGTTGCATAGAGTTTATCTCTTTCTCATGATTTGCTTGTATGATAGCTAACTGATTATTATAATCGAATCTCATGATGGTCATTTCTTCATCCATAATTGACAATCTGTTCTGAATCAAACTTATTTCTTCTTGATAACTTGTTTCCATGGCAGTCATGTGATTTGAATGATTAAATTCCATGATCATCGTATTTTCTTCTAGGGCTAATAATTTGCTTTGCATAGAATTAATTTCTCTGTCATGATTAACTTTCATGGTTTCTATTTCCTTAGCATGCTGACTTTGCATGTCGGTCCTCATATCCTCCATATTCTGAGCACACTTTTCTACTACGGTGGCTAGGTGACCGGAGTGTTTAATTTTCATGTTTTCCATCTCCTCATCACATTTTTCCAGTTGAGTGTACAAAGTTCTCATATCCTTAATGTAATCAGTTATAATTTGTTCTTGATTAAGCTCCATATTTTTTACCAGCTGTGTTTGACTGAACTGCATGTCTTTAACCATCTGCTTTAGTTCCTCTATAAGATGCTTATCATTCTCCCTTTTATTGTCGACACTGATTTGATAACTTCTTCCTGCTTTTCCACTATCATGGATTTGTCTTGCAACAATACAAGTGGATGGCACATTCTGATATGGTGAATTGTCTTGAAATCTTTTATTGACAGTTGGATCCTTTACAAAATCACTTTTATTCTTTTGCATAGTATTAGGGGCACAAGGCGAGTCATCTTGATCACCATATCTATCTGTAAAAGCATTGATAATGTCTTGTAAAGAAGCGAAAGAATTTTCAGGACAATTATGAAACCAATTCAAAGCATCACCCTCTAAAGAAAAGGTAAATAGACGCATCTTGACATTTTCATGTTTATATTGGGAAGAACTACAATATTTGATTATTGTATGAGTAACCCTGCATAGATGCTTTCTAGCAGTGACTAAATCACCACCCAAGAACAAAGGCAATTTATGAATGGATTCTTCTGGCATATCATGGAGAAAATCAATAAAATGACAGGGGGTGAACAAATCATCCATGATGACTTGCTTGAAGGGATAAGGAGGGACCAAATAGATGCTAGAGAGAGACCCCTGCTCAAGAAAATGAAGAGATCCACAAGAAGTGAGCTTCTAGTAGAAATTCTTGTAAGAAATGAAAGAAGTGGAGTCGCCACTTGAACATGAATCTAGCTCTAAGATCCAAAAGGAAAACAATTGGATATAAGGGAGGGTTTCTTGTTTGAGAAATAATGGATGAATAAGTGGAGTCGCCACCCAAACAAGAAATGAACTGATATGTCCAGGTGCTAAAAGTGTAGATGAAACGATTAATGAGATGATGAAAGATAGGGCGATGAAAAGATCAAATGACGTCAGGAAATGTTGTGCTGGTGGGATAAGAAATGATGAAAGATTAGATGATTAGAAAAATGTCGTGAGGACCAAGGACGGAAAAACTTTATCCTCGGCAACGGCACCAAAATTTTTTGTCATTGCCAGCTCAAATGAAAAGATGAGAAATGAGAAGAATTATGAGGAAATGTCGTTGAAACGATGAGAATAAAATATTCCCCGACATTAGCGCCAAAAAATGTTGTCGCACATAATGTCTAGGCACCGCGACAACGGCTCAGATCGGGTGCTGTCACCTTGATCCCCAATCTCTTCTTTTAAGTTGTCTCCATACAACAGGCTAAGGGGGGTAGACCCTATGGAAAAATGGAATGAAGAAGAACTAGTTGGGAACCAACCAATTCGAGAGACACAGTGAAGCGACCGAGTACTTGATTGAGATTTAGCAAGACTTATAGGATTTGATTAGATTTTAAATGATCGATACCAGTGCCTTTTGGAGTCAACGATCTTGCTAGGGGAATTAAGACCAAGTAATTGATTAACAACTGCTGCTTAGATGAATGACTATCTTATATGAAATGTAGATCCTTAAGCTAATGTGAGATGCAAGAATCTTGGTTGATTTTAGTTAAATGACTATGTGAATGTGAATCCTTAAGTCCTTTCTATGTTGAGCCTGATTTCGTAGTAATTGTAAGAGAGAAGATAAGGCGAAGCACACTAAGGTGTGATTAACGATACCTCTCCTGAAAATCTAACATACCTGGTGCCTTCGACACTGCAGAGAGTTGTGGCTCTGAGGACTACAAGGTCACCGTTTTAAGTACTATTAAAAGCAAACTTCTCAAACAAAGATGGATGGATACCTATCTCTCTATCGACCAAGCTTATGCTTGGAAGTAAATTTTATTTATGCAAAGCTAACTTATATGCAAATGCACCAGATGATGAGATGAAGTTAGACTCGAGGATTAGAAAAACACTTGCATCACAAAATCCCTCAATCACCAAAATTAAATGTTCGCTTTATTGGATGAAGACTTAAAATAAGCCCTTGAAAATATTACAATTAAACCACAAGCTTATTTCATATCTTTCTAATACAATTATAGCACAAAGGGAACAAAAAATTCTTTGTAATTTAATATCAATGTCAACAGATGTTCACAAATATACTCAGCTTAGGAAACAAAAGATATGCATTTTATCACAATTCCATGACAGAGTACTTAATTTTCAAAAATTAGTTTTTAGGACAGCAGTAAGAAAAACTTTATGACAATAGCAATATGACAATGAAAACAATAAGCTATCAATGATATCCTCTGAAACCAGATTCGTCCAAAACAGGCCACGTGTCCAAATCCCACGAACCCGACACGATTTGATGGGAATTCGAATCCAAAAATGGGAGACGACATGTCTTAACGGGACACAATCGAATCCCGGTCGTGTCCCATTTAGGACACATCGTGTCCCGATTTTGGGATTCGAATCCCAAAAAAGTGAAACCCGCGACATAAAAACAACGTTGTTCTTTTCATTATTTACCATTTCTCTCATTCGTTTTTGCAAATAGTGAGTTGTGGGAAAGGAACTAAGGGTTTGAAGCATTCGGCAAGGAGATTCAAGTACCAAGGAAGTGCATTTCATCTCAATTTTTTTGCATTTCTATTACGGCAGTTTGTATTGATTTTTTTTTACAAATTTGTGCATGTTTTGTTTATTTTTTTTACAGTATTCGTGGCTCAATCAAAGGCAGCAGGTAGGGGGCAAAGGAAGGGGAAGAATGTCTCCATTGGAGATGCCTCTCCTCCCCCAATATCATCAGTCTGTTGCAAGTAAAGTTGAGGGAAGACTTCCTTCTAAAGACAACATTGAGAAATATCCCTTGTGGAAATATGTCACAAGAGAGGATGGGACAAGCACCAAGGGGAAAGGAGGCAATGTGAATTGGAGATGCAACTTTTGCCACAGTTCTTTCAAAAACACATATTACTATGTGAAAGGCCATTTGTTGGCTTTACCAAGTTGTGGAGTTGGAGCTTGTAAAGTTGTTCCTTTACAAAAGAGGAAGAAATGGAAAAAGAGTTCACTGTTGGTATGGAAAATGTGGCTGCAAAATCAAGAAAACCCAAGAATGAAGACCCCCTTCCATTTTTGAGGAAAGGCACCACCAAATTTCCATTTGAGATTTCTATTGGGAGACAAGCGGCAAAAAGAAAAGCAATTTCACTTGGTCCAATGGACAAGATTTTTCAAAAAGAGAAATGGGAAGAGCTTGATCTCACCATTGCCTTCTTTTTCTATCAAAACTTCATATCATTTAATGTTGCATGCTCACCTCTATTTATTGAGATGTGTTGAGCTCTAACTCACGGGTCTCTATCATGGTATGTGCCTCCTGGTTCAGAGAAGCTTAGAACCACATTGTTGACGAAGGCAAACAAAGAGGTGCAAAAAATGCTTGAGCCTATTAAAGCATCATGGCCAACATCTGGGGTTAGCATTGTTTCTAATAGATGGGCAGATCCAGCACGACACCCACTCATCAACTTCATGGTGTCTTCTTTGAATGGTCCAGTTTTCTTGAAAGTAGTGGATACACTTGGAGGATACAAGGATGCAGAAGTTATGGGTGAGTTATTTACTAAAGTTATCGAAGATGTAGGTGTTGATTCTTGTGTGCAAATCATTACAGATAATGCACCTGTTTGCAAGGCTGTTGGCATGATTGTGGAAGCTAAATATCCACAAGTGTTTTGGACACCTTGCATTGTCCATTCATTGAACTTAGCACTGAAATCCATTGCTTCTGATGTGCTTTGGATTGATAACATTATTGAGGATGCACGACATATCCGTAACTTTGTGCAAAATCATACAAATCCCCTCACTATCTACAAGGAGTACAACAATCTATCATTGTTGAAGATTGCTGATACACGGTTTACCTCTTCATTCATCATGTTGAAGAGGTTGAGGGAGGTCAAGACCGCTCTTGGGGCCATGGTTATTTCTGAGTTTTGGTCTTTTTGGAGAAAGATAGATCAAGTAGTCTCTAAAAGGGTGAAGGACACAGTGATAGATGATGCTTGATGGGAGAGGGTAGATTTGTAGTGACCCATCATTAATATAGAGAGCTCGAGAATATTAGCATGCATACGATGCATGCATATGATAGCTACATATGCATGTATCGCATGCACTGCACTAATAACTATATTCTAAATTACCTAAAATATTAAATATCCTGACACTCCGTCATATAGAAAAGTCACATTCACCCATCAGCACATATTACTTAATGCCTCATGATTAATGAGCGATTACCAATGATATTAAGTTTAAAAGTATAAATTAAAAGGGTTATAAAAAAAATAAATGTAAAGAATTATGTAAATTCTTAAAAATCAGGTTATATAATTATCTATCTCAGAATTTTAATAAAGTATGTCAATGAATTATTAAAGGGATAAATTAAATCAAAATAAAGTTCCTATGTATGAACTTAGGACATTTTAATTAAACATATAAAAATTTTAATCAAAGTAAAATAACACATGTCAATATATCCTTAAAAGAAAGATACGACTCAGCATGTTGAGGAGGTGTCGCTGAGAAAGGAAGCGGTGGGCTCATAGGTGGAGAGAGCAACCACCGCTAATAAACGGTACATAAGGAGAGGCCGAAGGGGAAGAAAGGGGGCTCTGTGTTCTTTGCCTGAGATGGTAATTGCTGTAAGTGGAAAAACTGATCCGGGTGCTGTTGGAGGAGGAAGGAGAGGAAATTTATACATACTGCCTATAATTCGGAACTATTGAGCCTTGCTTGTTTTGAAGTTTCTGGGCACGGGGGAACGGTATGCATCGGTTGAGCAACATACTGGATTGAGTATCAAGGTATACTTGGTTTGGCTGGGTGGTTTTGGTCATTCGGTAACGAGAGCGCTGGAGAAGTTCTGCAGCATCCTCATCGCAACATCTGTAGCAGACCAGGTAAGTACTTCATCAAATCGATTAATAAAATTTCAAACTCTTTCGGTAATCTTTACAGTTTCACAGTTTCAGTAACCTTTACAGTTCAGTAATGGCTCTTTAATTTAGCACAGTCATTACATATGGTATCAGAGCCGGTTCAACTTTCGGACCTGTTAAGTTTGTTAAAGATTTAAATTTATCAAAATAAGGTGGTGGTAAAGCCATTTAAATCATGCATCCAATAATAAATCTGACTCATTGTCTGTTAGCACTCTGCAAAACGTTAGGTAACCAGAACTGTAAGCTATTAATTACAAAGTAATCCAGAAACTGCTGTTTTGCAATCATCTAGGCAATCTGTTCAACAATCACAGCAGTCTACTGGGCAGTCAGTCCCCTGTTTGCTTTTGATCAGTATCAGCAGCTTGTTACCAGGCAGCAGCAGTCAGTGCAACATTCTGTTATGCAACAGCAACAGGTCGCATATCAACCATCACAGACGGCGCAGGCAGAGATACCCCTGTTCCAGAACCCGTCTTCTCCCTCGCCAGCCCCCGGAAAATCCAGGCGCTTGGCCAGCCGCCCCGGACTTGTCTTCAGAGGGAGCGAGCAGCCCGGGAAACCAGTTATCACAGGACAGTGAATTTAACTAAAGAATGGGCACAAGGCTTGCGATTCCCAGGTGATGAAACTGGCGTGCAAAGCTCATGTCAATGGATGGATTGCGGACTTGTCCGATGACATGTGAAAATTCAACACGAGAAATTTAGAAACATATCACATTAAAATTTTAACTGAGTGAGCTATGGATGGAGGTGACAAGGCTGTTGATGTGCAGCAAACCTTGCAAAGTACTTTAGATGGAACCCATGTTGCATCTGGAGCGGAGCAGGAGCTGCCCCAAATTCAGCATGAATGGATTGGGAAAGATCTGGGCGGAGTAGAAACGGAGGTTGTGGCATCCCATGGACATGGAAAAATTCATCTTATTGATACATCGCTGAATGTTCCCTTCGAACAAGGCAGTAAAAGCATGGTAAACAGTGGAAACGAAGAGAACAAGACAAGTCAAGAGATCGATGATAAAACATTGCAGCACCCCAAATCTGGCGTTCGTGATGTGATGGAAAACATAAGGACAATGGACAGTTTGAGGGTAATGCAGTCTGAAAGTGGGAATGGTTTGAGAACAGTTGAATCTAAACAAAGGGGTGCTTCTGAGTCGATAATGGCACAATCTGTGGATGATTTGAAAGTAATTACACCAGAAAAGGGGCTTCGGGATTTCGATCTCGCAACACCTGAAGGCCACCATTAATAACACAGGCATGATATTCGACACCTGCCTAGCTAAACGATTGCGTGTTAAATTAAGGCGTGAGTTTGGTAGTTTATTTGACGCGTAAAGAATTACATGCCCCGTGGGCTCTTATGAGCCATTATACGCCGATATTCCATTAATAAACAGGATGAGCGGTTAGAGATGATACTTTTAAAGGTATAGGATTTCATTATTTAAAAAAAAATATACATATATATATATATATATATATATATATATATATATCCAGTTATATTTAATTATTGTATTGAATTTCAATAATTTAAATTAAATAATTTAAATTCGTTCGGCTGAGAATCGCCATAATTGCTAACCGAGAAGAAGGAGCAACAACTTAATAATCTTTATTTAATTAAATGAAAATAAATTTAACAATAAAAGAGACAGTGATGTAAGGACTGTGTCTGGAGCCATGGTTTTCGGCTCGGAAACTGTCTGGTGAGAGTCCGGAACTGGTCTCGATCGGACTGGCGAAGGAGCGGAACCGGCTTTTTCGGACACTAAGGTAAAATAGTATCTGAATATATAAAAGAGGTAGGCGAATGGGCAAGGCCCAAATGATATCTAGATGTATTCGGGTGTTGCAGTTGATCGAACCCGTGACCTGCATCGTGGTATTTATAATTTTCACCATCCCAGTACGTGTCGGGGATGAAAGCCCTTGGGTACCTTGGAGATTGGACGAAAAACCATCTCTATCAATCCCTTATCATTTCCAGTTTTAGTTTTGGAAGCCAGATTCAACACTGTAGCGGATATTCTGAAGGGCGTCACCACAGTTATTTTCTATTTTCTATTTAGAGTTTTAAAACTGGACAGAGGGGCGGACACCGAAACAAATGGATGGCGAAGACAAATTTTGTTGAAATTCGATCATACTGGCATCTTTTTAGAAGTTTTGATAGAATGTGGACCCTTCTTATATTGGCTCTACAGGCAATGATAATCATAGCATGGCATGGTACAGGCTCACCAACCGAACTATTCTCAGGATCTGTCTTTAAAGAGGTCCTAAGTATCTTTATAACAGCTTCAATACTGAAGTTTCTACAAGGTACATATTCTTCATGTTTACGTAGTTAGCAGACAGTGGATGTCACATAATAAGTGCTTACGATAGTCTTTGGTTCTCTTTTTATGATTTAATTTTGTCTATAAGAGATTCGTATTCCTATCTTACCAGACATTGTGATGCGCTCAATCCATTCTCAAAAAAAAAAAAAAACACATTTTCGAATGTTTCTTGATACATAGGTCACAATTTTATATAATATTTTCTAGGAATGTCCTTCGGCATTCTGAGGCTTTATAGATAACAGTTTAAATATTCAAATGCACTCCCTAGTTAAAATAATTACAATGTTTATTTGACCTACCTTTTCTGATCTGAAGTAACGGGATATTATTTACTCTAAGAACTTGCAATCTTTTGTTTTCCTTCTAAAGAATATTTCATATATTAAACAGAGAATATTACATAGAGCAAAGATATATACTAGGAACAATACAACAGAATTCAATTGAAATAAAATCAGAATAAGTGAAAGCATATCTCTAATAAGCTGAGAACCGTTAACCCTGATGCTGTGCACATAGCTCTTTGTACCAGATCCTAAGAGAATGAACGAACAAAACTAACCTCATCGTCAATGATACATATTAATTTCCAGGCAAAGAACAAGCAGTGACTAGTAGAATATTGTCGGCTATTAGAATTTACAGGCTTAATTATTTGTGTTCAGGAGTTGATATTAAGCTCTTCACATTCTAGAATAACTGTGAAAATGTATTTATTGGACATATTATGTGCAAATTTTACTTTTAAAACGAGGCTCATTCAACTATATGTCGAGGCCATAGATGGTCCATACTAAAAAGTCAGGTTTGTGTGAACTATTCTTGTGCCCCTTACATTGAATATAACTACATGAAATCAACACAAGAAAGTGAAGATGGGGTTGCATTACAGTAGCATATTATTCACAGTTTCCCCTACTTATTCTTACAGCAATGGAATGGAAGTCAAAGGCTCAACTGAGTGATAATTCTACAAGGGGATTACTTCCAATTTCAACTTGTTCCTTCTACAAGATTGAAGCTTAGTCTTCTGGAGAGAGCAAAACATGCACTCTTTTTCAATGGCCTGGTTACAGTTACAAATAGCTTTTCCAGAAACGTAGGCCATGAGGATTGCAGCTATACGTCTTCGGAGGCACCTGGAAATCTTTGATCACCGAGCTGTTCTGCAGTCTACAGGAACTGAAGGATGGAAAGATGAACATAGAAGGCAGATCGATCTGGTGAGAGGGAGACAGAGTCTATTGGTGAGATTGATCTGGTGGATACAACGTATGATCTAATGCCCCTCGGAGAAATGATCGAACTACAAATTGAAGTCTGATTGCCATGGATGCTGGATAAAGATCATCAACATATTCATTCTATAATATGAGTATAGACTCAGATCTATTTTGCACTAGTATGATAGTAAAGTTTTGTAGATGTTCTATGCTAAGAGCAATTTCACTTTTCTCACAGCAATCATACGTAGATAAGCAAAATGCAGATAGAACATATAAGCAGATCTTACAGAAGACAAATCAGAAACAAGAAAAATGAATGTGTTCGTTTTGGCGGTCAACATGATGCTTCAACCAACAAAGTCTCCTTTGGTCAGCCAGCCCAGCATGTGTCACAACAACCCTCCTGGTAGCTCGTACTTTTAGGATGAGAGAGGAAGATGTGAGTTGAGTTGTGTTCAAATTCTCTCCAACTTTTCCTGTATATATATCCATCAATGAGGGTGTGTGACACATCTGTTGGGCATGTGAGCCTACATTCCAAAACTGGCTGACCTTGCACATATAATTTATTAAGAATAATAAATTCAAATTATAAGTTCTGCTCATCGGATTAAGACTAATTTTATATGGATTTTACACCTCTCAGAAAGAGGAATCCAACAAAAATATTAGCCTCTTAATCTGAGCATCAGAACATGGAGTTTGGACCTAGTTGTCCAATTTTAACACTCCCTCTCAACTAGGGAGAACTCCATCTATTAGTGCAATTAACATCGTGAGTCATCCCGCCGAAACTTGCTTTGCTGGCTTCTTTATTTCAGAACAGAAGTGGGTCAGTCACAAAGACATCATTCCCCGACTGACATAATCAGTCCAGAGGTCCCAGACCTCACAAATCTTGATCCCAGATCAAGTGGTTGGACCATGCCATCCTAGATAGAGAGTACGGCAATCTCTGATGCGTCCATCAGTCTTTGCTAATAGTCTCTAGCTTTTCCACACCTCATTGGCCAAATGAGAGGTACTTCCCATGAGCCCTGAACTCAATGGGTAGGATGCATACGGGGCACAGATTAAATGAGTGGCGAACCAGCTCAATAATCACAAGGGTGGGGCAGAAGCATTATGAGTGCTTATAGCTCCGAGAAGCTATCCCCAAAGCCCCCCAGAGCTCCCAGAGCTCATCGTCCAACAGGACCCATATCATAGGGTCTTTCCACGACACCAAGACTCTCACGGAAGGTTAGGAACTTGACCTTCCCCAGGGGCTTAGTGAGAGTATCCGCGACCTGCTCATCAGTTCCTATATGATCGAGCCTTACGGCGCCTCGCTGTACCATATCCCGGATAAAGTGGTACCTGATATCAATATGCTTGGATCGGTCGTGGAACACAGGATTCTCAGTCATACGAATCCCACTCTGATTATCACAGAGTATTACAGTGGTATCTAGCACATGTTGGAACAGCTCACTAAAGAGCTTCCTCAACCAAACTGCTTCACAACAGGCCATACTAGCAGCAATGTATTCGGCCTCCGCGGTGCTCAAAGCCACCGACTTCTGCTTCCTGCTCATCCATGAGATCGAAGCAGAACCAAGATTGAAACAGCATCCAGATGTGCTCTTACGATCCACCACACTGCCAGCCCAATCGGCATCAGTATATCCCCGGAGTATCACACTCCCGGCAGTGTATCTCAGCCCATGGTTTATCGTGCCCCGAAGATATCTCAAAAGATTCTTGGCACCAACCCAGTGAAAATGATGAGGCTCAACCATCTGTTGACTCAAAGTATTCACTGCAAAACATATGTCCGGACGGGTGTTCACTAAGAACATCAGAGCTCCTATGAGTTGACGATACTCAGTAGGATTGGCCAAGATAGGCCCTGCAGCGTTGCCACTCAACTTCTTAGAGTTGAGTTCCATTGGTGTCGGCATGGACTTACAGTCCACCATCCCAAATCTTTCCAGAAGCTTCACAATATACTTTCCTTGAGAAAGGAGAATCTCTCCAGGTCTCTGCCAGACCTCCAGGCCTAGGAAATAGTGCATCAGTCCTAGGTCTTTCATCTCGAACTCAGCAGCAAGCTCCCTCTTACATTGATGAATGAGAGGGTCATCACCTGTCAAGAAGAGGTCGTCCACATACAACACTAGAATGAGAGGCTTTCCTTCCTCAACCTTAAAGTAAAGGTTTGGATCAGCATTGCTTCGAGTGAAGCCCAGCTTCATCAAGTAACTATCCATCCTCTCATACCATGCTCTGGGTGCTTGCTTTAACCCATAGAGGGCTTTCTTCAACCTGCAGACATAAGTGTCTTGATCTTGAACTTCAAATCCCAGAGGTTGTTCTACATACACCTCTTCCTTTATTGCACCATGCAGAAAAGTGGTCTTGACATCCATCTGATGAAGACTCCATCCTTGCGTAGCAGCAAGGGCTATGATGGATCGGATGGTGGTATGTCGAGCCACAGGTGCAAATATATCGTCATAGTCAATTCCTTCCTTTTGAGAGAAGCCACGGGCAACAAATCTTGCCTTAAACTCTTCAGCACTCCCATCAAATCCATGTTTAATCTTGTAGAGTCATTTAGCGGTGACAACAGATTTGTCCTTCGGTCTCGGGACCACATCCCAGACATCATTCTTCATAATAGCCTCATAGCATCCTTCCAGACTTGATGCTTGATGGCTTCCTCAAAAGATCCAGGTTCAGATTGTATAATAGTACTCATGGCAGCTAGATACCCTTGGTATCTACACGGCTTCTTGCTTTCTCGGAATGTTCCCCTTGGGGCAGCATGACCCTCAGCATCTTCGAGGGTGTCCCTGAGCCATGATGGCCTCTTTCCTAGAGAAGGGGAAGGATCAATAGGGTCCATTGGCCCTTCAACATCAGGCATAGTCTCAGCCTGGGGTTCTTCCAGATTTCCAGGTCTTTCTTCATGGTTTTCTTCAGATCTAGGAAGATCTACTACTTTCTTCAGGGAAGCATCTTCGTCAAAAGTGACATCATGGCTTATCTCTACTTCCCTTTGACCAGGTACATAGACTCTATATGCCTTAGAAGTCTCACTGTAGCCCACAAACATTCCTTTCTTCCCAGTAGCATCCAGCTTACTTCTCTTTTCTTTCGGCACATGAAAATAGACAGGACATCCAAAAATTCTAAAATGTGAGACATCAGGTTTCTTACCAGAGAAAAACTCTTCGGGAGTTTTGGAGTCCAAAGCGGAATGAGGGCATTGGTTTTGAATGTACACAGCAGTATTTGCAGCTTCTCCCCACAGAAACTTTGGAAGACCCTGGTCACATAGCATGGCACGGGCAGCTTCCACAATAGTCCTATTTTTGCATTCAGCAACACCATTCTGCTCAGGAGTATATGCAGTGGTAGTCTCCCTCTTAATGCCAGCTTCTCTGCAAAAGTCTTTGAACTCATTTGATGTCCATCCAGGTGGCATCAATAGGAAGCTCATCAAACTGTGTCGAACATAGTTAAACCTTGACTCAATATAATTTCCAGAACACTGTGATCTTCTTGCTGTACTAACTGACACTGCTTCAGCAGTTATCCTTTTCATCAATAATGAAGGCCTTCAAGTCTGCAATAGGCCACGCAGTCCAAGACTGATAGAACAACCTATGCTGCTCGCTATGGCCTGCGGCCTAGCCCAGCAGCAAGATAGGCCTATGATCCTCAAACAGTCAGCAACTAATAACATATGCTGATCTGATGACAGTGACTTATCAACCTTGAAACAGTCCTAAGGAACAACCCTTATCAATGTGCTGTCACCATGCTTCTTTTATTTATAGCAACCGAAACACTGTCCTTCCAGACCTCCTTATACTGTGAATGCGTATAGGGTCAACAGACTGCGGATTCAGGCCTTCTAAAGCTGCGGATTATGAGTCTCTTTCTTGAGCACTGCTGAGATCACCATCTTGCTGCTCCTCTAACATCATTGCATCACCAAGAACTTCATTGTTGTCGCAATATCTTTTAGTGTATCATTGTTACGCTATGGTTGCCCTTAGGATCTCTGCACCATAAAGACTACGACAACACTTCGCTGTACTGCTTCTTTCATTATACTTAAATTGTAATAATCATGTTATTACTTCTTGTGATCCTTGTCATTGTGACTGCTTCTGAGATCATATTCATGTCGAGATCACTAGATCCGAATACAATGGAGACTATTGATATGGTATATCTCCTTTTTCAGGGATGCCAAGAATCAATGTCATCACCGAAACATACTTCATTAATCTGGTTATGCTGAGACAATAATATATATGAAATAGAGATAATATTCAAAATGACCTTCGTTGATCCGAGAGAGTAGATCCATCACTGCTCCCTTGGAGTATACCGAGACTGCAGCTCTTGATTTGATTGTCACTGCTCAGATTGCAGTAGACACAGTCATTATTGAAATTCTCTTCAACGAGATTATATGCCGAGACTGATACAAGAATATCTCTGAAAGAGCGGAGATATCTTTATGCTGAGATTGTCATATCAATCTATTCATGTAATGCAGAGACTTTCATTATAAGGATTAGGTCTCTGTTGAGAATTTATATAGCTCAGACCTCATTGCAGTGTCCTTATCCGAGATCTTCATTTCCTTATCCATCCGAGTTTTGTGCCTTTAATTCATAGGTATGCCGAGAGAATATTTAGCCCAGTTCATGGATCAATTCTGCGTCCTCATCATACCTTCGAGTTCTGGTCATGAATGCACCTCATACCCTAACCGAGGTGCAGTCAGATCCAGCTTCTCCATGCGAGATCTAGCATGTGTGATTTCTGCGTTCTAGACTGCGGCTCCACTACTGCTTCATTCCCTTAATAGTATGATTATTATAGTGGACAGAGTTCCGACATTTATCATGTAACTGTTCTTCAAAATATCAGAAGTATCGGAGTTCATATGACTGTCTCCGTGACTGCACATAGGTTTTCACTGCAGCTTCATTAACTGTGCGTATATATGTATGGACTGCGTCTTCATTCCAAAGATTGCGGCTTCATTAATTGTGCGTATATATATATAGACTGCAGCTTCATTAACTGTGCGTATATATATATAGACTGCAGCTTCATTAATTGTGCGTATATATATATAGACTGCAGCTTCATTATTCCAGCGTATATATGTATGGACTGCGGCTCCATTATTCCAGCGTATATATTGTATGGACTGCGGCTTCATTATTCCAGCGTATATATGTATGGACTGCGGCTCCATTATTCCAGCGTATATATTGTATGGACTGTGGCTTCATTATTCCAGCGTATATATGTATAACCATTCCCAGCGTATAAAGTGGTTCCATATTGCGTATACAACATAAACAATATTGGATATATGAACAACGTATCATAACTGTTCTTTATGTCCTGTGTTTACTTATATGCGGCTTCATTATTTCTTCAACTGCGTATTAGTACTCCTCTTGACAGCTACAGGTCTCCTTTTGCACTGCGTCCAGACCTCCTTGTAAGACATGACTGCGGCTTGACTGCAGCTACGTTAGCCTTATTGCGGTTGTCCCTTATATGAACACACGTTAACCTTTAACCTTACTGCGGTTTTTCCTTATATGACTGCGGCTTCCTGCGGTTAGGGCATCACCCTTGGGCCAACGTATCTGTTTGTTCTCTCCTTCCAAAAACCCAGACGTGGAGAGGAGATCACCTCAAGAATACCTGTTCTTCGATGATGATTGCTATAGATAGAGTTTGTCTTCACCTCAGCTCTGATACCATGTAAAGTTTTGTAGATGTTCTATGCTAAGAGCAATTTCACTTTTCTCACAGCAATCATACGTAGATAAGCAAAATGCAGATAGAACATATAAGCAGATCTTACAGAAGACAAATCAGAAACAAGAAAAATGAATGTGTTCGTTTTGGCGGTCAACAGGATGCTTCAACCAGCAAAGTCTCCTTTGGTCAGCCTGCCCAGCATGTGTCACAACAACCCTCCTGGTAGCTCGTACTTTTAGGATGAGAGAGGAAGATGTGAGTTGAGTTGTGTTCAAATTCTCTCCAACTTTTCCTGTATATATATCCATCAATGAGGGTGTGTGACACATCTGTTGGGCATGTGAGCCTACATTCCAAAACTGGCTGACCTTGCACATATAATTTATTAAGAATAATAAATTCAAATTATAAGTTCTGCTCATCGGATTAAGACTAATTTTATATGGATTTTACACCTCTCAGAAAGAGGAATCCAACAAAAATATTAGCCTCTTAATCTGAGCATCAGAACATGGAGTTTGGACCTAGTTGTCCAATTTTAACAGGATGTCACATAATAAGTGCGTACGATAGTCTTTGGTTCTCTTTTTATGATTTAATTTTGTCTATAAGAGATTCCTATTCCTATCTTACCAGACATTGTGATGCGTTCAATCCATTCTCAAAAAAAAAAAAAAAAAACACATTTTCGAATGTTTCTTGATACATAGGTCACAATTTTATATAATATTTTCTAGGAATGTCCTTCGGCATTCTGAGGCTTTATAGATAACAGTTTAAATATTCAAATGCACTCCCTAGTTAAAATAATTACAATGTTTATTTGACCTACCTTTTCTGATCTGAAGTAACGGGATATTATTTACTCTAAGAACTTGCAATCTTTTGTTTTCCTTCTAAAGAATATTTCATATATTAAACAGAGAATATTACATAGAGCAGAGATATATACTAGGAACAATACAACAGAATTCAATTGAAATAAAATCAGAATAAGTGAAAGCATATCTCTAATAAGCCGAGAACCGTTACCCTGATGCTGTGCACATAGCTCTTTGTACCAGATCCTAAGAGAATGAACGAACAAAACTAACCTCATCGTCAATGATACATATTAATTTCCAGGCAAAGAACAAGCAGTGACTAGTAGAATATTGTCGGCTATTAGAATTTACAGGCTTAATTATTTGTGTTCAGGAGTTGATATTAAGCTCTTCACATTCTAGAATAACTGTGAAAATGTATTTATTGGACATATTATGTGCAAATTTTACTTTTAAAACGAGGCTCATTCAACTATATGTCGAGGCCATAGATGGTCCATACTAAAAAGTCAGGTTTGTGTGAACTATTCTTGTGCCCCTTACATTGAATATAACTACATGAAATCAACACAAGAAAGTGAAGAGGGGTTTGCATTACAGTAGCATATTATTCACAGTTTCCCCTACTTATTCTTACAGCAATGGAATGGAAGTCAAAGGCTCAACTAAGTGATAATTCTACAAGGGGATTACTTCCAATTTCAACTTGTTCCTTCTACAAGATTGAAGCTTAGTCTTCTGGAGAGAGCAAAACATGCACTCTTTTTCAATGGCCTGGTTACAGTTACAAATAGCTTTTCCAGAAACGTAGGCCATGAGGATTGCAGCTATACGTCTTCGGAGGCACCTGGAAATCTTTGATCACCGAGCTGTTCGGCAGTCTATAGGAACTGAAGGATGGAAAGATGAACATAGAAGGCAGATCGATCTGGTGAGAGGGAGACAGAGTCTATTGGTGAGATTGATCTGGTGGATACAACGTATGATCTAATGCCCCTCAGAGAAATGATCGAACTACAAATTGAAGTCTGATTGCCATGGATGCTGGATAAAGATCATCAACATATTCATTCTATAATATGAGTATAGACTCAGATCTATTTTGCACTAGTATGATAGCTCCGAGGCGAAGAACGCTTTGCTAACCGCATTCTAGATATCAAAATAGCATCTTATCACTCTGCTACAGTTTTGATGTATCGATTTGACTTAAATTCTGAAGGTGCATTGTTCATATTCTAGGTTCAAATCGAGATCTGAGTTTATAATACGAAGTAAGTGAAGTTTTGATGATAACAAAGGAACTAAGGTCACTTTATTTCTGCATATCATCATATGAAGAAGAAGGCATACCATTTGAGGCTTGTATTTCTAGTGTTGGCCTTGCCTCCATATCTCTGTGACATTGATGAGAAGAAGGAAACTTGTTTCCATTCAAGGAAACTGAGGATTGGAGCCGTTAGGAATGAGACTTATTATTTAAATTTCTCTGAAGTTCAAAAATTGCCTTCATATCTATGTTATGAAGTCGAGATATGAGCCATCTCTGAGCTATGTTCTCATGATCGAGACTCAGTAAAGAACCTAACCATTCTTAGAGAACTTTGAGAGATATTATGTCATGGACTGATATATCTACTAAATCTTTTGGATGCACTGCAAGGAGCTGACCAAAGGAATGAGGAAGAGGCTTATGTTTCAAGCTGTAAAGATATTTGAAGAACTATGGATGGGCAATACTAAGATTGAACCAAATATGGGAACTGAATTCTCTCAAAAGTATATCTGATGTCAAGACTCTATTGTGGAGGAAGGATTGGTCCACAGATTTGATGAACATTGAGGTTCCACAGATTTGAAAAAAAAAAAAATTGAGGTTGTATTAACCCCTGATAATCTTAGATCTTAATGAAAGACTTCTATATGTTATTGTAGACATAAATATGAATAATCCTCAAAGTTTGAGATGTAAGTAAATAATAAATGACCTATTCGGAAAGAAGAACATCACTGGCAAGAGTCTCGACTTCAATGAAGAGAAAGGCCAAGTCCCTGTGTTATTTCTATGGAAGGACAAAAGTTGCAAGATATTTAAGTCTGCCACAGTAAGCTAGCTACAAGTCTGAGACACATAATCTTAAAGCCTTTAAAAGACATTAAAAAAATGGTCAAAATTGGAAGTTTGGTATACATCTTAAAATGAGGAGCCTTCACATAGGTGTTGTTGTCGCGCGGATTGACACGACAACCCTCAGACCGGGGGCTGTCACTCTGATCCCCGATCCCTCCGTTTAAGCCTGTCTCCCACGGCTAAGGGGGGTAGACCCTGTGAAATGATGAAGGCCAACTGCCAAACAGTTGGGCTGGGAGACGAGATGCACTAAAATGATTTTATTAATTTGATAGACCAGTGCCTTATGAGATTGGTGCTTAAATGATTACTTGCTAGACGATATAAGAACATGAACCATAAACAGCAATCATTTATCATCAAATAATGAGAACAATGCTTTAAATATCCAGTAAAACCACAAAGTTCCTCAAATAACGATATCCAGCGACTAAAAAGAAATAAATGCTTTAATCAATCACACAGTCATTGACTAGATACCACATGCAGCTAACATTCATGTACGAGTAAATATTCATTCCACATCAGTAACTTTTGAATCTGAACATAAAAATTTCTGCAAGCAAGAAAATTTTCCAAAAGTTTTTTTTTTTTTTTTTTTTTTTAATAGAAAATGAAAATTCTAAATCTAAACTAAACTAAAAGTAAACAAATTAAAATCTAAAAAAAAATAAAATGAAGTTAAATTCTAAAATCAAATAAAGCCTAAACAACGAAATGCCCTTTTTATTCGATTTTTTATGAATTTTAATGCAACTATTTAAAAAGAATTAAAATCTAAACATTTAAATCTAAAAAGAACTAACCTAAAATCTATGGAACGAAACTATTCAAAACCTATTAAATAAATTAAAACCTAAATAAAATCTATGCTACGTAAACTTATTAACATAACATTCAGCATCTAAAGAAATCGAAACTATGATTAAAACCATAAATCCAAAGAACTGAGGAAACACGAAAACGTGAAACGCAATTTGGCTGAGCGTAAATCGATGGGTAATACGATGGCAAACAAAGGATGCGTTGATGGCGTAAGACTCAGACTCAAAACGTGAAAACGAATTTTGTGAAAGGGATTTTTCAAAGGGGCGTGAACGCAAGTATCACTGACGTCTGAGACACATGAACTTTTAAAACGACTGCACCTTGATTTAGAAGAAACAGATTCGGCCACACGAGATCGAATATCATCAATATCTAGCCAAAACGCTGAGCGGTATAGCCAACACCAGAGGAAAGATAGCGTAACCCTGCGTTAACGCCAAAGGAGAGATAGATATACAAAGAAATTTTCGTGCGGCTCAAGTGACAACGGCAATCTGAACAGGAGAACGCACGGATGGGTCTGAGGTTGCAGGCCGATGCAAAAGAAAACCAAAAAAGGGCTCATGTAAAAAAACTGCTTAGATGCTGCACAGGTTGACGTGATTAGGGACACAAACAATAAGAAAACTTAATCGATGCACGCTGATGATCATCAGAAACACTGAATCGGAGTTTTGAATACGCAGAGGAAGACGCCCAGCGATGAAATCATACATAAAAATTAGCGTGGGTGGCTCAAATTCGAGGGAACTGCAGGCAGGAAAGAAACTATACACAGGCGGTGCGTCTGACAGTCCTGAGGATCAGTTTTGGACGTATAACGACACGATGATCCCTTCATGCGTTGCCAGCAAGGATAAAAATTTGTAAAATGTTTTAGAACTTACCTGAGCAATAGAATATTGTTGCCAGACTTTGGTTTGAATCTGATCTTCTTACCTGGTAGGGAAACGTTCCACGTTTGTGTCACCTCGAGTGATAAAATTTTAAGCACGCAGGGCCACGAAAATGTGAATAAAATAGTTTTGACGAACCCTTAAAAATTTTCAGAACAACCCAGGGCCAAAATCAGCTGGGCTCTGCAAAGAAGAAGCTGTGGGAGTCGGCTGGTTCAGCCTAGAACTTCCCCAAATGCCCACCAATATTCTTTACCAAAAATTTTTCCTACACACTTCAAGCAACCATCAGCAGAGAGAGCAAGAATGCTGCTAGATCTTAGGAAATAATGGAGATACCTGCCATTATTTCAGAAACCCTAGCAACACTCAAACCCTAGCAAGTGAACAAGATACCTGTGCTCACAATACTCTAAAAACAAGCTATTATTAATGGCTGAAAACTGAAATATGCAAAAAATTAAAGATCTCACAGCAATTCCAGAGAGTAACACCAGCAAGATTTGGACTCCAAAGTCTTCTTTTATTAACCAGAAATCAGATTTACAAGAGAGGGCTTTTTCAGTACAGACTCACAGATCCAATGTTCTGAAAATGACCCCTAGCACCCTATTTAAACGAAATGATCCCAACGGCTAGTTCGAGTGATCCATGTAGAAATGATCTCGACCGCTGATGAGGATCAAGACATCTCTTGATCTCATCCGTCGATTTATTCACTTAAAATATTATTATTTTATTAGTTAGGGTTTTTGCTTTATTTTTTTAATTTTTTATTATTTTTTATTTATTTCATTTTTTAATTTTTATTTATTTTCTCAAATGGATCATCGAACTAAGCCTTCGGAAACATCACCTAGGACCTAGGACTTAGGACTTATGAGGGGATTTAAAACATTTTTCAACCCTCAAGACACATTACATGATGACTTTTTACAATTTACATCTCAAGGGGACAAACCCACTTAATACAGACCCTCACAAATCACCCAGTTTCTGCGACACACCTATAATCTAGCAGATCAACATACTAGGATTCTCCTAAAATTCTAATGACAAAATCCATCCCGGCTTTGGGGTCAAGTTTGAAGGAAAACTCTGCCAATCCATGGATCGGTGAGACGAAAAACCTTCCGGGACGTAGATTACCACTAGAAAGTTAGGTCCACCTAGGCAATTTACATACATGACTCATGTCTGCTAAGATTATTTACAATTCATATATGCAGACTGGGTTTACAATCAAAATGATTAAGCTGCTGATGACTGCAGGATGGCACGGACATGCTGATCAGGTGCTGCCCCTTTTTGCAAAGAAAAGGGGGGTGTACTGCATGGGGGGTTGACTAGTAGTGGTCAACATCTGGCTCTACTTGGGGACACGTTGCTGCTTGCAAAAATGTGAGAATCCAGAATCTGCATCCATACAACACAGAAATAAGTAGCGTCCATCCAAAAATCATCATATAACATTAAGCACAGGAAAGATAAAATCTCTTCATTTATTGACTATCTAAAGCATAAATAAAAATGCGGAAAAAAAACAAGGAGTAGGGTTAGAAATACGATACAAAGGATGCCCTACGGCATCAGATGTTTTCAATATAGTTCATATTGAGCATTTGACTGCTTTTAGGCAAATCTGTCGGCTGCTTGTCGGATGTGCCATGTCCAATTTTGCATATGGTAGGACTTTTTCCTATCCGAAAATCAAGCTGCTCACGGCCATCTGATGCATCAAATCTTCTTCTTATTTTCTTTCTCTTACGTTTTTTCTTTCTGGCAAGTTGAATTACTGATGACCTGGAACTTTCTGTTTCAAAACTATCAGATGAAGTATGTAAGATATGCATGCTAAGTCTTTTTGTGTCTTGCATATGATTTTTATCGTTTTTAAGCTTATCTGGATCACCTTCAATTAACCACCTAATGACCTCCTCATAATAAAATGGAACTTGTTGCGGCAAATGAGAAGGCTCCTAGTTTCTCTTATCATCTGACCATTGTTGAATCTTTTGAACTTGTATTCTAATGGCATCCATCTGTCTAGAGCATTCATCCCTTACAGCACTGATTTGTATGGCATGGTGTTCTTGCATGTGTTTTATTACTTTATCATTCTTTTCCTTTATGTCCATCAAGCAATGTTGCATGAAATTTATTTCTTCTTTATGATTCGCTTGCATGTCAGCCAACTGATGATCCATAATTAATAACTTGTTTTGCATAGAGTCAATTTCCCTATCATGATCAGCTTTCATGGTCACCATATTTTCCTCTAAGACGGACATCTTGCTTTGCATGCTTCTAATTTCTGTTTCATATTTAATTTTCATGGCCTCAATTTCCTTAGCATGCTGATTTTGTGTGACCTCCAACTCCCTATTACGTTTTTCCAGGTGGGTGCATAAAGTTTTAACATCATTGATAAGACTAGTTTGATTGCTTTCCATATTTCTTACCAGCATCATTAGATCTTGTATAATTTGCTTTTGTTCTTCCCTTTCACTATTATTTGTCCCTGATTTTTCACTATCATGAACTTGGTCTGCGATATTTCCGGTGGATGACACATTCTGATCTTGAAAACTTTCTTTAACAGCTGGATTTTTTATAAGATTACTTTCTTTCTTTTGCACAATTTTAGAGGTAGAAGGCAAGTTGTTTGGACTATCATATCTATCTTTAAAAGCATTGAGAATGTCTTGTAAAGAAGTGAAAAAACCATTAGGAAAATTATTAAACCAATTCAAGGCATTACCCTCTAAAGAATGGACAAATAGACGCATCTTGAAATCTTCATGATTATATTGAGGAAATCTACAATATAAGATCATTACACAAGTAAACATGTTTAAATGATGTCTAACAGCGACTGAATCACCACCCGAGAACTTAAATAATTTAGAAATGGCCTCTTTCGGAAGATCATGGAGATTATCAGTAAAATGACATGGTTTAAATGAATAATCCATGATGAACAATAAGGGATCAAATGGATGATAGAAAGAGATTTCTGCTCAAGAAAATTAAGAGATGAAAGAAATGGAGTCGCCACTTGAACAATGAATCTGATTCTAGGATCCAAAAAGTAACCACAAACAGATATGAGGAAAGCTTCTTGTCTGGGAAGAATGAGAAAGTGGAGTCGCCACCCAAACAAGAAACAAACCAAAGAGATGCTGCTGATATGGGATGAAAAGATGCCAAAAATATTGAATCTGCCAGCTCAACTGAGAGATGAGAAAGACGAGAAGATGAATGTCGATGAAACACCGAGAACAAAGTGTCCCCGGCAACGGCGCCAAAAAATGTTGGCGTTGTCGGGCCAGATGAAAAGATAAGAAATGAGAAAAAATGATTTGTCGTTTGAAACACCGAGAAAAAGTATCCCTGGCAGCGGCGCCAAAAAATGTTGTCGTGCGGATTGACACGACAACCCTCAGACCGAGGGCTGTCACTCTGATCCCCGATCCCTCCGTTTAAGCCTGTCTCCCATGGCTAAGGGGGGTAGACCCTGTGAAATGATGAAGGCCAACTGCCAAACAGTTGGGCTGGGAGACGAGATGCACTAAAATGATTGTATTAATTTGATAGACCAGTGCCTTATTTGATTGGTGCTTAAATGATTACTTGCTAGACGATATAAAAAACATGAACCATAAACAACAATCATTTATCATCAAATAATGAGAACAATGCTTTAAATATCCAGTAAAACCACAAAGTTCCTCAAATAACGATATCCAGCGACTAAAAATAAATAAATGCTTTAATCAATCACACAGTCATTGACTAGATACCACATGCAGCTAACATTCATGTACGAGTAAATATTCATTCCACATCAGTAACTTTTGAATCTGAACATAAAAATTTCTGCAAGCAAGAAAATTTTCCAAAAGTTTTTTTTTTTTTTTTTTTTTTTTTATAGAAAATGAAAATTCTAAATCTAAACTAAACTAAAAGTAAACAAATTAAAATCTAAAAAAAAATAAAATGAAGTTAAATTCTAAAATCAAATAAAGCCTAAACAACGAAATGCCCTTTTTATTTGATTTTTTATGAATTTTAATGCAACTATTTAAAAAGAATTAAAATCTAAACATTTAAATCTAAAAAGAACTAACATAAAATCTATGGAACAAAACTATTCAAAACCTATTAAATAAATTAAAACCTAAATAAAATCTATGCTACGTAAACTTATTAACATAACATTCAGCATCTAAAGAAATCGAAACTATGATTAAAACCCTAAATCCAAAGAACTGAGGAAACAAGAAAACGTGAAACGCAATTTGGCTGAGCGTAAATCGATGGGTAATACGATGGCAAACAAAGGATGCGTTGATGGCGTAAGACTCAGACTCAAAACGTGAAAACGAAATTCGTGAAAGGGATTTTTCAAAGGGGCGTGAACGCAGGTATCACTGACGTCTGAGACACATGAACTTTTAGAACGACTGCACCCTGACTTAGAAGAAACAGATTCGGCCACACGAGATCGAATATCATCAATATCTAGCCAAAACGCTGAGCGGTATAGCCAACACCAGAGGAAAGATAGCGTAACCCTGCGTTAACGCCAAAGGAGAGATAGATATACAAAGAAATTTTCGTGCGGCTCAAGTGACAACGACAATCTGAACAGGAGAATGCACGGATGGGTCTGAGGTTGCAGGCCGATGCAAAAGAAAACCAAAAAAGGGCTCATGTAAAAAAACTGCTTAGACGCTGCACAGGTTGACGTGATTAGGGACACAAACAATAAGAAAACTTAATCGATGCACGCTGATGATCATCAGAAACACTGAATCGGAGTTTTGAATACGCAAAGGAAGACGCCCAGCGATGAAATCATACATAAAAATTAGCGTGGGTGGCTCAAATTCGAGGGAACTGCAGGCAGGAAAGAAACTATACACAGGCGGTGCGTCTGACAGTCCTGAGGATCAGTTTTGGACGTATAACGACACGATGATCCCTTCATGCGTTGCCAGCAAGGATATAAATTTGTAAAATGTTTTTAGAACTTACCTGAGCAATAGAATATTGTTGCCAGACTTTGGTTTGAATCTGATCTTCTTACCTGGTAGGGAAACGTTCCATGTTTGTGTCATCTCGAGTGATAAAATTTTAAGCACGCAGGGCCACGAAAATGTGAATAAAATAGTTTTGACGAACCCTTAAAATTTTTCAGAACAACCCAGGGCCAAAATCAGCTGGGCTCTGCAAAGAAGAGCCTGTGGGAGTCGGCTGGTTCAGCCTAGAACTTCCCCAAACGCCCACCAATATTCTTTACTAAAAAATTTTCCTGCACACTTCAAGCAACCATCAACAAAGAGAGCAAGAATGCTGCTAGATCTCAGGAAATAATGGAGATACCTGCCATTATTTCAGAAACCCTAGCAACACTCAAACCCTAGCAAGTGAACAAGATACCTGTGCTCACAATACTCTAAAAAACAAGCTATTATTAATGGCTGAAAACTGAAATATGCAGAAAATTAAAGATCTCACAGCAATTCCAGAGAGTAACACCAGCAAGATTTGGACCCCAAAGTCTTCTTTTATTAACCAGAAATCAGATTACAAGAGAGAGCTTTTTCAGTACAGACTCACAGATCCAATGATCTGAAAATGACCCCTAGCACCCTATTTAAAGGAAATGATCCCAACGGCTAGTTCGAGTGATCCATGTAGAAATGATCTCGACCGCTGATGAGGATCAAGACATATCTTGATCTCATCCGTCGATTTATTCACTTAAAATATTATTATTTTATTAGTTAGGGTTTTTGCTTTATTTTTTTAATTTTTTATTATTTTTTATTTATTTCATTTTTTAATTTTTATTTATTTTATTATTTTTATTTATTTTCTCAAATGGATCATCGAACTAAGCCTTCGGAAACATCACCTAGGACCTAGGACTTAGGACTTATGAGGGATTTAAAACATTTTTCAACCCTCAAGACACATTACATGATGACTTTTTACAATTTACATCTCAAGGGGACAAACCCACTTAATACAGACCCTCACAAATCACCCAGTTTCTGCGACACACCTATAATCTAGCAGATCAACATACTAGGATTCTCCTAAAATTCTAATGACAAAATCCATCCCGGCTTTGGGGTTAGGTTTGAAGGAAAACTCTGCCGATCCATGGATCGGTGAGACGAAAAACCTTCCGGGACGTAGATTACCACTAGAAAGTTAGGTCCACCTAGGCAATTTACATACATGACTCATGTCTGTTAAGATTATTTACAATTCATATATGCAGACTGGGTTTACAATCAAAATGATTAAGCTGTTGATGACTGCAGGATGGCACAGACACGCTGATCAGGTGCTGCCCCTTTTTGCAAAGAAAAGGGGGGTGTACTGCATGGGGGGTTGACCAGTAGTGGTCAACAGGTGTGTTAAGCTAAATGTTGAAACTATCATCTGTTTTCGTGGAATTTGATGAAGTCATGCCTTCTAACAAAAAAAAAAGGATCCCTATAACTGTTGGATGCAAGAAATCTAAAGATTAAGAAGGAGCTCAAAAAATGAGTATCTTGTATTTTTTGATGTGGACAAGGTCCATAATGATATGGACTCCTTGATGCTGTGAATTCCTTGATGATATGGACTTCTTGATGATGATAATATGGACGGGATTAACTCCTTGAAGAGTTGAACGAAAAGGAGTTGACGTATTCTCTAGAGATAAGTACTTTCTTGAATATTTTGATATTATTCTTTTAATTATTATTAGTCTCTTGTATTTGTAAATTTTGCTTGAATGGATTCGTTTTTATTATTATTTATGCTCCTATAACAAACAATTGGTAATGATGTTTATATTCTTACAATCTTCTAGATATTCCTTTTAATTGTTTAGTCATGTTTAAAACGAAGGAATTGAGATTGTCTTTGCTAATGACTATCCATATGATGCATTTTGTTACCAAGTAAGACAATAACCCAGCTAGTTGTTACTGGAGCAAACACATACAGATCAATGAATGTTTGAAACATAACGATATGTGCTCGTAAGATCAAATATCAAGTGTCAGTTAGCAATCTAAAGTCATAAGTTTTATGCACAAACAATACACGAAAGAATGATTATATTTTAATATGAAAGCCAATGACATGAATAGATTATGGCAAAGTATGTTATACTTTAGATGACATGTATGAAATATACATAAGCTATGTGTTTTTGAAAATATTAATGCACATGTTATAAATGCATGGACAAGTGTTTATGATTGCAGATCAAATCCGTTACCAAAATGACCACGTGATGACAGAAACTTCAGAACAATTAAGGCTCAAAGAGATTCCATGATAGGGTATTAACCCTGATTCTACTGGGAGGGGTGGAGGTGTTGCCCACCGTTTATCCTTCGAACCCTGGAGTCATGGGAGGACTGTGCGAGTCACGCTCCCCTAGACGTGTGATGATGACTGCCAGATGCCTACTAGGGATCAGGTCGGTATAGCCAACGCTGTCACCCTTGGAGTTTATGAATGGTTAGGTCAGTATAACTGACGCCATGGCATACTCCAGTAGAGGACGGATAGGATGAGAGCGGAAGAGATTAGGAAGGATAGGATGATGTTGTGATAGCCTGGGGAGCCTGATGAAGTAAAACCTGATCATTAAGTTATAAACCTAAAAGTATTCAAAACACCAATTTTATAGTGTCCTCACATTATGTAAGAATTTAACCTCAATACACAATCCGAACAAGAATGTACTAATCACTATTATAAGTATTGATATAAATAAATAAATAAAAGAAAAAAAAAACTCTAAACTTCGGGACGAAGTTTTCTGAAGGAGGGGTGTATGTAGTGACCCATCATTAATATAGAGAGCTCGAGAATATTAGCATGCATACGATGCATGCATATGATAGCTACATATACATGTATCGCATGCACTGCACTAGTAACTATATTCTAAATTACCTAAAATATTAAATATCCTGACACTCCATATAGAAAAGTCACATTCACCCATCAACACATATTACTTAATGCCTCATGATTAATGAGCGATTACCAATGATATTAAGTTTAAAAGTATAAATTAAAAGGGTTATAAAGAAAATAAATGTAAAGAATTATGTAAATTCTTAAAAATCAGGTTATATAATTATCTATCTCAGAATTTTAATAAAGTATGTCAATGAATTATTAAAGGGATAAATTAAATCAAAATAAAGTTCCTATGTATGAACTTAGGACATTTTAATTAAACATATAAAAATTTTAATCAAAGTAAAATAACACATGTCAATATATCCTTAAAAGAAAGATACGACTCAGCATGTTGAGGAGGTGTCGCTGAGAAAGGAAGTGGTGGGTTCATAGGTGGAGAGAGCAACCACCGCTAATAAACGGTACATAAGGAGAGGCCGAAGGGGAAGAGAGGGGGCTCTGTGTTCTTTGCCTGAGAGGGTAATTGCTGTAAGTGGAAAAACTGATCCGGGTGCTGTTGGAGGAGGAAGGAGAGGAAATTTATACATACTGCCTATAATTCGGAACTATTGAGCTTTGCTTGTTTTGAAGTTTCTGGGCACGGGGGAACGGTATGCATCGGTTGAGCAACATACTGGATTGAGTATCAAGGTATACTTGGTTTCGCTGGGTGGTTTTGGTCATTCGGTAATGAGAGCGCTGGAGAAGTTCTGCAGCATCCTCATCGCAACATCTGTAGCAGCCCAGGTAAGTACTTCATCAAATCGATTAATACAATTTCAAACTCTTTCGGTAATCTTTACAGTTTCACAGTTTCAGTAACCTTTACAGTTCAGTAATGGCTCTTTAATTTAGCACAGTCATTACAAGATTTAATTATTCAGATCATGGACCCTATCATTTCTTTGCTTCGATTTGCATATACAGGCAAACCATCCTAGGAGAGGTTTATGAGGAATGGGATTCCATGATTGAGTCTGTGAGGAGCATTATTCTACAAAGTGAGTGCCCCAAGTATGAGACATCACCAGAGGCATTTTGTGGTACTATACAAGATATTCTTCTCAGCAAATGGGACAAGAATTGCGCACCTTTACATTGTTTGGCTCACTCATTGAACTCAAAATACTATAGCCATGAGTGGTTGAATGGTGGACCTTCCCGCAGATTCCCTCCTCACATGGATGGTGAAATCTCACAGTGGAGGAAAGATGCATTCAGGCGGGTTTTCTAGGATAGAGCATTGCTTGATGAGGTGGAGGATGCCTTTGCAGAGTTTTTCACTGGCATTGGTCGATTTGCAGGATATGATGTGATTAGAGATAGGGGGAATAAGAAGCCCTATTCTTGGTGGGCAAATCATGGGGTAACAAGCCCTCCTCTTCAGTAGTTAGCCATGAGGCTCGTCTCTCAGGTGACTTCATCCTCTTGTTGTGAGAGGAATTGGAGTACATATGGGAATTTGTATAGTGTGAAGAAGAGCAGGCTTGAGCAGTCCAGGGCAGAGACAATGGTGTATGTGCACACCAACTTTCGTCTTATTTACAAGCAGAGGGAAAAGTGGTTGAGGGAAAAGACAAAGATGTGGGATATCTTTCCTGATGATATGGGTCTGGACAACAGTGTTGAGTTGACATTAGCCAACATGGATCTCAATGATCTGTGCTAGAGCCTGTTAGATTTGATGACAGTGATATTTTAGAGGGGTCATCCTCCACACCAGCAGATGCAGAGGCGACTATGGATATAGGTGAGGAGGAGGACGCGGAGGAGAGCAGTGGTGACCATGATGATGAGGACATTGATGCTGATTCTAATGATGACTATGAGGATTGATGACTCATGAGTCATGGGCTACCTATTGCCTTGAGGCTTGTATACCTGTAGTTATTTTATATTTTCTATTTCTATTTGCCATTGGCATTGCACTACTTATGTAACACATTTTGATTTGATTTCTCATATCTATTCCTGCAAAAGTGAAAAGAGAAAAACCCAATACCCAATATGTACAAAAATAGAGAAAATCCCAAAAGCCCAAGTGTTAAAATTCAAAATTATGTTACAAAATTTCAGATCTACACAAGTAAATAGAAGATCTATACAAATAGTTTACAGATCTATCAGATTTGAGGAGTATGAGTCCAACTCTGCTCCCAGATCTGATAATCTAAGGCTCTTAATAGCCAGATCTATCAAAATTTCCACAAAATACTTAAAATATTTTGAAATTATAGAGAGGTACTAGCCGAAAAACACCCTGCAGAAGAAAAAAAATAAATAAAAAAAAATAAAATTATCGTTAGATAAATCCCGAGGCTTATATGAAGTAGGCTTTTCAAAAAATATCTGTTGAGAGTTGGCTGGTCCAACTGAGGACTATCCCCAAACGCTCAATAAGAACCTAAGAGATCCTCTGCAAACACTAGATGAACCATCAAATCAAGTAGAGAAATATAACAACAATAAAATTATGAAGAAATAGAGATACTTGCTACTTCAATCAAAATTAAAAATGTTACTCTAGATCCAACAAACTGAATAAGATACTTGTATTCAAATTATTCTAAGAGAGCTATTGATTGATAGTTTTCACATAATATTAAGCAAACATTAAGACAATGTTACCATAAATTGATGAAGAGGAACACCACAGCGCGTTGAAATCTCAAAGACCATTGCATTAATTCAAAAAAGTATACAAGAGAGCTTGAGAGTTTGGTACACGATTTAGATATCGGATGAATTGACTAACAAATGACTTCCTATTTAAAGATAAATCCCCCAACGACTAGCTCGAGTGATTCTTGTCAAAGATATCTCGACCGTTGATGAGGATCAAAATTTCTTTTAATCTCATGGGTCGAAATTTTAAATTCTTGAGGAAATTCGAATTTTTCAATTAAATGCATTTTAATTAATTCAAAAATTAAAATTTTGAATTAATTTTCTCAAAATTTTGACTTTGACTTAATCCCAGGGACCAAAGGCTTAAAATTTAGCAAAATAATTAATTTACCTTAGTACCAGGACCTTTTAAAATTTGAATTTTAAAGGACCGACGAATTTTGCCTTTGGAGAATTTAAATTTACCTAGGACCTAGAATTAATTAAATTTCTGACTTAGGATTTTAATTAATTTTTTGGCCAAAAAATTTAATTAATTAACCTATGAGGGGATAAATTATTTTTCCAACCCTCAATACACTTTACATCATAATTTTCATATTTTTTACATCTCAATGGGGAAAACCCATCTGTAATAGACTCTCATAGACTACCCATTTCTGCGACACAAATATAATCCAACAGACCAAGCAATTTGTAATAAAATAACCTAACCAAATAGTTAGGATTATTCTCAAATCACTTTTACATAGACTTGATCTATAACACTAGGACTCGCCTAAGATCCTAGTGACAAAATACATTTCGACTTTGGGGTAAGACTGAAGGAAAACTCTGCCGACCATTCAAGAATGGATCAGTGAGACAAAATATCTCCCAGAATGTAGATCGTCACAAAAAAAGTAGGTTTACCTAGGCAATTATATACATGACACATATCTGCTGAGATTATTTACATCATATACATGTAGAATGGGTTTACATTGTAACATGATAATCAGACTGATGATGATATCTGGATGGCACAGACACATCGATCAGGTGCTATCCCTTTTGCGGAAAAAATGTGTACTGCTAGTGGTAGTTGACATGCAGTGGTCAATAGGGACTAAATCCCAATGAAGAATAACAATGACAAATGGCATTGGAGCCAATCCAAATGTAAAAGTGATTAAACAAGTGGCATGAGATAGACAATCCCAAAGAAAAATTCGAATTTGTTGAATAGAGATCCAATGCCAAGTGTAAAAATCGAATTCTGGCAAGTGGACATCAGTTTCTTCTTCCCTTATGTGCCAAATTCGAATTTTATGATAGAATGACAAGTGTATATGGGTGGTAACCCATGTGGGGACAATGTCCCACAAAAATCTCCACCAAATATTTTCCCAAATCCTCCCAAATGTGCATTTTTCACAAATTCGAATTTCCCAGTAACGCTTTCTCTTTTAATGCCAAAAATTTGATTTTATTTGAGCACATGTCATTTCCTTGATTTTAGGAGTCCACATCACCCTGAGACTTCAATTTAACTCCCCCATAATTTTCCAACTCATTTCCATAACATTTAGCATGTGTGAATATTTATTTTTCTCTATTTATTTAATTTTTGGCTTAATTAATTGCCAGATTTCCCACTAAACTTAGAAAAAGTGGGTTTTGAGAGTTTAAAACACATTTTTAACCCAACAAAGTGTGTTATAGCAGAAAGTTGAGGGTAAGAGGTGCAAATTTCGTTACTCATACCCATACAACTTCTCTAGAGATCACTTATTACATTACAAATACAATTTTATTAGCAATTTCCACAGTGTGGAAAATCTAAAAAATTAAAAAATGACTACCTAGACTGAACCAAATTCCACGAAATTTTTTGTGTGATCTATTATGGTAATTTATATCGACTCTAGGCACTAAGATGTGTTAGGGGCTCAACCTTTAAACTATTACCTCGACTTTGGGGTAAAAAGTGAGTGAAAAAGCCCAGAAAATTTTCCATCTCTGAAAAAGAAGGGATAATTAGCGAGATAAAAAAAACACTCCAAGGTGTACTCATTTGTAGATCGAGTCTCAACATCCTAGGCCTGTTACAGACTCAAAACTCATTATTACTAGTATCACTTATTACAATTCCCCGTAGGGTGTGGAATCTGGGTACAAGAAAGATGATGATAAAATAGAAGTAGAGTTAAAAAATTTTGTTGAATGATGACAAATGATGGTACAAGTGTCGTCTTGATCATCTTTGGGCATGGAGTCTTCATATAATCTTCAAGTGCCACTCCAGTGGTCAACATTTGGCTCCATATGGGGATGCATGGATATGAAGTGATAGTGTGCAAGAACTTGGAATCTTCATCCACCGGCAAAAGACATATATTAGCAGTATCCATTCAAAATATCATCAAATGAAATCAAGTACGAAAATGAAGAATTGAAATTTATTCTAAGAGCATATATGAATTTATTCATGAAATAAAACTGATTAAACAAAAATGACAAGGGATAAGGTTAGAAATATGATACAAAAAGATACCCCATGGCATTGAATGTCCTTAATGAAGTTCATGCTGAGAACCTACTTACTTTCAAGCAGATCCATGGGCTTCTTTTCTGATGTGCCCTGTCCAATTTTGAATATTTGAGGACTTTGATCAATCCCAACACTGTGTTGTACATGGTCATCAGATTTACCAAATCCTTTCTGCTTTTTTCTTTTCTTCTTAATAGATTGTGATGTTGAGGTGATCAAAGTGGATCTTTTTGCCCGATTTTGTAGATGCTCCGATGGAAAATTCAAAGTATCCAAGACTTCTTTGACTTGCCTTTGTCCATTTTGCTTCTGCTTTGACATGGGTGATGGATCAATCTCATAAGTATAAACTTGATTCTCCTTAGCCTCCTTGTTATCCAAGTCTCCATAAATTATCCATTTTTAAATGGAGTAAATGACCTCCTCATAATGAGATGAAGATTGCTTCAGTGGATCGGGAGGCTTATGATTTGTTCCTTTGTTCTTTTCCCATTCGTCATTTAGCCTAAGTTGGAATTTTTGTACCTGTAATATTTCCATTTCATCCAACCTATTCTGAAAAGTGACACGGTTAACCTTCATAACACTTATTTCCTTGGCATGATTCGTTTCCATGGCATTGATTAATTGCACTTGTTTTACTTCCATGGTGAGCAACCTATTTTGAAAGTTGGCCATTTGATTAGAATGATTGACTTCCATGGATTTTATTGCTTGTGCATGATTTTCCTCCGTGGTCTTAATGAGTTGAACTTGGTTAAGTTGCATATCCTTAATCATTTGAGTCAACCCCTTGATGAGATCCTTATCATTCCCATTTGCTTGAGTTTTGATCTTTCTTTCATCTCCATATTTTTCTTCAAAGGCATCAATGATTGATTCTACAGAATCAAAATTATTAGCAGGTAAGTCTATGAACCAATCCATAGCATCGCCATCTAATGAAAATATGAAAAGTCTCATTTTAACGTCCTCATGGTTAATATCATGGCACCATTTTCTCACACAAAGGTGGAAATTCCTAAGGTGAGTTTCAGTACTGATGGCATTGTTACCTAGAAAACAAAGTAACTCTTTAATAGCCTCAACGGCTTCATCCAGAATGAAATTTGGATAGCCTGAAATGTTAGTAAAATTACAAGGAGCAAACAAATCATTCATGATGTCATGCTCACTTCACCCTGAAAGAGAAAATGGATATTAGAGAGAGGCTCTTGTCCAAGATTAGTAAGAAATCTACAAGAAGCAAGCTTCAAGCGAAAATCCTTGCGAAAAATGAAATAAGTGGAGTCGCCACTTGAACAAGAATCTAAGTCTAAAATCCAACATGCAAAAACCAAAAGTTAGTCGTATTTCCCAGGTACAAGAAGACTTGTCCCTGGAAACGGCGCCAAAGATGTTGACCCTGCCGCCTACGCCTATCTACAAATTAGTGAGAAAAGCCTTCAACCCCACAAGGTGTGGTTGGTGCTAGGGAACTCAGAAAAGGGGCTATCACACTAATCCCAACTCTCTTCGTTTGAGCTTTCTCCTAGGTCAGCTAAGGGGGGTGGTCCCTAATGAAAAGTTAAGTTAAAGAGATGTGAGTTTCTAGGAGAATTGTTAGAGTTAAATAGATTATTTCTTTAAGATTTATAAGCAAAAACTGATATGAGCAATAACCATTAATACACAAGATAAGCCTGAAATACATAAACAACCAGTGCCTTCAAAGTATTGCTCTTTAATAAATGAAATTGTATTTGCTTAAAATAAAGTGAAATGCTTTCAAATGGAAAGCTAAAATAAACATGAAAAGTGAAACACTAAATTGTTAGCACAAGATATTATAAATGCTTTCAAGATGAATAAGTCTACAAATCAAAGCATGGAAACTATCTTGCTCAAAAGGATACAAAAATAACTCAAATGTTAAACCAAGATGACAACAAAGTATGTTACAAAAATAATCTACAAGAGGCTAGGCCAAAGAGTATGAGCAAGCTCTCCTATTTGACTAGCCATGACTTAGCTCTTTGAAATAGCCAGATATTGATAAATGAAGTACAATATGTAAAAAATAAAATTTTCCAAGTTTGATATTTTGATGAAAGAAATAAAATCTTTAAGAAACTTGAAAGAATCCCTGTAAGACACAAATAAGATATAGATGAGACTTTGAAATTCAAAACATGTGGGTTCTCCTTGAATATTTTTCAAGAATGGGTTGATTCCTCTAAGAATCTCCCCTCATGTTTGAAAAGCTTGACCAAATAATGAGTCGTCTACAAAACTTCACCACAAATCACTAAATCGACATGAAATTAAATAAGTTTAGTGGAAAGAATTCCTAGAGATACATTTATTATCCACTATAAGATTTCTTTTCCTAAAGCAAATAATTAATTCTTATGCTAATATGAGATAGCTGCATACTAACATAACTTGAAACAAACATGAAAGAAATAATGACACGAGGAAATAAATAGAAGCATAACAAGAAGTCAAGAATTTACCACATATGTAAGAAGAAGAACACCATTACGCTTTACCCCAAAGACTGTTGTATTATATTGCAAGTAGTGAAAACAATCTCGTAGAGTCTCCTCAAGCACAATTGCTCGTATTACATGATACAATATGAGAGCCCATGGCTCTATTATATAGAGAGTTGGGAGCAAATCCCAATGAAGAATGACAATGACAAATGGCATTGGATCCAATCCCAATGAGGAAGTGATTAAACAAGTGGCATGAGGTGACAATCCCAAAGAGAAATTCGAATATGTTGAATGGAGCTCCAATGCCAAGTGTAAAAATCGAATTTTGGCAAGTAGACATCATTTTCTTATTCCCTTATGTGCCAAATTTTAATTTTATGATAGAATGACAAGTGTATATGGGTGGTAACCCATGTGGGGACAATTTCCCACAAAAATCTCCACCAAATATTTCCCAAATCCTCCCAAATGTGCATTAACTTCACAAATTCGAATTTCCAAGTAAGCAACTTTTTCATTTAATGCCAGAAATTTGATTTTATTTGAGCACATGCCATTTCCTTGATTTTAGGAGTCCACATCACCTTGGGACTTCACTTTAACTCTTCCATAATTTTCCACCTCATTTCCACAACATTTAGCATGTGTGGATATTTATTTTTCTCCATTTATTTAATTTCTCGCTTAATTAACTGCCAGATTTCCCACTAAACTTAAAAAAAGTGAGTCATAGTAGAAAGTTGAGGGTGAGAGGTGAAAATTTCATTACTCATAGCCCATACAACGTCTCTAGACATCACTTATTACATTACAAATACAATTTTATTAGCAATTTCCACAGTGCGGAAAATATAAAAAATAAAAAATGACTACCTAGACCTAACCAAATTCCATGAATTTTTTTTTGTGATCTAGTATGATAATATACATCAACTCTAGACACTAAAATGTGTTAGGGGCTCAACCTTCAAACCATCACCCCAGATTTGGAGTAAAAAGTGAGTGAAAAACCCCAGAAAATTATTGCCTCTAAAAGAGAAGGGATAATTGACCAGATAAAAAAAATACTCAAAGGTGTACTTGTTTGCGGATCGAGTCCCAACATCCTAGGCGTTTTATAGACTCAAAACTCATCATTACTAGTATCAGTTATTACAATTCCCCGCAGGGTGTGGAATCTGGGTACAAGAAAGATGATGAGAAAATAGAAGTAGAGTTAAAAAAATCTGTTGACTGATGACATCTGATGGTACAAATATCCTCTTGATCATCCTTGGGCATGGAATCTTCATATAATCATCAAGTGCCACTCCTGTGGTCAACACTACCCACACCTGATGCTGTGCAGCCTCCTGAAAGCTGGAAGGTTCTGCAACCTGAGCCGCCAATGTTTTGTACTTATCAGGTTATCTGCGTTGTCTCTTGTTCGTCCTAGGAGTTCCAATAAACTCCTCTCCATCTCTCAATATGTGACGAACCTCTTTACTAGCACGACCACTAGTGGTGGGAGGTTCAACCAACTCCTCCTCGTCCTACCTCTGTTGGATTGTCTGCTGTGAACTCCCTAGATCTCCTGCACCAGAGGAAATACGGGTACTAGTCACTGTACTTGATCCCTGTGATAGTGCTACTGCCAGTCCCACTCGTTGCCCCTGCTGTTGGACCAAAGGAGCTTCTGCTGACTGATTCTGATCACCTACAGGCATCTCACGAGATCTCCTAAAATCTTGGTCCTCCATGAACTTCACATCTTGTCTCACCACAATCTTCCTACTGCTAGGAATGTAGATCCTGTATGCCTTTGAGGTTTCACTATACCCAACGAGAAACCCATTCTCTATAGTCTGATCCAATTTGGTACACTTTTCATCTGGCACATGGCAATAAGCAACGCTGCCAAAGATCCTGAAGTGACTAACTTATGGCTTCTTCCCTGTGAAGACCCTTTCTAGCATTTTCTTCCCCAATGCTTTGAGGAGTCCTATTCTGAATATACACTGGCGTGTTACATGCCTCTGCCCATAAAAACCTAGGCAAATCCTAGTCATACAACATAACTTTTGCAGCCCCAACTATGGTTATGTTTTTCTGCTCCGCTACCCCATTCTACTGTGGATTATATGGAGTTGTCCATTCTCTTCTGATGCCTTCCTTTGCGCAAAAATCTGTGAAGTCTTTATCAATATATTCTCCACCATTATCTGAGCAAAACACCTTGATATTCTTCCCTGTCGCATTCTCCACGAGAGCCTTAAACTCTCTTAAACGACCGAAGACCTCATCTTTGGTCTTCAACAAGTAGATCCAAGTTTTCTTGGAATAGTCATCAATAAAGGTGGCGACATATTCAACACCACTAAGAGATCTAGTGGACATCGAGCCACAAATATTTGAATGTATAAGTCCTAACACGCCATTTGCTCTGTTGTCACATCTTGGTAATGCTGCCTTAGCATTGTGAAAATTTCTAACATGAAATTCTACTGCAATAACTGATTTATTTCTCCTACTTATTTTCCACAATAAGTTATTTACAAAACCCTTCAGTAAACATCAAAGTAAATTCTACTACAATTGTTACATAATAGCATAGAGAGAAAGAACAAGTGAAATGAAAGCACAAAAATCAATCACATCAACACAGTTGTTTTTGGACAATAATCCTTGGAAAAGCCCAATGCGGGAAACTGGTGCAGCAAAGGAGGGTTTATTTATTATTCTTCAACAACAATCTCTTTACAAGGAATGATTTGCAGAACATAGAGAAACCTTTGTGAAAACACCTGAGATAATTTTCCTCCACCCTTTGGAGAAATTCTGACACCCAAGAGACCCTCCAGCCTCCACTGCGTCACCTCTGCGTCATCTCTGCATGAGGACTGCATCCCTTGCTGTGCTGCCTCTCTGAGTTGTCCCTCTGCGTTGTCCCTCTAATGCACTATGTCCCCTCCTCCTCAGTCTTCGACTGATGTTGATACCCTCCTCTTCCTTCACCCTGCAACTCTCCCTCTGAAATCAAACTCTAACTTCTTGAGAATCGATTTCCCTCGGGTTACTGAGTATTTTCCCCGGTGTATCTCCAAATGAATCTCAAGTCTTCATTTATACTTTTCCTATTGTGATATCTGTTAGTTTTTGGTAGCATTAGAAGTGCTCTAGCCTTGAAAATTGGTGGAGAGGCTAAGGCACATGAGTTATAAAGAACTCAGAAACTGTTTGGTGAAATTACACCTGGATTGTATTTTATTAAAATAATTAATATTCTTAATGGAGTTCTTAAGTCTAAACTTAGGGAAATTAAAATATTAATTGGTATTAATTAAAATATGGGTGAGAATGATGTAGAAGGCGGATCAAGTCATGTTTTAATCTTAGTCGTTTATTAGAGACTTAATCTCAGCCGTTGAAGGCTCAATAGGAAAAGTATAAAATGGAGGCTTAGGGTTCATTTGGAAACACACAGATAGATTGAGCAAATCGATTTTCTGAGGTGAGAAGTTCTCAGAAGGAAAATCGTTTGGGGAGATCTTGTAGCTGTGAGGGGCAGAGATAATCCAGGAGAAGGACTTTCCAGAAAATACAGAATAGATAAGCGGAGAGAGCTTGTACAGAGGTAGCGCAGTAGCCAGGAGAGCTGACGTTGGGCCAATCTAGGCCCATGCAGTCTTGATGCAAAGCCAGAAGGGCCAGTGCAGAGAAGAAAAGTTGTCTGTCACGCAGAATCCAGAACTGCCGGAACTCCTAGGAACTTGCCGGAACAGCCGGGAGAGCTGACGCAGAGGGTAAAGAAGGTGACACAGGGTTGACGCAGAGCCAGCGCAGAAATAGTCAGGGTTAGCCAGTCTTGTGTCGGATCAGCTAGAATTCTACCAGGTGAAGTGAGGTAAAACTCACTCAGATTTTCCACCAGTATTTTCTCTGTAAAGGATTGCTAGATGAGCATCCCATATTGTATTGAGATATTTACTTCCAATAATAAGAATTCTCAAATCTGCTGCACCAGTTTTCCCACATTGGGTTTTTTTGAGGACGATTGTTCATATGCTGATGTTTCTCTTGCCGTTTAATTTTTAGTTTTGTTTGTGAAGTCTGCAACTGAATTTATTTTGGTATTTACCGAAGTATTGGTAAATAACTTATCATAAATAAGTAGGAGAAATAAATCAATTATTGCTGCGAATTTTCACATGGTATCAAAGAAAGGTTCAGGCAAGATGGAAGCAAAGAAAAAGGGCATGGAGAACAATAGGGATCAAAATATTTCCGAATTAGCTTCCAGGTTGGAAGATGAGTTTGCTTGGCTATCAAGTTTTGCATCAGCCAAGGACTAGTTCATTGATAGCGGGATTTCAGGTCATATGACTGGAGAATGAGAATATTTCTTGAGCTATCAGGAGGAGTAGAAGAACTTTCAAATCACATTGGGTAACAGGACGAAGTGCACCCCGGTAGGAAAAGGAACTATTATATTCCAGACAACAACAGGAGATAGTCTTCAGGCCACAAATGTACTGCATGTGTCAGGTATGGGAACGAATTTGATTTTTGTCTCTCAATTACAAGATAAGGGATATGATATATACTTCATTGGTAATAGAGTATATGTCAAGCAACAACTTATACAAGTTGCAACTCGAGTCTCCTATGACACGGATAAGCATTAATGTCGATGGAGAAAAAGAATTAAATGAGTTGTGGCATAGGAGGATGGGACACTTACATCATGGGGCATTACAAATGCTCAAGGAAACTGTTACAGGGGTTCCAATGCTTACTACCAAGCATGATGATACATGCAGAGGCTGCATGCTAGGTAAGTACACCAAAGCAGCATATTCCAGAAGCAACAATAGAGCTAAGAGTGTATTGGGATTAATACACTCAGACATTTGCGGTTCGATGTCTACAAGGGCCATCAGTGGAGCTGAGTATTTTGTTACGTTCATAGATGACCATTCCAGGAAAACTTGGATCTGTTGTTTGAGAACGAAGAATGAGGTCTTTGATCGGTTTAAAGAGTTTAAGTCTCTAGCGGAAAACCTGACAGGAAGGAAGATCAATATATTGTGCTCACGCAATGACGGAGAATACACAGATAAGAACTTCACTGATTTTTGTGCAAGAGAATGGACAACACTCTATAATCCATAACAGAATGTAGTCGCAGAAATGAAGAACAAAACTATTATTGGAGCAACAAAGGCGATGTTATATGATCAGAATCTACCCAAGTTTTTATGGGCGGAAGCATTCAACACGACTGTACACATTCAGAACAAGACTCCTTGCAGGGTTTTAGGAAAGAAGACACCAGAGGGATTTTTCACGGGAAAGAAGCCAGAAGTAAGTCACCTTAGGATATTCAGAAGTGTAGCTTATTACCATATTCTAGAAGAGCAGGGGAGCAAGTTAGAGCAGACTGCTGAAGTTGGGTATCTAGTAGGTTACAACAAGACTTCAAGGTGTATCAGATCTACATTTTGAGCAAGAGAAAGATTGTAGTAAGGCTGGATGCCAAGTTCATGGAAGATGCCTTTAGGAAATCTCGTGAGATGCCATTTGAAGAACAGGATGAGGATGCTCCTTGAGTCTAGCAACAGAGATCAGATCTGGTAGGAAGACAAGCATCTGGTTCAAGCACAGTAACTAGTACTAGCATCTCCTCAAGAGAAGAGGAGCCAAGAGTGTCATAGCAGGTACAGGAAGAGGAATAGATGGAACCTCCCACCACTAGTGAAAGAACTAGCCGAGAAGTATGATAGAGTCTGAGGGATGCAGAGGAATTCGTTGGAGCTCCTAGATGATGAAAATGAGAAATTGGGGGTGAATCAAAATCCCATTTTCTAAAAATATCGATCTTGAAGCCTGTGGGTTATGGCCCACAAAGCCTATCAGAAGTGTTCTTAGGCATTAATCCTTTAAACCGTGGACTTATATTAGAATCGGAGCCTTATGCTATTGGGTCTTTACACTATCAGAGGCTTACATATGGGCATTCGGGCCTGTTGACCACTACGTGTCAACTACCCATAGCAGTACATTCCCTTTTCTCGCAAAAGGGTAACGCTTGATCATCGTGTCCGTGCCATTCGACTATCATCATCAGCCCGACCGTGTTATGTTGTAATCCCAGTTTGCATGTGTAAATTGTAAATAATATTAGGAGACCCGTGTTATGTATGTAAATTTCCTAGGAAAACCTTATTTTCTAGTGATGATCTATGTTTCGGAAGGTTTTTTGTCTAACCGATCCATGATCGGCAGAGTTTTCCTTCAGCCAACCCCAAAACCGGAATGGATTTTGTCATTAGAATCTTAGGGGAATCCTAGTGTGCTTCGTGTCTATGTAAAAGTAATTTGGAAATAATCCTAATTATTTGGTTAGGTTATTTCAAATTGCTTGATCTGCTCGATTATGTTTGTGTTGCAGAACTGGGTGGTCTATGAGGGTCTATGTCAAATGGGTTTTCTCCCTTGAGATGTAAAAGTGTAAAAGTCATGATGTAAATTATCTTGAGGGTTAGAAAATGTTTTGTCCCCTCATAAGTCCTAGGTCCTAGGTGATTTTTCCAAAGGCTAAATTCGAGGATCCAAAAATAAAAAAAAATAAAAAAATAATAAAAATAAAAAAATAATAAAAAAATAAAAAAAATAAAACAATAAAATAAAATTCAAAAATAAATAAAAAATTTTGAAAAATAAAATAAAATAATAATAAGTCAAAAGTTTTGAGGAAATAAATGCAAAATTTAAATTTTTAATATATTAAAATGCATTTAAAAAATTTCGATGGATGAGATTAAAAGGGATTTTGATTCTCATCGATAGTTGAGATCATTTTGACATGGATCACTTGAACTAGCCATTGGGAAATTTTCCTTTAAATACGGTGTCAGGGGTCATTTGAGATCATTCGATTTGAGAGTCTGGTGCTAAAGAAAGCTCTCTTGTAGTCATTTTTTGTGCAATAAAGAAAGACTTTGGGGTTGAAAATCTTGTTGTTGTCACTCTTCTGGAAATGCTGTAAGATGTTTTATTCTTTTGCATAAATTTAGTTTCAGCCATTGATGATAGCTTGATGAAGATTGATTTAGGCACAGGTATCTTGTCTGATCTTTGGGGTTTGAATGATAGTTTAATTTCTGAAATATAATGGCAGGTATCTCCATTTGATCTGAATTTCGCTGTTGTTTTCTCCCTCTATGTTAATGGTTGATTAAGCTGTGCAAGATATCCTTAATTTTGAGTTCACTGGGCGTTAGGGGAAGTTCTCGGCTGAACGACCTAACTTCCGAATTGCGTTTTTTGAAAGAGCCCAGCCAGTTTTTGATCCTGGGCTTATCATTTGAATTTTTTTTTATGAATGCATGAAGGGTTTTCTGAAGCATCTCACACTAAATTTAAAATTTTGAAAATATTTCTGTGGCATATTGACAAATCTGGCTAGTTAGAGCCTCTAATTTGTAGTTACTATAATTATTTCGTTGATTTCTGTTAGGGTTTTAGGTTTCTTCCTTGCACATTTTATTTCTGGGTGTTCGGTTTTTGCAGGTTGCAAGTACAGATTTTAAAATCTTTTCAGGATTTCTATCAGGCAATCTGGAGCAGGAAAGATTTAAAATTTTGATTAAGTTTCTGGATTACGAGTTTGTTACCTCCGGTTTAAGTTTCTCTACTGCCCAAGATCGATTTTCTTTAGCCTGCTCCATCAAAACGCAACTTCATTTTACTGCGCCATTCCATTACGCCCCTTCGCTGTCACCTCTGCACCTGCATATTGCTTGTATCTGCCCAACTCATCGCTGCCAAACCGCAGCTCGATTCTTCTTTGCGTTGTCAAGTCGATCCTCCCTCAACGATGCTATCCAACCTCCAATCTGCACCCTTCTCAGCGTTCCATCCCATGTAGCAGTTTGTAACACCTTCATGCATTTCCCTCTGGCGTCCTCAGCTACTCCTCATCGCTGTTCAACCTGCAAAAATCTCCCACGTTTCCATGCTCATCTGCACGGTGTGCCTCCTTGCCTACTCCAAAACCTGCAAGCAAACCCTTGGAACTTTGTAGCAAGCAAACGATCAAACGCAGATTCCTCGCCATTGATCTCCCGTCAACCACACCTGCAAACGCATAACAAAAAATAATAAAAAGGCGCTCGATTTTTTTTTTACATGCTACACGTATGGCTGTAGCTTAGGGTTAATTCCTTTGAGTCTTATTTAAGCATAAATTTGCATATAGTTCGATTTTTTTTTTATTTGTTTCATTTTTTTATTTTATTTAAAATCAATGAAATTTTTAAGTTCCATCTTTATTTGGTTTAGATTTAGATTTAACTTTTTGTTTTCATTTAGATTTAGATTAGATTAATTTTTAGGATTTTGAGTTGTTTTGTCTATAAAAAAAAAAGAAGATTTTGTTTTCATTTTGTTTCATAATAGTGTAGGTCCCAATTTTGTTTATTTGGTTTGGCTTTATACAAATAAAAATAAAAATTCAATTTTCATAATTAGATTAGATTTTGATTTTTAAGTTAGTCTTTAGTTTTAGTTTAGTCTAAGTTTCATTTTAATTTCCATTTTATTTTAGTAAGTTAGTTTCAATTTTGAATTTGGTTTTGTTTAGAATTTTTATATAAAATTTTGAAAAGTTAAAAATAAATATAACATTAAAAATAAAAATAAAAAAATAAAACTTAAAAAAAAATCCTAAAAAATTTTAAATTAAAAAAAAAAAATCTATAAATTTATAAAAATATTTAAAAAATTAAAATTAAAAAAAAAATTGAAAATTCATTTTTGGTGTCTTTCGTGGTATCTATGTTCCACTTAAATGTTTATTTAAAGTTAGCTATTTGAAAGTGGTAATTGGTTAGCATTTAAATTGTATGGTTGTTTAAAGCATTTAATCTTTAGAAATTTAATTGTTGGATCATTATTAAAGCATTGTGCATTTATTGAATATCTTGCATTGCTTAGGTTATTTGATGATAAATGATTGTTTTACAAGGTTCATATTTCTGCAACATTTAATAAATAATCGTTTAATCATTAACTCCATAAGGCACTGGTACATTAATTTCTAAAATCAATCAGGTGCTAAATTGCCTTATTGTGTCTCCCAACCCAACTAGTCTACAGTTGGTCTTCCTTTATCCCATAGGGTCTACCCTCCTTAGGCTCGGGAGACGGCTTAAACGGAGAGATCGGGGATCAGGGTGACAGTCCCCAGCAACGACACCAAAAAATGTTGTCGCACACCCATAGTTAATAACTTGTTTTGCATAGAATTAATTTCCCTATCATGATTAGCTTTCATGGTTGTCATATTTTCCTCTAAGCCTGATAACTTGCTTTGCATAAAACTAATTTCTGTGTCATGATTAGTTTTCATGGCCTCAATTTCCTTAGCATGCTGATTTTGCATGTCGGTTATGTGATCAGAGTGTTTAATTTTCATGATCTCCATCTCCTTATTACGTTTTTCCAAGTGGGTACATAAAGTTCTCACATCATTGGCGTAATTAGTTTGATTGATCTCCATATTTTTTACCAGCCGCATTAGTTCTTGTATAATTTGCTGCTGATCTTCCTTTTCATTGTCAACACTGTTTTTACAATTTGTCCCTGCTTTTCCACTGTCATGGATTTGATCTGCAATGGTACAGGTGGATGGCACATTCTGATATGAAGAATTGTCTTGAAATCTTTCATCGACAGCTGGACTTTTTATAAGATTACTTTCATCCTGTTGCACAATTTTAGGGGCACAAGGCGAGTTATTTGGATAACCATATCTATCTTTAAAAGCATTGAAAATGTCTTGTAAAGAAGTGAAAGAGTCTTCAGGACAATTATTAAACCAATTCAAAGCATCACCCTCTAAAGAAAGGACAAATAGACGCATTTTGACATCTTCATGATTATATTGAGGAAGTCTACAATATATGAACGTTATACGATAAAAACTCCATAAATGCCTTCTAATAGCAACTGAATCACCACCCGAGAACAAAGGTAATCTAGAAATGGCCACTTCCGGAAAATCATGGAGATCATCAGTAAAATGACATGGTTTAAACGAATAATCCATGATGAATAATGAGGGACCAAATGGATGATAGAAAGAGATCTCTGCTCAAGAAAATCAAGAGATGAAAGAAGTGAAGTTGCCACTTGAACAATGAATCTAATTCTAGGATCCAAAAAGCAACAAACAAGCTGATATGAAGGAGGCTTCTTGTCTGGGAAAAATAAGCTCCATCTTATTATGAGGTCCTTTGTTCCATTGAAAAGTGGATAATTGAAGGTGACCTGGATAAAAGGGAAATTAATAATCAGGTTGAAGCTCAGACGGTGTTGTCGCGCAGATTGACACGACAACGCTCAGACCGGGGGCTGTCACTCTGATCCCCGATCCCTCCGTTTAAGCCTGTCTCCCGCGGCTAAGGGGGGTAGACCCTGCGAGATAGTGAAGACCAACTGCGAAACAGTTGGGTGGGAGACACGAGATACGATATAAAAGCACTTGAAAGATTTAATTAATTGAGCAGACCAGTGCCTTAAGAGACTGATGTAGAAACGATTACTTTTTAAATGATATAAAAACATGGATCATGAACAGCAACCATCTATCATCAGCTAAATCATGATGCTCTTAAAACGACCAAAACGATATCCAGCAACTGAAAAATTTAAAAGATAAATGCTTTAAGCCACCACGAAAATTTTAAACCATTAACCAGATATCAATTCGTATCTCAACTCAGAATATTCAGCATGAAAGATATAGCATGATAATAACTGAATCTCGCAAAAATAATTTTCCACAAAATTTTAATATTTTTTCAAAATTTATTATTATTTTTTTTTTTTTTTTTTTTTTTTTTTTTTTGGTGTTAAAATAAAAAAAATCTAAACTATGAAAATTTAAAACTAAATCTAAAAAAGAAACTAAAGAAATTTTTATTTTTTTTATATTTTAAAACAAAAATATAAAATCTGAAAATCTAATTAAAGCTAAATCTAAAAAATTTAAAATCTAAACACTAATTAAAAACTATACAAAACTAAAAGTTAAATAAATTAAAATCTAATAAAACATTAAATCTAAATGTAACTTAACTAAAATTTAAATAAAACAAAGAAAAACTACGTTAAAATAAAAATGGGGCGGAATCACATTTTTTTTTTGTTTTCATAATATAATTTTTGAAAGAAATAAATAAAACAAAACTAATACCTAACCATAATCTAAAACGATAAAGCTCTAAACCTGACGTAAAAACTACACTACGGGCTTTGCTTCTGAGAAAACGAAGGCGGAAAAAAGAAAACGAAAATGAGAACGGAACCCTAACCTAAAAAGATAAATCAAACAAAGACTATGGATACAGCAACGCACATGGATACAGCAGTCGAACGACGGGCTTATGAATCAACCTGGGACAAATCGAATGGCATATGGGAATCCATTTTGATGACCCACGCAGAGCAATGACTTACGATATTACCTGAGGCGCGGATCAAAATCGAAACCAGCTTGCGGCTTGATGGAACACTGAACAGGATTTATGCTGAGCGTTTGATTGATGACGGGTTCACAAATGAAAGGGTTCACAAATGAAAACTTGCGTAACTGATTTAAATGCGTCATCGAAGCCCTAACCTGGCCCGTCAATAAAATTCGAACTGCTTCCCTTCTCTTTTTTGTGATGTTTCTGGGTGTGTGCAGGTCGGCGGAAGATGGCAGCGTGGGAAATGAGAACCCGTTGCAGAGAAATCCTTGCGGATAGCCAGCATTATCACTTGAATGCAGAGCTGAGGGTTTGCAAATGGAACGAAGAGGCTGTAGGAGATACGTTTGCTGGTCAACCGTGAGAGAGAGTCGAGCCACGCAGATATGCCACTCAGGACTTCATTTCTCAGTGAAACCCCAGGCGTATTCCAAAACTGCGTTGACCCTCAAAAAATTTTGAATCAAAATTCTCGTTTATCGCTGGCATTGAAAAGTCTGATGCGTTTTTGAATGAACAAGTTTCTTGACTGTAGCAGCAGCGTGAGTATTCTGTAGGTTCACAGATTACTCTGGCAGTGGCAGCGTATGGTGTATTGCAACGATTTGAATCAGATTTCTCCACTTGATGCTCACAGGATAACACAATTTCGAATTTTTACTTGATAATGCTCAATGCAGTGAGGGTCAAGGAGATTGACGGCGGTCCTGCAAAAACAAAACCCTATATCAAAACTGTACAAAGCAAACTCTTGAAACCCTAAAAAAAAAAAAATTGTGAAAAGCAGAAGATCTAAAAACCCAAAAAAAAAAAATGAAACCCTAAGATAGCTTAACAATTTACAGATTTGGCCCCTTTAACAGCCAGATTTAACAATAAGAACAGAGAAATTTTAAATAAAAGAAATTTCAGATTGTCACTGTGAAAAAGCTTCAGAAATTCTCTCATGCAGATCAGAAAGATAAAACCGAATGATAAACCCAGGATCAAATCCAACTGGGCTCAACAAAAACGCTTGTGGGAGTTGGCTGGTTCAGCCGAGAACTTCCCCTAACGCCCACCAAATCTTCTTCACTAAAAGGTTTTCCTGCACATCTCAAGCAGCCATCAGCAAAGAGAGAGAGAATGCTGCTAGATCTCAGGAAATAATGGAGATACCTGCCATTATTTCAGAGACCCTAACAGCACCCAAACCCTAGCAGGTGAACAAGATACCTGTGCTCACAATACTCTTAAAAAAAGCTATTATCGATGACTGAAAGTAAAATATGCAGAAACTAAAACAATCTCACAGCATTTAAGAGAGTAACACCAGCAAGATATGGACCCCAAAGTCTTCTTTATTAACCAGAAACAAATTTACAAGAGAGCTTCTTCAGTCTTTGACTCACAGATCAGATGATCTCAAATGACCCCCTAAGACCCTATATAAAGGAAATGATCCTAACGGCTAGTTCGAGTGATCCATGTAGAAATGATCTCGACCGTTGATGAGGATCAAGACATCTCTTGATCTCATCCGTCGATTTATTAACTTAAAATATTATTATTTTATTAGTTAGGGTTTTTGCTTGATTTTTTAATTTTTTATTATTTTTCATTATTTTATTATTTTTATTCATTTTTTAATTTTTTAATTCATTTTAACATGGATCACTGAACTAAGCCTTCGGAAACATCACCTAGGACCTAGGACTTAGGACTCATGAGGGGATTTAAAACATTTCTCGACCCTCAGGACACATTACATCATGACTTTTACAAAATTACATCTTTAAGGGACAAACCCGTTTAATACAGACCCTCACAAAACACCCAGCTCTGCGACACAACGATAATCTAGCAGATCAACACACTAGGATTCTCCTAAAGTTCTAATGACAAAATCAATCCCGGCTTTGGGGTCAGGTTTGAAGGAAAACTCTGCCGATCCGTGGATCGGTGAGACAAAAAACCTTCCGGGACGTAGATTATCATCAGGAAGTTAGGTCCACCTAGGCAAATTACATACATGACTTCATGTCTGCTAACATTATTTACAGTTAATACATGCAGACTGGGTTTACAATCAGAAAGATCAAACTGCTGATGATGGCAGGATGGCATGGACATGCTGATCAGGTGCTGCTTCTTCTTGTCAAGAAAAGACGGGGTGCACTGCATGGGTAGTTGACCAGTAGGGGTCAACAGACGGCTAATCCACCAATCATTGAAGGTCAAGTTATAAATCATGGCACCTGTGAGATTGATCCATCATCCTTGACAGCGTAGATGCAGAATGAAGAAAGACATGTCACGCATATCTTACATACTTCATCTGAGAGCTTTGAAGCAGAAAGTCCCACATCATCAGTGATACAACTTGCCATAAAGAAAAAACGCAAGAGAAAGAAAATGAGAAAAAGATTTGATGCATCAGACGGCCGCAAGCAACTTGATTTTCGGATAGGGAAAAGTCCTACTGTATGCAGAATTGGACATGGCACATCCGACAAGCAGCCGACAGATTTGCCTGAAAGCAGGCAAATGCTCAGTATACACTATATTGAACACATCTGATGCCATGGGGCATCCTCTGTATTTCTAACCCTACTCCTTGTTTTTTCAACATTTTCATTTCTGTTTTAGGATTAGATTTACTTTTCATGTTACTAGATAGTTAATAAATGAAGAGCTTATATCTTTCATGTGCTTAATGTTATATGATGATTTTTGGATGGATGCTACTTATGTTTTGTTGTGTGTTGCGTGGATGCAGATTCTGGATTCTCACATTCCTACAATGCAGCAACGTGTCCCCAAGTAGAGCCAGATGTTGACCACTACATGTCAACTACCCATAGCAGTACACTCCCTTTTTCGCAAAAGGGTAACGCTTGATCGTCGTGTCCGTGCCATTCGACTATCATCATCAGCCCGATTGTGTTATGTTGTAAACCCAGTCTGCATGTGTAAATTGTAAATAATCTTAGCAGATCTGAGTTATGTATGTAAATTGCCTAGGCAAACCTAATTTTCTAGTGATCATCTACGTTTCGGAAGGTTTTTTGTCTCACCGATCCATGATCGGCAGAGTTTTCCTTCAGCGTAACCCCAAATCAGGAATGGATTTTGTCATTAGAATCTTAGGGGAATCCTAGTGTGCTTCGGGTCTATGTAAAAGTAATTTGGAAATAATGTTGACAGCTAATCCTTGTGATTGGGTGAACTATTGTAAATAGATAGATAGGAATACGAACAGTCATCGGGAGACGAACTGAATAGTCTCTCCCTCATGTATATAATGAGGACCTACCTGATGGAATAATACAGTCAATTAATTTCTGCCCCATGGAGTTACTGCCTAGCCTGACATGGTATCAAAGCCAGCTCCTTTTTAGCTCTCATGCTCCTTGTAACTCCTCTGTCTGTCTGCCATATTCCTTTACCTGCGCTCTCTGTCAGCTAGAAGGTGTCTGTCCATGAATGTTTGTTGTTCTGCCATATTCCATTTATAAGAACTGCGCCTAGCATTAAACCGTCGCCTGACATTCTGCTAAACGTTGGTAGCATGTTCATTTGGATGCGTTGACAGTCTCCCAACACCAAATTCATGTGGCTATCAAATGCCATGAATTTTCACGCCATGAACGCCTGTCCTGTATCATCATCAACCGCCTTTGCTACTCAACTTCTTGTTTGTATCCCATTACAGTAAGGCCATTAAACCGTCGCCTGAAAGAAAAGTGGTGGTCGAGAGTGCCGTTGCGGTTCGAGCTGTAGAAACCGGGTCTCGCAGCGTGGTTTGGCAGTCAGGGTCGCTGTCGATTAGGCATCTTCTGCGCCACGGAGTTTGCATTCTCCGGTGTCATTTGAGACGGGACGTAAAGTTGCTGGAGGATTCGAATAGCCACTCGCCTAGCTTGTCTTTGTCTGGCTCAGGCCATTAACAGCTTATTCTTGTTTCTGTCATTGTTTATTTATTTCAAAGATCTTGAAAAGCTAAGCCTCAGTTGGCCTGGATTGCTTGGAGGACTATTGAGTTGTATATGAAACGATTCACTATTGAAGCGTGGGGATCCGAGCAAGAAAACAGTGTTTTCGATTGCTTACTTCCGAGCTCGTTTGCGCCTCCTGGGGCGTATGACTGTCGATTGTAGTTGCAAATAACCTTGTCTCAATGTATATGCAAATAACCTTGTGCATATAGCGTATCTCTCTGCATTTTGATGGTCGTAGCATGTCCTTTTTTAAGGTTGGTTTGATAGATTGAAAGACTATTAACTACAGATTGGTATATTGTATGACTGCCATTGCTGGGAGTTGGAGAAGAGCTGTGGGTGATGCGCGCCATAAAAAGGATTTTTGTATCTTGGTTTACAAGATGCAAAGATAGTATCCTCTGAATGCCATTTTGGAGGATATCTTAGTTCTCTGGAAACTAAATTTGGAGAAGCGCTTAAGCTTTTTGCAGTTTTGTGGCGTATTTCATGTGGCTTAAAATCAGAGATACATCTGTCTCAAATTATTCTAAATATTTCTCTGTATGACACAATATCTAAGAGTCCAAATACGTCTGGACTACATTCTTCAGTTTTTCTTTGGTGAACGTAGTGCTGTTGAGGGTATTTTATACTGCCATATTTTGTGCTTTAACATTGTGCAGAAGCATGCAAATTGATATTTGAATCTGCTGTCCCATTATATTAGAACTATATTTTTTTCTCATTAAGAGTAAAAGTTTTGCAGCCAAAATTTTATTTGCTACAATATGCATTCAATCATATCTATGGTAGGAATAGTTCTCACTGGCAAGGAGAACTATCCTGAATGGTCTCGGATGATAAAACACACCCTAATTTTCAATGAGTTGTGGAAAGGAGTGTTTGTCGGAGACGGAGACAATGATCCAGTACAGCCTACCTCAGACAAAGAGCTAGTCATTTGCGAAAACAAGAACAGCAAAGCTTATGCATTAATCGCAGCATCCGTAAATGAAGAGGTGAGTCGCCATATTTTGTCATATTCAACTGCCTTTGAAGCCTTACAAAAGCTGAAAGAACTCTATGACTCACATTCTGCACTTGAAGTTGTCCAACTCATGATTAAACTCTTCACTCTTGAACTGCAAAATAATGATCCTCTTGCTCTTGCATCTGAAGTAAAGTCTATAATGCATGATATCAAATCCACTAAGGTTGAATTGGATATTCCTCTTATCGCTTTTCTCAAGGCACTTTATCCTACTTACTCCAATTATCTTGAGTCATTGCAAGCAAATGGAAATCTCAAAGATATAACCTTTGACTCTCTTGTGAAAAAGTTTGCTGAAAGAGAGAAAGATTTTGGAAAGAAGATAGCCCCCGAATCTTTTGAAGAGACTGTCTGCTTTGCTCATAAAGAAAAGCATCCTGCTCAAGATTCTACAAGAGGAAGAGGTGGACGAAGAGGAAGAGGAAGATATTTCAGAGGCAGCGGGGGCAGACATTCTCAAGGAGAAAAGGCAGATTTTCACTGCATTCATTGCAAAAGAAATGGATCACATGATGCCTCTACATGCAAGCTACCATGGGACAAAATTGAGCAGAAAAGAAACCAACAGAAAGGTAAAACTGATGATACAGACAAAGGTAAAGCACCTGAATCCGCTCACTATGTTGAGGCACAATGTAACATTGGAGTAAATGAAGATTTGTTTAATGCTTCACTTGCTTCATGGAAAAATGATTGGTTGCTTGATTCAGGAGCAACCTGCCACATGACTTATAAAAAAGATTTTTTTGAAGATTTCACTAACAATGTTGATGAAGCAGTATACTTTGCAGATCAATCAAAAATCAAGCCATCAGGGCTTGGCACAATCAGGCTTAAACTGCCTGGTCTTCCAGAATTTTTCTGGATCACGTTCTATATCTCCCACAGCGCAAGAGAAACTTGCTGTCCTTGGTCCACATCCGCCAGCAAGGTCACTCCATTCATATGTTTGATGGCAAGCTTGAGGTAAGAAAAGCATCTGACCACTCACTTGTCATGAGGGGAATAGAAGAAGAAAGACTTCTCAAATTGCAAGGAACCTCTGCTCATGCACAACATTTCTCATACAATGCTCATCATGAAGAAGGTACACTTCCATCAAGTTTATTATGGCATGCTAGATTTGGACATTTGAACTATGACAGTCTCCGCTTGTTGAAGAAAAATGGTGTTGTTGGTTTGCCTACAATTCCTAGGAAACTTAAGCAATGTGATGCTTGCATTCTAGGAAAGCATAGCAAACAAATTTTTCATGATTCACTTTCAATAGCACATAGGAAACTTGAACTCATTCATTCAGATTTATGTGGTCCAATGCCTGTTCCTTCTGCAAATGGAAATAAATATATCATGACATTTATTGATGACTACACCAGAATGTGTTGGGTTTATATATTGAAGAACAAATCTGATGCTTTTCAAACATTCAAGAATTTTCATAAATGGATTGAAAATGATGCACAATCTCATATTGGGTCTATTCCAACTGATAATGGAAAAGAATACACATCAAATGAATTTGAAAATTATCTTCACCAACATGGGATCAAACATCAAACAACTATGCCTTATAATCCCCAACAGAATGGTGTAGCTGAAAGAATGAATAGGACAATCTTAAATATGGTACGATCCATGCTCTTCTTCAAAAATGTAAAGATAATGTTTTGGGCTGATGCTGTTCTATGTGCTGCATATATAAAGAATAGATGTCCATCTAATGCTATAATAAACAAGACTCCATATGAAATGTGGTATGGACATGTTCCTTCGGTAAAGCATCTCAGGGTCTTTGGTTCCACCTGTTATGCTTTGATACCAAAGGTACATAGAAACAAACTTGGTGCTAGAAGTCGTAAGTGTATCTTCCTGGGGTATTCAAACACCTCTAAAGCATATCGCCTCTATGATGAAGTAAATAAGAAATTTGTTGTATCTAGAGATGTAATTTTCCTTGAATCATCCAAAATTGACAATGTTGTTGAGCGACAACTTGATCGCTTGGATAGATTCGCAAAAGCAAAATCATTTCAAGAATTTGATAATCAGATTCCACATCTTGAAGGGGGGATTCCTATACTAGATCAACATGTGGAATCTTCTTCTGAAGAACACTCTCCTCCGCATGAAACTCCAACAACGAATGATGCTTTAAGTGATTTAATTGATAGAATTGGGACACTCAATCTTGATTCAATCCCAACTCAATCAACGGAGCAGCCTGGACCATCTCAGAAAGGTCCCCCAAAGTGGTTGACAAAGACACTTGAAAGTGTTCATCTTGATGAAGTTGGAAAGACAGGAACCAGAAATTCAAACCGGCAAAATGTAGGTGATGTAGATGACTCTAATTCACCTGTTGTTATGGATGTTTCTTATGATTGTGAATTGAACTTGTCTACAGATTTTGAACCAACTTCCTTCAAAGAAGCTGCTTCTGGTTCCTAATTATTTGGTTAGGTTATTTCAAATTGCTTGATCTGCTAGATTATATTTGTGTCACAGCACTGGGTGGTCTATGAGGGTCTATGTCAAATGGGTTTTCCCCCTTGAGATGTAAAAGTGTAAAAGTCATGATGTAAAGTGTCTTGAGGGTTAGAAAATGTTTTATCCTCTCATAAGTCCTAGGTCCTAGGTGATTTTTCCGAAGGCTAAGTTCAAGGATCCAAAAATAAAAAAATAATAAAATCAAAAAATTAAATAATAATTAAAAAAATAAAAATAAAAAATAAAAATAAAAAATAAAATTTAAAAATAAATTTAAAAATAAATAAAAAAATTTGAAAAATAAAATAAAATAATAATAAGTCAAAAGTTTTGAGGAAATAAATGCAAAATTTAAATTTTTAATATATTAAAATGCATTTAAAAAATTTCGACGGATGAGATTAAAAGGGATTTTGATCATCATCGACAGTCGAGATCATTTTGACATGGATCACTCGAACTAGCCGTTGGGAAATTTTCCTTTAAATAAGGTGTTAGGGGTCATTTGAGATCATTCGATCTGAGAGTCTGATGCTAAAGAAAGCTCTCTTGTAGTCATTTTTTGTGCAATAAAGAAAGACTTTGGGGTTGAAAATCTTGCTGGTGTTACTCTTCTAGAAATGTTGTAAGATGTTTTATTTTTCTGCATAAATTTAGTTTGAACTATTGATGATAGCTTGATGAAGATTGATTTAGGCACAGGTATCTTGTCTGATCTCTGGGGTTTGAATGATAGTTTAATTTCTGAAATATAACGGCAGGTATCTCCATTTGATCTGAATTTCACTGTTGTTTTCTCCCTCTATGTTAATGGTTGATTTAAGCTGTGTAGGATATCCTTAATTTTGAGTTTATCGGGCATTAGGAGAAGTTATTGGCTGAACCAGCCAACTCCCATGTTTTCTGAAAGAGCCCAACCAGTTTTTGATCCTGGGCTTATCATTTGAATTTTTTTTTATAAATGCATGAAGCGATTTCTGAAGCATCTCACATTAAATTTAAAATTCTGAAAATATTTCTGTGGTATATTGACAAATCTAGCTAGTTAGAGCCTCTAATTTGTAATTATTTAGCTGATTTTTTTAGGGTTTTAGGTTTCTTCCTTGCACATTTTATTTCTGGGTGTTTGGTTTTTGTAGGTCGCAGGTACAGATTTTAAATTTTTTTCAGGGTTTCTATTAGGCAATCTCGAGCAGGAAGGATTTAAAATTTTGATTAAGTTTCTGGAGTACGGGTTTGTTACCTCTGGTTTAAGTTTCTTTGTTGCCCAAGATCGATTTTCTTTAGCCTACTTCGTCAAAATGCAGCTTCATTTCACTGCGCAATTCCATTACGCCCCTTCGCTATCGCCTCTGCACCTGCATATTGCTTGCATCCGCCCAACCCATTGCTGCCAAACCGCAACTCGATTCTTCTTTGCGCTGTCAAGTTGATCCTCCCTCAACGCTGCTATCCAACCTCCAATCCGCAACGTTCTCAGCCTTCCATCCCACGAAGTAGTTTGTAACACCTTCATGTATTTCCCTCTGGCGTCCTCAGCTACTCCTCATCGCTGTTCAACCTGCAAAAATCTCCCACGCTGCGATAGTCATCTGCACGGTGTGCCTCCTTGCCTACTGCAAAACCTGAAAGCAAACCCTCGGAACTATGTAGAAAGCAAACGATCAAACGCAGATTCCTCGCTATCGATCTCCCGTCAACCACACCTACAAACGCATAACAAAAAATAATAAAAAGGCATTCGATTTTTTTTTACATGCTATACTTATGGCTGTAGCTTAGGGTTAATTCCTTTGAGTCTTATTTAAGCATAAATTTGCATATAGTTCGATATTTTTTTTATTTGTTTCATTTTTTTTTTTAAATCAATGAAAATTTTAAGTTAGATCTTTATTTGGTTTAGATTTAGATTTAAATTTTTGTTTTCATTTAGATTTAGATTAGATTAATTTTTAGGATTTTGAGTTATTTTGTCTAGAAAAAAAAAATGATTTTGTTTTCATTTTGTTTCATAATAGTGTAGGTCCCGATTTTGTTTATTTGGTTTGGCTTTATAAAAATAAAAATTCAATTTTCATAATTAGATTAGATTTTGATTTTTAAGTTAGTCTTTAGTTTTAGTTTAGTCTAAGTTTCATTTTAATTTCCATTTTATTTTAGTAAGTTTCAATTTTGAATTTGGTTTTGTTTAGAATCTTTATACAGAATTTTGAAAAGTTAAAAATTAATATAACATTAAAAAATAAATAAATAATTAATTAAATAAAACTTAAAAAAAAAAAAAAAAAACCTAAAAAATTTTAAATTTTCAAAATTAAAAAAAAAAATCTAAAATTTATAAAAATCATATAAAAATATTTAATTTTTTTTTTTTTAATTGAAAATTCATTTTTGGTGTCTTTCATGGTATCTATGTTCCACTTTTCTCTAGTTAAATGCACTTAAATGTTTATTTAAAGTTAGCTATTTGAAGTGGTAATTGGTTAGCATTTAAATTGTATGGTTGTTTTAAGCGTTTAATTTTTAGAAATTTAATTGCTGGATCATTATTAAAGCATTGTGCGTTTATTGAATATCTTGCATTGCTTGGGTTATTTGATGATAAATGATTGTTTTACAAGGTTCATATTTCTGCAACATTTAATAAATAATCATTTAATCATTAACTCCATAAGGCACTGGTACATTAATTTCTAAAATCAATCAGGTGCTAAATTACCTTGCTGTGTCTCCCAACCCAACTGGTCCACAGTTGGTCTTCCTTTATCCCATAGGGTCTACCCCCCTTAGCCTCGGGAGATGGCTTAAACGGAGAGATCGGGGATCAGGGTGACAGCCCCCGGTCTAAGCGTTGTCGTGCTGCCTAGACAATTTGTGCGACAACAGGGCCTTAACCCCGCCTTTACCATAAAAACTCCAATCCAATACATCTATCGGAAATAACGGAACAAAGGGAATTACAAAGAAAACCCTGCCGGAACACAAACAGTCGGACTTCAAAAATAATAGATCCGCCTCTATAAATATTGGCGGGTCCGCACCATTCATCGCCCATAGCACTACTCCAATCTCCGATCGCCGATCAGCTTTATCGCCATCGGCGAATCGCCCTTCGTAGCTCAACTGTTCCGATCGCCGATTGATCCTTCGCCGATTGTTGATTGGCCTATCGGCAATCGCTATCAGTGATTTCAACACTCCGATGCTAGGCTCTTCCGCTCACCGATCTGCGATTAGCGAGTTGATCGCAACCGTCGATCCTGGATCTGATCCGACGATTGACGTTCAATCGCGTATCGCTATCGCTCCATTTCAAAGGCCTGTTCTGACCGCTCAAATGCGTCGACCCAATATGCATTCCGGACCCAATAAGGGTATAAGTCGGCCCTTATAATATTTCACGTCCAGAACTCAGTTCCTCTAAGAACATTTGTGTTGTTTCTTAATGTAAACAACAATTTGGCTCGCCTTCGATGGGACCTGCACTTAACGCAGATCTTTGCCATATCATATTCACACGCGACATGCATGTATATATTTTTGATCGCCATCGATCCTACAGTGATCGATGGTCGATCAACACACTCACCCTTGGGAATTAAAGCCCTCGGCACATATACACATGAAAGCTGGGGTTCAAACCACTAAAGCATATATACATATAGAACACAGACAACGCATAGTCAACACATAAACACACATATATTATATAAGAACAGCATGGCTACAAATCTAAGGCATTTTAGCCTTAGCGCAGAGTCTCTCTCAACTACATCTTGTCTCTATCACTCTGGCTCTCTCCTCCCTTAACTCTTGAACACGCAGGTTCAACACACACACACACACATATATATATAAGGAAGCATTGTTGGATCGAATCACGGAAGGATCCGATCAACCCTCTAACAAAAAGCCCTTAAAGCTCTCATTACGCATGCATGCATGTAACACATGGCAGATTACATTAAAAGTCTTCGAGACTTATCCATTTCCTCCGAAAAATCTTTTTTTCTACTTTAAAATAGATTTTTATTTGTTTTGCTCCGCTGGTCCACGTTCGCTTACTTTGGATTCCTCCCTTTGTCTAAGGGTGCTGGATGCTCCTGCATCAAACTCCCGAGGCACAAAATTTTTATGACCTCCTGGTCATATGCTTCTCCTAGTCCTTCGCAATTCTACCCACTGCATTCTTCAGTGGAATTGCCTTCATGATCTTTGTGAGCTGCAACCAATCTCTGCGGTAACAGTTTTCCTCTGCTACACGATACCTCATCAAGCCCTCCTAACTCGGTCTTTTGGCATCCTTCTGGTTCTCTTCTCTGGAACCAATTGAGCGCACCTTGCTCTAGGTTTGCTGCAATCTTCTCACCTTCTGCTGTCACTCTCTATGCGACAGTAAGATCATAAACTCTCCAGCTTTAACCAACTATACCTCCTTTCCCTTCTGTTTTCTGGAATCCTTTTTCACGCAGGAAAACTTTCCCTGCCTTGATACCACTTGATGAAAATGAGAAATTGGGGGTGAATCAAAATCCCATTTTCTAAAAAGATCGATCTTGAGGCTTGTGGGTTATGGCCCACAAAGCCTATTGGAAGCGTTCTTAGGCATTAAGCCTTTAAACCGTGGACTTATATTAGAATCAGAGCCTTACACTATCGGGTCTTTACACTGTCGGAGGCTTACATATGGGCATTCGGGCCTTAACCCTGCCTTTACCATGAAAACCCCAATCCAATACGTCTATCGAAAATAACGGAACAAAGGGAATTACAAAGAAAACCCTGCCGCAACAAAAATAGCCGGACTTCAAAAATAATAGACCCGCCTCTATAAATATCGGCGGGTCCGCACCATTCTTCGTCCATAGCACTGCTCCAACCTCCGATCGCCGATCAACTTTATCGTCGATATTGCCATCAACGGATCGCCCTTCAGAGCTCAAATGTTCCGATCGCCGATTGATCCTTCGCCGATTGCCGATTGGCCTATCAGCAATCGCTATCGGCGATTTCAACACTCCGATGCCAGGCTCTTCCGCTCGTTGATCTGCAATTAGCGAGTTGATCGCAACTGCCGATCCTGGATCTTATCCGATGGTTGACGTTCAATCGCATATCGCTATCGCTCCATTTCAAAGGCCTCTTCCGACTGCTCAAATGCACCGACCCGATAAGGGTATAAGCCGACCCTTATAATATTTCACGTCCGGAACTCAGTTCCGCTAAGAACATTTGTGTTGTTTCTTAATGTAGACAGAAATTCGGCTCGCCTTCGATGGGACCTGCACTTAATGTAGATCTCTGCCATATCATATTCACACGCGACATGCATATATATATTTTCGATCGCCATTGATCCTACAGTGATCGATGGTCGATCAACACACTCACCCTTGGGACTTAAATCCCTCGGCACATATACACATGAAAGTTGGGGTTCAAACCACTAAAGCATATATACATATAGAACACAGACAGCGCACAGTCAACACATAAACGCACATATATTATATAAGAACAACATGGCTACAAATCTAAGGCATTTTAGCCTTAGCGCAGAGTCTCTCTTGACTACATCTTGTCTCTATCACTCTGGCTCTCTCCTCCCTTAACTCATGAACACGCAAGTTCAACACATATATATATAAGGAAGCATTGTTGGATCAGATCACGGAAGGATCCGATCAACCCTCTAACAAAAAGCCCTTAAAGCTCTCATTACGCATGCATGCATGTAACACATGGCAGATTACATTAAAAGTCTTCGAGACTTATCCATTTCCTCTAAAAAATCTTTTTTTTTGCTTTAAAACAGATTTTTATCTGTTTTGCTCCCCTAGTCCACATTCACTTACTTTGGATTCCTCCCTTTGTCTAAGGGTGTTGGATGCTCCTGCATCACTAGAGCTGAGAAAAGGCAGCGTAGACAACCCGATAGGTACCAAGCATTAGTAGCTCAGTACGAAGAACCATCTAGTTTTCAAGAAGCCATACAACACCAGGTATGGGTGGATGCCATGGTAGAATAGTACAATTCTATCATGACAAATGATGTCTAGGAAATTGTACCAAGACTAAAGAATAGATCAGTTGTAGGTTCATTGAATATTTTTGAATCTAACACACCAAAAACCCCTACTGCAATTTCTAGTTTACTATCTCCTACTTGTTCTTCACATTAACAAGTTATTTAATTGCATAAATATCAAAGTAAACAAAAATGCATTCTTCATAGATATACAGATCATACACTGAAGTAAGCAGAAACAATAACACAATGGACACCGTTATTTTTGGACAATCGTCTCTGGAAAAACCCAATGCGGGAAAACTGGTGTAGTATATATGAGGGTTTTATTATTAAGCAAGTTTCTGAATACAACTAGGGTGCCAGAAATGGCCCACCCTTCAAAGAATATCCTTGGCAGTAGTACCTCTCTCTGGAGACAGATATTCCGGAAAATCAGCAACCGGATGATCAACCCCACAGTGACTCTGACTGTTCCTTGTGCTAGATAGTGAAAGCTACTCCAAGCACTACTCTGGAATTATGTCACCCTCTCTAGAACTGCATCATCCTCTCCCGGCTCTATTAGGTCCCTATACTACTAGTGTAACCCCTTATTGTTATTAGTGCAACCCCCTTATTATATTGTTGTGCTCATGTAGTCCCCATATTGTTATTATTGTGCCCCATAGAATCCCACTATTGTTATTGTTGTGCCCTTACATTATTATTGTTATGTTGGCTCTGATTATATTATGACCCCTTAGACTCCTATATATAGAAAGGAGGTCTTGTCATTTGTATCATCCAAGAATTGTTCATTTGTGTAATGTAAAGGAGGTTTCTCCCTCGAACAGGCTTATTTCTAAGTCGTTGATCTATCTTTTCTATCTTTTTGTGAGCTGATTTCATAACATTTGGTATCAAAGCTTTGGATTCTAGGGTTTCGCTGCTCCAAACAGGCCATCGTGACAGTTTCGCTATAACTTTTTCTGTATGAAGTTTTAGATGCTAACAAAAAAACCATTTGAGACGAGATCGTTTTGAATCTTGGGTCCAAATTTCAGATCTTTTCTCGCTATAGTTTCAGAGATATGATCTGAGGAAGTTAGGGTTTTTGCAAGCTCCAAAATTCCATCTCAAATAGGTCATCATGGAATTTTCGCTATAAATGTTTTTCTACGAAGGTTCAGACTTTGAAATTAAAACCCATTTGAGCCAAAATCTTTCTTAAGCTCGGGTCTAAATTTCAGGTCTTGTCTCGCTGTATTTTCAGAGATATGATCCAAGGAAGTTAGGATTTTTGCAGGCTCCCGAATTACATCCCAAATAGGCGACCTTGGGAAAATTGTCTAACTTTCTCTCTGAGCATCAGATTGAAATTTCGTAGGAAGTTACAGAAAGAGGACAGACTATAGTTTTCTGTGTATCAGTTTCAGGTCCTTAGGTTGAAAGAGTGACACGTGGAACTTTGTACAAGTTAGCTCTACTGAAAAAGTATATCATCAAGTCATCTTGGGATATTGGGCATAACTCTTTCTTGGAGAATCCAATTTCGATCAGACTGGTGGCATTGGAAAGAGGACACAGAGGGCTACCGCAAGTTGCAATTTCAGAATTTGGAGATTTGAAACTACAGAGTTACATTCGTTTCAAGATTGAGCTCCTAAAAGAAAGAAAAAGAGATATGAGGAAGTTTGATGGCAAGGATCCGGTAACATGGATACTACAGATGGAGAAATATTTTGATCTACATGATGTTTATCTATTACAAAAGGTACATATTTCATCTTTATATTTAGAACCGAATCAATTTGTATGGTATAGAGGGCTTTGTTCTCGTAAAGCACTTGTCACCTGGTCAATTTTCACGGAGGAAATGATAGCACATTATGAGGAGACAAAGAGCAACACCTTCTTTAGCCAATTGATAAATCTCAAACAAAAGGGTTCAATGGCAAAGCACATTGAGGAATTCCAAAAATTGAATATAAGGGTAAATGATATTCCAGAGAAGCAGAGGATTGATGTCTTCATAGGGACTTTAAAGGATAACATCCAACATGAGGTTTTCCTTTGGGAACCTCATTCATTGGAGAAGGCATACAGGTTGGCAAGACAAGTGGAAAGAAAAATTATGGAAACAAGGAAGCCTACCACTCACAACTATAAAGATGGAAGTGTTGTTTCTCCTAGCCTTCCACAACCTACAAGGTTGACACCACAACAATTGGAAGAAAAAAGAGCAAAAGGGCTTTGTTACAATTGTGATAGCAAATACATTAAAGGTCATAAGTGTGCTGAGAAGAAATTATTTTACATAGATTGTGAAGAGGAGGAAGAAAATGATCAAGAAACGTCAAAAGAAGAGGATATAGACCAAGAACCAACCCTAGAGAAAGAAGAAATGAATCCGACCATATCTTGTACTACAATGGCAGGATTTACCACTCCTCAAACTCTCAAGATAGAAGGACATATCAAGAAGAAGAAGGCTCAAGCAGTGAAATATTAAGAAGAAAAGGGTCAAGGAACGTCAAAAGAAAAGGATACTCACCAGGAATTCTTACATAGGTATAAGTGATCGTTGTACCATAACGAATCATTTTTCCAGCTAAATGTATCAAATGTACTAGGATCTTGTTGTAACTTTTGAATAAGTTCCCACACTTATTCTGGTATTGTATGTGGATGATTTATTTTTGACAAGATCATCCAGACTCGTAGAGGATTGTAAGAAGAACCTGGAATTGAGTTTGATATGAAGGATTTGGAGCTAATGCACTATTTTCTGGGATTGGAAGTTTCGTAGCAGGATGGTTGGATCTTCCTTGGCCAAGGAAGACATGCATCAGAAATTCTGAAAAGATTCAGAATGCGGGATTGTCGACCTATGGCTACACCTATGATTACCAATTGGAAGAAAATAGATGCTTCGGGAGACAAGGAAGTGGACGCCACCTTATACAGACAACTCATTGGATCACTTATGTATCTGGTCAACACCAAGCCAAACTTGTGTTATGCTGTCAACACACTTAGTCAGTTTATGGTGGAACCAAAAAAGGCACACTGGGCAGCAACAAAGTACATTCTCAGGTGTGTGCATGGAACAATAAATTTTGGATTAAGGTACACCAAGGGCAATGATATCACATTGAGTGGATTCACTGATGCAGATTAGGCAGGAAGTTCAGTAGAGAGGAAAAGTACCACTAGGTATTGCTTTGGTATTGGATCTTGGATGACCTCCTGGTGCAGTAAAAAGCAAAAGTCTATAGCTCTAAGCTCTGCTGAAACTGAGTATATGGCAGCTATCAAAGCAACATGTGAAGCTATATGGCTCTAGAAAATTCTTGTAAATCTATTTAAGAGAAGGATGGAAGCGACAAGGATCTTCTGTGATAATCAGAGTTGTATCAAGCTCTCTGAAAATCCAGTATTTCATGATTGCTCCAAACACATCGATATTCAGTGTCACTTTATCAGAGACTATGTTCAGTGCGAAGCGATACAATTGGAGTACACTCCCACAGGAAATCAGGTCGCAGACATACTCACTAAGGCTCTAGCAAGAGCCAAGTTTATTCAATTTCGAGAACAGATGGGTATGTTGGAAAATCCCTTTCAATAGAATGATGCAACATTTGAGAGGGAGCTGTAGTACAGATGCAGCAGTGGCAGTGGCAGTGTCATGGGCAACATTACAATAGCAGCAATAGCACAGTGTTGGCCACAACAACAGTGCAGAAAGGAGATGTTTCAGAAACAAAGCAGCATGAAGGTAGACATTGTTGCTAGAGCACTTTCCTTGCTAAGAGGGAGTGTTAGTTTTTGCTAGCATCGAAAGTGCTCTAGCCTTGAAAATTGGTGGAGAGGCTAAGGCACATGAGTTCTAAAGAACCCAAAAACTGTTTGGTGAAATTCCACCCGGATTGTATTTTATTAAAATAATTAATATTTTAATGGGGTTCCTAAGTCTAAACTTAGAGAAATTAAAATATTAATGGGTATTAATCAAAATATGGGTGAGAATGATCTAGAAGGCGGATCAAGTCATGTTTTAATCTTAGCCGTTGATTAGAGACTTAATCTCGGCCGTTGAAGACTTAACAGGAAAATTATAAAATGGAGGCTTGGAGTTCATTTGGAAATACACAAAGAGATTTAGGAAATTGATTTTTTGAGGTGAGAAATTCTCAGGAGGAAAATAGATTGGGGAGATATTGCAGCTAAGGAGCAGAGAGAATCCGAGAGGAGGACTTTCCGTAAAATATAGAACAGAGAGGCGGAGAGAGCTTGCAGAGAGGCAGCGTAGTAGTCGGGAGAGCTTATGCTAGGCCAGTTTGGGCCCATGCAGTCTTGACATAGAGCTAGAAGGGCTAGCGTAGAGCAGAAAAGCTGCCTGTCTTGCAGAATCCGGAACAGTCGGAACTGCCGGGAACTGTCGGAACCATTGGGAACTGCCGAAACAGCTGGGAGAGCTGATGCAGAGGGAAAAGGAGGTGACGCAGGGTTGACGTAGAGCCAATGTAGAAATAGTCGGGGTTAGCAAGTCTTGTGCCAGATCAACTGGAATTCTGCCGGGTGAAGTGAGGTGAAACTCAGATTTTCTGCCAGTATTTTCTTTGTAAAGGATTGCTAGATGAGCATCGTAGATTATATTCAGATATTTATTGCTAATAATAAGAATCCTTAGATCTGTTGCACCAGTTTTCCCACAATGGGTTTTTCCAGGGACGATTGTCCAAAAACAAGTGTGTCAATGTGATTGTTCATATGTTGATGTTTCTCTTGCCGTTTAATTTTCAGTTCTAGTTTGTGAAGTCTGCAACTGATTTTATTTTGGTATTTACTGAAGTACTGGTAAATAACTTATCATAAATAAGTAGGAGAAATAAATCAATTATTGCAACACATTTTCACAATCTCAAAAGCCAAAGAATAGCTCCATAAGCAAAAATCCTCAATAGATCATATCTCCACAAATACAAGATCACAATTCAGCTAGGCAAAATTCTTTAACAGGGCTGAAATCAATCACAAGTGATGATGAAAATTATTTAAGCCTATCCTCTATTTATGTGAGGATTGGGTCTCCTAATTTAGCCTACAAAGCCCCTAAAAACAAGTTTTATCATTGAATGAACTTGGGTTACAAGCCAACCCATTAGCTAATAACAAAATAAGCCAAATTATCCCACACGTGTGAGTCATTGCCTCTCTAGATGCTTACGTCATACATAATAAATGCTCCAAATGCCATGCAAAGTGTGATGAGGTGTCAAATTGTGTGTAGATGCCTCAATGATCCAAAATTTGAGGGATGGCACTCAAATCCACCTTAATGTCTCTTGTGGGTCCCAAAGGTCATCTAGGGCACCATCAAGTGGTCGCCATGGGTTTCCAACTGTCAAATTAGTCATCTTTCTCTCCATCATTAGGGCTTCCTCTAGTGCAACAAACCCATCCTAGTCTCTCAATGAGAGACCATCCTCATCTAGGCTTTTGATCAGCTCCAGCCCATTAGGTTGTGTCAAGGTCAACCTAGGGGTATACTAGGTCGAGTGGTGTCATCATGAAGAAACCTCAAAACCATGTCAAAGTAGGCCAATGTCCTGGGTCTTTGAGGTACTCTGAGACACGTGTCATCTATTGATGCTATCAGGAGGCTCCAGTCTCTAATTGTTGCACCTGCTTAATGCATATGTACTTCTCTAAAGGGCTTGGGTACCTGTGTAGTGGGTGCCCAAAGCTTAGGTAGTGGAACCACTTGACAAGAACAACATGGATTCTAGTGAAGGCAACTATCCTTCAGAGACTAAGATCAATAATGCATCTAAGTGAACTAAACTTGAATGTTAAGGGCAATTTAATACCTCAAAGGAATATCCCCTTCTAAAATTAGGACCAAGTCCTCGCAAAGGTGTTTTCTCCCTTGGTAGGGGTGGTTAATGGTAAACCTTATTAGGTTCTTCTAGCCCCTTAGGGGAAGTGACATTCCCTAGTCCACCCTTTAATTGATGGTGTTAGTGTATAATAATGTGGTACTAGAGGGGATAAGACTTCATGGTCAAGTGCCATGGTCAAAGGGACCAACTGATGTGGGTGTCCACATCTTCAGTGTATAAATGTGAGGGAACATTCATCGATGCATGAGTTAGCAACTTTACCTAATTTTCCACCCCTCTTATGGGCCTTTTACTTCTTTTTGATTATTCCTTGTATCACTGCTTATAGCCCAAGGGTTAGAGGTTGCTTTTTATGATATAGCAGTTTTATTAGCCCTTTAAGATGAGCCAGTTTATAGCTCATCGAGGTTGCAACATGCAAGGGTTCCTTCTTTTGTTGTAATGGAGCAACATGTGCTCAAGAACCGGGTGATGGCCATATGAGGGATGTAGAGCGCATGCTAGGCTTTTTCCCATGTGCTAATCTTTATGTTCTTGGCCATCTTTTGCATTTTGATTTTCTTTCTTTGTTTTATTGTGGCTATGGTATGCTCTTCCTTTCTTTTAGCTGCATCAACCTCCAAGGGAAAATTTTCTGGGCCCTACTCAAGGTATGTGAACATATGAGTGCCAAATCTCCAAGAACCAATGACAAGTTGTACCTGAAGAATCGAGGTGAGATATGGGGCTTGTAATGTGGCATGGAAAGTGTTATGGTGTAGGGAAAATAGAACACGCTATCTCAATCATGGCTTTCCAAGTAGTGCCCCTCCTATAACCTGAAGGGCCTTAAGGGAGGTTGCTTTGGACTAGGGTCAAAGATTAAACCCCTTGGTAAAGTGAGACAACAAAATTATGGTCAAGGTTTGTCAATCTTCTGAATCACCCCATCATCCACACTAAATGCCCAAAATCAAACAAGTATAAGCACCTGATTGCAAAATGATCAAAGTAGCTTTTGAACAACAAATCACCTTCAGCCAAGTGTCAACGTCAGATGCTTAGAAGCATATGGCTGATGCAAATGGCACAGGCACATAGCATATCATCGTCTAACGGTGGCTGGTAGATGCTGCTGGCTGTCTGGCTATCCATTGTAGGAGAAAAATTTCCTCCTATGGGGTTACCCATTTTGGTGGGTAACAGGGACCAGTTGCATTGGGAAATATGAACTGCCTTGGGAAGCGTGAAATGTTGCTAATTGTGAGATTGCCATGTTTAAGAAACATTTGAGGGATACTACACCAAAGTGAAGACTTCCTATAGATTTAATAGTTTCAAAGCCATGTGGTAAGACAGGTGCACCTCACGTGGGTTGGTATGACCCCTACAGTAGTGATCACCTCTGGAAAAGTAAGGCTTCTCTAAAACCATGAGACCTCAAGTCATCCCATCCAAGGTCCTCCAATCCTATCTATGATGACAGGAACATAAATGAACTCAAAGGGACCGGCCATGGTCTGACCCAACAGGGTCTAGGAAATTTGATATAGGGCTTCACATGGTTGTTACAAGTCTTTAACTTGTGACCTTGGGCTTACAATGGTGTGAAAAGTGCTGCAATAGATATGCAGGTGCCACTACTAGTATAAGGGTAACAAAGCCTTCTATTTCTCATCAAATTTCTGCTAAAATTTTGAGGATAGTATGGTTATATTTGTTGAATATTCTAGTCTGAAGTCCATTTGTCTTTTTGTCCAAACGCTGTTGTATTTTCAAAATTGTACCTTACACATTCCATATTAGTGGCATTATCAAGACTGTATGGATGTTCTAGCATAATGTTTTTTTTTTCAAAATGATCAAATCATAAAAATTAGCTTTAAAAACTTTCTTGCAATTATGGGTTGGTGCAAACCTCCTCTGGAAAACAACTATTTATGACAAAATGGAAATATGTAACATATGCTACATATTTCAAAAAAAAAATCTCATAGATAAAAAATATCCATTGCAATTATCTCAGATGGAATCTTAACAACCTTTTTTTTTCTGTGACAAGATAGCATCAGTATCTTTAACTAGACTTGTAAATAGATGTGATCAGGGATGTTTTCTAACGTTCTTTCTTACAATACATTTACATTCAGAAAGTTTTTTGTTTTGGGTTTCTTTTTCAACTACACACAATTGTTCAACGTTAGCTCAAGAAGTGCTGCATTTTATTTGTCTGATATCTTTTATTTGTTCACCATCCTATGCATAAGCAGGAGTCCACTGGTTTCATTTATTTATGAACGAGGTTGGAGGCAAAGCTTTGCAAGAAGAGGCTTTCCAGGTCCTGATGAAGAGGTGCCTACTTTTGAATTCTTTGATTGCCTGTAAACTGTAGTTTGGTACATCATAAAACACGCTGCTTTTGTCTTTTTCTGGATAATTCCTGTTATGCATTATGCATCTGTAATTTACAGTTAACTTGGAATTCTGCTCTGAATGAATGAGGGACACAGAATTATCTGGACTTTTGTTTGTAGCTCAATCATGATTCCCTTTTTCCCCACTCTTTTCTTACCTTCTATAATTTGATGAGGAGGAATGGCAGGGAATGCTATGGTTAGAATGGGAAAAAGAGCAGTCAGTCACTGTTTAGAACACCTCTTCTCCCTCTTAGCAGTAAATAGGCTTTTTCATTTATTGAGTTGAACTGAATAGTATCTAAGAAAAGTTTATGCTTCCAACCTGCAGTTCAAAATGGCACAAAAATATTTGGAGCCTGCTGCTGGGGGTTTACTAGTGGATGCCAGCTGTGGAAGCGGATTATTTTCCCGACGATTCGCCAAGTGTGGGCTTTATTCGGGTGTAGTGGCTCTTGATTTCTCAGAAAACATGTTGCGCCAATGCTATGAGTTCATTAAACAGGATAAATCTCTGTCTACAGTGTATGACATTATAACTTATATCCATGCTTTAAATACAATGTTGCAGTGGTAAAATAAAATGTTTATTATTCTTTCATTGGTTATAAATAGCTTTTTTCTGTGATTGTATTTTATAACAGTTTTTCTCTTGCAGTTGTGAAAAGGAAGAGTCATGTATAACTTTTGGTTTGGTGGGTTTTTGTGTATTTTTTTTGTCAGGAACCTAGCTCTGGTTAGAGCAGATATTTCAAGGCTTCCTTTTGCAACAGGGTCTGTGGATGCTGTACATGCAGGCGCTGCATTGCACTGTTGGCCATCTCCTTCTAATGCTGTAAGACTCACACCCTTTTTTCAAAACAGAATCTGTAGAAAACAAAATCAAAATTGAATCTGCAAAGATTTCTATTTTCTTTACTATTTTCTCTTCCATTTTATTTTCTTATCTTCCAATTTGTTCACTTTGATATCTTTGCAGTATCAACCTAATATTCAATTATCTTCCTAGCCTTGATTGTTGAAAACTTCATGCAGGTGCATAAACATTTGATAATGAATGTGAATCATAGTACTTCTTGTTACAGATCATATTGTATGAGTTTTCACATTGTGATTTTTATCACTTTTGATGGATATTTTCTGCTGGTATCTTGGAGCTTTGGAAAACTTGGGCGGTTACATGTTCATGGAACCCTTTCTCTTCATGGAATTAGATCATTTGATGGAGGTCTTTGGTTGGGAGAGTCTCATTTCTCCTTGGTTGGATGATTGTGCTTGCTGATTTGCTGGTCTACTCACATGTAATTGCATTGTTGGTCACCCCTTGGTTGCATATTTGCTGGTAACTTGGAGCATGCTATCTCATTATCGTGTGGTTTGGTGTATATGTTTTTCATGGTTGTGCTACATCTTGTTCATAGATGGTGGTTCTGAGGACCCAAAGGGTTAGATGATGGTATTAGGAAGTATAGATGCTTCATGATATTGCTAGAGTTTCCTAGTGACTTTTGCATGGTGATGTGGTAGTATTTGTGTTACTAGGAGAGGTGTTCTACATGTCCCTTTTTATGTTGAATGTGGTGTGGGCATCGTTAACCCATTGCTTGCATAAATATTGTTGGTCCTATTATCCCTCTGTCAGTGGGGGTACATAGATTTTTTTTCAGTGCATCATTCGCCAACATTATAAGACCAAGGTCACAAATTAATGGCATGTAAAAGCCATGTGAGACCCTATTTTAGGTCTCCTAGACCTGTGTCTTGGCATTTTGAGTCTCTATCCATTTTGTTTGGTCAAACCATGTCCCGCCCTTGAAATCTTCATCTAGGCAATCGCGTCCATAATTGGATTTGACCTTGGTGGGCTTCTCATGAGGACTCATGATTTTATGGGAGCCTATATTTGTAGGGGTGATGACTAGTGTATAGCCCAGTCCATGTTGGAATTTCTAAATCTGACGCGTTAGAAACCCTTCATGCACTTTACTGATTTATTCCTACCTACTTGTTCTGTTAATTAACAAGTTATTTACCATGTAAATACTGGAAATAAATACAAGTACATGCTCAACACATTACAGATAATCAATTGAAGGAAATAGAAACAAGCACACAAATGACACCGTTGTTTTTGGACTACTGTCCCCAGAAAAACCCAATGCGGGAAAACTGGTGCAGCTATTTGAGGGTTTGATTTATTAAGCAGTTTCAGAATACAATCTGGGTGCCAAATCCGGCTCACCCAACAGAGAAAAATCTCGGCAGTAGTACCTCTCTACTCGGAAGCAGATATTCCGGCTGAAACCTCGGATAAACACTCTGACAACTCCACTTTGCCCCACGAAACCCCAACGTTAGCCTTTAGGGACTGCGTCAGCCTCTCTTTGGCCCAGCGTTAGCCCAACGTCACTCTAGCTTGGCCCACATCAACCTCTGGAGGCACTGCGTCAGTCCTCTCACCCTCTACATCACCCACGCTGGCCCTCTAAGGCACTCCGCAGCTCCTGGCTGCCTCTACGTGATCTCTGGCTGGCTCTACGTGAACCCTTGACTGCTTCTGTGTCCCTCTCTCCGGCTACTGCGCTGATCCTTCTGGTGCTATCTATGCCTCTCTGCTTCTGTATTCACTGCCCCTCAGCTGCAACTCTGATCACTCTCTCAACTTTCTCAGCAAACCCAGCCCCAGAAAGTCGAAATCTTGATCTCTTGGTGTAGTCTCCAAGTGACCCTCAAGCCTCCTCTTATACTTTTCTCGTTGACAAATCAACGGCTGAGATTAAGTCCCTAATCAATGGCTAAGATTAGATCTGGTTTGATCCATGTCTTTTGGACCTTTCTAACACAGTTTGATATTAATTCACATTAATATTTTATTTTTCCCTAAGTTTAGACTTAGGGACTCCATTAAAGATATTAATTATTTTAATATCTCCCAAACTGTTTAGAATCTGCCCAAACCCTTTCTGGGTATTGGAGATCTCATGTGCCTTAGCCTCTCCACCAATTTTCATGGCTACAGCACATCCGATGCTACCCCAAATCAACAATCCATCCTGTGTCAAGGTGCACTAGTGTCTATAAAGTTTGTAAGTGACCTTGGCCTTAATGTAGTATTACTCAAGACAACTCTCACAATATAGCAATCTCTTGTGACAAATTTCACGTTTCCCAAGGTAGTTCACACTTCCTAATGCAAAATTGTCTAAGTGGTCAAAAGGTCAATGTTATGAAACCAGCTCAAGAAAAGATAGAAAAGATAGATCAATGCCTTAGAATTCAGTCTCTTCGAGGGGGCAACCTCCTTTACATTACATAAATGAACAATTCTTGGATGATACAAATGACAAAACCTCCTTTCTATATATAGGAGTCTAAGGAGTCACAATATAATCCAGCCGACCTAACAATAATAATATAAAGCCACAAAAATAACAATAGAGGGATTTTATGGGGCACAAAAATAACAATATGGGGATAATAGGGGCACAACAATATAAATAAGGGGTATAACTACAATAGTAATGGGGTAATCACTAGTATTATAGGGACCCAACATGCCCCTCTCCTTCAAAAAAGTGTTGTCCTCAACGCTTGAGTAGTTCTGGATACTTCTGCATAAAATTCTCATCCTCCCATGTGGAATCTTCAGCGGATAAGTTCTTCCACTTGATAAGATACTCTGAAATTGATCGATTTCGTAGCTGTCGAGTTCTTGTTTCTGTGACTGCTTCCGGTTCCAATATAATTTTTCCTTCCTCGTCAAGTTCTGGCAATATTGTTTGAATTGGGAGCTTGTCGCCTATAACCTTCTTTAAACATGAAACATGGAAAACTGGGTGCAATCGAGAAGCTGCAGGAAGCTCCAATTTGTATGCCATAGTACCAATCTTTTGCAACACCTTGTACGGACCATAATACTTTGGTGATAATTTATTATCCTTCTTAGCTTGCTTTAGGGACATTTGCTTATATGGTTGTAGCCGTAGGAATACCCAATCACCTACATCAAAACTTCTTTCACTGCGATGTTGATCTGCCTGTTGTTTCATTCTATTTTGTGCCAACACGAGGTTATCCTTTAAGAGTTGGAGGACTTGTTGTTGATGTTCGATGTGATGTTCCACTGCCTGAACCTTAGAATTTTCTCTTAAATATGATGTGATGGATGGTGGTTGATACCCATAAAGTGCCATAAATGGGGTCATTTTTGTTGTTGTATGGAAGGAAGTGTTATACCACCATTCAGCCAGAGGCAACCATTTGACCCATTGTGTCTGTTTATCAGATACAAAGCAACGAAGATATCCTTCCAAACATTTGTTTACTATCTCAGTTTGCCCATCAGATTGAGGATGATAAGATGAGCTATGAGCTAACTGAGTACCAAGACAAGAAAATAATTCTGTCCAAAAATTTCCAGTGAAAATGGGATCTCTGTCACTTACAATAATCTTTGGGTTTCCATGTAGCTTTTGAATTGTTTCCATAAATGCAGTAGAAACTGTACTGGCTTTAAATGGATGTGATAATGCACAAAAGTGTGCATACTTGGTAAGTCTGTCAACTACCACCATGATGACACTCTTTCCCTCAGACTTGGGTAAACCTGTGATAAAATCCATTGAAACCTCCTCCCAACGTTGGCTTGGAATGGATAAAGGTTGTAATAGACCCGGTGTCTTAATTGTTTCAACTTTATTTTGTTGGCAAACCAAACATTCCGCCACAAACTTTTGAATATCTGATTTAAGGCCATCCCAAAAAAATTCCTTCTTAACCCTGTGGTAAGTTTTTAAAAATCCTGAGTGCCCTCCTAAGGGAGAAGTGTGCAATTCCATAAGAATCTTTTGTTTTAGCTGGGAATTCTTACAGAGGTATAAGCGATCTTTGTACCATAACGAATCATTTTGCCAGCTAAATGTATCAGAAGTACTGGAATCTTGTTGTAGCTTTCGAATAAGTGCCCACACTTCTTCGTCATTCTTCCATTCCTCCCTTGCTTCGTTTATCCAATCTGGTTGGATAATAGAAATGGCACACAACAATGCTTCCACATCCTCATCCTTTCTTGAGAGTGCATCTGCCACCACATTTTGCTTCCCTTTTTTGTAGATGATTTCAAAGTCATAACCCAACATCTTTGTGACCCACTTTTGTTGCTCTTCAGAGGATAATCTTTGTTCTAAAAAGTATTTAAGGCTATCATGATCCGTTTTTACCTTGAAGTGTCTTCCCATTAGGTAGGGTCGCCATTTCTTAAGTGCATGGAGTATTGCCAACATTTCCTTCTCATAAATAGCTTTGCTTAAAAACTTTCCCTTGATTGGACGACTTTCAAAAGCAATGGGTCTTTCATCTTGCATTAGAACAACACCAATTCCATTTCCTGAAGCATCACATTCCACAATAAAGGTTTTTGTGAAGTCCGGTGTAGCTAAGACCGGTGCTTGGCACATTGCCTCTTTAAGATGTTCAAAGGCCTTTGTTGCTTCCGGAGTCCATGAAAATGAATCTTTCTTCAATAATGTTGTTAGAGGTGCTGCTATTCTCCCATAATTCTTAACAAACTTGCGATAATACCCTGTCAACCCAAGAAATCCTCGCAGATGCTTTATGGATGTGGGGATTTTCCATTCCTTAATGGCTTTAATTTTGCTAGGGTCTACCTTAACTCCTTCATGAGATACAATATGACCCAAATATTCCACCTCCTGGACTCCAAAGAAACATTTGGATCTTTTTGCATATAATTGTTTCTCCTCCAATAGTTGTAGCACCTTGTCAACATGTTCAACATGATCCTTCCAAGACTTGTTGTAGATTAGTATATCATCAAAAAATACTAACACAAATTTTCTAAGGAATGGTTTGAAAATTGAATTCATCAAACCTTGAAATGTTGAAGGTGCATTGGTAAGGCCAAAAGGCATGACCAAAAATTCATAATGACCCTCATGAGTTCTAAATGCCATTTTCGGAATGTCTTCAATCTTCATTCTGATTTGATGATATCCCGAACGAAGATCCAACTTGGTGAAGTAAATTGATCCATGCAATTCATCCAGTAATTCATCAATGACAGGAATGGGGAACTTATCTTTAATAGTGAGCTTGTTGAGCTCCCTATAATCCGGACACATGCGCCATGATCCATCCTTCTTGTGCACCAATACTACTGGAGCTGAGAAAGAACTTTGACTCGGTTGAATTATACCAGCCTCTAGCATTTCTGCAACCATACGTTCAATTTCACTTTTTTGGACATAGGGATATCTGTACGGCCTGATGTTTGGAGGAACACTTCCTGGAATCAGATGAATAGCATGATCATGATCACGCATAGGTGGGAGACCTTTGGGAGTCTCAAATACCTTGGAATGATTGTCCAGGACTTTTTGGAGATCTGGAGAAATAGATGATTTCAATGTGGAAACATCTAGCGAACATAATTGTGCAATTACACCTCTTTGCTCCTTTTTTAGAAGCTTTGTCATGCCATTAGAGCTGATTATCTTTCCTGGTTTTCCTGCAATACCCCTTAATTCAACTTCCTTTCCTTCCATAGAAAATTTGATGAAAAGTTCTTGAAAATTAAAAGCTATTGTACCCAAGGATTGTAGCCATTGGACTCCTAGTACAACATCAGCACCTCCCATTGGAATGGAAAGCATTGGGCTAGTCAATACATATTCTCCCATGGATAGCTTGATATTATGGCACTTTCCAGAGCAATTTATTGTTCCTCCATTTGCAATCATCACTTGACACTCTGGTGCTGGATATAGGAAGCAATTCAATTCTTTTGCTACCCTACAATGAATAAAATTGTGGGTGCTTCCTGAATCAATCAACACTATTACCTTTTTCTTCTTGATTTGTCCTTCTATCTTGATGGTTTGAGGAGTGGTAATTCCCGCCAATGCATTACAAGATATGGTCGGATTTATTTGTTCTTCATCTAGGCTTTGTTCCTGGAGTATATCCTCTTCTTTTGACCTTTCTTGCTCCTTTTCTTCTTCCTCTTCACAATCTATGTAGAATAATTTCTTCTCAGCACACTTATGACCTTTTGTGTATTTGCTATCACAACTGTAACAAAGCCCTTTTGCTCTTTTTTCTTCCAATTGTTGTGGTGTCAACCTTGTAGGTTGTGGAAGACTAGGGGCAACAACACTTCCGTCTTTATAGTTGTGAGTGGTATGCTTCCTAGTTGCCATAATTTTGCTTTCCATTTTTCTTGCTAACCTGAATGCCTTCTCTAATGAATCAGGTTCCCAAAGGCGAACATCATGTTGGATATTATCCTTTAAAGACCCTATGAACACATCAATCCTATGCTCCTCTGGAATATCTTTTACCCTTATGTTCAATTTTTGGAACTCCTCAATGTGCTCCATTATTGAACCTTTTTGTTTGAGACTTATCAATTGGCTAAAAAAGTGTTGCTTTTTGTATCCTCATAATGTGCTATCAATTCTTCCGTAAAAATTGCCCAAGTGATAAATTGTTTACGAGAACAAAGCCATTGATACCATACAAACTGATTTGGTTCCAAATATACAGTTGCCATACGTACCTTTTGTGCATTTTGCACATTATTGAGATCGAAGAATTGCTCCATCTGTAATATCCATGTGGCGGGATCCTTGCCATCAAACTTCCTCATATCGATTTTTGGAATATGGTGATTCTTCGATCCAACATTAGCGTCTATGGAATCATGATTAACATTTCTTTTGTTCTCATCATGAGTTTCCTTTACTACCTTTTCACCATTAGTAAGTATTTCTTGTAGAAAATTTGTCAAATCTGTCTTCAAATCTGCCATGCCTGTCTTCAAATTTGTGTTCAAATCTATCTTCAAATTGTCCATCTTAGCTTCCATGCCATTCATCTTAGCTTCCACGCCATTTATCTTAGCTTTTGTTAACTTTTGTGAGCGTGACATTTGTTGCACTTGTTCTTGTAATTTTGATATATCATGTAGCATTTCTTCCTCTTCTTCATGAGTCATGCTAGAGCTTTCAGGTTCCTTACTAGGTGTTTGCATTTTCTTTCCTCGGGGCATCAGTTACCGATAATAATGCTCTACTATGCCCTTTGAATTCCTTCAAAATAAAATTTCAAACCAAACTTAATCAAAAATTTAAAAAAATCTACACACCTTTTTTCACTTTTTAGGAGCTTGATATTGCCTCTGATGTATCTCTGTACTTTCCAATCATCTAGTTTTGAATTTTTGACCTGTAGTAGCTCTCTGTGTCCTCTTTCCAATGCCACCAGTCTGATCCAAATTGGATTCTCCAAGAAAGAGTTATGCACAATCTCCCAAGATGACCTGATTATAGACCTTTCCAGAAGAGCAAACTTGTATGAAGTGCCACGTGTACAATTTTCGATATTTGGTTCTGAAAAAGATATACAAGAAACTACAGTCCGTCCTCTTTCTATAACTTCTTACGAAATTTCAATCTGATTCCCAGAGAGAAATTTATGACGATTTTCCCCAGGTCACCTGTTTTGAATGTAATTTAGGAGTCTGCAAAAAGACCAACTTCCTCAGATCATATCTCCGCAAATATCGCGCGAAAAGCTCTAAAATTCAGACCCAAGGTTCAACGCGGTTTCTTCTCAAATGGGTTTTTTTGTGACTTCTGAAACGTCACAGAAAAAAAGTTATAGCGAAAATGCCACGATGACCTGTTTGGAGCAGCGAAACCCTAGAATCCAAAGCTCTGATACCAAATGTTATGAAACCAGCTCAAGAAAAGATAGAAAAGATAGATCAACGCCTTAGAATTCAGCCTCTTCAAGGGGGCAACCTCCTTTACATTACATAAATGAACAATTCTTGGATGATACAAATGACAAAACCTCCTTTCTATATATAGGAGTCTGAGGAGTCACAATATAATCCAGCCGACCTAACAATAATAATATAAAGCCACAAAAATAACAATAGAGGGATTCTATGGGGCACAGAAATAACAATATGGGGGTAATAGGGGCACAACAATATAAATAGTGGGTATAACTACAATAGTAATGGGGTAATCACTAGTATTATAGGGACCCAACAGTCAACCTAGGATCAGATTGCAGAACAGGACTAGAGGATTCCTTGTCACATGAAAAATTTTCAATCAAAGCATTCAGTTAAAATTAATGGCTTGGTCAAACTTGGTTAGTAGGACAGGGGAATGTTCTAGGTGGATTTCCAGGTAGAGCATTGGGTAGAATCTTGCATATGTTGTGTCAAAAGTGATCTACATGATGAGATGAAGGAAATCCAAGTGTCAGAATCTTGAGACCATGTAAGGCATTGGAGATTAGGCATAAGGGAAGGATGATGTAGCAATCAAGGTGATGATGTGGCAAGGCCCTATAAGATGGGGGCAAACAAAGATATACCCAGTACAAATTAGGACCCAAGCAGCAAAACCCATGTTTTGGATTTGCCAGGAAGGAAAGGGCACTAGAGATCTAGTCTCAGGGTCCAAGTCGAATTGTGCAAGTGAAGGTCAATGTGGAATTAAGTCAAAAAGTAGTTGTTGGATCACATCTAGCAGTTGAAAGGATTCTATTAGTTGTTGCAACTCCCTTGGACCAAGAAAATAAGAGAAAGGATGAAAACTCTAGCCATTTGAATGGAATAACTGTTGATTTATGGTAGCATTGGATGTGCTTTAAGTCTCAAAATTCATAGGGAGGCTTAGACACATGCATTCTCCAATACTCAGAAATTGTTTTGGGAAATTCCACTCGGAGACAGTTTTATCAAAATAATTAATTATTTTTAATGCGACCCTAAGTCTAAACTTTGGAACTTAAAATAATTAATGGGTATTAATCTAAACTATGGGTGTAACTTTTAGAATAAGACGAGGATCAAGCCAAAATGATCTAAGCCATTGATTAGAAGTTAATCTAGGCCGTTGGTTGTCCAACAGAAAGATATAAGAAGAGGCTTGAGGGGCACTTGGAGGATACACAGAGGAGAGTTCAGAAGATCGAATTTCTGAAGCGAAGCAGCTGCTGGAGGGAAATTCGAAGTGAGTTTTTGCAATGAGGGGTAGGGATAGTTCCGGTTGGAGATTTCCCCTAATCTGAGAATACTCAGCAGAGGAGGCAGAGAGAGATCTGGGAGAGGCAGTGCAGAGCTAAGAGAGGTTGATGCAGAGCCATGCAGGGCCATGCAGAGGCAGCATACACTGACGCAAAGGCAGCGCAGAAGCTTTGAGGGAGTTCGAAATTTGATGGAGGGTTCGATTTTTGTAGCTAGAAGTTGGGGTGTGAGATCGGGAGAGCAAAAGTCTGAATCTCAGAGGCAAATCGATCAGCCGGGAGGAGTGACACAGTTCCTACGCTGGGTTAATGCAGACACTGCATAGAGGCAGCCAGGGACTATTCATTCAAGGGTTGGATCAACGAAGACTTCTAGTGATAGTGTGAGGTAATCTCACAAATGTTGATTTGGGGTAGCATCGAATGTTCTCTAAGTCTCAAATTTTGTAGGGAGGCTTGGGCACATGCATTCCAAAGAACCCAGAAACCGTTTTCGGAAATTCCACCCAGAGACAATTATATTAAAATAATTAATATTTTTAATGGGGTTCCTAAGTCTAAACTTAGGGAAATTAAAATATTAATGGGTATTAATCTAATTGTGGGTGAATCTTCTAGAAAAAGATGAAGATCAAGTCAAAACGACCTGAGCCTTTGATTAGGAGTTAATCTAGGCCGTTGGTTGTCAAACAGGAAGATATATGAAGGGACTTGAGGGTCATTTGGAAGATACACCAGAGGCAGATACTCAGTTACCCGAGTAAGATCGTTTTCTCACTGGTCGAAGTTCGGCAAGAGAATCAATTTAGAGGGAGAGTTGCAAGTGAGACAGAGAGAGAGGGCATTAGCACATTCAGAGAGTGCAAGGTAGCAAGACACAAAGTAGGAACAGGGTGACGCAGAAAGAGGCAGCACAAAGGCAGTTTGACGCAGAGCTTGCGTGGGCAGCTTGACGCTTAGCTTGGGAGAGCAGTTTGACGCATAGAGGATCAGGAGGATTCCAGGGAAGAAGTGCTTCATCTGGGGTAGAACTTGGTCAAGAAGTGTCTGTAAATTTCCTCATACCTATTTTGCTGGCTATAATTTTGTACAAGAGAATTTGTTGAAGAATAATAAAAACCCTCATACGCTGCACCGATTTTCACACATTGGGTTTTTTCGGGGATGATTGTCCAAAAATAACTATCATTGTGATTGTATTTGTGCCAGTGTATTTTCTTACATTTACCTTCTGCAATGTTTTAATTGTGAAGGTTGCAGTAGAATATATTTAGATATTTGCCGTGAGAATACTGTAGATAACTTATTTCTGAGGTAATAAGTAGAAAAAATAATATTAATCACTGCAGTAGGATTTCTATTTAGAATTTTTCACATGGTATCAAAGCTACAAGGAAGCAAAAGAGAGAAGCCAGAGGACCCAACATTGATCAGAGAAGGGAATTTGAAATTCTTGCAGGGGCATAAATTTGAATCTCCCAGAGGATTGCGCAGTTCAAGCCAAGGAGATTGGATTTTGTGGGAAAATGTAATGTTCCTAAACGGGAATATAAGTGATATAAAAAGCATGCAAACAATCGAGCAATCAGAAAAACGAAATATACTTTGAGCACCGATGGAAACACTGGAAATAGAGAATTGTTAAGCCATTTTATTACTTCTTCAGGAGCAAATACAATAGTAAAATAATATGGTGCACTTGGGCTTGTCTCAATGGACAAGGTGAGAAAATTTTGAACTGAAGGCTGCTACAACTACTACACCAAATTGAATTGCGTTGCCCTAGAAAACTGTTTTGTCTGCTGACTTCGAAGGGCTGGAATCACTACTTCCCGTGCTCAGAAAATTATGAGATTTTAGCTCCCTTCTCCTTGGCCTAAACCCAGAAAAACCCACGAAGGAATTGACCAAATGTTGACCTTAGAATTTTGGCCCACGTTCCCCTTAGCTCCTCGAGCTACTTGCTCAATTGGGACCCCTGTTTGACCCCTTAGATCTGCTTAGAAAATTCTATAAAATTAGGAGTGTGATCCTTGCCCAAAACCCAGAAAAACCCAGAAAGGAATTTGGCTGGTTTAGACTTCTGAAATTCGACCCCCTTGGAGCCCAGCTTCAGCTGCAACTGCAAAACTTGGCCTGCTGGAATCTGCCTGTAAATCCTCCTGGAAATGGACCCAAAGTGTTGGGCTGACCTCTGCTATCAATCCCCTAACTTCCTGGATGGGCTTCCGGCCTATGGCACCTGCTCCTTAGCTCCACGAAATTGCTGGACTAGCCCTCTATGCTGTCCCTTGTGAAAATTCTATCATTGCAACATCTGTTTTACTTTGCCTACCTATTTTCAATAAGTTGTTTATGAAATTCCTTCAATAAACATTAAAATAAATTCTGCTACAGATATCACACCATAATACAGAAATAAACACATGCACAAGAATCAACACATCGACACAGATATTTTGGACAACAGTCCCCAGAAAAACCCAATGTGGAAAAACCGGTGCAGCAAGGGAGGATTTTATTATTCAACAATTCTTCAGTACAACCGGGTGCCAAACTGACTTACTCAACAGAGAGAAAAATTCTCCAGCGTTTCTCCCAGTCGCAGTCCCAGCGTTAGCCTGGCTGACCTCTGTGTAGCTCCCAGACACTCTACATCAGCCCCTGCTTATCTGTGTCAGTCCTGGGCCTCTCTGCGTCACCCATGTAGGCCCTCTCGTGACTGCACAGTCTCCTACTGCCTCAGCTTCTGCCTTCCCTGCCTCTGCGCTAGTCTTCTGTTACTGATCCTGACTCTCGGCTTCGTATTTGCTGCCTCCTGTTGCTCTCTAGACCACTAGTTCGAATTTCTCAACTAACCCCGCTCTAGAAATCAAATTGACTGGTCTCCCTCAGTGTGTTCTCCAACTAACCCTCAAGCCTCTTCTTATACTTTTCTCGTTGGTCCATTGGGTTTTTTCGAGGACATTTGTCCAAAAATAACGGTGTCAATTGTGTTGTATTTTCTTTCTTGCTTAATCTCTTCTTTCCGCATAATATTTAATTAAGTGAAGGTTGCAGTGTATGTATTACGATATTTGTCGTAGGAAACTGTAAGTAATTTGTTTAAAGCAATTTAACAAATAAGAGTAATATCATCAGTTGCTGCAGTAGGGATTCCGGTTGAGGAATTTTCACAATAATCACATGTTTTTCCAACAATTTCATTTCTCTTATGTCCATGCTTCAATGTCAGTTTGCATTGAAGGAAATGCTTGTTTGTGATGGGTGGTGTGATTGTGCATTTAGATCAAGATAGGATGGGAGAGCCATCACTAAACTAGTCTACACTAATTCCTTTTGAGGAGTGCAAGAAGTGTGAATGATAAGTGAACCTCTTGTAAAGGTTATCCACTTGGTTTGATGGGAATAACCCCGCAATTGGTTGCTTGTATGAGGCATTGGATAAGGCCAAAGAAGCTATTCAATCTTATTACGTGGGCAAGGGTACCCCCGAATATGATAAATACATGATGATATGGGATTTGATTGATTGTTGATGGACCAAGATGCTCCATCAGCCCATTCATGCAGCAACACTTTTCCTCAACCCCACCTATGCTTACTCATGCAACTTTGATTTTGATGGCTAGATGATGGAAAAACTCCTAAAATTTCTATAGAGGATGGTACCTAATGTCGATGTTCATAGAACAATTAATTGTGAGATGGAGATGTATCTTGAGGCTAGCAGATTAATTAGCTTTGTTAATGTTTTTAATGCAAGGAGCATTTTTTAAGCCACATAAGCGACTCTAATTTAAAATTTTAATTATATGTTCTATTCGAAAGTTGATTACGTTTTAATGATATGTAATTTAAGTTTTTTTCCCCTTTAAATATGTTGTAGATGTTTGGTGGCAAAATTACAATGCAACAGAACCAAATTAATGAAAATTTTCCATTCTGGTCTCAGCCAAACCTATAGCACTTTCAAATGGAAGGGAAACTGAAGTCTATTTGAAAAAATACACTCAAAATAAGGAAACATGTTATAACTTCAACTAAGTAATTACAATTATTATAATTTATGACCGTCTAACATATTTATGACCCTCAAGGATCATTAAATTTATTTATGATGTTCTTGCAGGTTGGATTTCCCATGTCTTAACGGGTTTGGTATATGTCCACTACAATCATTGATTGTGGGTGAGGCAATTGGAGAATATACTTGATGTGGACAACATTTCCTTGGACAATATTAACGTATTGTTTGATTTGAGGGTTGAATTTGAGGCACCTACTATGGAGAACTTTGCATGATTAGAGGAGGGGCAACATTAGCCAGGGGGAGGGTAGGAGAAACAAGAGTGGGAAATAGAGGAGGAATTTGACATCATATAGAATGATGTGGTTGCATTAGGACCACCTTCTACAAATATTGATATAGCAACACCCACCAATCAGCTGCAATAGATGACGTGGGAACTTCTTGTGGCAAACTTGCCATGACATTTTCCGATAATAGGAGGAGAGGGAATTGATACTAGATAGCTAGTTGCTAGATTTTTCATTGTAGATGACTCATGATAATGAGATACATTTATGTATTTCATGTCATTTTTTTGTTGATTGTCCAATTTTGAGTCTTTGATTGGACAATTATTAGGATTTAATGTCGAATTTGATGTATCATTTTTTATTTGGCATCCACTACATATATATGAGTGGTTTTATCGTTTTTATGTGCTAATGTGTTTATTTAATGTTTTTGTAGGTTTGTATGTTTAAAAATTTGAAAAAAAATGGATTTATTTGTATTTTTTAATACTTGCCACAGTTTGCCAATTTTTTTGCCAATGTTGCCGAGAAGTTATATTTCAGAGCCTCACCGATTTTTTACCAATGCCGATCTTTTCAACAATAGTTAGAACTCAGCAAATTAGAAGCACATCTAATCAATGAGCGTTGAGCACATTAATTCCCCACTAGATTATCTAATACTTCACCACTAAATGTTAAAGTAAAATTGTGTGTCTTTATATCATCATTTTCCGCTCGACAATCCTTGCCGGTGCACTACTTACCCTCATTTTAGGAATAAACACCAACCAGGGACACATATGCTAATATAGATAAAATAGATGCAAACTGTTTTTGGCAAATTTTATTGAATTATATCACTCAAGATATCACTGGATCTAATTATTTTTGAAACTCACGAGCAAGTTATTTTGTGAGAAAAATATAGCTGTTTGTTTTCCGAGTAAATGCCATTCAGATCTTGGGAGGCCCATAAAATGCATCTTGATATGAGTGAAACCTGTGAGATTTATTTTTCAGATGCTTTCCATTTGCAGTGCAACATTTGAGCATTGACACTGTCAATGCTATCATGTGTCTTTGTAACATATTGTTTAGCTGATTATACCGTCTTCATCTCTAGTGGTTTGTAGAATGTTTAAGCTGGAAGTGTGATTCGTTGAGCATCTCTGAACATTTAAGATATGCTTGGTTAATAGTGCTTCTTGAGCATGTGCAGAAAATATTCATTTGCTGAATAAAAGACACTCTCAAGTGCGCAGTATTTGATAGAAGAATCAGATTTATTCCTAATTATTTATAAAATGTTTATAGGTAGCAGAAATCAGTCGTGTTCTGAGACCTGGTGGTGTGTTTGTGGCAACAACCTTCGTTTTGACTGGGATCCTAGATTTGGATATTGCGAAGCCATTACGTCAGGTAGTTCTCTAGTTTCTACATGTCATTGAAGGGGTAGGGAAAATGGATGAAAATATCATTTTATGCTGCTTATTCTATCTAATAAAATGAATGCATAAATGATTTACAAATGCAAGAACACTCATCTTTATCACCATCTTTAATCTGCCTACAGAAAGGAGGGAAACAATCAAGAAATGTAAGTTATAATGCACTGTACACACACATTCATGTATATTTGATCATACACAGTAATCAAAGAGGACAAAAAGGAAAAGTTTGATTTGCAACAACATTAGCTACAGTAATTTGGTCAGTAGAGAAGTAAAGGTCAGTTGAATAATCTGATGTGAGATTTTTTTGGTTAGGCCGTACAACCAGCAACCTACAGTTATTTGAGGGAAACAGAGTTGAAAGATCTCTGCAAGACTTGTGGGCTTGTTGACTATTCATGCATAAGGCGACAGGCATTCATAATGATATCTGCCCGAAAGCCAGAGTAACTCCCAGTATTGTGGCAGATCTGCACTAATGCCATTACCTAGTTTTAAGTTGTTGATTATGTTGGCTTTTAAATCTCTCAGTATCAGTGGCTCATAAATCACCAGGTAAAAATCAAATACTAATTCAAATGCCTGGTACATGGTGGTTTCCGAGCGATTGGAATATCTAATATCATAATTAGGCTTTACTGCTAATTAGCTATTTATGCAGATTCTGAAGGTGATTTTTTTAATAAGCGGACAGTTAAAGCCCTATTTATAATGACGAGCAGATAAACTTGCATCCAGGAACTGTGCCAATGTTGTTATTGGCAAGGTTTGGCTATTCAGAAGGCAAATCAGGAATCAAAACAGTCAGGTCCATGCATTATTTATTATATTGGTTGAAAAAAGGCTAGCTTGTAATCCATAATTTCTTCTCTCATCTAAAAATACATAATGTAGATTGTTATATTATGTATACAGAAGTTTGATACATTTACATTTCTAGTATGTGCATAGGATAGCAAGGGTTTTATATTGTCAGAGTTGCCTCTTTACTGCAAAAGCTTTCATCATGGGCTTTGTAATGAGGACTAGAGCTCAGGTTTTAAGAAACTTATTTCGGACTTCTTTATAAGTATTAGAAAATTTGTTGGGAAGAAATTCTACAAATAGAGAGGACAAGAAGCTATGAATCTGCTACTGTTAACGTCCTAATTGATCATGATATGAAAGCATTCCACAAACAGAAAGGCCATGAATACTTATCTGCACATAAAGCCATGTCCACCAAACTGGTTGCTCATGACTGATTTTCCACTCAGACATAGGAATTCGCTATGGATTCCACCCCCAAGCCAGACTATGATACCCCCAAGGTGATGGAATCCCCTACAGGGCCCTGAATTCACTTAGCCCAGCCCATTGTTCTCATGGCAAGCCATCTTCCCAGTAGAAAGCTTTTCAGGTCCTCTTCTGGCAATCAAACCATCCATGGCGCTGCCCTCCACTATCCTACACAACTCAAGGAAGACCTACTCCTTCTCTACTCAACAATCCCTCGTAGTACCCTTCCTTTTCAATAGATTTTGGTATGTGCAAAAAGAGCCCAAATTTTCATAAGTCTTTTAGTAATAACATGGGATAAAAAACACTTAACCTCAAGATAGTCAATGAGTAGCCGTAACACGGTCACATGTTTGAAGTTTTTACCTCAACTACAGTGGATATTTTAGGGATGGTATCTCTCTCCAACCAGCCCATTTTCTTCCATGTTTTGAACTGCAAACTTCCCCAACTTCTATGGGTTCTTACCAGCCACAGCCACATGGGAAACTCTTGCCATAATACCCATACTAACCATAACAACTTTGACAACAACAGGGAAAACATCCCTCTCCTAATGATTGGCTGCCTCATCATAATGTAAGAATGCATGAAAGTTGAAAAGGATGTTTTAAGACATTTCCATGCATGAGATCTACTCTCTTCCCAAGAATAAGATACTTAAACTTAGATTACACTCACAAGTCAAAGGTTGATGTGAAAGTTGTAAGGAAACATGGGTAGAAAAGGTAATACTTCCAAAGGACAATAACAAGGTCAAATCGCATAACAATCCCCTTTCCTCTTCCCCTCTTGTGGTATCATATTCTCCTTGTTGCTCCTTCATGCAGCTATTTTGGCGGATTTATATTATCATGCATTTTTCTTTTTACTTGCTTTTACATATACATGAGCATATCATGGAAAATACACCCACCACATTGTAAACCTAGCCCACCACTTCAGAATCTTATGTATTCACTGGTTGTGTAGAAAATCTGTGATAAGTTAATCCGATAATGCAATATAAATCAAAGCAGAATACTATAACCTACTTCTACTATCAATTTGCGGAAGCTTAAAGATCGAGCTGAACAATATAACTAGAAGAAGAAGAATCAATGGCACAATACACATGAAAATACTTTGGGGAAAGCCTCAACTAAAAACCATACACTATTGTATTGTCATACATGGTGGAAATACATAGGAATTATACAAAGCCTTAACTCTCACAGCTAGCCAGCTCTCAGTACAATCCTCACAGATGCTCACAAGCAATCTTAGCTTCTCTCTAGCCTTCTTCTCTGCCCTCCAAGCTCCTATTTCCTTGTGTTGTTCCTTGTGGATGATTAGCCTATTACCAAGTGGAAAACCAACCCTCAAAACTGTGCAATCCTCAAGGAAGAATCCTTGACTGCATGCATGAGTTTTTTCCATGAGAAAACACATGCAACTGATAGTACACTGTCCTTGAACATTAATCTCAACTGGGTCTTTCTCAGAATAGACATGCATGAGTTTCTCATGAGAAAATCTTCAGTTAACCGGAGTAGCACTAGTTGAGTGCATTAATGTATCAACTGACTATTAACTCACTATTAGTTCCTCAAATAGTTTGGAACTAATTTAACTGGACTTAACTCAGTAAACTGAGTTAACTAATTACAAATCAAATATAACTCAATCTTATCTCCTTAATTTAAGGGATAACTCTTGCATGACTTCAGAAAGACTTCTAACTTGAATTTCTCCAACTAATTAATTTAAAATAAATTAATTAATTATTTCCAAGTAGATGTTAAGACTAAATTCGATTTTAATTCACAATTTAATTCAAGGACAAATTAAATTGGAATATTATTGTTGCCATATTTCAACACTCCCTCTCAACAAGAAAGGGATTATCTGCCACTCTGATCCTATCTCTATGGAACTTGAATTTACACTTTGACAATGCCTTTGTCAAAATGTCAACATCTTGCTCCTCTGTTGAAATACACTGCAGCAACATGATCCTCTTGACCTGTGAAAAGCCACGGGCAACAAATCTTGCCTTATGCTTCTCCACACTACCACAGTAGCTTGCTTTACCTCGTAAAGCCAACAGGAACTCACAAGTGACTTGTTCTCTGGTCTTGGAAATATGTCTCAAACATTGTTACGAACTATGGAGTCATACTCCTCCACCATAGCATCAACCCAAATCGGCTGCTGCACTGCTTCCTCAAAGGAAGATGGCTCGGCCTCAACACATTCCCCAGCAAAGGCTATGTATCCAATGTACCTCTCAGGTGACCTCCTCTGTCTACGCTGAGAAGATGGTGCTCCCATATTCTCTCTCGCATCCTCCAACAATCTGTCAGCTTCTCTTGTGCGCTTTCGTCCATCTCTGGAAGATTCTGCTTGAGTGGATGTCTCCACTCCTGGAACCTCTGCATGCAGCTGCTCCACATCAATCTGAGGCTTCTCCTCCTTAGGAACCAACAGTTCCTCCACAGCCTGTAGTTGGAGCTCCCTCTCAAGGGAAACTCGCATGGCCTTCTGCTCATCAAACTTGAGATCTCTGCGAACCACTATCCTCCGACTGGTAGGAAAGTACACCCAATAGTTGTGAGGTGTATCAGTGTATTCCACAAATATCCCCAACTCTGTTGTCAGCTCAAGCTTCTTCCATGCATCCTTTGTCACATGGCAATATACCGATGAGCCAAAGATCCTGAAGTGACCCACATCTGGTCTCTTACCGAAGAAAGCTTCCTCTGGTGTCTTCATCGCAACTACGCGATGTGGGCTTCTATTTTGCAAATAGACCGCTATGTTGCATGCCTCAGCCCACAAGTGAAGTGGTAGGCCTTGGTCATGCAGCATTGCCCGTGCTGCCCCTACAATAGTTTTGTTATTCCTCTCGGCCACCCCATTCTGTTGTGGGTTATGAGGTGTCATCATCTCTCGTTTAATTCCTTCCGCTGCACAGAAGTCCTTAAACTCTTGACATACATATTCTCCACCGTTGTCACTTCTCAAGGCCTTGATCTTCTTCCCTGACTATTTCTCGACCAAAGCTTTGAACTAACAAAACTTTGTGAAAGTTTGGTCCTTCTTCTCCATGAAATAAATCCAGCATTTACGAGAATAGTCATCAATGAAAATCACATAATACCTTTGCTTCGCTATGGATGCCGTCGAGAATGGTCCACACAAATCAATATGAACTCGCTCTAAGATAGCCTCTGCTCAACCTTCTCGATCATGAAAGGAAGACTTGGTGTACTTTCCCAAGGTACAACCTTTGCATGTGTCAACTTGCTCAAGTTTACCTTTGGGAAGTCTTGTAGATATCTGTTGCATTATCTTCAAAGCCCCATGATGCAAATGGCCCAACCATCTGTGCCACAACTCTCCAATGTCTTGGCTTTGCACCAATTCCGCTTTCGTACTCAATGCTGCACAATCATCTACCTCTAGTTTATAAAGATTCTTCACCCGAATCCCTATCCTCTTCATCTGACCCGTGGCTATGTGTCTTAGGAACACCTTTCCTTTACTGAAGACGACATCGTAGCCTTTGTCCTCCCACATCGCGTCCGATACCAAGTTCTTCTTCAGTCCAGGCACATACATCACATCTATCAAGGTGAGAGGAGCTCCATGCTCCCTCTGAAAAGCAACCGTGCCCACTCTTAAAACACTATACCTTTTGTCATCACCCATCTCTATGCGCATCTTGAGGTCTTTCTATTCCAAGGCAATGAACAAATTTTTATCACCGGTCATGTGGAATGAGGCTCCACTGTCAAGATACTAGACACAACCCATCATCGATGACACCATGCATGCGATGAGGGTAAAGTCCATTTCAAACTGAGAAGCTAATGCCTCACCTTCCGATCCTTTCGAGGATACCTTCTTGGACTTCTTTGATGGGCAATTAGTCATATAATGTCCCATCTTGTGACAATTAAAGCATCTTACTTTAGACATGTCACCCTTCTTCCCTCCATGAGAAGAATTCAATTTGAAATGGGAAGCCTTCCCCTTCCCTTTTCTTGCCTTACTTGCTAAGACCAGATTTTCTTCATCATCATTCTTGGATGAAGAGCCATCTCGTGTGCTCCTCCTGATCTCCTCCTAAATAAGATCTGACCACAGTCGTTCCCAATCCGGTAGTTTCTCCCTTCCATTCACAGAGTCCTGGTAGTTATTCCAACTCTTTGGAAGGCCAAGGAGAGTGAGGCTCACCATATCATCATCGGCAGTAGTTATTTCCACACTGCCAAGCTCATCTCTGCAGGTGGTGAGCTTGTTCAGATATGTGGAAATAGTATCGCCCTCCTCCATCTTGATTCTTCGAAGTTTATCCTTGAGCGCCAATTTCCTCTGGTCACTATTGTTCTGGTAGAGGTCCTTCAATGTCTTCCACATTGAAAATGGAGTATCCTTCCCATGGAGACTCGAGACAATATGGTCTCGAACTCCCTCAATGATGATCCGTCTCGCCTTCGCCACACACTTCTTCCACTCAGCCAACTCTTATGCATTAGTTGAAGTTGGCTTTGGGATTTCTTGATCAATGAATTCCTTCAAGCCATTGTCTTCTAATACAGCATCCATTCTATCTTTCCATGCTATGTAATTCGAGCTACCTTCCAAGGCATACTCGAGTCTCAAGCCATAGAACGCCATTGGCCAACCTTGAAGTATGATATGAATTCGATTTGCACTTGCAACCCCGAACTTCAAACTTCGAATTCTCTTTTCAGTATACTGTTCAAAGCTCCAATACCATGTAGAAAATTTGTGATCGATTAACCCGATAATGCAATATAAATCAAAGCAGAATACTATAACCTACTTCTACTATCAATTTGCGAAAGCTTAAAGATCAAGTTGAACAATATAACCAAAAGAAGAAGAACCAATGGCACAATACACATGAAAATACTTTGGGGAAAGCCTCAGCTAAAAACCCCACACTATTGTATTATCATACATGGTGGAAATACATAGGAATTATATAAAGCCTTAGCTCTCACAGCTAGCCAGCTCTCAGTACAATCCTCACAGATGCTCACAGGCAATCTTGGCTTCTCTCCAGCCTTCCTCTCTGCCCTTCAAGCTCCTATTTCCTTGCGTTGTTCCTTGTGGATGATTAGCCTATTACCAAGTGGAAAACCAACCTTCAAAACTGCGCAATCCTCAAGGATGAATCCTTGACTGCATGCATGAGTTTTTTCCATGAGAAAACACATGCAACTGATAGTACACTGTCCTTGAACATTAATCTCAACTGGGTCTTTCTCAGAATAGACATGCATGAGTTTCTCATGAGAAAATCTTCAGTTAACCGGAGTAGCACTAGTTGAGTGCATTAATGCATCAACTGACTATTAACTCACTATTAGTTCCTCAAACAGTTTGGAACTAATTTAACTAGACTTAACTCAATAAATTGAGTTAACTAATTACAACTCAAATATAACTCAATCTTATCTCCTTAATTTAAGGGATAACTCTTGCATGACTTCAGAAAGACTTCTAACTTGAATTTCTCCAACTAATTAATTTAAAATTAATTAATTAATTATTTCCAAGTAGCTGTTAAGACTAAATTCGATTTTAATTCACAATTTAATTCAAGGACAAATTAAATTGGAATATTATTGTTGCCATATTTCAACAAGTTGGGCCTTGGCTTGAGCTCCACACTAGGAAATTTACAATGCATTTCACGTCTTTACTACACATGATCATTATATCTCAATCCACATGGCTTGATTCCCATCCCGTAAACCTCATTATATAAATAATATATGATTAATAAATATAACATTCCAGGGGTTAAAACTAGGATATTACACAACCCTTATTTTGACACAAAAAATAAACCAAAATATACTAATTTCTCTTTGAAGAATGCACACTTCAAATTGATCTACAATTTTTCTTTCCTCAATATCGCAAAAACTAACTGCAAATGTTGCAAATGTTCTCCTTTAGTCATATTAAAAACAAGAATATTTTCAAGGTAAACAAGAAGGAACTTACCAATGTACAATCTTAATTATTTTGTTAACAACCTCATGAATGTGTTGGGTACATGATTAAACCAAAAGGCATAACCAACCACTTTGACAACTTATTCTTCATCTCAAAGGTGCTCGTCCACTCATAATCATCTCTAGTGTCTAATTTGATTATATCTACTCTTCAAAAATATGTTGGGAAATTAACTAGCTCCTCATAATCAATCTATGAAACCATGCATCTTAGGAAATTAAAATCCATACTTGATTGTGACCTTGTTTCATGACCAAGAATCTGAACGCATTCCCATGCTCTAGAATTTGAACACATTCTCCAAGTTCCATCTTAGTTGGTGTTTAATCGATGTTGAAACTGTCACCCACCAAAAGTGGGTAACCCATGGAGAAATATTTTTCTCCTCATTTGATAGTCAGTCAACCAACAACACTCTGATGGCCCACAAGTAGATTTACATAAGAGCTCTTCACTTATGCTCTGATGAGTTCTCTCTCCCATTTGCATGCTTCTTGAAGGAATGTGGGTCATATATTGGAAGGTACATTAACCATTCTTGTAATCATGTGCTTTGATTTAATGTTTTGGAGCATACTAATATGGGTCATAAGCCAAGATTGGTGATTGACTCCTCTTGAGTAGACCCTTGTTCCCATGCTTCACTTGGGAGGTTATCCTTTGTTCCTAGTCCAATGTGACCTCCCTTGTCCTTCCTTCAAGAGGGGCACTAATAGGAGGAACTAATTGAAGTAGCGTGCCCAAGGTACTCCGTACTTACCACATTCCATATATCTCTTATTATCCATATCCATTCCTTGGGTTGTTTGTCAGTAGTCATTGCGACTTCCACCGTTTACACTCATCTTTGAGTCAAGTCCTAGAAACTTTCCGTTGGAGGTTGATGTAGCTAAAAGAATGATAAAAGCATATGAAGCCACAATTAAAGAAAAGAAAATGCAAAAGATGGCTGAGACATAGTAAGCACATGGGAAAAGCCTAGCATGAGCTCTATGTTGAAGTTTCTAAGTTTACTTAGTTAGAAACCCTCCATGCACTTTATCTGATTTATTCCTACCTACTTGTTATTTTTCCTTAACAAGTTATTTACAATGTAAATACTGAAAATAAACACTAGTGCATGCTCAACATACTACAGATCAGCAACTAAAAGGAACAAGAACAAACACACCGTATGACACCATTATTTTTGGACTAATGTTCTCGAAAAAACCCAATTCAGGAAAACCGGTGCGCAACTATCTAAGGGTTTCCTTATTAAGCAATATCAGAGTACAATCTGGGTGTTGAAATTGGCCTACCCAACAGAGAATTTCCTTAGCAGTAATACCTCTCTATTTCTGACAAATCTACTAGCTGAAACCCTAGATAATCCTTCCAGCAGCGACTCAGCACCAATCTGCCCCAGAAACCCCAGCGTCTGCCCAATCTAGACTGCATCAGCCTCTCCTGGCCTAGTGTTGGCCTTGCGTCAGCCTATCTTGGCCTGCGTCAGCTCCAAGGGCCTTGTGTCAGCTCTCTAAGCCTCTACGTCAGCTACGTTGGCCCCTCTAGTGCTCTGCGCAACACTTAGCTGCCTCTGCGTGGCCCTGCGTGAACAGTGGTTTCTCCTACGTCTCTCTCTCTGGCTGCTCTGCTGCTATCCCGAAAATATCTTTGCCTCTCTATCTCTCTATACTCAATGCTCCTTAGCTACTCTCCCGATCACTGATTCTATCTCTCTTAGCAAACCCCGCTCTAGAGAATAGAATGACTGATCACTTTGGTGTATTCTCCAAGTGACCCTCAAGCCTCCTCTTATACTTTTCCTGTTGACATCTCAACGGCCAAGATTAAGTCCCTAATCAACGACTAAGATTAGATCTGGCTTGATCCATGTCTTTTAGACCATTCTAACAGATATTCATATTAATACACATTAATATTTTACTTTCCCTAAGTTTAGACTTAGGGACTCCATTAAAAATATTAATTATTTTAATATCTCCTGAACTGTTTAGAATCTGCCCAAATCCTTTCTGGGTATTGGAGGTCTCATGTTCCCCAACCTCTCCACCCAATTTCGTGGCTAGAGCACATATGATGCTACCCCAAATCAACACTCCCTCTTTGCGAGGATTGTGCTCTAGCAATACTCCTCACTGAGTATTACTCTAATCATCCGACATTGGTACCTGTGTTGATGCTAGGCCTTCCTGCCCAACATCCTCTACACTGCTGCCTCCTGTACTGCTACCCATGGTTCTGCCATTGCCACTGTTGCATCTGTATGATAGCTCCCTCTGCATCTGTGCTACTGCTGGTCCTTTCTCCCAACACTGCACCTCCTCTCATCATGTTGCATCGTGCTGCCCACTGCTACACTACAACTCAGTTACTAAGAAGTAAATAACTGATCTCCCAATTGACCTCCCTGTTGGGCTAGAAACACCCACTGATGCTGAAGCTCCCTCTGTCGCTGACAAGTGCTCCGTCTCTCTGACCTCTACGCTATTGTAGCAACTCCCTGCATCTCGCACTGTAGCACACCTCGCTGTGCCTTCCTACACTCGAGCAACACTCTTGTGCCTCTCGCACTGCTGCAGCCTGCTAGCTCTGCGTTGTCTCGGGACTCTTGCACTGTAGCTCTCTCTGTCGCTCCATCCACATTTGTCTCTACCCACTCAGCCAGTCCTGCTACTCCTTGTCGAGGCTCCCGTAGCAAGGTCTAATCCAAGAGGCCGGGTACCTCAAGGATCCTGCCCCTCATCACCTGTAGTCCGCCTGACTACAAATCGATGTCTCCCCACTTCTGCTCAAGTGGCGCATGTGCACTCATGGCATAGTCATCGTCTGTCAAAACTTCCTTCTCTGCCCGTGCTGGCGCTGCCTTAGTCTCGCAAGACTCTCCCTTACTCTTCTTCCTTGGACACTAGGTCGCATAATGACCCAGCTCCCCACAATGGAAGCACTTGATCTTGGAGAGATCTTTCTTCTTCCACTTTTTCTGCTTTCCCTCAGATGCTAGGGCCACATCTTCCTCCTCCTGCTTTACTTTGATTCCCTTGCTGCTGCTACCTGTCTTCGACTGTCGTCTAATCTCTTCTTAGTGAAGAGCTGCCCACATCTCGTCCCACGGTGGAAGTGTCCCTCTACCCAGTATACTCTGGACAAACACTTCCCAGTCTTCTGAGACAGCATTCACGGCAGTCCTCTGAGGAAGGTGTCTATCGATTGTCTCTTCTTCATTTGATACGACCTCGTCTGATTCTTGAGCAACATTCTTCTCTGCACATAAGTATGTTGTTACAGCTTCTTGAGAGCCTCCCACATCTCAAATGTCGATTCCTTCTTAGCTATATGTGGTACCACATGATCCTTGACCTCGTCAAGGATAATGCACTTGGCCCTCGCCATCGCCTCCTCATACCTATCATTATCACTGGGGTCGACTGGGACAGCTATTACCTTCAAGGTGAAGTTCTTGACATGATTCCTGTCAAGCACTTATAAGATTCTAGCCTTCCAGACTGCAAAGTTCGATGCTCCGTCCAATCTATCCTGGTCTCTTACCCCGTGTAGTGCCATGATACTCCTCTACTTCCTTCCTGGAAGTTCTCTGTTCGACTCCTCTGAGTCTCTATTGCCCGTCTGGAAGTTCTCTTCTGGACTCCCTCTGAGTCCTGATTTCCCTCCTGAAATCCTTCTATCGCTTGTCGAGATGCCCCCTACTCTGATCGTCTTATGCAACTGCACTGCTGATCCGCGTTCCTCGGCCAGAAACCCTCAATAACAACTCCTCTGTCCCTGCTCTGTCAGGTATTGTTCTGACTACAGTACCTCACCAGCTCCACTCTACAATATTCCTGCAGCGTTCTAGACCCCAGCAACTGCCTCTCTGTAAACTGCGTCAGCCCCTCTCTGCCTCACGCTGGCCCTGTATCAACCCAGATGTGTCCGTGTCAGCCCTGGGATGCCCTGTGTCAGTCCTTTGGCCTTCGACGTCAACAACGCTGGCCTTTCTGAGGCTCTGCGTAGCGCCCGACTTCCTTTGCGTGGCTCTGGTTGGCTCTGTGTCACACTCCTTGGTCTTTACACTGCTAGAAACAGATTTGTCACCTCGAGACAGCTGTTTTCTGCCGCTATTGCTCCGCTCGGCTGATGTCTCTTAGTCCTCCTGTGGTTTGCAATCACGCTCTGATACCGTGTTGAAGTTTCTAAGTTTATTTAGTTAGAAACCCTCCATGCACTTTATCTGATTTATTCCTACCTACTTGTTATTTTTCCTTAACAAGTTATTTACAATGTAAATACTGAAAATAAACACTAGTGCATGCTCAACATATTACAAATTAGCAACTAAAAGGAACAAGAACAAACACACCATATGACACCATTATTTTTGGACTAATGTCCCCGGAAAAACCTAATGCGGGAAAACCGGTGCAGCTATCTCAGGGTTTTCTTATTAAGAAATATTAGAGTACAATCTAGGTGCCGAAACTGGCCTACCCAACAGAGAATTTCCTTAGCAGGAATACCTCTCCGTTTGTGACAAATCTATTGGCTAAAACCCCGAATAATCCTTCCGGCAGCTACTCAGCACCAATCTGCCCTAGAAACCCCAGCGTCTGCCCAATCTAGACTGCATTAGCCTCTCCTAGCCCAATGTTGTCCCTGCGTCAGCCTATCTTGGCCTGCGTCAGCCCTAGGAAACCCTACGTCAACTCTCTGATCCCGATCACTGATTCTATCTCTCTTAGCAAACCCCGCTCTAGAGAATAGAATGACTTATCACTCTGGTGTATTCTCCAAGTGACCCTCAAGCCTCCTCTTATACTTTTTCTGTTGACATCTCAACGGCCGAGATTAAGTCCCTAATCAACGGCTAAGATTAGATCTGGCTTTATCCATGTCTTTTGGGATCTGGGTTTAGAATCTGCCCAAACGTTGGGCCCTCTAGTGCTCTACGCAACACTTAGCTGCCTTTGTGTGGCCCTGCGTGAACAGTGGCTGCTCCTGCATCTCTCTCTCTGGCTGCTCTGCTGCTATCCCGGCACTATCTCTACCTCTCTATCCCTTTGTACTCAATGCCCCTCATCTGCTCTCCCGATCACTGATTCTATCTCTCTTAGCAAACGCCGCTCTAGAGAATAGAATGAATGATCACTCTGGTGTATTCTCCAAGTGACCCTCAAGCCTCCTCTTATACTTTTTCCTGTTGACATCTCAACGGTCGAGATTAAGTCCCTAATCAACGGCTAAGATTAGATCTGGCTTGATCCATGTGTTTCGGACCATTCTAACACAGATTCATTTTAATACACATTAATATTTTATTTTCCCTAAGTTTAGACTTAGGGACTCCATTAAAAATATTAATTATTTTAATATCTCCTGATCTGTTTAGAATCTGCCCAAACCCTTTCTGTGTATTGGAGATCTCATATGCCCCAACCTCTCCACCCAATTTCGTGGCTAGAGCACATCCGATGCTACCCCAAATCAACACTCCCTCTCAACGAAGATTGTGCTCTAGCAATAGTCCTCACTAAGTATTACTCTGATCATCCGACATCGGTACCTGTGCTGATGCTAAGCCCTCCTACCCAACATCCTCTACTCTACTGTCTCCTGTACTGCTTCCCATGGTTCTGCCATTGCCACTGCTACATCTGTACGACAGCTCCCTCTGCATCTGTGCTGCTACTGGTCCTTTCTCCCAACACTGCATCCGCACTGCACCTCCTCTCATCATGTTGCATCGTGCTGCCCACTGCTACACTGAAACTCAGTTACTGAGAAGTAAGTAACTGATCTCCCAACTGACCTCCCTGTTGGGCTAGAAACACCAACTGATGTTGAAGCTCCCTCTGTCGCTGACAAGTGCTCTGTCTCTCTGACCTTTGCGCTGCTGCAGCAACTCCTTACATCTCGCACTGTAGCACACCTCGTTGTGCCTTCCTACACTGGTGCAACACTCCTGTGCCTCTCGCACTGTTGTAGCCTGTTAGCTCTGTGTTGTCTTGGGATTCCTGCACTGCAACTCTCTCTGCCGCTCCATCTGCATCCGTCTCTACCCACTCAGCCAGTCCTGCTACTCCTCGTCGGGACTCCCGTAGCAAGGTCTAATCCAAGAGGCCGGGTACCTCAAGGATCCTGCCCCTCATCGCCTATAGTCCACCTCACTACAAATCAATGTCTCCCCACTCCGCTCAAGTGGCGCATGTGCACTCGTGGCATAGTCATCGTCTGTCAAAACTTCCTTCTCTGCTCGTGCTGGCGCTACCTTAGTCTCGCAAGACTCTGCCTTACTCTTCTTCCTTGGACACTGGGTCGCATAATGACCCAGCTCCCCACAATGGAAGCACTTGATCTTGGAGAAATCTTTCTTCTTCCGCTTTTCCTGCTTTCCCTCAGATGCTAGGGCCAAATCTTCCTCCTCCTGCTTTACTTTGATTTCTTTGCTGCTGCTACCTGTCTTCGACTGCCGTCTGATCTCTTCTCGGCGAAGAGTTGCCCACATCTCATCCCATGGTGGAAGTGTCCCTCTACCCAGTATACTCTGGACAAACACTTCCCAGTCTTCTGAGACAACATTCAGGGTTTTCCTCACCATTAGCTCCTGATCCGATGTCACTCATATAGCAGTCAACTGGTCTCGGATCTCATATAGTCCTCTGAGGAAAGTGGCTATCGATTGTCCCTTCTTCATCTTATACGACCTCATCTGATTCTCAAGCAGCATTCTTCTCTGCACATAAGTACGCTAGTACAGCTTTTTGAGAGCCTCTCACTTCTCAAATGTCATTTCCTTCTCAGCTATATGTGGTACCACATGATCCTTGACCCCATCAAGGATAATGCACTTGGCCCTCGCCATCGCCTCCTTGTACCTATCATAATTACTGGGGTCGACTGGGACAGCTATTACCTTCAAGGTGAAGTTCTTGACACGATTCCTGTCAAGCACTGATAAGATTCTGGCCTTCGAGACTGCGAAGTTCGATGCTCCGTCCAATCTATCCTGGTCTCTTACCTCGTGTAGTGCCATGATGCTCCTCTACTTCCTTCTTAGAAGTTCTCTGTTCGACTCCTCTGAGTCTCTACTTCCTGTCTGGAAGTTCTCTTCTGGACTCCCTCGAGTCCTGATTTCCCTCCTGAAAATCCTTTTGTTGCTTGTCGAGATGCCCCATACTCTGATCATATTATGCAACTGCACTGCGGATCTGGGTTCCTCGGCTAGAAACCCTCGGTAACAACTCCTTTGGCCTGCTCTGTCAAGTATTGTTCTCACTACAGTACCTCGCCAGCTCCATTCTGCAACAGCCTTCTAGACCCCAGCAAATCCCTCTCTATGAACTGCATCAGCCCCTCTCTACCTCACGTTGGCCCTGCGTCACCCTGGATGGGTCTGCGTCAGCCCTGAGATGCCCTGCGTCAGTCCTCTGGCCTTCTGCGTTAGCAACGGTGGCCTCTCTGAGGCTCTACATCACACTCCTTGGCCTTTACGCTGCTAGAAACAAATTTTGTCACCTCGGGACAACTGTTTTCTGTTGTTATTGCTCTGCTTGGTTGATATCTCTTAGTTGTGTGATTTGCAATCACGCTCTGATTCCATGTTGAAGTTTCTAAGTTTACTTAGTTAGAAACCCTCCATGCACTTTATCTGATTTATTCCTACCTCCTTGTTATTTTTCTGTAACAAGTTATTTACAATGTAAATACTGAAAAAATAAAATAAAAAAATAAAATAATAAAAAGAAAAAGAAAAATAAAATAAAATAAAATAAAAATTTAAAAGTAATTCATTTTATATAATTTTTAATTTAATTCAATTTAATTTTTTCAACTTATTTGAAATTATTTATTTTTAATTTACTTATTATTAATTTTAATTTTAAAAGAAAATATTATTAATAATAATTATAATATGTTTGAGTTTATAACTAACTATTAAAATTTTTTAAAAGTAGTTCATTTTATATAATTTTTAATTTAATTCATTTTAATTTTTTCAACATATTTGAAATTATTAATTTTTGATTTACTTATTATTAATTTTAAAAGAAAATATTATTGATAATAATATTAATATTATTATTATTAATTTCCCTTTATCTTGGTCAAACTAGCCGTTATCATGTCATTTCTAGCTGTTATTTTTTAGCCGTTGAGTCATGGATTCTCTGCCCTGTCTATTTAATGTGCTAAATGAGATCTGCTCATTCAACTTGTCCTGACGATGAACCACACTGGATGGTTCGAAACGCGTCGACATAAGTTTTTCTATGTGATTTTCGCCGAAGATTCTCCAAAAAAATAAACACTAGTGTATGCTCAACATATTACAGATCAGCAACTAAAAGGAACGAGAACAAACACACCATATGACACCATTATTTTTTGACTAATGTCCTTGGAAAAACCCAATGCAGGAAAACCGGTGCAACTATCTGAGGGTTTTCTTATTAACCAATATCAGAGTACAAGTTGCGTGCCGAAACTAGCCAACCCAACAAAGAATTTCCTTAGCAGTAATACCTCTCCGTTTCTGACAAATCTACTGGCTGAAACCCCGGATAATCCTTCTGGCAGCTACTCAGCAACAATCTACCCCAGAAACCTGAGCATCTGCCCAATCTGGACTGAGTCAACCTCTCCTAGCCTAGCGTTGGCCCTGTGTCAGCCTATCTTGGCCTGCGTCAGCCCTAAGAGGCCCTGCGTCAGCCTATCTTGGCCTGCGTCAGCCCTAGGAGGCCCTGCGTCAGCTCTCTAATCCTGATCACTGATTCTATCTCTCTTAGCAAACCCTGCTCTAGAGAATAGAATGACTGATCACTCTAGTGAATTCTCCAAGTGACCCTCAAGCCTCCTCTTATACTTTTCCTATTGACATCTCAACAGCCGAAATTAAGTCCCTAATCAACGGCTAAGATTAGATCTAGCTTGATCCATGTCTTTTGGACCATTCTAACACAGATTCATATTAATACACATTAATATTTTATTTTCCCTAAGTTTATACTTAGGGACTCCATTAAAAATATTAATTATTTTAATATCTCTTGATCTGTTTAGAATCTTCCCAAACCCTTTCTGAGTATTGGATATCTCATGTGCCCCAACCTCTCCACCCAATTTCGTGGCTAGAGCACATCTGATGCTACCCCAAATCAACACTCTAGCCCCCTCATTAGCGATCACCCAGTTCCTTGGTATTCCATGCTACATCACAAAGTAAGTCTTGAATGTCCCATCCCGGATGAGTGAGAAACTGCTACATCTTGAAAGGGGTATTGGAAAAGCATAAAGCAATCTTGGTCTCCTAACCTCTACAAGAAGAAAGATAAATCAATAAAGTAAAAGGGAACACTAGAGGGCTGGAAAAAGCAGACCGAGAAAAGAGTTAACTCATGCCTCCACCATTTCTCCCCTTTCTCATTATAGTAGTCAGATATGTTGGTGTGAAAATTTCTAAATCTATACATCAGAAATCCTACTGCAATCACTGGTTTATCATCTCCTAGTTTTTACGTTCAACAAGTTATTTAATTGTTTAAACAACGATGAAAACACTATTGCAGACTATACATACATACAGATCATGAACTGAAAATAGAACGAGACAAATATACAAGGGACACAATTATTTTTGGACAAACGTCCCCAGAAAAACCCAATACGGGAAAGTCGGTGCAGCAACCCTGAGGGTTTTCTATCATTAAGCAGTAGTTCTGAATACAACTCTGGATGCCCTCTCAGCTATCCAGCTGTAGATATAAAATATACTGGTAGAAAGGTAAGTGAGGTTACCTCACTTCACCCGACAAAATCTCTCTATTCCGGCAACTGGACTGGCTGTCCCCTGCTACAATTGCGTTGCCCCTTCGCAGTAGCTGCATGGGCCTGCGTGGAGCACACTCGGACACTACATCAGCACAGCGGTGCCTCCTCTGCCTCCTGGAGCTCTGAAGTCAACCTTCTCGGCTGATCTTGCTACTCCCCGCTGAATTCGGACCTCTGATGGAGGGTGGCTCTACCCCTGCGCTCGCACTTTGTCAAGCAATGTGTGGGCCCTCCTACCGTCAGCCTCCTCGGGTCTGTGCTTCCTCCTCTGGCATCTCTCTGCCTCTCTCTATTGTGTATTTGAGGTCTCGGAGAAGATCCTCTAACCTCAACTATCCCTGCCCCTCTACTGCAATAGATCACTTGTTCGATTTTCTCAGCAAACCTCGCCCCAAAAAAATCGAACTAACTGATCTCTTAAGTGTAATTCCAACTAACCCTCAAGCCTCCTCTTATACTTTTCCTGTTGATGAATCAACAGCCGAGATTAAATCCCTAATCAACGGCTAAGATTAAAACAGGGTTGATCCTCGTCACTTAGAAATTTCTCACCCATATTCTTATTAATACCCATTAATATTTTTATTTTCCTAAGTTTAGACTTAGGAACCCATTAAAAATATTAATTATTTTAATAACTCCTCATCTGGGTGGAATTTCTCCAAACGATTTCTAAGTCTTGGAGATTTCATATGTTCTAGCCCCTCTACAAAATTTTGGAGCTAGAGCACATCCGATGCTACCCAAAATCAACACTCCCTCTTAGCAAAGAATGTGCTCTAGTAACACTTCTCAAATAGAAGCATCGCACTGATCCATTGCATCGGTCCTTTGTGATGCTGATGCTTGGCCTGATACCCTTCATCCACTGCACTGTTGCTTCCTGTACTGCTACCCATGACTCTGCCACTGTCACTGCTATCTGTACTACAACGCCCTCTCAAAATGCTTCCCATAACACTGCCACTACTAACTGTTGCACTGCAACTCCGTCACTGAGAAGTAAGCAACTGAAAATTCATCCAAACACTGATATGTTGGTCAGTATGGATGCCTTGTGATGCTGAATCTACCTCTGCTGCTAATCTATGTTGACCCTCTGCTGCTACTGCGCTGCTGCAAACTGCTTTGTGCCTCTTGCATTGCTACAACATCCATTGCGCTGCTACATACTTTGGCACTCTAGTTTTGCCATTGTTGCTCCATCACACCTCGCACCAACAGGCACCTGTCATTTTTCTTCTGTCGTTAAGGGTTCCCATAGCCGTATGTAATCCAAGAGTTTGGGCACCTCAAGGATCTTGCCCGTCGTGTAGTCATCTCGACTACAACTCCATGTCGCCCCACCTCTTCTCTAGAGGCGCATGAGCACTCATGGAACAATCGCCATCCTCACCTTCCTTGTCAACTTTCGCTAGAGCAGCCTTTGAATCAGAAGCCTCCTCCTTGCCCTTCTTCTGGGGTCACTGAGTAGCGAAATGTCCAAGTTCCCCACACTTGAAGCATCTGACCTTGGAAATATCCTTCTTCTTTCTCTTTTGTTTCCCTTGTTGTCCCGATGATGCAATAGTTGCATCCTCCTCCTCCTCCTTCTTGACCCAGGCTCCTTTGTCGCTACTCCCTACCTTGGTCAACTTCCTGATCTCTTCCTATCGAAGAGATGCCCACATCTCCTCCCGACTTGGGAGAGAAGCTCTGCCCAAGATACTCTGGACAAATGTCTCCCAGTCTTCGGTGACTGCATTCAAGATAGTCCTGACCATGAACTCAGGATCTGGTGTAGACCCCATGCAAGTCAACTGGTCTCGAATCCCTTGCAACCTAAGAAGGAAGGGATCGGTCTCTTCTCCTTTCTTTATTTGGTACTGTCTCAGCTGATTCTCCAATAGCATCTTTCGTTGAATGGAAGTCTCCTGGTACAAGGTGGGAAGTGTCTCCTACATCTCCCTTGATGTTTCGTTCTCAGCAATGTGTGGTACTACATGATCTTTGACCCCGTCTAGGATCATGCACTTGGCCTTCGCCTAGGCCTCCTCATACTTCTTTAACAGATCAGTGTCGACCAGAACAACAACTACTTTCAAGGCATAGTCCTTGATGTGATGTTTGTCTAGGATTGCTAGGATCCTAGCCTTTCAGATGACAAAATTGGATGCTCCATCCAATCCGTCCTAATCCGTTAGTCCATTGACTACCATCTCTGCTAAAAAAATAGGAATGGTTCTCTTCTCCCTCTCCTGATGCTAATCTAGCAAGACTTGGAACTGGATTTCTTTGGCACAACCTCTAGACTCCCTCTAAGTCTTGATTTCCTTCAAGGAAATCCTCCGACCAAATGTCAAATCACTCCTCTCCAATCCTCTTTTGCTATTGCAACCCGGATCTAGATTTCTTTGACTAGAAATATGTCAAGGCAGTGACTCCCTCTACCTCAGCTTTGTCTCCATAGACATTGTTCTGCACCAACAGCAACATCGTCCCACCAACTCCACTAATCGAATCTACACTGGTTCTCCAGCCCCAACAACTAACTGAATTAAGCCTCTCAGGCTCTGCGCTGGCCTAGAGAGCTGACGCAGTCACTGCGTGAGATCCTCTTGGGTACTACGTCACCCTCTACAGGCTCGGAATGCTGACGCAGGCACTGCGTGAGTCTCTGCATCACTCCTCTGGCTCTGTGTCACTCATGTAGCCGTTGCTCTGCCTCTGAAATAACGCTATCACTCGGGACAACTGCTTCTCTGCAGCAAATTCTCTGGATCTCCCGACTGGTGTCTTCAGTCTCCTATGATCTGCAATGCTTTGATACCATGTGAAAATTTTTGAATCTACACATCAGAAATCCTACTGCAATCATTGGTTTATCATATCCTACTTGTTTTTACATTCAACAAGTTATTTAATTGTTTAAACAACAATGAAAACACTGTTGTAGACTACACATACATACAAATAGTGAACTGAAAATAGAATGAGACAAATACACAAGGGACACCGTTATTTTTGGACAAACGTCCCCGTAAAAACCCAATGCGAGAAAACTGGTGCAGCAGCTCCGAGGGTTTTCTACTATTAAGCAGTAGTTCTAAATACAACTCTGGATTTCCTCCCGGCTATCTAGTTACAGAGATAAAATATACTGGCAGAAACCTAAGTGAGATTACCTCACTTCACCCAGCAAAATCTCTTCATTCTGGCAACTAGACTGACTGTCCCCGACTACAACTGTGTTGCCCCTTCACAGTAGCTGCGTGGGCCTGCATGGAGCACACTGGGACACTGCATCAGCATAGCGTTGCCTCCTCTGCCTCCTAGAGCTCTGACATCAGCCTTCTCAGTTGATCCTGCTGCTCCCCGGTTGGATTCAGACTTCTCCTGGAGGGTGGCTCTACCCCTGCGCTGGCATTGCGTCAAGCAATGTGTGGGCCCTCCTGGCCCAGCATCAGCCTCCTTGGGTTTGGCTGCCTCCTTTGGCATCTCTCTGCCTCTCTTTGTTGTGTATTCGAGGTCCTGGAGAAAATCCTCCAACCCTAACTATCCCCTCCACTTTACTGCAACAGATCACTTGTTCGATTTTCTTAGCAAACCTCGCCCCAGAAAAATCGAACTCACTGATCTCTCAAGTGTAATTCCAACTGACCCTCAAGCCTCCTCTTATAATTTTCATGTTGATGAATCAACGACCGAGATTAAGTCCCTAATCAACGACTAAGATTAATACAGGCTTGATCCTCGTAACTTAGAAGTTTCTCACCCATATTCTCATTAATATGCATTAATATTTTTATTTTCGTAAGTTTAGACTTAGGAACCCATTACAAATATTAATTATTTTAATAACTCCTCATTCGGATGGAATTTCTCCAAACGATTTTTGGGTCTTGGAGATCTCATGTGTTCTAGCCCCTCCACAAAATTTCGAAGCTAGAGCACATCCGATGCTACCCAAAATCAACAGTTGGATCCCTTCCAGCTGGCACCATGACTATGGCTATCTTCCTTGAAGTCATTCCCATTTCATTACCATCATTCTCACATGCACATATATATTGATGGGCCTACTTGTGACATGTCCTTTCCTTCAGGGACTGGAAGCACCTAATAGGGCTGAAGCTATAATCATCCCTAACACGTGTGGTAACTTGCCTACAAATCTTGAGATAGAAAGACATTGGAAGGATTTTTTTTGTGAACTGTTACCCACCACCAGTGGGTGACCCCTATAGGAGAAATTTTCTCCTAGATATGTCTTCAACCAACAGCCAACAACCCCTTGCATCCACTTCATAGCTTGATGTGCTAACTTTCTCTGCTACCTGAGCCAGCCATTGTGTGCCCTCGCTCATTTCTTATGATCATGTGTTTGAAGGCGAGCCTTCCAACCCCGAAGGTATAATTTTTCATTATGTAATTGGGTGTTTTTGCTTGTTTTTCTTGGGCACATTTGGGCATTGATTAGTAGGGGGATTCGGAGAAAGAACAAGCTTTGGTTGTACTCTTGTTCCCTTACCTCAACTAGGGGGATTAATCTTGTATCCTAGTCTCGTGGGATTTCCTCTACTGGCTACTAGCTTTAGGAGTGGCACTACATGTGAAACCTTGATTTTGGTTGTGTGGTCTCGCTTCCTGATACCATATATTTCACTCCCCTCTGCTCATTACAAGCCCTTTTCACGTTATCACATTTTGGGTCGACAAGGTGTTAGCCTCTCCCTACCCTTTCCCACACCTTGGGTCGAGCCTAGAACTGTTAGTTTTTGTAGCATCAGAGGTGTTTTAGTCTCGAAACTTTGTAGAGAGGCTAAAACATAGGAGTTCTCCATAACGCAAAAATTGTTTCTAGAAATTCCACCTACAAGTGTCTCAATTAGATTATTAGCCTATTTTTAAATATTTTCCAAGTCTAAACTTAGGAAAAGTGGTTAATTAATCTGTATTAATTGAAAAATGTGTGAATCATCTAGAAACTCACACGGATTGACTAGGAAATAATCTCAGCCATTGATTAAGGTATAATCTTGGTTGTTGGAGTCCCAACTAGAGATTATAAGAAGTCGATGGGTAGACGGAGAAACACACTTGAGATCGATTTCCTTGGTCAGTTGAACTTTTTAGAGAGCAGAAGTTGTTGCTGGAGGAATTTGAGCTAGAGAAGGAAACAGAGACAGAGAGGGGCAAGGACAATGAGTCTGTAGGAAGTATACCAAATCCAGAGAGTCAGCTACAGGAGGGTCGAGTTTCCTCAGTGAGGCTACATAGTGCTGGCATAGAAGCTTCAGAGGTAGAGTTCGATTTATCCAGACAGAGGGTCGATTTAGTTGTTGGAGGCCAGGAGAATTTCCGAAAGGGACCAACAAGTTATTCTTAGAGGCGGGATTGGGAAAATGACTTGATCAGTTGCAGTTCTAGGCAGAGTGTTCTAGTGCCTGCGCATATTTGACACAGAGGCTGATGTAGTGGTTTTGTGGAGCCTATTTTGTGCCAGTTTCGGAGCTAGATCAGTGTCGAGTGAGACAAAATTTGTCTCACTAATTTTAGTGGCCAGTTTTTTGTAGTGGATTACAAGTTTGGGCATCCAATTGTTCTCAGATTATTTCACTACGGGTTAATAATTAAAACCCTTAGTTGTTTCATTGGTTTTCCCAGTTGGGTTTTTCCAACATTTGTCCAAAAATAACTATGTCAATATTTTGTGTGCTAGCATTTCTCAGTTTCTAGTTCATCTTCTGCAGAATTTAATTTGGTGAAAATTGCAGTTGTGAATAATTCGTTGTTTGTGTGGGAAAATAAATTGTTAATTCATTTAGAGTTAGAAGAATAATTTCCAGTTGTTGCAATAATTGAAATTTTCACAAGAACGATGCCCCAGAGGTTGATGCAACTAAAAAGAAAGATAAAAGCATAATATGGCCACATACAACAGGAAATGTACCACACAATGCAAAAGATGGTCAGGGCAATCAAATTTAGCACGTGGGCCAAATCCAACCATGAACTCTACCCCCTATCATTATGGCCATCACCATGGTTCCTAGGGCCCTTGTGAGTGCCCCTCTCATCATTAGGGAACCCATGATTGTCTCTAACCCTAGTGGGCAATGAAATGCCCCACCTTAAGGGGATAATCACTGCTACATCTTACACATCATGCTCCCATCCCCTAGGGCCCTGAGCAATAAAATGAAGAAAATCAATAAAAAGTCAAAAGGCATGTGAAGAAGGGTGGAAAAACAAAGGTTGGGGTAACTCATGCATCATGATTGCTCCGTCCTACATTCATACACCCAGGATATGGGCTTCCCTCGTCATAGCTGCCCTTGTACCATGGCATGTGGCTTGGAGCCTCCCCTATTGCCCCCATTCTGTTCCATCACTATTTCACATGACCCCTGCCATTTGATGGATGTACCATGGACCTGTCACTCCCTTAGAGGTTGAAACCACCTAATAGGATCCTCCATTAACCTCTCTTGTCAAGGAAAGTAACACCAGTACATGTTCAAAGCCCATTTGGAAGGGCACGCCACTAGGAAGTCTCCACTTTTGCCCCTGATTAGAAATCTTATTTACTCAATTGCACTAATGTATTATTATACTGGAAGGTGAGGAGATGCATTGGATCTTATACAGGATTGTAGGTGGGTTTTCATCTTGGAGTTGGCCTCCCTATATGGGATCCAAGCTCTCTAGAGGGTCATAATGGCATTTGTAGGGTGATCATTGAGAGCTATGGGCCTCCAACCATGTAGCGCATTGATTGCCACACCATGGGCTTCTTCAGCACCGCCACATTACTTGTTCATGTCCAATTATACAAAGATGATGGTGCACTTGGACCACGTTGCCTATCCGACTACACATTGCACTCGACACTTCGCAGTTGATCTAGGGCCTAGAGGAGGTTTTGTCTTTCCTGGGGTGACATGGGAGGGAATGTGTCATCTTCTAGCCCTCATTGATGGAGAATCGACTTGATATTGAGCCATTTAGAGACCCATTTGGAGCCCAAAGAGCCCAAATTGGGGTTTGGAGTTGTTTTGCAGCATTTGGAGGGCATCCCCCTCTTATTCACCATTTTTGAGGCCCTAACTCTCATCATCGGCACATGAGGCCTCATCATTGCCATTCGAGGCCTCCACGTCATCGTATCATGCCCCTAAGAAGGCGTATTGGATATATATTATGAGTTATCATGGTTGGCTTGTAACCATGTGTGGGTTCTTAGACATTTTAGGCATTGGAATGCCTTTTCTTTTTATTTTTGAACTCTTAGATCATGTATAAATAGATGAGGCCTGGTCTCATTCTAGCCGTCATAACTTGGAATTCGATATCTCCTCTTGAGAAATTTTGGACCTGCAATTGTTGGACGAATTTAGATGATTGGATGCATTTTGACATTTGGAAAAATTCTGCTATCTTTCTTGGAGTTGCTCTTTCAGAGATTCTCGGACCCTCGCCGACTTTTTCAGGTACCCCGATCAGAGATGTTTGGCCCTATATATGCAGGAGGCTCTTAGGTTCCAAGCGCATATTCTTCAGCCTCCCATCAGACCAGACCCCACACAAAGGATTACAACATTTTTCAGGGTACTACCTTCAAACAGGGGTACCAAGAGATCGATTGATACCAGTACATATCCAGACTCCAAATCAGTGAAGATCCATGGGACCTCACCCTGCCACATGAGATCTCAACAGCAGTTCCGTCTCAGATCCGTTCCTGGGAGACAAACTAGGTCCTCCAGCATTCAACGGCGTGTGAACCTCCCCAGGGCACGATTTAGTGGACAGTTTGCACTTGCCATCGACTCTTCATCGGGACAACAAACATTGTTGAGTTTCTTCAACGTTATTCATTCAGCCTCAGATGTTAGGAGAGATGGGTTTGATCCTCAGACCTATTAGGTCCTGCATCTTCTCTGCTAGGGCCAGATGTTGATTTACTCATGCATTGTATCTTTGATTTACTTCATGCATTGTATCTTTTATAGGATATTGTTTGGTTCTCCCGCTTTGTATCTACATTAGTGTACTCAACAGTCCCTTTGACCTACTTTGTGGTCATTAGTTGGACATAAATATAATTGTCTTATCTTATCTTATCTTTGGCAGTTTTTGGATGGATATATTCTTCATTGTCTTGTAAGTGCCTTTTAATGCTATATTTCTGCCCCAATGAATGTCTAATGTATGGAATATTGTTTCATGATCTTTAATGTGCCCTAATTAAATGAAATTTTGTTAGAACTTTGAAGCTGTTGGACATTTTTCATGCATTATTCATGGATAATGATGGTTGAATGTTCCTAGAGGATATTTTTGCATAATACAGCCTTGAAACTCCATCAATTATTGCCAACAAAGTGTAAATTTCTAGAATACCCGTGTAGCTGCCTCCACTAGGGCTAGCGAAGCTGCCTCTAGGACTCCTTGAAGAGTGAAGCCATCAAATCAAGATAATCCTTGACTCTAATTCTCCCAGTTGGTAGGCACTGCTCTTAATCCTTGGTGATCAAACCTAAATTGATAAATCATCTTTCTCTCACCTACTTTTACCTATTTTTCTTTGTCCCTTTAAAGATAGGGAGGCCCCTCTAGGGCTTGGTGCAAATTTCAATAGGAGAGTGTGTTTTGTATTCTGTCCGAACATGTTTCATTCTTAGTGTATTCTCTAGGCATCAACAAGTTTTGAATGAATTTTGATGGTGGAATCTCAATATAATTGATGCCCTAACCGTCATACCAAGTGGAAACCCTAGAAGCTAATCCTTCAACATGGGGATTCTTTGAAGGTTTATGCTTTAGTACTTATTTAACTATATCATTAGCAACCTTTTCTCTTGTCTACTTAGACCTTGGATGAACTTATCTCGTGAAATATCTCAACCCTAGGTCTCGTGTATTCTTTCTTTCAAGGGGATTTTCATGGAAAGTTTTATTGGCTTCTCCCAAAGGTCACATACTTGTTGAACCTTTCCATTGAATAAATCACCTTGCCTCACTTCAAACCCATCATACATCCATCTATCACAAGCACTGTTGATAATATCGGCGATATATCGGCGATATTTGGAAATATCGCGATATTTTTTGGCAAAACGATATATCGCCGAGAAAATATCGCGATATTTTCTGTTTTGAAAATATCGCGATATTTTCAAAATATCGGCAAATATCGGAAAATATCGGCAAAATATCGCGATATTGTGAAAATATCGGCAAAATATCGGCTATATTTAAAAATTTGAAAAAAATATTTTTTATGCTTGCCAATATTTGCCGATATCTTGCCGATATTTTCGCCGATATTGCCGATAAGATATTTTCTAGACCCTCGCCGATATTTTGCCGATACCGATATTTTCAACACTGATCACAAGTGAGGGATATTGGGACTCCTCCCGCCAATAAAATCTAAGAAAAGAAGGGGACTAAGGCTATGGTGACAGTGGGCCTTGTGAAAATTCAAAAACCTCGAATCCTACTGCAGCAAATGATTAAGTTTCTTCTATTTGTTAAATAAACTGAACAAACTATTTACTGTGTTCTACGGTAAATATCGAAACTGATACACTGCGGCCTTCACAAATAAAATATTGCGGAAGAAAAATAATGCTGGAAGAATAGATGCACACACACACAAGTACACAATTATTTTTGGACCAATGTCCCTAGAAAAACCCAACTTGGGAAAACTGGTGCAACAACTGAGGGTTTTATTATTATGCAATAGTAAATATGAGTACAAATCTATGGATGCTCAAATCTAGCAATCCATACAGAGAAATGACTTACAAAAGTCTAGTGAGAAAAATCTCACTCACACCAGTGATCCAACATTGATCTTGGCTCAAGATGAGCTGCTCTTTGCTACCTCTGTGTAGTCTTTGTGTCAACCTACACAGTTCTACGTCACACAACTCTGACCAATGTCTCTCTCGCTAACTGATCAGCTGTTGTCTAGGAAATGGACGCTCCTGGCCTTCGGGCTCCCACTTCGGCTTCTGGCACTGAATCACTGCTTCTCCCCAGCAAAATACAGATCTCTCTCTAAATCTCTGCGCTGCCTCTCTACTATGCACTCACCGGACTGGAGAAACTTCCTTCCGACCTTACTATCCCTGCCCCTCTCTCACTACTTCGACTTCACTGAATCACTTCTGGCAACACACAGCTACTACTCTGGAAATTGATTTCCCAGCAAAATCGAACTACGCAAGTGTGTTCTCCAACCCTCATCGAATTTCTTCTTATAATCTCTCATTGAGACATAAATGACCAAAATTAAAACATAATCGATGGCTAAGATTAACTAGAACTCGATCCATGTATTCTTTTAGAAGATTCTCACCATGACTTAATTAATACCCTTTAATTAATTAGTCTTCCTAAGTTTAGACTTAAGCACCATTAAAAAAAGATTAATTATTTTAATTAAGTCGTTTCTAGGTGGAATTTCCAAAAACGATTTCTGGGTTTTGGAGAATACATGTATTCTAGCCTCTCCACAATATTTTGTGGCTAGAGCACAACCGATGCTACAAAAACTAACACTCCCTCTTAGCAAGGAATGTGTTCTAGTGTTGCAACCCACTGAAGCAACACCTTGTCTCTGCACCACCTCTTGTTACGCTGTTGATGTCTGGCTACTGCTGCCCACCAACTACTGTGCAACTCTGATATGCGTTGCATCTGTGTTGCTACTGACCCTGGTTAACTGTTGTCAACTACTACATATGCACTGCAACTCCCTCTCCATTTGTTGTTGTTGCAAGTGCAACTGAAAAGCATCGAAAATATTGAACCAACTGTGGTCAGTATGATACATCTGTCTCCTGAGTCCTGACTGCTGCTAGACTCTGCACTGTCGCTGAAGCCTCTGCGATGTTGCTGACTCTGCTCTGTGTGTTAGGTCCCTATACTACTAGTGTAACCCTTTATTGTTATTAGTACAACCCCCTTATTATATTGTTGTGCCCATGTAGTCCCCATATTGTTATTATTGTGCCCCATAGAAGCCCACTATTGTTATTATTGTGCCCTTACATTATTATTGTTATGTCGGCTCTGATTATATTATGACCCCTTAGACTCCTATATATAGAAATGAGGTCTTGTTATTTGTATCATCCAAGAATTGTTCATTTGTGTAATGTAAAGGAGGTTGCCCCTCGAAGAGGCTTATTTCTAAGGCATTTATCTATCTTTTCTATCTTTTTGTGCATTGGTTTCATAACATTTGGTATCAGAATACATGTATTTATTTAAACCAAATGTTATGAAACCAGCTCACAAAAAGATAGATAAATGCCTTAGAAATAAGCATCTTCGAGGGGGCAACCTCTTTCACATTACACGAATGAACAATTCTTGAATGATACAAATGACAAGACCTCCTTTCCATATATAGGAGTCTAAGGGGTCATAATATAATCAGATTCGACATAACAATAATAATGTAAGGGCACAATAATAACAATATGGGGACTACATGGGCACAACAATATAATAAGGGGGTTGTACTAATAACAATAAGGGGTTACACTAGTAGTATAGGGACCTAACACTATGCCAACAGCACTATGTTGCCCAACATCTAACTTGCTACTAGCTACTACATTTGTCACTCTGGCACCTGACTACACCAACTACCACTGATCCATCCTGCTACTGCATGTTATGGGCTCCTGTAGCAAGGTATTGATTCATGAGGTGGACCTCCTCAAGAATCCTGCCCGACTGTAGCTCTTTGGGGCTACAAAACTAAATCATTCCACCTCACTCCTGGAGGTATCTCGGTGATCATGGAAAACTCTTCCTCCAATTTGGAGGAAAGCCTGTCAATCTCTGTGGATGCAGCCTGCTGATCTTGCTTCTACTCCTTGTCCTTCTTTCTGAGAGGACATTGTGTGTTGTAGTAGCCAAGCTCACCACATCTAAAGCATTTCATCGTGGAAATGTCCTTCTTGCTCCTGCGCTGCTCCTGTTGCCCCTTTGATGTGAGGGCCGCATTCTCCTCTTCCTTTTCTTGCTTTGTCCCACTGCTACTACTGCTACCAGTGATGGTGGTCTTCACCAAATCTCGCCTCATCTCCTTCTGTTGCAGATCAGCCCACATGCAATCCCAGTCTAGCAACTTTTCTTTGCCCAGAATACTCTAGACGAAGACTTTCCATTCTTCAGAAACATTGTTTAGAGAAAACCGCACCAATTTTGTAGGCTGGGGCACTAACCCTACTGCAAACAACTGATCTTGGATATCTTGAAGCCTAGTGAGGAAGGTGTTGATTTGTGGTAGCATCGGATGTGCTCTAGCCATGAAAATTTGTGGAGAGGCTAAAGCACATGAGATCTCCAAGACCCAGAAATGGTTTGGACAGATTGTACCCGGTTTGGGAGATATTAAAATAATTAATATTTTTAATGGAGTTCCTAAGTCTAAACTTAGGAAAAATAAAATATTAATGGGTATTAATATAAAACTGGGTTAGAAGGTTCCAAAAGACATGGATCAAGACAATTCTAATCTTAGCCGTTGATTAGAGATTTAATCTCGATCGTTTAAGGACCAACGAGAAAAGTATAAGAAGAAGCTTGAGGGTCAGTTGGAGAACACAACAGAGTGATCAGTCATTCATTTTGCTAGAGCAGGGTTGCTAAGCAAAGTTGAATCAGTGATCATCAGTGAGGGGCAGTGAGTACGAGGCAGAGAGGCAAAGACAATACTTAGAGACCAGCACAGAAGCAGAGAGAGTGAGAGTAGCAGCCAGTCCAGGCTACACAGAGCCCAGCAGAGATAGTACAGAGGCTAGAGGGATTGCGTCACCCATGCAGAGGCTGCTGGAGTGACACAGACGGTCCCAGAGGCTGCGCAGTTCCTCAGAGGGTTGACGTAGCGAGTCCTGGGGTTGACGCAGGCCAGCAAGAGGCTGACGCGGAGGCCAAAAGGGCCAGCGCTGAGCTTTAGTTGTTCTGGAGAGGGTTTCGTGGGACAGGTTTTATGAATACCTGTTTCCGGATATAGAGGTATTGTTGTCGTGTATTTTTTCTCTGTCAGGTGAGTCGGTTAGGCACCTAGTTGTACTCAGATAGACTGCATAATAATATAACCCTTTGAATAGTTGCATTGGTTTTCTCACATTGGGTTTTTTCGGGGACATTTGTCCAAAAATAACGGTGTCGCTTGTGTGCTTGTTTTCTTTCAGTTGATGATCTGTAGATGTTGTGACTATATTGTGTTTATTTCGATATTTAAATGTATTAAATAACTTGTTCGAATTTAAACAAGTAGAAGAAATAAACTAGCAGAATACAGATTAATTTTCTAACGGATAGACTTAGAAAATTCAACAGAAGGGGTCTATGCGCTCCCCTTTCTATATCCTTGTACATCTCAGCTTCTCCTCAAGATACATCTTCCGCTCCTCGGAAGATCCCTCGTATATCGTAGCAAGTGCCTCTAACATCTGTCAAGCAGTATCTTTGCCAACTATCTCGAACACCATCAAGAATCAACCTCTTTGCCTTTGTCATCTCCTTCTTGTAGGCCTTCAGCAGATCTCCATTTGCGGGTACAGCTACCACACTATGTTGATTTCTGGTAGCATCGGATGTGGTCTAAGTCTCAAATTTTGCAGGGAGACTTAGACACATGCATTCTCCAATACCCAGAAATCGTTTTGGGAAATTCCAGCTGGAGACAGTTTTATTAAAATAATTAATTATTTTTAATGGGACCCTAAGTCTAAACTTAGGAAATTAAAATAAGTAACGGGTATTAATCTAAATTGTTAGTTTAGCTTCTAGAAGAAGGTGGAGATCAAGTTAATATGAACTTAGCCATTGATTAGAATCTAATCTGGGTCGTTGATTGATCAACGAGAGGATTATAAGAGAAGGCTTGATGGGCACTTGGAGGACACACCGAGTAGAGATCAGAAGTTCGATTTTCTGAAGCAGAGCAGCTGCCAGAGAAATTTTCGATAGTGATCATTTGCAGTGAGGGGCAGGGATAGTATCCAGAGCGAATTCTTTGTTGAAATTTCTAAGTCTATTTGTTAGAAATTTTATCTGTAGTCTTCTGGTTTATTTCTCCTACTTGTTAATTACGAACAAGTTATTTAAACATATAAACATCGAAATAAACACAATACAATCTCAACCATCTATAGATCAACAGCTGAAAGAAATAGCAAACACACAAGTGACACCATTATTTTTGGGTAACTCGTCCCTGGAAAAACTCAATGTGGGAAAACCGATGTAGCAGTCTATCCTTGAGTACAAATGGGTGCCAAACTAGCTCACCAGACAGAGAAAAATAACCGACAGTAATACCTCTCTATTCGGAAGAAGATATTCATAAAATCTGCCCCATGAAACCCTCTCCAGCACAACTGAAGCACTGCATCAGCCCTCCTGGCCTCTGTGTCAGCCTCAAAACCCTCTGCGTCAGCCCTCTGAGGCACTGCGCAGCCTCTACGGCCTTTGCGTCACTCCCGCTGCCCTCTTCCTGGATGACGCAAGCCCTTCTAGCCTCTGCATGGCCTGCTCTGGCTTCTGCGTCTGCCTCTCTGCCTCTACGCTAGTCTCTCGGCACTATCTTTGCCTCTATGTCCAGTACTTACTTCCCCTCGCTGCAAACTGATCACTGATTCGACTTTACTTAGCAAACCCCGCTCTAGTAAATTGAATGACCGATCACTCTGGTGTATTCTCCAACTGACCCTCAAGCCTACTCTTATACTTTTCCTCTTGGTCCTTCAATAGCCAAAATTACATCTCTAATCAACGGCTAAGATTAGATTTGGCTTGATCCATGTCCTTTAGAACCTTCCAACCCAATTTTATATTAATACCCATTAATATTTTATTTTTCCTAAGTTTAAACTTATGAACTCCATTAAAAATATTAATTATTTTAATATCTCCTAAACCAAGAAGAATCTACCCAAACCATTTGTGGGTCTTGGAGATCTCATGTGCTTTAGCCTCTCCACCAATTTTCATGGCTAGAGAACATCCGATGCTACCCCAAATCAACACTCCCTCTTAGCGAACACTGTGCTCTAGTAATACTCCACAATCCACACTGAGCATTACCCTGATTATACAGCAACAGTACCGCTGCTGATGCTAAGCCTCCCCGCCCAACATCCTCTACATTGTTGCATCTTGTATTGTTGCCCATGGCCCTGCCACTGCCACTGCTACATCTATACGGAAACTCCCTTTATATCTGTGTTGTCGTTGGTCCTTTCTCCCAACACTGCATCTGCACTGCAACCCCCTCTCATCATGTTGCATCGTGATATTGCCAACTGCTACTGCACTGCAACTCAATTACTAAGAAGTAAGTAACTGATCCACCCAACTACTGAGATCCCTGTTAGGCTAGAAACACTCCCGATGTTGAATCTCTCTCTGCCGCTATCAAGTGCTCCCTCTACTGCCTCTATGCTGCTGCAACAACTCCCTGCCTCTCACACCACTGCAAACCTCTTTGTGCCATCCTGCAGTGTTGCAACCTCCTATGTGCCTCTCGCACTGCTACATCCTACTAGCTCTGCGTTGCCCGGGACTACTGCACTGTAGCACTCACAGTTGCTTCATCCACATCCATTTTTACCGACATCCGACAATCCTGCTACTCTCTCTTCGGGGCTCTCATAGCAAGGTATAATCCAAGAATTTTGGTACCTCAAGGATCCTGCCCCTCATCGCCTGTAGTCCTCCTAACTACAGCTCGATGTCTCCCTGCCTCTTCTCTAGAGGTACATGAGCACTCATGGCACAATCTTCATCCTCCTCTACATCCTTTTTCGCCTTTGCTGGCCCTGCCTTAGAGTCAGATGTCTCTCCCTTGTTCTTCTTCCTCGGACACTGGTTCACATAATGACCCAGTTCCCCACAGTTGAAGCACTTATGCTTGGAGAGTTCCTTTTTCTTCCTCCTCCTACTTTCCCACAGATGCCAGAGCTGCATCCTCTTCCTCTTCCTTCTTGATCCGGACTCCTTTGCTACTACTTCCCGTCTTGCTTAGCTGTTTGATCTCTTCTTGGCAAAGAGCCGCCCACAATTCTTGCCAATCTGGAAGATTCGCCCTACCCAGAATGCCTTGGACAAATGTCTCCCAATCTTCGGAGACTGCATTTAGAGCGGTCCTCACCATCAACTCCTGATCCGGCGTGGCCCCTATGGAAGTCATTTGGTCCCGGATCTCCTTCAATCTACTGAGGAAATGTCATATTGGCTCCCCCTTTTGCATTTAGTATGACTGCAGTTGATTCTCAAGTAACATCTTCCTTTGCACGGAAGTATGTTCGTATAATGTCTTCAAGGCATCCCACATTTCCTTTGCTGTCTCCTTCTCGGCAATATGTTGGACCACATGATCCTTGACCCTATCAAGGATGATACATTTCGCCTTGGCCATTGCCTCCTCGTACATCTCATTATCAGCCGAGTCAACTAGGATCACCACTGTGCTCAAGGCAAAGGCCTTGATGTGACGTCTATCTAGAATGGACAAGATCCTGGCCTTCCAGACCACAAAGTTGGACACCTCGTCCAGCTTGTCCTGATCCCTCAACCCATTCATGGCCATCTCTCTACTCTTCCTGTCGACTCCTCTGAGTCTCTCTACTTCCCTCTAGAAGTTCTCTCTTTGACACCTGCTGAGTCGCTACTTCCTGTCTAGAAGTTTTCTGCTAGACTCCCTCTGAGTCTCGATTTCCCTCCTGGAAATCCGCTGCCAACCGTCAAGTTGTACTCTCCGATATCCTATGCACCTGCAACACTGATCTGAATTCCTTGGCTAGAAATCCACCTCGGTAGCGACTCCCTCTACCTTGGTTTTGCCCTGTTAGGTACTGTTCTGCCCACAACATCCCACCATCTTCACTCCCTGCAAACTGCCCACATCTTATGCCCCAGAAGCTGAAGGATTGGGCCTCTAGGCTCTGCACAACCATGGCACTGGCTAAAATGCTCCCTCAGGCAACTGCGTCAACCCTCCTGGTCTCTACATGAGCCTTTTTCGAGATAGTCTCAAGCATCTACGGATCAACAACTGAAAGAAATAGCAAACACACAAGTGACACCGTTATTTTTGGAAAAACTCGTCCCCGGAAAAACCCAATGCGGGAAAATCAGGGCAGCAATTTTGAGGGTTTATTTTATTATGCAGTCTATCCTTGAGTACAACTGGATGCCAAACCGGTAGTAATACCTGTCTATTCAGAATTAGATATTCAGAAAATCTGCCCCACGAAACCCTCTCCAGCACAACTGAAGCACTGCGTCAGCGCTCCTGGCCTTTGCGCCAGCCTCAAAACCCTTTGTGCTAGCTCTATGAGGCACTGTGTAGCCTCTATGGCTTCTGTGTCACTCATTCTGCCCTCTGCGTGGATGGCGCAGGCCCTTCTGGCCTCTGCATTGTCCCAGCTAGCCTTTGTGTGGCCTGCTCTGGCTTCTACGTCTACCTCTCTGCCTCTAAGCTGGTCTCTCGGCACTATCTCTGTCTCTCTGTCCAGTACTCACTTCCCCTCGCTGCAGACTGATCATTGATTCGACTTTACTTAGCAAACCCCGCTCTAGTAAATCGAATGACCGATCACTCTGGTGTATTCTCCAACTGACCTTCAAGCCTCCTCTTATACTTTTCCTGTTGGTCCTTCAACGACAAAGATTACATCTCTAATCAATGGCTAAGATCAGATTTGGCTTGATCCATGTCCTTTAGAACCTTCTAACCCAGTTTTTTATTAATACCCATTAATATTTTATTTTTCCTAAGTTTAGACTTAGGAACTCCATTAAAAATATTAATCATTTTAATATCTCCTAAACCGGGAAGAATCTGCCCAAACCATTTCTGGGTCTTGGAGATCTCATGTGCTTTAGCCTCTCCACCAATTTTCATGGTTAGAGCACATCCGATGATACCCCAAATCAACATTCTTCCTGGTCGGAGAATACTCAATAGAAAAGACAGAGAGAGATTCAATAGTGGCAGCGCAAAGCTAGAGAGGCTGACGCAGGGCTGCACAGAGGCAGCATAGAAGCCAAGAGGGAATTCGAAAATCAGCTGAAGGAATCAATTGTAGAAGCCAGAAGCTAGGGTGTGAGACCGGGAGATGAAAATCGAATTTCCCGAGCAGCAGATTGATCAACTAGAGGGTGACGTTATCCCCAGAGGGGTTGATGCTGGGCTGACACAGTGACTGTGCAGAGGCAGCGCAGAGGTAGTCAGGGGCAACTCATTCAGTGGTTGGATCAACCAGGATTTCTAGTGATAGGGTGAGGTAATCTCACTTATTCTTCTATCAGTGATGTTCTTTGTAACTGGATTTCTTGAAGGGCATCCAATGATTATATTCAGATTTACTACTGCATAGTAATAAAACACTCAGAGTTGCTGCACCAGTTTTCCCGTATTGGGTTTTTCTGAGGACTTTTGTACAAAAATAACAATGTCATTGTGTTGTATCTATTTCCTGTTCAATTTCTTGTTTCGGTATATCATTTTAAATAATGAATCTTGCAATTGTATTTACTTCGAAATTTACCGTAGAACACAGTAAATAACTTGTATGGATTAACTAGTAGGAGAAATAACATCAGTTTGCGGCAATAGGGATTTCGGGTTTAGGAATTTTCACATGGTATCAGATCTGCAGGTGAAGCAAGAAGAATAGAGACAGAAGATCCAGTACTAAAGAGAAGGAGGATCAAATTGTTGCATACGCAACAAATCGAATCCCGAGAGGGATTGCGCAGTCCAGACCAGAGGGCAGAGATTTTCGAGGAAAGTTCTCTCTCTGAGTGAGTTGATAGAGACGTAAGACCTCCAGATCAAAGTTTACGAGCATCAGAGGGATCAGCACATCAGATTCAACGAAGAAGAGGTTTTTCCAGTGGGACGCATTTTTCTGTAGGCAGTTGCTGGGCAGAAAGACGTCAGAGGGAAGAGACACGATTGAGGGAATTCCTCCTCAGAGGACTTCCTGCCAAGAAGTTTGTTTTCTTATTGCCTGAGCAACAATAGTAAGAGACATAGAGGAGTAGTTCGATATTTTCGTGGCAAAGATGGCAGCTTATGGGCTAAGAAATCATGATAGGTTGGATGGTGCATCCAACTATGTTATTTGGAAGGCAAGGATGTCATGCCTTCTAGATGAACATTTTCTCAAAACCTATGTCGACAGCGTGGTGGCTGTGCCTGCAAATCCAGATCTGCTGAAGAATTACAGGGGAGAAATGGCGAAGGCCAAGAGGATGATCCTTGATGGAGTAAAGGATCATGTGGTATGTCACATCGCTAGCAGAGGGACTGCTAAGGAGATGTGGGATGCCTTGGCAACGTTGTATCAAGGATCTTCCGAGCAACGAAGGATGTACTTAGAGCAAAAATTAAGATTTGCACAGATGCAAAAGGGGGAGCGCATTGATCCGTTCCTCATGAAGCTTCAGGAGAGTCGGGACGAGTTAGCAGTTTTGGGGTCTACAATTCAAGGTTCCGAGATGGTGAGACTAGCCCTAAATTCAGTCTCAGAAGAGTGGCAAGTCTTTGTCCAGAGCATCTTGGGCAAGGCAGCTTTTCCAGACTGGGATAGTATGTGGGCAGCTCTCAAGCAAGAAGAGATGAGGAGAGATCTAGTCAAGTGTAAGCTTGATGGAAACAGCAGTAGTAGGTCGAAGTCCAAGGAGGAGGAAGAGAATGCAGCCCTCGCATCGAAGGGGCAGTAGGAACAACAAAAGCGGAAGAAGGACATTTCAAAGATTAAATGCCTCATGTGTGGTGAGATGGGTTACTACGCAACACAGTGTCCTCTCGGGAAGAAGGACAAAGATGAGAAGCATGATTCGAAGGTTGCTTCCGCGAAGATCGAGGAGGAGTTTGACATGAAAACCGAGATACCTTCAGGAGGGAGGTGGGCTGATTTAGAGTTGTAGTTCGAAAGAGCTAAAGATGGGCAGGATCCTTGAGGAGCCCACCTCTCAGATGAATTCCTTGCTACGGGAGCCCATATTAGTGGTAGCAGAATGGACCAGTGTCAGTTGGTGCAGAGGTGTAGGAGTGACAGTTGTAGTGGCTAGGAGCGCCAGAGACTGAGCAACTTAGAGCAGAGTTGGCAACAGCATCGATGGCACAAAGCAGAGGTTAGTAGTAGCGCAGAGGCTTCAAAGGGTCAACGCAGAGACTAGCAGCATTCAGACTCCAGCAACAAGATGCATCATACTGAACACCAGTTCAGTAATTTGGGATGCTTTTCCATTGTTGATGCAGTAGTAGCAGAAATTGGAAAAGGTTGCAATGCAGATGCAGTTGGCAGTGGTAGTGCCAGCAGCAGCATGGATGCAGAATTCAGAGGGAGTTACAATACGGATGCAGTATTTAGAGTGGCAAGGTCAAAAACAGTACAGATGCAACATTTTTTGCACAGTAGTTGGTGGGCAGTGATGTCAAACATCAACAACACAGAAGGAGATGTTACAGAATAGAGTGATGCTTCAGCAGGTTGCATTGCTAGAGCACATTCCTCGCTAAGAGGGAGTGTTGATTTTTGGTAGCATAAGATGTGATTTAAGTCTCAAATTTTGTAGGGAGGCTTAGACACATGCATTCTCTAATACCCATAAATCATTTTGAGAAATTCCACTCGGAGACCGTTTTATTAAAATAATTAATTATTTTTAATGGGACCCTAAGTCTAAACTTAGGAAATTAAATTAATTAATGGGTATTAATCTAAATTGTGGGTGTAACTTCTAGAAGAAGGTGAAGATCAAATCATATGATCCTAGCCGTTGATTAGAATCTACTCTCAGTCGTTGATTGATCCACGAGAGAATTATAAGAGAAGGCTTGATGGGCACTTAGAGGACACACTGAGCAGAGATCAGAAGTTCGATTTTCTAAAGCAGAGTCGCTACAAGAGAAATTTTCAATAGTGATCTTTTGTAGTTAGGGGCAGGGATAATATCCGAAGGGAATTCTTCCTAGTCGGAGAATACTCAGTAGAGAAGACAGAGTGAGATCCAACAATGGCAGCGCAGAGCTAGAGAGGCTGATGCACGACCACGCTGAGGCAGTAGAGAAGCCAAGAGGGAATCAGAAAATCAGCTGAAGGAATCAATTGTAGAAGCTGGAAGCCGGGGTGTGAGACCAAGAGGTGAAAATTGAATTTTCTGAGCAACAAATTGATCAGCTGGAGGGGTGACGTTATCCCCAGAGGGGTTGACGATGGGCTAGCACAGTGATTGTGCAGAGGCAACTCATTCAGTGATTGGATCAGGCAGGATTTCCAGTGATAGGGTGAGGTAATCTCACATATTCTTCTATCAGTGACATTATCTGTAACTGGATTGTCGAAAGGACATCCAGTGATTGTATTCAGATTTACTACTGCATAATAATAAATCCCTCAGAGCTACTGCATGGGTTTTCCCGCATTAGGTTTTTCTGGGGACTTTTGTCCAAAAATAATGGTGTCATTTTGTTGTGTCTATTTCTTGTTCAATTTCTTGTTTAAACATATTATTTTAAATAGTGAATGTTGCAGTTGTATTTACCTCGAAATTTACTGTAGAACAAAGTAAATAACTTATATGGATTAACAAGTAGGAGAAGTAACATCAGTTTGTTGTTGTAGGGATATCGGGTTTAGGAATTTTCACACACTATCGATGTAAGATTTGAGATCATACTCATCTAGAAGACAGGAAATTCTTGCCTTCCAGATCACATAGTTGGAGGCTCCCTCCAATCGATCCTGATCTCTCAACCCTGCTGATGCCATCTCTGCAAAAACGTTGAACTCCTCTTCTCCTCTACACAATTGTTGACTGCCTTTTCGCACTCCCTGTTGGAGTGGGCAAATATGCTCACAACTATTGTTGCTCTGCTAGGAAAAATCAAACTTCTGGGCTAGAAGTTTATGAGGAAAGAATTCCCTCAGTGTGTGCTCTTCCTTCCTCCTGACGCTATTTTGCACTAGAAAATTGCTGCAAAATAACCGCGTCCTAGTTGAAGATCTACTTCGCAAGGAAAAATATTGCATCTCCCTTTGCCTCTGGTAACCTCTGATGTGGAAAATCTAATTTCTTTATCGACTCTCTCAAAGATAAATTTTCTTCAAAAACTGACCCTCCTGGCCCAAGGACTGCACTGCCTCTTGAGGGTTTCAAACTATTACCTCTGCAGAGATTCAAAATTCTTCCTTCTTTCGGCTATTGAGCTCTTCGGCTTACGATTTGTGCTCTAATACCATGTGAAAATTCGAAAACCCCTAATCCTACGCAACAACTGATAAAGTTTCTTCTATTTGTTAAATAAATTGAACAAATTATTACTATGTTCTACAGTAAATATCGAAACTAATACATTGTGGCCTTCACAAATAAAATATTGTAGAAGAAAAATAATGCTGGAAGAATAGATGCACACACACACAAGTACACAATTATTTTTGGACCAATGTCCCCGAAAAAAACCCAACTTGGGAAAATTGGTGCAGCACTTGAGGGTTTTATTATTATGCAGTAGTAAATTTGAGTACAAAACTATGGATGCTCAAATCTAGCAATCCATACAGAGAAATGACTAACAAAAGTCTAGTGAGAAAAATCTCACTGTCACTAGTGATCCGACATTGACCTTGGCTCAAGATGAGCTGCTCTCTGCTCCCTCTGTGCAATCTGTGTTAGCCTACGCAGTTCTACGTCACACAACTCGGACCAGCGTCTCTCTCGCTAACTGATCAACTGTTTTCTCAGAAATGGACTCTCTTGGCCTTCAGGCTCCCACTCTGGCTTTTGGCACTGAATCATTTCTTCTCCCAGCAAAATACGGAGCTCCCTCTGAAGCTCTGCATTGCCTCTAGGCTCTACGTTGCCTCTCTGTGGCACTTACTGCCTCTGTGCTATGCACTCACTGGACTAGAGAAACTTCCTTCCGGCCTTATTATCCTTGCCCCTCTCTCACTACTTCGACTTCACTCAATCACTTCCGATAACACACAACTGCTACTCTAGAAATCGATTTCCCATCAAAATCGAACTACATAAGTGTGTTCTCCAACCCCCATCGAATCTCTTCTTATAATCTCTCGTTGAGACAACAATGACCAAGACTAAAACATAATTGATGGCTAAGATTAACTAGAACTCGATCCATGTCTTCTTCTAGAAGATTCTCACCATGAATTAATTAATACCCTTTAATTAATCAATGTTCTTAAGTTTAGACTTCGACACCATTCAAAAAATATTAATTATTTTAATTAAGTCGTCTCTAGGTCGAATTTCCAAAACTGATTTCTGGGTTTTGGAGAATACATGTATTATAGCCTCTCCACAAAATTTCATGGCTAGAACGCAACCGATGGTACAAAAACTAACACGCCTTTGTCCCAAGTGTTGTTGCGCTCTCTAGCTCTTGCCTATTCCCTAGGCCTGCTAGTTTGTGCAACAACATGAACTATTTTGATGCCCCTAATATTGAATATGGCTCACAATGACACCTTAATGGTTTTTGTAACTAATGATGCTGATCTCACTTGATCTTGAGGGTTTGTTTCAGGTGGTCCATCCCTCATGTAGTAGACATCCTTTGAAGGAAGACTTGACACTTATCCAACACCTTTCAGAGGACATTTTTCCTATTGTTGAGAGAAGACATGACCTTGTAACCCCAGCATTGTCCTCATGAGATGGATGTTGGGCCTTCATGAGACTCCATGTTGTTGTAGACCCCTTGCTACACCTCCAGATGCTAAAATGTTGTACCAAGAAACCAAGGCATTGGTTTGTTTGATGATTGTGAAAATTCGGTGACCCGGAATCCTACTGTAGCAAACTAATGATATTTCTCCTATTTGTTAAATTCCTTTAAACAAATTACTTGCAGTATTCTACGGGAAATATTGAAATACATACACTGCAGTGTACACAAAATAAATACTACAGAAACTAAATACTGCACGAGAGATATAAACACACACACACATATACACAGTTGTTTTTGGACAATGTCCCTGGAAAAACCCAACTTGGGAAAATTGGTGCAGCAACTGAGGGTTTTATTATTATGCAATAGTTTATGAGTACAAATCGTTGGATGCCCAAACTGGCAATTTGATACAAAGAATAAATTGGCAAAGAGTTAGTGAGAAAAATCTCACACTATTACTAACGATCCAAAACTGATCAGGGTCTAGAAGGCTAGCCCCACACTGCCTCTACGTCAACCTACACAGATCTATGTCACGATCTCTGGGCTCTGTGTCACCTCCTCCTCTGATCTCCTGTTGTCTGGAAATTTGACCCTCTGGCCCTCTGGTCTCACACCTCAACATTTATCCCTAGATCTCGACTCCCCCAACTGAATTTCGAACTCCCTCTGAAGCTCTACATTACCTCTGTGTGGCACTGCATTACCTCGCTGAAACTCTCTATGCCTCCTCTGCCTTGTACTCTTCGGATCTAGAAAACTCTCCTTCGGACTACTATCCCTGCCCCTCACTGCAAGAGGATCACTTGATCTTACTCAGGGAACTTAATGATGCTACTCTTGAGAAATCATCTCTTGATCTCTCTCACTCGTTGTGTTCTCCAAGTGCCCATCAAGCTCCTTCTTATAATCTCTCGTTGGAGCACCAACAACCAATATTAAATCACAATCAAGGGCTAAGATTAATTGGGAGTCGATCCTTGTCTTCTTCTAGAAGATTCACACCTGATTTAATTAATACCCTTTAATTAACCAGATTTCTTAAGTTTAGACTTAGGGAACCATTTAAAAAAAGTTAATTATTTTAATTAAATCACCTCTAGGTGGAATTTTCCCAAACGATTTCTAGGTATTGGAGAATGCATGTGTCTTAGCCTCTATGCGAAATATCGAGGCTAGAGCACATCCGATGCTACAGAAATCAACAATGATGTGCCCATATGGATGCAAGATTCCCCCACGCTGGCCTTGGCCCGATTTGATGGATGTTACCTTGTTCTAGAGCCCAAATGAAAATTGTTATCACTCAGATGACTTGGGCGGGCTAGTACATCAAACCCATATGTCAACACTTGCCTTAGAGGTTATTGCATCACCCCCATGTGCCCTATAAGGGTGACATGAGCCTTCTTGGAGATGATGTTATGGCAGAGGAGATATTTAGAGATATAACCATTCACTTTAATGATTTCTTTGAGCGAGGAGCACTCACAAGCCTCTTTTTCACTTTCTTGATGGAGATTGACCATTTTGAGATGTTGACATCATCATGGATAGTCTTTATCCCCACATATGTGGTCTATTTTGATGTATTTATCATGTTTTAAAGCTATCTAAAGGCCAATTTGTGACCATTAGGCTTACTTGAATGCTCAAGTAAACTTTTAGGGCTTTTACTTATAAATTAATGAAAAGTGACTTGGTTACTCTCATAGAAATAGAGGGTAGTCACTTTCATTTTGAATCATCACATTTCACAGCACATCTCTCTCACTTTTAAGAAGTGTGCACTAGCTCTCTTGGATGCAACGATATCTTAGTAGAACAAATTGTCCTGGAAGGGATATTTTTGCATGAGAAGATGTGTCTTGGATTGATTAAGTGAATCTTGATTGAATGGTCTAAGTTTATGTTGGTTTTCTTCTATTTTGCATGCAAATATCTAAAATTATGGTTTCTATGTGCCATATTAAAAAGTGCAATATTTTTTATGAAAACTTGTTTCTTTATGCTTTGCAAAAATTGTCTTTAAAGAATCCATCAAAGGAACTTTGTGTGTGCTTCCCTTGATCTTAAATATCCACTTAGAGAAAGTTTCTAAGTTTTCTAATACATGCTTCTTAGTCCTCCACCCACCTCATCTAGATTCCTCTATCTTTGACCTTTGTCAAATTTCTTTAATTGTAGTTACTGGAAATTATTCTTCTACCTTATGTAGATTATTTGTCTTCAAAAATTAATCACAACAAATAAGGAATAAAATCAATACTACGACTTTCACCAATAATAATACAAACTAAGAAAATATTGCACACGTAAAATTTAGACACTGATATTTTTGGACAATAGTCCCTGGAAAGACCCTAGTGTGGGGAAAGCCAGTTCTGTAGATGAGGGCTTATATTATTAATAAATTTTCAACAATGGGGAATTAAAATAACTGCTTGTTTGATACTAGTAAAGCTCCAACATATATTTTTCTCCACTCCTAGAGAAATCGAACTGGGAAAACAAAAGTCTCCCTCTGCAAAACCACACAGCCTCTCCCAGGGTATTCGTACCTCCTCCAAAAATTCGCATTGGCAGACTAAAGAGTACGAACTGGCCACCATAAATTCGTACTTTGTTAGTTTTTGTAGCATCGGATGTGTTCTAGCCACGAAATTTTGTGGAGAGGCTAAAATACAGGAGATCTCCAAAACCCAAAAATCATTTCTGGAAATTTTGCCTAGAAATGACTAAATTAGATTATTAGCCAGTTTTTAAATATTTCCCAAGTCTAAAGTTAGGGAATATGGTTAATTAATCTGTATTAATTAACTCAAGGCATGAATGATCTAGAAACTCACATGGATCGACTTTAAGTTAATCCTAGTCATCGATTAAGATTTAATATTGGCCATTGGAGTCCCAACAAAGGATTATAAGAAGAAGTCGATGGGTAGTTGGAGAACACACTTCAGCAGTTCGATTTCACGAGCAGATCGATGTCCTAAGTAGCAGCAGTCAGTTGCCAGAGAGAGAGCAAGTGAGATCGAAGTAGTGAGAGAGGGGCAAGGACATTGAAGCTAGAGGAAGGATTCCAGTTTTGGTGTGTATTTGCAGAGAGGCAAGTGAGCCATAGTGAGGCTAACATAGAGTAGCGCAGTAGCCTTGTTGACCACTACCAGTCAACTACCCATAGCAGTACACCCCATTTTCTTCACCAAAAAGGGGTAGTGTTTGATCGACGTATTCGTGCCATTCGACAGTCATCGTCGACTTGATCATATTATGTTGTAAACCCAGTCTGCATGTAAGAATTGTAAATAATCTTAGCAGATATGAGTTATGTATGTAAATTGCCTAGGTGGACCTAACTTTCTAATGATAATCTACGTTCCGGAAAGTTTTTCGTCTCACCGATCCATGATCGGAAAAGTTTTCCTTCAGCCTAACCCCAAAGCCGGAATGAATTTTGTCATTAGAATCTTAGAGGAATCCTAGTGTGTTAATCTGCTAGATTATAGTTGTGTCGCAGAACTGGGTGGTTTATGAGGGTCTATGTCAAATGGGTTTTCCCCCTTGGGATGTAAAGTTGTAAAAGTCATGATGTAAAATGTCTTGAGGGTTAGGAAATGTTTTAATCCCCTCATAAGTCCTAAGTCCTAGGTCCTAGGTGATTTTTCCAAAGGCTAAGTTCGAGGATCTATTTAAAAATAAATTAAAAATTAAAAAAAAATAAACAAGTAAATAAATAAATAAAAATTGAAAAAAATAAAAAAAATAAAAAAATTAAACATATAAATAAAATAAAATAAATAATAAAATAATAAAATAATAAAATAAAATAAAATAAATAATAATAATAATAAAATAAAAATAAATAATAAAAAACTTAGAAATAATAAAATAATAATATTTTGATTAAATAAATGTAGAATTTCAATTTTTTAATGCATTAAAAATTCGACGGATGAGATTAAGAGATATCTTGATCCTCATCAACGGTCGAGATCATTTTGACGTGGATCACTCGAACTAGCTGTTGGGAAATTTTCCTTTAAATAGGGTGCTAGGAGTCATTTGAGATCATTCGATCTGTGAGTCTTGTGCTGAATAAGCTCTCTTGTAAACTTTTTCTGGTGCTAATAAAGAAAGACTTTGGGGTTGAAATCTTGCTGGTGTTACTCTCTTGAAGCGCTGTGAGCTATTTTATTTTCTGCATATTTTGATTTTCAGCCATTAGTAACAGCTTACTATAGAGTATTGTTGAACACAGGTATCTTGTTCACTTGCTAGGGTTTGAATGGTATTAGGATTTCTGAAATAATGGCAGGTATCTCCACTACATCGGGGATCTAGTACTATTTTTCTCTCTTTATTGATGGTTGAAGTGAGCTGTGCAAGAAACCCTTGTTGAGAAAATCAGTGGGCGTTTGGGGAAGTTCTCGGCTGAACCAGCCAACTCCCACAAAGCACTCTCTTGTAGAGCCCAGCCAGTTTTGATTCTGGGTTTATCATTTAGAGTTTATTTCTGAGTTGCATGAGAGTTTTTCCTAAAGCATCTTACAGCAAATCTAATTTTTTTTACTATTGTTGATTATTGATAAATCTGGTTGTTTAAGAGTCGAAAAATTGTAAATGTTGTAATTGTTTAGCTGATCTTGGGTATTAGTTTCGATTTTGCGCATATTATTTTTTGGATTTTTCTTTCCTTTTTCAGGTTGCAGGTACAGGGTTTTGAGAAATAGCTTCAGGGCTGTTCCCTCTTCATCATCATCCTGCTGCCATCTCTTCAACGCTGTTTCAGGCCAGCTCTCTCATCAGCAAACGCAACCATATACAAACGTTTCTATCCACCCAAGCGGCTGTATCCACTCAACCATACGCTGTTACCTCTCTTCTCCAAATCTCTGCGTATTCCATTCTCACCCTCAGTCACACCTCTACCTGCATCCCTTCTCCCCATCCGCTGGCCATTCCTCTCAAAGGCGCCATCTCCTTCAAGACTCCACGCAGCCATGAACTTTGCCCGAATCTGCATCCATCGCACCTGATTTCTCTCCCACATCACGCACATCAAACTCACTTTAAATTGTTGATCTGCCCCTCGGCTGCTCGTTGACCTCAATCTGCGCATTGTTTCATTTCAAACGACACCAAACTGCAGAGATAACGCGTTTTTTTTTGGGATATAAGCGGGCCAGGTAATATATTTTGGTGGTATTACTGCGTTGAAAGGTTGAACCGTGCTGCGTGCTCACCCATCCGCCTGAAATCTTCAACCTGCACTACAAACGTTCATTCCGCCGTCGAAGTTTGTAAATTGAACTGTAAGAAACACGTTTCTATTCATACGGGCCACCTGCAAATTGGTATTTTCGATTTTTGTTTTATTTAATGGTTTACGTTTCATGTTTTAGACTTAAGAGCTAGCATTTTTTTAAGTTACGTGGTTTTAGTTTTAATTAGTTTAGTTCTTTTAATTTTAATTTTAGTTTTATATATTAAATTAATTTAATCTTAGTTTTGTTTTGATTTTAATAAAGATATGTTAAAGGGTAGCGTTTAGTTTTAGTACTTTAGTTAGGGTTTAGGTTTATATTTTGTTTTTTTTTTTTTTTTTTTTTTTTAGATTTAAAAACTTTAGATTTAGATCTAATTTCTTTTAGTTTAGTGTTAGAATAGATTAGATAGGATTTTATTTTTTAGTTTTAAGTTTAAAGTTTTAAAGAAAAAACATAAAAAAATAAATAATATATATATATATATATATATATATATAAAATTTTAAAATCAATAAAAATTTATAAAAATTATAAAATTATAAAGGGAGTTTCTTTTCTTTTAAGTGTAGATTTAGATTTTAAAGTTTCATTTAGTTTTAATTTTTTGTTTCAAATTCTTGTTTGAAAAAACATAAAAATATTGTGGAAATTTTTTGCCAAATTCAGTATTAGCTCAGGGATTTATCACGTTTTATTTTTCCTGCTGAGATTAAAATTTTGATGTGGAATAATGTTTATCATTTTTATGTGATTTAGCATGCTTGAATGATCATAATGTGATATCAGGTTAGCGTTTAAAATTACATGGTTGTGTATCGATTTTTATCTTTCGAAGTTTTAAATTGTCAGAGTATCATTTAAGCATTTTCTCGCATCTGATAAAATTTAATCTTTGTTTAAGTTATTTGATGATAAATGATTGCTCTACATGGTTTACATTTCTGCAACATTTAGTAAGTAATCATTTAATCGTTAACCCCATAAGGCACTGGTCCATTAAATAATAAAATCTATTTAGCGCTGGTTTCCTTTCGTGTCTCCCAAACCAACTGATTCACAGTTGGCCATCCATTTCCCTATAGGGTCTACCCCCCTTAGCCGCGGGAGACAGGCTTAAACGGAGAGATCGGGGATCAGGGTGACAGCCCCCGGTCTGAGCGTTGTCGCGACAATCTGTGCGACAACATTTTTTGGCGCCGTTGCCGGGGATAGAGTTTTTCTGTCCTTGGTTATTTCATTTTGAGCTTTTTCGTGTTTCACTTCTTGTCCAGGTGGCGACTCCACTTCATATATTATCTTCAAGAGTGTATACTAGAAGACATCCAAGTAGTCTGTGCAATCCTACTCCTGATCCTGAAAGGGTCCTCAGGGTACGATTACACAAATTCTCTTCTCGTACACTTCTTGTTAACCTCAGACAAGAAGCCTTTTCTGATATCCATTTGCTTTTTACTAGTCAAGTTAGGCACAGCATCATGGATATGTATGGCCCTTGCAATTTTTCTAACATTCCAAGGTATCCCAATGCTCTTCCATCAGTTGGGATAGATAAGTTGCCTAAATTTCAAGGAGATAATGCGATTAGTGCAAATTCGCATCTGAGGTATTTTAGTATATGGATGGCTAAGTACGCAAGGTCTCCTGATTTCGATCATGAATATGTTAGAATGACTCTTTTTATTTTAACCTTGGGAGGTGATGCTCATGAATGGTTCACTGAAAAGCCTCAGAATTCATTTGATTCCTTAGAATCGATCATTAATGCCTTTAAAGAAAAATATGGAGATAAGAGAGAAGGAAGACACCTCGTAAAAGCTATTAGCATAATAAAAAAGAGAGAGAATGAAACTGTTGAAGAATTTAATAAAAGGTTTAATGGTATTATTAGAGAATTACCTCAAGACTATAAACCTACAGACAAATCTCTCCAAGATTTTTACATTGATGCTTTTAGTCCTGAGCCATCTTATGAATTAAGGCGTGCTAAACTTAATGATTATAGAGATTGCCAAGCCTTAGCTATAGAGCTTGAAAAGGACAAGGCAGCATCTGGGAAGTCTGAGATCCCAGGTTTTGATAGGGCTGCTACGAAACTAAAAGAACCTAAAGGAAAAGCAGTTCAAGAACCTGAAAGCGAACTTGTTCTCAAATTGCTTCAAAAGATTGAAACCATGGAAATCAATCATAATAAGGAGATAGCTACTTTGCAGAATAGGTTGATCCAAATGGAAAGAACACAAACGCAAAACTTCCAACCTCGAAATAATAATAACAGAAATAACAATTGGCAAAAGAAGGGTCAGTCTAGTGAGCAAAGACCTCCTAATCCGATAACTAATTTGGTTGATAATGCTCCTCTTTATTGTCCGGTTTGTGATGCTCTTCATGAAGAGGCCACTTGTCCCATCGTTAGAAGAATCTTGGATAATGGAATGTTTGGGACAGGTGATCAAATAAATGTGGTAGGTAGCAAGTTTCCTTTGTCTATGGATGATTGGATAGAGGTCAAGGAAAATAGTCGTGACGTTATGAATCCTTCATCAGCTTTTAGTATAAATAATCTTGAAAATGAATATGACATTTTGGCTAGGTTATATGGTGAAAAACCCTCTCCAGAGCAAATTATGGAAATTGCTAGAGATAAAGGTTTGACCTATCAGAGAAGGGATAAAGATCAAAGTGGGAATCAAATTCCCCCTCGAACTTTTAACCTTGGTATGAACTCTGGATTAGATGTCGATTTGGGAAATTGGTTTAACAATGTAAAAATTTGGGTTCCTGTCTCCGAGATTGCTAAAATCCCTTCCCAAAGAGACAAGTTACTAAAAGCTATTCAAGGTTCTCAAGTGAATACTTCTCAACATAAGACTTGAGAAGTGGACTATCACGATGCTCCCATATATCTGCAAAGCTTAGATGCTGATAACAAAGATCACCAGCCTTTCTTTATCACCTTATTAGTTAATGCATATAAATTGAATAATTGCATGTTGGATTCTGGTGCATTTGCTTATGTAATGACTAAAAGGGTCATGGAACAGCTTAACTTAAGAGTTTCTAGACCCTACTATAACATATGTGCCATGGATTCTAAGAAAATTGAAGTGCATGGTTTAATCAAAGATTTGCAAGTTCATCTATGAGTTTACCCAGACATCATGATTGTCATGGATATTGTTGTCGTGGATGTGCTTGATGCCTGGGGTATGCTGTTATCCAGAAAGTGGGCCTCTGATCTAGGAGGAAGTATTCAAATGAACTGGTCATATGCTATGATTCCTTCCCCTAGGGGTGATGGTTTTGTAAGACTAAATAGAGAGCCCGAAAGAAAATTTCATGTCGAAGATCCTAAGAAACCTCACAACGAGATAATCAAAGAGAAATCTGACATTGGGAACTATGCCATCATGTCTAATTTCATAATTCCTCCCGATGATAAGATTAAGGATCTCAAGGATAAAGTTTTGTATATGTACTTCGATGGTGCATCGTCTAGGCATGGTAAAGGTGCTGGAATAGTGCTTAAATCTCCCCTTGATCACATTTTCAAGTTTGCTTATCGATTAGAATTCGAAGCAACCAACAATGTCGCTGAATATGAGGCTATATTGTTGGGGCTTGAATTGGAAAAATCTTTGAAGATCAAGTTGCTTAGCATTAAGGGGGATTCTGATTTAGTTATCATGCAACTTAAAAATAAATTCACATGCAGAAATCAAAGATTAAGGAATTATCGAAATGATGTGTGGGATACTATGGAGCACTTTGATGCTCTTGACCTCAAAGCTATCCCAAGAGAGCAAAATAGTTTGGCAGATGAACTTGCCGTAGCCGCTACTACTTTCCAGTTATCTGATGAGCTAATTAATGACAAGATCAAAATGAAAGTAATATTCAAACCATCTGTTCTAGATAACTTAGAGCATTGGCAGGTATTCAATGATGAAAAACAAGTCATTCGTTTCCTTAATAGTTTGGATGAGTTTGAGGATTTCCAGATAGATTCTGAGGAGGATGGATCTTTAAATCATGAGCACATCATAAATCCTACTCCTAGGTATGTGGTTGCCTTAGAGCAACATTTTGATTGGCATGATGCCATGAAGTTGAGAGAAGAAAATAAGATGGACCCAGGTGAATATCTCGAGATAAACATTGGTACTTCTGAAAACCCAAAGATTGTTAAAATTGGTAGAGGTACTAGTGTGGAGGAAAGAAAAAAGTTAACTGATTTACTTCATGAATATCGAGATGTTTTAGCTTTTTCTTATGATGAATTAAAGGGCTATAGGGAAGATGTCATGGAACATACTATCCCCTTAAAAGATGAAAATGCTAAACCCTTTCGTCAGAAACTTAGGAAAATTAATCCTAAATTAGCCCCCTTGGTTCAGAAAGAGCTTGTGAAAATGCTTGCAGCAAGAATTATCGCTCAAACAAGGCATTCAACATGGTGTTCAAATTTGGTGATTGTTAGGAAAAAGAATGGTACGATAAGGCTTTGTGTCGATTTTCGAAACCTTAATCTAGCATGCAAGAAAGATAATTACCCTTTGCCAAACATGGAGACTTTGTTGCAAAGAGTAACCGGTTCTGGAATGATGTCGTTGCTAGATGGTTTTTCTGGGTACAATCAGGTATGGGTTAAAAAGGAAGATCGTCATAAAACCACATTCACAATGCCATGGGGTACCTTTGAATACATCAGAATGCCGTTTGGATTAACAAACGTTGGGGCTACATTCCAAAGGGCTATGGATTATGCCTTCAAAGGGTTAATCGGGAAATTTATTGAAATTTACCAAGATGATCTTACTGTTTTTTCTAAAGATGGTATCAGTCATGTAAATCATCTTAGGTAGGTTTTCGATAGATGTAGAGAATACGAGATTTCTTTGAATCCAACTAAGTCTGTTTTTGGAGTAATGGAAGGGAAATTACTTGGCCATATCATTTCTAAGGAAGGAATCAAGATTGATCCTGAAAGAATTGAAGCAATCCAAAAGATTCATCTCCCTCATAATCTTAAATCCCTTCAGTCTTTCCTTGGAAAGACAAATTTTATTAGAAGAATTATTCCAAATTACGCAGAGATAGCTAAGCCATTTCAAAGTCTTCTAAAGAAAGATGCAAAATTTGTTTGGCAAGAAGACAACAAAATGGCTTTCCAAGAAATCAAATGTGCTATTGCAAGAGCTCCTGTCTTAGTTAGTCCCGATTATTCCAAGGACTTCATGATTTTTTCTTTCTCTTCCGAAGATACCATTGCTAGTGTCCTGCTACAAAAGAATAAATATGGTCACGAGCAGCCTATTGCTTTCATGAGTAGAGCACTTCAAAATTCCAAATTGAAGTACAATACCATGGAAAAGCAGGCTTATGCCTTGGTCAAGTCTCTTAAGCACTTCAAAACTTATGTGGGTTATTCTAAAATCATTGCTTTCGTCCACATGCTGCTGTTAAAGATATATTAACTCAAACTGATTGCTTAGGGACTCGTGCTAGGTGGGTTACTAAAATACAGGAATATGATTTAGAGATCAGACCCACCAAGCTAGTCAAAGGCCAAGGTTTGGCCCAGATGTTGACTGAAGGTAACGAAAAGACTCTTGGTTTGTTTTTTCTTAGCGATCTATCTTCGCCGGAATTGCAAAGATTAGGAGAGCATGAGTGGTACAAGGACATAGTCTTTTACTTGATGAATCTTGCATGTCCTAACCATTTAGTTGCTCATAAGAGAAGGGCTCTTAGACTTAAAGCCACTAAGTATTGCCTTATGAAGGATGGCCTTGGGTGGAGAAATCCTGAGGGCATAATGCTTAGGTGTGTTGATGACGTTGAGTCCAAGAAATTAATCTCTGAGTTTCATTCAGGATTTTTTGGTCATCATTACGCTGCTAGAACTACCGCCCACAAAATCCTGAGAGTTGGTTATTATTGGCCTTCAATTTTTTCTGATGTGCATAAGTTTGTTAGAAATTGTCAAGCCTGTCAACTATTCACTGGGAAACAGAAGCTTGCTACCCTGCCCCTACAACCTGTCATTGTAGAGGCACCTTTCCAGCATTGGGGTCTGGACTTCATAGGAAGTTCCATGAAAATTCTAGCAATGGCTACTCATGGATTTTAACTGCTACGGATTATTTCACTAAGTGGGTTGAAGCTATTCCTGCTAAGAATGCCACTGAAAAGGTCATTATGGATTTCATTGAAAATAATATCATTACTAGATTTGGTGTCCCTGCTAAGATCACTACTGACAATGCTAAGGCTTTTAGTTCCTCAGAGTTTTCGTCTTTTTGTTTCAAGTATGGCATTGTCTTATCTCATTCGTCAAATTACTATCCTTAGGGTAATGGTCTGGCCGAGTCAAGTAACAAGAATCTCATAACCATTATCAAGAAGATAGTAGGAGATAATAAGAGATCATGGGATAGCAAAAGCAAGTATGCTTTATGGGCAGATAGAATCACTAAGAAGAAAGCTACTGGTAAATCTCCCTTTGAATTTGTTTATGGCTTGGATGTAACTTTACCTGTGCACCTGAAATTGCCAGCTTATCAGCTCCTTCAGAATTTTTCTACTAATAAAGATGTTGTTCAGAATAGAATAGATCAGATTGTGGAGTTAGATGAAGCTCGTAGGACAGCTTTTGATGCTATATGTAAAAATCAATCTAACATTAAGAAAAGCTTTGATAAATTCTCTCGATCTAGATCTTTGCAGGTGGGAGATATGGTACTTCTTTGGGACCGCAAGAATGAGAAACCAGGAAAACATAAGAAGTTTGACAGCTTGTGGCTGGGACCTTATATCATTCGAGATATAGCTGAACCAAACTCATTCCACTTGAGCAGATTGGATGGCGAACCACTTGATCTACCAGGGAATGGCCAAATGCTCAAGCTGTTCTTCAAAGATGATATCTGATGCCATAGGGCATCCTCTGTATTGTATTTCTATCCCTACTCCTTGTTATTTCAGCATTTTATTTCTGATTTAGGATTAGATTTACTTTCCTTGTTAATAAATGAAGAGCTTCTATCTTTTATGTGCTTATATGTTATATGATGATGTTTGAATGGACGCTACTTATTTCTGTTGTGTGTTGCGTGGATGCAGATTTTGGATTCTCACATTCCTACAGTGCAACAACGTGTCCCCAAGTAGACCCAGATGTTGACCACTACCAATCAACTACCCATAGCAGTACACCCCCTTTTCTTCGCAAAAAAGGGGTAGCGCTTGATCGACGTATCCGCGCCATTTGACAGTCATCGTCGACTTGATCATATTATGTTGTAAACCCAGTCTGCATGTATGAGTTGTAAATAATATTAGCAGATACGAGTCATGTATGTAAATTTCCTAGGTGGACCTAACTTTCTAATGATAATCTACGTTCCGGAAGGTTTTTCGTCTCACCGATCCATGATCGGCAGAGTTTTCCTTCAGCCTAACCCCAAAGTCGGAATGAATTTTTTCATTAGAATCTTAGAGGAATTCTATTGTTGTTAATCTGCTAGATTATAGTTGTGTCGTAGAACTGGGTGGTTTATGAGGGTCTATGTCAAATGGGTTTTCCCCCTTGGGAAGTAAAGTTGTAAAAGTCATGATGTAAAGTGTCTTGAGGGTTAGGGAATGTTTTAATCCCCTCATAAGTCCTAAGTCCTAGGTCCTAAGTGATTTTTCCAAAGGCTAAGTTCGAGGATCCATTTAAAAATAAATTAAAAATTTTAAAATTAAAAAAAAAAATTAAAAAAATTTAAAAAACAATAAAAAAATTAAACATATAAATAAAATAAAAAAATTATAAAAAATAAACTAAAATAAAATAAAATAAATAAAATAAAATAAAATAAAATAATAAAAATAAAAATAAATAATAAAATAATAAAAAACTTAGAAATAATAAAATAATAATATTTTGAGTAAATAAATGCAGAATTTCAATTTTTTAATGCATTAAAAATTCGACAGATGAGATTAAGAGATATCTTGAACCTCATCGACGGTCGAGATCATTTTGACGTGGATGATTCGAACTAACTGTTGGGAATTTTTCCTTTAAATAGGGTGCTAGGGGTCATTTGAGATCATTCGATCTGTGAGTCTTGTGCTGAAGAAGCTCTCTTGTAAAAAATTTCTGGTGCTAATAAAGAAAGACTTTGGGGTTGAAATCTTACTGGTGTTACTCTCTTGAAGTGCTGTGAGCTATTTTATTTTCTGCATATTTTGATTTTCAACCATTAGTAACAGCTTACTATAGAGTATTGTTGAACACAGGTATCTTGTTCACTTGCTAGGGTTTGAATGGTATTAGGATTTTTGAAATAATGGCAAGTATCTCCACTACATCGGGGGTCTAGTACTATTTTTCTCTCTTTATTGATGGTTGAAGTGAGCTGTGTAGGAAACCCTTGTTGAGAAAATCAGTGGGTGTTTGGGGAAGTTCTCCGCTGAACCAGCCAACTCCCGCAAAGCACTCTCTTGTAGAGCCCAGCCAATTTTGATTATGGATTTATCATTTAGAGTTTATTTCTGAGTTGCATGAGAGTTTTTCCTAAAACATCTTACATCAAATCTAAATTTTTTTACTACTCTTGATTATTGATAAATCTGGTTGTTTAAGAGTCGAAAAATTGTAAATGTTGTAATTGTTTAGCTGATCTTGGGTATTAGTTTCGATTTTGCGCATATTATTTTTTGGATTTTTCTTTCCTTTTTCAGGTTGCAGGTACAGGGTTTTGAGAAATAGCTTCAGAGCTGTTCCCTCTTCATCATCATCCTGCTGCCATCTCTTCAACACTGTTTCAGGCCAGCTCTCTCATCAGCAAACGTAGCCATATACAAACGTTTCTATCCACCCAAGCCGCTGTATCCACTCAACCATACGCTGTTACCTCTCTTCTCCAAATCTCTGCGTATTCCATTCTCACCCTCAGTCACACCTCTGCCTTCGTCCCTTCTCCCTATCCGCTGGCCATTCCTCTCAAAGGCGCCATCTCCTTCAAGACTCCACGCAGCCATGAACTTTGCCCGAATCCGCATCCATCGCACCTAATTTCTCTCCCACATCACGCACAACAAACTCACTTTAAATTGTTGATCTGCCCCTCGGCTGCTCGTTGACCTCAATCTGCGCATTCGTTTCATTTCAAACGACACCAAACTGCAGAGATAACGCGTTTTTTTTTTGGGATACACACGGGCCAGGTAATATATTTTGGTGGTATTACTGCATTGAAAAGTTGAACCGTGCTGTGTGCTCACCCATCCGCCTGAAATCTTCAACCTGCACTGCAAACGTTCATCCACCGTCGTTGTTTGTAAATTGAACTGTAAGAAACACGTTTCTATTCATACGGGCCACCTGCAAATTGGTATTTTCGATTTTTGTATTATTTAATGGTTTATGTTTCATGTTTTAGACTTAAGAGCTAGCATTTTTTTTAAGTTACGTGGTTTTAGTTTTAATTAGTTTAGTTCTTTTAATTTTAATTTTAGTTTTATATATTAAATTAATTTAATCTTAGTTTTGTTTTGATTTTAATAAAGATATGTTAAAGGGTAGCGTTTAGTTTTAGTACTTTAGTTAGGGTTTAGGTTTATATTTTGTTTAAATTTTTTTTATTTTTTTTAGATTTAAAAACTTTAGATTTAGATCTAATAGTTTTAGTACTTTTAGTTAGGGTTTAGGTTTATATTTTGTTTAATTTTTTTTTTTTTTTTAGATTTAAAAACTTTAGATTTAGATCTAATTTCTTTTAGTTTAGTGTTACAATAGATTAGATAGGATTTTATTTTTTAGTTTTAAGTTTAAAGTTTTAAAGAAAAAACATTAAAATATATATATATATATATATATATATATGTATATATATATATATATATATTTAAAATTTTAAAATCAATAAAAATTTATAAAATTATAAAGGGAGTTTCTTTTCTTTTAAAGTGTAGATTTAGTTTTAATTTTTTGTTTCAAAGTATTGTCTGAAAAAACATAAAAATATTGTGGAAATTTTTTGCCAGATTCAGTATTAGCTCAGGGATTTATCACGTTTTATTTTCTCCTGCTGAGATTAAAATTTTGATGTGGAATTAATGTTTATCATTTTGATGTGATTTAGCATGCTTGAATGATCATAATGTGATATCAGGTTAGCGTTTAAAATTACATGGTTGTGTATCGATCTTTATCTTTCGAAGTTTTAAATTGTTGGAGTATCATTTAAGCATTTTCTCGCATCTGATAAAATTTAATCTTTGTTTGAATTATTTGATGATAAATGATTGCTCTACATGGTTTACATTTTTGCAACATTTAGTAAGTAATCTTTTAATCGTTAACCCCATAAGGCACTGGTCTATTAAATTAATAAAATCTATGTAGTGCTGGTTTCCTTTCGTGTCTCCCAAACCAACTGATTCGCAGTTGGCCATCCATTTCCCTATAGGGTCTACCCCCCTTAGCCGCCGGAGACAAGCTTAAACGGAGAGATCGGAGATCAGGGTGACAGCGCCTGGTCTGAGCGTTGTTGTGACAATCTGTGCGACAACAAGCCTCTAGAGACAATTTCGAATCTACTGGGGAAAGCATAGTTTCAGTGCTAGAAGCTAGGCAAAGGTTGCGAAGGCCATGAGAGACATTTTCCTAGACTGCAACAGACCAAACGGCTTGAGGAGAAGCTTGTTCGAGTTGAGTGCAGAAGTGACTATGCTAGGGTGATGAAGTAGTTGCGTAGAGCCAGTTTGGACGGCTCAATTTGAGCTCACGTCAGAGCACGGATTTGCCTGTGGAGTGAGGAGGTTCCTCACTAGATTTTTCTTGCCAGTTTTTTTCTGTAGGATTGCTAGTTTCTACATCCAGTTCTACTCATTTTATTTCACTATTGCTTAATAATAAAACCCTCAGCTACTACATCAGTTTTCCCAAGTTGGGTTTTTCCAGGGACATTTGTCCAAAAATAATTGTGTTATTTTTTATGTGTGAGTGCTAGCATTTCTTCGAGAGTTTATTCTTCTGCAGTTTTATTTGTATAGGTTGCAGTGAGTTATTCAGTACTTGTTGTAGGAAACAATAAATAAATTGTTAATTAAAATAACAATTAGGAGAATAATTTCCAGTTGTTGTAATAGGATTCCGGTTAGTGGAATTTTCACATGGTATCAAAGCGTAGTTGATCAGCTGGAGAGCTCAGTGGCAAAGACAGAAAGAGTTTCATTGTTCAGTGTGGGAAGGAGATCAAAACCCCAGAAGCGACACAGTCACTTTGCTGAGAGGCTGAGTTTCTTGAGGAGATTCGATTTTTTTGAGTAAGGGACAAAAAAATTTGATCTCTCCAGATCAAGGGATTCCAGAGGTAGAGGGAGTAGCCCATTATTTTTACAGAGCAGATGTCTAGCTGGACGCAGTAGTTTTGCAGCAGTTTGCTAGAGCAGAGCTACCGTTGGGTGGAAGAAGAGCACACACTGAGGGAAAATTTTCCTCAGGGAACTTCTAGTCTCAAGAAGTTCGATTTCCCTTGCAGATCAATAATCGTTGTGAGCAAAGTTTCTCACTCCAGAAGGGAGTGCGAATAGCGTGGCAACAACTAAGTAGAAATGAAGAGGATATTTCGACACTTGTTGAGATGGATACTGCTGGACTTCGTGATTAGGACAGGTTGGATGGAGCTTCCAACTAGGTCATCTAGAAGGCAAAGATCTCCTTCCTTCTGGATGAATATGGCTTGAAGCTATATATTGATGCATTGGTAGCAGTGCCCCAGGATGCAGATTAGTTGAAGGAGTAAAAAAAGGAGATGGTGCGAGCGAAGAGGTTGATCCTAGGCAGAGTGTGGGATCACATTGTTTCACAAGTAGTTGGAAAAGGTACTTCCAAAGAGATGTGGGAGACTCTCTCCACGCTCTACCAGGGCACTTCCGAGCAGCGAAAGATGTACTTAAAAGATAAGTTGAGATGCATCAAGATGCAGAAGGGGGAAGGCATATACGCCTTCGTCACTAGGATTCAGGAGGTCCGAGACCAGTTGTCAGTTGTTGGGGTAGCACCTCAACCCACAGAGCTAGTGTGATTGGCACTAAACAGTGTCTCCGAGGAGTGGCAGGTATTCATCCAAAGTATTTTGGGCAGAGATACCTTGCCAAGTTGGGATAGGATGTGGGTCGATTTGCAGCAGGAGGAGTTGAGGCAAGCTATTTTAATCAGCTCCATTAGTGACAGCAACAACAGACAAAAACAAGAGAAGGAGGAGGAGAATGTGGCCCTCGCATCGAAGGGTCCCAGTCAAGGATAGGGGGAGAAACAGAAGAAGAAGGACTTGTCAAATTTCAAGTGCTTCAGGTGTGGCAAGTTTGGCCACTATAGTACCCAGTGTCCTCTCAGGAAGAAGGACAAAGAGGAGAAGCAGGATCGGGTGACAACTCATGGTGAAATTGATAGGTTGTCCTCCAAGTTGGAGGAAGACTTCGCTATGATCGCCGACATACCTTCAGGAGTGAGGTGGGGTGATTTGGAGTTGTAGTCCAGAGTGCTACAAATGGGCAGGATCCTTGAGGAGTCAACCTCATGGATCTATACCTTGCTACTGGGGGGCACAATTTTCAGTTGCAATATGGATCAGTCATAGCTGATGCAGTCAAATTTGCCAAAGTGACATTTGCAGAGATTAGTAGCATTCAAACACTGGGGTGGATGCATAGTTGGAAACAGTGCAGTTGGTACATTCCAAAGTCAACAAAAACACAAATTCTTCAATGACAATGCAGATGCTATTAGCCGTCAAAGACTCGGGAGACAGATGCATCATAATGATCACAGCTGATTCAGTATTTAGGATGCTTCTCAGTTGCAGTTCTTGCAATTGCAGCAACAACAGATGAGAGGGAGTTGCAGTGCAGATGTAGTGTTATCAGTGGTTCAACAGGGTCAGTAGCAGCACAAATCCAACAGATATCAAAGTTGCGCAGTGGTTGGTAGGCAGTGTGGCCAGACATCAGCAACGTGACAAGAGATGATGCAGAGATAGGGTGGTACTACAAGATGTGCAGTAGAGCACTAGAACACATTCCTCTCTAAGAGGGAGTGCTAGTTTTTGTAGAATAGGATGTGTTCTAGCCACAAAATACTGTGGAGAGGCTAGAACACAGGAGATCTCCAAAACCCAGAAATCGTTTTTGGAAATTCCACCTAGAAATGACTAAACTAGATTATTAGCCAATTTTTAAATGTTTCCTAAGTTTAAACCTATGAAATATGGTTAATTAATCAGTATTGATTAAGTCAATGCGTGAATGATCTAGAAACTCACACAGATCGACTTCAAGTTAATCCTGGCCATCGATTAAGATTTCATCTTGGTTGTTGGAGTCCCAACAGAGGATTATAAGAAGAAGTCGATGGGCACTTGGAGAACACACTTCAACAGATCGATTTCATGAGAAGATCAGTTTCCTGAGTAGCAACAGTGACTTGCCGGAGATAGAGCTAGTGATATTGAAGTAGTGAGAGAGTGATAGGGATAGTGAATCCGGAGGAAGGATTCCAGTTCTAGTGAGTGCATTTGTAGAGAGGAAAGTGAGCCACAATGAGGCTGACGCAGAGCAACACAGTAGCCTCTAGAGGCAATTTCAAATATGCTGGGGAAAAGCAGAGTTTCAGTGCCATAAACTAGGCATAGGTTCCGGAGGCCAAGAGAGACATTTTCCCGACAACAGCAGACTAGACGAATTGAGGAGAAGTTGGTTCGAGCTGAGTGTAGAAGTGACTATGTTAGGGTGATACAGTAGCTGCACAGAGCCAGTTTGGACGACTCAATTTGAGCTAAGGTCAGAGCCTGTATTTGCCTGTGGAGTGAGAAAATTACTCACTAGATTTTTCTTGTCAGTTTTTCTCTATAGGATTTCCATTTTCGGCATCCAGTTGTACTCAGATTATTTCACTGTTGCTTAATAGTAAAACCCTTAGCTTCTGCACCGATTTTCCCAAGTTGGATTTTTTCAGGGATATTTGTCCAAAAATAATTGTGTTATTTTTATGTGTGTGTGCTAGCATTTCTTCCAGTGTTTATTCTTCTGCAGTTTTATTTGTATAGGTTGCAATGTGAGTTATTCGATATTTGTTGTAGGAAACAATAATTACATTATTAATTAAAATAACAATTAGGAGAATAATTTCCAATTGCTGCAATAGGATTCTAGTTAGCGGAATTTTCACACTATCTCTAGGAAAATTAATCTCGTGTATAATCATGCCTCTAGCAACTTGATAAAACCCACTCGCTTTGCCTTTGGAAAGATATCCAACAACTGACAACTAAATTGAGCCTCTGGGTACTCACGGTAGCTAAACTAACTGTTTGATTTGGTTTTGTCTCTGCAAAACAATTCAACCTCCTTTCCCTTCTCAGATCACTAGAATCTTGGTGAAGAATTTCTCTGGAAATTCTCTCCTCAATTTCTCTGTTGAAACCTTGTTGTTGGTGTCCTCCATGTTATCACTGTGCCCTTGCTATTATTGCAATTCTATGTCTCGAATGTGATCTCCAATTCCCCATCGATTTGCTCTCAGAATCTCTTGTTGACGAATCAACTGCCATGATCTAACTCCATTCGATAGCTAAGATCATATTTACCCCTTCTCATGACTTTTCTAGAAGTAACTATATAAAAATCAATTTGTCTCAGTTAATTTGATTTAATTAACCACTTTTCCTAAATTAGACTTAAGAAAATAATTAAAAATTGGCTAATTAATCTAATTAAGACATCTCCCTTAGAAATTTTTTCTAGGTATTGGAGATAACTATTGTCCTTTTTTCCTTAGCCTCGTGGACACCAATAGAGACTAGAACACCTATCCTAGCTACAAAAACTAAAACTCCCTCCTAGTAAGGAAGGTGTTTTCTACTACTCCCAAATTGTCTCTGAAGAAGACAAACTGTCTTACCCAAGGCCTTTGTCAGAATATTTGCATCTTGTTGATCTGTGGAAACATATTGTAGTCGAACTGATCCATGTTTGTTAAAATCTGAAAGTTCTATGCTGAAATTTAAAATTTCTTTGCAGAACTTGAAAGTTCTATGCATAAACTAAATGTACTTGCTGAAAATTGAATGGGACTGAATGTACTTTGCAGAAAGTTGAATGTACTTTGCAGAAAACTAAATATACTCTGCAGAAAACTAAATGTACTTTGCGGAAAATTGAATATTCTATGTTGTTACAATTTCTTCGAATGCACATTTCTTCTTCACAACTTTTCATATCAACAATTGTAGATAAAACATAAACTTAAGGATCATATGAAGACAACCAAACACAAATATGAGACACTGAGAGTTAGGTCCAATGACCAGGGCAAAACCCACAAGGGGAAAACCCAAATGATTTTTCTTCTATTATATTTCTTCAATTGTTTAGCAAAGTAAATAGAGAGAGAGGATGAGAATGAAGAAAGTCACGAATGTCTAATCGACTTGCAGCGGAAGTGCTCTTACTCTTTGCTTGAAGATCTCCTCTTTCTCTTGATCAAATTTTGCCCTTCACACGTGCTCCAACTCTTCCATTTCCCTTACACTTCACTTGCTCTCACACTTCTCCTGCACACACTCAACACTAGCTCTCATTCTTCACAATGAACATGATACTTTCAACTCTCACTTTCTCTTGCTTAAATAGAAGAGAAATGAGAGGAGTTACAAAATGAATTCATTTCTTGAGCCAAGAATAGGAGAATTGAATTCCATGAGGGAGGAGTTACTTGAGGAGAAGTGTAACTCATTCCAATAATAGAGAGAGAGGTACACTTGTCTTGAGTTACAATTCGAATTAGGGGGGAGTTACACTTAGACATGAGAAAATATTTGGTGAGAGTTACAAATCGAATTGAATGGGGGAGTTACAAGTGCATTTAATGAGGAGTTACACTTTTGCCATACATTGAATTAGTGAGGGAGAGTTACATTCTCTTAAGTGTGGAGTTACTGCTTTATTTCAAGAGAGAGGTTTGATTTTTCAAGTAAGAGATTCTCAACCTAATTTACTCATTCCATGAGAGAATTTGTTTGTATTAATCCATTAAAGGTGAATGACTTTAAACTATCTTATAAATAGTAGTATCATAATAATAATAATACTAATAAGGATAAAAATATTAATTCTTGATCTGTATAATCATGATTGATTTGATTTTAAAGTGGATTCTATTTGTCGAGATTATCCTTGATCATTTAGACATGAATTTATATTTTTGGAAAGTGACTTCCAAATTGAGATGTGACTTACTATTTTTGGAAATTCATATTAGAATTGTCAGAAATGAAATTTATTATAGGTGGTTCAAATAGAACTGAAAGATATGATTTCTTTTAGGAGAAATTCATCCCTAAGCTGCCAAATTTTAACAATGTTGTACACAATTTCTGATAAAGTAGTATCTAATGTCTATATGTTTCGACCTATCATGGAACAATGGATTCTCATAGATCTTGATGTAATTCTAATTATTATAGTAGATACTAGTCGAATCCATCCTCTGACCAAATAGTGCCACTAGCAGCTTCCGAAGCCAAATAGCTTCACATGTATCCATGCTTGTTGTCATGCATTATGCCTTTGCAAAACTCAGTGCCATAGACTTCTGCTTCCTGCTACACCAAGAGACAACCCATGATCCAATACTGAAACAACACCCTAAGGTGCTTTTCCGATCCACTACATTACCTGTCGAGTCTGCATTTGTGTATCCCATCAATATGACACCATCACTATTGATTTTGGGGAGCATCAAATGTGCTCTAGCATTGAAAATTGGCGGAGAAGCTAAGGCACATGAGATCTCCAAGACCCAGAAGTCATTTGGAGAAATTCCACCCGAATGAGGAGTTATTAAAATAATTAATATTTTTAATGGGTTTCTAAGTCTAAACTTAGGAAAATAAAAATATTAATGTGTATTAATAAAATATGGGTGAGAAAGTTCTAAGTGACAAGGATCAAGCTAGTTCTAATCTTAGTCGTTGATTAGAGACTTAATCTCAGTCGTTGATTCGTCAATGGGAAAAGTATAAGAGGAGGCTCGAGGGTAAGTTGGAGACACACCAAGTGATCAAAGGATTCGATTTTCTGGGGCAAGATTTGTCGAGAAAATCGAATTAGTGATCAAAGTTGCAATGAGGAGTAGTTCAGCAAGGCATTTTCATCTGAGGCTGAAGAATACATAACAGAGAGGCAGCACAGTGGCAGGAGAGACAGCGCAGGTCCTAGAAGGGCTGACGCAAAGGCCAAAGAGCTGACGCAGAGGATGCAGAAGCCGTAGAGGCTGAAACTAGGCCTCAGAGGCAGCACTAGGGAAATTCTGTGGGGCAGACTGAGAGTAGATTAACAGATTCTGAGCCGGGGAGGGTGACACAGATCTTGGAGGAGTGACGCAATTCCAAAGCAGTGCTTGGAGCAGCTTTCGTTGTCCAGCATAGGGAACAGCGAGAGTCGCTGTGGGGTTTGATCATCTGGTTGCTAATTTGCCAGAATATTTGTCTCCGGATAGAGGTAATACTGCCGAGGATATTCTCTGTTGGGTGAGCCATTTCTAGCACCCTAGTTGTATTCACAAAATCTACTTAATAATACAAACCCTTTATATGTTGCACCAATTTTCCTGAATTGGGTTTTTTCGGGGATGATTGTCCAAAAATAATGGTGGCCCTTGTGTTTTTTTTCTGTTTATGTCAGTGCATGATTTGTATATCTATGAAGGCTGCAATAGTGTTTACTTCGATGTTTATGCAATTAAATAACTTGTTCATGTAAAGAACAAGTAGGAGATTGTAAACCAGTAATTGCAGTAAGGGTTTCTGATGTGTTAGATTCAGGAATTTTCACATGGTATCAGAGAATTGCAGATCATAGATGACTGAAGACACCAGTTCAATCTGAGAATTTACAACAGAGAAGCAGTTGTCCCGAGATGTAGCAATGTTCCAGAGCGAGAGAGGCAAAATGAGGAGTGACGTAGTGCAGAAGAGGTGACATAGAGGCTCACACAGTGCCTGTGTCAGCATTCTGAGCCGGGAGAGGAAGACGCAGTAGCTGGGAGGAGCCCACGCAGTAGTTGTGTCAGCCATCAGGGCCAACGCAGAGGCAAAGGGAGGCAAATCAGGCTCAAGCAGAGCCACGTCATCTTTATGAGCCAGGAAGGATTGACGTAGTTGGCTAGGAGGAGTTGATCCAACCCACTGAGTGATTGCGCAGAAAGGGCTCAGATTCTTCGAGTTGTCGGGGCTAAGGGAGCTATGCAGATTTTGATTTGAGGAACTGGTGGGACATTGTTTCTATCGGTGCAAAATAGTGTCTAAGGAGATTGAACCAAGGTAGAGGGAAGCACTACCTCAACAGATTTCTAGCCAAGAAATCTATATCCAGGTTGTAGCGGAAAAGGAAGATTGGAGAGGAGTGATTCGACGGTTGGCTGTAGGACTTCCGAGAGGGAAAACAAGACTCAGAGGGAATCTAGAGAAGAGGAGAAGAGATGGCAATGAATCAGTTGAGGGATCAGGATAGATTGAACAAAGCATCCAATTTTGTCATTTGGAAGGCCAGGATCTTGGCAATCCTAGACAAACATCGCATCAAGGACTATGCCTTGAAGGTTTTTGTTGAACCAGTCGATGCTGATCCATTGAAGAAATACAAGGAGGCTCAGGCTAAGGCCAAGTGCATTATATTAGACGGGGTCAAAGATCATGTAGTACCACACATTGCTGAGAAGAACATAGCAAGGGAGATGTGGGAGACCCTGACTACCTTGCATCAGGGCTCTTCCTTGCAATGGAAGATGCTATTAGAAAATCAGTTGAGACAGTATCAGATGCATAAAGGAGAGGAGATAGATCCCTTCCTTCTCAGGTTGCAAGGGATTCACGACTAGCTTACTTTTGTGGGGTCTACACCAGATCCAAAATTCATGGTCAGGACTGCCCTGAATGCAATCTCCGAGGAGTGGGAGACATTTGTCCAAAGCATTTTGGGTAGAGAAACTCTCCCCAGTTGGGAGGAGATGTGGGAAGCTCTTTGACAGGAAGAGCTCAAGAGGTTGACCAAGGCATGGAGTAGTGGTAAGGGAGTTCGAATCAAGAAGAAGGAGGAGGAGGATGCAACTCTAGCATCAGCGGGACAATAGGGGCTACAGAAGAGGAAGAAGAAAGACGTCTCCAAGTTCAAGTGCTTCAACTGTGGGGAGGTGGGACATTATGCATCTCAGTGCCCCAGGAAGAAAAACAAGGGAGAAGCTTCCGACTCAAAGGCTGCTTCAGCAAAGGCGGAGAAGGATGTTGAGACTGATGATGATTGTGCCATGAGTGCTCAAGTGCCTCTAGAGAATAGGTGGGGAGACTTGGAGCTGTAGTCGAGAGGACTACAGAAGGGAGGGGAAGGATCCTTGAGGTGCCCAAACTCTTAGATCACATCCGGCTATGGGATACCTTAAAGGCAGTAGCATGATGATGGGTTTCGGGTGGAGCAATGTGTGATGGAGCAGCAAGGTAGTGCTAGAATGCAGAAGTTTGTAGCAGCGCAGTGGAAGTTGCAGCGGTGCGAGAGGCACAAAAGAGGTTGTAGCAGTGCAGTGGCAGCAGAAGGAGCACAGGACAGTAGCAAAGGTAGCTTCAACGTCACGAGGCTTCCAGACTGGCCAGGATGTCAGTGTTTGGGTAAAGTCAATTACTTACTTCTCGGTAACTGAGTTGCAGTGTAGCAGTTAGTAGTGGCAGTGCTATGGGAAGCATGATGTAGCATGTTGAGAGGGAGCTGCAGTACAGATGTAGCAGTGGCAGTGTCATGGGCAGCAGTATAGGAAGTAGCAGTGCAGTGGATGTGGGGCAGTAGGCCAACCATCAGCACAAAAGACCGATGCGGAGGATCAATGTGATGCTTCTATGGTGAAGTATTGCTAGAGCACATTCCTCGCTAAGAGGGAGTGTTGATTTTGGGTAGCATCTGATGTGCTCTGTCCTTGAAAATTGGTGGAGAGGTTAAGGCACATGAGATCTCCAAGGCCCAAGAAATCGTTTGGAGAAAGTCCACTCGGATGAGGAGTTATTAAAATAATTAATATTTTAATGGGTTCCTAAGTCTAAACTTAGGAAAATAAAAATATTAATGTGTATTAATAAAAAATGGGTGAGAAAGTTCTAAGTGACGAGGATCAAGCTAGTACTAATCTTAGTCATTGATTAGGGACTTAATCTCGGTCGTTGATTCGTCAACATGAAAAGTATAAGAGGAGGCTTGAGGGTCAATTGGAGACACACTAAGCGATTAAAGAATTCAATTTTCTGGGGCGAGGTTTGCTAAGGAAATCGAGTTAGTGATCAGAGTTGCAGTGAGGGGCAGTTCAACAAGGGATTTTCATTCGAGGCTAAAGAATACATAGCAGAGAGGCAGCGTAGTGCTGGGAGAGACAACACAGACCCTAGAAGGCCTGACGCAGAGGCCGAAGAGCTAACGCAGAATCCTGACGCGAGTGACGCGAAAGCCGTAGAGGCTGATGCTGGGAAAATTCTATGGGGCATACTGAGAGTAGATTAGCATATTTTGAGCCGGGGAGGGTGACACAGATCTTGGAGGAGTGACGCAGTTCCAGAGAAGTGCTTGGAGTAGCTTTCGCTGTCTAGCATAAGGAACATCCAGAGTCGCTGTGGGGTTTGATCATCCGATTGCTGATTTATCAAAATATATGTCTCTAGATAGAGGTACTACTGCCAAGGATATTCTCCATTGGGTAAACCCTTTCTGGCACCCTAGTTGTATTCACGAAATCTGCTTAATAATACAAACCCTCTATATGTTGCATCGGTTTTCCTGAATTGGGTTTTTCCAGTGACAATTGTCCAAAAATAACGGTGGCCCTTGTGTTATTGTTTATGTTTATGTCAGTGCATGATTTGTATATCTGTGAAGGCTGCAATAGTGTTTACTTCGATGTTTATGCAATTAAATCACTTGTTAATGTAAAGAACAAGTAGGAGATTGTAAACAAGTAATTGCAATAGGGGTTTACGATGTGTTAGATTCAGGAAGTTACACACCTCAAGTATATCTCAAGCCATACTGTATCGTACTTCATAGATATCGTAGCACATGTTTCGTTGTTGTCCAATGTACTCTCTTAGGTTCCACCATGAATTGAATACGAGTGTTGACTGCGAAACAAATGTTTAGCTTTGTGTTGACTAAAAAATAAGAGAGCCAATAAGCTGCCTATACAAGGTTGGGTCCACTGCTACATCCTCTTATGCATCTATCTTCCTCCAGTTGATAATCATAGACATAAACATGGGTCTACAATCCTGCATCCTAAATCTTTTCAATATCTCCATAGTATATCTTTCTTGCCCAAGGAAGATCTCCCCATTTATCTGTTATACCTCTATTACTAGGAAATAATGCATCAGTCCCAAATCCTTCATCTCGAACTTTGTTGCTAAGTCCCTCTTGTAGTCCTGTATGAGCCTTGATGACTTTGTCAGAATTAGATCATCCACATACAGTATGAGAATGATCAATTCACCTCCTACCATCAAATATTAGAGGTTAGAATCTGCCTCACTCTTCACAAAGCACATTTGTTGCAAGTAATTGTCAATCCGACCATACCATGTTGTGGGAGCTTGCTTAAGTTTGTATAGTGCCCTCTTCAACCTACAAACATGAGTATCCCTCCCATGTGTCTCAAATGCTTCTAGTTGTTTGATATACGACCCCTCTTCTATTGCTTTTTTTAGAAAATCTGTCTCAACATCCATCTGGTGAATTTGTCACTCATCTGCGTTGCAAGATATATCACGACCCTGATAGAAGTGTATCTGGCCACTAGTGGGAATGTCTTATCATAGTCTATGCCCTCCTTTTGAGAAAAACCCTTGGCCATGAACCTAACCTTATATTTTTCCACACTACCATCTACAACATATTTGATCTTGTAGATCCAATGAGAACCAACTATTGCCCTATTTACTGGTCGAGGCACGACTTCCCATACATCATTTAGCATGATGGAGTTGTACTCCACCATTTCATCTTGCTACACTTGATGTTGCACGGCCTCCTAATAGATGGAAGGTCCTTTGTCAATGACCTTTGTCTCCAACGCCTTATACATTTTTGGTTGCCTGCGCCCTCTGATGCTGACTCTAGGAGCTCCCACAAACTCCTACACATCTCTCAATGTCTAAAGAACCTCCCCGTTTCTTCTTCCATTGGTGGTGGGTGGAGCTTCATGCTCCTCATCCTGCCCCTGCTACTCTATCTGCTGGGAACTCTCCTCTACACTTATACTTGCACCTATACTAGTCATTGTACTTGTACTAATGCCCTGAGATTGCGATCCTTGTTCAACTCTTAGAGCTTCTACTAGCCCACTGTGATCATCTGTTGGCAACTCGTGAGATCTTCTGAAGGCTTTCTCCTCCCGCCATTTCACATCCCATCTCGCGATGATCTTTCTGCTACTAGGAATGTAGATCTTGTAGGCATTGGATGTTTCATTGTATCCAACGAAATATTCCTTCTCCGCAATCTGATCCAACTTGGTGCATTTGTCATCTAGCACATAACAATAAGCTATACTACCAAAGATTCTGAAGTATCCAACCTCTAGCTTCTTTCCTTTAAAATCCTCCTCAGGTGTCATCTTCCCCAACACCTTGTGAGGAACTCTGTTCTGAATATACATTGTTGTACTACATGTCTCTGCCAAAAGAAATCTAGGCATGTCTTGGTCATATAACATCGCCCTTGTTGCTCCAACTATTGATCTCTTCTTTTGCTCTGCAACCTCGTTCTGTTCTGGATTATATGGATTTGTCCATTCTCTCTTGATTCCCTTCTTCGTACAAAACCCCATGAAGACATTATTGCAAAAATTCCTAGACCAGAATCCCTACTACAGTAAGCTAACGTTACTTCTCCTACTTGTTAATTCATTCAAGTTATTTACGGTGTTCTAATGTAAATATCGAAGTAAATACACTGCAACCTTCACTCTTTAATTATTATATGCGGAAACAAGAATCTGAACAAGAAAGAAATACATAACACATCTACACAGTTGTTTTTGGACAAATGTCCCCAGAAAAAACCAGTGTGGGAAAACCAATGCAACAACTAAGGGTTTTATTATTAAGCAGTAGTAATTTCTTAATACAATCTTTGGATGCCTTCCTAGCTATCCAGTACAGAGAATATCACTAATAGAGAGATGAGTGAGATTACCTCACACTATCACTAGAGACCTTGGCTGATCCAGCCACTGAATGGACTGCCCCTGGCTACCTATGTGCAGTCACAATGTTACACTGCATGGGGTCTACGTCACTCCTCCCGGCTAATCGATTTACCTCTGAGATTCTGACTTTTGCTCTCACGGTCTCACACCCCGAATTCTAGCTACAAAAATCAATGCCCCCAACAAATTTCAAATCTCCTCAAGGCTTTGCGCTGCCTCTGTGTGGCCCTACGTCAGCCTCTTCTGGCTCTGCGCTGCCTCTCCCGGATCTCTCTTTGCATCCTCTGTTGAATATTCTCAGATCAGGAGAAATCTCCAACCGAAACTATCCCGCTCGTCACTATAAAATCTCACTTCGAATTTCTCACCGACCACTACTCTGCTTCAGAAATTCGATCTTCTGAACTCTACTCGATGTGCTCTCTAAGTGCCCATCGATGTCCTTCTTATAATCCTCCAGTTGAGAACCAATGGCCCATATTAGATTCTAATCAATGGCTCAGATCATTTGGACTCGATCTCCATCTTCTTCTAGAAGTTTCACCCACAGTTTAAATTAATACCCATTAATTATTTTAATTTCCTAAGTTTAGACTTAGGGTCCCATTAAAAATAATTAATTATTTTAATAAAACTGTCTTCGTGTGGAATTTCCCAAAATGATTTCTAGGTATTGGAGAATGCATGCGTCTAAGCCTCCCTGCAAATTTTGAGACTTAGAGCACATCCGATGCTACCAGAAATAAACAATTATTTGTGTACTTGCCTCCATTATCTGTACAAATAACCTTGATCTTTCTTCCTATCATGTTCTCCACAAGAGCCTTAAACTCTTGGAAGTGACTGAATACTTTTTCCTTTGTCTTCAAGAAATAGATCCTGGGTTTCCTAGAGAAGTCATCAATGAAGGTTATGAAATACTTATAACCCCTAAGAGATCTTGTACACAATGGGCCACATATATCAGAATATATCAACTCAAGCACACCCTTGGCTCTACTGTCACTCCTTGTAATGTTGCTTTTACGAATTTCCCAAGCATGCACCCTCTGCACGTGTTGATTTTTGGAACTCTCGTTATGGTGTCCCTGAGCAATCTAAGTGCTCCATGGTGTATGTATCCCATCCTCCTATGCCATAATTCTCCCATGTCTTTGCTACTACTGCTAATAATCAATGCCTTCGGAGTGTCTAAGTGCAATTAAATATGGATTTTTTCTCCTTACCCTAATATGTTTCACTGTCTTCCAATTTTCGTGCTTAATGTACAACTTCTTCCCTCGAAAGTAGACATTGTATCCCTTGTCCTGAAGTATAGAAACTAAAATCAAGTTCATTCTGAAACCTAGCACATGTAGCACATTTGTAACATGACTCCCTCTGAATGTTGACAGTTCCTCTCCCAATTGGAGTACACTTAAACTTTTTCCCAATCTGAATCTAGAAGCCCATCTCCTCTTCTTGATAACTATAAAATAATTCTCTAACTCTCGTCATGTGGCATGACCCTCCACTTTCAATATACTAGACACCTATAGATGTAGAGCTAGAGAGGCAACCTATGAGAGCAAACTCATCCTCTAGCCTTAGAGAAAAATCCTCAATGTCTGCTGAAGTTGTTGTTTGTTGCTTCCTCTTCTTATTTGCTCCCTTCTTTTGGTTTGGACATTGGCTGACATAGTGACCTTGTTAACCGCAACCAAAGCACTTGATTTTACTCAAGTCCTTTTTCTTCTTCTCTCCCTTGGACCCTTTACTCAATCCCTTTTTGGCCTTGCCCTTTCTTGCCAGGGCCGCGTTCTCATCATCTTCACGCTTTTGAGTTTTACCACTGTTGTTGCCATTGACGAGGCTCAATCTAAGCTCCTCCTGAGTGAAATCATTCTATAGGCGGTCCCAACTCAATAATGTGTTTTGTTCATTAATAACTTAAACAAACATGTCCCATTGCTTTGAGAATCCATTCAATGTGATCCTCATAAGCTCATTATCATCAAGCTTATCGCCTATTGTTGCTAACTCGTCCTTCACTACTCTGACTCTAGTGAGATAACTTACAACACATTCCCCTTTGTCCATCTTTGTATTTCTCAACTTTTCTCTGAGGATCAACTTCTTGTTTGTGGTACCATCCTGGAACAGTTTTAGAATTATGTCTCACATCTTCTTTGTTGTATCACTCTCAACAATATGCAGAACTATATGGTCCTTGACTCCATCAAGGATAATCCTCCTACCTTTGGCATCTTCCTTCTTGTACATTGAGTGTTGTGTTGGCTCTGTTGGCATGACTATCGCACTGGTCGTATACTCCTTGAGGCCATTCTCTTCCAACAACAAGATAATTCTCTCTTTCTAGATGCCAAAATTAGAGGCTCTATCTAACCTGTCCTGATATCTCAAACCTGTTGAAGCCATCTCTTGAAATTCTTCAAACACTGGAAAAAATAAATTTGGAAAAATTCAAAGTGGGTTGTAAACCCTCATCTTTTCTCTTCCTATGCCTTGCATTGATTTACTCCTGCAAACCCTTGCGCTCTATATTTACTCTAGTACCATGTGAAATTTCCTCAATTGCAACTACTAGAAATCATTCTTCTATCTTATGTAGATTATGGCTTCAGAAATTAATCACAGTAAATAATGAATAAAATTACTACTACAATTTTCACGAACAATAAATGGAATTGAGAAAACGATGCACACGCATAAAATTTAGACACCAATATTTTTGGAAAATAGTCCCTGGAAAAACCCCAATGTGGGGAAAACCAGCTCTGCAGATGATGGTTTATATTATTAATAAATATTTAGCAATTGAGAATTACAATAACTGCTTGCCTAACATTGGCAAAGCTCTGACAAATATTTTTGTCCACTCCTATTGGCAAAATGGAAGTGGGAAAACAAAAGTCTCCCTCCGCAAATCCACACGGCCTCTCCCAAGTTATTCACACCTCCTCCATAAATTCTCATTGACAAACTAAAGAGTACGAACTGGCCACCCAAAAACTCACACTACCTATAGGAAAATTAATCTCGTGTATAATCTTGCCTCTAACAACCCGATAAACCCACTCTCTCTGCCTCTGGAAAGATATCCAACAACTGGCAACAGAATCAAGCCTCTGGCTACTCACACTTGTTGAACTAGGCACACACACTGCCTGGTTCGGCTTTCTCTCTGCAGAATAATTCGACCTCCTTTCTCTTCTTGGAACACTGGATTCTCGGTGAAGAATTTCGTCGGAAATTCTCTCATCAATTTCTCTGTTGAAACCTCATTGCTGGTGGCCTCCACACTATCATTGTGCCCTTGCTATCACTGCAAATTTATGTCTCGAATGTGATCTTGAAGTACCCCATCCATTTTCTCTTATAATCTCTTGTTGTCTAATCAACCACCATGATCTAATTCCAATCGATGGTTAAGATCATTTTGACCCCTTCTTATGACTTTACTAGAAGCCACTAGAGCAAAATGTTGAAAAGTGTGCAACAAGAAATGCTTGTTGAGATTGCAACAAGATGATGGAGCTTAGTGAAAAGAGTCGCCTTCACTAAGTGGGCCCGCAGGCTATTTTTGGCGCAAGTCTATTTTTAGACATATGGATCATGTCTATGTTTATGGATGATTGATCAAGTTGGGAAAAAATAGATGGACTTCTATTTTTGATGAAAGTGTGAGTGATCACAGTGTGAGTGATCAAAGTCTATTTTTAGACTGGCTGTCAAAAATAGAAAAGTCAAATATTATTATCTCACAATAATATTTGGACTATAAACTTGATCTTATTCTCTTGGAGCACTCAGTTTGAGCTACGGAGGTGGCACATGCAGCTATCAGAAGGAAATACGTTTTTCTTATGAGTCAGTTGAGTTGTTGCATGCATGACTTCAGTTAGAACTCAAGTGAGTTGAGTTTAGTGGACTGGAGGTACAGTTGATGGAGTTGTGTTCAGTTTGACTTAGTTAAACTAGTTGTAGTTAGTCTAACTGCAGATAGACTAATGATGAGTTGTTAAACTAATTATTAACTCATAATACAACTAAAGAATACATCAGTTAACTCAGTTGCATGTCAGTGCATGTTCAGTTCAACAGGGACAAGTGGTAGAGAATCAGATTGCTATCAATTGTGACTATAGTTGTGCATCAGATCTTGCACAATCAAGGGATTGAGTATGCCAATGAGTTTGCTTACGTATTTGGCCCACATTTTAGCCTTTGCTCACGTCCACAAAGAGTGAGTGACTATTTTGCAGGTGAAAAACGAGTTTGGGAAGCTATTCTCATCAGTTCTTGAGTAGGTATTGAGCAGTGGAGGCAGGCAAGCAGCGGGGGAGATTTGGAGATCAAATCTGAGCTGTATTGTGTGTAACAGGTGGAGATACTTGTGAGAAGTATTATGCTTTGTATTGTTACATGATTCAATCAATATAATATACAGATAGTGTGGGGTTTTTAGCGAGATGCTTTCCCCGGGATACATACTGTGTTAGTGAGTTTGATTGATGCTTCTATGTGTGCCTGTGAATGTTTCTGCTTCTGTAAATTGATGATCAACGTAGAGGAGATTATGTATTATACATGTTCCGCATATAATTGTATGATCAAGATAATCTCTATGAATATGTGTTAAATTATTCAAAATTTCTACATGGTATCAGAGCAGCTTGATTTGTAGAAGAGATTTTTACATGATATCAAGCGAGGATTGATCATCAGATCTACTATTCAGGAAGTGGTTACATTCTATTTCTTCAGGCAGAGTCTGTAATCGGGCCAAGTAGCCTCTGGATTCATCCTTCCTTTGGAAGGTGAGATATCCGGTGAATGCTCATACAGCCAATCTCTGTACAAGAAATAATTTGTTCTCACGAATTCTAGATCGGAAGCAGTTGAGTTTTGTGCTGGTGGAATTCGAATTTAATTCCAAAGCAAGAGATAAAACTCAGAAACATTCAGTTCGAGAATGGAGATAGTATGCCCCAGTATCTCACGAGGTTCACTCAGTGTTGAGATGAGCTGGGAAGTGTGGGGGTTACTGTTGAGGATGAGGATGGTGAGTCTAGCACTCCTTGACCTTCCTAAGAGTTGGCATAGCTACCAGGACTCGGTGAATGGAAGGGAGAAACTGCCAAATTGGGAACGACTATGGTCGGATTTGATGCAGGAGGAGATTAGACGGAGCACCAGAGGCAGTTATTCATCTATGCATGATGAGAAGAACTGTGCCTTAGCGAGTAAGGCAAAGAAGGGGAAGCAGAAGGTTTCTCTTTTCGAATCTAGTTCTTCCAGTGATGGGAAGAAAGTTGACAAGTCGAAGGTGCGATGCTTTCGTTGTCATGAGATTGGTTCATGGGTCAGGAACCTGTATGCTCTTGAGGTTCAAGATGCATGCGAAGCCTTGAGCAGTGAGGCAACTGATGGAGACTTGGTGGTTGAGAGGGAGCGTATATTACCTCTCAACATGCAGAGCCAGAAGAAGTCTCAGACGATTGTGGAGGAGCCACGATTGGTGCAGCAGCTTCAAGAGGTTGTGGAGCAGCCACAACAGGGGAAGCTGTGTGGAGATGGAGTAGAGACATCTACTCATCCAGAGACCTCCAATAGGGGGAAACTTCGAGCCAGGTGGGCTGAGGGATCGCATGCAGCCATACCTCCAGGTAGGAGGTGGGGTGATGTGGATTGATTGTCCCAAGGAGGAGGGGCAGGATCCTTGAGGTACCCAACCTCTTGGATGAGACCTTGCTACGGGAGCCTCGATGTGTAGTAGCAGGAACTGACTGATTGGGTAGAGACAGATGCGGATGGAGCGGCAGAGAGAGCGACAGTGCAGGGAATCGGAATCCCAATACAGCGCATAGCTAGCAGGCTGTAGCAATGCGAGAGGCACAAGTGTTTTGCACAGTGCTAGGTGGCACAGAGAGGTGTGCAATGGTGCGAGATGCATGGAGATGTTGCAGTAGCGCAGATGTCAGAGAGGGAGCACTTGTCAGCAGCAGGTAGAGCTTCAGCATCAGTGAGTGTTTCTATCCCAACAGGGAGGTCAGTTGGGAGGTGCAGTGCGGAAGCAATGCTGGGAGATAGAACCAGCAGCAGCACAGATGCAGTCAGAGATCAAAGTGACAGAGGCTAGAGCAGTCAGATACTGAAGAGCACAGAGATGCAGAGTTTCAGTCGACAGAGTCAATAGCAGTCAGATACTTTGATGACAGAGCAAGTGGACCGGCCAGATGTGTTGCATGGAGAACATTCCAGAGTTACAAGATCGGGTTTGAGAGGAAGCCTTTCTTGTTGAGAGGGAGTGTTGAAAAGTGTGCAACAAGAAATGCTTGTTGAGATTGCAACAAGATGATGGAGCTTAGTGAAAAGAGTCGCCTTCACTAAGTGGGCCCGCAGACTATTTTTGGCGCAAGTCTACTTTTAGACTATGTCTATTTTTAGACATATGGATCATGTCTATGTTTATGGATGATTGATCAAGTTGGGAAAAAATAGATGGACTTCTATTTTTGATGAAAGTGTGAGTGATCAAAGTCTATTTTTAGACTGGCTGTCAAAAATAGAAAAGTCAAATATTATTATCTCACAATAATATTTGGACTATAAACTTGATCTTATTCTCTTGGAGCACTTCAGTTTGAGCTACAGAGGTGGCACATGCAGCTGTCAGAGGGAAATACGCTTTTCTTATGAGTCAGTTGAGTTGTTGCATGCATGACTTCAGTGAGAACTCAAGTGAGTTGAGTTTAGTGGACTGGAGGTACAGTTGATGGAGTTGTGTTCAGTTTGACTTAGTTAAACTAGTTGTAGTTAGTCTAACTGCAGATAGACTAATGATGAGTTGTTAAACTAATTATTAACTCATAATACAACTAAAGAATACACCAGTTAACTCAGTTGCATGTCAGTGCATGTTCAGTTCAACAGGGACAAGTGGTAGAGAATCAGATTGCTATCAGTTGTGACTATAGTTGTGCATCAGATCTTGCACAATCAAGGGATTGAGTATGCCAATGAGTTTGCTCACGTATTTGGCCCACATTTTAGCCTTTGCTCACGTCCACAAAGAGTGAGTGACTATTTTGCAGGTGAAAAACGAGTTTGGGAAGCTATTCTCATCAGTTCTTGAGCAGGTATTGAGCAGTGGAGGCAGGCAAGCAGCGGGGGAGATTTGGAGATCAAATCTGAGCTGTATTGTGTGTAATAGGTGGAGATACTTGTGAGAAGTATTATGCTTTGTATTTTTACATGATTCAATCAATATAATATACAGATAGTGTGGGGTTTTTAGCGAGATGCTTTCCCCGGGATACATACTGTGTTAGTGAGTTTGATTGATCCTTCTATGTGTGCCTGTGAATGTTTCTGCTTCTGTAAATTGATGATCAATGTAGAGGAGATTATGTATTATACATTTTCCGCTTATAATTGTATGATCAGGATAATCTCTATGAATATGTGTTAAATTATTCAAAATTTCTACATGGTATCAGAGCAGCTTGATTTGTAGAAGAGATTTTTACAGGATATCAAGCAAGGATTGATCATCAGATCTACTATTCAGGAAGTGGTTACATTCTATTTCTTCAGGCAGAGTCTGTAATCGGGCCAGGTAGCCTCTGGATTCATCCTTCCTTTGGAAGGTGAGATATCCGGTGAATGCCCATACAGTCAATCTCTGTACAAGAAATAATTTGTTCTCACGAATTCTAGATCGGAAGCAGTTGAGTTTTGTGCTGGTGGAATTCGAATTTAATTCCAAAGCAAGAGATAAAACTCAGAAACATTCAGTTCGAGAATGGAGATAGTATGCCCCAGTATCTCACGAGGTTCACTCAGTGTTGAGATGAGCTGGGAAGTGTGGGGGTTACTGTTGAGGATGAGGATGGTGAGTCTAGCACTCCTTGACCTTCCTAAGAGTTGGCATAGCTACCAGGACTCGGTGAATGGAAGGGAGAAACTGCCAAATTGGGAACGACTATGGTCGGATTTGATGCAGGAGGAGATTAAACGGAGCACCAGAGGCAGTTATTCATCTATGCATGATGAGAAGAACTGTGCCTTAGCGAGTAAGGCAAAGAAGGGGAAGGAGAAGGTTTCTCTTTTCGAATCTAGTTCTTCCAGTGATGGGAAGAAAGTTGACAAGTCGAAGGTGCGATGCTTTCGTTGTCATGAGATTGGTTCATGGGTCAGGAACCTGTATGCTCTTGAGGTTCAAGATGCATGCGAAGCCTTGAGCAGCGAGGCAACTGATGGAGACTTGGTGGTTGAGAGGGAGCGTATATTACCTCTCAACATGCAGAGCCAGAAGAAGTCTCAGACGATTGTGGAGGAGCCACGATTGGTGCAGCAGCTTCAGGAGGTTGTGGAGCAGCCACCACAGGGGAAGCTGTGTGGAGATGGAGTAGAGACATCTACTCATCCAGAGACCTCCAATAGGGGGAAACTTCGAGCCAGGTGGGCTGAGGGATCGCATGCAGCCATACCTCCAGGTAGGAGGTGGGGTGATGTGGATTGATTGTCCCAAGGAGGAGGGGCAGGATCCTTGAGGTACCCAACCTGTTGGATGAGACCTTGCTACGGGAGCCCCGATGTGTAGTAGCAGGAACTGACTGATTGGGTAGAGACAGATGCGGATGGAGCGGCAGAGAGAGCGGCAGAGAGAGCGACAGTGCAGGGAATCCCAGGACAACGCATAGCTAGCAAGCTGTAGCAATGCGAGAGGCACAAGTGTTTTGCACAGTGCTAGGTGGCACAGAGAGGTGTGCAATGGTGCGAGATGCATGGAGATGTTGCAGTAGCGCAGATGTCAGAGAGGGAGCACTTGTCAGCAGCAGCACAGATGCAGTCAGAGATCAAAGTGACAGAGGCTAGAGCAGTCAGATACTGAAGAGCACAAAGATGCAGAGTTTCAGTCGACAGAGTCAATAGCAGTTAGATACTTTGATGACAGAGCAAGTGGACCGGCCAGATGTGTTGCATGGAGAACATTCCAGAGTTACAAGATCGGGTTTGAGAGGAAGCCTTTCTTGTTGAGAGGGAGTGTTGAAAAGTGTGCAACAAGAAATGCTTGTTGAGATTGCAACAAGATGATGGAGCTTAGTGAAAAGAGTCGCCTTCACTAAGTGGGCCCGTAGGCTATTTTTGGCGCAAGTCTATTTTTAGACTATGTCTATTTTTAGACATATGGATCATGTCTATGTTTATGGATGATTGATCAAGTTGGGAAAAAATAGATGGACTTCTATTTTTGATGAAAGTGTGAGTGATCACAGTGTGAGTGATCAAAGTCTATTTTTAGACTGGCTGTCAAAAATAGAAAAGTCAAATATTATTATCTCACAATAATATTTGGACTATAAACTTGATCTTATTCTCTTGGAGCACTTCAGTTTGAGCTACAGAGGTGGCACATGCAGCTGTCAGAAGGAAATACGCTTTTCTTATGAGTCAGTTGAGTTGTTGCATGCATGACTTCAGTTAGAACTCAAGTGAGTTGAGTTTAGTGGACTGGAGGTACAGTTGATGGAGTTGTGTTCAGTTTGACTTAGTTAAACTAGTTGTAGTTAGTCTAACTGCAGATAGACTAATGCTGAGTTGTTAAACTAATTATTAACTCATAATACAACTAAAGAATACATCAGTTAACTCAGTTGCATGTCAGTGCATGTTCAGTTCAACGGGGACAAGTGGTAGAGAATCAGATTGCTATCAGTTGTGACTATAGTTGTGCATCAGATCTTGCACAATCAAGGGATTGAGTATGCCAATGAGTTTGCTCACGTATTTGGCCCACATTTTAGCCTTTGCTCACGTCCACAAAGAGTGAGTGACTATTTTGCAGGTGAAAAACGAGTTTGGGAAGCTATTCTCATCAGTTCTTGAGCAGGTATTGAGCAGTGGAGGCAGGCAAGCAGCGGGGGAGATTTGGAGATCAAATCTGAGCTGTATTGTGTGTAACAGGTGGAGATACTTGTGAGAAGTATTATGCTTTGTATTGTTACATGATTCAATCAATATAATATACAAATAGTGTGGGGTTTTTAGCGAGATGCTTTCTCCGGGATACATACTGTGTTAGTGAGTTTGATTGATGCTTCTATGTGTGCCTGTGAATGTTTCTGCTTCTGTAAATTGATGATCAACGTAGAGGAGATTATGTATTATACATGTTCCGCTTATAATTGTATGATCTGGATATTCTCTATGAATATGTGTTAAATTATTCAAAATTTCTATACAAAATAGATTTGTCTCAATTAATCTGATTTAATTAACCACTTTTCCTAAGATAGACTTAGGAAAATAATTAAAAAATGGTTAATTAATCTAATTAAGACATTTCCCTTAGAAACTTTTTCTGGCTCTTGGAGATAACTATCCTCCTTTTTTCCTTAGCCTCACGAACACCAATAGATCTTGGAACACATGTATGAACTACAAAAAACTAACAACTTTTCCATCATTGACTCTATTCCCAATTGAAAAAAACACTAGACTAGCTTGTGGTAGTCATTTTAAATTCTTTTCTCTCTCCAATTTATGGTATCGAGGGTTATGGTTAGCTTAAATATGCATTTAATGGCAATTTATTGGCCATTTTTATTGCCCAATAGGAAGGGATTGCATTTAATAAAAATAAAAAATAAAAATCTAGCATTGATTATATATTTTCACCTTAAAATTAGGGTTGACATCTTGATTTTAATTATTGTCATATGCATTTTTGGCCATTAAAAATATTTGGTTACTTAACCTTAACTTGCCCCCTTCATAGTTTTTCTCCTTTGTTGATACTATCATTGATATGTTATTTTCTCAATTTGCTTTGCCCTAAATCTTCATATCATACTAACACTAACTTATTGCAGCCTTCTAAATTTAAAATGTCTTAGAAAAATGTACTTGAACTCTAGGTAACTCTTATCTCAACCTTTCCTTCAATTATTAGAGCTTGCATCACCAATGAAGCCTCCTTAGTTGAACATATTGTCGATGATCTTCTGTAGAGAAGCCTCCATTGTGGGAATAACATCCACCACTAAATAGCTCAAGAAAATCCACTAGGGTGATAGTGGTGGCTAATGTGAGGTATGAGGCATCAAAATTCTTACCTTGGCTTGGATGTTATAATTTAGTGCATAAACAAACTTATTCACCCTTAACTTTTTGATGTTTAAATGCAAAGCACATCTAAGTAGCTCCATGAATCAGGCTTCATACTTGGGTATAGAATGACTACCCTATTTTAAGGCATTGAATTCATTCAATTTCCTTTTGATGAATTCCTCTGATAGGTAATGTTCTTTGGATTTTTCCTCGAACAATTCCCATGTTACCTTTGAAATTTCCATTCCCAGTTGAGTGTATTCCACCACAATAAGGCACTTCCATTCAATTGAAACATGCCTATCCTTACCTTCAAATTTGAGGTGTAATCCCTTAAAGTGAAACACATAGCCATGTTCTCAAACTAAGCTTTTGTTGCTAATCCATCCACAAACCCCCAAAATTCTGGAAATTTTACTTTTTTCAACTCTCAATGCATATTGACTCTTATTGGGCTTTGGGCCCCTTCAATCGAATCAATGGATCCTCCCTATTTCCATTCCAAACATTTCATCAAAGCCTCAAACATCTACTAAAAGGATTTCATTAAATTCAACACTTCACTAGCAAGAACCTGTTCCTACTGCACAATATGTTCTCTATCAATAGGTGGGGTGACAGGAGCTGGCTGTGAAGTTGGTGTTAATTTTTCTTAGGGCTATATTGTTCTTTGCTTCGCTAATTTAATTTCTTCATTAACACATTACATTCACCCCATAACATCATAACATTAACAAATTTACATCATTATTCAGCAGCATATGCAACTATATAGAAAGAACAATATCATCAATATCAATGCAACGGAACATAAAGAAACAATAGAAGGAAAGCATTCACACGTAGAGACACCAGGATTTGGTTGGAAACTGGGGAAAAACCCACTATGGGGAAAACCCTTTCAAATTCTTCTTCTTATAGATTTTTATCAAATGATTTAGCAAAAGAGAAAATAATGATCCATATCTTCATTCATACAACTATTCATCAAAAGCAACTACAACATCCATGAAATGAACCCAATAATGCTTATACTCTAAATCTTGACTCTAAAGCTTGTAATGAACTGTCACTGTCTGCGATTAACTGCCAAACACTATGGTCACTGAGTAAAATATTCAAACAACTGAAATTCCATCATTTAGGTCTCGATCGCATGGAGGAGGAGTCATGCATGCAACTGGGAAGCTTCCAATCGCTTTCTTGAGCCTACAAGCGAGTGACTGCAGTTTGCAACAGAGATTCTGAAACCCTAGATGTCAGTTGCATAGAGGACGAGTTGTGTGTGTGACTAGGATGCTTCGGTTGCATGGATGAGCCTAATAGCGAGCGACTGCAGTCAAGATCTCTCTGTCCTATGCCTGCAACTGAGGCCAAAAACCCTAAAACAGAAATTCTCTGTAATTTCATCTTCAAGCGAAGTTGTTCTTCCACGGACGAACCTTAGACCTGTGCGAGCCAAAAACCAAGATAGAAGAGTTTTTTATGATAATGTCCAAATGAGTTAGAGGTCACTTGTATCTATAGCCTTCCAAAGGTGTCGACTTTGCTTGAGGGTCGACCTTATCAAATATGCACATGTGGACTTTCCTTCATAAGTACACTTCCCTTATCTGATTTGAGTGATCTTTAGCTCGATTTTGGTCCTCTTGAAAATAGGAATTCAATGCAATCATTATCGCCATCAAATGAACTGTCCAAAGTGGAATTTGACCGCAGTTGCATATTTTAACACTCCCTCACAACTAGGGAGAATTCCACATCCATCATGTCGTGTGTATCATGTCATCAGATCATATCTAATCTCATCTCATCATCACGTATCATCACTATTCATCTCGATTCATCTCTTTTTTAATCCCGCTTATCTCTTGAATGTCCCTGCTCATACGTTGAACATTCGCGAATATGAAAGAAGAAGAATATTGACATCGAAAGGGAGCTCAATCTACCACCCTCTATCCATCGGGGAGCCATTGCTACCACTCGGAATCTCTCCCAATGGGGAGCCCAATCCTACCACCTAGGAAACATCGGCGAGGAGTCAAATCTACGACCCGCATCATAATCGAAGAGCATATGATGAAGGAGCATATCTCAACCTGGAATCACATCGGGGAGCACATCTCAACCCAAAATCTCATGGGGGAGCTAATCATCTACGAACTTATTGTTTAGAGATCCCTCAATCCCTAGAGCCCTCTATCTCAAATCCTCACCCTAGGAACTTAGACAAGGGGGGGGGGGGAAGAGTTGGCTTAGTGTTCTAGATCAATCCTGCTCTCTATAGATCAGAAACATATCATCGTGCTCATATCTGATAGTCATCATGTCTTAATAGCAATTGTCTCATGTTCATGGGGGACATCAAATCAAATATCATATTAGAATAAAAGTATATATATCACAAAAAGGATATCTTAGTCATCCTCCCTCTCGAGGAGGTGTCAACCATAAGACTAAGCTTGTCTTGTACAACAACACTGTCTCAATAAAGGTATCTTGTTCCCAGCTATATATGGGATTCTGTAATATCCTGTTTCAGAGATATTCCCTAAAACCCCAGTAACTCCAACCAAATATGCACAAATGATATAATAACTGGGAAAATCAAGATGATAAAAATAATAGTGGTGCAACATATAATAATGTAAACATGAAATATAAGCAGATACTCAAGAAATGCAGAGAGAAATGCTAAGCCATTTTATTATACTGAGTAATAGAATGAGTACATGAGGTGATCAAAAAGATGGCACCTTGACTTGCACAAGGCAAGTGAAGAAATACACTCAGAATAGAAAAAGAATGGCCTCTCTCTGAACTACATCCAAGTTGCTGGAGAACTGTTGTGGTGCTGCTGCTGTTGCTGGAAATCAAATGAGGATTTGGGGCTGTTCCCCTCCTCAGAAAATGCTGAAACTCTGGAATCGGACTCTACTCACAAAACCCAGAAAAACCCAGAAAGCTTTTCTGAAATGGTCGACCCTCGAAAATCGCCCCCTTGAGGACCCACACAATCCCTCAAGGCTCTGCGCTGCCACTGAAATAAACCCACCAAAACTCTGCCTGAAACTCAGCCAAAATCCTCCAATATGCAAGGGTTGATCCCCTGCTCAATCTCCTAGCACAAATCCCCCTGCAAAACCTCAATCCAGAACTCCTGCTAGAAAGAACTGCGTCATCCCTCTCAAGACTACGCAGTCATCCAAGATGCTCAATCCTCCTGCCAAAATGCTGATGAAACTACTGCAAAAATACTGATGGAAATACCTTGCCCGAGCAGGCACTCGAATTCCCCCGGTGCTAAGGGTGAGATATCCGAACGGAGACACTCAACGCACTAAACAGTGCTGTAGACTAGCTAAACAACGAGCGTGCTCTAAGTCAAATTGACTAGCTCAAATGCACATAATCGAATGCCAAAATGAGGAGGCTCCTCTCTCCTTTATAGCATTGGCCTCTCTCAATCCCAAGGCTCACTTCCTCCAACGTAATCCCCTCTTGCCACGTGTTCCTTTTCCATCTGCGCAGTCCCTCCATGTGTCTGTGTGGGTCCCATCTCTGCGTGGTCCTTTGGCCCCCTTGGCTCCCCTTTAAGTCACAACGTTGTGCTACTAGGAAGTGACTTTTATTCTAAAAGTGAGTTATGTCCCCTTCTCCTCACCTTTTTATTTACAAATAACTATAGAAGGCAAAATTGAGCAAAATCGAATATTCTAATTAGCTATAGCTAATTAGGAATATTACAGTCTCCCCCGGAAAAATGTTGCTTGTCCTCAAGCAACTGAAGTGATGGATGCTGCAAAATTTTCTCACTCTCCCAAGTGGCATCCTCATTCGGTAATTCTTCCAACTCACCAAGAATTCCCGAATCGTCCTGCTCCGCCGCTACCTCTCCCTGGTATCAATAATAGCCTCTGGCTGCAACACCAAATGCCCCTCATCATTCGTGGGGTAGCTCATCTGTCACTGTCACATGCTGTCCCAACGCCTTCTCTAGGCATGATACATGGAAAACGTTATGAATCTTGCTGCCTTGGGGCAGCTCCAACTCATATGCAAGCTGTCCAATCCTATGTATCACCCTGTATGGCCCATAAAAGCGGGGCTTGAGCTTTTCATCCCCCTTCTGCTTCAGTGACAACTGTTGGTTTGGCTATAATTGTAGATAAACCAAGTCTCCTACCTCAAACTCTCTCTCCACCCGACCCTTGTCGGCATACAGCTTCTGCTGGTTCTGTGTTGTAGCCATATTATCCTTGAGAGCTCGAAGAATATCCTAACTCTCTTGGATCCAAATCTTGGCTCTCGGAGCCTTGCTAGCACCAAACATCATTTCAGCAAAAGATAAAGGATGATATCCATACAAAGCATAGAATAGTGACATATCGATGGACATGTGATGTGTAGTGTTGTAGCAGTACTCCCCTAGATGTAGCCACTTCAGCCATGCTCACTACTGCCCACTGACATAGTTACGCAACTAGCCCTCCAGCCACTTGTTAACTATCTCTGTCTACCCGTCCATCTGTGGGTGATAACTAGTACTCGGTGTCAACTCTGTCCCCACCAACCGAAAAAGCTCTTGCCAAAACCCGCCCATAAAATGGTTGTCCCTGTCACTGGTGATGGTCTTAGGAAGACCATGTAGCCTGAAGATCTCTTTGAAGAACAGCTTGGCCACCTGTGCTACTGTGTAGTGTACGGATATGGCGAAAAAGTGTGAGTACTTTGTCAGTCGATCAACGACGACAAAGATGCAATCCTTGCCCTGTACCATGGGCAACCTTGTGATGAAGTCCATCGAAATACACTCCCATTGCCCCTCTGGAATGGGAAGAGGCTGCAATAATCCTGTGGGATGGTTCATCCCCCCCTTGTTCCTCTGGCAAACATCGAACTCCCGGACATGCTGGAGTACGTCCTCCTTAAGGCCCTTCCATGAGAACCTCTCTCTAATGGCCCTGTAGGTTTTGGTAAACCCCTGATGGCCAGCCAATGGTGAATCATGTGATGCCTGGAGTATCTTCTTCTTGAGCTGAGACCCTCAGTCAAGAAGATCTGGTCCCTGTAGTAGATGATCTCGTCGACCACCCTGTACCTATCATCCGCCATCTGTCCATCCAGAACCTCACATGCAAATTTGTCTTTGGAGTACTCTACTAAGAGTCGAGCCCTCCAGTTTGCGTCCAAGCTCATTAGAGACAACATGGCTGGTCTACATGAAAGGGCATCTACTACCAAGTTGTTCCTTCCCTTGACATACTCAATGTCAAAGTCATATGCTTGGATCTTGCTGATCCACTTCTGCTGCATCTCCCGTAGCTGCTTCTACTCCAAAAAGAACCTGAGGCTGTTGTGATCAGTCCTCACCCTGAACTGGTTATACCGTCCGAACTTGGCCAATGCATGCATGATGGCCAACGTCTCCTTGTCGTATATAGAATACAACCTCTCGTGTGGAAGGAGCTTTTGACTCTCAAACACTATAGGGCGACCTCCCTGCATCAATACCGCGCCGATCCCCTCTCCTGACGCATCACACTCCAAAACGAATGGCTGCATAAAATCCGGCAATGCAAGCACTGGGCAGCTACTCATAACCTCCTTGAGCCCGTCAAAGGCTCGTTGAGTTGTATCCATCCAACTGAATGCCCCCTTCCTCATCAAATCTGTCAGGGGTGCAACAAGCTGTGAGAAACCCTTGACGAACTTCTGGTAGTAGGTACAAATGCCAATGAACCCCCGAAGTTCTGTCACGTTCCTCGGCTCTGGCCAATCTCTGATGGCCCTGATCTTCTCCTCGTGGACCCTCACTCTGTCCACCCCTATGATGTGTCCCAAGTATAACATCTCTGTCAACCCAAACTCACACTTGGAGAGCTTGGCATAGAACTGCTGCTCCTCCAAGATGCGCAATACTGTCTCAATGTGCTGGAGATGCTCCTCCCAAGTCTTGCTGTAAATGAGGATATCATCAAAGAATACCAACACAAACTTCCTTAAGTGACTGCGGAAGATGTGATTCATGCAAGACTGAAATGTAGCTGGGGCATTGGTTAGCCCGAAGGGCATCACCAAAAACTCAAAGTGCCCGTAGTGACACCTGAAGGCGGTCTTGGGAATGTCCTGCTCCCTCACGCGAATCTGATGGTACCCAGATCTCAAATCAATCTTTGAGAAGAACCGTGCTCCCCTCAACTCGTCCATCAACTCATCGATCCTGGGTATGGGGTACCTGTTCTTCAGGGTCTTCTTGTTCAGGGCCCTGTAGTCAATGCACATCCTCAATGTGTCGTCCTTCTTTTTCACCAACACTACGGAAGAAGAAAAAGGACTCGTGCTCGGCCGAATGTGCCCAAGAGCTAGCAACTCCTGAACGGCCCGCTCAATCTCATCCCGATAGGCCTTGGGATGCCTATAGGGGGTGGTAATCACTGCCTATATGCCCTGCTCAAGCTCAATGGTGTGCTCAAACCCCCGGTCTGGTGGATGTCCTGGTGGAATCTCCCCAAATACTATGGCATACCGGTCAAGGATGGACTGTATCTCTAGGTGCACTGTCTACCCTGTAGTCCCTGTCTCTGTTGCACGTAGCTCCACTGCCCACTCTATGTCTCCCTTCCGGAAGACTACCTCCATCCGATGAGCCAAAACAGTCTAGGCAGATATGTGTGCCCTCCCCGTATCTTCTCATGCCTCCCTATCTTCTCATCATCCCACTCCATCTCTAGGGCCTTCCAATCTGTAGTGACTTTCCCTAGAGTGATGAGCCATTGGACACCTAGTACTATGTTGGTGTCCGGAATATTGACCACAAAAAATTGGTCAGTCAACGTGTAAGTGCCCATCATCACTAATAACTCGGGGACGTAATGAGCACACACCATGGTCTGATCTCCTGGGACCAAAACTGAAAACCCATCGAAGCTCTCTATCGGTACACCTCTCTGCTCAACCATCTATGCATCGATGAAGTTGTGGGTTGCCCCACTGTCGACCAAAACTGATACTCGCTAGCCACGTACTGTCCCCTGTACGCGCAGCGTCAAATACTTGGGAACTCCTCGCAATGCTGCAAGGGCTCCTCCGGTAGGTGCAAAAGTTTCACCTCCTGCTGCTGGTGGTGGAGGTGGCAAGGGACCCTGCATGGCATGACTATTCCTACCTCCACATCATCCTCCTCATACTCTTCCCCGCTGCTCTCGGAGAAGACCTTAATAAAATGTGATTTGCCAGTAGCACATCTATGTCCTGGTGCCCACGGCTCCTGACAGGTGAAGCACAAACGCTTCTTCTTCAACTCCCTCCTGGCATCATCGTCAATCTATACTCATCCTGGATTCCCCTTCGAAGGCGGAATCCTCACATCCTTCCCCTTAGGCTGGAAAGCCTGATGCTGGGGGTAAGGTGTACAGGTCCTGGGTAAGACGTCCTGTAAGTCCCGGGTCCTGCTAATAGCATCCTGAAGTGTGGTTGGTCTAGCGGATCTGACTAGACCCTGAAGTGGCTCTTCTAACCCCTCAACATACATGTAGATCCTTCGTGCTGTGGATAGATCTGGCACCATCACTGAAACCCTCAAAAAGTCCGCAATGTAGGTCTCTGGGCTCCCTGTCTGTTTGAGCCTCGTCAGCTCAACAAAGTGTTGTTCTGGATCCCTCTAGTAAAACCTCTCCATCAATCCCCTGGTGAACTCGGCATACGTCGTCACTGTGGAATGCCCGAGTGTAACCATCCCATGGAACCACCAATCTTGGGCCTCACCATCCAAATGTAATATCGCCACCTTGATGGCCTCTGCCTCCGACATCTGGTTAAGCTGGAAATAGATGTCCAGCTTCTCCACCCAAGACCTTGCCGAACTGTTCGATGAACCATCAAACATAGGCAAGTGGAATTTACTCGCTGTGCGGTGGGTGTCTCCATCGTGATAATGTCGGTGTCCTCTGTGATGGTCGCGGGGTCTACTATCTTGCTGAAGCTGAACAAAATCTCTAAATGAAAGAGCATCCCTGAACTCCTGCCCATAGGCCTGGTACTCTGCAAAATAATCGCCCATATGACCGGGCTCTGCCTCCTGCTGGGCTCCGACCCTCGTGTTTGCTCCTAGGAAAGTGGGCATGGTAGAGCGTGTATGGGCATGTGAGGCCATCTGCGGAGTAATATCATGCTGAGTGGCACCCTACTCTGGAAAATGGTGGGACGTACCCGATCCCTCACCAACATGGAAAACCCGTGGGTTCTCACGCTGTCTAGCCTCCACTGCTGTGAATCTCTGCCCCATCACCGTAATCTGCCTTGACAAATCCTACACTGATTTGAGGAGCATGTCCACAAATCTCTTCCCGTCCTCATCTGCCATCAGATTCTCCTGCTCTACGTCCACCACAGGGTCCTTCTGTTCTGCGTCCACCAAAGGCTTCTCCTGTTCTGCGTCCACCACCGAAACACAGTCTCCCTCTCCGTAGGTGTTCTCCAACCTACGCCTAGTGTCTCTGTATCTCCTACCTCTGTAATAGGTGTAGGGCTTTTCCCCCGGTGTCATAGATTGCTAGCTGCACAGGCTGAGCCAGATCTATGCTCTGATACCACTGTAATATCCCGTTTCAGAGATATTCCCCAAAACCCCAGTAACTCCAACCAAATATGCACAAATGATATAATAATTGGGAAACTCAAGATGATAAAAATAACAGTGGTGCAACATATAATAATGTAAACATGAAATATAAGCAGATACTCGAGAAATGTAGAGAGAAATTCTAAGCCATTTTATTATACTAAGTAATAGAATGAGTACAGGAGGTGATCAGAAATATGGCACCTCGACTTGCACAAGGCAAGTGAAGAAATACACTCAGAATAACAAAGGAATGGCCTCTCTTTGAACTGCATCCAAGCTGCTGGAGAACTACCGTGCTGCTGGAAATCAAATGAGGATTTGGTGTTGTTCCCCTCCTCAGAAAATGCTGAAACTCTGGAAGTGGACTCTACTCAAGAAACCTAGAAAAACCCAGAAAGATTTTCTGAAATGGCCGACCCCTGAAAATTGCCCCCTTGAGGACCCACACAATCCCTCAAGGCTCTGCGCTGCCACTAAAATAAACCCACCAAAACTCTGCCTGAAACTCAGCCAAAATCCTCCAATATGCAAGGGATGATCCCCTGCTCAATCTCACAGCACAAATCCCCCTACAAAACCTCAATCCAGAACTCCTGCCAGAAAGAACTGCATCATCCCTCTTAAGACTGCGCAGTCATCCAAGATGCTCAATCCTCCTGCCAAAACGCTGATGGAACTACTGCAAAAATGCTGATGGAAATACCTTGCCCGAACAGGCACTCAAAGTCCCCCGGGGCTAAGGGTGAGATCTCCGAACGGAGACACTCAATGCACTAAACAGTGTTGCAGACTAGCTAAACAACCAGCGTGCTCTAAGTCGAAGTGACTAGCTCAAGTACACATAATCGAATGCCAAAATGAGGAGGCTTCTCTCTCCTTTATAGCATTGGCCTCTCTCAATCCCAAGGCCACTTCCTCCAACGTAATCCCCTCTTGCCACGTTTTCCTTTTCCATCTGCGCAGTCCCTCCATGTGTCTGCGTGGGTCCCATCTCTGCATGGTCCTTTGGCCCCCTTTGCTCCCCTTTAAGTCACAATGTTGTGATACTAGGAAGTGACTTTTATTCTAAAAGTGAGTTATGTCCCCTTCTCCTCACCTTTTTATTTACAATTAACTATAGAAGGCAAAATTGAGCAAAATTGAATATTCTAATTAGCTATAGCTAATTAGGAATATTACAGATTCTCTGCCAATCGAATCCTGCTCTTTGTCATCGCAATGTATCCATGTCATATCCAGAACATTCTGAAACATATTTCCAAAGAGCTTCTTCATCCTGCCACATAGCTAGCCATGTACTCAACCTCAGTCGTGCTTAAAGCTACAGACCTCTCACCCAAAAACATCATGTTCTCATCTCATACTAAGGTAGCACTTAGATGTTCTCATCTCATCAATAATGATCCCCAATCATCATCAATACATTAAATTAGTCACATATCCCAGCAAGAATATCTCATACCAAAAATAGATCATCCCATGCAATTATCTCAAAGGGTGATCGATGGCAACTCTATGTGTATCAAGTGGCTCAATCATGAATTTACTCAAGTTCTATGTACAACATATGTGTATACGGATGGGTGCTGACTCAGAACATCAATGCTTTAATCAATTGTCAGTTGTCAAGTTGAGTTCAACAATATCTCTTCACAACTTCTTGAAATTCAATCGAAGTGTACAAGGATTTTCATTTCCACTTTGCAACACTTATTCAATAGCTTTGCAATATATATTTTCTTTTCCCAACTTTAGAAATCGATACATCATGCCATGATTCATTATTTAGAGCTTCATAAGTCATCTCCCACTTAGATCATCAAAGGCTCATTACCTGTCAAGAATATATCATCAATATATAAAAACCAAAACCAAAACCAAAATCAAAATCATACCTTGGAACACTTTTGAAGTAGAGTTTTGGATCAACACATCATCCTAGCTTCATACAATGCTCTCTACAAACATAACACTTTACCAAACCAATATGTTCAATCTTACATAAATCAATATTGTACAATCAAATCAACTAAGTCAGCTTATCAAAGTTTAGATGCTAGATCAGAACTAATATCGAAATCATCAATATCATAGTATCAGATTCTTTAGACCAGGTGATAGGTAGAGCTCTCATCAAGTCATGACTTCATCTATTATCATGCCAACAAGTTGTCATTTAATTATCAAACCAAGCTTCATCAAGTCATCCTCATGATCATAATATAAGTCACTAGATGCAAATGCATATACTAAGAATAGGTTCCATCCATTTATTGTGAGATTACTTCACACTGAATCACAACTGTCAATACTTCAACCATTGTGCTAAGAACAAGGAGGTCAATACAAAACCATTATCGAATACCAATATTAGTCACTGAAAGTCACTATTCCCATATAGAATTGTTATCAAGGAAAATCATCAGTCGTCAAATAAAATCATTAGTCATCAGGTCAAATCCCAAATTTGTTATCATAGTGAGATCTATAGTCGAGAACATATCTCAATCATTAATTCAAAGTTCTAAGTCATTGTCATGTCATCTTCTTTCATGCCATCAATATTGTCATGCATCAGAAGATATTTTAGATCATAAAATAAAACATGCTAGCATCATCTATGACATCAATATTTCATCAAGAATTAGCTAATAGGAGTCTACTTCAAGAATCAAACATTATATCTTGTCACATAACTCAATCAAGTCAGCACATTCAATTTTACCATATGACATAATTACTAAACACATCAAAACATAACCATGGTCAACAAAAGATCCTAAATATCAATCTCATTGTTATACTTCTATCATCATGGCTACCATGCTTTTTACAAACATTATCAATAGTTTCAAGTTAACATCTGTTAAAATCAAGGTGCTAGCCTTCTTTATGGGATCTAGATATTAAAAAATGATAGATGATAGGCCCAAACATCAAGTATACCACTATATCAAAGATCAATATTAAGTAGCTTCATAGAATCAAGAATTTCATCATGTCTGAAAGGTAAGATACTTGTTTACTACCAAGTGCACCATTTTATTATAAGAACCATGAATCCAAATCACTTTCATATGCATGAACCATTTGTGAAGGAGACATTCTCATCGTACCTTAGGGCTTGCCTTGTCATCAATATTGCAACTGAAACATGAGACCATACATACCTTGTAGTGTTTATATACCTATGCACCTTCGTACCTAGTAGCACTTTGTCACCTTTTCATTAAGTGCCTCTTTACTTTTTCCAATGCTAGTTCTCTTCCTGCACTAGCCATTATCCTCAAGAGGGATCCACTTATCACAACTCACCAGGAGGTTAGAAGCATCCAAATACTCAAATATACATGCAAGAAGCATAAGTAATAATCAAAACAATAATTAGATCCATAAGTCAAAAGTAAAGATATAAAGGAGCATCATAAATTGAAAAGTACTTATCTTCAATGAGAGGTGATCATCTCCCTCTTGAACCATCCTTCAAGATACATCATTGTCCATTGTCCATATAACAATGTTCCCTTCAATAATTCAACCAATTCTATGAACAACCAAGCCTAATAGAGACTATCCCATCTAGGGCTTCATCAAATTTGACACAAGAGCTTGAACATATTCACTTTGACCATGATAGGGTTTCTAGATTGCATATCTCAAATTTTTGTCATAAACTAGGGTTTCTGTCAAACCCTAACCTCATAATATCCATCAAACCCTAATAACCAAATTGCATAATGTTTCCTTCAAACTCTAGAATTCTTTTAGGTCTCCTCCATCCTCTCTTTCTTCCATCAATGGTGTCATTCAAGGGGTAATCTCCATGACTTTTCTTTAGCCCAGCTCTGATTCCATGTTAATTTTTCATAGAGCTATATTGTTCTTTGCTTTGATAATTGCATTTCTTCATTAACACATTAAGATCACCCCATAACATCATAATGTTATTCAAATTTACATCATTATTCAGCAGCATATGCAATTATATAGAAAGAACAAGATCATCATCATCAATGCAGCAGAAAATAAAGGAACAATAGAAGAAAAGCATTCACACATAGAGGCACTAGGATTGGTCGGAGACCAGGGTAAAACCCACCATGGGGAAAACCCTTTCAAATTCTTCTTCTTATTAGATCGTCATTAAATGATTCAGTGAATGAGAGTACAATAATCCATATCTTCAGCCATAAGCCTGTCTAGTAATAATCAACTAAACAATATCCATAAAATGAACCCAACAATGCTTATACTCAAAATTTTGATCCTGAAACCTGTAATGAGTTGTCCCTATCTGCGGTCAACTACTGAACACTGCGGTCACTGAGCGAACCTTTTGACAACTGAAATTTCATCATTTAGGTCCCGACCGCATGGAGGAGGAGTCATGTGTGTGACTGGAAAGCTTCTAGTCGCTTTCTGGAGCCTACAAGCGAGCAACATCAGTCTACAATTGAGATTCTGAAACCCTAGATGTTGGTTGCATGGAGAACGAACTGTGTGTTTGATTGGGATGCTTCGGTCGCACGGATGAGCTTCGTAGTGAGCAACTACAGTCGAGATATCTCTGTCCTGTGCCTGCAACTGAGGCCCAAAACCCTAAACCAGAAATGCGAGTTTCAGACCCTGCAATTTCATCTTCGAGTGAACCTGTTCCTCCATGGAACGAGCCTCCAACTTGTGTGAGCCAAAAACCAAGATAGAAGAGTATCTCATGATGATGTCCAAATATGGTAGAGGTCACTTGTATTTATAACCTTCCAAGGGTGTCCACTTTGCTTTAGGGTTGACCTTATCAAATATGCACATGTGGGCTTTTCTTCACAAGTACACTTTCCCTTATCTGATTTGAGTGATCTTTAGGTCGAGTTTGGTCCTCTCAAAAAGAGGAATTCATTGAAATCATTATCTCCATCAAACAAATTGTCCAAAGTTGAATTTGACCATAGTTGCATATTTTAACAACAAAGAACATACAAGTAGGTGAGTATCCTAGAAGTAGTTTGATGTTTAATTTGTCCACCTATGCATGACCACCATTGACATTCGCCTGCTAGCAAAACAACCAACCACCACCATGTCCTCCATCATGTGAATTTCATTCAATTTGACATCCTTTCCTAGTACTAAGGATGGTTCCTCTAGTCTATGTTTGATGCACTTTTGGTTTGAATTTTTTGGGGGTCTAGCTAGAGAGATCATGTGACCTATTTTCCCATAAAGAAAAATGCTTCCAATCTGCATTTTCGGGGTGAGAAAGCGGTTTAGAAAATCAAAAGAGGGAGGGGACGGGTAGTAAACCGATAATATAGGGAATGGTAATCGTTCCAATATTGTCTAAATATTGAAGGATGGAGATCCAACGGAGAACGTGTCGAAGAGGGGTCAATCGAGGGAGGGACCGTTGGATAGAGAATGAAAACTGAGCACCACAACGAGGTGATTGGGGATCAGGCAACACATTTTTTAAGTAGCTTTGCCTGCACTAGATGACAAAGAGGCCAATGGTGGAGACCATGCAGAGGGGAGTGTTAGGGGATCAATCCTTATTGCCATCGTGGGAGGGAGTTAACTGGCTACTACACAAGAAGGGGATGTTGTTGACATAATAACTGAGTCCACCCAAATGTTAACTCCTTCTAAGGGGTCTGGAGAATACTCCATCGAGTCTTCATACATGTCGAGCATCATTTTGTGATTTCAGACTCTAACATGGCACCTATATATATATATATATATATATATATATATATATAGATATCAATGTTAAATAACTTATTTTTATTTTACCTTGGACAACAATAGTGGACGTTCATTCAAGCAAAATATATCAATCTATTATATTCGTTTATGTAATCAACAATTTGAGGCGTTAACCATATTTATCACATGCCATATTTGTTATGGATGAATTAAGCATAAAATTAATTGAAGTTGTTGACCACTACGTGTCAACTGCCCACAGAAATACACCCCCTTCTTTCGCGAAAGGGATAGCGCTTGATCGATGTGTCCGTGCCATTCGACTATCATCATCAGCCCAATCATGTTATGTTGTAAACCCAGTCTGCATGTGTAAATTGTAAATAATCTTAGCAGATCTAAGACATGTATGTAAATTGCCTAGGCAAACCTAATTTTCTAGTGATAATTTACGTTCTGGAAGTTATTTTGTCTCACCGATCCATGATCGGCAGAGTTTTCCTTCAGCCTAACCCCAAAGCCGTAATGAATTTTGTCATTAGAATCATAGGGAATCCTACTATGCTTAGAGTCTATGTAAAAGTAATTTGGAAATAATTCTAACTATTTGGTTAGGTTAATACAAATTGCTTGATCTGCTAGATTATATTTGTGTCGCAGAACTGGGTGGTCTATGAGGGTCTATGTCAAATGGGTTTCCCCCCTTGAGATGTAAATTGTAAAAGTCACGATGTAAAGTGTCTTGAGGGTTAGAAAATGTTTTATCCCCTCATAAGTCCTAAGTCCTAGGGGATTTTTCCAAAGGCTAAGTTCGAGGATCCAAAAATAAAAAATAATAAAATAATAAAAATATATTAAAAAATTATAAAATATATATTAAAAATAACTAAAAAATAAAAAAATAAATAAAAATAAAATTTAAAAAATAAATAAAAATTTGAAAAATAAGATAAAATAATAAGTCAAAATCTTGAGGAAATAAATGCAAAATTTTAATTTTAATATATTAAAATGAATTTAAAATTTCGACAGATGAAATTGAAAGGGATTTTGATCCTCATCGACGGTCAAGATTAGTTTGACATGAATCACTCGAACTAGCCGTTGGGAATTTTTTTTTAAATAGGGTGTTAGGGGTCATTTAAGATCATTCGATCTGTGAGTCTTGTGCTAAAGAAAGCTCTCTTGTAGTCATCTTTTTTATGCAATAAAGAAAGACTTTGGTGTTGAAAAAATAAAAAATAAAAATATTTAAAAAATTAAAAATCTCTGAAAAAAGACTAATTAAAAATTGGAAATTCCTTTTAAAGTCTTTTTTCTGTTGTGGTATAGTTAAATGTGCTTAAATGTTTATATCTGGAGATTAACTATTTGAATCTGGTTAGCATTTAAATTTTGTAGTTGTTTAAAACATTTAATCTTTAGAAATTTAATTGTTGGATCATTGTTAAGGCATTGTGCATTTATTGAATATCTTGCATCGCTTGGGTTATTTGATGATAAATGATTGTTTCACAAGGTTCATATTTCTGCAGCATTTAATAAATAATCATTTAATCATTAACTCCATAAGGCAATGGTACGTTAATTTCTAAAATCAATCAGGTGCTAGATTGCCTTGCTGTGTCTCCCAACCCAACTGATCCACAGTTGGTCTTCCTTTATCCCATAGGGTCTACCCCCCTTAGCCTTAGGAGACGGCTTAAACGGAGGGATCGGGGATCAAGGTAATAGCCCCCGATTTGAGCGTTGTCGCGTTGCCCAAACAATCCGTGCGACAACATTTTTTGGCGCCATTGCCAGGGACATTTTATTCTCGGCGCTTCATCGACATTCATCTTCTCATTCATCATTCTTTCTTCTTTATCATCTCTCATTTGCGCTGGCAGAGTCAACATTTTTTGGCATCATCTCATCCTTTCCACCATTCATTATTTTCTGGCATCATTTGGATCTTTTCATCAGCCTTATTTTTCGTCATATCAGCAACTACTCTTCGGTTCATTTCTTATTTGGGTGGTGACTCCATTTCTTTTATTTTTCCCAGACAAAAAGCCTCCCTCATATTTGCTTGTTGGTTGTTTTTTGGATCCTAGAATTAGATTCATTGTTCAAGTGGCGACTCCATTTCTTTCATCTCTTGATTTTCTTGAGCAGAGATCTCTTTCTATCATCCATTTGGTCCCTCGTTATCCATCATGGATTATTCGTTTAAACCATGTCATTTTACTGATGATCTCCATGATTTATCAGAAGTGGCCATTTCTAAATTACCTTTGTTCTTGGGTGGTGGTTCAGTCGCTGTTAGAAGGCATTTATGGAGTTTTTATCGTATAACGTTCATGCATTGTAGACTTTCTCAATATGATCATGAAGATGTCAAAATGCGTCTATTTGTCCTTTCTTTAGAGGGCGATGCTTTGAATTGGTTTAATAATTGTCCTGAAGACTCTTTCACTTCTTTACAAGACATTTTCAATGCTTTTAAAGATAGATATGGTGATCTAGATAGCTCGCCTTGTGCCCCTAAAATTGTGCAACAGAATGAAAGTAATCTTATAAAAGGTCCAGCTGTCGATGAAAGATTTCAAGACAATTCTTCATATCAGAATGTGCCATCCACCTGTACCATTGCAGATCAAATCCATGATAGTGGAAAAGCAGGGACAAATTATAAAATCAGTGTCGACAATGAAAGGGAAAATCAGAAGCAAGTTATAGAAGAACTAATGCGGCTGGTAAAAAATATGGGGATCAATCAAGAAAAATTTGTAACTAATTACACCAATGATATGAGAACTTTATGCACCCACCTAGAAAAACGTGATAAGGAGATCGAAATCATGAAAATTAAACACTCTGATCACGTAACCGACATGCAAAGTCAGCATGCTAAAGAAATTGAGACCATGAAAACTAATCATGCCAGGGAAATTAGTACTATGAAAGTTGAACACTCTAGCCAGATAGATGCCATCACAATACAGGTACATAAATTTCAGCAACGGTCAGGGGATGAAAGAAACCAGCAAACATCGACAGATCAGAAGCCTCCTTATTTGCTGCAACAAGCTCCATCTTATTATGAGGAGGTCATTGGATCGATTGAAAAGTGGTTAATTGAAGGTGATCCAAATAAAATTAAAAACAATAAAAAGATCAAATGCAAAATGAAGAAAGACATGTCACACATATCTTCCATACTTCATCTAAGGGTTTTGAAGCAGAATGTTTCACGTCATCAGTGATATAGCCTGCCATGAAGAAAAATCGCAAGAAAAAGAAAATGAGAAAAATATTCGATGCATCAGACGACCGCAAGCTGCTTGATTTTCGGATAGGAGAAAGTCCTACAGTATGCATAATTGGACATGGCACATCCGAGAAGCAGTCGACATATTTGCCTAAAAGCAGGCAAATGCTCAGTATACACTATATTGAACACATCTTATGCCATGGGGCATCCTCTGTATTTCTAACCCTACTTGTTTTTTCAACATTTTCATTTCTGTTTTAGGATTAGATTTCCTTTTCATGTTACTAGATAGTTAATAAATGAAGAGCTTATATATTTCCTGTGCTTAATATTATATGATGATTTTTGGATGGACGCTACTCATATTTTGTTGTGTGTTGTGTGGATGCATATTATGGATTCTCACATTTCTACAGTGCAGCAACGTGTCCCCAAGTAGAGCCAGATGTTGACCACTATGTGTCAACTACCCATAGCAGTACACCCCCTTCTTTTGCGAAAGGGATAGCGCTTGATCGACATGTCCATGCCATTCGACTATCATCATCAGCCCGATCATGCTATGTTGTAAACCCAGTCTGCATGTGTAAATTCTAAATAATCTTAGCAGATCTAAGTCATGTATGTAAATTGCCTAGGCAAACCTAATTTTCTAGTGATAATCTACGTTCCGGAAGGTTTTTTGTCTCACCGATCCATGATCGGTAGAGTTTTCCTTTAGCCTAACCCCAAAGCCGAAATGAATTTTGTCATTAGAATCTTAGGAAATCCTAGTGTGCTTAGAGTCTATGTAAAAGTAATTTGGAAATAATTCTAACTATTTGGTTAGGTTATTACAAATTGTTTGATTTACTAGATTATATTTGTGTCGCAGAACTGGGTGGTCTATGAGGGTCTATGTCAAGTGGATTTTCCCCCTTGAAATGTAAAATTGTAAAAGTCACGATGTAAAGTGTCTTGAGGGTTAGAAAATGTTTTATCCTCTCATAAGTCCTAAGTCCTAGGTCCTAGGGGATTTTTCCAAAGGCTAAGTTCGAGGATCTAAAAAAAATAAAAAAAAATAAATAAATAAAATTAAAAAAAATATATATTAAAAATAACTAAAAAAATAAAATAAAATAAAATTTGAAAAATAAAATAAAATAATAAGTCAAAATTTTGAGGAAATAAATGCAAAATTTTAATTTTAATATATTAAAATGCATTTTAAATTTCGACGGATGAGATTGAAAGGGATTTTGATCCTCATCGACGGTCGAGATTAGCTTGACATGGATCACTCGAACTAGCCGTTGGGAAATTTTCTTTTAAATAGGGTGTCAGGGGTCATTTGAGATCATTCGATTTGGTGAGTCTTGTGCTATAGAAAGCTCTCTTGTAGTCATTTTTTTTGTGCATAAAAAACTTTGGGGTTGAAAAAAAAAAAAAAAAAAAAAAAAAAAAAAAAATATATATATATATATATATATATAAAATTAAAAATATCTGAAAAAAGACTAATTAAAAATTGGAAATTCCTTTTAAAGTCTTTTTTCTGTTGTGGTATAGTTAAATGTGCTTAAATGTTTATATCTGGAGATTAACTATTTGAATCTGGTTAGCATTTAAATTTTATGGTTGTTTAAAGCATTTAATCTTTAGAAATTTAATTGTTGGATCATTGTTAAAGCATTGTGCATTTATTGAATATCTTGCATCGCTTGGGTTATTTGATGATAAATGATTGTTTCACAAGGTTTATATTTCTGCAGCATTTAATAAATAATCATTTAATCATTAACTCCATAAGGCACTGGTACATTAATTTCTAAAATCAATCAGGTGCTAGATTGTCTTGCTGTGTCTCCCAACCCAACTGGTCCACAGTTGGTCTTCCTTTATCCCATAGGGTCTACCCCCCTTAGCTTCAGGAGACGGCTTAAACGGAGGGATCGGGGATCAGGGTGACAGCCCCTGTCTGAGCGTTGTTGCGCTGCCCAGACAATCTGTGCGACAACAGAAGTCATTTGTATATAGATCTCACATATGTCCAATAGCTCACACTAATAATTATCAGATGTGATAATACCAAGTCCATCAAATTGCTACTATCGGTCCACTACCTAGGCTCCCTTCTTGAGAGGAGGTTCACATACAAGTGGTTCGCTAACACCATCCCCATGATTTACATCCTTGGAAATTAGATTTGATGTGGAACTTCCAACATGTTTGGCCCATAACTAGAGTTATAACCAATGGTTCAGGTAGGCAGAAAAGTATTAAAGTGTAGTTGACTCCTTAGATTCACCCCCATCTGACCTTTTCTCTGTAATTGTGCAAGTTATCATCCCAATAGTTCATGTTAGCATAATTAATGGGGCTGATAAATGGTTAGCCGAACATTCATCTAACAAAGGAAGGATCTTTGAAATTTAGGATTCAATTCCAACCATCAATATATTTCACCCAAGGGACAAATCCCACAATTAGGGTAGAATATCATGTTCGTTATCGTTATGAGATTACAATGATGGTTGTGGAGTGATAAATTAATGTGACAATAACTATTGTAATCCCTATCTTTGTGCATGTTACTGCTTGTTGTTCAAATCAAAATGACGAGTGTTCCAAGTCTCCTATCCACTGTCAGTTATTGGTGCAAATTTTCCCCAACAAAGATTTTATCTTAGTTAACACTGGTAGTTGTTGAGGATCTTTTCCTAACTACCACTGCCACCATCAGTTCACATGATTTTACTATCAATCCTTTGATATATTCATATATGTGAACGAAAGGAGGGATAAAAGGTTATGACTCATACTTACAAACATGGTAAATCCTCACAAAGAGGTTACCAACCATCCACACCTTAGGTGAGGCTCGAGTTGTTTTCCCACTAAATCCTAATTCATGAGATTTGTATTGATATATTGAACATACAACTGAGCATAATTATCACTTCGACTCTAAGGAGGGTCGAAGATCCAACACATTTTTTGGAGTCAATACACAATCCAAGAGAATAACAAAGGGCTGAAATTTTATGTGTCAACATTATTCTAGGCTAAGATTGGTATAACTCAATGATTGGGCACTCAACACATTGTTAGGGTGGATTGACTAGTAGATCAAACACTGACCAGATAGGGAATTCACTTAATTGCCGAGCGAGTTACATATAGACTGGTTGTTACAAAAATATGAACAAGGAGGTAGGAGTGGGGCGAAGCAACATATCTCCCTGTAATGGTATATGATATCATTGATTGTCACATAATAGGCTTGGTGAACATAAAACGATTGAATTAAGATCAAGCAGAAATTAATTGATTCTCGTAATCTTGATATGATGCCATATAAGGGCCAGCCATTGCCACAACAATCTACATTATGGCATGGTCAAAATTTTGACTCACTCAATTGACAATAAACTATACCCATTTGTTGCAATTCACATGGGGTGAAGTCAATTCACAATGCAGATTAATCAACTCACCGGTTTGAAGGTCTCGGGTAATTTTTTTTGTTAATCATAACTCATATATCCTTATCTACTGTACTTTTTTTTCCAAGGGAAAAATCAGTAACTTTCTATTAATAAAAATGAAAAGTTACATTTAGTAGATGCATTGAAGCATTCAGGAGGTTGTCCCGTAGGACCCGTGTGCATGACACACACATAGTAGTGAAGCTACCAAAAAATATAAAATAAAATTACACATTGCCAGCTAAGCTGGACTTGTCTTTTTTTCCTTTTTTCTTTTGAACCTTTTGCCAAGCCCCCAGAGGTGGAGAAGTAGTGATGATAGCCAACTCATTATTGCTTGTAAGATTTGGGATATCTTTGTCTGAATCAGAGCTTTCAGAAACATGTGATCGCTTAGTTCCACCAGTGCCTTGATTGTTGTTATTTTCCTCTACTTGGCTTTCAAGGATCAGATTAACTACTGAGTTATTTGGATTCTCTGGTTGTTTCTTCTGATCTTCCTCCTTTTCGTCTCCCATCTCTTGTGAACCTTGTTGTTTTTCTGTCTCCTGTTGTTGTTGGTTTTCGTCATGTTCTTCTTCCTCATCATCTGATGAAGGGGATTCTGGAAATTTCCATCCTTTTTGCTTTTGCGTTCTCTTCTTTGTTTTTTTCTTTGCTTGTTTGCATGTATTTTGAAAATTCCCTGTTTGATGGCATACCCTACATCTAAAGGCAGTGTTTTCAAAATCTAACCACTATATCCACTTAAAATCTTTGTTTGTCAGATTTATACAATCAGGGAAACCTTTACTCAAATCCATCTCCACACAATATGTGCAAAGGTGAAGATCCTTTTATCCATTCTTTCTCGATCTATCTTTAAGTACCTTCCAAGAGAGTTCCCTATGCCTTCTAGAACCTGATGGTGCCAAAAAGGAAGCGGAAGGTTATGTAGCCTAACCCATACCGACATTTTTGTAACCACCATTGAGTTTGCGTCAAAACCAGAAAACCATGGGGTTACGAAGAGGCTCGCCCTTCCCCAGAACCATGGCCCATCATTTATGACATAATTCTAATATTTTTGGGTATCAAATTGAACCACAAAAAAACCTTTTGCGCATAGGTAAATATCACATTCTCTGGTCCAGTTGAGGTAGATCCATTCATTAAGCTCTTCATATTTTGGCCAGAACCCATTAAAGTGACAAATGATGGATTTTGTGTGTAAAATAGTGAAGAGATCACTTACTTCTGGTAATTCAATGGACATATCTAGAGCTTTTTCCATCTTTTCTACAATGTATGGACCTGGGATTGTTAGATTTGGGGCTTGTTTGTCTTGTGTTGCAGGTTTCCCTCTTAATGCATCTTTGAAAGAAGCTTGACCCTTGTCAATTGGATTTTCTCTTGCTGTTGTGCTTAGTCCTGGGGGCCCGCCTTGTAATCTTAGATTCAGGATAATGGTGCAGTCACGTTGGATCCCATAATGTTTCAGTTGGATCTCTTCCTGCAACACTTTCCCATAGAATATCAAACTTTGTGATAAGATAGAAATACCTGTAGCTTTTTGGGCTTTTTGCTTCAAATCGATCACCAGATCCGTTCCCAGTACCCATATCGTTAACGATTTCCCATATATGGTTTTGATGAAGATCTAATATAAGTCCTCTGGATCTAGGGTTAATCCTCTCCCTTCCTCCCTTGGTGGATGATGCCATGAACCTACGTTGCATAAAGCCCAACTCTTCTCATCCTTTGTTCTTTCCTTCGATCTATGCCCAACCCTGGTGAAAAGGGCGGATTGCCTTGCATGCAACACTAGTCCTTTGTTGGGGGAATGATAAAGACCATTAACCCTCAACAAAACCCATTGATAAAATATAGAGATAAATAACGCAACCTCTATCTAGAAAGAGGAATGTCAAACCTGTGATTTTGCGCACGCTCATACCTTCCAGTTAAAATTTCAGAAATGGAAACAAAAACAAGGGGCTCCTTTGTACTAAAGTGTGCGAGAAAATATTTGACATGCAGAGTCTTATTATTCCACAAGGGTTCCCTTTTGTCGTTAAGGTTCAAAAATCTGTCCAAAAACGCGGCCAAACCATCTCTGTCCTGAGCAAGGTATATATATGTGCCCGTGTACAGCCTCCCCTGACCCGGTCTCTGGAGATTTCCCAAGCCATCATGGGGGAGCAGATCGACCCTGTGCATACCAAAAACGTCCATCGTCGAGGAGATAAGGCTTCCATCGAGCCATTAGCCACTGGCGTCCGCAGTGTCGCCTCCATACCTGTCGTTGTTTAGAAACCCCTTGCATCTAGAGTCGTAGTTACTACTAGAACTGCATCTACATTTTCCTCCACAACGTGACATTTTCTCAACCTCCCCTTATCTATTGTACTTATAAAAACATATATTAAGAATCACGTCATTACCACTCATAATGTAATGATATTATTAGTTGATTCGCTACTTTACATGGGAATTTCAATAAGGGTTTTAATTGATAGGTCTATGAAATGATCAACTTAGACCAGCACTGAAGGTTATTGTCTTTATCGTCACTAATATATCACCTCAGTGTTGCAAAAGTATATTTTCAATGATAGTTACTGGAAACTTAATTGAAAGAAATTCTATCATAGGGTTTAGAAAGAAGACATTACATAATTATAATCCAATATTCAAATAAAGCTATATTTGATACTCGGTGATAATGTGAATAATAATAATCGAAACTCGGATATCAATGATATATTATATTCTATGCCTATTATTAAGAAATTTCATCAAAACATATATCCACATGTATATTACATGGTTCTCATAACAATACACATAAAATCAAAAGTCAACAATTTATTATAGGGCACACTTTAACCAATAGATCATTATATTTTGTACATTAGGCATGCCCCCTTTCTCTTTTATATTTAATATAAATTAATAATCCAATTGCATAAACAAATTAATTATTCACTTTTGTAATGGCCCTAACAAATTGAACATGAAAAGTTTTGCTTTGAAAGAATAATTGAATTAAACTTCAAAATTACCATACTCGATCTAGACCGACAATTATTTCAATTCCAACTGCTACTTTTACCCATTTGGATAAACTTCAATCACTCACCAGTAACCTTCCAACCTTTTCCTTAGGTACTCTTCTTCCTCATGGACCCCCTAGCTACAATGAGGTTGAACAGGGGATGGGAACACTAACAAAGTGAAGGAAAGTTCTCAACTCAAGAGGTTCTCACTTAATGGAACTTCACTTTCACCAAATTCACCAAAGTTCTCAACTCAAGAGGTTTTCCTATGTTTTGCCACCTTGTGAAAATATTTAGTGTTGTCATCCCCAACTTTGAGCTAGAAGGCACAACTTTTAAGTTGCCATTCTTTTTCGCGATCAAGTAGGATTTCCCTTCTAGTTTTCTCGAGCTTTGAGATTTTTCCATCGAGTTCAATAGGGATATCCATAGAGGATAATTGATTCCATAGAAGTTGTAGTTGGGCTTCAAAATCAGTCAGAATTTTTGAAGTCAACCCCCTTTTCTTTTTGGCCCTTCATAAATAACCTCCTTGTATTTTTTTATTTTTCTTTGAAAATGAAGGGATACTAACTCCAAAGATTCAAGGGAGAATCTAGACTAGTTGAATTTAAGGAGAGAAATCAGGGTAGGGTCATCTAATCATGAAGAGTTTACTTTGAAAGGGCCAGGAGGATTGGTAGGGAAAGTTTCTAAATCAATGAGAATAGGAATATGATCTGATTTACCCCCCACATATGACACTTGCTGAATTTTGAGGCTAGTATCAAGAAGTCTCTCTGAGATAAGGAAACAGTCCAAGCACTTTGTGATTCTAGCGAAGCTTGGTCTGTTGTTTGACCAGTCAACAAATTTTTTTGCAGGGAGAATATCGTGGACATTTAGGTCATATAGAAGAGAAACCAAGAAATTGTATAAGGGGTCAGGTCTAGTAGAGGGCACCAAAAATTTTGAATTCCCCAAGGTCGAGTTGAGATCACCACCAAGAATGACTTTCTCTGATTTAAAAAATTGTAAATGAGAAAGAGAGGTCCATAATTCTTTTCTTTCGACATATAGACCATATACATTGATGAAATAAAAAGATATGTCAAGTTCATAAGATGTGAGATCAAGGGCTAACAATGACCTCAAAGACCATGTTGTTTTGAGATGCATGAATTTCGTATTCTAGCCTATGAAAAGCCCCCCTAATATGCCATTATGGTCGATTGCCAAAACTTCCCAAGTAGGGAGAATAGATTTGAGGACACAAATAGCTTTATCAGCTTCCAACACAGTCTCCTGAAGAGAAATGGCATGGGGAGAGTACAGTTCATGAAGCCTTTTAAGGACCAATTTTTTAGAGGGGTTGGCTAAACCCTGACAATTCAGAGAGAGGGCCTTCAGTTGGAGCTCTGAGTAGGGCCTAAAGCTCTAAGTGCCCTTAGGATGGAATATTGTTTCCTAGCTTGAATCTCATAGCTAGCTTGATGTTGGGTCTTGGAGAGGAAGTATTTGCATCCTCTGGAAGAGTAGATGCGAGTTGAATCTTCAAAAAGCCAAAGTCCTTCACTAGGATGAGAGGAGGAAACGAAAAGTGCCACAGGCGGAGGAGAGGGAGAGCATTCATATGAACGAAGATTGTAGTGGCTAGGGGAGAGGGGAAGGGACATGGGTTGAGAATCGGGAGGGGGGAATGAAAGGAGACACCCCTAATGAGAGATGGGGGGGAATGGAAGGGTTTGTAGAAGGGAGGGAGAAAAGAGGAGGGGGAATAGGGGATGTGATCCCACAGAGGGAATTAAGAGGATTAGCAAGAACAATGGATGGAATTGCAAATAAAGAAGCATCTTGCATCCAAAATTATTCACCATCAAAGAGAGAAAAAAATTGGGAGAGTAGCCTGGGTTATACCTGAAGAAGGATGTGTTGTTGAAGGAGGGGGGGATCCTGTAGTGAAAAAAACATCTTTGACTACCAAGGAGGCCTGAGCCGAAACCCGTGGAGTGCCTGGAGTAGGAGATGCATGTGCTAGAACCAAACTAGTGGTAATTTCTTCACACCTAGGTAACGAATTTTGTTGCTTGTCACCCTACAAGGGCTTTTGAATATCCCGAAGGGGGGGTTTGTGGGAAGGTTGGAGGAGTCGCCAAACAGAACTCGCTCTTTTGAACCCATTTCTTTTTGTTACCTTTCCTTATTTCTCAATCCCTACTTAAGTGATCGTAGCCATGACAACATGCACACTTGAAGGGGATGTCTTTATAATAAATGTTTTGGTGGTGTGTGACGACCCTAGCACTGATAAAAATCGACCCAGGTAACTCTAGACACAGATTAAGACCCACTAATACGCATGCAATAGCCATAACTCTAGTCTGATGAAAAGATAGATCAACATCATATTAAAACAGTAGAGAGTTTCCTACCCCATGAAAGATGCTCCTAAACCAGAAGATGGGAGGCAGGTCTGGAATTCAAACCCAAATGAGGACCAAATCCAACTTTTATCCTCTAGTGTCAAAACTGATGGACCATTTTTTCAGAAATAGGGTCTATGAGCCCCATGACCATTTTTGTGCCATAATTTTAGCCGCTTCTTTTGCACTCGAAGCCTACCAACCCATCCAACATTTTGCAAATGTTAATTTTTCTTAGGGCTATATTGTTCTTTGCTTTGATAATTTCATTTCTTCATTAACACATTAAGTTCACCCCATAACATCATAACATTATTCAGATTTACATAATTATTCAACAGCGTATGCAATTATACAAAAATAACAATATCATCATCATCAACGCAATGAAACATAAAGGAACAATAGAAGAAAAGAAATTGCACATAGAGACACCAGGATTGGTCGGAGACTAGGGCAAAACCCACTATGGGGAAAACCCTTTCAAATTATTCTTCTTACTAGATTGTCATTGAACGATTCAGTAAATGAGAGTACAATAACCTATATCTTCAACCATAAACCTATCTAGCAATAATCAACTAAACAATATCCATAAAATGAACCCAATAATGCTTATACTCAAAATTCTAATTCTGAAGCCTGTAATGAGTTGTTCATATCTGCGATCGACTGCCGAACGCAGTGGTCACTAAGCGAAATATTTGGACAACTGAAATTTCATCATTTAGGTCTCAGTTGCACGGAGGAGGAATCATGTGTGCGACTAGGAAGCTTCTAGTCGCTCTTTGGAGCCTACAAGTGAGCAATTGTAGTATGCAACTAGGATTTTGAAACCCTAGATGTCGATTACACGGAGAACGAGTTGTGTGTGTGACTCGGATGATTTGGTCACACGGATGAGCTTGGTAGCGAGAAACTATAGTCGAGATCTCTCTGTCATGTGCCTGCAACTGAGGCCCAAAACCCTAAAACAAAAATGTGAGTTTTGGACCTTGCAATTTCATCTTCGAGCGAACTTGTTCCTCCGCGGACGAGCCTCAAACCTATGCGAGCCAAAAATCAAGATAGAAGATTGTCTCATGATGATGTCCAAATGACGTAGAGGTCACCTGTATTTATATCCTTCCAATGGTGTCCACTTTTCTTTAGGGTCGACCTTATCAAATATGCACATGTGGGCTTTTCCTCATAAGTACACTTTCCCTTATCCGATTTGAGTGATCTTTAGGTCAATTTTGGTCCTCTCGAAAACAGAAATTCAATGCAATCATTATCTCCATCAAATGATCTGTCCAAAGTGGAATTTGACCGCAATTGCATATTTTAACACTCCCTCTCAACTAGGGAGAATTCCACCTGCATCATGTCATGTGTATCCTGTCATCAGACCATATCCAATCTCAAGTATCTCATCATCACATATCATCATTGTTTATCTTTTTTCTAATCATGATTATTGCTTGATTGTCCCTGCTCATACGCTGAACATTCTCGAATCTAAAAGAAGAATTTTGACATCGAAAGCGACCAAAATCTACCACCCTCTGTCCATCGGGGAACCACTGATACCACCTAGAATATCTGCCAGCAGGGAGCCCAATGCTACCACCTAGAAAACATCAACGAGGAGTCAAATCTATGACCCACATCATCACCGGATAGCATATGATCAAGGAGCATATCTCAACTTGGAACCACATTGGGGAGCACATCTCAACCCAGAATCTCATGGGGGAGCTAAACATCTACAACCTTATTGTCTAAATATCCCTCAACCCCTGGAGCCCTCTATCTCAATTCCTCACCGTTGGAACTCAGACAAGGGGGGAATCGCTGGCTCAGTGTTCTTGATCAACCCTGCTCTCTGTAGATCAGAAAAATATCATTGTGCTCATATCTAATAGTCATCACGTCTTAAGAGCAATTGTCTCCTATTCATGCAAGACATCAAATCAAATATCATATTAGAATTTAGAACAAAAGTATATATATCACAAAAAGGATACCTTAGTCATCCTCCCTCTCGAGAAGGTGTCAACCATAAGCCTAAGCTTATCTCGTATAGCAACACTATCTCAAAGAAGGTATCTCATTCCCAACTATATATGGGATTCTCTGCCAATCGGATCCCACTCGTTGTCATCACAATGTATCCATGTCATATCCAAAACTTTTTCAAACATCTTTCCAAAGAGCTTCTTCATCCTGCCACATAGCTAGCCATCTACTCAACCTCGGTCGTGCTTAAAGCTACAAACCTCTCATCCAAAAACATCATGGCAGATCTCAAACTGAGATAGCACTCAAAAGTTCTCATCTTATCAATAATGATCCCAATCATCATCGGTACATTAAAGGAGTCACATATCCCAACAAGAATATCTCAGACCAAAAATAGATCATCCCACACAATTATCTCGAAGGGTGCTCGGTGTCAACTCTATGTGTATGAAGCAGCTCAATCATGAATTTACTCAAGTTCTATGTACAACATATATGTATACGGATGACTGTTCAATCAGAACATCAATGCTTTAAGCAACTTTCGATTGCCAAGTTGAGTTCAACAATATCTCTTCACAACTTCTTGAAATTCAATCGGAGTTTCCAAGGATTTGCATTCCCACTTTCCAACACTTCTTCAATAGCTTCACAATATATATTTTATTTTCCCAACTTTAGAAATCAATTCATAATGCCATGATTCATTATTTCGAGCTTCAGAATCCATCTCCCTCTTACTTAGATCATCATAAGCTCATTACTTGTCAAGAATATATCATCAGTATATAAAAACCAAAACCATACCTTGGAACACTTCTGAAGTAGAGGTTTGGATCAACACACCATCGTGGCTTCACCATATAACTGTTAATGTGGAATCATCAAGATTGAGGAGCTTGCTTCATACAATTCTCTCTGCAAACATAACACTTTACCAAACCAATATGTTCAGTCTTTCATAAATCAATATTGTACAATCAAATCAACAGAGTCAGCTTATCAAAGTTTAGATGCTAGATCAGAACTAATATCGAAATCATCAATATCACAGTATCAGATTCTTTAGACCATGTGAAAAGTAGAGTTGTCATGAATTCATGACTTCATCTATTATTATGCCAACAAGTTGTCATTTAATTATCAAACCAAGCTTCATCAAGTCATCCTCATGATCATAATATAAGTCACTAGATGCAAATGCATATACTAAGAATAGGTTCCATCCATTTATTGTGAGATTACTTCACACTGAATCACAATTGTCAATACTTCAACCATTGTGCTAAGAACAAGGAGGCCAATACAAAACCATTATCGAATACCAATATTAGTCATTGAAAGTCACTATGCCCATATAACATTGTTATCAAGGAAAATCATCAGTCGTCAAATAAAACCAATAGTTATCAGGTCAGATCCCAAATTTGCTATCATAGTGAGATTTATAGTACATAACATATCTCAATCATCAAGTCAAAGTTCTAAGTCACTATCATATGAAAACTCCAAACACTACCCATCTATATCAATTAACCAAATCTAGTCAAACTCTTGCAGCACAAACTTCAATGGTTAAATCATAATGGCATATATATATGCATATCCTCGTCACCTACAAACACAAGTTCAATCTACATATTCATATTATAGTAAACATTCAAACTTTCCTACTCATAAAAAATTCTATTGTCTACTTCATGTTTGTAGGACTGGCATCCTTGAAGTGAACATCTAATTTCATGCAAAAACTTCATTTTTGTGTCTTGCAAGCATAACCGCATCCATAGGTCTTCTTCGGTGCATTGAGAGACTACAATCGCACCCTTGACCTTACTTCCGTACGATTGAGATCTACTTCATGTTTGTAGGACTGGCATCCTTGAAGTGAACATCTAATTTCATGCAAAAACTTCATTTTTGTGTCTTGCAAGCATAACCGCATCCATAGGTCTTCTTCGGTGCATTGAGAGACTACAATCGCACCCTTGACCTTACTTCCGTACGATTGAGAGGCTACAGTCGCACCTGTAAGGTTGCTTCCGTGTCATTAAGGCTTAGAGTAAGGGAAAACTCTATTTTCTCATATCAATACTTTGTTGTAGATCAACAATGTCAGATATTTGTCTATCCATGCCCATTAATCATACTTCAACAGTAAATAATCTTTTATTCATATAATGCAAATGATAATAGGAGTAAGAATCTTATGGAGAGATTATCCCTCTGAATGGGAATCCACTTTAGTCATCTTCTTTCATGCCATCAATATTGTCATGCATCAGCATATCTGTTAGATCATAAAATCAAACATGCTAGCATCATCTATGACATCAATCTTTCATCAAGAATTAGCTAATACGAGTGTAATTCAAGAATCAAACATCATCTCTTTGTCACATAACTCAATCAAGTGAGGGAATTCAGTTTTACCATATACCATAATTACTAAACATATCAAAACATAACTATGGTCAACAAAAGATCTTGAATATCAATCTCATTGTTATACTCCTGTCATCATCGCTACCATGCTCTTTACAAACATTATCAATAGTATCAAGTTACCATCTATTAGAATCAAGGTGCTAGATTTCTTTATGGGATCTAGATATTCAAAAATGATAGATGTTAGCCAAACATAAAGTATACCACTATATCAAAGATCAATATTAAGTAGCTTCATAGAATCAAGAAGTTCATCATGTCTGAAAGGTAAGATACTTGTTTACTACCAAGTGCACCATTTCATTATAAGAACCATGAATCCAAATCAATTTCATATGCATGAACCATTTGTGAAGGAGACATTCTCATCATACCTTAGGTCTTACCTTGTCATCAATATTGCAACTGAAACATAAGACTATACATACTTTGTAGTGTTTAGATACATTTGCACCTTCTTAGCTAGTAGAACTTTGTCGCCTTTTCATTAGGTGCCTCCTTACTTTTTCCAACGCTAGTTCTTCTCTTCCTGCGCTAGCCGTGATCCTCAAGAGGGATCCACTTATCACAACCCACCAGGAGGTTAGAAGCATCCAAATACTCGAATATACATGTAGGAAGCATAAAATAATCAAAACAATAATTAGATCTATAAGTCAAAAGTAAAGATATAAAGGAGCATCATAAATCGAAAAGTACTTATCTTCAATGAGAGGTGATCATCTCGCTCTTGAACCATCCTTCAAGAGCCATCATTGTCCATTGTCCATATAACAATGTTTCCTTCAATATTTCAACCAACTCTATCAACAACCGGGCCTAATAGAGACTATCCCATCTATGGCTTCATCAAATTTGACACAAGAGTTTGAACATATTCACTTTGACCTTGCTAGGGTTTCTAGATTTCATATCTCGAATCTTTGTGATAAACCAAGGTTTCTCTCAAACCCTAACCTCATAATATCCATCAAACCCTAATAACCAAATTTCCTAGGGTTTCCTTCAAACCCTAGAATTCTTTTAGGTCTCCTCCATCCTCTCTTGCTTCCATCAATGGTGTCATTCCAAGGGTGATCTCCATGAATTTTCTTTAGCCCAACTCTAAGTCCATGTTATTTTTTCTTAGGGCTATATTGTTGTTTGCTTTGATAGTTACATTTCTTCATTAACACATTAAGTTCACCCCATAACATTATAATGTTATTCAAATTTACATCATTATAACAACATATGAAATTATATAAAAAGAGCAATATCATCATCATCAATGCAGCGGAACATAAAGGAACAATAGAAGAAAAACATTCACACATAGAGGCACCAAGATTGGTCAGAGACCAGGGCAAAACCCACTATGGGGAAAACCCTTTCAAATTATTCTTATTATTAGATCATCATTGAATGATTCAGTAAATGAGAGTACAATAATCCATATCTTCAACCATAAACCTATCCAACAATAATCAACTAAACAGTATCCATAAAATGAACCCAACAATGCTTATACTCAAAATTATGATTCTGAAACCTGTAATGAGTTGTCCATGTTTGCGATAAACTACTGAACACTGTGGTCACAGAACAAAATCTTCGGACAACTAAAATTTCATCATTTAGGTCTTGGTCGCACGGAGGAGGAGTCATGCGTGCGGCTGGGAAACTTCCAGTCGCTCTCTGGAGCCTACAAGCGAGCCACTGCAATCTGCCACTAATATTCTGAAACCCTAGATGTCATTCGCATGGAGAACGAGCTATGCGTGTGACTGAGATGCTTTGGTCGCACAGATGAGCTTGGTAGTGAGCAACTACAGTAGAGATCTCTCTGTCCTGTGCCTACAACTGAGACCCAAAACCCTAAAACAGAAATGTGAGTTTCGGACCCTGCAATTTCATCTTTGAGTGAATTTGTTCCTCTACGGACTAGCCTCAAACCTGTGCAAGCCAAAAACCAAGATAAAAGAGTGTCTCATGATGATGTCCAAATGAGGTAGAGGCTACTTGTATTTATAGCCTTCCAAGGGTGTCCACTTTGCTTTAGGTCCGACCTTATCAAATATGCACATGTGGGCTTTTCTTCACAAGTACACTTTCCCTTATCTGATTTGAGTGATCTTTAGGTCAATTTTGGTCCTCTCAAAAAGAGGAATTCAATGCAATCATTATCTCCATCAAATGAACTATTCAAAGTGGAATTTGACCGCAGTTTCATATTTTAACAACAAAGAACATACAATTATGTGAGTATCCTAGAAGCGGTTTGTGTTTAATTTTGTCAACCTATGTATGACCACCATTGACATTCACCTGCTAGCAAAACAAACAACCACCACCATGTCCTCCATCTTGTGAATTTCATTCAATTTGACATCCTTTCCTAGTACTAAGGATGGTTCCTCTATTCTATGTTTGATGCACTTTTGGTTTGATTTTTTTGGGGGTCTAGCTGGAGAGACTGCGTGACCTATTTGCCCATAAAGAAAAATGCTTCCAATTTGCATTTCTGGGGTGAGAAAGTGGTTTAGAAAATTGGGAGAGGGAGGGGACTGATAGTAAACCGGTAAGATGGGCAACGGTAATCGTTCCAATATTTGTCTAAGCTTGAAGCATGGAGATTGAGTAGGGAATGCGTCGAAGAGGGGTCGATCGAGGGAGGGACCTTTGGATGGAGAATGAAAATTGAGCACCATAATGAGGTGATTGGGGATTGGGCGACACATGTTTTAAGGAACTTTGACCTGCACTAGATGATAAAGGGGCCAATGGTGGAGACCACGCAAAGGGGAGTGTTAAGGGATTAGTCCCTACCGCCATCATGGGAGGGAGGTAACTGGCTACTACACGAGAAGGGGATGTTGTTGACGTAATAATTAAGTCCACCCAAATGTTGACTCCTTCCCAGGGGTCTGGCGAATAGTCCACCAGGTCTTCATACCTGTTGAGCGTCATTTTGTGATTTCAGACTCTAACATGGCACACACACACACACACACACACATATATGTTAAATTACTTATTTTTATTTTACGTTGGACAACAATAGTCGACGTTCATTCTAGCAGAATATATCAATCTATTATATTCATTTATGTAATCAACAATTTAAGGCGTTAACCATATTTATCACATGCCATATTTGTTATGGGTGAATTAAGCTCGCATATGTCCAATAGCTCACATTAATAATTATCATATGTGATAATACCAAATCCATCGATTGGTTACTGTGGGTTCACTACCTAAACTCCCCTCTTTAGAGGAGGTTCACATACAAGTGGTTCGCTGACACCATCCCCATGATTTACATCCTTGGAAATAAGATTTTATGTGGAACTTGCAACATGTTTTGCCCATAACTAGAGTTATAACTGATGGTTCAGGTAGGTGGAAAAGTGGAAGTGTAGTTGACTCCTTAGATTCACCCCCTTCTAACCTTTTCTCTATAACTCTGCAAGTTATCATCCCAAGAGTTCATGTTAGCGTAATGATGGGGCTCATAAATGGTTAGCGGAACAATCATCTAACAAAGGAAGGATCTTCGAAATTTAGGATTCGATCCCAACCATCAACACAGTTCACCCAAGGGATAGATCCCACAATCAGGGTAGAGTATCATGTTCGTTATTGTTATGAGATTACGGTGATGCTTGTTGAGTGATAAATTAAGATGATAGTGACTATTGTAATCCCTATATTTGTGCATGTTACTGCTTCTTATTCAAATCGAAACGAGTGTTCCACGTCTCCTATCCACTGTTGTTTATTGGTGCAAATTTTCCCCAACAAAGAGTTTATTTCTATTTAACAATGATAGTTGTTGAGGATCTTTTCCTAACTACCACTGCCACCATCAGTTCACATGATTTTATTATCAATCCTTTGATAGATTCATATATGTGAACGAAAGGAGGGATAAACGGTTATGGCTTATACTTACAGACATGGTAAATCCTCGAGGTGACCAACCATCCCCACCTTAGGTGAGGTTCAAGTTGTTTTCCCACTAAATCCTAATCCATGAGATTTGTATTGATATATTGAACATACAACTGAGCATAAGTATCACTTCAACTCGCAATCCAAGAGAATAACAAAGGGCTTGAATTTTATGTGTCAACATTATTCTAGGCTAAGATTGGTAGAACTCAATGATTGGGCACTCAACACATTGTTAGGGTGGATTGGCTAGTAGATCAAACACTGACCAGATAGAGAATTCACTTAATTCCCTAGCGAGTTACATTTAGACTAGTTGTTACAAGAATATGAGTAGGGAGGTAGGAGTGGAGTGAAAACCTATATCCACGTAATGGTATATGATATCATTGATTGTCACACAATAGGCTTGGTGAACATAAAACGGTTGAATTAAGATCAAGCAGGAGTTAATTGATGCTTGTAATCGTGATATGATGCCATATAGGGGCCAACCATTTCCGTTATGGCATGGTCAAAATTTTGACTCGCTCGATTGACAATAAACTATACCCATTTGTTGCAATTCACATGGGGGTGAAGTCAATTCACAATGCAGATTAATCAACTCGATCGGTTGAAGGTTTGATCGAAGGTCTTGGGAAATTTTTTTGTTAATCATAATTCATTGAGTCAAGAGGCTCATTTTACAATCTAGTATGAGGGGATACGTAAATTTGTGTGTCTGTCCATTCTCCTTTAAAAATAAAACTTAAAAATTATGTTCTAAATAGAAAAATAATATCAGCTATAATAATATAAAAAAAATAACGAATATGCAGAGAAGTAATTAGAAGTAAAAAAATGTGTGAGTAACATGTTTAAATCTTATAATTTGGTTGGTTATTAATAAAATTTATTTGGTCTTATATATATTCTATTTAACATTCAAAAATACAATTTAAACAATGAAAAATAACACATTGTATTTTATCCTATAAAGAAATTTGCACGTGAAGAAATTTAATCCCTCTCGACTCATGTTATATTCGTACTTAAAATGGATCTATGTTGGTATATCCTTATCTAGTACTTATAAAAACATATATTAAGAATCTTGGTATACCACAATATAATGATAGTATTAGTTGATTCATTACTTTAAATGGGAATTTCAATAGGGGTTTTAATTGATAGATCTGTGAAACGACCAACTTAGACCAAGCACCGAAGGTTAACTGGAAAATTAATTGAAAGAAATTTCATCATAGGGTTTAGAAAGCAAGACATTACATAATTATAATCCAATATTCGAATAAAACTATATTTGATACTAGGCGATAATGTGAATAGTATTAACCGAAAATCGAATATCAATGATATATCATATTTTATGCTATTGTTAAAAAATTTCATCTAAACATATATACACATATATATTTCATGGTTCTCATAACAATACACATACAATCAAAAGTCAACAATTTATTATAGAGAACCCTTTAACCAAGGGATCATTACATTTTGTACATTAAGCATGCAACCTTTCTCTTTTATTTTTAATCTAAATTAATAAGCCAATTGCATATATAAATTAACTATTCACTTTTATAATGACCCTAACAAAATGAACCTGAAAAGTTTTGCTTTGAAAGAATAATTAAATTAAACTTAAAAATTACCACGAGTCTGGGCCTCTACAACACCAATGCCATGTTTTTAATGTGGACCAACAACTATTGAAATTCCAACCACTCTTTTTACCTATTTGGATCAACTTTAATTGCTCACTAGTAACCTTCCAACCTTTTTCTTAGGTATTTTTCTAGATAAACTTTAATGGCTTACTAGTAACTTTCCAACCTTTTCCTTAGGTATTCTTCTTCTTGCAGACCCCCTAGCTACAATGAGGTTGAACAGAAGATGGGAACACTAGAAAAATGAAGGGAAGCTCTCAACTCAAGAGGTTCTCACTTAATGGAACTTCACTTTCAACAAGTTCACCACAAATCTTTTAAGTAGCCACTCACACAAGAAAGCATTATGAGGATATTTGTCCAACAATATGGTAGAAAAGTGAACTTTTCATAGTTTTCTCTTCCTTTTATAGAAAATTTTGATAGTGTCATTTGGCTTTTCATACAAAAAGAAGTATTTTCTTTAATTCAAAATTTTGATTATTCATTTAACCAAGTGTCAAAATTTTAACGGGGCTCTCATAATTTTTTTTTTATTTTTTTATTTTTTTCAAAAGGGTCAATTTCCCTCACCCACACATGCTTCCCTATTTCTTTTCTTAGTTGTCACTTGATCCCAAATTTAACTCCCTATTTTGGTGTTTAATTGACTAGAATCAACATGTAGGTATTAGATTCTTGTTCCCATCTACCCCTTATTTTTTCATAATTCAATTTTTATTGAAGATTTTTTATATTTGCTTATACAAAATATATTGTAATTACTTTGTCAGTGTTTGATTTTTAATGAATTTGTAAATATTGGAAAAAAATCATAAAATTTACTAATCTTTTTTATAAAATTTGAATATTAAATTGAATATTTTGAAAATTAAAAACTAAATTTTAAAATTTTAAAGTCTAAAAATCATATAATTATATTTTTAATTGGTTGAGGTACAATATGCGACTATTTTTACCTACTTTTCAATAGAATTTTTGTGACTTAAAATTATTTTAAAAATTAAAAATAAAATAAAAATATATATATATTTTTTTTTCCGAAGAAGAGAATTCGTAATTTCCATTAATTTCAGAAAATTACATGTTGTAGATGCTGAACGCATATGCTGTAGTGTGGGTAAACCACTTACAAAACAATACTTCAAGAGAAGTATGCAGAAAAGCCCTCAAACAGGGCAGCAAGAAGAATGGATCTGTAAACCCCAAACAGGAGGATACCCCTACCCATCTCAAGCTAAAAATAACAGAAAAAAACAATAGCTCCTGAGGAAAGTGCAGAAAGTTCGAAATGGCCGCCAAGACAAAGAGGAGAGGCACGAAATGGAAGGGAGCAGCCAAGGTAGCCACACCCCCCACCCCCTCAACTCTCCTCCTGTGACCGAAGAAGCCAGAGGAAGACACCGCCCATATATCCAAAGAAGCCATAAGAAAACCAACCAGAAACAACCATTGATGAGACGACACGAATCGGTGCAGAGACAGACTCCACACCACAGATCCCTCAACGCATCCAATAACTGCCGAGGTAAGCCAGCAAAAAGCCAAAAAAAGAAAACCACACCTCTGCAAGGGAACCCATCAGGGCCCAACTAGAGCAGAGGCGTTTCGGGTCCGGGGGCAGAGGCGGCTAGGGCAGCCACCTCGCCCCCACGAGGCCCAACAAAGCCCCCGCCCCCGCACCACGGCTCAGCACAAACTAGGAAGGACCGCCAAAACAGAGAGTCTGGAGTAGTGCCGAAGTCCGCCGAAAACCAGAAGAGAATGGACACACTCCGCCGCCTCCCAAAACAGAGCACAATGCAAAACCGGAACTCTGCCTATGAAATAAGCAGAGCAGGCCACCAACCCGGGGTCGGCAGACGAAGATGATGTATCAGAGCCGCGCTGAGGAAAGCACGTCGCAAGGAAAGAGAACCGCCGGAGAGAAGGGAGCAGAGGCCGAAGTCGAATCCGCTCCACAGGCTACCGGAGCCGCTGAACTTCAAACCCCACCAGACGCAGCGAGCCCCAAGCGAAGGCAGTAGAAAGGCGGCCGGAAGCCTCACCAGAGGCAAGCCCTGCTGCCGCAGGCGCGAAAGCAGCAACCAGAGCCGGAATCTCCAAAACCCTAGTTTTCAAATAAAAATATATATTATCACCAAGTATCCTAACAATTAATTACTTAATTAATTAATAGCGAAAATTCAACTTAATTAATTAATAACGGAAATTCAATACTATTTGTTATTGTGGAGAAACAAAATCTATATAGTTTATAGTTTTTTTTAATGATGTTGACTCTTTTCGGTTGTGAATAAATTGTATTTTCGCTCATGATTAATAATTTGATACATTATTCCTATCATGAATATATAAAACATCCCTGTTAAGATTATTTTTGATAGAGTATTTTTGACATGTTGTTTTCATACCCAACACGTTGGTTTAGGTTTTATATGTGTATGGGAACTATTTATTATAACATTTTATAAGGTTAGGATATATATTTTTCTTCAATGTTCTTGATAGGTAATAATCTGTTTTAAAGGAAAATTTATTAATAGGTATTTTTTAATTATTATATATTTTTGAGTTTTTAGTCGGAATTTAAGTCAACCTAGTCAACCTAGCCGTTGGAATGTTTGCTCTCCCTATTTATTTTGCAGCCATGATCTGACTCCTCAACTTGTCCCGATGATAAACCACACTAGTTGGTTCGAAACGCGTCGACAAAGGTTTTCTACATGTGATTTACGCCGAAACTCTTCTTATAAAAAACAAATTTTCATCAAATTGTGATATTTTGTTATTTTAAATGTGTTTTTGAATACATATATATAGATTCAACGCCTTGAAAAACTCCTAAAACATTTAAATTGTGAAAATTTTACAATTTAAACTTGTGATAATAATAATAATAATATGCATCTTTCATTCAAAACATAACCCAATTACCCAATAAAAATAATAACAAATCATAACACTTAGTGTTTTAAATATTTCTCAATCACACCATTAAAATAACAACTATAAACCTATTTACCCAAAAATTTAAAAAATAGTGTAATTCAACTAGACAACCAAATATATAGATGAACCACTTCACAACAGCAGTCATTTCTCTAGAAACATATCTCAATCACACAATAGAGATAACAATAGAATGTCCTCTCATAATAAATAAAATGGACAATCCACTAATAGATAACATTACAAAATAATCATGTCCTCTCCTAATAAATAAAATGGGCAATGCACTAATAAATAACATTACAAAATTGTCAACATGGGGTAGCTCAAGTGGCAGTGACCATGGAAATGAAGTCTCACCGAACCGGAAGTCTTGGGTTCAAATCTTGGGCTACCCTTCCCCCGTAGCTGGGTGTGTAATGGACATGAAAATCGGAGAGTCCTACCAAGCTTACAAAAAAAAAAAAAAACATTACAAAATAATCACGACTCACACTATAATCATACAACACTAAAAAACCTAACATGCACGATATTCATAGAAATTGAACCCATATTAAATCAACATAGCTTTAAAAAAATAATCATTACGTTTGCTACACTAATCTTAATCAACATAGCTTAAAAATAATTTATTCATTACACTATGATAGATTATCATTCAATCATTATTTGTATAAGCTATGTTAACCGTCTTTAAAGTTTAAGTTCTAATTTGGGTGCATTTCTTTCCTCTCGTACCTCTTCAGATTCGAACAATAGTGAGCTCAATGATTAAGGGCTTAATTCCTATATTTTTATTTTTTATTTATTTTTTATTTTTATTTTTATTTTTTATCTTAGATAAGTTGAGATTAAGCCGAGGTCAATGTTAAATTTGGATGGAAAAACAATTTACCTACCAGTGGGATGTTATCATTAGGATTCTGTGAAGCTTGATCGAGCTTGAACGCTCCTTGGGATAGTTTAATTCCCCCAAAGGTGGTTCCCATCCTCAATCTCTCCCCATGAGATTTGAACCAATGACCTAGTGGGGAATAAACCCCACACAAACCAATTATTCCATAATCGAGTTCATAAATCTAGGTGTTGTGTGTTACCATCAAAATCTTTTATCACTTGATGACCATTGGTGAATGTAAAATTGTTGACACACTACATATTCCTTTGATCAGAACATGTGACTTCAAAGTTCACACTTAATCGCCTCTACAGCCAATGTAGTCAGTTCCATGTAGAAATTTTCTAGTCTAAATCTCATGCAAAAGTCAGATATTGAGGAGAGACAAATGCAATTGGGAGACTACAACTCATTCAAATCAAACAAACTTTTGTTCAAATTTGTTGAGCAATATTTTGATGACCATCTCATGGTGCACCATCCTGTATTATCCCATTGATTGGATGCACAAAGGTATCCATTGTATTAATGTGAATTGAAAAAGTAATGATTTAAATTTGGTCAATTAATTATGCAGATAGGTGGGTATATATTGAAATTGGATGGGAGATTCTATATTGAATATTGTGTATTATAAGGTTGGTGATGGGAGGAAATAATAGAGAAATTATTATGAAGGTGGGGTTGAGGGGAAATATTAGAGAAAACTTATTTGTGAGAATAGGGTGTTAGAAATATCAAAACAAACTCAAATTTTTTTTTCTTATTAATGAGAGTGAGCTTGAGGGGAAATATTAGAGAAAAATAATTGTTTATGTGGGCGGGGATGACAAGAAATTTTAGGGAAAATTTAAATTTAAGTTTTCCCTAAGGTTGGAATGGAAGGAAATATTAGAGAAAGCTCATTTATCAAAGAAAACTTATTTTTTTCTCTATTATTTTCCCCACCCCCACTTTATGATGAGAGTGGGCATGAGGGAATATTAAAGAAAAGTTATTTTGTGAGGGTCAGGGTGTGAGGAAATAATAGAGAAAACTCAAATGATGGTGGGCATGGGGTAATATTCAAATGTGTTTTCTCTAATAATTCCCCCCAAGCCCACCTAGGGTGGAGGTGTAGGGAAACATTAGAGAAAACTCAAATGTTTTCTATAATAATTTCTTCATCCCCACCCAGGGTAGAGGTGTGGGAAAATATTAGAGAAAATTCATTTGAGGGTGGAAGTGGAGGTGTGAGGAAATATTAGAGAAAACTCATATGTTTTCTACAACAATTTCTTCATCCCCACCCAGGGTGGAGGTGTGGGAAAATATTAGAGAAAATTCATTTGAGGGTGGACATAGGGGGTGATGACATGGGGAAATATTCGAGAAAACTCAAATAAATTTTCTTTAATAATTCCCCCCATGCCCATCTAGGGTGGTGACAATGTATTTATATACTTTTTATTTCAATTGAAATTTTGAGATACACTATACACTTTATTTTGTCAAACTATGGTCAATAAGCTTGTGAAACACTCTGTGTAGTATACATAAGAAAGAGAATCTTCACCAAATTTATAAATGACCTATGTTGCAAAAAAAGAAAATCCTATCATAGTACAGAGTCTGGGTGGAAGATGATCCTAGTATATCAACCTAAAGCACAACTAAGTGGCACCTCACACATTCAAATTTCCTACTTTGAATGCTCAGCTCCATTTCATTGGTTAGAGTGAAATCCCATTTTTTAGCGCACAAATTTTGTAACATAATATTAAAACACACTTGCATAAACGAAACACGCTTGCATGATTTCAAAAGTAAATTAATCTAAGAAAACATGAAACTATGATGCTTTTGATGCAACACTAAGTGAGAAGCTATGAGAGAGTTAGGGCCTTTTCCACCAAGATAGGTAGTGGATGGAACTTATGATCTTTTCCTTAGCTTATCAATCATCTTGTATTCAAAAGCAACAACTATGTTATGATAATAAGTTCATGAACAACACAAAGATGCAAGAAATAATATACAAGAATTGCATAAAATTAAAAAGAATATACAGTGGAATGAAATGCTACCATGATCTATTTGGAGTGATCTCATTTTTCCTAATAACAAAGTAACAAACTATTCTATAATACTAAACCAAAGAATTCTACGTCTAAAACTAGAGAATGGAAATATGAGAAAAGAAGCTTGATTATATTTCATCATATGTTGGACAATTGATCTAAGAGTCCTCTCCTTTGGAGTCATGGAGGCACTCTTATTTATAAAAAATCTTGCTTGAAACTAAAAGCCCACTTGAAGATAAGAGATTCCTAGGTGGTTACAACAAACTGTTAGATATAGCTCCACTAGGGAATATCCTCAAATGGTTACAACAACTATCTAAGTATATATCCACTTGAAGATGAGAGATTCTCAAGTGGTTACAACAATTTTCTAAATATAAATCCACTAGAGAATGTCCTCAAATTGTTGCAATCAATATATCAATATAGATCCACTTGAGGATAAAATATTCTCAAATAGTTGCAAAAACTAGAATAGTTCCAAGATTTTTGCTAACTTCCCACATATTTTGGGATGCCCCTTCTTATCAAATTCGAATTAGTCATGTGGGCTAGAATAACATGCTCAAAATATGTTCAAAAATAATTATTAATGGTATTAAATTCCCTAGGTCCATAGTATATATATGGAGGATATTTAAATCCATAATAAAAGTGGATATGCACACTTGAGCACATATAAATCTGCCTTTCAATAATTAAATTTATGAAATATATATTTCATTATCTTCCCCAAGTAGTTGTATTATTGGTGATCCATCTTGTTGTAGCACTTTGTTTATGATGCATTTGAACCTCCTCTGATATGCCTTCAAATGTTGCAATTATTATCCATATGCAAAGGTGAAAATTAGAATATTCAGTCTTTTACAGGTCTGATTTCGCAACATGCGGCTACAGGTTTGATTTCGCAACAAGCTGCTACAGGTCTGATTTCGTAGTAGGCTACTATAGTGATTATTTCACAACAAAAAGTTTAAACACATGAGAACCCTGTAGTTGTAGTAGCCAACAAAATAACTTAAATCTATGGCAAGGGATGTGCACCAATCGTGATTTATGGTGAACATAATTTCGTAGCATGTGAAGAAAAACCCTATAACTTGTCCACACATGAGTTGTCACTTCAAAAGTAAATACATAATATACTAATTATTTCTAATGTTAATCATAAATAAAATGAAATACTAAGAAATGTATTGAAAAACATCTTGAGCCTAAATCCCACATGTGAGCATTAAAAGGGATAAACATGGTTATGGGTAAATGAAAAATGGATAAAAGGAAGGAAAGGAAGGTTTCAAATGATGGTAATTTGTTTACTCATCATCTCCCCCAAACTAAATATGTTGCATGTCCTCATGCAACCCTGTACCTCTATATCAACCAAGATGTAAGGATAGATACTTAATGAAGCTTCATTTTCAATGCATATTTCTTAATGTGATGGCTCCACCTCCAAGCATAGGTCAAGTCATGAAGTCTTCTTCAAATTTGAACAAGGCTACAATATTGCCCCTTTTGTTGTCAATTAAGGTGCTTGCTTGTCTTCAGACACCCCATGATTTATGTCATGTGTCTATGCTTGATATGAGTATCTATGTTGATATAAGTTGTCATGGATCACCGTACAAGTGGGGATATGTAGTAACTTGATGGAATTGCAACAACTAATAAATGACCTATTTTTTTGTCACAACATGTCAAAAGAGGTTTGAAACATGAGTGTTGTGGATTTAAATTAATATGTTGGCAACATAATTGGTTATATATATATATATATAACCAATTTTAGTTTCATAATTGGGAAGGTTGCAAATTAACTCAGTAAAAAATAGGGATTTCTTCGACTTGGATTTGACGAATTCCAAATCGAACTCTTGTAGGATGACAATCCACTTAGAGTATTTCCCCCCCAGTAACTATCATGAGAGGATGTACGTCATGGGGTTTCAATCTGAAACAACCATAGTTTTACAGAGCAGGATGTAATGGTGAAACCTTTGGACAACTTGAATAGCTGCCAAAGCTAACTTCTCGACATGAGTGTACTTGACTTCGGTATCATTGAGATTCCAACTCAAGTAATAAATAGGATGTTCAGTTCCTACATCATCCTCCTGAACCAATACCATAGCAATGGTAGTACTTTCAGTGGTGAGGTACAATAAATAATTGTGTTGGTAATCAGGGGGATATAATAAAGATGCCCAAATCAATACATATTTCAAGGCATCAAACACCTTTTGAGCAGCATCATCCCAATGGAAGGGAACCCATTTCTTTAGCAAGCGAGTAAATCCTTTGGTTAGTTCGGCGTAATTGGGAACGAACCTTTGAAGAAAGTTAGCCTTCCCTTGGAGTCGTTGAATCTGAAGGAGGGAAGAAGGAGCAGGAAAATCAATGATCGCCTGAACTTTCAAGGGATCAATATGAATTCCTTGTTTTGATACAACAAATCTGAGAAGACGACCAAAGCTAACACAAAACACACATTTGTGTGGATTGAGTCGAATGTTATAATGTCTACATCGTAAAAATATGGCCCTAATATGCATTAGGTGATCAACCCGATGTTGTGAATGAGCAGGAAAATCGTCCAAATAAGGTTGCACAATATGTTTGATGTCATGGAAGGCATAATTCATTTCCCTCTAGAATGTAGCCCCAACATTATTTAATTTGAAAGGGAGTTTTTTGTACGCAAATGTGCCCTAGGGACAAATGAATGTAGTTTTATGTTGGTCCACTAGGAGAATATTGATTTGATTATAGCCGGAGAAGTTATCCATAAATGAAAATATCTCGCAACCGGCACAATCATCAATGATCTAGTCGATGAACGGGGTGGGATAGTTGTCCTTCAGACAAGCACGATTGATGTCCCGATAATCAACGCACATGCAGATTGTTCCCTATTTTTTCATGACAAGAACAATATTAGACACCCAGTCAGTTAAAGGTATGGGATAGATGAAACCATCTCATAGAATTTTTTCAACTTCAATTTTGATAGTAGCGACCTTCTTGGGATGAATAGGGTGAAGGCATTGTCGCACTGGTTTAGCATCAAGATACGTTTTAATTTCGTGCATAACGATGTTTGGATCGATACCAGGGATTTCTTTGTAAGAACAGACAATAAAATCTCTGAATTCCTAGAATAGGGTTTTACAAGTCTTGACCTCATCAGGCAGGGAAAATTTTAAAGATGGAAAATTATGTTGAAGTTTAAAAACATTGGCGAATCTCCCTAGGCCCTAATATGCAAACTATACAAATTTTATTGATATATTTGTAAAAAAATTCAAATGTATAATGATTTTATATATAGTCTCTATATAATGATGGAAATTTTTAAGGTAACAATATTTTATATTGTAAAATTTTGGTGAATCCTTTTTAGAAAAAATGGAAATTGACGAATCTTTTTTTTTTGAAAAATCATGGAAAATTAGCCCGCTTGCGAATATTAGCCCCTAAAATTTTCCATGTCATCAGGAGAGCAAGATGCGTCGATATGTAGATTTTCGACAATGTCGGGTTTAATTGAAATGTCGAGAGGGATGGTATCTTCAATGTTCGACAAGTTCTTCTCAGAATTGACATCGTAAATGGATGCAGAATTCATAGATAACTCAACGATATTGGATCGATAAAGCTCATTAAAATTATCCACAAAGGAATCTGACAAGGAGGAACGATAATGATGATCGTCCCATGGTGCATCATCTGGCATCATGAGCTCCATGATGCTCTCATCGGTGGAGAACGTATGGGAGAAAGGATCAGATGTTGAAATATGGCAACAAGAATATTCCAATTTAATTTGTCCTTGAATTAAATTGTGAATTAAAATCAAATTTAGTCTTAACAACTACTTGAAAATAATTAATTAAGTTATTTTAAATTAATTAGTTGGAGAAATTCAAGTTAGAAGTCTTTCTGAAGTCATGCAAGAGTTATCCCTTAAATTAAGGAGATAAGATTGAGTTATATTTGAGTTGTAATTAGTTAATTTAGTTTACTGAGTTAAGTCCAATTGAATTAGTTCCAAACTGTTTGAGGAACTAATAGTGAGTTAACAGTCAGTTGATGCATTAATGCACTCAACTAGTGCTACTCTAGTTAACTGAAGATTCCCTCATCAGAAGCTCATGCATGTCTATTCTGAAAAAGACCCAGTTGATATTAATGTTCAAGGACAGTGTACTATCAGTTGCATGTGTTTTCTCATGGAGAAATATCATGCATGCAGTCAAGGATTCATTCTTGAGGATTGCGTAGTTTTGAAGGTTGGTTTTCCACTTGGTAAGAGGAAAATCATCCACAAGGAACAACGCAAGGAAATAGGATCTTGGAGCGCAGAGGGGAAGGCTGGAGAGAAGCCAAGATTGCCTATGAGCATCTGTGAGGATTGTACTGAGAGTTGGCTAGCTGTGAGAGCTAAGGCTTTGTATAATTCCTATGTATTTCCACCATGTATGATAATACAATAGTGTGGGGTTTTTAGCTGAGGCTTTCCCCAAAGTATTTTCATGTGTATTGTGCCATTGATTCTTCTTCTTCTGGTTCTATTATTCAGCTCGATCTTTAAGCTTCTGCAAATTGATAGTAGAAGTAGGTTATAATATTCTGCTTTGATTTATATGGCATTATCGGGTTAACCTGTGTTAGATTTTCTACATGGTATCAGAGTTGTGAATAGTATACTGAGAAGAGAATTCGAAGTTTGAAGTTCGGGTTGCAGGTGAAAATTGAATTCATATCATACTTCAAGGTTAGCCAATGGCATTCTATGGCTTGAGACTCGAGGATTGCTTGGAAGGTAGCTCAAATTACATAGCATGGAAAGATAGAATCGAGGATGTATTACAATACAATGTCTTGAAGGAATTCATTGATCAAGAAATCTCAAAGCCAACTTCAACCAATGCACAAGAGTTGGCTGAGTGGAAGAAGTGTGTGGTGAAGGCGAGACAGATCATCCTTGAGGGAGTTCGAGACCATATTGTCTCGAGTCTCCATGGGAAGGATACTCCATTTTCAATGTGGAAGACATTGAAGGACTTCTACCAGAACAGTAGCGACCAGAGGAAATTGGCGCTCAAGGATAAACTTCGGAGAATCAAGATGGAGAAGGGCGATACTATTTCCACATATCTGAACAAGCTCACCACCTGCAGAGATGAGCTTGGCTGTGTGGAAATAACTACTTTCGATGATGACATGGTGAGCCTCACTCTCCTTGGCTTTCCAAAGAATTGGAATAGCTACCAGGACTCTGTGAATGGAAGGGAGAAACTGTTGGATTGGGAACGACTGTGGTTGGATCTTATGCAGGAGGAGATCAGGAGGAGCATACAGGATAGTTCTTCATCCAAGAATGATGATGAAGAAAATCTAGCCTTAGTAAGTAAGGCAAGGAAAGAGAAGGGGAAGGATTCCCATTTCAAATCGAATTATTCTCATGGAGGGAAGAAGGGTGACATGTCTAAAGTAAGATGCTTTAACTGTCACAAGATGGGACATTATGCGGCTAATTGCCCATCGAAGAAGTCCAAGAAGGGATCCTGGGAAGGATCGGAAGGTGAGGCATTAGCCTCTCAGTTCGAAATGGACTTTACCCTCATTGCACGCATGGTGTCATCGATGATGGGTTGTGTCTGGTATCTTGTCAATGGAGCCTCATTCCACATGACCGATGATAAAAATTTATTCAGTGCCTTCGAGGAGAAAGACCTCAAGATGTGCATAGAGATGGGTGACGATGGATGGTATGTTGTTTCAGGAGTGGGCACGATTGCTTTTCAGAGGGAGCAGGGAGCTCCTCTCACCTTGACAGATGTGATGTATGTGCCTGGACTGAAGAAGAACTTGGTATCGGTCGCGATGTTGGAGGACAAATGTACGATGTTGTCTTCAATAAAGGAAAGGCGTTCCTAAGACACATAGCCATGGGTCAGACCAAGAGAATAGGGATTCGGGTGAAGAATCTCTATAAACTAGATGTAGATGATTGTGCAACATTGAGTATGAAAGCAGAATTGGTGTAAAGCCAAGACATTGGTGAGTTGTGGCACAGGCAGTTGGGCCATTTGCATCATGGGGCTTTGAAGATAATGCAACAGATATCTACAGGACTTCCCAAAGGTAAACTTGAGAAAGTTGACACATGCAAAGGTTGTACCTTGGGAAAGTACACCAAGTCTTCCTTTCATGATAGAGACAGTCAAGCAGAGGCTACCTTAGAGCGAGTTCATACTGATTTGTGTGGACCATTCTCAATGGCATCCACAACGAAGCAAAGGTATTATGTGATTTTCATTGATGACTATTCTCGTAAATGCTGGATTTATTTCATACAGAAGAAGGACCAAACTTTCACAAAATTTTGTGAGTTCAAAGCTTTGGTCGAACAAGAGTCAGGGAAGAAGATCAAGGACTTGAGAAGCGACAATGGTGGAGAATATGTCTCTCAAGAGTTTAAGGACTTCTGTGCAACGGAAGCAATTAAACGAGAGTTGACGACACCTCATAACCCACAGCAGAATGGGGTGGCTGAGAGGAAGAATAGAACTATTGTAGGGGCATCACGGGCAATGATGCATAACCAAGGCCTACCACTTCACTTGTGGGCTGAGGCATGCAACACAGTGCTCTATTTACAAAATAGAAGCCTGCATCGCATACTTGGGATGAAGACAGTAGAGGAAGCTTTCTTCAATAAGAGACCAGATGTGGGTCACTTCAAGATCTTTGGCTCATCGGTATATTTCCATGTGACAAAGGATGCATGGAAGAAGCTTGAGCTGACAGCAGAGTTGGGGATATTTGTGGGGTACACTGATACACCTCACAACTATCGGGTGTACTTGCCTACCAGTCGGAGGACAGTGGTTCGCAGAGATCTCAAGTTTGATGAGCAGAAGGCCATGCGAGTTTCCCTTGAGAGGGAGCTCCAACTACAGGCTGTGGAGGAACTGTTGGTTCCTAAGGAGGAGGAGCCTCAGACTGATGCAGAGTAGCCACATGCAGAGGTTCCAGGAGTGGATACATCCACTCAAGCAGAGTCTTCCAGAGATGGATGGAAGCACACAAGAGAAGCTGACAGATTGTTGGAGGATGTGAGAGAGAATGTGGGAGCACCATCTTCTTAGCGCAGACAGAGGAGGTCACCTGAGAGGTACACTGGATACATGGACCTTACTGGGGAATGTGTTGAGACCGAGCCATCTTCCTTTGAGGAAGCAGTGCAACAGCCGATTTGGGTTGATGCTATGGTGGAGGAGTATGACTCCATAGTTCGTAACAGTGTTTGGGACGTGGTTCTGAGACCGAAGAACAAGTCAGTTGTGAGTTCCCGTTGGCTTTACAAGGTAAAGCAAGCTACTGATGGTAGTGTGGATAAGCATAAGGCAATATTTGTTGCCCGTGGCTCTTCACAGGTCGAGAGGATCATGTTGTTGCAGTATATTTCGACAGAGGAGCAAGAAGCTGGCATTTTGACAAAAGGCATTGTCAAAGTGTAAATTCAAGTTCCATAGAGACAGGATCGAGGTGGAAGATAATCCCTTTCTTGTTGAGAGGGAGTGTTGAAATATGGCAACAAGAATATTCTAATTTAATTTGTCCTTGAGTTAAATTGTGAATTAAAATCGAATTTAGTCTTAACAGCTACTTGGAAATAATTAATTAATTTATTTTAAATTAATTAGTTGGAGAAATTCATGCTATAAGTCTTTCTGAAGTCATACAAGAGTTATCCCTTAAATTAAGGAGATAAGATTGAGTTATATTTGAGTTGTAATTAGTTAACTCGATTTATTGAGTTAAGTCCAGTTGAATTAGTTCCAAACTGTTTAAGGAACTAATAGTGAGTTAACAGTCAGTTGATGCATTAATGCACTCAACTAGTGCTACTCCAGTTAACTGAAGATTCCCTCATCAGAAACTCATGCATGTCTATTCTGAGAAAGACCTAGTTGAGATTAATGTTCAAGGACAATGTACTATCAGTTGCATGTGTTTTCTCATGGAGAAAACTCATGCATGAAGTCAAGGATTCATCTTTGAGGATTGCGCAGTTTTTAAGGTTGGTTTTCCACTTAGTAAGAGGAAAATCATCCACAAGGAACAACGTAAGGAAATAGGAGCTTGAAGGGCAGAGAGGAAGGCTAGAGAGAAGCCAAGATTGCCTATGAGCATCTGTGAGGATTGTACTGAGAGCTGGCTAGCTGTGAGAGCTAAGGCTTTGTATAATTCCTATGTATTTCCACCATGTATGATAATACAATAGTGTGGGGTTTTTAGCTGAGGCTTTCCCCAAAGTATTTTCATGTGTATTGTGCCATTTATTCTTCTTATTCTGGTTATATTGTTCAGCTCTATCTTTCAGCTTCCGCAAATTGATAGTAGAAGTAGGTTATAATATTCTGTTGTGATTTATATTGCATTATCGAGTTAACCTATGTCAGATTTTCTACATCAGGTGACGTACCATAATCTAAATAATGATCAACCCAATTGATTGAAGAGGAAGGATCAGAATAAGCCGCACAAGCTGAATGGATGGCTTCATAATCTTGCTCAATGGGGATGAGCGACAAACGGTTAGCAAAACTATCGATATTAGATTGATCTAGTACTACCCATGGATCAACTAGAGTAGTAAAAGAAGAGATCATATTAATATATGCAACTGGAGTAGATTTGTCGGGTAGTGAGGGAGGAAGAAGTGAAAAGGTCCCCATGGGAGAGGAATGTGAAATTTTTATCTTTTGCAATAACTGGAAATTATTCTTATAATTGTAATTTTAATTATGTAGTGTATTTGCTACGACAAACAATGAATAAAATCATAACTACAATATGCACCATAAAAATATTGTGGAAAATAAAATACTGAAAACTGAGAAATTCTAGCACACACAAGAATTTTGACATAGTTATTTTTGGATAATGTTCCCCGGGAAAACCAAATGTAGGAAAATCGATGCAACATATGAGGGTTTTATTATTATTCTTCAGCAGTAATTTTGAGTACAAAAATTCGGATGCCCAACTGGAAATCTAATCTGAGGAAAATACTGGCAAAATTATTCTGATAATTTTCACTCACCCCACAACTAATTTCTGCCTATGAAATTACCCCCCTAGCCTCTGCGTTAAGCCTCCTACGTCACCCTTTGCACAAAGCTTACGTTGACCCTATGAGAATTTCGACCTTCCTTCCTTTGCCTCTTCCAAGAACTGGAAACCTTCCTCCTGGAATGTTTCTACCCTCACCTTCCACCTTCTACTCACCCTCTGGCTCTATCTTCTCTGTTGAGCTATTGTTATTAAGAAAATCTAATTGCCTGGGCAACTGAGTATCTGCACTGGTGTACTCTCCATCACCCCGTCGATCTCCTCTTATAATCCATTGTTGGAGCAACAACGACCAAGATTAAAACATAATTGATGGCTAGGATCATCTCTAGATCGATCAATGTGAGTTTCTAGATGATTCTCACCTTGTATTAATTAATATTGATTAATTAACCATAATCCCTAAGTTTAGACTTAGGAAATATTTAAAAAACAGTTAATAATTTAATTGAGACATTTCTAAGCAGAATTCCAGAAATGAATTTTGGGTTTTGGAGATCTTATGTATTCTAGCCTATCCACCAAATTTCGTGGCTAGAATACATCTGGTGCTACAAAAACTAACACTCCCTCTTAGTGAGAAATGTGTTCTTGTGCTGCACATCCTATCACAACATTTTGTCTTTGTATCATCTCCTATTATGTTTTTGATCTTTGGCTACTGTTTCCCACCAACTACTGCGCAACTTTGATATACTTTGCATTTGTGCTGCTGCTCACCTTAATGTACTGTTGTCAACAATGAATCTTCACTGCAGCTCCCTCTCATCTGTTGTTGTTGCAACTGAGAATCATCCAAGATAATCTTCCTCTACTACTAAAATGGGTTCTCCACCATACCCATCTATTCGCTAAAATAGACGAACTTAGCTCTTCCTAGAGGTTTCATGAGTGTATCTGCAACCTGCACTTCTGTGGGAACATATTGTGGTTGTATTGCTCCACGTTGTACACAATCTCTCATGAAATGACATCGAATATCTATGTGTTTCAATTTATCATGAAACATTGAATTATCATAGAGATTTATGCAACTTTGATTATCACAATAGACATTGGTCATGTCCATACTCTGCCTTAACAAGCTCATTAGAAGATTCCGAAGCCATATAGCTTTGCACATAGTTGTGCTTGCTGCCATATACTCTACTTCTGCAGAGCTCAGTCCTACTGAATTTTTCTTCTTTCTATACCAAGAAACTATTTATGATCCAACACTGAAGCAGTTCCCAGAGGTATTTTTCATGTCCATTGAACTTCCTGCCCAATCTACATCTGTGAATCCACATAATCTGACATCATCTCCTTGGGTATATATTAATGCATACTCAATTGTGCCACGCACATACCTAAGAATGTGCTTCGCTACTACCCAATGTACCCTATTTAATTCTACCATGAACTGACCAAGGGTATTGAATATGAAGCAAATATCTGGCCTCGTATTGACTAGATACATGAGATATCCAATAAGATGTCTATACAAGGTTGGGTCAACATACTTGTCATCTTATGCATCTATCTTCTTCCAGTTGGTGATCATGGGCGTAGACATGGGTCTACAATCTTGAATTCTGAACCTCTTTAGAATATATGCAGCATATATTCCTTGCCAAAGGAACATCTCCCCATCCTTCTGCCATACTTCCAATCCTAGGAAATAGTGCATCAACCCCAAATCCCTCATGTTGAACCCTATTTCTAGGTTCCTCGTGCTGTTCTCTATGAACCTTGATGATCCTGTCAAAAAGAGATCATCCACATACAAAACTAGAATGAGTGTCTCACCCTCTACCATCAAATAGTAAAGGTTGGGATCTGCGTCACTCTTGATGAATCCCATCTGATGCAAGTAGCTATCATTCCTACCATACCATGCCCTAGGAGCCTGTTTGAGTCTGTATATAGCTTTCTTCAGTCTACACACATGAGTGCACCTCTCATGATTCTCGAAGCCCTCTGGTTGTTCTAGAAGGTTGTCTTGATGTCCATCTAGTGAATCTGCCATCCCATATGAGTTGTTAGGGATATAACTAACTGGATAAAAGTGTACTTGGAAACTGGGACGAAGGTATCCTCATAGTCTATCCCTTCTTTCTGTGCATACCCCTTTTCCACGAACCTAGCCTTTTATTTCTCCACACTGTCGTCTACAACATATTTGATATTGTAATTCCATCTAGAACCTACAACTAATATGTCTTATGGCCTTGGCACTACTCCCCAAACCTCATTCATCATGATAGAGCTATACTCTTTTACCATGGTATCTACCCATACTTGATGGTGTGTGGCCTCTTGAAAGATGGAAGGTTCTGCAACCTAAGATACCAATGCTTGGTACCTATCAAGTTGTATGTGTTGTCTTTTATTTTTCCTAGGAGTTCCAATAAATTCCTCTGCATCTCTCAATGTCTGACGAACCTCTTAGCTAACTCGACCACTAATCATGGGAGTTTCAAACATCTCCTCCTCATCCTGCCTCTGCTTCTCCATATGATGAGAACTCCTCGGATTTCCTGCACCTCAGGAAATACTGGTACTGGTCAGAGTACTCAATCCTTGTGATTGTCCTCCTGCCTATCCCACCAGCTTCCCTTGTGGTTGTTCTTGTTGCTAGACCAAAGGAGCTTCTACTGACTAATTCTGATCACCTGTAGGAATCTCACGAGATCCCATGAAAGCTCGGTCCTCCATTAACTTCACGTCTCGCCTTACTACAATCTTCCTATTGCTAGGAATGTAGATTTTGTATGCCTTTGAGGTTTAGTTGTACCCAATGAAGAACCCCTTCTTTGCAGTCTGATCTATTTTGGTACGTTTATCATCTGGCATGTGGTAATAAGCAATGTTGCCAAAAATTCTAAAGTGGCTAACTTTTGGCTTCTTCCCTATGAAGACTCCTTCCGACGTTTTCTTCCCCAATGCTCTATGAAGAGTCATGTTCTGAATATATATTGTCGTGTTACATGTCTCTGCCCATAGAAATGTGGGTAGATCATGTTCATATAACATAGCCTTTGCATCTCCAACAATGGTTTGGTTTTTCCGCTCCGCTACACCATTATGTTGTGGATTATATGGTGTTGTCCATTCTCTCTTGATGCCTTCCTTCACACAAAAATATGTGAATTCTTTATCAATATATTCTCCACCATTATCTGAGCGAAGCACCTTCATCTTCTTCCTTGTCGAATTCTCCATGAGAGCTTTAAACTCTTTGAAATGATCAAAGATCTCATCTTTGGACTTCAAGAAGTAGATTTAAGTCTTCCTAAAATGGTCATCAATAAAGATGATGAAATATTCAGCACTGTTGAGAGCTCTAGTGGACATCAGGCTGCAAATATCTAAACGTATGAGTCCTAACATGCCATCATCTTTGTTTTCACTTCTAGGAAATGTTTCCTTAGCATACTTCCCAAGTACACATCATTTTCACACATCATCGTGTTCCATGCCAAGTTTTGGAACCCCTGTTACATTTTCTCTGAGCATCCTAAGGGCTCCATGGTGTAGATGTCCAATTCTCCTCTGCCATAACTCATTCAGATCCTTCCCACTACTACTATCACTACCTATTAGTGCCATTGGAGAATCAATTTTTAACGGGTATATTTTTATTACTTCGAACTCCAATTTGTCTTACCTTTTTCCAGCTTGGGTATTTGACATACACTTTCTTCCCTATGAAGTGAATATCATACCCCTTATCTTGTAACTCGAATATTGAAATTAGGTTCATACCCAATCCTGGCACATGCAATACATCTGTAGCACTGGTGTTTGCTCCTGACTCCATCTGAAAATATATGGTACCTCTCCCTACTGGAGTACATTTCGTTCTGTTTCCCATAGTAATCTGAAAGTCCATCCTATCCTCCTTGTAGCTAGAGAAATATTCTCTAACCCCTATCAGGTGAGTTGATGCTCCACTGTCTATGTACAAGGAACCCTATGAAGTTGATCCTGATAAGCAAGAAAATTCGTCCTCCAATCTGGAAGACAATTCCGAAGTCTCATGAATGTATTTTTGTCCATGGTTATGCTTGAAGAATTTACAGTGTGTTATTCCTCTCTTCCACCCTGACACTAGCTCCGCTCTAACGAACTGCTACAAAAATCCTTTGCGTCCAGCTAGAGATCTGCCCAATGAAAAAATGAGTTTCTCCCTCTACCTCTGGAATCACTCGATCTGGAAGGATTGAATTTTTCTGCCCCTCTCTCAGAAAAATTGGTCTTCCTTAAGAAATTCGGCCTCTTGGAAAAATATTGCACTGCCCCTGGGAATTTCGGCCTGGTGCCCACATCGAGCAGAACAATTCCTTTTTTCGCCTCTGAGCTCTTTGAATGATCAACTGTGCTCTCATACCATGTAAAATTTTTATCTATTGCAATAGCTAAAATTTATTCTTCTAACTGTAATTTTGATTATGCAGTTTATTTGCTATGAAAAACAATGAATAAAATCACAACTACAATATTCACCATAAAAATACTGCAAAAAATAAAATATTGAAAACTTAGAAATTCTAGCACACACACAAGAATTTTGACACAGTTAATTTTGGACAATTGTCCTCGGAAAAACACAATGCAAGAAAGTTGGTGTAGCAGATGAGCGTTTTATTATCTTTCTTCAGCAACAATTATGAGTAAAATAATTTAGATGCCCAACTGGCAATCTAATTTGAGGAAAATATTGGCAAAATTATCGTGAGAGTTTTCTCTTACCCCACAGTTGATTTCTACCTATGAAATTACCTCCCTACCCTATGCATTAAGCCTCATTTGTCACCCTCTACAGAAAACTTACGTTGTCCGTATGGGAATTTCAACCTTCCTTCCTCTGCCTCTTTCGAGAACTGGAAACCTTCCTCTTGAAATGTTTCTACTATTTTCTTCCACCTTCTACTCACCCTCTGTCTCTATCTTCTCCTTTGAGCTACTACTACTGATAAAATCGAACTGCCTGGGAAACTAAGTATCCACACTGGTGTATTCTTCATCACCACATCGATCTCCTCTTATAATCCATTGTTGGAGCACCAACAACAAATATTAAAACATAATCGATAGCTAGGATAATCTTTGGATCGATCCGTGTGAGTTTCTAAATGATTCTCACCTGATCTCAATTAATACTGATTAATTAACCATATTCCCTAAGTCTAGATTGAGGAAATATTTAAAACATGGTTAATAATCTAATTGAGACACTTCTAGGCAAAATTTCCATAAACGATTTTTGGGTTTTGGATATCTCATTTATTCTAGCCTCTCCACCAAATTTCGTGGCTAGAACACATCTGATGCTAAAAAAAAATAACAAGGAATCCTTAAGCAGTCCAACTCCAACATACTGATATGGGTGAGGGGTTTCCCCCACGAGAGGGACACTTCCAGTAACTGAAGAATCAGTGGCAAAGAAAGTGATTTGATTGATGGCTACGATATTGCCTTTATGAGGAAAAGTGATCATTCAAAAATATGTGGAAACAACCACAGCCATGGCATAGACCCACATACGACCTAGTAGAAGATTATAATCTAGAGGTTTGTCAATAACTTTTGACTTCTACTAATATAGCCTTGGCACCTAATTTTACCTATAGAGAATTCAAAATCCCACACGGTTTATAAGTTCTTCCATCAAAAGCTTTCAAAGTGGTTGGTGACTAGCTTAATTGGGGAGAACCAATAGCCTTCCAGCAAGACAGGGACATAATACAGGTTGAGGCACCTTCGTCCACAATGGAACAATGAATATTCTTACCATGAACAACAACCTAGATCATGAAGGCTAATTGAGCTGGAAGTCAAGGTGTATGGTTCTCATGGTTAAATACTACTAGGTTGGAATCCGAAGGATCAATACATCCAATTTCCAAGAGAAAAGCCTTCTTTTGGGTGGGGAAATTTTGCAACACCTCAAGAGTGGACATAGCTGATGGAGCCTGAGCCAGGTCCTCAACTATGTTATAATTTTGAGCATCTCTTGCGCGAGGGTTGAATGTCGACTTATGGATAACACCCTTGGGAGGCTTAATCATTAATTCAATAGGTACAACATTTGGAGTAGAGTTTGGTGGAAATGCGGTTGAACTAGTAGGTTGATCAATAGCCTACATGTTCAAATATTCACATTACCATAGTCCTTACTTCGGGTAGCCACCAAAATATTGTTTTTAGGCTTAGTAGAGGAAAGCATTAAGACCAAATTAGAGGAAGTAGGACCCCAGGCAACCAAATTGGTCTCCTGATTTGGAAATGGGTCTGTCAACATGAAAAAGGGTTTAAGGTATTGATTCACCTCTAACCGGTGTGGACAATCACGAGTAAAATGCTCTTCATTATATATTAGACATGGGTAATGACGTTTCCTCTTCTCTTTAGAAGACTTATTGTTTTGTTTATCCTACGAACCATTGCCTTTCTTCTTCTTGCCTTTGTCTTTCTTATTACTTTCTGGTTGCAGCGATTTTCCTTTAGATGATTGAATAACATTGATCTTGGAAGTAGAAGCTGCAGGAGTGGAAGGAGAGTTTTGGGTAGCAACAACAAGAGTTGAATCAGATGGTTTACTCATCGATTGTTGTCTAGTAGAACCAATCACACCATCAACAACATGTGATTCTTTACCAGGAGTTTGAGAAACAATATCGGTAGGTCGCGGAGCATCTGGTATCTTATCATACAATGTGCCAAATTGGGTATAAATGAGATCCAAGTACTAGGCACGAGCAATCACCTTTTCTTCGGTTACGAATCCACCTTTGGCTATGTCTTCTACGATAGATGGCAACATAGACTCTATGAACCATTCAACGAACAATTAGTTAGGAACAAATATCTTAACAATATGACGACAACATCGCCACTCATGAATATGATCAGGATGTGAGTGGCCTTACTTTGTTTGAAATTGGTTAGGAGGTTTTTTACAGTCTCATATCTTATGGGTAACTGGAAATGTGTTAGGAATGTAGTAGCCAAGGCACTAAAGTTATCAAATGAAGCTCGAGGTAATTCTATGTACCATTTAGTTGTTGTACCAATGAGTGTACGTTGGAAAAGACACAAATGAATAGAATCATCATTGAGGGAGTTCGAAGAATACGATAAATGATAAGTCATTATGTGTATGGATGGATCATCTCTAGGATGTCCATTGAATTTAGGAATATCATAAGGCAACTTGGTAGGAATAACTGGCCACCAAGGAGAATGAGCAATAGGATCGTTGGTGAGCCTAGTCAAATTTGACAATTCGAGAGTCGCCATGAATGGAAACTGCCTGTTAAGGTTCGGTGGAGGATATCCTAGATAAGAAGGGATAGCCTGAGAAATAGGTATCTATGTCCTGGGATAGGGAGGATTTTGATAGCCAGTATACACATAACCCTGATGTCTAGCTCTAGGATAACCTTGGAAAGGTTGAAACAATTGAGTTTGGACTTGCTAACCATAAGGCATCTTAGGGATACCTTGATATAGTGGATATGGTTGCCCTGTGGGATTTTGCATCATCCCAACATAAGGTGGATTCGGTTGTGGTTGTGCATGTGTCATACCACAGACATTCTTGTTGAAAATAGCAAAAAGAAATGATAAAAATAGAATCCAGAATATTCCAATTTTAATTTGTCTTTGAATTAAAATTGTGAATTAAATTCGAATTAAGTCTCACCAGCTGCTTGGAATTAATTAATTAATTCATTATGGATTAATTAGTTGGAGAAATTCAAGTTATAAGTCTTTATGTAGTCATGCAACAGTTATCCCTTAAATTAAATAGATTATCCCTTAATTAAGGAGATAAGATTGAGTTATATTTGAGTTGTAATTAGTTAACTCAGTTTACTGAGTTAATTCCAGTTAAATTAGTTCCAAACTGTTTGAGGAACTAATTGTGAGTTATCAGTCAGTTGATGCATGCATGCACTCAACCAGTGTACTCCAGATAACTAAATATTCCCTCATCAAAAACTCATGCATGTCTATTATGAGAAAGACCCAGTTGAGCTAAATGTCAAGGACAGGTTACTATCAGTTGCATGTGTTTTCCTATAAAGGAAACTCATCCATGCAGTCAAGGTAAGGTTCCTTGAGGATTGCACAGTTCTGACAGTGTGTTAGAGCAGTGTGTGAGAGCAGTGTTACACTGGGTGAAGGAGATCATCCCAGAGGTAACTGCGCAAGGAAATAGGAGCTTGGAGGGTAGAGGAGAAGGCTTGTGAGAAGCCTAGATTGCCTGTGAGCATCCAGGAGGATTGTACTGAGAGCTGGCTAGCTGTGAGAGCTAAGGCTTTGTATAATTCTTATGTATTTCCACCTTGTATGATAATACAGATAGTGGGGTTTTTAGCTGAGGCTTTCCCCTGAGTATTTTTATGTGTTTCATGTGCATTGATTCTTCTTCTTCTGGTTATATGTGTTCAGCTCGATTCCTGCTCTACCTTTAAGCTTCCGCAAGTTTGATAGTAGAAGTAGATTATAGTATTTTGCTTTGGTATATTGCATTATCGAGTTAATTTACAGTCAGATTTTCTACATAGATCTCAGAGGTAGATTTGTAGAGAATTTGCAGGAAATTCTACTTGGTATCAGAGCTAGCTGATCTATAGAGAAATTTCTACATGGTATTGGAGCTAAGTTTATCGGAGCTGTGAACAATATATGGAGAAGAGAATTCGAAGTTTGAATTTAGGGGTTGCAGGTGCAAATCGAATTTGTTTCATACTTAAAAAAAAACAAAAAATTAGAGATGGGTGACAAGTCTAAAGTGAGATGCTTTAAGTGTCACGATCTGGGTCATTATGCGACTAATTGCCGATCGAAGAAGTCCAAGAAGGGATCCTCAGAAGGATCAGAAGGTGAGGCATTAGCCTTTCATTTCGAAATGGGATTTACCCTCATCGCATGCATGGTGTCATCGATGATGGGTTGTGGTTGGTATCTTGACAGTGGAGCCTCATTCCACATGACCGGCGATAAAATTTTATTCAGTACCTTGGAGGAGAAAGACCTCAAGATGTGCATAGAGATGGGTGACGACGAAAGGTTTAGTGTTTCAGGAGTGGGCACGGTTACTTTTCAGAGGGAGCATGGACCTCCTATCACCTTGACAGACGTGAAGCATGTGCCTGGACTGAAGAAGAACTTGGTATCAGTCGCGATATTGGAGGACAAAGGCTATGATGTTGTCTTCAGAAAGGGAAAGGTTTTCCTTAGACACATCACCATGAGACAGGTGAAACAGATCGGTTCACGAATCAAGAACCTGTATGCTCTTGAGGTTCAAGACGCATGAAAAGCCTTAAGGATCAAGGAAAATGTTAGAGACTTAGTGGTTGAGAGGGAGAGTACATTACCTCTCAACATGCAGTCATAGAAGAAGTCTCAGACAATTGTGGAGGAACCACAATTGGAGAAGTGGGCAAAGGGATCACATGCAGCCATACCTCCAGGTGTGAGGTGGGGTGGTGTGAAGTGATAGTCCTAAGAAGGCTAAAATTGGGCAAGGTCCATTGAGAGGTTTTATCTCATGGATCGTACCTTGCTACGAGAGCCCAAAGTACATAGTAGCGGGATGAATTAGTGGGATTGACGCAGTCAAAGATCAAAGTGACAGAGGCTAGAGCAGTCAGATACTGAAGAGCGGAGAGAAGGATTGACAACAGTGCAGAAAGGCTGAGCTAGCAGAAGCGCAGAGTTTTCAATTGACAGAGGCAATAGCAGTCAAAGATTTTGATGACACATGCATCATACTGATTCAGGTTGGATGTTTTTTTTTGTTTCTGGAGTTGTTGGAGCAACAACACTAGAGAGAAGTGTTGTATGCAAAACATTCCAAAGGATCAAGATCGGGATTGAGTTGAATTCCTTTCTTGTTGAGAGGGAGTGTTGAAAATAGCAACAAGAAATGATAAAAATAGAATCCAGAATATTCCAATTTTAATTTGTCCTTGAATTAAAATTGTGAATCAAATTCGAATTTAGTCTCACCAGTTGCTTGGAATTAATTAATGAATTCATTATGGATTAATTAGTTGGAGAAATTCAAGTTAGAAGTCTTTCTGTAGTCATGCAACAGTTATCCCTTAAATTAAGGAGATTATCTCTTAATTAAGGAGATAAGATTGAGTTATATTTGAGTTGTAATTAGTTAGCTCAGTTTACTGAGTTAAGTCGAGTTAAATTAGTTCCAAACTGTTTGAGGAACTAATTTTGAGTTATTAGTCAATTGATGCATGCATGCACTCAACCAGCATACTCCATATAACTGAAGATTCCCTCATCAGAAACTCATGCATGTCTATTCTGAAATAGACCCAGTTGAGCTAAATGTCAAGGACACGTTACTATCAGTTGCATGTGTTTTCTTATAAAGGAAACTCATCCATGCAGTCAAGGCAAGGTTCCTTGAGGATTGCGCAGTTCTGACAATGTGTTAGAGCAGTTTGTGAGAGAAGTGTTACACTGGGTGAAGGAGATCATTCCAGAGGTCATTGTGCAAAGAAATAAGAGCTTGGAGGGCATAGGAGAAGGCTTGTGAGAAGCCTAGATTGCCTGTGAGCATCCAGGAGGATTGTACTGAGAGATGGATAGCTATGAGAGATAAGGCTTTGTATAATTCTGATGCATTTCCACCTTGTATGATAATACAGATACTGGGGTTTTTAGCTGAGGCTTTCCCCTGAGTATTTTCTATGTTTCATGTGCATTGATTCTTCTTCTTTTGATTATATGTGTTCAGCTTGATTCTTGCTCTATCTTTAAGCTTTTGCAAGTTTGATAGTAGAAGTAGATTCTAGTATTTTGCTTTGGTATATTGCGTTATCGAGTTAATCTACAGTCAGATTTTCTACATAGATCTTAGAGGTAGATTTGTAGAGAATTTGCAGAAAATTCTACAATTCTGACCCATCTGAGCTCGAGGATTGGTCTGCCTAAATTGTTGTGATTGTAAGTTACCTTGAAGAGGCAAGGCATATAGGCGTTGAGATGCAAAAGATACCAGGGGAATGGGTTGAGTTAAAGGTACAACCTATAAAGTTTGTCTCACATTCATTTGAGTTTGAACAGGGTGAGACATGGGTTGTTGAATAGAAATCTAAGGGGTAGATGGAACAGGTTGACTGGTTAAAGATGAAGCCATAACTAAACCAGGTTGAATAGGCAAAGTAGGTTGCCAAACATTAGTAGCCATTCTTGAATAGGGAGGACTCATTTGTGGTTGAGCACTAACTTGAGGAGATGGAAATGAACCTATAACAGGTTGAGGGTAATACATAGGCAACTTCCCCCCAATAAGAGGTTTCCCAATAGGAGATGGATTGGGTTGTTGTAAATAACCATGTCCACTAACATAAGGGTTAGTCTGCTGCGTAACTGTAGGTGTAGATGGAGGAAGAGTATCACACTGTGTAGCACTCATTAACGAAGTGCTAAACATCATTCCAAATGTAGATGTCATGGGAGATGTCCATGGACTGGATGTTGCACCAGAGAAGGTACCAGACAAGGATTGGTAACCAGGTGGGACAAACAGGCCACCATACAAATGTGCCTCTAGTGTGGTTACAAACATGGATGAGGTTGCAACTTGGGTTGTCTCAGCCATGGTAGCAAATATAGGTTGGGAAACCAAAGCAGACTCAATCATGGTTAATCCCAAAGACGATTGCCAAGAGAAACTCAGAGGTGAGTTGAAAGGAAAAGAATTAGATAAAGGAGGTTGAAATGGAGTATGAGGAGAAGGAAAAGGATGGGCCTAATAAAAATGAGTCCCTGTTCGAATGGGAGATGAGGGTTGAGGCTCTTCCTGTGGAATCTCTTTGATACTCATAAGACCAGGTGGAAGGGGTTCACTGTCGGGTCCAAGATATATAGTTTGGGGTTGTGTCTGAGACAATGGAAGAGAATGAGAAGGTCCTGAAGTGATAGGTGTAGATGGATGAGGTACCTTAAGTTGTATAACCTTAGGTTGAGTTGTCTCTGACTCGGGAAAGTCAAGTTCAATAACCTCAAGTAAAGATATTTCAGGTGCTTCGATTTCAACTATGTCAGAGTCACCAGCCAATGGAGAGGTAATCTTGGGATCCGTACTCACAGGTGTTAGAGTCGGTCTAGTAGCCCTCCATCAGCGATCAAAACTCTTTGCATTTGCATAAGTAGGTGTCTCATCAGTGTCAATTTTTTCATCCCATTAGGCATGCCATAACCCTGATGGAGGAGCTGGTGTCTTTGTCCCCCTCTTGGCATTGCTGGATCAAAGTCATTTCAGTCCTTAATCTCTTTCAGGCTTGTCTTGTCTTGTCTTGAGGTCAAATTCCTAGGTCTAGGGTTTTGGTCAAGTTTGTTTACAAGGTCATGTCTCTGAAGGTCAATAAGTTCTCAACAAGCTAGAGGGATGATTTTCAAAATGTTTCTTCACAAATTTCTATCTTGTACAGTTAATTTTCACCTTGGATTTAAAAACCATGTTTTTAAAGCCAAGGTCATTTTTCAAATTTTTGTAAAAAGTGATGAAATTTCAAAAAGCTTCCAAGGACAGCATGTAACCCTGGCTCCCTTGCCAAGGTCCCTCAAATGATATCCCTGCAAAAAGTATCGAGCAAAAGCATTAAATGAGTCAATTTCAGGACAAAGGAAACCAAAATGGTCAATTTTATAAAGTGTTAAAGAAAAACATTATAAAGTGGGTTTGGGCATGAAATTATTTCAAATCAAAGTTATAAAAGCCCAATCTCCCTCCATTTACCCTCATTGTGCATCTAACTCACTTGCAAGAGAGATTGGGCGAGGGTTGGAGCGAAATTGTGAACAGACCAGGCGCGTGACCCGTCAAGCGCCTTCCAACAGTGTTATTTTCTAACGGGCGCGACCCATCAATGGCGCGCGACCCGTTGGGTGAGGCGCGCGACCCGTCAGCGCCCTCCTTGCCAAATCACCTGCAAATTCATCCAAGGAGCCAACAAAATTGCTAAATTTCCTAAGGTAGGCCCTCCAACTTACAAATTGATGCTTGTTATGGTTAAAGACATCATGAATACATGTTTTAAAGATCTCATTGTGCAAGAGAAAAAGCTCTATATGGTTGTGGTTTAAAATTGTAAAATATGCCTAGGGTTTTATGTTGTTTTAAGGTTTTTCCCTTGTAAATCATTTTTCCCATTTCCCATGTCATTTTCCTTGTCTTTCTATATAAATTTCCCTTTTAAATTTGTAAAGAAAACCTAAACCTACCCCTTTTCCCTAAAAAATGAAGAATCAAGCCCTAACCCTACCTCTCATTATACCCATGTAAACAATGTATATAATGATGCATATGCAATGATTTTTGCAATGTTTTTTCCCTTAAATCCCTGTTTTATATATTTATTCCCATTTTCCCTTTAAAGGTGTCCCTCCCCTAACATTCCCCTCGTGCTCCTTGTCCCCTTGAAATAGCATATAAATCAGCATTTTACAAGGTAGAAACAGCAATACATTTTGGCCACTCTGCTCCTTAAACAATGTCAGAAACCGAAACCTATGAGCAGATTGATGACCAGGAATCAGCTTCAGAGATTGAGGTACAGAGGAGGCCTCATAAGGGTGGAAAGGGCGGTCATCATAGGCAAGAGGAGCCCACCTCTTTGACAGATTTACAAGCTTGTCCTATGGCAGTCTCATGTTTCCAGTACATGTCTTGCTATGAGTTTTGCGAGAGGATCTCTTGGATTCAGCACCACAGAGAGTTGGCTCGCCTATTTGTTTTACACTTGCATGATGGACATGTCAACCTTGCCGGGGTGGACTTTACATTGACACCTGAGATGATTGCACAGGCCACAGGGATACCTAATGTCGGAGAGGTATGGAATAAGCGCAAGGTGTTGGACAGTGTTCATTTTGAGCCTTTCGTTAGACCAGCACTCATGAGACACTTGACAAGAGTGTTTCCCTTCAGATTTCTCAGGAGTGAGTATGCTCCCATGATGAGGCTCATCATGCTCTATTTTACCTGTGAGGTCAGATTTTCACAGGTATATTCGTACCATATTCGCCTATTGATGCACTTCACATGGGTACGGATGATGAACATCCCTGTTTTCTTCTATCAGAACATTGAGAGGATGGTGTCCATGATGCAGAGGAAGAGCCCGGCACAGCAGTATAGGAGCCTTTACCATTATGGTTTGATTCAGCTTGTGGTGTTACATTAGTTGGCTCAGCAGGGCATCTCATGGGAGGAGTTCATCTCTCGTGAGCTTTTCACAGCACCACCACCTCCACATCCTGAGGTTATTCACGAGGAGGGAGGACCATCACAGCAGCATGACATCCCCGTCACTAGACATGTCAGCTCCTCACCTTTGGTTACTTATCAGAGAGGCCAGAGGGCCTTATTTGGAGCAGCTCGGCGAGTACTTTCTCCACATCATGTGGAAGGAGTCTCGCCTTCTTCATCAGCTCAGCGAGTGTTATCTCCACTGCAGGTGGAAGGGGCCTCGCTTTCTTCAGCAACACAGGCAGCACAGAGGGGCAAGCAGCCCAAGATTGATGAGGGGCCATTAGGTGTTCCAGCTATCGAGCTTATTGATCTTGATGTCAGTTCTCCTAGCCTAGAGTCGAAGGAGATCATTCAGCACCTTAGAGCTGAAAATGATGCATTGCAGAGGAGATTATAGGGGGCACAATGGACAATCTCATATCTAGAGCAGCGCAACAAACAGTTGGAGGATGAGCAAGCTCTTGATGAGTTGTGGAGGATCCGTAGTGACTGCAACTTGAATCGAAGAAGACCCGGTGATCCATTGCCCGCTGAGCGAGAGTCCATGCTTATCCAGCTCAATGCTCACTTGGAGAGGTTGTTGGCTAAGGCCAACCAAGATAAAAAATTGTTGAGAAACATGAAGAACCATTATTGGGCGAGAATGCACGTGTGCAAGGCAAATATGAAGATGTTCCAAAGGCGGTTGGCCAAGGCACATAAAAAGGAGAAAGAGGCCCGATCCCCTCCATATCTTGGCCGAGGCCTCACTGAAGGACCAAGGCACTAAATAGCCTAGCCACAACACAAATCCCAATAAATTTTGAGCATTTTTGGTAAATTTTGGTTTTTTCAGGCAATTTACAGGTTTTCTCCATTAACGGGTCTCACCCCCCGCGCAACCCTTCATCCTGGCAACTCCATTTTGCAAAAACTCAACATTTCCAGATTTGTCATGAGAAGTTACATATGCTCATCCATGGCCAAGAGATTTTATGAAGTTTTGGGCCTCCAGAAAGTCAAAAAACAAGCAAAAAATGACTTTCTGCCACATTTTTGAGACACAGAAAGCAGTCTTGGGAGATTGCAATTTTGGAGGGGCAAATGACCACCAAATTCAAAAATTCTAGTTGGGTTGGAAATTAGACTCACAGACCTTTCCAACAAGCCTACTCTTGCTCAATTTGGACACCTGGAAGTGCCCCAAAAGTGGTCCCAAAGGCGCGCGACCCGTCAGGCAGAGGCGCGCGACCCGTCAGGCAAATTTCTCCAAATTTCAGTGTACAGCTCAGAAAAACGCAGTTTGACCCTGTTTGACTTTTTGGGGTGGATTATTATCCTCTTTGATGTAATTAATGTAATTTTATGACACTTTTACACTTATTTACCTCTTCTACAAGATTCATTCATGAAATAGGTGAAAATTAAATGAATGAATTGGTTTCCTAGCTTATAGAGGCAAGTTGTTTTCACTGCGTAGTTTTCAGTGCTTAGTTTAGAAGTGGTTGAAACAGCTCCTAGGATAGTGAGCTCGACCCATGGAGGTAGGGAAAGAGGTTAGATGATCTATATTATGTACTTTCTTGCTTATTTTCATGGTTGGACTCTTGAGGGAAAAGCTATCATTGTATTATTCACTGTATCTCTGCAATTTTTGGCTAAGGAAGACCAGGGTTTTGCAGTCCGTTTTGGGATTCTTGTGGTTACATGTATTGATGGTGTGTTTCTCTATGTACTTGTAAGTGTGTTATGTGAATCATTTCCTTACTTTTCCTTCTGCACATTAAACAAATGAAGTGTTAAAGTAGAATTCATGACTACCATGCTTTGCTTTTAAGTTTGTTTAATTTCAATGTTTTCTGGTGTTTAAGGAGAATTCAAAGTTATTGTTTGCTCTCCTTAGCTCCTCACCTGTCTTTCTCATCCATTCACCTCAAATCTAAGGCATCAATACTGTATCCTATCTCGCCCCAAAGAACCCCCTGCAGAAACTGTGTCCTATCCCCGCACCCAAAATTGCCACTCCTCAATTTGCCACCAAAAACCCTAAAAATTCCAAATCAACCCTTTTGATCAGTTTACTAGCCTAAAATCAGTGTTACCCTATTGGTTATCTCGCCCATTTAAGATCTTTATCGAGATAGATCGGAGAGAGCCCTCTCTCGCCCCGTAGGGCTAGCTACGAGGCTAAGTGGTTTGATGTTGCCTTGAGGTTTACTTTTCTCAGCCAGGTGAAATTTCAAGCGCTAACAACAGGAAAAGATGATTATGGTGGATCTATCTCAAATGGAGGTCCAGAAGTAATATCCCCTAAGTATTGGATTCAGTAGTCTGCATTTTCTTATGCTTCTGACGACAGACAAGAGTTGCCTCTAGTGGAAGAGGAGGCTTATTTTGCATTCTACGCAAACGATGGGGTAAAGGGTCTTGTTCTTCCATGGTGGATTAATAAATTTTAACAATTAACACAAAAAATAAATCAAAGAGGGTAAACTAGGCATAAAGGTTTACCAAGAAACTATGAACTGCAATATACAACCTTGGAGAACCAAGGATTTACATACAGGTAGGAAATATCCTTAAATGTTGTGTTCAGTGTATCACAGTGTATAAGGCGGCCGACTCAGTTACCTATGGTGAGGATAGCAACCTATGGTGGACTTCCAAAATATACTCGACGATACATGGAAGTGCAGTTTGTGTTAGTGTTGTCTAATGTGTAACCATACAGTGAGAGCATTCCCATATACTTTTCATGTGTGGAGCACCATCCAATATACCCGGAGGTACGTGGAGAATGGTCTGATACACTTACATACGTGGAATGAGATATCACCCCCAGAATGCAACGCTGGAAAAAAACGACAGCTCCTATGTTTATAGACATTGGAACACGTCTCTAGCCTAGACCTCTAGATGTTTGCATTAATGTTACAAATGCTCCTTAGGTTGATTCAGTAAATTTTAAAGTTTATCTTGATTTAAGTTTCGGTTTTCAAGGCTCACCATGAATTTCACTTGAATATCCTAAAATGCAAACTAGCATGATAAAATGAAACTTTTCATTTCAATGAAAATCTATATATGGGAGGGAAGAGAATAAATAATATGCAACATATAAGATGCAAAAAACAAGATGTTAAGCAATTCCCCTAATGCAACTATTTCTAACTATAATTTTCACTCACAAAACCCTATATGCAATGCACAACGCATAAGATTTCTATTTTCAATTCCACTTAATTTTCAAATGAAAACTAAGATATTCACCTAGTCGCTGATAAAAAATATTTTTCAGAATGATGATTGAAACACCAATTCCTTCAATCAATCCAATGATCAAGCAATCAATTTGCTAATGACCTAATGACAAGAATAAAGTAAAACCCAAACAAATTCTTATCAAAGGCACTCAAAACCAAAAGAAAACAAGTTGAAGGCTTCTGAAAGGGCTAAACACACTCAAGGACAGAAGGAGGACCAACTAGAATCAAGTCAATAAGAGAGCAAAGCATCAAATGGTAATTTTTTGCATGAAACAAGGGTCAACGCAGGTACAAAGAGGCTACCAATGCTTTCCAACAAAGGTAAAGAGAAGGCCAGGGCGCTCTGCAATACTCTGTCAGCAGACCAAGGGGTGCGTTCAAGGAAAAGGGATTTTTCGACACAAAAAATCAAATGCAGTTCAATGAAGGGTCTTCCTAGGGTCAATTCAAGCTAAGTGATACACTAGAGGTATGCTCAAGAGGTGTAACAAAGGAAAAAAATGAAGGAAACCACTAATGGAATGAATCGATCCCCGATATTTTTTTTCCCATGGAAAAATTGTAATTTTATTCATGAGATGAGTAAATTACATGTTGTAGATGTTGAAGAGCATATGCATATGATCTGATCCTGTTTTCATAGAATACATAAAAATACTAAAAAAAATTACAGTTAACCTATTTTTTTCTACCTTTCTTCTTTTCCACTTTTCGCCAACCTCCACTGTTGGGAGTGGATGCTACAATGGACATTCGATTTTCATTTGTATTTATAGGATATTCTTTGTCAGAATTAGATCCCTCTGATCCATGAGTTTGTTTGTTGCCACTTACTTCCATTCCTATTATTTGGGACTCCTATTGCTGCAAAGGGTTGTTGGGCATCAAAACGCAAGCATTGGTGGGATCTATCTCTTCCTTTTGTGTGTTGTTCTGGACCTTCTGTACATCCATTTATGCATTATTTTTTGTTGCTTCTGATTTTTTTGTTTCTTCTTCCAAGGGGTATGTGCATTGCCAACCTTTCGACTTTTTGTGTTGTTTCTTATTCCTTTTGGGGTATTTTTTAGCTTGTGGGCAAGCACTGTGAAGGTGGCCTGTTTGTAGACATCCACGACATTGAAACGCTATATTTTCATAATCTGATGGTTGAGTCCACTATATATTATTGAAAATCAATATAATACAGTATGGTAGTCCTTGGCTAAGATCTACTTCGAACCATATCCTAGAAAAAGTAAATATGCCCCTTGTGACTCTGTCCGCATCAATCTTTAGGAACTTTCCCAAGGATTTCCCTATACCTTCTAAAATTTTATGAAGCCAGAAGTGTAATGGGAGGTTGTGTAACCTGACCCAAACATGCATTTTTGATACCACCATGGTATTGGCATCAAAATCTGGGAACCAAGGGATCATGAAGAGTCTTGCATTGCCCCAGAACCATGGTCCCTTATTGAGGATATATTCTTTTTATTGTATTGTGTTTAATTTGACTATAAACAACCCCTTGGAGGATAAATGAATTTCGCAATTTGGTGTCCATGCAGCAAATATCCATTGGTGCAAAGCATCAGATTTAGGCCAAAAACCATTAAATCTACATATGACTACTTTGGTATAGAAATCTGAATACAACTCATTTACCTCAGGCATTGAGACTGTGAGGACAGGAGTCTGAGATTTTTGTTCCACTATGTAGGGCCCTGGTAGTTTGGGAAGTGATGCTGGTTTGGTTTGAGATTTTTCCTTTCCTTTGACTGCATCTTTAAAAGAGCCTGTGCCCTTTGAGCTGGTTCCAGAGCATCCACCTCGCAAACACAGATTGACTATGATATTCGAGTCTGAGACAATACCATAATCCTGTAGTGTGTGATTATCATGTAGGCTGTGTCCTGAATAAATCAGGTTTTGCATGCTTGCTAGTATGCCAAGGTGAGTCTGGATTTCATATCTTAAGTCTTAGATCCGCCTCCCCTTCCTAATCCTCCAGAATCGGTCCCCAGTATGTTCACCAATTTATTATACAAAATCTACAGCTGGAGACAAAAGTATCTTCCCTAGACCTAGTTGGCCGGTGTAGAACAACAAAAATCAAAGACTATAAAGTTTTCCTTAGAAGAATTGGAGAATGGAAAGATGCTTACTTGTGATCTATCACAAGTTCTTCTCTCCTCTTGGCTTGTCAGCTCCAACCGTAGCTCTGATCGTTATAATTAGAACATGCATAAATAAATAACACAAGCCAAAGATATACGACATCTATGTAGCATTATCCAATCATTTTATTCAATGGATCAACATAGCATTGAAATACATGTACATAAACATAACATAACACATATAGGAAAATGATATACTCTTTATATTAATATGAAAGGGAGAGAGTTTACAACCAAAAGTGGAAGTTGATCTTGTAGAGATCCTCCCAAGTTGACTTGTCCTTCCTTGCCACAATGTACACCTCAAAGCCACCCTAATGCATGGGAATGATAACTCTCTTATGATCAAAGAAGCAACATAAGGGTATGATTAGTCTCCAAAAGCCAACCTCTAGCTTGTGGATGGCAGTAAATATATAGGAGAGGATGGTAGTTTAGGAATTCTTATCCATTTACCAATCTAGGCTTGAGATCCACTCTTGATGGGAGGATGAGCTCAAGGGATAAGAGGTGAAAACTCCAATGTATGGAAGGTAGTATTGAAAGTTTTTATCCAAGTTAAATGGTTGTAACAAATCCTGGAAGCTTCTAGAAGAGGAAGCTTCAGGATTTTTTTTATTTTTCCCAAATTTCTAGAATTAGCGCACCCCCAGCAAGGAAAAATCTTCTCTGATTAGAGCATGTATAGAATTGAGCAACCTGCCACTCAAAGCAAGCCCCTAAAGGGCCAAGGTGCATTGGGCCTTAAAAGAACTAGAATGAAGCAGTCAAGGTTAGAAACTCTAGGATTTGAGAGAGTCATGCTTACGACTTTGTTTAGGGATGATGACAAGGTTTTCATGGATGTTGATTGATCCAGTTTGTAGGGCTATTGAATAGATGTGACAAAATGGCCTATAACATCGAATACTAGGACACAACCATGTTGACGTTGAAGCCATCACTACCATTGGCACTGTCAAAACCACTCATCAAGGGAAAAGGTTATGAATATGCCATAGTGAATTTCTTGTCATATAACAAGGTCACAACCTCCAAGGGTATCAAGATAATTAATACACTTCATTTACATTCATATAGGATACAAACATATCCAGAGTCATGGTCATTTCTTTACAATTGTGCAACTTGAATCATATTGTTAAACGCACATGGGAGCAAGAACAATATGAATGATAAATCATGAGAGTACAATTTTTATTAACAAATGATTTACATTTATAGTACAATATGTGACCATTGGGTTTCACATCCCAAGGTCTCTTAGACTCCTTTTGTCCATTCGGCTTCCACACTAACCCATTGAGGATTAGGTGTCCAGCATTCCCCCCCTTAATCCGAAGGGTTATGTATGAGTCCAAGAAGAGAGCTGTAATACAAAATGTGCAAAAATGCATGGCAGCACTAGGCTGAATGTGCTCTCTGAAATGTTGGTATAAAGGGCGGTGGTTTAAGGATGACCACCAACACTGGAACGCTTAGTGCAGTTCCCGGAACTCTTCCAAAATTGGCAAGAAGCTGAAGTCTTTTGCTAGAGGAAGTGCTCCTATTGATTTGAAGAGGGAAACCTTCAACCAATAAAGGGAGGTCTCACCCTGTATAAAAGGGAAAACTTCAACCTGAAAAGGGAAGTCTCAACCTGTGATGGTTTAAGGATAACCAACAACTCTGAAATGCTTAATGCAATTCTTCCAAATCTGGCAAGAAGCCAGAGTCTTCTGTTAGAGGAAGTGTTCTCAATTGTGTTCCTGGAATTCTTCCAAAACTGGCAAGAAGCTGAAGTCTTCTGCTAGAGGAAGTGTCCCAATTGCCAACTGAAGGCATGTTTAGGGGCATCTTTGTCTCTGGCTACAACTCTGAAACTAGTGTGGCAGGTTGTGGCTCAGGCTCGCTTGATGTGGCTTTGAAGCTTGTAGATGACCATCATTTCCCCCTCTGTCAGATACAAGGTGAGATGATGGAGAAAACTCAACTACAAGACTGTTCAATACTCTGGAACAAGTTCTGACATGTGACTGGAATATCTTCTTGGCTGTTGATGCCCATTGCCAAGAAGCGATCCATCCAAGGTGAATCTTTGTTCTTGCAGGACGTTTGTTTCTGAAGCATCTGTGTGAAGAATGGGTGGTTTTATGACAGTGCTTACATGGATGAAGATCAAAACAATGATCTTTCAAATGGCCAACTCGATCACAGTGTTGGCATTTCACGATCTGTTGTTGTTGTTGTGGAAGAGGGGAAAAATCTGGAACAGTTAAAGCTGAACTGTCATGAGGAGCAGGTGAACTGTCATGAATGAATCCAACACTCTGAAACTGAATGGGCTTTGAGTAGTCTGGAATATGAAAGGACAAGTCCTTGTCATATCTAAGACCAGTTCTATGCTTGTTTTGGACAAGCTGTTCCCAAGGTCTGATGATGGGCTTGGGAAGTGCAGACTGATTTTCTGCATCTGCATGTACAACTGCTGCTTTATTGGATACTAAATCTGCTTTATTGACTTGCTTCTGATGGGTTGCAGTCTCAATGTTCTGAACAGAAACATGTCCAGAATGATGATTCCTCTGTTTTAATTCTTCTTGCTGAAGCTGAGATTCAAGTTGTAAAAAGTCAATCTTTTCATGTACATCTTGTAAACAACTATGAATATCGGTGAGAAAATCCTTGCTGATTTTGACTGTATTATCCATAGTAGAGAGTATTAGATTGTCCACTAACTCTAATATTGCACCAATTGGAGCCATTTTTAACCTCAAAAAATAGTAAAACAATGAGGAAAAGATGGACACCAATTGCTTTTTTTTTATATATATATATAAACTTATGGCAACAACTTCAAATCAATCAGCTTGCAATAGATTTAACACACAAAGAATGGTGATATCCGGAAAACAGACTCCTCATTCAAAAATGAATTTTCTTCAATTCACCTGAGAATTTAACTTCCAACAAAGCTACACGCAATTTAGGTCTCAAAAAGATATTTTCCTGTACCAGCCTTGAATGCAAGGGAACTTGTCCTAGCAACAACTTCAATCTAGTTCAATAACAATCTCTGATATGAACAACCTTTAAGAAAATACACCAATTCGATCTACAAATGATAGTCTTGGCTTGAAACAATTTCCATTGAACTCCTAAATAATGCCAAATTGCTGCAACTTTAAAGAATATAAACAGTCCCCAATTCTTATGAACATTGAACTCTGTCATTCCCAAAAATCCCCCAACATAATCACTTTCAAAGCAGAAATGATGGCTATCAAAAGGCAATACCCTTGTGGATTATCTTCCTTTCGAATGCAAGTATCGAAATTAATAAAATAATTATTTGAAGTACCTACACCAACACTTCTTCAGATATATCCAAGTCAGGAGACAAACGAACTGCTGAAGATTCACACACCTTCTTATAGGGCATGGATGTTTTAAATCATATTTAAAATACAAACAAAAAATTGCAGGCAGCTCGGTGTTTTAAATTTCTTTAGAAAGCTGAATAATAGTTGGAAAAAGGAATGATTTGCATATTTTCTGCACGTTGGGCATCTTTCACATATTCCAGACCATGCGACCTTGAATGCCCAGATGAATTTTTTTTTCAAAAACAAATTGGGTTTCGGAGAATTTAACCGATGCAAATGCCGCAAAATATCACGGTTTCCTCTGCTTGGCAGAAATAGAACAAGAAGCTGAAGTCTTAAAGTCGGAGAAAAAATATGCAACTTTGATTTGTAACTCAAATGGAGTCCTGATCAGTTGGACGCAATTGCTTCACTCTTCAGAGGCAGAACACCGCCAAAATCAAAGAATCAAATGAACAAGGAAAGGTACCTTCCTCTGTGAACGGAGACCAAAACAACACATTTGCTTTCAATTCTTCTGCGTTGCATTGAAAACATGATTTCAAACACACGTTCCAGCATCAGTTTAATACAACACCAACTGTTTTCCCTTCGACCATTTTTCAAACCAACGTAGGAACCCAATACTCGAACAAAAGTAAGCGAATGCACATAAAGACCACAGGACATTCAATGCTTATGTTTCATATTCGAGATATTTCACATCAAGCGAGTGCTGGAGGAGGAGCATGCACAACTGGCTGAGGAGGACTGTAGACTGGTGCACGATGAGCGGTCCTTCCTCCTGGTATTTAGATGGCAGCTAACAAAGATTGCATATACATATGAGATAACATATTTGGAGGGGTTTTCCAGCTTCAGTTTGAGAAATATGCTACCCAATACCATATATCAAGTGGGCGCCATGTCAGTTCAACGCATATACAAAAGCGGTGTATACCAAAATAAAACCGCAGAGCTGCTGTAGGATCAATTTAAAATTGAGATTTAAACATGATTTAAGTACCATATACCAATCGGACGCAGAGACACCATTCAATATATACGCTGGACCATTCTACAAACTCAGTTCATATTCAATATATACGCTGGACCATTAACTCAATAAGAGCAGCGTATTCAATTCCACAGCGCACAACATTTCACGTTCATATACCATATATACCAATCAACACATTCAATAAAGCAGTGTTAATATTCCACAACGCACAACATTTCACGTTCATATACTATATATACCAATCAATAAAACGTTATGGGACAGCGTTAATACCATTATTCAACGCATTTCAATACCATTCAACACAGTTCAATATGTACAACGTTAAAACAACGTTAATACGCATTCAAATGGAAACCATTTTATGCATCTGCTACCATGTCAGTTCAATAGCATTTCACACATATACCAAAAGTTAGTTCAATACCAGAACTTCGACGGGCGCATACCATTAGACAGCGTTAACAAACGCATTCAAACTTCCCACTCAAACGTTGTGTCAAACGCTGTGTCAAATACCACTACAAACGCTGATACTATTCAATAAACCAAACGATTGATACCACTGGACAACGTTAAAACTCAAACGCATAGGCATATACGAAAGTCGTTTTAACGCAGATACAAATTCAGTTCAAACTCAAACGCATGGGCATATACCATTCAACGTTAAAGCAATACAAACTCAAACGCATGGGCATATACCATTCAACATTAAAGAAATACAGGTATCTCACTGGACAGCGTTACGCATACCATTCAATATCGAACCATAACACATTCAACAAGAGCTGGACCTTCATCGATGGTGGCAAATCTCTACAGTGGCACCTCAGGCCTCAGCGCTAAAACAGGAAATGACAGTGCTATAATAAATTGACAGTATGGACAGATGTGCAGTTCTGGCAGAGGCAGGTTATTTCAGATCTGAGGGGAATAACGCAGAGTTAGAGGTCAGGTAACGCAGAACTGACATATATATAGAGACCACAAAAAAAGTGGCTCAAATTGGAGCAGGACCAGCAATTGCTCGCTCTGATACCATGTTAAACACACATGGGAGCAAGAACAATATGAATGATAAATCATGAGAGTACAATTTTTATTAACAAATGATTTACATTTATAGTACAATATGTGACCGTTGGGTTTCACATCCCAAGGTCTCTTGGACTCCTTTTGTCCATTCGGCTTCCACACTAACCCATTGAGGATTAGGTGTCCAACACATATCATATCTTGTCACAAGATTCACATTCAAATCATAAATAAATTTAACCATATACCATATGAAAACAAAGTATAAGTCGTGGTGACAAAAACACATGACCAATGTCATAGTAATACAAATGGACATATAAGAAAATCCTTACTATAAGTTTAAGTAAGAAATCGTAAACAACTAGATAGAGTGATGAGATTGTAAACAATACAGTGCGATGATATTGCAAGAAAACGAGAACCATGCAAGATTGAGTCAACAAAATTGAGGGTTATAACGAGTCAACTGAAGAAAGAATTCAAAATGAAACTAATGCAATGAGTCAACAAAAGAGTGAGAGCCATGTGAGACTACTACATAGAGCATTATAGAGATGCGAGATCCATTGGTGCAAGACCAATGAAACAGAGATCAAGCCAACAAGAGAAAGCTTAATGAGACAAAGAATAACAATTACAAGAGTCATGTGACTTAGGTGCAAGAATAGTAAATTTGAAGTAGCAAAGAGTAGTCATAAGAATCTTGTAGCCATAGTCCTAAATCAAAGTCCTGTAGCATGAGAGAATAACCTTGCGAGAGTATCATCCTGAGAGTGAAGTCTTGTACCCATTGTGAATGATCTTGTAGCCATAACCCTTGAAATAAATCCATAAACCATAACCCTTGTGAAGCCTGGAAGATACATCTAAACTGCCAAATCATAAGTTCAATATGAAAATTATATAATAAGGATTAATACAATGAGATATAAATAGTTGTTTGTATGAGTGAGAAGTCGTAACTCTATGGCAGAGTTGACTTAACCATCTGAGGCCTCCTTAGATTAAAATGTGAATTTTGATTTCAAGTAATTTTCCTCTAGTAATTGAAGTCAACATAGATAAGAGTGCTAATAATTTATTTTGATCCAATTTGATTGATATTTCTTCATTTGATCGACAAGATTAGGGAATTTCTCCCTGACTACCAAATTTAACACATGTGGCAAGATGGTAAAACACAGGGTGAAATGGTAATGAGTGAGAAAGCAAGTGCAACAAGACACTTTCCAAGACTAATAAATGCAACTAGGCCACTCTAATCCAACAACCCTGATCATAAGCACTTAAAAATGGGGTGAGGATGTCATCAATTGTCTTGGGTGGCATAGAAATTGAGGAATGATGATGATGATGAGGTGCCTAACAATATATATACATAAAGGAAAGCATAAAGCATGATATATATAAAATAAAACCACTCATGGCATGATTGTGGCTATAGACTAAAACATATATGCGTAAATTATTTTGTACCAACCTAATTCCCTCTCAAATTTTAACACTAGGGGTTTCTTTAAGAGAATGAATACACAATTAGGTTATCCCCACATTCTTCTTGCTTCTAATATGTCATAAAATATGAATTGGATTCAATAAGTTGATTTTTAGTTAAGATATGAAAGAGGAATCATTAGAGGTTTTTTCTATAGCTTCTAGTTCAAGTGTGGTATTAGATGATGTGATCCTGACATATTCACCGTGGGAACCCTAGAGATTCCACAGAGTGCCTCATTATTCATGAAATGTTTCCACACTATGTTCCAAAGAATCTAGAGGATTTGAAAATAGATATTCTTCAATACATGCAAAAAAAGAAGGCTTAACAATTTTCATAAAACATACCTTCTTAAAGTAACCTCTCCTTGACTCCTCCTCTAGTGGAATCCTCATTCATCAATACTTCCTTCTTGTTCCAAGCTTCCTGCTAAGAGATTAGTACTATAGGTGGCTCTTACTGCACCACAAAAGAGAAGTATATTTTAACTTAATTCATGCATCTATATGACCTAATGCAGGATAGCAAGGACGTAGGTTACTGAAAGGGGTAGTCGACATTCCCTTTGTTCGCTTCTACTCCTAGTATCTTCTCTAAATTCTAAGGAAACGAATCCATGTTCTCTGAGTGCCTCCCTGGCAATGCCACCAAAAAATGACAGTGTGTTTATATAATTTTCATTTCAATTGAAATTTGAGATACACTGTGCATTTTATTTTGTCAACCCAAGGTCTATAAGCTTGCGAGGCACTTTGTGCAGTCTACACAAGAAAGAGAATATTCACCAAATTTCTAAATGACCTATGTTGCAAAAAAGGAAATCATATCATAGTACATATCCTAGGTGCAAGATGATCTTGGTATATCAACCTAATGCACAACTAAGTTTCACCTCACACATTCAAGTTTCTTACTTTGAATGCTCAACTTTGTTTCACTAGTTAGACTGAAATCCCATTATTTAGCACACAAATTTTGTAAAAAAATATTAAAAGACACTTGCATAAAGGAAACACATTTGCATGAAATCAAAATTAAATTAATCTAGGAAAATAGGAAACTATGATGCTTTTGATGCAACACTAAGTGAGAATTTATGAGAGAGTTAGGGCATTTTCCACCAAGAGAGGTAGTGGATGGCACTCTTGGTCCTTTGCTTATCTTATCAATCAACTTGTCTTCAAAAGCAACAACTATTCTATGATAATACATTTATGAACAACACAAAGATGCAAGAAATAATATACAAGAATTGCATAAAATTAAAGAGAATATACAATGGAATGAAATGCTACCATGATCTAATTGGAGTGAGCTCATTTATCCTAAGAATAAAGTAACAAACTATTCCATAATACTAAACTAAAGCATTCTACATCTAAAACTATAGAATGGAAATATGAGAAAAGAAACTTGATTCTATTCCATCATAACTTGGGCAATTTCTCTAAGAGTCCTCTCCTTTGGAGTCAAGGGGGCACAAACTTGCTTGCAACTAAAAGCCTACTTAAGGATAATATATTCCTAAGTGGTTACAACAAATTGCTAAATATAGCTCCACTAGGGAATATCCTCAAATGGTTCCAACAAATATCTAAATATAGATCCACTTGAGGATAAGAGATTCTCAAGTGGTTACAACAATTTTCTAAATATAAATCCACTAGAGAATATCCTCAAATGGTTACAACAAATATCTAAATATAGATCCACTTGAGGATAAAATATTCTCAAATAGTTACAACAACTAGAATAGTTCCAACATTCTTGCTAACTTCCCACATATTTTGGGATGCCCCTACTTTGAAATTCGAAATTATTCATGTGGGCTAGAATAAAATGCTCAAAGTATGTTCAAAAGATATTATTAATGGTATTAAACTCCCTAGGTCCATAGTATATATGGAGGAGCTTTAAATCCATAATAAAAGTGAATATGCACACTTGAGCACATATAAATCTGCCTTTCAATAATTAAATTTATGAAATATATATTTCATTGTCTTCCCCAAGTAGTTGTATGATTTGTGATCCATCTTGTTGTAGCACTTTTTTTATGATGCATTTGAACCTCCTCCGATATGCCTCCAAATGTTGCAGTTATTATCCATATGAAAATGCGAAAACTAAAATATGCATAGGTTGTTAGAGGTCTAATTTCACAACAAGATACTATAGATATGATTCTGCAACAGGTTGTTATAGGTCTGATTTCATAGTAGGCTATTATAGTTATGATTTCACAACAATTGTTTTAAACACATGAGAACCCCATAGTTGTAGTAACTAATGCATATTTGACAATTACTAGTGGGGGTGAATCAGTAATTGTATTTTTCCATTTATTTAGCTCAACTTAATTTCCTTTTTCAAATATCTTCTTATGCAACTAATGGCTTATGTATATGTAGTTATTAATTGTTTCTTTTCTAGTTACTAGAGAGATACATTTTCATTTACACATATTCAGAATTCAAGAGCATTCACAAAAGTGGAACATTCAACAAGCAACACATGACGACACCAGATATAAGTGGAAACCCATAAAGGGAGAAAACCAAAAAAATTTGGCTAAAATTTATGTAAAGGAAAGCTCCTACTCCCCTATTATATCAAATTTTTTGTAGGCTCCAATCTATAGGAGGTTTCTACCTCAAGGAAGCTCCAACTCCCACAAATTTTTTTGCAAGATACAACCCATAGGAGGCTCCTACCTCAATAGGCTATAACCTATTCTTTATCAGGCTAAAGTTTGAAAGGAGATTGCAACCTCCCATTCACAATACAAAATTAAGTTTGTTGGTTACCTGATATTGATTTATGCCTTGTTAAAATTTGGGTAGCTTCGGGACGAATTTCCCCATAGGGAAACCCTAAGCCCCATAGAAGCCCATCTTTCCCCAAAGATAAATTCAAGGGGATTATTGTTAATATGATTGGGATACTCCTAATGTTATTATTTTTATGGAAAATCAATATTGGGGTAAAATTCTCATTAAGAAAATAAATATATAATTAAGAATAAAATGGGCAAATTTGAATTTAAAAGGTTCCCTCCAAAAGGCTTCATAGTCGGCCTCAGCAAGGCTTTCATTGGTATCAAATGATCCCCATCGAATTATATAAAAGGAGACCCTCATACATGGAAAATGTTAGGGGCTAATATTCGCAAATGGGCTAGTTTTCAATGGTTTTTCCAAAAAAAAGATTCGCCAATTTCCATATTTTTCTAAAAATGATTCGCCCAAATTTTATAGTATAAAATTATTTTACCTTAAAAATTGCCAAAATTGTATAAATACTATATATAAAACTATTATAAATTTGCATGTTTTTACAAAGATATCAATAAACATTTTATAATTTGCAATTTGGGGACTAGTAAGATTTGCCAAGGTTTCTAAACTTTAAAACAAATTTTCATCCTTAAAATTTTCCCTGCCCTCATATCTCACTAAGATGTATTGATCATGATCATTCTCTTTGCTCTAAAAGGATAGCATACTTATATTTTATGGGGTTTGTATTTGACGAAATAGTAGTTTGCATCCCTTATTGCATGTACAACCTTGCATGTTTCTTTGTGGGTGGATCTCACATCTATATATTACATACCTTAGCTCTTGGTGGTTATAGGACCTTCGCGCTTGGCATAACTGTGATATCTTAGGACTCTTCACTCTTAGCATAAATGTTATGGCATAGGAATATTATGACACGGCCCAATGGTTTCACTCTTGATGGTATTCTCATTCGCTCTTGCTCTCTGTTCCCACCGTAATGGCATCCTGTCTTGCTCTCGATGGTCTCACTGGTCTCTTAGTATGGGCATCAAATCTATTACATTGTCCCTCTACAACTTGCACAGTTCCTTTGCCTCATTGTATGTAAGGTAGCCCTGTGATTCTGTTGGTACATCATATGTATGGTTCTCTATGATATTGTTGATGCCTATACACAGTTATATATGGCATCGATATACATATTTCTCTGTGATTGTATGTATGACATCGACATAGTTATATATTGCATCGATATGCACAATTATCTGTGATTCTTTGAATGGTATTGAGACACACATATATGGCATCGATATGCCTAGTTCTCTTCAACTGTATGTATGGCATTGACACAAATATATATGGCATCAATAAACAGTCCTTTATCATTAAATATGGCTTGCCTACATTTGATATTGATACACAGTTTCTCTGAGATCAACATATAGTTCTCTGCATTATGTATGGCACATAGTTTATTTGTGTTTGGCATTGGCACACATTTCATCTATGAACAATAGTTGGCATGGGCATATTGATATGGCATCGGATCAGTATTGAGTATTGATATGGCAACATTGTATTGGTATTAGCATATTAGTATGGTACCATCTTATGGATATATACAGATCCCTTGTCACTTGTAACCCTAAAGTGAAACCCTAATAAGAGAAACCTTGATTATGAGTAGGAACCAATATCATTTTTGTATGATTGATGTATCTCTCTGTGGATAAACTTTGTATCTTAGCTGGACAATTGATGAATATCTAATAGAAGAAGAAGAATTGAATTATGGGTTTTCCCCCTTTGTGGGGTTTTTCCTTGGTCTCCGACCAAATCCTGATGTCTCTATTTGTGCATGTTTTTCTTCTTTTGTTCCTTTATGTTCTATTTCATTGCCGATTTTATTGTTCTTTCTACATAGTTGCTAATGATGTTATGATATAATGGGTTGAATGCATTATGTAAATGTGGAAAATTTTGTAAATGCAATTATCTAAAGCAAAGAACAATATATCCCTAAGGAAAATTAACATGCCCTCAAGTTTGTTGCTCATCTTCTTTGCTTCTCTTCTTTAACTTTGTTCCTCTTCTGCTACTTTTCTCCTTTTCTCCTCACCACAATTATGCTCATGAATGCTCTCATACAAGCTTCTTAACACCAAAAAGTTCATATTCTCATTCAACAATGCATATTTTATAAGCATAGTTTATGGATTGTTTGTATTTTATACAGGAATACGAAATGAGGAGTTGTCTCTTGGTCTTCTAAGGTTGTTCACAAGCTACCTCTTCATTTCAAATCTGAAATTCAGAATTTTGTAAAATAAAATAGAGCTAAAATGATATAGGATGGAAACAATGATTACAAAAGACAAATCTTGAAAACTTTCAGATTTGTATTAGCTACATTTTTCATATTTATACCAGCCACGTGTTAATGCCTTTGCGAATTCTTTTGTAATATTTTTAGCATCAATAACATGAGGATTCATGAGTTTCATGAGTATATTGTTGTACAAGTGATTATGTTTAATAAAAGCATACATTTTACAACTTATGTCTCAAGATATCATGTGCCATTTTCTATTTTAATTGTAGTCCATACATCAAGATAACCAATCAACATAGTTAACAATGATCAACCTTTGCACTTCACATCACTTATCAACCTTTTCACTTCAAGCAATCTTACAACAATGGAAATCTATCAATCAACATAAATCAACAACAATCAGATTAATGACAAGCAACATCCTTACATGATCATTTGGCATCGATGCAACATTTTCAACATTCTCCCCCTTTGGAATTGATGGAAACAACGTCTTCCTTCTCTTGTTTGTCCTGGAGAAAAAATAAAAAATAAATAAATAAATAAATACCTCTACCTCCACACCTCTACTTACCTCCCCCTTTTACATCAATAATAAGAGGTTTTAATACTAAAGACTGAAAAGAGATTGATATTTCTATTGACCAGACATTCTGGTGTTCGAATCAATCGAGTTGTTCACTTGAAATGGCTTTAATTTGTTCCATATGCCCTTAATTTTCAATGTTTTCAACTGAACCAATATGGTGCAGGGAATAGAATTCGTTGGTTAACCACTTGGAAGCAATTAGGGAAGCCACAACTTTGATAAATTAGGGCATAAAACCCTAATATATACCAAATATACCAAGGCTACAATGCATTCAACACGGGTAATAAAGCATGATATATTAAGCTAGAAAAGATATGATTTATAAGTTGGCTTCATATACATGTTGTCACAACCCTTTTTCCTTTTGATGACTTTCTTTTTACTTTGGGGTAGTAATGGATTTTGAAATTTCCTTCTTTATTTCATCAACCTCTTTAGGGGCTCCTTGCCCAAATGGCTCAAGGGTCAATGAAGAATTCAAGGGATAACCAATCCAAGGTGACACTAGTCCCAAAGCTTGGGATGTGAGGAGCTTTGTAATGAGTAGAAAGTGGTAAATATGGTCTGGAGATGGGAACACTTTCATCACTCCAAGTATTCCCACTCAATATCATCCTAAGAGAAATATAACCTTGACATAGGTCACACTTGCTAGAATCAAGGGATAACCACCAAGGTGAGGAACAGGGAACCAACCTCAAGAATTTTGTAATGGTCATGTTCAAGTGGATTAATATAGAAACAATATTTTCTTCTTGGGAAGCATCCTATCCATGAAGTATAGTAGCCCAAGGCATCTTTCTCCAAAGCCACTTTCAAGCATGTTTATTGAGAAAACAACTCCATTGATGAGTCAGATAAAACACCTATAGAATCATAGGAAGTATTTCTATCCTAACAAGGCATCAAGGGAGGGGTCTTTCTCCTCCCATATAGGAATATACAAATCTCAAAATATAGAGTTTGCTAGCATAATTTAAAATAGATGGAGAGACTTGTATATAAATCATCTGCCTACAACTGAAGAAGGATGATTTATTTTCTACCTAACCATAGGCTCAACTATGCCTAACTATTTCTACAGAAAATTCCCATTTCCACAAATAGTTATTAAGGATTACTTGATTTTTATTAAATTATTCAACTCTTCTTAATCGATTGTTACATGCCATCAATTCGCTAACTACTTCTCTCATTCGATGGACTGTAGGTACAACCAAATATGTACCTATCATATCTATATTCATCGAGTGAGGGAAGTTTAGGTAGAGTGGAGGAAAGTCAAAGATATAATATGTATAACAAATATAGATCATCAACTAGAGTTGAGAAGATCAAAAGAAAATATTGTAGATGCATGGAATTTTTTCTCGCTGAAGGGGGGGCATGTTCTTATGATTTTGAGAGAAAATGTGACATTGAGGTGCCCTTGAGGTACAACCATCTAGTGAAATGATGGGTACCCAAAGATCTTCCTCAATTAAACATTGATTTTTGTCTCAATGAGAGGATAAATCACATTTCTCTATCATCGCTACATGGTTTAGGGATATTTTCCATGGATGAAACAAAGGTTTTTTACAACGGATTAACTAAATTGATGGAATATGTTGAACCCTATTACAATTAAAGAGATTAGATGCATCTGGTCCAATATACATGAGGTATTCAGAGATATAGATTGAATAAAAATCATATACAACTACAAGACAATGATAAAAATAAAGGAGCATCTATATATATTGATGGAAGGCCAAAAGCATCAAGGAATATTGTAGGGTTTATAAATAATACAAAACCCAGGACAACAAATAAGAAACCCAATTGCATATTTGAGGGACGTGAAGGAAACTGTGTATTTGTATGCGCAATAAAATCAATAGTTGCAGGAGAAGAGTTGTTTATCAATTACAACTTGAATCAAATAGATATAGACATTTCTATTATGGGGGTGGTATGTAACCTCTCATTAATGATTCTTATATTTTATGTTTATAGGTGGTCCAACATGTCCTCATTATTATGCCCCTAGTTGTCTTTGTATCTTTCTATAATGCATTCATATAAAAATATGCTTATGAACTTTTTCAAAAAATTTCAACTATGGCTCACGGTCACTGAGTGGCTGCTACATCCATGAGCAATAATATGGGCATATCCACCCGAAGGGATATACCCGCCGGCCTAATATGTTTGGACTAAGCCCAAGGGCGTCAAGGAGATTTGACCCCGTGACCTCCCAATTGGAAAGGTACTTAGCAACGGGAACTCTACCAACTGAGCTATCCCTTGGGGCTAAAAAATATGCTTGTGAACTTGTTATAATGTATTCATATAAAAAATGCTTATGAACTTGTTATAATGTATTCATATAAAAAATGCTTATGAATCATAATATGAGATTATATTGTTGGAAACATCATTTTCCCAAGATGACAAGGGGAAGGAACCGACATTAGAGTAATCCATATATCATCTTGAGGGATGAATAAATATATTCATCCACAGACCTAGTACAAAAAATTCAAAAGCTTCTGAGAAAATCAAACAATGAGATCTCTTCTTTCGTTGATATTTCACTGAAGACAGTCAACAAAGGAAAGAATTAAAATATTGACGTGGAAGATTCACCACTATGGTGTAATCATGAAGATATTTAATTATCCAATTTATTTATTTACAATTTTATTTTTTATACTCTTACAATTCCTTTATAAAAAACTCTTTATTTTTTACAAGATTTTTTGGATGAGTTTGATCCTTAGTGTAAGCCTATGAAGGTTGATGTTGATACTAGCGTTTTTCCTACACTAGCGCAACATCATATTGGTACCCATTTTCAATCTTTGCATGTGATTGACACATAAGTCACTTAGACAAATACACCCCCTAGGGTTGATGTCAGTATTACACCCTAAGTAGCACAAACCAAAATGTCACGAGATGTTGATAATGGCATTGCACATTTTGAAGCATGGTTTCCTCTATATACCCGTGTCACTAGCACAAGATCACTATCAGTTACTTTTTTGGTAGACGATGAGAACATCCATGTGAAAATAGAAAAGGTTCTAGGTATTTAAGAAGTGTTTTAATTATTATGTATAATCTAATTGAAATTTACGTATAATGTGCAATTATTTTAAACTAATGATAATATCGTTTTGCAAGAAATGATACATTTTATAAACACTTGAATGACCTGACTTTGGATATCTTTGGGCCCACCATACACTTCGAGTGGAATGCCCAAAGTTCCAAGATAAAATATGAGCTCATTAGCAAGTTAGTTGTCCTGTTTGGTGATGATTCCTTCAACAAGTATGGAGTAACCTCAAAAGAAGACAAATATTTAGAATATTTGTGAGACCAATATAGGCTTCATCTTGAAAATAACCCTAAGTATAAGTGTCCTCCAATGATTCCAAAAAGGGAGCGGGAGGCCCTCCTAGATGATGCAAGGGAAAAGTAGTACTGAAAACAAGGAAAGACACCACCTGATTGAGGATGGTATGTGCCACTTCTAATAATGGAATTACGATGCTTTATTGTCATTACAACACATAATTACGTACTTGGCCTAGGTGGTTGCTCCAAACTGGCTGCATGAATTGTAAGTATAAAAGGATAAATTGCATCTAAATAATAAAATGTTACTAATTTTAATTTAATTGTGTTGAAGAACCAAAATTCATGTTTTTATGCAGATTTCTAGGGTTGGAGTTCAACGAATCTCCAACCAAGGAAGACCTTGAGCTTTCTTACAAGCATGGTTATCAAGTCATGGTTGAGCGTAGAAGAATCTTGGGGCAAACACAATCTTCTGACTGTCTCAACAAAACACAAGTAAATAAAATAAATGAAGAATACTTAGAATTTATTACTTGTACAATATATTGATTATTATTTTTTGGCATAAAGTAATGTGTTTAAGCATTTTAAGCAGGAAAGCAATGAAGAGACAAAACCTAGTTTCAATGGAGTGGAACCCAATGAAGGTGGTGTGCAACTCGGTAATGGACGTATTTCATGTGCTATGAAAAATGTAATATGTATTACAATTAAAAATATTAATTAAAAATGGTGTATTAATTATAAATTTTCTTGTTTCAAATCCAGTGCATGCACAAGATGTGGCTAGATAAGAAGACGAACATATGGCCACATCTGAAACTACTTTTCTTGCCCCTGCCACTGAAGTAGGTAAAGAACATTCTAATGATGTTTTTATTAATGAAATACTTGTAATAATAATAACAAAAAATATCAACTTAATATTTCTTTCTTGTTGCAGTTGATGATTTGATCCTCTTGCAGCAGCCTCGAGTACATGACTAGGTCACAATGAGAGCTATAGAGGCCATAAGAACCAAAGGGGAAGAAGCAACTGATGAAGTCATTTCTGAATTCTTTTCAAAAGTGAAAAAGAAAAATAAATGATTATACTAGTTATATCATTAGAAACATCACATACCATATTATGAAAACATATTTTTGATGATAAAATTTATTAAGATAAGTGTTTTGTGTCTATGATTAATGAATAAATGAATGAATGTTATAGGTTAATGAATGATTTCTATATGTTTCTTTATGTACAAAACCACATATGTTTCTTTATGAATTTTTTGTTTTGCTAGTGTTTATGCATGTATCCTAATTTGTTGATTTCAATTGTTTTCTAGTAGATAGATTGGGTAATGGGAATTTGAGAGTGATGTGAGGGGGGGAGGGGACATAAGAGATTCCACCTTCATGTGGTTGGCCTTGTTCAATGGAGAATATACTAGGATTTGGATAATCTTGGATCAAACCTCCCTCAATCTAATAAAGCAACAACAATGTTGACTTTGTTGTTGCTCCGTCAAATCGAGGGACATCTACTCCAAGATTAGACTACTCCGACAAATTATTCTTGAAACTAAGAGCAGCTCACTCGGGTATTCATGCTCTCAATTCTTTTTAATTATTATTTAGTCATAATTTTTTTTGTTAATTTTTTTTATTATTTTGATGATTCTTTATCTACCTTTAACTCAATTTATGTGAATTGTAAGTATTTTTATTCTCAATTTATCTATTGTCATCCCAAGTTTGACATCAAATCAGTTGAGATGGAGCTTTACTAGTGCATTTCAGGTATGTTATAGAAATCAAGTCATAATTTTACTATTTTTTCATCTAACTTGTTCATATGAGTCTTCTACCTCGATTACCTTCTCTTGTTTGATATAGCTAGTACTTTTTTCTACATTGATATTTCTAGTCATGCTCCTTGTAAACTTGCATTTAGGAGACAAACTCACATTGAGAGAAGCTCTTCTTTTCTTGAATCTTGGTGTTTTTATTCTTGGCATGACAGACTGAGTTTTTGGATCTAGGACTTCTTCTTGAACATGTGTTATAGGTTCAACCCTTAAATCTCTAGCTTTGTGACACAATGAATTTATCACCTTATGTTTTGAACCCTCAACTTTTGAAGAGCTAGGGTTATCATTACCAAATTCATGACTTTCTAGATCCTCTGATAACTTGTTTTGATCTAAAAATAGTGTCCATGTGTCATTATTTTCCTTAAATCTTCTTTTACAATTCTTAAATTTTTAAATTTATATTATATTATACCAAAATTACATTGGTTGTAGCTAAATGATTTGTTTTAACTTCATGGGAATAATTTCAATGTTATTAGGAGTATTCTTTGAAATGGTTTGTTGAAGCAACTTCTTGGCAGAGACACGTGGCCTTGAAGCAAGTTCTTTCACAATGGAACTCCTTATTTCTCCCGCAATTATGCTTGATGCATTTTAAACCTACTCTAAGACTTCAGTACAATGCAAATTTTGTTTATAATTTATATCTTTTTCACTGAGCATACCTAGTTTTTTCATCTATTTTGTTGTCACCCATGTTTTCATCTTCCATTACTGGATCATATGATCCACTCAAAGGCTCTATTTGTGGTCTATTAATACACCACACAGATCTTGTGTTAATGTCTTCCATCCCCAGTTGAGATGATCCACTTAAAGGATTTGTTTGTGTTTCATTAAAACTCTTAACAATGGAATTGCAACCCTCTTTTGGTCCATGCTATATTATAACATAGGTAGACTCTTCTTGTTGCCTTATAAAAGCCTTGACTACTAAGGATTGTTTGGCTTCCAAATCATTACTCTTGGGAATCCGATCCACTATCGAATTTTCAAAGAATGACTTCTCCTTCAGGGCCACTGGTATTCAAACAAATAGAAGCACTGAACAAACTACCATTGGGTTCTTCTTTACCTGACTTTTTTCTTGTTTTTTAAGGTGTTTTGCAACACACTTCATTGAATTGAATCTTTTTTTGTCAAGTTATGTGAAATAAATGTTCTTGCGAGTAGTTTGTACTTTCCATCCAAGACAAAGTGTTTTATCTTGATTAGCTACAAATTCTTCCAATTCATCTAAGTGCATTTTATATTTGCACAACTTTTCCTCATAAGACTCTAAGTTAAGATGATCAAAGGATGCACTAGAAATCACTTCCAGGGATGAAACATGTAATTTATTCTTTCGAGATGTCATACTAGGAAATGTCATGTGCTCAAGAGGAAGTTCATAAAATGAATCTTCATTTTCTATTCCCATTTCTTTTTGAACAAGAGTTGTTTCCATGCTCTCTAGCTTGCCATTAGTTTCATTACATTGATTACCTTTTACCGTACTATAATTTTTCCTTCTAAATGGGGCTTTAGAATTTTAACTGCATATCTTTCTAGTGGAACTCTTCCTTTCATCTTGGATATCATTATTTGAATGACTTACACCTATCTTGCAAACAAGCATCCTCCTTTTACCAAATTTTGGATGATGTTGTCTTTCAGGTGTAGTGGCTTGCTCAGGTAACTGGAAGTTTATCAACATGACATCTAAATATTCAATTCATCTCTATTCCTCTTACTTGACGTTAGCTCCCTATGAAGCCGCATATTTAACTTCAAGTTATCAAATTGGATCTTTCTCCAAATAGAGGTAACAATGTTGATTGTTGCACTATCACTATCATGACCATAACAATGACCTCTTTATAGCACTGGCATCCTGAGAACCAAAACCTCAACTACATGTTGCAATAGTTTCCTTTTCTTAACTTATATGATTAAATTCTCAATGGTAAGCTTGCACAAAAGATGAACATTGCATGCCAGTGAAAATAATAATCTCAAATCTACCTATGTAAGTATATACCCAATTCTTTAAGTGAATACATCTAACTGCTAGCATGGAGATATATGATACCTTCATGAGCATTACAGTGATGAAAAGGTTACCCCAAATCCATTACATCAGTTGTCTATATATATTTCTTATTGTCACCTTGACACAAAAGTTTCCAAGATTTTACTATGATTCAAGAAAAGAAATTTTCCACGAATAACCATTCATTAAGATTGTAATTTTATATATATCTTATCATTTATATTAGAAACAATCTAGTTTTTGTTGGTAAATATATTCTTCCTAATGTTATCAGAACAAGATAGTCCATATTGGTTCACTTCTTGAAAGTTTAAACCACTAAGCACTGCTTCTTATCACATAGAAACCTAAATGTAGTTATGAAATAAAGCCATATTCTAGTCCTATGGAGAAAATTTGGGAGATTCATATTGGATGCAAGAAAAATGGATGAATAATTCTACTAATGGAATTCCCTTTTTAGAAGAAAATGATGCAATAAATATGGCTCCTTCAACTGATGTTGAATTTATGACAACAAGACATGATATAAGTGTCAGAATTGTTTTTTTTTTTTTTTCATTTCTAAATTTAATGATGAGTGTGATAAGTGATTCATAGCCCTAATAGTCAAAGTACGTTGTCTGTAGTTAATAATCTACAACTTTCTATATTGACTAATATTATTATGAATCATGGAATGTTTTTAGTCTAAAATGAAACCCAAATCATTTTTTATTTCATGAATCAAATGTGTGTCTTCTAGATTACATATTGAAAATTAGTTTGAAATATATCAAAACTAGGAAGAAACTCAAAGTCAAAAATAAATAGGAAGTCATGTTTACTAAGTGTTAAATGATATCATATACATGGTATGGTGTACATTGTATACATATTCAATGCATACAATTTGTTGCATATATGCACAAAAATAGTAGCTCAAATGATGTTGAAGTTCTTGATTATACAATAATTGTTGTTTATAGAGGAAAATTTCCTATGGGACAAATCCAACCAATTTTTATAAGAATTCTAATATGGAATATTTAATGCAATAACCTAGTTTCAATACCAAATTGGAGATATCTTTGTATATTACTAATCCTAAAATAATGATGTTGTGATGTCATCAAAGATGAGTGATCAAGATCAAATGTTCTCAGGGATGAAGAGAGGAGCAATGGACTACAGTTCACATGACTCCCTTATAGGCCTGACGTGAAATCTATGGAATGGAAAAGTGGCAGAATTATGTGGTATGTTTTCAAGTACAAAATGTATGAGAAATGAAAATTAAGTTTTGGAAAGTGTGGTTAAACTTAGTATAGATTTGGGGATCCCATTTCCATAGTTGGACACCGGATATCGGGCCATTATAGTAGTTACCTCCTTCTACCTGTTAGCCTCCTATTGCAATAGGTTTCATTTTTCATGATTGACAGTGGAAGTGCCAAAAATGTTCATCTTTTCCATGCTGCAAAAGTTCCATTTTTGAAGAGTTTTTCAGTTAAGGGAAGGCCAAACAGCTTAATCTTGGCTTCCCTAGGTTTAAATTGCTTGTTTTATAAGATAGAGAATGAATATCTGTCCAAACTGTTTAATCTTGGTAGATTTGTAGATAGATAGAGAAGCAAGGGCGCTCAACAGCTTAATCTGAGCCCCGGAAGAAATAAGAATCGATTTAGATAGGAAGATAGCCAAAAGAAAAGTTGAAAAGCTGGGTTTTCTAGTTCAAGTGAACCCAAACCAAAAAGAAGAGAAAATGCTAGGTAAGTAGGCCGGGTAGGTAGTTATGAGGTGGCAGAATGATGATTTGTGATCCATTTCATGTTTTCAAGTGTTATATCTATTCAAATCACAATAGAAAGGCAAAAATCCATTTGGAGTAGCTCAAGAGAGGCATGTCTAACTTCCCCTTCTTCCTTTTCCCCAAATCATTCACTAACTTCCCCTAAAGAGGCAAGATCTGCTTGATATTTCTTAAATTCATCATTTTTCATGACTTTTGCCTAAGTAGAGATTTGCTTTGCTTAGGAGTGCTCATATCTCTTCTAAAAGTCCTTTTTCCCCTCTGTAGCCTAAGATTTCTATCCTTAGCGCTTTTCCGATCAAAACTTATATTAACCTATAACTTATTATGTAAATCCCTGTCTATTTCCCCTTTCCCTTACTAAAATATATTAAATAGCTCCTCTACGTACATATCCCCTCCCTTTGGTTGAAAAATAACCATAAATATCCCTTGGGAATTACTAAGTTTGCTTGAAACTTAGTAAGAACCCTTTGTTAAAAAAACATCTCCCAATGAAAATGACTCCTTCCTATGCATAATATCCCTCCTTTGAACTATAAAAACCCTTCATTAACCTTGTTTTTACCTTTTTCAAGGCTCAAAACCCTCTTTTGTGCTATTGGACCCCTTCCGAGGCCTCAAGAACCCCTTTCGATGTATAAAAACCATCCTTTAACATTATTCAACCCTTCCGATTACAAAAGACCCTTGTCCGATCACAAAAACCCATTTGTGATTCATTAAACATGCTTCCGATCAAGTTCCCCCCCCCTCTGACTCGATATCGCTGTCAGAGGTGGCAATAACATTGTTGGCCCTTTTTTTGCATGCTCCGATATCATCCCTCCGATCGCGAGTCGGCAATCGGCTATCGCAAGAGTTTGTGCCTATAAATATATATGCCCCCATGTCCTCGCCGATAGCGAAACAACGATTTAATCGCAGTCGCCCATTCGGGCCCTCAGATCAATGATCCTCATTAAGTCGCGGCCCCATATATCACATCGCTTATATCATATATCGCTTCGCTCCATTGCTCCTCCCGATAGCCGATCGCCGATGCGATATCGACGATCGGCCCATCGCAAGAATATATATATATGATAGCTCTCCGCCTCCATGACCCCCCGATAAGCGATATTGTGATTCAATCTTGGCCGTTGGATCGGCCCGCGCTTGATCCAACGACCCTAATATTTTCAGTGCTACAGTGCCACTCCCGCTCGGTTTTTTAGTGATTTTTCTTTATAAAGTAATTTTTCGCTTTATAAGGGAGAAAAGGGGATTTTTAAGTATCTTCAGGTCGGCACCCGCACCCGCCTCAGCTCCAAAGGAAACATGGCTTTCCTCGGCCATTTTTGATCGCTCCAGCCCAGTTCTTGCTCCAGACAACGGGCACAGCCTCAGCAAACCATCAGTGAGCAGATCTTCCACCATTTTAGCAGTTATTCTTCCTTTTTTGATCAGATTTCAATCGGCCAGCGCCGATACTCATCCAAAGCCCGCAGAGGTGCCACCACAGCTATTTTTTGCCATAAAGTGGCAGAAAAGGGGCGATTTGACAGTTGAAGTGTATCAGCAACCAAGAACGGGCCCGATTCAGCAGTAAAGAGTATCAGTGAAGCGGCAAAGTGTATCAGTGGAAAATATCAGCGGAAATCATAAAGCCCGCAGCAGGGAAGCAATAAAGGCCTTCATCAAAGTCAAAGAAGCAGTTCTCAGGCATTAAAGGCTCACCTGAACGCAATTAAAATCCATTAAGCCGAATCATATCAGATTTTAAAAAGAATCAGTGCCACCCAAGGGCAGCGCTGCAGAGATCAATGAGCAGTTATGATAAATGGCCAGCTCATTGCAGCAAAGGACCCATATTAACTCAATTTTAAAGTAGCTACCCCCAGCATAGCTTAGATAGATCTTTTGTGCATTTATTTCAGGATAAGTTAGGTTAAAGGCACTTATTTCCCTCAGATCTGTTTAAGATCTGCTGTAGTAGATATTTTTTGGATATTTTCTCTATATAAACCACCCTGTTCATTGTTTAAAGGGTTGGTTGGTTGATAACTCCTCTCCAGACTTGCGCTGTATTCTTTGAGAGCCTCTATAATCAAAGATTGTTGGAATGCTTGGATGATGAACTGTCTATTGTGTTTTTAAGGGCTAAAGAGTGAACTATGAATTCTTGTGCTTCTACATGGCCCAATAAGTGTTTATTACCTCTGTTTACAGTTTATATGTGTTTATGCTACCATTGTGTCACCATCTAAATAGCAGGAAGGAAGAATAGCTTAGACTTTGCTTAGCAGCACTCTATGCTCAATTTCTGTTATTTCTACATGTTTTTCCTCATAAATAGTTATGAATATGCATACTTAAATGATCATGTTTACACTGTTTCTCTCATTTATGAATGATTGGGAATCCTTGACTGCTCCTAGATAAAGTTCATTCGCCCTCCTTCTGTTAGTTGATGAAAGATTCTTAGTTGCCTTTCATCTCTGACCTTCATTCCATCTTTTTTCCAGCATTGATATTGTTCCATGTGTAGCTATCCTGCTCTGTATTCCTCTTGTGACCAAGAAAATGCACCAGAAACCCTTATCCTTGACTCCATGCCCAATGGTTTGAACTTCTCACACTATGCATCCCAACTTTGCTTGAAAGCATCATCCTTCCCACCAAAACTTAAACAAAACCCAAAGAACACCATAACTAGCCTAAAATCACCCTTAAACAAAGCTATATTACAAAGAGAGAGCCCTCTCTGACTACAGGTAGGCTAGGACCTGCAGTCCAAAGATTGGTTTGTGGTTACCTCGGTCGTATCCCTTAAGGAGCCAAGGGACAACCTGAGTGATAACACTACCTTAGTGTGGACCATGGATAGTAAAGGGGGATGTTTACAAGTTGTTTGAATGTTTTATTAATTGCATGATGTGAGTATGTGTCTATAAGGTTGCATGAAGTAATGATCATTTTTTAAGATGGTTGTACTAACATAATATGTGTTGAGACAACTAATATGAACTTGAGTGCAAGTGGGTGATAGTTGTAGCATTATGACTAATGAATGTGAATTGATTTCAGATTATGACATGGTTGTTAGTCTTGGTAAAGGTTGGTTTCAAATTAATAGACACAATGCCTTGATCTTTGGAACATGTGATTGACATGTGTGATCAGTTGCAGGGAAGCATGCTTGGTATTAGCATGATAAGGTAATAGTTCATTTGTTTATATAACTTACAATTGGGTGATGTGATAGCACATAATAAGATTCAATTGCAACAAGGAAAAAGGTAAAAGAAAGGATTAGTGACTTAATCAAAGAGGCTACAGAAGCAATACAAAGAGTTAAGGAAGAACTGGGAGACATGCCAGAAGAATCCACTAGAATCATCCATTTCCTTAACTTTAAAAACAAATATGAGTTGCAGGAGCTGGACATACTTGACAAGACTAGCACAATACTAGAAGTAAAAAAGGTCCTCACCAAGAGGAATTTAATGATGAACCTTGAGGATAAATTCCAAACCATGCAATTGGCTATAGACAATTTCATGGCTAAGTTTTATGTTTTGAGGTAGAAAGGTCTGCCAAATCCCTTGGTGATAAATGACAAGTTGATGCCACATGAATACTACAGCAAAAGAATCAGAGAGGTGGCAAGGGATCAGGTAAATACTTCCTCTATGAAGGGATGCCTACTAGAAAGGCTCTATATCAGAAATTTGAGAACATGTTTTACCTCCAGCATGAGGTAAAACACCTTTTTGTAAATAAACCCACTTTTGCCAAGTACACAGAAGCAGATGAAATTTACAAGAAAATGATAAATATCAAATTACCAGATGCAGATATTTGGGAGAAGTTAAATGACTTGCTGTAAAAATGCACAGTCAAATTTAAAAAACATAGTAATGGAAAAGTAACAAGCTAGCCATATGAAATAGTATCAGTTAAGAAAGGGCAAAGTAAAAAGATCAGTTAGCGTGAAGACCAACTGCGAGGCAGAGAATAAACAACAAAATATTAGAGCATAAAGACAACAAAACCAAATAAACAGGGACAACATACAACAGTTGAACATCTGTCTCTATCTTCTTGCATGAAGATATTTCTTTCTCCTAGATTAATTCCCAAGATAGTTTGGGATATTTTGTAAACTATTTTTGTATAAATACTTCATAATTCGAAGTATTGAGTGTGGATTACTAGACATTTGTAGAGTTGTATTGATCAGAAACCTGAGGGTTATTGTACCAATTTTTCAAGTCAACAGACTGGACTGAGTAATAAAGAGATTGCATTACAAGATTCATGTGTTGAGCTATTACAGTGAAGTATTTTCTTTTGTCAAATTTGTTATCTTCTTATGTATTTCACAAACTTGCATGTTATCTAAAGTGAATGAATTAACTGGAAATTTATTTCAGAATTTGTTTAAGTACACTCTGTCTTGAAAAATTAATCATTTCTATGTTTTCTTCTAATATCCAGATATGAGAATCCTTAATTTCTCTCCCATCCCGGTTGACCTCTTTCACTTCTTTCATAATCCGGCCTAAGGAACCCTTAATTGCTCTTTGGATCCGATTGAAACCAACTTCACCATCCAGCCTTAAGATCTGAAATTACTCTACTACCTTGCCCTATAGATACTATTTTTAGAATTTGATCAAGCCCTGTTTGCTTGACATTTGACCCCATAGCCCAATGGTAAAAGACATCCCTCTATCCATCTAAGTTAGTGATCTCACCACCAAATCCAAATCAAAACCGAAGTACAATAATAACTAGCCTAAAATCAAATAACTAAAACAAAGTTAAAACATAAAGAGAGAGCCCTCTCTGAGAATTAGGAAGGCTAGATCCTAATCTCCAAAGTTGGTTTGTGGTTACCTCTATCATTTCTTTCATAACAACTCTAGAGAAATTTTGGAGTGATAACGCAGTTGACGAAGGAGGATAGATGGAGGAATTGTTACAATGCCTCCAAGTCCTGCAAACCGATCAGTTTGGCAGGAACTTCACAGGTTTCTCTACAGTAGACAGGCACTCCAAAGGCAGCACCTGCAGAAGTGCGCAACCTAGTGCACAAGAAGGGAAAGAGGAAGGTTGTGAATAATCTAGGGGGAGAATAAAGCCGCAATATGAAATCAAATCCAACCATTATGAAAGCAGCTTTAGAAGCAAAGAAGAAGAGGAAACTAAGGGTGCAGGAAGCAGAATGGAAGCTAAGGGAAGAACAGGTGTAGAAGAGGAAAGAGGAAGAAGAGAAGCAAAATCACGAAGAAGAAGAAAGGCGAATAGCAGAGGGATTAGTAGAAGAAACAATGCAGAGACAAGATAAATAGCTAGAACATAACCGACAATCAGAAGAGGAGTACAAACAGATGCAGGACAAAGAGCTCACTCAATAGATAGATGATTTGATCAAAATTTAAAACATGGAGGAACCAAAGTCGTAGAACCAAGATGTTGACTTGACTCCAAGTACACAATAGGTCACCATATAGTCTCACCATCCTCCAGCAGAGCAAGCTCCAAGTGAGGAAGAGTGTTGGCTTGTGGGGGGTTGACCCAGGTTCGAAATTAATTAGCCAAACAAATCCCTATACTATTGGCCCTTTCGGCAATAGTCCATGGAGTGCGGACTGAGGTCTAACCCAAAGTAGTATGGGGGGTTGTTAGAACCAGGTTTCCTCACCCTTGAGATGTCTGAGAGGTTGATTAGGTCCAACTATTAGTCCCTTCGTGCAGGTTACTTCGTGCACTTCCCTGCCCTTCACGCAGCCCTAACTAGGGGTTGTGGGACTTTTGCGCTACTGGAGCAGCGATCTACACTATTTTCCTAAGTCACACTCAAGATCTTACTTTTATCCTTATACCAATTAGTTATCTTCACGTAAACAGATGCCTTACGTTATATTTACTTATTCAACACATTCATATGAGTTCGTGCAATAAATAAATAGTAAACTTCCAATTCATACCCAATAATACTTAAAACAAGAAAATATACACAAAAATATGGTAAAACTTCTCTTTATTAATGCGTCCAACGGTTACAAACTTGACTTGCCCTGCACACTCAGCTACAGGGGTCTGCACACTCAGCTGCAGGGGTTCGCACACTCAGCTGCAAACTACTAGGCCTCTACGCACTCAGTTGCAGAGCCTTCTCCTACTCTACGACCCAAAGATACGACCTACACTTCGACTTAATGCTTCTTCTTCTTATATTCCATTCACTCTTTCCTACACTTATAATTTCACCCTATTTATACAATTCCATGGTCTGCGGACCATGGGTAGATCTTTCAAACCGACATTACATTACAAAAACAAGGGCAAACAACCTCATGACTTTATTATGATTTCGCACTACACGCCCACAAATCGCGGAGTCTTTACAATGGACTTAGTCAAAACTTGGGTTTTAAGCCCCAAAACACGCCTTGAGGGGATTCCACGCCCAACAAGCACCCAACACAAACATCATGACTCGCCCTCGAATCACTCTGTCGATGCGGAGATCTTTGAGGGGAGACCCTCCAAATTTGGTCGAACAGCTACAAGGTCGACAACGCATTGAGCGGCTATCTATTGAATCTCCTGTACACGTTGTTCCAAGACCGCGGTGTCAGAACTGCTTCCTTGGATCTATTCCTATGCCCCCTGCATCTGTTGATAGTCCCGTGCCTTCTTTTAGCTCCCTGAGGTGCGATGACTGTACTTCTGTTGGCTAGTCAGATAACCAGGCCACCCGTGTAGGGCTTCAGCCGACTGCTATTCACTTTGCCTAGGTGAAGTTCTCCATTTAACTTTACCAGTTGCATTGCGCCTCCATCTGTGACTTCCTTAACAACGTACAGGCCTAGCTAATGCATTTGGAACTTCCCCGGGAATTTATCAAACTTAATATCATATAATAACACTAAATCGTTTACTTTGAAGGTGTGCAACTTAATATGTCGCTCATGCGAGGCCTTTTCGCATTACTTTTGTACATGCTAATGGAAGCTAGCCAGAAACCATTCCTCTTCAAGTTCCTCCAATTACGCGAGCCTTTCCTTCAGGGCTTCATGGTTCGTCATACCTGTGAGCATTGCTATGCGCAAACTAGGCACAATATACTCCATTGGCATGACAACTTCCACTCCATAGACCAACCAGAAAGGTGTCTGTCCCGTCAGTTTCTTACATGTTGTTCTATAAGCCCATAGTACTGTAGGTACGCGTAGGTCCCAATCACTCTGCTGTGCGTTGCAGACTTTGGTCAGCGTAGTCTCCAGTATTTTGTTAAATGCTTCTACTGTCCCATTGGCTTGTGGGTGATACAGTGTGCTTTTCTGATGATACACCTGAAACTCTTCTGTTAGCACACTGATTGTTTCATTCAGGAAATGTGTACCATGATCACTCATCAAGATCTTTGGACATCCAAATTGTGTCAATACGTGTTCGAACAAAAACTTCGCAGCCGTGGCAGCTGTGCAATCTTTTACCAGCTGCGCTTCTGCCCAACGAGTCAGGTACTCTGTCACAGTGATAATGTATCACATGCCTGTCTTTCCCTGAGGTTTGATAGGGCCTACAAAGTCGATTGCCCACTTTTCAAAGGGCTGCAATGTCATTTGCAGATTCAAAGGCATCTCATCCCTCCGTGATGGTTTACCTATTCTTTGACATACATCACAGGCCTTGCAATGTGCTTTTGAATCCTGATGAAGGGTTGGCCACCACAACCCTGCGCGGAAGATCTTCTATGCAGTTGCTCGCCCTGCATAATGTCCTCCTGCAGCACCCCCATGCGTGCCCACAAGGCTATGACTTTGTTCAAATTCAGGTACATACCTTCACAGTATCTCAACATTGCCCATCTTATATAGGTGCCCTGCGATGATAGAAAAATCTGTCGCGTGCACCACCAGTTCCTTCTTCTGCTAGACGTAGTACTCTTTCAGCACAGTTCCAGTCGTGAGAAAGTGGATTATGTCTTCAAAGTGTCCATCTTCTACACGCACATCAAAGAGCTATGCGTCAGGTAATCCTTCCTCCAAGCTAGTAGGTTCCTCTCCCATCTAAATTTGCGAAAAGTGATCCGGTTCCACGTTTAGGCGTCCCGACTTCACAAAGACCTCAACATCATATTCTTGGAACAATAAGAGCCACCTGCATATTCGCCCCCCCAACACAGGCTTATTGACCAAGTATTTCAGCGCGGAGTGATCTGTATACATCTTGAAGTGTCCTCCTAGCAAATAGTGCCGATATTTTTGGAGTGCGTACACCATAGCCAATCCCTCACGTTCAGTTATGGAATAGTTCTTTTATTCTTTAGACAACCTGCAATTGATCCGAATCGGATCCATAAATGGCTGTCATAGAACCATGACTATATCGGGATGAAACAAATCCTTGAAGAATTCAAAATAGCAATCGAAAACACCCTGAACCAGTGGCCATGGCAGCCGGCGCAAAACGACGAGGACCTCAGTCAAAGCGCGCTGACCGAGGCCCATGGAGACTGCGCAGGAGGTCGATGTAGCCCCTGGGAGCCTCAGAATGGGAAAAGGAGCTGATTTTCAATGCGCGATTAGCGCCTAGAAGAGTTAGATCTCTGTGATGCGAGCAGATCGAGATGATTCTCGCAGATGCAGAGCAGGGAGTTCTGACTTATAACAACTTTACATCAAAACTCAGAAGACATTTAAACTCTTGGAGTTAGATCCCCGTGATGCAAGCAGATCGAGATGATTCTCGCAGATGCAGAGCAGGGAGTTCTGACTCAACCCAAAAACTCAAAAACTTCGAATGCCCCTCCCTTCTTGCAACTCCAGTATATATAACCTCTTAGCCAGTTACCCGGTTAAAACTTTTACCGGAAACCTGGACTAAGGAGAATCTACTTTTGGTATGAATATCACGCAGGAAATCATATCCAAAGGACTAATAGTAAAAGGCAAAGTGTACCAAAAGTAATGAACAGTCTAAAGATTCGGGCAAGTGAGGACAATCACTTGTTATCTCGTCCCTTGGAGGCTAAGCCATATGGGGACCGAATCTGACACAATCTAATAAAGTAAATAGTACAATCAAGCCGGAATCTAGGACATCGGCTTTTTAGATAAGTAAATACACAGTGGAGATTTTTGCTGGAGCAAATCCCACGGAAACCAAAAGTAAGATATGCAAAGATATCAAATGAGTGATCTTTGCTATCAATCACTATTCTCTCTATCTTCATAATCATGCTCATGATCATGTATGATATGCTCACGATTATGCCTGGAAAACTGTTTAGCTGCTAATAATTCTTCTGGTTCAGGAGCAAATATCTCATTTGGTATGGAGTCATCCAACCAAGGTGGACCAACTTCTCTGAAACAACAGTAGAAAGGAAAAGAATACATATTATGTGGTCTGTATTCTTCATCAACAGTGATCCTCCCTTGAAAACTCACAAAGAGACTAAAAGATTCATCTCTTTCATCTGGTACTACAACTGTGTCTTGATGGACAAACTCAAACTCTATGACATAGTCATTTTGTGCAGCAACATGCAATTCCCAAATTAAAGCATTGATGGTACTTTGGAAATCATGATCTAGCATCTAACACACTCTAGGCATATACTTATACAAAAATAACTTGAACCAAGGACTCCACCAATTTACAGCATTATCTATGTCAATTGCATAAAATATGACTCTAACGGACCCATGAATCCTAGCTCTCTGATGGATTGTGAAATAATCATTCCATGTCCAATCAGTATTCTGAATGAAACCAAAATATACAGACTCTCTAGACAATCCATAGTACACACGCCATGACCTATTTCTATATGGTAACTCTCCAGCATAAGACCACATAGCTTCTTTAGAATCAAACCATTTTTGTAATATATGTTGTTGAAGACCTAAAGGTAAAGACTTGACTCTTTTTACAAAACAACTCCAACAAAACTCATACTGACACAAACTACAAATGACGACTGGACTGAACTGCTACTTGACAGAGCTTCATCTTGGTGAAGAGGCCTGAACATTTTAATCTCCTTGGTCTCAGCTCCTTCCCTTGTCAACATATCTTCAAGACAATTCTCAGCACCAGACTTGTACACAATATCAAAATCAAATCCTTCAAGCCATAGTGCCCATCTGAGGACTCTTGTATTACCTTTCTCTAACAATCTTTTATTTGCCAAAATTCCTTTCATGTGTTTGAGATCTGTGTGAACAATGAATTTGACACTTTTAAGAAATAGATGAAATCTTTTGATCCCTCTTTTTACTGCAATTATCTCCTTGTGGGAAGAAGGATACTTTATTTTTGTGTCATTAAATGTGCCTGAAGCATATGCACAGACTAACTCTTTCCTTCCATGCTTTTGTAACAAAACTGCAGCCCAAGTGTGATGTGAAGCATCTGTTTCAAGAATAAAGGGAAGATTAGTGTCAGGAAGTTTAAGTTTTGGCAATTCACTGATTTTAGTTTTAATGTTTCTGACTGCTTCTGTCATCTCTTTTGTCCACCCAATTGCCTTCTTCTTTAGCCTTTTCTGTAAAGTCTTAGTATCATCTTATTGTTTCTCATAAAACTGCCTGATATAATTCAGACAACCAAGAAACCTCTGCAAACTCTTAACATCTGAAATGACATCTGGAAACTTTAATAAATAAGTCAGAACATGTGATTGAAGCCCAATATGACCTTGTTCTATATGCAGTCCTAAGAAATCAATTCTGACTTTACCAATTTGAAACTTCTCGTCAGAATCAGAAAGAACAAGTCCATGTCTGTACACCATTTCATAGAACTTTTCTAAATGCATCTTGTGACTATTTACATCTCTACTGAAAACAAGTAAATCATCTATGTACACAATTATGAACTCTACCCCTCCAAAAATATCTTCCATCCTTTTTTGAAACTCAGAGGGAGCATTTTTTAATCCAAAAGGTATTACAGTCCATTAACACTGTCCATGAGGGATTGTAAAAGCTGTTTTGTACCTGTCTGCAGGGATAATGCCAATTTGCCAAAACCCACTCTTCAAATCAAATTTACTGAAAAACATTAGCATTGGCAATTTTTTCAAGAAGGAGTTCTTTATTAGGCAGAGGTTACCTGATAGGGAGCAATGCATCATTCAAGAGCTTGTAATTGATAACAAGCCTTTTCTTACCTCTCTTCTACTTACTATGCTTGTTTACATAAAAAGTTAGGCAAGCCCAAGGGCTTTTACATGGCTCAATAAGTTGTTGTTGCAGCAATTGAGTAATCTCCTGTTTGCATAAATCTTGCTCTTGTGGACTCATGTGATTAGCACTTGCCTTTTGTGGTCTAGGAACATATCCTTCTTTATAAGGAAGTGCCACGAAATATTTTTCTCTTGTCCAAAAAGCAGCTAGACGGCTTGCTGTACAATCTTTACGAAGCTTGTCCGAAATATTCTGTAATTTTTTTGGACCATGAATCTCATGGAAATGGTCATACTTTGAATGACTTACTTAACACAGTTGAATCCCAAAAATGATATCTAATATAATGCACTGCGTAAATCCCCCACACTTAAATTTTGTGAATTTTTGATAAATCCTGTAGACTGCACTGGATTTGGTCTTCTTCAACAGGCTATACGTTAACTGTGTAGTCATTGGAAGCAGGTACTGTTACTGGACCTTTTGTTCTAGAAAAAGTAACAGAATCTATATCAAAAGTAACAGGAAGTAATTTCTTCAAAAAATCTTGTCCTAACAAAATATCTGTACCAGTATCAAAACTGTACAACGCCACAAATACTTGAACATCATTTAAACAAATTGGAAAATCAGGAGCTATATGGTTAATCTCCATCAAGTCTTTTGTAATAGCCCTGAATTGTAATTTTGTAGGCTGCCAATAATATGCAGGAATGGCGCCAAATTTGCAGCAACTACTCATTGCTCCAGAATCAATCTGAGCATCTAGAGTGTATTCCTTAACTTTGGGAAATTTGATCTTAATTGGAATAATCACTCTATCTCCAATTCCCATAATATTTATCATATCAACATTTGTGGATTTTGAGGGAATCTCTTCTGAAACATTCTTCATCAACAAGCTTGTTAGCTTTGAATTACAATCATCATAATTACCAATAAGCATTTGAAGTTTAGATGATAATTGAATCATTTTTGTTCTTGTATGATGAATGGATGACTCTAGATCTGCAATTTTCTTTTTAAGAGTCGTGATTGTATCCATACCTGATCCTTGTGACTCGTCTGTAATCATCAAAGGTTTGAACATTGAATCAAACTCTTTCTCACTGAATTCGTCATATCAGAATTTTTTTCTGGATCTTCTAGAAGAAGGTAGCTGACTTTCTAGGTTTTCAAGTTTCTTGTTAACCTTTTCCTGGCTGTAAATTGTACTGGATCAAGTTGTGCCAACTCAGCTTTGACCTCTGCTATTTTTATCTGTATACTATCTGAAAAATGAAACATTTTTATGTCAGCAATAAATTTCTCATCAGAGTAAGTAGAGTCAGAATCTAGTGCAAGTCTTTTTACATCTGGTAATTCATTTTCTTCCAATTCTAAGGAAGAACTGGATACTTCAAAATATTCTCCATCAGAATGGGATATGAGATCCCCATCTTTTGGATCATGTACTAAAGAAAATATATCCATGATCTTTATCTGCTTCTTGTCTTTCTTTTCTCTGCAAGCATTAGCATAATGGCCTTCCTTTCCACAAATAAAACAAACAACTTTCTTTGAAGGCTTTGTCCTTTTCCTAAATACAACCCTTCTTCCCTTAAAACTTTTCTTAGAAGGAAAATATTTCTTTTTAGGAAAATACTTGTCTGTCTTGCAGGAACAATTTTGGTGCTTATTCTTGATATTCTTCCTCTTATATTTAGAATGGCAACCAAAATCATAAGTTTCCTTGAAATTATTGCAGAGCTTAGTGCTAAAATGCATTTGCTTATGAATTTTTTTTTAGCTTTTGCAGTAGCACACTCTTTCTACAAGACTGAAACAATTAATTGTTGTATAGCAGCAAAAGATGAGTTCTCAATCTTGATCTTATGTTCATCAATAAACTGATTAATCAGATCTGGAATTTTCCCTGGCATGGAAGCTATATAATACCTCAAATATGCAACATTATGGGGATCATTTGCTTGATACAATAATTTCTGCATAGTGCAGAAATATTCTTGCAAATAGTCTATATTACATAATCTTTGAGATAAAAACAACTGAGAATGGTGAGCTGAATCTTCTGGTACAATCCCTACAAACTCATGTGTTAATGCATCAAACAAAGCTTTTAAGGGATCATCTTCATTTTCAATGATTTGGTTCATCTCTTTATCTGATAACTTATCCCACCATTGCTTAAGAATACCAGTAAAAGACCAAATAATCTGAGTAACAATATCTGACCATTCTGCCTTAGTTTCTGCTTTTCTCTATAAAGCCCAAGCATGTACATTATGTAACACAGTAATGACTTCATCACAGCTCAAAAAATCAATATTAACAAGTAGAGTATCGCCAAATCCTTTGGTGGCAGGATTTTCCATTTTTAATGGAATATTCTGCAACTTCTCAGTATATTTGCTAAATGGGCTTGTTGCAGATGCTTCATGGGCAGTGGTTTCTTCATTATTTTTTCTTCCTTTATGAATATAAGAAAAAGTTTCACCTCTTTCTCTCTTAGAACTTGGTTCACCTTGTGCTTGTTCACCAGGGGTTCTTGGAGTAGAAGTGACACCAGACATGGCCAAAATTTGAGGAAATTGTGGAGCAGATGATTGGCCATTTTCTATCAGATTTTTAAGACTAACATAATTCTTAGGGAGTCTTAGGCTTTCAAGAGAAGGGAAACCTTTTAACCTTTCTTTCATCAATTCTGTTTTTTCTGCGGCTAAGTTTATTCCTTTCTGTATTCTTTCAAACTTAGTTGCATCCAAATTTTCTATTCCTTTGAAAATAATACCTTTTAACCCTTCATCAGATTCAGAAGTAAACTTTAACTTTGAACTGGACACATCTACTTCTCTATAGTGTGGAGGAGAAGCAAGAGTAGGAAGAGCATCTCTTAAATGATCTAGAGATCTAGAAATAATACCCATGTTTGACTGAATATCATTTAACCTCTGTGTATGCTCATTCTGTGTTCCCAATACCTCATTATAACCAGTATGCAGTTTCTTAATATGTTCCTTTATTTCTAACACATCTCTGGCTATATCATCTATGTTTTGCAACATACAAACAATCTGATAGTTTGTATAATTATGCATCTTTTCTGAATCACTTTGCTCTGAATCTGTAATATTCTTCATTTGCAACCATTGTAAATCTGCTTTCATTGTTCCATTTCTAAATGTTCTTCTAACATTTCCAGGTTCTAGATGCCGTTCATTTATCTTTGTAGATAACTCTTGTTGGGCTCTAGGAAGAGTAAAACTCTTTATGTCAGGGATGAAGACTTGTGTATCCTTTTTAGGAGAATGTTGTTCTTTAGTTTGGAAACTGGAGGATGGAATGCAGAACTGACAATCATCAATTTTATGGGACTGAGATCTTTTAAGACTTTTCTTGGAAGTAAGATTTCTTGGAACAGTAGACTGAGATGATGATGATGGCAGGATATCTCCATCTCTACCTGGCAAAAATGGAGATCTGGCTAAAGCAGACAGTGATCGACTAAGAGACGGTGAAGTAAACTTAAGACCAGTGGATCCATCAGGATGTTGGATAAGTGATAGTTGACGTGGCTCTTTAGAGGATTTTAACTGGGGATATTTCTGTGAAAAAGGTGTGTAGGAACTATTCCATTCATCAGGAAGGGTACACTCAGAAAATCCTATCTGTAAACGGGGTGTATTACTAGGGCCAACAACTACGCCTTCTTTCAAAGCTCTTTGACACAATTTTGTATTAATGGAGGCATTGAAGTAGATACAAAACGAAAACATATTGAAGAATGAAGTTGAGCTATTAAAGCCTGAGGGGCTACATCGACGAACCAGGCTGAAATGGTAGAGCCTTAAGCACTCAGTCGCGTTGGGAGCCAGAGGACCGTGGGCGGAGAAACGAAAAGCGCCATCGTACGAAGGTGGGACCCACAACTTGGAAACTGACGGTTTGATCGGGGCGCCCTTGAACGGTAAGCGGTTTTGGAGAAAATGGAGCGATCACACTCAGCGATCAATGCGTGGCAGTGGAGGTGAGAGAAAAAACTTCGTGATCGCGCGTTATCAGTCGAGCAAGTCAACCGTGCTCGGCGTGCGTATGACGTTGTATCTGGAGGAGCCCAGATCGGATGGCTGAGATTGCGTCCAATAGACAGAGCAAAATTGATAGGGAATTAAGCCGTGATTTAAGGGGATTTGGAATCCGTTGACCACCACGGTGGAGAAAGAAATGAATCGACGAGCATGCTGGCACAGTTCTGATGGGGATGCGTGCCTACTTCTCGAGCGTTCATGCTGACGCCGAACAGGGAACTCCAAGCACACAGGCAGTAGGCGAATCGACGTAGGTGGGAGAGGAACCAAATAGGCATGGAGATCGAATGGCTAAATCCATGAATAAAGACAATTGAATAGAGATTCATAGAGAGAGAGTGAAGAGTCCAAGCGACCAAGAGAGACAGTGAACAGTGAACCCTGAGAGGAGGACTAAGCATAGAGAGCAGTAAAGCCAAGCAGAGGATACAGAGGGACGAGCTTACCACAGGCAGCATCGAGCACCAGAGAGCTTGAAGAATCAAGCCTTCCCATATAGGAATTTATCCGGATTGAGCATCACAGTTGGCTCTTTCCACTGTAGACCGAGGGTCACAGAGTTGGTAGGAAGAACAAGAGTCTGTGTACTCCAAGTGGCTTGGGGAATCCAAGAACCACCCTGCCAAGCAAAATATGCTTCAGGAGAACTCATATTGAGTCCCTGAATTGTAATTTCTCTGCTGAAAGACACAATAAAACAAGGCCACCACTGAAGCTGGACCGGAGACGTAGCCCTGGAGAATAGGGTGAACTCCTTATTAAAAACTGTTTGTCTTTGTGTTGCTTACTGTACTTCTCTGTTGTCTTTCCATTTATTTTCTGTGTATTGGCAATCTGATCGATCCGTTGTTTCAGTAACACAGAACACACTCACCAGCACATGGGTCTGTAATACCTTTTGTTTAATAAATCTTCAACTAAGGTCATTCATAGGGTGATTATCAGATCAGCAACTCACGAACGTGATAGGGTGATCCAAGCCCTCTCCACCCTCCTGTGTTAGTACCGCTCCCAGCGCTATACACGATGCGTCAACATGGATATGGAACTCGTCACATTTCGAGAAGACCAGGATTGGCGCAGAGGCCAATTTTTCTTTTAGTACATCTAGGCTCTTCATGCAGTCATCATTCCAGCAAAATGTGACATCCTTTTTAAACAGCTTCCCCATCGGCATGGTGATCTGGGCATAGATTTTGATGAACTTCGTGTAATACCCTGTATGTCCCAGGGTAGCGCACAGCTGTTTGACAGTTTATGGTGCTTCCAAATTCAGAATCACTGCAATCTTCGCGGGGTCTACCATCAGTCTCTATTTGCAAACCACATGTCCCAACGGGTTCCCAAAGGGAACCAGGAACGTACACTTCTTGAGGTTCAACACGATTTCATCAGTAGGTATCCAGCATCAAGGATAAGCTCGCTACATGGTGCTTAACCAATCGAAATACAGTCCAATCATCCAGATAAACCTCTAGGAAGTTGTGGATATATTCTTTGAATGTTGCAACAACTATGTGCGAAAAGATGGCCGGCGTGTTATTCAACCCAAACAGCATAACGGTGTATTGAAAGCAGCCCCATTCAGTCATGAAGGTTGTATTACTCCTATCTTTCGACGCGATTTTGATTTGGTGGTACCCTGAGAATCCGTGAGTGAAAGAATATGCTTCCTACCCCACAACATTTTCCAGTACTTCATCTGTGAACGAAGTTGAGAATGGGTCATGCACACATGCGTCATTCAATTTTCTGAGGTCCACGCATATTCTTATCTCGCCCTTCTGCTTCTTTTCCTGTACTACCATAGGGCTTACTTAATCAGATTCTTTCACCAGCTCAATGATTCCAGCTGCGAGCATCTTGTCGAGTTCTATGCAGACCTTCTCCTTGTACTTCGGATTCAAGCAGTAAGGCCTCTGCTTAACTGGCTTCACATCGGGCTTTAGTGTGATTCGCATCATACCTAAATATTTGATTATTCCTTTTAAGTCTGTAATCTTGGTGGGGAATAGGTCCTGGTACTCGCGGAGTAACTCAACGACTTTATCCACCATCGCATCATCCTAGTAGTCACTGAGCGTTGCGTACTTAGGTTCAGTTTTCGTACCAATGTTCACCTGCTTTGTCTTTACCGGTGTGGTTATGTCAGGGTATTCAATTAGTGTTCCTTGAACCTCGCGATGGCCCTCAGTTTTTGGAATGTTAACTTTTCACCAATCCTCATCGTCTTCTACTATATTTACATTATAACACTCCAACGTGCAGCTCAGTTGAGTAGCCCACTCAGGATGAATCAATTCTATTGGCTCCTGGGGTATCTTAAAGATAGCTGCTTTAACTACTTGTAGCGCGTCATCAACAGTGTCCCACCAACGATCATAAAACGTGAAGGTCAATAGGAACCCTTCGCGTAAGATATCCATTTCACTCGTCCTATGGCGGAGCTCTGTCTCTATATACGAGTTCATGGGTATAACATCTAAGGTATGACAGAACAGGTGAACACACTCAGGTTATGGTTCTTCCCCCATAGACCTTTTTCCACTTGGCGAGGTGCGCGCATGGATCATCCCGTCCATCATACTTGTCTTTTAATCACATATGAGGCTTCCCAAACCGCATGCACATCATTCTCTTGCATTTGCGTCAGTCCTCAAAGCTTCCTTGGTCTGCACCCCACCACCTCTCGGGCGTAATGCGCAATACCCATTTCAAAGCCTCGAAACGTTGCTATTCTGGCACTTCTCTTTTGAATCTGTTCAAGAAGGCATCTACCTCACTTAACCCATCATATGTAGGCAGATCCCTTACCTCTGTCGATACGCAGCGCAACGATCTCGTCATCATGTTACAATTCAGTGTGGTTACCTCGTGTAACTGGTTCTACCATTGCTCTATCTCATCGTCAGAATCCGATGTATAGGAGCTTTCGCAATCCCATGAGATCCATCCATCCACGGTGGGATTTACCCAGTCTTGTTCTCGCGCGATTATCTTGTAGATGCAGTCCAAATCGTTGTCACTTTCATAGTCGCGCATTGGCTCCGTGTAGAGTGATCCTTCTATACGGTCCAAAGGTACGACTACGCGCAGAGACTTTTTCTCAAAAATCATCTTGTGCTTCTTCAAATTTATCACCCCATTCATGTCAGTGGCCCAATCTATTCCTAATAGCACAAGGTAGGGATTGTTGTCATCAACAATCTCTATTACTTCAAAGTATGTTAAGGTGCTCGCTCCTTCAATTTCCACAGTGATTCCCTGCAATCTTCCCATAGGAAGGATCTTTTGCTAGTTCGCCATTTGCAGTTGGATAGGAGACCATTGTAGCGTAGGCCTTCCCACATGCTCCCATGTCTGCTTCGGTAGAACGTTCGCGTCCGATCCTAGGTCCATAATCACTTGGTCCATCTCATATTCTCCAATTTGCGTGGTCAATCTCATTTCTCTTCTCGTCCTTGTCGCATGCTTTCCGATCTTCCAGACTACGCGCGGTTCTCCTGGCACAGTCCCAGCGCATCTATTTATGAGTTCCTGCAGTCCCTTTACAGCCTTGTTGTCACGTAGTAGCTTCATGCATGTTTCCAGGAACATTGTGAGCATTGATGGGTCCATTGGAGGTTTTAAACCTGTACAGGAATTACCTGCATACGAATTCTAAAACACAGAAAAATAAACAACGTGAGAGCATAACACATATACACAGAGATTTTCCCACTGGATCCCAAAACTGGGACTACCAGCTTGATTTTTCATTATGTTCCTTTTAATGTTATAATACATATTTATACATACCGAAGCATCCAATACCATGGACCGAAAACCATCGCATCCAATACCATGGACCAAAAACCATTGCGTCCAATACCATGGACCGAAAAACCATCGCGTCCAAAAAACATGTGCGAAAATCATGCACAAAACCATAGGTGGGTCCGCCCAACCTAACATAGGGTCCAAAATCAAAATTTTCTGTGGCACTGCCCCAGGCCCCATAAAGTGGAGTTACGGGTGCCCCTCAAACATCCTGTTAACTATGTGGAAAGAATATAACACAACCCAACATTCTCCCACTTGTTGTTTTCTTTCCACAGGGGGGCACAAGAGAGCTTAGTCATTTTCCCAGCCCTGAAATGCCCATTGTTTCTCTACACCAGGAGAACTTCTCAGAGCTCACAGATTTTGTCAATGCATCTGCAGTATTCTTCAAAGTGTCCATCTTTACTAGCAACACCTTTTTGTCTTCTATCATATCCCTCACAAAGTGATACTAAACATTAATGTGCTTTGTCTTTGAATGATAAGCAGGGTTCTTTGCCAAGAAAATTGCACTTTGGCTATCAAAGTCTATCCTTATAGCTCCCTGTACTAACCCCATACTTGAACACAATCTCTGCAACCAAACTCCTTCCTTGCTTGCATTAGTGGCTACCATGTATTCTGCCTCTGTAATTGATAGTCCCACTACAGATTGTTTCTTACTCATCCAACTGACTGCACCTCCAAAGAGGTTAAACACATACCCACTTGTAGATCTTCTCTGATCTAGATCTCCAGCCCAGTCTACATCAACAAAGCCACGAATATCCAACACTCTGTCCAATCCTGGTCTCCCTTGGTAGCACAAACCATAATCACTAGTGCCACGCAAATACCTGAAAACCCGCTTCACTACTGTCCAATGCTCATTTTTTGGTTTTGACATAAACCTGCTCAATAACCCCACTGCATGTGCAATGTCTGGTCTAGTACAGACCATTGCATACATCAGGCTACCAACTACACTTGCATATGGAACATGGGACAAATTCTGTTCCTCTTCTTGTGTCTTGGGACACTGTTCAACAGATAACTTTACACCTACATGAATAGGAACCTTCACCGGTTTACTATCCTGCATATTAAACCTCTGCAATATTGTCTCGACATACTTCCTCTGGTTTAACCAGGGCTTCCTCTTTTCCTGATCTCTTTTAATTTCCATGCCCAAAATATAGTTTGCAACACCAAGATCTTTCATGTCAAATTTGGAGGACAATTGGGTCTTCAAATCCTGGATAATTTCTTTGTCATTTCCAACTAGCAACATATCATCCACATACAAGACCAGATAAATAACACGGTCACTAATTAATTTAAAATACACACAATGATCTGCTTTGCTTCTGGTGAAGCCAAGTCCCTATATAAATGTATCAAATTTCTGATACCACATCCTTGGTGACTGTTTTAACCCATACAGAGACTTCTTTAACTTGCATATCAGTTCTTTCTTACCCTTCACCGCAAAGCCTTCAGGTTGTTTCATGTAGATCTCCTCTTCTAAATCCCCATGAAGAAATGTTGTCTTCACATCCATCTGTTCTACCTCAAAATCAAAAGCAACAGCAACAGATAAAAGTAATCTAATGGAAGTTACCTTGGCAACAGGAGAAAAAATATCACCAAAATCAATTCCCGACACCTGGGAATAACCTTTTGCTACCAACCGAGCTGTGTATTTCTCCACTTTTCCTTCTGCGTTTTTCTTCTTTTTGAACACCCATTTTCTGCCAATGGGTTTCCTTCCAGTCGGAAACTCCACCAGATCCCAAGCCTCATTTTTGTGCAAAGATGCCATTTCATCAACCATGGTCTCTTTCCAGAGTTTTCCATCCTCTGAATCTACTGCTTCCTTCACAGTTCTTGGATCATCATCAGTAATAGATAAAGAAAAATTTGAATAGAAAGCAAATGGACTATACCTTTCTGGCTTCCTTCTTTCTCGAACTGATCTTCTTACACCCGGAGTTTGTGGCTCTTCAACTTCTGATTCCTCCTCTGCTGTAGAGTCTGATTCTTCCTCCTTTAGCTAAAACTCTATCTTCTCAGGTTCCTTTGGTTGGACTTCATGTTGAATAACATCTTTCACCTCTCTGAACACCACATCTCGGTTGTACACAACCTTCCTTGTTATCGGGTTTCAAAGCTTATAACCCTTCAAACCATCCTTATACCCAATAAAGATGCACTTTTCAGATTTACTATCCAACTTGGTTCATTTCTCCTTTGGAACATGTACATATGCATCACATCCAAATACCCTCAAATGTGAAAGAGAGGTTTCTTACCAGTCCATACCTCTTGTGGAGTCTTATCCTCCAACACTGATGAATGTGACCTATTGACCAGGTAACATGCAGTATCCACTGCCTCTGCCCAAAATTCCTTTCCTAACCCGGCACCACTGAGCATGCTTCTTGCCCTTTCCATCAACGTCTTATTCATTCTTTCTGCAACTCCATTTTGCTGAGGTGTATATGGAGTAGTCTTCTGCCATGCTATACCACACTTCTCACAGAAATCTTCAAATTCCTTACTGCAAAACTCTCCACCATTATCTGTCCTTAGCACCTTTATCTTCTTCTTTGTATGGTTTTCCACCAGAGCCTTGAATTCTTTAAACTTGTCAAAGACTTCAGATTTATTCTTAAGGAAATATATCCATGTATTCCTTAAGAAGTCATCTATAAATGATACATAGTACACAGACTTACCCAGTGATGGAACCTTCACAGGTCCAAACACATCACTGTGCACAAGCTCTACTATCTGTTTCGCCCTCTTGCTTCTAGAGGGGAAACTCACCCGATTCTGCTTCCCATATACACAATTTTCACAGAAATCAAAATCCAGAGAGCTATTACTCATACCTTCTACCATACCTTTACCATGAAGTATTCGAAGGCCCTTCTCTCCAATATGTCCAAGCCTTTGATGCCACAGCATGGTCCTCTCTCCAGAGACGACTAGATTTTCTACTCCACTTTCAAGAACCATAGAATTGTTGCACCCATCAACAACAGTGCTACCTTGCAGCTTGTACAGAGTTCCAGTCTGAACTCCCCGCATCAATACCAGTGCTCCCCGAACCATCTTGCAGGTATCCTTCTCAAACATTGTTTTTACACCTGCATCATCCAGCTTGCTTACAGAAATCAGATTTCTAGCCAATGCAGGAATATGTAGAACACCCGGAAGTGTTCTAACCCTTCCACCTTGCAACTTCAACTTTACTTTTCCGCGACCAATGATTCTAGCCTTCCTGTCATCCCCCAAGAAGACATCACCACCATCATATTTCTCATACTTGCAGAACCACTCTCTATGGGGAGTGAAGTGAAAGGATGCACCTGAGTCAATCAACCATGCCTCATGATCTACATGTGTACTTGAAGAAGCCAAGTACACATCCCCACCTTCATCTGAGGTGGTTTTCACCTCTGTAGAAGGAGCATCATCAGATCCCTTTCCTTTATCAGGAGCTTTAGATTTATAGTCCCTTTTGAAGTGCCCTTCCTTTCCACATTTCCAGCACACCACCTTTAGAGGTTTTCCTGGAGATTTAGATCTCCCTCTAGATTTAGATCTCCCACTCGATGACTTATTTTTGTTTATGTTCTGGGACCGTCCTCGTACAGACAAGGCATTACCATTTTGGCTCTCCATATTTTTCAGTCTCATCTCCTCCGTCAGCAAGGATGAGACTATTTCATCAAAATGTAAGGTAGTTGCATTGCTACCTATTGCAATAACCAGACTATCCCACGAATCTGGTAGAGAACACAACAAACTAATGCACTTATCTTCATCTGAAATTTTAATATCAATAGATGCTAACTTGACAATGGTAATACTATCTGTGGTATCTTTTGAGGCAGCTCTCTTGGGTGCCATGATAACAGTGACTGCTGCAGAGAAGTGCTCAACAACTGTGGTACTTGTCAGAGGGAAAAGACCAATGTTGCATGAAGCGGGGACAAAACGGGGACGTTTTTTGGAAGTGGGGACGCAGAAGCGTCATTTTCCAAAAATCTAGGAAGCGAAGCGTCTGCTATATATATATATATATATTTATATTTTTTGCATTTATACTCAAAACAAACATCCCAAATACCAAATTAGTTGTAGAAGACATGAAAACATGCATATTTTTGCATAAATCAAGATAGATATAGCATCCATTGTACATTAATGATTAATTATTCGAGCATCAACCATTTAGATGCATCAACCATCTAGAATCTAGATTCTTCTCCTCTTGTCTAGCCTTTGCCTCTACCTCGATTGTCTAGGGATATTAGTCAACATTGCGCAATTTTGATCAAACTGCCTAATTCAAGACTTAAAATATGGTAGAAAAAGATTAACATGCTTGATCGATGATTTTGACTTGATTGAAAGGTAATTTTTTGCTAAGGGCGTGACAAAGGAGTTCAACAATTAACACCACCAACACTAGGGTACATATAGGGCTTGGTGCTCTTGATTAAATGCTAATCGCATACCTTCATACTTGATATAATCTAATGAAATGCCACAATCCCATTGATCCTGAATTCCTGAAAACTGTTAAGTTTGCTGAATTTTGAATAGGATATGAAATTCTATTTTCTCCATATGAAGTCAAATGAGGCTGGAACCACTCTCAAACATCCTGAGTCATTTCATGGTAATGTTAAAAATTTAAGTAAAAGGATATTCAAGACTTAAAATATGGTAGAAAAAGCTTAACATGCTTGATCGATGATTTTGACTTGATTGAAAGGTAATTTTTTGCTAAGGGCGTGACAAAGGAGTTCAACAATTAACACCACCAACACTAGGGTGCATATAGGGCTTGGTGCTCTTGATTAAATGCTAATCACATACTTTCACACTTGATATAATCTAATGAAATGCCACAATCCCATTGATCTTGAATTCCTGAAAACTATTAAGTTTGCTAAATTTTGAATAGGATATGAAATTCTATTTTCTCCATATGAAGTCCAATGAGGCTGGAACCACTTTCAAACATCCTGAGACATTTCATGGTAATGTTAAAAATTTAAGTAAAAGGATGAAAATGAAAAATAAAGGAGAATGTCACTTTTACTTTAAGAATTTAACATTACCATGAGGGAGAATCTGCTATATTTATATTTTTTTTTATATTTTTTTTGCCGTCATTCCTCACCCTAACCCAAGGTGGACCCACCCCCAACAAGCAAACTCACCAAAAAAAAAATGATTTTTTAGGCCGCGCGGCACTTTTTCTGGAAGCATGTACGGAATCGTACGATTAGCCCTCCGAAGTGCCATATGAAGTGCACTTCAGAGGGACACTTCCGGAATTTCCAGGAAGTGTCCAAAACAGGCGGAACCATGTTTCTGAATTTTGGAGTCGTGCTTCCTGCGACGCTTCTTGTATGAATCCGTACGGGATGTGCTTCGGGCCTTAGATCCTGGGGGGGGGGACGTTTCCTGCAACATTGGACAAAACACTCATGGAAAGAATAAATTAGCTTTTGCAAACCCACTTTCAAAGCAAGATCAGGCAGCAAACCAGTGCATTAATGAGAGAGATTGCACAATTTTCATGAGCAAGGGAGGGAGACTAGTTGAGGGAACTGCGCATTGCACAGTCTCAGTGGCCAAGGTGGTAGGACTGAGCACTAGGATTGCACAGTGCGTAGTTGGGCCAGCGTGTACTGCGCATTGAGTAGTCTCAAAGGCCAGGCTGTCAACTTGAGCCTTGGAGTTGTGCAATGCCCAACTAGGCAAGGCAATGTATGGCCAAGTGAAAAGCAGATCTACTCGAGGAGGGTGTAGGAAACAAGCAGATCTAAGTGATAATGCAATTTAAAGTGCAGATCTGACTAAGTATGAATAGATCAATGTGAATCAACTGCAGAAACGTAGTAAACAGAAGGAAAAACAAATATGTAAGGAGAGTCGCTAAAACAATGATCACTGATGTGCAAAACAAGAAACTGATGCAACACTTATGAAAGGCGAACGACAAACTGAATCAATACTTCTACAAGCTAATATAAGTTAAAAGGCCAACAACCATGAAGAGAAACACAAAAAACAACCCTCACAGAAACAAAACAACAAAAAGCGATAGAAAAAGTGGCAAAAGACAAAAAAACACAACTCACCCGGAAAAGCGATGCAAACTCCATTGAAGGCTCCTTGATCTCCTTGGATGTACAAATCAACTCTAGAGGCATCAATTAAATAGATTTGAGTGGAATGGGATTTATGACACGCATGCTTAAAATCAAGGAAAAAGTGACACTTGGCAGAAATTTCTAAAAAAATAGGGATTGTTCCACCTTCGGGAAACTAATGATGAATCCTATTTTCTAGGGATTGTTTTTTTTTCACTTTTTTGCTTTTTCCTTTTTCAGGAAACTTGGCATGCACACTGCCAAGCAAGATTGCGCAATTCTAGAGAAATGGGCAACCTCCCGACTCACTACATTGCATAGTTTCATAGCACAAGGGATGGACTGCGCAGTTTCTATGCCTACTGCTAGGCTTCCATAAATGATTGTGTAATTCTCATGCTCAAGGTTAAGCTGCCATGACGGATTGCACAATTTCCAACATCAAAGCTGAGCTTGCCTTCCACGATTGCACAGTTTCTGGAGGCAAGCCCAGGATGTTGAATTTTCTAAGCCTATCCGTTAGAAAATTAATCTGTATTCTGCTGGTTTATTTCTTCTACTTGTAAATTTTGAACAAGTTATTTAATACATATAAATAACGAAATAAACACAATACAGTGTCAACATCTACAAATCATCAGCTGAAAGAAAACAAACACACAAGTGACACCATTATTTTTGGACAAATATCCCCGGAAAAACCCAATGCAGGAAAATAGGTGCAGCTATTCTAAGGGTTTATTATTATGCAGTATTTCCTTTAGTACAACCGGGTGCCAAATGGGCTCACCCAACAGAGAAAAATACATGGCAACAATACCTCTCTATTCGGCAATAGGAATTCTGAAAACCTGTCTCACAAAACTCTCTCCAACAACTCTGAAGCTTTGCGCTGGCCCTTATGGCCTCTGCGTCAGCCCCAAATCCCTCTGAGGCACTATGCAGCCTCTAGGAGCCTCTGCGTCACTCCAGCTGCCCTCTGCATGGATGACGCAGTCCCTCTGGCCTTTGCACTCTTTGTTGGCCTTTGCGTGGCCTACTCTGGTTGTTGTTTCTTGCTCTCTGGCTCTACGCTGGTCTCTCGGCACTGTCTTGCCTCTCTATCCAATACTCACTGCCCCTTGCTGCTAATCACTTATTCGACTTTGCTTAGCAACCCCGCTCTAGCAAAACGAATGACTGATCACTCTGGTGTGTCTTCCAATTGACCCTCAAACCTCCTCTTATACTTTTCCTGTTGGTCCTTCAACGATCGAGATTACATCTCTAATCAATGGCTAAGGTTAGATTTGGCTTGATCCATGACTTTTGGAACCTTCTAACCTAGTTTTATATTAATACCCATTACTATTTTATTTTTCCTAAGTTTAGACTTAGGAACTCCATTAAAAATATTAATTATTTTAATATCGCCCAAACCGGTTAGAATTTGCCCAAACCTTTTCTGGGTCTTGGAGATCTCATGTGCCTTAGCCTCCCCACCAATTTTCATAGCTAGAGCACATCCGATGCTACCACAAATCAACACTCCCTCTTAGCGAGGATTGTGCTCTAGTAATACTCCACACTAAGCATCACTTTGATTATCTGGCACTAGTACCTGTGCTGATGCTAGGTCTCCCCGCCCAACATCCTCTGCATTGTTGCATCCTGTACTGCTGCACATGGCCCTGCCACTGCCACTACTGCATTCGTACATCAGCTCCCTCTGCATCCGTGCTCCTACTGGTCCATCTTCCCAACAATGCATTTGCGATGCATCCCCCTCTCATCATGCTACATCATGCTACTTCATACTTCTATTGCACTACAACTCAGTTATTGAGAAGTAAGTAATTGATCCACCCAACTTCTGACATCCCTATCAGGCTAGAAACACTCTCGATGTTGAAGCTCTCTCTGCCGCTAATAAGTGCTCCCTCTACTGACCTCTGCGCTCCTGCAACAACTCCCTGCATCTCGCACTGTTGCACACCTCTCTGTGCCATCTTGCACCATTGCAACACTCACCATGGCTCTCACACTGTTGCAGCCTGCTAGCCTGTAATATTCCTAATTAGCCATGGCTAATTGGAATATTCGATTTTGCTTATTTTTGCATTCTATAGTTATTTATGAATAAAAAGGTGAGGGAAAGGGGACATGACTCACCTTTAGAATAAAAGTCACTTTCTAGTAGCACAATGTTGTGACTTAAAGGGGAGAAAAGGGGGCCAAAGGGGGATGCAGAGATGGAGCCCACGCAGACACCTGGAGGGACTGCGCAGAAGGGAAGAAACACGTGGCAAGAGAGGAATTACACTGGAGAAGGTGGGCCTTGGGATTGAGAGAGGCAAAGGATATAAAGGGAAGAGGAGCTTCCTCATTTTGGAAATCAGTTATGAGAATTTGAGATAGTCACTTCGACTTAGAGCACGCTGGCAGTTTAGCTAGTTTGCAGCACTGTTTAGAGCATTGAGTGTTTCCGTTCGGAGATCTCACCATTAGCCCCGGGGGACTTCGAGTGCCTGCTTGGGCAAGGTATTTCCATTAGCATTTCAGCAGTAGTTTCATCAACATTTTGGAGGACTGCGCAGCACTGAGAGGGATGATGCAGTTCTTTCTGGCAGGAGTTCTGGGTTGAGGGTTTGTAGTAGGATTTGTGCTGGGAGATTGAGTAGGGGATCAACCCTTACATATTGGAGAGTTTTGGTAGAGGTTTAAGGCAGATTTCTGGAGGGTTTATTCAGTGGCAGCGCAGAGCCTTGAGGAATTGCGTGGGTCCTCAAGGGAGCGATGTTCGGGGGTCAGCCATTTCGGAAAATCTTTCTGGGTTTCTTGAGTAGAGTCCGATTCCAGAGTTTAAGCATTTTCTAAGGAGGGGAACAGCCCCAAATCCTCATTTGATTTCTAGCAGCAGCAGCAACACGACAATTCTCCAGCAGCTTGGACACAGTTCAGTGAGAGACCATTCCTTTGCTATTCTAAGTGTATTTCTTCACTTGCCTTGTGCAAGTCGAGGTGCCATATTTCTGATCACCTCCTGTACTCATTCTATTACTTAGTATAATAAAATGGCTTAGCATTTCTCTCTAAGTATCTGCTTATATTTCATGTTTATATTATTATATGTTGCACCATTGTTATTTCCATCACTTTGAGCTTCCCGGTTATTATATCATTTGTACGTATTTGGTTGGAGTTTACTGGGGTTTGGGGAATATCTTTGAAACGGGATATTACATAGCCTCGCGCTACCCGAGGACTCTTGCACTGTAGCACTCTCCGTCGCTTCATCCGCATCCATCTCTACCTACATTCGCCAGTCCTACTACTCTCTCTTTGGGGCTCCCGTAGCAAGGTATAATCCAAGAGGTTGGGTACCTCAAGGATCCTACCCCTCATCGCCTATAGTCCTCATGACTACAACTCGATGTCTCCCCACCTCTTCTCTAGAGGTACATGAGCACTCATGGCACAATCGTCATCCTCCTCGACTTCTTTCTCCACCTTCGCTGGTGTCGCCTTAGAGTCAGACGCCTCTCCCTTACTCTTCTTCCTCAGACACTGGTTTGCATAGTGACCCAGTTCCGCTCAGTGGAAGCACTTGACCTTGGAGAGGTCCTTCTTCTTTCCCTTCTCTTCCTTTCCTGCAGATGCCAGAGCTGCATCCACTTCCTCTTCCTTCTTGATCCAGACTCCTTTGATGCTATTTCCCACCTTGCTCATTCGCTTGATCTCCTCTTGACGAAGGGCTACCCACAATTCTTCCCAATCTGGAAGATACGTCCTACCCAATATACTCTAGACAAATGTCTCCCACTCCTCGAAGACTGTGTTAAGTGCGGTCCTTATCATCATCTCCTCATCTTGTGTGGCCCCTATGGAAGTCAGTTAGTCCCGGATCTCCTTCAACCGACCGAGGAAGTGATCTATCTACTCCCCCTTCTGCATCTGGTATGACTGTAGCTGATTTTCAAGTAACATCTTCCTCTGCATGGAAGTATGCTAGTACAATTTCTCTAAGGTGTCCCACATCTCCTTTGCCGTTTCCTTCTCGGCAATATGTTGGACCACATGATCCTTGACCCCATCAAGGATGATGCATCTTGTACTTTTCATTAGCTACCGGGTCAACTGGGATAGCCATATTTCTCAAGGTGAAGCCCTTGATGTGATGCCTATCCAAAATGGACAAGATCATGGCCTTCCAGACCACAAAGTTGGATGCTCTGTGTTGGAATTTCTAAGTTTAACCCATTAGAAATTCTTCATGTACTAGCTGATTTATTTCTTCCTGCTTGTTCAATTACTTAACAAGTTATCTACCATGTAAATACTAAAAATAAATACAAGTACAGTATCAACACATACAAATCATCAACTGAAAGTAAACAAGCACACAAGTGACACCATTGTTTTTGGACTAATGTCCCCAGAAAAACCTTATGCGGGAAAACCGGTGTAGCTATTCAGAGGGTTTTATTATTATGTAGTTTCAGAATTCAACTTGGGTGCCAAAAATGGCTCACCCAATAGAGAATGCCCTTGGCAGTAGTACCTCTCTGTCAGAGACAAATATTCTGGAAAAATCACCGGATGAATGATCCCACAACAACAATGCAGCTTTTGCTACTCTGCGTCACTCTGATAGGGACTACATCACCCGATCCGGCTCTCTAGCTCCAGTCTGTCCCACGAAAAATCTCCCAACGCTGCCTCTAGGCCCTCTATCAGCCTCTCTGGCCCAGCGTCAGCCTCTTTGGCCCAGTGTCAGCCTCTCTGGGCTTTGCGTTAGCCTCTGGAGCCTCTACGTCTCGCACACTAGCCCTCTTTGGCTCTGCGCAGCTCTTGGCTGCCTCTGTGTGGCCTCTAGCTGGCTCTGTGTCAACCTGTCCTAGCTTTTGTGCTGATCCTCCTGGTACTAACTCTGCCCCTCTGCTATGTATTCACTGCCCCTCAGCTGCAACTTAGATCATTCAGTCAATTTCCTCAGTAAACCCTACCCCAGAAAATCGAGTTCTTGATCTCTCGGTGTGTTCTCCAACTAACCGTCAAGCCTCTTCTTATACTTTTCTCGTTTTTCCATCAACAAACGAGATTAAATATCTAATCAACAGCTAAGATTAGATTTGGTTTGATCCATGTCTTTTAGACCCTCCTAACACAATTTTATATTAATACCCATTAATATTTTATTTTTCCTAAGTTTAGACTCAGGAACTCCATTAAAAATATTAATTATTTTAATATCTCCTAATTTTCATGTCTAGAGCACATCTGATGCTACCCCAAATCAAAAATCTCTCTTAGCGAGCACTGTGCTCTAGTAATACTCTTCACTGAGCATCACCCTGATCATCTAGCATATGTCCCTGTGCTGATGCTAGGCCTCCCCGCCCAACATCCTCTGCATTGCTCCATCATGAACTACTACCGATGGCCCTGCCACTACCACTGTTGCATCTGTACGATAGCTCCTTCTGCATTCGTGCTATTTCCCATGGCCCTACCACTGCCACAACTGCATCTGCACTGCATCCCCGCTCATCATGCTACATTGTGCTGCCCATAGCACCGCCACTGCTAACTATTGCACTGCAACTCAATTACTGAGAAGTAAGTAACTCATCCTGCCAACTTTGACATCTCTGTCAGGCTAGAAACACTCCCGATGTTGTAGCTCCCTCTGTCACTGACAAATGCTCCCTCTACTGGCCTCTACGCTACTGCAACAACTCCATGCATTTCGCATTGTTGCCACACGTTGTCCCTGGACTCCTGCACTGTAGCACTCTTTGTCGCTCCATCCACATCCATCTCTATCGACATCTGCTAGTCCTGCTACTCTTCAGGGCTCCCGTAGCAAGGTATAATCCAAGAGGTTGGGCACCTCGAGGATCCTACCCCTCATCGCCTATATTCTGTTTGACTACAGCTCGATGTCTCCCCGCTTTCTCTCAAGTAGCACATGAGCACTCATGGCATAGTCGTCATCCGTCTCCACTTTTTTCTCTGCCCTTGCTGGTGCTGCCTTGGTCTCAAAGGCCTCTCCCTTGCTCTTCTTCCTCAGACACTGGTTCGCATAGTGACCCAGTTCCCCACAGTGGAAGCATTTGACCTTGGAGAGGTCCTTCTTCTTCTGTTTCTCCTACTTTTCTGCAGATGCTAGAGCAACATCCTCTTCTTCCTCCTTGATTCTGACCCCCTTACCACTATTCCCCGCCTTGGTCAGCGGTCTTATCTCTTCTTGATGAAGAGCTGCCCACAATTCCTCCCAATCCGGAAGGTTCGACCTGCCCAATAAACTTTGGACAAATACCTCCCAGTCCTCTGAGACTATGTTCAATGCGGTCCTCACCAACATCTCCTCATCCGACGTGGCCCCTCTGGAAGTCAGTTGGTCCCAGATCTCTGGCAATCGCCCGAAGAAGACATCTATCTGCTCTCCCCTCTGCATCTGGTATGACCTCAATTGATTTTCTAGAAGCATCTTCCTCTCCATGGAAATATGTTGATACAAATTCTTTAGGGCATCCCACATCTCATTTGTCATACTCTTCTCGGCAATATGTGGTACCTCATGATCCTTGACCCCGTCAAGGTTGATGCACTTAGCCCTGGTCGTTGCCTCTTCGTACTTCTCATTTTCCGCTGGGTCAATTGGGATCACTATCGTTTTCAAGGCGAAGTGCTTGATGCGATACCTGTCTAGAATGGACAATATCTTGGCCTTCCAAACTACGAAGTTGGAGGCTCCGTCCAGTCTATCTTGATCTCTCAGCCCATTCACTGCCATTTCGCTGCTCCTCTTTCGACTCTTCCGAGTCTCTCTACTTCCCTCCTAGAAGTCCTCTGATCTACTCCTGCTGAGTCTCTCAACTTCCTGTCTGGAAGTTCTCAGCTTGACTCCCTCTGAGCCTCGATTTCCCTTCTGGAAACCCCTCTACCAATGTCGAGATGCCCCACTCTGATCGTTGATCCATATTCCTTGGCTAGAAATCCTCGACAGCAACTCCCTCATCCTTGGTCTTTCCCTGTTAGGTATTGTTCTGACCACAGGACCCCACCAGCTTCGCTCTGCAACTTACCCATAGCCTCCTATGACTTAGCAATCTGAAGGCTTGAACCTCTAGGCTCTGCGCAATCGTGACAACGACAAAATCTGCATCTCCTAGCCACAACGTCGATCCTTCCTGTTTGATAAAGATGACCGGCCATTGCGTAGGTTAGGTCTGCTCCTCTTTTCCTCTGCGTTGATCCTCCTCCTGGCTTGAACTAATGACGCAGGCCTTCTGTGTCACCCCTTCCTTGCTGCTTTCTGCTAGGAACAACTTCTAACACTCGTGACAGTTGTTTCTGCTGCTGCTACTTTGCTCGACTGATGCCTTCAATTATCCTGTGATCTGCAACCACGCTCTGATACCATGCTGGAATTTCTAAGTTTAACCTGTTAGAAATTCTTCCTGTACTATCTGATTTATTTCTTCCTACTTGTTCAATTAATTAACAAGTTATTTACCATGTAAATACTGAAAATAAATACAAGTACAATGTCAACACATATAGATCATCAAATGAAAGTAAACAAGCACACAAGTGACACTGTTGTTTATGCACTAATGTCCCCGGAAAAACCCAAATCGGGAAAACCGGTGCAACTATTAAGAGGGTTTTATTATTATACAGTTTCAGAATACAACCTGGGTGCCAGAAATGGCTCACCCAACAGAGAATGCCCTGGGCAGTAGTACCTCAGTCAGAGACAGATATTTCGGCTAAATCACCGGATGAACGATCCCACAACAAAAATGTAGCTTTTGTTGTTCTCCGTCACTCTGATAGGGACTGCATCACCCTATCCGGCTCTCCAGCTCTAGTCTATCCCACGAAAAATCTCCTAGCACTGCCTCTAGGCCTTGCGTCAGCCTCTCTGACCCAGCGCCAGCCTCTCTAGGCTCTGTGTCAGCCTATGGAGCCTCTGCGTCTCACACGTTGGCCCTCTCTGGCTCTGCGCAACTCCTGAATACCTCTGCGTGGCCTCTGGCTACCTCTGCGTGGCCTCTAGCTGGATCTACGTCAACCTCTCTCGACTTCTAAGTCTGCCTCTTTGCTATGTATTCACTGCCCCTCAGCTGCAACTCAGATCACTCACTCAATTTCCTCAGCAAAATTTGCCCCAGATAATTGAGTTCTTGATCTCTCTCAGTGTGTTCTCCAACTGACCCTCGAGCCTCTTCTTATACTTTTCTCGTTGGTCCATCAACGACTAAGATTAAATCTCTAATCAACTACTAAGCTTAGATTTGGCTTGATCCATGTTTTTTGGACCCTTCTAACACAATTTTATATTAATACCCATTAATATTTTATTTTTCCTAAGTTTAGACTTAGGAACTCCATTAAAAATATTAATTATTTTAATATCTCCCAAACTGTTTAGAATCTGCCCAAACCATTTTTGGGTCTTGGATATCTCATGTGCTATAGCCTCTCCACAAAATTGCATGGCTAGAGCACATCCGATGCTACCCCAAATCAACACTCTGTCCAACCTATCCTGATCTCAGCCCATTCACGACCATCTCTCCGCTCTTCTGTTGATTCCTCCGAGTCTCTCTACTTCCCTCTGGAAGTTCTCCTTTCAACTCCTGCTGAGTCTCTCTACTTCCTGCCTAGAAGTTCTCTAATAGACTCCCTCTGAGTCCCGATTTCCCTCCTGGAAATCCTTTTGCCAATCGTCAAGTTGCTCCTCTTCGATCGTCTGTGCACCTGTAACACTGATCTAGATTTCTTGGCTAGAAATCCGCCTTGGTAGAAACTCCCTCTACCTTGGTTTTGCCTTGTTAGGTACTGTTTTGCGTATAGTACCCCACCAGCTTCGCTCCCATAAACTGCCCATAGATTCCTATGCTCCAACAACTAAAGGACTGAGCCTCTAAGCTCTGTGCAATCTCGGCATTGGAAAAACAACTCCCTCAGCCAACTGCGTCAACCCTCCTGGTCTTTGCATGAACCTCTTTTTTCCCTCCTTAGCCTCTGCGCTAGCCTCTCTTTAGCCCGGACTGATGACGCAGTCCCTCTGCGTCAACCCTTCTTCTGTCGCATCTGCAAGGATCAACTTCTGTCACTCGGGACAACTGATTCTGCTGCAAATGCTTTGCTTAGCTGATGCCTTCAGCTTTCCTGTGATCTGCAACCATGCTCTGATACCATGTTGAATTTTCTAAGTATATCCGTTAGAAAATTAATCTATATTCTGTTGGTTTATTTCTTCTACTTGTAAATTCTGAACAAGCTACAGATCATCAGCTGAAAGAAAACAAACACACAAGTGACACTATTATTTTTAGACAAATTTCCCTGGAAAAACCCAATGCAGGAAAACCGGTGCAGCTATTCTGAGGGTTTATTATTATGCAGTATTTCTTTGAGTACAATTGAGTGCCAAACTGGCTCACCCGACAGAGAAAAATACACGGCAGCAATACCTCTCTTTTCGGAAACAGGTATTCAGAAAACCTGTCCCACGAAACCCTCTCCAATGACTCTGAAACTCTGCGCTGGCCCTTCTGGCCTCTGTGTCAACCCCAAATCCCTTTGCATCAACCCTCTAAGGCACTGCACAGTCTCTGGGAGCCTCTGCGTCACTCCAGCTGCCCTCTGCGTGGATGACACAGTCCCTCTGGCCTCTGCGCTGTCTCTGCTGGGCTCTGCGTGGCCTGCTCTGGCTGTTGCTTCTCGCTCTCTGCCTCTGTGCTGGTCTCTTGGCACTGTCTCTACCTCTTTGTCCAGTAATCATTGTCCGTCACTGCTGATCAATGATTCGACTTTGCTTAGCAACCCTGCTCTAGCAAAATGAATCACTAATCACTCTGGTTTGTCTTCCAACTGACCCTCAAGCCTCCTCTTATACTTTTCCTGTTGGTCCTTCAACGACTAAGATTACATCTCTAATCAACATCTAAGATTATATTGTTGGCATTATGATACAAGTGTTTTCCTTGATGGCAACTCACTCAAAAGCAGGTACAAGTGATGGCAACTTAATCAGAGGATAGATCTTAGTACAACAGGACAAGAAAGAGATATACGCAGGTTCATTAAGGAAAATCAGCGTATACACGCAGGTTGGCTTCAGTAAAAGCGCGTACATGTGAAAACGTACCTTTGGTCTGTGGCGGTTAGTCCTTGGAAGTTGTGCCTATGGTTTTGGACCATGGTGTCTCGACGGACGTGTCGATCCCTAGTTTTGAAGTTGATGGTATTGTGTTACTATGGTTTTGGACCGTGGTATTGTGAAGGGCCTAAGGCTATATAAGGAGAAGATCATTAGGCAAAGGGGTGTAAGCAAGGTGTGTCTGACGAAGTGAGAAGATCTGGTATTGCTGGTTATCTGTTCGGGACGCTTGGCAAGGGTCGGATCTGACAGCGAAGGTATAAGTAATTATTTCTAGATCTGCACGCGGGTTGCCTTTGGAGAAAGCGCGTATACACGCGGTTTTGGTATAGCGAAGTAGCGTATGCATAATAAGATTTGATATTTCAGGTTGCTGTTGATTCTGGTGGTTGTTGCAGAGTTTTGGGCTCTGGTTTGTGTTTTGTGTTCTTGATGACAGGGTTTCAGTGATTCAGTATTGGGTGATTCAGAGATTGATGGTGCAGGTTGTACTACAATGGTGATTGTTTCATGGATCCAGTATGAAAATGTATGAAACGTGGTCCCGGGAAGATCGTAGGCTGGCACCTATGTACTGGTAAACATATCAGCCAGTACAAGAGCCAGGGGGTTATAGCTCCCTTCCAGGAGCAGCTGGAAAACGAGTAAAGGTTTAAGCATTCTGTAGGTAGGCACCTACGTACTAGTAAATGGATCGGCTAGTACAAGAGCTATGAGTGTTGTAGCCCTCTGCAGGTTGTAGCCTACGTACTGGTAAAGGACTGCACTAGTACATTGTAAAAGAAGTTTCTTATTAAAGGAAGATAGAAACAAATTGCAGCAGGTGGTTTTCACCCACATTGGGTTTCCACCTTATATCATGGTGTTCATGTGTGTGGTCTTTGTGTGATAATCTGTTCTGTTATACTGCACCTATTTACTGTTAATATGGTTAATAATGTTCTGATGCATTTACTGAAGATAAGCTAACTGAATCATAAGATTTCTGGATATACGCTAGTTGCTTTAGACACAGTAGCGTGTACACGCGGGTTCACTTAACTGAAGTAGCATATATGTTTATGAGTATGAAATTGGAAAAGTTTTATTGATCTGATAATACTGATTCACCCCCCCCTCTCAGTATTATTTCCAACAATTGGTATCAGAGCAGGTCCTTCAGAGAAGCTTGATCGCTTGAAGGAGATTCGTAGAACAATGGGGAAGAAAGCGCGTCAGAAGAAGAAAATCGCTCAAAGGAACAATGACAACCTGCCGTTGAGTGGAAGCAAGAATTCAGATCCTGAATCACCTCAGAATGAAGATGGACAAGCAAATGAAGCATCAGATCAAACCATAGATCAGCAAGATCTACCTAGCAAAAGGGAGAATGCCCTCAAAGAAGAAATCATCATATTAGAAGATCAGTTGGAATGTGCCTCCAGAATTCGACAAATGCTGCTAGCGCTGAATAAAGAGCAAGAAAACGAAATCCTCAAACTAAGGCATCAGCTGGATGAAGGAAGAAAAGCTGAAGAAGACCTAAGGAATCAGTATCTGGAAAAGGAAGAACAACATCAAGTTGAGGTAAATATCTTGAAAGGTAAATTAGAAGAAAAGAATAAGCTTTTACGATTTCAAGATAGTACTAAAGTCTTGGACGATATTCTTAATAGTCAAAGGTCTCCTGCTATCAAAACTGGTCTTGGTTTTCATGAATATGTTGAAGGTGAATCTAGTTCACAAGGTGAGGCAAGAAACTCTAATGAGAAATCTGAAATGTTGAACAAGGAACAACCAAGGAAAGAAATTCCTCAAGGAAGATCCTTTACTCCTAACTATGGAAGTGATAGACGATTATTTCCTCCTCTGAATAATGTTGAATGTTATGTATGTCATAATCTTGGACATGTTGCAGCCAGATGTAGAAGTAGAATGGTTCAATACCATTACAAAAGATCATCGCATCCCAGGTATTTCAGAGGATATTGCTTTTCCTGCAATGAATATGGACACAAAGCAATTGATTGCAATAGAAGGAACGTGAAATATGTAAGATGTTATACATGCAACAAATATGGGCATAAAGCAAGGGAATGCAGGAGCAGATTTCAAAATTCAAAACAAGAGGACCATACATCATCACAGTTCCAGGAATTGAAGAAGACAGAATTAGAGACAGAAAGGTGTGGCATAACTCAGTCAGCTGACACAACAGACACAGGGGAATCTGAAAGTGATGAATTTCAGTATTCCATCTTGCATATGCTGATATAATGAAGACAAGTCGCATATATACGCGAGTTACAGGCTGCAAAGTTGCGTATATGTAGAAAGGGCAGCAGAACAGACCCAGGAAATGTTTCAGTCATGGTTGGCTCAGGCTCAGGGGGAGCATAAATAGCAGCAGAACAGACTCAGGAAATGGTTCAGTCATGGTTGGCTCACGCTCAGGGGGAGCATATACTTCAAGTAATTCATTGTTGGCATTATGATTAGAAGTTGTTGATGAAACTAAATGATACATCTTGTTGTTTGATCAAAGGAATGGTATTGCAGGCTTATGCGTATGGTACAGATCATTTATGATAAATGATAGTTATTGCTGGTCTTAGAACCTGCATCTGCTCAGGGGAAGCATGGATGGATTGATACAACTTGGCATATACAAAGGGGAGCCAAATCAGAAACCTCAACATGTACTCCGGGGGAGTATGGACAGCAGAAGGTATACCAAAGAAGAGAATATCTTGGTCCGCCGTTTGCCCTTGATGTCAAAGGGGGAGAGTGACTTGGTGTGGTGGTGTCTCGACGGACGTGTCGATCCCTAGTTTTGAAGTTGATGGTATTGTGTTACCATGGTTTTGGACTGTGGTATTGTGAAGGGCCTAAGGCTATATAAGGAGAAGATCATTAGGCAAAGGGGTGTAAGCAAAGTGTGTCTGACGAAGTGAGAAGATCTGGTATTGCTGGTTATCTGTTCGGGACGCTTGGCAAGGGTCGGATCTGACAGCGAAGGTATAAGTAATTATTTCTAGATCTGCACGCGGGTTGCCTTTGGAGAAAGTGCATATACACGCGGTTTTGGTATAGCGAAGTAGCGTATGCATAATAAGATTTGATATTTCAGGTTGTTGTTGATTCTGGTGGTTTTTGCAGAGTTCTGGGCTCTGGTTTGTGTTTTGTGTTCTTGATGACAGGGGTTCAGTGATTCAGTATTGGGTGATTCAGAGATTGATGGTGCAGGTTACAATGGTGATTGTTTCATGGATCTAGTATGAAAATGTATGAAACGTGGTCCCGAGAAGATCGTAGGCCGGCACCTACGTACTGGTAAACATATCAGCCAGTACAAGAGCCACGGGTTGTAGCTCCCTTCCAGGAGCAGCTGGAAAACGAGTAAAGGTTTAAGCATTCTGTAGGTAGGCACCTACGTACTAGTAAATGGATCGGCTAGTACAAGAGCTATGAGGGTTGTAGCCCTCTGCAGGTTGTAGCCTGCGTACTGGTAAAGGACTGCACCAGTACATTGTAAAAGAAGTTTCTTATTAAAGGAAGATAAAAACAAATTGCAGCAGGTGATTTTCACCCACATTGGGTTTCCACCTTATATCATGGTGTTCATGTGTGTGGCCTTTGTGTGATGATCTGTTCTGTTATACTGCACCTGTTTACTGTTAATATGGTTAACAATGTTTTGATGCATTTACTGAAGATAAGCTAACTGAATCATAAGATTTCTGGATATACGCTAGTTGCTTTAGACACAGTAGCGTGTACACGCGGGTTCACTTAACTGAAGTAGCGTATATGTTTCTGAGTATGAAATTGGAAAAGTTTTATTGATCTGATAATACTGATTCACCCCCCCCTCTCAGTATTATTTCCAACAATTTGGCTTGATCCATCACTTTTGGAACCTTCTAACCCAGTTTTATATAAATACCCATTAATGTTTTATTTTTCCTATGTTTAGACTTAGGAACTCCATTAACAATATTAATTATTTTAATATCTCCCAAATCGTTTAGAATCTGCCCAAACCATTTCTAGGTCTTGGAGATCTCATGTGCTTTAGCCTCTCCACCAATTTTCATGGCTAGAGCACATCCAATGCTACCACAAATAAACACAGGACCACTGCAAGGTGAAGTCAGAAGTTTATCTTGTGACTCAAAAGATCAGATAAGTATGAAAACAAGCAAACACAAGCACGGATGAAAAGAATAAGTTTGAATCAAATCATGTATACTTGACGACAATCAAAGATAAGCTCATGTAAACATAAGGGAAGGCTCCAAAATCAAAGCATAGGAAAAATTTTGGAGGGTGGTTGTAGCAGCTACAACGCCAAGCAAGGACTAGGGTTTTGGGTAATGTTCTACCAAGAATCTAGGTCAAACAAGGGAGAAGAAGGGATCAATAATAAATGAACTTCTTTTGAGTTTTCAAGAACAATAGATCCCTTTGAAGGTTGCTAACCTAGAAGGACTAGGAACCAAACGATCTTGGAGCTAGGGCTTGGTGTATCTTACAAACTGATCGTGGGCTTGACTTCAATTCTGGAGGGCGTGTAGGAGACACCGTAGTGCAGTTCCTCACCAACTTGCTGAGCAAAGTGATCATCAAGGATTTCAGACCAGGGCCTAGCCAATTTTAGGGTGATCACCAAGGATTTGAGACCAGGGCCTGGCCAATTGTGGAGAATGGAGTCAAAGTGAAATTGATTTTGGAATTTTTTCTCTTTCAAGGAGCCTGTTAGCTACCTATACCAATAGGTTTCATATTTCATGATTGGCTATGAAAGGACCAAATATGCTCTGCTTTGATGACTCAAAGATCACATATTTCCAAGAGAATCCAATCTGTGGATATAGCTAGGTATGGACTTAATATTTTGATGGATGGTCCAACAGTCTAATCTGGATCATTCCATGGTTTAAATTTGCAGTTGTAGATTAGAGAAGAAAGTCTGTCCAAACTGTTTAATCTTGGCAGACGAGTAGTGCAGGTAGAGAAGAAAAGGCTCCCAACAGCTTAATCTGGGACCTTGGAAGAAATAAGGGTAGAGGTAGATAGAAATAACAAAGAAAAAGCCAAAGAAAAGAAAAAGCAAGTAAGGGTCTGCAAGTCCAAGTGCACCCTCCAAGAAGAAATAAAAAATGCTAGGCAAGTAGTTGGGTAAGTAGTTGGGGTTGCAGAAAGGTTATCTTTACCATTGCAGATGTGTTAACTGTGCTTACCAAGGCAAAATCTATCAATGGACAAGGTGTTCATCTTCATCAAGTTACAGCAAGGAGCATGACTAACCTCCCTCTCCCCCTTCATTTCATTGCTAACATCCCCTTATCAGCTGAGATTCATGGAGGAAGATCATGGTTTCATGGTGGTTCTTGTTCATTCAAAAGCCACATTTCTTGTGTAAAAATATTTTCATTTTTGATCTACTCTTTAAAACCAAGTGTTTTACAAACAGACTCAATGTTTTCTCCCTTCGTTCACCCCCCATCCATATTAACTTTAACTTTACTATGTAAATCCCTATATCACCTTTCCCCTACTAGTATTAAACACCATGGTGTATAAACCCCAAAATTTGTATAAATATCCCTCCTTTTGGCATTATAGCCAATAAGTTCTCTATCAGGGATCAAAGTGACATCTGGCCACTTGGATGAACCTACACCTCATCTACCCTCCCTTTCCTCAAGTCATTCCACTCACTAAACTGCTATTTGCCAAGAAAAACCTTATAAAACCCCTTGACCCATGAAAACCCTTTGAAACTACCAAAAATCCCGAAAAAACCCACTTTCTGTTGCCTAACCAAAGTTTGCGCATATATTCGATTTTCGAAATATATTGAAAAAACATTAAAAATATGTATTTATGCCTCCGCCCGCTGCCTTATCCACCTATCACGTCATCGCCCCGACAGCCGCCCGATCTGATCCAGAGCATCCAACGGCTCTTATCACATCGGAGCGGCTCCGACGTCCGCCGTTTACCCGCCGTATATACCGGTCACGTCACTTCCCCGATGGCCGTTGGATCGAGCCCTCCAGATCCGACGGTCAGCATCGATATCGGAGCGGGTCTCACGTCCGACGGATATCGTCCGATATCCGTAAAATGGTTACGTCACTCGGCAGCCACGCGTCCTCGCCACAGCTCGTCGGAGGTACGTCTGACAGATTCCCCCCCGTACCATAAGCGGTGCGATATGAAACCGCTGGCTGTTTCCGGTTTCGGCTTTTCCGCCTATGCTACGTCACCTCCGCGTCATCCCACGTCACTGCCACCATGCCGACACGTCAACCCTTGCGCCCGACCACCTGCCGACCTGGCATGCCACTTCACCATCCCCGTGGACCAATCAGAGCCCACCACCTCACCTATGGCGTCATCCGACCTTGACCCCACCAATGACGTCATGCTGACGTCATCACAGAAAAGGTGCCAAATTGTCAAAAAGTCTATATTATGGCCGTAAAACATGTTTTTACGTTCTTTTCGCTCATTTTTATTCTCTCTGCTGCATGCTGTTCACGTCCGACTTACCGCCAACCTGCTAAATCAACCAGGAGACCTCCAGAGCACCAATCCTGCCTGCTCATGCAACCTCTGCTCGCTGTTTTACCAGGTATTTTTCATCATTTATCCTCCGTACGCCTGGAATTCTCTATAAATCACTCAAAAAGCTTAAAAGACAGTAAAACTTATAAATTCACCGGTGAATTCCTCTACAGAGCCTCTAATTTTCAAACTACCACCTCGAAAACTACTAGCCAAGCCTTGTTTTACCTACATTTTATTGAAAAACTAAGTTCTGTCTGCGCAATCGCGACAGACTCATTCAAACCAAATTTAACCACTGAGAGAGACAAGGAAAGGCCAAACATTGGTCCTAGTTGCACTATAAATAGTATTTCAACTGCTATTTCCTAGAACCACTCTCTGTTCCTGATAATCTCACCTCCCTGGTACAGAGGCATTCCTCTGTACTGTCCTGCTCAATCAAAATCACTTTGCACTTGATTCAAAATCTTCCCGTGCAATGGAGACACCTGTAGTACTAAATGTTCAACCTCTGAATGCCCCTCAAAAGAACTTGAAATGGCAAACCTTGGCAGATATGGATTACCAAATTACAGAAGAGAAGCTTATGAGCAGCAAATTCCACATTCATCTGTTGAATGAGTTGAAAGCCAAGCATGAAAATGGGACAGATATATTGGGCTTATGGGACTCTTTCCTCCCTATTTTTAAGCTCCCTCAGGTCAACCAGTTCCTTGAACTAATCCACCTCTGTGCTGAACAATATGATGTTTCTCAGAGAGCTGTTATTGACCCATCTGGTTCAGTACTTTTCTATGTTACCCCTCAAGCTATCAGAGACATGCTTTGCTTCAACCCTCAGAAGAAGTTGGTTCCTTTATCACTGGTAAACCTGATAAAACAAGGGGATAAACTCACAGATGCTCAAATTGTCAAATTTAATCAATTATACATCAAAACTAACATTGTGATGGGCCCTCCAATTCTTCATGTATACCTCAATGAGCTGGGCAGAGACCTTGCAGATATGATTTCTCCCATCTTGGGATATAGTTCAATTGAGCATATTGATGCAACTGTGCTGGTAATGATGCTTATGTTTGCTCCTGGCAAGTCACCAATCTGCTATGACTATGCCACCTACATATCAGACAAGATTCATGAGCAATTGATGAATTTAAGGAGAGATAGGATGTTCAGATACACCTCCTACATTTACCATTTGATCTTGTACCATCAACATAAGAAGTTTCACTTTTCAATCAAAAGAATGGATGCCCAAGGCAATCCCAGATCAGTGGTCTACTGGTCATCTGTCTTCCACATTAGACCTGAGTCTCCATACACTTACTGTGAATTCATGGATCTGTTCATCCATCCAACTATGGCAATGCTGATGAGCTCACCTCCTCCGAGACTCACTGATGACATGCAGAGAATTCTTCAGCTGTCCAAAGCTTATAGCATTGGGGATTGGTACTTCTACCAAAACCACACTGTCATCAGGATATATGGGTGTGATCTACCTCCTTTCAAATTACCCAAGTATGTGCCTATGAGGCTATTTGCCCTAGAGTACTTTAGGCAATTTGGCAGAGTTGATGTGCTTCATTTTTCAGGAAAAGGAAAAAAGGCACAGTTGAAGGTCAAAAGCCAACTTGGCCATTTTATCTATAATGAGAGGGAGCAAGGATGGAGGGAAGCAGAGAGAATGCTTGAGACCCTTGGCCTGCAAACCAGTTTCATATGGGTACCCTATGACCCTAATCATTTCATATCCATGAGGAGGCTCAAATATAAGTTATCTGCCTATGATCACCATAGCATCCCTCACATTGAAAAATATGCAAACCAAGACAAATGGAGGAGAGGGACCTTAGAAGAGCCCTTGTCATAAGAAGAGCTGAACAAGAGGGCACTAAGGAATCTAAAGAAGATGGCTGACCTTGAGCTTTGTTCACAGGTATTCACACTTCCAAGCACACAAACGGGAGCAGCTGAATCCTCCTCAACTGCCAAGCAGCAAACTACCAAGGCCACTGAGACTATATCCAGCAGAGGCAAAGAAAAGGAAATGGAGACAGAGCAGACACATCAAGAGAAGGAGCAGTCACCTCCAGTGACTCAAGAGCAGACAGATAAAGAAGAGCAGCAGCAGGCAGAGCAACAACAGCAACAAGATCTGCAGCAAGAAGAAGGGCAACATGACAGACAGCAGCCCTTACAGCAGGAGAGAGTAATTGATACTCCAACTTCCACTGAGCAACAGGCTCAGAACATAGTGCCTCCTAGGCCAGAAGTCACCACCGATGCCTCGGTCCTCCAAACTCCTCAAAAGGAGGACTTAAGCAGAAAAAGGGATAGAGAAACTCCCCTCACTTCATCTATCAACCAGGGAGAAAAGAGACAAAGATTAAATGATTTTTCAGAGGAGGACATAGCAATAAGACAAGCATTGGGCATGGGCCCACCCAGCAGAGAAGCTTCAGCAAGTTCCTTCCAGCAGGAACAGGACAGGACTATGGGAGGGGAGGTCAGCTCCTCCAGCCAGCAAAAAGAAGGACAAGTGAGCATCAAACAACAATTTATAGACATCAAAAGGAGGAATGAGCCTATCAAAATACAGCTGTACAATCATCTGCTAAACATGGCTCCTACTAATCAGCAGAGACTTATGTCTACCTTTGATGTAGGTGAAGGCAAAATGATCATGAGTCATTTTATGCCTACAACACTGCAGCCCCAATTCGCCTCAGATTACCTCAGGACCAACCTAGAGGTCATGGCCAAAGACATACACCCAATGGACAAAATTGAACTGCACAAACAAACTGGTGAGATGGTGTATGCCTCCTTAGCAGATGAAACATTGGAAAATTATAAGCTAAAGAGCAGCCTCAATGCCACAGCCTCTCAACTGGAATTGGAGAAGGCATCATCCCAGGCGAAGGACAACAGAATAAGGTCCCTTGAAGACATAATCATTGAAATTGGGCATGATCCCAAAGATATTTCAGGGATACAGGAAATCTTGAAGTTGAGGGATGCTGACATGGCTGCCATGAGAAAGAAAATCAAGATCCCAGCTACCATTCACCCTCAGACAGATGAGGTGGCCCAACAAAGGCATGAGAAGGACACCACAGATTTGTTGATCTCCATTTATAAACAACTGGTTCAAGCACAAGAGAAGTTGGGAGAATCAGAGGCTGCAAAGGCAGCATTACAGGCATCTCTGAAACAAAGAGAAGAAGGGCAGACTTCTCAGCCTCCTCCTCAGATCATCAATCTGGAGGAAACTGCTCCTATCACTGCCCCTCCTCCTCAACAGACCGAACAAACAGCAACATCTACTTCAGCAGCCCCAACAACTACAGAGCAGGCCCAAAGCCTAGATATGCAAAAGCTGAAGAACGAAATCCAAGTCTTGGAAGCTCAAATGTTGGAGCTCAATTCAGCCAAAGAATCTTTGGCTAAAATCAATGATAGATATGATAAATCCAAACAAACTGTGGCAGAGAAGGACAGGGAGGTGAAAGCCCTCAAAAACAAAATAAAAGAGCTAGAGAATGAGCTCAAGTTAGATAAAGTGGTGGCCGAACTGAAAATAGTGCTATGGGCTAACATTGGTCAATCTATCAATGAGCAGTGGCCATATATTGAAACTATCCATGAGCAACTAGAGCTCATCCCAAAGGCACAGAGGGAGATTCACAGATCAAGAGCTCAATTGAGCAATATGCCTGAAGTGGCCACCAGAATGATCAATGTACTTAACCACAGAACAAGTTCTCAGTTAGCTGCCATGGGAATTACAAACAGAACTGACACTATCCAAATGGTCAAAAGGGTTCTCACACTGAGGAACTTTGTGCAGACCTTGGAGAGAAGAACCCAGGATATGCAGACTGAGGTGAACAAGTTTTTAGAAAAGTTTCAAGTGTTAGAAAGCATAGGACTCCCTGGCTTACTGAACAGCGCAGGGAGATTGTTCACACATGACCAGTATGCTAAAAGGGTCAATACATTTGCCACTAGCCAGATCAATGATAAGCCCAGCACCTCAGAGGAAACAGGGCCAGTCACAGGACAGTCTCTTTACAACAGAGTCGAGAATCTGTTTTTTATAATGAATGAGATCAATCACCTGTTTGGGGTGGCTCCCAATTTCTTCAAATACACAGAGGCAGAGGAGACAATGGATGCTATTCTCAGGCATCAACTCCCTACGCAAGAATGGTGGACAAATGCAATACAGAAGATTTTGTAAACAGGGAGTCACTTAACAATTTTGTTTCTTAAAAATATCAGTTGTCATGCAAAGCACAGTTCAACAAGATCAGCATGCACGGTGGATTAAAGCTGAGCCAACTCAGCAGATGGATCGGCCAACAAAGCAGAAATAGAAGACTACAGGTGGCAGGGCCGAGAAAATACAGCGCAGCAAGAAATAAAGACGCATTATTCAGCGTTAAAGAAAAACGGCTCAACCGACTCAATGACCTCCAAAGGTCAAATTACCCTCTGACAGACATAAAGAGCATTTATGCTGCATTCAGAGTTGCAATAACTTCTTTTCCTACTTTCTGTACGCATTTATGAAGATATTTTCTCTCTCAGATGACTCAATACCTGAGATATTTTGTATAAGCATTGCTATAAAGTCCCCTTCGCATGAGCTTGCAAGGGTGGTTGTTGATTTCTCCTAAAGAAATTCTTATGCTGTAATCCTTTCTGAAGTCTAATAAAGAAAGTGATGGAATTTCTCGGATTTCTGAAGTGTTGAATGCGTTCTGGTGTCTGTTGATAACTGCTGGATTCCTGTGTATTTCACCATACAATAAGTCTCTGTAACTCTCTCTGTTAATTAGTTGTTTTGTTAAAATCCATATATGTTATCTGATTTTCAATACTAAGCAACAAGGAAAAAGAATAACTTTCAGGATTTATTCACTGAGTACCCTGAGTTCAATCTGTGTTGTTTATGAATGTTTTCTTCAGCTGTAATCTAGATAAGTGTAATTCTTAATTGCTGCACTTTCAGAATACACCTTTCACAGTGGCCTTTGTCACAGGAATTCAAGTTATGCTCCTGTGCAGTGTGTTCACCTTCACCTCACCAACTTAATAGAAAATTCTTAATTGCTTTCTATTGGTTGACATACATCACCATTTAAGCTAATTTTGTTTGTCTAAGATACACAATAGGCCCTGCAGTTTGAACACCACCAATCCTGCATATCAAGTCATTTCACAACCTCCAGACTCCATTGCCCAATGGTATTTCACTATCTAAACACTATATCATAAGACCTGAAAGAAATCCTTCAACCAAAACATAAACCAAAACCTGAGCATAATAGCTAGCCTAAAACACCATCATAACAGAGACAAATCATAAAGAGAGAGCCCTCTCTGATTACAGTTTGGCTAGAAACTGTGATCCAAAGATTGGTTAGTGGTTACCCCGGCCGTATTCCCTTGGGAGTCATAGGGAACAACCTGGGTGTTAACATAATTGGCGACTCCGCTGGGGAGTGCTTGAGATTTTTAATTACTATATATCTTCCATATAGCTACTATCAAGCCTGAAATAAGTCAAGAGGCCTTGAATCTGTTTCTGTATCACATTAGCAGTTTTAGGGAGGAGCTTGTTTAGGGAATCTTCATCTTAGCTCTGAGAATATATAACCATTCCAAAAATCTTCATCCAGTCCCTTCGGATATAAAAATTTCCCACAAAATCTTAAAAAATAGTTAGAAACTGGCTCCTAAGAAAAATCCTTGGCATACTAGGGCTAATCCTGACCCAAATCCACCCATCATTGTTGATAATCCAAATACCATCCCTAGAAACATCAGGAAGCAACAAAGGCAGGATCAGCCTGCTATTTTGACCTCAGTTACAGATTTTCCTAACCTTTCTACTCCACTTAAAGTCCTCTTTCGTTCTGTTCCAAGTTCCCCTAGTTCACCATCTACATCTCAAAGCCCTCATCCCCCATCTTCATCCACTGCACATATCCCCTTGAACCACACTTTAGGTTCAGCTTCACCTGTTACCCCTGTGGTACCCACTGTTCCTATTATCCCAGCAGCACCTATTAATACACCCAACCCTCCAAATATGGCAAATAGGTATGCACCCTTGCAGCTACCTGCTAATCCTGCAGCTCTACCCCAGGATTACCAAACCAAAATCACATATTTTGACTCCACTGGCCCTTACTCTGCTATTCAACATGCTAAGAGGATGCAAGATCACTTTGAAAACTATGAGATAGATGATGACAGTGTGAGGATGAGAATTTTTGTCCAAAGCCTGACAGGTGATGTTAGAACCTGGTTCAGGTCGATCGCTGCAAATACTATCACGACCCCTGATGAGCTTTATCAGGCCTTTACTACCAGATGGGAGAAGAAGAAAGATCCCCTGCACATACTTGGTGAATATGAAACAATCAAGAGAGGTCCTCAAGAGACCGTTCTGGAGTATTGTGCTAGATTCAACAATGTGTACAATGCAATACCACAAAACCTAAGACCTCCTCCTGATTTGGCCTTGTACAAGTTCCCTGATGGATTTGATTCTGACATGGCATATCAGTTGAAGGAAAGAGAACCTGAAACCCTTGAAGACGCCCAGAAGGCTGCTGTCACAGTAGAAGCAAACCTGATTGCCAAAAGAAACAGGCCAAGGTTAGAAAAGAGAAGCATATACAAAGAAGAACCCACAGCCTTTGATCAAAAGCTCGATGCCATACTCAATAGCATGAAAAGATTGGGTGATAGGGTGGAGTCAGTTGAAAGAAAAGCATCATGGGAAGCACCACAAAACAATCCTCCTAGGAATCCAAATTTTAGGAGAAATCCAAACCCGAATGTTGGCAGGGCCAACCCTGATCCAGATATAAGACCCCCTTTCCAAGAAAATTATGCTGAAACCTCCACTTCAGCCGAGCCCAATGAAGATCCTGAGATTAATTTAATAGGGTTGGATGGTGAAAGTCAAGTTTTCTTAACACAAGAAGATCATGAGGATGAGGAAATCAAACTGTTCCACACTAAATCAGGGGAATCCTTTGACTTTAAACAAGGCTATGACACTGCTGTTTATGAAGTCCATAAACAGTACAAGCTAAGGAGCAGAACTGTGAATGTCAACCAGCCTGAAAAGAAAAAGGATAATCAGCAGCCTGAAAGAGTTATAGTCACACAACCTAGTGACAAACTAAATTCACCTACAGAAGAAGTGATTGTTGAAGAAATCACTGAGCCACTGTCCTTAAGACAGCAGTCTCTGGACACTTCATCTTCTCATCCTAATTTAAATGTTACTCCTCAAGAGATGAGTAAAAAGGATAAATCTCAAAGTCAAGATAAAAATCTAGAAGGAGACTTAATGAACAAGGAAAGAACTGTCACCTATAACCCCAAGACCCAATCTGAGAAACCTTTTGATCTTGAAACAGAAATTGGCAAAATAAAAATAGCTATTCCTCTCTTGGAATTAGCCAAGCATGACAGCTATAAATTGCAAATCAAAAGGTCCCTTCAACTCACTAGCAACAAAGATGATGTCAATGTACTGGATGACACCCCAGAACTCCTGTTTGGCCCAGAAGTGGATGGAAAAACAGTAGTCACAGGGGTACTGCCTTTTTATGTCAGTTTACATATTCATGACAAAATACTACATAATGCAATGTTTGACTCAGGTGCCTCTCACAATCTTATGCCAAAAGCAGTCATGGAGAGATTGAATTTAGACATAACAAGACCATACAAGGATCTGTTTTCCTTTGACTCCAGCCAAGTCAAGTGTCTAGGTCTCATAAAAGACTTATGTGTCTCTCTAGTTCAATACCCAAACAAGACAATCCTAATGGATGTGGTAGTTGCTGATATCCCACCTAAGTATGGAATGCTGTTATCAAGATCATGGGGAGCCAAACTCCAAGGTTCCCTACAATTAGACATGTCATATGCCACCATCTCTGTGTTTGGGCAACCAAAAAGACTGTATAGAGAAACACTAATGAAGTACATGGTCAGCAGCGAAGAAAAACCTCAAAATTTTCCTATATATGTTGTCCATTCAGACATAGACTCATACATTCTCTTCAATGATACAACCACTCCCTCAAAAGGTGAAGTTGAAACCAAGATATTCATACAGGAGGAAGATGCAAATGAGAGTAGTATCACTCATGAAACAACAGTCAATCAAACATTTGATAGTGCTGCTGCCTTAATTGTCAAGAACATCCAATTAAATGATGAGACTGTCCTAGAAGACAAGCTAGAGAAAAAACCACAATTGCTACTTACATTACCAGCCCATGAACAGATCATAAAACCTCCTCCCCAACAAGATATTCTATGGTTCCTTGAATTTGATGGCTCGGTAAACAAATTAGGGGCAGGAGCTGGAGTTTGGGTACACAATAAAGAAAATAGTCATGCAGAAGGCAGAGCCTATAGATTGAATTTCAGATGTACTAATAACATGGCAGAATATGAAGCTCTTTTACTAGGACTCAAGTTGGCAAAATTCTTACAAGCTGCCAGGGTTTCAATCATGGGAGATTCAGATTTAGTTATCCAACAAGTGAAAGGAAACTTTATCACCAATGACAAAAGACTAAGGACTTATAGGTCTGCTGTTGCTGAGATACTAAACTTTTTCTCTGAATTCCAAATTACTAAAATTCCCAGAACCCAAAATCTACATGCTCATAGTTTAGCCACCTTTGCAAGTACCTGCAAGTTGCCCTTTGAGCCCCACCATTGTTTCACAGCTGAAGTAAAACACAGACCCTCTATTCCAAACAACATCAATGATTGGCAAGTATTTGAGGATGACAAGCAAATAAACCAGTTTTTAACTCTGCAGCAAGAATTTGCAGGATTAAATATTGACAATGAGACAGCAAGTCAATCACAAATACTTGAGACAACAAGTCAATCACAAATACTTAATGGAGCAAGTCCATCACAAATATAGTTTCAACAGACTGCTCAGCCAATATCACCTAGGACTGCAAAGCAAATGCTGAATCCAACTATTTTCAATATAGAAAACATCCAGCAAATTCAACAAGTTGACTGGGAAGAGGGAGTGTCCAATGCTGAAACTGAAATCATTGAGCTAAAAGACAATTTTTTACCAACAGGCCTAACCCCACTAGAAGACATTTTTGATTCAAATGATATTCCCAGAAAACCAAAAATGCAGCCCCTGAATGCAGCCATTGAAGAGTGCAACATAGGTACAATTGACAAACCCAAGATAATTAAATTATCTGCTTCCTTACCTCCTGACCAAAAGCCAAAATACATTGACCTCTTCAAAGAGTTCCAGGATGTTTTTGCATGGAGCTATGAGGACCTAAAGTCCTATGACACCTCTGTAATCCAACACACTATCCCTCTCAAACCTGATCAAAAGCCCTTTAAACAAAAACTGAGGAGAATCAATCCTATGCTTCTCCCAGCAATGGAACAAGAGGTACATAAAATGTTCAAAGCAGGCATCATAGCACCAATCAGATTCTCTGAATGGATTTCCAACTTAGTCCCTACAAGAAAGAAGACAGGTGAGATCAGGCTGTGTGTGGACTTAAGGAATCTAAACCAAGTATCCTTAAAAGATAACTACCCCTTACCCAAGATGGATCACATTCTTCAAAGGGTGGTAGGGGCCTCAAGGATCTCATTACTGGATGGATTTTCCGGTTTCAACCAGATCTTAGTTCACCCTGATGATCAGGACAAAACAGCATTTACAACCCCATGGGGAACTTTCAAATATGTAAAGATGCCTTTTGGCTTGAAAAATGCAGGGGCAACATTTCAAAGAGCAATGGACATTGCTTTTGCAAAGGAGATTCATGAATTTTTAGTCATTTATCTAGATGACCTAACACCTTTTTCAAAATCAGACCAAGAACATATAAAACATCTAAGACAGATCTTCCTAAAATGCAGAAAATATGGAATCTCCTTGAACCCTAAGAAATCCCTCTTTGGTTTAGAAGAAGGCAAGCTCTTAGGACACATCATCTCAAAAGATGGCATTAGAATTGACCCAGATAGGATACAAGCTATCCTGCAAATGCCTCACCCAAGGAATGTCAAAGAATTACAAGGATTCTTGGGAAAAATCAATTTCTTGAGAAGGTTTATCCCAAACCTAGTAGAGCTAACCAGATTATTAAATAACATGCTGAAAAAGGATTCAAAAGTGAAGTGGATTGTTGAAGCCAATCAAGCATTTGAAGGTATAAAATTGGCCCTTACCCAGACCCCAGTCTTGACCAATCCTCAGTTTGACAGAGAATTTATCATTTTCTCTTTTGCTTCCCAACATACTATTGATGTTGTTCTGTTGCAAAAAGATGACCAAGGAAATGAAAAGCCAATTGCTTTCTTTAGCAAGGCTCTTAGAGATGCACCTTTGAAGTATCAAATCATGGAAAAACAAGCTTACTCTTTAGTCAAAGCAATTAAAGACTTTAGGATTTATATCCTTTATTCCCATGTCAAAGAATATGTGCCAAGTCCTATTGTCAAAGACATTCTCACCCAAGAGAATTTAGAAGGCAGAAGAGGAAAATGGATTGCTAGCATCTTGGAATTTGACATTGACATAAAACCTACAAAACTAATAAAAGGGCAAGGCTTGGCCAAATTAATGACAGAAACAAATTTTCAAGCCTTAGACATCAATCAGCTGGACAGTGAAACAGAGCTGGCGACTCCAAAGATCAATGTAGCCTTTGAACAATCCCCCTGGTATTCTGATATCTGTTATGTGTTACAAAACCTGTGTGCTCCCCCAGGACTGTCCAAAACTAAGTGTAGGTTCTTAAAAATGAAAACATCAAGATTTTGTGTGATGGATGGCAATTTGCTTTGGAAAAACCATGAAGGTATATTGCTGCACTGTTTAATTGAAAATGAAATTAACAATATCATGCAAGAGTTTCATGCAGGAGACTGTGGTGGACACTTGTACTGGAAGTCCACTGTGGATAAAATACTAAGGGATGGATACTACTAGCCCACCATGTTCTCTGATGTCAAAAAATTCATCACATCATGTCATAAATGCCAAGTGTTTGAGGGAAAGAGACAACTGCTGCCACTTCCTTTAAAACCTATTGCCACAGAGAGACCTTTCCAACAATGGGGATTGGACTTCATTGGGGAAATTCATCCCTCATCTTCAGGCCAACATAGATGGATCTTAACAGCCACAGACTACTTTACTAAGTGGATTGAAGCTGCCCCATGTAGACAAGCAAATGATTCAGTAATCATTCAGTTCTTGGAGAACAACATACTGGCTAGATTTGGCTGCCCTGATAAAATCATTACAGACAATGCTGCTGCTTTCAGATCCAAGAAAATGGTGAATTTCTGCCACAAATTTCATATTACCTTGGGCCATTCTACTGCATACTATCCTCAAGGAAATGGCCTTGCTGAATCATCAAACAAAAGCCTTGTAAATATTATAAAGAAGGTGCTGGAAGAGAACAAAAAGAACTGGCACAAGAAACTAGTCAATGCCTTATGGGCAGATAGACTAACAACCAAGAGATCAATTGGGACCAGCCCATATGAATTGGTTTATGGATTAGAGGCCAAATTCCCCTCATCACTAGGAGTGCCTGTTATGAAGCTTCTTCAAGAAAGCCAAGCTGAACCTAATGATATGCAAAGAAGGATAAATCAAATCATATGTCTGCAGCAAACCAGAGATCAAGTTTTCAGCAGAGTCCAGGTATTACAAGAAAAACTAAAGAAGGCCTTTGACAGAAGAACTAAAGCAGAAGATTTTAATGTTGGGGATAGAGTCCTCAAGTGGGATGCAAGGAGAGAAGACAAAGGAAAACATGGAAAGTTTGATTCCTTATGGAGAGGACCATTTGCTGTCCAAGCAGTGCAAGGAAACAATACTTACTTCCTCAAAAGTCTTAGTGAAACTGACTTGGATGAAGGTCCTGTGAATGGCAGGATGTTGAAGCACTATTTTGAATACCACCCCTAAGTGCGGCATGAGCTTCCATTGTACATACCCAAATGTATATATTACTTTCTGTTTAAAATTGTAAAATGCAGTTTCTCAAGTGTTATTAGTTGTCAGCAAAAGGTGAAAAGAATCAGAGGTTTACAAAGAAGAAAAGCACACAATTTGGGCAATTCAGAGCAGCAAAACTTCAAGTTCATAAAAGCAGTAAAAGGCCAAGGCATTCTGACCTGCTGTTCTTGGTATTTCAAATGAAAAACCATCCCCATGTGGAGCCACTGTTAGCTACCTATACCAATAGGTTTCATATTTCATGATTGGCTATGAAAGGACCAAATATGCTCTGCTTTGATGACTCAAAGATCACATATTTCCAAGAGAATCCAATCTATGGATATAGCTAGGTATGGACTTAAGATTTTGATGGATGGTCCAACAGTCTAATCTGGATCATTCCATGGTTTAAATTTGCAGTTGTAGATTAGAGAAGAAAGTCTATCCAAACTGTTTAATCTTGGCAGACGAGTAGTGCAGGTAGAGAAGAAAAGGCTCCCAACAGCTTAATCTGGGACCTTGGAAGAAATAAGGGTAGAGGTAGATAGAAATAACAAAGAAAAAGCCAAAGAAAAGAAAAGGCAAGTAAGGGTCTGCAAGTCCAAGTGCACCCTCCAAGAAGAAATAAAAAATGCCAGGCAAGTAGTTGGGTAAGTAGTTGGGGTTGCAGAAAGGTTATCTTTACCATTGCAGATGTGTTAACTGTGCTTACCAAGGCAAAATCTATCAATGGACAAGGTGTTCATCTTCATCAAGTTACAGCAAGGAGCATGACTAACCTCCCTCTCCCCCTTCATTTCATTGCTAGCATCCCCTTATCAGCTGAGATTCATGGAGGAAGATCATGGTTTCATGGTGGTTCTTGTTCATTCAAAAGCCACATTTCTTGTGTAAAAATCTTTTCATTTTGATCTACTCTTTAAAACCAAGTGTTTTACAAACAGACTCAATGTTTTCTCCCTTCGTTCACCCCCCATCCATATTAACTTTAACTTTACTATGTAAATCCCTATATCACCTTTCCCCTACTAGTATTAAACACCATGGTGTATAAACCCCAAAATTTGTATAAATATCCCTCCTTTTGGCATTATAGCCAATAAGTTCTCTATCAGGGATCAAAGTGACATCTGGCCACTTGGATGAACCTACACCTCATCTACCCTCCCTTTCCTCAAGTCATTCCACTCACTAAACTGCTATTTGCCAAGAAAAACCTTATAAAACCCCTTGACCCATGAAAACCCTTTGAAACTACCAAAAATCCCGAAAAAACCCACTTTCTGTTGCCTAACCAAAGTTTGCGCATATATTCGATTTTCGAAATATATTGAAAAAACATTAAAAATATGTATTTATGCCTCCGCCCGCTGCCTTATCCACCTATCACGTCATCGCCCCGACAGCCGCCCGATCTGATCCAGAGCATCCAAAGGCTCTTATCACATCGGAGCGGCTCCGACGTCCGCCGTTTACCCGCCGTATATACCGGTCACGTCACTTCCCCGATGGCCGTTGGATCGAGCCCTCCAGATCCGACGGTCAGCATCGATATCGGAGCGGGTCTCACGTCCGACGGATATCGTCCGATATCCGTAAAATGGTTACGTCACTCGGCAGCCACGCGTCCTCGTCACAGCTCGTCGGAGGTACGTTTGACAGATTCCCCCCCCCGTACCATAAGCGGTGCGATATGAAACCGCTGGCTGTTTCCGGTTTCGGCTTTTCCGCCTATGCTACGTCAGCTCCACGTCATCCCACGTCACTGCCACCATGCCGACACGTCAACCCTTGCGCCCGACCACCTGCCGACCTGGCATGCCACTTCACCATCCCCGTGGACCAATCAGAGCCCGCCACCTCACCTATGACGTCATCCGACCTTGACCCCACCAATGACGTCATGCTGACGTCATCACAGAAAAGGCGCCAAATTGTCAAAAAGTCTATATTATGGCCGTAAAACATGTTTTTACGTTCTTTTCGCTCATTTTTATTCTCTCTGCTGCATGCTGTTCACGTCCGACTTACCGCCAACCTGCTAAATCAACCAGGAGACCTCCAGAGCACCAATCCTGCCTGCTCATACAACCTCTGCTCGCTGTTTTACCAGGTATTTTTCATCATTTATCCTCCGTACGCCTGGAATTCTCTATAAATCACTCAAAAAGCTTAAAAGACGGTAAAACTTATAAATTCACCGGTGAATTCCTCTACAGAGCCTCTAATTTTCAAACTACAACCTCGAAAACTACTAGCCAAGCCTTGTTTTACCTACATTTTATTGAAAAACTAAGTTCTGTCTGCGCAATCGCGGTAGACTCATTCAAACCAAATTTAACCACTGAGAGAGACAAGGAAAGGCCAAACATTGGTCCTAGTTGCACTATAAATAGTATTTCAACTGCTATTTCCTAGAACCACTCTCTGTTCCCGATAATCTCACCTCCCTGGTACAGAGGCATTCCTCTGTACTGTCCTGCTCAATCAAAATCACTTTGCACTTGATTCAAAATCCTCCCGTGCAATGGAGACACCTGTAGTACTAAATGTTCAACCTCTGAATGCCCCTCAAAAGAACTTGAAATGGCAAACCTTGGCAGATATGGATTACCAAATTACAGAAGAGAAGCTTATGAGCAGCAAATTCCACATTCATCTGTTGAATGAGTTGAAAGCCAAGCATGAAAATGGGACAGATATATTGGGCTTATGGGACTCTTTCCTCCCTATTTTTAAGCTCCCTCAGGTCAACCAGTTCCCTGAACTAATCCACCTCTGTGCTGAACAATATGATGTTTCTCAGAGAGCTGTTGTTGACCCATCTGGTTCAGTACTTTTCTATGTTACCCCTCAAGCTATCAGAGACATGCTTTGCTTCAACCCTCAGAAGAAGTTGGTTCCTTTATCACTGGTAAACCTGATAAAACAAGGGGATAAACTCACAGATGCTCAAATTGTCAAATTTAATCAATTATACATCAAAACTAACATTGTGATGGGCCCTCCAATTCTTCATGTATACATCAATGAGCTGGGCAGAGACCTTGCAGATATGATTTCTCCCATCTTGGGATATAGTTCAATTGAGCATATTGATGCAACTGTGCTGGTAATGATGCTTATGTTTGCTCCTGGCAAGTCACCAATCTGCTATGACTATGCCACCTACATATCAGACAAGATTCATGAGCAATTGATGAATTTAAGGAGAGATAGGATGTTCAGATACACCTCCTACATTTACCATTTGATCTTGTACCATCAACATGAGAAGTTTCACTTTTCAATCAAAAGAATGGATGCCCAAGGCAATCCCAGATCAGTGGTCTACTGGTCATCTGTCTTCCACATTAGACCTGAGTCTCCATACACTTACTGTGAATTCATGGATCTGTTCATCCATCCAACTATGGCAATGCTGATGAGCTCACCTCCTCCGAGACTCACTGATGACATGCAGAGAATTCTTCAGCTGTCCAAAGCTTATAGCATTGGGGATTGGTACTTCTACCAAAACCACACTGTCATCAGGATATATGGGTGTGATCTACCTCCTTTCAAATTACCCAAGTATGTGCCTATGAGGCTATTTTCCCTAGAGTACTTTAGGCAATTTGGCAGAGTTGATGTGCTTCATTTTTCAGGAAAAGGCAAAAAGGCACAGTTGAAGGTCAAAAGCCAACTTGGCCATTTTATCTATAATGAGAGGGAGAAAGGATGGAGGGAAGCAGAGAGAATCCTTGAGGCCCTTGGCCTGCAAACCAGTTTCATATGGGTACCCTATGACCCTAATCATTTCATATCCATGAGGAGGCTCAAATATAAGTTATCTGCCTATGATCACCATAGCATCCCTCACATTGAAAAATATGCAAACCAAGACAAATGGAGGAGAGGGACCTTAGAAGAGCCCTTGTCACAAGAAGAGCTGAACAAGAGGGCACTAAGGAATCTAAAGAAGATGGCTGACCTTGAGCTTTGTTCACAGGTATTCACACTTCCAAGCACACAAACGGGAGCAGCTGAATCCTCCTCAACTGCCAACCAGCAAACTACCAAGGCCACTGAGAATATATCCAGCAGAGGCAAAGAAAAGGAAATGGAGACAGAGAAGACACATCAAGAGAAGGAGCAGTCACCTCCAGTGACTCAAGAGCAGACAGATAAAGAAGAGCAGCAGCAGGCAGAGCAACAACAGCAACAAGATCTGCAGCAAGAAGAAGGGCAACATGACAGACATCAGCCCTTACAGCAGGAGAGAGTAATTGATACTCCAACTTCCATTGAGCAACAGGCTCAGAACATAGTGCCTCCTAGGCCAGAAGTCACCACCGATGCCTCGGTCCTCCAAACTCCTCAAAAGGAGGACTTAAGCAGAAAAGGGATAGAGAAACTCCCCTCACTTCATCTATCAACCAGGGAGAAAAGAGACAAAGATTAAATGATTTTTCAGAGGAGGACATAGCAATAAGACAAGCATTGGGCATGGGCCCACCCAGCAGAGAAGCTTCAGCAAGTTCCTTCCAGCAGGAACAGGACAGGACTATGGGAGGGGAGGTCAGCTCCTCCAGCCAGCAAAAAGAAGGACAAGTGAGCATCAAACAGCAATTTATAGACATCAAAAGGAGGAATGAGCCTATCAAAATACAACTGTACAATCATCTGCTAAACATGGCTCCTACTAATCAGCAGAGACTTATGTCTGCCTTTGATGTAGGTGAAGGCAAAATGATCATGAGTCATTTTATGCCTACAGCACTGCAGCCCCAATCCGCCTCAGATTACCTCAGGACCAACCTAGAGGTCATGGCCAAAGACATACACCCAATGGACAAAATTGAACTGCACAAACAAACTGGTGAGATGGTGTATGCCTCCTTAACAGATGAAACATTGGAAAATTATAAGCTAAAGAGCAGCCTCAATGCCACAGCCTCTCAACTGGAATTGGAGAAGGCATCATCCCAGGCGAAGGACAACAGAATAAGGTCCCTTGAAGACATAATCATTGAAATTGGGCATGATCCCAAAGATATTTCAGGGATACAGGAAATCTTGAAGTTGAGGGATGCTGACATGGCTGCCATGAGAAAGAAAATCAAGATCCCAGCTACCATTCACCCTCAGACAGATGAGGTGGCCCAACAAAGGCATGAGAAGGACACCACAGATTTGTTGATCTCCATTTATAAACAGCTGGTTCAAGCACAAGAGAAGTTGGGAGAATCAGAGGCTGCAAAGGCAGCATTACAGGTATCTCTGAAACAAAGAGAAGAAGGGCAGACTTCTCAGCCTCCTCCTCAGATCATCAATCTGGAGGAAACTGCTCCTATCACTGCCCCTCCTCCTCAACAGACCGAACAAACAGCAACATCTACTTCAGCAGCCCCAATAACTACAGAGCAGGCCCAAAGCCTAGATATGCAAAAGCTGAAGAACGAAATCCAAGTCCTGGAAGCTCAAATGTTGGAGCTCAATTCAGCCAAAGAATCTTTGGCTAAAATCAATGATAGATATGATAAATCCAAACAAACTGTGGCAGAGAAGGACAGGGAGGTGAAAGCCCTCAAAAACAAAATAAAAGAGCTAGAGAATGAGCTCAAGTTAGATAAAGTAGTGGCCGAACTGAAAATAGTGCTATGGGCTAACATTGGTCAATCTATCAATGAGCAGTGGCCATATATTGAAACTATCCATGAGCAACTAGAGCTCATCCCAAAGGCACAGAGGGAGATTCACAGATCAAGAGCTCAATTGAGTAATATGCCTGAAGTGGCCACCAGAATGATCAATGTACTTAACCACAGAACAAGTTCTCAGTTAGCTGCCATGGGAATTACAAACAGAACTGACACTATCCAAATGGTCAAAAGGGTTCTCACACTGAGGAACTTTGTGCAGACCTTGGAGAGAAGAACCCAGGATATGCAGACTGAGGTGAACACGTTTTTAGAAAAGTTTCAAGTGTTAGAAAGCAGAGGACTCCCTGGCTTACTGAACAACGCAGGGAGATTGTTCACACATGACCAGTATGCTAAAAGGGTCAATACATTTGCCACTAGCCAAATCAATGATAAGCCCAACACCTCAGAGGAAACAGGGCCAGCCACAGGACAGTTTCTTTACAACAGAGTCGAGAATCTGTTTTTTATAATGAATGAGATCAATCACTTGTTTGGGGTGGCTCCCAATTTCTTCAAATACACAGAGGCAGAGGAGACAATGGATGCTATTCTCAGGCATCAACTCCCTACGCAAGAATGGTGGACAAATGCAATACAGAAGATTTTGTAAACAGGGAGTCACTTAACAATTTTGTTTCTTAAAAATATCAGTTGTCATGCAAAGCACAGTTCAACAAGATCAGCATGCACGGTGGATTAAATCTGAGCCAACTCAGCAGATGGATCGGCCAACAAAGCAGAAATAGAAGACTACAGGTGGCAGGGCCGAGAAAATACAGTGCAGCAAGAAATAAAGACGCATTATTCAGCGTTAAAGCAAAACGGCTCAACCGACTCAATGACCTCCAAAGGTCAAATTACCCTCTGACAGACATAAAGAGCATTTATGCTGCATTCAGAGTTGCAATAACTTCTTTTCCTACTTTCTGTACGCATTTATGAAGATATTTTCTCTCTCAGATGACTCAATACCTGAGATATTTTGTATAAGCATTGCTATAAAGTCCCCTTCGCATGAGCTTGCAAGGGTGGTTGTTGATTTCTCCTAAAGAATTTCTTATGCAGTAATCCTTTCTGAAGTCTAATAAAGAAAGTGATGGAATTTCTCGGATTTCTGAAGTGTTGAATGCGTTCTGGTGTCTGTTGATAACTGCTGGATTCCTGTGTATTTCAGCATACAATAAGTCTCTGTAACTCTCTCTGTTAATTAGTTGTTTTGTTAAAATCCATATATGTTATCTGATTTTCAATACTAAGCAACAAGGAAAAAGAATAACTTTTCAGGATTTATTCACTAAGTACCCTGAGTTCAATCTGTGTTGCTTATGAATGTTTTCTTCAGCTGTAATCTAGATAAGTGTAATTCTTAATTGCTGCACTTTCATAATACACCTTTCACAGTGGCCTTTGTCACAGGAATTCAAGTTATGCTCCTGTGCAGTGTGTTCACCTTCACCTCACCAACTTAATAGAAAATTCTTAATTGCTTTCTATTGGTTGACATACATCACCATTTAAGCTAAATTTTGTTTGTCTAAGATACACAATAGGCCCTGCAGTTTGAACACCACCAATCCTGCATATCAAGTCATTTCACAACCTCCAGACTCCATTGCCCAATGGTATTTCACTATCTAAACACTATATCATAAGACCTGAAAGAAATCCTTCAACCAAAACATAAACCAAAACCTGAGCATAATAGCTAGCCTAAAACACCATCATAACAGAGACAAATCATAAAGAGAGAGCCCTCTCTGATTACAGTTTGGCTAGAAACTGTGATCCAAAGATTGGTTAGTGGTTACCCCGGTCGTATTCCCTTGGGAGTCATAGGGAACAACCTGGGTGCTAACAGAGCCTTAATGCAACTTCGCATGCCCTAGAGAAGCAACTAGAATGTCACAAGGATTTATACTTCGCCTTGCAAATTTATGGAGTTTCAAGGTGAAAGGTATCAACCCACCCCTAGGAATAGTTCTATCTTCTTGTCCAAATGAGTAACATATGCAACGAGCCAATATTACCAAGTGTTCATGAATTTCACATCAATAATTAGGGCACAAACATACATTAGACAATAAACAAGCATAGTGTTCCATGCATTAGACAATAAACATGAAAAATTTCGCATAAGAGAGCACTTACATGACAAAAAGATTATATCCATCCATTAGAATTCCAACAATGAAGCTCCAAACATCAAAATGCATCAATTAACATCCAATTCGTCCGTCAATAGTAGGTCTGAATTCTTTTCTCCAAAGAGATACAAATCCAACTGATCATTAATGAGAGAGAATGCCTCTCTTATATTTATACAATCCCATAAGGAGTTTGAATGGCCTACTTTAGCCTAATGATGCCCCTATAATAAAATAGTGTGTAAAATAACCCTATTTTGGTGACAAGCCCACCAAATAGCTCCATAACATGAATAATTAGCCTCTCAAGAGAGTCAAAATGATAGAAAAGTAGCTAGAAAGGTCGTTTGAAGGCCAAATGAAGTCCCTCATGTGCCATAATGAATAAGAGGGATCCAATAAGACTGATGAAGGGGGTGGCCCCTTGATCTCCAAGCAAATGACCTGTGGTGCTCCCAATGGCTGTGGGGGCACTAAGAACATCCTCATGGGTCTCCAATTGAATCGAACATGCTTATGCTCCATCTATAATGGTTGGAACAATGATGCAAGCCCTCCCTTCTCTCCCTAGGCGAGACAAAATCCCATCTAGGACTTGGATCAACTACCAAGTGTGTGGTGAAAGTGTGTAGTTGGCTGGGCAAGGTGGTCCAGGTGCATCATCATCATCAAACAAGTGGTACACACGAAAGTGATAAGTGGTGTTGAGGATCCCATGGCATGGCTATCTGTTATAGTGGAGGGCCATGGCTCTCAACGCTCACCCTACAAATGCCATTAAGACCCTTTGGAGGGCTTGGATCCCATATAGGGAGGCCAAACCCAAAGATGAAGACCCACCTGTAATCCCATATAAGATCCAATGCGTCTCCTCATCTTCCAGTACAACAATTCATTAGTGCAATTGAGTAAATGAGCTTATAAATGATGCAACCAAGTGGGCACTTCATTGTGGCATGCCCTTCCATAATGGAATTTAGAATGTACAGGTGTCTCTAGGCTCAAGAAGGAGGTTAATCAAGGACCCTATTAGGTGGTTTCAACCTCTATGGGAGTGACAGGTCCATGGTACATTCATTAGATGGCAGGTGTCATGTGATATAGTGATGGAACGGAGTGCGGTAACAAAGAAAGCTCCAAGCCACATGCCATGGTACAAGGGTAGCTATAATGAGGGAATCCCACACTTGGGTGTATAGATGTGGGAGGGAGCGATCGTGGTACATGCATTACCCCAACCTTTGTTTTTCCACCCTTCTTCATATGCCTTTTTCCTTTTATTGTTTTTTCTTTTATAACTGCTCGGGGCTCCAGGGAATGAGAGCATGATGTGAATGATATAGCAGTGGATACCCCATTAGGGTAGGGAAGTGCATTGCCCTCCAGGGGTTGGGACAATCATGGGTTCCTTAATGATGTAGGAGGCTCACATAAGGGTCCCTAAGAACTAGGGTGATGGCCATAATGATAAAGGTAGAGCTCATGCTTGACTTTTGCCAATGTGCTAAATTTTCATGTCCCGACCATCTTTTGCATTTTATTGTACATTTCCTATTGTAAGTGGCCAAATTGGACAATATTAACATATTAACTAAGTTGAGGGTGGATTATAAGGCACCTATTATGGAGTTACCTACATGGTTAGAGGAGGAAGGAAAACATTTGCCATAGGGGGTAGGGTAGGAGCAACAAGAGTGGGAAATAAAGGAGGAATTGACATCATGGAGAGTGATGTGGCAACATTAGAACCACCTTCTACAAATATTGATATAGCTACACCCACCAGTTAGCTACGGTTAGATGATGCAGGAACTTATAGTAGCAAACTAGCCATGACCTTTTCCCATAAAAGGGGGAGAGGGAATTGATACTAGATAGCTAGTTGCTAGATTTTTCATTGTAGATGTATGTGATACATTTATATATTTCATGTCATTTTTTTATTGGTTGTTCACTTTTGAGTCTCTGATTGGACAATTATTAGGGTTTAGTGTTAACTTTGATGTATCATTTTTTATTTGGCATCCACTACTTGCATATTGATGTCTTTTTCCATTTTTATGTGCTAATGTGTTTCTTTGATGTTGTTGTAAGGTTATATGTTTAAAAAAATGAAAAACAAGAATTTATTTGTGTTTTTTAATGCTTGCCCTAGTTTGCCAAAAAAAATCCAGTATAGCCTAAAAGATGTATTTGAGAGCCTTATCGATTTTTTACCATTGCCTTTTTCAATAGTGGTTAGGAAGCACATTAATTCCCTGTTAAATTATCTAATACTTCACCACTAAATGTTAAAGTAAAATTGTTTTTCTTTATATCATCATTTTCTGTTGAACAATCCTTGCCGGTGCACTAGTTATCCTCATTTAAGAATAAACACCAACAACGGATACATGTGATAATATAGGTAAAATAGATGTAAACTTTTTTAGGAAAATTTTATTGTCTTTTATCACTCACGATATCACTGGATCTAATTCTTTTTGTAACTCAAGGGCATGTTATTCTGTGAGAAAAAGTCTTTCTGTTTGTCTTCGGAGAAATGCCATTCAGATCTTGGGATGCCCATAAAATGCATCTTGATATGAAATCTGTGAGATTTGTTTTTCAGATTTTTTCCATTTGAAGTGCAACATTTGAGCATTGACATTGTCAGTGCTATCACGTGTTTAACTTTTTGCAACATATTGTTTATTGCTGATTATCCCATCTCCATCTCTAGCGGTTTGTAGAAAGTTTAAATGAAGTGTGATAACTTGAGCATCTCCAAACATTTAAGATATGCTTGGTTAATAGTGCTTCTTGAGAATTTGCAGAAAATATTAATTTGGTGAATGAGAGACACTCTCAAGCGCACGGTATTTGCTAGAAGAATCTGATTCGCTCCTAATAATTTATAAAATGTTTATAGGTAGCAGAAATCAGTCGTGTTCTGAGACCTGGTGGTGTGTTTGTGGCAACAACCTTCGTTTTATCTGGGATCCTAGATTTGGATATCGCAAAGCCATTCCGTCAGGTAGTTCTCTAGTTTCTACTTGTCATTGGAAGGGGCAGGGAAAAATGGATGAAAATATAATTTTCTGCTGCTTATTCTATCTAATAAAATGAAAAACATAAATGATTTACAAATGCAAGAGCACCCATCTTTATCACCATCTTCAGTCTGCCAACAGAAAGGAGGGAAATAATTAAGATCTTTAAGTTATAATGCAAAGTACACACACATGCATGTATATTTGATCATACACAGTAATCAATGAAGACAAAAAAGAGAAGCTTGATTTACAACAACTCTAGCTACAATAATTTTGTGGGTAGAGAAGTAAAGGTCAGTTGAATAATCTGAAGTGATTTGTTTTGGTTAGGCCGTACAACAAATAACCCACAATTTTTTGAGGGAAAGAGAGTTGAAAGATCTTTGCAAGACTTGTGGGCTTGTCGACTATTCATGCATAAGGCGACAGGCATTCATAATGATATATGCCCGAAAGCCAGAGTAACTCCCAGTATCGTGGCAGATCTGCAGTAATACCATCACCTAGTTTTAAATTGTTGATTATGTTGACTTCTAAATATCTTTCAGTATCATTGGCTCATAAATCACCAGGTAAACATAAATAATAATTCAAACGTCTGAGACATGGTGGTTTCCAAGCTATTGGAATATCTGATATCTTAATTAGGCTTTATTGCTAATTAGCTATTTATGCAGATTCTGAAAGTGCTTTTTTAATTCAGTGGACATTTAAAACCTTATTTATAATGACGAGCAGATAAACTTGCATCTAGGAACTGTACCAATGATTGTTATTGGCAAGGTTTGGCTATTCATAAGGCAACTCAGGAATCAAAATAGTTAGGTCAATGTATATTTATTATATTGGTTGAAAAAGGCTATAGCTTGTAATCCATAATTCCTTCTCTCATCTAAAAATGACATAATATAGATTGTTATATTATGTATACAAAAGTTTGATACATTTAAATTTCCAGCATGTGTATAGGATAATAAGGGTTTTATTCTGTCACAGTTGGCCTCTTTACTGCAAAAGTTTTCTATCATGTGCTTTGTAATGAGAACTAGAGCTTATGTTTTAAGAAATTCACATCAAACTTCTTGTAAGTATCAAATAATTTGTTGGGAAGAGATTCCATAAACAGAGAGGACAATAAGCTATGAATCTGCTTCTGTTAATGTCCTAATTGATCATGCTATGAAAGCATTCCACAAACAGAAAGGCCCTGAATACTTTTCTGCAAATAAAGCCATGTCCACCAAATTGGTTGCTCATAAGTGATTTTCCACCCAGCCATAGGAATCAGCTATGGATTCCACCCCAAAGCCAGACCATGATACTCCCAAGGTGAATGAATCTCCTACACGGCTCTGAACTCACTTAGCCCAGCTCATTGTTCTCATGGCAAGCCATCTGCCCAATACAAAGCTCTCCGGACCATCTTGTAGCAACCAAACCAGCCATGGCTCTCCCCTCCACTATCCCACACAACTCAAGGATACCTACTCTTTCTCTACTCAATGATCCCTCGTAGTACCCTTCCCTTTCAATGTTATTTAGTATGTGCAAAAAGAGGCAATCTGTCATATGTGTTTTAGTAATAACATGGGACAAAAAAAGTCTAGCCTCAAGATAGTCAGTGAGTAGCTATTGTTGATTTCTGGTAGCATTGGATGTGCTCTAAGCCTTGAAATTTGCAGGGAGGCTTGGACACTTGTATTCCACAATACCTAGAAATCGTTTTGGGAAATTCCACCCGGGGACAGTTTTATTAAAATAATTAATTATTTTTAATAGGTGCTTAAGTCTAAACTTAAGAAATTAAAATAATTAAAGGGTATTAATCAAAATGTGGGTGAAACTTCTATAAGTAGACGAGGATCAAGCCAAAATGATCTAAGACATTGATTAGAATCTAATCTAGGCCATTGGTTCTCAATGAGAAGATTATAAGAGGAGGCTTGATGAGCATTTGGAATATACATCAGTGAGAGATCAAGAGATTGAATTTCTTAGAAAGGGCAGTGCAATAGTTGCTAGAGAATCAATTGAGGAGATTTCTTGTAGTGAGGGGCAGGGATAGTTCCAGTTGGAGAATTTTCTGATCCGGGAATACATCTTAGAGGAGGCAGAGAGAGATCCGGAAGACGTAGTGTAGAGGCTACGCTGGGTAGCGTAGGTTGACGCAACAACAACACCAAGATGAGAAGCATGATCCGAATGCAGCAGAGAGCAACAAATCTATGTGAAAATTTGGAAGCCCAAATTTCTACTGCAGCCACTGTTTAAGTTCATTCTATTTGTTAATTATTGAACAGATTATTTATTGCTTCCTACAACAAATACCGAAACTAATACACTGCAACCTTCACCAATTAAAATTATATGCGGAAACAAGAAACTGAGCAAGAAAGAAATACACAACACATTACACCGTTGTTTTTGGACAAATGTCCCCACAAAAACCCAATGCGGAAAAACCGGTGCAGCAGATGAGGGTTTGTATTATTAAGCAGTAGTTTTCTGAATACAATCTTTGGATGCCTTGTTGTCTATCTGTTAATTTTAGGTATGTTCTATGCTAATAGCATATTTACTTCAATTTTCCATATTAGCTCAATATCAATTCCAGATTAGCAATCACATTTAGCATGATAGTAAAATGCAGATATAACATAAACATAAATTGTAGAAGACAAGCCAAGACAAGAGGACACAAGATGTGGCGCCAGCTAGTGACAAGCCCCAATATGGGGAAACCCTTGATCAATTTGTTGATTTGGGGTAGAACCGAATGTGCTCTAGCCATGAAAATTGGTGGAGATGCTAAAGCAAATGAGATATCCAAGACCGAGAAATGGTTTGGGCAGATTCTAACCGGTTTGGGATGTATTAAAATAATTAATATTTTTAATGAAGTTCCTAAGTCTAAACTTAGGAAAAATAAAATATTAATGAGTATTAATATAAAACTGGGTTAGAAGGTTCCAAAAGTCATGGATCAAGCCAAATCTAATCTTAGCCATTGATTAGAGATTTAATCTCGGTCATTGAAGGACCAACGAGAAAAGTATAAGAAGAGGCTTGAGGGTCAGTTGGAGAACACACTAGAGTGATCAATGATTCGATTTACTAGAGTGGGGTTGCTAAGTAAAGTTGAATCAGTGATCAATAGTGAGGGGCAGTGAGTACTGGATAAAGAGGCACAGATAGTGCCGAGAGACCAGCGCAGAGGGAGAGAGGCAGACACAGAAGCCAGAGCAGGCCACGCAGAGCCCAGCAGAGACAGAACAGAGGCCAGAGGGCCACTGTCATCCACGCAGAGGGTGTTGTTGAAATTTCTAAGTTTACTTAGTTAGAAACCCTCCATGAAATTTATCTGATTTATTCCTACCTACTTGTTATTTTCCTTAACAAGCTATTTACAATGTAAATACTGAAAATAAACACTAGTGCATGCTCAACATATTCCAGATCAGCAACTAAAAGAAACAAGAATAAACACACCACATGGCACCATTATTTTTGGACTAATGTCTCCGGAAAAACCCAATGCGGGAAAACTGGTGCAACTATCTGAGGGTTTTCTTATTAAGCAATATCAAAGTACAATCTGGGTGTCGAAACTGGCCTACCCAACAGAGAATTTCCTTAGCATTAATACCTATCCGTTTCAGACAAATCTGCTGGCTAAAACCCCGAATAATCCTTCCGGCAACTACTCAGCACCAATCTGCCCTTGAAACCCCAGCGTCTTCCTAATTTGGACTGCGTCAGCATCTCCTAGCCCAATGTTGGGCTTGCGTCAGCCTATCTTGGCCTGCATCAGCCCCAGGAGGCCTTGCGTCAGCTCTTTGAGCCTCTGCGTCAGCTACGCTAGCCCTCTGGTGCTCTGCACAACACTTAGCTGCCTCTGCGTGGCCCTGCATGAGCACTGGCTGCTCCTGCGTCTCTCTCTCTGGCTGCTCTGCTGCTATCCCGGCACTATCTCTGCCTCTCTGTCTCTTTGTACTCAATGCCCCTCAGCTGCTCTCCCAATCACTAATTCTATCTCTCTTAGCAAACCCCGCTCTAGAGAATAGAATGACTGATCACTCTGGTGTATTCTCCAAGTGACCCTCAAGCCTCCTCTTATAATTTTCCTGTTGACATCTCAATGGCCAAGATTAAGTCCCTAATCAATAGCTAAGATTAGATCTGGCTTGATCCATGTCCTTTGGACCACTCTAACACAGATTCATATTAATACACATTAATATTTTATTTTCTGTAAGTTTAGACTTAGAGACTCCATTAAAAATATTAATTATTTTAATATCTCCTGATCTGTTTAGAATCTGCCCAAACCCTTTCTGGGTATTGGAGAACTCATGTGCCCCAACCTCTTCACCAAATTTCGTGGCTGGAGCACATCTGATGCTACCCCAAATCAACAAGTAGCAGGAGTGACGCAAAGGGTCCCAGAGGTTGCGCAGTGCCTCAGAGGGCTGACGCAGAGGGTTCTGAGGCTGACATAGAGCAGCAAAAGGCTGACGTAGTGCTTTAGAGTTGTTGGAGAGGGTTTCGTGGGACAAGTTTTCTTAATACTTGTTTCCGAATATAGAGGTATTACTATTGGTTATTTTTTCTCTGTCGGGTGAGCCAGTTTGGCACCTAGTTGTACTCAAGGAAATACTGCATAATAATAAACCCTCATAATTGTTGCACTGGTTTTCCCGCATTGTGTTTTTCCGGGGATGAGTTGTCCAAAAATAACGGTGTCACTTGTGTGTTTGTTTTCTTTCAGCTATTGATCTGTAGATGTTGAGACTGTATTGTGTTTATTTCGTTATTTATATGTTTTAAATAACTTGTTTAGAATTAACAAGTAGAAGAAATAAACCAGAAGAACACAGATTAAATTTCTAATGGATAGACTTAGAAATTTCAACATGGTATCAGAGTGTGGTTGCAGATCACAGGAAAGCTGAAGGCATCAGCTGAAGCAGAGCAGCGGAATCAATTGTCTCGTGTGATAGAAGATGATCCTTCTAGAAAGCGATAGAAGGAGGGTTGACGTAGTTAGCTGAGGGAGAATTTTTTCTTGTGTCGGGATTGCGCAAAGCTTAGAGGCTCAATCCTTTAGTTGCTAGGGCATAGGAAGCTGTGGGCAGTTTACGGGACTGAAGCTGGTGGGGTACTGTGGTCAGAACAATACCTAATAGGGCAAAACCAAGGTAGAGGGAGTTGCTACTGAGGCAGATTTCTAGCCAAGGAATCCTGATCAATGTTGCAGGTGCACAGAAGATCGAAGAGGTGCAACTTGATGATTGGTAGGAGGATTTCCAGAAGGAAAATCGAGACTCAGAGGGAGTCTAGCAAAGAACTTCCAGGCAAGAAGTAGAGAGACTTAGTAGGAGTCGAAGAGAGAACTTCTAGAGGGAAGTAGAGAGACTCGGAGGAGTCGATGAAAAGAGCAGAGAGAGGCCATGAATGGGTTGAAGGATCAAGACAGGCTGGACGGGGAATCTAACTTTGTGGTCTGGAAGGCCAGGATCCTGTCCATTCTAGATAGACATCGCATCAAGGCCTTCACCTTGAAAATAGTGGCGATCCCAGTTGACCCGACTGATAATGAGAAGTACGAGGAGGCAATGGCCAAGGTGAAATGCATCATCCTTGATGGGGTCAAGGATCATGTGGTCTAACATATTGCCGTGAAGGAGAAGGAAAAAGAAATGTGGGACGCCTTGAAGAAATTGTACCAGCATAGTTCCGTGTAGAGGAAGATGTTACTTGAGAATCAGTTGCGGTCATACCAGATGCAGAAGGGGGAGCAGATAAATCACTTCTTTGGTTGGTTGAAGGAAATCCAGGACCAACTAACTTCCATAGGGGCCATGCTAGATGAGGAGATGTTGGTGAGGACCACACTTAACATAGTCTTCGAGGAGTGGGAGATATTTGTCTAAAGCATACTGGGCAGGGTGGATCTTCCAGATTGGGAAGAATTGTGGGCGGCTCTTTGCTAACAGGAGATCAAAAGGATAAGCAAGACGGGAAGTAGCAACAAAGTAGTCTGGATCAAGAAGGAAGAGGAAGAGGATGCAGCTTTGGCATTTGCGGGAAAGTAGGAGAAGAGGAAGAAAAAGGACCTCTCCAAGGTCAAGTGCTTCAACTGTGGGGAACTGGGTCATTATGCGAACCAGTGTCCGAAGAAGAAGAGTAAGGGAGAGGCGTCTAACTCCAAGGCAGCGCCAACGAATGCAGAAAAGGAGGTATAGGATGATGACAATTGTGCCATGAGTGCTCATGTCCCTCTAGAGAAGAGGTGGAGAGGCATCGAGCTGTAGTCGGGAGGACTACAGGCAATGAGGGGCAGGATCCTTGAGGCACCCAACCTCTTGGATTACACCTTGTTAGGGAGCCCCGAAGAGAGAGTAGTAAGATTGGTGGATGTCGGTGGAGACGGATGTGGATGAAGTGGCAGAGAGTGCTACAGTGTAGGAGTCCTCGGGCAACGCAAGGCTAGAGGGCTGCAACAGTGCGAGAGGCATGGAGAGTGTTGTAACAGTGCAGGATGGTACAGAGAGGTTTGCGATGGTGCGAGATGCAGGGAGCTATTGCAGCAATGCAAAGGTCAGTAGAGGGAGCACGTGATAGCGGCAGAGAGAGCTTCAGCATCGGGAGTGTTTCTAGCTTAACAGGGATGTCAGAAGTTGGGTGGATCAGTTACTTACTTCTCAGTAATTGAGTTGCAGTGCAGTAGCAGTTGGCAGTGGCACGATGCAGAATGTTGAGAGGGGTTGCAGTGTAGATGCAGTGTTGGGAGAAAGTATCAGCAGCAACATGGATGCAGAGGGAGCTATCTATGGATGTAGCAATGGTAGTGGCAAAGCCATGGGCAGTAGTACAAGATGCAGCAGTGTAGAGGATGTTGGGTAGGGAGGCCTAGCATCATCACAGGTATCGGTGTTGTATAATCAGAGTGATGCTCAGTGTGGAGTATTACTAGAGAACAGTTGTCACTAAGAGGGAATGTTGATTTGGGGTAGCATCAAATGTGCTCTAGCCATGAAAATTTGTGGAGGCTAGAGCGCATGTGATCTCCAAGACCCAGAAATGGTTTGGCCAGATTCTAATCGGTTTGGGAGATATTAAAATAATTAATATTTTTAATGGAGTTCCTAAGTCTAAACTTAGGAAAAAAAATATTAATGGGTATTAATATAAAATTGGGTTAGAAGGTTCCAAAAGTCATCGATCAAGCCAAATCTAATCTTAGCCGTTGATTAGAGATTTAATCTCTGTCGTTACACCCGTCACTGTGCTGCACCCAATCACTGAGCTACTATGTTGCTCCCATCACTGAGCAGTACCACATCATCATGTTATATTCATCATCAACAAGCTGCTGCAATGCATTCTGTTGCTGCTATACATCCATGCCTATCATCACCATGCTGTACTATAGTGCTGCACCATACTGCACCACGTTGCACCCATCCTTGCTCCCACCTATATGCTACACCACTATCATTGTGCACTGTGCTACACCATTCATCATGCTACACTAATCATTGTTGCAACCAAACATGTTGTCTCTAACACCATGCTGCATCCAACAAATACTCATCCGTGCTTGTTGTAGTATATATCATTATGCTGCATATACAACATCCAATATGCTGCAACCTATTTACACTTATCAGCCTTAGCTGCTTGCTATGGCTTGAAACCTGGCAAAGTAGCTAGGCTATGGTTGTTTAAGCTTCTTTCATATTCAGGCAATAGAGAACTTCTCTAGGACAACAACTAAGTCCTCTAAAAGTCCTCCTTAATTGCCTCTAACAGCCCTCCTAAATCTAACAGTCCTCCTCATGGACTGCGTCAAGGGCACTAACATGACACACAAGACTGCGGTTAGGAGCACAATAGGACAACTATTATAGTCCTCTATTTTGGTGACTGTAACCTTCTCTTTCACTGCAGATAGGGCAGACATGAGACTGCAGATTAGGAACCATTCAAATAGGGCTTGCACTCACAACAGTTTAACGCACATGAAAACCCTCCTCAAACTACGACCTAGAACAGCGTTAAGGTCTTCACCATTACTTGATCTTGACTGTGTTTAAGACTTCATCTTGACTGCGTTTAGGGCAACTTCAACATGACTATGTCCTAGATCCATGACAGCGTAGAGGGCAACTTCAAGATGATTGTCTTAGGTAGCTTCATCACGACAACGTCCTAGATTTATGGCATGTCTTCTCCACATGATTGCATCCTAAATTCATGGCAACGTAGAGGGAAAATTCAACATGATTGTGTCCTAGATAGCTTCATCATGACAACATCCTAGATCTATGGCATGTATTCTCCACATGACTGCATCCTAGATTCATGACAGTGTAGAGGGCAACTTCAACATGACTGCGTCCTAGATCTAGGGCATGCATAGAGCTATGGCATCATCTTCTAGGAGCTGCGTAGATCCTTCCTTCCCATGGCAGCATCCAGGGCAACTCTTCTTAGGGCAGTGTATCACTTAGGATCTCTCCTCCCACCAAAACCCAAAGACAGGTGGAGAGGAAGAGATCACAAGAAGAGTGTGTGCAAATGACTAGCAAGCCACCTCTTTTTATACTAAAACGTTGAGCACAAGTGGGGGCAATTTGGTTGCTGGCCAACTTTGACGAATTGTCCCATAACACAAATAAATTCATATCTCCATGAATACATGTCGGAATCGGATGATCTTTAGATCAGTCCTACACCTCTCGATAAGAGGAATCCATGAAAAATATTAGCTGCCATGAATAAATAGACAAACATGGAGTTTGACCCTTGTTGCAAATTTTAACACTATCTAATACAGAGAATATGACTGACAGAGAGATGAGTGAGATATACCTCACACTATCATTGGTGATCCTGACTAATCCAGCCACAAAATGGCTAGTCCCTTTCTGCCTCTGCGCAGTCAAAGCATAGGCCCTGCCTCACAAATTCTGGGGACTGCATCACTCCTGCAGATCGATTTGCCTCTAAGACTTTGACTTCTGCCCTCCTGGTCTCACACCTCGGCTTCTCGACGAGAATCAAGAGATCGAATTTCTCAGAAAGGGCAGTGCAATAGTTGCTAGAGAATTGATTGAGGAGATTTCTTGCAGTGAGGGGCAGGGATAGTTCCGGTTGGAGAATTTCTTGATTCGGGAATACATCGCAAAGGAGGCAGAGAGAGATCTGGAAGAGTTAACGCCGAGGCTATGTTGGGCAACGTAGAGGCTACGCTGGGTAGCATAGGCTGACGCACAAGCAGCACAGAGCTTGAGAGGAGATCCATATTTTGTTGAAGTCAAGTTCTAGAGCAAGAAATCGGGGTGTGTTCCTTATGCTAGACAGTGAAAGCTGCTCCACGCATTCTTCTGGAACTGTGTCACCCTCTCCCGGCTAATCTTCTCTCAGTCTACCCCACAGACTTCCTCAGCGTAGCCTTTGAAGCTCTCTACCTCAACTGCATCAGCCTCTATGGCCTCTGCATCAACTTCTTTGGCCCTCTGTGTTCCTTGCGCTGGACTTCTTAGCCTCTGCATCAACCCTTGCTGGCTCTGCATCAACCTTCCTAGGCTCTGCATTGCCTCTTGCGACACTCTGCTGCCTCTCTGATATGCATTCCTCAGCCTCCTGTCGAGCTGCCCCTCACTGCAACTGATCACTTGTTTGATTTCCTCAGCAAACCTCGTCCCAAAAAATTGAATTGAATGATCTCTCTTGGTATCTTGGTGTATCTCCAACTGTCCCTAAAGCCTCCTCTTATACTTTTCCTGTTGACGATTCAACAGTCGAGATGAAGTCCCTAATCAACAGATAAGATTAGATCTGGCTTGACCCTCGTTATTTAGAACTTTCTCACCCATATTATATTAATACACATTAATATTTTAATTTTCCTAAGTTTAGACTTAGGGTCTCATTAAAAATATTAATTATTTTAATATCTCTCCATTCAGGTGGAATTTCCTCGAATGATTTCTACGTCTTGGAGGTCTCATGTTCCTTAGCTTCTCGACCAATTTTCATGGCTAGAACACATCCGGTCCTACCAAAAATCAACACTCCCTCTTAGCGAGGAATGTGCTCTAGTAATGCTTCACCATAGAAACCTCACATTGATCCTCCACATCTGTACCTGCGCTGATGCTTGGCCTGTTGCCTTACATCCTTTGCACTGTTGCTTCCCTTACTACTGCGTATGACATTGCCACTGCCACTACTACATTTGTACTGTAGCTCCCTCTCAACATGCTGCATCACGCTGCCCATAGCACTGCCACTGCTACATTTGTACTGCAGCTCCCTCTAAACATGTTGCATCATGCTGCCCATAGCACTGCCACTGCCAACTGCTGCACTGCAACTCAGTTACTGAGAAGTAAGTGATTTGAAAATGAGATCTAAGACAATTAATAAGGTATTACAGACTCATGTGCATGGATGTGCCTATGTTATTTTGTGCAATGGATCGATCAGATTGCGAAATACATAGACTTTGAAGCAGTTAAAGACTATAATAAACAAACACATAAAAACACAACAAATTTAATAAGGAGTTCACCCAATACTCCTAGGCTACATCTCCTGGTCCAACCTTCAGTGGTGGCCTCTCTATTAAGTCTTCAAACAGAGTTTTTACAATAGTGAGCTCAGTTTGAGCCTCACACACAAAAGATGCATTTACAAGAGCTTCACTTGAATCCCTCAAGCTTCCTATGACTACACAGACTCCCTCACAATTCTCAATCTCTGTCCTAACTCTGTCTCGCATTTGATTGCGACACTGCCTTTTCTGTTGTGCTCTCTGTCTGTGGCTTTATAGCCAAAAATGCGCTGCCTGTTCATTTCATGTTCCTATCTCTCGGTCTCCCTGGCCTCTGTTCGCTTCGAATCCCTCTCTCAGCGTGATACAATCATTGTTTAACGCCTAGAGAGGAGGTGGCCACCCGTTCTATAATGCCATAGTGCCACGGGTCTCTAAAATTCCTGAAACAACTGCGCTCTGTTAAACACAGGGAAAATGTGTTTTAACAGAGAAAGTCCACCAAAACTCAATATATCAGACTTTAAAAGTCCTTAAATATGATTCATTCCCCCATTAGTTTCGTCCACAAGTTGCTATCGCATATCGGAAGGCTCTGTCCCTTTGTGTTTTGGAAATACATCAAAAAGTGCGAAAATACATTAAAAATGGCTAAGTTACATACCTGAAATTATATCAAATTTCCTTTATAATGCTATCGGGTCCGACTGTCTCATGGTGTATTGATATTGGCCCTGCTCCATGCTCCGACGCGATATCGCATATCCCACATGACCCCCGTCGATTGTAATCACTCCTCTACACAGTTCTGATGTGATGCGACGATGCGATATATCGCAATCTCTCATCGCAATAACCCTTGGGCCATTTGTAAGCATTTCTGCAATCCCCCGATAGCGATCCGACGATGTAATATGGACCGTCGATCTGCGCACTTGATTGACGGTCCATACTAACTCCGCCAATCGTCGTCGCCATATATATGTGTTAAGCGCCGATATCGCTCTTCGCCATCACAATTCTTAAGTAGATCTCACCGATCTCTGCCGAAGGTTACTGCCGATTGCGATTACCGATCCGATCTGGACCATTGATCGGCCAGATCGGACGGCTACTGTGTATTATTGGTTCTGCCTCCGTTACTCTGTTTTTTCATTAATTTCACGGGTTTTTCCTCCCGATAGTGTATTAAAAGGCTGCCTTATGCGATTTCTCCTTGGTTTTTGGCATGATTTTCATAGTTTTGAAGACATAGAGAGTGTTTCTTGGATCCATTTGGATCACGCCTTCCCACTGAAAAGGCTTTTGGACCACCAAAAGTTGGGTTTCAAGCATTGTTTAAGTGAGGATACAGCTGCCTCACTTGCCCAATCTCTATCCATTTTGCACTGCTGGGTTTTGAACCTTTGAGTCCAATTCTTAGGTACTCGACATCCCCTTTGCGCGTAGTCCTCACCTTCCTATCCAGAACTATATCTTCCTGTAGCTCATTGAGGTATTCAAGCAACAGATCATCAATGGAAGGCAATTGAATTTGCTCTTCAAGATCTTCAATTAATGAAGGTTCAAATAGTCGTAAATTTTCTACATTTACTACTGAATAGATGTGCATGTATGCTGGCAGATCAAGGCGGAAAGAGTTCTCACCAATTTTCTCAAGTACTTTAAAAGGCCCATACCTTATTGGCTTTAGCTTCTTTCCTTCACCTTGCATTATGTCCTTGCTGATATACAACCAAACTTGGTTGCCAATTTGGAAGTTGTGCTCCACCCGATGTTTATCATACCTTGCCTTGTATTTGGCTTGGCTCTTTTCCAGTTGTTCCTGCACTGCCTGGTGAATCTCTTGGATTTGTTCAATGAATCTGGTTGCTTTGTCCACATCACTGTGTCCAACAACTGCTATGTCTTTTTCAAAGACAAAATCTAAGGGAGACCTTGGTTTAAAACCAAAATAGGTCTCAAAAGGAGATCTCTATGGAGAAGAATGTTTAGCACGGTTGTAAGCATGTTGCACATAACATAAGTGTTCATCCCAAAGCTTGGGATGATTGCTACAATAACCCCTGAGAAACTGGATCACTGTCCTGTTGACTACCTCTGTTTGGCCATCTGTTTGTGGATGAAAGGCTGTGCTTTTCTTTAGTCTGGTGTCCATTAATTCCCACAGACTTGACCAAAACTTCCCAACAAATCGGGAGTCTTGATCAGATACTATGGAAGTGGGTAACCCAAAATGCACCCAGACATGCTGAAAGAACAATTTTGTTGTTTGTTCAGCTGTAATCTGCTTATTACAAGGTATTAAAATACACATTTTGTTGAACCTATCCACAATAACATATAAATAGTCATGTCCCTTTCTAGATTTTAGCAATCCCCCAACAAAGTCCATGGAAACACTTTCCCAAGGACAGGGAGGGACTGACAGTGGAGTGTACAAGTCTAGTTTTCTATTGTTGGGGTTACTTTTAGCACACATGGTACACCCTCTTACATATCTAGAAACTGTTTCATGCATTTTTTGCCAATAGTAGTATCTTTGCAGTTGTGCAACTGTTTTACTTGCCCCAAAATGACCTGATATCAAGGAAGTATGTGCCTCCCTAATTATGTTAATTCTCTCTGTTTGTGGAATGCATAGCTTTCCCAAATGATACAAGAGTCGGTCCTTAACACAGTAATCCAATTCTTCTACCTTTTTTCCATTACTTAAAGTTGCATATACATCTTTAAAGTCTATATCTTGAGCATATTGTTCAATGTAGCTTTCATGCATTACTAAGTTATGCTTAAGTATAGTATATGCATTTAAGATTGGTTTGGACAACATATCTACAACTTTATTGTGTATGCCCTTTTTATATCTGATGACTAAATGAAACTGTTGTAGGAAACCCATCCACCTATAGTGTCTTGATTGCTGCAATTTAGTCTGTGAGTGCAAGTATTGAAGTGGTTGATGATCAGTATGTATTATTGCTTCTTTGCTCATTAAGTAATGTTTCCAATTCTTCACACTCTGAACTAATGCATACAATTCTTTATCATACGTAAGATAATTAACTACTGCAGAATTAAAAGTCTCAGAATGGTAGCATATGGGTTTACCGTGTTGCATCAACACTGCTCCCATGGCATAATCACTGGCATCTGTTTCGATCTCAAATGGTTGTTGAAGATTTGGCAATGCTAGTACTAGTGTTGTACTAATTTTTTCTTTCAAGGCGTCGAAGGCTTTATGCTGTTTGCCTCCCCACTGAAACACCCTGTTCAATCCTGTCAAAGCATGTAAGGGAGCTGCAATGAAGGAAAAGTTAGCAATAAACTTTCTCCAATATTGTTCTACTCCTAGGAAGCTTCTAACTTCTATAGTAGACTTGGGTTTAGGTCAGTTTACAATGACTGCAACCTTAGAGGAATCTATCTTCAGTTCACCAACCCCTACAATATGACCCAAATAATTCAAAGATGTTTTACCAAATTCACACTTTGATAATTTAACATAAAGATTTTCTTTTTTCAAAACATCTAGAGTCTGTTTTACATGCTTCAAATGTTCTTCCCATGTTTTACTGAATATAAGAATGTCATCTAGATATACAATTACAAAATCATCAATAAAAGGCCTAAGTACATCATTCATTACTCTTATGAAAGTGGCAGGAGCATTAGTTAAGCCAAAAGGCATAACTAGCCATTCATATAGCCCTTGCTTCGTTTTGAAAGCAGTTTTCCATGCATCTTGCTCTGCTACTCTGACCTGATAGTAACCACTACGTAGGTCCAAATTGGAAAAGTAAACAACCTCTTTCAGCTGATCCAATAGATCATCAATGCGAGGAAGGGGATAACGATTCTTGATTGTTATTTTATTCAATGCTTGGTAATCAATGCACATCCTCCACAAACCGTCCTTCTTTCTCACCAACACTATTAGGGATCCGCATGGCAATGTGCTTGGTCTTATGAACCTTTTCTTGAGCAGCTCCTGTACCTGCTTCTTGATTTCTGCATTCTCTAAAGCGGATAACCTATACATTCCGATGTTAGGCAATGGAGCATCTTGCTGCAAATTAATATCATGTACAATTTCCCTTTTTGGTGGCAGACCTTTAGGTTCTTGAAATAATATGTCATATTCTGAAACAACATTTTCTAAATCAGCTTTTTGTTTAGCATCACAACCCTCAAATACATTGGTTTTTTCAGGTTTCTTTTCCTTTACAACCATCAGTAAAAATTGTTTGCATGAATTTACAATCCTTTTCATCTGCCCTGAGTTTATGAGAGTATAATTATTCTTGAGTTTATGAGCTCTTACAATATATTCGATTCCACCTTTAACGAGTTGATTCTTATTTTCAGCTCTATGGAATATGGCTTTTCTATCATACAAGTAAGGACTTTCGAAAACAATTCCACATATATCCAAGGGAACAATATCTAACTCAACCTCATCCACAAATGCTGACCCAAAATAAAACCTAAGTTTACATTGTCTAGTCACTTGTAGTTTTGCTTTATCACATACCCAACCTAATGGATATGGCTTCTTGTGAGGTGTGGTTAGCAACAATGTTACACGAAGCGGGGGAAAAGCGGAAGCGTTTTTTCGAAGCGGGGACGCGAAAGTGTCATTTTCCAAAAATCTAGGAAGCGAAGCATCCGCGGAAGCGTCTGCTATATATATATATATATATATATATATATATATATATATATATATATTTGCATTTATACTCAAAACAAACATCTCAAATAGCAAATTAATTGTACAAGACATGAAAACATGCATATTTTTGCATAAATCAAGATAGATATTACATCCATTGTACATTAATGATTGATTATTTGAGCATCAACGATTTAGATGCATCAACCATCTAGAATCTAGATTCTTCTCCTCTTGTCTAGCCTTTGCCTCTACCTCGATTGTCTAGGGATATTAGTCAACATTGCCCAATTTTGATCAAACTACCTAATTCAAGACTTAAAATATGGTAGAAAAAGCTTAACATGCTTGATCGATGATTTTGACTTTGATTGAAAGGTAATTTTTGCTAAGGGCGTTCCACGTGAAAAAGGAGTTCAACAATTAACACCACCAACACTAGGGCACATATAGGGCTTGGTGCTCTTGATTAAATGCTAATTGCATACCTTCATACTTGATATAATCTAATGAAATGCCACAATCCCATTGATCCTGAATTCTTGAAAACTGTTAAGTCTGTTGAAATTTGAATAGGATATGAAATTCTATTTTCTCCATATGAAGTCAAATGAGGCTGGAACCACTCTCAAACATCCTGAGTCATTTCATGGTAATGTTAAAAATTTAAGTAAAAGGATGAAAATGAAAAATAAAGGAGAATGTCACTTTTACTTTAAGAATTTAACATTACCATGAGGGAGCATCTGCTATATTTATATTTTTTTTTGCCTTCATTCGTCACCCTAACCCAAGGTGGACCCACCCCCAACAAACAAACTCACTTAAAATTAAAAAAAAAAAAAAATTGAAAAAAAAAACGAATTTCTGAACGCTTTTCCGGAAGCGTACGCTTCCTCCTTCGAAGCGCCACGCTTCCGACGCCCGAAGTGCCATACGAAGCACGCTTCGGAAGCAACGCTTCTGTACCACGCTTTCGACGCCCGAAGCGCCAAAAAATTCGGAAGCGCGCTTCCGGCCAAGCTTCCTAGGCGCTTCCCTACGGGACGTGCTTCGGGGCTTGGAACCATGGGGGGGGAGGGGGGGGGGCACTTCGTGCAACATTGTATTGGACTTTAAAAGTCCTTAAATATGATTCATTCCCCGATCAGGTCTATCCACAAGTCGCTATCGCATATCGGAAGGCTTCGTCCCTTTGTGTTTTGGAAATACAACGAAAATCGTGAAAATACATTAAAAATGGCTCTGTTACAGACTTGAAATTATATCAAATTTCCTTTATAATGCTATCGGGTCCAAATTTCGCATGGTGTATTGATATCGGCCCCGCTCCATGTTTCGACGCGATATCGCATATCGCACATGACCCCCGCCGATTGTAATCGCTCCTCTACACAGTTCTAATGCGATGCGGCGATGCGATATATCGCAATCGCTCATCGCAATAACCCTTGGGCCGTTTGTAAGTGCTTCTGCAATCCCCCGATAGCGATCTGGCGATGTAATATGGGTCGTCAATCTGTGCGCTTAATCGACGGTCCATATTAACTCTGCCAATCGTTGTCGCCATATATATGTGTTAAGTGTTGATATCGCTTTTCGCCATCGCAGTGCTTAAGTAGATCCCGCCAATCTCTGCCGAAGGTTACCGCCGATTGCAATTGCCGATCCGATCTGGACCGTTGATCGGCCAGATTAGATGGATACTGTGCATTATTGGTTCTGCCTCCGTTACTCTGTTTTTTTCATTAATTTGATGGGTTTTGCCTCCCGATAGTGTATTAAAAGGCTACCTTATGCAATTTCTCCTTGGTTTTTGGCACAATTTTCGTTGTTTTGAAGACATAGAGAGTGTTTCTTGGATCCATTTGGATTAGTAAGTAACTGACTCTTCCCAAGCACTAACATCCCAGTCAGCCTGGAAGCCTCGTGATGCTGAAGCTGCCTCTGCTGCTAACCTGTGCTCCCTTTGCTGCCACTGCGTTGCTGCAACCTCTTTTGTGCCTCTTGCACTGCTACAACTTCTACTGCGCTGCTACAGACTTCTGGACTCTAGCCCTGCCTTGCTGCTCCACCACACTTTGCTCCACCGGACACCTGTCATCATGCTACTGTCGTTAAGGGCTCCCTTAGACGGATGTGATCCAAGAGTTTGGGCACCTCAAGGATCCTGCCCTTGCATGTAGTCCTCTTGACTACAACTCTATGTCTCCTCACCTCTTTTCTAGAGGCGCATGAGCACTCATGGCACAATCGTCATCAGTCTCGACATCCTTCTCTACCTTTGTTAGAGTTGCTTGAGTTGGAAGTTTCTCCCTTGCCTTTCTCCTAGGACACTGAGATGCATAATGTCCCAACTCCCCACAGTTGAAGCACTTGACCTTAGAGATGTCCTTCTTCTTCCTCTTCCCTTGTTGTCCCGCAAATGCTAGCGCTGCATCCTCCTCCTCCTCTTTCTTGACTCGAACTCCCTTACCACTACTCCCCTCCTTGGTCAACCTCTTGATCTCTTCCTATCGAAGAGTTGCCCACATCTCTTCCTAACTTGGGAGAGTTGCTCCGCCCAAAGTGCTTTGGACAAACGTCTCCCAGTCCTCGGAGACTGCATTCAGAGCAGTCCTAACCATAAACTCTCGATCCATTGTAGACACCACGGAAGTAAGCTAATCGCGAATTCCTTACAACTTGAGGAGGAAGTGATCTATCTCCTCTCCTTTCTACATGTGAAATGACCTCAGCTGATTTTCCAATAACAACTTCCACTGCATGGAAGAGCACTGGTATAAGGTGGTCAGCGCCTCCCACATCTCCCTTGCAGTGTTCTTCTCAACAATATGTGGTATGACATGATCTTTGACCCCATCTAGGATCATGCATTTCGCCTTCACCTTCGCCTCGACCTCCTCATACTTCTCGTTAGCATTTGGGTCAACTGGGACAACTATGGTTTTCAAGGCACAGTCCTTGATGCAATGTTTATCCATGATTACCAAGATCCTGGCCTTCCATATGACAAAATTGGTAGCCTTGTCCAATTTGTACTGATACCTCAATCTGTTCACTGCCATCTCTACTCCTCTTCTAGACTCCCTCTGAGTCTCGGTTTCCCTCCTCGAAATCAGCCAACTTTCGAATCACTCCTCTCTAATCCCCCTTTGCAGCTGCAACTCAGATCTGAACTTCTTGGCGAGAAATTCGTCGAGATAGTGCTTCCCTCTACCTTGATTCCATCTCCTTAGACACTATTCTGCACAGACAGAAACAACGTCCCACTAGCTCCTTAAATCACAATCTGCACAACTCCCTTAGCCCCAACAACTAAAGAATCTAAGCCCTTCTAGCTTTGTGCAATCACAGTGAGAGTTGGATCAGCTCCTCCTGGCCTCAACGTCAATCCTTCCTGATTGAGAAAGATGATCGGGCACTACATAGCCCTAATCTACCCCCCTTCTGCCTCTGCGTTGGCCTGGATTGTTGACGCAGCTACTGCATGGGCTCCTCCCCTCTACTACGTCTTTCCTTCTTGGCTCAGAATGCTGATGCAGGCTCTGTGTGAGCCTCCGCGTCACCCTCTTTGCACCGCGTCACTCCTCCTCTCGCCTCTTCATCTCAGGAACAACGCTTTCTCTCGGGACAACTGCTTCTCTATTGCAAATCCTCAGATTTCTTCTACTGGTGTCTTCAGTCCTCCTTGATCTGCAATCGCTCTGATACCATGTGAAAATTTCTGAATCTGACACTTCAAAAACCCCTATTGCAATATCTGGTTTACTATCTCTTGCTTGTTCTTTACATTAACAAGTTATTTAAATGCATAAATATCAAATTAAACACAAATGCAGCCTTCAAAAATATACAGATCAACAAATGAAATAAACTGAGACAACACAAGGGACACTGTTATTTTTGGACAATCATCCCCGAAAAACCCAATGCGGGAAAACTGATGCAGCATATAGAGGGTTTTATTATTAAGCAGATTTTGAATACAAATAGGGTGCCAGAAATGGCTTACCCTTCAGAGAATATCCTTAGCAGCAATACCTCTATTCAGAGACAGATATTCTGGCAAATCAATTGCCGGATGAACAATCGTCTAGTGACTGCGGTTGTTCCTTGTGCTTGACAGTGAAACCTGCTCCATGCACTCCTCTGGAACTGCATCACCCTCTTCAGAACTACGTCACCCTCTCCTGGCTAATCTGCTCTCAGTCTGCCCCACAGAGTTCCTCAACGCAGCCTCTAAAGCTCTTTGCATCCACTGCATCAGCCTCTACGGCCTCTGCGTCAGCTTCTTTGGCCCTCTACGTCCTTTGCACTGGCCTCCTTAGCCTCCGCGTCAACCCTTGCTGGCTCTGTGTCAGCCTTCCTAGGCTATGCGCTGCCAGTTTTGGCACTCTGCTGCCTCTCTGATATGTATTCCTCAGCCTCCTGCCACGCTGCCCCTCACTGCAACTGATCACTTGTTCGATTTCCTTAGCAAACCTCACCCCAGAAAATCGAATTGATTGATCTCTTTTGGTATCTTGGTGTATCTCCAACTGACCCTAAAGCCTCCTCTTATACTTTTCCTGTTGACGATTCAATGGCTAAGATTAAGTCCCTAATCAACGGCTAAGATGAGATTTGGCTTGATCATTGTTATTTAGAACTTTCTCACCCATATTATATTAATACACATTAATATTTTAATTTTCCTAAGTTTAGACTTAGGGTCTCATTAAAAATATTAATTATTTTAATATCTCTCCATCCGGGTGGAATTTCCCCAAATGATTTCCAGGTCTTGGAGGTCTCATGTGCCTTAGCCTCTCCACCAATTTTCATGGCTAGAGCACATCCGATGCTACCAAAAATCAACAACATTGTTGGCAAGGATACTACCTGACAGATGTGGGAAGCATTGGCCACGTTATACGAAGGATATTCCAAGTAGTGGAAGATTTACATGGAGCAAAAGATGAGATCCACACAGATGTAGAAGGGGGAACACATTGATATGTTCCTAACGAAGCTTCAAGAAATCCGAGAATCGTTGGTAGTTGTGAGGTCAACACTTCAGTCTACTGAGATGGTGAGGCTGGCCTTGAACTCATTCTCAGAAGAGTGGCAAGTGTTTGTCCAGAGTATCGTGGGCAAAGAGAGATTGTCGGATTCGGAAGGAATGTGGGCCGCTCTTCAGCAGAAAGAGATGAGGAGAGACTTAGTCAAGTGCAAACTTGATAGTAGCAACAACAGTAGTGGGACGAAGCCAAAGGAGGAGGAAGAGAATGCAACCCTTGCATCTAAGGGGTAGCAGGAGCAGCGAAAGAAAGAGAGATGTTTTGAAGATCAAGTGCTTCCGATGTGGTGAACTTGGTCACTACGCTACATAGTGTCCTCTCAAAAAGAAGGACAAGGACGAGAAGCATGATCCGAAGGCTACATCCACAAAGATCGAGGAGGAGTTTTCCATGGTCCTAGATACCTCAACGAGAGAGGTGGGGTGATCTAGAACTGTAGTTCGAAAGAACTACAGATGGGCAGGATCCTTGAGGAGTCCACCTCTCGGATCAATACCTTGCTACGGGAGCCCAAATCAGAAGTACTAGGATGGACCAGTGTTAGTTGGTGCGGAAGAGTCCGGAGTGATAGTTGAAGTGGCTAGGAGCACCAGAGACTGAGCAATGCAGAGCAGAGTTGGTAGCAGTGCAGAGTCAGCAACAATGCAGAGGCTTCAAAGGATCAGTGCAGAGACTAGCAGTAATTAGAACTCCAGCAACAAATGCATCATGCTGAAGACCTGTTCAGTATTTTTGGATGTTTTTTCATCGTTGATGTAGTAGCAACAACAGTTGGATAAGGTTGCACTACAAATGTAGTGTTGGTAGTGACAGGGCCAGCAACAACACATATGCATAACTTATGAGGGTTGCAGTACATATGCAATGTTGGCAGTGACAGTGTCAGCAGCTATACAGATGCAGCATTTGCGCAGTAGTTGGTGGGCAATGATGTTAGACATCAACAGCGCAGAGGGAGATGTTACAGAGTCTGGGTGATGATTCAGCAAGTTGCATTACTAGAGCACATTCCTCGCTAAGAGGGAGTGTTGATTTCTTGTAGCATCAGATGTGCTCTAAGCCTCAAAATTTGCAGGAAGGTTTGGACACATGTATTCCACAATACCTAGAAATAGTTTTGGAAAATTCCACCCGGAGATAGTTTTATTAAAATAATTAATTATTTTTAATGGGTGCCTAAGTCTAAACTTAGGGAATTAAAATAATTAAAGGGTATTAATCAAACCGTGGGTGAAGCTTCTAGAAGAAGATGAGGATCAAGCCAAAATGATCTGAGCCATTAATTAGAATCCAATTTCGGTCGTTGGTTCTCAACGAGAAGATTATAAGAGGAGGCTTGATGGGCATTTGGAAGATACATCAATGAGAGATCAAGAGATCGAATTTCTCAGAAAGGGCAACGCAGCAGTTCCTAGAGAATCGATTGAGGAGATTTCTTGCAGTGAAGGGCAGGGATAGTTCTGGTTGGAGAATTTCCTGATCCAGGAATACATCGCAGAGTAGGTAGAGAGAGATCTAGAAGAGGAGACACAAAGGCTACACTGGGCAGCATAGGCTAACGCAGAGCTTAAGAGGAGATCCATATTTTGCTGGAGAAGTCGAGTTCTACAGCCAGACGCCAGGGTGTGGGACCGAGAGGGCAGAATTCGAAGTCTTAGAGGCAAATCAATATGTAGGAGTGATGCAGTCCCCAGAAGCTATGACGCAGGGCCTACGCAGAGGCAACAAGGGAATAGCCATTTTGTGGCTGGATCAATCAGGATCACCAGTGAGTGTGAGGTATATCTCACTCATCTCTCTGTCAGTCATATTCTCTATATTTGATAGCCAGCAAGACATCCAAAGACTGTATTCAGATTTCAGAAAATTACTGCTTAATAATACAAACCCTCAGTTGCTGCGCCGGTTTTCCCACAATGGGCTTTTTCAGGAACATTTGTCCAAAAATAACGGTGTAATGTGTTGTGTATTTCTTTCTTGCTCAGTTTCTTGTTTCCACATATAATTTTAATTGGTGAAGGCTGCAGTGCATTAGTTCGGTATTTGTTGTAGGAAGCAGTAAATAATTTGTTCAATAATTAACAAATAGAAGGAACTTAATCAGTTGTTGCAGTAGAAATTTGGGCTTCCAAATTTTCACAACCATAACAGGGTTGCATGTTTGAAGGTTTTGCCTCAACTATAGTGGATATTTCAGTCATGTATCTGTCTCCGACCAATCCATTTTCTTCCATTTTTTCGACTACAAGTGTCCCCAACTTCTATGGGTTCTTACCTGTTAACGCTCGAAATTTCACCTCAGGCTGAGAAAGGTAAACTTCAAGGCAACATCAAACCACTTAGCCTCGTAGCTAGCCCTACGGGGCAGGAGAGGGCTCTCTCCGGTCTATCTCGGTAAAGATCTTCAACGGGTGAGATAACCAATAAGGAAACACTGATTTTAGGCTAGTAAAGTGATAAAAAGGTTTGAATTGGGAAGTTTAAGGATTTTGGTGGAAAATCGGGGAAAGGCAATTTTGGGTGCGGGGATTGGACACAGTTTTTGCAGGGGGTTCTTTGGGGCAAGGTAGGAGACTGTATTGATGCCTTTGAATTAAGTGAATGGATAGGAATGACCGGTGAGGGGCTAAAGAGAGCAAGAAACCTTCAAGAGTTCTCTTTAGACAGATGAAAACATAAATATTAAGCAAACTTAAAAGCAGAGCATGGCAATCATGAATTCTACTTTAACACTTCATTTGCCTAATTTGCAGAAGGAAAAATAAGGAGATGATTCACATAACAAACTTACAAGTACAAAGAGAAACACACCATCAATACATGTAACCACAGGAATCCCAGAAAGGACTGCAAAACCCTGGTCTTTCTTCCTTTGCCAAAATTGCAGAGATACAATGAGTAATACAATAGAGCTTTCTCCCTCAAGATTCCAACCATGAAAATGACCAAGAAAGTACATAATATAGGCAATCTAACATCTTTCCTCGCCTCTAGGGGTCGAGCTCACTATCCTAGGAGTTGTTTCAACCAATTCTAAACTGAGCACTAAAAACTAGGCAGTCAAAACAACTTGCCTCTATAAGCTAGGAAACCAATTCATTCATTAAATTTTTGCCTATCTCATGAATGAATCTTCTAGAAGAGATAAATAAGTGTCAAAATATCATAAAATTACATCATTTACAACAAGGAGGATCAAAATCTACTCCAAAAAGTCAAATCCAGTCAAAACTGCGTTTTGCTGAGCTGTAGGTGAATTTCTGTGAAAACTGCCCAACACGTCGCGCCCTGATCCTGAACACGTCGTGCGCCTTTGGAGCTGCTTTTGAGGCACTTCCAGGTGTCCAAATTAGGCAAACGTGGGCTTGTTGGAAAGGTCTAGATGTCTACTTTCCAACCCAAGTGGAATTTTGGAATTTGGTGGCCATTTGCCCCTCCAAAATTGCAATCTCCCAAGACTTCTTCCTGTGTGTCAAAAAGGTGGCAGAAAGTCATTTTTTGCTTGTTTTTTGACCTTCTGGAGGCTCAAAACTTGATGAAATCTCTTGGTAATTGCTGAACAGGTGTATCTTTACATGAAAAATCCAAAAATTCTTAGTTTTCCCAAAATGGAGTTGCCCATCGAAAAGGTCGCGCGCGGCGCGCGACGTGTTGGTGGAGAAAACCTGTTTTTTGCCCAAAAATTCACAAGTGACCAAAAATGCTCAAATTTTTTTGAATTTGTGCTGGAGTTAGTCATTTAGCATCATGCTCCTTCAAGGAAGCCTCAGCCAAGATGTGGAGGGGATCGGGTATTTTCCTTCGTTTTAGTGCTTTAGCCAACCGCCCTTGGATCACCTTCATTTTCGCCTTGCATACATACATTCGGGCCCAATAGTGGTTCTTCATGTTCCAGAGCAGGTCTTTATCTTTGTTGGCCTTGGCCAGTAACCTCTCCAAATGAGCATTGACCTGGAGAAGCATAGTCTCTCGCTCGACGGGTACCAAATCACCGGGTCTCTTACGAGCCAAGTTGTGGTCTTCATGGATCCTCCGCAACTCATCAAGAGTGTGCTAATCTTCAAGTTGCTTGTTGCACTGCTCTAAGTAGGTGATTGTCCAATTTTCCATTTCCAATCTTTGCTGCAACGAGTCATTTTTAGCCCTTAGGTGCTGGATGATCTCCTTGGGCTCTAGGCTAGGAGAACTGATATCATGGTCAACAACATCTATGCCTGGATCATCTGATGGCCCCTCATCAATCTTGGGCTGCTTGCCTCTCTCTGGTACCTGTGCTGCTGTCCGAGACAAGGCCCCTTCCACCTGGTGTGGAGATAACACTCGTGGTGCTGATGAAGAAGGCGAGACCCATTCCACCTGGTGTGGAGATAATACTTGCCTAGTTGATGCAAATAAGGCCCTGTGGCCTCTCTGATATGTGACCAATGGAGGGGAGCTGACATGTCTGGTCTCAGGAATATCATGCTGCTGTGAAGGACCTCCCTCCTCATGAACAACCTGAGGGGGTGATGATGATGGTGCTGTGAAAAAATCTCGAGAGATAAAATCCTCCCATGGGATACCCTGCTGAGCCAATTGATGTATGACCACAAGCTGGATCAAACCATAATGATAGATGCTCCTGTGTTGCTGTGCTGGACTCTTTCTCTGCACCAAGGGCACCATCTTCTCAATATTCCGGCACATGAAAAATGGTATGTTCATCATCCGTACCCGTGTGAAATGCATCAACAAGTGAATATGGTACGAATACAAACATGAAAATCTGCCCTCACAGGTGAAATAGCGCATGATGAGCCTCATCAAGGGAGCATACTCATCCCTCAAAAATCTGAAAGGAAATACACCAGTCATGTACCTCATGTAGGCAGGTTTAATGTAGGGCTCATACTGAAATCTGTCCAATAGTTTGCACTTGTTCCACTCTTCTCCCACATTGGGTATCCCTGTTGCTTGAGCAATAATTTCAGATGACAATATAAAATCCACCCCTGCAAGATTTACATGCCCATCATGCAGATGAAAAACAAACAAGCGGACCAATTCCCTATGGTGTTGAATTTGAGAAATCCTCTCGCAAAATTCATAACATGAGAGGTGGCGGAAACATGTGACTGCAAGTGGACAAGCCTGCAAATAAGTCAAAGAGGTGGGCTCCTCTCTCACATGGTGACCACTCTTACCACCCCTGTGAGGCCTCCTTTGTACCTCAACTTCTGGTGTTGACTCACGGTCATCACTTTGCTCATAGTCGGTTTCGGTTTCTGACATGGTTTCAAGAGCAAAGTGGCTGAAATGTACTGCTGCTTCTGCTCAAATGACCTGTTGTTTTTCCCTGTTTGAAATGCTGCAATCTTGAAGAATTTTGGGATCGTTTGGCAGTTTACAGGCAATTTTTTGTGGATGAATTCCCAACACGTCGCGCGCTGGTTTGGACGGGTCACGCGCACCCAACACGTCACGCCAGTGTTTTTTCCCAACTGCTATGACCCCCTTGACACGCCGCGCCTGCCCAACACGTCGCGTGCAGGTCTTGACGGGTCGCGCGCAGGCTCTGTCTGCAATTTCGCCCAATTTCTCTCCAAATCGCTTTTCTCTATTGCTTTGAGGCAAATGATGATCAAATGGAGGGAGAGAGGAGCTTTATAGGCTTGATTTAAATTAATTTCCCCTCAAACCCTCTTTCTAATGTTTTTAACTTGACACTTTTTCAAAATTTAAATGTTGCTAACTTTATGGTTTCCTTTTGTCCTGAAATTGGTTGAACTGATGCTTTTTCTTGAAAATTTTTGTAGGGATAGCTTCTGAGGAATCTTGGCAAAGGGGACCAGGGTTGCATGCTGACTTTCGAAGAATTTTGAATTTTTACAACTTTTACAAAAATGAAAAAATGACCTTGTCTTTAAAAACAGGGTTTTTAAATCCAAGGTAAAAATTAGCTGTACAAGATGAAATCCTTTGAAGAAAAACTTTGATAGTCATCCCTCTGGCCTGCTGGGCATTTATTGACTTTTAAAGACATGACCTCAAAGATAAATTGGACCTAAACCCTAGACCTAAGACTTTTGACCTCAAGACAAGACAAGTAACCTTGAAAGAGTTTATTGACTGAAACAACTTGATCCAGTAGTGCCAAGAGGGGAATAAAGACACCAGCTCCTCCATCAGGGTTATGGCATGCCTAATGGAATGCAATGAGATGACACAGATGAGACACCTACTTATGCAAATGCAAAGAGCTTTGATCGCTAATGGAGGGCTACTAGACCGACTCTAACATTACCAACCATAGCCACATGGGAAAATCTTGCCATAATAGCCATACTAGCAATGACAACTTTGCCAACAAGGGGAAAACATCCCTCTCCTCATGATTGGTTGCCTCATCATAATGCAAGAATGCATGGAAAGGATGTTGGAATATATTTCCCTGCATGAGATCTCTCTTCCCAAGGATAAGATGCTTGCACTTAGATAACATCCACATGTCAAAGGTTGATATGAAAGTTGTAAGGAAACATGGGTAGAAAAGGTGGTACTTGCAAAGGACAATAACGAGGTAAAATCACCTAACAATCCCCTTTCCTCTTCCCCTCTTGTGGTATCATATTCCCCTTGTTGCTACTTCAAGCAACTATATTGGTGTATTTATATTATTATGCATTTTATTTTTAGATGCTTTTACATATACATGAGCATATTATGGAAAATACACCCACCACATTGTAAACCTATCCCTCCACTTCAAACTTTTATACATTCACTAGTTAGGCCTTGGCTTGAGCTCCACACTAGGAATATTTACAATGCATTTCACATATTTAGTGCATATGATCATTATATCCCATCCACATGGATTAACTCTCATCTGGAAAACTACACTATAAATAAATATATGAATAATACATGTTATATTCTGGGGATTAAAACTAGGATATTGCACAACCTTTATTTTGAGACAAAAAATCCAAAATATACTAACTTCTCTTTGAAGAATGTACACTTGTTCAAATTGATCTATAATTTTCTTTCTTCAATATCTCAAAAACTAACTACAAATGTTGCAAATGTTCTTCTTTAGTCTTGTTGGAACTTGGAAATGAGAATATTTCCAAGGTAAACAACAAGGAACATACCAATGTAAGATCTTAATACTTTTCTTAGCATCCTCATGAATGTGTTGAATACATGATTAAACCAAAAGGCATAACCAACCACTTGTACAACTTGTTATTCATCTTAAGGGTATCCACTCATAATCATCTCTAGTTCTAATTTGATGATACCTACTCTTCAAAATATTTTGGGAAATTAACAAGCACCTCATAATCAATCTATTAAACCATCCATCTTAGCAATTAAAATATATACATGATCATGATCTTGTTTCATGCTCAAAAATTTGAACAAATTCCTCATGCTCTAGAATTTAAAGACTGTTAAAATTGGCAACTAGGGCCAAACTCCATGTGGGTCATCTTATTTATGGCAGCTGATATTTTCATTGGATCCCTCTCGTCAAGAGGTGTAGGATTGATCTAAAGATCATCCGATTCCGATAAGTATTTATGGAGATATGAATTTATTTTGATTATGGAATTATTATCAAGCCGACCAACAACTTGAGTAGGCTCAGAAGCCCAATAGACGTGTCTATTCATCATCCACATTTTAGTATAAATTGGTGAGGACTTGAAGTCATTTTACACGTGTTCTTGAGGTGATATCCTCTCCACGTCTTGGGTTTTTGGAGAAGGAGAGAATAAGAGATTACGCTGGCCTATATACAAATGATGCCCTAGATCTAAAATGCAGAAGCATCGGTCATGAAGAAGTCTATACGCAACAATAAGAATAAGGGAGATCTTACCATACTTTAAACGCTGTGATGAACTATAGCCCTATGCAACCCTAAACGCAGGTACTAATACGTTGTCCAAATCATAAAGGATAGCCGCAGTAATATAAAGGGAGCCGTAGTCATCAAGGGTAGCTGCAGTCAAATCCGCAGTAGGGTATTGACTGCACCATGGTTTTAGGTGCAGTCATGGCTTCATGAAGGATGCAGCAAATCGTTGACACTCTCAGCATCCTGTATTGTATGCGGATCAGGCAGCGTAGATCAGGAGAGTGGATCTAGCAACGTAGATCAGGGCATAGAAACTCCAGTCACGCAGCACACACACACACACACATATATATATATATATATATATATATATATATATATATATATATATATATATATATATATATAGATATATATATATATATGCACACACACAAACAATAATACAACGCAGCAAGATATATATATTCGCAGGCAATGGCAATATATATACGCTGTTAATAGAGTCACATATACGTTGTCATTGATATATATAATGAGGAGCTAATACGCTAGTCACGACACTAATACGCAGTACACTTATGCACAGGTCATGGCATATATATATCATCATATACGCTGGCAAATCAAACGCAGCATTATCATACGTTCTGGGCTCTCAGCATAGATGAAGCCACAGTGGAATAGCTTCAGTGAAACGTAGCATTGAATACCAATACACTGTGTGAAGTACACAACCCTGACTCAATAATGGGATTGCGTGGAACTATAGCCTCGCTGCTTTGCTAGGTTGCAAGCCATATCAAGCAGCTAAGGCTAATATGCATATGACTGTGATATAAAACAACAGAAATATATTGTTGCAACATGATGAAGCAACGAGAAGGTATAACAGAAGCATGATGGGCACATTAGTAAGGTCAGCATAATGATCATGGGCAACATGATGTATGAGATCATGGGCAACATGATGCATGGGCAGCATGAAGCATAATGATCATGGGAAGCATGATGCATGAGATCATGGGCAGCATGAAGCATAATGATCATGGGCAACATGATGCATGGACTGCATGATGCATGGGCAACATGAAGCATAATGATCATGGGCAGCATTATGCATGGATAACATGATGTATGGGCAGCATAGTGATCATGAGCAGCGTGATGATGCATGATGCAACATGATGGTGCTACACGGTAAGGTGCAACAAATGGACGAGATGAAACACTATGATAGGTGAAGAAGTCACCTTAGAGAATCAGTTGAAGCAATATGTCTTCAACTGATCTCTACAGATATCAAAAGTTAAAATTTTGACTTCTATTGTAAATGTACTATTTCTCTCACTTTCTCTGCTGAACTTTGAAGAACATAAAAGAAGAATTGATCAAGGGTTTCCCCACATTGTGGGGGTTGTCCCTGGCTAGCGCCACATCCTGTGTCCTCTTGTCTTGGCTTGTCTTCTACGATTTATGTTTATGTTATAACTGCAGTTTACTTTAAAGCTGATGTGATTGCTAATCTGGAAAATATGTTGAGCTAAAAATGAAAATTGAAATAAATTTCTCTAAGCATAGAACATACCTAAAATTAACAAAGACATTCTTCAGGTTCCATCTTCCTTAGTGTTTAATTAATGTTGGCACTGTTACCCACCAAAAGTGGGTAACCAGTAGGAGAAATATTTTTCTCCTCATTTGACAGCCAACCAACTAGTAACCCTTTGATGGTCACATACAACTTTAAATTAGAGCTCTCCACTTATGCTCCAATTAGTTCTCTCTCCCATTTGACATGCTTCTTGAAGGAAGGAGAGTTACCTATCGGAAGGTGCATTAACCATTCTTGTAAACATGTGCTTTTGTTTAATGATTTGGGGCATACTAATATGGATCACAAGCCAAGATGGAAGAATGAATGCTCCTGATTGTGCCCTTGTTCCCATGCTTCACCTGGGAGGTTATCCTTTACCCCTAGTTCAGTGTGACATCCCTTGAGGTCCTTCCTTCAAGAGGGGCACTAATAGGAGGCACTAATTTATGTGGCATGCCCAAGGTGTTGAAAAATGAAGTGTGATATACACAAGCACTATTTCTGAACTATGATAATTACTTGTGAATATATATTATAGTTCTTTTAGCATTCAATTATCTTCATCAAGAAATTACACTTCAAAAATTCAACCAATAACCAAGAAAGGAGAGTAGAGATCAAAATGCACAGGAACAAGAGACAAAGTTTACCCTCCAAGATCCAAGACAAAATATCCTTCAATTTTGTCCCCAAAGATGTATGTAATAAAGTTTTTTATCGATCTTCAAGAGGTCCAAAATTTGGCCTCTACCTCAGGTTCAGATTTAGGATGCGTTACCACTCAAACCAGCAGGGGACCTAAAGGGGTTCCTAAGAGGGAAACTGCTAGGCTAAGGGCAATGGCAGAGTCTTAGCCCACTGTCACTACAGCTAAGTTTCCCTGCTTTTTATAGACTTTCACCGTTGGGAGGAGTCCCAGTAGTATAGGGATCACTTGTAAAGTATATGTCAATGGATAGGTGAGAAGTGACCCTGAAAACCCTTTCCCAAGGATGGAGTGAAGAATCGAGCTTGCTTGCTCTTTAAGAAAGGGAATTGGTCCACCAGGTATAAGGGTGAGGATTGGAGGAATGAGGGAGAAAGGATGGGCTTATAAACAAGTTTCTTAATCCCTATAATCCTTGAGAAACTTGGATTCCTAAATGGTCCTTGACAAATAATCTTTATTGAGAAGTGGGACCACCTGGGGCCAAGTGGACCTGGCCCAGGTTCGAGGATGGAATGTAGCAACCAATGATGTTCATATCCTGGACAAGGTGAGGGGAAAGGACAAAACAAGAATATTTGCTTCAAAAGGTTGAATTGATCTTATTGAGGTCTAGCCTTGGGGATGCCTAGGCACAATTTGATCCTAGAGTTAGAACTTGGGATTCCTAGAGATTCCACTATTATATTTGCCTCAAGTTTGGAGGAGAGGGAGAGGACACACCAGTGTAGTATCCTATAGGAGATTGAAGTTTTTCCTTGGGTCAATTCTCGGGAAATTGATGCCCTAGGTGACCTAATGGGGCTAGACATGGGGAAGAAGGGGAAAATGATAAAATAGAAGGTTAAAATGATCACCCGTTTAAGGGACCAGTGCCTAATTCACTTGGGGATAATGGAGTCATGGATGATGATGAGTAAGAACTTGGTTTCTTGATCAAGGAGGCCCAGAAAGTCAACTTCATCCAATGTTAAGAGAGAGAAAAGAAAAGTGATCTTCAAGAATTTATACCTCAAAGCAAACAATGCAAGATTATTGAGACAAATAATCTCTAGGACATTTCAGTCATATAACATTGGCCCATACATTAAACTTGCTAAAACATGCTCAATTCCACATTTCAATCATGCAACAACTAGCCCTAATTTTAGTAGTATGTAGCAAGAAGAATAATAACATCAAAATTCACTTACAATGTTATAGAGTATATCCAACCAACATTTCGTTTACAAGACAAAGCTCCAAGACAAGATAAATAGCCCAAATTCATATGTCAAAATTCATCCATCTCCAGAAATATCCTCCAAGGAAAAAATGTGAAGTTCTCTTTATTAGAGAGATCCCCAGTCAAGTGATGATCCAAATGAATGTATCTAACATCAATATATAGCCTCCTAAGGAATTCGAATTAGCCTATGGTCCTACATTAGCCCCTAATGATAAAATAATGTGCAAATAATAACCCCTATTGGTGAAAATCCCACCAAACTAGCTCACAAATGTAAATATAAGCCTCACAAGAGGCCAAATAATAGTATGTGCATGTCATAGGGACCTCCAAAGGCTCAATAGTATCTTGAAGTGCCATATTGAGGAATAAATTCCTTGGAATATGATGGACAAGGGGGTGGCCCCTTGTTCTCCAAGTAGTAGACCAGTGGTGCTCCTAGTGGGTCTGAGGGCACTTCAATGACCCCATGGGTCTCCATATGAATCGAAGATGCCTGTAGATCCTCTGAATGGTCTAAGTGGTGGAATGAATGTTTCCATGAAATCGTACAAGTGCTGGGACACTTGCCAAGAGTGCGAGGCTCCTGTGGGGGCTTGTTGGGCATAGTGTACAAAGAATATCACCATCATCCCAAAAGTGGATCGCTAGTAGTCTCTGAACATCCATGAAGATCTGTGGAGTGTTGTCTACTGCTGTGGAGGCCCATGACTCACTATGCGCACCCTAAATGTGCCAATGTAGACCTCTGAGGGTCAGGATCCCATATAGGGAAACCAAACCCAAATGGAAACCACTTGCAATCCTGCATAAGATCTAATGCATCCCCTAGGCTTCCAGTACAACCAGTCATTAAAATAATTGGGTAAAAGAGCTTACAAATCATGGATAACAAAGTGGGAACTTCATAATGGCATGCCCTTCCGTAGTGGGCTTTGGCATGTGCTAGTGTCTCCAAGCTCCAAAGGGGGTTAGCCAAGTACCTTATTAGGTGGTTTCAACCCTTAGAGGGGATAGTATGTCCAAGGTACATCCCTCTAATGGGGGTGGCAAGTGACAAATAAATGAGATGGAATAGGGAATGTGAGGGTTAATCCTAGGCCACATAATGGGGCATAGGGGTAGCTAGATAAGGGGAAGCCCACACTTGGGTATCTAATGTATATGAGGGAACAGTTGTGGTACATGAGGTGCCCCAAACTTTATTTTTCCACCCTTCTTTATATGCCATTTTCCTTTTATGAATTTTCTTTAATCAACTGCTCGGGGTTTAAAGGACAAGAGCATGATGTGTAAGATATAGCAGTGATTACTCCCTTCAATGTAGGGCGGTTCATTGCCCTCCAGGAGTTGGGACAATCATGGGCTCTTGAATGATAAAGGAGGCTCATTTAGGGCGTATGGAACCTGGGTGATGGCCATGGATTGGGGTAGAGCTCATGTATTGGCCTTTTCCCACGTGCTAATTATTTTTGTCTCGAACATCTTTTGCATTTTGTGGTACAATTCCCTGTTAAATGTGGCCAATTATGTTTTTTCTTCCTTTTTTAGTTGCTTCAACCTCTGGGGCATCATTTTAGGCTTGACCCAACATGGGGGCAAGGGGATAGGGAGGCTAGCCCTATGTGGACCCAAAATGGGAATGTGGGCCCAGGTGGGAGAAATGATGAATGGGGTATAATGAGTGGGAAGGGAGTAATGTATGCGAGTAAAGGAGCGGGACCACACACCCAAAGTCATGGTTGCCCAAGTAGTACCGCCCTAGAACCAAATGGTCAGTAAAGGAGATCCCACGAGACTAAGATTCAAGGGTAACAACCAAAAGAGATCAAGGAGACAAGAGTACAAACTAAGTCCACTCTTTATGCCAAATCCCCCCATCAATCCATATCCATAAGTATCCATGATAAATAAACCCAATACTCAATTATCCAATGACAAGACATACCTTTAGATTCAGGAGGCCTAGTGTGTGCCGAGTTTGATCTCGTGTATCAAAGTGATTAGCTTCTTCAAATTGATGTTGGGAAGAATAATCATAAAGGGCCTATATGATTTCATAATTTAGACATTCTTCGTCACCAAAAGCCTCTCCCAGGTATTGAATGAAGTTTTCACAGGATTCACAACAATCTTTGAACAAGAAAAATGAATCATGAAAGTTTCCATAAAAATCAAAGAATGTTGTGTGGAAATCTTTAAGAGAGTATAAGCTACCTGGCTTCAATCCTTCATACCAAGATCTTGCTTTTCCTTCTAGGGTAGCCATAAACATTTTCATCAAACAATCCTCATGAAACCTGATCCCGAGCTTATGTATATGCCAATGAAATTTGATTAGATGCAGAATAGCCTCATCTTGGCCATCCTGACCTTTAAACTTTGGCAGCCTTGTTTGCCAATCTATACAAGGAATATGATTCGGAAAACCAGGAATATGAGCTCGATTCATAGGAGCATACCTTCGAGCAGTTGAATCCATTTTGAAAACAATTAATTCACCAAGAAGTTCTTCAAACTACTGGTTTTGAACAGTGGAGTCACCATGAGAATTCTAATTCTTTGGATTCTTCGACACTGGAGTCGCCAGGTGAAAGATGCACAACCTTTCTTGTGTCTGATCATTGTTCACCATCAACAATCAGATTTGATCTTTATCGTTATTTCCCAAGGAAGATATGATCTTTCATTCCCCGACAACGGCGCCAAAAATGTTAGTCCTTACAATCTCCTAGGCTAAAAAGGAAATTGAGAAGGGTAACCTCAAACCACTTCAGCTCAGTAGCTAGCCCTACTGAGCATGAGAGGGATCTCTCTAAGTCTCTTATCAGTGATATGACTTTAAAGCAAATGAATTTTAGGCTAGATATGTGTATTTGTTTGTTTGTTTGTGAAAATTTGGTTTTTAGGATTTGCTGAACTTAGGGTTTGGAGCCACAAATAGGTCTTGGCTGGAGAAGTGCAGAAGCAAATATGAGAAGGAGCTAGGTATCAGAAACCATGGCGTATATTGAGCATTGTTACTGTAGTATAGAGGATATAGTATGGAAGAAACTAATGAGCATAAATAAACATGATTTCATTAGCTTAGGAAGACATACACATAACTATGAAAACCAGATAACAGAGCTTGAAAAACAAGAATTATGTGTATTTTATTGTAAGGCATCCATAGAAAGAAGAGATATAATGTAGATAAATATGTTTAGACCATTAGAAAACAAAAAGAATGAAGTGCAAGCACCATGAACTCACTGGGATAGAGTTCCTTGAAAATAGTTGAAACCTGTCTTTGTATTAGCTGAAAAGATGATTGCATGCAAGCTTCTTTCACAAAAATCTCAACCCTCTTCTCCTCAAGAGAAATGATACATATAGACTTTTCTAGACCACTTGCCCACCTTTAGGAGTCGAATTCCTTGGTGGAGGAACTGACTCCAAGATTCTCTCAACCAACAGGTGAGAGTAACATCAAAAACAACCTATGATGTACATTTATTCATGCCTACATCACCTAGCCTTGAAACTAGTGCCATTACATAGAGAATCTTGACTTTGACTGAGTCAAACTAGAAACTAGAAATTTTACACAGTGAAATTTTCCAATTAAAACACAGAAAAGTGCAGAAGCGCAGCACCGACTTTGAGCTGATTTTCAGGTGCCTTCTAGGGGTCAAAATGAAAAACTGAGAGAACGGTCAACTAGCCCTTCAAGTCTAGTTTCCAGAAAAATTTTAATTTTTGAATTTGGACCATGGGAAGACCTTCAAAAATCCATTCTCCCAAGGTCACTCCAGAAGCGCAATACCTGTCAAAAAATGGTCCAGAATGCTAGTTTTTTGCCACTTTTTTGCCTTTTTCTCCAAAACTGAGCCACCTCTGCAAAATCTGAGAAAATGGGTTTTTAGAGGATGGCAAGAGCTTTCCAAAAATGTATACCTTTCCTCAAATGGAGGCCTAAGGAAAAAGCGCAGCACCAAGGCGTTACGCTTCTGGAGCAACTGATTTTCTGAATTTAGACCAAAATTTCTCAAAAAACTCAAAATGCTCAAAATTTGCTCAAAATTGGAGGGAAGGTGTAAAAATATGTTTTTTAAACCTTCATAGATGCTTTAGAAAGAATCTCCAAGTTTCCCTCATCCTTTTGGTCTTTTTTGGCCTCCTTGAGCTTATTTTCAAGTTGCTTTACTTTGACATTCACGATCATGTTTTGAGCTTGATAGTGGTGCGCCATGTGTCTGAGCAACTGATTATACTTGTTTGCCTTCTCAAGGAGCTTCTCCAAGTGTTCATTTACCCTATTTAGCCAATATTCCTTATCTTGATGAACCTCTAGGGAAATCCTATCTTCTAGGTCAAGGTCCTCATTCAGCAAAATTTGTTCTTGCTCTTCTTGCAAAGCTTTCTTGAGGCCTCTTGTTCTTGGTCTTTTCCTTTTTCCTCTCCCCTTTGATGCTTCAAGCTCACTTGATTCCATGATATCCTTACCTTTTCCAACTTGCTGCAATAACTTGGCTTTTTCCTTTTCTAGGATCAACTCCTTTGCTTTGAGTTGATTGTTTTCCTGTTCGAGGAATGATATGACATATTTTGCTCTTTCCAAATTGATTGCTAGCTCCTTGATTTGATAGTCCTTATCCCTAATTGTCTATCGCATGTTTTAAGTCTGATCCTCAGTCTTTGGATCAACTAGTTCAAACTCATGCTTAACTATGTCTTTCTCTTTTGATGTCGGTTCCTACTTTGTTGATGAAGGCGGCTTGGCCCCTTTCTCTCTATGAGAAGAAAACACAAGCCTTTGCCTTTTCTTATACACTTTAGTCACCTCAGGTTTGGGTAGCTGAATCTTCTCCACTGTTTTTTTTGATAACCCTACTTCCATAGATTGTGCTGATGTGTCTTGGTGATGGCTTGGTGAAGCAATCTCATTTCATTTTTGAAACCCTAGATGATAGGAAAGGGGAAAAAACAGTGAGGGATGAGTGAAAAATGAAATGATGGGTAGGTGGAGTTGATAAAATGGTAAAGGAGGTTTGAAAGAGGTGGATATGGATTATGGAAAACTTATGAAAATGAGTGGAAGAGAAATGAAGGAACAATGTGCTTGTAAAAGGGAAAAAACAAAGCTTTTAGGGAAAGTGCCCAAAACCCATAGGAATGAACTAGGGTTTCAATCTTAGTGGGGTAAATTTATGTTCCGAGGTTGATTGAGTGGTTTACATGGCATATCAAACATGCATAAAGGTGTAGGGTAAGATTTTACGTGTTAAAAATCAAGAAAAGAAAATGGCCATTATCAACCCTATCATTTTTGCATGAGAAATTCACTGAAAAATCCCTAATTGAAGAAAGCTTTTGCATGAATTGATTTTGCAAATTAAAAAGGTAAGTAAGGTGGTGTACTTACTTGTAGCTCAGCTTAGGATTGCAATAAAGCAAGTGAACAAGCATACAAATTGAGTTTGGGTGAGTTTCAGGCAATTTTAACTACTCTGGCCCAAATGCAGAGCAGTGTTCCTAAGTGCAGCGCCAGTTCTCCAAGCGCAACGCAGTCTTCCTAAGCGCAACACCAGTCTTCCAAACCGCTTTTGGAGGCCTTAAACTGCTCCAAATTGAGAGATTGATATCTCGTTGGAAAGCTCCTGAAGTCTAATATAAGATGGACACCTCAAACATGTAATTTGGACACTCCATGAGGGAGAAAAATTGATTTTCCCAAGGTCACTCCAAAACCCAGGGTGTCTCTGACAAAAGCGCAACTCCAACTTGCAAAGCACTTTTGGATGCCTTCCACTAATCCAAATCATGATCTGAAGGTACCATTGGAAATCTTAGGATGTCTGCTACACAATAGAGTCCTTAAGCACTGCCAACACCTGTTCCAAACCCCTAAAAAACTATCTTGAAGTCAAGTTGTCCAAAAGTGCAGCAACTCTCCCGTAGCAAGTGTAGTTTGGGAATTTCTTTCAAATCATAACACTTGTGCATAAAATGAAGGAGGTTTTTGTTCCTTGGACTATAATGGACACAAAATTCTTTCACTTTTGTAAAATTCTTCTCCATTTGGTCGGAAACATATTTTGAAGCAAACATGTCCCTATGAGAAATGATGAGGCGAGGTAGTGTACTGCAACATTGTCTTATTTGAAATAAAACATTACCTTTACCTTTATTTTGCTTTCCCTAAGCTGCTAACTCCCTTTACCCACTTAATCACATGATGGACATGTTTTTGGCAACATATGGTATCATGATGACACATGGAGTGAAACCCTAGACCATGACCTAAAATGAGGAATTTAACCATTTCATGACCCAATACACTTAAATGAAGATATGATACCTCGAAGAAGACAATGACCATGATGAGTGATGAAGACCATGAGTAAATGAAGCGAGTAGCAGTGACCTAGACACAACAACCAGTGACCAAATTCTTATTTGAACATTCACTGAAATGACAAAAATTTGACTTGACACCCTAACAACACCTTGTAAGAGCATATTTGATCACTGGTGATAGGCTGAACTGACTGACACTAACAACTTGTAATAAAGGAATCTTAATACAAACATTTCTCAATTCATCCATCATATTGTAATCAAGCAAGATAATTTGTTTCTCTACTCCTTCATTGATTTTCAACGTTTCTGGGAAAGGTGGTTTAATTGATATCGAGGGTTGTTCTATGATAGGAGCATCTATTGGAATTTCTTTTGTTTGTTTATTTTCTTTTTGAGGGAGAGAAGTCTCCCCTTCTTCTGATTGATTTTTGTGTTTTTGAAGATCAGATTTTGTTCTTTGAATGACAACATGATTTTTTTTTTGGTAATACTCTTCCAGACCTTAATTGGACATTGTTTAGGTCTAGTGGGGTTATTACATAAGTTTGAGGATTCTGACCCTCCATGTTGTACACTGGTTGTTGTGGTATCTTATTATTAGGATTTGGAAGTGGTTGAGCGGGTAGTTGATTTGATTTTTGTGGAAATGGTAGGGAAAGTTGTGGGTTTTGATTATGAACTGGGACTTATGGCAATTGATTAGCTCGAGCAATTTGATTAGAAGGGGATAAGAATTGTGGTGGAAGGTAGGATGGTGAGTATTGTTGATATTGAGCATAGGCTCCATAAGGATTTTGCCATCCTTGATTCCAAGGTTGTGATTGTGGCAGAGCCCAAGGCTGCCAGGCTGAATTCCAATTACTTTGTGAAGACTGGGCAAATTGTTGTGGTCTAAATTTTTGTGATTTCTTTGGTTGGGGGTTTTTCCATGGTCTTTTGGCTATAAAGTAGAGAGGGTCTACTGGTTCTGAGATTCCTTCATCATTGAATACAACCTTAAGACCTGGTAAGGATGGACATTCCTTTGTATCATGATTATCTGCACATATGACACAGGTTTCTATGGCTTTTGAGTCTAAGGGACACTCTCTTAGAGCATGTTTCTTCCGACATTTGGGACAGAAGATAGATAATGCAACATTTTTGGAATTTTTCTTGTTTTGTATTTTAAGGGTGTCTATCTGTTCACTTAGGCTCCCTAAAATATATGTTTTGAAGGTGTCAAGCAAATTTCCTATTTCTGCCTTGCTAACTGTCCCAGCTGCAGACTTGTTTATTCTCGACAAGAGAGGGTCTCTAGGACTCTTTCCAACTCGTGCTTTACCCCTTGAGATATGTACACATAAATCAAAAATATCTGCAAATGGTAGTTGGGAAATATCTCCTTTTCTAGTTAGGTTAAAGAGATCGATCCATTCATCTTTAATGGCTTCGGGTAAAAGAGCTTTTAAGGTTTCTTCATCCAAATTATCCATTTTTGCTCTTTTAACATTATAAACAAACCTTTCTACCAAGTCTTCAAGATTTTCATCTTCTTTTTGTGTCATTTTGAAGACTTCATCTTTAAGGTTACTAGGCATACAATAATCTCTATATTTGCCTAAGAAAGCCTCTTTCATTTGTCCCCATGTTGTTATAGAATGCACTCCTAAACTCATGAACCATTTTAATGCCGAGTCTTTTAATGTGGCAGGGAACAATTTCAAATTTTGAGCATCTTGCAGATAGTCATATGATTTGCATAATACTTCAAATTCGAAGAAAAATGTCTCTGCATCTTCGTTTCTTTTCCCATGGAAATTAGGAAGAATCGAGGGTGATATATTTTTCATTGCGAGGGTTGTATCTTCATCAAGAATAGGGAATCCCGAAGGATCTTGATTTCCTCTGCCTCTACCCCCTCCTCTATCTCTACCTCTTCCTCTTCCTCTACCTCCAATCCTATCTTTTTTGCCATGGACATTGTGTACTTCTCCTTTCCCTTTTTCAACCATGATAGATTCTTCAGAACTAATATAGTGTTCTTATAATCTTTCTGGTTCCTCTATCAATGGTTGTTCAGAATAAGTTTCCAATTCCTCTTTTTGACTAGGAATTTCTAATTCTTCTCCCAAAATTTGTTCACCAATGGGGGATAGAAAGATTACTCCTGTAGTTGGGGATGTAGGATTTTCTTCAATTACAGCTTCAATAGTCTGGATTGAATTTCTAATCTTGAGACTTCAGGAAGTCTTTGTTGACCTCTAAATGGAATTCGGGTTTGAGTAGGTGGTTTGGAATCTCGAAATCGTGGCGAGTGAGTGGATTTGTGGGAATTAAACTTCTTCCTCGTCCTACAAATCTACCCCTAGAGTCTCTATCCCTACGCATGTCATGTTTTAAATTAATGATGGTTGTTTTTTACTTCTAATTGTACTTCCTCGGCAACGGAACCAAAATGTTTAGTCAATTCAATGTCCTTGAATTGTAAATCATAAATTGTCAACCTGGGTGCGTAGACTGATGAAGTACATGTGCACAATATGTGTTTAGAAGTTATTCATTAGGTCGTTATGTATTTTTTAAGATCTAAACTTAAGATGGAGGTGGTGTTTGTCAATTATATTAGTGTCGTAATTCTTAGAGATGTTGATTAAGTTTCCTAGGAGTTAATTTCTATCCAATTAGTTTGTAGATGATGTGAGAGTGGTTCTACTTGTATTAGATTGTTTTGGGATTTTTATCTTGAACCTTTATGTTGCAACGCCTAATTCTCTAAGTGCAAAATGAAACTTATTTTATCAGCTATGAAGAAATACTGTCTGAACTCAATTGTTTAGGAGAGAACTTCTCACTCTTTTACTTATTCAATTTTCGCTCAAACAAAATAACCCAAGCAACATCTATATTATGAATTGAACACACTTCGATTATGCTAGATAATAAGCAAAGGAAAGGACCATGTTGTACCAGGTATAAATCAAATTAGATAACATTTTAAACTAGGTATAAAGCAAATTAAAATTCTTATGAAAATAACAATTCGCTGGCGAGATCATTATGCTGCATTGTCACATAAAACAGAGCAATTGAAGAATTAAAGGAAATCATATTGTAATTGATTAAAACCTACCACTGTTTGTAGGGGCCCTCCACATAGCAGTTCAAAGCTTCCAATCAACACAATGCTTGCACACAAAAACCAATTCTATTCACACAGAATTCACAAACTGTTCACAATTATATCATTTGGCGCGCACCCAAATCACAGTGCGGCCATAAGTTTTATAGCAGGTCTCTTGGCATAACTGTATGAATAATTCAAGCCTAATATCTCTATCCTATCTAAAATTATATCGCTAAACCGTCGTTTTTCTATTCTGAAAGCAAAATGATAAGGTTTCAATTGATCTCGGGTTCTGTTCTTCATTAATCTGGCGGTTGACTTGGAGTTTGACCGTGATCTCCTACACTTCTCTTAGCAAACAGTTTCAAGGGGATAGGAAGGTATCCATGAGGGAGCCATCCTCTATCCATCTGCACCCTTCGCTGCTGACCTAGAACCTTGGAACCTTGCGAACAACAGAGACAACTACAAAAACCTGGATTAGCTACGGAAATAGACTAATTCGGTATCCAATTGCAACTTTAACAAAACAATAGGTTATAAAGTTAAATATGAACAAGAAGGCATATTATTACATACCTTCATCAAAACCTGGTAGATATGGATTTATTTAGATGGTAAATATATAGGGAAAAGAGAGGATCACTAGGCAAAAAGGGTGTCATGGTAGGACAATCTTTGGACTCTATAGGCTCCACTATCAATCAACCAATGATCCAACGTATCCAGAGGAGAGGCAGTGGATAAAGCGGAAATAAGATAAAATTCATTTTTTTTCTACAACATTACTTTCATCATACCTGGAATTTCTTGATCTTTTGGGAGGTCAACCATTTTCATATTGAACAACGGGAGCATTCTGCTTTCCTTTATTGTTGATTTTTTTGTTATTTTGATTGTCATTGCCTTTGTAATTGTTGTGGTTGTTGTTGTCATCATCCCTTGGAGTATCCTTCTTGTGAGGACATGCTCTAGCTTAGTGGCCAAACTTGTTGCAATTGTAGCACCTTACTTTTCTTCCTTCTTTGAATCCTTGCTTAAATCCTTGACCTTGTTTCCTTAGACCATCAATGTTCTTCCTCTTAGAATGAGCGGATAAAGCAGTATGATCATTTCCATTTGAAGGCTTATCTCTCTCCATCATCTTTGTTTCTTCTTGAGTGCATCTAGCCAATAGTTCATCGAAACTTGAACCATGTCATTGTTGAGGATGGCAATGTTAAACACATCCCATGCTCTTGTAAGACCTCCAAGTTAAATGAGAGTGAGCTACCTGTCAGCGACAACTTCTCCAGTAGATAGAAGGTCATTCTTGACTTGTGTGATCCTCATGAAGTAGGATTGGATAGACTCCCTTTTGTCCATTTTGATGTCCTTCAACTTGCTCTTGAGAAAGAGGATTTGATTTTCATTGTTTATTTTGAACATCCCAACCAGCTTGTTATACATCTCCTTCATTTTTTCCAAATCGGAAACATAGGCAACCAAATACTTTTGAATGGCGTCTATGATAATTCTCTTAGCTTTTTCCTCACCTTTCTTGTACTTTGTTTTTGCAGTAGCAGGTGCATTTGAAAGTGGCTCCACCACTCTTCCATTTACATAGTCCATTGCATCATTCTCTTCCAAAGTCATCTTTCATGCATGATAGTCAGATTTGTCCTTAAGCTTATCCTCATATTTGAAGTAGGATGTAGAAGCCATTGAAGCTAGACCAAGATTCTTGTCTAACAACTTTCCTTAGTGATTGTTTTTCTCTCTCTTTCTTGGGCTTTGTCTTCACCTGGGCTCTAATACCATGTTAATTTTAGTTAACAATGGCATGTTTTATGCTTAGCACAATTTACTTCAATGTTCCTTAGCAGCGCAATAACAATTTCCAATAGCAATCACAATAATCACATTGACAGTAAAAGCAGATAAAACATGAAAAAAAATGCATAAGATAAGCCAAGACAAGAGGACACCAGATTTGGTGGATACCAAGGAAAAACCCCAATGTGGGGAAAATCCTTTGATCGAATATTTTTATTATTATATCAAATGTTTCGCAGAGAGACAGAGTACAAATTCAAACTGATTTGCCCAATTCAAAGTAAAAAAACCCTATAAAATTATGCAGACAACTGCAGTCAAACTTCAGCCCTAACCAGAAAATTCAACATTGGTCAAAGAAACAATAGAATGTCCTCAAAACAACTCAGTCTTCCCTATTCAACCTCAGCCTGATCAGGAGATCAAAGTCAATCCAAACCAATGATAAAATCAACATTCAAACTTGGTCAATCTACTGTTTGAAATTTGCAGTCAACCTGCAATTTTGCCCTGCTGTCAAAGTGCTCATATTGCCTTGATTTCTATGCCAAAATATGCAGCATGCCGAGATAGAAATAACTCCAAAAAATCAAAGTCAAATGATGCTTGGAAGGTCACAGTGAACGTTGGTCAAACTGCAAAATTTTTGTGATTTTTGGCCTTGTAATTTTGTCTTTTAATTTCATCCTCCTTGTGCCACACGTGGGAGAGAGAGAATTCCCAATGATGTACGAACCAATGAGGGAAGGAGATAGAATGTGTGAGAGACGAAGATGTCAAGTGAGGTGGGAGGAAACTTGTATTTATACAAGTCGGTGAGGATGAAGAGTCATGTCTATTGGGCTTCAGGAGCCTACATGATGATGTGGCTGACCTGAACAAATTTTACATGAGTGAGCATAAATTCAAAATCATACTTATACTTGTCCAAATGAGATGTTATTTATATCAATCTTGGTCCTCTCGAAAATATGAATCTAATGCAGTCATCATTTCCATCAAGAGAGCTATCCCGAGGTGGAATTTGGCACTAGTTGCTAATTTTAACATGATGGCTTTAGGAAATGTCATTTCTAAGAAGTAATAGAGTCATTTGAACATAACACTCTTATGAAGTTTGGTGTAACTTTAAAATTATTAATGATAATGGTTCTATGTTTTTTTCAAAGATGTTAGAATTTGTTATAAACTTTGAATCTTCATCAGTTAATCAATCAATTACTACCATTAACGTAATCAATTAACAAAAGCCTCATTAATATATTGAAGGCATTAGTGAGGGACAAAAAAAACTTGCATTTGAACCTTCTCTATGCATTATGGGCCCATCACGTCACTTCCAAGGATAACATTGGGCATTCTCCGTATACCTTGGTTTCTATAACCAAAGTAGTTCTCTCAATGCATTTGGATATGTCAACGTCTACATTGGCAATTTTGATTGTAGAGTATGAAAGAAATATGCAGGGGAAAATAACATATTATTAGCTCTTCTAATTGGAGAAACACCGCAACCAAACTTGGTTAAATATAAAAGTCCATGAAAAAAATGAAAACATGTTTCAACAAGAAAGCTTGCTCATGAGTGTCTAAATAAGAGTGACTCAATTTATTTTGGTATAGTACTTTAGAGAATATTGTTGCTCATAAGAAATTTGATGCTTTATGGTTAGGCCTATACATAAGAAATTTTATAACATACCTTTAAACTCAAATATGCCATGGGTAAGGAATTTTTTATTTTGAATGTCTTCACAAGTTTTATTTGATTGACTTCATTCTCCTTTAAATGGGCATTTGGGTTTTATATGAACCACATGAGATGTTTCTCCTAGTTAAAGTTTCTTGTTATCCTAATTTTGGATGTGCTATGAAATTTTATAAATACTATGGGATTTTTTGGTTCATTATAGGAATCATAAGTTTATCGGTCAAATTTTGGTATATAAATACTTTTCTTCATTACAATCTAACTCCAAAAATATTAAGGGTTTGGAATGAAATTAGTCACTTTGAGTTTTCATTAAGTTACTATTTTTGATGTTAGGAGTTCAAAAGTTTGGGGCACAAAATGATCATTACATACTTTATGTTGCTTCGAGCTTAGATGGGTCTAATACTTAGTTATAGGTGTTTTCTCAGACAAATTAGTTTGAAACTTTGTGTGTTTCTTTTTTAATCTTTTTTGAACTCTAGAATGTTCTTATAGCTCTTGGAAAATATTTGAGTATTTCTAGGTTCAAAGATGGAAAACCTTGGATGTAAATTAATGTTGTGAAATTTGAAGTATGTTGATGCTTCACTAATTTTGTTGTGTTCAAAGTTCAAAATATTTGGAACAATATATGTAGTCGCAAAGACTTTTAGGCTCGTCAAATCTAAAGAGTCGCATAACACTCAAATCATTTCTCTTTTCACTAAAATAGAAAGTTCATAGCGGTCATAAGCTTCATTTTTTCTTTCAACTTGTGATCTCTATCTTGGTTTTCGGTCTCATAGAGGGTGTCACATGACAGTTGAAGACCTTGAAGTGCTTGAACTATAAGACAAACTACATGGAGTTATAGGTCCACTCCATCTCAAGTTGAAATATAAGACACACTACATGGAGTTATAGGTCCACAACTTTGTAAGGTTCAAATAATTTTCATCCCAATGCAATGTCCCTCTCACCATTTTGGGTGCACAATTAGATTGTACATGATACATCAACTGCATCCTTAATTTGATGTCCCTTTCCCCATTCTAGGTGCACAATTGGAATGTGCATGATACATCAACTACACATAGTTCATAGTGTCCCTCTCACCATTTTGGGTGCACAATTAGATTGTACATGATACATCAACTACATCCTTAATTTGATGTCCCTTTCACCATTCTAGGTGCACAATTGGAATGTGCATGATACATCAACTACACATAGTTCATAGTTTTATTAAACAAGAAGGTGAAGACTCATCCCATTTTTTATGGATTTTTTTGGAACGGTAAGAACCTTATTGTTTTGAGTGAGAGCCTCTATGTTAATTACATTAAGTGAAGAATTTAATGGACACAACACAATCATCTCGCTCCTTTCTAGTGAGCACATTATCTGAGGAACCTTGATCAATGTACACACATTTTATCAATCCCTTTATCCTTCTATTTAAGTTATATTATTGGTTAGTCACTCCCTAAGAGAAAAGTCCTAACCTTGCATAGGGTAAACCCTAAGGAAATTGTCAAATAAATCGATATTTGTCACTTATTGATTCAATCCACTCTTTAGATCAAGAAAGTACTAGCCTAGGGGGGAGTCCTTGAACTAATCCTAAGATTATCATTTGTATTGAGAGGAATTTGCATAAGACTACCAAAATTAACTTAACTAACTCACTCAAGGATCCAACTTCCAATGTGATGTTGATTTGGGGTAGCATCAAATGTGCTCTAGCCATGAAAATTGGTGGAGAGGCTAAAGCACATGAGATATCCAAGACCCAGAAATGGTCTGGGAAGATTCTAACCGGTTTGGGAGATATTAAAATAATTAATATTTTTGCTAAGTTATGATATGTTCTATGCTTATAACAGTTTACTTCTTTTTCTTATTATATTCCACAGATTAGCAATCACATGTACATAAAGTAAAGTGCAAATAGAACATTAAACGATCGACAGAAATCAAGCCAAGACAAGAGACACAAGATGTGGCGGCTAGCTAGGGACAAACCCCACAATGTATGGGGAAACCCTTTGATCAAATCTTCTTTTATCTTCAATAATTCAGCAGAGAGAAATAGTAAAATAAATCTAATTTATATCAGTAGTAGCAAAGCCTAGATCAACAGCATCAATATTAGCGGCTTCATCATCAAAACTAGGGCAGTCGATATCTCACAAACCGACTGTCGGATCGGCTTGATTCCACCACCAAAATTTGCAGCCTTCAGAGGAGGTTCAAATGAACCAACAATGCAGTTCAGAAGAGTAGGTTTGATGGTCCACGCTGGTCAAACTTTGGATCTGGAGTTGCAGCGTCAGTTTCAGCAGCGTCCTTCAAACTAGGGAAGTCAATATCTCGCAAACCGACCGTTGGATCGACTTGATTCCACCAACAAAAGTTGCAGTCTTCAGAGGAGGTTCAGATGAACCTATAGCACAGTTCAGAAGAGGAGGTTTGATGGTCCACGCTGGTCAAACTTTGGATCTGCATTTGCAGCTTCAGTTTCAGTAGCTTCCTTCAAACTAGGGCAGTCGATATCTCGCAAACCGACCATTAAATCGACTTGATTCCTCCACCAAAAGTTGCAGCCTTCAGAGGAGGTTCAGATGAACCTACAATGCAGATCAGAAGATGAGTTTTGATGGTCCACACTGTTCAAAGTTTGGATCTGCAGTTACAACTTCAGTTTCAGCAACTTCCGGCTTCACATGTGTGAGAGAGAGACCCTTTTCTGCGCAGTAGAGAAGAGACTCTTTTCTGCGCAGTAGAGAGAGAGATGGGATGAGATGAGTGAGTGCAAATGAGAAAAAGTCCTCCTGTATTTATACACAACTGTTGATGTTTGAATAGATGTGACTGTTGGGCTTATGAGCCTACATGAGTTGTAGGTCGGCTTGATAATAATTCCATAATCAAAATAAATTCATATCTCCATGAATACTTATTGGAATCGAATGATCTTTAGATCAATCCTACACCTCTCGACGAGAGGAATCTAATGAACATATTATCAGCCATGAATAAGATGACCCACATGAAGTTTGGCCCTAGTTGCTAATTTAACACTCCCTCTCAACTAGGGAGAACTTCATCTGCAATCTGTCTGTTGGTCGCTATTATTCATCCATGAAATGCACTGCCCTGTACAACCTGACCCTTGCCCTGATCTACTCTATTCTGCCTATTCTACTTTGTCTTGTTTTGCCCTGTACTAATCTGTACGACTCTGCTCTGTTATGCTCTGCTCTGCTTTGTTTTGTTCTGCTATGCTTTTGTCCGAATTATGAAGAAGAAGAAATGATCGAGGATGTATCATACTGACTCAAAGTCAGTCTTAGAGTATGTACCACTGGTCCCAGACCAGTCTCAACCAACCCGAAGTCAACGTCATAGTGAGTACAACTCCTACCACTAGTCCCAAACCAATAAAATCCTCCACTGACTCAAAGTCAGTCTCAGAGTGCGTACCACTGGTCCCAGACCAGTAACAATCGACCCGAAGTTAGTGTCATAGAATGTACCACTCCTACCACTGGTCCCAGACTAGTATCATTGATCCCAGATCAATGGAGGTCATCCTAGCGTAGGGAGTACGGTAGATACAACGATGCATCAATTGGTACTACTATGGTCCCTAACTTCATTTCCCTACTCATTGATCAGATGAGAGGTACTTCCCATGAGTCCCAGATTGCATGGGTAGGATGCCTCGACAGGAGAACTAATCAATCCTGTCCTCACAAGAGAACACATCAATCCTACTACAATCGCCATGGAGAACACATCAATCCAGGCCTCACAGGAGAACACATCCATCCTGCTACAATCTCCATGGAGAACACATCAATCAAGGCCTCACAGGAGAACACATCAATCCTGCTACAATTGCCATGGAGAACACATCAATCCAAGCCTCACAAGAGAACTAATCAATCTTGTTACATAGGAGAGCGAATCATCCTGTTCCATAAGAGAGTGAATCATCTTGTCCTAGTGTGCACCACCAGGGGAAGGTGAGTCACCCTGTGGTCGTATGTTGCTCCAGTAAGAACTACGAACCCTCAGAGCTCCCAGAGCTCAATGTATGCAACATGCAAGACCCTTGTACAAGGGTTTCTTGATGACTCCAAGTTGTTTGGGAAAATCACAGATTATATCTTTCCTCAAGGCTTTGATGAGGTGTATCGACCTGTACATCATCTTAATGTGATGGAGCCTCCTTGCTCATCGACTTACCATATCCTAGATGATGTCTATCTGCTGGAGCAATCGACGAATACGGGATTCCTCAATAATCGAATCCCACCTCTGGTTGTTATAGAGAATCACAGTGGTATGTGTTCAAACAGCTCACTGAAGAGCTTCCCCAACCAGACAGCTTCATACGAGATATGTATCCGGTCTCAGCAGTGCTTATGGCAACTGACTTTTGCTTCCTGCTCATCCATTATATCGAAGCAAAATCCAAAGAAAACAACACTAAAAAGTTCTCCAGTGATCCTAATCAGCATTCGAATAATCATGCAGTTTCATATTTCCAGGAGTGTATCTCAATCCATGAGAGATTGTGTCCTGAAGACATCTCAGAAGATTCTTGGCACCAATCTAGTGAGGCTCAACCAAATATGAGCTCACAATGCTAACTGCAAAACATATGTTCGGACAGAGGTTCACCAAGAACATCAACGCGAATGGGTTTTTGAAACTCAGAGGCATTTCCCAACTCTGGTCTGACATCACTACCATATAACTTCTGAAAGTTAAGATCTTCAAGGTAGTCACAGGCTTGCAGTCCACCATACCAAATCTTTTCATAATCTTCACCACATATTTTTCTTGAGATAAGAAAATTTCACTTGGCTTCTGCCATACTTCAAGTCCTTGGTTCTTCATTTCAAATTCAGAAGCCAACTCCCTCTTACATTTGAGAATGAGAGGGTATGCACCTATTAGAAAGAGGTCATCCACATACAACACCAGTATGAGAGGCTTGTCATCTTCAACCTTAAAGTAAAGGTTAGGATCGACTTCACTCCTAGTGAATCCTAGCTTCATCAAGTAGCTATCAATCCTCTCATACCATGCTCAGGGTGCTTGCTTTAGTCCATAGAGAGCCTTCTTCAACTTGCATACATGAGATTTTCAATCATAAATCTCAAATCCTTTGGGTTGCTCCACATAGACCACTTCTTTGATCTAACCATGCAAGAACGTGGTCTTGTCATCCATCTGATGTAGGTTCCATCCTTTTGAAGCCACAAGGGCTATGATCAAGCAGATGGTCGTATATCTGGCAACAGGTGCAAATATCACATCATAGTTTATACCTTCCTCCTAGGAGAAACCATGAGAAACAAAACGAGCCTTATACTATTTCGTACTTCCACCTGCTGCAGCTTTATCTTGTAAGGCCATTTTGAAGTAACAATTATCTTGTCCTGGGGTCTGGGAACTACTTGCCACACATCATTCTCCATAATGGTCATAGCATCCTTCCATACTTGATGCTTGACGGCATCTAAGAATGATGAAGGCTCATTTTGTATGATTGTGCTCATACTGGTCAGGTATCCCTAATACCTGTTAGGTTTCTTACTTTCACGGAAGGTTCCTCCGGGTGCAGCATTTCCTTCAACATCAGCGAGTACCCCCCTAAGTCATGAAGGCCTCTTCCTAGAAGAGGAAGGCTCAGGTGGATAAATAGGATCCAAGGGTTCCTCCACATCAGGCATTGTTACATTATCTACCCATAGAAACTTTGGAAGTCTCTGGACAGCTTCCACAATCATATGGTTCTTCCTTTCTACCACACCATTCTGCTCAGGAGTATGTGGATTAGTAGTCTCCCTCTTAATGCCAGCCTTAAGTATGCCTAAGAGAACCAAATGTAATATATAGAGGTCTTTCTTTGGCTTGAGGGGTATGGTTCCCTTTTGAGCTTTCCTTTAGCACATCCCGAACATACACCTTCTTTTTCTACTCGAAATTCGGGCATCCCTGTTACCATATGTCTCACATCGTGTAGATCTTTGTAATGAAGGTGGGCAAACCTCCAATGCCAAAGTTCGGACTAAAGAGATGTGTCATAAGACATGACACCTACCTGACTTTCATCGACTTGATATAATGAATCAACACGAAACCCAAGAGTAAAGGCATCTTTAACATTATTTTTTGATACACATACCTTGCCATCGCTGAAGGTTACCTTGTAGCCTTTGTCTTCCATTGCCGAGATGGACACCAGGTTCTTTCGGAGGTCAGGTGCATTTAATACATCCTGGAATTTCTAGCCTTCTTGAATGGTTGTCCTCTTCCTTGATTTCCAACATTCCTTTTACCTTTGCTATTGAATTTTCCATCCCTTCAATTACCATGAGAGGGATTTTGATCATCGCCACGGTGAGAGTCCTTTCTATCAACGCATTCCCTTGCATAGTGACCTGCTTTATTTCAAATGTAACATCGTCCTTTTCTTCCACCCTTAGGTCCAGCCTTTCTTTTCGATTTAGACTCAGAATTATTTATTTTCTTAGCATGAAAAGAAAAGGCAGTAGGAGGACCTTTATGCAACGGCTATAGTATACCCAGGGGGGATAATATGGGGTACAAAGAGAGGTACCCAAGGGAATAATGTAATAATGGGATGAGCTATAGTAATAAATAAGGTGGTTAACCCATATCATGTAAGGGACCACAAGTAATTAACAATAATGTAATAAGCCCATGGTATTAGATAGATGGTATTGAGGGAACCATGGTAATGACCCATGGTATTGTATGTATGAGGCCTATATAGAGGCTAGAGACTCCCCATTGAGAGGTGTGAAGGAATATTGTATGAACAAGCATATGGCTTGTGGAGTGTTCTCCTTCCTTAAGGAGTTAATGTATGGTGTTCCCCTACCTTAAGGGTTTTGATCAATAGAGAAGCATTTCTATCTATTTAAATTTTGTTATTTCTAGGTTTATTTGCATTGTCTTATATTTTCATATCAGATTTATAACAAGTGGAATTGGGGCACTTTCTTGGGCAAAAGTGGAGAATTTTTTTAAAATTTTTTGCAAGAACTTTCTGGGGCGGCGAGTTTGCAGATAAGATTTGTACATTTTGGGGCAAAATCTGCAAAATTTAATTGTAGATATGGTTTCTTTGTGAAAAAATACCCAAGTTCAAAAAAAAATCGGCCAAATCGGAGTCCGTATGAGGGAGATATTGATGATTTAAAAATCAGTTGGGTTGCAGACATTTTTCGGGGCAGCGAATTTTTCAGATCAGATCAGTATGCTTTGGGGAAAAATCTGCAAAATCTATTTGCAGATCTGGATTCTTTGTGAAAAAATACCCAAGTTCAAAAAAAAATTAGCCAAATCAGAGTCCGGAGGAAGGAGATATCGCTGATCTAAAAATCAGTGGTGTTGCAGACATTTTTCGGGGCGGCAAATTTGTAGATCAGATCTGTATGATTTTAGGCAAAATCTACAAAATCTAATTGCAGATCTAGGTTTTTGATGAAAAAATACTCCATTTGAATAAAAAAATCATTTGAATCGGAGTCCGGATGAAGGAGATCTCGTTAATTTAAAAATCAGTGTTGTTGCAGACATTTTTTGGGGCAGCGAGTTTTCGGCGTAGATCTGTATGTTTTGGTGCAAAATCTGCAGAATCTAATTGCAGATCTAGATTATTTGTGAAAAAATACCCAATTTCAAAAAAAAAATCAGTCGAATTAGAGTCCAGATGAGGGAGATATCGCTGATTTAAAATTAGCTATTTTTTTAGCAATTGTTTGTGACGACGGGACAATGGTAGCGCAGATCTGAAATTCTAGTGCCTAGATCGGGATTTATACCACATGAGAAGATACAGAATGGTTGTTCCATTTCCGAAAACAGGTCAAAATAGGGATTCTGAGCAATATTGACGAAATTATGCCCATTTCAAATTTTCAGATCAAATCTATAACAAGTGGTATCAAAGGAAGGAGAACACTCCACAAGCCATATGCTTGTTCATACAATATTCCTTCACACCTCTCAACGGGGAGTCTTTAGCCTCGATATAGGCCTTATACATACAATACCATGGGTCATTACCATGGTTCCCTCAATACCATCTATCTAATACCATGGGCTTATTACATTATTGTTAACTACTTGTGGTCCCTTACATGATATGGGTTAACCACCTTATTTATTACTATGGTCCATCCCATTATTACATTATTCCCTTGGGTACCTCTCTTTGTACCCCATATTATCCCCTCTAGGTATACTACAAAGGCATTTCTTGCTCTTCTACCATTGTTTCTTCTAGAATGCATCTAGCCATTAATTCCTTGAAACCAGGAATTACATGATTGTTCAGAAGAGTAGTCTTGAATACATACCATTCGGATGGTAATCCTCCAAGAGTTGTGAGTGCCATTTCCCTATCAGTGATAGTCTCCCCAATAGATAGGAGATCGTTCTTGCTCTTGGTGATTCTTAAGAAGTATGCTTGCATATTCTCATATTTACCCTTCTTGATTTCCCTTAGCTTATTTCTAAGAAACAAAACTTGATTTGCATCATTAACTGTAAATAAACTCACCAGTCTATCGTAGATTTCCTTGGAGGTGTCCAATTCAGAGATGTGGGCCACCAAGTGCTTGTCGATAGTCTCGGATGAACTTCTTTGTTTGACTTCTCTGTTTTTCCATTTGTTCCAGGCAGCAGCGGATGCATTTGATGGAGGCTCAACAATATTGCCTCTTACATGGTCCAGCACTCTTAGATCTTCTAGGGTTAAATCGATAGACATCTTTCATCCGTGATAGTTAGCTTTCTCACGGAGCTTGTCTTCAGCAGGAAAGAGTGTTGAGGACCCCATAGTTATTTTGGGATAGCCTTGCCAATCTTCTCTTCAGTGATTGCTCTTGCTCTTGCTCGGGCTTTGTCTTCACCTCAGCTCTAATACCATGTTAAGTTATGGTATGTTCTATGCTTATAACAATTTACTTCTTTTTCTTATTACATTCCACATATTAGCAATCACATGTACATAAAGTAAAGTGCAAATAGAACATTAAACGATTGACAGAAAACAAGCCAAGACAAGAGACACAAGATGTGGCGGCTAACCAGGGACAAACCCCACAATGTGTGGGGAAACCCTTTGATCAAATCTTCTTTTATCTTCAATAATTCAGCAGAGAGAAATAGTACAATAAATCAGATTTATATCAGTAGTAGCAAACCCTAGATCAGCAGCATCAGCATTAGCGGCTTCATCATCAAAACTAAGGCAGTCGATATCTTACAAACTGACCGTCGGATCGGCTTGATTCCACCACCAAAAGTTGCAGCCTTTAGAGGAGGTTCAGATGAACCTATAGCGCAGTTTAGAAGAGGAGTTTTGATGGTCCACGCTGGTCAAACTTTGGATCTGCAGTTGCAGCTTCAGTTTCAACAGCTTCCTTCAAACTAGGGCAATCAATATTTTGCAAACCGATTGTCGGATCGACTTGATTCCACCACCAAAAGTTGCAGTCTTCAAAGGAGGTTCAGATGAACCTACAACATAGTTCAGAAGAGGAGGTTTGATGGTCCACGCTGGTCAAACTTTGGATCTGCAGTTGCAGCTTCAGTTTCAACAACTTCCTTCAAATTAGGGTAGTCGATATCTCGCAAACCGATCGTATGGTCGACTTGATTCCTCCACCAAAAGTTGCAGCCTTCAGAGGAGGTTCAGATGAACCTACAGTGTAAATCAGAAGAGGAGGTTTGATGGTCCACACTGGTGAAAGTTTGGATCTGCAGTTGCAGCTTCAGTTTCAGCAGCTTTCGGCTTCACATGTGTGAGAGAGAGACCCTTTTCTGTGCAATAGAGAAGAGACTCTTTTCTGCGCAGTAGAGAGAAAGATGTGATGAGATGAGTGAGTGCAAATGAGGAAAAGTCCTCATGTATTTATACACAACTGTCGATGTTTGAATAGATGCAACTGTTGGGCTTCTGAGCCTACATGAGTTGTAGGTCGGCTTGATAATAATTTCATAATCAAAATAAATTCATATCTCCATGAATACTTATCGGAATCGGATGATCTTTAGATCAATCCTACACCTATCGACAAGAGGAATCTAATGAACATATTATCAGCCATGAATAAGATGACCCACGTGAAGTTTGGCCCTAGTTGCCAATTTAACAATTTTTAATGGAGTTCCTAAGTTTAAACTTAGGAAAAATAAAATATTAATGGGTATTAAAATAAAACTGGGTTAGAAGGTTCCAAAATTCATGGATCAAGCCAAATCTAATCTTGAAAAATAAAATATTAATGGATATTAATATAAAAATGGATTAGAAGGTTCCAAAATTCATGGATCAAGCCAAATCTAATCTTAGCCGTTGATTAGAGATTTAATCTTGGCCGTTGAAGGACCAACAGGAAAAGTATAAGAAGAGGCTTGAGGGTCAGTTGGAGAATACACTGAGGGAGACCAGTGAGTTCGATTTCTGGAGCGGGGTTAGCTGAGAAATTCGAACTAGTGGTTTGGAGAGCAGCAGGAGGTAGCAAGTACGGAACAGAGAGTCGGGAACAACACCAAGGGAACAACGCAAAGGTTGGAGAGGTAGACGCAGAGCCTCTCAGGCAGACACAGAGGCTGCAAGACTGCGCAGTCACTGGAGGGCCTGCGTGGGTGATGCAGAGAGGCCCAGTGCTGACGCAGAGAGGCAGGGGCTGACGCAGAGGGTCTGGGAGCTATGCAGAGGTCAGCCAGGGTGACGATGAGACTGGGGGAAGTGTTGAAGATCTTTCTCTTTGTTTATTAAGCCAGTTTGGCACCCAGTTGTACTGAAGAATTGCTGAATGATAAAATCCTCCCTTGTTGCACCGGTTTTCCCACATTGGGTTTTTCCGGAGACTGATTATCTAAAATAATTGTGTCGATGTGTTAATTCTTTTGCATTTGTTTGTTTTTTTATTATGATGTGATATCTGCAACATAATTTATTTTAATGTTTACTGAAGGATATTCATAAATAACTTATCGGGAAATAATTAGGTAAAATAAATCAGTTGTTGCAGTGATAGAATTTTCACATGGTATCAGAGCAAGTAATCAGAGACAGGAAGGGAATATCAATTATGGGTCGAGACCATGATGCAAAGGCATCTACATCAGGAGACTCGCAAAGATTTTCAGAAAATTACACAAGAGGAAGTGATTTCGATTTCTCTATGTTGGCTTCCACACTAGAAGAAGAAGTGGCTTGTGTGACTAGCTCTACATCATCATAGGTATGGTATATACACAGTGGGGCCCCTTGGCATATGTCGGAAATTTAGGAATGTTTCTCAGATTATCGAGAGGAGAAGATGAACTTTCATATCACCATGGGGAACAAGGAAAAATGTACTCTAGTAGGGAGGGGTACCATAGTTTTTCAAACAGAAACGGGAGAGAGGTTCTGTGCTACCAATGTGCTGCATGTACCAGGATTGGGGATGAACGAACTTTTTGTGTCGCAACTTCAAGGCAAAGGCTATGATGTTTTCTTCATTAAGGAGAAAGTATACGTCAAACACCTAAGCTGGAAAAAGAAAGTGCAAATCGGGATCAAAAGTAACAGGTTGTACAAACTACAACTAGAATCACTAATGGCACTAATAAGAAGTCAAGGAGACAAGGATTTGAACTAACTATGGCACAAAAGAATGGGACATTTGCACCGTGGGGCTTTGAGAATTCTTAGGAGAACTGTACAAGAGTTCTGGATCTTAGTACGGAATGAGATGATGTGTGCAGAGGATGTGCTCTAGGAAAGTATGCCAAGGCAACATTTCCTAGAAGTAAAAATAGGGCCAAGAGTGTACTAGGATTGATACACTCAAATATCTGTGGACCCATGTTCAGTAAAGCTCTTAGTGGTGCCAAGTACTTCCTTACCTTCATTGATGACCACTTAAGCAAAACATGGATTTATTTTTTGAAAACCAAGGACAAGTTTTTCTATCGATTCAAAGAGTTCAAGGCTCTGGTGGAGAATCTGACTGGGAAGAAAATAAAAGTTTTGTGGTCAAATAATGGTGGAGAGTATGTCGATAAGGAATTCACTGATTTTTGTGCTAAGGAGGGCATCAGAAGAGAGTGGTCAACTCTGTATAATCCGGAGCAAAATGGAGTAGCAGAAAGAAAGAACAAGACTATTATAGAAGCAGTTAGGGCCATGATGTATGATCAGGATATGCCAAAATTACTATGGGCAGAAGCATGCAACACAACAATCTATGTTCAGAATAGAACTCCTCATCGGGCATTGGGCAAGATTACTCCAGAGAAAGTCTTCACAGGGAAGACGCATAAAGTTAGTCATTTCACTATATTTGGGAGCTTAGCATATTGCCGCATACCCAAGGAAAAGAGGAAGAAACTAGATCAAACTGCAAAGAAAGGATATCTAGTGGGATATAGCGAGAATGCTAAGGCATACATAATCTATCTTCTAGGGAGCATTAATGTAGTAGTTCGACGAGATGTGAAGTTCATGGAAGACAGGGCTCTCATAAAATCTTGAGAAATGTCTTCCAAGGAGCAGTTAAAAGAGGAACCATTGGTCAAACCTCTTCAACCAACAAAAGAAAATAATTCTTCCTCGTGCCCGGAAGAATCACAGGATGAGGAGGAGCTAACAGAAGCACCTGCTGGCAGAGGAAGAATGAGCAGGGAACTTCATTAGATTCTGTGAAATGCAGAGGACTTCATCGGTGCACCAAGGAACAATAAGAGGGAGCGAAAACAACCAGATAGATATTAGGCATTAGTAGCTCAGGATGGGGAGCCTGCCCATTTTCAGGAGGCAACTCAACCACAGGTTTGGCTGGATGCGATGGTAGAGGAATACAACTCGATAATGGTGAAAGATGTTTGGGAGGTAGTGCCAAGGCCTCAAGACAAATCAGTGGTAGGTTCAAGATGGATCTGCAAGATTAAATACGTTGCAGACGACAATGTTGAGAAATACAAAGTCAGGTTTGTGGCTAAGGGGTATGCTCAAAAGGAAGGAATTGACTACAAAGAGACCTTCGCTCCGATAGCCAGGTATACATCTATTAGAACCGTGATATCTCTTGCAGCATAGATAGGGTGGGAGATTCATTAGATGGATGTGAAAACGACATTTCTGAATGGTGTGATAGAAGAAGAGGTATACATTGAACAACTAGAGGGCTTTGAGACACATGAGGAGAAGTCTCATGTATGTAGATTGAAGAAAGCCTTGTACGGGTTGAAACGGGCACCTAGAGCATGGTATGGGCGAATTGATGGCTACTTGCAAAAAATGGGATTTGTCAAGAGTGACGCAGATCCAAATCTCTACTATCTAGTTGTATAAAATGAGCCTCTAATATTAGTATTATATGTGGATGATCTCTTCCTGACAGGATCGTCCAAGTTCATAGGAGACTGCAAGAAGAATCTAGCCACGGAGTTCGACATGAAGGATTTGGGACGAATGCATTATTTCTTGGGGTTGGAAGTTTGGCAACAAAAGGGGGAGATCTTCCTTGGGCAAGGGAGATATGCTACAGAAATCTTGAAGAGATTCAAGATGGAGGACTGTAAACTCATGGCTACTCCAGTGGTAACCAACTAGAAGAAGATTGATGCATCAAAAGACAAAGATGTCGATCCCACCTTATATAGATAGCTCATAGGGTTCCTGATGTATTTGGTCAATACCAGGCCGGATATTTGCTACGTTGTCAACACCCTCAGTCAGTTCATGGTGGAGCCGAAGAGGGCGCACTGGGCAACAACCAAACATGTTCTCAGGTATTTACAGGGAACAGTCGATTATGGACTCTTGTACACCAGGGGTAAGGATATCAAATTGAGTGGGTTTACTGATGTAGATTGGGCAGGAAGTTCAGTGGATCAGAAAAGTACCTCTGGGTATTGTTTCAACATTGGATCAGGAATGACCTCCTGGTGCAGTAGGAAACAAAAATCCGTGGCTCTAAGCTCAGCTAAGGCAAAATATATGGCCACAAGCACAGCTTCGTGCGAGGCCATATGGCTTAGAAAACTGCTTGTGAACCTATTCAGAAGAAAGATGGAGACAACCAGGATCATGTGTGATAATCAGAGTTGCATCAAGCTCTCTGAGAATCCAGTGTTTCACGATCGGTCAAAGCATATTGATATCCGGTGTCACTTTGTCGGAGAGTGTATCCAACGAGGACTTGTACAGTTGAGCTACACTCCTATAGGTGAATAGGTGGCAGACATCCTTACCAAGGCCCTTGGAAGAACCAAGTTTGATTATTTCAGGGAGAAGATGGGGATGATAAAGAATCCATTTCAGTAGCAGAAATGGGTATAATGTTGCAGTGTAGTAACAGTCAGCAGCATCACGGTGCAACATGATGAGGAGGAGTTTGTAGTGAAGATGTTGTGTTGGGAAGAATGGCTAGCAGCAGCACGGATGCAGAGGGAGTTGCAGTGCAGATGCAGTGTTGGGAAGATGGACCAGTAGCAGCACAAATGTAGAGGGAGCTACAATATAGATGTATCAGTGGTAGTGATAGAGCCATGGGGAGAAGTACATGATGCAACAGTGCAGAGGATGTTGCGCAGGGAGGCTTAGCATCAGCACAGGTACCTATTCCATATGATCAGAGTAATGCTCAGTGTGGAGTATTACTAGAGCATAGTCCTCACTAAGAGGGAGTGTTGATTTGGGGTAGCATCGGATGTGATCTAGCCATCAAAATTGGTGGAGAGGCTAAAGAACATGAGATCTCCAAGACCCAGAAATGGTTTCGACAGATTCTAACCGTTTTGGGAGATATTAAAATAATTAATATTTTTAATGGAGTTCCTAAGTCTAAATTTAGGAAAAATAAAATATTAAGGGGTATTAATATAAAAATGGGTTAGAAGGTTCCAAAAGTCATGGATCAAGCCAAATCTAATCTTAGTCATTGATTAGAGATTTAATCTCGGCCGTTGAAGGACCAACATGAAAAGTATAAGAAGAGGCTTGAGGGTCAGTTGGAGAACACACTGAGGAAGACCAGTCAGTTCGATTTCTGGAGAGGGGTTAGCTGAGAAATTTGAACTAGTGGTTTGGAGAGCAGTAGGAAGCAGCAAGTACGGAATAGAGAGCCCGGAACAACACAAAGGTTGGAGAGGCAGACACGAAGCCTCTCAGGCAAACGTAAAGGCTGCAAGATTGCGCAGTCACTGGAGGGCCTGCATGGGTGATGCAGAGAGACCCAATGCTGACATAGAGGGTCTGGGAGCTACGTAGAGGTCAGCCAGGCTGACGCTGAGAATAGGGGAATTGCTGAAGAATTTTCTCTCTGTTGGGTAAGCTAGTTTGGCACCCAGTTGTACTGAAGGATTATTTAATAATAAAATCCTCCCTTGCTGCACCAATTTTCCCACATTGGGTTTTTCCAGGGACTGATTGTCCAAAATATTTGTGTCGATGTGTTAATTCTTGTGCATGTGTTTGTTTTTGTATTATGATGTGATATCTGCAACAGAATTTATTTTAATGTTTACTGAAGGATATTCATAAATAACTTATCGGGAAATAAGTAGGTAAAATAAATCAGTTGTTGCAGTGATAGAATTTTCACATGTGAAGAGACTTCCAACAGTGAGGGTTCCAAACCCTTAAATGGTTAGTTTAGAAGCAATGCCAAGATTTAAACTATGTGAAATACTTTAGATATAGAAAAATTGTCCTTTATTATTCCACATATAAAAAATTACCATATGGTTTCCCAAATGATGATGATTTCAAGTTTTTATGAAATTAAGATTTATATATGAAAAATAAAATGAAAGATTCAACCTTAAGAAAAATATTAGACAAGATAAGATAATTATAATAATGTCCAACAAATGACCACAAAATCAAGTCAATATGACTAATGAATACAATGATGTTGATACAAGCAAGAATACCAGAAGGTCTCATGTATAAAGAATGAGAAATAAAGTAGAAACATAAAGTCTATATGCTATAACTTGGAAAATATTAAGCTCCAATCATCAATGGCCATAGAAAAGAGTGAAGGACTATGTCATGATCCACTAGATCTAGATCTATCTCTTCTAACAACCGAGTATGAATGAAGAAAATTCAAAATAGAATGGTGCCCCAAGGGAGAGTTGAGGCAAGATCTAAACCCTTTTTTGTGCTATTTTCGAGAAGAAGTAACCTTTCGTTGGCATCTAGGTGACCTTGGCTACATGCTCATAAGAGATATGGTCTGACAATGATTATGGTCTGACAATGATTTTGAGGTCTTTGAGGAAACGAAATGATCCCTTGGTTCTACACTAATCTAGTATATGAGGAAATGATGTTGTTATTCTATCTCTTGGTGCCCCCAACTGATGGGATAACTAGAAAGAAGGATGTAATCTTCTAAATACGATCTAATTGAGGAGAGCCTGAAGAATGTGGGCACAAACATTGAGGGCCTCCTACATTTAATTGGATAGACATCTTTGGACTAAGTATCAGAAGAAACTAGAGAGGATATAGACCCCCCTGAATAGACAATGAAATCTCCCACATATATCATACTAAATGGGTCAACGAAAGATGAAATGATCAAACTCAACCTTGTGAATATAGCATGGCTAGAAAATCCTATTTGATTAATAAATATAGTGTTTATTCTTGATCAATTATCTATGATAGCCAACTATGAACTATCCTAGGGGGCTTCAAAGTGCATGCCTTGAATGGAAGAGTGTGTGATGGGGCTGAACAATAAGTCCACCCTCGGCACCATGAAGTGATGAGCATAAGAATCCATCTTCAAGCATAACCCATTACGAGGATTTATCTGAGTGACTTGTACATATTTCCTATAGATGTCCTCTTTGATAATTTTATTCATTTCTTGTTTGGTTGGTAAGAGGTGGCTACATGCACACAGGGAATGTCTGAATGGAGGAAGTTGGTCCATTATAACACCAACCAAAGTAGGTAGATAAGAGTAAATGTAGGAATGGACTCTTATGAACAATTAGCCAAATACATAGACCAATCACACCCATTCATTGTATTAATGAAGTCTTGAACATTGTGAATAAGAGAGACAAAATAAAAAAAGTCTCAAGTTGAAAGGGGGAAGCTCCAAAATCTATAAGAATGATTGACTAAGGAACTATTTTCTTACACCAAATGATGTGGTGAAGTGTCTCTGCTAAATACGAATCACACTCTAGTAAACCAGGCCCCTAAACCTTAGAAACATATAGTTGATCCAAATGGATATTTATGGCCACCCACTTATTCCACTGGATCATAGCTCAATTTTATATTTTGGCAGTTTTTTATATAGTTTTGAGGTGCGGAATTTCTGGAGTCATTTTGAGGCCCTAAACAACGTTTTAGGGGAAAACGAGCACCTAGTAGTCATAGAATGTTGAGTGCAATTAGAAAATGTACTTCTCAGATAATGCATTTTACCACTGTCAAGCTATCCAAGAAGTACATTTTCCAACTGCACTCGTCAGTCTATGACTGTTGAGTGACCATTGCCCCCCAAAAAATATGTACTATCTAAGGAATACATTTTTGACTGCACTCTATAGTCGATGATTGTGAGTGACTGCTTCCCAAAAAAATTCCATTTAGGGCCTCAAAATGGCTCTAGAAGTTCGGGACCTAAAAAATGTAGAAAAATTTGTCAAAATAGAAAATTGTGATGTGAGTTAGTGGAATAGGTGGGTGGCCATCGATATCCACATGGATCAACTATGGGCCAGACAAGAGTTCCCATTAGTGACATCTTAGTTGATATGTTGTGAAAATGATTTCAGAAACACCGGCTCTCAAGAAGGGTAAGGACCCATAGCCCTTGTTGACTCAGGGTTGAAGCACATGCTGCAAGGTAAAGCGAGTTCCTGTGAACAATACCCTCAAATAGGTATATGTGTTAATGATCTCAATCTCTTCACCTTTGAAAAAGAAATGGTGAGTAGAGAGGATTTTCATTGATGTGTTGAAGATCAAGACCCTAGTTTTACCTAGGTTGACCATCAATCAACAAAGATCACAGAAAATGGCTCAGGCTTCCACTTGTCAGTGCAATCTGGATTAGGTTAGAAGGACCATATCATCCACAAACAAGATATAGATGAAGACATGGTATAGAACACAACCATCACCATCTTGGATGTGCTCATGCAAGAAGGCCTCAAACTCATCAATGTATATCCTAAGTAGTGTGGGAGACAAGGGGAAACCTTGTTTTACCCCAATGGTACTCTATTAAAATCTAATAACAAGAGAAATGTTAATTCTAGCAAATTTCCATAAAGTTATGTGAAATACTATCTATTTCATCAACCACAAGTATGCCATGAATTCATAATACAAGATGTGAAAATGATTTGTAATTTTAAATTTATTTTGAACAATATAAACTATCAAACAAGAACTGTATCGAGTACTCGATTTTTTGAGGTAGCAAAACATTATCCGATTTTGAAAAATGGTGATTTAGAATACACATTTTTTTAGCATATTTTTGACACTTCAAATTTTCTTATGTATCAAGTATGAACATTCTTTTTAAATGTTAATGATTTTCATGTTGATTTTGAAAAGTGTTGATGCAGCATCAACCTCTTTTCTAAGAGGCCTTATTTTTGACACTTTAAATTCTCAAATGTATTAAGTGTGGATATTTTTTTAAAACATCAGTGATTTTCATGTGGATTTTGAAAAAATCAACTTTTTTTTAAAGACATATTTTTGACACTTTAAATTTTATTATATTCCAAGTATACACATTTTTTTTTAAATGTTGGTTATTAAACCATTTTTCAAGTTGTCTTATTCCTCTTCTTGTTTTCATCCTACGATGTTTGTTTTATAGGGTTTTCCAAACATGCATTTTTTGTTTTTCTTTGCAATGATTTTTTATAATGAAAATTTTATTTTATTTTTGCAAAATTTCAAAAAAATAATAAGATTAATATTTTGAGGTTATGATTTTCTATAAATCGCTAATTAATACTTCAATACATATAAAATAATTGTCATTAAAATTAATAATTTTAAACACTATACAAAAAATATACTTGGCATATAGATATAATTAAAAAGATACGAATTTCAGATCTTTTTCACTAAAAATGACATGTTAAATAAAAAATTCTATGAAAATTTTGGAAAAATAACAAATTTTATGAAATTTTTTATGAATTTTATATCCAAAGATGATGACTCTGGAAGATCATTATTATTATTATTATTATTATTATTTTTATTTTTTTTGCCCAAAAAAAAATCAGATAAAACTTTAAGTAAAAATAACATATAACTTGAAGGAAAAAATCAATTAAAAAAACACAAAATCCTTAAAAAAATAATTTAAGAAATAATATCTAAATAAAAATAAAAAACACATAAAAACAACATAGGCAATAATTAAAATTAAATTAAATTAATTTAAAAAAAATTGTAGCCACACAGGCCTTGAGCGAGGCAAGGCTGATTCCGGGAATTGGCCTTGCCCCACTTAGGGTCCATGAGGCCGCGGGCCTGGGCAAGGTCGATTCTGCGAATCAGTCTTGCCCCAACCAGGCTGCGGCCCCACGAGGGGGAGCTGCACACGACTCCCCCTCACCCAAGCCGCGGCCCTGCCTAGGCCTTAGCCCATGAGCCCTAGGCGGGGCTTGGCCGATGGCCTCACTTCGCCCAGGCCCATGGCCCGAGGTGAGGTCGATGGCCAAGCCTCGCACAAGACCCGTAGACCAAGATTTTTTTTTTTGAATGTGTTTTAAATGTGTTTTTTTAATTTTTTTTAATGTTTTTAATTTTTAATTTTTAATATTTTTATTTTTGTGTTTTTTAATTGTATTTTAATGTATTATTTATTTATTTTTAATTATCTAATATTGTTTTTTATTTTTATTTTAATCTTTTAATTTTTTTTCTTAAATTATGTTTATTTATTTATTTTTTAAATATTATTTTAATTTTTATCTTTTATAATTTAATTTTGTTTTTTTATACATTTTTATGTTTGATTTTTTTTTTCTTTATTTTCCGTATTTTTTTATATTTTTTTTGCCTTGTCTTTTTTAATTTTTTATGTTCTAATACATATTTTTATGTACTTTGTAATTTTTTTTTAGTTTTTATTTTTCTCAATGTTTTAATTTTTGTTTTTTTTATCATATTTCTTTATTTTTTAATGTTTTAATATATATTTTTATTAACCTTTTTTTTGTGTTTTTTCTAATTTATATTTTTTCAATATTTTAAATCTTGTTTTTGTTTTCCCCCTCTTCCGTCCCTCACCCCTCCACCCCTCCCCTCAACACACACACTGATATATATATATATATATATATATATATATATATATATATATATATATATATATATATATATACATATACATATACATATACATATACATATACATATACATATACATATACATATATAATTCTATTTTATTTATTTATTAATTTTTTGTGTCAATTTGATAGTTGATTTTAAGGTTTTCGTTATAATGGACAAAGTTCGCCCTCATAATATGTCAATTTCATGATTGACCTTTAAGTTTTCATTACAATTAGTCGAGTTCGCCTATACTGCGTGTCAATTTGGTGGTTGATTTTGAATTTTTTTTTAATGTGTCAAGTTGTCTTAGGACAAGTTTTAAAAGTAATCATACTTTTAGCATTTAAAAAAAAAAAATTGGTATAATGACTCCTTCATTCATGTGTTCATTTTTAAAGTTTTTTTTGACATAAATTTTTTCCATAATGCCATGGCTGAAATATGTTGAAAACCTAAGGTTTTCTGCAGTTATGATCTTTGGTTTTAATTCAATGGTGAAAAATTGTCATAATTTTAAGGTTTTTCTGAGTAATGATATTTTATATTTAATACTATAGTTGAAAACAATTATGAGTATTTAATCTTTAACACCATGGTTGAAAATTGTTGGATTTTAAGGCTTTTCAGAGACGTGATATTGTATTTTTAATGTCATGCTTGAAAATCATTGAGATTTTAAGGTTTTTCGAAGTCATAATATTTTATCCTTAACGTTATTGTTAAAAAAATGTTGAAAATTTACTTATAAAAACAATATTATTCCAACATCAACACTTTTTGTTTTCGGGTTTTTTTTTTCATATTTTTTTTGCTAGAGTTCTCATTTTCAGTTCTCATTTAATAGTTTACATTATTTTTTATACCGTGTTAACAAATAATTATAAAGTTATAACATCCATAAAATGTTATTAATTCAACCAATCTCCATATCAAATTAAAACATTGGTTAATTCCAAAATTATTACATGTGAGAACAATGTGAAAAAAAAAGACCAAAGTTTTATATCGCTACTTAGGTTCAAAAGATCATAATGATGTTTAACTTAAACACTCGCTCACAATGTTATGCCTTCACAAAGTAGCCAAGCAAAAGACATTCAAATGAGGTTACTAGTGATGTGGATATGTCAAATTTTGTGCCATGTATAATTATTGTAATGCTAATATAAATAGTGCTGAGGAAATCATCACATATAATATATTATGCGCCCAAATGACATGCACATAGAATAAACCAAGAGATGTCATGTAAAACTTGTACTTAACCCTTAATAATCGACACTTAATTATTTGCAACATATGCTGAGGAAATCATCACATATAATATATTATGCGCCCAAATGACACGCACATAGAATAAACCAAGAGATGTCATGTAAAACTTGTACTTAACCCTTAATAATCGACACTTAATTATTTGCAACATATGTTATGTTCCACGAGACTCAATGGAATTAAATGATCCCGTGTATGATATGAAAGATAGAATTGCACTTCACTTATTGCAAAAAATAATTCACAATTTAGGTCATCAAATTTACTCACAAATGGACAATCATTTATATAAGATAATATTAATAAAACAAACACAGACTTGCCACCATGCCTTCATTACCATTATCAATTTATTAGATTCCCATTAGCTTTGTGTGAGTTAGTTTGTGAAATATATTAAATGATAATAAGTAAAGATTTGAACCTTGAAGAAAATTAAAGCACCTAACTTAGATTTATCTTTATCATATTTGAGGTCTAAATCTAGATGGATTTAAATCATCTCAATTTATACGGAAAATTCAAAAAGTTAAGTTTATTAACTTGAGAAAAGCAAGTTGACTAAAGATTAAATTTTGAAGGAATCTAAATTGCTTGGAAAATAAACTGGGTAAAATGAAATAAAAATTGATTGATGAAGAGAGGAGAAGATAACCTACTATTAGGGTATGGAGTCTTCTTTTTCTTTGGTGATGTTTCCTTGTTAATGTGTTAAATCTTTTTCTCGGCTAGGGTTGGGAGAAGATAATTAGACTTGAAATATAATAGGCTCTCATATTTGAATGGGGATAAATTTATAAAGAAAAATAACTAGATCAAAATAAGAATTCCCTTAGCAAACTATGGTGTAATAGAATAAAACCTTAGAGATCTCCCTTCTAAATACATTCACTCATATAGCTAAATAATACTTGGTAAAACAAAAACATAGAACAAGTTTATACCTTTTTGGGTTTCACCTTTCATGCAATGACCTTGACCACATCAAATGCTACAACCCTATTGATTTCATTGAAGAACATGAAACATTACCCAGGAGAATGTGAAAAATAATCAAGAAAAATGGTAGGAAATATCTTCACTTTGTTCTCCAAGGAGAGACAATGAGGAGATCAACTTCTTTTAGAGGAGAAGAGGGCTCTAAAAGCATCATTACAAACTATGTGTTATCATGAAACGATGTGCTTGAAACTAGTGTTATTCTAACAAACTTCTAACTAACTCTTCCACATGTGTGAGGTCAAAAGGTCCACTACTATCTTAGTTATCCACTTGTGAAAGATTGATTTGGTCAAACTCTTGGAGTGCTCATTATGGTCAATAAATCTCATTCATGAGGGTCAAAGAGGGTTCAAAGCATTAGTGCCCCTTCTCTAAGCTCATGGATACACACCAATCCACTTACAAATGTAAGAGAGAAGAGAGAGAAAGTGCACTCTCTTCTAGAAGCATATAGAGATGTGACTGTGAGAGAAAATGGAGCCTAGTAAAGTTCGCACTGACATACTATCTCAATAATACATGATAAAAGCCTCGTGTGAAAATTGACTCAAGAAAGGGGGACATCCCTCATATGTGCTAGATAACCAAAGTACTATGCCATGATGCTCCATGTGATATCAAACAATGACATGGACACCTTGGTGATGTGGCACCCAAGTAGTCACATATCTGAAGGTAGATAGATTCTAAGCCATAATGCACAAAATCCAATGTGTAGCATTCAACCTATAATGATAAGTCAAGTCTACAATAATTTGATAGGATCAAAAACATAGATAATCCCTTTGAACATTATTAACATAAGTTAATTTTACCCAATTATCTTCAAAGCCATGGAATACAACCTCATCCTTATTACATGTGTCTTCTACCTAGGACACAAGGTATTTCCAAGTTTCATGGTTAGAAATAGGTAAAGGTGATCTAATTTATCAAATGAGACAAGAGAAAAATCTTATGAAATAACCTTCAAAGTCATAAAATGATCTGTTAGGTCTTTTACTAGTTCCACTAACCATTTTTTGGCTAGAAGTCTTTAATTTATTTCTTGCAAACCTTTGCGAAGGAGTCTTTTTTCTTTAATTTACTACTTCAACACCTTTTTCTCACCCCTTTTTGTTATTTGATTTTATTTTCCAACCATTTTGTTTAGAGAGAGATTCAACACTAGGACTTTTAAGGGGTGGGCGTTTTAATTAATAGTTTTTCCTTTATTATTTATTTGCTCTTTATCTCTTAGAATTTTCCTTTGGATTTATTTAATTTTGGTTTTCTTTGATTTCTTCACCAGAACTTTCTAGATGTGATTTGATAACTCATTCACAAGTAGGGGATGTAAACTTTTACATGGACGAGATGATAGTGCAGGGAAATGTGTGGAAAGTGTTAAGTATGTGTATAATATGGGTACATTATTGTTGGAAATACTAAGAGGGAGGGTGAATCAATATTTCTTTTCCAATTGTTCTTTAAGCCAGTTAAGATTTTCACAAAATGAACCGAAGAGAAAATAAAATAATTTTATTAACAAGAGTTGAGGACACCAATCCTCTTTTACAATAGCTACAAGCTTCAACTTGTAAAATAAATCGTTTTAGAGCTCAAACCCTAGGACACCAATCCACGCCAAGAATTTTAGGGCTCCAATCTTAGGGACACCAATCCCGAAAAGATTTGTAACTCCAAAAGTCTGCAATATTAATTCCTGGATTAAGCAATGTCAAATTCCTAGTTTCTCAACAGGTTCTCTGCACTTTTCCCACAAGTCTCGGTTTATAACACGTGATCTTGTAACTGAGATCAGAGTTTATCACAAGTTGCAGCCATGGATGCTAGATAAAGATCATCAACATATTCATTCTATAATATGAGTATAGACTTAGATCTAAAATTGGGTAGTTCGGGATTGGGACCCATTTACATTCTTTCTTTCTCTCATACTTGATTCATGTCAAATATTCTAGACAAAGAGAATCACAGGTTTATTACGAGTCTAGCATCATAGGTCTGAGAGCATCATTAGTCTGAATACACTGATCAGGTGCTCAAAGTTATGATGAAAAATCAAAGTGTCAAAATTTTGTTAAGCTTAACTTCAGATTGAGGAGCTCATCATTCTGAATCCAATGGTGCGAACGACACTCAAATCTGAGCTCATATGCAGAAGTTAAAGAAAGTCAAAGTTCAAGTTTAACTTGTCCAAATGGTAGGATTGGATGACGTGGAAAAGCCCTTCAATGAATGAGGAAGTTCCAAGTGGTAGGCCCCCATTGGTCCCTGCATATCACAAATCGCAATCATGGGCATGTTGACATTAGAAATCGGCCCCGAGTAGGGAAGGGTTGCGATGCGATAAGGCAATCACAAATCACAATTGCAATCGGTGAAGGGGAAGGTGTTGCAGAATCGGCCCCCAGTAGGGTTGGGTTGTGATGCGATATTGCAATCACATATCGCATGCAAAGTCCTGCATAAATATTACCGCTGATTCACTGCGTTGAATTGCGATTAAGCGATAAGATCCCGGACGCAAGGTGTTTATGAATTCCAGTTTATAGTGTCGTCGAGTCCACTGATATTGCAATCGAAAATTGCCCCTTTTTTTCACAGACCATAAGCCCGCAACACTTGCTGATTGCGATTTACGATTCGGCTGACATAATATGTCCCACCGCGTGGCAAAATTTTCACCCAATTAACATATTTTGGGGCTAATTTAATGGTTAGTGGCTAGAAAAGGGGAATTTGTTGAGCAAATTTTGGGAGAACTAGGAGAGGTCATAACTTCTTCAGTTCTTATCCAAATTAGGTGCAAAAAGAGTCAGTTGTAACAGTTTTTGCTATTTTGAACTCATTGAGACAGGTTTCAGAGGTATTTGAGCATTGCAAACACACTTTTGTTGTAAGTTTGAGCATAATAGAGAGGCCCAAGCATTGGAAGCTAGACCAAGGAGACGTAGCCTAGGAGGCGTGAAATCCTCATAAAATGTCTATGTTGTGTGTTGTATTTTGATGTTCTTTGTTGTTATTTTGCTACTATTTAGCATATGTTTTATGTTAAATTGTTTATAACATTTACATAAGAAACTCTCATGGGAATTAGTGAATTAAGCAAAAAAGGTGAATCCTTAAGCACTTGATAAGCAAATGATAATAATCTTGGGTTTTATTCTGAATGGGGAATTAGCACAACATTACTAATCTACTCCATTTTAGATCAAGTTGGTATCAGAGTACTGGTTTTTGTTTATTAGATTTGCTTGTGCAAAGGAGTATTGTTTACTAGTTTTGTGTCATGCTAACAAGGTTAAAACTCAAAAGAGAAGGGAAACTAGTTGAAAGCCCTGTAGTTGGCTCAAATGGAAGAAGAGCAAGGTTGCCAAAGTCTTCTACACCAGTACATCCTCAAGTTGCAAAAGTTGTAGTTGAGTCTTCAGAGGCCATGTCTCATGAAGGAGAACCTACCATGAGTGATGATGAAAGAGCATTCAGAAAGGATTTTTTTTATATGACAGAGATGGTTAAATTCCTCTACGAGGAGAGGAATTTGAGGATGCAAGGAGAAAGTTCCAAACATCCCAAAGGAGAAGGCTCTTCAGGAGGAGCTAATGGGAATGGAGACAAACCTCCACCCTCTCCACCATCTTCTTGATCTTCTTCTTCGTAGGCATCTTCACACTCTTCCACTAATACAACCCTTACTCATACCCATAATCATTCTTCAAAAGGAACTGATAAATTATTGTTTTTAGAACATGATGTTAAATTCGAGTTGCCCATGTATAATGGTGAAGTGAATGCAGAGAAGCTTGATAATTGGATTTGTCAGTTGGAGGTATATTGTAGAATTAAGAACCCTCAAGAAGATGATATCAAAATTTAGTTGGTTTCATTGAAAATGGAGGGTGAAACACTCATTTGGTGGGAAGAAAGGACTCAAGACAAGATAAAAAAAAATGGTAAGATCTCTATTACTTGGTCTGATTTCATTGCTACTATAAAAAGACAATTCTACCCTTTAGCTCATATGAAAAAATCTATCATGAACTGGCAAAATTTCATACTGATAAAAGGTCAAAATGTGCAAGAGTATACTCAGGAGTTTAGGAGAAGAGCTCTTATGCTAGGAGTAGACTTACAGTCACAAGATACTTTGCCGAAATATATAGGATGTTTGCATAGCTATCTTCAACACATCATTCTTATGTTTAATCCCATGAATCTTGATGAGGTCTGTGTTCAAGCTACACACGTCGAAGCAAGAGGGAAAAATGTACAAGAAGAAGGTAAGAAGAAGTCATTCTAGAGTGGTGAAAAAAGGAAAGAATTTCAAAGAAAAGAAGAAGAAAAATGCTTCTGTTAAGAAAGAAGGCGAGAAACCCGTATGCAAGAATTGTTCCAAAGAGGGCCATGATGAAGCGCATTGCTAGAAGTTTCATCCTGAATTAAGACCAAAAATAGTTAACAATAAATAGAAAGTCGTGGAAAAAACAAACAAAGAGGAAGTCATGGCAAGCACCAGCACAACAAATAACTCCAACAACGCTTCAAATGAAGAAAACATAATCGAGTTGTTCCATATCAGAGTTATTTCCAAACACACCAAGATTGATACACTGTTTGACAGTGGATCCCAGGCAAATTTAATTTCTACAAACTTGGTCAAGAAGTTAAATATGGAAACCATGCCTCATCATAAACTGTATCTGTTGGGTTGGATAACCAAGGATGCAAATCTTCAAGTCACAAGGAAATGTGTTTCCAGGTTTTCTATTACTTCCAATTTCGTTGATGAAGTCGAATTAGATGTAATGCCACTGGATATTTCTGGAATTGTGTTGGGAAGCCCATATTTATATGACCGGAAAGCCGTTTTCCATATATTTGAGAACAAATATCATTTGTTCAAAGATGGAGTGGAGTATATTGTGAGAGCCCATCGTAGAAAGCTTAATTTGTCTTTAGCAAGCACGTGGCTAATGAAGTGATTGGTCAATTCTAGCAAGAATCTCATGCTCCTTATGATCAAGAAAAAGAATGACACAGAGCATGAATCCTCTGCAGGTTGTGACATGAAGCTGAAAGCTGAATTGGTTGATGTGGTCAATCAATATGGAGATGTGTTTTAAGAACCAAAGGGATTTCCACCAAAAAGGGGAATTCATCATGAAATTCAGCTACAACAAGACTGTCCACTCCCAAATATCGGTATGTATCGAATGCCAATTCTGGAAAGTTTAGAAATTAAGAAACAAGTCTAGGAATTGTTAGATAAAGGTGTAATTCGTCCCTCTACTTCGCCATGTGGTTCACCAATTGCTTTGGTACTCAAGAAAGATGGAACTTGGCGCATGTGTGTAAATTATCGAGCTTTTAATAAAATTACCATAAAGAATCGATACCCACTGCCTAGAATAGATGATTTGCTAGATTAGTTGAAGAATGCAAAATATTTAACTAAATTAGACTTGAGAAGTGGATATCATCGAGTTAGAATAGTTGAGGAGGATATTTGAAAGACTGCTTTTAAAACCAAACAAGGATTGTTTGAGTGGCTGGTTATGCCTTTTGGTCTTTACAACGCTCCAGCTACATTCATTAGAGTTATGAATGATGTTTTAAGATCCTTTCTTGATGAGTTTGTAGTTGTCTATTTAGATGATATTTTGATATTCAACAAATCACGAGAAGAGCATGTCAAGCATGTGAGGAAAGTGTTGGATGTCTTGAAAAAAGAACAGTTATTTCTGAAGATGTATAAATGTGAATTCGGGAAAACTTCCTTCGTGTATTTGGGCCACATAGTTGGAGGAGGTGAGTTGAAGATTGACCCCTCTAAAGTTTCAGTCATTGTGAATTGGCCAATACCCAAATCAGTCACAAAAGTAAGGAATTTTCTGGGAGTAGCGCAGTACTGGAGGAAGCTCATTGCCAATTTCTCCACCATAGCAGCTCCACTACATGCTTTGACCAGCGTGAAGGTTATCTTCCAGTGGGGAGGCAAACATAAAAAAGCATTCGATGCTTTAAAACAAAAGATCAATTCAGCCCCAATTTTAGCATTAGCAGATTTGAAACAACCATTTGAAATACAAACAGATGCAAGTGACTATGCCATGGGTGCAATTCTTTTACAGAATGGTAAGCCCATTTCATTTCATTCTGATATTTTTAATGGTGTTGTTATTAACTATCCTACATATGATAAAGAGCTTTATGCATTGGTGCAAAGTGTGAAGAAATGGAAGCATTACTTAATGGGAAAATAAACCATGATTCACACCGATCATCAACCTTTGCAATATCTGCAATATCAAACAAAATTGCAGCAATCAAGGCACATTCGTTGGATGGGATTCTTATAGAAATTCCACTTGGTAATCAAGTACAAGAAATGTATTTATAACAGAGTTGCTGATATGCTTTCTATACCAATTGTTAATGTAGCCATTTTACTCAAGAATCATTCTGTTTTCCCTGAAAGTTATGTTGAACAATGCGCACATGATGTTGACTTCAAGAGGTATATTCAAACTTGAGTCAAGGCCACCAAGTTGAAGAATTATACTACCATGTACATGATAATCTATTGTATCATTTGGGAAAACTTTGTGTTCCACAGGGAGAGAGAGTAAATGTCACATGGGAAGCACCCACTTCTCTTATTGCTAGACATTTCAGTGTAAGTAAAACAATGGCAAATCTTCAGAGGCATTTTTACTAGCCTCATATGCTTGAAAGTATGTGACATTTTATCAGAGGTTGTTCATTGTGTGCAGTTAGTAAGCCTAGTAATAGGAAACTAGGATTGTACACACCACTTTCAGTGCCTTTACGTCCATGGGAGAGTGTTTCTATGGATTTTGTAGGAGGTCTTCCTTTATCAAGAAAAGGTCTGATTATTTGTACGTAGTTGTGGATAGGTTCAGCAAGATGTGCATATTAATGCTTTGTAAAAAACAAATTACAGTTGAACAAACATCTCAACTTTCTTTCAAAATGTATGGGTTCATTTTGGATTACCTACTTCTATTGTAAGTGATCGTGATTCCCGATTTGTTGAGAATTTTTGGTCAAATTTATGGAACTTGATGGACACCAAGTTGAAGAAAAGTACAACCTTCCATCCACAAACAGATGGTCCAACTGAAGTGGTTAACATCACAGTTATTCATTTTCTAAGAGGATATTGCAGCAAACACCCTAAGTTGTGGGATGAACAACTGCATTATATTCAGCATGCTTACAACCGAGAAAAGCATTCTTCTACTCTAACTTTGCCTTTTGAGGCATGTCTTGGTTATTTGCCTAATTCGCCTTTAGATTTCATCTTTGAGAAAGATGTAGTTGTAGATGGACATAGTGACATAGACAGAGCAAAGAAATTCATTGAGAAAATTCAGTTGATTCACCAAACAGTTCAAGAAAAACTAGAAAAGAGTCAAGGCAAGTATAAGGCAAGGCACACTAAGCATCATGTGGATCATCGGTTTCAAGTAGGTGATGAAGTTTGGCTTTACATTAGCAAGGAAAGGCTTCAAGGTGATGGTAAAAAGCTGAAACCAATCCGTTATGGTCCATTTCAAATTCTGGAAAAGATTGGTAATAATGCTTTCAAGCTTGATTTGCCTTCATATATGCAAATTTATTCCATTGTTAAAGTTGAAAATTTGAGATTGTATCAGCGTCCTTTGATTGAAGATCAATGTGAAAGTGTATAGATTCCATCAATTGAAGATTTTTCTCCAGAATTTCTTGATGAGCTTCAGAAAGACACCATATGTGACAGAAGAACAAGGTCATCAAAGAGGGGAAATGTTGATTATCTTCGAGTGGGTCTCAAAGGTACAAATCCATCAAAGGCCAAATGGATTGAAGAGGTCAAGGTGAGGGAATAGTACCCTCATCTGTTCAATAAATGAATATAATATTTTGGGATCCAAAAGACTTCTAGTGGGGAGGAGTGATCAGGTGCTCAAAGTTATGCTCAAAAATCAAAGTGTCAGAATTTTGTTAAGCTTACGTTCAGATCGAAGACCTCATCATTCTGAATCCAATAGTGTGACCGACACTCAAATTTGAACTCGTATGCAGAAGTTAGAGCAAGTCAAAGTTCAAGTTTGACTTGTCCACATGGCAGGATTGGATGACGTGGAAAAGCCCTTCAACGAATGAGGAGGCGCCAAGTGGCAAGCTGACATTGGCCCCCGTATATCGTAAATCGTAGTCACAGGTAGGTGGGCATTAGAAATCGGCCCCGAGCAAGGAAGGGTTGCAATGCGATAAGGAAATTGCAATCAATGAAGGGGAAGGTGTTGCAAAATTGCCCCCCTACATTGTTGATATCACAATCGCATATCGCATATAGAGTCCTACATAAATATTATCGTCGATTCACCGCGTCTAATTGCGATTAAGTGATAAGATCCTAGACACGTGGTGTTTATGAATTCATTTTATAGTGTCATTGGGTACGCTGATATCGCAATTGCAAATCGCCCATTTATTTCATAGACCATAAGCCCGCACGCTTACCGGTTGCGATTTATGATTCAGACGACAAAATATGGCCCATTGCGCGATGAAATTTTTGCCCAGTTAGCGTATTTTGGGGTTAATTTGATGGTTAGTGGCTGGAAAAGGGGAATTTGTTGAGCAAATTGTGGGAGAACTAGGAGAGGTCATAAATTCTTTAGTTCTTATCCAAATTAGGTGCAAAAGGATTCAATTCTAACATTTTTCTCTATTCTGAAATCATTAAGACAAGTTTCAGAGGCATTTGAGCATTGTAAACACACTTTTGTTGTAATTTTGAGCATAATAGAGAGGCCCAAGCATTGGAAGCTGGACCAAGGAGATGTATCCCAAGAGGGGTGAACTCCTCATCAAATCTCTGTGTTGTGTGTCGTATTTTGATGTTCTTTGCTATTACTTTGCTGTTGTTCAGCATATGTTTTATGTTAAATTGTTTATAACATTTACATAAGAAACTCTCATGGGAATCAGTTAATTAAGAAAAAATGGTGAATCCTTAAGCACTTGATAAGAAAATGATAACCATCTTGGATTTTATTCTGAATGGGTAATTAGCACAACATTACTAATCTGCTCCATTTCAGATCATACACAAAGAGCATCACAGTGTAGTGCCCGCCCTAGTTGACTGACAGTGATATGACACAAACATTTATTTAGCCATAAGGCCCACACTTTATTCTTTGAGGACCTCAGGTTGAGGATCCGGGCACTTGACACTATTATTAGTAATTGAGATATTCATGGTTGTGATGTTTTTGAATACTTTCCATTGATATTATGATAGCATGAATGGTTATGTGTTTTATTTATTGGTGTTCTGATGATTGCAACATTTAAATAGTTTATGTATCTTATCTATTGGTGTTCTGATGATTGCAACATTAAATATTTAAGTTTGGTCTCTAGTTGAATTTATGATGATGAGGGTAGTAAAGAATATGTATGCTCTCTACTAAAAGCATGATGATGATAAATTTGATGGTTAGGTATATTTCTAATTGCTGTTACGATGTTGATAGATTAATAAATATGTATTTTTCCATTGATGTTTAATGATGATAGCCATGATGGATGTGTACCTACTTCCTTTAGTTCAGGGTTACAATGGACAATAATGTGAATGACTAAGAATTTTCAATGATGCTATTATGACAATGACTAACATTGAGAAACCTTGTTACTGATGGTTATTGAGTATGGTAGGAAACCATCAGAGGCACTCGCATACGACGAGTTGATGACACTTGGTTTGATGAAAATTCATATTATTTTATATTTGAAAGTCTAAGTCGAGCTTGAAATCTGCAATATATGTTTAACTATATTCTGATGATATGTTAATGGTTGCAAGCACAGATTAGTTGCTTGACCGAATGACTCACATATGGGTGATGGGGTTGTACAAGTGGATGGAACTACATGGGAGGGGTGGGACAGAGTCCCTGATCTCACCCACTAGCACTCCCGCTGTGACTTGAGTTGGAAGGGTTGAAACACCTTTGCCTTGAAGATCACGATTCCATGAGGGCAGGTCCCAAAGTTGGGTCGCTCATGAGGACTTTACCGGGGGGCGCGCATCAAGGTGGATCCCTTGATCCCCGACACCATTAGTCTCACTATTGTAGGCAACACAAGAGATGATAGCAGTCTATGACGTTGCACTATACTTTCCCCTCGTAGTCACCGGATGCTTGAAGGGCAAGTGGTGTGGCACCCTTGGAACTTCAGGGGAATTTCTTGAAGGGCACGACCAACTCGGCACCCTTGGCATCACAAATAAACTATTAGGTGTGGCACCCTTGGAACTTCTAGGGAAGCTCTTGAAGGGCACAACCAAACTGGCACCCCTGACATCACAAATAAACTATTAGGTGTGGCACCCTTGGAACTTCTATGGAAGTTCTTGAAGGGCACAACCAAACTTGGCACCCTTGGAATCTTTAAAAATAAATAATAATAAATAAATATAAGAAAGGAATGAAAACTAGGTAAATTTACATCAAGGGTAAATGATGATTAGAAACCAATGTAATTAAACCAAAAATAAAACTTGGAATAAGGAGGATCATAGGAAGAATTAAAATAGAGTACCTTAAAAACTCTATCCTTCCCATGTTGGAAAGTACTAGGAAGATTATGTGGTTTAATTGGGAAAAAGGGGCAAGACAAACATAATTATAAGGATAAAGATTAATCCTAAACTAATTTAAACCTACTTAAGAAAAGAGGAAAGTGAATTAAAATGAGAATTAAATTTAGAGAAATATAGAGAAACTCCATGTGTCAACAACCAATCCATCTAAGAGATAACCTGAGTCAAATTAGGGAGTAGATTGGGGATAAAATCTTGACTCATTAATTGACTTCAAGTGATGAACACAAATTAAGGAATAAAAGGGGGGAATAAAGAGACAACTAAGAGAAGAAATTGGAATCTTGTTGAGGTGAGGAAAATATTAGTTTTAAATAAAAAGTTAAGTAAATAATTTTGGGTGACCCTTGATGAGAGAGTGACACATGGGTAGGTGAATAATCAAACTAAATTATAAAAATATATATATAATTATGCATGACATGCCAAGTGTCATCTAGGAGGACTCTTATAAAAGAAGGGGCAAGCCATGGGAGTGGGGACTTTTTGGAAACCCTATGGTTGGATGGATGAGATGATGTCAGAGCAGTGATTACGAAGCCATAGTGAGTTTGGTGAGGTAGAGGATTTTAGAGAGGGCACTCTGGAGCCAAGGTGTGCTCTCCTCTACCGGCTAGTATTTTCCTCCATTGTACAACCCCATCGCAGCTCGGGGGTCCGCGGGGAAGAAGAGTACCCAAGGAGTAGGCTGGGAGGTTAACCGGTGGGTCTTCGCATTCGGATCAAGTGCGTCAACATTCACTCGCGGAGGTGACCAGCTACAAGGGAATACCAGCAACAGCAGAGCAAGTGGAGTCTCGACTTCTGGTGAACGGTACATATGTATTTCATTACTATTGATCTTAGTTAAAAGTATGAAAATGTTATGATATGTTTCTTGAAATGAAATCCTAATGTATTTCCCTTCTAGTTGCATTTTGCTGTAAAAAAAAAAAAAAAAAAAAAAAAACAGTCTGGAACTGGTCCTTACACTTGGTATCAGAGCTATGTTGAACCCTTGAGACCTATGGGCCTATGCATGCATGACTAGTTTTGTTAGATACGATTTGGAGCTCAGCAGTAGTATACGAGGCCAGCTTAGATTCGCATATGAAACTGTAAATTTTTTTTTTCTCAAACTCGATAGTCTTTTATTCTCGTTTCTTGTTTCTTTCCTTCGCTTCGTTGCTTGAGGTTTTGGTTCTTTTTTTTGTTTTCACGCCAATCAATTCGAAATCAAGCGCACCTTCAATCTCTGATAGTTGAATGGTAGGTCGGGCGGTTTGTTGCCTTTCCCTATTCACCACGAGTAGCAGAATTACAGACCTATAAGCCTAGACCTTCAGTACCACAGGGATGCCTGCAGAGGTATTATATAAAATCCACCATAAATATGCCTCCTGCAGGAGCCCCGAGATTGAATCCCATAGTGTCACACAAACCTTACGCCTACGGTTACCCTGCAGACCCTTACTATATGGTTCTGCCTCCGGCTCCATAGCTGCATATTAAGCGGCGACACCGCCTTAAGTTAGTTGCTTACGCTGTCACTCTGGTTATCTGTCTTGGCCTGCTGCTCGGCGGGGCGTTCTACTTCTTCTAGCCCTCTCAACTGGAAATTCAAGTCTTCCACATGTAATTCAATGATATGAATTTCCAGACAATCCCTAACCCTGGCTCCGACGTGCCGTACCTGTTCATGAATACAAGCATGGCCATGTTTCTCTAGATCAAGAATACAGATTTCTTCAACGTGTGGTATGACTTTGTGGATGTAGGGTTAGGGTGTCGGGGGCAGATAATTGGGGTTTTTAAATCGGAAGGTGGCCGCTTGGCATCCCGGCACACTATCCATGTGAATTACATGCTTGAGCTCGATGGAACCGAAGTATCGAATGATGTTGTGAATTTTTTTATTTTTTTTGGAGGATCTTTCCCACAAGGAGCTGCCTTTGGGTACTGTTGCGGAATTCAATGGCGGGATTCAACTTTGATTTGCCAAAATTTCGCTAAAGGTAGGGTTTATTTCAATTTCAAATTTTCTTTAAACTTATTGAATCTTCAAAAACTGTTTAAACTTATTGAATCTTCATAAACTGCAAGACTGTTTCAATTAACAAAAAACCATGTAGATATTGTCGACAATGTGAAAGCGTTAATCGATCAATTATTTGAATCTTTCAGTACTCGGCTCCTCAGGGGATTTTTTTTATATACATGCTCTACGAAAGAAAGGAAAATTTAATCAAAATGCATATACTCAGAAAAAAAATAAAAACGTTTACATGCTTTGTGAAAATTAAATTCGAAACAAAATGCAGAGGCCCTGTACATCGTACCAACGATTGATAAGCCAAAAAAAAAACACCAATAAACATAATAGGTTGCGTCCATATTTGTCTGCCACAATCCCCCAAAGTATAGAAGTCAAAAATCGCCCAAACATGAAGGATGATCCTATATAGCCTGCATATTATTCAAAATCTTCTGTCTCAGCGATGTGGAAATCCAGCTGTTTGTTTGATTTGATTGCCTCAATATTCAGAAAAACTAAACTTGATTGATATTCCTGGAGGTCTTTGATCTGTAAAAGCAGTTGATTTATTTTATTGTCCTTCTTAGCTGTAATGCTAGAAATCATTTTGTTGATGCCTCGTGTAGTTGTGCACACTCCTGTTTCAGGCACTTTTCAAGCTTTTGAAGCTAATCCTGATGCCGTGGGTGTAGAAGATTAGTTTGCTGTTGATATTCCTTTTCACTGAGAGATTCCTGTTGTTGTAGTTTGGCTTCAAGAGAATCAATTTTCTCTTTTTGCTTTTGATGGTATCTGAATCTTTAATAGACCATCTATTTGCATGCGCATAGGCACCAATCGAGTCTGCTATTTTCATCAGCGAATTCTTCTTGATTTAGTTTTGAAACATCCCAAATCATTACTTGTTTTGTTGGGGATTCTTGTTATAAATTTGATTTTTAATTAACTCTATTTAATTTTCTTTCAAACTTCAAAATCGTAAATAATAAAGCGAATAACTAAGTATTGAAAATGAATTTTCAGATCTCAACCGTAGAGTTTAACCTTTCTTAATAAGAAGACTGTGTTATTTAGATTTAATGATAACAGTTGTTCGAACAGGAGTAAACCAGAAGTAGAGGTAGGAGATTATGTTGAGATTTTTTTTTTTAATAAATAGAAGATTCCAGTTAAGCTATTATAGGAAAATTAAATGTGATGCCCTTACTAGAGATTTTTCATTAAAACTCAATGTATTTTAGTGGAGTCTAAAGCCATGATTCAAAATTTAGATAAAAAACCCATTTTACGAGCTGAATAAAGATAGAGTTTTTTTTAATTGATTACAATACAAGTGGAGTCTTTATGGTTGCTTACAGTGGACACCGCAAACCTTGAAAATTTCCAACGTGTCATGTGTAGCATGATCTGGATTTTTAAAAATTACAGATAACTGAGACCTTGAACACCTCGATCACTACGATTTCCTAACGGGTCAAGGAATCCGGAAAGTTAACCAAAATATGTGACAGGATATCTTGTCTACTCATTGCAGAAGTTACCAGTACATCTTCGTAATTCTAGTTAAAAATAAAAATAAATATTTAAAATTAAGTGAGCTTAATGGCAAGGGAATCAAATAAAAAGAAATTAAGTTAGGTTAATGGCAAAGAAATTTCTTCTCAAAAAAAATAAAAAAAAAATTAAGTAGAGCTCACTTAATTATAGAAAATTAATTAATTATAAGTGTATTCTATAATTGATTAATATCTATGAATTAATTATAGATATTAATTTTTATTTTAATATTTTTGAGTATTTATTATCATGTTTTTTTTTTTAAGTTGTCTTTTCTTAATAGTTTGTAAGGATATTTTTATATTCAAAGTTTTCTTCATGGAGTTACCCTTTTCATTTGTTAACAGCAAAAAATAATAAATAAATAAATAAAATAATATATATATATATAATTGACTTGAGCTTTCAGTAATAGCTAAAATGATTGGAAAGTCGGTTTTATATCAGTATTATTTAAATTTCTAAAGGCAAGTTGTGAAATGAAGATTAGGAAGGTAAATATGTTAGGAGTGATAAGGAAGTTTTCTTCATGGAGTATTTATCAAGATTCGGGAAGTTTGAGAATTTTAATTTAGCATTTCTCAAATTTTCCGTATCTCATTAATAAATTTTAGTTTATTTTGTTTTTGATTGGTTTTTACTTTATAAGGAAAAATCGTATTAAACTGTGGCAGGTGAACCATGGTTAGGAGAGGTACCAGAAGGAGTGGGGCAGCTAAAGGGCACAACATGGCGCCACCACAACAGCCAACTCCTACCACCCCACCTAATTAGGGGGAAAACATCTCCACACAAGAGCAGATACCCGTGGGAGAAGTGTTGAACTTAATGAGATCATTCCAACACATGTCTGAGGCATTAATAAACCATTTGGAACGGGAGCATGGAGGATAGATCATACAAAATGAAAAACCCCAAAGCACCACCAGAAATGATGTACGTCGAGACTTGGAAAAGGTAAAATTTCCAGAGTTTTGGGGTTCCACTGATGGTCAATCTGCAGAGGCATGGTTGGAAAACATGGCTATGTGTTTTACCCTTAGAGATTACACCTCAAACATGAAGGCCAAGATGGGTATATTCCAGCTAAAGGGAAACACATTGCTTTGGTGGAAGACATTATTAACCCAATTGGGGATGGATATATCAGAAGTAACTTGGGAGCTATTTGAATAAAAATTTAGAGAACGTTACCTGTCAGAAGAGTTCCTTGAGAGACATCTAAATGAATTCAATTCATTAAAGCAAGGGAGTCGCTCCCTACCAAAGTATGAGGCACGTTTCATGGAATTACTTCGTTATGCCCCTCACCTAAACACAGAGAAGCTCAAGGTGAACAAATTTGTGTATGGATTAAATTTTGGCATTCGTAACAAGGTTAGAATCTTAATGCCTCGCACCTTGCATGAGGTAGTTCAGCGGGCAATCATTGCAGAGGAAGAGATCATGAGCAGTGCACATAGTAAGTCATCAAGGCCCATAGAATCAGGAGTACCAGGTATAAACAATATGGAACGTGGAAATTTACAAGGGGGTCCTGTGCTAAATCATCAAAGGTGGTCAGGAAGAAATCAAAGAACACCATATAGGCATCCAGCTCAGCATTCGCGTAGGGTACCGCAACAAACTCGTCAACCAAAACTGCACCAGCCTATGCGACAGCACCAAGTCACACCACCTCAGCACCGATCTTCCTTCTAGCAAAGTTCTAGACCAACTCACAGTTCAGTTGGTAGTAGGAACCAAGTCCTTAGGAAGGGGTGTCCGAATTGTGGGGGTCCTCACTACGAGAGGGATTGCCCTCAAAAGAAAGGTAATATCAACTCAACTAAGAATGCAACTACAGTGGGGGATCTGGGGAAAGCTTATCGCATCCATGCAGCGGTGAACAATCGCCAGGACGAACACCAGTCCACTGTGTTAGAAACCTCAGGTAATATTGATGGTATGAGTTTTGTCATTTTAATAGATACAGGGGCTACTGATTCATTTATTTCTATAAATGCAATATCAAAGATTAAACATAAAGCAACTCCTCAATATGAATTTAAACATGTAGAAATGGCATGCGGTATGAAAAGAACTGTAGGAAAAATGGTAAAGGATTGTGAGGTGGACCTGGGTGTATGTAAGACCAAGATATCCCTGTACTCGACAATTCTAAGAGTTTATGACGTAGTTATAGGAATGGATTGGTTGGAGCGTCATGAGGCACTCCTAGACTGCAAGGACAAGATTCTACATTTCACGGACGATGATGGCCAACGAAAATCACTAAGGGGAAAGAACCGAGGGGTGTCCTTGAGGTTCATCTCCTCCTTGCAACTAATGAAATTTAGGCGAAAGGGGTGTCAATTGTTCTCAGTGGTCACTCTAAACGAAAAGAGTGACTCTGAAGGTCTTGATAAACACCCAATTCTTGTTGAATTTAAGGATGTATTTCCCGAAGAACTACCCGGGCTACCCCCAAGGAGGGAAATTGATTTCACCATCGACCTTAAACCAGGCGCGGAGCCTATTTCAAAGGTACCCTATCGGATGTCGGCTCCAGAGCTAAAGGAATTGTAGTTCCAATTAAAGTAACTACTAGACTTGGGGTTCATACGACCTAGCACATCTCCATGGGGAGCCCCAATGATTTTTGTTAAAAAAAAGGATGGGTCTTGGCAACTGTGCATTGATTACCACCAGTTGAATAAAGTGACTATAAAGAATCAATACCATTTGCCTAGGATAAATGACTTATTTGATCAAATGAAAGGGGCAGCGGTGTTTTCAAAAATAGATCTGAGGTCGGGATATCATCAGTTGAGAATCAAAGAAGAAGATATTTCGAAGACAACCTTTAAAACAAGATTTGGGAATTATGAATTTGTAGTCTTACCCTTTGGACTGACAAATGCCCCGGGTGTTTTCATGAGTTTGATGAACGGAATATTTCAGGATTACTTAGACAAGTTTGTACAAGTCTTTATCGATGACATTTTGATCTACTCAAAGACCCCAGAAGAGCATGATGAACACTTGAGGATAGTTCTACATTGTCTTAGAAAAAACCAATTGTACGAGAAGTTGTCAAAGTGTTCCTTTTACCAAACCAAGATTCATTATCCTGGACACATTATCTCTGGGGAGGGTATTGAAGTAGACCCAGTAAAGGTCGAGGCCATCATGGAATGGCCAGCACCAACCAATGTTCATGAAATACGAAGTTTCGTGGGCATGGCAGGATACTATCATAGATTTGTCGAAGGGTTTTCAAAAATAGCAAGCCCCATTACTGAGCTCCAAAGAAAGAACAAGAAATTAATCTGGACTGAAAAATGTGAAGAGGCATTCCAAAGGTTAAAGGTGTTATTAACAAAAGCACCAATTTTGAAGGTGCCGGATATGGAACAAGAATTTTTGGTTTGCACTGATGCCTCCAAAGAAGGATTGGGTTGTGTGTTGATGCAAGAAGGAAGAGTAATAGCCTATGCATCAAGGAAACTCAGAACCCACGAAGAAAACTACACAACCCATGATCTAGAAATGGCAGCAATTGTTTATGCACTAAAGATTTGGAGACACTACCTTCTAGGAAGGAAGTTTGATCTTAGGAATGACCATTGTGGGTTACAACACATATTCACTCAAGATCACTTAAATGCAAGGCAAAGACGATGGTCTGAGCTAATTAGTGAATATGATTTCAATATCACTTACATCAAAGGAACAGTAAATAGGGTGGCTGATGCTTTAAGTAGGAGGCCGCGGATATTTTCAGTCATTCCCTTGAAGACAAATTTGAGGGAGAAACTGCTCGAATTACAAATTAAAGACGCCTGGTATCAGGAGGTTAGAAAAAGTTTGAGGGAGGATGAAATGAGGGTCCCAAAATATGAGGATTACTCCCTTGATAATGATGGGTTACTACGATTTCGAGGAAGGATATATGTACCACCAAATGAAGATATTCGCCAATTAATCTTAAATGAAGCACATCGCGCTATATACATGGCACACCCTGGTGTTAAGAAAATGAGTGCGGATCTAAAGCCACTCTTCTTTTGGAAAGGGATGAAGAAGGACATCGTGAACTTGGTAGCTAAATGCTTAGAGTGTCAGCGAGTAAAAGCCGAGCACAGGCATCCGGCGGGCTTATTACAACCCCATGAGATACCAAAATCTAAATGGGAAGTTATATCAATGGACTTCGTTGTGGGACTACCAATGACCTCAAGAAGACATGATTCCATATTTGTGGTAGTGGACACGTTGACCAAAAGCACCCATTTCATACCAGTTAAGACTACATATAAGGCACCAGAAATTGCGAGGGTTTTTATTAATGAGATTATGAGATTGCATGGAGTGCCTAGAAAGATCATATCCGATAGGGGAGCAGTGTTTACTGGAAGATTTTGGACCAGTTTCCAAGAAGCTTTGGGAACCCAGTTGAACTTTAGCACTGCTTATCACCCGGAAACAGATGGGCAGTCTGAGAGGACAAACCAAATCCTTGAAGACATGCTTCGGATGTATGTGATGGACCAACAAAAGAGATGGGAGGAGTTTTTACCACTTGTAGAATTTGCTTACAATAATAGTTATCAGAGTTCCATAAAGATGGCGCCATTTGAGTTCTTATATGGAAGACCTTGCAGAACACCTCTCAGTTGGGACCGACTAGAGGACCGAGTATTAATAGGACCTGAAGTGGTGCAAGAGATGGAAGAACAAATGACCATGATTAGGAGGAGGCTAAAGGAAGCGCAAGATCGACAAAAGAGCTATGCTGATGCTCATCGAGTAGACTGAAGTTATGAAGTGGGGGATAGGGTGTTCCTGAGAGTAAGGCCCCAAAAAAGCTCTATAAAATTTGGAAAAGGAGAAAAATTGTCTCCACGGTTTGTGGGACCTTTTGAAATCTTAGAAAGGAAAGGGCCAGTGGCATATAGGCTTGCCTTACCTCCATCTTTAGCACGTATGCATGATGTGTTTCATGTGTCTGTTTTACGTCATTATATTTCAGATCCTTCGCATATTATTGATTTTGGTCATTTGCAGGTTTCGGACGAGGGAGCAGTGATGACTGAACCAGTTTGCATACTGGACCAGAGAAATTTGCAGCTTAGACGACGGTTGGTGGACCAGGTCAAGGTACAGTGGGACAATTATAGTCCTAGTTCAGCTACTTGGGAGGACACCGAGGAGATGTGTCACCATTTTCCTTACCTATTCCAGTGACTTTGAGACGAAGTCTATTATTAAGAGGGGGTGTATGTAGTGCCTGCCCTAGTTGACTGACAGTGATATGACACAAACATTTATTTAGCCATAAGGCCCACACTTTATTCTTTGAGGACCTCAGGTTGAGGATCTGGGCACTTGACACTATTATTAGTAATTGAGATATTCATGGTTGTGATGTTTTTGAATACTTTCCATTGATATTATGATAGCATGAATGGTTATGTATTTTATCTATTGGTGTTCTGATGATTGCAACATTTAAATAGTTTATGTATCTTATCTATTGCTGTTCTGATGATTGCAACATTAAATAGTTAAGTTTGGTCTCTAGTTGAATTTATGATGATGAGGGTAGTAAAGAATATGTATGCTCTCTACTAAAAGCATGATGATGATAAATTTGATGGTTAGGTATATTTCTAATTGCTGTTACGATGTTGATAGATTAATAAATATGTATTTTTCCATTGATGTTTAATGATGATAGCCATGATGGATGTGTACCTACTTCCTTTAGTTTAGGCTTACAATGGACAATAATGTGAATGACTAAGAATTGTCAATGATGCTATTATGACAATGACTAACATTGAGAAACCTTGTTACTGATGATTATTGAGTATGGCAGGAAACCATCAGAGGCACTCGCATACGACGAGTTGATGACACCTGGTTTGATGAAAATTCATATTATTTTATATTTGAAAGTCTAAGTCGAGCTTGAAATCTGCCATATATGTTTAACTATATTCTGATGATATGTTAATGGTTGCAGGCACAGATTAGTTGCTTGACCGAATGACTCACATATGGGTGATGGGGTTGTACAAGTGGATGGAACTACATGGGAGGGGTGGGACAGAGTCCCTGATCTCACCCACTAGCACTCCTGCCATGACTTGGGTTGGAAGGGTTAAAACACCTTCGCCTTGAAGATCACGATGCCATGAGGGCAGGTCCCAAAGTTGGGTCGCTCATGAGGACTTTACCGGGGGGCGCGCATCAAGGTGGATCCCTTGATCCCCAACACCATTAGTCTCACTATAGGAGGCAACACAAGATATGATAGCAGTCTATGACGTTGCACTATACTTTCCCCTCGTAGTCACTGGATGCCTCAAGGGCAAGTGGTGTGGCACCCTTGGAACTTCAGGGGAATTTCTTGAAGGGCACGACCAACTTGGCACCCTTGGCATCACAAATAAACTATTAGGTGTGGCACCCTTGGAACTTCTAGGGAAGCTCTTGAAGGGCACAACCAAACTGGCACTCCTGACATCACAAATAAACTATTAGGTGTGGCACCCTTGGAACTTCTATGGAAGTTCTTGAAGGGCACAACCAAACTTGGCACCCTTGGAATCTTTAAAAATAAATAATAATAAATAAATATAAGCAAGGAATGAAAACTAGGTAAATTTACATCAAGGGTAAATGATGATTAGAAACCAATGTAATTAAACCAAAAATAAAACTTGGAATAAGGAGGATCATAGGAAGAATTAAAATAGAGTACCTTAAAAACTCTATCCTTCCCATGTTGGAAAGTACTAGGAAGATTATGTGGTTTAATTGGGAAAAAGGGGCAAGACAAACATAATTGTAAGGATAAAGATTAATCCTAAACTAATTTAAACCTACTTAAGAAAAGAGGAAAGTGAATTAAAATGAGAATAATAAATTAAATTTAGAGAAATGTAGAGAAACTCCATGTGTCAACAACCAACCCATCTAAGAGATAACCTGAGTTAAATTAGGGAGTAGATTGGGGATAAAATCTTGACTCATTAATTGACTTCAAGTGATGAACACAAATTAAGGAATAAAAGGGGGGAATAAAGAGACAACTAAGAGAAGAAATGGGAATCTTGTTGAGGTGAGGAAAATATTAGTTTTAAATAAAAAGTTAAGTAAATAATTTTGGGTGACCCTTGATGAGAGAGTGACACATGGGTAGGTGAATAATCAAACTATTAATTAAAAAAATATATATACAATTATGCATGACATGCCAAGTGTCATCTAGGAGGACTCTTATAAAAGAAGGGGCAAGCCATGGGAGTGGGGACTTTTTGGGAACCCTATGGTTGGATGGATGAGATGATGTCAGAGCAGTGATTACGAAGCCATAGTGAGTTTGGTGAGGTAGAGGATTTTAGAGAGGGGACTCTGGAGCCAAGGTGTGCTCTCCTCTACCAGCTAGTATTTTCCTCCATTGTACAACCCCATCGCAGCTCAGGGGTCCGCTGGGAAGAAGAGTACCCAAGGATTAGGATGGGAGGTTAACCGGTGGGTCTTCGCATTCGGATCAAGTGCGTCAACATTCACTCGTGGAGGTGACCAGCTACAAGGGAATACCAGCGACAAAAGAGCAAGTGGAGTCTCGACTTCTGGTGAACGGTATGTATGTATTTCATTACTATTGATCTTAGTTAAAAATATGAAAATGTTATGATATGTTTCTTGAAATGAAATCCTAATGTATTTCCCTTCCTTACACACAGATCCAAATAGACAGAGATCATCACTAGTTTGAGTAAATATATCATGTATCACAGGTCCATAATTAATAATTCTTAACGTCCTCAACAGTTGGAATAAAGCTACGATCAATTTGATGCACATAATTTTAAATCAATAATTTTCCAAAAACATATTTCTCAAAACCAATTACGTGGGTCATTTCTCGAGTTTCCAACAAAAGATTCTTCATGTCCCTTTTTTTTACAAACGCATCTTGAACTTATAGCTCCTACGCCCAGACACTTTTAGAGTTGACGAGATGTGAACTGTGCTTATCCCTGTTGAATTTGTTGTTCAAAGTCCGAAAGTGCGAGTATATAGTGTGAATTCTTTCTGTGAGTGAACCGATGTAAAAAAAAAACTGAAGCCGACTTACAAAAAGTGAGTCATCTTTTATTTATTATAACTTTTGACGACCTCGACATCAAAGGATTAGGAAGGTATTTTAATATGAATAGTAAGTAAAAAAGGAGATAGAGTAATAGGAATAGAATTAGACATTTATTATAAATTAGGGTTTTCTTAAAATAGGATTAGGGTTTTAATATAGTTAGGGTTTGGTTTAGGGTTTCTTAGCAAGGGTAGAGATTAGGATAGAATTGGGGTTACTAGGGTTAGGGATTAGGGCAAAGGGTTTCTTAGGATTACTAGGATTAGTCTTCACATCAATGACAACTTTTAACAATCTCCCCCTTTGTCATTGATGGCAATACGCTTCCTTGACTCTTAGTAATAATTATTGGCTTGGGATAAGACACACTTATCCAAGGACAATCATGTCCCCTCATGGTAGACAAGATAAAAAAATGTAGCGATTTTACTTAGTTGACAATGTTAAAACTTCATATGTAATGTTTAACACCTTCACAAAAAAATTAGAAACTATCAACTCCACTTATAAATTAGGAAACAACATAGGGAATCATACTAACTGAAGAAAGTCATCATGAAGTAAAATGTGTTATTACATATGTGATGATGTGTGTAGGGTACAAGCTTTAGTATACAACTATAGAATCAATCTTAAGATTATATATGGATGATAGTATGTACTAAAGAAGCAAGCTTGGATCAGGAACCTCGTTAATGCAACGACATCACACCCAAAAGAGTGTGTCTATGATGGTAGCAATGTTGAAATACCAACATTTGGCTCCTACTTGGGGAAATGTACACTCAAGGAAATAGTTGATAACTCCAAAATCTCACTTCCAAACTTGTAATTTGCACAACATTTAACTTGAGAGAAATGGGAGCAAGGGAGAACCTACCACCCTTGAAAATTATTGTTAAAAATCATACATAAAATGAAATTTTCCTAATTCTAAGAATGAAATGAAATATGCAACTACACTATGAAAGAAAAATAAAAACAAGTATGATATCAAATTAATCTAAGTGAAACAAGGACAGTATAAAACCAAGGAATGAAAATCATAGAACATCTACACTATCTATTGAAAGTGCTTATTCCTTTCCTAAGGATAACTGGTATTGTGTTCCATTAGGTAGAAAATATTGAGGGTTTGACCATTCACAGGTAGGTAGCTTATTTCCATCTAAGTGTCTAAGATAGAAATATTGGTTCCAACTACACTTTCTAGTATGAAAGGCACCCTCCAAAAGGAATCAAATTTTCCATGTTTACTAGGATTATCTTTTTTTTTTGCCCCATATCAATACATTGTCACACAATTCAAAATGTCTTTGTATAGCCTTCTTGTCAAACATTCTTTTGAATTTTCCTTGGTTCTCTATTATATGGTCAAATGAATTTCTTATTCTTTGTCTAACTGGAAAATTGTATGGATCATTGCTTGTATTGCTCCCTTTTCATCAATGAAGCACTCAACAAAGTGGTTTGTAGGAAGCTTCAACTAAATTGACATGGTGGCATCTATCTCATACACAAAATCAAATGGATTATGTCTAGTGGACTTCTTCTTGGTTATTTTTTCATACTTAATTTTACAATTTCAACTCTTCTTAATCTCATCCACTTATTTTTTATTATGGACATTAGATTTATATTACTTGATTTGGCAAGGCCATTTCCTTATGGGTAATAATTAGAAGAATGGGATAGAATAATGCCATATTCAAAACAAATGTAGACGATTCAGTTGAATTGAATGCATTGACATTATTTGTGGTGATTTTAGTTGGAACGCCAAATTTGGTAGTGATTTTGTCTTCAATAAATTCTTTCACCACACTATTGGTACCTATTTCGGTTGGAATCGCCTCAACCCATCTTCTGAAGTAATTGGCTGCAATGAGGAACAACTTAAAACCATTTCTAGAATTATCTTGAAGCCATTGATGTGAAGTATAGGCCCACTATTGGAAAGGTATTTCTAAAGGTTGAAAGGGTAAAACTGCAAGGCCCTTGCTTCCCTATGAAGAGTTGACATTGTTGACATGACCTAACAAATTGATGGAAATTATGGAATATTTTAGGTAAATTGTAACCTACATTAAGTATCTTATGTGTTGTATTTAGGGTGGCACTGTGTCCACCACGAAGTCCCTTGTGAAAATCCATCATCTAGTCATTCACTTATGAGCTATCAAAACACAAGACCATCAATATTTTTCTAGACAAGGCCACCCTTAATAATGTAGGACTTTGTAGCTTTTAGATATAAATATATTCTTTGGTGATTGACTAAGTGGCTAGGACATGTTAAGTTCATCAAATAGTAAGATGATATCCATATACCACTCATTATTCTCTAAATAATCCAACACAACATTAATGTCTAAGGCCATTTCATTCCTCCCATCCACTAACTTGGCAAGACCTTGACCTTTCACCAACTTGGTTGGTCTTATCTCCAAATCATATGTTTGTATTTTGGACATATACATTCCACAAGTCCTAGTGCAATCTCTTGGGTTGGAATGTCCTTGATAATGTTGTTAGGAAAATAGGCAACCATTTTGGAGTAACCAACATAAAGTTGTGTTGATGGCTAAAAATGACCAAAATCAACAATGGGGAGATCACCAGGTCAAGGCCCCAACTAAGCCCTTATCTATTTGAATGGTGATTCTGACTGGTTCAAATGGGTCCAACTACTCTTACTCTCCCTATTGACTTGTTATTCTGTAATTACTTATCAATATGAAGAGCCAATCAAACTTACCCTCTTGCAGCATGCTTGTGAGAAAGAAATCCTTAAGTTGAGTTAAGGGCTCAACCAAGCCACCAATGCAATTTCTCTTTCATAAGGACACTTATAAAAGTGTTATTAATTAATCTAAATCCAAATGTAGTGCGAAAAAAAAAAAAAAAAACAAACAAAACAAAACAAAACAAAAAACAAAAAACAAAAAACAAAACAAAAAAATAAAAAGAAAACAAAACAAAAAAACAAAAAAACAAAAAAAAACAAAAACAAAAACAAAAAAAACAAAAAACAAAAAGCAAAACTACTTTAACTCTATACTTAGGAGATAGCGCCAAAATACCAAGTGCAAGGATTCAATAATAATGGGGATTTAACATGCGTTGTATGAGAAATATCAAATTGTTGAATTAGTTCTAACGACTAGTATTTTATGCTATGTTTAAAGATTTAAAATGATAAAAGATGTGTCAGTAAAATACATAAATAGTTCTGTTGACACCTAATCATCAGGATTGGGTGAACATAATGTAAATAAATAAATAAGTAATGTGAATAGTCATCGGGAGATGAAGTGAACAGTCTCTCCCTCATGTATATAATGAAGACCAACCTGAAGGAATAAACATACGAATCAATTTTGCTTTGAGGAGTTACTGCCTGGTCTGACATGGTATCAGAGCCAGCTCCCAAAATTAGGTTTTGTGTAACTCCTGGTGTCAGTTTCTGCCTATGTTCTGCCTATTTTGCAGAATTCACACCTGCCCATCTGACCGAATTCAGTTTCCCATATATACGTTGCCCCTTGCTCTAATGCGCAGCCAACTCTCATATAATCTGTGGTAGGTTTTAGAGCCTGCTCCACCTGCTATTCACCATTATTCTTGTTGCTCCTTGTACTGTGTTGAAACACTATCAATGAATTTCGTAAACATCTAAACGTTGCTCCCTCCATATGCTGCTCCTCCAGTTTTTTGTTATTGTTTTCTGCTCATGTCGTCCTTCCCTTTTTTATTAACAGTTGAGATTTTGTATTTTGTTCCTGCATAGTGGCTCACCGGTGTCACGATGCTTCTCTCTCCTTTGAGAATAGTTTGCTGGTTCTCTTGATGGAGAATTGATTTTGGAAATCCAGAGGTAGCGACATTCACAAATGGTGTGGATTGCACGGTGAGATGTGGACTCTTGCTGGTTCTGGTAGAGTTCATGGGAGATCGACAGAGGCTCTCACTTTGCGCAGTTATTGCTATGAGACATCGTGAGCCTGCACAGAATGTACATGACGATCTACAAGAGACAAGATATGATTTCAAACTACTGCCAGCGTTACATTAACTAAACCGAGACCTTCGTTCCATTATGTTATGCATTCGCCTGTCTAAAAAAGGGCTATTATATAGCTGAACGTTCACACAAGTCCGCTTGCCTGTCTGACATGGTTTCAGTGCGGTTTTGCTGAAGATGTATCAACTGTCTTTTGAGTTTTAGTGCGGTTTTGCTAAAGATGTATCGACTGTCTTTTGAGTTTCAATGTGGTTTTGTTGAAGATGTATCGACTGCCTTTCATTGACATTTCAAAACAGAAGGGGTCAGTGTTGGTGGCCAGAGGAACAGTCTAATCGAGGTGACTATTTTGTTGGTTCTTTACTGGTCAAAATTCTTTAATGCTTTAACACAGTGTAATGCTTCTCAACCTTTAATTGAAGAGTGTGATGTGTGGGAACACCGTGAGGGTGCATTGAATGTTATATGAAGCGAGGATATCATGGCATATATGGTGTGTTTGATTGGTATGTTGTGCGTTGAAAAAAAAATTGTTTTGAAAGTCCATAGTTACACTATTCATGCATTGGTGTAATGGCTATGTGTGTGACCATGTGCACAATAGTACTATCTTTCAATATAGTTTGAATACTCTAAGTTTTTCATTATAGTACTATATTTCAATATAGTACTGTCATACCAATGCCTCTTTGAATTGTAATTTAAAAAATAATAATAATAATAATAATTTACTACCAGATGTACAATTTTACTGTATATTGGCAGAAGTATTTTTACAGTACATAGATTTTTGCCAGCAGAAGTATTTTTTTACAGTATGCATTCAATCATATCTATTGTGGGAATAGTTCTCACTGGCAAGGAGAACTATCCTGAGTGGTCCCGGATGATAAAACACACCCTCATTTTCAATGAGTTGTGGAAAGGAGTGTGTGTTGGAGACGGAGACACAGAGCCAGAACAACGTACATCAGACAAAGAGCTCGTCATTTGGGAAAACAAGAACAACAAAGCTTATGCATTAATCGCAGCGTCTGTAAATGAAGAGTTTGCTGAAAGAGAGAAAGCTTCTGGAAAGAAGACAGCCCTTGAATCTTCTGAAGAGGCTGTGTGCCTTGCTCATAAAGAAAAGAATACTGCTAAAGATTCTTCCAGAGGAAGAGGTTGTCGAAGAGGAAGAGAAAGATATTTTAGAGGCAGGGGGCAGACAATCTCAAGGAGAAAAGGCAGATTTTCACTGCATATGCTGCAAAAGAAATGGATCACATGATGTCTCTACATGCAAGCTACCATGGGACAAAATTGAGCAGCAAAGAAACCAACAGAAAGGTAAAACTGATGATACAGACAAAGGTAAAGCACCTGAATCCGCTCACTATGTTGTCGCACAATGTAACATTGGAGTAAATGAAGATTTATTTAATGCTTCACTTGCTTCTTGGAAAAATGATTGGTTGCTTGATTCAGGAGCAACCTGCCACATGACTCTTAGAAAAGATTTTTTTGAAAATTTACTGACAATGTTGATGGAGTAGTATACTTTGCAGACCAATCAAAAATCAAGCCATCAGGGCTTGGCACAATCAGGCTTAAACTTCCTGGTCTTCTAGACTTTCTTCTGCATCATGTTCTATATCTCCCACAGATCAAGAGAAACTTGTTGTCCTTGGTCCACATCTGCCAGCAAGGTCACTCCATTCATATGTTTGATGGCAAGCTTGAGGTAAGAAAAGCATTTGACCACTCACTTGTCATGAGGGGACTAGAAGAAGAAAGGCTTCTCAAGCTGCAAGGAACCTCTACTCGTGCACAACATTTCTCATACAATTCTCATCATGAAGAAGGTACACTTCCATCAAGTTTATTATGGCATGCTAGACTTGGACATTTGAACTATGACAGCCTCCGCTTGTTGAAGAAAAATGGTATTGCTGGTTTGCCTACAATTCCTAGGAAACTTAAGCAATGTGATGCTTGCATTCTAGGAAAGCATAGCAAACAGTCTTTTCATGATTCACATTCAAGAGCACATAGAAAACTTGAACTCATTCATTCAGATTTATGTGGTCCAATGCCTGTTCCTTCTACAAATGGAAATAAATATATGATGACATTTATTGATGACTACACCAGAATGTGTTGGGTTTATTTATTGAAGAGCAAATCTGATGCTTTTCAAACATTCAAGAATTTTCATAAATGGATTGAAAATGATGCACAATCTCATATTGGGTCTATTCGCACTGATAATGGAAAAGAATACACATCAAATGAATTTGAAAACTATCTTTGCCAACATGGGATCAAACATCAAACAACTGTGCCTTATAATCCCCAACAGAATGGTGTAGCTGAAAGAGTGAATAGGATAATCTTAAATATGGTACGATCCATGCTCTTCTTCAAAAATGTAAAGATAAAGTTTTGGGCTGATGTTGTTCTATGTGTTGCATATATAAAGAATAGATGTCCATCTAATGCTATTAGAAACAAAACTCCATATGAAATGTGGTATGGACATGTTCCTTCGGTAGAGCATCTCAGGGTCTTTGGTTCCACCTATTATGCCTTGATACCAAAGGTACATAGAAACAAACTTGGTGCTAGAAGTCGTAAGTGTATCTTCCTGGAGTATTCAAACACCTCCAAAGCATACCGTCTCTATGATGAAGTAAATAAAAAGTTTTTTGTATCTAGAGATGTACTTTTTCTTGAATCATCCAAAACTAACAATGTTGTTGAGCGGTAACTTGATCGCTTGGATAGATTCGCAAAAGCAAAATCATTTCAAGAATTTGATAATCAGATTCCACATCTTGAAGGGGGGATTCTTATACTAGATCAACATGTGGAATTTTCTTCTGAAGAACACTCTCCCCTGCATGAAACTCCAACAACGGATGATGCTTTAAGTGATGTGGTTGACAGAATTGGGAGACTCAATCTTGATTCAGTCCCAACTCAATTAGCAGAGTAGCCTGGACCATCTGAAAAAGGTCCCCTAAAGTGGCTGACAAAGACACTTGAAAGTGTTCATCCTGATGAGATTGGAAAGACAAGAACTAGAAATTCAAACTGACAAAATGGAGGTGATGTAGATGACTCTAATTCACCTGTTGATATGGATGTTTCTTATGATTGTGAATTGAACTTGTCTACAGATTTTGAACCAACTTCCTTCAAAGAAGCTGCTTCTCATGATGAATGGAAAGAAGCGATGCAAAAGGAGTATGATGCCCTCATAAAGAATGGCAGTTGGAAGCTGGTTGATCCTCCATTAGGAACCAAACCAATTGGCTGCAAGTGGTTCTACAAGAACAAGTATAAAGCTGATGGCTCACTTGAAAAACACAAAGCTAGGATTGTGGCAAAAGGTTTTGCACAGAGGAAGGGGTCGATTATGAGGAGACTTTTGCCCCCACAACAAAATGTGCTACCATCCGGACACTCTTTGCCCTAGTAGCTCAGAACGGTTGGAAATTCCATCAAATGGATGTAAAAACTGCTTTCTTGAATGGAGATCTAAAAGAGAATGTTTTTATGTCCCAACCTAAAGGATTTGCTGTGAAAGGACATGAACATAAAGTATGCAAACTGGTGAAGTCCTTGTATGGCCTCAAACAAGCACCGCGAGCGTGGTATGAAAAACTAACTAAGCATCTTCTGAAACTCAATTTCAAATATTATGATCTTGATGATGCAACTTTATTTGTCAAGAAAGTTGGAAAAACAGTTGTATATCTTTTGGTATATGTAGATGATCTTTTAATGATAGGGAACAATGAAAGCTACATTGCATCCATAAAGAAGGAATTGGGGAAAATTTTTGAAATGACTGATTTGGGCTATGTTCATTACTATCTTGGTATAGAAGTAACCCAACATCCGAAGTTCATATTTCTTTCTCAAAAGAAATACATTGGAGATCTGTTGAACATGTTTGGCATGACAGAATGCAATCCTCTTACTACTCCAATGGAACAAAACTTAAAGCTCACATCTATTGAAGGAAAAGAATTTGAGGATGCAATAAAGTATAGACAGATTGTAGGAAGTCTCAACTACCTAACTACTACCAGACCAGACATTTCGTTTGTTGTTGGAATCCTCTCCAGGTTTATGCAAAAGCCTTGTGAGGGACATTGGTCTGCTGCAAAAAGAGTTCTAAGGTACTTGAAGGGAACTCAAGACTTTGGAATCAAGTATAAACAGGTGGACGACTTCAGCTTGATTGGATACTCTGATTCAGACTTCGATGGAGACAAAGAAACTGGGGTATCTACTTCAGGATATGCTATGAGTCTTGGATCATGAGCTATCTCTTGGAGATCACACAAACAATCAGTTCTAGCAGATTCCACAACAGAAGCAGAATACGTGGCAGCAGCTGAAGCAACAAAAGAAATTGTGTGGCTCAGGAAACTTCTCGAAGATTTGTAGGTAAAACAAGTACAATCAACTCCACTCATGATTGACAATACCTCTGCAATAAAGTTAGCCAAGAACCCAAAGTTCCATGATCAAACGAAGCACATCAATACTAAATATCATCTGATTCGACATCATGTTGAGGCCAAAACAATCCATATCCATCATTGTTCCACTAATGAGCAAATTGCAGACATCTTCACCAAAGCACTTGGAAGAGAAAAACTTGAACGATTCAGAATGATGCTTGGACTCACCAACATCCCTTCAGATTAAGGGGGGAAATGTTGACACCTAATCATCAGGATTGGGTGAACATAATGTAAATAAATAAATAAGTAATGTGAACAATCATCAGGAGATTAAGTGAACAGTCTCTCCCTCATGTATATAATGAAGACCAACCTGAAGGAATAAACATACAAATCAATTTTTCTTTGAGGAGTTACTGCCTGGTCTGACAAGTTCATTCAATTCAAATGAAAATTAAATCGATTTAAGATGGAAAATTTCTAAGTAAATTGTTACACAGAAATTGTAAATACAAGAGAAAATATATAAATCAATAGCATATGCATGTAGTTATAAGATCAAATAGTTAGTCCGATTAACAAAAATTCACATATTTAATAGTAGTGCAAAACATGGAATCATCGACATAAATGTGTCATCAAAAAATAAAATTTGTATTGGCAAATAATGGTATTTGAATACAAATAAAAACTTGTGTGTCTCTTACTATATTTTGCAATGAATGTCCCCAATAATCCTCCCAAGATCATCAACTCTGCTAATAAAGAAAAGAGTTGCAATAGTGCAAGATCTTCTTCTACAACAAAGATTGGATCTCAAAAGGAAGCCCACAAAGCTCAACTCTAAGTATTCCTCACAATCTACAAAAAAATCCTCTCCCCTCTCTAAATTGTCATTTATAATTTACAAATGAATCTAAAAAAGGAGAGTTGTTGAAAGCAATTTTGCTCCATCATCTTAGAGTTGAAAAAATTCCTTTTTTTTTTCTTGTTTGTGCAATCTAATTGCTCCAAGACTCCTGGCCTCATCTCCTTGAAACAAATTCTCTACCAAAACCAATCAAAATTAAGAATAAAACCAATTAAATTTGCACATAAAACCAAAATACAAAATTGTCAAAACAAAGTCACAAACTAAAATCAAAATTCATAAATTCAATAAAATAAGATATATGCTTTAATTGCTCCTTGTAGATATTTCTTTGGCAAAGGATGATAATCTTGAATGAATTGTAACAACAAGAAGTTTGAGGCAAATCAAAACATTCCAAAACAAACTTAGAAAACTATTTTTTGTTGCAAGTTCAGAGCTATAACTTCTGCTAATTTTTTGGAGTAGTTAATGACGAAATATGGTCAAGCAACTACTTCTAGATCCTTCTCCATAGAAGTAGCTTTCAAATAAACCCTCATTTGCTCAATTTCATTGAATATAACTCAAGATAAATCCATCTAAAGTTCGAGTTTCAAAAATATTGTCTTCCTAGAAAAATACACAGTGTTGGGCCATTTTTATTAATGTTTTTGTTTTATTTAACTTTTTGTTAATTTGAATAAATTTAATATAAAATAAATTTTAATTAAATTACATAACATTAAAGAAACCAAACCAAACAAAATTTATAAAACCAAAATTAAAAATAAAAGAGGGCATTTAAAATATGGTAAATGTTTTGTGATATAACATATGAGAGGAGGTATAACATACATGAGTTGGGAGGAAAGGGCATGGAAGAGGGGCCACATGGAGAGTGGACCGCCTCTCCATTAACAACCACACCATAACTTACGAGCCTTCGTATGATTAAATGCTCCACAAGTTATAATGAAATGATATTTTAAGGTCCACAAGACTAAAAATAGTTTATGAGACCATTAGTTCCCTATTTTTAACTTTTTTCAATTCAATCCTTTTCTGATTCAAATTGATGATGGGCTGGCCCAACCTTCCATCAATCCCTCGCTAAAAATACAATGCCAAGAAACTAATGCTAACATGTTCTCATATCGTTCTCTATTATCTTTGAATGCATCACATTCCAAAATAAAATGTTTTTCTGATTCCACAGCCCCAGATGTGCAAAATGTACACACCCGTTCTTCCCATGCTTCTTTAGGCCTTTTCCACTGTCCTTTTTCACACCAAAGTTGATTTGAGTTGGTTCTTAATTGAGAAATAAGAACCTTTTCCCTCCACGAAATGCTAGATCCAATGAAATCTTTTTGTTGTAGATCACAAGTAGGGTTGAATTCCTCAATGTAATATTTCTTCTTTCTACCCAACTCTTTTCCCCATACCTTTTTATGAAACTTCTCCATAACAAAATCCTTTAGCTCCTTGCTATTTTTGGAACAAGCATTGAGGTAAATATCCCATTTTTGCATCCATGTGTAGTTTTGTTTCATCCATGTTTTCTTTCTTTCACTCATTCCTTCATTGAAGATAACATTAGGCCATATACCTACTCTCATTTTCTTAATTCGTTTTAGATATCTTATGAGCCACACCATAGAAATTGTTTCAATGGGAGTTGCTCCAGTTTCAGTCAACATTATCTCATAAGGTACTGAAATTTTTATTTTGAACTTGCTCATGATCAAGCGTTTTTGGATTTTCTCAATTTGTTTCCATTTTGAGACGAGAGTGCTGCTAAACTACAATTCACACCCATATAGCATCACTGGGCAAACTAGGAGTCCAAAAAGCACTTTAATCGTTTTCCAATCCCATAACTATGCCTCTCTACATCTTCTTTGAAGAGCATATAATGCTTTCCATTCTCCTAAAATTCTCTTCTTTTTGCAATCCTCCCAATTGAGTTTGTTGTTGAAATCAATCCCAAGGTACTTGTACTCATTTACTTTGTTGAGTCCCTATAATACTAGTGATTACCCCATTACTATTGTATTTATACCCCTTATTAATATTGTTGTGCCCATATTGTGCCCATATTGTTATTACTGTGCCCCATAGAATCCTTCTATTGTTATTTTTGTGGCTTTATATTATTATTGTTAGGTTGGCTGGGTTATATTGTGACTCCTTAGACTCCTATATATAGAAAGGAGGTTTTGTCATTTTTATCATCCAAGAATTGTTCATTTATGTAATGTAAAGGAGGGTGCCCGCTTGAAGAGGCTGAATTCTAAGGCGTTGATCTATCTTTTCTATCTTTTCTTGAGCTGGTTTCATAACATTTGGTATCAGAGCTTTGGATTCTAGGGTTTCGCTACTCCAAACAGGTCATCGTGGCATTGTCGCTATAAATTTTTTTCTGCGATGTTTCAGAAGCTAAAAAAAAAAACCCATTTGAGAAGACATCGTGTTGAATCTCGGATCTAAATTTCAGAGCTTTTTGCGCTATATTTGCAGAGATATGATCTGAGGAAGTTGGTCTTCTTGCAAACTCCTGAATTACATTCCAAACCGGTGACCTGGGGAAAATCATCATAACTTTTTCCCTGAGCATTGGATTGAAATTTCGTAAGAAGGTGCAGAAAGAGGACGAACTGTAGTTTCTTGTATATATTTTTCAGAGCCAAAGGACGAAACAGTGACTCGTGGCATGTCATACAAGTTCGCTCTACTGAACTAGTCTATAATCAGGTCACTATGGGAGATTTCACATAACTCTTCCTTGGAGAATCCAAATTGGATCAGACTGGTGGCATTGGAAAGAGGACACAGAGGGCTACCACAAGTTACAATTTCAGAACTGGATGATCTGAAAGTACAGAGATACATCAGAGGCAATATCGAGCTCCTACAAAGTGAAAAAAAGGTGTGTAGATTCTTTTAAATTTTGCTTAAGAGTGGTTTGAAAATTTATTTTGAAGGAATTCAAAGGGCTAGTAGAGCATTATTATCGGTAACTGATGCCCCGAGGAAAGAAAATGCAAACACCTAGTAAGGAACTTGAAAGCTCTAGCATGACTCATGAAGAAGAAGAAGAAATGCTATATGATATATCAAAATTACAAGAACAAGTGCAACAAGTGTCACTTGCACAAAAAGCAACAGAATCTAAGATGGATGGTTTAAGGAAAGATGTAGAAGCTAAGATGGATGGTTTAAAGAAAGGTGTAGAAGCTAAGATGGATTGTTTAAAGAAAGGCGTAGAAGTTAAGATGGATGGCATGGAAGTTAAGGTGAATGGCATGGACGCTAAAATTGATGGCATGGATGATAAGATGGAAGAATTGAAGATAAATATGAATAAGTTGCTACAAGAAATGGTCACTAATGGTGAAAGGGTAATAAAGGAAACTCATGATGAGAACAAAAGAAATGTTAATCATGATTCCATAGACTCTAATGTTGGATCGAAGACTCACCATATTCCAAAAATCGATATGAGGAAGTTTGATGGCAAGGATCCCGCCACATGGATATTACAGATGGAGCAATTCTTCGATCTCAATAATGTGCAAAACACACAAAAGGTACGTATGGAAACTTTATATTTGGAACCAAATCAGTTTGTATGGTATCAATGGCTTTGCTCTCGTAAACAATTTATCACTTGGGCAATTTTTACGGAAGAATTGATAGCACATTATGAGGATACAAAAAGCAACACTTTTTTTAGCCAATTGATAAGTCTCAAACAAAAGGGTTCAATAATGGAGCACATTGAGGAGTTCCAAAAATTGAACATAAGGGTAAAAGATATTCCAGAGGAGCATAGGATTGATGTGTTCATAGGGTCTTTAAAGGATAATATCCAACATGATGTTTGCCTTTGGGAACCTGATTCATTAGAGAAGGCATTCAGGTTAGCAAGAAAAATGGAAAGCAAAATTATGGCAACCAGGAAGCATACCACTCACAACTATAAAGACGAAAGTGTTGTTGCCCCTAGTCTTCCACAACCTATAAGGTTGACACCACAACAATTGGAAGAAAAAAGAGCAAAAGGGCTTTGTTACAGTTGTGATAGCAAATACACTAAAGGTCATAAGTGTGCTGAGAAGAAATTATTCTACATAGATTGTGAAGAGGAAGAAGAAAAGGAGCAAGAAAGGTCAAAAGAAGAGGATATACTCCAGGAACAAAGCCTAGATGAAGAACAAATAAATCCGACCATATCTTGTAATGCATTGGCGGGAATTACCACTCCTCAAACCATCAAGATAGAAGGACAAATCAAGAAGAAAAAGGTAATAGTGTTGATTGATTCAGGAAGCACCCACAATTTTATTCATTGTAAGGTAGCAAAAGAATTGAATTGCTTCCTATATCCAGCACCAGAGTGTCAAGTGATGATTGCAAATGGAGGAACAATAAATTGCTCTGGAAAGTGCCATAATATCAAGCTATCCATGGGAGAATATGTATTGACTAGCCCAATGCTTTCCATTCCAATGGGAGGTGATGATGTTGTACTAGGAAAGATAATCAGCTCTAATGGTATGACAAAGCTTCTAAAAAAGGAACAAAGAGATGTAATTGCACAATTATGTTCGCTAGATGTTTCCACATCGGAATCATCTATTTCTCCAGATCTCCAAAAAGTCCTGGACAATCATTCCAAGGTATTTGAGACTCCCAAAGGTCTCCCACCTATGTGTGATCATGATCATGCTATTCATCTGATTCCAGGAAGTGTTCCTCCAAACATCAGGCCGTACAGATATCCCTATGTCCAAAAGAGTGAAATTGAACGTATGGTTGCAGAAATGCTAGAGGCTGGTATAATTCAACCGAGTCAAAGTTCTTTCTCTACCAGTAGTATTGGTGCACAAGAAGGATGGATCATGGCGCATGTGTCCGGATTATAGGGAGCTCAACAAGCTCACTATTAAAGATAAGTTCCCCATTCCTGTCATTGATGAATTACTGGATGAATTGCATGGATCAATTTACTTCACCAAGTTGGATCTTCGTTCAGGATATCATCAAATCAGAATGAAGACTGAAGACATTCCAAAAACAGCATTTAGAACTCATGAGGGTCATTATGAATTTTTGGTCATGCCTTTTGGCCTTACCAATGCACCTTCAACATTTCAAGGTTTGATGAATTCAATTTTCAAACCATTCCTTAGAAAATTTGTGTTAGTATTTTTTGATGATATACTAATCTACAGCAAGTCTTGGAAGGATCATGTTGAACATGTTGACAGGGTGCTACAACTATTGGAGGAGAAACAATTATATGCAAAAAGATCCAAATGTTTCTTTGGAGTCCAGGAGGTGGAATATCTGGGTCATATTGTATCTCATGAAGGAGTTAAGGTAGACCCTAGCAAAATTAAAGCCATTAAGGAATGGAAAATCCCCACATCCATAAAGCATCTGCGAGGATTTCTCGGGTTGACAGGGTATTATCGCAAGTTTGTTAAGAATTATGGGAGAATAGCAGCACCTCTAACAACATTATTGAAGAAAGATGCATTTTCATGGACTCCGGAAGCAACAAAGGCCTTTGAACATCTTAAAGAGGCAATGTGCCAAGCACCGGTCTTAGCTACACCGGACTTCACAAAAACCTTTATTGTGGAATGTGATGCTTCAGAAATGGAATTGGTGTTGTTCTAATGCAAGATGAAAGACCCATTGCTTTTGAAAGTCGTCCAATCAAGGGAAAGTTTTTAAGCAAAGCTATTTATGAGAAGGAAATGTTGGCAATACTCCATGCACTTAAGAAATGGCGACCCTACCTAATGGGAAGACACTTCAAGGTAAAAACGGATCATGATAGCCTTAAATACTTTTTAGAACAAAGATTATCCTCTGAAGAGCAAAAAAAGTGGGTCACAAAGATGTTGGGTTATGACTTTGAAATCATCTACAAAAAAGGGAAGCAAAATGTGGTGGCAGATGCACTCTCAAGAAAGGATGAGGATGTGGAAGCATTGTTGTGCGCCATTTCTATTATCCAACCAGATTGGATAAACGAAGCAAGGGAGGAATGGAAGAATGACGAAGAAGTGTGGGCACTTATTCGAAAGTTACAACAAGATTCCAGTACATCTGATACATTTAGCTGGAAAAATGATTCGTTATGGTACAAAGATCGCTTATACCTCTGTAAGAATTCCCAGCTAAAACAAAAGATTCTTATGGAATTGCACACTTCTCCCTTAGGAGGGCACTCAGGATTTTTAAAAACTTACCACAGGGTTAAGAAGGAATTTTTTTGGGATGGCCTTAAATCAGATATTCAAAAGTTTGTGGCAAAATGTTTGGTTTTCCAACAAAATAAAGTTGAAACAATTAAGACATCGGGTCTATTACAACCTTTATCCATTCCAAGCCAACGTTGGGAGGAGGTTTCAATGGATTTTATCACAGGTTTACCCAAGTCTGAGGGAAAGAGTGTCATCATGGTGGTAGTTGACAGACTTACCAAGTATGCACACTTTTGTGCATTATCACATCCATTTAAAGCCAGTACAGTTTCTACTGCATTTATGGAAACAATTCAAAAGCTACATGGAAACCCAAAGATTATTGTAAGTGACAGAGATCCCATTTTCACTAGAAATTTTTGGACAAAATTATTTTCTTGTCTTGGTACTCAGTTAGCTCATAGCTCATCTTATCATCCTCAATCTGATGGGCAAACTGAGATAGTAAACAAATGTTTGGAAGGATATCTTCGTTGCTTTGTATCTGATAAACAGACACAATGGGTCAAATGGTTGCCTCTGGCTGAATGGTGGTATAACACTTCCTTCCATACAGCAACAAAAATGACCCCATTTATGGCACTTTATGGGTATCAACCACCATCCATCACATCATATTTAAGAGAAAATTCTAAGGTTCAGGCAGTGGAACATCACATCGAACATCAACAACAAGTCCTCCAACTCTTAAAGGATAACCTCGTGTTGGCACAGAATAGAATGAAACAACAGGCAGATCAACATCGCAGTGAAAGAAGTTTTGATGTAGGTGATTGGGTATTCCTACGGCTACAACCATATGAGAAAATGTCCCTCAAGCAAGCTAAGAAGGATAATAAATTATCACCAAAGTATTATGGTTCGTACAAGGTGTTGCAAAAGATTGGTACTATGGCATACAAATTGGAGCTTCCTGCAGCTTCTCGATTGCACCCAGTTTTCCATGTTTCATGTTTAAAGAAGGTTATAGACGACAAGCTCCCAGTTCAAACAATATTGCTAGAACTTGATGAGGAAGGAAAAATTATATTGGAACCGGAAGCAGTCACAGAAACAAGAACTCAACAGCTACGAAATCGATCAATTTCGGAGTATCTTATCAAGTGGAAAAACTTATCTGCTGAAGATTTCACATGGGAGGATGAGAATTTTATACAAAAGTATCTAGAACTACTCAAGCGTTGAGGACAACACTTTTTTGAAGGAGAGGGGCATGTTGAGTCCCTATAATACTAGTGATTACCCCATTACTATTGTAGTTATACCCCTTATTAATATTGTTGTGCCCCTATTGCCTCCATATTGTTATTATTGTGCCCCATAGAATCCCTCTATTGTTATTTTTGTGGCTTTATATTATTATTGTTAGGTCGGCTAGGTTATATTGTGACTCCTTAGACTCCTATATATAAAAAGGAGGTTTTGTCATTTGTATCATCCAAGAATTGTTCATTTATGTAATGTAAAGGAGGTTGCCCCCTCAAAGAGGTTGAATTCTAAGGCGTTGATCTATCTTTTCTATCTTTTCTTGAGCTGGTTTCATAACATACTTCTTAAAGAATGTTGTCTTCAAAGAATAAAGTATGTTGGCTCTGCTTCCTTTTATTAGAGAAAAACATTATTTTAGTCTTGCTAGTATTGACTTGCATCCCCATTGCTCTACAAAAATGCTCAAGGGAATATAAGTGCATTTTCAATCCATGGGCTGATTTAGAAATCAATACAATATCATCAACATATAAAAGAAACTTTATCACAAACTCCCCTAATCGAACACCATCTACACCTTGCAGATTTAAGCACTCTTCCAATTTATCAATATATAGACCAAAAAGAGTAGGGGATCGAGGGCAACCTTGCTTGACTCCAATGTCACTTCTAAAGCTTTCTGAAATACCTGCTGAGGTCCTAATTTTGACTTTCACTTCTTCATAAAGTTTATGGACAGTGCCTCTATAATGCACAGGAATTTCAAGTTCTTCCATTCTACGCCACAACTTATCCCTAGGGACTGTTTCAAATGCTTTTTTGAAGTCAACAAAGCAACAAAATATTTCTTCTTTGTCCTCCCAAACCTTTTCAACAATGTGTCTCAACGTGATACCATGATCCACTGTAGAATGTTTCGGCCTAAAACCCGCTTGTCCTCTTGCCCTCTTTTCTTTTACTTCTTTCCACTTACTAATTTTGTCTTCTACCATTCTGTCGAAAAGATTGGAAAACAAAGGATTGATCATAATTATTTTATAGTTGGATGGATTATTAATGTCTTCACTTTTAAAAATGGGTATTGCTAGGCTAGTTGTCCATTCTCTTGGAAATCCTTGTTGAATGATGTTGTTGAATATTTCCATGATGTGCGATACAAGAGAGTTCATTCCCCATTTTAGATACTCTACTTGAAGTTCAACCAAGTCCTTTGCCTTTCCTATTTTCAGCTTCTTAATTCCATTCTCCACCTCCTGTAACGTGAAGAGCTTTGAATTTGTGTTGATCCTGGGGGGGCTCCGCCTCAGATTCTTTCTCATAGAGTTGCCTTGCATATTCAAACCATTGATTGACTATAATATTATTTTCAATTTGCTTCTTCCTTGGTTGCAGTTCCTGCCAGAAAAGCTTTGGATTATTCTTGCTTAAATATATTAATTCTTCTCTCCTTGTTTACATGAACTCATCTTTTTTCCTTTTTAATATCTGCTTATATAACTTTACATTCATCTTTTCCTTTCCTACCCTTTTCAAGGTTCTCCTTGCCATTTTGCATTCTTCATCAAACCAAGCATTTACAGGAAAACAATTTGATTCTGATTTCCTATTTTTTTCTCTTTTGCACTTCTCAAGTGCATTTTGAATTATATTTATTAACTCATGATTGTCAAAGCTTTTGAAACCAATTTTCTCCTTCTGAATTAATCTCTCTAACATTGTCTTCAAGATAGTACAATTTTCTTGTGTTAGAAGAACTTTTCCCCTTGATAGTGATTGTCAAGAGCATTGGGTTTTCTTCCCATATTGCCTTTGTTCTAACCATGATAACCTTATATAAATTGGGTTATGGTATGATTTTAAGTCCCAAATATGCTTTCCAATACTAACTTTGTCTATCTTTTCTATCAAGCTTTGTGAACATATCACATAGTCAACGACACTTGCCCCATTGTATGTGTTTCAAGTGAAGTTCCCATACCTTTTCCATCTATCTAGACCATTGCAAATAATTAAGTTGAAAGCCCCACACAATGTAAGAAACTCTTCTCCAAAATGATTGTTAACTTTGTTATCTTATGAACACCTCACCCATTGGGGATTCTCCACTTCAGTGAGCCAAATATGATTGTTATCCTCTTTGCAACAAAGAATGCTAGCTTGATTATTTGTTGTTCTAGCATTGAAATCTCCCACTAAAAGAACTTCTCCCTGTTGAGAGTACACATAAATATCTTGTTTTAAAGATGCATACAGATCCTTGCTGTCAAGCCCCTTATTTTTGTAAGTTTTTGATGCTTGAGGGGAAAAATAGCATGTTGCAATTCTTATATGATTCTCATTCTCTTATATTTTCAACCATGAATATTGTTTATTTGCATCTTCTTTAATTAACTGAATGTGATGGCCTTCTTTTTCTTTCACTAAAACTAGTATTCCCCTATAACCTTTGCTATTTTATACTACCTTGTTCCAAACTTCCAACTTCAAATAACCGTCAAACACAGGAGTTTTGCAACCATCATGCTCATGAGTTTCCGTGAGACAAATTATGTCTCTAGCTTTCGCAGTAGGCCCTAACCAGGTCCCCTCCTCCAAGGATAACCTCTACAATTCCAACAAACTAAACTTAGGTAGACCTGGGTAGGATTTGACTGCTACGCAATTTGGCACATAAGACTCAAATTTGAGTCTTCACTTGTTTTCTTCGATGTTTCTCTTGTTGTTTTAATCCCTATTATTGAATTCTCTGTTTTTTTTTACTGCCATTTTGTTGCCCTGTTTTTCCCGGAGGCCCAAACATTGAATAACGACTTTACCATTGTTCAAGCATGCCCTTTTCCCTTCATTTCTTTTTGTTCTAATTTTCTCCACTTCATCCCTTCTCTCCTCTTGTTGTTTTTTGGTTAAATCTTCATCGAGGAAGAAGTGTGAGCCTTTCAAGAGTTTCTTTTTTCCCAAAAGCTGGTGTTTGTCTTGTACGCTTTCCATGGTGACTTTTATGGGTTGAGGCCTCACTTCACATATCCTCCCAACCCTCCTTGCATGGAAAATTTGCCCTTTCCAATGTAGTTTCTCTTTCAAAAAGTCTCTTGTTAAATTGAGAGTACTTTCATTCTTCCCATAATCTCTTATTCCCCGGATAATAAAGTTTTTTTTCCTATCCTGTCTTTCTTTGTGTTCTATTTCATGTGCTCTATGAGCACTTGCATCTTCTTCTTCCTCTGTCCTTATGTAACCATTAGCATCTTCAACTCTATATTTGATTTCTTTTGGACTATCTTTCCCACTATTCCTTTTTGTCTTCTCTTTGGAAATGTATGTTTGCTGAGATACTCATGTATCTACCTGAGTTTGTGTAGAAATGATCACATCCATGTTTGTTGTTATTAATTCTTTCATGCTTCGCCACGATATCTTCATGATTTGCCATTATTGTTTTCCTGTCTCTAGAGCCTCTTGTAACATTGTTACATTTTCTTTTAAAATCCTATTACCTGCCAATATACATCGATTTGCAACTATGATCTCTCGAATTTTGCAGTCTCTTTCCTGTTCTTTGGCTTCCAAAATCTCCATCATTGTCCTGGCCTTCATCAGTTCTTGGACATATAGATTTGATGACCAAGTAAGAGGTGTAGATGTGGGATTGTAAATGATTGATTCTTCTTTATTTTTGTGTCTCTTATTTATTTTCTTTCTCTGGATCGGTTTTCTTCTCATTTGTCCCCATTTAAGGCGAGCAACCATACGCCTTAAAATTCCCTCATATTGCTTTGCATTTACCCAAATCCACTTTCCTATTTTGTTTGTTGAAGCAATTTTGACTTGATCCAAATGATTTGTTTCCACAAAATCTGAGATTTCCTATACATTTTTAACATTTTTACCATTTTTAGTATTGGCAGCAGCTTCTTTCCCTTTCCCTTGCAGCGATTTTTCTACAACAACATCATAGGCAAACCTTCTCTTTACACCTTGGCTCTTCTAAGTTTTTTCGATGTCCTCGGCAGACACCGCCTCTCGGCACCCAGAATGAGAGAATGCTTCCACTACAAAGATTCTACTTATTTCCTTGACAGGTAAAAATCACAGGGTTTAGATGAATATCTTTCAAAACTACCCATCTTGGCTATTGAGCGTACTGTGCCTTCATGCAATGCATACATCAAGTTAACCCAGGTTGACCTCCCTAAGTGAATTCAAAAGAGTGCAATGCGAAACCTCCAAAATGCCAGGGAATTGGGGAAGAAAATTCCCCACTTTATTTTATATTATTAAATTTTATATTATATGTTTTTTTATTTAATTACAAGTTTTTAAAAATATGTATGTGTGTGTGTGTGTGTTATATTTATAATATGAACAAGGCGCTTGAATTTGGCGGTTTTTGTAATAAAAAATAAATTAATAACTAATTTAATTAATACAAATTAATTAAATAATTAAAAAATGATATTTACAAACTAATTAATTTATTTAATTAAATTAATCAAAATTAAATTAATTAAAATATATTAATATATTAAAATTAATTTTATTTACAAATTATAAAAACATAATAAAATAGATATTTACATATTTATGCCTATGTAGTGAAATTGACCAATATTTGACCGAGAATATTTTCCAAATCGTAAGTCGGAATGAAACAAAGCTTGAACCATTGGAAAGTTGGTGGAAAAATGAAAACGTCAAAATGAAAATCCAAGCAAAGTGAAAATCTCACAAAATAAAGAGAACCAAAACAGTCAAGATGGCAATATTTACAGAATTCATATGGAAGACCCCATAAATTTTGTAAAAAATTAAGGGGGGTGTTATGGCCACAGGAAGTCGGAAATGTTTTAAAGATTGAACTAAATTCTAGGCTTATTTTTCCATAAATTTACAATTCCACTCAAAATACATAGGTGTTTGTTTAATTAATGTTATTGCCTATTCTCTTTTCCTACTTTTTCTACAACATGACACTAGCTATTATTTATTTCAAGGCAAAGGAAGAAAGTAGGAAGTCCCTAGAGTAGTTAGGAATACCCAAAATTAGTGCCATGCTTATAGCCTTATTGATTTCCCAAAATATGGTTCTATTACAGTTATCCCACTTGACTTGGTGGTCCTTTTTCAACATGTTGGAAATGGGCTTAGTGTTTTTATAAAATTTAGGAATAAAGCTTCAAATTAAATTAATTTTACCAAATAATGACTAGAAAACCTTATTGGTTTCACACAAAGGAATAGTTTGAATGGATTCTACTCCAGTTGGATCTATGTTGATGCCATCCTTAGATATGACATGGCCCAATAATGTTCCCTCATCAACTTCAAACATTGATTTATTTGGCGTCAAGGATACTCTAAACATTTTGCAGGGTAGGGTTTCAGATAGAATTCCAGGCCCATATCTAGGTGAAAATTTGTAAGCGTCGTTTTCAAGCAAGGAAGTCAAACCCACTTGACTATCACAGTTATCCCCTCTATCTCCTTACTTTTCCCCTCCATAAAGTTATCAAAGAATCTTAGTCAATCATCAAGTTCATAGGAATGCATTTTTATGACCCTCCTCTATCAAAAATTTGTTTTCGATGTCCAATATGATCTCTTATATCCTTAGAAAACAACATTAATCATCTTGGTAGATTTCAATAATTTTTACAATTAAGTCCTTAAAATCATAATCCATAGACCTTCGAAATTAAACCCAACATTCTTTCATCAAAAAGGCATCCTAAGATATTCATAGGTGCCCCAAGGTGTAACAAATGCAGTCTCAATCCTATATTTCCTTGACTAGGATTTGATTGTACATAGAAAATCCATCTAACATAAACAACATACTTTCCCCAATAACCCATTGTAACATATTTTCCACTTTAGGAAAGGGGTAATTATATCCCAAAAATAATTGGTTAAGTTTCTTGAAATTTACACATAGTTTAACCTCACGATGGCCATTAGTTAACCAACATACGTGTTTGATAGGAGCAGTGATTATAGCAATAAACAATTTCTCCAACTCCATTTTGTAAGGATAAAAGTTTGGGTTTCATCTTCCTTAAGTTTTCCAAAAGTCTTAGCACCTTACTTTAGTGGGATTGTATGTTGTATAATGTTCTCTTTATATGCTTTTAGGTCATCATATGACCAAGCAAATACAACCTATACTCCCTTTTCAACATCTCGATTTCCTACCTTTTTTCCTTAGAGGTACCATTCCCAATCTTTACAACCTTAGGACCACTCTCAACTACAACGTTGAATTCTATATATTCCTTAGGCTTGGTAAGTTCTACATTTTTTATACATATCATGTCTATTTAGAATTTGTTGAAAAAGAACCAAACCTTTTTGAATTTTATCCTTATCTTCTAAGTCAACAAATTCAAATATCCCATCTAAATAATCCCAATCAATCTTTTTATATGTGAATTCACCTTCACCGGTTAAAGATATTTCTATCTATTTATCATCTTTGAAAATTTCCCAATGCTCAAAGTTATCTAAGATTGATGGTCTATAGAGGACATCACTTTGGATTTCTGAGAATGTAATGGTTTCTGACATTTGGATAGATGAGGCATGAACAACTAGGGCATTTTTTAAGTCATTTTGATTTCTTGGGGTGCATACTTAATTGAAAAATCCATAAATTCATTAATCAAATATGTTAATACCTCTCTATAATGTTTTAATGCTTCGTCCTTAGTTGAGTAAACACCTTTAACTTGAAGGAAAATAGGTTATGAATGTCCAAATACTTCCAACAACTTAATCTCCATGTTGTTGGCTAGATTAACCCCTAAAAGTAGGCTTCATATTCAACAACATTAGTGATGGGCTCAAACTCTAACATGTAGGAAAAACTCAAGGTATCTCCTTAGGGTGAAATAAAGGAAATGTCAACTCCATTTCCAAGTTGAGATTTGGCCCCATCAAAGTACATAGTCCAAATTTAGTCATTAATTGCTTCCTCGATTAGCCTAAGAGCTAAAGAATGTAATGTTCCAAAATTTTACATTAAATAGACAAAAAATTCATACAAAAATTCCAACATTGATTGATAAAGATAAATAATATTTCATGAATTGTTGTATATCTACAAGAGTAGTGAGTGGTGAGAAATTTACCTATGAAATAAAGAAACCAACTTATCATGTTGTGCTTTCAAAATCGTTGCACTCCAATCTATGACCTAGCTAATTGCAACCAATGTGTTGGGGGTGACTCTCCTCCCAACCATAGGACTAATTGCACCATATCTTCATGCAATTGACCACCCTTGAACCCTTGATCAACTACCTGTGCTAGTGCTTAATCATTGCTTCCCAATAATTTCCCCCAAGGGAAAATATGTCTCACATCCTTATCCTCATCCATTAGAGAGAGCCATTTCATCCAAAAATGGAAGAAAAACTACATGCACATAATCCACTTCTCATCGTACATTTTTATTTTTATTTTAAGCTTTTCTCTATTTAGCTTATTCCATAAATTTATATTTATTTATTTTTATCTTTTTTATTTTATTAATAAAATATCTGTCTTTAATATTTACTTATTATGAGCTTTCACTTTATTTACTGTTTTATTTATTTGTTTATTATTATTTATTTAATAATAATATGGGGCATTACATACTCCTCATCTTTAAGTAACTTTGTCCCGAAGTTAACTTTGATTATGTTTATTATAATTTATTTATTTATTTTCTCATATATTCAACACAACATTCTCTATTGTAACTAGTATAAGGGCCACCTAAGTGACCATCACAGGTATCATAAATTAAATCACAACATCAAGGAAGCATTAGTACTCTAGCATTTCTTCCCAACCCTCATAATTCCAGTCTTAAAGTCATATTAGTTTATCATAGCCCCAAGGATTTAGACCTAATCTACTCAAGCAAACATCTGGCTTGGTACTCATGTACCACAGGCTTCTCGAATGGCTAACCTATAATCCTCTGCACAACTCACTAAGATACAACCCCAGGAATCAAAGGGTTGACCTATCATCCCCCCACAACTCACTAAGCTACAACCCCAGGAATCAAAGTCCAATCCCACAACTCCACCAACGACTAACTTTCTAGCCCTTCTCTAGACTTTGACATCACACTCTAATATCAAGCACATGGCCTAAGCACTCAACCTTTTCATGATAGCCCCATGTCCCATCAATAATTATACAAGGAAAACAAAACATTAACATAAATAGTTGATTGAGTTTGTCCCCGAACCATAAAGTGTTACTTTGTACATATTCTCCCTCGCAGACGTGGGATCCCATGAGATTATCAAATAAACCAACCCTATTCGCCCATTAGTGGTTTTCCTGAGAGTCACCACTTCACAACATGCAACCAATGCATTGATTATATAATCATAACATCATTATTTCATGGAAAACAATCTACATGCTAGTTCTCACATGTCACCATGAGAATGCAACATCATTGTTATCACATCCTAAAAATGGTAAGACATTGCATGCTCATGCATTCCATTATTAAACATCTCATCATAAAAATTGCATCCAATTATGACATGTCATCACATCTTGAAATGCCATCATAATATTATAATATAAAATATATTTATCAAAGATATAGCATTACGTCAACATAATAAATGGTTCCACATGTTAATATGTCATTGCAAGCAAAAATCACAAAATTGATAACCATATCAACACATTTCATGTGTAGAGCAGAAAACACCATAAGCATTCTTATCATGATTTATTAACGAATTCAAATTCATTAGCCTTCATAAACAATGAATACCAACTACTACATGAAATGCAGTTAATCATTTAACATATCTATAATATCTAGGTTAAATCATTAATACCATGAGTTCCATGTTCTCATTAAGATATCATTAACTTTCCAATAATCATTTCCCTTTATTCCAACAAGGAAGTTTAAAATTTACATGATAAGTATAATCACACTATCAGTATTCCCAAGTTTTCATATATTTTCCTTATTTAAGGACATTGTTAAACTTCGAGTAAGCCTTTCCATCTAGAGCCTTAATCTCTAGTCATGCATTCTTTCATGCACAGGGAAATTCCATAAAATCCAACATCAAACTATTATTAGCCTTATTAGCATGCCTTAAATCATCAATATCAAAATTTAGGTTCCTACCCTTATATATCATCTAATTATTACTCATGTTTCTTACATCACTTTATATTTTTTGCTTATTCATCTTGAAACCACTATACCTAATTGCATGTAAACACTAGGTCATCATTGTCTAAGTTGTTGTCATGCTTAATCCCCTTACACAAAGGGATGGTTAGGTCATAGTGATTTATCTATCACATAGTAATTATCATATTTCACCTTCTAAAATATTGTATTGTCTCACAAGGAGGCAAGAAGAGATTTGAAGTCACAAGAGGATCCAAGGAATAATTTTTGGGGTGATTCTTGGAGTCTAAAAGAAGTAAACATGTGATTTATGGGGTGAACGAGTCATCTTAACATTTTTGTTGTAACTTTTCTTATGGGATGATTTCAAATATGAAACTTGGAAGATACATATAGAATATCTTCATGTACCTATGTTTAAATTTTAAATCTTGATTCACTATAATTTCAGAGATATGGTCTAAGTAAGTTAGGCTTCTTGAATGCTCATCAAACAGGTCAACTTGGAATTCTCAGTATAAAATTGTTCTGGGATGTTTCAGAATGTGAAACTTGGAGGATACATATTGAATATAATCATTTACTCGTGGTTAAAATGTCATACCTCGGTTCACTATAATTTTAGAGATATAGTCTATAGAAGTTAGGCTTCTTGAATGCTATTGAAATTTTCTTCAAAAAAGTCATCTTGATATTTTTTCTATAAATTTGTTTCTATGATATTTCAGAATCTAAAATCTGGAGGAGAAAAAGGAAAGGTCTCAAGTTACATGTAGTTGAAATTTTAGACCTTGTTTCACTACAATTTTGGAGATATGATTTGAGGAAGTTAGTGTTCTTGAATGCTCATGAAACATGTTTCAAACATGTTAGTTTGTCATTTTTGTTATATCTTTCTTTCTAAGATGTTTTAGATTGTGAAATTTGGATGAGATAGAGGAGATATATCTAGGTACCTATGGTAGACATTTCAGAACCATATCTACAAAATTGGATATGTCGCATGTTGTGGAAATAGGAAGACTTGGTGAAGGAAGAAGCAATAGGTAGACATAGTGAAGGAAGAAGCAATTGACAGAGTTAGTTAAAACAAAATCAACACAAAAACTTGGTGAAAGTAGAAGCAGCTAACGAACATTGTGAAAAAACAAGTTGAATCAATGAAGTAGGTTGGTTGCTACATGTAGGAATTTACAGGGTAAGTTCCTCAGACAGAACACCAAAGGACACCGCTCACAACCAGATCGCAGATCAATACACCAGTATTTTTGACGTGGTTAAAACCCTCAAATAGGGAAACAGTCCATGGCTTGAGCCAACGCGGCCACTTCAGGCAATTTATTAATAAAAGAATGAAAATTTACATATGCTTCTCTCATGCACGGATTACCCTACAAATGACCCTCCATGCGCTTTAAATAGAAATCATGGACCAATCGGGTGTCAAGCCACGGATCAAGTGTCGGTAATACCGAGGAGAGAATGAACCGTCGGATCACTACATATCGTGACCGTCGGATTGTAAGTTACAAAATGTACAACGGTAAAGAAACACACTTTACCTAACTCTATACTAGACCAAGTTGTACTTAACTATTTCCTATGTGTCGGAATATCCTAACATCCCCCCTTAAGAACAAATTGGGATAGGATTGAAGGATTTACAAATATGACACAATAGGAGAAGGAAGGAGGCACTAGACCCTATCCCCCCATAGTGACAACTTCCTGAACTCCAACCATAAATCGAGGTTTAGTGAACTTCGCCTCTGTGAGAGCCTTTGTGAAGATGTCTGCAACTTGATCATCTGTTGAACAATATTGCACTTCAAGAACATGGTCGTGAATGACCTTTCTGATGAAGTGCATGTGCAGTTCAATGTGTTTGTTGCGCTGATGTTGGACTGGATCTTTGCATAGTTGAATGGCACTTTGATTATCACAACCAAAGTGTAGTCGGATGCTGCTGCTGAAAGCCAAACTCTGACAAGATCTGACGAAGCCACAAGGCTTCCTTACAAACTATTATGATTTTTTTTGGAATTCTGATTGCTAGAAAGCATTCGAATCATTGAAGCATAAAATCACTGAAGCACCAATATTAAGAGGACCTAATTGGTTTCTTCATTTTCATATTTCAACTGATGCTTCAAATACATCTTTAGGAGCATTGTTGGGAAAAAAATATCTAACTCCTTCTATTATTTATTACACAAGTAAAAATTTGACTCATGTAGAGTTAAATTACACTATAATAGAAAAATGAGTTTTTAGCTGTTGTGCATGCCATTAATAAGTTTCAACACTATATCACTGGCTATGAAACTTTCATTCATACAAATCATTCTGCTATTAGATATTTAATTAATAAACCAATTATTAATGACATGATTACTATATGTTTGTTATTGTTATAGGAATTCAATATTACTATTCTAGACAGGCCAAGAAAAGAAAACACAATTGTTGATTTCCTTTCTAGGATGCAGAATGATAATAATGATACTCCTATGAAAAATATTTTTCCTAATAAATATTTTTTTGCAGTGTCTACTAAAACTCTTTGGTTTGCAGATATTGCTAAATATTTCACTACATGGAAGTTCCCCCCATAATTATCATCCAAAGAAAAGCAAAATGCCATAAAATCCAGTGCACCTTACTCTTGGATAAAAGGAGAATTGTACTAGACTGGACCTGACTTGATCATTTGAAGATGTGTTTGAGATGATGAAGTACCAGAGATATTCAAATCCTGACATGATGAACCATGTGGATGACTCTTTGCCAATAAAATAACTTCTTATAAAGTCCTTTCGGGATATTATTGGCCTTCTCTTTTGAAAGATGCCAAAGAATATGTCAAAAGATGTGATAACTCCCAAAGAATGGTAAAACCCATTCCATCAGATGAGAGGTTTCTATAGCCTCACGTACTTGTAGAGCCTTTTGGAAAATGGGCTCTAGATTTTGTTGGTCCCATCAGTGCTCCATCTAAGTGAAAAAGATATATACATATTTGTATAGTTTATGTTACAAAATGGGTAGAATCTAAAACCTATTTATTTTGCTACTGAAACTGTTGTAGTTATGTTTCTTTTTGAGGATATTTTTACTCGTTTTGGTGTCACAAGGGAAATTGTGATAGATCAAGGTACTCAATTCACATCCAAGTTGGTGCAGAAAATAATGGAACAATACAAGATCAAACATTGGATTTCTATTCCATATCATCCACAAGCCAATGGGTAAGTGGAATCTACCAATAAGGCACTGGAAGCAGTTTTGATCAAGATTGTACACTTGCATAGAAGAGATTGGGAAGAAAGGATTTCGGAGGTACTTTGGGCATATCATACCACATAGAGGAATACTACTAGCCAAAACACTCCTTATGAGTTTGTCCATGGGAAACAAGTTTTTATTTCAATTGAATTCCAAGTGGGGACTTTTAGAACAATAACAAAGCTGGGCCTTCATCTATCTGAAGCCCAAAACTAAAGGTTAACACAAGTGAACGAGTTAGATGAGATACAACAATATGTTATCCAAAGAACCAACATTGTCCAACAACAATTCCTATTTTTATTTAATATGCTTTTTTTTTTCACTTCTGGTTCACGGATACCCGGGTCAATGGGTAGCCGCTACATCCAGGGTTGTTCAACACTAAGTGGACGCACCCGAAGGCATCAACACCCCTCGGCCTATTTACTGACCTAACCCCAAGAGCTTTCGGGATTCAACCCTGTGACCTCCCATTGGCGAGGCACTTGATTTGACCGATTGAGCTAACTCTTGGGGCTTATTTTTATTTAATATGTTAGTTGTCAAATACAAAAATTATTTCTCGGCTTATAAGTCTTCGAACTGTTATTTTAAAGGCATTATAAATAAGCCTTGAAACAAGACAATGAGGAATTTAAGTTTGTAATTATTTGATGCAATTGATGTTAAAATTGGCAACTAGAGCCAAACTTCATGTGGGTCATCTTATTCATGGCTGAAAATATTTTTATTAGATTCCTCTTTTTGAGAGGTGTAAGATTGATATAAAGATCATCCGATTCCGATAAGTATTCATGGAGATATGAATTTATTTTGATTATGGAATTATTATCAAGTTGACCTACAACTCATGTAGGCTCAGAAGCCCAACAGTCGCATCTATTCAAACATCATCATTTGTGTATAAATACAAGAGGACTTTTCCTCATTTTCACTCACTCATCACATCACATCTCTCTCTCTCTCTCTCTCTCTCTCTCTCTCTCTCTCTCTCTCTCTCTATTACGTAGAAAAGAGTCTCTTCTCTACTGCGCAGAAAAGGGTCTCTCTCTCACACATGTGAAGCCAGAAGCTGCTGAAATTGAAGCTGACACTGTAGAAGTAAAGTTTGACCTATGTGGACTAGAAGATCTCCTCATCTGAACTGCGCTGTAGGTTCATTTGAACCTCCTCTGAAAGCTGCAACTTTTGGTGGTGGTATCAAGTCAATCCGACGGACAATTTGCAAGATATAGACTTCCCTAGTTTGAAGGAAGCTGCTAAAACTGAAGCTACAACTGCAGAAGTAAATTTTGACCTGCGTGGCCCAGAAGATCTCCTCATCTGAACTGTGATGTAGGTTCATCTGAACCTCCTCTGAAATCCGCAACTTTTGGTGGTGGAATCAAGTCAATCCGACAGACAATTTGCAAGATATCGACTGCCCTAGTTTGAAGGAAGCTACTGAAACTGAAGCTGCAACTGTAGAAGTGAAGTTTGACCTGTGTGGACCAAAAGATCTCCTCATCTGAACTGCATTGTAGATTCATCTGAACCTCCTCTGGAAGCCACAAATTTTGGTGGTGGAATCAAGCCGATCCGACGGTAAGTTTGTGAGATATCGTCTGCCCTACTTTGACGATGAAGCCGCTAATGCTGATGCTGCTGATCTAATGTTTGATACTGCTGATATAAATCAGATTTATTGTACTATTTCTCTCTACTAAATTATTGAAGATAAAAGAATATTTGATCAAAGGGTTTCCCCTCACATTGTGGGGTTTGTCCCTAGCTAGCCGCCACATCTTGTGTCTCTTGTCTTGGCTTGTTTTCTGTCGATCGTTTAATGTTCTATCTGCACTTTACTTTATGTACATGTGATTTCTAATCACTTAACATGGTATCAGAGCTGAGGTGAAGACAAAGCCCAAGAAAAAGCAAGAGCAATCACCGAAGAGAAGATTAGCAAGGCTATCCTAAAAGAACTATGGGGTCCTCAACACTCTTTCCTGCCGAAGACAAGCTCCGTGAGAAATTTGACTATCACGGATGGAAGTTGGCTATCAATCTAACCCTAGAAGATCAAGAAGTGTTGGACCATGTAAGAGGAAATATTGTTGAGCCTCCATCAAATGCATCCACTGCTACCTGGAACAAATGGAAAAACGGAGAATTCAAAACAAAGAAGATCATCCGGGACTCTATCAACAAGCACTTGGTGGCCTACATCTCTGAACTGGACACCTCCAAGGAAATCTACGATAGACTGGTGAGTTTATTTAAAGTTAATGATGCAAATCAAGTTTTGTTTCTTAGAAATAAACTGAGGAAAATCAAGAAGGGTAAAAATGAGAGTATGCAAGCATACTTCTTAAGAATCACCGAGATCAAGAACAATCTCCTATCTATTGGGGAGACTATTACTGACAGAGAAATGGCACTCATGACTCTTGGAGGATTACCATCCAAATGGTACGTGCTCAAGACTACTCTTCTGAACAATAATATAATTCATGGTTTCGAGGAATTAATGGCTAGATGCATTCAAGAAGAAACAAGGGTAGAAGAGCAAGAAATTCCCACGCCTAAAGGTCCTCTTGCTGCCTTTCCTTCTCATGCTATTCCAGGACTAAATCAAAAGGAAAAGTTGGACCTAAGGGTGGAAGAAAAGGACGATGTTACATATGCGATAAAGTAGGTCACTATGCAAGGGAGTGCCCTAATAGAAAGGACTCACACCGGGACGATGATCAAAATCTCTCTGATGGCAATCAAAGGAATGACAAATTCAATAGCAAAGGTAAGAGGAGAGCTGGGAATCAAGGAAGAGGACAATCATTCAAGAAGGCTAGAAATCCCAGGATGTATTAAATGCGCTTGACCTCCGAAAGAACCTGGTGTCCATCTCGGCAATGGAAGACAAAGGCTACAAGGTAACCTTCAATGATGGCAAGGTATGTGTATCGAAAAATAATGTTAAGGATGCCTTTACTCTTGGGTTTCGTGTTGATTCATTATATCAGGTCGATGGAAGTCCACTAGGTGTCATGTCTTATGACACATCTCTTTAGTCCAAACTTTGGCATCGAAGGTTTTCCCACCTTCATTATAAAGCTCTACACGGTGTAAGACAAATGGTGACAGGGATGCCCAAATTCTGAGTAGAGAAAGAAGGTGTATGTCCAGGATGTGCCGAAGGAAAGCTCAAAAAGGGACCATTCCCCTCAAGCCAAAGCAAAACCTCTGATATATTACAGTTGGTTCACTCAGGCATATCTGAGGCTAGCGTTAAGAGGGACACTACTACACCACATACTCCTGACCATAATGGTGTGGCAAAAAGGAAGAATTGTACGATTGTGGAAGCTGTCTCTATGGGTAGATGATGTAACAATGCCTGATTTGGAGGAACCCATGGATCCTATTTATCCACCTGAGCCTTCCTCTTCTAGGAAGAGGCCTTCATGGCTTAGGGGGATACTTGATGATGCTGAAGGACATGCTGCACCCCGAGGAACCTTCCGTCAAAGTAAGAAACCTAATAGGTATCAGGGATACCTGACCATCATGAGCACGATCATACAAAATGAGCCTTCATCATTCTCAGATGTCATCAAGCATCAAGTATGGAAGGATGCTATGACCATAGAATATGAGTCTATTATGGAGAATGATGTCTGGGAAGTAGTTCCTAGACCCCAGGACAAGACAATTGTCACTTCTAAATGGCTTTACAAGATAAAGCATGCAGCAGATGGAAGTACGGAAAAGTATAAGGCTTGTTTTGTTGCTCGTGGTTTCTCCCAGAAGGAAGGTATAGACTATGATATTTGCACCTGTTTCCAGATATACAACCATCCGCTTGATCATAGCCCTTGTGGCTTCACAAGGATGGAACCTACATCAGATGGATGTCAAGACCGCGTTCTTGCACAGTTCGACCAAAGAAGAGGTCTATGTGGAGCAACCCGAAGGATTTGAGATTTATGATTGAAAATATCATGTATGCAGGTTGAAGAAGGATCTCTATGCACTGAAGCAAGCACCACGAACATGGTATGAGAGGATCGATAGCTACTTGATGAAGCTGGGTTTCACTAGGAGTGAAGTCGATCCTAACCTTTACGTTAAGGTTGAAGATGACAAACCTCTCAGACTGGTGCTATACGTGGATGACCTCTTTCTAACAGGTGCATACCCTCTCATTCACAAATGTAAGATGGAGTTGGCTTTTGAATTTGAAATGAAGAACCAAGGACTTGAAGTGTGGCAGAAGCCAAGAGAAATTTTCCTATCTCAAGGAAAATATGTGGTGAAGATTCTAAAAAGATTTGGTATGATGGACTGCAAGCCTGTGACTACCTCGAGGATCTTAACTTTCGAAAGTTATATGGTAGTGATGTTGGACCAGATTTGGGAAATGCCTCTGAGTTTCAAAAACTCATTCGTGTTGATGTTCTTGGTGAACCTCCGTTAAAACATATGTTTTGCAGTTAGCATTGTGAGCTCATATTTGCTTAAGCCTCACTAGATTGGTGCCAAGAATCTTTTGAGATGTCTTCAGGACACAATCTCTCATGGATTGAGATACACTGCTAGAAATATTAAACTGCATGATTATTCGAATGCTGATTAGGCAAGTAGTGTGGAGGATCACTGGAGCACTTTTAGTGTTGTTTCTTTTTTTCTTCTGCGTCAATATAATGGATGAGCAGGAAGCAGAAGTCGGTTGCCATAAGCATCGTCGAGACCAGATACATATCTATGAGTATGATCTCGTATGAATCTGCCTGGTTGGGAAAGCTCTTCAGTGAGCTGTTTGAACACATACCACTGTGATTCTCTATAACAACCAAAGGTGGGATTCGATTGCTAAGGAATCCCGTATTCTTCGATTGCTCCAGCAGATAGACATCATCTGGGATATGGTAAGTCAATAAGCAAGGAGGCTCCATCGCATTAAGATGATGTACAGGTCGATACACCTTGTCAAAGCCCCGAGGAAAGATCTAATTTGTGATTTTCCCAAATGACTTGAAGTCGTCAAGAAACCCTTGTACAAGGGTCCTGCATGTTGCATACATTGAGCTCTGGGAGCTCTGAGGGCTAGCGGTTCTTACTGGAGCAACATACGACCACAGGGTGACTCACCCTCCCCTGGTGGTGCGCACTGGAACAAGATGATTCGCTCTCTTGTGGGACAAGATGATTCGCTCTCTTGTAGAACAGGATGATTTTCTCTCCTGTGTAGTAGGATGATTAGTTCTCCTGTGAGGCTTGGATTGATGTGTTCTCCATGGCGATTGTAGCACGATTGATGTGTTCTCCTGTGAGGCCTGGATTGATGTGTTTTCCATGGCGATTGTAGCAGGATTGATGTGTTCTCTTGTGAGGCTTGGATTGATGTGTTCTCCTTGGCGATTGTAATAGGATTGATGTGTTCTCCTGTGAGGCCTAGATTGATGTGTTCTCCATGGTGGCCTGGATTGATGTGTTCTCCATGGCGATTGTAGCAGGATTGAGGTGTTCTCCTGTGAGGACAAGATTAATTAGTTCTCCTATCGAGGCATCCTACCCATGAAATCTAGGACTCATGGGAAGTACCTCTCATTTGATCAATGAGCAAGGAAATGAAGTTAGGGACCATAGTAGTACCGATGGAAACATCATTGTATCTACTGTACTCCCTACGCTAGGATGACCTCCATTGACCTGGGATCAATGATACTGGTCTGGGACCAGTGGTAGGAGTGGTACATTCTATGACACTGACTTCAGGTTGGTTGAGACTGGTCTGGGACCAGTGGTACACACTCTGAGACTGACTTTGAGTCAGTGGAGGATGTTAATGGTCTGGGACCAGTGGTAGGAGTTGTACATACTGTGACGTTGACTTCGGGTTGGTTGAGACTGGTTTGGGATCAGTGGTACATACTCTAAGACTGACTTTGAGTCAATATGATACATCCTCGATCATTTCTTCTTCTTCATAATTTGGAAAAAAGCAGAGTAGAATAGAACAATGCAAGAGCAGAGCAGAACAGAGCAAAAAAATACAAATCAGTACAGGGCAGAACAAGACAAAGCAGAACAGGCAGAATAGAGCAGATCATGGCAAGGGTCAGGCTATACAGGAAGTGCATTTGATGGATGAATAGCAACGACTGATAAACAGATTGCAGATGAAGTTCTCCCTAGTTGAGAGGGAGTGTTAAAATTGGCAACTAGGGCCAAACTTCATGTGGTTCATCTTATTCATGGCTGATAATATTTTTATTAGATTCCTCTCATCGAGAGGTGTAAGATTGATATAAAGATCATCCGATTCCAATAAGTATTCATGGAGATATGAATTTATTTTGATTATGGAATTATTATCAAGCCTACCTACAACTCATGTAGGTTCAGAAGCCCAACAGTGGCATCTATTCAAACATCATCATTTGTGTATAAATACAAGAGGATTTTTCCTCATTTTCACTTACTCATCTCAGCACATCTCTCTCTCTCTACTACGCAGAAAAGAGTCTCTTCTCTACCGCGCAGAAAAGGGTCTCTCTCTCACACATGTGAAGCCAGAAGCTACTGAAACTGAAGCTGACACTGCAGAAGTAAAGTTTGACCTATGTGTACCAGAAGATCTCCTCATCTGAACTGTGTTGTAGGTTCATCTGAACCTCCTCTGAAAGCCACAACTTTTGGTGGTGGAATCAAGTCAATCCTACAGCCGATTTGCAAGATATCGACTGTCCTAGTTTGAAGGAAGCTGCTAAAACTGAAGCTGCAACTGCAGAAGTAAAGTTTGACCTGCATGGACCAGAAGATCTCCTCATTTGAACTGTACTATAGGTTCATCTGAACCTCCTCTGAAAGCCGCAACTTTTGGTGGTGGAATCAAGTCAATCCGACGGACGGTTTGCAAGATATCGACTGCCCTAGTTTGAAGGAAGCTGCTGAAACTGAAGCTACAACTGCAGAAGTGAAGTTTGACCTGTGTGGACCAAAAGATCTCCTCATCTGAACTGCGTTGTAGGTTCATCTGAACCTCCTCTGGAAGCCGCAACTTTTGGTGGTGGAATCAAGCCAATCCGACGGTTGGTTTGTGAGATATCGTCTACTCTAGTTTGACAATGAAGCGCTAATGCTGACGCTGCTGATCTAGGGTTTGATACTGCTGATATAAATCAGATTTATTATACTATTTCTCTCTGCTGAATTATTGAAGATAAAAGAAGATTTGATCAAAGGGTTTCCCCACACATTGTGGGGTTTGTCCCTGGCTAGCCACCACATCTTGTGTCTCTTGTCTTGGCTTGTTTTCTGTCGATCGTTTAATATTCTATCTGCACTTTACTTTATGTATATGTGATTGCTAATCTATGGAATATAATAAGAAAAAGAAGTAAAATGTTATAATCATAGAACATACCATAACTTAACAATTGATGACTCTTTGTTGTTCGTATTAATATGAGTTCTATGTTCTTAAAATTTGAATGTGTCTTTCACTGATCTAAGTTGAATCCATTGCACCTTACACTCAACGAGAGGCCCCCTGGAGAGTTGTAAGATAATTTAGATACTTTGATTTCATTGTTATTTTAGTTAGTTTCAGTTTGATTTGCATTTAGTTCATTCTGATTAGTTTGTAACTGTTTACCATTGATTTTGTCTCACAGGATTGAACGCTCTTCAAAAAAAAAAAAAATCAAATTTTTAATTTTTATTTTCATTAAGATTTTTTCCATTTAGAACAACGTAAACTTTGAAACAGGAACTATAAACTCAAAACAAGAACTCTAGCAAAAAAACCCCAAAAAACATGAAAAACCAACTCAAAAATGAAAAGTGTGGATAATCCGGATCATGACACTACAAGACATTTTATTGTTTTGGCAGGGATTTTACATGATAAAGACATCTATATTATGTATTGATAGATTTTTTTGAATATCCTCTCATGGTAATCGAATCTTTTAAATAATAAGTATACAAATCATATGCATAGTAATCATTTTTTTCATACAGTAATATGAAATGAACTCCATGTGGAATCTATCAAAACCATTTAAAATATGCAATGCAATTGTTACTCTTTGTTACTTTTTCTTGATTGAAATTTATTTCTTTTCAACTAATCTTTAACCTTTGTTCCTTTTTCTCGATTGAAATTTATTTCTTTTCAACTAATCTTTAACCATGGTTTGTAATCCAACTTGTGAAAGCATAAAAAAAAAAATTAATCCCTAACATTCCTTTTTAAGTCCAACTTCAATTAATAGGGAAAAGAAAATTTTCAGTGTAAGTATTGAAATGACACATATGCCTAACTCCTTTACATCTAAAATGAATAAGCTAGAAACACAAAACGAAATAACATTAACATATGTCTAACTGCGTTCACATTTAAACTTAACACATTAGCAATATAAGATGAAATTGCATACATATATTACTCCACATTTAAAATTAACACCTTAGTAATATAACCAAATGTAGGAATTTACAGGGTATGTTTCTCACGTAGAACATCAAAGGACACCGCTCACAAACAGATCACAGATCAATACACCAGTATTTTTGATGTGGTTAAAACCCTCAAAGAGGGAAACAGTCCACGGCCTGAGTCAATGCGACCACTTCAGACAATTTATTAATAAAATAAGGAAATTTTACATAAGCTTCTCTCATGAACGGTCACCTTACAAATGACCCTCCATGCTCTTTAAATAGAAGTCATGGACCAATCAGGTGTTAAGCCACAAATCAAATGTCGGTAATACCGAGAAGAGAATGAACCGTCGGATCACTTCATGTCTAGAACATATCGTGACCGTTGGATTATAAGTTACAAAAGTACATAGTAAAGAAACACTATTTACTCAACTCTACACTAGACCAAGTTATACTTAACTATTTCTTATGTGTCCAAATATCCTAACATCCCCCCTTAGTAACAACTTGGGATATGATTGAAGGATGTACAAATATGACACAATAGGAAAAGGAAGGAGGCATTAGAGCCTATCCCCCCTTCGTGACAACTTCTTGAACTCCAACCATAAATCGAAGTTTAATAAAATTCATCTCTGTGAGAGTCTTTGTAAAGATGTCTGCAACTTGATCATCGGTTGAACAATATTGCACTTCAAGAACATGGTCATGAATGAGATTTTTGATGAAGTGCATGTGTAGTTCAATGTGTATGTTGCATTGATGTTGGACTAGATCTTTGCATGGTTGAATGGCACTTTGGTTATCACACCAAAGCATAATCGGATGTTGCTACTGAAAGCCAAACTTTGATAGGATCTAACGAAGCCACTGGGTTTCCCTACTAGCTTCTACGATGCCACGATACTCTACTTCTAATGAAGAAAGAGAAATGGAACTTTGTTTCTTGCAAGCCCATGTAATAGGTCTGAAACCAAGAGTGAAGACATAACTTGTAGTAGACTTCCGATCATCAGGCTCACCAACCTAATTGGAATCAGTGAAACCAACCAATAGAGGAGATGCTTCTGCATTGTAATGAATCCCAAACTGAACTGTACCTCGAACATAACGACGTATTCTTTTAGTTGTTTTCCAATGACTTTCATGTGGTTTTTGCATAAACCGAGCAATAAGGCCAACAACAAAGGAAAGGTCAGGACGGGTGTGGGTCAGATACAAAAGTTTTCCTACAAGCTGATAGTATAAGGTAGCATCAACTTCAAGGGAAGTACAAGTGACTAAAAGTTTGGCTCCAGGATGAAAGGGAGAAGGGATTGGCTTACAATCTTCCATGTGAAAGTGGCGTAGAAGATCACAGACATACTTGGACTAGGAAAGAGAAATACCTTCCTTGGATTACAAGACTTGAAGACCAAGAAAATAATGCAAGTGCCCTAAGTCTGTCATTTCAAACTGCTTTTTAAGGTTGGACTTCACATGTTTTATAAGGTTGGGATCACTACCAGTAAGGATAAGATCATCAACATAAAGAACAAGAATGATAAGAGACTTACCCACTTTCTTGGTGTAGACAATATTGTCATAATGAAACCTAGAAAAGCCAATATCTAAAAGAAAGCTATCCATTTTGGCATACCAAGCCCGAGGGGCTTGCTTGAGACCATAAATGGATTTCTTAAGCCGGCATATAAGGCTGTAGTATGTTTGTATAAAGCCAGTAGGTTGTTCCATATAGATTTCTTCATGCAAGTCCCAATACAAGAAGGTAGATTTAACATCCATCTGATGGACTTCCCATTTGAAAGAGGCAGCAAGGGAAAGAACAAGGCGGATAGAGTTCATTTTGGCAACAGGGGAGAATGTTTCAGTATAGTCAATGCCTTCAACTTGTGAAAATCCCTTAGCAACAAGACGATCTTTATGTTTATCAAATTTTCCATCTAGTCCAAACTTGGTTCTGTAAACCCATTTACATCTAACAAGTTTTCTTCCCTTTGGAAAAGGAACAAGATCCCATGTATCATTTTCCAATAATGAATGATATTTTTCATTCATAGTTGCGTCCCAATCTGGATGGCCTGAAGCTTCTGCAAAGGTGTCAGGATCATAATTCGTTGATCTGTAGGATCACCTGCAAGAGAACCTGCTGCATCCCAAGTAGCACAAAACCATTTTGGAAGTTGTGGAGCTAAAGGAGGATCATGAGAAGGTGGGGGAGGATTGTCATCCTCGTTGTCATCATCTGAAGAAGATATATTTTTAGAAGTGGAAGGGATAGAGAGATGTAGCACATCCGTTGAACTAGGCTCGTAGGCCAATATATTTTAAGCAAACTTTACATCTCTTCTAATGATAACATTTTTGGATTTAGGTGAAAGAAGTCTATATCCTTTAACATATTTATAATATCCAACAAAAATGCATTTTTCACTCTTAAGTTCTAAGGCTTTATGTTTCTCATCTGGAATATGGGCCCATGCTTCACTTCCAAAAACACGAAAGTGACTTACATTTGTTATAATTGAGCTCCATGCTTCTTCTGGAGTGATATTCTTTAAAACCTTAGTAGGAGTGTGATTTACTATGTAATTTGCACAGTTAATTGCTTCTACCCAAAAATTAAGACTAAGTTATTTATATTGAAACATACAATTAGCCATTTCCTTTAAGGTGTGATTCTTCGTTTCAGCTACACCATTTTGTTGTGGAGTATATGGAATAGTATGTTGCATTTGAATTCCATGCTTAATGCAAAAGTTGATGAATTTGTTGTTAACATATTCTTTTCCATTATCAGATCTTAACTTAAGAATTTGATGTCCAAATTGTTTCTCAACAAAGGCCTTAAAGGCCACGAACATGTTAAAGTCTTCATTCTTGAGTTTTAAGAAGTATACCTGAGTGCGTCTAGATAAATCATCAATGAAAGTTAAGAAATACTTGTAACCAGAGAATGAAACAACTAGAAGTAGACCACATAAATCACTCTGCACAAGCTGTAAAGGGGCTGAGGCATGCCAAGAGGCACGTTTTTCAAAACTATCCCGATGATGTTTTCCGAGTACACATCCAGAACAAACACCATCTTTGCAAGATATCATAGGAAGACCTTTCACCATATTTTCCTTACATAGATTTTGAAGGGAGCGATAGCTTAAGTGACCAAATCGCTCATGCCAAAGTTTGCTCACTTCATCATTATGAGCAACAAATACCGAGGGAATAGTTGATGACCCAAAATTGTTAAACTTATACAACCTTGTAGAATCATCAGCAATTCCAGTAGCTAAAATCTGTCTAGGATCTCTTAGGTCCTTAATTACAACATCATGAGGTGAAAATTCAACAGTTTTTCCTTCACCTGAATGAGTTATCTAATATACAGATAGAAGGTTGCAGGATAAGGTAGGAACACATAATACATCATTAAATTGACCATTATCTAGATGAATAGTTCTAGTCCCTACAACACTAAGAGATCTATCATCACCAACATATATATTTTTGGTGTTACAATCATTTAAAGAAGAAAACATAGCTTTGTTCTTGGCCATGTCATAAGAAGCTCTAGAATCAATGAGTCACTCATGAGAATGAAAAGAAGATACATTTAGTGCATAACCAGACCGAGATGTTTGACAACCACATGCAGAAAGTGTTATTCCTGAAGATGAATTTGAAGCTGAAGAATGATCCAAATGGATGTTATGCTTCTTCATTACTGCTTCCAAGGCTTCTATCTTCTTAAAGCATTTGGATTCTAAGTGGCCATCTCGATTACAAAAGTTGCAATGTCTATCAGTCTTCTTCCCTTTGTTTTTATTTGCCTTATCATTTTGTTGAATTGATTTTTCATTTTGTTGAGACTGAAAGTGCTTAGGACCCTTATTTGGTTTATGACAATTCCTTTTAGGATACTGCTTCTTAGGATTCTTTGAACTTGGTTGCTGCTGGGCAACTAAGGCTTTCTTAGAAGAGTTTCCAAGATTAAGAAGACCAAGATGTAAGAGTTTTTCTTGTTCTCTTATTAAAGAATCACAAAAGGCATCAAAAGAGGGGGACTTGTAGTCTTGTCCTTGAGAAATAAAGGCTTCTCTAGTAGAATGGAAGGTGGAAACAAACACAGAGTAGGTTGGTCCCAACTTAGTAAGAATGGAATAAATAAGGCTACCATCTTCTTTCTTAACCTTAACACCTTTCAAGAGAAGTATAAGGTTCTTGAACTTGGACAAAAAATCTTTAATGGAAGAAAAAATATTGGGGTCCAACATAAGCAACTCATTTTCAAGTTGATGGGCTCTAATTTTATTTTTAATTCCAAAAACTTTATTGATTTGTTTCATTGCTTCATCAGGGGTATCAAGTTCTGCGATATGGAATCTAAGGTCTGGAGAAATAGACATCCTTATCAACCCACATGCTTGATCTTTGCTATTTTCCCATTTGGCTTGCTTATCTTCATCTTTAGGTTTAGACTCTTGGCCTGAGACTATTCTATAAATACCTTTACTTCTAAGTAAATCCTCCATGTAGGACACCCATTGAAAGTAGTCGGTAGTGTCAAGAATAACTTGGCATGGACTTTCCATTTAAATAGAAACTGAAGCTGTAGATGCTGAAACTAAGTGTTTCAATGGAAATATCTCAAAAAATTAGGCTGATTAAAAAAACGACTCTGAAAACGGTTTCCGAATGAAGAAGTTACGGATTTTTGAAGAAAAGTTGTTGAAGATGCCGACAAAGTGTGTGAATGTGCAGAAGTGAATGATAATGTTATATTTTAAAAAAAAATCTCCCCCTTTCCAAACTTAATCTAATTAGCTCACGTTAAAAAAAAACTTATGTGACCTACTTTTATAAATAAGTGAAAGTCACTTTTACAACGGCACTTTATGAGCTACCCACTAAGTTGTAACCTAAATAAAAGATAAAGAGACTTTAGAATTATAAGTGACTCACTTTTTATAATGTGTGAGAACACTTTTACATACAGTTTAAAACATAAGTTACATGTGCTTTTTGAAAAAGTAACTCAACAAAAAGAAAGACTTGAACTCAAGAACTCTATTCTCATAAAGTAACTTTGGACCACGTGAGCTAGTTTAAAAGGTTAATAATTTTTGGAAAAGAGGAAAGGTATTTTTTTGTCACTAAAGCTTTGGAGTGCATGCTTACTTGAAAAAACTTTTTTTGCCTACAAAATAAAAAAAAAAACACAACCCAACATGGACATGAAAAAAAAACCAAACCTTATGGCTTGAAATTAGCTTTTGCCGGACACTAAATATTTTACTCACTATTTCTGGTTTTCCGAGATCACACTAAGGCGCGGCGAAAAAGAGCATATGCATGAGAAAAATACTTCCTTTCTGTTTCTAATTTTCCCAGGTCGCACAGATTCGCGGGGCAAAGAGCATACGCAAAAATGAAAGGTATAGATCCGGTAATAAAAAACAGAAAGCTAAATATACCGAAATAAACAGAGAGATGAATAACTAAAACTGCATATAAAGATTGTATATCTCTAGATCTTAAAAATGATGTAGCTAGGGTTACCAGAAACCTTTTCGCGTGAAACGAAAGGGGTTACTCACTGGTACATATGCTCCTAACAGAATAGGGCAATCCTCTCGGCCCGAAAGCAGTCAGAAATATTAGATCTAGGAAACAACAGTCGGATGCAGTTGTATCGGCTTCAGATCTGGATCACAAATGGATGCAGCCCTCAAATAGCTTTGATACCATGTAGGAATTTACAGGGTAAGTTCCTCAGATAGAACACCAAAGGACACCGCTCACAAAAAGATCACAGATGAATACATCAGTATTCTTGACATAGTTAAAACCCTCAAAGAGAGAAACAGTCCACGGTCTGAGCCAACACGACCACTTCAGGAAATTTATTAATAAAATAAATAAAATTTACATAAGCTTCTCTCATGAATGGTCACCTTACAAATGACCCTCCATTCTCTTTAAATAGAGGTCATGGACCAATCGGGTGTTAAGCCACGAATCAAGTGTCGATAATACCAAAGAGAGAATGAATTGTCGGATCACTTCATGTCTAGAACATATCGTGACCGTCAGATTGTAAGTTACAAAAGTACATAGTAAATAAACAATCTTTACCTAACTCTACACTAGAACAAGTTATACTTAACTATTTCTTACGTGTCGAAATATCCTAACACCAAAAATAACTCCTATATGTCAAAAACAATTCCCAGCATCAGGCCGAACTTCAATCTGTAAGGAAACCAATGCCTGCAAATGAGAGGCTATTCTGAGAATCGTCAAACTCGCCCAGAGCCAAGGGCCCTCGGGCCCCTGGTCAGCTCTGTCTGATTCTCGGAATCACACTGAGCCTGCCCAGGGGCCCGAGGGGCCGCAGCCCTAGGCAAGATAAGACTGATGTGCACCAAAATGACAAAGAAATTAAGTTAAAAGATTTAAATTGCTACATGACGAATGAGGATAGTCAACCATTTTTCCAAACTTTAGAATTTAATGATCGCTTGCTTCATAAATATATGCCAGATTCATGATCCTCAACTAATGTCATGACTAAGAAGGTCATGGACCAGTTAAACTTAAGAATTTCAAGCCCTTATCACAATATTTTCTCTATGGATTCGAAGAAAATTGAAGTCTTCGGTGTAGTCAAGGACTTGCAAGTAGCTATGGCTAATTACCCATATAAAATAATCACCATGGATATTGCTATCATTGATGTGCGTGATGTATTGGAAATTATTTTATCAAGGAAATTTGTAGCTGATCTAGGAGGATGTACTTAGTTGGACTTGTCCTATGCCACTATTCCCACAGTAGCAGGTGGTATGGTCAGGTTATACATGGAAGTGCAAAGGAGGTATCATGTTGAGAATCTGAAGAGGCCAAACAATGAGGAGGCTGAAGCATAAGGGCCTCCAAAATATTGTTTAGTTCCGACTGAGTTCTTCCAGCCCCTCCATAATTTTTCTTCATCTCATCTTCGAAACAAGAAAATAAGAAGGATCGAATTTGATAAAGATATGCGATGCAATGATGAGATCCTGCATCATCTAAAGAGGGTCAAAATTCAACAAGGGACATATGAAAAGCAACCTATGGACCCACCTATAAGTAAGCGAGTGTTCCAGATTGTGCCATAGGGATGACATCTAATTCCATAGGGAATCCTTTTTATTGTATCTCTAACCCTTTTCTCTTAGATAGAATTTTATTATGTCATTAGTTAGTTTTATTTTCATGCATTCATATTTTATGTCTTTACATTTCAATATGTTAAATAGGTTTTTTCTATTATAGCAAATGTTTTATAATGTATACATGATGATTTTGATTTTGAGCGGATATCTACCTTATCTATTTTTGTTTTCTTGGGTAGAGGATTCTGGATTCTCACATTCCTTCAGTGAAGAAATGTGTTCCCATGTGGAGCCAGATGTTGACCACACTTTGTCAACAATTCAAGAAAGAAGTGTACAAGGAAGGGGAGAAAAAATTTCAAAGATTAAAGTCATTAGTCAGCCATTAGTCAGCATGCATTCATCATTGTAAACTATAACAGCTCTTGGTTAAAAACTCATGTAATAAAAGTTAATAGAGGCAAAATAAGACCACGGTTAAGAGACACTTATTCCAAGATGAATGTTGGGCAAAGATATCCTAGTGGGCATCACTGGATGTGTTTATGGCTAAGTGAAATTGGCAAAGGCAATGACAAAGGAATTAAAAGGGAAAAATGTATTTTGGCACATTTATTTATGAAAATAAAGGAAAAATAGGAGAAAATGAAGGTAAAAGGTCACAGGTTGCATGTGAGGAGGAAAATGAAGGAAAATAATGGAAAATGAAGAAAATAGAGACCTAATTAATAAAAAAACTTCAAATGATCAGTTGGTATCTTTTGTCAATTCAGTTTTGGAGCTCTCTTATTATTCTCTCTCTCTCTCTCTTGCACTCTTGGACACTTAGAGTTTTCTTGGAGCACTCTAGCTTTGGAGCAAGGGAAGGAAAAGTAAGCAAATGAAGGACAAGGAAAGGAAAGGAAAGAAAAAGATCAAGCAAGGAGGAGCAATATCAAGCAACTTCAGCAGGAATACTCTCAAGTAACATATTGCATGTTTGATTTCCCAGCTGGTTTTTACATGCATGACTTTGCATGTTGGCATATGGTTCTCTTGTTGTCGGTGGCATGGTTTTGCCAGGATAGGATAGTCGTTTTCAGCCTTGCCTTTCCTTTTTCCTGATAGCCATGGTATGATAGGATTTTTTTCTCAGTTTTGAGCTTTGGAATTGTTGGATGGTTTCGGAATACGAGGCAGAGTTGGTCTCAGGAAATCCCAAAGGCCTAGGAATCCCTTCACCTGTTTTGGCAGGATACACAATAAACCCTAAGGGTGGAGACTCGGTTTAGGGCCTAGTGATCTAGTGTGGATTGCATTGAAGCCTAAGAGACTGGTGTTTCGGTTTTATGGCCTAGTGTTTTGGTGTGGATTGTGGTAAATCTCAAGTGACAAGGAAACAAAAAATTCCTCAATGATAGTGATGGAGTTAGGAGGCATTCCAAGCTCGGTTTGGTTTTTTGATCTCGGTGCCAGTATTGGTGGTATCATGGTTTGGTGAGGGTCAAGGTGGTTTAACCTTTAGATTCCCTTGGTTGTTTTTGGATTGGTTTAACCATGAGATCCCACATTCATGATTGGAATATGGCATGGTGGTGACTGGTTGAAATAAATATTTGGTTCAGCCATGTCTACGGTTGGGTGGTACGTGGAAGTCCCAAACTGGGTCGACTTTGCCTATGTTTAAAAAAAACTAAGATCTATTTTGTACTTGTTAATATGTGGCTTTAATTGTTGTTATATCATTGGTATTTTCATGGTTTAATGTTGATTATAAGCACGGTTATATGACTGGTTATTGTCATGGTTATTTCATGCATTTACTGGAAACTGAAAGGATAATGGATGCAAGATCTAATTGATGTCAAAACCATTAAAGGAAGAGGGCAGTGATCCTTCTTGTCAAGTCTCATATGAGTTATCAACCATTTATGCTTTGTCTTGTACTCATTTCCTATAGATTGCATTGATGCCAAGTGTTTGACAGAATGTCAGTCCCAGTTGGGGATGATCAGGCCTAGTCTTAGAGTCAGTTTTTTATTTGTAATTCTTGTCATCATGTAATTCATGGACTCTGAAAGCTACAGGGGTTTTTGGGAAGTGACCTGGATTTTGGGCTTGAAAAGTGGTACAAATATCAGAGTCGCAAGAATGGGTCTGAGGAGAAAAGTCCCCAAATGCATACATACCCATGTTGTGTGTGCATCTAAAGGTTTTCAGATGAACCCTTGTCCATATCAAGTGAGTGCCCAGGGGTTTAATGGTCTAAAAGCTCAGTGGGACCCAGGGGCTGGTTATGGGAATGACTTAGATGCATTTTAGGAGTCCCGTAACAGGTGTAAAAGGTCAAGTATGGTGTGTTTCTGTCAGTTCCACTTCCTTAAGGTCACTTAGCAGGTCGAATCATATCATAGTAACTTCTCATCACATGTTTACCTTGGTTAGCTGGTTACTTAGGTAAATGTGGAAGGAGGGCGTTATAGAGTGGTATCAGAGCATGGTTCACCCCTCGAATTGGATGGGCTATGTGTTGGTCATGTCAGTTTCACGTGCGTTAATCATCCTTGTGGTCCATGTGCTTATTGCGTATGCATCGTGTTGGTCATGGTTGTAATGATGTCGCCATGTGAGAGAGGATGTTGTTGTAGTGAAGTTTGTCGTCATGAGGGTATGATTGGTTATGCATTGTTATGCGTGCCAGTGCTTACATGTGGTCAAGTGTATAGTGATGTGGTGGTTGTTTTCATGCATGAGGCCATGGTATGTGTATTTGATATGGTCGTGCATTGATGACTAGACTCTAGTTAGAATGATGGATATATGGTTATATGGTTATGTGTTATATTTCTATATGATGTCATGATTATGTTATACGTGTATTACGCTAATTTTTTGATCTTGCAGACAAGGCATCCTCCCCGAATTATGATAATGTACATTGGTTTATTGTGATTTGGTTTAGATGGAATGATATACCTTACAGGAAGAATATCAAAGATGACTAGCAAGATGGTAGACTACAGTTCCTGAGACTCTCCCTATGGATTAGATGAGCAGTGTGGTGTTGGGAATCCTTCTGACTTAGCAAACACATTAAGAATATTGAAGGCAGAAATAAAGAGTTGTAAGGAAGACAATGACAAAATCATACTTGCATAGGACAAATAAGCAGAGGTAAATGCAGTGATACTTTAGATTTTGTCAGAATTGCAGCGACTGGGACCACTTTGGATCAACCATGAGCAGGAGGACAAAAATAATGGGGCATATGGAAGTAGGTCTCATGGTGAGTACAGGTTGGATGGAGAGGACACAATCAGAGATGGCAGCTCCTTGGATACTCCAGATAGGAGGGGTGATAGACACAGGTACCATTCTAGTTCTGGTTCCGACAGGCATTATGATCGTCATCGTTAGCATCCTTACAGGAGGAGTGACAAGAGATATTTTCTGAATGAGTTTAAGAAAGCAAAGCCACCCACATTTGATGGAGAGAGGAAGAAATCGTAGTATGCAAAGGCATGGTTTCTTCGTATTAGGAAGTTCTTAAGATTACATGATTATTTAGAGAACATGAAAGCAAAGATAGCCACTTTCAGTCTTAAAGGGAAATCAAATATCTGATGGGAGGATGTGAAGAATGTTAAAGGTATTCAAGAGGATGACTTGACTTGGAATGAGTTTGAGAGGCTTTTCAAGAAGAAGTATTTGTCAGAAATATACTATGATGACAGAGCTAAGGAGTTTTATGAGTTGCAAATGGGTTTCACGATAGATGATGAGTATACAAGCAGGTTCTTGGAGCTATTGAGATATGTTTCTTACCTCAAGGAGGAGAAGGCCAAGGTTCAAAGATTCATCAGTGGACTGCTAGTAGCATACAAAGGACAAATTGAATTTGATGAGCCTAGATTGTTGGAGGAGGTCATCTGAAAGTTGAAACATTGTTATGAGCAGTCAAAGCACAAAGTTGAACATAAGTGTGACTTGAAAGGAAATGAGAAAGTTAAAGGAAAATGGCCACCAAAGTGAGGAATGCCTCAAGTTTCAGGTGAGAAATAAAATGTAGTCCCTTACAAGAATTCCAATACAGTTGAGAAGGGACATGGAGAGTAGCAAACTAGAGGTGATGGTAGAGCACAGTTTCAGTGTTGGATATGTCGCAAGGATCATTGTAAGAGGGATTGTCCACAGTATCATGGTCATAGAACCCAGATCTATAGTGCTTAGGAGGTGTATACAATTGGGGATGTTGGTCATAGCATTCCTTGGATTTATACAGTCATGGACAACAGGCAGGCGGACCATCAAGCATCGATGATTGAGATGGACAATAAGCTTTGTGATCAAATTGTTTCTATTTTGATTGATCCTAGATCTAATTATAGTTATATTAATCCTGACTTGGTGGATAAGTGTGGTTTGAGAAAAGAAGTGCGTGTAGAATATTGGTTGGTACGGTTGGCGACAGGTACAAAGAAGAGAGTTCACCATTGGGTAAGAGCTTGTGCATTTGACTTAAATGATATGACTACAACAACACAATTGAATGTATTTCCATTGGGATTGTATAGCATGATTTTGGGTATGGATTGGTTGTACCTTCACAGGACCAAAGTGGATTTCTTCAATAAGGCCATTGAGTTCGTGGATGATAATGGGGAAAAATAAATTTTGCAAGGGAAGAAGAAACCTACATCAATGAGGATGGTTGCTGCTATGCAAGCTAAGTGTAGTTGCAGAAAAGGTTGTGTGATGTTTGCAATGCATATATATAATGACAAGGGTAAACATGTTTAGGATGCAAAAATATTCAAGAGGTACCCTATATTGCAGCGTATTAGGATGTTTTTCCAACAAATATTCTAGAGTTAACTCCTCATAGGGAAGTAAATTTCTCGATTGAGTTGGTGCCAAGGGCAGCGCCAGCATCGAAGGCACCTTACAGGATGAGTACCTTAGAGCTAGTAGACTTGAAATTGTAGTTAAAGGAGATGATTGACAAGGGATACATTAGACCAAGTGTATCACCTTGGGTTGCATCAGTGTTGTTCGTAAAGAAGAAAGATGGTACACTCAGATTGTGCATTGATTACATGCAGCTGAATAAGGTAACGATCAAGCACAAGTACCCATTGCTGAGGATTGATGATTTTTTTAATCATTTGAAGGGAGCAACATTGTTCTCTAAGATCGACTTGATATTAGGTATGCATCAAGGAAGAGGATACATACAACACTACGTTCAGGACCAGGTATGGGCATTAAGAGTTTGTTGTAGTTCCATTCAGTTTGAATAATGCCCCAACTACATTTATGTGTTTGATGAATAGAGTGTTGCTTCCTTATTTGGACAAGTTTGTTATTGTATTCATTGATGACATCTTGATATAATCCAAGAATGAAGAAGAGCACGCTGAGAATTTAGCAGCAGTGTTGAGATTGCTAAGAGAGTGTTAGTTGTATGCCAAGCTTAGCAAGTGCAACTTCTTTCAGACAAAGGTGCATTACTTGGGACATGTTGTTTCCAAGGAAGGCATAGCAATAAATCCAAAAAATATAAGGGCCATTATGGAGTGGGCAGCGCCTAAGAATGTGGATGAGGTGAGATCATTCATGGGATTGGCAGGTTACTACAGGAGATTCATCAAGAGCTTCTCACGCATTGCATATCCTATGACATCCTTGTAGAGGAAAGGTAAGAAGTTTGAATGGACAAAAGAATGTGAAGCTAGTTTCGAGCAACTGAAGCAACTGTTGACCAATGCTTCAATCCTTAAGATTGCAGATCCGAATAAAGATTTTGTAGTGTGTACAGATGCATGTAAAAGAGGACTTGGTGGAGTACTTATGCAGGAGTGACAGGTGGTGTGCTATGAATCCAGGAAGTTGAATGAGCACGAATAGAACTACGTGACTCATGATCCTTATTTGGCAGTTATTATTCACGCCTTGAAGATGTGGAGGCATTATCTTCTTGGCAGAAGATTTGTATTGATGAGTGATCACAGTGGGTTGATATACTTGTTTAACTAGTCAAATATAATTGCCAGGAAAACTATATGGTTGGCTACCCTTAGTGAGTTTGACTTCGAGATCAAATATATTAAAGGAAAGGAGAACCAGGTTGAAAATGTTCTTAGCAGGAAGGTACAGGTGAATCATATAGCAGCTATGAGATCTTATGGGACAGAGTTACAGGATAAGATCTTGCAGGCAGGACAACGAGATGATAGGTACATGGATATTATGCACAGGTTACAACAGAGTACAGGTATAGGTACAGGTATAGGTATAGGTACAAGTACAGGCATAGGTATAAGTACAAGTACAAGTACAGGTGATCAAGATGCAGACTATCATCTCACGACAAAGGGTTTAGTGAGATTCAAGGACAAGATCTATGTGCCAGATTGTAGTAAGCTCAAGAAGCTTATCTTGATGGAGTTTCATGTCAATTCATACTCGAGTCAGCCAAGATATCAAAAGACATTGACGATGGTAAAGAAATTCTACTATTGGCCGAATCTAAAGAAGGAAGTGGTAGATTCGTGGCTAGATGTTTGGATTGTCAGCATGTAAAGGAAGAACGTAAGCATCCAGATGAACTGCTACATACGATTACGATTCCAGAATGGAAATGGGAGGTCATTTCCATGGATTTCATTATCGGTCTTTCGAGTACAGCGAGACAACATGATTCTATTATAGTCGTGGTCGACAAGTTGAGCAAGGTAGCTCACTTCATTCCAGTGAAGACTATGTATTCAACTATTGAGGTGGCACAAGTTTTCATCAGGGAGATTGTTATGAAACGTAGCAGAGATACAGTCCAAGACATCTATGGTTTCTTCCATTGAACACTTTTGTTTGAGATTTATCAATTGGCTAAAGAAGGTGTTTCTCTTTGTATCCTCATAATGTGCTATCACTTCCTCTGTGAAAATTGACCACGTAACAAGTGGTTTACGAGAACAAAGTCCTTTATACCATAAAAATTGATCCGGTTCTAAATATGAAGATACAGTATGTACCTTTTGTAATATTTGCACCTCATGTAGATCAAAATATTGCTCCATCTGTAGTATCCAATTTACTGGATCCTTGCCATTAAACTTCCTCATATCGCATTTTCTTGATTTTAGGAGCTCGATCTTGAAACGACTGTAACTCTGTAAATTCAGATCTCGAAGTTCTGAATTTGCGTCCTAGAGTAACCCTCTGAGTCCTCTTTCTAACCCCACAAGTCTGATCAAGATTGGATTCTGCAAGGAAGAGTTATGTCGAATCTCCTAATATGACCTGATTATATAATGTTTCAGTAGATAGAATGTGTATGATGTTCTACATGTCACTATTTTGATGTTCGGATCTAAAAAATATACACACAAAAACTACAGTCTATCCTCTTTCTGTAACTTCTCACGAAATTTCAATCTGATGCTCAGAGAGAAATTTATGACGATTATCCCAAGGTCACCTGTTTAGAATGTAATTCGGGAGTCTACCAAAACCCTAACTTCCTCAGATTATATATCTAAAAATATAGTTAGACAACATCTGAAATTTCGATCTGAGCTTCACTAAGATTTTGGTTCAAATGGGTTTTAATTTCAGAGTCTGAACCTTTGTAGAAAAAATATTATAGCGAAAATTCCACGATGACCTGTTTGAGATGAAATTTTGGAGCTTGCAAAAACCCTAACTTTCTCAGATCATATCTCTGAAAATATGGCGAGACAAGATCTGAAATTCAGACTCGAGGTTCAGACCGATTTCTTCTCAAATTGGGTTTTTTGAGCTTCTGAAACTTCGTAGCGAAAAAGTTATAGCAAAATTCCACGATGGCTTGTTTGGAGTAGCGAAACCCTAGAATCCAAACCTCTGATATCAAATGTTATGAAACGAGCTCACAAAAAGATAGAAAAGATAGATTAATGCCTTAGAAATAAGCCTTTTCGAGGAGGAAACCTCCTATACATTACACAAAATGAACAATTCTTGGATGATACAAATGACAAGACCTCCTTTCTATATATAGGAGTCTAAGGGGTCATAACATAATCAGAGCCAACAATAAATAATAATGTAAGGGCACAATAATAACAATAGTGGGCTTCTATGGGGCACAATAATAACAATATGTGGACTACATGGGCACAACGATATAATAAAGGGGTTGTACTAATAACAATAAGAGGTTACACTAGTAGTATAGGGACCTAAGAGAGATTGTGAGATTACATGGTGTTCCAAAGGAGATTGTGTCAGACAAGGATGCGAAGTTCCCTTCCAAGTTTTGGAAGAGGTTGTTTGTAGGTTCAGGCATAGAGTTGGCCTTTAGTACAACTTATCATCCGCAGATAGATGGACAGACAGAGGGGGTCAATAGGATCTTAGAGGACATGTTGAGGATGTACGTGATGCACCAACAGAGAAGATGGGAGGAGTATATTCCATTGGTTGAGTTTGCACACAACAATGGTTATCATGAGTCATTGAGGATTAGTCCTTTCGAGGCACTGTATGGGTGGAGTTGTAATACTCCCATTAGCTAGAGTGATCCAGTGAACAGGGTACTTATTGGACTGAATATGTTGGCAGACATGGAACAAGAAATGCAGGTTATAAAGAAGAATCTAAAGGCATCACAGGATAGATAAAAGTGTTATACAGACCAACACAGGGCATTCAAGGAGCTTCAGGTTGGGGAGCATGTGTATTTGCGCATCAAGCCTAAGAAGAAGTCTTTGAGGATTGGATCATGTGCCAAGTTGGCACCATAGTATTATGGGCCCTTTGAGATCCTTGAGAGGATTGGACCAGTGGCCTATCGACTTACACTGCCTCCAACAGTGAAATTTCATGATGTTTTCCATGTTTCATTGCTTAAGAGGTATATAAAGGATGTTGATCAAGACTTTATTGATTGGTATGTATTGTAGGTGGAGCAAGAAGGAGAATTCGAGCTGGAGCTTCTGTGCATATTGCAGCGGAAACATTTCATGCTCAGGAACAGAGCCATAGTGATGCAGGAGCATCTAGACTTAGCCAGCAATGTGATTGTATGTTCACATGTTGTGGCTAACATGAGATGAACTTCATTGACCTGAGTGGTCAAAATCAGTTTAGTAGAGAGGGTTGGATCTTTCAAATGGATCTTTAACCCAATTATTGTAATAATTGGATTATGGTATTATTTTTAGAATAGGAGACAAGTTGTAAGGATAGGTGTGTATCAAAGCTTGAGAATAGGGATTTAATAGTTGAGCTGATAAAAATAGAGATTGAGTTGTCAATATTGTTAGGATAAGATTTGATCCATAAAAGAAAGGAAAAGAATGTAATGAAGAAAAATATGGAATGATAGAGTGAGAAGCGAGAAATTGAGAGAGAGAGCGATAGGATTTGAGAGAGAAACAAAGGTAAGACAAATTTTTGTAATCGAGCGAGAGGGCCAAGACTTTGTAATTTATATTTTATTGAATAAATTGATTAAGTGTGGCGTGGTGTATTATTCCTGGTGTGAAATTCTATTGAATATGCGGATCGACATTCTGGACCCTAATTGGGTATTAATTTCCGTTTATGTGTGTTATTGTTAATCACTGTCAATTAGCGTTAAGGCTTTATTCTGAGATTAAGCTAAACCTCTATTAAACTGTGTTTCTTAAAGTTATGTATTTAGCACATGGGAAGTATTCCCAAATGGTAAACAGTATCTCACGCACTTAAGAAATGGTAAATTCTATTCTTCCAAGTCGCGTGATTAACCTTAGAGGTCGAGACGTAGCATGGGAAAACCACTTTTCTCGCGCGCCCTCAACCTGATATCGGCCATGCAAGAATTCACGCGAGATGGTGCGATAACGGTTAGATCGAATGGGACAGATCAATGGTGGAGATTGAAGCGCTCGGGGAGTAAGAAGTCAAGTGGGACCAACAGTGATTAGTCATCTTGGTGGGACCCTCAAAGGAAATACATGTACAAATTATGTTTAACGCGCAGCTGATTGGTTTTGGAAGTGAACCATTAGTCTAATTATAGACTATCACTTCAAATTTCGTCAACCTCCCACTTCATTTGGTATCAGAGCCCAAGGATTAAGTCTGCTACAGTAAACATGCCACCTAGGAGAGGAGTTGGCATAGGTCAGGGGAGACTTGTAGTGAATGCAGTTCTGCTGGAAGAGATTCGAAACTTGCGCACAAGGATGGAGACAATGGAAACTACTCAAAGGAGAGCAAAGAAGAAATCATGTGCTCTCCTTTGAGTAGAAAAGGTAGCTAGGTATATCAATGGCTTGAGGTATGACATATAGGATGAAATCAGCTTGCTGAGTCTGAAGACAATTGAAGATGCCTATCAAGCAACTTTGAAAGCAGAGGAGAAGATTTTGAGAAAACAAAATCAGAGGAACAAAGGGAAAAGTTCAGCAAGAGGTAGAGGAATTACCAAATCAATATTTAAGCACCCTCAGGGTGAAGCAGGAGGTTCATGTAATGAACCACCACAGAGAGGAGACTTTAGTAGAGGAAGATTCGCACCCAGAGGAAGAGGCCGAGGAAGAGAAATTTGGTGTTATACATGTGGAGAATGGGGACATGGATCATGGGATTGTCCTCATAATAAAGCAACAAATCAGCGGAATGTGAATGTGGTTGAGGCAAAGGAAGAAAAACCTCAAATTACAAATAAGGAAGAATCTCCTAAAGTAGGAGAATCTTTTTTATTGAAAGGAGTATTGTTCAAAGCAGAGAAAGAGACAGGAGAACTAGCTCAAAGGAAGAGTTTATTCATAACTACATGCAAGTCCAAAGGAAAATGTTCTAAAGTGATAATTGACAGTGACAGCACTGATAACCTGGTTTCTACAGAAATGGTGGACAAGTTAGGATTAGTGAAAATAGTACACCCTACTCCTTACAAAGTATCATGGTTGCAAAAAGGACATCAGCTTATTGTGACAGAACAATGCAAAGTAGAAATCCAGATTGATACTTACAAGGATGTGATATTATGTGATGTAATGCCAATGGATGTATGCCATGTATTGCTAGGAAGACCTTGGCAGTTTGATAGAAAAGCCATTCATGATGGTAGAAGAAACACCTATACCTTGGAGAAGGATGGAGTGAAGCATACATTGCTTCCATTAAAGGATGAAGCAGACAAAGGAACAACTGGAAATAGTGTTATGCTGATGAGTGGAAAGGACCTATTGTAAGGAGTTGGAAAAGGGGAAGAAATGCATTTTGTTGTCATAGGGAGACCTAAGGTAATTTTGACTTCTACAATCTTAGATGATTTATTTGAAGAAATCAAAACTATGTTGAATGATTTTGCTGATATTATTGTGGATGAGTTGTCAAATGCATTACCACCAATAAGGAGTATTAGTCATCACATTGATCTGATACCTGGAGCAAGTTTTCCAAACAAAGCAGCCTACAGATTGACTCCTCAGGAGAATGCAGAAGTTGGGAGACAAGTGCAAGGACTGATGGATAAGGGATTAATCAAAGAGAGTCTTAGTCCATGTGCTGTACCAATAGTACTCAGTCCAAAGAAAGGTGGTGAGTGGCACATGTGTACTAATTCCAGAGCTATAAACAATATTGTTATTAGGTATAGATTTCTTTTAACACGCATGGATGATTTGATGGATTGTTTAAGTGGGTCAAAGTGTTTTACTAAGATAGACCTGAAGAGTGGATATCATCAAATAAGGATTAGAGAAGGAGATGAATGGAAGACTGCCTTAAAAAAAAACAATCGGCTGTATGAGTGCTTAGTGATGCCTTTTGGACTCACTAATGCACCCGGTACATTCATGAGGCTGATGAATTGAGTCTTAAAATAATATGCAAGCAAGTTTTTCATTGTTTATATTTATGATATTCTAGTTTTCAGTAGAAGCAAAGAAGAACATCTGGAGCATCTTAAGTTGATTCTAAAAACTCTGCAGAAATAGAAATTATTGATAAATTTGAAGAAATGTAGTTTCATGAAAGAAGAATTAATCTATTTGGGATTTGTAGTTTCTAAAGAAGGTCTGAAAATGGATCCAAAGAAAATCCAAGCAATTTGGAATTGGCCTATTCCAAGAAACATATTTGAGGTAAGAAGCTTTCATGGTCTTGAAAGTTTTTATAGAAAATTTATCAGAAATTTCAGTCAGATTTGTGCATCAATTATTGAAACAATCAAAGATACTAATCAACCATTCAAGTGGATAGAAGCAACAGACATAAATTTAAGTTGATGAAGAAGAAAATTACAAAAAAAACAATTTTATCTTTACCTAATTTTGGAAAAGTTTTTCAAGTTGAAACTGATGCTAGTGGAGTTGCAATTGGAGCAGTTTTAAGTCAGGAACAGAGACTGATAGCATACTTTAGTGAGAAACTAAATGAAGCTAAGAAGAAATATTCTTCTTATGATAAACAATTTTATGCTATTGTGCAATCTTTAAAAAAATGGAGACATTATTTGCTGCCAAAGGAGTTTGTATTGTATTTTGATACTCATGCATTGCAATTTATAAACAATCAACCAAAATTCAATCAAAAGCATGCCAAGTGGGTAGAGTTTTACTTTTATGATCAAACATAAGAGTGGTAAGTTGAACAAAGTTGTTGATGCTCTAAGCAAGGTAAATTTCATTGTGCAAGAATTAAGAGTTGGTGTTGTAGGATTTGAAGGAATGGTTGATATGTATAAAGATGATGCAAAATTTAAAGATATTTATGCAGTTGTAAAAAATCCAACAGTTCATAATAGAAGCCAATGGTTAGATTATCTTATCCAAGTAGGTTTACTGTTTAAAGGTAACAAATTTTGCATTCCTAAATGTTCTATGAGGGAAAACAATCAAGGAGAAACACAGTGGAGGGTTATTTGGGCACTTTGGACAAGACAAAACCTTTGCTCAGGTAAATTCTTTTTACTACTGGCCAAAGATGCAAACTGATGTTAAGAGATTTTTTGAAAAGTGCATGATATGTCAGCACTCTAAGGGGAGAAGCCAAAATACAGGATTGTACCAGCCATTACCAATACCAGACCAACCATGGGATGCAGTTAGTATGGATTTTGTTTTGGGATTACCTAGAACCCAAAGAGGAAATGATTCCATTTATGTTGTGGTAGATAGATTTTCTAAAATGTCACATTTCATTGCATGGAAAAAGACTAGTGATGCAACACATAGTGCTAATCTGCTTTTTTCAGAAGTTAGAAAGTTGCATGGATTACCTATAAGTATTGTGTCTGATAGAGATACAAAGTTTGTTGGTCATCTCTGGAGAACTCTTTGGAAGAAGCTAGGTACCAACCTTAGTTTTAGTTTAGCATATCACCCTCAAACAGATGGACAGAACGAAGTGGTAAACAAAAGCTTGGGAAACATATTGAGAAGTTTAGTGTATCCAAATCCTAAGTAGTGGGATTTATCACTTGCTCAAGTTGAGTTTTCTTATAATGACACTCCTAACCGGAGTAATGGGATGAGTTCATTTCATATTGTTTTTGGGATGAATCCAAGAGGTGTGTATGAGCTCAGAAATTTGAGAAAATAGGAGACAAGAAGTGCAAAGGCTGGAGAGTTTGCAGAGCAGATGCAAAGACTACAAGAAGATGTCAAAGACAGATTGCAGAAAAGTAGTGGAAAATACAAACAGAGAGCTGATATGAGGAGGAAAGAAAAATAATTCCAAGTGGGTGATCTAGTGATGGTGTACTTGAGGAAAGAAAGGTTTCTCGTGGGACTCATAATAAACTAAAGATGAAAAGGATAGGGCCATGCAGAATTGTGAGGAAGTTTTCAATCAATGCTTATGAAATTGAGTTGCTAGAAGGGATTGGAATATCACCTATCTTCAATGTTGCATATTTATATCCATACAAGGAGAGAGAGGCAGAGTTACAGAAGGAGACTGCAGAAGATGAAGAACAGACTGTACATTGGGAAGAACAAATGCAAAATACAATTAAGAAAGAGGTGGAAGTTGTTCTGGAGAAAAGAGTAACTAAAAGAACCAAAGGACAGATTTATTTTAAGTATTTAGTCAAATGGAAGGGACAGCTAATAAAGGATGTCGGTTGGTTGATAGCAGCAGAGTTGCAGAAGTATGGAGTAAACCCTAAAAGTCTGATGGATGATTCTTTTCTTCCCCAGGAGTCTGATGCAGGAGCATTCGGACTTAACCAGCAATGTGATTGTATGTTCACATGTTGTGGCTAACATGAGATGAACTTCATTGACCTGAGTGGTCAAAATCAGTTTAGTAGAGAGGGTTGGATCTCCTGAATTGATCTTTATCTCAATTATTGTAATAATTGGATTATGGTATTATTTTTAGAATAGGAGATAAGTTGTTAGGATAGGTGTGTATCAAAGCTTGAGAATAGGGATTTAATAATTGAGCTGATAAAAATAGAGATTGAGTTGTCAATATTGTTAGGATAAGATTCGACCCATAAAAGAAAGGAAAATAATGTAATGAAAAAAAAAGATGGAATGATACAGTGAGAAGCGAGAAATTGAGAGAGAGAGCGATAGGATTTGAGAGAGAAACAGAGGTCAGACAAATTGTTATGATCGAGCGAGAGGGCCAAGACTCTGTAATTTCTATTTTATTTAATAAATTGATTAAGTGTGGCGTGGTGTATTATTCCTGGTGTGAAATTCTCTTGAATCTATGGATTGGCATTCTGGACCCTAATCAAGTATTAATTTCCGTTTATGTGTGTTATTGTTAATCGTTGTCAATTAGCGTTAAGGATTTATTCTGAGATTAAGCTAAACTCCTATTAAACTGTGTTTCTTAAACTTATGTATTTAGCACGTGGCAGTATTCCCAAGTGGTAAATGGTATCTCACACACTTAAGAAATGGTAAATGGTATTTTTCCAAGTTGCGCGATTAACCTTAGTGATCAACACGTAGCACGAGAAAACCACTTTTCTCGCGCGCTCTCAACCTGATATCGGTCGTGCAAGAATTCACACAAGATGGTGCGATAACCGTTAGATCGAATGGGACAGATCAACGATGGAGATTGAAGCGCTCGAGGAGTAAGAATTCAAGTGGGACCAGTAGTGATTAGTCATCTTGGCGGGGCCCTCAAAGGAAATACATGTACAACTTATGTTTAATGCGTAACTAATTGGTTTTGGAAGTGAACCAATACTCTAATTATAGACTATCACTTCAAATTTCGTCAACCTCCCACATCACATAGAGCAAGTTAAAGCGCAGTGGAAGCACTTTGGGCCCAAAGAAGCTACATGGGAGATGGCGGATCAGATGCAGGCCATGTATCCTTCTTTATTCATTGGTGGAGGCAAAGAAGTTTTGGTATGATTTTTGGTATAGGTTTGGCATATGTTTTTCTAATGTTTCGATATATGTACATATGTATATGGATGTAAATACTATAATGAGCTAAGTTATAAAGCTCCAATAAGAAGTATAGTTTTTATCTTGTCATGTTGTCATGATGCTTTGCTTTTGAGCAGGTCATTCATTGTAAATACTGTAACAAGCTAAGTTATAAAGCTCCATGGGTAGTATGTTTTCTTTTCAATGGTTTTGCTAAGGTCTTGGTGTGGTTTAACACCAAGGACGATGTTACCCAAGGGGAGGGTGATTGTCCCTGGTTAAAAAATCATGTAATAAAAGTTAATAAAGGCAAAATAAGACCATAGTTAAGGGACACTTATTCCAAGTTGAATGTTGGGCAAAGGTATCCTAGTGGATATCATTGGATGTGTTTATGGCTAAGGGAAATTGGAAAAAGCAATGGAAAAGGCATTAAAAAGGAAGAAAAGTATTTTGGCACATTTATTTATGAAATAAAGGAAAAATAGGAGAAAAGGAAGGTGAAAGGTCACAGGTTGCATGTGAGGATGAAAATGAAGGAAAATAATGGAAAATGAAGAAAATAGAGGCCTAATTAATAAAAAAACTTATGAGGATCAATTAGTACTTTTTGTGAGTTCAGTTTTGGAGCTCTCTCATTATTCTCTCTCTCTCACATACTCTTGGACACTTAGAGTTTTCATGGAGCACTCTAGCTTTGGAGCAAGGGAAGGAAAAGCAAGCAAAGGAAGGACAAGGAAAGAAAAGAAAATCAAAAGATCAAGTAAGGAGGAGAGGATACAACATATTCGACAGGAATACTTGCAGGTAACATATTACATGTGCGATTTCCTTGCTATTTTTGACATACATGGCTTTGCATATTGGTATATGGTTCTCTTGATGTCGGTGGCATGGTTTAGTCGGGTTATGACAATGGTTTTCGGCCTTGCATTTCTTTTTTCCTGATAGCCATGGTATGATGGAATTATTTTCTCGGTTTTGAGCTTTGGAATTTCTGAATGGTTTTGGAATCCGAGGCAGAGGTGGTCTCAGGAAAATCCCAAAGGCCTAGGAATCCCTTGACGGGTTTTGGCAAGATACATGGTAATTCCTGAGGGTGGAGACTCGGTTTAGAGCCTAGTTATCCGTTGTGGAATGCGGTAAAGCCTTAGAGATTGGTGTCTCAGTTTAGGGCCTAGTGATCCGGTGTGGATTACGGTAAAGCCTGAGAGATAAGGAGACAGGAAATTCCTCAAGGATAATGATGGAGTCCGAGGAATTCCAAGCTTGGTTTGGTTTTGTGATCTCGATGTTGATTTTGGTGAGATCACGGTTTGGTGAGGGTGGAGGTTGTTTAACCTCTGGATTCCCTTGGTTCTTTTTGGATTGGTTTAACCATAAGATCCAACATTCATTCTTAGAATATGGCATGGGGGTGACTAGCTGAAAGAAAGATTTGGTTCATCCATGTCTACAGTCGGGTGGTACATGGAAGTCCCGAACCTGGTCGACTTTGCCTATGTTTAATAAAAGCTAAGTTCTCTTACTTTTGTACTTGTTAATATGTGGATTTAATGGTTGTTATCTCTTTATTATTTTCATGGTTTAATGATGATTATAAGCATGGTTTTATGACTAGTTATTTTCATGGTTATTTCATGTCTTTACTTGTAACTGAAAGGATAATCTATGTAAGACATAATTGATGTCAAAATAGTTAAAGGAAGAGGGTGGTGATCCTTCTTGTCAAGTCTCATATGAGTTATTAGTCATTTATGCTTTGTCTTGTTTTCCTTTCCTGTAGATTGCATTGATGCCAAGTGTTTGACAGAATGTCATTCTTGGTTGGGGATGATGAGACCTAGTCCTGGAGTCTGTTTTTTATTTGTAAGTCTTGTCATCATGCAATTCATGGATTCTGAAAGCTTATAGTGGTTTCTCGGCAGTGACCTGGATTATGAGATTGAAAAATGGCACAAATCCCAGAGTTGCACGCACAGGCTTGAGGATAAAATCCCCCAGGCGCATGCATACCCATGTTGTGCGTGCATCCGAAGGTATTCACACACACCCTTGTCGATATCAAGGGAGTGTCCGAGGGTTTAGTGGTCTAAAAGCTTAGTGGGACCTAGGGTCTGGTCAAGGGAATGACTGGGGTGCATTCAAGGAGTCCCGTAGCAGGTGCAGAAGGTTTGGTATGGTGTGTTTCCATCAGATCCACTTCCTTAAGGTCACTTAGGAGGTCGAATCATATAATAGTAACTTCTCATCATATGTTTACCCCAATTGGCCAGTTACTTGTGTAGATGTGGGAGGAGTGCATTAAATAAACCCAATTTCTACAAGGTTTATTGTAAATGATACTAGTATGACCATTTATTATGTAACAACACCCAGGTAAGCCTCTGATCTTGGCAAAATATCTCATCCTAGGAAGTTTTTTAACCTCCCCGAATCATGTGTGTTTGTAAACATGCATAATTGACGGAGTTTTTCTTCCCACTATAAACCAAATCTAGGTTGGAATTCGTTGACAAGGTCGTAGGTGAGTCATATTGTTTATTGAGTCTATGTAAAAGTGTGTTTAGGAATAATTTTAGTGCATGGTTGCTCATAGTTAGAAACCATGACTAATTATTGTTATTATAGACACACTTGGTTTCATACTAGATCATATTGTGTAACATAATTGGGTAATGTTTTGAGGGTTTGGTCTAGATGTGTATTTCCCCTTCTAAGGGTTGAATTGTAACATGTAAAAAATATTTCAGTGCATGGTCCCTCATTGTTTGTTAAATTACTTATCTTTAATTTACTTCATTAAATGTCAACCAGGATTCGTGTACTTGTGAAATGTATGTGCACTATATATGCTAGGACTTCTTCTATAAATTAAGTCATCTAAGAATGAAACTAATTGTAAAGGTGAATGAATGCATTTTATACAATTTGGAGAAAATCAATGCACATGTTCTTTCAATCTAGAGTCCTAACTAAGGTGAGCTTTGAAAATAAAAGATCTTATCTATATTGCAGAAATCCACACTTAATTCTAACTGTCAAAAGGAAATGCTTGAAAATTGAACATGAAAGAAAATGATTTAACTCTACTGCTATGGAATCGAACCCATTCTGCACTAGTTCTAAAAAGAAATCTTTAAGCTAATTTACAAATATGAAAAACCTATTTTGAGTTATACTAAGAGTAAATAATAATAAAATCTAGATTTCAAAAGATAAAGTTGCTTCAAATGAGAATGACAATGAAATCTAAAATTTGAAATCTTAACTCAATATTGGTTACTAATGTGCGCATCAACCTCTAAAGTGTACTTTGTTTAGCATATCAGAAATTAAATGTGCACGAGGAAATGACTAAGAGAAGTTGAAATTGAATGCTAAAACAACTAAACAATGATATCAAAAATGCATAGCATAAGTGAACTCTTTTTGGTATTTTTGGTTTATGAGTACCCTGTAAAAGAAATGACTATAACGAAAAGCAAAGCTACAAGTAAACTTTAAAAATGGTTAATGTTGACAATAATGAAAGACTAAAACAAAACCTCATAGCTCGTAGGGGGCCCTCCCGGAGTGCAGATTTGATTTAACAGTCAATAGAAAGTAACAAGAATGTGTATTAAGAGAACAGAGTATCAATTTGTCCACAAAAGGATTATAAACTTTGTTGTCACCTACTCTACATCTCCTTGCCTTCATGCTTAAGAGACCCTATTTTTATAAAGGCAAGGTAGCATGTTTCATGTTTGACAAGGGGGATCTAAGAAGAGCTTAAATAACAGAACGCAAGGGAGCATACTGCAAATTGAAGGTAAAAGATGAGCTCTCAAAGGCCAGTAAGTCGTCCTTCTCTCTCTCTTTCCCCCTTGTGACTTGTGGCGACGAGGGATAGGCTCCTAAAGCTCTTATTGTACCTCGGAACCTTGCAATAAATTCACCATTAAAGAGTGTACATATTTCTGGTACATCGTCGCTCCTCCTTGCCGCTTTCCGAAAGAAATCCAAAGGGGCAACATGCTCGGACAATAAACCTCTCCGCCCCTCCAAAGTTGAATAGTCAACTTTTGATCCAACGACGGAGATTAATTCTGGGGGGGTTAAAGAGAGGTCCATCCTGCCGCTGTTCGGCCTCTGGAATAGGTGGGGACCATGCCAACTAGAGGGTGTTTCCCGACAGCACCAAGGATTTGAAATTTGTAACGGTAACCCATGTCCCCCCCCCTCCTATTCACCACCTCCCCACCATCATCGAATCCTATCCTGACGTGTGTCCATCCTCCATGACATCACCGTGATGCCACCCGACTGTTAGCCCCACTGTTTATAAAAGGCCCCCTCTACTCAAATTTTTAAATTTTCTTCGCTGCTTCTCGTTGCTCCTCCCGCCTGTAACCTGTTCAGAATGTCATTTTCACACCCCGTCGTCTCGGTAGCTCATCTCGGTGTCATTTTCATCCTCCCCTGTCGCGACCAGGTAACTTGCTCACCTATACTCTGTGTTTTTTGCAGGATAACAATTTAAAATCAATAAATGATAGCATCAAGGTCCTCCAAAGCCCCAAAGGATCCAAAAACTCGTGAGCCTAAGCCCTTGTCAAGCCTTGAACCCCTTATGGGCATGGAAGCGCAAATCATTGACCAAACTTTCTCTTGTGGCCTAGCCAACCTCTGAGCCAACCAGTTTCACAAGTATGTCAGGGGGGAAGACCAAATTGCACCCTTCGTGCATTACTTCCCATAGTTTGTCTCCTGGCTGGAAGCGGCCTATGTCGACAAAAAAAACTACTTCATTTCCTCCCAGGGGGTCAAAATCCTAGAAGTCACCCAACACTGATTCAGAGAGCATTGATGTACCCTTCTCCCCTGGAATTAATGCAATTCACTGACACCACCTTGATGTATTACTATTCTACTCTCTCAACCACTGAGCAACAACCCCTTCTTGCAGATGATCCTAGCTCCTGGGCTAGATACCTTGCCTGTTGCTGACAGTTTCCCCCTCACCTTCTATGCAGAGCTCGTTCAACCTATCCTTTCCATTATTACTCACCTGTTGGAAGAAGAAGATTCCAACGTAGCTAATAAATCCACCTTAGGCTTTCTCAAGCAAATGATGCAACCTGGCTGTGTGCTTCAGATCCCAACTTACTTGGTTGAAGCTATCAGGTTCCAAATGCATCACTTCTCTACCACTTCATACTTTAGATACTACTCCTTATTGTTTTATCTTTTTCTATACTCTCATGTTGAAGAATTTGAATGTCTAGGCCTAAACTTGGTCTCTAGGGACAAGAAGAGGAACTCAGTTTTTGATTGGGATGTGGCTATTAGAAAAAGGCCAGATTCTCAGAGCTGTTCAGAATTCGTCTCCTACTATATGGCCATTTCCTATAGGATCATTCATGGTGTACCTCCTCCCAGAGTTCTCCCCCAACAAAAATAACTCCTTCAGCTTAGTAAGAACACTAGGGTAGGGGACTAGTATTTGTTTGAAGACCACACGAAGATCAAAATCTATGGGTGTGAACTTCCCCCCTACCACCTACCTATTTTCATGTCTATGAGGATATTTTATTTAGAATTCATTAGGCAGAGTCTAGCTACAGACCAGCTCCACTTTTTCCCTGCAAAGAAGGGGCATCTGTTCAAATTGGGAATGCTTGTGGGACCTTTTGTTGTTAATTCCGGGTAGGCCTTTGAGATAGTTGAGGCCTTCCACAAAGAGATGAAATTTGGCCTATGATAGATCTGGCACTATGACCCTCATGGTGTCATTTCTCAAAGAAGAGAAAATATAAAGGCTTCGACTTATTTACACGAGTCTAAACCCGAGGTGAACAGAAAGCTAACATTGAATCGTGGCCTCTAGACATAGAGATGGAGATTGACACTCCAATTGATAAATGCAAAGCACAAAAGAGGCCCGTGGGTCAGATTGCAGATACCAAGATGGTAGGGGCCTCCTCATCTAAAAAGGCTAAGACTCAGGAGGTAGAGGAAGAAGAGTTGGAAACAAGCCTAGTGGAGAAAGGTCCAGACCAACCAGGTTTTCATGTCTCATTAGAAGATTTGTCACAATCCATTGCCCCATCTTCTTCACAGGTAGTTGTTTTAGGTTCAACTATTAGTACACCAGTCACAGGATCAAGTTGGTCTGCATTACAGACCATTGAAGAAATAAATAAGAAAGTGAGAGAGGAGGTACAACAACATGTAGCATCTCATTTAGCCCCCTATCACACCAGGCTACTAGATGCAATGGATTTGGAGAGGAACCAAATGAGATTATCCTTGCAGCATCATTGAGCCCAGCCTTTACCCTTAGGTTCACAATTCAAAACTCTGGATGTGTCTTTGGATATGGCAAGTATTCCCCTCCCAAACAAAATCAATTTCCATAGGCAGGTTGGGGAAATGTTATACATCGAGCTGAATAAGAATGCCTTGACCATCAGCAAGGCATAAACACTACTGGAGAAAGTTGCACACAGGTTGAAGCAAGAGAAATCCAACTCCCGTGCTCTTTACATACACAAATGAAAACTTCGAGGATATGGTGGTGAAGCTTGGGGTGAATCCTGAGGGCAAATCCATTATCTAGACTCTTCTCAAAGGTTCTCAAAAAAAGATTCAAGAGCTAAGGCATAAGCTAAATATGCCAGTCAGCGAACATGTCCAGCCCAAGGAACTAACGCAGTTAGACGTAGAAAATGAGATCTTGACCAATGAGATCATTGATAGGTACAATGAGGTCGTACCGCTCAAGATGCAGATAGCTGAGCTGCAGCAGAAGATTGACTCATATATATGTGCAGTCATCATCTCTGAAGATCCCCAAAATCCTACTGAACAAATAACCAAGACCCTTATTGAACTGTAACTTTCAGAAGGGGAAATTAAAAAGGTACAAAGAGATCTAGAAGCTACCTAGAAAAACTTAGCACAGAAGGAGAAACAAGTAGAGGTCAACAAGACTAATTCTAAGATCCTCAATGGAGATCTACAAGAAGGTAAAATAGAAATCTTGAAGTTGAAAGGTAAGTTAAAAGGGAACATGTCACTGTTGCAGGCTAAACAACTGGTGTGGGATGAGATCATTGAAGAAATGGAGAAGCACTGGAAATTCATAGCCATGATGCATGAGTAGAACATAATAGTCAAATACTTTGAGTATTCCATCATGACAACTGAGGAGGATGGGGTAAAGAATGTCCATATTGCCCAAAGGTTTACTAGGTTTGTGAATGAGAGGCCACTCAGTGATTTGAGGCCTATTGATGTGGTAGAAAGAGTGGGGGCCATCATGGAGAACACTAAGATGCTTCGAAAGGAGGAAGCTAGAGTCAAAGCTAAAGAATGTTTGGGGGTAGTGGCAAGGATGGTAGATGCTTTCAATCAAGAGTTTGAAGCACTAATAAGGACAGGGTTGCCTAGTTGTTGGGAACTGGGTGAGTTAATCCCTTGGGATCAATACAAACATCGATTAGTGGAGGCCAAAAGTAGATCAGACTCCTCCTATGAGATGACTGCCACTGTAAAAGGCAGAACAACAGTCAATTATCTCAAGAAAGACTTCCAGTTTCTTGGATTGATAAAAATGTTATTCAGGGCTAGGCTGGACTATTTAGACCTAACCAATTTGAAGATCTCACATCAGTTTTTCTTCTAGTTCCCTCTCTCAAATCTGATATTGTGGTAGAGGTATCAACAATTCATTGATCTACCCATGCTCCAGATCATCAACCCCACGATGTAGCCTCCACCTCTTTCCCAACAACATTGAAAATATTGCAGATTGTGTCAATCGTGATTTTTTACTTTTACTTATCTGTAAAAAAATTATTTCCCAGTTAGTTATATTTTTTGTTTCAAACAACTATGCTATGAGGCGCAGTTAATTTTGACATGATGACTCTTTGTAACAAAATCAAGAAGTAATATTTTTTTGTAACGGGTTCTCCTTAAGAGGCCATAAAAAGACAATGAGAAGATATTCGAAGAGCGTTCAGAACTTTGTGAAATTTTTCTTTCTAATAGAGGAGCACCGTGCATTGTTGATGTATCATTGCGCTACTGAAAATTAATAAAAAAATTTGGCGATTCCAACTCACCTGAGTTTATAGTTTGTGTTTTGGCTATGTTACCTTCATATGTGTTTCATTTTCTTCTCAGATTATGTCATAAGTAGTGCTGCTATTTTTCTCATGAATGTATGGATTCGTTGAAATCAAATATTGATGTATAACACCTGTATGGACATGGAAATCAAATCCTTAAAGTGCATACTATGTATCTTTGCACCCCATTCTTCATCTTTGCTTCATCTATTTCACTCTGATTTTCACTACATAGGATTCTTAAAGATAAGCCATGTGTATTGAGTTTCCTTCTAAGTTTAATTCTTCTATTCCGTATACCACAATGGTTTATTAAGCTACAAACCCAAGTGATGAAGGTCATCGTATAGTTGCATTGACGTTTCTGTGAGTTGATTTTTCATTTGATGGTTATATGATCCCTCTAGAGGAGGGTTCTGAATAACTGCTTTTTTGTGACATTAAATATTGAGTGTGTGTGACAGCTATTGTAAATCTGCAAGCACTCATCTAGGATATCCTAGGCACTGGTCTTTCCTCCAACCCAGGGGTTGTCTCTAGGAGGATGATTCTAGCCAAAACAAACTTAATAACAATAATCACCACTGATTGTTCTTTGTCTTGCTTATTGTTATTGATACAAATGATAAAACAACTTTGAGAGAGTTTTAAGCCGATACACTGTAAGCAAATTTGACACCTATGAGATTGATAACTAAGAGTCCAATCTCTTTATGAGTTGTTATTGGAAAAGAAAGTCATAGGATATTTTGTGTTTTAACAGCTAAGTGCCTTGCTCGCTTGACTCTCTGCTTCTTGTGTTTAACTACAACACGCAGTTTCCAAGTTTGACTCGGCCTTTGACTTCAAGATCTCTTATTTCACTTAGCTTGCCAAGCAATGTCAATAGGTGGTTAACCATCTGGAAGCCAAATGTCACCTTTTGACAGTCTTCTTTCTTCTTCTATAATGTTGCAACCTATATAACAATGGATTTTGCTACAGAAATAGATATTAGTTGCAGAATATACAAAATTCGGTAATTGCAAGATACTTTTGTCATAATTTCACTAAAAACAAAGAATTTAAATATGGATGATTAATACCCTGTAGGTATTGATCTTGACCTTAATATGTTGGGGGTTTTGTAGAAAAATAACAAAAAGGTGGAATGTGATGGAAAAAAGGATGGTAAAAAAGAGACATTTCTAAACTTCAAGATTCTCCCACATAGAAGGTTTTGCATGTCCTCATGCACCCAAATTTTCAAAATTGATTATTTCCTTATCTTTCATTGAATGATCTCTGATGCTTGTGCAAGTACATCCAAGCTAGTACTTTTTTTCTTCTTAATGCAAACATGATTCTTGGTTTCTTCAATAAAATTTTGCCTTGTAATCCTCTGACCCTATTGTTAAGAAACTTGTTTTGAGTTTTAAGTTTCTTATTCTTTTTGTACCAATGACTTAGGTGTAACTATATATTTTCATTTTGAGTCCTCAATATCTCATTTTGGACTTTAGTTGCTTCTCTTTCTTGAAGCAAATGTTTATTAAGGATCTCTAATTCATAAATATATTACTTCAGATTCTCTTTAATGTTGTGTCCCTGTTCTGTTCTTGGTTTTGTTGCTGAGGTTTCACCTGTTTCAAATTGAGATAACTTTGCTTTTTGTTGTGCCTTTTTCTCTAGAGATTATACATAATCGTAGATCTCTTGTTGAACCGGATTGATTTATGGGGTCCATCTTGATGGACTGCCTATTGGACTTCTTGTTAGACTGATTGTATGAGGAGGTGTGTGAAATATTTCAACTTCAAGATTTATCATTGCCGGTGATTGAGTGTTTGACAATTTTGAAATTCTTTTACTCCTTAAACTTATTCTTGAGCTTCCAATGTTCTGCTTTTCTACTTTGTTGTCCTCTATTTTCTTCTTTTGTTCAGATATTGGTTGGCTTGGGCTAGCTTTCTTCCTTCTAAGGTCTTGCTTATCACTTTTATGTTTACACTTTTCAAGGTATTGGGACAGTGGAGTATTGTCCTCAAATGGGTCCTTTAGAATTTCAATCATATTTTCCTCTTGGATTTCTTCTTCGGCTCTCTCCTTTTCAGGGTTTGGGTTTCTTCTACTTCTTTTGAACCTACTATTTGGTTCTTTTTCTGGAGCTTCTATAAAATGATTCCTTACTAAGAAATCCTGCCAATTATCCCCTTTTTCTTGTAAATGTGCTTCTACCAAAATCTTAACAAGTCCATGATGGTACAAAGAGTTATCTATGGACCTAGATTCTCTTTGGATACGGAATGCCATTTTCTTTAAACTTTGAAGCAGAAAGTAAGGTAGATTGATTTCAAACCCATCAACAAAATGCATCATAAGCCTAGCATGATAGAAAAACATTGTTCTGAATATTCCTTCACATGTTATAAATTTTTGAATTATGAGCAAGAGATTTCGCCATTTTCCTTTTAATTCTTTCACTGGAATACCTTTCTTGAAAATAGAAAAGTCCATACCTGATTCCTTTAAGAATTGAACCTAATCATTCTCTTTAATTTTATTGTTTTTGAACCAGCTTTCTCCATTCTTTAGTAAACCTGTTATTTTAGCTACAATTGACTCTATAAGAATGAGTTTAACATCTCCTATTCAGCTTCCACTCCATCAAATGAATGGGTAAAGGATTTAGTAATCTTTATTTCATGCCCATCGAATATTTCGAATAACTAGAACCAACCTGCATGCTGTAGTTTCTCCTTAACCCTTGGATAAGCCTGGAGTAATTTCAAACCATTTGGTTCTTAACGAACAAGTGTGCCCATAACATGGAGAAGTTTTTCAGCCTAGAATGTTCTTTTTGATTGAGAAATGGAAGAGAATGAAGAGAATGAAAGGCTTTGGAATGAGCACAATGAATATGGAGTAGGTTTGAAATGATAGAAAGGTAAGATATTGATGGAGGGATTCGTGTTGCGTCCGACTTGTACTTCCCAGATCCGATTTCAAAGGACTGTCGTTATGTGCTTGATCTATTGATCAGACCTTGATGTGACAAGTGGTGCAGTGATGAGGGGTTGAGGTCATAACGGTTAACATATTTATAAGGTCCTCTATCTTTTGATATCACATCCATAATATAAAATCTAAGTTCTTAAAGGAAATATAACTCAATTATTCTTACATACATTAATGTTTCTTTTGATATCATTCTTGCTATTGAATTTGATTTTGATTGCAGAACTATGAATTGGCTGCAAAACGATAAGAATTTTGTTTCTTCTTTTTATTCTGAGACTTTCATTATTTATTGGAAGAAGGCTTCTTTATTGTTGTTGTTGTTGATGATGATGATCAATAAAAATATTGATCATGAATCTAGTTTTGACACCTAAAAAGAAAGAGAAGGACAAAAGAAATAAGGACAAGAAAAAGGTGTCTTGAAAATCTAAATTACCAAGAAATCTTGGTTTTCAGTTAAGATTTTCTGCATAAATATGCCAACATAGTTGGTTTTCATATTTATACTTTATTTATTTATTATTATTATTATTATTATTTTATTATTATTTTTATTTTTTTAACGAAGATTATAATGAAGTTGGAGAGTGGGGAGAAGAATCCCCTTCTTTAACCAACTTGAATTCAGAATTTTCTTGCAAATATTTGACAAATTCTTCCCTTGTTAGTGGTTTATGATGCAATCTTAATATATGACCATCAACAAGGAAAGTACTTTGTTCATTATCAATCATTTTGATCTTTACTGCTTCATTATAAAAAATAGTGTCAATCTCATAAGGACCAAGCCAATGAGGTTGAAATTTTCCTTAAAAATCTTTGAACTTGGAATCAAAGAGAAGAGCCCAATCACCTTGCTTGAACTTTTTAGCTTTGATAAAATTGTGATGCCACTTAGATCTTTGCTGTTGAACTATGATGGTTCTTTGAATAGCATCTTGTTGGATCTCATCTAGTTCATTCAATTGTGTCAGTGTTTGTTTCTGAGCTTCTGAGAGATCAAGGCCCAGTTTGACTGTTGTTCTCAAGGTCTCCACTTGGAATTCAATTGGAAGCAAGACTTGTTTCCCATAGACAAGCTCATAAGGAGTATGTCCAGTTGTGTTTCTCCATGTAGTTCGGTATTCCCATAATGCTCCTGGAAGCTTCTTTGCCCAATCCTTTCTATGAAAATGCACAGTTTTGGTAATAATTGCTTCAAGAACTTTGTTGGTAGATTCCACTTGCCCATTGGCTTGTGGATGATATGGAGTAGACTTCAGATGCTTCATTTTGTATTGCTCCACAATCTTTTGCACCAATTTTGATGTGAATTGAGTACCTTGATATGTTACAATTTATCTTAGAACACCAAAATGAGTAAAGATGTCCTCAAAAAGAAATGTAACTATAAGATTTTCAGTTGCAAAAAAAAGAGGTTTAACTTCTACCCATTTTGTAACATAATTCGTGCAAACAAGTATATATATTTTCTGTTTAGATGGAGGATTTATTGGTCCAACAAAATCTAGAGCCTATTTTTCAAAGGGTTCTACACGTACATGTGGTTGTAGAGGCATCTCATCTAATGGAATTGATTTCCCCATTCTTTGACAATTATCACATCTTTTAAGATATTATTTGGCATCCCTGAAAATAGATGGCCTATAATATCTCAAAAGAATGATTTTGTATGAAGTTCTTTTACCGGCAAAATGTCCACATGGTTCATTATGACAAGCTTTCAAGATTTTAGGTACTTCATCTTCTCGAACACATCTTTGGATAATAAAATTAGGTCCAGTTTTATACACTTCTCCATCTATCCATGAATAAGGTGCACTGGTTTTGATCACTTTTTGCTTGTCTCTAGCTGATAGTTGTGGAGGTAAATTTCTTATAGCCAAATAATTAGCAATATATACAAACTAGGGTGTTTTAGTAGATACTGCACAAATATATTCATCAGGAAAGTTATCTTTTACAAGAACATCCTCATTATTATTTTACATTCTAGAAAGAAAATTAGCAACTGTATTTTATTTTCTTGGTCTATCAAGAATAGTAATGTTGATTTTTTTTGTAATAACAACCATATTGTAATTTTACCATTAGTGATTGGTTTTTTCATTAGATATATAATGGAAGAACGATTTGTAGGAATAAAAGTTTCATAGCCAGTAATGTAATGATGAAATTTATTAATGGCATGAACAACAACAAAGTAACTCATTATCTGTTACAGTGTAATTTAACTCTGCGGGAGTCAAATTGTTACTTGCATAGTAGATGGCACAAGGAGTTAAATATTTTTTCCCAAGACAACCCCTAGAGTTGTATTTGAAGCATTAGTAGAAATATGGAAAGGAAGAGCCCAATTAGATCCTCTTAAAATTGGTGCTTCAGTAATATTTTGTTTCAATGCCTCAAATGCTTTCTGACCGTCAAAATTCGAAGCAAATTCACAATCTTTTGTAAGGAGTTTGAAAAGTGGAGAGCCTATTTTTGTGAATTTTTTATGAATCTCCTATAATATCCAGTAAACCCTATAAAAATTCTTACATCCCTTTGGCAAATAGGAATTCAAATTTTAGAAATAATTTCTACCTTAGAGGCATTCGCTTTAATTCCATCACTTGAAATATGGTGGCCTAAAACGATCTATTCATTGAACATCATAAATCATTTCTCATGACTTAATGAAAGGTTTGCCTCTTTACATATAACAAGAAATTTTTCCAGATTTTCCATAGCTTCTTCAAAAGTATCACCATACATAGTAAAATCATCCATGTATACTTCCACACAATCATGAATTAAATTAGAAAAAATACCTAAAACTACTCTCTAAAATGTGGCAAGTGCATTACATAATCCGAAGGGAAAAACCCTATAGGCATATGTTCCCCATGGACATGTAAAATTATTTTTATCTTGATCTTCTGGTGCTATTTGGATTTGATTATATCCTCTAAAACCATCTAAGAATGAAAAGTACTTCTTCCCTGCCAAGGTATCTAATACTTGTTACACAATATTTTGACACACCTCCTACACTTCCCTGTGACATACTTCGAAATGCCCGAAACATGACCATTATGCAGTGTACTCATTCAGATATGCAGTTCAAATCCTCCCTAAGACATTGATTGGAAAATGCCTTGAGCTTCCCCTGAAGGAAATAACTCTTAAACCCTAATTTGAGGATCACCGCTCTTATGAGATGTAAGACCGCGATGATTGCATATTGCACTATACTTGGCCCGTGTTGGCACTGTTCTATTCCCTTGTATACCCACGATGATCCCAAAGAGGTAATTTTCCCAAAGAGAATGACCAGCTTCGTGATCTAGAAGCTTCCAGAATGACGAGCTGGAGGTTGTTTGGCATAGATGAGTTCGAATCCTCTCAACTTGGCCTCTTGGTCTTATCCCTATGAGCTACCTCCTTGAGATGAGGGCCTAATCCTATCTTTGGAGAGGTCCTAACTCCCTTTCCCAGCCTATAAATTCATCCTCTCCCATTCCCAAAGGGTTGGTCTATGTTTATTTGCACCTTTATGCTAAGCTTGTGCCTAGAGGCTATTCATTAGACTTGGAGAAGGAGTGCTTGGAGAGTTTCTTGGCTTGGACTTGGATTACCACTCAAGGAGAGCCTTTCAACATCAAGGCTTTGGTTGTAATCTTCCCTTTATTTCCTAATAATATACAACTGCTCGTTCATCTTCCCAAAATATATATGTTCATGTATTTATTTAGCTTGGCATTCCTTGATCAGTTAAGTAGGTTGTTATTGGATTTGCTATTGGTTTTGGCATGCTTTTTTGTTTCTTGATCACTTGTGCGGGTATATAAACGTTGAGAGAAGTAGGAACAAGTCCGTGACACAAGCAGTTCGAGGCCCTCAACAAAGGAAATCGGAATAACATCAGAACGAATTAGGTCATCTCTTTCGTTCTACTTTTCAATTATAACCTAGGAAGATGTCTAGTTGATTGTAACTTCAATTGCTAGACCCACTCATTGGGCTAGAGGGATCGTCTGTGTCCGCAGAAAGGATTAACCTTGTCAACAAAATGGAGACTCTACTAGGGATCCTATGATCCTTTCCTTTTAATCCTTTGACCTGATCTTTTGTCTAGTTTGATCAACCGTCAATTTTTCGGCTTGTCTGCATCAGTCTGGGTGTATACCATCACTGATTACTGCCTTAGAGTGCTAAGTCTGGATTGTTTCTTGGAATCTTTTTAGTTTTTTCCCATATTCCTTGCCCATCATGAGTTTAGCCTTAACAATCGCGATGGCATCACGATTTTTACCTTTACAATCGCGATGAAATTTTTTTCTTCATTATTTGGTCGCGCTAAAATCATCACTACTTTTGCTATATAAAGTAGTGATGCCATCGCGGGTTTTCCTATGCAAAGTAGCGATAATCACGGGTTTGGGTATATAAAGTAGAGATTATCATTGAATGTGATAATTTTTTAGGTTCTTCCTAAGAATCTAGTGTGACTTGGCCCCTAAGGTATTTTCCCATCCTGTATGCTTGGATTTGTCAACGTTTTGATTGATTGCCTTGGTTAATTTGCAAAATTTGTCTCGTTGGATTCGAAGTGAAATCTGTCTGAATTCTAGGGTTTCTAGTCATTGGTCATTGCTTGTTGCTTGTTGATGTCATTGAGATGTTCGTTTTGATGATTGATTTAGTGTTGTTTTATGTAGAATTCATTGAAAACATCGCTTTGCATTTGTTTTAGCCTGTATTTCAAAATTTACTTTTCGTAAAAATGCATTAGACTAATTGCATTGAAAAGTTATTTTGTGAAATTCATCATTGAAAATAGATCACATTTTTCAGTGAATGAAAGCTAAACATTGTATTAGGTGTATCAAATCATTCAAAATGAAAAGAAAAGCATAATTCATACAAGTGCACCTTAGTAAAGTTCAAATCATTTTGCTTTCAAGAAGTTGCATTTAGGATAGTGAAAAGTCAAAATCATTTTTGCTTTTGGCATTTCATTTGGAAGACGAAAATGAAAGTTAGTGGAAGGAATTTTTACATGATGCATTATTGATTGAAATTTCTTCCCTCGATTAGTCTAGCTTTCATTGAATGAAAAGTTTTTTCCTTTTCTCATATTGTTGCATCATAGGTTTTCAGGTGACATTGTTTTGAACCTTGAAACCGAAACATAATTTCAAGGTCAAATCTAAAATCTATCAATTAATCTAAGGATCATTTGAAACATTAATGTTCATACTTAGTGGTCTAGGCTAGAGATGTGTTCTGACATCTATAAAAACTTAGCAGTTGTCGTTTGCTCTTGCATTAGACAATGCTAGCATGGACTTGTGCTCCCCGTACCGTCGAGTATATAAAGGGAGCCCCCCATAGGTTGTAAACCGTTATCCATATGAAGTCGAGTCTGCCACCCTGTAAACATGATACACCGAACATAGCATTCGTGGAGATTCCCTGCACGTACATCAAGTCCTTGGTAAATTTATTTGCTAAGGTGTATATTGTAGTTCACGGTTACTTGGTACTCCATTTTTCCTAGAGCTACCTGTGTATTCATTTCGATCTTTTCTGACTCCTTAAATTTGAAAATATCATCGAGCACTTGTCCTTTCAAGCTCGCTAAACCAACAAAAGTGACTAGAGTCACGTTTTCGTCCTTTTCTCAACTCTTAAAACATGAAAAGGCAAAGTTTTTGTTTCAAATTCTAAAATTAATTGACCGCGGAACAACAGCCTTCCTACGGAAATACTCATTATTATATCTTAGGTTGATACTAATGGCAACATTTCTTGAGTCTACCAGTCAATGAAAACCCTCTGATGGGAATCCCAATCCTTTTCCTTTTTTTGGAAATACTAATGCTCCCTATATGGAAACATTGTCCCTTCCTGGATTGACCATTGGTCTTCTAGTTTGGTTATTTTTGACCTCGGTGGTTCCGAGTGTTCAAACTGCTTTTCAACTGAGTTCTCCTCCACCTGAACAACATTAACATCATGATGATCCTAAAGTTGACCGCTTGCCTTCTTCGCCTATTTCTTCACTCCATTCTTCCTCTTCGCCTGGTGAAAGTCTGGATTTTAGTAACCAGGAAGCTAAGAAGAAGAAGAAGAAGCAAACTAAACAAGCGGGCAACCAAACGACTATTTTTATCGATGCAACTAATGAGTAAAAATATTCCAACGAGCCCCGGAAAGTAAAATTCCCTTGCATGTTATGTAAGGGTGACCACCTTCTTTGGAATTGTCTTGGTATTCCCAAGGTCTTAGAAGTGTGGTCCACAGGTTCACATCGACCTTTTTCATCAGCCTCTGGTGATCATGCTGGTGATAAACCTTCAACTAGTAAAGTTCATGGGAAAAAGGGAAAAGTCAAATTTCCTTGTAAGTTGTGTGAAGGTAATCATCTCATTCACCTTTGTCCTCTTATGGATGAAGCTTCCAAAGAGTTGGAAAACCTTACAGCTTCTCAACCTCGTCTTCTAACTGGGTATCGAAAGCTTTCCCCTGATCCTCCACTAGTTGATCCAGTGTTTGATCGAAAGTCATCTTTGGTCAATCCCACTCTCTCTGAAAGTGAGTCTCGTGAGTCCATTCTCGACCAACCATTGATTGAGAAACCGATAGACTTGACCCCACCTTCAGTTAATCATACCTTTCCGGTAGAGAGTGAACCTCATATTGCTCAGGTTCTTCTGGTTTCTTCAGTTTCGAATGAACTGGAGATAAATCCTCTTGTTCCTGAGGTGCATGAGAGAATTTCTCCTATTCCCATCAAGCAAGAGGGTATCTCTCATGTTCCTACGACACCCCCTCCGAGTAGTTTAGTCACTTCTTTTGATTGGATTTGACTGGTAGGATATCGCCTTCCGTCTTTTGTGCCTTTTCAGATTACAGTACAGGCTTACCATATAGCCGTACCTAGCACAGTCATAGACAAGGGCACATCTGTTAGTATTAAATCCTCAACTGCTTGGCAAGATTTAGGTTCCCTCAACTTGTCCCCATCACCCAGAATCTGTTAACTTTTAACATAGGAACCAATCAATCATTATGGATCCTTCCTAAGTTTCCTATTACTTTGGGAGGAAATATTGTCTATATAGACGTGATGGTTGTCCAAGGCCCGTTGGATTTTAATATACTCCTTGGCTGTGGCTATTTTTATGTCATGGGAGCTCTTGTTTCTTCCCTCTTTCGAGTGATGTGTTTCCCGCATGAAGGAAACATTGTGATCATTGATCAGCTTACATTCACTAGTCCTGAATCAACTCCCACTCAACCATCATCCCTAAATGGTTCTTATGTGCAAGAAGTATCACCCCCGCCACAGGTTAATTATGTAGCCATATGTTCCATGCCCACATTTACTGATGATCTAGTATGTGATGTAGTACACCATGTACTGGGGGCATTGGAACCCGATTTTTCAATTGGATCCCTAGACATGTATCCCTTCTAGAGTGTTGTTCTCTCGTCTTATGAGAAACTCTTGGAAGCCATGGCCTCTGTTGGTATGTGATCAATGTGATGGAGCAGAGTTACTTGTCTTATGCTAAGCACCTTTAAAAAATGAAACAATGGATGGAGCAAAGTTCCTTGTCTTATGTCAAGCTCGTTAAAAAATGAAACAAGGGTCATGAGGATAGTTCTTGTACTGTGTCAACCTCGTTAAAAAATGAAATAGGTTATGCACATGATTCTTTTTCCTCTGTCAATCTCGTTAAAAAATGAAACAAATCCCCTTCCAATTTGAGTCTTTGATTAGATCTCGTAAAATCCCAGTCGAGTCTTTCACTTGACCTCGTAAGTGAACCTTTATTCCATCCACCTGTTAGTAACCTGTAGTTTCCTAAGGTGTATGAAATGAAGCTTGGGGGGAATGTACCTTGAATTGAGTCTTTATGTTGGGGGCATGCAAACTTATCTCAAGCATAGTTTATCTTTGTTTCAATCTTATGTAAAAATGAAAACAAACCCAAGCATAGTTTTTTTCTGTTTCAAGCTTGTGTAAAAATGAAACCAAATCTCAAGCATAGTTTATCTTTGTTTCAAGCTTGTGTAAAAATGAAACCAAATCCAAGCATAGTTTTTTTTCCGTTTCAAGCTTGTGTAAAAATGAAACCAAATCCAAGCAGAGTTTTTCTCATGTTTCAAGCTTGTGTAAAAATGAAACCATTCCCATTTTACATCTCGTGATTGCCATTTTTATCAGCCAATTTTTTCGAGATGAGACTTGGTTCTTTCATTCCATCATCACCATCTCTTTGGCCAATCATATGCTTTCACTTGATTGTTTTACCCTTGCCTGGGGAACATCTGCAATGAGTGGTCTTATTAGCCAACCCCTTGACCATTACATTTTCGAGTAGTTCCATCATTACCGGAACTAGTTGTTATCCTTTTATACCACTCATTCCTCCCGGGAGAGTCATCTTTTAGCTCTTTTCTGACTATAGAAAAATGAAAATATTTTCGAGTACTTGTCGTTTCAAACTCGTAAAAATAAATGAATTAACGTCTACTCAGCATAAGTTTAACCCTTTTCCGGACTGAGATAGACTATTGTACGAAAAAGGAACACTTTATTCGAACATGGCTAAGAGGTTCTCTCAAATATTGTTTTCTACCTTTTCCCCATTCGAGAGACAAATTATGAAAAGGGACCTGATGGATTTTTCTTTTTTGTCTATTTTTCAAACTCTCTAAATATGAAAAATACATTGAGTTACTCTTCCGTTGGAATCATAAAAATTAAACAACGAAAGACTTGTCACCATGGCGAGCCCGAGTTTCTCCTTCCTAGGACTCATAAAACTTACTAGGATGGATTCTTCTGAAGGGTGAACTTATACGACAAGCATATGGTATCCTCTTCAAGCTTGTGTAAAATAAAAAGGTACTCACTAGAAATAGTGGGGGAAAATGAAGATGAAACATCTTTTGTATAGGCATCATGCTGCTCTTGAACATGACACTCGTCTGCTCTTGTGTCGGGTTTGGGATATCCTCGCTTAGTCACTTGTCATTCCATGTTTGGGTGACCCATTTTTGACTCCATCTGACTTTTTTTCCTTGTCATTATGACCCTTGGTCCTATGTTGAGTCTAAATGATGCCACACTCCAGAGGCGTGTCACCAATATGTTCAAGAGAAGTCCAAACTACAGTTACTTACCTATACATTGTCTGACCCATTGTTACAGTCTTGGATCTCATTCATTTCATTTCGCTTTATTCCTTGTTTCGTTTCGATGATGAGGAACTCACAATTGCCCTCCTTTGATGGGTCGTTTCATGTCGACTTCAGCTCATTATGCAGGAAGATGACTTAGAAACTCCCTTTCAGTACCTTAGAGCTTGCATGCCTTAATGGCAAGTTATTCACATCCGACGATAGGTTTTTATTATTGGCCTTCGATCGGGTGATTCCATGAGTGTTAGACTTCATCTTCATTTTCACATTCACGGATTGTATTGTCGTACCTTGAGGACCATTGTCATTATGGGTGGTTTCTCTCGTGCCTATTAACAATCCACATCAATGGCCGATAATCAAGTGGCTTTCTAGCATGTTTGACTATGACACGTTCATTCGCATGTTAGAATTCATATTTTGATCGGGTTGGGATGGAGCACAAGACCCTGAGTCCAGTCTGATATGACTCAAGCTATGTGGAGTTATGTGTTATTCATGATTTTACACATGTTTCTTCTATACGGATGGATGTGACCATACTGTGGGACCTTATATTTATGATGTTGATCTTTCTATATTGGATGGTTGCGTCCATACCTTGGATCTTAGATTTACAGATGATCCTTATATAGTGTATGGTTGGGCCCATGCCATGGATCCTTTTATATACTCCTTATTATCTGGATGGTTGTGTCCATACCATAGATTCATGTCTTGATCTCAGATGTGTATATGTATATGCATCCTTGATTTGCAGGTCTCCTGACAGTGTGTGTTCTTGTCCTTGCAAAAGCTTGTAAAACATCTCAACCATCACTCATCGTTTTGCCTTCATGCTTTAGGGGGCATTTGTTACACAATATTTTGTCACACCTCCTGCACTTCCTGTGACATACCCCGAAGTGCCTGAAACATGACCATTATGCAGTGTACTCATTCATATATGTAGTTCAGATCCTCCCTAAGACATTGATTGGAAAATGCCTTGAGCTTCCCCTAAAGGAAATAGCTCTTAAACCCTAATTTGAGGATCATTGCTCTTATGAGACTTAAAACCGCAATGATCACATGTTGCACTATACTCGTCCCACGATGGCATTGCTTTGTTCCCTTGCATACCTACGATGATCCCAAAGAGGATGAGAAGCTTCGTGATCTAGAAGTTTCCAGGCCGATGAACTGGAGATTGTTTGGCATATATGAGGTCGAATCCTCCTAATTTGGCTTCTTGATCTTATCCCTATGAGCTACCTCCTTGAGATGAGAGCCCAATCCTATCTTTGGAGAGGTCCTAACTCCCTTTCCCAGCCTATAAATTCATCCTCTCCCATTCCCAAAGGGTTGGTCTATGTCTATTTGCACCTTTATGCTAAGCTTGTGCCTAGAGGCTATTCATTAGACTTGGAGGAGTGCTTGGAGAGTTTCTTGGCTTGGACTTGGATTACCACTCAAGGAGAGCCTTTCAACATCAAGGCTTTGGTTGTAAGCTTCCCTTTATTTCCTAATAATATACAATTGCTTGTTCATCTTTCCAAAATATATATGTTCATGTATTTATTTAGCTTGACATTCCTTGATCAGTGAAGTAGGTTTTTATTGGATTTTTTATTGGTTTTGTCATGCTTTGTTGTTTCTTGATCACTTGTGTAGGTACATAAACAGTGAGAGAAGCAAGAACAAGTCCGTGACACAAGTGGTTTGAGGCCCTCAACAAAGGAAATTAGAATAGCATCATAACGAGGTAGGTCATCTCTTTCGTTTTACTTTTCAATTATAACCTAGGAAGATGTCTAGTTGATTGTCAGTTCAGTTGCTAGACCCACTCATTGGGCTAGAGGGATCGTCTTTGTCCGTAGAGAGGATTAACCTTGTCAACAATAGTTAATCTATAAAAGGTAGTGGAAAATGATCTTTTAAAGTATCTTTGTCTAATTCTATGTAATCAATGCACACTCTCCATTTTCCATTTTTCTTAGGAAAATCACTAAAGGTGACACCCATTGACTATCTGATATTGGATAAATGAAATTCACATTAAGTAATTTTTGTAATTCCTCCTTAACAATTTCTCTCAGACTAGGATTCATACTTCTCTGAGGTTTTCTAACTGGTTTGGCATTTTCTTCAATATAAATATGATGCATAAAAGTTTTATGATCAACTCCTTTCATGTCAATGCACTCCCATGCATAAGCAGAAGAGTTTCTTTGTAGCATCTGTATCAATTTTTTCTTTTGAAATTCTTCCAAATTATTGTTAATATTCAATGTTTTATCTGGAAAAATTTATATTTTAGAATTGCCAAAATTTTCCATAGAATGTAAAGCCATTTGATGAGATGATAAATATTCAATATTGCATTGTTCCTGAAAAATTTGACCTTGCTCACAATAGGAAGAAGAATCAATATTATTCATTAAATTTATCAATTGATCTTCTTCATCTAATTGTGAAAAAGTATAAAATCATTTCAAATCATTAAAGAATTCATTATCATCATCTATCCAAATCTCACTTTCTATTTTAGTTATTGTTTTTGTAGGAGAATACAAGGTAAACGTCTTAGTGGAATTTCCATCAGATATATACATATCACTAGATCTACAACTTGTGAATGCATCTGTTGTAGCTAGCCAAGGTCTACCAAGGATCAATTGATGGACTCCTAAATTATTCTTGAGAGTTAAAGTCATGAAATCTATGGGATATTCCCAAGAATCTAGAGAAACAGACACATCTTCTAATACTCCATCCAGTTTGATAACATATCGATCTGCTAATTGTAATAATGTAGGAGTATATTGAAGATTAGGAATATTAAGTTGCTCCATTGTTTGTTTACTCATGATATTAATGGCTGCTCCTAGATCAATTAAAGTATTTGGAATCTCAACACCATTGATATGAATTTTCACAATATGACTATCAGGATCTAGATATTTTTGAACAATAATTTTTCCCACCATGATATCAATAAATTTTCCTACCAATTGGATCTTTTTGATATCTTTTCTTTGTCTTCATGGTCTTGTAATGCATAGCTCCTTGATAGTTTTTGCAAATATAGGTATTTCCTTTATAGCTTGTAATAGATGAATTTTAATACAAATATTCTTAAGTTCATCTAACGTATCATAATTTGGTAAAATAATTTGCCTTTCTATTCCTTTATCAATTTTGAGCCTTTCAGGAAAAAGCGGATCTTGCAAAAAAACATAAGGTTGTTCTACTAGAGGAACAGTAGGAGCTTGTTTTATTTGCCCATCGTTTTATGGTATAGGAATATCTTCCTTTAGGGGAATGTGGGGAATGTTTTCTTGATTAATATTTACATATTTCTCAAGAACTTCATTCTCTTTAGATTGTTGGATGACAGTTGTTGGTGACTTCTTTGGTAAAACCCTACTAGATCTAAGTTGAACAATATTTAGACCTAATGGGGTAATCATACAAGCTTGAGAATTTTGTCCTTCAACATTATAAATAGCTTGTTGATTTTTATTATTCAGATTCGGAAATGGTTGGGCCCGTAGTTGATTGGGTTTTTGAGGGAATGATAATGAAAGTTGTTGATTTGAATTTTGAAATTGAGGAAGCTGACCTGGTTGAGGAGGATAATATTGTGGTGGAAAAGAAGGATATGGTTGTTGGAACTGAGGATATTGAAGATATTTTCCATAAGGATTTTGCCAACCTTAAGCCCAATATGGATTTTGAGATTATGGGGGCCAAAGTTTCCATGGCATGGATGTAGTCCTATTTTTATGTGGTTTTGCATATGATTGAGTATTGAAACCTTGAGTCATATTTGATTGTTGATTTTGCCATGGTATTTTAGTAATAAAACAAAGAGATTCAGCTTCATCTTGAAAAACAACTTTAATACCATGTATTGAAGGACATTCCTTTGTATTATGATTTTCAGCACATATGACGCAAATTTCTATACTATCAAGGGGACATTCTCTTAGAGTGTGCTTCTTTCTACACTTGGGACAAAAAATAGATAATGCAACATTCTCAGCTTTTTACTTGTTTTGTATCTTAAGGGTATCTAGTTGTTCACTGAGACTCCTTAATATGTATGTTTATCAAGCAAATTGCATGTTTCAGCTCCTGTTCCAGTTGCTGATTTATTAATTTTGGACTTCACATGATTTCTTGGATTTTTGCTTGTCCTGGCCTTACCCCTAGAGATATGTTTACATAAATCACATATTTCTCCAAATGAAATTTGTGACACATCTCCCTTACCCATTAAATTAAGAATATCAATCCATTCATATTTGATGGACTTTCACAAAATAGATTTTATTGTTTCATCATCCAAATTATACATCTTTGTTGTTTTGATGTTGTAAGAAAATCTTTCAACTAGATCTTCAAGGCTCTTGTCCTCTTTTTGCATCATCTTAAAGACTTCATCTTTGAGGTTATGGGGCATACATTAATCCTTGTATTTTTCTAAGAACACATTTTTCATTTCATCTCATGTTCTAATTGTATGTATTCCTAATCCCATAAACCATGTAAGTGCTCCATCTTTAAGAGTTGCTACAAACAATTTCAACTTTTGAGGATTAAGTAAGTATCATATGTTCTACATAGAACTTCAAACTAAAAAAGAAATGTTTCGGGATCCTCATGTCTTAAACCATGGAAATTAGGCAGAATGGAGGGTGAGATTTTCTTCATTGTAGTTGTGGTATCTTCATCAAAGATGAGAAATCCATAAGGATCTAGTTCTCCCCTACCACCTCTACCACCACCTCCACCTCCACCTCCACCTCCTCCTCTATTTCATCCTTTGCCTCTTTCACCTCCAATCCTAAATTCACCACCATCTACATTATGCACTTCTCCTTCTCCTTTCGCTGCCATTGTAGATTCTTTAGAGCTATTATAAGGTTCTATAATAGGATTATCTAGCTCTTCTTCTGGTTCTTCTACTAATGGTATGTTAAAATAAGGTTCTTCTTCTTCTTCTTCACTACTACTAGGTACCTCTAGTTCTTGTCCTAGAAGTTGTTCTCTTGTGGAGAGAGGAAAATTACTCCTTTTGTTAGTGATGTGGGTCCATCAACTATAGCTTATGTAGAAGAGGTTGATGAATCTCTAGATTGGATTTCTAATCTGTGCACCTTAGTAAGTCTATGTTTACTTCCCAATGATGGGATGTGAGTATGGTTGGATGGTGTGGCACTATGAGGTGTAGGTGGAGTGAGTGGTGATGTTGGAATTGAACTTCTACCTCTACTTATAAATCTACCCCTAGAATCCCTTTCTCTATGCATAAATGTTTTTTTTTTATCATTTTTCAATTTTATCAAATTAAAAACTCCTAAAATGAAATGCAAGAATGGAATCCTATATACACTTCCCTTGCAATGGTGCCAAAATGTTTTGTAAATTACTTGTCTTTAATTTACTTCATTAAATGTCAACCAGGATTCGTGTACTTGTGAAATGTATGTGCACTATATATTCTAGGATTTCTTTTGTAAATTAAGTGATCTAAGAATGAAACTAATTGTAAAGATGAATGAATGCATTTTATACAATTTGGAGAAAATCAATGCACATGTTCTTTCAATCTAGAGTCCTAACTAAAGCAAGATTTGAAAATAAAACATCTTATCTATATTGCAGAAAACCACACTTAATTCTAATTGTCAAAAGGAAATGCTTGAAATTGAACATGAAAGAAAATGATTTTACTCTACTGCTATGGAATCGAACTCATTCTGCACTAGTTGCTAAAAATAAATCTTTAAGCTAATTTACAAATATGAAAAACCTATTTTGAATAATACTAAGAGTAAATAATAATAAAATCTAGATTTCAAAAGATAAAGTTTCTTCAAAAGAGAATGACAATGAAATCTAAAATGTGAAATATTAACTCAAGACTGGTTACTAATGTGCGCATCAACCTCTAAAGTGTACTATGTTTAGCATATCAGAAATTAAATGTGAACGAGGAAATGACTAAGAGAAGTTGAAATTGAATGCTAAAACAACTAAACAATGATATCAAAAATGCATAGCATAAGTAAACTCTTTTTGGTATTTTTGGTTTATGAGTACCCTGTAAAAGAAATGACTATAATGAAAAGCAAAGCTACAAGTAAACTCTAAAAATCGTTAACGTTGACAATAATGCAAAACTAAAACAAAACCTCATAGCTCGCAGGGGGCCCTACCGGAGTGCAGAGTTGATTTAACAGTCAACGATTCTTCACGCACACATTTAGAAAGTAACAAGAACTTGTATTAAGAGAAAAGAGTATCAATCTGTCCACAAAAGGATTATAAACTTAATAACAATAATCGCCACTACTTTTTTCTTTGTCTTGCTTACTGTTATTTGTTCTTTGGATTTCTAGGCCTTGATCCCTCCCTTTAGCTCTTGTTGTGAGCCCAAGAAGGACCTCTCCTCCTTGCGGCAGTCTCTAAGAGGCTTGTTTTGGTGCCGCAGGCCTCTAGGAGGAACTTTCCTCATATTTGTGGCCTTTCTAGGCCTTGAAACCCTAGTCATAACCCTATCTAGCTTTATCGTTCCCCTTTCTAGCCTTGGTCTTCCCTTTCTAGCCCTAGTTCATCTCTTTGCCTAATTTCTTGTCTTGGCATTGGTATTTTGTGGCTCTAACACTTGGTTTTGTAGGAATCTCAATTGGTTTTGGAGTTAACCCTTGTGGTTGCAAGTAGTTATGTTCATTAGAAGACTCACTAGCCATCATTCAAGGCCATAAGGCCTAATGGTTTGTCCTCTAACTCTCTTTTCTTCATCATTGTTTCATTGCAGCCCTATGACACATTTTGTTTGCAGTGGTATAAAAGACATAAAAAATGCCTAAAATACTAATCTACAATCATCTAGTTTCATTGAAGAATCATTTTCATTATTGGGCTTGTATTATTTCGGCTCTCTTGCATTTTTGGAGGACTGCTATTTTAATTATAGGTTTGACATATGCATCATAAATTCTAATCATAAGTATGATTTTGGTATAAAAATGTAGTTGATAGTCATCTCTATTCATTAGACATTTAATCCTTACAACTTTTGCATCTTAGGTGAGTGTTTTGTTGTGTGATTGAGTTGTCTCTCTTACTGTTGTAAGAATTGGTCTCTTTTTTGCCTCATATCATTGTTGCATCCATCCATTGCACTCTTCCATGCATAAGCAGTTCACTATTTGCATCCTCATCTAATTAAAAAGTATAAATGCTCTCATTTTTCTCAGTAAGAAAAACATAAGTGCTTTAAAGGTTGATCGACATTCTTGATTTAATTGGTTTTTCTAACTTAAGTAAGCTTGCTAGTTTTCTCTCTCTCTTGATGTCATTAACATAAGTTAAAGAGTAACATTCTTGAGGATTTTCAATTGCAAGCATTTTTCATGTGTAATTGGTTAACAAATTGATGAATGTTATACTCTTTTTCTCATTGGCATTGGAAGGCATTAAAGCATTGTGTTTCCTAAAGGATAGTTAGTATTATTGTGACAATAGTATTTAAAGGAAATTTTTTACTTGTCATTGCTATCAATAAGCTATTGGGTAATTGGTTCCATTGCCTTTTCATTGTAAACAAGTGTACTAACATTGTGTTTTGCAAGTGAGCATCCCATATAAGTTCATAATCTTGCAAATCAACTCACTCTTAAAGAACCTTCACCATATTGTTATAAATGTAATCCAAATAATCTCTTGAGTTGCAAATTGTGATATCTTGTTGAATATTTGTATTGTTTAATTGGCACATCTACATTGTTAAGAGAAGCATTGGATTTGTGCATTTATTGTCATAAGAAATTGTCCAATTGAGATCTCTTGTCATTGAATAATCTAATTGGTTTATTGAGCACTTCTTTTGGTGAATATTGTCTTTGTAATTGTTAAGTACTTTTCTGCATTGCTTTAATAGAATATTTCTTGATAATTTACCTCAAAGTACTTAAAACATTCAACAATCTCACTTAAAGATAATCACTCATCTTGCACTTGCATTTTAGGATTAACCTTGCCTTAATTAACTTACCTCCAAGCATAATCTTGGTTGAAAGACTCTACGACCACTTTTCTCATCCAACTTGTAAAACTAGACCCTCACTTGTGGTTAACACGGTGACCTTGCAGTTGTCAGATCCACAGTCTCTACAATGTCGGAGGCATCGGGTGGTTAGAACTCCAGGGGAGGTATCATTAATATAGCTTTCGTTATCTTCTCCTGGGTTTCTCCCCACAACCTACACTTGACACTAACCTCTAAAGAACTGAGAGAAAGGATTCATTTAGATAGGCATTTAATTTAAAATTTACCAAGATTTGCACTTCACATAGATCTAGGTGTCGCATTTCATATAGGCTAGTGTGCATCCTATGCATCAATTGTTCATTCGATGACTTGGTAAATAATTTATACTTTGCAAGTAATTTGACTCCATAAGGCACTAGTTGATCCAAAATGGATCCTAAAACCTCTAAGTCTTCATGTATATTAACTATCGGAGACCCTATCGCAAGGGAAAACAGTGAAAGAATGGCGGAAAACATAGCTAAGTGAAGGTGGTAGTAACGCTGCACAGGAGTAGTCGGATCGGACTGATTAACGGTCCAAATCAAATCGGTGATATCGCAGTTGGCGGAGTGTATCGGAGGCGGCCTTATGGAAATCGCGATAGCGATCAGCACGATGTAATGAGGACTGTTGATTGAGCACGCAGATCAACAACCCAAATCAACTCGCGATATTGCATTACAATATCGCATCGAAGCAATACAAAGGAGCGGGGCCTATGCAACATGCGACTTGTGATAGCAATAAAGGCGGACCCGACAGGGTTTATAAATGCGGCCCTATAAATTTTGTGTTCCAATATAAAAGTGTTTTTCGGGCTTTTTCTATGTATTAGCGCATTTCCGTTATAAAACCGAAATACAAAAGGAAATGACCCGAAGCGATAAAGTCAAACCTGAAAGGTTTATAGATGCGGCTTTATGTTATTTGAGTTTCGTGGTAAGCGGGATTTCTGGCGGGCCTTAGGCGGTAAGTGATATTGGACGGGCTCCACCCGATTCCATACACCGGCCGACATGTAGCACCCCCTAGGAGAGAGAAAACCACCTTTTCGGGCGGGTATTATCCATGCACATAAGCCACCCGAAATGGATGTCAGTTGTTGGATCGAAGATTAGGAAGATCAACGGTGTGAAATACAAAGGGGCTTGCGACAGCGATATAACACGGACCTGATAGGGATTATGGACGTGATTGGATATTATTTGAAGTCCGATAGAAAGTGTTTTGTCGATTTTTTAGTGTATTCTGTGTATTTCTCTGTGTAAACAGAGAAGAGTGTTTATGAGATTTCACCCGCGCCAGTGGTCCTTTCCATTACAAACAGGTGGCCACTATACCTTCCACATCTTACAATGATTGTTTAACGCTCGAAAGGGAGATGAACGGACAGGGGCCGAGAGCCAGAAAGCCAGAGAAAGGAATGCAAACCGACAACGCCAATAGGCTTAAAATCCATTCAATGGCAGAGATAGGAGAAAGCAGTTGCTGAGACAGAGAGAAAGCAAAAGACAGAGAGCAAGAGGGAGAGTCTGTGTACTCTTGTAGACTTGAGGATTTCAAGTAAATCCCTGTTGTTTTTTCATTGTCGTGTTGAGACTCAGTTTGAGCTCACACTTGTAATAATATGCTCTTGAAGACATAATATAGAGGTCGACACTGAAAGTTGGACCAGGAGACATAGCCAGGAAGTCTGGTGAACTCCTTGATTATTTGCTATGTTAATGTGTGTGATCGTTATGTTTTCTAATTGCTCATTGTCTATATTATTCACAATATTTCCGATCCGTTGCACTAAGTAATATAGGAATTCCTACACATGAATCAGTAATACCTTAATGTTGATTTAAGATCTCATTTTTAGATCAAGTGGTATCAGAGCAATTGGTTTTGTTAAGGTTAGACAAGCTTGTGCTGGATTTTGAATGCTAACTAGATTAAAGCTCAGACTAGGAGAAGGAGAACTTGTTGAGTCTAATCCAGAGATTGGAAGAGTCTATTCTCAGAGGAGAATGGCAGAAGAAGCTCCATTGGGATTAGAATCTCAATTTATAGAAATTTTTAAGGCCATGCAAGCCATGGTGGAAGAGATGTATCTGGAATTTAAGAAGGGTCGAGGTGAAAGCACTTCAACACCTAAACCAGACAAAGGAGCAGAGGAACCTTTTCTAGTTTCCCCTCCAGAAGGCAAAAGGAAAGGGGAAATGCCTCCTCCACCATCTCCTCCATCATCACCTTCATCATCCTCATCATCTTCTTCGCATAAAACTAGCCCTAATAAGAAAAAGAAGAAAACTTCTTTGATTAAATTAGATGTGAAGTTTGATTTGCCAATTTATGATGGAGAACTAAATGCAAAGAAGCTAGATAATTGGATAAGACAGATTGATGTATATTGCAGGGTGCAGAACATTGATTCAAAAAGGAAGAAGATTCAGTTGGCTAGCTTTCGACTTTGAGGAACTGCACTAGTATGGTGGGAAGGCAAGACACAAGCTGATCTGTAAAAACATGGTAAAATCATTTCTACCTAGAATGAATTTGTTTCTGCTATCAAAAAGCAATTCTATCCTTTAGCTTACATGTAGCAGGCAATGATGAGTTGGAAAACTCTTCGCCAGTTGAAGGGTCAGAGTGTACAAAGTTATACTCAGGAATTCAGGAAAAGAGCTTTAACTCTAGGAATATCCTTGGACTCACCTAAGACTTTATTGAAGTATATAGGTGGTCTTCATAGCTATTTAAAGCATACTATTCTCATGTTTAATCCCACTAGCTTAGATGATGTATTAGTTCAAGCCACACATCTAGAAGCTAGAGGTAAGAATGTAAACCCAGAGATTGGGGGAACATCTAAATATTCTGTAAGAAAGAACAAGGAAAAGAAGAAACTAAAATGGAAGGAGAGGAAAGCAAACACTGTAAAGAAGGATAGACCTTCATGCACTCATTTCAAGAAAGGAGGACACGATGAGGCACACTGCTGGTCTTTGCATCCAAAATGGAGACCTAAGAAGTTCGGTGGTAAGGAGAGAAAGAATGTTGCAGCTGTTCAGCGGGACTTGGGATCAGATTCAGGTGATGAAACAATAGTTACAGCCACAGGTATTAAAGGTAAGGATTCTGAAGCCTCCATAAGTAATTCTACACAATCTGTTGATAATGAAAGTAATGAGAGGGAAAGAAATGAGCTTTTTCGTATTAGAGTAATTTCCAGGCATAATAAGATTGATACTTTGTTTGATAGTGGATCACAAGTAATTTGATTTCTGAAACAATTGTAAAGAAGCTGGGATTACAAACAAAACCTCATGAGAAGCCATATCCAGTAGGTTGGGTGTGTGATAAAACAAAGCTACAAGTAACGAGACTATGTAAACTTAGGTTTGCTATTGGATCATCATTTGTAGATGAGGCTAAGTTATATATAGTTTCATTGGATATATGTGGTATAGTTTTGGGAAGTCCATACGTGTATGATAGGAAAGCTATCTTCTATAGAGCTGAGAATAAGTATCAACTCACTAAAGATGGAATTGAATATATTATAAGAGCTCATAAACTCAAAAATAACTATTCTCTCATAAACTCGGGACAGATGAAAAGAATTGTGAATTCAAGTAAGCAATTTTTACTAATGGTTGTAAAGGCAAAGGATCCTGAAAAATCCGATGCATTTGAAGGCTGTGATTATAAACAAAAAGTTGATTTAGTTAAAGTTGTTTCATAGTATGATGTTCTATTTCAAGAACCAAAAGTTCTGCCATCCAAGCGAGAAATAGTACATGATATTTGTTTGCAGTAAGATGCTCCATTACCTAACATTGGAATGTACAAGTTGTCAGCTTTAGAGAATGCAGAGATAAAGAAGCAGGTACAGGAGTTGCTCGATAAAGGGTTTATACGACCAAGCACATCACCATGTGGATCTCCAATCATGCTAGTGAGAAAGAAAGATGGATCGTGGAGAATGTGCATTGATTACAGAGCACTAAATAAAATAACGATCAAGAATTGTTATCCTCTTCCTCGCATTGATGATCTATTAGATCAATTGAAAGAAGCAGATTACTTTTTTAAGACTTACGAAGTGGTTATCATCAGGTTAGAGTTGCAGAACAAGATGCATGGAAGACTGCTTTCAAGACAAAGCAAGGACTGTATGAATGGTTGGTTATGCCTTTTGGCTTAACTAATGCTCCTGCTACATTTATGAGAGTTATGAATGATGTACTCAGACCTTTTATTGATGATTTGTAATTGTTTATTTAGATGACATTCTTGTTTTTAGTAAGACATGAGAAGACCATGTAAAGCAGACTTTAGATGTTTTAAAAAGAGAGAATCTCTATGTAAAACTGTCAAAATGTGAATTTGGCAGAACATCTTTAAATTATTTGGGTCATATTGTAGGGGGTGGTGAATTGAAGATAGATCCCTCTAAGGTTAAAGTCAATGTGAACTGGCCTAAACCCAAATCTGCTACAGAGGTTAGAAGTTTCCTAGGGGCAGCACAATACTAGAGAAAGTTTATTGCTAACTTTTCTTTGATTGCAGCTCCATTACATGTTTTAACAGGATTGAAATAGGTGTTTAAGTGGGGAGGCAAACAACAGCAAGCCTTCGACACCTTAAAATAGAAAATTAGTACAGCACCAATACTAGCACTGCCAGATCTTCAACATTCATTTGAGATTGAGAGAGATGCCAGTGACTATGCCATGGGAGCAGTGTTGATGCAACACGGAAAACCCATATGTTATCACTCTGAGACATTCACTTCTGCAGTAGTTAATTATACCACATATGATAAAAAATTGTATGCATTAGTACAAAGTGTGAAAAAGTGGAAACATTACCTGATGGGTAAGGAAACAATCATACATACAGATCATAAACCACTTCAATATTTTCACTCACAAACTAAATTGCAGCAATCAAGACATTATAGGTGGATGGGTTTTCTACAGCAATTTCATCTTGTCATCAGATATAAGAAGGGCATACACAATAAGGTTGCAGATATGTTGTCAAGACCAATCATAAATGCATCTACTATACTTAAGCATAACTCTATAATGCATGAAAGTTACATTGAACAATATGCTCAAGATGTAGATTTTAAAGATGTATATGCAACTTTAAGTCATGGCAAGCAAGTAGAAGAATTGGATTATTATGTAAAGGACCAACTCTTATATCATTTGGGAAAGTTATGCATTCCACAAACTGAAAGAGTTAACATAATTCGAGAAGCACATACTTCTCTCATATTAGGTCATTTTGGTGTAAGTAAAATAGTTGCACAATTGCAAAGGTTCTGTTATTGGCCCAGAATGCATGAGACAGTTTTTAGATATATCAAAGGGTGTACTGTGTGTGCTACAAGCAATCCCAATAATAGAAAATTAGGCTTGTACACTCCACTTCCAATTCCTTCTCATCCTTGGGAAAGTGTTTCCATGGACTTTGTTGGGGGGTTGCCGAAATCTAGAAAAGGTCATGATTATTTGTATTTTGTTGTGGATACGTTCAGTAAAATGTGTATTTTGATACCTTGTAACAAGTATGTTACAACTGAACAAACAACAAAGTTGTTATTTCAGAATGTATGGGTTCATTTTGGTTTACCCACTTCTATTGTATTTGATCGAGATTCTCGTTTTGTTGGGAAGTGTTGGTCAAGTTTATGGGAGTTGATGGATACCAGGTTGAAGAAGAGCACAACATTTCATCCACAAACAGATGGTCAGGCAGAAGTAGTCAATAGGATAGTGATCCAATTGCTCAAAGGCTATTGCAACAAGCATCCCAAGCTTTGGGATGAGCATTTGTGTTATGTGCAGCATGCTTACAACCGTGCCAAGCACTCTTCTACTCAGAGATCTCCTTTTGAGACTTGTTTTGGTTTTATACCAAAGTCTCCCTTGGATTTTGTCTTTGGTAAAGACATAACAGTTGATGGACACGGTGATGTGGACAAAGCAACCAGGTTCATTGAACAAATACAGGAAATGCACTAGGCAGTATAGGAACAGCTGGAAAGAAGTCAAGCCAAGTACAAGGCAAGACATGACAGGCATCGGGTTGAGCATAGTTTCCAAGTTGGTGATCAAGTCTGGTTGTACATCAGCAAGGACAGAATGTAAGGTGAAGGTAAGAAGTTAAAACCAATAAGGTATAGGCCTTTCAAGATACTTGATAAAATTTGGGAAAATGCTTTTCTCCTTGATTTTCCAGCTTATATGCAGATCTATTCAGTCGTTAATGCAAAAAACTTGAGATTGTATGAACCTTCATTGATTGAAGATCCTGAAGAGCAAAGTCAGTTGCCTTCTATTGAGGATCTGTTGCCTGAACATCTCAATGAGTTACAGGAAGATACAGTTTTGGACAGGAAGGTGAGAACTATGCGTGGGGGGGATGTTGAGTACCTGAGAATAGGGATCAAAGGTTCAAATCCAAGCAAGGCACGATGGATATAAATTGGACAAGTGAGGGAGTTGTATCCTCACTTGATCGATGTCTAAAAACCAACTTTTGGTGGTCCAAAAGCTTTTCAGTGGGAAGGTGTGATCCAAAATGGATCCTAAAACCTCTAAGTCTTCATGTATATTAACTATTGAAGACACTATCGCAAGGAAAAATAGTGAAAGAATGGCGGAAAACAGAGCTAAGCGAAGGTGGAAGTAACGCTGCACAAGAGCTGTCGGATCAAACCGATCAACGGTCCAGATCAGATCGGCGATATCGTAGTTGACAGAGTGTATCAGAGGCAGCCCTATGGAAATCGCAATAGCGATCAGCGCGATTTAACGAGGACCGTTGATCGAGAACGCAGATCAACGACCCAAATCAACTCGCAATATCGCATCAATATCGCATCAGAGAAATACAAAGGAGCGAGGCCTATGCAACATGCAACTTGTGATAGCGATAAAGGTGGACCCGACGGGGTTTATAAATGTGGCCCTATAAATTTTGAGTTCCGATATAAAATTGTTTGTCAAGATTTTTTGTGTATTAGTGCATTTCCGTTATAAAACCGAAATACAAAAGGAAATGACCCGAAGTGATAAAACCGGACCCGAAAGGTTTATAGATGCGACTTTATGTTATTTTAGTTTCGTGGTAAGCGGGACTTCGAGCGGGCCTCTGGCGATAAGTGGTATTAGACGGGCTCCGCCCAATTCCATACATCGGCCGACACGTAGCACCCTGCAGGAGAGAGAAAACCACCTTTTCGGGCAGGTAATCTCCGTGCACATAAGCCACCTGAAATGGATGTCAGTCGTTGGATCGGAGATCAGGCAGATCAACGGTGTGAAATACAAAGGGGCTTGCGACAGGGATATAACACAGACCCGATAGGGATTATGGACGCGATTGGATATTATTTGAAGTCTGATAGAAAGTGTTTTGTCAGATTTTTCAGTGTATTCTGTGTATTTCTCTATGTAAATAGAGAAGAGTGTTTCTGGGATTTCACCCGCGCCGGTGGTCCTTTCCGTTACAAACAGGTGGCCACCATAACTTCCGCGTTTTACAATGATTGTTTAACACTCGAAAGGGAGATGAACGGATAGGGGCTAGGAGCTAGAAAGCCCGAGAAAGGAATGCAAACCGACAACGCTGATATGCTTAAAAGCCATTCAATGGCAGAGACAAGGGAAATCAGTTGTTGAGACAGAGAGAAAGCAAAAGACAAAGAGCAAGAGGGAGAGTCTGTTTACTCTTGTAGACTTGAGGATTTCAATTAAATCCCTGTTGTTTTGTCGTTGTTGCGTTGAGACTCGGCTTGAGCTCACACTTGTAAGAATCTACTCTTGAAGACATAATATAGAGGTCGACATTGAAAGTTGGACCAAGAGACGTAGCCAGGAAGTCTGGTGAACTCCTTGATTATTTGTTGTGTTAATGTGTGATCTAAAATCACCCCCTGAATGATCTCAGTTAATTAATGAAGGTATTACAGACTTATGTGCTAGGGTGTGCCTATGTTATTTTATGCAATGGATCGATAAGATTGCGAAATACATAGCCACTGAAATAATAAGAGAACAAAGTAAGCAAACATATAAAACACAACAAATTTAATGAGGAGTTCACCCAATCCTCCTGGGCTACATCTCCTTGTCCAACCTTCAATGGTGGCCTTTCTACTGTGTCTTAAAGTAGATATTTTACAATAAGGAGCTCAATTTGAGTCTCACTTAACAGAGAATGATCAGTAGGATTATACTTGGATCCCCCAAGTCTCTAAAGTACACAGACTCCCCTTACTAAACCTTGACCTCAACTAGTCTCAGTGGTATGAGTCCAATTTGGTACTCAATACTTAACAGGAATACATAGAGGAGTTGCTTGAACCTCTCAAGCCTTCTCTGGAGTTCACAGAGTCTCGGACTCTCTCTGTCTCTGTCTCTGTCTGCTCGATGTCGCCTTTTCTCTGCAGGTCAACTTGGCTTCTCTGTTCTCTGCAATTCACTTCTTTCTTGCCTCTCAGCTTTCTGCTTCTCTTTCTCTGCCTCCCCCTGCTTTTTCTGTCTGTTCGTGGCTTAAAGCCAATTTGCTCCATGACTATTCGTTTCCACTTCCCGGCTCTCTGGATCTCCTGCCTCTGTCCATTGGAATCCCCCTGCTCTGCGTCATCATAACTGTGTAACGCTTCACAGAGGGGTGGCCACCTGTTTCCTCACGAACTGAGTGTCAGTTCTCTTTAAACGATCGTTATTTCCGTTGCTCCAAGATTGCCTGCAAAACTGATTCCTCTGCCAACTCATCGGTCATGCCGGATCTCAAATCTTATCTGCCTCAACCTATTTCCCTGTCGAATCCGGTCACCCATCGGATTGCTTCTCTGCCATTGATCTGGGGCCCCCAGATCCTACGGTCTCCGTCCATATCACGTGGGTAAGTAGCATGAACATTAACCACACGATGCGAGAAGTTTTCTCTCTCATCCACTGGACACATGTCCCCCAGTGTATGGCATCGCGCGGGACTTGGTTGAACCCACTTACCGCTTGAAGTCCTCCTGATATCCTGCCGGTGTTAGCACGGGACCCGCCTTCTGACGGAATCGACGATTTCCATAAGGTTTTATGATTTTTCTCGTGACCGAGCGCTCGGGGCTTTCCTTCACTGAGAGGGACACCCTACGTTAATTGCGTATCAGAAATTGCCTCTACTTTTGGATTTGACCTCCCGTTTGCCAATTTGTGCCAGTGTGCAGTCACCATGGGCCAACGATCTGTGCACTTTGACCGAGGGTCCTCGTTGTCCCATGCTGACCAAAAATTTCCATTGTTTAGAGGTAATTTCTGATAAGCTTCGACATCCATAGTGCTTTGAAACTTCGGTATGAGTTTTACAGAGTTCAAGGTACTTTAAGAGTGTTTAAGGATCCAATTCGGATCATAGCCTTCCCACTGAAAAAATATTTTGGACCACCAAAAGTTGGTTTTCAAGCATCGACTAAGTGAGGGTATAGCTATCTTACTTGTCCAATCTCCATCCATTTTGCACTGCTTGGCTTTGAACCCTTGAGTCCAATCCTGAGATACTCAACATCTCCCCTGTGCGTCGTCCTCACCTTCTTGTCCAGAACTGTGCCTTTCTGCGATTCATTAAGATATTCAGGTAACAGATCATCAATAGAAGGAAATTGACTCTGCTCTTCAGGATCTTCAATTAATGAAGGTTCAAATAGTCTCAAGCTATCTGCATTAATGACTAAGTAGATGTGCATGTAAGCTGGTAAATCAAGGCGAAAAGCATTCTCACCAATTTTCTCAAGTATCTGGAAAGGTCCCTACCTTATTGGCTTTAGCTTTTTACCTTCACCTTGCATTATGTCCTTGCTGAAATACAACCAGACTTGATCACCAACTTGGAAAATATACTCCATCTGATGCTTGTCATGCCTTGCCCTATATTTGTCTTGGCTCTTTTCCAGCTGTTCCTGTACTACCTGGTGAATTTCTTGGATTTGTTCAATGAACTTGGTTGTCTTGTTCACATCACTGTGTTCATCAACTGCTATGTCTTTACCAAAGACAAAATCCAAGGGAGACCTTGGTGTGAAATCAAAACAGGTCTCAAAAGGAGATCTCTATGTAGAAGAATGTTTTGCTTGGTTGTAAGCATGTTGCACATAACACAAATGTTCATCCCAAAGTTTGGGATGCTTGCTGCAATAGCCTCTGAGTAACTGGATCACTGTCTTGTTGACTACTTTTGTCTGGCCATCTATCTGTGGATAAAAGGCTATGCTTTTTCTTCAGTTTGGTGTCCATCAATTCCCACAAACTCGACCAAAACTTCCCAACAAGTCGGGTGTCTCGATTAGATACAATGGAAGTGGGTAATCCAAAATGAACCCATACATGCTGAAAGAACAATTTTGCAGTTTGTTCAGCTGTAATCTATTTTTTACAGGGTATCAAAATACACATTTTACTGAACCTATCCACAACAACATATAAATAGTCATGACCTTTCCTAGATTTAGGCAGTCCTCCAACAAAGTCCATGGGAACACTTTTCCAAGGATGAGAAGGAACTGGTAGTGGAGTGTACAAACCTATTTTTCTATTGCTGGGCTTGCTTTTAGCACACATGGTACACCCTCTTACATATCTAGAAACTGTCTCATTCATTTTTGGCCAATAACAAAATCTTTGCAGTTGTGCAACCGTTTTACTTACCCCAAAGTGACCTGATATTAGAGAAGTGTGTGCTTCTCGAATTATCTTTACTCTTTCAGTTTGTGGAATGCATAGCTTCCCACAATGATACAAGAGTTGGTCCTTAATGTGATAATCCAATTCTTCTACTCGTTTGCCTTGACTTAAAGTTGCATATACATCTTTAAAATCTATATCTTGAGCATATTGTTCAATGTAGCTCTCATGCAATACTGAGTTATGCTTAAGTATAGTAGATGCATTTATAATTGGTCTAGATAACATATCTGCAACTTTATTGTGTATGCCCTTTTTGTATCTAATGACTAAATGAAACTGTTATAGAAAACCCATTCACCTATAATGTCTTGATTGTTTCAACTTAGTTTGGGAGTGTAGATATTGAAGTGGTTGATGATCAGTATGTATAACTGTCTCTTTGCCCATTAAGTAATGTTTCCACTTTTTCACACTTTGTACTAATGCATACAATTCTTTATCATATGTGGGATAGTTAACTACTGCATAATTAAATGTCTCAGAATGATAACATATGGGTTTACCATGTTGTATCAACACTGCTCCCATGGCATAGTCACTGGCATCTGTTTGGATCTCAAATGGTCTTTAAAGATTAGGAAGTGCTAGTACTGGTGTTGTACTAATTGTGAGGACCATAACTCTCCAGACTATATACATTTTTTTTTTTTTAAACAACAAATACAACCAGAAAAGAAATGCATTGAAATTCAAATTTATTTAGCACACACATTCCTGCCACTCATTTCAGGAAACATATCATAACATTTCATACTTTTAACTAAGATCATATGTACCGTTCACCAGAAGGCGAGACTCCACTTGCTCTGCTATTGCTGGTATTCCCTTGTAGCTGGTCAACTCCGCGAATGAATGATGACGCACTTGAACCGAATGCGAAGACCCACCGGTTAACCTCCCAGCCTACCCCTTGGGTACTCTTCTTCCCCGCGGACCCCCGAGCTGCAATGGGGTTGTACAATGGAGACAAGCACTAGCTAGTAGAGGAGAGCACACCTTGGCTCAATAGTCCCCTCTCTAAATCCTCTACCTCACCAAACTCACTATAGCTTCGTAATCACTGCTCTCACAACATCTCATCCATCCAACAATAGCGATCCCAAAATGTCCTTTCTTCCATGGCTTGCCCCTTCTTTTATAGGAGTCCTCATAGGTGACACTTGTCATGTCATGCATAATTAATTATTTTTTTATAATTCAATAGCTTGATTATTCACCCACCCATGTGTCATTCTCACATCAAGGGTCTCCCAAAATTATTTACTTAAATTTTTATTTAAAACTAATATTTTCCTCACCTCAACAAGATTCCTATTTCTTCTCCTAGTTGTCTCTTTATTCCCCCCTTTTATTCCTTAATTTGTGTTCATTACTTGAAGTCAATTAATGAGTCAAGATTTTATCCCCAATCTACTCCCTAATTTAACTTAGGTTATCTCCTAGATGGATATTCTTATGTTGGTTGTTGACACATGGAACTTTTCTACATTTCTCTAAATTTAATTTATTATTCTCATTTTAATTCACCTTCCCCTTTTCTTAATTAGGTTTAAATTAGTTTAGGATTAATCTTTATCCTTACCATTATGTTTGTCTTTCCCCTTTTTCCTAATTAAACCACATAATCTTCCTAGTATTTTCCAAAATGGGAAGGGTAGAGTTTTTAAGGTACTCTATTTTAATTCTTCCTATGATCCTCCTTATTCCAAGTTTTATTTTTGATTTAATTACATTGGTTTCTAATCATCATTTACCCTTGATGTAAATTTACTTAGTTTTCATTCCTTGCTTATATTTATTTATTATTATTTATTTTTAATGATTCCAAGGATGCCAAGCTTTGGTTGTGCCCTTCAAGAACTTCCCTAGAAGTTCCAAGGGTGCCACACCTAATAGCTTATTTGTGATGTCAAGGGTGCCAGTTTGGTTGTGCCCTTCAAGAACTTCCCTAGAAGTTCCAAGGGTGCCACACCTAATAGTTTATTTGTGATGTCAAGGGTGCCAGTTTGGTTGTGCCCTTCAAGAACTTCCCTAGAAGTTCCAAGGGTGCCACACCTAATAGTTTATTTGTGATGCCAAGGGTGCCAAGTTGGTCGTGCCCTTCAAGAAATTCCCCTGAAGTTCCAAGGGTGCCACACCTCTTGCCCTTCAAGCATCCAGTGATTACGAGGGGAAAATATAGTGCAACGTCATAGACCACTATCATCTCTTATGTTGCCTGCTATAGTGAGACTAATGGTGTCGGGGATCAAGGAATCTGCCTTGATGCGCGCCCCCCGGTAAAGTCCTCATGAGCGACCCAACTTTGGAACCTGCCCTCATGGCATCGTGATCTTCAAGGCGAAGGTGCTTCAACCCTTCCAGCCCAAGTCACGGCGGAGTGCTAGTGGGTGGGCTCAAGGACTCTGTCCCACCCCTCCCATGTAGTTCCATCCACTTGTACAACCCCATCACCCATATGTGAGTCATTCGGTCAAGCAACTAATCTGTGCCTGCAACCATTAATATATCATCAGAATATAGTTAAACATATATGGCAGATTCTAAGATCGACTTAGACTTTCAAAGATAAAATAATATGAATTTTCGTCAAACCAGGTGTCATCAACTCGTCATATGCGAGTGCCTCTGATGGTTCCCTGCCATACTCAATAATCATCAGTAACACGGTTTCTCAATGTTAGTCAATTATCATAATAGCATCATTAACAATTCCTGGTCATTCACATCATTGTCCATTGTAAGTCTGAACTAAAGGAAGTAGGTAACATAGGGGACACATCCCTCATGGCTATCATCAATAATCATCAATGGAGACATACATATTCATTAAGCTATCAACATCGTAACATCGTAGAAATATACCTATCCATAAAATTTATCCTCATTATGCTTTTAGTAGAGCGCATACATATTCTTTACTACCCTCGTCATAATTTCAAATAGAGACCAACTTAACTATTTAATATTGCAATCATCAAAATACTGATAGATAAGATACATAACCATTCATGCTACCATAATATCAATGGAAAGCATTCATAACATCACAACCATGAATATCTCAATCGCTAATAATAGTGTCATGGGTCCAGATCCTCAATCTGAGGTCCTCGAAGAATAGAGTGTCTAAGATAATGTCGTATTAGGGTCAGGAGACTAGAGTGGGCACTACATACACCCCCTCTTAACAATGGACTTCGTCCCGAAGTCCTTAGAACATAAAGGAGAAACGACGACACATAATCTTAGGAACCCTTCCTGAAACTCTTGCCAACCTTCTGGTGGGCAGGTTAAAATTTTCCCAAGGTATCTATAACACGAATTCCGTTATAACTGAAGGACTATATCTGGGGAACATTGCAACCCACTTTTTGTATAAATGTACAAAACATACATTATAGATATTATTAAAATTAATAGTTAAAGGAAGTGTCATACATAAAATTTTCCAACAAAATCATCATAATCAAAATCACAACTATTTAAAGCAACAATTAACAACACCCACTTTCTTTCAAATGACAAATTTACTAATTTAGGAGAAATCTCTCTAGTTTTATTCATTCAATCATGCAATTAAGATAGCAATAATTTTGTATTAACTCAAATTCATAGGGGATGCCTATGCCTTTTTCATAGGAGGAACTACCCACCTTAAGCTTGGACTTCAATATTTGTAATGGTCAATAATAATTGTGTTAATTATTGTTTGATATTTCACCTATGACGTAATCCACCTTTGTTTACCATGTTCTAAATCTTCAATTTTGTTAGGAACTACAATTAGTACTTTGAAAATGAACATATGCCACTGCTTGCTAGGGGGACCTAACAATGCCTACTACACCTTCTTAGAGACTTGATTTACCTTCATGATCCATGTTCTGAAAGTTCAATGTTGTACGACTACCATTTGCACTTTAAAATAAATGCATACCACTCCTTTCTAGCGGATACCTAATGGTACACACTATCTAGAGATAAAAAGATGTTAACTACATAGAACGTAATCATCACTTGCAATGAATGAGTAGTCCAAACCTTCATCCCTTCAAACCCAGCTACCCTACTTCCTTTCGCTAGGGTAAGCGAGTGAGGCTATCTGGGGCCTATCTTCATTTAATCCTACTGAACCTAATGATAAGGAGTGCAATATTGTTGCAATTTTTAAAGGTATTGTGACTATTAAGGCTCTTAATTTCCTGGTGATGAGGAATGCATATTCTCGCAATTTGGCCATCCAAGCTAATGGAAGACAAAGCATATAGCAAGTTTCACTAGTGACCAAAGCTGGCAGGCAAACATCATTTACCAGTCTTTGCTTGATTCCAAGCAGAACTAAAAACTATATGGATTGAAGCCAAAGATATGCACAGAATGTAAAACAATAGAGAGAAACCCATGTCTAAAATGATCATTGATTGTATCGAATGGCATTGGTAGAAGTATGGTGCTCCAGATAACCATAAACCAATACTATAGCTCTATTTCTGCATTACGAACTAGCAAAGAATCCAAAAAGTCATAAAGGAAAAGTTTTATTGTTACATTACAAAACATTGAACAAAGAAGTCAATCAAATCAAACAAAGAGAAGCTCAAACTCCCTGTGAGATTACAGGAAGAGAGCAGAGAAAGAACGACTAAGTTTGGCATCTAACATTCAAGGTGATGTAATTGAAAATCTGCTGCCTATGGTGGACAATTTTGAAAGAGCCAAAACACAGATTAAGATATAAATCATAAATATTACAATGTATAATATTATCATGATTGTAATATGCTCCTATGTTGCTTCTTGTTGTTCTGGTCCATTTTCAATTGTTCTAATTGGAATTAGTCTCAGTTAATCCTTTACCATTGATAAACAATAAGACCTATTTAGACATTGCATGTACATAATCACTCTTTGCTGGATCATTCTTTGTTGTGGATAAAATAAATCTTAAATAAGGCTGAACTCTTGGAATCAAACTTCATCTACCAGCAAGGGTTTATTCCATTATAAATTTGATAAATTCTTTATAGAAGTTTCAAGAATAAATATAGTTCTATTACTACTATTATGATTTAAGTTTATATATTAGATTACTTTTTATTGTATCAATTTATAGGGAACCAAAATGAGCAAGCTAAACATCAAGAGAGAAATCACAATAAGTCAAGAAAGTTGAATACTTAATAGAAACTAAAATAATTAGAATTACACTGTAAATTTTTATTGGAAATTTTATTTCAATTAAAAATAATACCTTCAATATATATCCCACTTAAATCCCCATGGCAAAACAACCTGCTCGAAAACATTAAAATATCAAATGATTTACAGACCAAAATACTCGACCAACCGCACAGAATCCATAAAATTGTAAATGCAATTGAAATGGAAAATCGTTGCAAAGAAAATTGCAATACAAATATCGAAGAAAGATATTTTAAATATTCTAGATTTACCAAATTTGAATGAATGGAAAATTTCGAATGTATATGATTACATGTTCCATGTTTTAATGATGGAAAAGGCTTCTGAATATTCTTCCACAACTTTATTTTTCTTTGCCAGTAAAGCAGAGAAACAATATATGTAGGAATTAACAGAGAGTTCTACGACACCATATAACTGGTAAACCCAGAATACAAAGAGATATATGTTCAAGAATTCCTTAAAAAGAAAGCCAGTAAGATGGCTAATGTCAGGCAATTGGAAAATTGAATTGAAAATATAGAAACTGTTTAAGATATGCCTTGAACCCCTGTTATTTTCTTAAACTGTTTAAGATATGCCTTAAACTTTTTTATCAAATATTTTTATAATGCTTATTATTACTTTTATGAACCCCTGTACGAAAATAGTTTAGCAATGTAGGCACGAAAACAATTTAGAAATGAAGGAGTCGTCAATCCTATCATTCCAATTTACTTTACAGATTGGCTTCCATTAGACGCTAATAATGCTCCTAATTTGCCTGGAGTATTTATAAACAGTTCGTAGAAATCATGAAAGGATTTAATGTTAATGTGGTCAATACTGTTGGAAAACCATTTGATCCCATGCTACACGAAGCAATTATGCGTGAGGATGAAGACTGTCACTGACTACCATTTTTATGTACAAATATCTCACTTTAAGTTATGACAAATACATCACCTCCCTCGAAATTAATGACTGTCAGATCTACCAACTTCTTACCCTCATTGGGCCCTAAAGCACTGAACGTTTTTCTCCATTTGTCCAAAACAAATTTGCATAGATCTTGAGCATTGAGTCAAATCAAACACTTAACAAACAAAGCTAGACAGCGCTTTGTTGTAAATAACGAATTCATAATGTTCTCTCTTCTCAGAAAACGTGTTGAATGTCATGTGCTAGACCATGGAAGTAAAGCTATAACCTTGTCCTCCAAACTATTGGAGTTCATCGACAAGAACATCCTTAAAAACAAAACCATGTGAGCAAAAGCGAGAAGGATTTAAAGCAGAACAAAACCGTTTTTAATATCTAAGGGTAGATGAATGCAGCATATATTCAGATGCCCTCAAAATTCTGGAAGGCTCACCAATTCAAGAGTCACCTCAAGTTCACAAAGCACAATGTGCAAAGTTTATATGAAATTTTCGAGATCATCTAGGACAAATATACTGAAACAAATAATGAGGAATGAACCACAATTCAGACTACCACAATTCAGACTAAATATATATGTTTTATCACTATTAAATAATAATAATAATAATACCAAATCTACTCAACTCACAGAAATTACAATTCTTTTTCAAAAATAAAAATGTGAGGCTGAATATAAGTGTGGAAGTAATTAATTTTTTTTTTTATCACTATTAAAAAAAACGCAGGGATTTCTCCTCAAATTCGCAGGTATTTACCTTCAAATTCTCTTCCATATGTAGATAGTTCCCAGAATCTAATTCTGAAAAACAAAACGTACCTCCAATAAATTTGTATATTGTTCTTATTTTTCTCATTATTAAATTGCCTTAATTCCCTTATAGATATAGAGGTATTTTGTCTATCTTATAATATAGATCTCATAATATCATATAGCATTTATCGGTGTACATAAAGTATAAAAAAAAACTAAAATGTATTTTAAGAGAAATGGATGCTTCCAGCGCTGCAAAATAAAATTTGTCAGTGTCCTTTGTTATCCCCTTTTCGAAAAAGATCAACTAGCAAGTGAATATCAGATACCTATTAAACACCAGGCTGATCACTCTGTCTTTTTGTTTTGCTTGCTTTGCAAGCTAGCAATAAATTATGTATTACATGCCAATGTAGCAGGCTTCAAGTGCTCGAATTCCTAATTTCTACTGGAAAATTAAGATATCACAAAAATCAAACGACAATGATCTTGGTAATCCAGATGCTTATATTCATTGATTGGTTCATCGCGGAAAAGATCATCTTGCCCTTGCATAAAAACATATTATCCAAAAGAAATAATTCCATTTCTGTATTTACACACTCAAACACTCAAAGTATCATCTTAAATGTTTTACATGCCACTGTTTTCTTCTATTACATATTAATGCAACCTAAACAATGAATGGACAACAGTGAAAGTCGTATTTCATATCAACACCACGTTACAGCATAATATTTCATTAACCAGTTTACAGAATGTATTGTATCTGAAACAATTCAAATTTAGAATTTACCTACAGTTAGAATCTGCAATCAAGACTTATTTTGTTTCGGGAATAGGACCTAAATAATAGCAAGCCATCACAAGCTGGCATGACAATTTATAGAGTTTGGCATGAATATGTTGTACACAAAGAGAGCTATTAAAGAAAACTGACGAATGTGCAGGGTCATCCCAGACGTATTGACCAAAGATTGAAAGAAGTGCTCCACCAGCTGTGTATCATATGTGCCAACTCTTTGTGTAGGAATGCACAGATCGTAACCCAAGTAGGGGCGTCCAAATAAATCCAAGGCGACGTGTACAAGAGCTTCATCTAAAGGAGCTGAAAAATCTCCAAAACGATAGATTCCTTTTCTATCTCCAAGAGCTTGAAGTAGAGTACTTCCAAGGGCAAGAGCAACATCTTCATTTGTATGATGGTCATCAATATGGATATCCCCAGAAGCCTTTACTTGTACGTCAAAGAGCCCATGTGATGCAAATTGATCCAGCATGTGGTCCAGAAAAGGTATGCCAGTATTGCAGTCAGAAACTCCTGAACCATCCAAGCTGATTTTCACTTGAACATTTGTTTCTTTTGTCACTCGCACAATCTCTCCAAAGCGACCTTTTGTAAGAGATGTCTCAGGAGCCCCATTTTGGCTATCGTTAGCAGCACGTAAACGCATTAAACGCTGCGGTCGTCTAGTGGGAGTTATGGTGAGATTGCTCCGAGACGAATACAGGGGACAGAAATCCCCCACAATGCAATCAGTCTCCTCCTTATCGGATGACGAGCAATGTAGTTTTGGTCTGCTGTTACATCTCAAATTCTTTGAATTCGGCCATGAATCCTCTGTTAACCTCGTGCCCACAAGCTTTACGGTGCTTAAACCCACGAATCCTTTCCAAGCATGGTCAAAATTGGAGGGTGTAGAGGCAAGCGGTGTTATTGGTGGAAGACTTGGCAAGGCCATCGCTAATTGTATTGGAGGATTCCCTTCGTTCGGCCCTGCTATTAATTTAGTAGTGGCGTCTGCATCCATTGAACTATGGAACGCTCTATGAGTGTGAACAATCTAGGATTCCCCACACGATTTTCCAGAGGATGTGGTTTACGTAATTTTCTTTTAAAAGTCTTCATCACCCACCAGCTTATGATACACTTTGATTCGGTCCAGCATCCATTGGGTGGCCTCCGGTGTGACCTTCGTCATGTAAGACCAAGCGTTGGGGTCCATTATGTTTGCTTCTTCATCGAACCCGCGAGAGGGTTTCTGCAGCCGGTGGGCGTTGGATTCAAAGGCATGAATCTCAGTGAAGTCGCAGGGATACATGCGCATGAACCAAGTGAGACTGGTGTTGAAGTAGCTGGCGCCCAGATCTAGAAAAACTCGGCGCGCTCTCTCGTTCAGATCGATCTTCGAAGCCAACATCCATGGAAGCAGATGCGTTCTGTCCTCCACGTCTCCAGTGAATCTGAGGGCGAATCCTCTTCGGAAGTTCTCTCGTCATCCAACTTATCTATGAGATGCCCTTTCACGCGGCACGGGGCCACTTCTCCAACCCACTTCATCTGATTCCAGGGATTCTCCCCCTCCTTCATTCTCGGCTTGTAACGAAGCCCAGCAACGTCACCGATCTCTAAGTACCCTTCTCGTCTGCTGCATATTTCCGCTTGGCCCGACCATTCTTCTGTTTCTTGCCCTCTCCAATGGCGGGAGGAAATATGGGGAAGATTAGTGTCGCCCCTATACTTAACCATAACATCCACGGCAACATATGTTGACAGAATAAAGAGCAAAGAATGGCTCAGCGGCCATGTTTTGAGAAACATCATGGACGCACTAGGGTTTCACTGTCACATACAAGCTTCACGTGTTTTCTTATCCTTGCCCACTGAATTAATTACATTAAAAGGCAACTCAACATCGACTGATATTTTAATGTCAATAAGACAATCAAATGGCAAGGTCTCGAGTTTTGGCGCATGGATTGACTATTCATCACACAGTAAGCTATCCTGAATTCCCACAATTAAAAACAGTACAGCAAGCTATCTTGAAATCCCACATTTAAGAGACGGTACAGTAAACCATGCACCGACTCTTCTGTCACTCATCTTAGGATCCACTAACTAATCTGTCACCCAGAAGACTTGGCCAAGAAAAATTTAGTTTTCAATTGCATTATATATTGGTATTAAAACATTTATGTATATAAAATTCAAAATTCAATATTAAAATATAAATGGATGATGGTGATCCATCACCCTCCACTCATGAAATCCAAGTTTATATAGTAAAGGGAGCTATTCACGGACTACTCTGTCCCTCTTATGTCATGTCGGTAATATATTATTAAAAACATTTGGTTTATAAAATAGTTTTGTTTTCAACTATCCACCTACTTAGATTTTGTTTGTCACCCATTCTAATAATGAAGAAATTGTTCGCCATCATACATTCCTGAGGATAGAAGAGAAGCACTCTACATCAGATATGTCCGTCCCTCGAATCGACCGCGAGCTGCAGGCGCGATGCGAAAACTTCACCAGGTGTGATCGCCATGATGCAAGAGAATGGAAACGCTCCACCAATCATGTTTTTGTCGTCGCCCATGCTCCAGAATCAGATGAAGGATATTCCTTCAAACACCATCGCTGTCGTACACTAATTTTTTTTCTTTTTATTTAGTGTAAGGACCAGATTCATGAAATTTAAACAGAGATGTTTTAGATTTCCTCAGCGGATAGAATTTGAAAGGAAAAAAAAAAAAACAGGGCAACGGCTACAATTGATGAATTTGTGAGCAGAGATTATTTTAAATTCCCCGTCAGACGAAATTGCAAGGGGTAAACGAAGGAGGAGGTCGGAGTTCGTCACATTAGTTAGGGATTTTCATCATATTATTTAACAAACTAGCCATACATGCATGGGCCCATAGGCCTCAAGGGTTCAACATGGCTCTGATACCAAGTGTGAGGACCATAACTCTCCAGACTATATACATTTTTTTTTTTTTTTTTTTAACAGCAAATACAACCAGAAAAGAAATGCATTGAAATTCAAATTTATTTAGCACACACATTCCTGCCACTCATTTCAGGAAACATATCATAACATTTCATACTTTTAACTAAGATCAATAGTAATGAAATACATATGTACCGTTCACCAGAAGGCGAGACTCCACTTGCTCTGCTGTTGCTGGTATTCCCTTGTAGCTGGTCACCTCCACGAATGAATGATGACGCACTTGAACCGAATGCGAAGACCCACCGGTTAACCTCCCAGCCTACTCCTTGGGTACTCTTCTTCCCCGCGGACCCCCGAGCTGCAATGGGGTTGTACAATGGAGACAAGCACTAGCTAGTAGAGGAGAGCACACCTTGGCTCAAGAGTCCCCTCTCTAAATCCTCTACCTCACCAAACTCACTATAGCTTCGTAATCACTGCTCTCACAACATCTCATCCATCCAACAATAGCGATCCCAAAAAGTCCTTTCTTCCATGGCTTGCCCCTTCTTTTATAGGAGTCCTCATAGGTGACACTTGTCATGTCATGCATAATTAATTATTTTTTTATAATTCAATAGCTTGATTATTCACCCACCCATGTGTCATTCTCACATCAAAGGTCCCCCAAAATTATTTACTTAAATTTTTATTTAAAACTAATATTTTCCTCACCTCAACAAGATTCCTATTTCTTCTCCTAGTTGTCTCTTTATTCCCCCTTTTATTCCTTAATTTGTGTTCATTACTTGAAGTCAATTAATGAGTCAAGATTTTATCCCCAATCTACTCCCTAATTTAACTTAGGTTATCTCCTAGATGGATATTCTTATGTTGGTTGTTGACACATGGAACTTTTCTACATTTCTCTAAATTTAATTTATTATTCTCATTTTAATTCACCTTCCCCTTTTCTTAATTAGGTTTAAATTAGTTTAGGATTAATATTTATCCTTACCATTATGTTTGTCTTTCCCCTTTTTCCTAATTAAACCACATAATCTTCCTAGTATTTTCCAAAATGGGAAGGGTAGAGTTTTAAGGTACTCTATTTTAATTCTTCCTATGATCCTCCTTATTCCAAGTTTTACTTTTGATTTAATTACATTGGTTTCTAATCATCATTTACCCTTGATGTAAATTTACCTAGTTTTCATTCCTTGCTTATATTTATTTATTATTATTTATTTTTAATGATTCCAAGGATGCCAAGCTTTGGTTGTGCCCTTCAAGAACTTCCCTAGAAGTTCCAAGGGTGCCACACCTAATAGCTTATTTGTGATGTCAAGGGTGCCAGTTTGGTTGTTCCCTTCAAGAACTTCCCTAGAAGTTCCAAGGGTGCCACACCTAATAGTTTATTTGTGATGTCAAGGGTGCCAGTTTGGTTGTGCCCTTCAAGAACTTCCCTAGAAGTTCCAAGGGTGCCACACCTAATAGTTTATTTGTGATGCCAAGGGTGCCAAGTTGGTCGTGCCCTTCAAGAAATTCCCCTGAAGTTCCAAGGGTGCCACACCTCTTGCCCTTCAAGCATCCAGTGATTACGAGGGGAAAATATAGTGCAACGTCATAGACCACTATCATCTCTTATGTTGCCTACTATAGTGAGACTAATGTTGTCGGGGATCAAGGAATCCGCCTTGATGCGCGCCCCCCGGTAAAGTCCTCATGAGCGACCCAACTTTGGAACCTGCCCTCATGGCATCGTGATCTTCAAGGCGAAGGTGCTTCAACCCTTCTAGCCCAAGTCACGGCGGGAGTGCTAGTGGGTGGGCTCAGGGACTCTGTCCCACCCCTCCCATGTAGTTCCATCCACTTGTACAACCCCATCACCCATATGTGAGTCATTCGGTCAAGCAACTAAACTGTGCCTGCAACCATTAATATATCATCAGAATATAGTTAAACATATATGGCAGATTCTAAGATCGACTTAGACTTTCAAAGATAAAATAATATGAATTTTCGTCAAACCAGGTGTCATCAACTCGTCATATGCGAGTGCCTCTGATGGTTCCCTGCCATACTCAATAATCATCAGTAACGCGGTTTCTCAATGTTAGTCAATTATCATAATAGCATCATTAACAATTCCTGGTCATTCACATCATTGTCCATTGTAAGTCTGAACTAAAGGAAGTAGGTAACATAGGGGACACATCCCTCATGGCTATCATCAATGGAGACATACATATTCATTAAGCTATCAACATCGTAACATCGTAGAAATATACCTATCCATAAAATTTATCCTCATTATGCTTTTAGTAGAGCGCATACATATTCTTTACTACCCTCGTCATAATTTCAAATAGAGACCAACTTAACTATTTAATATTGCAATCATCAGAATACTGATAGATAAGATACATAACCATTCATGCTACCATAATATCAATGGAAAGCATTCATAACATCACAACCATGAATATCTCAATCGCTAATAATGGTGTCATGGGTCCAGATCCTCAATCTGAGGTCCTCGAAGAATAGAGTGTCTAAGATAATGTCGTATTAGGGTCAGGAGGCTAGAGTGGGCACTACACTAATCTTTTCTTTCAAGGTGTCGAAGGCTTTCTGTTGTTTGCCTCCCCACTGAAACACCTTTTTCAATCCTGTTAAAGCATGTAAGGGAGCTACAATTAAGGAAAATTTAGAAATGAACTTTCTCCAATATTGCACTGCTCCTAAGAAGCTTATAACTTCTGTAGCAGATTTGGGTTTAGGCCAATTTACAGTGACTACAACCTTAGAGGGATTTATCTTCAATTCACCACCCCCTACTATATGTCCCAAATAATTCAAAGATGTTTTGCCAAATTCACATTTTGAGAGTTTAACATAAAATTTTTCTCTTTTCAAAACATCTAGTGTCTGCTTAACATGCTTTAAGTGTTCTTCCCACGTTTTGCTAAATATAAGAATGTCATCCAGATATACAATAACAAAATCATCAAAAAAGGGTCTGAGTACATCATTCATTATTCTCATGAAAGTAGCAGGAGCATTAGTTAATCCAAAAGGCATAACCAGCCACTCATACAATCCCTGCTTTGTTTTGAAAGCAGTCTTCCATGCATCTTGTTCTGCAACTCTGACCTGATGATATCCACTATACAAGTCTAACTTGGAAAAATAAACAGCTTCCTTTAACTGATCTAACAGATCATCTATGCAAGGAAGGGGATAACGATTTTTTATTGTTATCTTATTCAGTGCTCGATAATCAATGCACATTCTCCACGAGCCACATTTCTTTTTCACCAAAACGATTGGAGACCCAGACGGTGATGTGCTAGTTCTGATGAACCCCTTCTCGAGCAACTCCTGCGCCTGCTTCTTGATTTCTGCATTCTCTAAAGCGGACAACCTGTACATTCTGATGTTAGGCAATGGAGCATCTTGCTGCAAATTAATGTCATGCACTATTTCTTTTTTGGGTGGCAGACCTTTAGGTTCTTGAAACAAGATATCATATTCTGAAACAACTTTTTCTAAATCAACTTCTTGTTTAGCATCACAACCTTCAAATACATTGGTTTTATTAGGTTTCTTTTCTTTTACAACCATCAGTAAGAATTGTTTTCATGAATTTACAATTCGTTTCATCTGCCCTGAGTTTATGAGAGTAAATTATTCTTGAGCTTATGAGCTCTTACAATATATTCGATTCCATCTTTAACGAGGAGATACTTGTTCTCAGCTCTATAGAAAATAACTTTTCTATCATACAAGTAGGGACTTCCTAAAACAATTTCACATATATCCAAAGGAACTATATCTAACTCAACCTCATCTACAAATGTTGACCCAAAAGAAAACTTAAATTTGCATTGTCTAGTCACTTGTAGTTGTGCTTTATCACTTAACCAACCTAATGGGTATGGTTTCTTGTGAGGTGTAGTCAGTAATCCCAACTTCTTTACAATTGCTTCAGAAATTAAATTTACTTGTAAGCCACTATCAAACAAAGTATCAATCTTTTGATGCTTGGAAATAACTCGAATATGGAAAAGCTCGTGTCTTTTTCTCTCATTTCTTCATTATTAGTAGATTGTGCAGAATTACTAGTAGATGCTTCAGAATTTTTACCTTTTATACCTGTGGCTGCAATGGTTGTTTCATCTCCGGAGTCCGACCCCAAATCTTTCTGAATAGCTGCAACAGTGTTCTTCTTCTTGCCCTCGAACTTCTTAGGTCTCAGCGTCGGATGCAAAATCCAACAGTGCTCATCATCATGCCCATCCTAAGTTCCCATTCTTTCCTCTAGCTTCTAGATGTGTAGCTTGAACAGGTACCTCATCTATACTAGTGGGATTAAACATGAGGATAGTGTGCCTCATGTAGCTGTAGACCACCTATGTACTTCAACAGAGTCTCAGGTGAGTCTAATGAAATTCCTAGAATCAAAGCTCTTTTCCTAAATTCTTGGGTGTAACCTTGTACACTTTTCCCTTTCAATTGGCGAAGAGTTTGCCAACTCATCATGGCTTGCTGCATGTAAGCTAGTGGATAGAACTTTTTTTTTATTGCAGAAACAAATTCACTCCAGACGAAAAGAATCTTACCATGTTTCTTCATGTCAGCTTGTGTCCTGCCTTCCCACCATACCAAGGCAGTGCCTCCGAGGCGTAGGCTGGCCAGCTGAATCTTACTCTTGTCTGAGTCGATACTCTGCACTCTGCAATAAACATCAATCTGTCTGATCCAATTATCCAGCTTCTCTACATTCAACTCTCCATCATATATTGGTAAATCAAATTTAACATCTAATTTAATCAAAGATGTCTTCTTTTTATGTTCAGGGCTATTAGGAGGTGTGAGAAAGTTTTCTTCTTTCCCTTTGCCTTTTGAGTGGTCATGGAGGAGAGACTCTTCTTCTCCTTTATCTTGTTTTAAGCCTAATGAATCTTCATCTTTATGTTTCCTAAAGTCCCTATACATTTCCTCTACCATGGACCTCATGGCCAGGAAACTATCTATAAATTGAGGGTCTGGCCCCAAGGGACTTTCCTCTGACATTTTCTTCTGAGGATAGACTCTTCCAATCTCCGGGTTAGTCTCAACCAACTCTCCTTCTCCTAATTTAAGCTTTGATCTAGTTAGCATTCAACAACAAAATCCAGCACAAGTTTTTCTAACCTTAACAACCCAAAGCTCTGAGACCACTTGATCTGAAATCACCCCCTGAATGATCTCAGTTAATTAATGAAGGTATTACAGACTTATGTGTTGGGGTGTGCCTATGTTATTTTATGCAATGGATCGATAAGATTGTGAAATACACAGCCACTGAAATAGTAAGAGAACATAGTAAGCAAACATATAAAACACAACAAATTTAATGAGGAGTTCACCCAATCCTCCTGGGCTACGTCTCCTGGTCCAACCTTCAGTGGTGGCCTTTCTATTATGTCTTAAAGCAGAGATTTTACAATAAGGAGCTCAATTTGAATCTCACTTAACAGAGAATGATCAGTAGCATTGTACTTGGATCCCCCAAGTCTGTAGAGTACACAGACTCCCCTTACTGAACCTCGACCTCAACTGGTCTCAGTGGTATGAGCCCAATTTGGTACTCAATACCTGACAGGAATACACAGAGGAGTTGCTTGAACCTCTCAAGCCTTCTCTAGAGTTCACAGACTCTCGGACTCTCTCTGTCTCTGTCTTTGTCTGCTCGATGCTACCTTTGCTCTGCAGGTCAGCTCAGCTTCTCTGTTCTCTGCAATTCACTTCTTTCTTACCTCTCGGCTTTCTACTTCTCTTTCTCTGCCTCCCCCTGCTTTTTCTATATGTTCGTGGCTTAAATCCAATTTGCTCCCTGACTGTTCGTTTCCGCTTCCCGACTCTCTAGATCTCTTTCCTCTGTCCTCTGGAATTCCCCCTACTCTGCGTCATCATCATTGTGTAACGCTTCACAGAGGGGTGGCCACCTGTTTCCTCACGAACTGAGTGTCAGTTCTCTTTGAACAGTCGTTATTTTCGTTGCTCCAAGATTGCCCGCGAAACTGATTCCTCTGCCAACTCATCAGTCATGTCAGATCTCAAATCTTATCTACCTCAACCTATTTCCCTGTCGAATCCGGTCACCCATCGGATTGCTTCTCCGTCGTTGATCTGGGGCCCCCAGATCCTATGGTCTCCATCCATATCACGCGGGTAAGTAGCATGACCGTTAACCGCACGATGGGAGCAATTTTCTCTCTCATCTGCTAGACACATGTCCCCCAGTGTATGGCATCACGTGGGACTTGGTCGAACCCGCTTACCGCTTGAAGTCCTCCCGATATCCTGCCGGTTTTAGCACGGGACCTGCCTTCTGACGGAGTCGGCGATTTCCATACGGTTTTATGCTTTTCCTCGTGACCGAGCGCTCGAGGCTTTCCTTCACTGAGAGGGGTGCCCTGTGATACGTGATTAGCGCTAATCACGTATTAGAAACTGCCTCTAGTTTTGGATTTGACCTCCCGTTTGCTAATTTGCGCCAGTGCGCGGTCACCATAGGCCAATGGTCTGCGCGCTTTGACCAAGGGTCCTCATTGTTCCGTGCTGACCACAAATTGCCATTGTTCAGAGGTAATTTCTGATAAGCTTCGACATCCATAGTGCTTTGAAACTTCGGTATGAGTTTTACAGAGTTCAAGGAACTTTAAGAGTGTTTAAGGATCCAATTCGGATCAATGTGTGTGACTGTTATGTTTTCTAACTGCTCATTGTCTAGATTATTTGCAATCTTTTTTATCCATTGCACTAAGTATTATAGGCATTCCTGCACATGAGTCTGTAATACCTTAATGTTGATTTAAGATCTCATTTCAGATCACTAGTCTATCGAATAATCTAACCAAATCATGATAACAATTAAAATTGCAAATCCTCATTAGCCAACTTGCTAGGCCATTCAGTTGTGTCTCCTGAACTAATCGGTTCTTGACAAGTCTTTCATCCACACATTTCATAGGAACTAACCCCCATAGGATGTTGTTGGGAGACATATATAATGGAGCGGGCGGGGATTTGAGTGACATCCCCCATCTTGAGTCATCACATTCACCTGTACAATTTTAGCAATAACAGATCCAATGCATCAACATATTCCACGTTATCCAAAAACACATTATGATATTTCTTTTATCATTCCTACAAGAAAATTGATTTTTTGCTTGAAGAATGATTAAATTGGAATCCCTTATGATTCTTAGCATTTTGATCTTCAAGTATTTTGTTAGCTCAAGACCCAACAACAAAGCCTCATACTTCGCTACATTGTTGGCTGCATCAAATTCTAGTCTATAAATAAACTTGAATATATGACCAGGGGGTGAGGTAAAGGCAATTCTCGCATCCTTACCAAAAATTAAATGGGCCCCATCAAATTCTATATGCTAGATCCAATCACATTTACTTTCAAACTTCTCCTCCAAAAGAGCAACAAAGTTAGCCAAAACAACATAATTACCCAAATTATCTTATTCATATACAATCTCATTATAAGGCTTCTTTGGGCTTCCACATGGTACTTTCTCTCCAAATCTCTATCCAATCTCACCATGATGCCCTCACTATTAGGGATGATAGCATAAGTTAAATCCATTTGCAAATTACCCCCAATATTAGCACCCCACTTCCTAGACAACAACATACCCCAAGCATTAGGAACACCAATCACCACAATATCCACGGTAATGATTATATTAGGGTGTACTTCCAAGTGGACTTGAAGAACCTTTATCAAACCACGAACTTCAATTATCTTAGAATCCATAGCACAAATATTGTGGTAAGGTTTAGAAATCCTCAAGTTCAACTGGTTCATGACCTTTCTGCTAATGACACAAGATGATGGCCCATAATCGAGCATACAATTGTGCAAAAGTAACCCATTGACCAATAAAGTGATAAAGAATGATTGGTGGTCCTTGTTACCTCTACACATATCACTACTTTTCAAGATGATAGGGGCATCCTCAAATCCATCCTTAGAAAAATTCAACATTTCTTTCCCATGAGGTGCATCAAGGGCTTTCAACAACTTAGACTTTTGGGAATGAATCTTTAGGATTCCAGTCATAGGTACTAAAATATTTGCATTATTTATCCAACCTCCCAAGTGAATATTTAATCCCAATGTAGGTGGAGAGAAATCTTTTGGGGCACTTTGACTTTTCTCTTGTTCCTTGCCCCTTTTTTGATAAGTCAGACCTCTATCTTTGGCTATCTCTAAAATCTGATTTGATGAAGGCTTTTCTCCATATAACTTTGTGATCCATATAGTTATTCATACTATAGGAGGATGAAGACTTTCTATTGACCTTTTGACTATTCTCCATAGCTTACATCCAATTCTCCATGGACAAATGATTCTCTTTGCCAATCAAATTTATTTGCTCACTTGTTCCTGTCATCCCACTTTCAATGATCCTTCTCACATATGGACAAGTGCATCCCTCATGCATCTCCTCACAAGGTCTAAAATAAAGAATAGAATCCTCAACCAAATTAGTAGACTCAAGTGGGTTTGGTGGCCTATGCTCATGGGGAAGTCCTCTTTTCTGCCATTTCTCATTTCCTTTATTTTGGAATCTCCCAGCAGGATTTCTCCCCATGGCCACCAACATGTTTTGGATGACATGCATTTGATTTGTGTGATTAATTTCCATAGTCTTAATGAGTTGAGTTAATTCCTTGATAGGATCATGGTCAACTTCTCTTGCCTCAGCCTTTCCTTTGGATTCATGAGACTTCGATGGTCCTCTATGAAAACCAGGAATCTCTAATTTCCTTGACTCCTTTCTGTCCTTTTCTATCTTTAAGGCTTTCGATTGAGTAGTAGCCAGATTTGCAATATCCTTGCTTCTCATCTCATGGGATGTATTAACACAAAAAGCATCAAGATAAAAGAGAAAAATAAATTTTTCAGGAGGTTTAACATCTTGACGTAAACTCTTCATCATGTCATTAAATTTCTTGTTAAACTCCTCCATAGTCTCATTCTCATTCTTCTTAATACGGTTGATGGCAGTAAGCAAATGTCTTTCTTCCTTTTTATCTCTACTCTTATCATTGAAGGCATTAATGATTGAATCTAAAGAGTAAAAAGAGTCAGGAAGGCACTCAGTGAACCAATAAAGAGCATCCTCTTTTAAGGAGAGGACAAAAAGTTTCATCTTAACATCCTCTTGGTTCGCATTGTTACACCACTTAGTGAAGCACAAGTTAAAGTTACTTATGTGCGACTTGGAACTAATGATACTGTTACCTTCAAATGAAGGCAACTTCTCAATAGTTTCATCCAAAATATTATTCGGATAGGTCATTAATGTTAGCAAAGTTACAAGGACAAAACAAAGTCATTCATGATGCCTTGTTCAACTTGTCCTTGGAAAAGAAAATGGATGTCAGAAACAGTCTCCTACCAAAGATTAACAAGAATTCTACAAGAAGAAAGCCTATTTAATCTCACTCTAAAAACCATTTCAGGCTCAAGAGTGGGGCTAGCCAAACTACTTGGATTTATTCTAGTAGAAATTCTTACAGAAAATGAACAAAGTGGAGTCACCATTTGATAAGGAGTCTAACTCTAAAAATCCAATATACAAGAACCGAAAGTTAGTTGTATTCCAAGTATAAGAGAACTTGTCCCGGACAATGGCACCAAAAAATGTTGCCAACTCGCTTACACATCTAAGTTAATGTGGGAAATCTTCAAGCTGACTAGGTGTGACCTTGGTGGCAAAACTCAGAGAAGGGATTGTCACCTAATCCCAACTCTCTCCATTTAAGCCCTCTCTTAGCTAAATCCAACGGGGGGTGGACCCTAAGGAAAGTTTCTAAAGGAAAGACATGTTGAAAACAAGTAGTTCTAGGAGACTAAGGGCAAGGCGATCCCTTCTTAATGCAACTCGATTTAAAATTAGCAAGTACAAGAGTTAATGAGAAATGTGAAAGATAAATTTGATTAAGATCAATATGGCATTCAAAAAAAGTAAAGATGAGAAACCAGTGCCTTATAAGCAAATATTATATACTTTCAAAATGGAAATAACACTTCAAGTTACAAGGATGACAACGTTGCAAGACTAGTGTTAGTACAAGATGACAACATAAATTGAAATATAAGCACAAAATAGATATTGCAAGATGAAAGAAACTTATACTTCTACTTCAAAGAGATGCTCAAATGAAATGAGACAATATCAAAGGACAATGAGCAATTAAGTTAGATAACAAGTACAAGATAAGTACAACGTAATGTGCAAGCAAGATATAATACTCACAAATCAACAATATGCCAAATGAGATGATGTTAGATAAATGAATGCAAAATTTAAGCTATGTGGAATGCAAGGATCTTGGTCAATTTTAGTTAAAGGCCTAATCTATGGTGAGAAATCTCCCTTCAATTTTTTAAAACTTGGTAAAAATTGCGCTGAGTTCCAAGAAAGATAGGCTAAAGAAGCGCAATTCCATCATTAATGATACCCTTCCTAGCCTCCTTGCAATCCACGTTTCTTTGTTCCTACAAGGGCTCGGCCACAAGAGAACTGCAAGGTCATGTGTGCTAACCTTACTCTGTACTCAAGTGAAAGAAATTCAGTAAGTTTTATCATAAACATTTTCTTCAACCAAGTGTATACTTAAAGGGAGATTTTAGAAATGCAAGTCTAAATCTAATATGCAAATGAGATGCTTAAATGTTAATGAAATGTCTTCAAAGAGATATAATGATAACAATATGCTTCAAATAAAGAGATAGCAAATGAAATTGTGATCAAGATTACATTAAGCACAATATGCCATAAACTTTGTAACAATGATCAATGAAACATATACTAATTACTCAATGAAGCAATGCCAATGAAAGAAAAGCACCTCAAAAACTGAAATAATAACCCAAGTGTCTTGATTTTGAAAGTGTTTTACAATATGTATATTCACTTGTAATATGACAATGAATCAAGTGAGAGTTGTATCACAAAGCGCAAGAAAATATAACCTAATGAGTTGCTCAAATTTGTAAATTGAATGCAGGTTGATCCAATGAAACAAGTTAAAATAAACAATTAGCTTGTTAAAACTAGATTGTGAATAAAAGAAGTTAACAAACTAGAATAAACTTGCAAAATTTGCTCCAAGTGTAGAGATTTTCACAAAGTAAACTTTGCAAATAAAACAAGCTGCAAATGAGTTGAGCATGAAGCTTGAAGTAAGAAAATGTTAAAATGCAGATAAAAACTATGCTAACATGAAATTGCAACTAGATTGTAGATGACAAATAAAGTGTAATGAAAACTAAATAAAATGGAAAACCTGTTAAGTAAACAATTAACATGTGATCATCAAAATTAGCTTGACAGTGAAATGAGATAAAGAGAGCATTAACAGACTAAACAATAACTTCAAAATAAAAAGAATTGGAGAGTTAATTGAAACACCAAGCAAGAAGAAGGTCTTCTCCCAAAAGAGAGAAGGGGATGGATCCCCAAACTCCAAAGAAAAATGTTGTTTTATTATTATGATGTTACAAAAGAGAGAGCCCCTTATCAGTGACAGAGGTTCAAGTACTTAAAAAAGGATTTACAAATGATAGTGAAACTTAAGAAAGAATGAACCCTTTGAGAAAAAAGTGGGGAAGTTACACACGTTTTGAGGCAATGAGGCATGAGAAATTCCTCAATACAATTCTGAGATTTTCAAAGGGATTTGTACTCAAAAGGACCAGCCACTTGTGGTGATGAGATCTACCTAAAAAAAGAGAGAATGGGCCAATTTTCCCTCACTATTACGACAAAGGTAAAGAGAAACCCTTTCTTTCTCACAACCAGGGAGAAAGGGATAATTTTCTTGCTACAAATAATAGCTAGTAACTTGCAAAAAATTTTGGGACAAGTTCCAGTCTTTGGCTCCTAAATCTTTGTCAAAGTTGTGAGAGAGAAACCCCTTGTATAAGTTGTTATATCTCTGCAAAACAAGTCCCAAATTTTAGTGAGTGACAATAAGAGAAAATGCATAATTATATACAACTAATTTACAAGGCTAAATCAAATAATAGGAATGTAACTCCTCCCTTTGATTGGCCAACAAAATGCTCCATCTTAACATGTGTATCAATAGAAGCACAAAATTTTGAGGAAAATAATTTGAAGTATATTTAATCACGAGTCAAGACCTAAGTGTTGAAGAAAATGTAACTAGGTTTGGTATTTATACATGTAATTTTGATCTTTGTACTTGTAAAGGAAAGAAATATTATTTTTGAGAACTATAAGAATGATTTTCTTGCTCATTCCATAGGTCTAGGAAAGTCAAAGAGCTCTTCTTGAGCATTTATAATGTATATAATTCAACCTAGAGTCTAGTTCAACCCTCCAAGACCAGCACAATCCTCTTGAATAAGGCAACAAACTAAACGATGAAGAGAATGGTCAAGTCGGCCAGAAAAATTGACATAAGGAATAGACATGTCGGCTCGAATGAAGTGACACAAAATTTCATTAGTTCATGTTGGCTTGAATGCATGGACAAACACCTATAAATAAGCAGTTGGGATCACTGCAAAAGAGCAGAGAGAATCTCGCATATCTCTAAGGAAGCTCGGATTGGTACAGGTCTGTTACTTCGCGTATGTTGAAGGAGTATAATCTCAAATGGACACAGTAAGAAACTATCTCAAAACTTTGCAATAAATCTTTGTCTCCTATATCAAGTACGTATGGTTGTTGGTGTCAACGCTATTTAGTGTTTCGGTGCATTACCAACACACAACTACTCCTCGGTGGAAAAAGATGATATGAATCTCAGAGTAATGATGAATGTTGTCACAAGGGTCTACACTCTCGACAAGAAAGACTTTTGTACTCTATCTCGGTGCACACACATCATAGACATAGTCACTATGATCATTGTCTTATAAACTCGATGTATTCATATGGAAGAGGATCTCTATAACTTTTGTATAATAATAAAGCAACAATGAAACTCATAGTTATAACAAGTCTCTCAGTGAAAGCATAGTGAGGTTGCAATAGTAATGGATGTCTTCATGACGCAGTGATGATGATGATCTTAGCGATATCAAGAAGAGGATTGGTGCCTTGGTCTTGGAGTGGCTCAGATAGTCCAGGGTCATGGTCTTGGTGTTCGTCAATATGTAATCTCTATAAGAAGAATTTTGTGCGGGTTTTCCTCTTCAAGAGGGAGAGGTTTTGGCCTTGGCAGAAAGCCAAATTTTGTGTTCTTGTCTCTTTGTTTTGATAGTAATTTAAAGAATTGAAGAAGACACACTAATATTAAAGAATATGTTATGAAGTAAAGTTAAATATCTCAAATAGTTATTAAGTCAAGAAAAATCTCATTAACTCTCCATGCCCTAGATTCTTCAACATGGTATCAGATCTATGGTTGCAGTCTAAGGAAGGGCATAAAAGGGACACTTAAAGATCAGTCTTCAACCAGCAACAGCAAGACAAACCAATATCAATCTCAGTTAAGGTGAAGGAGGACACACTCTGTATCAACATTTGTATGAAAAAACTATCTCTGCATTCTTGTCCTGGTCTCCTCATGACTATAGTATTCAACGCAGTCACTGTAATACCATCTTGGCATGCTCAAAGGAGAGAAATACACTATCTCGATATCTTTGTTTCGGTAATCTCTCAACATAGTCTCGGCATACCTATAACGGAAAGATACAATCACAACACATCTCTGTTAAAGCTTCAGATAGTTGTAATAAGAGAACTTTGATGATCGAACAAAGACATACTTTGTCTCATCAATCGAATATAGTCATAACGAATCTCAGTACAATTGTGACATGCATTGTCATGGTTTGGATGAAAGCCATGATCTCGAAGTGAAGAGATGATTTCAATAAAGAAACAGTGAAGGTCTCAAGAAAAATGTGACAATAAAGGATGTAACAGTGATGAAGCTCAGGTGGGGACAGAGTATACAGTCTCACATAGATGGAGAGGATCACTAAAGCACTCATGGTCTTGGCATAAATTATAATCTCAGATTTGATGCTAAATTACAAGAGTAAGTCTCGGGTTCCTTACTACCATGCTCTCAGTCAAACAAAATATTGTTGATAATTAGAAATTCGGAAAAGAAGACAATTTCTCTATACACAATCCAGTTACTATCTTTGTCTATGTTATTAGGTGGCAAGTTTAGGCTCACATCAAAGTGCCTCTCTACATACTTCGTATGTACAGTTATCATAGATCTCACTGTCACAGTACAAGGTCATAGCAATATACTTTTCACAATTTCGAATCTTGTCTATAAACATAACATGATGCTCGGTGCTCGGATCAGAGCATGAATTTGTTGATGTCGTATGTAATAAGTTCCACTTGTGGGATGACAGTATCACGAGCATGTCAACAATGTGTTCAAATATAGGAGTCGAAAGTACCAAGAAGATGAATTAGAAATCAAGATGATCTCAAGATCATAAAGCAGTTTCGATGGTGACAAGATCAAAAATATCATGGTGCTAGAAAGTCTCCGAAGAATTATTTTTTTTGTAAAAAGATACTAGTGGTTCATGATGGGAAGCTCAAGCAAAGAAAGCATCAAGGTGAAGATATCCTCTTCACATGACAAGTAAGTATCTTTCATGTTCAAATCGATTTTTGTTTAATGACTTCGGTCTGCAAGGCAATAAAAATGTATAGTCCTAACCCTCATGAAAAGGTCCTTGAATGAAATAAGGACGATAATTATGGTCCTCATAGATGAGTGAAGTCATTGTGAAAGGTCTCCTTTGAATTCATAAAGGTAGACATTAGGAAAGTTGGTAGAGAAACTATGAACATCATGCGAAAATTCATGTCATGGATAGGATGGAAGCCCATGGTAAGAGGGAGTAGAATTCATTGAATTAGTCTCTCTATAAGTCTCCTCCTAGATCCTGAATAGAATGTGACTACAATATATATTATAGATATGATATGACATCATGGAAATATTAGAAACAAGATCTCGCGACATCATCACAAGGGTGACTAGAATATCAAGTATAAGTAAGATACCTCAGTCATCAACTTAGGGTTACTATGAAAGAAGGCAAGTTGCAGGAAACAACTTTGCAAAACTCAAACACTTAAAAGAAGGCTCATCGTGCAATAAAGGGAAACATCTACTGCATAGGGAGCTTTAAGATCCTCAAGATTTTCTAATTGAATCTTCATTAGAAGATTCACTAATCCAAGAATGAAGCAAGTGTTTCAATAGTAACTCCAACTTATGGAGTTCATGAATAATGATATGATGACATAAGAGCAGTTCAAGGGGTTGAAGATCTTTCAATCAAGGAAGTTGTTGAAGAAAGCTTGGACAACCTAAAGGTAAAATGAGGTATGTATACCTGTATTTAAGTTTTATAATGTCTGTCATATGGTTACAGATCAATAATTATATCTTAAGAAGCATGATCAAAGGAAAATGATCTCCTCCTCTGAAAGGATGCAAAAAGACATAGGTCACACCAGATGAAATCAACATAATATGTCCTCATACGAAATATGAGGTGGTTGACTACAATTACATAACTTTGATTAGAAAACCCCTAGGAATGGACTGTGTGATGAAGGAAGAGATCGTAAGATATGCAACCATGATAAAGACAACCAACATCCCAAGACCAAGAAGAGTTGACAAGGAAATCTCCTGGAAAGATACGAAGACTCTGATGGAAGTCTGGAAAGGATAGAGACCCTTGATCATATATATATATATATTTGGGAAGTGAGTCAACATGTATGAAGGATGTTGATACCTACATAAATGATGTCATGATAGAAAGCCATCTTTAAAGGTATGATTTGATTTATTGTTATGCCTTGATTTCTTGGATAATGTCTAGATGAGTTCATGCAGGGCCACTGGAACAAGAGTTGTAAGCGCAAGGACAACTAGCATTCATGTGGTGGATGGAAATTCCTGAAATAAGCATGATAAGAAAGAAGTAGCCAGATGAAGAAGGTTCCAGAAATGTACCAAGAAAGCCACTTTCCATGAAGAAGGAAATGACATGACGAACCAAGAAGGAAAGTGATCGATGGCCAATGCCCTACAAGGAAGAAGCTCAACTAAATTTCATGACATCAAGGAAAGAAGTTGATCAAACAGCTGAAGGACCCACGAAGAAGCAATTGTTGATGGAAAAGAGAGTCCCTTTTTTAGAGGGAGCTCTGACAAATCCCTAATCAAAAGGGAGCATGGATTCAGTCACTCTTGATTAAAAGCGAGTGATAGATGTGTTTTTCCATTTCATATGTCATGCACTAGACTAGGACTAACAACCGTAAGTCTTAGTGAAGGCCATGAATGCAAGTGTAGACACAACATTCTTGTCCACCTGGGAAGAAAAAATGGAGGATTGGGTAATCATCTAGCATCTGATGCTCTTTGAGGATGTGTAAGGCATCCAAGACAAGAGTAGGCTAGAGGACCGATATTCTTTGAGGGCTGGGAACCCAAGATAAGAATAGTCCTAGAAGGTCATACTCAGTGAACACCCAGGTGGATATGTACCTTGAGAGACAATGATGAAGGTGTCCATAGTCATTGGTCTCGCCAACATTGTGCTCTGATCTAATGAGAGATAGAGTTGCCAGTCAAGGCCTTGTTGTAGAAACAATGCTGGTTACTATGATGCTATAACAGATGTTACCAATCTGATTCTTCTTATGAGAAATTCTTCAAAGAGAATAACCAAGTACCATTGTAAATACCTCCCTTGTTAAGAGGGAGTGTTGAAGAAAATGTAACTAGGTTCGGTATTTATACATGTAATTTTGATAGTTGTACTTGTAAAGAAAAGAAATATTATTTTTGAGAATTACAAGAATGAGTTTCTTGCTCATTCCAAAGGTCTAGGAAAGTCAAAGATTCAAAGAGCTCTTCTTGAGAATTTATAATGTATATGAGTCATCCTAGAGTCTAATTCAGCCCTCCAAGACAAGCACAATCCTCCTGAAGAAGACAACAAACTAAACGATGAAGAGAACAGCCAAGTCGGTAAGCAAAATTGACATAAGGAATAGACACGTCGGCTCAAATGAAGTGACGCAACAGTTCATTAGTTCATGTCGGCTTGAATGCATGGACAAACACCTATAAATAGGCAGTTGGGATCACCGCAAAAGATCAAAGAGAATCTCACATATCTCTGAGGAAGCTCGGATGGGTACAGGTATGTTACTTTGCATATGTTGAAGGAGTATAATCTTGGATGGACACAGTAAGGAAACCATCTCAAAACTTCGCAATAAATCTTAGTCTCCTATATCAAGTACATATGGTTGTTGGTGTCAATGGTATTTAGTGTTTTGGTTCATTACTAACACACAATTACTCCTCGCTGGAAAAAGATGATATGAATCTCACAGTAATGATGAACGTTGTCACATGGGTCTACACTCTCGACAAGAAAGACTTTTGTACTTTGTCTCGATGCACACACATCATAGACACAGTCACTATGATCGTTATCTTATAAACTCAGTGTGTTCGTATGGAAGAGGATCTTTGTAATTTATGTACAATAATAAAGCATCAATGAAGCTCATAGTTATAACAAGTCTCTCAGTGAAAGCACAGTGATGTTGCAGCAGTAATGGATGTCTTCGTGAGGTAGTGATGATGATGATCTCAACGATATCAAGAAGAGGATTGGTGCCTTGGTCTTGGAGTGGCTCAGATAGTCCAGGGTCATGGTCTTGCTGTTCATCAATATGGAATCTCTATAAGAAGAATTTTGTGTGGGTTTTCCTCTCCAAGAGGGAGAGGTTTTAGCCTTGGCAGAAAGACAACTTTTATGTTCTTGTCTCTTTGTTTTGATAACTATTTTAAAAACTGAAGAAGACGCAATAACATTAAAGAATATGCTATGAAGTAAAGTTAAATATCTCAAATAGTTATCAAGTCAAGAAGAATCTCATTAACTCTCCATGCCCTAGATTCTTCAACACTAGGGAACCCCTCCACAACAAATCAAATGATAAGGCATTGAGAAATCAGCATGTAGGTTCTTCCACTTTTATGCTCAAGAGTGGGCTAGTTCAACCAAGAACGTCACATCACGCATGAGGTCTAATTCAAAAAAAATCCACACACGTCAAATTACATTGTTAGTTCCATAAGAGGTAAGATGATACAATGAAAAAAAAAATGAGAAATTTAACCAAAAAATTACTAAAACAAGTCTAGAATATTTCTCCAACCCAAATACTAGTGCAAGAAAACTAAACACTAGTAAATCTATGAAGCAAATAGAAATAACAATAAAATTATAACCAATATAACAATGAGCAAATAACCAGAAAGATCATACCATATCCATGGAAGAAGAACACCACAATATGAACCCCAAAGCCTTTATTGTTGCATCAAAATGTGAGTACACAAAGCAAGATAATCTCCCCAAGCACAAAAGCTCGTTTTTTCCATTAGATAATAGAAGCCAAAGGCTCATTTAAATAGACCAATGGGAGAAAATCCCAATAAGAGAGCTCCTCTCCAAGTGGCATAGTAGATAATCCCAATGCATCAACCAAGATTTCATCCATGCAAATCGAACCTCCAAGATGATTTGCGTTATCCCTGATTGACGAACCCGTGGGAGATGAGTAGAACATGTGGATAGTTGAAGTGGAGTGGTCGAAGACCACTCTCCACTTCCACTCAAGAAAATCGAATCATGTCCCCACCTAACCCCCAACTCAAACTTGTAATTCGAAATTCCTTCCTAAAAAAAAATGCGAGTTGCTGGAGAACTTATGGTCTTTCTCTATAGAGTTCGATTTTCAAATTGATCACATGTCTTTTCCTTGATTCTTGGTCTTAGATGGAGACAACATCACTTTGGAACTTGACTCTATCTCTTGGTGAATTTCCACTTCAATTTTTAGCATCTTCGACTTGGAGAGAAACTTTATTTTCTCTCATTTATTTATTTTCTAGCTATTTTATTGCCGCATTTTCCCCTAGACTTGGGAAAGTGGGTTTTCAATGTCTATAAGTGACTTTTTAACCCTCAAAATGTGGCTTAGTATAAATTTGAGGTGTACAAGTCCAATTTTGACTACTTGTTCCCCCTAAAATTTCTCTAGACATCACTTATTACAATTTACATAGAAAAATTATTAAAAATCTCATTTTGTAGGAAATTTTAATAATTTAAAAAATGACACCTAGACCTAATCAAATTTCGCGAAATTTTACGAGTGATCTAACATGGTAGTTTAAATTCACTTTAGACACTAAGACTCACTTAAGGCCTTACCATCAAGCCACACTCCAACTTTGGCATTATGTCTGGGAAAACAAACTCAATTAATTATTAAGCGCTAAAAAGAACAGATAATTAATTAAGTGAAAAAAAATACTCCCTAGAGTGAAATCACTTGATAGCAAAGTTCTAAGCTACCTAGGCCTATTACATGACCTTATTTCAACATGCTAGCATCACTTTACAATATCCCCGCAAGGCTGCGAAATCTAAGTTCAATGAAGAAGAAGAGAGAGAAGAAAGGGCTTAGAAGCCCTGATGATATCTGAAACTCTGGAAGTACATAAATGCTCTGACGTATCCTTGGCCATAGAGTCTTCAAGTGTACTTCAATGGTCAACATCACACAAAATATTCATAACCCCTAAGAGATTGTGTGGATAATGGACCACAGATATCAAAAATTATCAACTCCAGCACACCCTTGGTTTCACTCTCACTCCTTGGAAATGTTGCTTTTAAAAACTTTCCAAGTAAGCACCCTCTACATACATCATCATGTTTTGTAATCACCTCTAGAATACCTGTCACTATTTCTCTTAGCATCTTAAGTGCCCCATGATGGATATGACCCATCCTCTTAAGCCATAACTCTCCCATATCTCTACTACTAATGTTGCTAACTAGTGCCTTTGGATCTTCAAACTGCAACTTATATTACTTGTTGCTCCTAACCCAATCTCCTTAACTTTCAATCCTGGTGTTTCTATAAACCTTCATTCTCGAAAGAGTATATCATACTGTTGTAGCGGCTACAACCACCCTCCAAAATTTTGGCTCGCATGCAAATTTTGAAGCCTACCTTGAATCCTACGATTAATCATCCTTGGTCACTTGTTGGTAAGTTGATGATCTCAAGCTTCCCCTCCTTGATGTTAAGAGTTGTCCATGTTCTTATCTTTATGCAACTTGTGTCACCTTTGGGCCTAGGGGTTGTTGTTTGGCATGCAAAGGGAATGTTGTTTTGTATCAAGGGAATTGTGTGTGTATGAGTTGTTATCATCACATAGACATGTTTCACACTCACTTCATGCACTCTTGTCACGAAGTTTGTTGCATCAAGCAAAGTCTGTCTTATGCATTCTAGATGGTCTACGTTGTGTCACTAAGTGTCTGTGTGCGATCACAGTCGAGTCCTATCACTGTTTACATATGTGTCATTGATCTCACACTTAGCCAATTTCCCGAACAACCTAACCTCATCTAGCTTCCCGAAACTATGCACTTTGCATATGCAACCATCAAGCTTCCTCCCTTCCCTGTTGAAACTCCACAGTGCGCAGAGACCCCAACATCCCTTGGCATCCAAAACTATGCAATGGTTTCCTCCAGTGTCCTTCCCCCAGCTGGAATCCACTAACATCATAACTGCGCAGTATTCTCCCTCAACTACTCAGTCTACCTTGCAACCTGAAATTGCACAGATGTGTCCTCCCAGAACCCATCTCGCGACAAACTGCGCAGTATTCTCCCGCAACTACTCAGTCTACCTTGCAACCTGAAACTGCACAGATGTGTCCTCCCGGAACCCATCTCGCAGCAATTCGTTGCATCCAGAAACTGTGCAATATTTCCTCCCAGCTACCCAAGTTGCACTGCACTCAGAAATTGCGCAAAGGTGTCCTCTTAGGACCCCCACCCCACAACAGTGTCTTGTGCCTCCAAATTGTGTAGTGTTGTCCAAGTCGCCCTGTTTGTCTTGCATATAGAAACTGCGCAGATGGGCCTCCCATGACCTCATTCCGGCAACAGTCACTACCCATAGAAACATCGTTGATCTATCTCTCAATGACTACCAGAAAAGGTGACATGCTGAGATCACTCCCAAGGAGTTGAGGAGAAGAACCAAGAGACTAAGTGATGGTAAAGGTCAGGACTGCATGTAAACTTCGTTGAATGCATGATCATCTTAAGGTAAGAATGGTAAGTAAAGAAGACCTTTTGAAGTACATCTCTTAGTTGAGATTACAAGACTTCTTGTCATTGTCATATCATCCTGTCTTCAGTAACATGCATGTGTGCAAACACAAAAGTCATTTCATGTGTTTCCTCTACATGTCTTGCTTCCTTTTCGCTTGTTTGACCAACCGCCGTCTTCAGCGTGTTGATCACTATGTCATGCTTGCGACTTTCTTCTGGCGATGTTGAAGGTTTGTCTTTGTGTGCATGACTTGTGTTCGCTATGTAAACACTCGTAGCACTCACACACGAAGTTGTATGCAATGTCGCGCAAGTGTTGTCACAGTCATCCAATGATATATCTCAATTGTCGCACTTGTCGCTTGCACCCTTTGGTCAGTGACACTCAGCATATGTTGTCTTGTTGGTTTGAGGTGTCTTGTCGTCGAGTCATGTTGAGTGTGTGTTCGCAAGGTCATGTATACACAAGTTCACTCGCTCACACTCTTAACCATTTTTTCGAAGACATGTCCACCAAACCACCCTCCATCAGCCAAAACTCCATTGAGTTGCACTTCACAGTCTCAGCCCTCAGTGACCAAACATTGTTGCCTAGAATTGCACAGACCTTAAGGCTACCTCCTAGGAAGTCTGCACTGCACAATCCTGGAATCAACCTAGTTGACTATCACACAACACAACACAAAAGTGTCCCAAGAAGCTATATCAATCTTTGTTGCTCGCAAGCCTATCCATCAAGCCTCCCACTGGTCAACCAGAGAATTTGACCGGGCAGTGACCCCAAGCTTCACTCCTCCCAAAAATTGCGCAGAATTTGTCAGCATGCTTTCCTTCGCTAACTGGAGAAATTGCATAGACATGAGGGACAGGCACCTGTTATCTGTCACTGCACTGACTCTGAAAATTACGTAGTTCTGTCAGTTAGTCCCCCTGCCAGCCGGTCTGCTGCTCCTCCTGAAAATTGCGCAGTTTTCTTGGGCTGTCCACTAATTGCCTAACACCTTGCTCAGCCCGGAAACTACGCAGACATGTCCTGCATGACTGCCTCCCAGTTTGCGCAGTTTTTTCCAGTAAGCTCCTACAGCCCGCTCCCAACCTTCCCTGAAAATCTGTGCAATTTTCATTGCCAATGCCTCCTGCTGCCCACACCACCTTCCCCAGAAAAATTGTGTAGTTCTACCTCCCAGCTGAGCCAAATCCCGCAAATGTCACTGTTGCCCCGGACTGCTCAACCCAACCTCTCAGTGACCTCTACACAGTTTTTCCCAACAGTGTCCTAAAGCCTCGCATCTCAGCCTGACACGTGCTCTGCACTGTTTCATAGCCTTGTCCTCTCTCTTAGTCACCTGCACCTGGAAACGAAAGACAATGCATCATGGTAGACTAGGGGATTTCTGGATTTGATGTCGTCTCGTCATGAGTGATTGCAGAAACAGGTACATGGATGAGACATGGCGCAATGACGAACAGGATGAACAAGGAGCGCATGCTAGAAGGCTTGCTCGCGGTTGGACAAACACACGAAGCATACCAAGTAGCAAGTGAAGGAGACACGTGCACATGCATGAATTATCAAGCGAACACCAAGACCATTAAAGACTCTGCGCACTTTGCCATGCGGAGGTGAAGCTATGGTACACCACGGGCACACTCATCACTCAGCAACACAACAGCTCAACACAAAGAACACAACCAGCATGTGCATACCAGCAATGTCATGTTGAGTTGTGTCATGAGTCGCCTCGACCACATCACTACTTTGGGTCATAACTGTGTAATCAATGTAATGTAACGTGGAAGTCCAAGAGACCCACGGATGAAGTCAAAGAGTCATGTAAGTCGAACAGTCATGAGGGAAGTTGAACAATCACAAGGGTCAATTCACCCTTAGCTATATATACCCCTCATTTGTACATGCAAAGGACTTTTCACCTTGGCTCCTCCCACATAGCCTTGAGAGTATGTAGTCTTTTCTTGAGGAGCGAGCAATGGCTTCAACGCCCCGTTATCGGGGTTAATGATGTATGGTGTACGGATGTGTCTTGGAACCTTTGCTTAATTCAGAAGCCTGTTAACAGGCCAACACATTTTCACACATGTATTGTATTCGTTTGTAAGACTATTCTTTAGATGCTTGTAATGCATGTTGCTTTAACTTGTACTAAGATAGTTGAACTATTTCGGTTGTTTTAGTGCATATGCTGTTGGAAATGTGTTGTATCAGTTGTTAACGTTGTCTCACTTGTGTGGACTACTCCGTCGGACACTCGACATATTCATTCTTGTAAACTTGTTATAACGGTCGTCGCACTCGTGTGGACTACTCCGCTGGGTGTTGTACGTGCTATATGTTCACCTTGTGTTTGTGACTGTCGCATCCGTGTGGACTACTCTGCCAGACGCTGCGCAAATTCTGTGTGTTGTGTGTCTCTAACTTAGTTGGGACTATTCCCTTTCAACTTGAGACTCACTTTCACCCTCTCCCTCTACGATGAAAGAACTTTGACACAAGTTACACTAAGCACTCACCGGGCACACGAACCTTGTTGTTTGAAGACTAAGTATACCACTTTCATGTGTTGACAAGCAAGAGCTAAGGCATATCTTTAAGATTATGGCAACAAGGCCATCATACCGGATGAGACTCCTACACCAAATGGTGTGAGATCTAGTTGGGACTTCATACCGTGGAGATCCCCTGAATGTTGGAGGGTCCAACACCATCAACACATACCCCTTATCCTAAAGTGCAGATACTGAAATTGGATTCATTCCCATATTTGGCACATGCAACACATTTGTAACATGGATATTTTTCAATTTTTGCCCTACTCCCTCTGAAATGTGACTACCACTCTTCCAACTTGAGTACACTTGGACTTTTTCCCATTTGTATCTAGAAGCGTATCTCCTCTACTTGGTAGCTGGAGAAATATTCTTAACTCCTGTCACGTGACATGATGCCCCACTATTGATGTATTGGACACCATTGGTGGTTGAGCTAGATAGACATGTAACCAGAGTGAACTCATGTTCAATTCTTGTATACATTTCGTCAATGTTCGTTGAAGCTATTATCTATTGCTTATTCTTTTTTTCACCCATCTTTCTATTTGAACATTGACTAACATAGTGTCCCATTTCATGACAGCTGAAACACTTGACTTTGCTAAAGTCTTTCTTTTTCCTCTCTCCCTTGGAGTTAAACCCTTTGCTTGAGCCTTTCTTGGGTTTTCCCTTTCCCCAAGAGCAATGTTCTCGTCATCCTCACCTTTATGGCCATTGTTGCTGCTAGTGTTGACATAGCTCTTCCTAAGCTCCTCTTGAGTGAAATCGCTCCAAAGACGATCCCATCTAAGAAGGTCTTCTCATCAATTAATTACCTAGACAAAGACATCCCACTGCTTTGAGAACTCATTTAGCATAGTTCTCACGATCTCTTCAATTTCCACTTTTTCTCTAATAATTTTTAACTCGTCTCTAACTTGTCTGACCTTGGTAAGGTAATTGACAATGCTTTCTCCCTTGTTTTGTTTGGTGCTTCACAACTTCTCTGTGAGGATCAACTTTTTGTTAACAATTGCACTCTGGAGCAGATTTAAGAGGGCATCTCAAATCTTCTTGCATGTATCCAACTCTACAATGTCGAGTATGATATGACCTTTGACCCGATCTTGGATAAGATGTATAGCTTTGGCATCCTCCTTGTGGCAGGTCACTGATTGCATTGGATGTGTGGGTGTGGCAACAACAAATGTTGCATACTCCTTTAGTCCATGCTCCTCCAACAACAAAAAGTATTCTAGATTTCCAAATACCAAATTTTGATGCACCATCAAGTTTATCTTGATCTCTCAAACCAGCGGAAGCCATTTCTAAAACCCTTAAACAATAAACCCCAATAAATATGAAGAGATCTAAAGAGAATCAACATGTGCGATGAAAACCTTGGTTTCTCCTTCAAAACCCTTGCGCTTAGATAAAGAAACACCCCTGCGTTGTGTTGAGAAACCAAGTACAATGTGTATAAGTATTATTTTTTTGAACTACTGATAATTATTTGTGAATTATTAGGGCCTCTTTTAATCTTTCTTCTTAATCAAATAATTACACTTTAGAAATTTAACTAATAGCAATGACAAGAAATTAGAGATCACAATGCACAATAAACAAGAGACATCAGATAGACCAGAGGCCAGGGCAAAACTCACAAGGGGAAAGCCCAACAATCTTCTTTCCTTAGAAAACCAATCCAACAAGAGATATCAAAATCCATTTATAGTCAAAGGTAACTTGCCTCACAAAGTGTCCAAGTCAACCATCTCTCACAACCATTAACCACAGGTTTGGATCTGCTCAAGTGTCACCACAGGTTCGGATCTGCTTAAGTATCACCACAAGTTCGGATCTACTCAAGTATCACCACATGTTTGTATCAACACAAGTTTGGACCTTTGTTTCCTCAAATGTTTACCACAGGCTCAACCTTTAACCACAAAACTCATACCTTTGTTCACAATGTAATACTACAACCTCAACCTTCTATCAATCACATAATTCGGATTATAGTCTTCGACCTTTATCAATCACAGAACTCGGATCACAGTCTTCGACCTTCTATTAATCTGTTACCAAGAATAAATCACAGTTTTTGTCCTTTTGTTACACTTTATTCACAGGTTCATATCTTTCTTCTTCACAAGTAATATGTCAACAAGTTCAGACCTTTCTTCAAGAAACAAATTACAGAATAATGTGTCACTTTTATCTTGCTTCTAAACTTAACTCTTGTGCCCAGACTTGTCTCTTGTATGATCAAAAGAAATGTTATATGTTGTTATGCAAGTTCTATCTTTGATCAGGACGAAGAGCTTCAATATAGCCAAACATAAGGTCGAATGGGTGCCAAAGGGGACATAGTCGACTTAAGGAGAAGAGACGCTGACTTGGACACTTGGGGCTTCAAATAAAATTTAAATTTGACTTTTAATAAATAAAAATAATTTTGAGCATGAAGATCATGCTTTACATGTACATCAATGATAAATATATAATATGAAGATTGACCATAGCTACAAACTTCAACACACTATAGATAGCTTTGATCCCATGTGAAATTTTTGCTACTCGAAAGGTGTTATTAACCCAATTAATTATTCCAATTACTTATACACAACAAAATTAATTTATCAGTTGAAAGTAATGAATAAAAACATGAACAACACCATTCACCAAATAATATTTGAAGTGGAATACAAAAGAAACCAATCACACAAATAACGCATACTTTTGGACAAACGTCCCAGGAAAAACCCCAATGTGGGGAAAAACAATTTTCAGATTGAGGGTTTTATTACTAATCTTCAACAAATCTACTATCGAGAAATTACATAAACTGCTTGCCTCTCACTGGAAAAGCTCTGGAAAATTTAGCTTTGGCAAATTTATCTTCCCTACTACTAATCAAATCGAACTAGGAAAACCCCACGACTTCCTTTCTGCAAATTGCATAGCCTCCTCAACACTCACACGCCCTTCCCAGTAATTCCCACCTCCTCCTAACAAACTCCCACGACCTCTGGAAAACCCACACTGGAAACTTGCACTGCCTCCAGCAACTCACACTAGCAATTCTAGCAATTCACACTGCCTCTGGGAAACTCGCACTGCCTCCAGAAAAATAACTCGGCCCTCTTTGCAGAAAATGACATGGTCAACAAAACTGCCTCTGAAACTCAGAAGTTGGAAGTCTTCTCAGATGAAGAATAAACCCTTCAAAACTCTTCCTCAATCACTACTGCTGAAACCCTCCTGATGTATCTCTAAAAAAACACCAAACTCAACTCAACTCTATGTTTGATCTGTCCCCAATGTTGCCCATCGATCTCCCTTTACAATCTCTCATTCACAAAGGATTGGCCAAGATTAGAAGTTATCTTGTCCCAATCAATGGGTAAGATCATCTTAGAAACTTTCTACAAGCTTTTAGAGGCAAATCGATCTTATCTCAACTAATGTCAACTAATTATCCATTTTAAAAATTACTAATTGACTTAATTAAGACATTTTTCCTAGGCGGAACTTATGAAAAATTACATGGGCTTGGAGATAATTAATTCCTCTGTGTTCCTAGCCTTAGTGACACCTCTCAAGGCTAGAACACTTGTTCGAGCTACAATATTTAACACAATCTAGCTGCCTCAAGAAAATAACCAAAAACATCAACAATCAATACCTAGAGTTAAAGAGGCTGAAAGGCATTCATGTCAATTCAAATGATGCAAGATAATTTTCTCAGATAAAGAACCAATAACTGAAACAAACATTGATGCAATTGAAAAGAAAGTGTTCATCATAGAGAAACAGTGAGAACAAGCACATTTATTATGAAACTCCAATGTATCATATTGTATGCCTTGTCAAAGTCAAATTTAAGGAATATGGATTCATGTTGAGTCTCTCAAATCCACACCTCAAGGCCTTCCATACTGAAATTACCATGTCCAAAACAAACCTTCCCTATACAAAACCATTATGTTACTATTGAACAAACAAGCAACAATTTTCCTCAGCATTAGACCCACTACCTTAACCAAAATTTTGTAGGAGATATTCCACAAAATGAGAGGACACCAAGCGCTAGTATCGCCCATTGCAAATAGTTTAATAACACCTTAATCCAAGAACCCTGAAAGGCTCCCACATAAGAAAGTCTCCCTCGCCATTTGAAACAGATCATCACCAACAGTGTCCCACATAAACCTAAAAATTGATAAGGCAGACCATCCAAACCTGGAGATTTTCCATTCTTCATTGTGCTCATGGCATGAAAAATCTCTTCCTTGGTAATTTCTTTATTTAATATTTCTCTCCACAAATGAAGCTTTATGTGGGATAACTTTACAGCATTAATTTCTGGCTTCAACCACATTGTAAGGCAAGATACTGCCATACTGTACGGGACAGATAAAACTCTGGAAGAATGCAGCACTAGGCTTGTTGGCCTATGATTTGTTACATTTTTTATATTTAGCATGGTTTAATGATTTATTTTGTAGTGTACAATTAACAAATTGTATAACTTGCTCTCAAAATTAAATGCTAACCGGGTTTTGTTGGGTTTATGTTCATTGCCAAGCTATCAGTTATTAAAGTGTCAGATGACCAAACTAAAGCCTCCACATTCATCTCCTGTCGCATAATAAATATAAGATTGTAATTCCAGTAGAAATGAAAACACATATGGTTTTCTTCTGAATGCATTGCAGTTTTACATCAAATCGAGGTATTTCCATTTATCATTCAAAGTTGATATCGTTGATAAAGTCATTAAAAGGCAAATGACCACTCTAACGGAATTTATTGAAATAAGACTCCTATATGTCATCAATTCACTGTAAAATTAATCAAGCTATTGTGTCAAATATTTCAATCCCTCGTGAATCTTAATAGATGTGTATATACTGTATTCAATGAACGCACTATTTCAAAGACATCTCTTTTATGATTCAGCTCTTTGGCCCAAGTTTATTTTTCATCTTCTCACACTTTTTTGAGTTGATAACTTGATTCATACCCCGTACTACAAGGAATGTAGGATTCACAAAGTTTTACTCATGGAGCTGTAGATGATTAATTTTACCTGTATAACTGTAAACTACTTTTCTCTCGGTTAACTTGATCATGTAATACAGCAATTAATCAAAGGGTAAGTTGTGTGACACACAAACTGCATGTACCAAGTTCCATTCCTACTCTATGTTGTTGATGGGTGGCTGCCCAAACCAGGCAAGCTGCTGTTAAAAGTTAAACCCAGTTTCCTGGATTCTTTTATTCTTCTCTACTATTTTAACACCAAAATTTCTGGGTGATATAAGTGCATCATTCTGATGCAAAGCAAGAAATGGTTATTAACTTCAAAAGAACATGAACAATTAGGGCAAGAACAGTAGCAGATTCATAATTTTTTTCCTCTCTATTTGTGGAAATTCTTACCAGTAAATTATTTGATACTTTACAACAAGATGTGAAAGAAAGTTCTCAAAACATCAATAATAGTCCCCATTATAAAGCACGTGATAGATACTTTTACAATGAAGTGGCCAGCTGTGACAGAATAAAACCCTCGCTATTCTATGCACATGTTGGGAATGTGATTGTATCAACCCTTTGAAATACATAAATACAATAACCTACATTTACAGTGTCATTTACATGCCCTTTAGATCAGAGAAGAAAGTATGGATTAAAAGCTATATTCTTTCCTCAACCAATATAATAAATAGTAAATTGACCTAGCTGTTTTGATTCCTCCGGTATCTTTTGAATAGCCAAACCTTGCCAATAATAAGCATCGGCACAGTTTCCAGAAACAATTGTATCTGCTACTCATAATACTTTGAGGTTTTAACTCTGCACATAACAGAGAAAACACCTCCAAAATCTGCAGAAATAGAAAACTAGCAATAAAGCCTAAATAAGATGATTACCATTAGAGAAAGTTGAAACAGATAATGCATTAGACTGGAAAACACCATGTACCAGGCCTTTCAATTAGTACTTGATGTTTATCTGGTGATTTATGGGCCACCGAATCTGAAGAGATTTTAAAGCTGACACAAGTCAACAATTTTAAATCTGGCTGATGGTGTTAGGGCAGATCTACCATAATGATGGGAGTTACTCTGGCTTTCGGGCAGATATCATTACAAATGCCTGCTTCCTTATGCACGAATAGTCAACAAGGCCACAAGTTTTGCAAAGATCTTTCAACTCTCTTTCTGTGAAATATGTTGTGGTGGTTGTCGCTTGCATTGCCTAACCCAAAAAAATGAAGTGACATCAGATTATTCAACTGACCCATACTTTTCTATCTGTCTACTTAATGTATCAAATCTTGTTATAAATCGAACTTCTTTTTTGTCTTCTTTTAATACTGTGTATGATCAACTATACATGCATGTGGGTGTAATGTGCATTATAACCTACAATTCATTATAGTTTAGCTTTTTATGTAGCAGACTGAAAATGATGGTAAAGACAAGAGTGGTCTAGAATTTCTACATTGTTTATGCTTTTCACTTTAGTAGATAAAATAAGCAGCAGAAAAAAGAAATTTTCATCCTTTTTGTCCTGCTCTTACAATGAGGGTAGACAGAGAATTACCTGACGTAATGGCTTCACGATACCTGAATCTAAGATCCCAGATAAAACAAAGGTTGTTGCCACAAACACGCCACCAGGTCTCAGAACACGACTGATTTCTGCTACCTATAAACATTTTGTCAATGAGTAGGAACAAATCAGATTCTTCTAGCATATATTATGTGCCAAAGAGTGTCTTTTATTCCCCAAGTCAATATTTTCTCCAAATGCTTAAGAAACACTAATGACCTAACATATCGACAGCATATCTTAAAAGTTCACAGATGCCTGAAGAATTACACTTCAAGTGATCCTCTTGCAGAGTAAAGGCTTATACAGGATCACAATGGGAACTGAGACCAACCTATTTTCCGCTATTGAAAAGGTAAAATGGTTAAATCAGATGGATAAAGCATATGGATTGTTACATCTCTCTATTTCTCCTGACCTCCACATCAAATCTACAAAAACATGTGTGGACCATTATTAAGGTAACGCTCCACTATATTTATTATTTTTGACGTTGTCTGCCTCACACATGGACCAAGATTGGTTAGAAACCACTTGTATTGAGCACATGGATTGTAATTGATTGTTTAGAGGATTCCTTCTCCTATAAAATGTTAGATGATCCAAAATACAAAATTCATAGTTCACAAAGTTAGGATAGAATATTTATTTATTTAGAATTATTAATTAAATATTGGAGACACTTAGAAATAGAATATTGTTGTAAAAGATATGACATCTAGAATAATGTCGTATCATAGGCTCCAATTTAGGAGTAGAGTTAGTAGATTGGTTAGAATGGCATTTATTGTAAATGGACACTTGTTAATTTAATAAGTAGTCCATAACTAGAATAGGTTAGAAAATTAAGCTTATATGTAGCTTATTCCCCTGATTGCAATTGAGTTGGTGTGTGTGTAAACTCTTGCAAAATTATTATGTCTGATTAATAAAATTGTGTGTCTGAGGACACTTCTGCCATTATTGTGGTATCAGAGCTACAGTAATGTAGCTGATGTGAAGAGGAGATTCCAGCTGAAAATCATTTTTTATTATTATCAAAAATTTTCCTCTGTATCTTGAATTTTTGTTATTGCGCCGCTTCATCCACCCCAAAATGTGATCAAAGGATCAATTCTCCATCACATGGTCTTTATGTGTCCCTCTACGCTTCTGCAAGGCACTGGAAAGAGTATGAGAGTAAGTAGAAGGGTCAAAATTAAAGGAATTCTGAAAATTACTTGCAGATCAGAAGCTAATATCTCAGGATCTTCAACAACGTTGATCCAGTGATTCCACACTAAATTACAGCGTCGGCAAACAGCATAAAAGATTTAACCTCATCCCTATGATCGCGCCTGTCTCTATCTTCCAAGAACTCATTGTCATCAAAGTTTTATTCTAATCCCCATGATCGCGCCGGTCTCTATCGTCCGAGAACTCATTGTCATCATTGTCTTCACTGTGACAACAACATTCACACTTCAACTATGATCTCTGAAGAAACTCGCATTTAAACCCGGCTTTTACTAGTGAATGGAGGGGAATTACGAGTGAATGGATGAATACGTGAAAGAGATTTGCAGGAAATGTCATCTGAGTATTTCTCTTGTTCTTCATCAAAACACAACAGAAGCTTCAAAATCACCATCCAACGGCCAATTTAGCTTCGATCAGCTTCAATTTTCTCGGAAATCGGCTTCAAACCCTCGGCATTTGCTCGCGGATTCAAATGCGACTTTCAATTTTGTGTTTTTAATCCCTTCGATCCCCAATTCGAACCCTGGATTATCAGATTTTAGGATTTTTTTTATTGATTAAATCCTCGATAGTTACAAATCCTCAAAGAGGAATCTGGACTCAATGCGGTTCGATCTCTGGACCTGCTGCGTGACAACACGATGAACACCAATTGGAGGGGAGCAATATATGCATGTCATTGTTGCCATGGAATTCTCTCTGGACCTGCTGCGTGAAATCACGATGAACACCAGTTTGCTGCGGTTCGATCTCTGAACCTGGAGATAAGGTATAATTTTTTTAATTTTGTAAATTTTTATTGGAGAGATAAGGAATAGTTTATTTTGGAGAGATATTTGAGTTTTTGTATTTTGGGAATTATTGTTTGTAAATTTGTGGAGTAATAAGATGTACTACTAAATTGTGTTTTTTTGGAGTAATAAGGTGTAGAGGTTATTTGTAAATGTTTGGGCCAGTAAATTTTTGGAGTAATAAGGAGATTTTATTTGTAATTTTTTATTTGGAGAGATAAGTGTGACATTGTAACTCAAAGTAATTTTTTTACTTTGAGGGGGTTAGAGTACATTTTTCATAAAACATTGCAAGGATTGTAAATCAATCAAATTTTGAAAGATTTCATTGTAAAATTTTTAAGAGAAATTGACTAGAGCCAAGTGCAAAGCTCAGTCAATTTTCTCCTCCAACGACTATACGAGGGTCAAGGCCAAGCCCCGATAGATCGTTTTTTGCGTGGTGTGTTTCATGTGACGTGTTGCTCATCTTTTTCTTGTGCTTGATTCTTTTTGGTGCAAAGCTTCAAAACTACAATGTCGAAGTTAATTAATCTATTCTCTGATTCTGATAAGCTTGAAGGGGTAAAATCATACAAAACATGGAAACGTCTCATTGAAAGCACTCTAATATATAATGAATTGTGGCAAGACATATGTGATGGAGACATTAAGCCTAATAAACCCACAGATGTAGCTTCACTTGCAAAATGGGAAGTTAAAAATGTCAAGGCACTAGCTCTTATAAAGTCTTCAGTTAATGATGAGATGTATATTCATATTGAAAACGCCTCAGATGCATGGACTGCTTTGCGTACTTTCAAAGATCTATTTGATACACAACCTGAATAAAAAAAGGTTGATCTACAACTTAAGTTGCTTCAACAAAAACTAATTGAAGGAGGAGATGTCCTTGAGTATATCTCCAGGCTTAAAAATATTAAGCAAGAAATAGTAAAAGCAGGATTTCCACCAGTAGATGACAGTTTCATGACCACAATTCTAATTGTTGGATTGCCTTCTTCTTACACGCATTTTTTGGAAACTCTACAAGTGACCGGAAAGTTAGATAAATTAAAGTTTGATGAGCTAAGTGAGATGTTGGCTCAACACGACAAAACTTTTGGGAAGAAGAAACAAGGGGAAGATGTCTTCTTCACAGAGGCCAGCACAAGTAAACCATCAACTCACAATTCTAGAGGAAGAGGACATTTCAATCAACATCCAACAACACAGTGGACAAGATCGTGGAAGAAGCCAAAATAGAGGAAACTTTCAAAGAAGAGGAAACAGTCAAGGCAAAGGAAACTTTCAAAACAAAGGCAACTTTCAAGGCAGAGGAAACAATCAAGGAAGAGGGCCAACTCAAAACAGAGGTCAAAGCAGAGGCAGAGGACAGTATCAAGGAAGAGGCAGAGACTTGAATCAAATTGTCTGCAGAAGATGTAACAAAGTGGGCCATTTTGCAGAAGATTGTAGAACTTCCATTGATAAAATTCCAAAGTTCCATCAAAACATAGCTCAATTTGCCACTGATCAAGATAATGATGGTTTGAAATATGTCTTCACATCAAGTCAAAGATCAGAATCAGCAGCATTAGTTTCCACCTTTTTTTCAAAGTGATTATGAAGATGCATGGATTTTAGATACAGGAGCAACTCAACACATGACTTTTCGACAAGACTTCTTTTGGAACTTCCAACCATGCCACCTTAGTTCAATCTTTCTTGTTGATAATACAAAACATACTCCTTATGGAAAAGGTGTCGTTAAAGTTTATCTTCCTGACATTGGAGAAAGATTGCTTTCGAATGTATGGTATGTACCCACCTTTAAAAAGAATTTGTTGTCTTTAATTTCAATCCGACAAGCTAGACATCAGGTGGTTTTGGAGGATGGCCTAGTTACAATTAATTCAATCAAACAGAACATGAAAACAGTGATCATAAGATATGAAGATGAAAAACTGTTAAGGATGAAAGGAACAATTATTCCAAGGAATTCTGACTTTGCAGGAGCAGCAAGCACAAACATTTCACCTATCAGATTATGGCATGTGAGATATGGACATCTAAACTTTGACAGTCTCTCTCAACTGCAAAAACAAGGAATGGTTAAGGGACTTCCTACCTTCAAGAAAGAAAATGCAAGATGTGAAGCTTGCATTTATGGAAAACAAAGTCGAGAACCTTTCCCGACAAGCTCATGGCGAGCAAACAGGCGTTTGCAATTAGTACACAGTGACATTTGTGGACCCTTGCAAGCTTCTCTAGGAGGTTGCAAATATTTCTTACTCTTTATTGATGATTTCAGCAGAATGACATGGGTTTACTTCTTGAAGCATAAGTCAGAGGCATTTGAAAAGTTTAAAATTTTTCGTCAACTTGTTGAAAATGAAGTCAAGGAAAAGATTGGCACTCTTAGAACTGACAATGGAGGAGAATTCACTTCAAATGTATTTAAAAGTTATTGCAGAGACAATGGAATCAAACGACATCTTACAAATGTATATACTCTACAGCAAAATGGAGTAGTAGAAAGAATGAATCGCACTTTGTTAGGAATGGTGAGATCTATGTTAACTTTTACACAGTTAATTCCTATTTATTGGGCAGAAGCAATCCATACAATTGTTTATTTAAGGAGCAGGTCTCCCACTGCTTCTTTGGATGGCATCACACCTTATGAAGCATGGTTTGGTTTCACACCTTAAGTTAAACACCTTAGAGTTTTTGTTTCCGTGTGTTATGCCTTAGTTCCAAAAGAAAAAAGAACTAAGCTTGACTCACAAAGTTTGAAATGCACAATGATTGGATATTCAGATGAGAAGAAAGGGTATAGGCTTTTGTCAAATGGGAAATTTATTGTCAGTAGAGATGTAATTTTTTATGAAACTGAAAGTAAGAGTGCTGAAGAAATAGAACATCTTCTTCAAATATTAGAAACAAAAGGAGATAAAAGGAAAGGAAACATTCCAAGTCAACCAAATTCACAAAATTGGTATGAACTTGATTTTCCTTCCTCTGAAGATGATTCATCCAGTCCATCTACTTCACCAACACAGTCTGGGTCTTCTGGAAATTCATCAGAATCTCCTAGTAGCAGTAGTTCTTCTGATACTGATTCTCCACCCCCAGAATCTGCAGCTAATCAATGTACCTCGGTTTACATTAATCCTCTTTATAATGATGGTGACTTTTCAGAATCTCAAACAAGTGAACATCAATTGCCAAAATGGGTTGTTCAACTTTTGAAAGATGTAAGGCCCGATGAGAAAAATAAAATAGGAACAAGGGGGTCCACCAGGAATGAAGGAAATTTTGCCTTAATCATGAATGCTTTTACTGAACCCTCCACATACAAAGAGGCAGTAAAATACAAAGAATGGCAACAAGCTATGGTTGAAGAATATAAGGCAGTTCAAGAAAACAACACTTGGAAACTTGTTGATTGTCCTCAAAATGTTAAACCCATCGAAAGCAAATGGGTTTACAAAATTAAGTACAACCAAAATGGAGAAATCGACAAGTACAAAGCTAGACTTGTGGCTAAGGGTTTTGCGCAATAGGAAGGCATTGATTATGAGGAGACTTTTGCTCCTACAACAAAATGGAACACCATCCGCTTAACACTCGCATTAGCAGCACAAAAAGGATGGAAAGTTCATCAGATGGATGTAAAGAGTGCTTTCCTCAATGGAGATTTACAGGAAGATGTATATATGACACAACCACCAGGTTTTGAAATTGAAGGGCAAGAACATAAAGTCTGTAAACTGATTAAGGCTTTATATGGGTTAAAACAAGCTCCACGAGCTTGGTATGCCAAAATGGATGAATACCTTCGGAAAGTTGGCTTTCAACGAAGTGAATCTGATGATACTTTGTATGTATGTCAACAGGGTCAAAATCTGGTGATTCTTGTTATGTATGTAGATGATTTGATCATTACTGGAAACAATGATGATCATATTGTACAGGTGAAAAAGGAGTTACATGTAGGTTTTAAGATGACAGACTTGGGACTACTTCACTACTATCTTGGAGTTGAAGTATTCCAACGTCCACATCATATTTTCATTTCTCAGAGTAAGTATGCAGCAAAAGTTCTTCAGCGCTTCGGAATGCAGGATTGCAAGCCCGTTCTTACCCCCATGGAACAAAACTTGAAACTTTCAAAATTTGAAGGGGGGGAAAGGTGGACAGCACTACTTATAGACAGTTGATTGGCAGCCTGATTTATCTGACAACGACTCGACCAGATCTATCTTATGCAGTTAGTATTCTTTCACGTTTTATGCAGGAACCACGAGATAGCCACTGGAATGCAGCCAAAAGGGTTCTACGATATGTCCAAGGAACAAAAGATTTCGGTCTTCTTTACAACAAGACTAAAAACTTTGTACTTGGCAGATTTTCAGATGCCGACTTTGCTGGTAGTATTGATGATCGAGCATCAACCTCCAGTTATTTAATGAACATGGGGTCAGCTGCAATATCTTGGAGTTGCAAGAAACAAGCTATAGTGGCCACTTCTTCAGCCGAAGCAGAATACATATCAGCATGGGAAGCAGCATGTGGAATTGTTTGGTTGCGCAGAGTTTTGCAGGATTTGGGCATTCCTCAAGTAGAAGCTACATCATTATTCATCGACAGCCAGTCAGCCATAAAGCTTGCCAAGAATCCAGTTTTTCATTCCAAAACAAAACATGTGGACACCAAGTATCATCACATTAGATTGCTCATTGCCAAGGATGTCATCAAGCTAGTTTATTGTCCTTCAGAAGATCAGGTCTCCGATATTTTCACAAAACCACTTGGCAGGATCAAATTTACTAAGTTCAGAGATGAACTTGGTATCTGTTGTAATGTATCTTTGGATCATGGGGGGGGGGGAATGTTAGATGATCCAAAATACAAAATTCATAGTTCACAAAGTTAGGATAGAATATTTATTTATTTAGAATATTTAATTAAATATTGGAGACACTTAGAAATAGAATATTATTGTAAAAGATATGACATCTAGAATAATGTCGTATCTTAAGCTCCAATTTAGGAGTAGAGTTAGTAGATTGGTTAGAATGGCATTTATTGTAAATGGACACTTGTTAATTTAATAAGTAGCCCATAACTAGAATAGGTTAGGAAATTAAGCTTATATGTAGCTCATTCTCCTTATTGCAATTGAGTTGGTGTGTGTGTGTAAACTCTTGCAAAATTATTATGTAATTTCTTTTCTGATTAATAAAATTGTGTGTCTGAGGACACTTCTGCCATTATAAAAGGAAGGCACGCAACCTCATTTTGGCTTGGTTGGAGATTAATAGAGAACTTCTTTGCAGCAAGATTATGGTTGCATTCCAATTAGTTTTCAAATGAGGTTCATTAGCTAGTGTCGTAGCAAGAAGAGAGTCTACTATTTTGAGGTATGTTTTCAAAAATGTTTTGCATTACCATTTACTTTAGTTATGTTAAAATAAATGTTAGATGATCCAAAAATACAATTTTATCATAGGTTATAAAATTAGAATAAAATAATTATTAATTTAAGATATTAAATTAATAATTATTATTCTAGAATGTTTAATTATTTAATGGAGACTTTTAGAATTAGCATATTGTTGTAACTAGATATGACTCTCCAAATGTGTCGTATCTTAGGCTCTATTTTAGGAGATTAGTTAGCTAGTTGGTTTGAATAGCATTTATTGTAAATGGACACTTGTTATTTAATAAGTGATCCATAATTAGAGGTAGTTAGGACATGGAGCTTATAAATAGCTCATTGCAAGAGTGTTTGTGTTGTTCGGGCGTAAACTCTTGCAAAATCATGTAATTGTTTTTTTCTGATTAATAAAATTATGTGTCTAAGGACACTTCTGCCATTATTGTGGTATCAGAGCTCCAGTAATGCTGCAGTTGATTTGAGGAGGAGATTCCAGCTCTATCAGATCGTGGAAAACTCAACTCCGTTGAAATGATCAGCAAAAGATTGAAAAGTTGTCAAATGGAGAAACGCCATCATTGCCTTTCTTCTTAGCATCATCCATGGCCGCTGAAAACAATGCCGGGGTCTTCCAAGAATTGTTTAACGCTTGCAGGAAGAATCCAAACCAGGTTTGCGCAGTTCTGTGTGTTCTGTTTTGAGGACAGCGTGAAAACAGTCAATCCTTTTTTGTTTGTTTTTTTAATCCACGCATTTCCATCACTATATGCAAATCCTCTCTTTGTGATGCCTTTGTCATGACCTTGAATGTTAATGGAGAAGTGTAATAGATCGTTGGTGCATTCAGATCTATTGCGAGAGGAGGCCAGATTAGTGATATTTGTTCGTTGTTTAAAAATTGTTGTTTGAAAAGCGCTGGAGGTTGTACATGTCAGAGTGATCTGTGTTGATAAGAGATGTTGTAGGCCATTGGGAAAAGCTACTGTGGTGAGTGGGCATTCAAACCCGAATATTTTAAAAGGTTGTCCGCTTCTAGAGATCTGGATACTATTTCCATGGTAAAATCGGATTGCTGAATCTAGTCCAAGGAGTGAGAATGTTGGTTGCAAGCAGTGCAAACGGTATATCAGAGGCTGAAGCTTGAATTAAGGAGGATCTACGCTTTTTTTTTGTTGTTTTTTTATAGAAGAAACTCGGTGATCGAATACCTCTGCGCTGTTAGAGACCTGTAGAAACGCCAGACCGGTGAATCATATCGATTAAAAGGCAATTATTTGTTATTGTCTAGAACTAATTTTGTCGGCAAAGATCTGGCAAAAATTGTACTAGAGTCTTGAGCGGTGATCTTCTGTTGCTTGATAAAACTTTGCGTATTTCTGGACTTGAGATGCGCTTTAACCTTGGAGACATCTCTGTTATCATGGCGAGCGTTGGGTTTGAAAGATTCGAATGTTGTTGAATAGAGCAGCTCAAGGATTTACCTCAACGGTCTCAATCCTGTGGATATACAACTGCGCACTAACAAGGAAGCGGCTTTTCCAGATTCAAAGCAGTGATGTGATTCAGCCGTATGCTTTCTTTTGCATTTAAGAGTTGATGAGTCATCCCGAGTTGCAGTTTCTGAATAGTTTGAGTTGCTTTCCTGCTTTCTTTTAGCGCACCATTGGTTGTGCCATCAACAGCTAGGTTCGAATTTACATCCATACCATACGGTGTGTGTGACAGAGGCAAAGGAGAGCAGAAGCAAAGAGAAGCAGCGTTGGCGATGTAATACGTACCCATTTATGTCATTCAAACCGAGAGGACCAGTCCATCAAGAAAGTGCAAGGCTGAACTTATGAAAGTTAAATCAAATTTGTAAATTTTGTGGTGAAATGAGGAATATTGTATTGTGCAGAAATATGGTGATTTTTTAATTTTGGGAATTTATGGTTGATGGAGCAATAAGGTGATTTGTAATTTTTTGGAGCAATAAGGAGTTTTTTTATGTAATTTGTTTCTTGAGAGATAAACCTGGCTCTGATAAGCCTGGCATTGTAACTCAAAGTAATTTTACTTTGAGGGGGGGTAATTATTTTATTTTATTTTATTTTTACCAGATTGTGCAAAAGCACCATTGTAAAAGTCAAATTTTAAAATTTGCCTTGTAAAAATTTGAGAAATTGACTAGAGCCAAGTGCAAAGCTCAGTCAATTTTCTCCTGTTTTGACGACTATTCGAGGGTCAAGGCCAAGCCCCGATAGATCGTGTTTTTTTTGCGTGATGTGTTGTGTTGACTATCTTGTCATTTCTGTTCTGATTCTTGGTGCGACGCTTCAACGCTACAATGTCTAAGTTGATTAATTTGTTTTCTGATTCCGACAAACTTGAAGGCACCAAATCTTATAAAACATGGCATCGTCTCATCGAAAGCACACTCATTTACAATGAATTATGGCAGGGAATATGTGATGGAGATGTTAAGCTGAATAAACCCACAGATGCAACTGCACTAGCAAAATGGGAAATCAAGAATGCTAAAGCCTTAGCTCTTATTAAATCGTCTGTGAATGATGAAATGTATGTCCATATAGAAAATGCTACAGATGCATGGTCTGCCTTGAAAAATTTTAAAGACCTCTTTGATACTCAACCTGAATCAAAGAAAGTTGATCTACAATTAAAATTGTTGCAACAAAAATTAACTAAAGGCGGAGATGTTCTTGAATATATATCAAGACTTAAGAATATTAGGCAAGAAATTATTAATGCCGGTTTTCCCGCAATTGATGATAGCTTTATGGTCACAATTGTAATTGCTGGACTTCCTTCTTCCTATACACATTTTTTGGAGACTCTACAAGTAATTGGGAAATTAGAGAAACTAAAGTTTGATGAACTCTGTGAAATGTTAACTCAACATGATAAAACTTTTGGGAAGAAGAAGAAAGTTGGTGAAGATGTTTTTCTCACAGAGGCCAACACTAGTAAGTCATCAGCAGAGTTCTCGAGGAAGAGGCAGATGGAATCAGAATCGAGCAGCACATAATCAAGGTCAAAGCTAAAGAGAGGAAACAATTTTAACAGAGGAGGAAGAAATAATTTTCAAGGTAGAGGAAACAACCAAGGAAGACGCAATTTTCAAGGACAAGGATATAATAATCAAGGTAGAGGACAATCTCAAAATAGAAGTCAAAGCAGAGGCAGAGGACAATCTTCAGGAAGAGGAAGAGACTTAAGTCAAATTGTGTGTCGAAGATGCAACAAAGTTGGCCATTATGCTGAAGATTGTCGAACTTCACTTAATAAAATTCCCAAGTTTCAGCAGCATTCAGCGCAATTTGCCAATGATCAAGATGAAGATAACTCAGAATATGTTTTTACTTCCTCACCAGCATCACAACTTTCATCCCATCTTAGAAGTGACTATGAAGATGCCTGGATCTTGGATTCCCAGGCAACTCAGCACATGACTTGTCGACGTGATTTTTTCTGGAATTTCCAAGATTGCCAACTTAATTCCATTTTTTTTGCTGACGATACAAAACATACTCCTTATGGAAAAGGAGCAGTTAAAGTTTTTCTCCCTGGCATTGGAGAAAAAATGATTTCCAATGTATGGTATGTACCCAGTTTTAAGAAAAATTTGCTCTCTTTAGTCACGATTCGACAAGCAGAACATTAGGTGATTATGGAAGATGGTTTAGTCAAGATTAATTCAATCAAACAGAACTTGAAAACAGTCATGACAGGATATGAAGATGGAAAACTGTTACAGATGAAAGGGACAATTATTCCAAGGCATTCTGATTTTGCAGGGGCAGTGACTACAGGTATTTCACCTATAAGACTATGGCATGTAAGATATGGACATTTGAATTTTGAGAGTCTTTCTCAATTGCAGAAACAAGGAATGGTTAAAGGACTTCCCACTTTCAAAAGGGAAAATGCAAAATGTGAAGCTTGCATTTATGGCAAACAAAATCGAGAAAGTTTTCCAACAAGTTCATGGCGTACAAACAGGCGGCTACAACTAGTTCACAGTGATGTTTGTGGACCACTACAAACTTCCTTTGGTGGATGCAAATATTTCTTACTATTCATTGATGATTTCAGCAGAATGACTTGGGTTTACTTTTTGAAGAACAAGTCAAAAGCATTTGATAAGTTTAAAATTCTTCGCCAACTTGTTGAAAATGAAGTCAAAGAAAAGATAGGTACACTCAGGACGGATAATGGGGGAGAATTCACTTCAAATGAATTCAAAACTTATTGCAGTGAAAATGGCATAAGACGACATCTTACAAATGTTTACACTCCACAGCAAAATGGAGTAGTCGAAAGAATGAATCGCACCTTGTTAGGAATGGCGAGATCCATGTTAACTTTCAAGAGGTTAAGTCCAACATATTGGGCAGAAGCAATACATACAGCTGTCTACTTAAGAAACAGATCTCCAACTGCTTCTTTAGACGGAATCACACCTTATGAAGCGTGGTTTGGTTTCAAACCTCGAGTTAAACATCTTAGAGTTTTTGGGTCAGTGTGTTATGCCTTAGTTCCGAAAGAAAAACGAACTAAGCTTGACTCAAGAAGTTTAAAATGCACAATGATTGGCTATTCTGATGAGAAGAAAGGGTATCGTCTTTTGACCAATGGGAAATTTATTGTAAGCAGGGATGTCATTTTTGATGAAACTGAAAGTAAGAGTGCTGAAGAAATTGAAAATCTTCTTCACAAGTTAGAAACTAAGGGAAGTAAAAGAAATGGAAAAATGCAAAGTCAACCAACTTCACCAAATTGGTATGAACTTGATTTTCCTTCCTCTGAAGATGAGTCATCCAGTCCATCTACATCAACAACATCATCTGGGTCTTCTAGCAGTTCATCCGCATCTCCAAGCAGTAGCAGTTCTTCTAACAGTGATTCTCCACATTCTTCACCTGAACGACGAACATCAGTTTATATTAATCCACTTTACAATGATGGGGATTTTACAGAAGCGCAAACAAGTGAGCACCAACTTCCGAAATGGGCAGTTCAACTTTTGAAAGATGTAAAGCCTGATGAGCAGAATAAAACAGGCACCAGAAGGGCACATAGAAGTGAAGGCAATTTTGCCTTAATAGCAAATGATTTTACTGAACCTTCCACATACAAAGAAGCAGTAAAACATAAAGAATGGCAACAAGCTATGGTTGAAGAATATCAGGCAGTAATTGATAACAACACTTGGAAACTTGTTGATTGTCCAGCAAATGTTAAACCCATAGGATGCAAATGGGTTTACAGAATTAAGTATAATCAAAAGGGAGAACTTGAAAAGTATAAAGCACGACTTGTCGCAAAGCGTTTTGCGCAGCAGGAAGGCATTGATTATGAAGAAACTTTTGCTCCAACAGCAAAATGGAACACCATCCGATTAACACTTGCATTGGCCGCTCAAAAAGGATGGAAAGTTCATCAAATGGATGTGAAAATTGCTATTCTCAACCGGGATTTACAGGAGGAAGTGTATATGACCCAGCCACTAGGTTTTGAAGTTGAAGGACAAGAACATAAAGTCTGCAAATTGATCAAGGCTTTATATGGATTAAAACAAGCTCCCCGCGCTTGGTACGCAAAGATGGATGACTACCTTAGGAAAGTTGGTTTTCAACGAAGTGAATCTAATGATACTTTGTATGTGCGACAACAGGGAAAATATCTGGTCATTCTTGTTATGTATGTAGATGATTTGATCATTACTGGCAACCATGATGATCATATTGCACAGGTGAAAAAGGAGTTACATGCAAGTTTTGAGATGACAGATTTGGGATTACTTCACTACTATCTTGGAGTTGAAGTCTTCCAACGTCCACATCATATTTTCATTTCTCAGAGTAAGTATGCAGGAGAGGTTCTTCAACGATTTGGCATGCAAGATTGCAAGCCCGTTCTCACCCCCATGGAGCAAAACTTGAAACTTTCAAAATTTGAAGGGGGTAAAAGGTGGACAGTACAACTTACAGACAGTTGATTGGCAGCTTGATTTATTTGACAAATACTCGTCCTGATCTATCTTATGCAGTCAGTATTCTTTCACGTTTTATGCAGGAACCACGAAACAGCCACTGGAATGCAGCCAAAAGAGTTCTTCAATATATCCAAGGAACAAAAGATTTTGGTCTTCTTTACACAAAGACTAAAAATTTTGTACTTGGTGGATATTCTGATGCCGACTTTGCCGGGAGTATTGATGATCGAGCATCAACATCAGGTTATTTAATGAACATGGGGTCAGCAGAAGTATCTTGGAGTTGTAAGAAACAAGCTACAGTGGCCACTTCTTCAGCAGAAGCAGAATACATTTCAGCATGGGAAGCAGCATGTGAAATTGTTTGGTTGTGCAGAATTTTGCAGGACTTGGGCATTTCTCAGGCAGAAGCTACATCATTATTCATTGACAGCCAGTCAGCTATCAAACTTGCCAAGAACCCAGTTTTTCATTCAAAGACAAAGCATGTGGACACCAAGTATCATCATATCAGATCTCTCATTGCCAAAGATGTCCTCAAGCCAGTTTATTGTCCTTCCGAAGATCAGATCTCCGACATTTTCACGAAACCGCTTGGCAGAATAAAATTTACTAAGTTCAGGGATGAACTTGGTATCTGTTGTAATGTATCTTTGGATCATAGGGGGGAATGTTAGATGATCCAAAAATACAATTTTATCATAGGTTATAAAATTAGAATAAAATAATTATTAATTTAAGATATTAAATTAATAATTATTATTCTAGAATGTTTAATTATTTAATGGAGACTTTTAGAATTAGCATATTGTTGTAACTAGATATGACTCTCCAAATGTGTCGTATCTTAGGCTCTATTTTAAGAGATTAGTTAGCTAGTTGGTTTGAATAGCATTTATTGTAAATGGACACTTGTTATTTAATAAGTGATCCATAATTAGAGGTAGTTAGGACATGGAGCTTATAAATAGCTCATTGCAAGAGTGTTTGTGTTGTTCGGGTATAAACTCTTGCAAAATCAATTATGTAATTGTTTTTTTCTGATTAATAAAATTACTTGTCTGAGGACACTTCTGCCATTAATAAACATATAATTATATAAACCCTCATCTGTTGCACCAATTTTCCTAGTTGGCTTTTTCTGGGGACTTTTGTCCAAAAACATTGGTGTCATTTTTATTCTGTGTGTGCTCTATTTTCTCAGTTTCAGTTTATTTTACGCACGAAATTTTATTGTGAAGAATTGTAGTGTGATTTATTCATTGTTTGCCATAGCAAATAAACCACATAATTAATTAGTTAGAAGAATAAAACTCTATTTACTGCAATTTAAGAAAATTTCACAGTGAAGATTATATCCATCCATAACAATGTCATTAAGAAGCTAAAAATATGAGAAAAGAATTATCCACACATCAAAATGCATCCATAATCACCACGAATCCTCCACAAATTGCAGGTTTGAATTTACCAATAGGCCGAAAATCCAAAGAGTGATGGTTTGAGATGTGAGTAAGTCTCATCTATATATACAAGTGCTACTACATTGAATTAGATATGTGCAAGCTCCTAGAACATAACAAGATGACAAGTAACCCACAAATGGTCACAAGCCGACCATGATAGCTCATCAAAATTTAATTTAATTCTCTCTCTAGCCCTCGCAAGGCTAACGTCACGCATGTGAAATGCTCTCCAAGGATAGTGTTGAGGTCTCTTATGCTAGAACTTTGGTAGAAGGCCTCTAAGATCATGATGAAGAGGGCCATCTCCTCATTCTGCTGCAAAATATCTTTGTGGCTCCTATTTTGGGATTAAGGCTCTGTTACCCACCATTTTGTGGGTGATATCCCTAGGATAATTTTTTTCTCCAATATAGTCCTCAGCGGGCAACCAGCAGCCCCTTGCAGCCACCAACTAGCTCATTATGCCATTTCTCCACCACCTGAGTCAGCTATGTGGTCCCTCACCCATCTGTCATGATCGTACGTTTGAAGGTGGACCTCCTGAACTTAAAAGTATGCCTTGTCATTTGATAATTGAGTTTTGTCGTTTGCTTATCATGGACACTTTTGGGCATGGATTAAGGGGGGGATTCACCGGAAAGAATGGGCTAGGTCCATGGTCTTGTCCCCTATACCCCTTTTGGAAATTAACCTAGGATTTAGTCCCGTGGAATCTCTTTTACTAACCATTTGGTTTTAGGGATGGTATTTCATGGGAAACCCTGATTTTGGTTGCGTAGTATCGCTCCCTCATCCACATATATTGCCCCTTTTCCACTTATTGTTACCCCATTCATCATTTCTCCCACTTGGGTCCACATTCCTCCACTAGGTCCACATGGGGCTAACTCTCCCCTTCCCCTTGCCCACACCTTGGGTCAAGCCAAAAATAATGCCCCGGAGGTTGATGCAGCTAAAAAGAAAAGTAAAAGCATAAGTGGCCACATTCAACAAGAAAACGTACCAAAAAATGCAAAAGATGGTCAAGGCAAACACATTTAACACGTGGGAAAAAACCAATATATGAGCTCTACCCCATCATCATGGCCATCGCCCTGGTTCCTATAGGCTCTATAAGCCCCCTTCATCATATAAGAACTCATGATTGTCCCAACCCTTGTTGGGCAATGAACCACCCTACCTTAAAAAGGGTATCCACTGCTATATCTTAGACATCATGCTCTTACCCCTTGAGCCCCGAGCAGTTAATTAAAGAAAAATTATAAAAAGGCAAAAGGCATATAAAGAAGGGTGGAAAAATCAAGGTTGGGCACCTCATGTACCACGATTTATCCCTCCTATACATTATATACCCAAGTGTGGTCTTCCCTTTTATTAGCTAACGATGTACCCTAGCATGTGGCCCAGGTTTGCCCCTTCTTATTCCCTATTCCATTCACCTCCTTATCACATGCCACCACCTTTTAAATGATGTACCTTGGACATATTATCCCCTTTAAAAGTAGAAACCACCTAATGGGATACTTGGTTAACCCCATTTGGAGTTTGGAGACATTAGCACACGCCAAAGCCCATTATGGAAGGGCGGGCCATTATGAAGTTCCCACCTGTGGTCCATGGTTTGTAAGTTCTTTTACTCGATTTATTTAATGACTTGTTCAGTGTTACTTGGGAGCGGGAGCGAAAGCGGGGAGCGGGAGCGACATTTTTAGAAGCTCCCGGTTTGGGAGCGAATCCCGGAGCGTTTTTTATATAATATATATATTTTTTATATTTTGATACATATATGTCAACAAAAACATGTAGAATAATGAATTAGATATAAAAAACATAAAAAAACATAGATTGAACCATACAACAACAATCATCTAGAAGTTATAATCTTCATCAACCACGTCCACAAGTTAGTAACATAGTAACATACAACATATTGAGTCTCATGATTCATCAATCTTAAAGTTTCAAGCTTTCAAAATTCAATATATAACATTTATCATCATTGATCACCAAAGTTGTACTTGTAAGCTAAGTGTAACCATTACAACAAATAATATCTAACATGAAATGAAATGTTATAAAATGAAATGAAATGAAACAACTTTCAACTTTCATGAAGCATCATATTCATAATTCATTACTAATGAGTTATAATTGCCAACTTCAAACTTAAATTGTCATATATTGTTTAAAAAAATACCATAATAAATATGAAAGAGTCAATAGTTATAAAAGCTACTAGAAACTAGAAAAGAGAAGTAAATCTATTATCTATTTCTTATGCTTGGGCCTCTTGCCACCACGAGAAATGTCTAGTTTTTTAGTCTTGTTGGAAAATCAGGATCTTTGTCATTAATATCACCCTCTAAGCATTAATATCTAGAGGTATCTTTGTCATTATCTCTGTATCTGTATAGGGATCTTTGTCATTAATATCACCCTCTAAGCATTAACATAAGATAGAACAAGCATCGCATGTCAAGTCAAGATTTTGTTTGAGTGATGCGTACATTTTTAGGAGAGTCATGATAGAGGAGTTCGACAACCAATGTCACTAACATCAAGGTACATAGAGGGATTCGTGCTCTTGATTAAATACGAGTTCCATACCCTAATACATGACAAAATTCAATGGAAACATTGCAATCCCCCAATCCTGAAAAACTGATAAGTCTGCTGGATTTTGAATGAAATCTAAAATTCTACCTTCTCCATATGAAATCCAATGAGGCCGGAACCACTCTCAAACATCCTGAGTCATTTCATGGTAATGTTAAAAATTGAAGTAAAAGGATGAAAATGAATATTAAGGAGAATGTCACTTTTACTTTAAGAATTTAACATTACCATGAATAGCATATCAATACTAGGGCCTAGACTTGATCATTAAGTTGCCCCACTCAAAAATTATTTGTTTCTTTCAAAAAAAATTGCATTTCAAACATTACTACAAAAAAAAAATTGCAGAAAAGGCAAAACGCTCCCGAAATCGCTCCCGAAAAGGCAAGGAGTGAAAAAAAAAAATTGGGAGCGCGCTGCCGAAATCACTCCCATTTCGAGAGCGATTTCGGGAGCGCGCTCCCGAGTCGCTCCCGCCCGGAGCGTGGATTGGGAGCGGGATCGAGGGGGGAGGCGCTCCCTCGCAACATAGGACTTGTTGTACTGGAAGGCTAGGATACGCATTGGATCTTATGGAGGATTGCAAGTGGCCTCCATCTTGGGTTTGGTCTCCCTATACGAAGTCCTAACCCTCCAGAGGGCTACATTGGCACATGTAGGGTGTGTGTTGAGAGCCATGGGCCTCCACAACTATAGACAGCACTCCATGGATCCCCAGAGATGTTCAAATATTGGCTCAAGATCCACCTATTGGACAAGGAAGATGCACTTGGTTAACCTTTGCCCAGCCAGTGCCATAGATGTACCATGCACTTGGCAGCTGACCCAGGACTTGTAGGATGATGTGGCATCACGTACACCATCATCTGAGCCCTTAAAGATAGTCTGCAGGCATCTTTGACTCATTTGGAGACCCATGAGGTTATTATTGTGCCCCCACACTCACTAAGAGCACCACAGGTTTATTGTTTGGAGAACAAGGGGCCACCCCCTTGTACATCACTTTTGAGGGTCCTATTCTTCATTATGGCACCTATGAACCTCATCAGGCCTCTTGGAGGGCCCTACGACACGTATTGTTTATCATTTGCCTCTTGAGAGGCTATTTCATTTATGAGCTCGTTTGATGGGCTTGTCACCAAAAGTTAGGTTATTAGCACATTATTTTATTTTTGGGGCTTATGTAGGCCTAAGAATTAGTGTATAAATACAAGTGAGATGAGGTCATTTTCTCATCATCACTTTGGACTAGATCACTCTTCACTTTAGAGAATTTCGCACTTTTTTCTACGATGAAGAATTGGAGCATGGATGAATTTTGATGTTTGGATTGGAGTATTTTATCTTGGAGCTTCTTTATTGTCAAATTATTGATGGTTGGATAAGTTCTATTGCATGCAAATACACCCTTTTAATTTTATTCTTGTTTTACTTTTTTCACATGCATTGAATGGGGTTTTCACTATAATAAGGCTAATTGTTGCATTGCATAATTGCAAATTTGTGGAATTATTGTTTCTATATAGCATCTCTCAATGTTTGGGCCATGTATGTGAATGAAATCTCCTAGGGATAATTCCACTGGTGAATTTATCTTGATAAGCCATCTCTTTTGCCAAGCAAAGTATAAAATCTTTGAGGTCTCTTCCTCTTGCCCTAAAGGCTAAGCGAAGTAGTCCTTAAGGCCTCCTTGACCAAAATACAAGTTCCTTTCTCATTATTCTCCTTGACTCCATTCTCCCCAAGGGATTAAGGCATTGGTCCTCCAATAGGTGATCACTCAAAGAATACATTTTCTTCACCTTTCCCTCTCTCTTCTAGGTCTAGCCAAGTTGGGTCACCTAGGGCATCATTTTCCCGACAAAATAGCCCAAGAAAAAGTTCGATCTCCTAGCCTCTACTACATTGGTGTGTCCTCAAGGTCACCTCCAATTTTGAAGCCATTATGACGGTGGAATTTTGAGATAACCCAAGCCCTAACTCCAAGATCAAACTTTGCCCTGTTGTTCCCTAGGCCAATACCTCATAGGATTAATTTGACACCTTTAAGTGGAAATTCTTCCTTTCCCCTTCCTTGTCTAGGTTGAGATCATCATTGTTTGCTAGATTCTCTCTCATTAATCGAGGCTGGGTCCGCTTGGACTCGTGTGGTCCCACACCTTTGAAAAGTCAAATCTTCAAGAACCATTCGAGAAGTCAAGTCCATTAAGGATTTTAGGATTGGGAAACTCCTTTACAAGGCATATTTTGTGAAAATTCGAGAATCCCACCCAAATCACCTACTGTAGCAACTGATTAAACTTCTCCTATCTGTTAATTACCGAAACAAATTATCTACTGCTTCTGACAGCAAATATCAAAGCTAATACAACTTCAACCTTCACTTAATTAATTAATTTGCCCAAAACAAGAACAAAACAATAGAGAAAAATCCACACAAGTGACACAATATTTTTTGGACAAATGTCCCCGGAAAAACCCAATGCGGGAAAACTGGTGCAACAACTCTGAGGGTTTTATATTATTAAGCAGTAGTTTCTGAATACAACTCTGGATGTCCTTCCGGCAATCCAGTTACAGAGGTAATAAATTGGCAGAAAAACTTAGTGAGATTATCTCACTCTACTTAGCAATTCCCAGTTGTTCCGGCAGCTGAACCAACTGTACCAGGCTATCTCTGCGTTGGCCCTGCTTGCGTCAGCCTCAAAAGCTCTGCGTTAGCTCAACTGGGAAACGCCTTGCCTTCGGGAGCAATTTCCAGCCCTCCCGACTCAGAAATGTCAGCTCCTCTACAAAACTCAGACCTCTGCTCTGGATGACTACGCTATCTCTACGTGAGCCCTTCTGGTTTAGCGTCAAGATTTGCGTGGGCCCTTTTGGCCTAGGGTCAACCCTTCTGGTGTCTCTTTGCCTCTCTTTGCTGCGTATCCTGGGTCATGGAGAAGATACTCCAACCCAACTATCCCTGCCCCTCACTGCAACAACTCACTATCAAAATTCTCCCCGTGGCTCCTCTGCTCTGCTTCAAAAAATCGATTCTCTGAACTCGGTGTTTTTTTTGTTGATTTGGGGTAGCATCGGATGTCCTCTAGCCACAAAAATTGGTGGAAAGGCTAAAGCACATGAGATCTCCAATACCCAAAAATGGTTTGGGCAGATTCTAAACAGTTTGGGAAGATATTAAAATAATTAATATTTTTAATGGAGTTCCTAAGTCTAAACTTAGGGAAAATAAAATATTAATGTGAATTAATATAAAAATGTGTTAGAATGGTCCAAAAGTCATGGATCAAGCCAGAATTAATCTTAGCCGTTGATTAGGGACTTAATCTCGGCTGTTGAATTGTCAACGAGAAAAGTATATAAGGAGGTTTGAGGGTCACTTGGAGAACACACCAGAGTGATCAGTGATTCTATTCTCTAAAGCAAGATTTGCTACGAGAGATAGAATCAGTGATCAACAGCGAGGGGCAGTGAATACAGAAGCAGAGAGGCAGAGAGGGTACTAGAAGAATAGTGCAAAAGCCGGGAGAGAGGGACGTAGAGCCAGCCAGAGGCCATATAGAACCAACTAGGGCCCACACAGAGGCAGCCAGGAGTTGCGCAATGCCTCAAAGAGCCAGCGTGGGTGACGCAGAGGCTCTAGAGGCTGACGCAATGCCTCCAGAGGTTGACACATGGGTTATTGCGCTGACGCTAGGCCAGGAAGGGCTGACGCAGTCCCTAGAGGCAAACGATGGGTTTTCATGGGGCAGATTGGAGCTGGGAGTTGTCAGAGTGTTATCCGGGGTTTCAGCCAGAATATCTGCTTCCGAGTAGAGAGGTACTACTGCTGAGATTATTCTCTGTTGGGTGAGCCGGTTTTGGCACCCAGATTGTATTCAAAAACTGCATAATAATAAAACCCTCAGATAGCTTCACTGGTTTTCCCACATTGGGTTTTTCTGGGGACATTGGTCCAAAAACAATGATGTCACTTGTGTGCTTGTTTTGTTTCCTTCAATTGATTATCTGTAATGTGTTGAGCATGTACTTGTATTTATTTTCAGTATTTACATGGTAAATAACTTGTTAATTAACAGAACAAGTAGGCAAGAATAAATCAGTAAAGTACATGAAGGGTTTCTAACAGTTAGACTTAGAAATTCCAACATGGTATCAGAGTGTGGTTGCAGATCATAGGAGAATTGAGGACATCAGTCGAGCAAAGCAGCAACAGCAGAAAACAGTTGTCCCGAGTGACAGAAGTTGTTCCTAGCAGAGAAGCAGCAAGGAAGGGGTGACGCAATGCCTGCGTCATCAAGTTTGAGCTAGGAAGAGGATCAGTGCAGTGGCAGAGGGGAGCAAACTCAACCTACGCAATGCTCGGTCATCTTTCTCAGTCGGGAAGGATTGATGCCCGTGGCCAGGAGGTGCGAATTTTGTTGGTGTCCGGATTACGCAAAGCCCAGAAGCTCTAACCTTCAGCTTGATGGGGCTTAGGAGGTTGTGGGTAAGTTGCAGAGTGAAGCTAGTCGGGTACTATAGTCAGAACAGTACCTAACAGGGCAAGACCAAGGAGGAGGGAGTTGCTACCGAGGATTTCTAGCCAAGAAATTTGGATCAGTGGTGCAGCTGCACTAAGGATCGGAGTGGGGGCATCTCGACATTGGCAGAGGGATTTACAGGAGGGAAATCGAGGCTCAGAGGGAGTCACATCGAGAACTTCCAAAAGGGAAATAGAGGAGCAGCAAGATGGCAGTGAACGGGGTAAGAGACCAAGACAGACTGGACGGAGACTCAAACTTCGTGCCCAAGTGCCAGCAACTCCTGGATAGCTCGCTCAATCTCATCCAGATAGGCCTTGGGGTGTCTATAGCGGGTGGTGATCACTGCCTGTATGCCCTGCTCAAGCTCGATGGTGCGCTCAAACCCCTGATCCGGTGGCTGTCCTGGTGGAATCTCCCCAAACACTATGGCATACCGATCAAGGATGGACTGTATCTCTGGATGTACCGTCTGCCCTGTAGTCCCTGCCTCTGATGCACGCAGTTCCACTGCCCACTCTATGTCTCCCTTTCAGAAGACTGCCTCCATCCGATGAGCCGACACAATCTGAGGCGGATATGTGTGCTACCCCCGTATCTTCTCATGCCTTCCTGTCTTCTCATCATCCCACTCCATCTCTAGGGTCTTCCAATCTGTCGTGACCTTCCCTAGAGTGATAAGCCACTGAACACCCAGTATCATGTTGGTGTCCGGGATATCGACCACAAAAAAGTGGTCAATCAATGTGTAAGTGCCCATCGTCACTGAAAGGTCTGGAACATAACGAGCACACGTCATGGTCTAATCTCTTGGGACCAAGACTGAAAACCCATCGAAGCTCTCTGTCTGAATACCTCTTCGCTCAACCATTTGTGCATCGATGAAGTTGTGGGTCGCCCCACTGTCAACCAAAACTGATACCCGCTGACCACGTACTGTCCCTCGTACGCGTAGCATCAGATACTTGGGTACTCCTCGCAGTGCTGCAAGGGCCCCTCCGGTAGGTGCAAAAGATGCACCACCTGCTGCTAGCGGTGGAGGTGGCAAAGGTCCCTGTATGGCATGGCTATCTCCTGCCTCCACATCATCCTCGTCATCCTCTTCTCCACTGCTCTCGGAGAAGACCTCAATAAAATGTGCTTTGCTAGCAGCACATCTATGTCTCGGTGCCCACAGCTCCTGACATGTGAAGCATAACCGCTTCTTCTTCAACTCCCTCCTGACATCGTCCTCAATCTGTACTCGTCCTGGATTCCTCTTTGGAGGTGGAATCCTCACATCCTTCCCCTTAGACTGAAAGGGTTGTCTTTGGGGGTAAGGTGTCCGGGTCCTGGGTAAGACATCCTGTAAGTCCCGGGTCCTGCTGATAGCGTCCTAGAGTGTGGCTGGTCTAGTGGATCAGACTAAACCCCGAAGTGGCTCTGCTAACCCCTCAACATACATATAGACCCTCTGTGCCATGGATAGGTCTGGCACCATCCCAGAGACCCTCAAGAAATCTGCAATGTAGGTCTCTGGGCCCTCTGTCTGTTTGAGCCTCGTCAGCTCAACAAAATGCTGCTCTGGATCCCTCTGATCAAATCGCTCCATCAGTCTCCTGGTAAACTCGGCATATGTTGTCACTGTGGAGTGCCCTAGTGTAACCATCCCATGAAACCACCAATCCTGGGCCTCACCATCCAAATGCAATGTTGCCACCTTGATGGCTTCTATCTCCGACATCTGGTTAAGCTGGAAATAAATATCCAGCTTCTCCACCTAAGACTTTGCCGAACTGTTTGATGAGCCATCAAACATAGGCAAGTGGAATCTACCCGCTGCACGATGGGTGTCACCATCATGGTAATGCCGGTACCCTCTGTGATGGTCGCGAGGTCTACTATCCCGCTGGAGCTGAACAAAATCTCTGAATGAGAGGGATTCCCTGAACTCCTGCCCATAGGCCTGGTACTCTGCAAAATAATCGCTCATATGTCCGGCCTCTGCCTCCTGTTGGGCTACAGCCCCGTGTCTGCTCCTAAGAAAGTGGGCATGGTAGAGCATGTAGGGGCATGTGAGGCCACCTGCTGCGCAGTATCACGCTGCTCTGGCAAATGGTGGGATGCGCCTGATCCCTCACCAACCTGAAAAACCCGTGGGCTCTCACGTTGTCTAGCCTCTATTGCCGTGAATCTCTGCCCCATCACCTCAATCTGCCTCGACAGATCCTGTATTGATTTGAGGAGCATATCCGCAAATCTCTTCCCATCCTCGTCTGCCATCAGATCCCTCTGTTCTGCATCCACCACAGGCTCCTCCTGTTCTGTGTCCACCACCAGAACACAGTCTCCCTCTCCGTAGGTATTCTCCAACCTACGCTCCGTGTCTCTGTATCTCCTACCTCTGTAACAAATGTAGGGTTTTTCCCCCAGTGTCATAGATTGCTAGCTCCACAGGTTGAGCCAGATCTATGCTCTGATACCACTGTAATATTCCTAACCCAGAATATTCCTCAAACCCCAGCAAAAACTCCAACCAAATATGTGCAAATGATATAATAACCCACAAGTGATAAAATAACAGTGGGACAGCATATAATAATGTAAACCGAAAATATAGGCAGATACACGAGAAATGCAGCGAGAAATGCTAAGCCATTTTAATATACTGAGCAATAAAATGAGTACAAGAGGTGATTAGACAAATGGCACCTCGACTTGCACAAGGCAAGTGAAGAAATACTCTCAGAATGACAAGAATGGCCTCTCTGTGTGGATGTTGTTGCTGCTGCTAGGAAACAAATGATGATTTGGGGCTGCTCCCCTCCTCGGAAAAAGCTGAAACTCTGGATTCGGGCTCTACTCAAGAAACCCAGAAAAACCCAGAAAGCTTTCCTGGAATGGCCGACCCCCGAAAAACACCCTCTTGGGGTTTTGCGCAGTTCCTCAATGCCCTGCGCTGCCACTGAAGAAAACCCCTCTAAACTCTACCTGAAACACTGCCTGAAACCCTGCCAAAAATCCTCCAATGAGACAAGAGTTGGACCCCTGCTCAATCTCCCAGCATAAATCCACCTGCAAAACCCCAATCCAGCACTACAACCAAAAAGAACTGTGTCCCTCTCCCAGTGCTGCGCAATCCTCCAAAACGTTGCTAAAACTGCTGTTGGAATGCTGATGAAACTATTGCTGAAACACCAAAGGAAATACCTTGCCCGAGCAGGCACTCGAAGTCCCCCGGGGCTAAGGGTGAGATCTCCGAATGGAGACACTCGATGCACTAAACAGTGCTGCAGACTAGCTAAACAGCCAGCATGCTCAGAAGTCGAAACAACTAGCTCCAAATGCACATAACTGAATGATCCAAAATGAGGGGGCTCCTATCTATTTTATAGCCTCTGCCTCTCACAATCCCTAGGCCCACCTCCTGTTGCGTGATTCCCCTCTTGCCACGTGTTCTTTTCCTCCTGCGCAGTTCCTCCATGTGTCTGCGTGGGCTCCATTTCTGCGTCCCCCTTTGGCCCCCTTGGCTTCCCTTTAAGTCACAACGTTGTACTACCTAGGAAGTGATTTTTTATTCTAAAGTGAGTTATGTTCCCCCTTCCTCACTTTTTATTTACAAATAACTATAGAAGGCAAAAATTGAACAGAATCGAATATTCCAATTAGCCATAGCTAATTAGGAATATTACATAACATTGTTTTAAATTATGCTTAATGTTATGTGAAAACTATCAATCAATAGCTCTTTTAGAATAATCTGAATACAGGTATCTTATTCAGTTTGTTGGATCTATGGTAACATTCTTAATTTTGATCGAAGTAGCAGGTATCTCTATTTCTTCAGAATTTCATTGTTGTTTTATTTCTCTACTTGGTTTGATGGTTGATCTAGTGTTTGCAGGAGATCTTTCAAGTATTTATTTGAGCGTTTGAGGATAGTTCTCAGTTAGACCCACCAAATCTTAGCGTATATTTTCTGAAGAGCCTACTTCATATAAACTCTGGGACTTATCTTAAGATTAAAAATTTTCTGCAGGGTGCTTTTGGGCTAGTACCTCTCCAAAATTTTCAAAATTTATTTTTTAAATATTTTGTGGAAAATTGATAGATTTGGCTATCGAGAGCCTTAGATTATCAGCTCTGGGAGTGGAGTTGGACTCATACTCCTCAAATCTTATAGATCTACCATCTTTGTGCATAGATGGGCAATTTGTTTTTTAGTTTTCGGACTTGGGGTTCTGGGTTTTATTTATGTTTGTATATTTGGGTTCTGGGTGTTTTGTTTTCGTTTTTGCAGGTATAGATCTTAAAAAAAAAAAAATTGAAGCCAAATCTAAGCCCTAGAGGGTAAGATCTGGCCTCAATACCATTTTTAGGGACATTATTCAAAAAAAATTAGTGTGAAGGCTTTCAAATTTTCTAAAGATTTCATAAGTTCTGCGAGAGGAAATCTGAAGCAAAGGCATATCATTTTAATAAAAAGAATTTTTGGAAAAAATTTAAGTTTTTAGGCTACCATTTTCTGCTGCACTTTTTCTTCTCCCTATTTGACCTTCTTTGCTGCTAGCGTTTTTTTTTTTTTTTTTTCGCTGCTTGCTGCCATCATCCTTCGCTCCCCAAGCTCCTTCGAAACCCTCACCCGCCAATCTCTCTCTCATTCCTCTGCGTGTGTGTCCTTCCCTCCTCCTCATTCCCTGCGGCTCCTCTTAACTTGCAGCCCCAGCTCTTTCTGCTTGTGTTTTCCTCTCTCTTCCATCACCTGTGTGCCTGCAAGCCGCTATCCCTCACCCTTGCTTCTCCCTATCTCAACCTGCCCTCATTGTTCACTACAACTTCTCCTCCCGTAGCCCTCCATTCCACTCCTCGCTCGTCATCTCATTTCTCTTTCGGTTGCTCGATATCCCTTCCTCCTTGATCTACTCCGCGGCCCTCTTTACCTGCGTCTTTGTTGCACTGCCCAAACTCTTCTCTTCCTCATTGCCATTGTCCTCCTTCCAAACATTGCTTGCAGCTCATCCTTGACCTGCATTTTCCTTCGCTGCCTCCAACCTACAAGCAAACCCTCGACATTTCCTTTCTTCATTTCTTTTTTCAATTTAGCTCTTTTAACTTAACTTTATCATTGGCTTTGTTTAGGGTTAGTTCCTTTTTTAATAATTCAATTTTTTTTATGATTTTGATTTTACATTTTAATTTTTTAATTTTTGTTTAAATTAAAAGGAAAGCTCTAAAATTTTGAATTTTTTTTTAGGTGTGCGATTTTGATTTTAAATTTTTACGAGTTTGATTTCTTTTAGAAATTGAATTTCATTTTTATTTCCTTTTTGATTTTGATATTTTTTATGACATTTGGATTTTGCTTGAAAAAAAAAAAAAACTTAAAAAAAATCATTTCCATTTTATGTGACTTTGATGTTTCTAAAGAGGACTTTCTGCTTTCACATTAAAAAATTAGAATTTTTATGTGGCCTTTGGCCCATTAAAAATTTAAGTTAGTAAACACTTTTGATTTTTTTCTTTTGTCACATTAAGAAACTTAATTAATTATTTGCCACATTAAATTTGCTTCGTAAAACTTACACATTAAATTTACCAAAGGAATAAATAAATTTTTATCTAAAGTTCATTCTTGGCTTTTTTTTGTGTTAGGAGTTTAGGACTTTAAAATTTTAAAGGGACAAATTTTGTGGAGTTAAAAATTTTAAGTTTCTTTATAGTCAAAACACATTTAAATATTTTTTAAATCATCTCTAAAGTTTGACTATAGGAAAACAAGAAAAAATTTATGGATTAGGGTTACTTAAGAAAAATCATTTTAATTATGGAATTGTTAAGTGTCGTAACATTTAAATTTCACAGTTCTTCATGGTATTTAAATTTTCGAAATTTAATTGCTAGAATATTTTGCATGCTAAGGTTTTGAGAATTTTCTTATGTTTTGAATATCTATTTAGATTGCTCATCGTTTTAATTAGCTCTAAACGTGATCTAATTACTTGAATTATTTGATGTTTATTGCGTGTTAAATATTTTGCAAATATTTCATGTAATTATTAAAGTTCTCTGTCATGGAATTGTGATAAATTGCATATCTTTTGTTTCCTAAGCTAAGTATTTATTGGGCATCTGATATTTAATTGTGAAGAAGCTCTTGTTCTCTTTGAGCTATAATTGTATTAAAAAAGATTTGAAGTAATCTTGTGGTGCAAATTGTGATATTTCTAGGAAGTTTATCTTTAAATCTTTGTCTAGTAAAGTGAACATTTCATTTTGGTGATTAAAAGCTTTGATAGATTGTAGCGTAAGCGCTTGTTCCTTGAATCTAACTTCATCTCATCATCTTGTGCATTTGCATATTAAGTTAGTTTAGCATAATTAAAATTTACTTCCAAGCATAAGCTTGGTCGATAGAGAGATAGGTACCCATCCATCTTTACTTGAGAAGCTTGCTTTTAATAGTACTTAAACGGTGACCTTGCATTCATCAGATCCACAACTCTCTGCGGCGCCGGAGGCACCGAGTATGTTAGATTTTCAGGAGAGGTATAGATAATCACACCTTAGTGTGCTTCACCTTATCTTCTCTCTACCAATTACTACGAAATCAGGCTCAATATAGAAAGGATCGAAGGGTTAAAACTTAGATAGGCGTTTAACTAAAATTAACCAAAATTCCTGCATCTCACATTAGTTTTAGGATCTGCATTTCATATAAGATAGTTATTCATCCAAGCAGCAGTTGCTAATCAATTACTTGGTCTTAATTTCCCTAGCAAGATTGTTGACTCCATAAGGCATTGGTATCAATCGTTTAAATTTAATCAAATCCTATAAGTCTTGTTAAATCTCAATCAAGTACTTGGTTGCTTCACTGTGTCTCTCAAACTGGTTGGTTCCCAACCAGGTCTTCTTCATTCCATTTCCATAGGGTCTACCCCCCTTAGCCTATTGTAGGGAGAGCTTAAACGGAGAGATTGGCAATCAGGGTGACAACCCCCGATCTGAGCCGTTGTCGCAATGCCTAGACATTCTGTGCAACAACAGTACCCTTTTCAGTTCTACCATGAACTGACTAAGGGTATTAACTGTGAAGCAAATATCTGGCCTAGTGTTGACCAGATACATGAGAGACCCAATGAGTTGTCTATACAAGGTGGGGTCGACATCCTTGTCATCTGATGCATATATCTTCTTCCAGTTGGTAATCATGGGCATAGACATGGGTCTGCAATCCTGCATTTTGAACCTCTTCAGAATATCTATAGCGTATCTTCCTTGCCCAAGGAAGATCTCCCCATCCTTCTGCCACACTTCCAATCCTAGGAAATAGTGCATCAACCCCAAATCCTTTATGTCAAATTATGCTACTAGCTTCCTCTTGCAGTCCTCTATGAGCCCTGATGATCCTGTCAAAAAACGATCATCCACATATTAAACTAGAATGAGAAGCTCACCCTCTACCATCAAATAGTAAAGGTTTAGATCTACATCACTCTTGACGAATCCCATCTGCTGCAAGTAGGTGTCAATTCTACCATACCATGCACTAGGAGCCTGCTTGAGACCGTATAGATATTTCTTCAATTTTCACACATGTGTGCACCTCTCATGAATCTCAAAGCCCTCTGGTTGTTCTATGTATACTTCTTCCTCTAGCACCCCATTCAAGAAGGTTGCCTTGACGTCCATCTGGTGAATCTGCCATCCCATCTGAGCTGCTAGAGATATAACTGACTGGATAGAAGTGTATTTGGCAACTGGGGCGATGGTCTCCTCATAATCTATCCCTTATTTTTGCGCATACCCTTTGCCACAAACCTAGCCTTGTACTTTTCTACACTGTTGTCTGTCGCATATTTGATCTTATAGATCCATCTCAAACCTACAATTGATTTGTCTTCTGGCCTTGGCACTACCTCCCAAACATCAATCGGCATGATAGAGTTGTACTCTTCTACCATGGCATCTACCCACACCTGGTGTTGTGCGGCCTCCTGAAAGATGGAAGGTTCTACAACCTCAGCCACCAATGCTTGGTACCTATCAGGTTGTTGCACTGTCTCTTGCTCATCCTAAGAGTTCCAATAAACTCCTTTGCATTTCTTAATGTCTGACGAACCTCTCTATTGGCTCAACCACTAGTCTTGGGAGGTTCTGCCAGCTCCTCCTCATCCTATCTCTATTGCTACATCTGCTAAGAACTCCCCAGATTTCCTACACTTGAGGAAGCACTGGTGTTGGTCACCGTACTTGACTCTTGTGATTGTCCTCCTACCTGACCCACTAGTTTCCCCTACTGTTGGACCAAAGGAACTTTTGCTGACTAATTCTAATCGCCTGCAAGCATCTCACGAGATCCCCTGAAAGCTCAGTCCTCCATGAACTTCACATCTCTCCTTACTACTATCTTCTTATTGTTAGGAATGTAGATTATGAATGCCTTTGAGGTTTCGTTGTACCCAACAAAGAACCCCTTCTCTGCAATATGATTCAGTTTGATCCGTTTATCATTTGCCACATGGCAATAAGCAAAGCTGCCAAAAATTTTGAAGTGGTCGACTTCTGCCTTCTTCCCTGTGAAGACACCTTCTGACATTTTCTTCCCCAATGCTCTATGAGGAGTCTTGTTCTGAATATACACTGTCGTGTTACATGCTTTTGCCCATAGAAATATGGGTAGATCTCGGTCACATAACATAACCTTTGTAGCTCCAACAATGGATCTGTTTTTCCGCTCTGCTACACCATTCTGATGCGGATTATATGGAGTTGTCCATTCTCTCTTGATGCCTTCCTTCGCACAGAAATCTGTGAAGTCTTTATTAATATATTCTCCACCATTATCTGAGTGAAGCACCTTGATCTTCTTCCCTGACGCATTCTCCACGTGAGCTTTAAACTCTCTGAAACAATCGAAGACCTCATCCTTGTTCTTCAAGAAGTAGATCCAAGTTTTCTTAGAATGATCATCAAATAAAGGTGACGAAATATTCGGCACCGCTAAGAGCTCTAGTGGACATCGAGCCGCAAATATTTGAGTGTATAAATCCTAACACGCCATCAGATCTGTTGTCACTTCTTGGAAATACTGCCTTAGCATACTTCCCAAGTACGCATCCTCTGCCAAGTTCTGGAACGCTTGTTACCGTTTCTTTGAGCATCCTGAGTCTTCCATGGTGTAGATGTCCCATTCTCATATGCCATAACTCATTCAGCTCCTTCCCACTACTAATGTCACTACCTATTAGTGCCATTGGAGAGTCGATTTGTAACCAGTAGAATCTGTTACTTCGAACTCCAATCTGTCTTACCTTTTTCCAGCTCGGATGTTTGACATACACTTTCTTCCCTACGAAGTGAATATCATACCCCTTATCCTGTAACTGGGATACTGAAATCAAGTTCACACCCAATCTTGGCACATGCAATACATTTGTAGCGCTAGTGCTTGCTCCTAACTCCCCCTGAAAATTTATGGTACCTCTCCCCACTGGGGTACATTTCATTATGTTCCCCATAGTAATTTGGAAGTCCATCTGCTCCTCTTTGTAGCTAGAGAAATATTCTCTAACCCCTGTCATGTGAGTTGATGCTCCACTGTCTATATATCAGACTCCCTGTGAAGTTGATCCTGCTAAGCAAGCAAATTCGTCCTCCAATCTAGAAGACAAATCTAAAGTCTCCTGAATGTTACTTTTGTCCATGGCTATAGTGTGTTATTCCTCTTTTCCACCCTGACGTTGGCTCTGCTCTAGCGAACTGCTGCAAAAACTCTCTGCGTCCAGCTAGAGATCTACTCAACAAGAAAATCTGAGCTGCTCCCTCTGCCTCTGGAATCACTTTTTCAGGAAAAATCATATTTTTCTTCTCCTCTCAGAAAAATCGATTTTCCTCGAGCAATTCTGCCTTCTGAGAAAAACACTGCGCTGCTCCTTGAGAATTTCGACCTGCTACCCACACTGAGCAACGAAATTCCTTCTTTTCTCTTCTAAGCTCTCCAGTTGATCAATGAAGCTCTGATACCATGTGAAATTTTATCTATTGCAGCGACTAGAAATTATTCTTCTAACTCAAAAATTAATTATGCAGTTTATTTGCTATGGCAAATAATGAATAAAATCACAGCTGCAATTTTCACCATAAAAATACTGCGGAAAATAAAATACTAGAAACTGAGAAATTCTAGCACACAATAATTTTGACACAATTTTTTTTGGACAACCGTCTCCAAAAAAACCCCAACTTGGGAAAACCGGTGCAACAAATGAGGGTTTTATTATTAATATTCAGAAGCAATTCTAAGTACAATAATTTAGATGCCCAACTGGCAATCTAATCTGAGGAAAACACTGGCAAAAATATCATGAGAATTTTCTCTCACCCCACAGCTATTTTCTGCCTCCGAAATAGCTTCCCCAACCTCTACGCTAAGCTCCCTATGTCACCCTCTACATAGAGATTACCCTGGCCCTCTAGAGATTTCGGTCTTCCTTCCCTTGCCTCTTCCATGAACTGGAAATCTTCCTCCTAGAATGATATTGCCCTCCTCTTCCACCTACTACTCAGCCTTTGGCTCTATCTTCTCTATTGAGCTGCTGCTTCTGAAAAAATCAAACTACTTGGGCAACTGAATATCTGCACTCGATGATCTCTCCATCACCACATCGACCTCCTCTTATAATCCTCTACTGGAGCACCAACAGCCAAGATTAAAACTTAATCAATGGCTAGGATCATCTCTGGATTGATCCGTGTCAATTTCTAGATGATTTTCACATTTTCTCAGTTAATACTGATTAATTAACCATATTCCCTAAGTTTACACTTACGAAATATTTAAAAATCGGTTAATAATCTAATTGAGACACTCCAAGGTGGAATTTCCAAAAACGATTTATGGGTTTTGGAGATCTCATGTATTCTAGCCCCTCCACAAAATTTTGTGGCTAGAACACATCCGATGCTACAAAAACTAACAATATTTGTATGGTGTACCTCGTTGGTTGAGTTGGGGTTTTCTTGTTTTCCCTATCTAGGGTTTTGGAGGGCTAGTGAACTTGCACTAGCTGTGAGAGAAAGTATGGTATGTACGTGCACTTCACCTTGAGCATATTAATGAATATTCCAGCTATCCAAAACATCTACAAGTTACAAATCTGATTTTCAGCGATATATGTTCTTCATGCATTGCTATTTACAGCTATATACGTCTTGTTGATTTGATATAAGTAAAAGATTGATTGTATCTTGCAATCTAATTTTAAATACATTGTAGATTTTCAACTTGTCCCTTCAGAAGTCCTATGGTTCACATTCATTATCACAAATTACAATGGAGCAGCATGAAGTTATCAAGAAGAAAGGCAAGGAGGATAATTGAATATTAGGTGGATACTCTAAAGATGTCAAAGTCTACAAATTGAGAGAGGAGAAAAAAAAATGAAAAAGAAAATGCAGAAAATAGAAATCTTTGCAGATTCAACTTTGATTTTTTTATGGCTTCTGTACAAGAAAAAAGGATGTGAATCTTACAGCCGAGGAGGGAGATGGCCAACAGTGCAATGCAGCACCTGCATGTACAGCATCAACAGAGCCTGTTGTAAAAGGAAGCCTTGAAATATCCGCCCTAACCAGAGCTAGGTTCCTGAGAAACACAACATATATATAAATAAATAAATAAAGATATGTTTCCCAACTGCAGAAAAGCAAATAGTGATAAAACACATTTGTAGAACAAACTCGTTTGTAACCAATGATGGAAAAATAAATGTGTTCTATTACCACTATGCAACATTCTATTTAAAGCACATGAATGAGTTATAATGCCATACACTGTAGACAGAGCTTTATCCTGTTTGATGAACTCATAGCACTGGCGCAACATGTTTTCAGAGAAGTCAAGAGCCACTACCCCCGAATAAAGCCCACTGTTAGCGAAGCGTCGGGAAAATAATCCGCTCCCACAGCTGGCATCGACCAGCAAACCCCCTGCAGCAGGCTCCAAAATTTTTTGTGCCATTCTGAACTGCAGATTAGAAACATAAACCTCTCTTAAATACTATTCCTTTGAACCAAATAAATAAAAATACTATTTACTGATAAGAGAGAGGATGTGGTCTAGCAATGACAAACTTCAGTCTTTCCCATTCCAACCCGCACCACCCTCATCAAGTAATGGAAGATAAAAGAGAAGATCAGAGAAGAAAAAAGGTAAGCAAGTTTAAGCTGCAAATAGAATCCAGAAGTTTTGTATTCCTCATTCATTAGAGCAGAATTCCACGTAAATTGTAAATTAGTGATCCTAATGCATAACAGGAACAATTCAGAAAAAGACAAAAAATGTCCCTTATGATGTACCAAACTACAGTTCACATCCAATCAGAGAAATCAAAAGTAGGCACCTCCTCATCAGGACCTGGAAAGCCACCACTTGCAAAGTTTTGACGCCAGCCTCTCTCATAAATATATGAAACCAGTGGATTCCTGTTGATGAATGATACGATGAACAAATAAAAGATATCAGAAAAATAAAATGCATAACTACTTGAGTTACTTTTGACTAGTTGTGTATAGTTGAAAAGCAACAAGAAAATAAATAACAAAGTATGTTAGAAACCAGCTCTAATCACATTTATATAAATGTCTAGATAAATATAGTGATGATATCTTCTAAGTTCTAACAGAGAGAAATTAAGGTTGTTACGTTTCCATCTGAGATACTTGCAATGGATCTTTTAGCATTACCTATGACATTTTTTCTCGCAATATGTAATGCACTTGTTATATATTTCCATTTTAAAGTAAACAGTTGTTTCTCCATTTTGAAGTTTTCCAAAGTACGTTAGCACCAGCCCATAATTGCATGAAAATTTTTAATACTGATTTTTATGATTTACTATTTAATAATATTTAGAATTCCTTTTATGTTAAAATATCCATAATCGTGATAAGCCCACTGCCACGGAAGATGTACGGATGAATCTTTAAACTTTAAAGACAACACCATGTGGACAAAAGATCATTAGATACAAGACAAAGGCCAAATAGATTTTAGACTAGGATATTTAACAAGTAATACCCTATTATCCTTTAACCTAAGTCCCCTGACACAATGACACAAGACACAAAAGACACAGAAATAAGAGTGTTCAGGATACAAAGGACATTTTGTGTATATATATAACAAAATAGTGAATTACACATGCAAAAATGAAATACAGGCAATTATTCAAAAAAAAATTAAATTTAAAAGCTGAAACATTTACATGATGATGATACAAATTCAATCATACAATTAGTACATCAGTGATGACAAAATGACAGACACAAGAAATTAAAACCATAAACTGCAGTTTTCTCCTTGAGTCGTCAAAATCGAAATGTATTACATAGCTATTGTTGCCCTCGCTGTTCATGTCTCATCCAACCCAACATTGGAGACAATCACAAATGGAAGATTTCCAAACTGATGTTATATATAGGCCATATAGGCAAATTGAGAGGTTTGTGACAAGTGAAAAAGAGTTTACCAATAGACTAATTAATTGATATGGTTTAGATGGTATGTTTGAAGTAGTTGACTTGGGTGAAAAGGATAAAATTCCTAAACATTTGGTGCCTTTGAGCAAATCTTTGACCAACATGATATGCATAATGTTAGATTTTGGTAGCATTGGACAGGTGTTCTAGTCTCGATTTGTGTGTAAGAGGCTAAGGAACACAAGATCTCCAAAACCCAGAAAATATTTCGCGAAAGAAGCTTGCGAAACACCTTAATTAAATTAATTAGCCATCATTTCAATTTTTCCTAAGTCTAACTTAGGAAAACTGGTTAATTAATGGGAATTAATTAAGGAAGATCAGCAATGCTCTAGAGACTCACATGGATGAAGTCTAAGATGGTCTTAGCCATTGATGAAGCTCTAATCATCGTCATTGAAGCTCCAACGAGATATTATAAGAGCAAGTTGATGGGATAGAGAGTGACACGAGAGGGGAATAAGTTACCTTAACAGATCGAGCTAGCCAATCGCAGTGATTCAGTAAGGAAGAGGGTTTGAGCCAGAGAAGGTGAGCATCAGTGATTAAGGGAGCAATAGAGAGAATTCCAGGGGAGTTTCTCGGCAGTTTTCCAGTGTCGGAGAGGCAGGAAAAGGGAGGCCAAATAGCTAGTGCGAGCAACCACAAAACCCAATGCCAGTGCCGAAAAAGGGCCAATTGAGTTGTTGAAGGCCGGGAGATCGCCTGAAAAGCAGAGCGAACCATTTCCAAAGGAAAAGGAAGGTTGGTCGACTCAGTTGGAGTCGAATTGCAGGCAGTACAAATTTCCCATGCTAGTAGTGTGAGTTCCAGGCAAGCCATGTTGCTGAGGAGAGAGAACGAGCAGGCCAGAGGGAGACCCAATTTGTCTACAGAGGGACAATTTTTCTCCATATTATTTTTGCTAGATATTTTTCGGAGGATTGCCAATTGGGTATCCAGTGTATTGTACTCGGATTTCTATAGCTGCATAATAATAAAATAAACCCTCATCCGCTGCACCAGTTTTCCCTTCGAGATTTGTTTTCCCTTGGATATTTTTCTAGGGACTTAGTCCAAAAATATTGGTGTGTATTTTATTGTGTGTGTGGACTATTTTCTCACTGTGGAAATTTCTGAATCTAATACATCAGAAACCCCTACTGCAATATCTGGTTCACTATCTCCTACTTGTTCTTTGCATTAACAAGTTATTAATAACATAAACATCGAAGTAAACACAATTGCAGCCTTCACAAATATACAGATCAACAACTGAAATAAACTGAGACAACACAAGGGACACCGTTATTTTTGGACACTCATCCCCGGAAAAACCCATTCGAGAAAACCGGTGCAGCATATATGAGGGTTTTATTATTAAGCAAATTTTTGAATACAACAAGGGTGCCGGAAATCAGTGTTGCACTAATCGCGATTATATCATAAAATCGTGGTTTTTTAAAACCGACGATATTATCGCCCGATAAATACAACAATTTTTTTTCGGCGATTTTTTCTTTTGGGAAAAAATCGCGGGAAAAAAATTAAAAAAAAAAATTATGAGGAGGTGACACAACCTACCCAAGCTACCCCTGTCACCAGTAGAGGACATGGTCTACCTCCTGTAGCTCCTAGTTCTGCAGCTTCTAGAGCACAGCAAAGTCCACTGCCAACTCCACCGACATCTACATCTAGAGGGGCAGAGGAAATCAGTAGTATTAGACTTTAGTTATTTGGTTCATTTCATTGTATATGACATTATGACTCATGATATGAGATACATTATTATATTTTTTGTTGATATTTTGAGGTTGACTTGGGACTCAGGAGTCAGGACTTACTATTCAGGACATGATTCACTATTATGTGTGATGTAACACTAGAAATGATATTACACATCTTATATATTAGTTCTTTTATCATATTTATGTGTCAATGTATTTATTTTATGTTGTAGATGCTTTAGATATTTAAAAAGTTGAAAAAAGATGAATATTTTTGTATATTATGATTTTTTCCCGATTTTTACCAATTTTTTTCCCGATTTTTACGATTTTTTCCGATTTTTTCCCCTCGCCGATAATATCCCGATAACGATTAATGCAACATTGCCAGAAATGTCTCACCCTTCAGAGAATGTCCTTGACAGTAGTACCTCTATCCGGAGACAGATATTCCGGCAAATCAACCCCATAGTGACTTTGATTGTTCCTTGTGTTGGACAGCGAAAGCTACTCCAAGTGTTGGCATTTCTAAGTTTATCCATTAGAAATTCTTCCTGTACTATCTAATTTATTTCTTCCTACTTGTTCAGTTGCTTAACAAGTTATTTACCATGTAAATATTGAAAATAAATACAGGTACAGTATCAACACATACAGATCATAAACTGAAAGAAACAAGCACACAAGTGACACTGTTGTTTTTGGACTAATGTCCCCGGAAAAACCCAATTCGGGAAAACCGGTGCAGCTATTCAGAGGGTTTTATTAATATGCAATTTCGGAATACAACTAGGGTGCCAGAAATGGCTCACCCAACAAAGAATGCCCTCAGTAGTAGTATCTCTCAGCCGGAGACAGATATTCCAACTAAATCACTGGATGAACGATCCCACAGCAACAATACAGCTTCTACTGCTCTGTGTCACCCTGATAGGGACTACGTCACCCTATCCAGCTCTCCAGCTCCAATCTGTCCCACGAAAATCTCCCAGCGTTACCTCTAGGGCCAGCGTCAGCCTTTCGGGGCTCTGCGTCAGCCTTTGGAGCCTCTGCGTCTCACATGTTGGCCCTCTCTGGCTCTGTGCAACTCCTGGATGCGTCTAGTTGCCTCTGCGTGGCCTCTAGCTAGCTTTGCGTCAACCTCTCCCGGCTTCTGCACTGATCCCCCCGGTACTAACTTTGCCTCTCTGCTATGTATTCACTGCCCCTCAGCTGCAACTCAGATCACTTCACTCAATTTCCTCAACAAACCTTGCCCCAGAAAATCGAGTTCTTGATCTCTCACGGTGTGTCCTCCAACTGACCTCAAGCCTCCTCTTATACTTTTCTTGTTGGTCCATCAACGGCCGACATTAAATCTCTAATCAATGGCTAAGATTAGATTTGGCTTGATCCATGACTTTTGGACCATTCTAACTCAGTTTTATATTAATTCACATTAATATTTATTTTTTCTAAGTTTAGACTTAGGAACTCCATTAAAAATACTAATTACTTTAATATCTCCCAAACTGGTTAGATTCTGCCCAAACCATTTCTGGGTCTTGGAGATCTCATGTGCTTTAGCCTCTCCACCAATTTTCATGGCTAGAGCACATCCGATGCTACCCCAAATATACACTCCCGCTTAGCAAGGATTGTGCTCTAGTAATACTCCTCACTGAGTATCACCCTGATCATACAACATCGGTCCCTGTGCTGATGCCAGGCTTCCCTGCCCACCATCCTCTGCACTACTGCATCCTGTACTGCTGCCCATGGCCCTGCCACTGCCACTGTTCCATCTGTACGACAGCTCCCTCTCCATCCACGCTGCTGACCATGGCCCTACCACTGCCACTACCGCATTTGCACTGCATCCCCTCTCATCATGTTGTATCGTGCTGCCCATAGCACTGCCACTGCTAACCGCTGCACTGCAACTCAGTTACTGAGAAGTAAGTAACTGATCCTCCCAACTCTGACATCTCTATCAGGCTAGAAACACTCCCGATGCTGAAGCTCCCTCTGTCGCTGACAAGTGCTCCCTCTACTGACCTTTGCACTGCTGCAACAACTCCATGCATCTCGCACTGCTGCCTAACGCTTTCCCGGGACTCCTACACTGTAGCACTCTCTGTTGCTCCATCCACATCCGTCGATCCTGCTACTCCTCTTCGGGGTTCCTGTAGCTAGGTATAATCCAAGAGGTTGAGTACCTCGAGGATCCTGCCCCTCATCGTCTATAGTCCGTCTGACTATAGCTCGATGTCTTCCCACTTCCTCTCAAGTGGCACATGAGCACTCATGGCACAGTCGTCATCTGTCTCCACTTCTTTCTCCACCGTCGCTGGTGCTGCCTTGGTCTCAGAAGCCTCTCCCTTGTTCTTCTTCCTCGAACACTGGTTCGCATAGTGACCCAGTTCCCCACAGTGGAAGCATTTGACCTTGGAGAGGTACTTCTTCTTCCGTTTCTCCTGCTTTCCCGCAGATTGTAGGGCAGCATCCTCCTCTTCCTCCTTTTTGATATTGACCCCCTTGCTGCTGCTTCCTGCCTTAGTCAGTCGTCTGATCTCTTCTTGACGAAGAGCCGCCCACAGTTCCTCCCAATCCGAAAGGTTCAACCCGCCTAGTAAGCTTTGGACAAAAACCTCCCAGTCCTTTGAGACTACATTCAGTGCGGTCCTCACCAACATCTCCTCATCCAACGTGGCCCCTATGGAAGTCAGTTGATCCCGGATCTCTGTCAATCGCTCGAGGAAGATATCTATCTTTTCTCCCCTCTACATCTGGTATGACCGCAGCTGATTTTCTAGAAGCATCTTCCTCTGCACGGAAGTATGCTGATACAACTTCTTTAGGGCATCCCACATCTCATTTGTCGTACCCTTCTTGGCAATATGTGGTACCACATGATCCTTGACCCCGTCAAGAATGATGCACTTAGCCCTGGCCATTGCCTCCTCATACTTCTTATTTTTAGTCAGGTCGACTGGGACCGCTATCGTTTTCAAGGCGAAGTGTTTGATGCGACACCTGTCTAGAATGGACAAGATCCTGGCCTTCCAGACTACAAAGTTCAAAGCTCAGTCCGGTCTATCCTGATCTCTTAGCCCATTCACTGCCATTTCACTGCTCCTCTTTTGACTCTTTCGAGTCTCTCTACTTCCCTCCTGGAAGTCCTCTGATCGACTACTGCTAAGTCTCTCAACTTATCGTTTGGAAGTTCTCGGTTTGACTCCCTTTGACCCTCGATTTCCCTTCTAAAAATCCCTTTGCCAATGTCGAGATGCCCCACTCCGATTGTTTGTGCAGCTGCACCACTGATCTAGATTTCTTGGCTAGAAATCCTCGGTAGCAACTCCCTCCTTGGTCTTGCTCTATTAGGTACTGTTCTGTCCACAGTACCCCACCAGCTTCGCTCCGCAACTTACCCATAGCCTCCTATGCCCCAGCAATCTAAAGGTTAGAGCCTCTAGTCTCTACGCAATCTTGGCACCGGCACAATCTACACCTCCTGGCCACAGCGTCAATCCTTCCTCACTGAGAAAGATGACCAGGCATTGCATAGCTCAGGTCTGCTCCTCTCTGCCTCAGCGCTGATCCTCCTCCTAGCTCGAACTGATGACGCAAGTTCTTTGCGCCACCTCTTCCTTGCTGCTTTCTGCTAGGAACAACTTCTATCACTCAGGACAGTTGTTTCCGCTACTGTTGCTCCGCTCGGCTGATGCCTTCAGTTATCCTGTGATCTGCAACCACGCTCTGATACCATGTTGGAATTTCTAAGTTTATCTGTTAGAAATTCTTCATGTACTATCTGATTTCTTTCTTCCTACTTGTTCAGTTACTTAACAAGTTATTTACCATGTAAATACTGAAAATAAATACAAGTATAGTATCAACACACAAATCATAAACTGAAAGAAACAAGCACACAAGTGACACTGTTGTTTTTGGACTAATGTCCCCGGAAAAACCCAATGCGGGAAAACCGGTGCAACTATTCAGAGGGTTTTATTATTATGCAGTTTCAGAATACAACCAGGGTGCCAGAAATGGCTCACCCAACAGAGAATGCCAAAGGCAGTAGTACCTCTCAGTCGAAGACAAATATTCCAGATAAATCACCGGATGAACAATCCCACAGCAACAATACAACTTTTGTTGCTCTGTGTCACCCTATCCAGCTCTCCAGCTCCAATCTGCTTCACAAAAATCTCCCAGCACTACCTCTAGGGCCTGCGTCAGCCTTTCCGGCCCAGCGTTAGCCTCTCGAGGCTCTGCATCAGCCTTTGGAGCCTCTGTGTCTCACACACTGGCCCTCTCTAGCTCTGCGCAGCTCCTCGCTGCCTCTTCGTGGCCTCTCGCTGCCTCTACGTGACCTCTAGCTAGCTCTGCATTAACCTCTTTCGACTTCTGCGTTGATCCTCCCGGTACTAACTCTGCCTCTCTGCTATGTATTCACTGCCCCTTAGCTGCAACTCAGATCACTTCACTCAATTTCCTCAGCAAACCCTGCCCCAGAAATTGAGTTCTTGATTTCTCTCGGTGTGTCCTCCAACTGACCCTCAAGCCTCCTCTTATACTTTTCTCGTTGGTCCATCAACGACCAACATTAAATCTCTAATCAACGACTAAGATTAGATTTGGATTGATCCATGACTTTTGGACCATTCTAACTCAGTTTTATATTAATTCACATTAATATTTTATTTTTCCTAAGTTTAGACTTACGAACTCCATTAAAAATATTAATTATTTTAATATCTCCCAAACAGGTTAGATTCTACCCAAACCATTTATGGGTTTTGGAAATTTCATGTGCTTTAGCCTCTCCACCAATTTTCATGGCTAGAGCACATCCGATGCTACCCCAACTCAACACCAAGCACTCCTCTAGAATTGCGTCACCCTCTTTGGAACTGCGTCACCCTCTCCTGGTTGATCTACTCTCAGTCTGCCCCATAGAACCAATGTTGTGAAAAGCGCGAGCGGGATTAAATCGGCGCCGGGAATGAAGCGGAAAATTTGGAAAAATCGGGAAAAAAGCGGAAAAAAGCGTTTGGTACAAAAATATTCATTTTTTTTCAATTTTTTTAATATCTAAACCATCTACAACATAAAATAAATACTTTGACACATAAATATGATAAGAAAACTAATATATAAAATGTTTAATATTATTTCTAGCGCTAAAATCACACATAACATTGAATCATGTCCTGAATAGTAAGCCCTGACTCCTAAGTCCCAGCTCAGCCTCAAAATATCAACAAAAAATATGATAATGTATCTCATCATGTCATAATGTCATAGACTCATATACAATAAAATGAAAGTCTAATCCTATTGATTTCCTCTGCCCTTCTTGCGAGAAAATTTCACAGCTTTCTCTTTCCCTCTAGATGTAGATGCTGGTGCCTGTGCTGGTGGAAATGGCAGTGGAGTCTGATGTGCTCTAGAAGCTGAAGAACTAGAAGTATGAGCTACAGGAGGTAGACCACGTCCTCTACTGGTCCTAGTGGTAGCCCAGGTAGGCGGTGTCACCTCCTCCTCCTGCTCCTCCTCCTCCCCCTCCCCCTCCACTACATCCTGCACTAACCAATCATCAGCAGAATCCATGAGAGGCCTCTCGGCCTCAACCCTCCATGCAGCAGTGGTGTCAATCCCATCCAATGAAATGGCATCCACATCAGGTGTCCTCTCAAGTTGCCTCACCCACAATCGAAGATTGTAGTAGACATAGACCATGTCATTAAGTCGTTGGGACTCCAACCTGTACAAAGATCATGAAATAATAATTAATAATTAATATTATAAAAAAAATATTGTTTAATGAATTCAAAAATTTATTTGGAAATTCGCAATATTTTAAATGTTTAAGTGTTAACCTGTTGCGCTTCTTGTTGTGTATTTTTTCAAATACACTCCAGTTGCGCTCACATACTGAGGAGCTGCATGTTTGGCTGAGGATGCGTACGGCAAGCTTTTGCAAAAGGGGTACTCTGCCACCATACATCTTCCACCATGCATCTACAACAAAATTACAAATAAAATTTTAAATAAACATAAGAAAAAAATGGAATTTGAAGAGACAATGAAATTTGAAACAAAGTTACAAACTAAAAAATACTTGGCATTTTAATCGTCCTATCAGTGACAGCCATCTCAAAGCCAAATGTGCCACCTGCCATCTTATATGTCTCAATTTGTTTAGAGATCTCTATACGTTGTTCTGGAGATCGCACCATCTTCTAGACACAGGATAAGAATCCATCCATGATCTCAGCATCAAAATCAAACCCACATGCATAAGAAAATGCAGGGTTCAGGAAAAGCCCAGCAACATGAATGGGACGATGGAGTGTGTTGTTCCATCGCTCATCAATCACTCCCCATAGAAGGAGTTGTTTCTGAAACCCATCATCTCCCTTATCATCATAGTAGGCCCGAATGGCTTCTTTGGCCCTGTCCATGGCTTCATACAAATAGCCCATTGCGGGCTTCTCACCATCAACCAACCGAAGAACCTTTACCAAAGGTTCAGTAACGACGCACACCTCCTGCACTCCCGCCCAAAAGTCTTCCTGGTATGAAACTAGTCTGCATACGGCCTCTCCTTCTGGTTTGCAGCTCATTGACATAGCACGCCACTCCTCTGAAAGAAACATTCTCTTCACATCCCACATAGAATTCACGAGGGATTGAAGAGATATGAAACTCGTGGCAAACCGTGTAATGGCGGGGCGCACCAACTCTTTGTTGTTGGTGAATCTTCTCATCAAGCTAAGCACAGATGTATGATTATATATAAATTTTGTGATGCTTTTTGATGAGTCAACAATATCTTTGACAAAGGGAATTTTCCCTATGTCCTCTAACATGAAATCAATACAATGGGCAGCACAACGTGTCCAAAATAAAGTAGGATGCCTGTCCATAAGCATTCTACCAGCAGCAACATAATTTGCAGCATTGTCCGTTATGACTTGGACAACATGTTGTTCACCCACCTCCAAAATAAACACATCCAACAAATCACATAAAGTTCTTGCATCTTTGATTTGATGAGATGCATCAACAGATTTGATAAACATAGTCCCCTTGGGACAACTAACCAAGAAGTTTATAAGGGTTCTCCCCTTTTGGTCAGTCCAACCATCTGACATAACAGTGCATCCTGTTTGTGCCCATGATGCCCTAAAATCCTCCAATCTTTGGGTGCAGTCACGCTTTTCATCTTGAAGAATCCGGCCTTTGAAATCATGATAAGAAGGGATTTTGTACCCCGGGCCAACACTGGCAATAGCATCAACAGTAGGTTGGAAAAATGGATTATTCCTTACAATGCTGAAAGGAATATCACTCCAGAGGAGAAATTTTGCCATCAACCTGTCAGCTTGTTCTTTTTCAGTTCTTTTTAGCATTGAACCGATAGATGGTTGTGAACCAGGTGTGGTTCGAGGAACAAAAAATGATGATGCAGCTACCGGATTGACTGATGCTGCAGTAGAACCAGTGCCACTTGGCCCACTTCCTTCAGCTGACCTTTTTAGTTGCCTTTTGAGTTCTTCTTTGGCCTCTCTAGTGTGCTCTAATTCTCCCAATGCTCTCATGGCTCTTTGGATAAGTTCAGGATTTGTATTTGTTGACACCTAATCCGAAACGGATGAGGTGAAGCCGGACAGTCATCTAGAAGATGAACTGATCCGTTTTTGTATTTGTATAAATAATAATAGTTGAATGAATAATATCACACAGTTGTTTTGCGCTCATTAATTCTGAGCTAACCTGGCCTGACATGGTATCAGAGCCCAGGTCCCCAGGTTCCAGAAATAGCGTAACTCCTCTGCTGCCTCTGCTCCCTGGCGCACCAGCGCTGCATATGCTCTCTGCGCCCTCTGCCATTAAGTACGTTGCTGCCAGTACTTGAATTGAGGTATCGTTTTTGGAGGTATGAGCTGTGGACTGTGTTGTTTAACGTTTGGGCTATTGTTCATATGGACTGCGTTTTTAAAAAAAAAAGACTCCTGCGTTTTGTTGCTGAAGACTCCTGCATTTTAATGTATTGAGAGCTGTGCCTTTAATGTTATTGAAACCTGCGTATTGAAGCCAGTGTTTAACGTATTGAGAGCTGTGCCTTTAATGTTATTGAAACCTGCGTTTATTGCTGCGTGTTTATGGACTGAACGCTGCTGGTGTATCCTGGTCGAAACTCCATTGGTCGGTATTGAAGCTTTGGTGAAAGAAGTGACTGCGTTTATGGTTTCTTTGTGACTGCGTTTTTCATTTGTAGCTGTGGGTATATACATTTGAAGCTGTGGGCATATTTTATTTGTAACCTGCACTGACATGGTGAATGGTGATGGTATATAGAACTGTGGTGACTGCGCCTTTAATGCCTTTAATGAATTGAAGCCAGCGTTTATGCCTGTAATGTTATGCCGTTAACATATTGAAGCCTGCGTTTGAGCTGCATCTGCCCATTATATGCCTCATGCTGCTCAATATCTGAAACTTTCTTCGCTCAATATCTGAAACTTTCCTCGTATTGTTTGGCTCTCGCTGCTCTGTGTCTGAAATATTTTTAGTATCAAGCTCGGTCTCGAGCTGAGACACCTGCTCTCGCATACCTGTCCACCGCTTCTTGTCAATAAAGTTGGAAACTGAAGCGTTCTTTCGTCTAAAGCCGAAGGCGGATTTCATTGTTTATTCATGGGAATAAGTTTTAAGATGTGAACGTCCTAATTCATATGATTCTAAGATAACCGGATTGAAGCTGTGGTGAAAGAAGTGATGGTGTGTGCTATTGAGACCTGCGCAGTGATATATTGAAACCTGCGGATATATATTGAGTTTAATGCGGATATATATTGAGTTTAATACTGATATATATATTGAGAATATTGAGTTTAATGATAGACATATATATTTTCATATGAGCGCCTTTGTTGAACAGTGACATATATATACATATGAGCGCCATTTTTGTTGAGATATTGATATATGTAAGCAGTCATATATATGTGAGCGCTATTTTTTTGAGATATTGATATATGGAAAAGCAGTGAGCGCCCTAATTTTTTTGTTAAACAGTAATATAGTGATATATGTGAGCAGTCTTTGAACAGTGAACACTATTGAGCGCCCTTGTTTTGTTGAACAATGATATATATATGTGAGCAGTGATATATATATACTGTTGGAATGTTAGAAGAAAAATAAAATTGCATAAGGCAATCATATAAGGATTTTTTTTCTCTCAACAGAAGTGTTTTTGGCAGAGATAATTTTTTTTACAGAATGCATTCAATCATTTCTATGGTCGGAATAGTTCTCAATGGCAAGGAGAACTATTCTGAATGGTCCCGGATGGTAAAACACACCCTTATCTACAATGAGCTGTGGAAAGGTGTGTGTGTCGGAGAAGAAGACAGAGACCCTGTGCAGCCCACATCAGACAAAGAACTCGCCATTTGGCAAAACAAGAACAGCAAAGCCTTTGCATTGATCGCAGCATCTGTCAATGAGGAAGTAAGTCGTCATATTTCCTGCTATTCCACTACCTTTGAAGCTATACAAAAGCTGAAAGAACTCTATGATACACATTCTGCACTTGAAGTTGTTCAGCTCATGATTAAACTCTTCACTCTTGAACTGAAAAATAATGATCCTCTTGCTCTTGCATCTGAAATAAAGTCTATAATGCATGATATAAAATCCACTAAGGTTGAGCTGGATATCTCTCTTATTGCCTTTCTCAAAGCACTCTATCCTACCTACTCCAATTATCTTGAGTCTTTACAAGCAAATGGAAACCTTAAAGATATAACCTTTGACTCTCTTGTGAAAAAGTTTGCTGAAAGAGAGAAAGCCTTTGGAAAGAAAACAGTCCCTGAATCTTCTGAAGAGACTGTTTGCCTTGCTCACAAAGAAAAGCATCCTGCTCAAGATTCTGCAAGAGGAAGAGGTGGACGAAGAGGAAGAGGAAGATACTTCAGAGGCAGGGGGGGCGACATTCTCAAGCAGAAAAGGCAGATCTGCGTTGCATTCGCTGCAAACGAAATGGATCACATGATGCTTCTACATGCAAGCTACCATGGGACAAAGTTGAGCAGAGAAGAAATCAGCAGAAAGGTAAAACTGATGACTCAGACAAAGGTAAAGCACCTGAATCTGCACACTATATTGAGGCACAATGTAATATTGGAGTAAATGAAGATTTGTTTAATGCTTCACTTGCTTCTTCGAAAAATGACTGGTTGCTTGATTCAGAAGCAACCTGTCATATGACTCATAGGAGAGATTTCTTTGAAGATTTCACTAACAATGTTGATGGAGCAGTATACTTTGCAGATCAGTCAAAAATCAAGCCATCAGGGCTTGGCACAATCAGGCTTAAACTGCCTGGTCTTCCAGACTTTCTTCTGGATCATGTTCTATATCTCCCACAGCTGAAGAGAAACTTGTTGTCCCTGGTCCACATCCGCCAGCAAGGTCACTCCATTCACATGTTTGATGGCAAGCTTGAGGTAAGAAAGGCATCTGACCACTCACTTGTCATGAGGGGTATAGAAGAATAAAGACTCCTTAAACTGCAAGGAACCTCTGCTCATGCACAGCATTTCTCATATATTTCTCATCATGAAGAAGGTGCACTTCCATCAAGTTTATTATGGCATGCTAGATTTGGACATTTAAACTATGATAGTCTCCGCTTGTTGAAGAAAAATGGTGTTGCTGGTTTGCCTACAATTCCTAGAAAACATAAACAATGTGATGCTTGCATTCTAGGAAAGCACAGCAAACAGTCTTTTCATGATTCACATTCAAGAGCACATAGGAAGCTTGAACTTATTCATTCAGATTTATGTGGTCCAATGCCTGTTTCTTCTGCAAATGGAAATAAATATATCATGACATTTATTGATGATTACACCAGAATGTGTTGGGTTTACTTATTGAAGAACAAATCTGATGCTTTTCAAACATTCAAGAATTTTCATAAATGGATTGAAAATGATGCACAATCTCATATTGGGTCTATTCGCACTGATAATGGAAAAGAATATACATCAAATGAATTTGAACACTATCTTCGCCAACATGGGATTAAACATCAAACAACTGTGCCTTATAATCCTCAACAGAATGGTGTAGCTGAAAGAATGAACAGAACAATTTTGAATATGGTACGATCCATGCTTTTCTTCAAAAATGTAAAGACAATGTTTTGGGCTGATGCTGTTCTATGTGCTGCATATATAAAGAATAGATGTCCATCTAGTGCTATAAGAAACAAGACTCCTTATGAATTGTGGTATGGACATGTTCCTTCGGTAAAACATCTCAGGATATTTGGTTCCACCTGTTATGCTTTAATACCAAAGGTACATAGAAACAAACTTGGTGCTAGAAGTCGTAAGTGTATCTTCCTGGGGTATTCAAACACATCTAAAGCATACCGCCTTTATGATGAAGTAAATAAAAAGTTTGTTTTATCTAGAGATGTCATTTTTCTTGAATCATCCAAATCTGACAGTGTTGTTGAGCGGCAACTTGATCGCTTGGATAGATTCACAAAACCAAAATCATTCCAAGAGTTTGATAATCAGATTCCACATCTTGAAGGGGGGATTCCTATACTAGATCAACATGTGGAATCTTCTTCTGAAGAACAATCTCCCCTGCATGACACTCCAACAACGGATGATGCTTTAAGTGATGTAATTGATAGAATTGGGAGACTCAATCTTGATTCAGACCCAACTCAATCAACAGAACAGCCTGGACCATCTCAAAAAGGTCCCCCAAAGTGGCTGACAAAGACACTTGAAAGTGTTCATCCTGATGAAATTGGAAAAACAGGAACCCGAAATTCAAATCGACAAGATGGAGGTGACGTAGATAACTCTAATTCACCTGTTGATATGGATGTTACTTATGATTGTGAATTGAACTTGTCTACAAATTTTGAACCAACTTCCTTCAAAGAAGCTGCTTCTTATGATGAATGGAAAGAAGCGATGCAGAAGGAGTATGATGCCCTCATAAAGAATGGCACTTGGAAGCTGGTTGATCCTCCATTTGGAACCAAACCAATTGGCTGCAAGTGGGTCTACAAGAACAAGTACAAAGCTGATGGCTCACTTGACAAGCACAAAGCTAGGCTTGTGGCAAAAGGTTTTGCACAGAAAGAAGGGGTCGATTACGAGGAAACTTTTGCTCCCACTGCAAAATGGGCCACCATCCGGACACTCTTTGCACTAGCTGCTCAGAACGGTTGGAAAGTCCATCAAATGGATGTAAAAACTGCATTCTTGAATGGAGATCTAAAAGAGAATGTTTTTATGTCCCAGCCTGAAGGATTTGCTGTGAAAGGACATGAACACAAAGTATGCAAACTTGTGAAGTCCTTGTATGGCCTCAAACAAGCACCACGAGCCTGGTATGAAAAACTAACTGAGCATCTTCTGAAACTCAACTTCAAACATTTTGATCTTGATGATGCAACTTTATTTGTCAAGAAAGTTGGCAAAACAGTTGTATATCTTGTGGTATATGTAGATGATCTTTTAATGACAGGGAACAATGAAAGCTATATTGCATCCATAAAGAAAGAATTAGGAAAAAATTTTGAAATGACTGATTTGGGCTATGTTCATTACTATCTTGGCATTGAAGTAACCCAACATCCAAAGTCCATATTTCTTTCTCAAAAGAAATACATTGGAGATTTGTTATACAGATTTGGCATGACAGAGTGCAATCCCCTTTCTACTCCAATGGAACAAAACTTGAAGCTCACATCTACTGAAGGAAAGGAATTTGAGGATGCAACAAGGTATAGACAGCTTGTAGGAAGTCTCATCTACCTCACTACTACCAGACCAGACATTTCATTTGCTGTTGGAATCCTCTCCAGGTTTATGCAAAAGCCTTGTGAGGGACATTGGTCTGCTGCAAAAAGAGTTCTAAGGTACTTGAAGGGAACTCAAGACCTTGGAATCAAGTATACACAGGTGGACGACTTCAACTTGATTGGATACTCTGATTCAGACTTCGATGGAGACAAAGAAACTGGGGTATCTACTTCAGGATATGCTATGAGTCTTGGATCAGGAGCTGTCTCCTGGAGATCACGCAAACAATCAGTACCAGCAGATTCCACAACAGAAGCAGAATACGTGGCAGCAGCTGAAGCAACGAAAGAAATTGTGTGGCTCAGGAAAATTCTTGAGGATTTGCAGGTAAAACAAATACAATCAACTCCACTCATGATTGATAACACATCTGCAATAAAGTTGGCCAAGAACCCAAAGTTCCATGATCGCACTAAGCACATCAATACTAAATATCATCTGATCCGACATCATGTTGAGGCCAAAACAATCCATCTCCGTCATTGTTCCACAAACGAGCAAATTGCAGACATCTTCACCAAAGCGCTTGGAAGAGAAAAGCTTGAAAGATTCAGAACGATGCTTGGACTCACCAACATCCCTTCAGATTAAGGGGGGGAATGTTGACACCTAATCCGAAACGGATGAGGTGAAGTCGGACAGTCATCTAGAAGATGAACTGATCAGTTTTTGTATTTGTATAAATAATAATAGTTGAATGAATAATATCACACAGTTGTTTTGGCTCATTAATTCTGAGCTAACCTGGCCTGACAGTATTTATACAGGGCCCCACATCATGTCCAGAGATTTGTGCAAGGTGAAACTTCAACCTGGACGCCCCCCCCCTGCGTATGTCCTTTCCACACAACTTGCAATTCAAGTTTTGTCTATCATTCGGAGCTTTAGGTTCACCATATTCCCAAAAAGGATCCAATTTCCTTGGCATGTTTGTTTTTGAATTTTGAATTTGCAAACCTATGGGAAAACAAGGATTAGGAAATAAAAATTTAGGATTACAATTTAGCATTTACAAAATTACAAGTTACAATTTTCCAGAATCCAAAGTTCCAAACCCAAGTTACCCAACCAAATGGCAAATGCCAAAAACAATGAAAAAACATAAACAATGTTTTAAAAAAATGAAAAAAAAAATAAAAAATTGATTCCCATAGTCATACCAATTTACCCATCCCAAATCAATGAAAAAATACAAAAAATTCTTTAAAAACAATGAAAACAAAAGGAAAATGGTGCCCATATGAAGTTTCCCAACCAAAAACAATGAAAAACAATGTTTTTAAACAAGGAAAACAAAAAAAAATTAATCCACATACCGTTTTTATGGAGAAATTGGTGGTCTCCTCTTGAATTTGTCCTACAAGCACTTAGATTTGCTCACAAACCCTCCAGCTCCTCTCTCCAACACGTTCTCCTCCTCCTACGCGTGCCCACAGTCCAAATGAACCAAAAAAAAATCGAAATTCGAATTATAAAACCCGCTGCCACCGCCCCCCACGCTTTTTTAGGAAAAAAATCGCCGTTTTTTACCCATAAAAAGCGCGATTAAATCGCCTAAAGGAAAAAAGCGCGATTAAATCGCGCTTTTAACAACACTGCATAGAACCTCCTCAGCACAGCCTCTTCAGCCCAGCGTCAGCCTCTACAACCCTCTGCGTCAGCCTCTGCGGCTTTCTGCGTCCTCTGGGTTTGCCTCTACAACTTTTGCGTCCTCTGCACTAGCCTCCTTAGCGTCTGCATCAACCCTCCTAGGCTTTGCGCTGCCTCTTCCAGCACTTTGTTGCCTCTCTGATATGTATTCTTAAGCCTTGGATCGAAATCCCTTGCTAAACTGCCCCTCACTGCAACTAATCTCTAACTCGATTTCCTCAGCAAACCCAGCCCCAGAAAATCGAATTCTTGATCTCTCTTGGTGTGTCTCCAACTGACCCTCAAGCCTCCTCTTATACCTTTCTTGTTGATGATTCAACGGCCGAGATTAAGTCCCTAATCAATGGCTAAGATTAGATCTGGCTTGATCCTCATCTCTTAGAACTTTCTCACCCATTTTATATTAATACACATTAATATTTTAATTTTCCTAAGTTTAGACTTAGGAACCCCATTAAAAATATTAATTATTTTAATATCTCTTCATCCGAGTGGAATTTCTCCAAACGATTTCTGGGTCTTGGAGATCTCATGTGCCTTAGCCTCTCCACCAATTTTCATGGCTAGAGCACATTCGATGCTACAAAAAATCAACACTCCCTCTTAGCGAGGAATGTGCTCTAGTAATGCCTCACCATAGAAGCATCACACTGATCCTTTGCATCGGTACCTATGCTGAAGCTTGGCCTGCTGCCTCACATCCACTGCACTGCTGCCCATGACACTACCACTGCCACTGCTACATCTGTACTGCAGCTCCCTCTCAAAACGTTGCCTCATGCTACCCATAGCACTGCCACTGCTAACTGTTGCACTGCAACTCAGTTACCGAGAAGTAAGTAACTGACTTCACCCAAACACTGACATCCTGGTCAGTCTGGAAGGCTCATGATGTTGAAGCTACCTCTGCTGCTATCTTGTGCACACTCTGTTGCCACTGCGCTACTGCAAACACCTTTGTGGCTCTCGCACTGCTGCAACCTCCACTACGTTGCTTCAGATTTTTGCACTCTATCCCTGCCTTGCTGCTCCATCACACTTTGCTCCACCCAACACCTATCATCATGCTACTGTCATTAAGGGCTCCCATAGCCAGATGTGATCCAAGAGTTTGAGCACCTCAAGGACCCTGCTTCCTGACTACAACTCGATGTTTCCCCACCTCTTCTCTAGAGGTGCATAAGCACTCATGGCACAATCGTCATCCATCCCGACATCCTTCTCCGCCTTTGCTAGAGTTGCCTTTGAGTCGGAAGCTTCTCCCTTGCCTTTCTTCCTGGGGCACTGAGATGCATAATGTCCTAGCTCCCCACAGTTGAAGCACTTGACCTTGGAGATGTCCTTCTTCTTCCTCTTTTGAACCCCTTGCTTTTCCACAGATGCTAGAGCCGCATCTTCTTCCTCCTCTTTCTTGACTCGAACTCCCTTACCGCTACTCCTCGCCTTGGTCAACCTCCTTATCTCTTCCTGTCGAAGAGTTGCCCACATCTCCTCCCAACTAGAGAGAGTCACTCTGCCCAAAATGCTTTGGACAAACATCTCCCAGTCCTCGGAGACTGCATTCAGAGCAGTCCTGACCATAAACTATGGATTCAGTGTAGACCGCACAGAAGTAAGCTGGCCGCGAATTCCTTGCAACCTGGGAAGGAAGTGATCTATCTCCTCTCCTTTTTGCATCTGATATGACCTCAGTTGATTCTCCAATAACATATTTTGCTGCACAGAAGAGCCTTGGTATAAGGTGCTCAGGGTCTCCAACATTTCTCTTGTTGTGTTCTTCTCAGCAATATGTGGTATGACATGACCTTTGACCCCGTCTAAGATCATGCATTTTGCCTTTGCCTCGACCTCCTCATACTTCTCATTTGCATTTGGGTCAACTGGGACAACTACGGTTTTCAAGGCATAGTCCTTGATGCGATGTTTATCCAAGATTACCAAGATCTTGGCCTTCCAGATGACAAAATTGGAAGCCCCGTCCAATCTGTCTTGATCCCTCAATCCGTTTACTGCCATCTTTGCTCCTCTTCTAGACTCCCTCTGAGTCTCGACTTCCCTCCTGGAAATCCTCCTGCCAACTGTCGAATCACTCCTCTCCAATCCCCCTTTGCTACTGCAACTCGGATCTAGATTTCTTGGCTAGAAATTTGTCGAGGTAGTGCTTCCCTCTACCTTGGTTCCGTCTCCTTAGACATTGTTCTGTACTGACAGAACTAGCATCCCACCAGCTCCTCAAATCACAATCTGCACAGCTCCCTTAGCCCCGGCAACTGAAGAATCTGAGCCCTTCAGGCTCTGCGCAATCATGGTATAGGTTGAATCTGCTCCTCCCAGCCAACTACATCAATCCTTCCTAGCTGAGAAGGATGACGTGGCTCTGCGTGAGCCTGTTCTGCCCCTCTGCCTCTACGCTGGCCCTTCTCCTGGCTCAGAATGCTAACGCAGGCTCTGCGTGAGCCTCTGCGTCACCCTCTTTGCACTGCGTCACTCCTCCTCTTGCCTCTTCAGCTCTGGAACAACGTTGTCTCTCGGGACAGCTGCTTCTCTGCTGCAAATTCTCAGATTTCTTCGGCTAGTGTCTTCAGTCCTCTTTGATCTATACTCCCTCTAATACCATGTGGAAATTCCTTAATCTAATACATTAGAAACCCCTACTACAATATCTGGTTTACTATCTCCTACTTGTTCTTTACATTAACAAGTTATTTAATAACTTGAACATCAAAGTAAACACAATTGCAGCGTTCACAAATATACCGATCAACAACTGAACTAAACTGAGACAACACAAGGGACACTGTTATTTTTGGAAAATCGTCCCCAGAAAAACCCAATTGGGGAAAACCGATACAGTATATATGAGGGTTTTATTATTAAGCATATTTCTGAATACAATTAGGGTGCCATAAATGGCTCACCCTTCATAGAATGTCCTCGGCAATAGTACCTCTATCTGGAGACAGATATTCAGGAAAATCAGCAACCGGATGATCAACCCCATAATGACTCTGACTGTTCCTTGTGTTGAAGAGCAAAAGCTACTCCAAGCACTCCTCTGGAACTGCGTCACCCTCTCCCAGTTGATCTGCTCTCAGTCTGCCCCATAGAGCCTCCTCAGCGCAGCCTCTTCAGCCCAGCGTCAGCCTCTTCAGCCCAGCGTTAGCCTCTACAGCCCTCTGTGTTGTCTGTGTTAGTGTCTACGGCTTTCTACGTCAGCTTCTGTGTCCTCTGGGTTTGCCTCTATGTCTTCTATGTCCTCTGCACTAGCCTCCTTAGCCTCTACGTCAGCCCTCCTAGGTTTTGCGCTGCCTCTTCCAGCACTTTTCTCCCTCTCTGATATGTATTCTTCAGCCTTGGATCGAAAGCCCTTACTGAACTGCCCCTCACTGCAGCTAATCTCTAACTCGATTTCCTCAGCAAACCCAGCCCCAGAAAATCGAATTGTTGATCTCTCTTGGTGTGTCTCCAACTGACCCTCAAGCCTCCTCTTATACTTTTCTTGTTGATGATTCAACAGCCGAGATTAAGTCCCTAATCAACGGCTAAGATTAGATCTGGCTTGATCCTCGTCTCTTAGAACTTTCTCACCCATTTTATATTAATACACATTGATATTTTAATTTTCCTAAGTTTAGACTTAGGAACCCCATTAAACATATTAATTTTTTTAATATCTCTACATCCGAGTGGAATTTCTCCAAACGATTTATGGGTCTTGGAGATCTCATGTGCCTTAGCCTCTCCACCAATTTTCATGGCTAGAGCACATTCGATGCTATCAAAAATCAACACTCACTTCTAGTTTATTTTCCGCAACGTATTTTATTTTTGGTGAAGATTGCAATTGTGAGTTTATCGATATTTGTAATAATAACAAATAAAGTGCATAACAGTTAGGAGATAAATTTCCAGTAATTGCAATCAAGGAATTTTCACATGGTATCAAAGCATGGAAGATCATATCAAAGGCTTAGAAGCGAGAGGAGAAAAATTGTGCAACTTCAGAGGAAGATATGGGCACAATTTCTCCATATATGTGCAGGCCAGCCAAACTTGCAAATTGCAAAGGCAGTGGGGTTCAATTTTCAAATCCAGGTGAACGAAAATTCGAATAGCCTCAAACGAAAAATTTATAGGCAGTGGATTTGCCAGATAGAGGGTTCTGGTGAGCAGATTAGTCAGTTCATTGACCAAATCTTGACGCAAAAGTTTTGCAGCAAAGGTTTCAGCTATAGATCTGCACAGGGGCAGGAAGAGAAAAGTACACGGAGGGAATTTCCACAATTTCTCAGAGGGTTCCCAGATCCAGTTTCTAGGAGGAGATACATAATTTCTAGTTGCAGCAAGCTGAAGCAGGAAAATTAATTTTCCAGTGCAAGTTTGCCAGACTAGCCAGTTCGAGTTGCAGAGATTACAGATCATGTGCCAGTTTCCAGAGAAGGACATCTAGAAGGGTGAACGAGTAGTCTCAATGAGCAGCTGAAGGCAGAGTATTAGTTGGAGAAGAACATTCGGAAGAAGATCTATGCATTCCTCAAGGAGTGCAAGTAGCAGAAGAGAGGCCAACCAGGGAAGAGAAAGAGATTCCTAGTTTCAGTCTCTAGTTATTTGAGTTTTGCAAAGATGTTCGTCGCAGGTCTCAGAGATCAGGATAGACTTGACGGAGGCTCAAACTTTGGTGTCTGGAAGGCTAAGATGCAATTCCTTTTAGATAAGCAGGGCCTAAAGGAGTGCGTGATAGCGGTCATAGCTATACCGACAGAACCTATCCACTTTCACGAGTATCAAAAGGATATGGCCAAAGCAAAGTGGATGGTCCTGGACAGGGTTCCGGATCATATCATCTCGCATATTGCAGACAAGAATAAGGCAAAGGAAATGTGGGATGTCGTTGTGAAGTTATACCAAGATCCATCAAAGAATCGTAAGATGGTTCTCAAGGAGAAGTTGAGGACCACTAAGATGTAGAAGGGTGAAGGTGTAACTCCCTATCTCACCAGAATTCAGAATGTCTGAGATTAGCTAGCAATTGCAGGTGAGAAATGAGAGGACAGTGAACTCGTGAAATTCTATGAATGGGTTTACCAAAGAGTGGGCAACATTTGTCCAAGGGATTACTAGATGAGACAGATTGCAAGATTGGGAACATCTTTGAAGTGACTTCACACAAGAGGAGCTAAGGTTCAGTCTTGTCCAAGGCACTACCAGCAACAGTAATAAAGGGCCAAAGGTTGAGAAGGAGGAGGAGAATGTAGCCCTTGCCAGTAAGGGAAAGGTGAAGAAGGGTCTTGTTGCTGCACAAACTAGCAAGCCTAGTATGTAGGCTAGAGCTAGAGGGCATAACAACAATTTGGGACAAAGGCCCACTGTCACCACAACCTATGTCCCCTTCTCTTCTAGGATTTTCATCGACAAGAGGAGTCCCAGTAACCCTCACTTTTGATTAATGTGTCTACACTAGTATTCAAAGTGAGGCAAGGATGGCTCATTCAATGGAAAAACTCAATTGAAGTGTGAGCTTTAGGACAAGCTAGGATGGTTTTCCACAAAAAACCCCTTGAGATAAATACTATACAATATCTAGGGTTCATCCAAGGTCAAGATAATCAAGAGAAAAGGTTTTGAATGATATGCTAATAAAGTACAAACCTTCAAGAAATCCCTAAGTTGAAGGGCAACTTCAAGGGTTCCCACTTGGTGTGATAGCTAGGGCATCAAATAAAATGAGATTGCATCGACAAAATTCGTTCAAAACTTGAGGATGCCTAGAGGAGACACTAAGGAAGAGGCATGTCTAGACGAAATCCAAAAATTCCTCCTCCCTCAAATTTCGCACCAAGCCCTAGAAGGCCCCCCTTAGCCTTAAAGGGGCAAAGAAAAGAGATAGAAATAGTGAAGGAAGAATGATTTGTCAATAAAAAGATGATCACCAAGCATTCTAGACCAGTGTCTGCCTATTGGGAATAATTGAGTCAAGAATTACTTTGATTTGATGATTTTGTTCTTCAAGGAGACCTAATGTAGCTTTGCTAACCCTATGTAAGAACTGTGAATAATTTAAACAACTATTCCCTATGAACAGAATATGAAATAACAGAATATTACAGCCATTGCAGAGACAGTAAAGGCTTCTAAAATTAAACATCATGATCCTGTGATAAAAATTCCTAAATTTTATAAATTTAACTGACAGAACCAATGAGAGTACTTACTTGTAATCCTACGGTCGATGATGCCTCAAACTACTCCTGCTTCGGTTACCAAAAGACCGAAACCACCTAGCCAAACTGAGCAGAACCTCGCTACTCAGTCCAGTAAACTTCTCAGTTGAAGCAGACTGTTTCCCTCATGCCCAGAAACCTCAGAACAAGCAAGGCCCAACTGTTCCTGATGATAAACAAACTCTCTGTGTATAAACTTTCCTCCTGTTTTCTCCCCCCTGCCTCCAACCGTCCCTTCCTTCTTATAAGTTTCCATTTACCGACATCCTCCATCACTGTGTCCAAATTATGATACGTGTTGATTTTTATAAACAAAATCTGATTTTATTTTATTTGAATATCTTAATTTGAAATAAAGTTTATTTATTTATTTTAATGATTTAATTTTTATTTATTTAATTTTTATTTTTTAATTTAATTAATTTTATTTAATTTCATAAATTTTAATTTACTATAAGTGGGTCATTACACCCTAGAGGAAGCAGCGTCACAACTACAATAGAATTTTATACTTCGTTGACAATATTTGATGGAGTTTCAGGGATGCAGTATACAAGATTGACCTCTAGGAACATTCATTCATCATTGTCCATGAGTAATGCATGCAATCCTTCCAATAAATTTAATGTTCTCGTGAATTCGCATTAAATTAGGGCACATTAAACATCATGAAATAACATTCCATACATTAGGCATTTAACAAGGTAAAATATAGCATCAAAATGTACTTACAAGACAATGAGAGTATATCCATCCATCAACAATTGCAAAAAGAGGCTCCAAGAAAACATAGCGAAATTTTCAAAATGTCAAAGTGCATCCCAACATCCAAAAATTCGTTGAAAATTCTAGGTCTAAGTTTCTCAAGTAGATATCCAAATCCAAGTGATAATGAAAAACAAAATAAGGCCTCTTTTATTTATATGAGGCTCCTCTAGTTTGAATTGGCCTAATTTAGCCTCTAATAATATTTCAATGTACAAATAACATGTGTTTTGGTGTCAAGCCCACCAAATAGCTCAATAAGTGAAAGATAAGCCATTGAAAGCTTAGCCGAAACAATAAAATAATAGGCAAGAGGGTCATTGGAAGGCCTGAATGAGTACTCAAAGTGCCAAGATGAAGAGATGGGCTCCAAAAATGAACATCAAGCGGGTGGCCCCTTGATTTCCAAGCAAAACATCCTATGGTGCTCCCATGTGGATGTGGAGCACAATCAATGGTCTCATGGGTCTCCGAGTGGCTCCATAACAAGTCGTTGCTCCATCAGTGAGGGCTAGAAGATGACACACACACTCCCATGTCTCTCCGGATAATACAAAACTTCATCTAGGCTTTAAATCAACTGCCAAGTGTCGGGTGTCAATGTGTGGCCGGCTGGGCAACGTCCTCCAAGTGCATCATCATCTCTGTATGACTAGGGCATGAACAAGCAATGTGTGGTACTGAAGAGGCCCATGGTGTGGCAATCTATGCTCTGCAATGGTGGAGTCCCATGGCTCTCAACACTCACACTACAAGAGTCATTGTGACCCTCTAGAGGGCTTGGATCGTATAGGGAGACCAAGTCCAAGATGAAGACCCACCTGCAATCCTATATTTAATGCGTCTCCTCACCTTCCAATAAAATAATCCATTATTGCAATTGAGTAAATAAGCTTACTAATCAAGGGCACAAGTGGACACTTCATAGTGGCATGCCCTTCCAAATGGGCTTTAAAATGTACGTGTTACCTTGCTCGACAAGGGAGGTTAATGAAGGACCCTATTAGGTGGTTTCAACCTCTAAAGAAGTGACAGGTCCATGGTACATCCATCAAAAGGCAAGTGCTATGTGGAATAATGATGGAACAGAGTGAGGGCAAGAGGTAAGGCTCCAAGCCACATGCCATGGTACAAGGGTAGCTACAAAGAAGGGAACCCACACATTGGGTGTATGAATGTAGGAGGTAGCAATCATGGTACATGAGTTACTTCAGCCTTTGTTTTTCCACCCTTCTTCATATGCCTTTTGTCTTTTATTGATTTTTCTTCTTTTTTACTACTCAGGGCTACAAGGGATGAAAGCATGATGTGTATGATGTAGCAGTGATTACCCCCTGAAGGTTGTTAGAAAAGTAACTCATTTTGGTCTTCATAATTGTTGTTGAACTCATTTCAATATGTAACAAACAAGAGAAGAAAAGAAAAAATTATTATTATTAAAGCATTGGTTTCATGCTCTTTATTGATGGTATTCTAGGTAAAGCATGTTCTTCATGCTTCTAGGGTTTGTTAGGTCTTAGGATTTATTGTCACGAGTCAAAAGAGTCGACATCATGTTTATAAGACCCTTCTGGGCAAAATATATCTTGTAAAAGAATTATTTTTGAGTCTACAAAGTCTTGGAAACTCCTAAAGTACAAGTCGGCGCTGGCAGCATCAAGTCGGCCTAAAGGAGGGAATTCGACATCTTAGAAAGAGTATATAAAGGAGCAGTTCCACCTCATTTGCCATTCACCCACTCCACAAGTTCGATACCACAAGAAAAAGCTCGATCTGTAGCTGGAAGAAGCATAAAAGGATTCTCAACATGATACCTCCTTTGTACTTCCTTGTATAACCTGACCATACCACCTGCTACTATAGGAATAGTAGCATAGGACAAGTCCAACTAAGTACATCCTCCAAGATCAGCTACAAATTTCCTTGATAAAATCATTCCCGATACATCAGTCACATCGATGATAGCTATATCCATGGTGATTATTTTATATGGGTAATTAGCCATAGCTACTTGCAAGTACTTGACTACACTGAAGACTTCAATTTTCTTCGAATCCATAGAGAAAATATTGTGATAAGGGCTTGAAATTCTTAAGTTTAACTGGTCCATGACCTTCTTAGTCATGACATTAGTTGAGGCTCATGAATCCGGCATATAGTTATGAAGCAAGTGTTCATTAAATTCTAAAGTTTGGAAAAATGGTTGACTATCCTCATTCATCATGTAGCAATTTAAATCTTTTAACTTAATTTCTTTGTCATTTTGGTGCACATCAGTCTTGTCTTGTAAAAGAATTATTTTTGAGTCTAGAAAGTCTTGGAAACTCCTAAAGTACAAGTCGGCCCTGGCAGCATCAAATTGGCCTAAAGGAGGGAATTCGACATCTTAGAAAGTCTATATAAAGGAGCAGTTCCACCTCATTTGGCATTCACCCACTCCACAAGTTCGATACCACAAGAAGAAGCTCGATCGGTAGCTAGAAGAAGCATAAAAGGAAAGCGAAGGTCTAGGAAAGGAAAGGAGGACGAAATTTCTTGTTTTTGGGCTCTATCTCTCTCACACTTGTGAAATTCTATGGTTTCTAGGCTGCAAAAAGAGGCCGAAGTTGCAGATCCGAGTTGTAGTAGGATGAGGTGCAGCATCTTGTAGCTCGAAGGAAGAATACTCTATCTAGACCTCGTTGACCTTAGGAGGAGCTATCTTGCTCTAGGAAGGTCTCAGGAGGAGGATGGATTAAGGTTTCCTTGGAAGTTGTTGTTAGTTTATGTCACATCGGATGGTGTTCTAGTCTCGACAGTTGTCAGAGAGGCTACGAAACACTAGGAATCTAGAACCCAAAAAAGGTTTCTAGAAAATCCACCTAGAAATGTCTTAATTAAGTTATTTAATCAGTAATTAATTTTTTCCTATGTCTAACTTAGGGAAAATGATTAATTAAAAACAATTAATTGAGGAAGGGGCAAAGAGCATACACAGAAATGAAAGGTATAGATCCGGTAATAAAAAAACAGAGAGATAAATAAACTGAAATAAACAGAGAGAAAATAACTAGAACTGCAAATAAAGACTGTATACCTCAAGATCTTAAAAATGAGGTAGCTAGGGCTACCGGAAACCTTTTCGCATGAAACGAAAGGGGTTCCTCACTAGAACAAATGCTCCTAACACAATAGAGCAATCATCTCTGCTCGAAAGCGGTCAGAAACGTTAGATCTATGAAATGACAATCAGATGCAGTTGTACCAGCTTCAGATATGGATCACCAACGGATGCGGCCCTCAAATAGCTCTGATACCAAGTAGGAATTTACAGGGTAAGTTCCTCAGATAGAACACCAGAGGAAACCGCTCACAAACAGATCACAGATCAATACACCAGTATTTTTGACGTGGTTAAAACCCTCAAAGAGGGAAATAGTCCACGGCCTGAGCCAACGTGGCCACTTCAGGCAATTTATTAATGTAAAAGAAAGAAAATTTACATAAGCTTCTCTCATGAACGGTCGCCCTACAAATGACCCTCCATGCTCTTTAAATAGAGATCATGGACCAATCGGGTGTTAAGCCACGGATAAAGTGTCAATAATACCGAGGAGACAATGAATCGTCAGATCACTTCATGTCTAAAACATATTGTGACCGTCGGATTGTAAGTTACAAAAGTACATAGTAAAGAAACACACTTTACCTAACTCTACTAGACCAAGTTATACTTAAATATTTCCTATGTGTCGGAATATCCTAATAGTGTTCTATGGCATCAATAGCCACACATGCAAGGAAGAAAGGTGATGTATGCAGTCAGTACAGCAGGAAGTTATCTATCTCTGTTTTGGGCTAATAAACAAGTCCTATAAGGCCTCCCCATCGAGCGAAGAAGGAAAAAAAGAAAGCAAGGAAAAGAGTATTGTTCTAGGGTTTCTGTCCACACACTTCAGCAAGTAAATTTTGTGAATTCAGCAGTAGTTGATGGCAACAACATAAGCAGCATCATTCAGATGTGCAGTTGGGTCTACAAGGTATCAAAAGAAAAACGAAGAAGATTCTCCTTATAGTAAAGTAGAGGAGCCCTGATGTTCTAGGGTGTCCTAACTTAGACAAACAGCAGAAAAAAGACGAAGTACTAAGAAGCAGAAGTGTCAGAAGACAAATGTCCATATGCCGGAAGTGACAGTGCAAAAAGAGGAAGGACTTGACTTATGCTTGGAGGATATCCTAGTCAAGGGTCTAGGGTTTGGCAGTTGTTCAAATAAGACGCTTCAATAAGAGAAATCTTACAAAGGGTTTTCCTCTCAAAAGTGGAGAGGGTTTATCCCTAGCAGAGAGCCAAATTTTGTGTTCTTGTTATTTTGTTTTGGTAGCAGTTTGATGAAGCACACACATATGCACTAATAAGAAGAAGAAGAAGTATAAGCTAACTAGAAAAAGTAAAAAGAGTTCACAAATTGTTATCAAGAACCGAAGAATCATCACAACACTACTTTGCCCTAGATTCTTTAACACCTTTAACCAAGAATATATATTCTAAATGCTTTAGAATTTTCACAATATCCAACAAAGGGTACATTTTCTTCCAGTGGCCTCCAACTTGTTTCTTTTGTCCTTCGGATCAAAGTATACAGGGCAGCCAAAGATACGGAGATGACCAACATCAGGCTTGGCACCTATGAATACTTCTTCGGGGGTCTTGTTGTCCAATGCTTGATGAGGTACCCTGTTTTGAACATATACGGTGGCATTTGTTGCTTCTCCCAAAAGAACTTTGGCAACTTTTGATCATGGAGCATGGCATGGGCAACTTCTATAATGGACCTATTCTTTCTTTCAGCAACTCCATTTTGTTCAGGATTATAGGGCACAATTGTCTCTTTCTTGATACCTTCCTTCTTGCAAAAATCAATGAACTCCTTTGATATGTACTCTCCACCATTGTCAGAGTCGCTACCCCACAACTGGCCAAGATCATGGCTCTGATACCACTGTAATATTCCTAACAAAAATATTAAGTGAATGACAAAAACATGCATTATAACAACAGCTAGGAAATTCAACACATACACAGGAATTCAAAACACGAGGAAATGCATCAAAACTCTGAGCCATTTTATTTATTTTGAGTAGAATCGAGTACAATGAGTATGGAAATAGGAACCTAGGCTTGCTACAACAAGCTAAGTGAAACCCAGGTTGGAATTGTAATGCCCAAATACTGGAATGACTCCACCAAAAACCTCTGCGTTGACCCAGTAAATTACTGCCACTGCTCTTGTAGGTGAACTGAGATTTCGGACCTCAAATCTACTCGAAAAATTCTGCAAAATTAAATATAGGCTCTCTGCACTAGCTCCAACAAAACCCATAAATATCTCATGGACCCAAGTGGTGGAAATGGTCCCGAGATAAACTGCGCCCTCCTCCAACAATTTCTACTACTAGCTATGCAATGGAACTAGGAATTATGCCCTCAGAAGTGCTTAGAGAATTCTGTAAAATTAATCCTAGCCTCCTCTCACCAAACCCACAAAAACCCAGAAAGGGTTTGGGTTGAATCCACCGACCCCCGGTGACCCCCAACAAGTGTGAATTACCCAATTTGGCCAGAAAACGCCCCACAGAATGGAACTGTTGTGGGATGCCCAAAATTTTGACATTGTTTGAGATGGCCACAACTAGACTTCGAGATCAAGACAAGTTGGATGGTGCTTCCAACTATGTCATTTGGAAGGCAAGGATGTCCTTCCTTCTAGATGAATATGGCCTGAAACTATTTATAGATGCAGATAAATTGGAGTACAGAAAGGAGATGGCGTGGGCGAAGAGGTTGATCCTTGAAGGTGTTCGAGATCACATTGTTTCTCACATAGCTGGCAAAGGTACTGCCAAGGAGATGTGGGATACACTTTCCACATGGTACCAGGGCACTTCTGAGCAACGAAAGATGTACTTAGAGGAGAAGCTGAGATGCACCAGGATGCAGAAAGGGGAAGGCATAGACCCCTTCCTCACTAGGATTCAGGAGATCCGGCACCAACTTGCAGTTGTTGGGGTAGCGCCTCAACCCACAAAGCTAGTGTGATTGGCACTCAACAGTGTCTCAAAAGAGTGGCAGGTATTCTTGGGCAGAGACACCTTGCCAAGGTGGGGCAGGATGTGGGCCAATTTGCAGTAGGAGTTGAGAGCTAGTGAAGAGCTTGTGCAAATTCCAAAACCCAGAATCCTACTGCAACAACTAATTAAGTTTCTTCTATTTGTTAAATAAACTGAACAAATTATTTATTGTGTTCTACGGTAAATATCGAAACTAATACACTATAGCTTTCACAAAATAAATACTGTGGAAGAAATAAAAAACGTTGGAAGAATAGATGCACACACACACAAATACACAATTATTTTTGGACTAAGTCCCCGGAAAAACCGGTGCAGCAGCTGAGGGTTTTAATTATTATGCAGTAGTAAATCTGCGTACAAAGCTATGGATGCTCAAATCTAGCAATCCATACAGAGAAATGACTGACAACAATTCTAGTGAGAAAAATCTCACTCCCACTAGCAATCTGACACTGAATTTGGCTCAAGATGAGTTGCTCTCTATGTCCTCTACGCAGTCCCTGCGTCAACCTACGCAGTATTGCATCCCACAACTCGAAACTGCATCTCTCTCGCTATCTGATCAACTCCTATCTGGAAGATGGACTCTCCTGACCTTCGGGCTCCCACTCTGGTTTCTGGCACTGAATCACTACTTCTCCCCAACAAAATATGGATTCCCCTCTGAAGCAATGCATTGCCTTTGCGTGGTTGCTGCCTCTCTGTAATGCACTCACCAGACTAGAAAATCTCCCTCCGGGCTTACTATCCCTGCCCCTCTCTCTTTCTCCAACAACTCGGCGCTACTACTCTGGAGTTCGATCTGCCAATGAATTCGAACTGCTGGTGGCTCAAGTGTGTTCTCCAACCCCCATCGAATTTCTTCTTATAATCTCTTGTTGAAACATCAATGACCAAGATTAAAACATAATCGATGGCTAAGATTAACTAGAACTCGATCCATGTCTTCTTCTAGAAGATTCTCAGCATGACTTAATTAATACCCTTTATTAATCATATTTCCTAAGTTAAGATTTAGGAACCATTAAAAATACTATTAATTATTTTAATTAAGTCATCTCTAGGTGGAATTTCCATAAACGATTTTTGGGTTTTGGAGAATGCATGTATTCTAGCTTCCACCAAATTTCGTGGCTAGAACACATTTGATGCTACAAAAACTAACACTCCCTCTAAGCGAGGAATGTGTTCTAGCGTTGCAACCCACTGAAGCAACACCCTGTCTCTGCACCATCTCTTGTCACGTTGTTGATGTCTGGCTGCCGCTGCCCATCCGCTATTGCGCAACTCTGATATATGTTGCATCTATGCGGTTGTTGGCCCTGCTGAATTGCTGCCAACACTGCAACTCCCAGTATATGACCGCTGCTAGCTATTGCATCTGTCGCTTTGGCATCTGACTGCACCATCTGCCACTGATCCATCCTGCTACTGCATGCTATGGGTGTTAAAATTTGGGTACCAGAGGACAAGTGGTTCCCTAAGGCTTTGATCTTTGCCCTAGAGAAAAGTGTCCAAATTTATTTGTACTTTTCTCCTAAAGTAACTTTATAAGTGGTAAAGTTACATTCTAATTTAAAGGTGACTTTATTAAAGTCAATGAAGAATTAGAAAGTGAAAAAGTGACTATAGAAATAAAAGGCAAAGTGGGTCTTTATTTAAATGGGTGAGTTAAAAAATAGAAAGTGAGAATTAAATGCACATTTATTCTCATCCCTAGATCTAAATGAATTTTAGCCATTAGATCTTAGGGTAACCCAAAAGTTCATTTAGAGAATAAAAGGAGAAAAGAAGAGGAAAAGATCAATTCATTCTTTCATGAGCATTTGAGAGAAAGAGAAAAGAGAGAGCAAGGAGAAAATTTCTTAGCAGTGAGGAAGTGAAGGAGAGCAGCGAGAAGACATTTCAGCAAATCTGGGCAGCAGCATTTATTGGCACGCATCCCAAGGCAAAACCGTACAGCAAGAAGGCACAGAAATCGAGGAAGAGGGATGGCACAGAAATCGACGAAGAGGGACAGCAGCAAGGGCACAAATTTCAAGGCAGATTTGTGCACGAATTTCGAGGCAGTCATCAGTAGGGTCCATACAACAAGTTCTGGGCACGTTTTTCGAGGTAGGTCGTACAACATTTAATGTTGTTTTATTGCTAGAAAAAAATTTGTTTTTGCTGTTTGCTGATTGGCACAATTTTCGAGGTGGAATGCAAGCAAGGAAATCGAGATAAGTTGTAATTTGTGGTCGCTGGAATTTTCACTGTGTATTTCAGTTTCTCTGTAAAAGCATTTTCAAAATAAAGAAGAGCTCTCAAACTGGTTTTCCCCAAGAGTTGTAGGGGGTTTTTCCAAGGTCACATTGACCAAAAATCACTGTATTATTTTCTGTGTGGCTGTCATAATTTTGTTGTGTTTTATTTCTGCAATTTCAGCAGTTGTGAAATCTCTAAATTTGTGTTTTCAGAAAATACTGTCATTTCCATATTTTATAATTTTTATCATGCCTAGATTTAAAACTAAATAAATGGAGTGATAAGGAAAACTGATAACCGAAGTGGGGGTTGAAATTTCTTCAATGGGATCCTGCATAAAGGTATTGATTCATGAGGTGGACCTCCTCAAGAATCCTGCTGTAATGTCCCCATTTTTATTTTTCTCCATAGTACAATCAGGGTGGATTTCCAAGGCAGGGGATGGCCATGTCAGTGGAGCAGGGTTATGTCATCAAGGGTTTCGATGGAGTTTTGAGGAGTTTTTATGGAATCTGATGGCATTTGTTTGGCATATTTCATCATGCGCACAGTTTTCCTCTCGTTCTGTTGCATCCGACAACTTTCAAAAATTAGCATTATAATGGGGCCTAACTTAATTAATTACTCAACGTGGCGTTCCAGGAAGATTATTTGATGGAACACCTCAGTGTAATAGCTTGTTGGAACCGAAACGAGAAGATCTACATGATGAGATGCTAAGAAGTGACTTCCAGTGGCCGAAAAGAGTATGGTGGGCAATTTACCATTTTCCTTAATTAAAAATGACTTTAATTAGTCATTTAATTAAAGAAAAATAATTAATTGGAGGAAATGGGCCAAAAGTGACTTAAGTGAAATAAAATAAAATTGAAAGGTCACTTAAGATAAAGTCAATGGAGGAGCTTCTAGAATAATGATAAAATAATAAAATAAGATGCTTCTAGGGGCTTGAAGATTTATCCATCAGATCTATAAAAGAGGAGGAGATCATTTGGAGACATCTTGGATTTGTGTATTGTCTATATGGTGAGGTTTTGAGAACCCGGTTCTCTACGTCAGAAGTAGCCCCAGAACGGAAACCCTCGGGTGATTCAGTGAGACTGGGTGAGCACCCATCTTTTCCCTTGGTGGATCCATTCAAGGTTCAAAGGTTGCAGTTTATTGATTTTTAATTTGTTTTGGAGGCCAATTGCGGCATTATTGTAGATATATTTGGGGCCATCATCTTAGCCATATTCTTGCTCTTGTACTAGCTGATTTACATATTAATAAAATAAGGTTGAGATATTCTACATGTTTATATTGTCTATTATTCAGTTGCAGATTCTATTTCCTGTTTTGTCGTAAATTTTGTGGTTTAATTTGTGCAAATTGTTTATGGTATTGACGGCTTAAATTTTTGAAGCTATTTTCTACAAATTTCAAGAAAACCGCAAATTGTTCCATTTGGGGCATTACAGTGGTATCAGAGCTTTGGTCTTGGCTCAGCGTGCGGGATTTCAGTTGTGAGGGTTCCAATTCCAATTGCATATTGATCGAGGGTTTTTATTTTTATTTTGAGGGTACCAAATTCTATTTGTTGGAGAAATTTGCCTTGGGTGTTAACAATTCTACAAAATCTTGTTGCAAATTGCTAGACAAATTTCCTTCAACTTTTCATCGGCTTATTAATAATTCAGCAATCTAAATTAACCAAATTAAATTAGTGTGGAAGAATTATGTAGGCCGCAAACTTTACCGGAGCCAAGTATTATTGATTTGGGAACGTCGTGGGGGTTTGTTTAAATTTTGATTGCGTGGGAGCTGTAAGAAATTTTAAAAAGGGGCCGAGTATTATTTTAAAGTGCCCAAGTTTAAAAAAAAAAAACGAAAGGATCTGATATTGCTTTATTTTCAAAAAAAAACGACTCTTTATTCATAAAGGTCAAAACCCAAAGTCGTATGGAATATTTTTTTTGAAAAAAATCGTGTTGCATCAAAGGCCCGTAGTTGTGGGTGAAAATAGTATTTGGAGGAGGGCATTAAAATTCTAGCGGCAAACAACTTTGGAATCAAGCCGAGTTACCATTTCTAATTCGGGTCGGAGAGTAATTGACGGTCATAGGTCACATTTGAAGGCAGAGACCACCATGGGAAAGGAGAATCGAGATGGTGATGGCCATGAGAAAATTCGGGAGATTGCAGACACCAAATATCAAAGAGGACGAGATCCCCTGCCCATAAATCAAGCTTCTCATTGTTCTGCAAATCGAGTTTGAAGGAGAAAGAAATACCAGTCCTCTGTGCCACACGCTGAAGGAGATCATGTTGGTAACAAGTCTTTCAAGAAAAGGGAGAGCCGCATACCCACATTTCTCTGTTGAACGAGGTTCATTCCCTGCACAAGTTTATTGCTTGAGATTAACTGAGTTACAACCATACTGGAGTGGGTATATTTCTGCCTTGGAGAACTTAAATGACACTGTACGTTGGGGTTGTGTTCTCACTCTAAAGGAGTCGATTTGGAGTCTCTTGCCAACTAGGGAACAAGGCGATAGCTATATCTGTTGACAGGTCGTGGCTTCATATTAGTGCATATATCAGTCCAGTTTGTACGATGCACCAAAGGTCACCTACAGGGAATAACGAGCTGCCATTCCTGAGCTGCGTACAAGTGTTGTAGGTTTCAAATTTGGCTTGGGGTAGCATACAGTAGTATGGTGGCATAGTATTCAACGTGGCTCACTCCCTCTACAATATTTGAGTTGTGCATGCATCCTGTATAGTTGAGCCTTATCTTTCTCTCTGCATGTAGCCAAGTGTATCAAGCCGAAATTCTCCAGGATTGCCTTCATCAATTGAGACACTGGGTCTGATATTCTTTCTTTCCAACAATAAGTCGAATTGTCATTGTGTACTAGAGAAGAGTCAGCTTAATTTTCTCAGATCAAATTCATTGCATTGTTGGGTGGTTTCATTTCAGTGCTGAAGCATACCTCCCTGGAACAGTGCACACACAGGGGAGACTCACATTTTCTCTTCCACTGCATGGCTACCTGTAGCTTCAAAGTGGCTGTCAAAAGGGGCTGGTAATACCAGAACAAATCTTAGGTTTCCAAGTTCCATTTTCTACTCTTTGTGTTACAAATCTTTCATTTTATAATTGCAGAAGTTGGAGAAAATATTTTTGAGTTGTATGCCAGTGCTGAAATATATTGGTAATGGGCTGCATTACTAGTTATCAGTAACGCAGCCACTGTATGTTGGGGTTGTGTTCTCACTCTAAAGGAGTCAATTTGGAGTCTCTTGCCAACTAGGGAACAAGGCGATAGCTGCATCTGTTGACAGGTCGTGGCTTCCTTTCTGTTGGTCATATTAGTGCATATATCAGTCCAGTTTGTACAATCCACCAAAGGTCACCTACAGGGAATAACGAGCTGCCATTCCTGAGCTGTGTACAAGTGTTGTAGGTTTCAGATTTGGATTGGGTTAGGGTATAGTAGTATGGTGGCATAGTATTCAACGTGGCTCACTCCCTCTAGAATATTTGAGTTGTGAGTGCATCCTGTATAGTTGATCCTTATCTTTCTCTCTGCGAGTAGCCAAGTCTATCAAGCTGAAATTCTCCAGGATTGCCTTCATCAATTGAGACACTGGGTCTCATATTATTCCTTTCCAACAATAAGTCGAATTGTCATTGTGTACTAGAGCAGATTCAGCTTAATTTTCTCAGATCAAATTCATTGCATTGTTGGGTGGTTTCATTTCAATGTTGGAGCAAACCTCTCTGGAACAGTATACACGCAGGGCAGACTCACATTTTCTCTTCCACTGCATGGCTACCTGTAGCTTCAAAGTGGCTGTCAAAAGGGGCTGGTAATACCAGAACAAAGCTTAGGTTTCCAAGTTCCATTTTCTACTCTGTGTCACAAATATTTCATTTTATAATTGCAGAAGTTGGAGAAAATATTTGAGTTGTATGCCAGTGCTGAAATATATTGGTAATGGGCTGCATTACTAGTTATCAGTAATGCAGCCACTGTACGTTGGGGTTGTGCTCTCACTCTAAAGGAATCGATTTGGAGTCTCTTGCCAACTAGGGAACAAGGCGATAGCTACATCTGTTGACAGGTCGTGGCTTCATTTCTGTTGGTCAGATTAGTGCATACATCAGTCCAGTTTGTACAATGCACCAAAGGTCACCTACAGGGAATAACGAGCTGACATTCCTGAGGTGCGTACAAGTGTTGTAGGTTTCAGATTTGGCTTGGGGTAGCGTACAGTAGGATGGTGGCATAGTATTCAACGTGGCTCACTCTTTCTACAATATTTGAGTTGTGCGTGCATCCTGTATAGTTGAGCCTTATCTTTCTCTCTGCAAGTAGCCAAGTGTATCAAGCCGAATTCTCCAGGATTGCCTTCATCAATTGAGACACTGGGTCTGACATTATTTCTTTCCAACAATAAGTCGAATTGTCATTGTGTACTAGAGCAAAGTCAGCTTAATTTTCTCGGATCAAATTCATTGCATTGTTGGGTGGTTTCATTTCAGTACTGGAGCAGACGTCTCTGGAACAACGTACACACAGGGCATACTCACATTTTCTCTTCCACTGCATGGCTACCTGTAGCTTCAAAGTGGCTGTCAAAAGGGGCTAGTAATACCAGAGCAAATCTTAGGTTTCCAAGTTCCATTTTCTGCTCTGTGTTACAAATCTTTCATTCTATAATTGAAGAAGTTGGAGAAAATATTTTTGAGTTGTATGCCAGTGCTGAAATATATTGGTAATGCGCTGCATTACTAGTTATCAGTGATTTTATGTTATGCACAATGGTATTTGATATTCAAGCTGTTGTTTGAGTTGGGTTAAAGCTCTGGTATTCCATCTATGCCACTATACTTGTAAATTCATTCTAGACAAATGTGTGAAAATTCGGAATCCCGAATCACTATTGCAGCAACTGAGTATATTTCTCCTACTGAATCAAGTTATTTACAGTGTTATACAGTAAACATCGAAATAAATACAACTGCAGCCTTCACAACTTAAATAATATGCGGAAACAAGAACTGAGCAAGAAAGAAATAGCACACACAAGTGACACCATTGTTTTTGGACAAATGTCCCTGGAAAAACCCAATGTGGGAAAACCGGTGCAGCAGCTGAGGGTTTGAATTATTATGCAGTAATTTCTGAGTACAATTCTTCGGATGCCCAAACTGGCAATCCTATACAGAGATCTAACTAGACAAAAAGATAGTGAGATGATCTCACCCTGTCACTGGGAAATCCGGCACTGATCTGTGCTGGAGATGAGCCTCTGCGTTGTCTTTGCGCAGTACTGTGTCACACCCATGCAGTTACTGCATCACTGCTGCTGGGACTGCACTGCACCTCCTCTCAATCCTCTCTTGCTAGAAACTTCAGCCCTCTGGCCTCCTGGTCTCACACCCCGGCTATGTCACTAGATCCCGACTGTTCCCCAGCAGAAATACAGACTCCATCTGAAGCCCTGCGCTGCCACAGCGTAGCTCTACACTGCCTCTCCGGACTACTCTCTGCGCTCTCTGCCTTGTGTTGATTTCTGGTAGCATTTGATGTGCTCTAAATCTCAAATTTTACAGGGAGGCTTGGGCACATGTATTCCAGAGAACCCAGAAAGCGTTTTGGGAAATTCCACCTAGAAACAGTTGTATTAAAATAATTAATTATTTTTAAAGTGACCCTAAGTCTAAACTTAGGAAAATAAAATAATTAAAGGGTATTAATACAAACTATGGGTGTAACTTCTCGAAGAAGATGAGGATCAAGCAGAAATGATCAAGCCATTGATTAGCTTCTAATCTGGGCCGTCGAATGTCAACGAGAAGCTTATTTAAGGAGGCTTGAGGGTCATTTGGAAAACACACAGAGTTCAGAAGATCGAATTTTTGAAGCAGAGCAGCTGCTAGAGAGAGATTCGAAGTGAGCTTTTGCAGTGAGGGGCAGGGATAGTATCCGAAGGGAATTCTTCCTTGTCGGAGAATACTCAGCAGAGAAGACAGAGGGAGATCCAGCAGTGGCAGCACTCAACCAGAGCCGCTGACGCAAAGCCACGCAGAGGCAGCGCAGAAGCCAAGAGGGAGTCCGAAATTTGCAGGGGAATTCAAGTTTCACAAGCCAGGAGTCGGGGTGTGAGATCGGGAGGCAGAAATCGAATCACCTAGGCAGCAAATCGACCAACCAGATGATTGACGTTGTCCCCAATGAGCTTGACGTTGGGCTGACGCAGACACTACGCAGAGGCAGCCAAAGAAGACAGAAGCAATCTTTATGGAGCTGGATCAGCCAAGATCCCTAGTGATAGTGTGAGGTAATCTCACAAATCTCTCTGTCAGGATTATTCTCTGTAACTGGATTGTCGGGAAGGCTTCCAAATATGTATTCAGATTTTAATAATGCATAATAATAAAACCCTTAGATCTGTTGCACCAGTTTTCCTACATTGGGTTTTTCCGGGGACATTTGTCCAAAAATAATGGTGTCCTGTGTAATGTTTTTCTCTTATGCTCAATTTCTTGTTTCCGCATATAAATTAATTAAGTGAAGGCTGCAGTGTATGTATTTTAATATTTGTCGTAGGAAAGTGCAAATAACTTGTTCATGTAAATCTAACAAGTAGGAGAAATATCATTAGTTCTTGCGGTAGGGATTCCGATTTAGGAATTTTCACATGGTATCAGCACTGCAGGTGGAACAAGAAGAGCAGTGCCAGAGAACCCAACGCTGAGCAGAAGTGGGAAATCAAAAAAGTTGTAGGAGACAGCAGTTCGAAACCCCAGAGGGTTTCCGCAGTCCTAGCCGAAGGGCTGATTTTCGAGCCAGTCTCTCTCTGAGTGAGTCGACAAAGAGGAAGGACTCCCAGTTCGAAAGTTTGTCGGGGCAGAGGGAGCAGCGTTGAAGCCTCAGCGTGAGGAGAAGCTGGTGGGACACAAATTTTCAGCAGACAAATTGTTGGGCTGAGAGACGTCAGAAGAGAGAAGAGAAGCATAGTGAGGGAATTTTTCCTCAGTAAGACTTCCCGCCAAGAAATTTGTTTTCTTATTGGCTAAGCAGCAGCAATAAGAACCAAAGAGGAGATTTTCGACATTTTTTAGTGGCAGAGATGGCAACCAGTGGATTGAGGGATCAGGATAGGTTGGACGAAGCATCCAACTATGTCATCTGGAAGGCAAGGATGCCATTCCTTCTAGATGAGCATGCCCTCAAGACATATGTCGACAGTGTGGTGGTTGTGCCTGCAAATGCAGATCCGTTGAAGAAGTATCGAGCTGAGATGGCGAAGGCGAAAAGAATGATCCTCGACGGAGTGAAGGATCATGTGGTCTGTCACATCACTAGCAGAGGGACTGCTAAGGAGATGTGGGACACATTGTCTATGTTGTATCAAGGATCTTCCAAGCAACAGAAGATGTACTTGGAGCAGAAGCTGAGATCTGCTCAGATGCAGAAGGGGGAGCGTGTGGATCCATTCCTCACGAAGCTTCAGGAGACCCGTGACGAGTTATCTGCAGTGGGGTCTACACCTCAAGGTTCTGAGATGGTGAGACTGGCCCTAAACTCAGTGTCAAAAGAGTGGCAAGTCTTTGTCCAGAGCATCCTAGGCAGGGCATCTTTGCCAGACTGGGATAGTATGTGGGCAGCTCTCAAGCAGAAGAGCTAAGGAGAGATCTAGTCAAGTGCAAGCTTGACAAAAGCAGCAGCAGTGGGTCGAAGCCCAAGGAGGAGGAGGATAATGCAGCCCTTGCATCGAAGGGGCAGCAGGATTAGCGAAGACGTAAGAAAGATGTCTCGAAGATAAAGTGCTTCAGGTGTGGTGAGATGGGTCACTACGCAACTCAGTGTCCTCTCAAGAAGAAGGACAAAGATGAAAAGCACAATCTGAAGGTTGTGCCCGCAAAGATCGAGGAAGAGGAGTTTGCCATGACAGTCGAGATACCTCCAAGAGAGAGGTGGGCTAATTTGGAGTTGTAGTTTGAAGGAACTACAGATGGGCAGGATACTTGAGGAGCCCACCTCTATGATCATTTCCTTGCTATGGGAGCCCAGATCAGAAGTAGCAGGGTGGACTAGTGTCAGATGGTGTCGAGGAGTGTCAAAGAGACAGTTGCAGTGGTTAGGAACGTCAGAGATTGAACAGCGCAAAGCAGAGTTTGCAGCAATGTAGATGGCACAGAGCAGAGGTCAGCAGCAGCGCAGTAGATTTAGAGGGCAGCGCAGAGACTAGCAGCAGTCAGGCTTCAGCATTCACATGGTATCATACTAAACAGAGTTAGTTCAGTAATTTGGGATGTTTTTCCGTTGTTGATGCAGTAGCAACAGCAGTTTGTAGTGCAGAGACAATTGGCAATGGCAGTGCCAGCAGCAGCATAGATGCAGAAATTTAGAGGGAGTTGCAGTACGGATGCTGTGTTGACAGTGGCAGGGTCACCAGCAGTACAGATGCAGCATTTGCGCAGTGATTAGTGGACAGCATGTTAGACATCAGCAGGGCAGAGGACGATGTTACGAAGTCAGGGTGATGCTTCAGTGGGAGGCATTGCTAGAGCACATTCTTCGCTAAGGAGTGTTGATTTATGGTAGCATCGAATGTGCTCTAAGTCTCAAATTTTGCAGGAATGCTTGGGCACATGTATTCCAAATAATCCGGAAAGCGTTTTGGGAAATTCCACCCAGAAACAGTTGTACTAAAATAATTAATTATTTTTAAAGGGAACCTAAGTCTAAACTTGTGAAAATAAAATATTTAAAGGGTATTAATATAAACTGTGAAATTTCTAAGTCTGACACGTCGGAAATTCCTACTACACTATCTAGTTTATTTCACCTACTTGTTTATTCCTTAACAAGTAATTTAACCATATAAATACTGAAAATAAACACAAATGCAGTCTCAACTCATATATAGATTATCAACTAAAATAATAGACAAACACAAGGGACACCGTTATTTTTGGACAATCGTCCCTAGAAAAACCCAACTTGGGAAAACCGGTGCAGCAGTTCTGAGGGTTTTATTATTAAGCAGTTTTCTTGAGTACAACTAGGGTGCTAAACTGGCTCACCCAACAGAGATATCTACACGGCAGTAATACATCTTCTCGGAAGCAAATATTCAGTTTCTCAACACTAGTCTGCCCCACAAAAATCCTTTCGGCGCTTCTCCAAGGCTCTGCATCAGTCCTGCTAGCCTCTGCGTAGCTTTAGAACCATCTGCGTCAGCCCTCTGCCTCACTGTGTCAGCTTTCTAGTCTTCTGCGTCACCCACGCAGGCCCCTCAGCCTCTGCATAGTCTCTTGCTGCCTCTGCGTGGCTCCTGCTGGCTCTGCGTAGCCTCCTCAATCACTGCGCTGGCCCTCTAGCACTATCTTGCCTTGCTGCTATGTACTCACTGCCCCTCGTTGCAACTCAGATCACTTGTTCGATTTCTCTCAACAAACCCCGCTCCAGAAAATCGAACTGACTGATCAATCTTAGTGTATCTCCAACTGACCCTCAAGCCTTCTCTTATACTTTTCCTGTTGAGTCTTCAACAATCGAGATTAAATCTCTAATCAATAGCTAAGATTAGATTCGGCTTGATCCATGTCATTTAGAACCTTCTCACCCAATTTTATATTCATACCCATTAATATTTTAATTTTCCTAAGTTTAGACTTAGGAACCCCATTAAAATATTAATTATTTTAATATCTCCCTAACTGGGTGGAATTTCCCCAAACCATTTCTTGGTCTTGGAGATCTCATGTGCTTTAGCCTCTCCACCAATTTTCAAGGCTAGAAGACATCCGATGCTACCACAAATCAACACTCCCTCTTAACGAGGAATGCGCTCTAGTAATGCTCCACCACTGAACATCACACTGATCCTTCTGCATCAGTACCTGTGTTGATGCTTGGCCTGCTGCCCAACATCCACTGCACTACTGCTTCTTGTACTGTTGCCCATGGCTCTGCCACTGCCATTGTTACATATGTACTACAACTCCCTCTCAACATGCTGCCCATAGCACTGCCACTGCTAACTACTGCCTCTGCAACTCAGTTACCGAGAAGTAACGAACTGATCTAAAATGGGAGCAAATAAGGAAGAAACGCTCTAAAAAGAAAAGTACTCGAGCCCTTCGCAAAAAACACTCAAACAAGTCTCCTCTACAAGCATGTGACAACAAGAAGTCCAGAGGAAAAGTCATTGATGATTCTGCCGTATATAGTCCCACATCCACACCTCTCACCTGGTCATTTGATCTTTATGTCAAAGAATTGTTAAATGCAAAACAAAGGTTGGAGGTTTTAGAAGCTAAAGGGCAGGAAAGAGATCATAAAATTCATATAATAACATCTGAGAACAAGGCTTTAGCAGAAAACAATAAAGTTTTAAAAGAACAACTGGCATTGCTACAAAAAGCTCTCCTGATAGGGAAGACAAAATGGCAACGCATGAAGGCAGATGTGCAAACCATAAAGAAATCTGTAGTGGAAAGTACAGAGGTGGTGAATGTGAAATCATCCCAGGATAAAGGGAAAATGATTGCGCAAATAAACAACCATGAAGAGAACGCAAGAGAAGAAACGAAAGGAGATTCCACCAAAGTTTCCAAAACTTGGGCTCAAGTTATTAGCAATTCTGCTAATAAGGAAGGAGAAACAAATATTCAGATTGACAACATGCAAGGTAGTGAAGGCAAAGAAAGACAAAATAGGCTAGGAAACATAATTATTAAAGGGGTGAAAGACTATGGGAAAAATGTATGTACTCTTGACCTTGCAAGAGACTTCTTGAAAGACAAGTTGTTATGGCAAGGAAAAATATGCCAAGCATGGAGGGTGAGTAAGTTTAATGGGGAGAGAGTCAGGCCCATAAAAGTCATTATGCCTAGCTTGCGTGATAAATATATCATTCTAAGCAAGAAACATCTCTTGAGGGGTTCTCGTTTTTTCCTAGAAGAAGATCTAACTGTAAAAAACTGGAGGAAAGAAGGGAGGAAATTTTAAAAGTTAGGGCAGCAAGAGATGAAGGCAAAAGAGCATGGATTTATAAAGGCAAAGTTGTGATAGCATGATTTGGACCTCCTTCCAAAACAAAGCAGCAAGATGGTAATAAAGAAGAGGCAACAAACTCTTCAACAGGAAATCAAAAAGCAAGGTCAGTATGGGAAAGCAGGGACAAAGACTCAAATGTGAGTCTTGCATGTCAAAATAAATAGCAATCAAGTCATACCCAGGTTTCCTTAAGAATAGTTTGTTGGAACTACAGAGGTTACCCATGGAGATGAGGACCTGGGTTATGGCCTATTGCAGAAGATAGAGACATAATTTGCCTCATAGAAACACATGAGCATGAAAGGTGCGAGACACCTCTGTTTGAGGGATACTGGAAGATGGCAATGTGGAACAAGGCAGCAAGGAATGGCAAAGGGCATGGGGGTACCATGGTTTTAGTAAGGGAGAAATAAGGTCGTCTCATTCAGTTAGAAAAAGAAGACTCAAATAAGCAATTCATTTGGTTTAAAATATCAGAAAACGGAAACCACATCAAAATTGCAACATGCTATTTTGCGCCGCAGGTTTCAAAAATCTACAAAAGTAGAGGGCTTGACCACAAAGATCTATTTGCAGCCTTAAAAGCGGATATTATAACATATTCGCAGCTAGGCAAAGTCCTTATAGTGGGTGATTTCAATGCTAGGACTACAAGTGAGCAAGCTAGCATTCTTTGTTGTAAAGATGATTGTGACCCTATTTGGCTTACAGAAGAAAGTAATCATCAGTGAGAAAGAATTTCAGAGGACAAGGGCTGCAATCTCTTTGGTGAACTATTGTTTAATCTATGTGGGGCCTTTGATTTAGTCATTCGTAATGGCTTGACTAGATGGGCAAAGTCCAGTAATTTCATTATGGTAGATTATGTAATTTGCTCGCATGGTTTATGTGAGAAAATGGAGGAAGTTTTGATTGGAGATCAGCTGTGGGACTTGAAATCAGATCACAAGCATATTTATTTATGTTTCTCTTGGATTGGAAAGAAACAATTAGAGTCAAAAATTCATCATGTCCAACAAAATCTCCCACAGGGCAGAATTCTTTTGACCCCAAAAAATTGTAATACCTTCAAAATGACGCTAGAGAGGATCTTCGAGAAGGAGAAAATTACAATTCACAACCTTCATAGTCATGAATTAACACATTTAATTCAATGCGCACTTGCAAAGTGCCAAAGAGAAAAAATTAAGAAGTCTGAAACAAATTGCTTTCCAGTTAATGCTTGGTTTGACAAGGAATGCAAAAAGGCAAGGAGAATGTGGAAAGAGTCAAACAAGGATAACATAAAGCTCAAAGCTTACAAGCAGTTATTAAGCAAGAAAAAGGCCGATTTCATGGTTTCAAGGAGGGAAGAACTAATCTTCCTTGGGAAAATTTATCCCAAATTATTTTGGGAGGAGCTCCAACCGAAAAAATTACAAATTGGAAATAATATTACAGTTTCTAAATGGTTTGACTATGCAAGACAACTCTATGAGTAGGTTCCCAAGGTTGACCCTCCCTCCTTGGTCAACACTGACACTGAAATCTTCACGGTACAAGAGGTAGAGATGGGTATCAAGAAGTTGAGTGTTGGAAAAGCAAGAGACTTAGCACTTCACATTACAAAAATCTTCAACAACATCATATAACAAGGGCTCCCCACAGATTGGACAACTAGTCTAGCAATACCTCTTTTCAAGAGCGGTGACGCCAATAATCCCTCCAATTATAGGACCATCATGATAAACCCTTTGTTTGCAAAGCTATTTGGAAGCATGCTAGAAAACAAAATTAGCAAGTGGGCAGAAGACAGAGATAAGCGTGCTAAAGGGCAAGTAGGTTTTAGACCTAAACATTCCACAGTTGATCATTGTATAACTTTAAAGCACATCATTGAAAAAGTTTGGGAGAAAATGAAGAAGTATTTTGTTGCTTTGTTGATTTAGCATTTGACTAGGTTCCTAGGGATAAGCTTTGGCACAGAATGAAGGAACTCGGGGTTCCTAAACATTTGAGAGCAACTGTGCATAGGTTGTACGAAGAGGTGAAAGTCAAAATTAGAACTTCGGCGAGCATTTCTGAAAGTTTTAGAAGCGATATCGGGGTCAAGCAAGGTTGCCCACTGTCTCCTACCCTTTTTGGTTTATATATCGACAAGCTTGAGGAGTGGTTAAATTCGTAAGGGGGTGATTGTATCTATTTGGGCAAGTTTGTTATAAGGCATCTTTTGTATGCAGATGACCTTATTTTGATTGCTAAATCGGCTCTTGGTTTGCAATAGCACTTACTATCCCTTGAGCATTTTTGTAGAAGTGTGGGGATGCAAGTCAATATCAACAAAACGGAAGTAGTGGTCTTCTCTAAGAAAAGAAAACATAACCAGCATAAGTTCTTCTTTGAAGGCAACATTCTGGAAGAAGTTGCGGATTACAAATACCTCGGAATTGACTTCAACAAAAATCTAAGCTGGAATGGTTGTAGATTAAAAAAAACTTTGGGGGGTTGGCAAGCATTTTATGCTTTTCAAAATAGGTGTAGACAGGCAGAGTTATGGGACTGGAAAACCACTCAAACTCTTTTTGGGCTTCTAGTGATTCCGATGATTCTCTATGGTTGTGAACTATGGGCCAACAGTACATCTGACATGCAGTGGAGACAAATTGAGAAAATTCAGAAGCATTTGATTACAAACAAATTCAAGATTAAAAGTGTAGTTCTTAATGATATCTTGTTAAGTGAAACAGGGACTGCTCCTATTGAAGCAATTGCTATGGTGCGAGTCATAAGGTATTTAAAAAAAATGAGCAAATGGAAGAGGGTAGATGGCCTAAGGTTGTCTTTAATGATAGATTGTGCAAGAGCAAAAAAACTTGGATGCAGCAAAATAACAAATGGTTTAGTAAATGGGGTATTTGCTTGAACGCGTGTCCCATAAACCGCAAAGAGATAAAAAAATTTTGTTATGGAAAAGTTCCACAAGCGTACTTGGGATAAGGAGCTAGGAAGAAAGAAAAATTACTATATTGAAGTGTTTAATCCCACTCATAGTCATCAACAAAAAGCATACATAGAGGCCAATATCTCTTGGAAAGCCAAAATTCTTATTGCTCAGATAAGGACTAATTCTCATCAACTTCGATGTGAAACAGGGAGCTGGAAAAGGTCAAAGGAACTGTGGGAGGAAAGAGCATGCATTTTTTGTTCTTCCGGAAAAGTGGAAATAGAAAAACATTTCATTTTAGAATGTGAGGCCTTCAAAGACAACAAGGAAAGTTATGCAGATATACTGGCAGCTAGCTCTTGGGATAATCTATTTAGCGAGGGGTTTGTCAAGAAGTTGGGAGCATTTATTTTGAAGCTTCACAGAAAAAGGGTCAAATACATCAAGTAAATGAAGAAGCAGTCTGTCACATAGGTTATCTTTAGCCTCGTGGACGTTAAAATAATTTCTTCCTTTCTTTCTTCTACCCAAACACTGACATTCTTGTCAGTCCAGAAGCCTCTTGATGCTGAAGCTACCTGTGCTCCCTCTACTGCCTTTGTGCTGCTGCAAACACCTTTGTCCTTCTCGCACTGTTGCAACCTCCTTTGTGCCTCTCGCACTACTGGAACTCCCACTGCGCTGCTACAGACCTCTGCACTTTAGCACTGCCTTGTCACTCCATCGCGTCTTGCTTCTACTCGACATCCGTCATCCTGCTACTGTCGTTGAGGGCTCCCGTAGCCGGATATGATCTGAGAGTTTGGGTACCTCAAGGATCCTACCCCTAGTATGTAGTCCTCCTAACTACAACTCGATGTCTCCCCACCTCTTCTCTAGAGGTGCATGAGCACTCATGGCAGAGTCATCATCCGTGTCGAATTCTTTCTCTGCCTTAGCCGCAGCTACCTTGGAGTCAGGAACCTCTCCCTTATTCTTCTTCCTGGGACAATGGGTTGCATAATCACCCAACTCCCCACAATGGAAGCACTTCACTTTGGAGATGTCCTTCTTCTTCCTCTTCCCCTGTTGTCTCGCAGATGCCAAAGCCGCATCCTCCTCCTCTTTCTTGATTCGACCTCCTTTGCTGCTACTTCCCGCCTTGGTCAACCGTCGATCTCTTCTTAGCGAAGAGTTGCCCACATCTCTTCCCATCTTGGAAGATCAACTCTGCCCAAAATGCTTTGGACAAATGTCTCCCAATCCTTGGAGATTGCATTCAGGGCATTCCTCACCATGAACTCTTGATCCGGTGTGGCCCCTATGGAAGTAATTTCGTCCCGAATCTCTTGCAACCTGCTGAGGTATAGATATATCTGCTCCCCCTTCTAAATCTGATACGACCGCAGTTGATTCTCCAACAGCATCATCCTCTGCAAGGAAGTGCCCTGATACAATGTCCTCAAGGTATCCCACATGTCCTTTGTCGTGTTCTTCTTGGCAATATGCAGTACTACATGATCCTTGACCACATCAAGGATTATGCACTTTGCCTTCGCCATTGCATCCTCATACTTTTCATTATCAGCTGGGTCGACTGGATAGCCATTGTTCTCAAGGCGAAGCCCTTGATGCGATGTCTATCAAGAACAGACAGGATCCTGGCCTTCCAAATGACAAAGTTGGAAGCCCCGTCCAACCTGTCCTGAGCCTCAGTCCGTTCATTGCCATCTCTGCTCCTCTTCTGGACTCCCTCTGAGCCTCAACTTCCCTCTTGGAAGCTCTCTCCTAGACTCCCTCTGAGTCTCGATTTCCTTGTTGGAAATCTTCCCGCCAACTGTCGATTCGCTCGTCCCCAATCCTTTTTGCAACTGCAACTCGGATCTGGATTTCTTCGCTGAAATCCGTCAAGGTAGCGACTCCCTCTACCTTGGTTCTGTCCCATTAGGTATTGTTTTGCTTCGACAGCAACAGCACCCCACCAGCTTCCCAATCCACAATCTTCCCACAGCTCCCTAGGCCCCAGCAACTGAAGAAATTGAGCCTCTCAGCTCTGCCAATCCTGGAAAGGTTGAATCACTCCTCTGGCCAACTGCGTCAAGCCTACCTGGCTGAGTAGGATGACGTGGCTCTTCTTGAGCTTCTTCTGCCTCTCTCTGCCTCTGCACTGGCCCTCTCTCTAGCTTGAAATGATGGCGCAAACCCTCTGAGTCACTCCTCTACTGCCTTCTGCTTAGGAGCAGCTCTGTCTCTCAGGACAACTGTTACTGCTACAAATACTTCTGATTATGTTGGTGTCTTCAGTCCTCATGTGATCTACAATGCTCTGATACCATGTTGAAATTTCTAAGTCTGACAGGTCAGAAATTCCTACTACACTATCTGGTTTATTTCACCTACTTGTTTATTCCTTAACAAGTTATTTAACCATATAAATATTGAAAATAAACACAAATGCAGTCTCAACTCATATACAGATCATCAACTAAAATAATAGACAAACACACAAGGAACACCGTTATTTTTGGACAATCGTCCCCGAAAAAACCCAACTTGGGAAAATCGATGCAGCAGTTCTAAGGGTTTTATTATTAAGCAGCTTTCTTGAGTACAACTAAGGTGCCAAACTGGCTCACCCAAAACATATATCTACACGGCAGTAATACCTCTTCTCGGAAGCAGATATTCAACTTCTCAGCACTAGTCTGCCCCACAAAAATCCTTTTGGCGCTTCTCCAAGGCTCTGCGTCAGTCCTGCTAGCTTCTGCGTAGCTCTGGAACCCTCTACGTCAACCCTCTGCCAAACTGCGTCAGCTTTCTGGCCTTCTACGTCACCCACGCAAGCCCCTCAACCTCTGCGCAGTCTCTGGCTGCCTCTGCGTGGCTCTTGCTAGCTCTGCGTAGCCTCCTCAATCACTGCGCTGGCCGTCTGGCACTATCTATGCCTCTCTTCTATGTACTCACTACCCCTCACTGCAACTCAGATCACTTGTTTGATTTCTCTTAGCAAACCCTGTTCCAGAAAATAGAACTGACTGATCAATCTTGGCGTATCTCCAACTGACCCTCAAGCCTCCTCTTATACTTTTCCTGTTGAGTCTTCCACGACCGAGATTAAGACTTTAATCAACGGCTAAGATTAGATTTGGTTTGATCCATGTCATTTAAAACCTTCTCACCCAGTTTTATATTAATACCCATTAATATTTTTATTTTCCTAAGTTTAGACTTAGGAACCCCATTAAAAATACTAATTATTTTAATATCTCTCTAACTGGGTGGAATTTCCCCAAACCATTTCTAGGTCTTGGAAACCTCATGTGCTTTAGCCTCTCCACCAAGTTTCATGGCTAGAGAACATCCGACGCTACCACAAATCAACATAAATTGTGGGTGTAACTTCTAGAAGAAGACGAGGATCAAACAGAAATGATCTTAGCCATTGATTACCTTCTAATCTGGGTCGTTGAATGTCAACGAGAAGATTATTTAAGGAGGCTTGAGGGTCATTTAGAAAACACACAGAGAGAGTTCAAAAGATCGAATTTTTGAAGGAGAGTAGCTACTAGAGAGAAATTTGAAGTGAGCTTTTGCAGTGAGGGGCAGGGATAGTATCCAAAGGTAATTCTTCCCAGTCAGAGAATACTCAGAAGAGAAGACAGAAAGAGATCCAAAAGTGGCAGCGCTGAGCTAGAGGGGCTGATGCAGAGGCAGTGCAAAAGCCAAGAGGAAGTCTGAAATTTGCAAAGGGAATTCGAGTTTCAGAATCTGGGAGCCGAGATGTGAGACCAGGAGGCAGAAATCGAATCACCTAGGCAGCAAATCGACCAACCAAAGGATTGACGTTGTCCCCAGTGAGCTTGACGATGGGCTAAAGCAGACACTGTGCAGAGGCAGCCAAGAGAAGCCTGGGGAAATCTTTCTGGGGCTGGATCAGCCAGGATTCCCAGTGATAGTGTGAGGTAGTCTCACAAATCTCTTTGTCAAGATTATTCTCTGTAACTGGATTATCGGGAAGCCTTCCAGAGATGTATTCAGATTTTACTATTGCATAATAATAAAACCCTCAGATCTGCTGCACTGGTTTTCCCACATTGGCTTTTTCCGAGGACATTTGTCCAAAAATAACAATGTCTTATGTGATGTTTTTCTCTTATGCTCAGTTTCTTGTTTCCACATATAAATTAATTAAGTGAAGGTTGCAGTGTATGTATTTCAATATTTTCCATAGGAAAGTGCAAATAACTTGTTCATGTAAATCTAACCAATAGGAGAAATATCATTAGTTGTTGTAGTAGGGATTCCGGTTTAAAAATTTTCACAACTTGCACTCTCTGGATCAAGAAAACTTACTCTGAAAAATTATCCCTGCCCCTCACTGCAAGAAATCTCCTCGATCACCTTCTCCGGCAACTGTTGTGCTACTCTCTTGAGAAAATCGATCTTTGATCTCTCACCCGATGTGTTTTCGAAATTCCCATCAAGCCTCTTTTTATAATCCTCTCATTGATCAATCAACGGCCCAGATTAGATTCTAATCAATGGCTCAAATCATTTTGGCTTGATCCTCGTCTTCTTCTAGAAGTTTCACCCCCAATTTAATTAGTACCCTTTAATTATTTTAATTTCCTAAATTTAGACTTAGGCATCCATTAAAAATAATTATTTATTTTAATAAAACTGACCCCGGTTGGAATTTCCCAAAACAATTTCTGGGTATTCTGGAATACATGTGTCCTAGCCTCCCTGCTAATTTGAGGGTTAGAGCACATCGGATGCTACCAAAAATCAACACTCCCTCTTAGCGAGGAATGTGCTCTAGTAATGCAACCTGCTGAAGCATCACCCTGACTCTGTAACATCTCCCTCTGCGCTGCTAATGTCTGACATCACTGCCCACCAACTACTGCGCAAAAATTGCATCCATGCTGTCGTTGACTCTGCATGTTGTTGCCAACTGCATCTGCACAGTAACCTTCTCCAACTGTTGTTGCTACAACTGCAACAACTGCAATGGAAAAATATCCAAAATACTGAACAGGTGTTTAGCATGATGCTTTTGTTGTTGGAGTTTTGATTGCTGCTAGTCTCTGCGCTGATCCTCTGAAGCCTTTGTTTTGTTGGTGACTCTACGCTGCTGCCAACTCTACTCTGTGTTGCTCAATCTCTGGCGCTCCTAGCCACTGCAACTATCACTCTGACACTCCTCTGCACCAACTGACACTGGTCCATCCTGCTACTTCTGATATGGGCTCCCGTAGCAAGGTATTGATCCAAGAGGTGGACTCCTCAAGGATCCTACCCATCTGTAGTTCTTTCGAACTACAGTAATAGATCACCCCACCTCTCCCCTGGAGATATCTGGACAATCATGGCAAACTCCTCCTCCTCGATCTTAGCAGTTGCAGCCTAGGGATCATGTTTCTTGTCCTTGTCCTTCTTCTTAAGAGGACACTGTGTAGCGTAGTGACCAAATTCACCACACCGGAAACATTTGATCTTTGAGACGTCCTTCTTCCGCCTCTGCTGCTCCTGCTACCCCTTGATGCAAGGGCTGCATTCTCTTCCTCTTGCTTCGTCCCACTGTTGTTGTTGCTATCAAGTTTACACTTGACTAAGTCTCACCTCATCTCTTTTTACCTGAAGAGCGGCCCACATCCCTTCCCAATCCAACAATCTCTCTCTGCCCAAGATACCCTGGACAAACACTTACCATTCTTCTGAGACTGAATTCAGGGCCAACCTCACCATCTCGGGGGGCTGAGGCGCTGATCCTACAACTACCAACGAGTCTCGGACCTCCTGAAGCTTTGATAGGAACAGATCAATGAGTTCCCCTTTCTGCATCCTCACGGATCCCATTTTCTCCTCCAAGTACATCTTTCGCTGCTCAGAAGATCCTTGATACAACGTAGCCAAGGCATCCCACATATCCTTGGCAATCCCTTTGCCAGCAATGTGACATACAGCATGATCCCTCACTCCATCGAGGATCAACCGCTTGGCTTTCGCCATTTCAACCTTGTACTTCTTGAGTGGATCCACATCTACAATTTCAACTACCACACTATCGACATAGGCTTTAAGATTATGCTCATCCAGAAAGCAGGAGATCCTAGCCTTCTAGATCACATAGTTGGATGCTCCGTCCAACCGATCTTGATCTCTCATCCCATTAGCTACCATCTCTGCCAACAAAATGTCGAACTACCTCATTTCTCTTCTGCGTTGCTGCTAGGCTGGCCTACGCACTCCCTGCCGTAGTTAGTAGATTTGCTCCTCTTTACTGTTGCTCAGCAATTGAGAAATCGAATTCACTGGCTAGGAGTTCTCTGGGGAGGAAATTCCCTCAAAAAAATTGTCTCCTTCCTTCTTTTGACGTTTTTTTGCCCCAGCAACTGCTGCAAAAAACTGTGTCTCACCTGAAGACTGCTCTACGTTGAAGCTTATGTTGCGCTGCTCCTTCTGCCACTGACAAATTTCGATCTGGAAATCTTACCTCTCTGTCAACTCACTTAGAGAGAGATCATCCTTGAGAATCTTGCCCTCCTGGCCTAGAATACGCAATCCCTCTAGGGATTCGATCTGCTGCCTACACAACACTTCGATCTCCCTCCTCTTCAACGTTGGGCTCTTTCGGTCTGCGCTCTTGCTTCACCTGCCCTCTGATGCCATGTGAAAAATTGGAATCCCTGAATTACTACTACAACAATTGATTATATTTCTCCGACTAAATAAAGTTATTTACAATATTATACGGTAAACATTGAAATAAATACCACTGCAGCCTTCACAACTTAAATAATATGCGGAAACAAGAACTGAGCAAGAAAGAAATAGCACACACAAGTGACACCATTGTTTTTGGACAAATATCCCCAAAAAACCCAATGTGGGAAAATCAGTGCAGCAACTGAGGGTTTGAATTATTCTGCAGTAATTTATGAGTACAATTCTTCGAATGCCAAAACTGGCAATCCTATACAGAGATCTAACTGGACAAAAAGATAGTGAGATGATCTCACCCTATCATTGGGAAATCTGGCACTGATCTGCGCTGGAGATGAAGCTCTATGCAGTACTGCGTCACACCCATGCAGTTACTGCGTCATTGCTGTTGGGACTGCGCTGCACCTCCTCTCGATCCTTTGCTCGCTGGAAACTTCGACCCTCTGGCCTCCCAGTCTCACACCTCGGCTTGGGCACTAAATCCTGATTGTTCACCAACAAAAATATGGACTCCCTATGAAGCTCTGCGCTACCACAAAGTAGCTCTATGCTGCCTCTGTGTGGCCCAGCGCTGCCTCTCCGGACTACTCTTTTCCTTCTCTGCCTTGCACTCTCCGAATCAGGAAAACTTCCTCCGGAAAATTATCATTGCCCCTCACTACAAGAAATCTCCTCAATCACCTTCTCTGGCAACTGGTGCACTGCTCTCTTGAGAAAATCAATCTTTCATCTCTCACCCAATGTGTTTTCCAAATGCCCATCAAGCCTCTTCTTACAATCCTCTTGTTGATCAATAAACGGCCTAGATTAGATTCTAATCAATGCCTCAGATCATTTTGGCTTAATCCTCATCTTCTTCTAGAAGTTTCACCCCCAATTTAATTAATACCCTTTAATTATTTTAATTTCCTAAGTTTAGACTTAGGCATCCATTAAAAATAATTAATTATTTTAATAAAATAGTCTCCGAATGGAATTTCCCAAAACCATTTCTGGGTATTCTGGAATACATGTGTCCTAACCTCCCTGCTAATTTTGAGGCTAAGAGCACATCCAATGTTACCAGAAATCAACAAAATGAACTTACACTTGCAGCAGCTTGCATGTGAAATTTTTTATAAAACTCCTGACCAGAGAAAAGACCTCTAACTCAGAAAAATAGTGTCCTCATGCAAACATTCCGTCATGGATAAACTCCTAAACAAATTGAGAAGATTAACCACAGAAATTGGTTCCTTGAACCACCATGCATCAGTAGACCGGAAAACAAAACTGAACAGCAAACCTTTTTCAAGAGATCTATGTCGTTCTTCAGAAAGAACAACCAAGAGATGTGCAAAAGGGCAAGAAATAGGACACAAAATCTTTGCACTTGTGACAAAATTGAAACACATGAGGGTCACAGTGAAGTCCCTTTTCAAACTAGATGAATTAGATGCACTTCTTTCCAAAGTGAATCAACTAGAGGGGAAGAAGTTGTTGTGGGCTTTCAAACCCGCCATGCTAGCCTTAATACAGCGCAAGTTTTTGGAGTACCCTTGTGAAGGGGTCACACTTTCGGTTGCCTCTTGTCTTAGTAGCATCATGATGTTGATCGCCCCTTCAATTCCTTACAATGATGATGTTATGAGAGTTTTCAGACTGATAGTAGAGACTTTCCAGGACTTGGACAACAGTGCAGGCTCTACCTTTGGGAAGAAGCTTGAGATTTTAAAAGTCATGGCCATGGTTAGATCTTATGACATCATGCTTGATTTGGAGTGTGATGACTTGATCCTGTAGATGTTCCAATGCTTCCTTAGCATTAGGAAACATCATCTTGACACATTCATAACACACATGCAGTCCATCTTGTCATCATGTATGAGAGGTCGTGATGCCATTTGTTGGTAGTTGCAGTCCCAATTGTTGTCTGTTTGTGTTGATTTGGGGTAGCATTGGATGTGCTCTAGCCACGAAAATTGGTGGAGAGGCTAAAGTACATGAGATCTCCAATACCCAGAAAGGGTTTGGGTAGATTCTAAACAATTTGGGAGATATTAAAATAATTAATATTTTTAATGGAGTCCCTAAGTCTAAACTTAGGGAAAATAAAATATTAATGTGAATTAATATAAAACTGTGTTAGAATGGTCCAAAAGTCATGGATCAAGCCAGATCTAATCTTAGTCGTTGATTAGGGACTTAATCCCAACCGTTGATTTGTCAACGAGAAAAGTATAAAAGGAGGCTTGAGGGTCACTTGGAGAACACACCAAGAGATCAAGATTTTGACTTTCTGGGGCTGGGTTTGCTGAGAAAGTTGAAAGAGTGATCAGAGTTGCAGCTGAGGGGAAGTGAATACAAAAGCAGAGAGGCAGAGATAGCACCGAGAGGATCAGTGCAGTAGCCAAAGAGAGGGATGTAGAAAATCCAAGGGTTCAGGCAGAGCCATCCAGGGCTCACGCAGAGGTAGCCAGGAGCTGCGCAATGCCTCAAAGGGCCAACGTGGGTGACGCAGAGGGACAGAGGGCTGACGCAGTGCCTCCAAAGGCTGACGCAGGCCAAGCCAGAGTGACGTTGGGCTAATGCTAGGCCAGAGAGAGGTTGACGCAGTCCTTAGAGGCTGACATTGGGGTTTCGTGGGGCAGATTGGAGCTGTGGAGCTACCAGAGTGTTTATCCGAGGTTTCAGCCAGAATATTTGCTTTCGAGTAGAGAGGTACTACTGCCGAGATTTTTCTTTGTTGGGTGAGCCGGATTTGGCACCCAGATTGTATTCTGAAACTACTTAATAAATCAAACCCTCAGATAGCTGCACTGGTTTTCTCGCATAGGGTTTTTCTGAGGACATTAGTCCAAAAACAACGGCATCACTTGTGTGCTTGTTTCTATTTCCTTCAGTTAATGATCTGTAATGTGTTGAGCATGTACTTGTATTTATTTCCAGTATTTACATGGTAAATAACTTGTTAATTAACAGAACAAGTAGCTAGGAATAATCAGTAAAGTGCATGAAGGGTTTCTAATGTGTCAGACTTAGAAATTCCAACATGGTATCAGAGGGTGGTTGTAGATCACAGGAGAATTGAGGACATCAGCCGAGCAAAGCAGCAACAGCAGAAAACAATGGTCCCGGGTGACGCAGTGCCTGCATCATCAAGATTAAGCCAAGAAGAGGTTGCGCAGAGGCTGAGGGAGGCAAAGACAGGCTCACGCAGAGCCACGCAAAGGCCAGGAGAGCTAACGCAGTTGGTTGAGGAAGCTGATTTGTTGGTGCCGGGATTGTGCAAAGCCTAGGAACTATAACCTTCAGTTTGCTGGGGTTTAGGAGGTTCTAGGTAAGTTACAGAGTGGAGCTGGTGGGGTATTGTAGTCAGAACAGTACCTAACAGGGCAAGGCCAAGGAGGAGGGAGTTGCTACCAAGGGTTTCTAGCCGAGAAATCTGGATCAGTGGTGCAGCTACACAAACTATCAGAGTGGGGGCATCTCGACATTGGCAAAAGGGTTTCCAGGAAGGAAATCGAGGCTCAGAGGGAGTCACACCGAGAACTTCCAGGAGGGAAGTAGAGGAGCAGCGAAATGGTACTACACAAAGTAAGAGACCAGGACAGACTAGACGGGCCTCAAACTTCGTAGTCTGGAAGGCCAGAATCTTATCCGTACTAGATAGGAATCGTGTCAAGCACTTCGCCTTGAGAACGATAGCTATCCCAGTTGACCCAGCTGATAATAACAGGTACGAGGATGCAATGGCGAGGGTTAAGAGTATCATCCTTGACAAGGTCAAGGATCATATAGTACCACAAATTGCCGAGAAGAACACGGCACAGGAGATGTGGGAGGCCCTAACCAAGTTGTATCAGCATACTTTCGTGCAGAGGAAGATGCTACTAGAAAATCAATTGCGACCATACCAGATGCAGAAGGGAGAACAAATCGACCCATTCCTCGGTCGATTGAAGGAGATTCGGGATCAGTTGACTTCCATTGGGGCAACACCGGATCCAGAATTGATGGTGAGAATAGCCCTGAATGCAGTCTCAGAAGACTGGGAGGTGTTTGTCCAGAGCATACTAGGCAGGGCGACCCTTCCAGATTGGGAGGAAATGTGGGCTGCTCTTCGCCAAGAAGAGATCAGAAGGCTGAACAAGGCAGGAAGCCGCGGCAAGGGGATCAGAATCAAAAAGGAGGAGGAGGATGTTGCCCTAGCATCTAAGGGAAAGCAGGAGAAGCGGAAGAAGAAGGACCTCTCCAAGGTCAAATGCTTCCACTGTGGGGAGATGGGTCATTATGCGACCCAGTGTCCAAGGAAGAAGAGTAAGGGAGAGGCCTCCGAGATCAAGGCAGCGCGAGCAAGGGCAAAAAAGGAAGTGGAGACAGACGATGATTGTGCCATGAGTGCTCATGTGCCACTTCAGAAGAAGTGGGGAGACATCGAGTCAGACGGACTACACGCGATGAGGGGCAGGATCCTCGAGGTACCCAGCCTCTTGGATTAGACCTTGCTACAAGAGCCCCGAAGAGGAGTAGCAGTACTGGCAATGTCAATAAAAACGGATGCACATGGAGCGACAGAGGGAGCTACAATGCAGGATTCCCAGGACAGCGCAAGGCTAGCAGGCTGCAACAATGCGAGAGGCACGGGAGTGTTGCACCAGTGCAGGATGGCACAGAGAGGTGTGCAACGATGCGAGATGCACAAAGTTGTTGCAGCAGCGCAGAGGCAGAGAGGGAGCACTTGTCAATGACAAAGGGGGCTTCAGCATCATGAGTATTTCTAGCCTGACGAAGATGTCAAAGTTGGGAGATCAGATACTTACTTCTCAGTAACTGGGTTACAGTGCAACAGTTAGCAGTGGTAGTGCTATGGGTAGCATGATGCAGCATGATGAGAGGGGTTGCAGTGCAGATGCAGCAGCGGCAGTGGCAAGGCCATGGGCAGCAGCATGGATGCAGAGGGGGTTGTAGTACGGATGCAGCAGTGGCAGTGGCAAGGCCATGGGTAGCAATACAGGATACAGCAGTGCAGAGGATGTTGGGCAGCAGGCCTAGCATCAGCACAGGGACAGATGTCAGATGATCAGGGTGATACTCAATGAGGAGTATTGCTAGAGCACAGTCCTCGCTAAGAGGGAGCGTTGATTTGGGATAGCATCGGATGTGCTCTAGCCACGAAAATTGGTGGAGAGGCTAAAGCACATGAGATCTCAAATACCCAGAAAGGGTTTGGGAAAATTGTAAATAGTTTGGGAGATATTAAAATAATTAATATTTTTAATGGAGTCGCTAAGTCTAAACTTAGGGAAAATAAAATATTAATGTGAATTAATATAAAATTGTGTTAGAATGGTCCAAAAGTCATGGATCAAGCCAGATCTAATCTTATCCGTTGATTATGGACTTAATCTCGGCCGTTGATTTGTCAATGAGAAAAGTATAAGAGGAGGCTTGAGGGTCACTTGGAGAACACACCAAGAGATCAATATTTCGACTTTCTAGGGCTGGGTTTGCTGAGAAAGTTGAGAGAGTGATCAGAGTTGCAGCTGAGCGGCAGTGAATACAGAAGCAGAGAGGCAGAGATAGCACTGGGAGGATCAGCACAATCGCCGGAGAGAGGGACGTAGAAGCAGCCAAGGGCTCACGTAGAGCCAGCCAGGGCTCATGCAGAGGCAGCCAGGAGTTGCGCAGTGCCTCACAGGGCCAGCGTGGGTGATGCAGAGGGCCAAAGGGCTGATGCAGTGCGTCCAAAAGTTGACGCAGGCCAAGCCAAAGTGACGTTCGGCCAGAGAGAGGCTAACGCAGTCCCTAGACGCTGACGCTGGGGTTTCGTGGGGCAGATTGGAGCTGTGGAGCTGCTGGAGTGTTTATCCGAGGTTTCAGCCGGAATATCTGCTTCAGAGTAGAGAGGTACTACTGCCGAGATTTTTCTCTGTTGGGTGAGCTAAATTTGGCACCTAGATTGTATTCTGAAACTGTATAATAAATCAAACCCTCAGATAGTTGCATCGGTTTTTTCCGCATTGGGTTTTTCCAAGGACATTAGTCCAAAAACAACGGTGTCACTTGTGTGCTTGTTTCTATTTCCTTCAGTTGATGATCTGTAATGTTTTGAGCATGTACTTGTATTTATTTCCAGTATTTACATGGTAAATAACTTGTTAATTAACAAAACAAGTAGGTAGGATTAAATCAGTAAAGTGCATGAAGGGTTTCTAATGTGTCAGACTTAGAAATTCCAACAGTTTGGAGGAGAAAACCGCTAGTCTCAGCGGTTGCTTATGAACTTGTCGAGAGGTTGTTTGAGCAGAACATTGGGTTGTTCAGAGACAGTTGGCCAGGGTGGAGCTACTCAGGTTTGGGGGATCATGCAATAAGGATGAGCTGAGGAGGAAGGGACTTTGATTCATTTGTAGGGGACCTGACCACTCATGCTTGGGTGACACTGAGGAGATTACAGAGGCAGAGCAAGTGGATATTCCTTCTGACCTTCAGGGAGAGCATTCTTCTTTGGACAAGTCCATGGGTTCATATGAGGACGCCTCTGATGAACATGAGTCATGTAGAATCGTTGACAACAGACCAGATTCGTATGATGCGCAGTCAATGGACCCTATGGGAGACATTCAGGATGATGAGTCACCAATGGTGATTCATCATGAACAGCACATGGTGGAGCATGAGTCAGCTGAGGAGGAGGATGTGCACAGTATGCATGATGAACCTTTTGGGGAGAGCCAGTTGGAACTTCATATTGAGCCCGTGACGATGGAGGATGAGCAGCCACCCTTGGGGTCTGCCATTGATGAGGAGAAAACAGTTGTACAGACAGCTTGCAAGGTGGCAGTATTTGCAAACACTTGTCCTCAGCAGTGTTGGAGGTTGACAAGGTAGTTTTGCGAGAGGCTAGTAGACGACAGGAGCGCAGAGTCCCCGATCAGAGGAGGGAGGAGTTGTTGGAGATGGTGGTACATCCATCTTTGGACCTACCCATTGATGCGCTGCAGATAGATGCAATGGCGGCTGGTAGAGTTGTAGTATTTCCAGGACACAACCCTCTCTAGGTGTACATAGACAAGGTTCATAGCACATCTTGCCCGCTTTTGCTTATTATAATGAGAGGGGCAGGTTTCCTTAGACAGTTCTGGTTGATTGACCAGATAGAGCATCATACATTGAGCAGGGACCCATATAAGCCCAGTAGACGTGTTCCTTACACAGGCGTCCATGCATTGGATTGGCGAGAGATCATGAGCTGGTACCCTATTGATGGAGTATCATTTTTAGTCAGAAGCATTGTACTGCAGGAGCTCTTAGAGGTGAGGGATATTACATGCTTCAATTGGCAGCAAGATATAGGTTGGCCAATCATCAGTATTTCAGCACAGCATCAGCATGATGAGATTGACCTTGGTCTATGCCATGGGTTGGATTGGAGAGAGGTGATGAGTTGGTATGCGATGGATGGAGTAGCATTCATGGTTGGAGTTATAGCACAGGAGGAGCCAGGTGTTGAAGAATCTAGGGTAATTAGGTTTAGTATGATTATTCTTGACTTGATAACAATTTGTGGAGTCTTTTCACTTTTCTTGTTAGCTTAATCTTCTTCTTCTTATTAATGCATGTGTATGTACTTCATCAAACTGCTATCAAAACCATAAGAACAAGAACACAAGATGTTGGCTCTCTTCCAGGGCCAAAACCTCTCTTCTCTTGAGAGGAAAACCCTTCAGTAAGTTTTCTCTTATTGAAGCTTCTTTCTTGATCAATGCCAAACCCTAGACCCTTGACTAGAATATCCTCCAAGCAACAGTAAAATCCTTCCTTCTTCCTGCACTTTGTTTCCCGACACTTTGTCCTCCTTCCTCCGGCACTTCGTCCTCCTTCCAACAACAGGTGATGGACCTTGTTTATGTGAGCTCTAGAAGAGACTTCAATCTTTGGTCCTTGGTGAGATCCTTCACCAATGAGGATACCTTCCTTCCCTTGATCCAAATTAGCTTCTTCTTGAGGTGTAGTTGCAAACTTGATATGGCTACACTACAACCCTAATTTCTCACACGTGTGGGAGGTTTCTCCTATGCTTTGGTTCCTTTCTTCTTCGCTTGAGAGACTCTCTTCTTCGCTTTGAGTAGGAGGCCTTATAAGCCTAGGTTACTAGCCCAAACAATGTGATATTTATGATTGTTATCTTGTTGTTGTAATGACTGTAAAGATACTTCTGTTTCTCGCACGTGTGACTGTTTTCTACCCTAGAAAATAGTCCTCTTAACTTCGGCCTAGACTTCACCTTGTACGCTGCACTAGAGGCTCCCTTTCTTGTCACTTTTTCACCCTTTACACGTTCCTTTTCTTTGCTGATTTCAGAGGCACTTGCTTGACATTATGAGGGAGTGGACAACCTCTATATATAGAGGATTGTCCCTCCTTTAGGCCGACTTGTAGGCTGACTAGAAGACTGCAGGCTGACTTGACATATTTAGCTCGAATTGCTTCTTTGGTGGTGTCACATGCTTGGAGGAGACTTTGACTTTGCTTGGAGGTATTCTCTTGACTCTAATACATAATCATACATGGTGTAACATTTCCCTTTGACTATTTGACTCACCTATAGCACTTAACATGTGCTAGACCTATTGCAATGAGCAAGAAACTCATTCATATATTATATAAAAATAATATTTCTTTTCTTCAATAAGTACAAATATCAAAAGTAGATTTATGAAGACCGAACCTAGTTACATTTCCTTCAACACTATGGAGCCTTGATACTTGGCCATGGTGGCATTGGGATCCAGGTGGATCTACTAGTAGCAGGTTGAGTCAGAGATGGGCATGGGATCTAGGTATTGGGGAATCTAGTCATGTTTGGATTGCTTTGAGGCATGATGTGGACCAGTGGTTCATATGGGATCCTGGTATTAGTTTGCAAATACCTCTACAATGGATAGGTGCGGATTGCTTGAGGGCTAGCAATCTTGGGCGGGAGGATTTGTAATGTCCCCATTTTTATTTTCCTCCATAGTACAGCCAAGGTGGATTTCAAGGGCAGGGGATGGCCAAGTCCATGGACCAGGTTTATGTCATCAGGGGTTCCGATGGAGTTTTGAGGAGTTTTTATGGGATCTGATGGCATTCGCTTGGCATATTTCATCATCCGCACAGTTTTCCTTTTGTTCCATCGCATTCCAACAACTTTCAAAAATTAGCTATCACACTATCGTTGTAAGTTTTGAGATCTTCCAGATCACATAGTTGGAGGCTCCGTCCAACCGATCCTGATCTCTCAGCCCTGCTAATGTCATCTCTGAAAAATGTTGAATTCCTCCTTTCCTTCTCTACGCAGCTATTGATTGGCTCTATGCACTCCCTGCTAGAATGGGCAAATCTACTGACAACTATTGCTGCTCTGCTGGGAAAAATTGAACTTCTGGACTAGAAGTTCACTGAGAAAAGAATTCCCTCAGCGTGTCCTCTTCCTTCCTCCTGACGTTATTTTGCACTAGCAAACTGCTACAAAATAACTGCATCCCAACTGAATATATGCTCTGCAAGGAAAATGTTGTTGCTCCCTCTGCCTCTAGTAAACTTTGATCTAGAAATTTAATTCTCTGTCGAATCTCTCAGAAAAATAAACTTTCCTCCAAAACTGACCCTCCTAGCCAAGGGACTGCGCTGCCTCTGAGGGTTTCGAACAGCGGCCTACATAGAGCTTCGAAATTCCTCTTCCCTTTCTGCTACCAAGCTCTCCAGCTTCTTTCTGCATTCTGATACCATGTGAAAATTCGGCTAGCCCCAAATCCTACTGCAGCAACTAATTAAGTTTCTTCTATTTGTTAAATAAACTAAACAAATTATTTATTATGTTCTACGGTAAATATCGAAACTAATACACTGCAGCCTTCACAAAATAAATACTGCAGAAGAAATTAAAAAAACGCTGAAAGAATAGATGCGCACACACACAAATACACAATTATTTTTGAACTCAGTCCCCAGAAAAACCCAACTCGGGAAAACCGGTGCAGCAACTAAGGGTTTTAATTATTATGCGGTAAGAAATCTGAGTACAATACTATGGATGCTCAAATCTAGCAATCCATACAGAGAAATGACTGACAATAAGTTTAGTGAGAAAAATCTCTCTCCCACTGACAATCTGACACTGACCTTGGCTCAAGATGAGCTACTCTCCACTACCTCTGCGCAGTCCCTGCGTTAGCCTACGCAGTCCTATGTCCCACAACTCGGAACTGCGTCTCTCTCGCTATCTGATCAATTGTTTTCTGGAAGATGGACTCTCTCCTAGCCTCCGGACTCCCACTCCAGCTTCTAGCACTGAATCACTGCTTCTCCCCAGCAAAATACAGATTCCCCTCTGAAGCATTACGCTGCCTCTGCATGGCTCTGTGCTACCTCTCTGTGGCACTCATTGCCTCTCTGCAATGCACTCACTAGACTGGAAAATCTCCCTCCGACCTTACTATCCCTGCCCCTCTCTCACTGCTTCGAGCTCACTAGCTCTCTCTCCAGCAACTCAACGTTGCTACTCTGGAGTTCGATCTGCCAGTAAATTCGAACTGTTGGTGGCTCAAGTGTGTTCTCCAACCCCCATCGAATTTCTTCTTATAATCTCTCATTGAGACATCAACGGCCAAGATTAAAACATAATCGATGGCTAAGATTAACTAGAACGCGATCCATGTCTTCTTCTAGATGATTCTCACCATGACTTAATTAATACCTTTTAATTAATCAGATTTCCTATGTTTAGACTTAGGAACCATTAAAAAAACGATTAATTATTTTAATTAGGTCGTTTCTAGGTGGAATTTCCATAAACGATTTCTAGGTTTTGGAGAATACATGTATTCTAGCCTCTCCACAAAATTTTGTGGCTAGAAAACATCCGATGCTACAAAAACTAACAGAGCTCCATCAGTGGTAGCAGCAAGCTCAGCAAATCGAAGCAGGTGAAGGAGGAGGAGAATGTGGCCCTCACATCTAAGGGTCCTAGTCAGGGGCAGGGGGAGCAGCGATAGAAGAAGTAGGTCTTGTCAAAGGTCAAGTGCTTCAGATGTCGTGAGCTTGATCACTACAGCACCCAGTGTCCTCTCAGGAAAAAGGACAAAGAGGAGAAGCAGGATGAGCAGGCAGCTTTAGCAGAGATTGATAGGATGTCCTCCAGGCTAGAGGAAGACTTCGCCATGTTTGTTGATATACCTTCAGGAGTGAGGTGGGGAGATTTGGTGTTGTAGCCCCAAAGTGCCACAGATGGGCAGGATTCTTGAGGAGGTCCACCTCTTGAGTCAGTACCTTGCTATGGGGGCCCATAGTATTTCAGTAGCAGGATGGATCAGTGGCAGTAGATGCAGTGAAATACCAGAGTGACAGATGCAGAGTCTAGTTGCAGTCAGATGTTGGGGAGCACAGTGCAGAGTTGGCAGCAGTGCAGAGTCAACAACAGCGCAGATGCCTCAGTGATGCGCAAATACTAGCAGCAGTCAGAGACTTGGAAGACAGATGCATCATATTGATCACAGTTGATTCAATATTTAGGATGATTTTTAGTTGCAGTTGCAGCAGTAACAGATGGAGAGGGAGTTGCAATGCAGATGCAACGTTGATAGCAGTTCTATAGGGTCAGTAGCAGCACAGATGCGGCATACATCAAAGTTGCGCAATAGTTGGTGGGAAGCAGCAGCCAGACATCAGCAGTGTGATAGGAGATGATGCAGAGACAAGGTGTTGCTACGGAGGCAGCAACGCCAGAACACATTCCTCGCTAAGAGGGAGTGTTAGTTTTTTGTAGCATCAGATGTGTTCTAGCCTTGAAATTTTGTGGAGAGGCTAGAATGCATGAGATCTCCAAAACCCGGAAATCGTTTATGGAAATTCCGCCTAGAAATGACTTAATTAGATTATTAATCAGTTTTTTTATATTTCCTAAGTCTAAAGTTAGGGAATATGACTAATTAATCATAATTAATTAAGTTAAGGTGTGAATGTTCTAGAAACTCACACGGATCGACTTCAAGTTAATCCTAGCCATCGATTAAGATCTAACCTTAGTCGTTGAAGTCTCAACAGAGGATTATAAGAAGAGGTCGATGGGGCTCAGAGAAATCACTTGGAGAGTTCAATTTCATGAGCAGATTGATTTCTAGAGTAGCAGCAATCAGTGGCAGGAGAGAAAGCCAGTGAGATCAAAGTAGTGAGAGAGGGGCAGGGACAATGAAGCCAGAGGAAGGATTCCAAATTTGGTGAGTGCATTCGCAGAGAGGCAAGTGAGCCACAGTGAGGTTGACACAAAGTAGTGCAATAGCCTCTAAAGGCATTTTCGTATGTGCTGGGAAAAGCCGAGTTTCAGTGCCAGAAGCTGGACAGAGGTTCCGGAGGCCAAGAGAGACATTTTCCCAGACAGCAGCAGACCAGACAACTTGAGGAGAAGTTGGTTCGAGCTGAGTGTAGAAGTGACTGCTAGGGTGACGCAGTAGCTGCGCAGAGCCAATTTGGACAGCTCAACTTGAGTTGAGGTCAGAGCCCGGATTTGCCTGTGGAGTGAGGAAATTCCTCACTAGATTTTTCTTGCCAGTTTTTCTCTATAGGATTGCCAGTTTCGGCATCCAATTGTACTCAGATTATTTCACTGTTGCATAATAATAAAACCCTCAGCTATTGCACTGGTTTTCCCAAATTGGGTTTTTCCAGGGACATTGGTCCACAAATAACTGTCATTTTATGTGTGTGTGCTAGTATTTCTTCCAGCGTTTATTTCTTCCGTGGTTTATTTGCGTAGGTTGCAGTGTGATTGATTCAGTATTTGTTGTAGCAAACAGTATATAAATTGTTAAAAATTAATTTAACAGTTAGGAGAATTATTTCCAATCGCTGCAATACAATTCGGGTTTCCGAGTTTTCACAAGCATTGTTCTTTAATTCAAAAAAAGCACCCTAACACATCGGCCTATGCAAATATATTAACAAAATTTGTGGGTTGGGTCGGCCTATTTCCATATTTCAAGTCTCCAGAGTCCAAACACATAATAAATATATTCCATCCCACTCATGTTATGAAAACACTTCACCTTGAACTGCTAGGCAAAGAATTCACTACTCTGACTTCTTTTAAGAGATTGTGAAATGGCAGAGGGGCAGAGTTGAGGCTGATTTCAGATGGCAAAGAATAGTACACTCTTCACACAGACAGCCTGCAGCCTGCAGCCTGTTCAAACTCTGCCGTTAATTAAAATAGGCCTGTAGCAGCCAACCTCTCAAAGGGAACACCACAATTTCTTCAGCCTGTATTCAACCAGACATTTCCTTTTATGACTGCTGAATGGACTATCATTTACTACACTGTCAAATTGTGACTCCTTGCTGCTAGGGGTGACCGAGGAGTTTCACAGAGAATATTGTCACTATCCAATGTCAATAGTCCTTATGCTTCAATGTAAAGATAACAGTGTTAGCAGCAACCACTTATTTTCGCCTATATCCAACATGAGGGTGATCCACTTGTTCAAATGTAAAGACATATGCTCAGACTGAAGTGCTGTTCAAGACTTGTGAGCAAGGTCAATTGAACTGCTAGCCTGAGGAAGAAGCTTTGACAAAATCACTCTTCCTCTATTAACCGTGCTTCATCCAAGTGTCACAGCTTTAGATAGTCATCATATAAAGGTTTCAAGTATTGATAAATACCAAAAAGGCGCAGATACAATGCTCCAAGCATTCACATATAGCTATGATATTTGTTCTTAATAAACTTGACAACAACCTCCTTCACTAGTTGTAATTCACCAACTGCAATATCACAGAGAATATTGTCCTTCCTTCCTTTTTCTTTTTGGAAAACTCTCCAGCTGAAGTCATAATTTCATCAACCAATGGGTTCATAGGACTCAAAGAATCTGAGAACTCCAAAGGCCTATGCCATTTTCCTCTTCATAATGTGCATGTATACTTTTGACAGTCCTTGTTACAAGTTGCACTTCATACATGTACACTGCTGTCATATTGTCACGGGCATTTTCCCATTAATGCATCTTCTCTCCAGCAATAGCTAAGCAATAAGCAACTCAACTTTCTGAAGTTGAATGGAGGACATGGTGAAAGCAACCAGGGAAACTAACTAGATGTAGCATTCACTTGTGAATCATCTTTCCTAGGACTGATGTAGCTTGATTAATGAGTTTTTTTGTTGTCCATTAAATAGTTCATGCAAGATTAGCAATTAACATCGATACTAATGTCATCATATTCTCATGACAACAATCTGCAATGTTATCAATTCATTCACATGTCGAGATCACCGTTGAAGATGTAACAAGCACAATAAAACATAAACAAGCTTTGTTTTGGAGATTAATATTCTATATGCCATTTACACTCTTCGCTCCTTAAAATGCAGGGAAATATTACATGATATTAGTGTGCATGCTCCTTGTTCCAAATATAAATAGCAAAAGAAAAAGAGTAAAATACAAGTCATCAGATTTATTCATACCTGAACAGTTCCATAGCAGGTGCCCTGTACTCATCATATTCACTTGAACCAACCGTGACAGTGAGATCTATATAAACATCTCTAGTGGAGTATGCTTTCTTACAGTTTTCACATTGAAACCCAGACCTCGATACAAATGACCTTGAAAAAAAGAAGGATTACAGGTGCAAACACAACATCATCAGTGTAACTTGGAAGCTAAAGATATCTATTAAAGACCATTCGCGTAATGAATACCAACCTAACCAGTATCCAATAAGAAAATGAACAAAATGATTAACCACTGCTTTGAATTTAACTACAATGCTGAATTCCCTTCAAGGAAATAGTAATTGGCCCATGGATTCAAACATGTCAATATTGTCTTACATGTTTAGGCCTGAAGGACCTTTTCTGATCAAAGGCTTATAACAAATGGGACATGAGAGAACATCTACAGTTGTCTCCACATTGTTATCTACCTTCACATCCTACAAAAGAAATTCCAGCATTTTATTAAAAGTTAAAACAGCACATCAAAAGTTCCCAATTTGTAACTGACACTTAACATTGATTCATAAAGGAAGATAGCATGGAAGTAGGAACTGTTTGATAGCTATCCACGCAAGAGGAACAAAAGAATGTCCCACACCTCTGAACAAATAATAACGTGTACCAGTAGAAACATTGTATGAACAAAATCACCTTCTAAAATACAAATTACCCATGATGAAACAAATTTAAGACCCATGCTACTCAAACGCAGCATACTAGTTAAGATGTCAAAGCCCTAAACTGTGCAGCACAACATATATGGTTACAAACCATGCTATTAACCGCATTTCTCCATTAAATTATATGATAAACAAATGTTTCAACAGTATTTCATTTCAACAAGTCCAGAAACAGTAAACTTCAAAAGACACAGGAACTGCTGCTAGTAGTGCAGTCAAACAGTTTCTTTTAGATGTGGATAACTAGTTTATCTTTAAGATCTAAACTCCACCACCAAATGTCAGTACATGAAATGTTGAGTTTGATTGCAGAGAACTGTTGGAAATATGTTGGCTTAGCTCGACTTGTGGCTGTAATAGGCCCTTAAATGTGTTAATTTTGTAGATCGGGCAGGTACTTCTGCACAGGCCTTGTGTTTAGGCATGCAGAAATCACTCACATCTCCTTAGAACACTTGCTCTAGGTTGAGCAAGTTGCTGATATAACTTAGTCTAAGTTTAACGTAGGAAAAAACACATTAATTTGTTCAGCTTATTGAGCTAATAAAAACATAGTAAAAGTAAAGTAATATAATTTAGTGACTAAATTTTAATCTTAGCCATTGATCTCAAGTGAGGCGAGATCTAATCTCGGCCATCAATCACATTGCGATTACAGTTAGGATTAGAGTTTTGGCTCAATGTAAAGTTATAAAAGCGAGGTCGAGGAGAGGAGATAGACACAACAACAGGACAAGATTGAGAGTGGCATCTCAGTGAGTTTGTGTTGGGTCCAAAGGAGTGCAGAGGAGCCGGAGATCTAGATCAGTACGATAGATCGAGCAATGATCTAAGGCAAATCTGTTGGACCAGATCCAGGTTATTGTATTGATAGTTTCTTAGTTGGGTTTGTTACCACAAAATCTAGACCTTGTTACCCACCATTTTGTGGGTAAACCGTAATATCCCTAGGAGAATTTTTTCTCCAAGATGGTCCTCAGCTAGCAGCCAAAGGCCCCTTGCAACCACCAGCTATCTCATTGTTCCATTTTCTCCGCCTGAGCCAGCCGTGTGGTCCCTCGCCCATCTGCCATGATCGTATGTTTGAAGGTGGGCGTCCCGAATCTAAAGGTATGCCTTGTCATTTGGAAATTAAGTATTGTAGTTTGTTTATCATGGATACTTCTAGGCATGGATTAATGGGGGAATTCGGCAGAAAGAATGGACTAGGTCTGTGATTTTGTCCCCTAGACCCCTTTTAGGAATTAACCTTGGATTCTAGTCCCAAGGGATCTCTTTAACTGACCATTTGGTTCCAGGCATGGTATTTCACGAGAAACCCCGATTTGGTTGTGTGGTCCTGCTCCCTTATCCACTTATATTACCCTCTTTCCATTCATTATTACCCCATTCATCATTTCTCTCGCTTGGGTCCACATTCTTCCATTTGGTCCACATAGGGTTAACTTGCCCACTCCCCTTGCCCACACCTTGGGTCATGGCCTAGAATGAAGCCCAGAGGTTGATGCAGCTGAAAAGAAAGATAAAAGCATATATGGCCACATTCAACAGGAAAATGTACCACAAGATGCAAAAGATGGTCGGAACAAATACATTTAGCACGTAGGAAAAAGCCAATACATGAGCTCTACCCCATCATCATGGCCATCACCTTGGTTCCTATAGGTTCTATGAACCTCCTTTATCATATAGGAACCCATGATTGTCCCAACCCCTGGTGGGCGATGAAACGCCACACCTTAAAAGGGGGAATTTCACTGTTATATCTTATACATCATGCTCTAACCCCTTAAGTCCCGAGCAGTTAATCAAAGAAAATCATAAAAAGGAAAAAGGCGTAAAAATAAGGGTGGAAAAATCAAGGTTGGGGCACCTCATGTACCACGATTGCTCCCTCTTACACATTATAGACCCAAGTGTGGGCTTCCCTATTATTAGTTGCCCTTATACCCCAGCGTGTGACCTAGGGTTGCCCCTTCTCATTCCCTACTTCATTCACCTATCTATCACATGCCACCACCTCTTGAAGGATGTAACTTGACCATATTACCCCCTTTAGAAGTAGACCTAATAGGATTATTGGTTAACCCCATTTGGAGTTTAGGAGACATTGACACATCCCGAAGCCCATTATGGAAGGGGAGGCCATTATGAAGTCCCCACCTGTTGTCCATGATTAAGTAATGATGCAGCAAAGCTGCACCAATTACATAATTCCGGAATTTAAATTCAATTATTAAGCTGCACCGATTAGTCAAATCCAGAATTTGACCAATTAAATTCCCTGTTTACCAAACTATCAGACCCTGATCTCTTGCATGGATCCCAAACAAATTAAAATTCAGTTCAAACCTTATCGCGTCCAAATCAAATGCTAACTAGCGTGCATCTTCCGAAGCGATATCCATCGGATCTCGTCCATTCATAATGAACGGCTATGATCGATCCGGAATTCAACTGGATTAAATCACAGTCCATAAAATATCGCGTCCGAAATTTGGATTAAACCTCATGCATCTTCCGACGTGATTACCGTCAGATCTGATCCCTTCAAACAGACGGTCACGATTAACTGAGCTATTAACTCAGTTCTATAAATTATTGCGTCCGATTTTGGAATTATCGTCTGCGCTTGTTGGCACGCGATGACCATTAGATCTATTGGATCTGTCGATCGGATGATTCAAATCTCTCCAAATAGATCATCATTGATCCAACCTGTGATCAATGATGATTTGTCAATTCATTCAATCTCTGTCCGCTTTCGATCGGTGATCAACAAATTAAAGCCTTTGTCCAGGCGATCCTCAACCACGAGACTCCACTAAGGGTTTTAATTTCACACACACAATTTCCTATATTTAACAAAGGATTCAGCCTACGATTTAAAGAATCAACGAAACCAAATCACATAATAAAAGATCACACAGAAACAAGTTTTGAACATAAGACTCCTTTCATTCATAACAATATTTACATATATATTCAGAACATCTCGTGCTCTGATTTATTCTTACCACTACTTAGCTCTCTCTAACACTTGTTTTTCACTCTCCTCGCAGGCTTACATTTATAGATTAATTACATAATTATGGATTATATTAAATCCATGATTTTTCCCATAATTTACTCAACTAATTCCTATTCGAGGATCTCGTATTCCCAAAGATCTCTACGAGATCTACACGTATCAATTATCCCTGATATTCTCACATAGTTGAGAATATTTCACAACTAAAAACCTCACACATAGATTTATCACTCAATCTATACAAGATTCCTAAAAATAATTAAAAACATCACCCCCTAAATCAACCAAATGAACAATAATATTCTGAGCAGGATGCTCCTACATCAGACTCCCAATGTAGAAAAAAAAATCATAGACTCCTGTCTATGAGGTCTGTCACTTTTCTATAGTAATGTGACAGCTACAAGTCTGAATGACTTGCTACCTCCAGGATTCCAAACTCTGTTTTGTTGATGGTCCTTCAAAGGAATAACTTCATCATGTAGTCTGGCATTAAATTTGCAGAATAATATCTTCAGAGAATTATTAAACATGATTCTCGACTTTCCATACCTCATCATCCTCTGTTCTGGAAATATAGACTCGTGAACTGCATGTGGAAACTTGAATACCCATTTTCCTGGTTTCCAAATTTTGAATGAGTCTCGAACTGGTTCACCATCTGCACCTATAGCTTTGCCAGGTAACTCTGTCGTGCTGAGATTAGTAAGAACTAAATCTGAAAGTTCACCATCATCATCACTCGAACTGTCAACCAAATTTTGTATATCTGTAAAGCAATTTTCTCCACCATGCTCTAGGAGTAATTCCTCTTTGTTAATCACATCAACACAGTTGATGTTCTCTATGGTGTCCTTTCCTCCTTTTGTTACAGTTTCTCTGGTCTCAACTTCTTTGGCTTCTATCTCTTTAGTTATTGTTTCCTTCTCTAATTGAGCTGCAAACTCAACTTCATGGAATGAAAAAAAATCATCCCAATTTCCTTCAGGTTCACAAAAGACTTCTTGATCATAACAATGGTCATTAGCTGTCTCTATAGCAACAAATTCCTTATTTAGTACCATACCTGTATTCACAGACAAACTATCAGTTTTAAAAATACCAGACCTTTCAGTATCTTTTGATGCTTCAAGCACCAAATTCCCACCATGGGATTTCTAGGTTTCAGCAAATCCTCTTTGCTGTGACTCAATTCTTATGAGTCTCTCCTTCTCCAACAAAGAAATATGTATTTGTTCAAGTTTGTTCATCAACATAGCATTCCATTTCTGTTGCAATAGATTCCACTTGACCCATTTCCTTATTCTCCATCCATGTCTTCGGTCTTCATTCTCTTTCTCTTGAAACCATTCCTGTAGTATATTCAACTCTGCTCTCATCACTGCAATACTTATCCTACGCTCTTCATGACTCATCTGACATTTATTTGAACCTTTCCTAAGTTTCTCCATGTTCATTTTCACTAATTCTTCAAACTCAAATCAATATTCGAAATTCAATAAAAGAAAATATTTACCTCAATCAAATTCTAAAACTGACTCCTCTTCTTTTCCCTTTGCTTTCGTTGCGCCTCTGATTTTCCTTGTCATATGCTTTCTTGGTCTCTCATAACAACATTCATGAGCTGCAACAAAACCTCTGCAGTAACAAGTCCTCCTTGCTACACGATACCTCACCAAGCTTTTCTCCTCTGAGCTCAGTCTTTTGGCATTTCTCTGGTTCTCTTCTTTGGAACCATATGAGCACTCCTTGCTCTAGGCTGCTGCAAATCTTCTCACCTTCCTCTGTTGTTACTTTACACAAAAATTATAAAGACTAACGCTGACAAATCTGCAATATAATCATACTTCATGCAGAATCTTCTTCTGCTCTGATACCACTTTGATGTAGCAAAACTACACCGATTACATAATTCCGGAATTTAAATTAATTATTAAGCTGCACCGATTAGTCAAATCCGGAATTTGACCAATTAAATTCCCTGTTTACCAAACTATCAGACCCCGATCTCTTGCGTGGATCCCAAACAAATTAAAATCCAGTTCAAACCTTATCGCGTCCGAATCAAATGCTAACCAGCACGCATCTTCCGAAGTGATATCTGTCAGATCTCGTCCATTCATAATGAACGGCTATGATCAATCCGGAATTCAATTGAATTAAATCACAGTCCATAAAATATCACGTCCGAAATTTGGATTAAACCTCACACATCTTCTGACGCGATTACCATCAGACCTAATCCCTTCAAACAGACGGTCACGATTAACTGAGCTATTAACTCAGTTCTATAAATTATCGCGTCCGATTTTGGAATTATCGTCTGCGCTTGTTGGCACGCGATGACCGTTAGATCTATTGGATCTGGCGATCGAATGATTCATGTCTCCCCAAATAGATCATCATTGATCCAACCTGTGATCAATGATGATTTGTCAATTCATTCAATCTCTGTCCGCTTTCGATCGGCAATCAACAAATTAAAGCCTTTATCTAGGTGATCCTCAACCACCAAACTCCACTAAGGGTTTTAATTTCACACACACAATTTCCTATATTTAACAGAGGATTCAGCCTATAATTTAAAGAATCAACAAAACCAAATCACATAATAAAAGATCACACAGAAACAAGTTTTGAACACAAAACTCCTTTCATTCATAACAGTATTTACATATATATTTAGAACATCTCATGCTCTGATCTATTCTCACCACTACTTAGCTCTCTCTAACACTTTCTAACACTTGTTTTTCACTCTCCTCACAGGCTTACATTTATAGATTAATTACATAATTATGGATTATACTAAATCCATGATTTTTCCCATAATTTACTCAACTAATTCCTATTCGAGGATCTCATAATCCCTAAGATCTCTACGAGATCTACACATATCAATTATCCTTGATATTCTCACATAGTTGAGAATATTTCACAACTGAAAACCTCACACATAGATTTCTCACTCAATCTATACAAGATTCCTAAAAATAATTAAAAACATCACCCCCTAAATCAACCAAATGAACAATAATATTCTGAGCAGGATGCTCCTGCATCAGACTCCCAATGTAGAAAAAAAAATCATAGACTCCTGTCTATGAGGTCTGTCACTTTTCTATAGTAATGTGACAGCTACAAGTCTGAATGACTTGCTACCTCCAGGATTCCAAACTCTGTTTTGCTGATGGTCCTTCAAAGGAATAACTTCATCATGTAGTCTGGCATTAAATTCGCAGAATAATATCTTCAGAGAATTATTAAACATGATTCTCGACTTTCCATACCTCATCATCCTCTGTTCTGGAAATATAGACTCGTGAACTGCATGTGGAAACTTGAATACCCATTTTCCTGGTTTCCAAATTTTGAATGAGTCTCGAACTGGTTCACCATCTGCACCTATAGCTTTGCCAGGTAACAATAATATTTTGAGCAGGATGCCCCTGCATCAAGTAAGCTCATTTACTCGATTTATCTAATGAATTGTTGTACTGGAAGGCCAGGGGATGCATTGGATCTTATGCAGGATTGCAGATGGTTTCCATCTTGGGTTTGATCTCCCTATACGGGGTCCTATTACTCCAGAGGGCTACATTGGCACATGTAGGGTGAGCGTTGAAAGCCATGGGCCTCCACAGCAGCAGATTGCACTCCATGGATCCCCACAACCATTCAAAGATTGCTCGTGCTTCACTTATTGGACAAGGAGGATGCACCTAATCCATCATGCCCAGCGGGCCCCAGATCTACACCATACACATGGCAGTTGATCCAGGACTTGCACGATGATGTGGCATCACCTACACCACCATCCTAGCCCTTGCAAGTGATCTACAGGCATCTTCAATTTGTTTGGAGACCCATGAGGACTCTTGTGTGCCCCCACATGTCATTTGGACCACCATGGGTTATTACAAGGGGCCACCCCTTTGTCCACTACTTTTGAGAGTCATATTCTTCATTGTGGCACCCATGGACCTCATTAGGCCTCATAGAGGGCCCTATGACATGCAAAGATTATTATTTGACCTCTTGAGAGGCTTACCTTTTCATTTATGAGCTAGTTTGGTAGGCTTGTCACCAAAAGTTGAATTATTAAAACATTATTTTATTTTTGGAGCTTATGTAGGCCCAGGAGGCTAATTCGAACTCCTAATTTGTGTATAAATACAAGTGAGATGAGCTCATTTTCTCATCATCACTTTGTTTTGGATCTCTTATCTCTCTTGGGACCATCACTTTGACTTAACCACCAAGGTCCAAGGGCTTAATTTTTCTTAAAAAATCAATTTTTGCCTTGGTGGGGGACCTCCAAAAATTAACTTCTTTTTGGCCCACGAATTTTTTGGTCATTTTCCACTTGGAGAAAATTAATTTTGACTCTAAATTAATTAATTTTTTGGCTTAGGATTTAATTTTATTTTTTCAACATCAACTATCGGCTCTCGGCATCTACATTGATGATATGTGTTCCCGTGTATTATCTATGCACATCTTTATCCCCCAGTATTTTTTCTACCCTCAAATATTTTAGCCATGGTGTCTAAGTATGAGGGACCATGCACTAAAATATTCTTTACATCAGATATTAGAGATTCAACCCTCAAAGGGGGAATACACCTTTACATATAGGCCCTCAAAATAATTCCCAATTCTGCGACACAATATGATCTAGTAGACAAAGTGATTTGTAATAAAATAATTTGACCAAGTAGTTTAAATTATTCCCAAACCACTTTTACAAAGACTTGATATAACACTAGGACTCACCTAAGACTTTGTCAATAAATTCCACCCTAGCTTTGGGGTTTAAGCTAAAGGAAAAACTCTGTCGATTATCCATGTTTAGAAACACACATAATGTGGTGAGGTTAAAAAACCTCCTAAGATGAAATTTGTTGCCAAAATCAAAGGTTTACCTAGGTGTTGTTACATAATTAAACGGTCATACTAGCATCATTTACATTACAATTTGCAGAAACTAGGTTTACAATGACATAACATGTGGTTGGTTGATGATTTTGATTCTTGCAAAATTTTGTACATTGTTTCCTTGGACTTGTGACAAAATGGGTGCAACAGGACTCTAGTGGTCTAAAGTCTAGACCCTAAGCCAACTTAGATATTAGCGTAGATCCATCTTAAACCCAAACTCATTGAGCATTGAGAGAGGTGAAGAAAACCATGTGCAAACCTCTTGCTGCTTGAAATACTCAAGTTTTAGATGGATTTACAGTATTTTCCCACTTTTTCACTTTGTTTATTACATCTATTGAGAATAACTAGAAACTCAAGAATCATAACCATTCAAAATTAAAATTTAATTTTGCAAGTATTGCAAAGATAGTGACTGCAACAAGGGGTCGTACAAACAAATGGGATGTGTGCTCTTATTTTACAGATGCAAATAAGAATCAAAGATACGGATGATTCTCTTATCCAATTGAAAGAGTTTTGATAAGCTAATCTCGATGACGAAAAATGGCAACCCATTAAGGAGGAGGCTCATAGCAATGCCATGGGATCCTCTAAGGGGGGTTCCTCAAGTAGACTTTGGCCACCAGCTAACACAGTTAGAGCATGTGGAAAGCAACCTATTAGCTTGTCCTCGTCTTTGGACTTTAGTCGTCTAGACCCTAGGCCTCTCTAGATATGATAAAGTAGATACTTGGAACTTGGAGTTCAACATTTTGTGGTTCATATTTATATTTTAAAACTCGCTTTGTGTATTAATTTGAATGCAAAATTTAGATATATGAGGCATGTTGACCATGTACATGTCAACGGTCCAAAAAGCAGAGTACAAGGTAGCAGATAAAAAATTTTAAGTCAATTTCATCATTGTAATCCCAAATTCTGGTTTTGTGTAGTAAAAATGATTCTAGTATGACTATTAAGCCATGTAATAACACATAGGTAAGCCTATGATTCTTCTCAAAGGGTTTGATCCTAGGGAGTTTTTTAACCTCCCCAATTATGTGTGTTTGTAAACACGGATAACTGGCAGAGTTTTTCTCCCATATATACCCCAAAGCTAGGGTGAAATTCATTGATGAGGTCTTAAGTGAGTCCTAGTGTTTATCGAGTCTGTATTTTTCATACTAGATCATGTGTCTTGTCGCAGAATTTGGTTAAGTCTCAAGGGTCTATGTCTATGTGTATTTCCCCTTCTAAGGGTTGAATTTGTAATATTTGATGTAAAAGTGTGTTTAGAAATAATTTTGGTGAATGGTTCCTCATAATTAGAACATCATTACCAAAATGTTTTTTAGATACAGGTGGAAAATTAATTAATCCCCTCTTGATTCTTTTTAATTTTAATTTTTGGCAAAAATAAAAATTAATATTAGCTAGAAATTATCCAAAAAAATAAAATCAAGGGAAAATTAATTACCCTCCAAGTGGAAAAATATCAAAGATTTGTGGGTCCAAAAGAAATTTTATGAGGTCCTTCGTCAAAGGAAAAATAAACTTTTTGAAAAAAAATAAGACTTTGGACCATGGTGGTTGAGTCAAGGATCATTTTTCAAGGAAAAAAGGTTGGAAAAAATATTTTGGACCGGGATCAAGGCCTTCATCAACAAATTAGATTTTTTTCAAGATCAAGGGACAAGATTTGATTTTGGCATGGATCAAGAAGAAACTAGGCGTTATGCTCCAAGATCAAGTTGAACTAGTTGTTATTTCCACTTGGAGGGGTTATTCCCTCTCATTTCTTTCTATATAAGGAAGCTCCCAAGCTCATCATTATAAGAGGAACTGTGCTTAAAATATTTTGTACTGAGCTAAGCTCTGCTGGAATTTCTACATTAATAAAAAGACTTTAGGGTTTCAATTCAAGGTGTTTCTCGCTCAATGATTCATGGTATGTGTTGAATGGGTTTAATGTTGTAATTTTATTTTTAACTGAAGATTATTGTTTCATAGCCAGTGGTTTGAATATCTATTAGCACAAGTATCTTGCTTTAGGTTTTGGGCTAGAGTAAACACTTAGAAGTCAGTAGATCTAACAGGTATCTCTAGATCTCTATCCTATTTGTGTGAATTGAATCCCTATGAAGCTAATAATCTATCTTTCGAGTTTATAGAGATATTTTCAGGTGATTCATCCCTTGGTGAAAAGCCAAGTTCATGGACTTTGAGGTGATCACATTTTGCTTGGACCCTGAGCTTATCTAACAAATTTATTCTCTGGAGTTTGGGTTTGTGCATTATTCCCATCAAAACATTCTTTTTCAAAATCTACTTGGGCTATTAATGAATTATTCACTAATTAGAGCTAATATTCTCTTGTAGATTATTGTAAATAAATTTGTAAATAGTTTTGTAAATTATTTCTAACCCTTGTATATTATTTTCTTTCACTTGTAAATAATTTTTTGGGGGTTTATTTTTCGAATTTTCTTCTAGATCTCGTGGATGGATCTATTTATTTGACTTGCAGGCATTTGATCTCAAATTTCAAAGAAAAAGTTGAAGCAAAGGGTTATTAGCCATCACTCAACCCAAACCATTGGGTTTCAGGGCCAGCGTCAAACTTATAAGGAGTCGTCCAGCCTATCCAGGAAGTTCGTTGGGCATTTAAGGGTGGATCTAGGCCTTTTAGGGCCTGATCCACAAGACTCGTATCCCCAAATTTGGACGCTAGGCCTGGAAGAGAAAACACTAGCCCTAGAGGGTTTCTCTACTACTGTAACTAGGGTTTTCTTAAGCAATTACTTTCTGAAGTGGTTTTGCAGTTGGTCTCTCAAGGTCAAAGTCACTTCTTTAGCACTTTCTCGGCATTTTTGGCCTTGTTTGGCATAGCCACAGGGTTTTGAGGGCTAAAAGACCTAGCCACAGCCTTTTTTCAGCCTCCACAGGCTGGTCGCAACCCTATTTTGGCCTCTAAGGCCTAGCCGTGACCCTAGAAGGGCCTAATATCTTCATTATTGATGCAAGAGCATCTAGGACCTCCGAAAAACTCGCCATAAAAACATGAAACCCGATCCACAACTATACAAAGACGTGATCGTTGCATTGTGATAAGCATGAATCGAGATCTTCATGAGATCTTAGGGAGTCGTTGATAAGATTTAGGAGCGTATTGTGGATCTAAGATAATCCACAACGCTGTTGCATTCCTTATAAAATGTAGTCTTCGTGCATTTGTAAAGGGAGTAGGAGAACGCAATGTAAATCTGGCGAGGACATGGCCAAGGCCTGAGCGCCTTTGTATGTAATTCGAGCTCGAATATAATAAAAAAAAATGTGTTTTGTAGACTGTTGTTTTATGTTATAATCGTTGTGTGTGCATGAATTTGTGAATATATGTGAGAGTGAGGTCGAAGCTATAAACCAGGTTTGCATAACGCAAAATTTCGTCCAAACGTGGACCCATAACTCACAGGTCCGCGAATTGTATAAAGATGCAGCTTTGCTACATCAAAGTGGTATCAGAGCAGAAGAAGATTCTGCGTGCATTGGAAAGAAGTATGATTATATTGTGGATTAGTCAGCGTTGGTCTTTATATTTTTGTGCAGGTAGCAGCAGAGGAAGGTGAGAAGATTTGCAGTAGCCTAGAGCCTGAAGTGATCAAATGGTTCCAAAGAAGAGAGAACCAGAGAGATGCCAAAAGACTGAGCTCAAAGGAGAGAAGCTTAGTGAGGCATGTGTAGCAAGAAGGAGACTTGTTACTGCAGAGGCTGATTGCAGCTCACAAGTTAAAGCTGTTAGAAAGACCAGAAGCATATGACCAGGAGGTCATAAATTTTTGTGCCTTGGGAGTCTGATGCAGGAGCATCAAGGACCTCCGACAAACTCGCCATAAAAACATGAAACCCGATCCACAACTATACAAAGACGTGATCGTTGCATTGTGATAAGCATGAATCGAAATCTTCACGAATCTTAGGGAGTCGTTGATAAGATTTAGGAGCGTATTGTGGATCTAAGATAATCCACAACACTGTTGCATTCCTTATAAAATGTAGTCTTCGTGCATTTGTAAAGGGAGTAGGAGAACGCAATGTAAATCTGGCGAGGACATGGCCAAGGCCTAAGCGCCTTTGTATGTAATTCGAGCTCGAATATAATGAAAAAAATGTGTGTTTTGTAGATTGTTGTTTTATGTTATAATCGTTGTGTGTGCATGAATTCGTGAATATATGTGAGAGTGAGGTTGAAGCTATAAACTAGGTTTACATAACAAAAAAATTTGTCCAAATGTGGACCCATAACCCACAGGTCCGTGAATCGTATAAAGATGCAGCTTTGGACCGGGATCAAGGCCTTCATCAACAAATTAGATTTGTTAAGAGCATTCAGACAACTACAAACTAAAGTTGGTACATCCTCTACCATTTACTGCTACCTCTTTCTCTTTGCTTCAGTTTGTTGTTGTACTCTGTCCACCCATCTTCAATCGGTTGTTCATTATCTTCTCTTTGAAGTTGTCAGATTCTTACTACCGCCCTTTCATCCTTACCCTCTTTCATGATTATCTCTTTCTGCATCAAATCCTAATTCTCTAGCATTCTTTCCAGCAACATAATATCTTTGTTCCATGGATTAAATACTTCCACAGAATCTTCCTTGTTCAGCTCCGATACCAAAAAATGACACAGAAAAGCCGCATCTTTCCCCACAGTATGCAAATAAAATTGCATGTCACACTGTGTCCCAAGATTAATCACCTGATCCATGGTGAAAACCCTCTATAACCAAGGTTTAATGTTCTTAATTAAACTCTATGCGAAAACGTTTAATTAACTATCCAAAGTCTTAAACTTTAATAGACCTCTGATTAATTCTTAATCCTTATAACTTAACCCTTCAGTAATCACCCGCGCATATTAACCATACCACGATCTTTAGACTTTGGTTAAACTCAACTTAACCCATAATACATTATTCCGCTCATTTCTATTATAACTCTCCTATAATAGAAATATTCCATAAACCAACTTAAACCTTACCTTTTCGCCATTCCACGGACCTTTGCATGTATATCGATGCTCCCTTTATCACGTTCAATCTGCACCGTTGATCCATCTCCTCTATCTGACAGTTATCGCGTCATCCGCTCACTTCTTCAGACTGACTCCTTAGCACATTAAATCTCCACCCTTTATTCCTCCTACCTCAATCCAACGGTGATCGTGTAATCTCACGCAGATTACATGCACGATCCATTTTAGACCAAGAGCACGCGAGAAAAGTGGTTTTCTCTTCCCACCGTGTGCTACGTGTCAACTCCTAAGGCTAATCGCGTAGAAACCCCGTTTTCAGCCTTGAGCCCATGCAAGAAACTACTTACCACCTATGAAGACCGCGCCACTATTCAGCTAACATGTGGCTTAATCTGATCCCTTCACTTCTTGACTTTATTTTGCGCGATAAGATCTCTGCCATTCATCTCACACAATCTCGTCTATTGATCTGACTGATCCAACAGTTCCTGTGCACGGTTACTTCATTTCTTCATGCCTTTCCTTTCCTTCGTCTTTATGCGATTTCTCAGTGTTCTGGTCTATTCACCCAACTCACCTATATTTTCCTTTGTGCGTTTATCCCTTCTGAACTTGTTCAATCACTTCCGATTGTTGTACTCCTCCTCTGTGCACTGTCCTCTCTCTGTTCTTCTGTGTATTAGGTGTTCTCCAAGTTTCTGGTCTTTGGTTGTTCTGCAACACAACTTCCTCCTGAACTTACTTCCGCATACTCTTAAACACTGTCACTCCTAAACTTCAACTTTGATCCTTCAAACGAATTCAAACGATCAAATCACGATCCTTCATCCTCCACTTCTTCTCTACATTTTGCTTAATTCCACCTGCATACATATACTATGCAGAATTACTCTAATTCACACACAACCTATAATTCCAACATCAACACACATCACACACTCAGGAATTGAAGTCTCTATGTATATATAAACAAATAATTACATAATGAGTCTCTCTCTCTCTAGCCTGATTTTCTAATCAGTGGCCTTTTCTCTTTCCTGCCCGTAGGCTTAAATCAACCCTATCTAACTAACTCACTCTCTAACTCCTAGCTAGCTAACCATCTTCTATGTCTTTTAGGCTTACATTTATACAAAAGGTTCTATAACCCATTTCCTAGTTCAGATCCTTAATTTGTTCATCAAGTCCTAAAATCTCTCAATGATCCCTTGAGGATCTCAACAACTTAACTAAATCCTAAGGATTCTCTTTAATGCCCAAAATCATGAAACCAATTCCTAATCTAGGATTTACAATATTTCAAAATCTCTCAATCCTCACTAATCACTCATCATCCCTCATGTTCTCCTACATTCGAGAACATTTACAAATATACCTCACAATATCTAATTAATTCCTATTATAGTTTCTCTCATTAAAATCACTCAAAACCTTAATAATTACATTAATTTAATACTCATGAAACCAACTTCCTTGAAAATACAAGACCCCCTATCTCTACTAAAATACAATGATATTTCTGAGCCGAATGCTCCTGCATCAATTATATGTGGTTTGGCACTAATATTTTGTGATTGTAGGCCTAAATATTATTTTGGCAAGAGTTTACAGTGGTTTCTCATTGTATTTTGTCATAAAATTGTGAATTTGTTGGTTTACCATTGGTTTTGCAGGCTCATCATCCATTGAAAAGGGGTTTCAAGGGCTCAAAATTCATTTGTTTGATCATCCAAGGCCTTTGAAGCCTAGCCACTAGGCCTAGGGCCAGTTTCTAGGCTAGCCGCTAGCATTAGGGGGCCTAAAACCCCTAGCCACTAGTTTTTCAAGGTCTGATCCATCATTTTGATTTGATTTGAGGGCCAATCATTTGTGTTGCAGGGGTTGGACGGTCTAAAGGTGACCTCTTTGGTGCCTTGACAACTCAAGTTTGCCATTGAAGCTAGGCCGCTAGGCCAAGAGGGTTTGATCCTCTTTCCCTTTCTCCTTTTTGTCAACTGCCATTAGTAATCAGATCTAAACATTAACATTCCTGTGGCATATAAATCAAAATATAAGCCTAAACAATTCAATAATAAACTAATAACTCATATAAGACATCACACATTGAGCGTAAGGGCTTAATTCATCAATATAGTTGATTTGTGGTGGTTGTCCTATGCATTTCTTGTAGAGATCAAAACTGGAAAATAGGAAAACAGAAACCGTAAATTTTTTATTTTGTACTTACCTGGACTGCTATCTGATCCGGTGAAGTTGATGATGCTGCAACTGCTCTGCTCCAATTACCCGGGAGACCAATTCCACCCAGCCAGACTAAGCAGAGACTGCTTGCTCAATCCAGTAAGCTTCTCACAGAAGCTCACTGTCCTCCGCGCCCAGAACCTCAGACGGATTAAAGCTCTTCCAATGGCAGACCTCTCTCATTGGCAGACCTCTCTCACTGCTGAATCCTTCCTCCTGGTTTCTAACTCCGTTCTTCCAGCCCATTTCTCGGTTCAGACCTCTGGTTTTATCTGCGGGCCTGGCGATGGCCGCCCTCCCACCTGCAGCCACCGCCTTCCTCCTCCCAACACGCCTTCCATGCAATTAGGCGGCTCTCAGATATTTTCCCCTGCTGTCTTGTGACTGCTTACGTATCCCATTTGGTTTATGGGCCCCTTATATAAGGGTGTTTGCTTTTCCCTTTTTTTTTATTTTATTTTTATCATAAGGTTTGATTTCATAAAGTTCAATATATATATTTTATAAAGTTAAAATTTATATTTATAAAGTTAAATCATATTTATTTTAAACTTTGATTCATATTTGTTTTAAGGTTTATTATATCTGTTTTTAATATAAAGTTTAAAACTTTATATTAGAGGATTAGTTTAGGTGGGTTGTTACATACACTCCCCCTTCAGAAAACTTCGTCCCGAAGTTAGAGTTTTAGGTTTAAGATTTTAATATTCACGCCTTTCCCTATCCAGGTCCCCAAGCTATTCTAAAATCCTCCTATCCTTCCTAATCTCTTCTGCTCCCATCCTATCCGTCCTCTACTGGAGTATGCCATGGCGTCAGTTGTACTAACCTAACCATTCATAAACTCTAAGGCGACAGCGTCGGTTATACCGACCTGATTCCCAGTAGGCATCCGGCAGTCATCATCACACGTCTAGGGGAGCGTGATTCACACAGTCCTCCCATGACTCCAAGATTCGGAGGATAAACGGTGGGCAACACCTCCACCCCTCCTAGTAGAATTAGGGCTAATACCCTATCATAGAATCACTTTGAGCTTTAATTGTTCTGAGGTTCTGTCATCGCGTGGTCATCCCGATAACTGTCTATTACCTGCAATCATACACTTATCTATGCATTCGTAAAATGTGTATCAGCATATTCAAAATAACTCACGTATTATTCACTTACGAATTCATCTATGATACTACAGTACAACATATTTTGCCATATTTCATGCATGTCTTTTGACCTTCATCTAGAACGCACTCACTTCCTGATTTCTATCCCATTGGTCGTATTGACATGTATAAATAAATCAGATCTATGATATCTTAATTTCTTTCAAAAGTAAAATCATTCAACGATTTCTATTCCATTGGTCATATTCATAGGTATAAATAAATCAGATCTATAATATCTTAATTTCTTTCAGAAGTAAAATCATTCAACGTTTTTTTTTTTTTTTTTTTTTACCTTGACAACTATAATTTAGTAAAACGAACCACATATATCGTTTTGGTATCCATGTACCAGCAGAAATTAAACCTATATTATGTCACAAAATGTCACGTTTATCTATAATCATTCAAAAATGTTTCTGAGTCTCTGATTGCAGTGAAGTAAATATATACTAAACATAGTTTAAAATTCTTCAAAATTGACATAGATTAGGGTATCTTTGACATATGTCCTCTGTATTTTCCCAAGTTGCTGATCCAGGACTATACTTGTCCCATTGGACCTTAACTTGGTCCACCAGGCGGTTCCTCAGCTGACGAACTCTACGTTCCAGTATACGTAACGGTTCGACCGTTATGACTCCCTCGTCCGATACCTGCAATTCCTTCCACTGGAGGTTATGAGATAGATCAGCTATATAATGTCTTAATACAGAAACATGAAATACATTATGAATTCTATGCAGGTGAGGTGGCAGGGCAAGACGATAGGCAACAGGTCCCACTCTTTCCACGACTTTAAATGGCCCAATAAATCGGGGTGACAACTTTGTCCCTTTTCCGAATCGAATAGTACTTTTATTTGGTTTGATGCGGATGAAAACCTGATCCCCTACTTCATACTTCCTATCAATTCTGTGAGTATCAGCATAACTCTTTTGTCTATCCTGGGCTTCCTTTAATCGTTGTCTAATTTGTCTTACCTGTGCTTCCATTTCATGGATTAATTCAGGTCCTATAATCACTCGATCTTCTAACCTGTCCCAACTTAACGGTGTTCTGCAAGGTCGACCGTATAAAGCTTCAAATGGAGGCATTCCAATTGAGTTGTGGTAACTGTTGTTGTATGCGAATTCAACCAAGGGTAAGTACTTTTCCCAGTGTGACTGCTGATCCATCACATACATTCGCAACATGTCTTCAAGAACTTGATTTACTCTTTCAGTTTGCCCATCAGTCTCAGGATGGTAAGCAGTGCTTAAATTTAGCTGAGTACCTAAGGCTGTCTGCATGCACGTCCAGAATCTAGAAGTGAATCGCGAATCTCTATCGGATATAATCTTTTTAGGTACTCCATGAAATCTGATAATTTCATTTATGAATACTCGAGCTACGTCAGCAACATCGTAAGTATCTCTTACGGGAATGAAATGGGCGCTTTTTGTTAATTTATCCACCACTACCAAAATGGCATTGTGTCTTTGAGAAGTAAGAGGTAGTCCAGTGATAAAATCCATAGAAATGGTCTCCCATTTAGACATAGGAATGTCGTGGGGTTTTAAGAGGCCCGCTGGGTGACAATGATCTGCCTTTACTTGCTGACATTCCAAACATTTTGCAACAAATTGCGTGATATCGTGCTTCATACCTGACCAAAAGAAGAGTTTCTTGGTGTCCGCATACATTTTTCCTACTCCAGGGTGAGCACAATATACTGCTCTGTGGGCTTCCCCAAGGATGGTATCTCGAAGATTTTTATCATCAGGAATATACATCCTTCCATGGAATTGTAAGATTCCATCGTTTTCTAATTCATAACCCTCAAATTTAGGTTCTTTTGCCTTTTACCCTCAAGACTGGCTCTCACTTTTAAATACAAGTTGTCTTTTATAAGATGATCCAGTACTCGTTGTCTTAAGTCCACTTTAATGGGTATGAGAGAAAATACCCGAGGTCTCCTGCTTAAAGCATCGGCTACTACATTTTCTTTTCCCTTAATGTATGATATTCCGAAGTCATATTCACTTAGGAATTCACTCCATCGCCTTTGCCTGGCATTTAAGTCTCTTTGGGTGAACAAATATTGTAGACTTTGATGGTCGCTTTTAAGTGTAAAACTTCGTCCCACTAGATAGTGTCTCCAAATCTTTAAAGCTAGCACTACAGCGGCTAATTCTAAATCGTGAGTAGCATAGAGTTCTTCATGAGGTTTTAACTTTCTGGAAGCATATGCTATCACTCCCCTATCCTGCATCAACACTGCACCCAGCCCTTGCTTGGATGCATCAGTACATACCGTAAAGTCTTTGCCCATATCAGGGACTCTTAGGATTGGTGCACTGGTGAGTAGTCGTTTGAGTTCAGAGAATGCTTTATTACATTCCTCGGTCCATTCATACTTAACACCTTTACAGTGAAGGGTTGTGATTGGCTTTACGATTTTGGAAAATCCCTCCACAAATCTCTGGTAATAACCGGCTAAACCCATAAAGCTTCGTATTTCATGTGCATTTTTCGGTATTAGCCATTCCATGATCACTTTTACCTTCTCAGGATCTACTGAAATCCCTTCACCTGATATGATGTGACCCAAATAATGAATCCTTTCCTGAAAGAAGGAACACTTGGATAGTTTTCCATATAACTGACGTTCTCTAAGGCAGGACAATACTATCCGCAAATGATCTTCATGCTCTTTCTCATTCTTGGAATAGATGAGAATATCATCTAAAAAGACTTGCACAAATTGATCAAGATATTCATGGAAAACACTGTTCATAAGATTCATGAAAAAACGACTGGCGCATTTGTTAATCCAAATGGTACCACAGTAAATTCATAATGTCTAAAACGTGTCCGGAATGCAGTCTTAGAAATATCATTTTCAGAAATCCTTAGCTGATGATATCCTGATCGAAGATCAATTTTTGAAAAGACAGCAGCTCCTTTCATTTGATCAAAAAGATCATCGATTCGAGGCATAGGTTATTGATTCTTTATTGTAGCTCGATTCAAGTCTCGATAATCTATGCATAATCTTAAGGATCCATCTTTCTTCTTCACAAAAATTACAGGAGCGCCCCAAGGTGATGTACTGGGTCGAATATGCCCTATATTGAGTAGTTCCTTCAATTGGATCTGCAATTCCTGAAGTTCTGGAGTTGTCATTCTATAAGGCTTTTTAGAGATCGGTTGGGTACCTGGTTTTAATTCAATAGTGAGATCCAATTCTCTTACCGGGGGTAATCCAGGTAGTTCCTTTGGAAATACATCCGGGAATTCGGCTAACACCGGATATTGTTCTAAGGATGGCCCTTTTTCCTGGCTTACTTCTTGAATTGCATAAGCCTGACAACCTTTTCTTAAACAACGCTTCATCTGCATTGCTGAAATGTAGCGTAAAGAAACTTCCCTCTTGATTCCTTGAATTTGGATTACTTCTCCCTCATCATTTATGCCCAGAATCCTTTTCCCATAACAGTCTACCCAAGCTTGGTGAGCTTCTAGCCAATCCATACCTATGATAAGATCATACGTTCCTAAGGCTGTGACATAAACTTTCAGTTTAGTCGAACAGACCCCTAGGTCAATTTCACATTGATCCACACTCAAGCCCATGGTTTGGAGTTCTCCTGAGGCCATTTCCACTTGGTGGAAATCACTTTGTCTACGAGCTGCCAACCCACATTTGTTTAATGCATATGACGAAATGAAACTATCTGTGGCACCTGTATCAAATAAAATTTTGAGTTTTATACCATTGATAATACCTGAAGATTCCACTACAGTGGATTGATGGGCTGCTTGGTCATGGTTGACTACTGCATGAATTCTATGATTACCTCGATTGGTTGATATCGGCTCCTTTCCAGTCCTATGCAATATATTCGATGAAGTTTCTGAGCAGTCACACTTAAAATGCGGTCCCCCACATCCCCAACAATTGAGTTGCGTTGATCCTCTTGAATCAAGGTGTGAATTTCTAGAGAACGAGCTTCGTCCTCTCATGTTGATTCCTCTCGCACTTCTTCCTCTACCGGCAGTCCCTCGTGATGCCCATGGTCTGGTGTTTGATGATTCCGCGGCTATAGGGTTTACTGCCATGGGAGCTCTTGTCCCCACATTTGGGGTAAACCTGTTACCGTAAGGTGGCCTCGAGCTACCTCCTTTGAAGAAGTTCCGGGGAGCCTTCCTTGGAAATCCTGATTGTAAAGCCCCTACTGGCCCCATATCTTTTTTGATTCCTAGGTGCTCTTCAGCATAACGACCACATTCAACCGCCTCAGCTACTGATGACGGTTTCCACATGCTTACCAATGCCCTAATGCGAGGGTTTAACCCAAATATGAAGCGTTCCGCTTGACGTTCATCAGAGTCTAAGTAGTGAATGTATTTTACAAGCTCCATAAACCTTATCTCGTACTCTTCCACTGTTTTATTTCCTTGAATTAATGTATGAAAGGCTCTGGCTTGCTGTTGTTGAAAGTATGGAGGTAAATACTTTGCGCGGAACCTTTCCTCAAATAGTTCCCAAGGAACATTATCCGATGTAAGGTGCAGCTGCTTTTCCAGATTTCCCCACCAAATCAAGGCACTTTCCTTTAGTTGAAACACGGCAATTTTTGTTTTTGCTGAAGACGAATATTCTCTTAACCTAAAGCATCGGTTCATTCCTTCCAACCATGCTTCAGCGCGTTCACCTGCTCGACCTCCTGAGAATTCTGGGAGTCTGATTTTCTGAAGCTCCCTAGAAATGTCCTCTTTCGATCTTCCGGGCTCAAAATTCTTTGGTTCCGCTGAACTGGCAGCCAAATGTTGAAATTCCTCTTTGGTTTTAGCCTTAGTTGATTCTTTTAATGTCTCCAATAAGGCTTCCAAAGAGTTCATTATCACAGTTAACTCTGGCGCTCGGGCGATTGATGTTGATGGTGGTGACGATGGGGATGATGATGGCGACGGTGGCGGCCTTAATGGTGGTGATGCTGCCCGATCACGTCGTCGTCGCTCATAAGTCTTTACCATTGTAATGGTTCCTGGACATATCACAAAATTTTATTAAAAATTTGAGGTAGACAGTTGAATTTAACATATAGTTTCTTTTGCAACATCATATTCATAAACGGGTATAGTTTTGCTATTTTTATCCGCTAGGCGGATCTTACTGGTACCGAGGTCAAGGAGGGTGGTCTCGCGACCTCCTTGTCCTAATGCAGGGTATTCTATCCTAATATGAAGAATGCAATAGTGTATGGTCATGAGCTCCTAAGGTAGATCATCGAAAAAATTTATTACTAAATAACATTCACAAATGAAGATGTTAGACGCCTTGTTATAATGAATATCGACAACATACCCGTCACGCCGCAACCTAGTTATTATTGTTATTATTATTATTATTTATTTATTTATTTATTTTATTTTTTATTTTTTTTAATAGATTTGACGCTATTGTTAGGTATCCATTGTGGTGAGCAGCATTGGTGTCAAGTCTAAAGTTATCTTGACAACCTTGATGCTCAAGTCAAAATAAGGTTTCTGTCAATCTTAGAAGCAACACTTAATCTAGGATACAATATGTCATATTTACATGTTGATGTTTCAACCTAGTTACTTGTGCATTCTGATTATCGGTTCCTGGTTATGTTGACCATATGAGTAGTTCTTGCAATTGAGGAGATCTCATTCCCCTGAGATTTGGACGCCAATTGTTAGCTGGAGCTACCTGAACTACTTGAAGAGGAGTTCAGTGTTTTGATACTCAAGTAAAACAATTTATCTTTAGTTTAGTTGACTTGTGTTCAACAATGTTACTAGGGCTGGACGTGACTAATCATGCTGACCCCAAAACTAGAACTAGGAAAATACAGGACACAAAACCAGTCACCAAGAAATATATAAAGCCTTCAAGTTTTGATTAAAATTATGTATATTCAGGTACATCCATTCAAATCCAAACCATTAGATATAAAGAGTATGACAAAACGGCACTGATTGCAATACATTGCTAAACAAAATATAACTACATTGAGGCTCTAAATGGCTTGCAGAGTACAAAAATGGGGTGTGCACTGGTACAAACTGTTAAACATGGTTGGTTTCAATCCAGTTCCAATAACAATGGTCTTCAGTTGGAGTTCAGTTCAGTTGAGCAGTCAACAGTTCACTTTAAATCTGTTCATGCACATACTGTTACTACTTTGGAGAGGAGTGCACTACTTCTAGAAGCTTCATGCAAGTGAATCCTCACAAACACAATTGACTTCAGGCAAACCTTCACATGACTGCATCTCTTTTGGTAACATGTTTATCAGCACAACAAAAGCAGCTATCTACACAGGACTATTACACTCAACAGTAACTCTATGTACGCTAGAAACTAACAGAAAATTTCAACTTCACAAACATTCTACAATCTACACTACTCTCTCTCATCTACCCTATGTGTCGTACAGCTACAAGGATCAGTTCTCAAAAGCACTCATTTTCCTGCTTTGTACCACGATAAAAAAAATAAAAATGCACATGAGATTGCAGTAAATACAAGATGTGTACATGAAACTCACACATGTTCTCTTTTCATGGGTTCATATATTTATATACAATCAGAGTATAGAATCCTACTGAAGGACCCCCAATCTCAATACTAACGAACTACCGTATTTTAACCCATTGACTTACAGCTAAACAACTTTGTGACAACCCGTCTAATTTCTGCATTGGATCTGAGTAAAATAAGCGCCATATATTATTATTGCGTAATAGGAAGGGAAATTGCCCGGGTCGAATGGGACAGTGGACGGTTGCGTAATTATTTTCTCTATTACAAATAGTCCTATATATACCAGCGTGTTAACACTAGCGCGATAACCGACATACCAAGCGGCGAAACCTGGTGCGGTTTCAAATCGCGGAGGTGGTGCGGTTTCAATTCCCCACGGCCTCTTCCGCACGCCTCTGAAAGTTTTGTTGTCCTCCGTCGACCCATCCGCCGCCGACTTCTCTACACCATGCCCGGCGCTCTTCGGGCCGACGACATCAAAGCCACCAGGTTGCCTAACAGATAATCCCGGCGGCTGCTCATTCCCCGCTTTCAATCTTCCCCACGGTGCACTATTTATAAGCGTATATCGGTCAATTGCCAGGCTACGGAAAAGCCGAAGCATACTTTCATTCCACCATTACGAGGCATCTAAGCAACAGTTATCCTCCTATTTTATTTTCTCAGCATGGGAAGCTAACAGAGTAACTGAGCGAACTCTACAACAGCCTCTCGAGTGTTCAAGTTCAGTGGGATTGGCATGCGTTTATTGATGATCATGTAAAAAAAAACTGAAGGTCCATGAAAAACGACTCACACAGACGGACCGACTCTTCCACTTGCAGCTTCTTGGGTCTGCGAATGTAAATAAAGTGGATTTCATATTATGTTAAAACCTTGGTTCAAATATCTACGCGCTTTTAGTATTTAAAAGTCTCGGAAATCCTACAGGCCAACGCCCGAACACTGCACTGACAACTTTGACTGACTCCTACAAAAATTCAGGTACCCTAGGTGCGGTAGAAGGTTGAATTAGGACAGATTACATACAGATCCCAACCAGTGCTAGAAACCGAAAATCAGATGAGTAAGTAATTCCGGCGCACAACACCATTTGTGATCAGCCAAATTACCTATTCCTCATTTCTCACCACCGTGTCAGGGCATGAGAAGCCCTTCAATTTTCGAGTCCTTCAAAACAGTAAATTAAACCAAAAGCACTTCGTGGATTGACTAGGAAAATTGATCAACACAAAAAAAAATTCGAGCATATCAGACTAAGCCAGTCACAGGAAAGTGGTTAACAAGGAACGAAACTTGCAGGAACACAGAAATAACGAGAACCCTGGTTTTTTTTTTTCTTACTATGTTGCAGAGTTTTAACAGAGCGCATATATATATATATTTTCGGCTGTGTAGGGCCTGTGAGGTCCCAAAGGGTTTGAACGACAACTCCGATACCATATGTAGAGATCAAAACTGGAAAACAGGAAAACAGAAACCGTAAATTTTTGATTTTGTACTTACCTGGACTGCTATCTGATCCGGTGAAGTTGATGATGCTGCAACTGCTCTGCTCCAATTACCCGAGAGACCAATTCCACCTAGCCAGACTGAGCAGAGAATGGCTGCTCAATCCAGTAAGCTTCTCACAGAAGCTCACTGTCCCCCGCGCCCAGAACCTCAGACGGATTAAAGCTCTTCCAATGGCAGACCTCTCTCACTAGCAGACCTCTCTCACTGCTGAATCCTTCCTCCTGGTTTCTAACTCCATTCTTCTAGCCCATTTCTCAGTTCAGACCTCTGGTTTTATCTGCAGGCTGTTAGGCCCCTATACTACTAGTGTAACCCCTTATTGTTATTAGTAAAACCCACTTATTATATTGATGTACCCATGTAGTGCCCATATCGTTACTAATGTGCCCCATAGAAGCCCACTATTGTTATTATTGTGCCCTTACATTATTATTGTTATGTCGACTCTGATTATGTTATGACCCCTTAGACTCCTATATATAGAAAGGAGGTCTTTTCATTTGTATCATCGAAGAATTGTTCATTTATGTAATGTAAAGGAGGTTGCCCCCTCGAAGAGGCTGAATTCTAAGGCGTTGATCTATCTTTTCTATTTTTTCTTGAGTTGGTTTCATAACATTTGGTATCAGAGCTTTGGATTCTAGGGTTTCGCTGCTCCAAACAGGTCATCGTGGCATTTTCACTACAACTTTTTTTCTGTGACGTTTTAGAAGTCGCAAAAAAAACCCATTTGAGAAGAAATCGCGGTGAACCTTGGGTCTGAATTTCAGAGCTTTTTGCGCTATATTTTCGGAGATATGATCTGAGGAAGTTGGTCTTTTTGCAGACTCCTGAATTACATTCCAAATAGGTGACCTGGGGAAAATAGTCATAACTTTCTCTCTAGGGATCAGATTGAAATTTCGTTAAAAGGTACAGAAAGAGGACGGACTGTAGTTTCTTGTATACATTTTTCAGATCCAAAGGTCGAAACAATGACTCGTGGCACGTCGTACAAGTTCACTCTACTGAACTAGTCTATAATCAAGTCACTGTGGGAGATTTCGCATAACTCTTCCTTGGAGAATCCAAATTGGGTCAGACTTGTGGCATTGGAAAGAGGACACAGAGGGCTACCAAAGGTTGCAATTTCAGAACTTAAAGATCTAAAAGTACAGAGTTACAGTCGTTTCAAGATCGAGATCCTAAAATCAAGAAAAAGCGAGATGAGGAAGTTTGATGGCAAGGATCCAGTAAATTGGATACTACAGATGGAGAAATATTTCGATCTACATGAGGTGCAACTGTTACAAAAGGTATGTATTGCATCTTCATATTTAGAACCGGATCAATTTTTATGGTATGAAGGGCTTTGTTCTCATAAAAAACTTGTTATGTGGTCAATTTTCACGGAGGAAATGACAGCACATTATGAGGATACAAAGAGAAACACCTTCTTTAGAGCAACACCACAACAATTGGAAAAAGTAAAAGGGCTTTGTGACATAGTGGAAAGCAAAATTATGGAAACCAGGAAGCATACCCCTCACAACTATAAAGATGGAAGTGTTGTTTCTCCTAGCCTTCCACAACCTACAAGGGTTACACCACAACAATTAGAAGAAAAAAGAGAAAAAGGGCTTTGTTACAATTGTGATAGCAAATGCATTAAAGGTCATAAGTGTGCTGAGAAGAAATTATTTTACATAGAATATGAAGAGGAGGAAGAAAAGGATCAAGAAAAATCAAAAGAAGAAAATATGCGCCAGGACCCCACCCCAGAGAAAGAAGAAATGAATCAGACGATATCTTGTAAAGCATTGGAAAGAATTACCACTTCTCAAACTCTCAAGATAGAAGGACATATCAAGAAGAAAAAGGTGCAAGAAGTGAAAGATCACATCGAGAAAGAAGAAATGAATCCAGCCATATCTTGTAATTCATTGGTCGAAATTACCACTCCTCAAACTATCAAGATAGAAGGACATATCAAGAAGAAAAATGTTCAAGAAGTGAAAGATCACATCGAGCATCAAGAAATGAATCCGACCATATCTTGTAAAGGATTGGAAGAAATTACCACTCCTCAAACTCTAGAGATAGAAGGACATATCAAGAAGAAAAAGGTTCAAGCAGTGAAAGATCACATTGAGCATCAACAACAAGTTCTCCAACTTTTAAAGGATAACGCCACTTCGGTGCAAAATCAAATGAAACAACAGGTAGATCAACATTGTAGTGAAAAATGTTTTGATGTAGGTGATTGGGTATTTTTACTGCTACATCTCAAGCAAGCTATTTATGATAAGGAAATGTTGGCAATACTACATGCACTTAAAAAATGGCGACCGTACCGAATGGGAAGACTCTTCAAAGATGAGGATGTGGAAGCATTGTTTTGTGCTATTTATCTTATCCAACCAGATTGGATAAATGAAGCAAGGGATGAATGGAAGAAGGACAAAGAAGTATGGCCACTTATTCAAAAGTTACAAAAGATCCCAATTCAAACAATATTGCCAGATATTGAAAAGGAAGGAAAAATCATATTGGAACCTGGAGCAGTCACAGAAACAAGAACCCGACAGCTACGAAATCGATCAATTTCAGAATATCTCATCAAGTGGAAGAACTTACCCGCTAAAGATTCCACATCGGATGACAAGAATTTTATACAGAAGCATCAAGAACTACTCAAGCGTTGAGGACAAGTCTTTTTGAAGGAGAGGGGCATGTTAGGCCCCTATACTACTAGTGTAACCCCTTATTGTTATTAGTAAAACCCACTTATTATATTGATGTACCCATGTAGTGCCCATATCGTTACTAATGTGCCCCATAGAAGCCCACTATTGTTATTATTGTGCCCTTACATTATTATTGTTATGTCGACTCTGATTATGTTATGACCCCTTAGACTCCTATATATAGAAAGGAGGTCTTTTCATTTGTATCATCGAAGAATTGTTCATTTATGTAATGTAAAGGAGGTTGCCCCCTCGAAGAGGCTGAATTCTAAGGCGTTGATCTATCTTTTCTATCTTTTCTTGAGTTGGTTCCATAACACGGGCCTGGCGGTGGCCGCCCTCCCACCTGCAGCCACCGCCTTTCCTCCTCCCGACACGCCTTCCATGCAACTAGGCGGCTCTCAGATATTTTCCCCTGCTGTCTTATGACTGCTTACATATCCCATTTGGTTTATGGGCCCCTTATATAAGGGTGTTTGCTTTTCCCTTCTTTTTTTTCTTTTTTTTATCATAAGGTTTGATTTCATAAAGTTCAATATATATATTTTATAAAGTTTAAAATTTATATTTATAAAGTTAAATCATATTTATTTTAAACTTTGATTCATATTTGTTTTAAGGTTTATTATATCTGTTTTTAATATAAAGTTTAAAACTTTATATTAGAGGATTAGTTTAGGTGGGTTGTTACATTTCTGAAGTCTGATATAAATTGCAGAGATCTGATCTGAGTTTTCAGAGGTCTGATATAATTGTTACAGCACTTTAATTGTTGGTGTCTTGCTCCAGAAAACTCATCTAAGTAAGCCTTGATTAAAGGACTGAATAAGCATTGATTTGTTTGATTTACAAGAGGATTTTTTGGGACTGATCTAACAATATCAAGTGGCTGATCTGATTTGCATGAGCATTGGATAGTGAGGGTATTGATACATTTGTCTTTCTTTGGGATCTTGAGGATTAAACAGCACTATTGCATATTCTTGCACTCTTGCATTATCATTGCCAAGGTAGATAATTGCATCTTGCATCATTGCATTGTCTCTTTCTAGCATCCATTGTTAATTAGATGCACTTGTTGGCTTCATCATATCACTGTTAGCAGTCTCATTTCTCATTGTGCTTATCTCTATTTTTCTAGTGTATTGTGCCCTATTGATTCCTGATCTAAGTGACAAATAGATATTTTTCCCATCATTGTGATATAAAATTGTTTCTTGTGCCTAATTGCTAATCAAATTTTGAAATAAGTAATATATTGAGAACATCTAATAAGCATCTTGAGTATTTGAAATTGCTAGCCTTACTTCATTGTGATAAAGTGCTCTAATTTGTTCATGTGCACAATTGTTGATCATAAGTGGAATTAACTAACACATTAACAAGTTCTAATAAGCTCTTGCTAATTGTGTTTCATTGAAATTGTCTCTACTGTTTCATTGGGATATTTGATAATTGCTCTAAGTACTTCAATTACTTGCTCTTATCTTTTGGATCTCAAGTTGACTCCTTGTCAAAGTACTTAATACATTTAACATTCTCATTGAAGTAATCACTCACATCTTGCAATTCATTCTAGGTAGAAGTGCATTTATAAAATATACCTCCAAGCATAAGCTTGGTTGTAAGAAGATAGGACCACTTTCTTCAAACAATTTGCGAATTCTAGACCCTCATCTACAGTTAACACGGTGACCTTGCAATTCTCTTGTGGGCAATCCTGTTGAGAAATCTAGTGGCAGCAAGATTAGGTGATTTATCTTACTTTGGTAACTGCTTGTGATGTCCTTTTCTTAACTTTATGTACTTGTTATTAGTTTCTTCTTTCACTTGATTATTATGTTGTTCTTATCATCAAACAGCTACCAAACTATGAAAATCAATGAGACAAGAGGACACAAAATGTAGGCTGTTAGCCAGGGCCAAAACCTCTCCTCTTGAGAGGAAAACCCACAAAAATTCTTTTCTTATAAAATGTTCAGATGATGAATTCCAAGACCTATGACCCTTGACAAAGACCCCTCAAAGACCAAGTCAACTTTCCTTCTTGATGAGCTTTCCTTACACTACTTCCTGCAACATACTTTGACTTTCGAGTAACTTCGACTCCCAACAATTTATGCAACTTCGACCTAGCAGCTTCAACCTTGATGCAGCTTCACAATTTCGACCTAAACGCAGCTTCACAACTTTGACCTTGATGCAACTTCACAGCGTCAACCTAGATGCAGCTTCACATCTTCTTGATGCAGCTTTAAAATTTCGACCTAGTTGCAGCTTCACAACTTCTTGGTGCAGCTTCAGAATTTCAACCTAGTTGTCACTTCTGAATTTTGTTGCAAAAGAGAGAGAGAGACCCAAAAACTTTGATCTTGTTTTTCTTCTTCTTTCCTTTGATTTCCGTCCTTTTCTAGCTTCTTTCTTGAGGAAATTGAACTGCTTCTCTTGCTCTTTCGCATGTCTTAGATGTATGTCTCAAAAGAGGTCGAATAGCTCTTAATATAGGCTTTCCAAGTGTACGAACTGCTTCCATGAGGCCGACTTGTTGCAGCTCGTTGACAAGGTCTTGGAGGATCTTTTATGAATCAAATAAATTTCTTTTACATAATACAAGATCTCCAAATAGGTCTTCCATACATGACAATGACTCAATTGACTTGTTGACTCAATGACAAGCCCTAGAAGCACTCAATGGGTGCTTGACCTATAAATCAAATAACCTTAAGCATGAAACCCATGCATCAAGAATAACAATAAATATATATATATATATATATATATATCTTTTCATTAAATACATAAAATCATGATTACAAATGTCATTATGAAGACTGAACCTAGTTACATATTTCAACACTCTGAACTAGGGAGGTATTCATAATCCATACAAGGTATTTGGACATTCTCAAACTGAAGAATTCTCATAAGAAGAGTCGGATTGGTAAGCCATCTCATAAGCTACTTACTTATGCCAGAGTATCTTATCATACCAACCAACATTGTCACATAGCAAGGCCTTGACTAACAACTCTATTGTCACAATGTTGGCGAGACCAATGATTGATAGACACCATCATCATTGTCTCTCAAGGCACATACCCCATCTGGATGTTCATAGGGTATGTCCTTTTAGGACAATTCCTATCTTGGAATAAAACATCCTTAAGGAATTTCCTCTTTGACTACTCTTACATACTGGATGCCCTACCACATCCTGAAAGAGTATTGAAATCAATCTCAGATGCTTACCCAATTCTCCATTCTTTCTTCACAGCATGAAGACAAGAATGATGTGTCTATCTCTCCCTCTTAACTAGGGAAGATATACTCATTCCTATAAAAGGAATATACCCAAGCTCCCTCTTAACCAGGGACTTGCCCAAGCTCCCTCTCAACTAGGGACTTGATTCCAACAGCAACTATTTGCTCTTTGGTGGAGTTCATGGTACTCTTAGCTGCTAGTAGGGCTCCTCCTTTCGATGTCATGAACTTCATCTGCTTCATTATGGAGCCTTCATCTTCTATATTTTCTTCGTAAGGCATCGGTCATCCATCACTTTCCTTCAACGAACCATAGGGTTGAACCAATGGTCATGTCATCCTTCTTTTTCATCGGAAAGTGATCTTCTAGTCCACATTTGGCTTTCCTTCATATAGCTACCTCTTCCAAGTCATGTTTCTTTCAGGATCTTCCATCCAATCTCATGAGTACTAGTTGTAGGTGATATCTACAACTAAATTTCGGTAGCCCTATATTAACCCAACCAGAGGTTGCTCAAAAATCCAAATGAACATCAAATCAAAGTTACCTTTTATGATGGCCTTTCATCATGACATTTGTTGCTTGCAACATCAACATCCATGATCCTACACATTCATAAACACATCTCCAAGACTTTCAATGTCAAGGGTCTCCTTCCTTTACAGAATTCATCAAGGTCTTCATATCTTCTCTATGGAGATGTTATAGCTAAATCTTTTAGTTATCGAATGTCGATCATTTATCTTACGTGACTATAGTTGCATCTTTCAGGAACTCTTCTTCCTTTCTTCACATATTGCTTCCCCAAGAATTTCTATGCATAATTCCTTCATCTTGTCAACCACCTCATATTCCAAATGAGTTCATATTATGTTGATTTCATCTTATCAATATGTGAACTGGTTCAAGGCATATCTCTTCATGTATCTTTCTAAAGGAAGAGATCCTTCTTCTTTGATCATGCTCATGAGATAGCAAATATATGATGACATGACTTAATGTATCAAATAAATGCATACCTCTTTTCTCCTTTTGATCATCTAGACTTCCTTTGGCAGATTTTTTTCCTTGTTTGAAATTACTTCAACCATCTTGACACGCTCCACTCCTTTGTCACCATACCATCATCCTTCTAAACAATGGATCCCACACAAGGTGGAATGTAGACTATCAGCGAGACACTTGCTTCTTTCAAGTAGAGGTGAATCTTCTTATAAAGATTCTAGTGAAGGATCTCGATGATCCTTATTTTGCAAATGCTCCTTAACAATGATGATGTATGATGACCTTTTTATCTTTTATCATGCTAGATGACTTTCTTCCAACCATATATACTGTTATTTCGGTTGACCTTTTCATGCTTTCAATGAGGTTACCATGAGCTACTTTCCTTATCATGATGACTGCTACAATCATGCAGGCTTCTATTTCAGCTATCCATACAAGCTTCTATAATGATGTCATGAGCTCTTTTCTGCTTCAATCATATGCTTCTAATATGATGCATCCTATCATACTTATAATGCTTCTTAACATCAATCTTTAACCATGGTAGAGGTCTTTTCACCTCCTACTTCTCCTTGTTATGTACCTGAGAGCCCTTAATAGTGAATATCTATCCCAATGTTGTGGGGGAGCACCCCCCCCTCAATCCCACTCCCAATCCGCGCTCCAGGCGGAAGCGACTTGGGAGCGGGTCAGGAGCGCACTCACTAACCAAAATTTTTGCTCCCTGGTTTTTGCCAAGTCGAATTAGGGAGCATCGCTCCGAGAGCGGTCGGGGAGTGATCGCTCCCGTCCGACGGAGAGCGACGCCCGCGCAGGAGGGATAGGGGACGACGTGGAGAGAAAAAAGGGGAAGGGAGGGAGGGAGGGGGGGAGGGGGGGGAAGGGAAGGAAGGAATAAATAAACCCTCTCCCTCATTTTTCATTTCATTCTACATTTCTAAGAGTGAGAGAGTGAAAGAGAGCAAGAGAGAGTTTGGAGCAAGGAGAGGCATCCAAGGGGAGATTGAAGAGCTTGCAAGGGGAGATTGGAGGCTAAAGAGGTAGGATCTACACTCTATTCTAGCAATTTGTTTTTATGTTCATTCCTAAATAAATAGATAAATTTTTTTCTCTATTTCCCATTCCCATCCCATTTTTTTGTAGATTCAAAACTTCAAATTTCAAAAATCATGGTTATATTTCTTGCAATTTTCTTCTTCTTGGTTCCTCTTTTGGTTATTATGGTGTTGGAGAGTAGAAAAAGGAGGGTTGAAAATGAAGAAAGGGATGAAGAAGTGGGTTATAGTGGATTTGATGAAAACCGAAGAGGAGTACCTTGGTGAGGAGGAGCTGGAGGAGAGTGAACATGAGTCAGCTCAAAAAATTAAACAAGACCAAACCCCATTGTGGAAATATGTTAATAGGCCTGAAGCAGGGAAAGGGGGTGGAACCACTAAATTTCATTGCCCCCATTGCAACAATAATTACACAGGTTCATACACCCGTGCCAGAAAGCACCTCTGCGGGAAAAGGCCATGGGATGGAGATAAACAAATAGGAATCAAAACTTATACAGGTGTGTCAGTAGCAGATAGAGCCAAATACATAAGGGAAGAGGAGGAAGCCCAATACAAATCTAAAAAATCAAAGGGTTTCTTTGAACCCAGCTCACAAGCACATGCACAAAGAACTCCTTCAGCATCCTCCCATGGCAGTGGACATGGAGGCACAGGGTCACCAAACATCTCTTTAAGGCGTAGAACCATATCAGATTTCCTTGATGAAGAGTGTATGAATGATGTGGATTCAAAAGTTTATAGGTTTCTCTATGCATGAGTGATACTATTCAATGTTCTTCGCTCACCTTATTGGCATGAAATGGTTTCTGCCATAAATGATGCCCTAAAGGATACAAGAGCCCTAGGTATGACAAGGCTAGAACCGTTAGACTTGATCATGAAAAAGCAAAAATATCACATTCTTTGAGTAGAATGACAAGTTCTTGGACTGACCATGGGGTGTCCATTGTATCTGATGGATGGACAAATGTAAAAGGCAAGCCATTGATAGGTGTTCTTGTTGTGTCTGTTAGTGGTGCCATCTTTCTTTCAGCATATGATTACTCAGACAAGTTCAAGACCGACATCAACATTGCAGAACCATTACTTGAAACAATTGACTGTATTGGGCCATACAATGTCATCCAAGTCAGCACTGAGAATGCTCCTAATCGTAAGGCAGCTGGAGCAATTAGAGGATAAATACCCCAACATATTTTGGTCTGGGTGTTTGATTCACACAATGAACCTTTTGATGCATGATATTATTAAGAACAAAAACCAACAATACAAATGGATTGGTGATTTGTACAAGAGAGGCAAAGAAATTATAAAATTTATTACAAATCATAGCAATACCCATGGCCTTTTCCGCAGTCGCTCAAGATTGGAGTTGTTGAAGATTGCGAAGGCTAGATTTGGTAGCTATTACCTTACCTTCAGGCGCCTTTTGACGGTAAGAGAGTCATTGTCTAGCATGGTATTAAGTCCACACTGGCAGGTATTAAAGGAAAGGGCTACAAATGTAGCTGACAGGCAAGGTTTTGAACAGGTAGAGGAGACCGCTCTTGATGGTATGTTTTGGGCACGTGTGAGGCAAGTATTGGAATTCACCAAGCCCATTTATCACATGATTCAGTTTGCAGATACAGATAAACCAGTGATTGGGGAGGTGTATGAGCAAATGGATACCATGTTGGGCAAATAAAAGATATTGTTCAGAAAGATGATCCCAACTTGTATACACTGATTCACAATTGTGTGTGTACATGGTGGGATAAACTTAATGTTCCACTACATTCCTTGGCGTATATCCTTACGCCAAAATACTACTCAGCATCTTGGTTGGCCCAACCTACACTAGGGGGTGGGGTTAAGGTCAAACCCCATATCGATGAAGAGGTATCTACAGGATATTTGCAGGCATTAAACAAGTTGATACCTAACAGGGAAGAATGTGCTAGTCTGTGTCTTGAATTAGGCAGATACTTCAGTTGCACTGGTTTGTTTGGTTCCTTCCATGCAATGGAAGATAGAGATAGATTTAATGCTCTCACATGGTGGGAAGGATATGGCGGCTAGGGACTTTTTCCAAAATTAGCAAAAAAAGTTCTCTCACAGGTTGTAAATACTTCTTCTGCAGAGAGGTGTTGGAGCACCTACAGCTTCATACATAATGTGAAAAGAAACAAACTCAATGAAAACCGGGAAGAAAGCTTGGTTTATGTGCACTACAACTTGAGGTTGTTGAGTCATTACTGTGATCGGGCTTATGAGGATCCAACATATAAAATTTGGGACAACCACCCAGAGGATGATAATTTGGAGGATGGCACTATACATCTTGAAGAACTGGAAGTAGAACTTATGAGAGAGGAAGATGAAGCAACAACCATGCCACCTCCACCATCCAGTAGTAGTGCTCCAGTTCCGAGTCTTGTTCCTTTGTTGTCGCCGCCTCCATGTACATCCTCACGTGGAGGGCATGAGCCTTCTAATTTTGGTCACGGGTCTGTGCGGGAGGAGACTCCTAGAAGACCACCACGACCTGCTTAGAAATTAGACATTATTCGTGGTGGCAAGACGAAGATGTAGATGACAGATTTACTTGTCTTTTCTAGTTTCTAGTAGTTTTTATAACTGTTGACTCTTTCATATTTATTATGATATTTATGTAAACAGTATATGACAATTTAAGTTTGAAGTTGGCAATTATAACTCATTGGTAATGAATTATGAATATGATGCTTCGTGAAAGTTGTTTCATTTCATTTCATTTTATAACATTTCATTTCATGTTAGATATTATTTGTTGTAATTGTTAAACTTAGCTTACAAGTGCAACTTTGGTGATCAATGATGATAAATGTTATATATTGAATTTTCAATTTTGACAGCTTGAAGTTGAAACTTTAAGATTGATGAATCATGATTCATGAGACTCAATATGTTGTATGTTAGTAAGTTGTGGACGTGGTTGATGAAGATTATAACTTATAGATGATTGTTGTTATATGGTTCAATGATTAATCTATGTTTTTTTATGTTTTTTATATCTAATTCATCATTCTACATGTTTTTGTTGACATATATGTATCAAAATATAAAAAATATATATATATTATATAAAAATGCTCCGGGATTCGCTCCCAAACCAGGTGCTTCTGAAAATGTCGCTCCCGCACCCGTTTTCGCTCCCACTCCCCGCTTTCGCTCTTACTCCCAAGTAACACTGATCTATCCCTTCCTTCTTGGATTTCTTCTCATTAGGTTCTTCTACTTCTTCGGTGATATGGGCTTCATTCCTTTCTTTTCTTTTCTTGTTGTCCTTCTTGATTTTAGGACAATCTCTCTTGAAATGCCCATATTCCTGATATCCATAGCATTGGATCTTTGACATATTGATCTTCTTCTTTTTCTGAGGACCAAACTTTCCAAACTTTCCTTTTCTCCTAGCCATGGCAGCAAATGCTTGAACTTGTTCATTTGATCCTACATTGCTTTTTGCCTTCAACCTGGTTTCTTCAATCTTACATAATGACCAAAGTTCATTGAATGGGGTGGCTTCCTTCTTTCCATAGATGCTTGATACAAAGTTGCCCCATTCATCAGGTAGTGCATTGAGCACCACGATGGTCATTTCTTTGTCAGACATTATTTCCCCTAATTGTTGCAGTTGGTCTCTTATTTGTGACACCCTCATAAGATATGAGGCTATCCCTTCTTCTCTTGATACCTTCATCTTGTATAGCTCGGTTCTCAAAGATATAACTTCTCCTGTAGTGCTTACGGAGAACAATTCTACCAACTTATCATAGATTTCTTTTGAATTCTCCAACTTTGCTACATAAGGGATGAGGGAATCCTTGATTGATTCTATAAGGATTCTTTGAGCCCTTATTTCTCCTTTCATATATTTTGATAAAGCTTGAGCTTCTTCTTGTGATGGTTTGGCGATTGAACCCTTAACATGCCCAATAACTTCATTCTCTATGAGGATCAAATCTGTCCACTTCTTCCATGCAAGGAAATTTGATGACTCAACCAGTTTGTTGCTCTCCTTCCAAAATGAAGTCATTTTGATAGTAGATTCAGACATAGATATAAGGATACTTACTTGTCAAGTGAAGATGCTCCTTTGATGGTGATATCTTCAACTTGATGCCTTCTTGATTTTGATAATGATGGATGACGTTTGCTTCCTTGAAGATGGCAATACTTCTTCTAGAGATGTCTTTCTTCAAATATGCTTGAGATGTGATCCTTGATTTAAAGAGAGGGAGATCACCTTGATTCCTTGATGATGATGACAACGCTTCTTCTTACTTCCTTGGAATGGAGACTTCAAGATGCTTCAAATGTGTAGTCCTTCTTTCTTTGAATGGAGGTAGGGTCCTTGAGGTCTTCTTCTTCTTGAGATGATGTGATCCTTGAGATGAGTACTTCTCCTTGGTGATCTTGTGCTCAGCCCTTGTGTGTCCTCCAATTAGATGATCTCCAGGTTGCCTTTCCTCATAATTGTCACCTTAGCTCTGATACCGTGTTGAGAAATCTAGGGACAGCAAGATTAGGTGATTTCTCTTACTTTGATAACTGCCTGTGATATCCTTTTTCTTAACTTGATGTACTTGTTATTAGTTTCTTCTTTCACTTGATTATTATTATGTTCTTATCATCAAATAGCTACCAAACTATGAAGATAAAAGAGACAAGAGGCAACAAAATGTAGGTGGCTAGCCAAGGCCAAAACCTCTCCTCTTGAGATGAAAACCCATAAGAATTCTTCTCTTCTTATAGAATGTTCATATGACGAATTCCGAGACCTATTACCCTTGACAAAGAACCCTCTCTAAGACCAAGTCAACTTTCCTTCTTGATGAGCTTTCCTTACACTGCTTCCTGCAACATACTTCGACCTTCCAGCGACTTCAACCCCCAACAATTTTTGCAACTTAGACCTAGCAGCTTCACAGCTTCGACCTTTATATAGTTCACAGTTTCGAACTAAATGCAGCTTCACAGTTTCGACCTAAATGCAGCTTCATAGCTTCGCCCTTGATGCAGCTTCATAACTTCGACCTAGATACAGCTTCACAGCTTCTTGATGCAGCTTCAAAATTTTGACCTAGTTCCAGCTTCACAACTTCTTGATGCAACTTCAAAATTTCGACCTAGTTACAGCTTCAGAATTTCATTGCACAAGAGAGAGAGACCCAAAAACTTCGATCTTGTTTTTCTTCTTCTTTCCTTTAATTTTCGTCCTTTTCTAGCTTCTTTCTTGAGGAGATCGAACTGTTTCTCTTGCTCTTTCGCATGTCTTGGATGCATGTCTTAAATGAGGTCGAATACCTCTCATATATAGGCTTTCCAGGGGTACAAATTGCCTCCATGAGGCCGACTTGATATTTCATGTAGGCCGACTTGTTGCAGCTCGTTGACAAGGTCTTGGAGGGTCTTTTATGACTTAAATAAATTTATTTTACATAATACAAGATGCCCAAATGGGTCTTCCATACATGACAATGACTCAATTGACTTGTTGACTCAATGGCAAGCCCTAGAAGAACTCAATTGGAGCTTGACCTATAAATCAAATAACCTTGAGCATGAAACCCGTGCATCAAGAATAACAATAATAAATTTATTTTTCTCTTTTCATTAAATACATAAAATCATGATTACATATGTCATTATCAAGACCAAACCTAGTTACATATTTCAACAAATCCCTTATATGAACGGAGGCACTCGGGTGGTTAGAACTCCACGGGAGGTATCGTTAATGAGGCCTTAGCCTCCTTCCCTTGGACTTCTCTCTACAACTTGCATTCGAGACTAGCTTCAAAAGAATTGAGGAGAAGGAATCACTTAGATTAGGCATATAATTAAAAGTAACCAAGAACTTGCATCTCATAGATTTAGGTCTTGCACTTCATATAGGATAAAATTTTCATATCACAGTAATTGTTCATCCGGTTTCTTGGTAAGCTAATTCATATTGTGCAAGTAATTAATCTCAAAGGCACTGGTCTCTAACTTATAATCTTAATAAATCTAATCAAGTGGTGCTTAATAATCATACTTGCCTCTTAATTTCAACCAAGTTGTTAGGCCATTCAATTGTGTCTCCTTTACTTGTTGGTCTCCAATAAGTAGTTTATCATCTCATCCATAGGGATTACCCCCATTAGTCTGCATTTAGGAGACAGCTTAAACAAAGAGGGCATGGATCAAAGTGATAGCCCCTGCGCTAAGCATTGTTGTATTATGGTGTACAATTTGAGCGACAAAAGGGCCTTGGCACTTGTTTGGATTCCTCTGCACTTGGCACTTGTTTGAACTTTTGTGCTTGTTTTTTTTTCTTTTCTTTTGTCGATTAGTGTATTGTAGTTTGAATCTCGACTTTTGATTTTGATATTTGAGTTTAAAGTCTATATTTTGGTTAATCTGGTTGATTTAGATAAGTGAAAATGGTAATGCGAATGAAAGAAATTGAAATTGAATGAGAGGTAAAATGAGTGAAAAAAATAAAGACAACGTTAAAATTGTGCAAATTTGTAATCTTATACATAATTGATGTAATATTTAAATAAAAATTATCATATACATGCATATTTTTACAAACATATAATATTGCAATTGGGAATGCAGATTGGCCGTTTGGGCTATTGTAACAACACTGATACCGTGCAACTTAAGGCGCAGATGAAAATCCCATAAATATTTTGGGTGCTTAATAAACACAGACCTACATTTGAGTTATAAACTTCACCAGCTGGAAAATCAGATCTGCCTCATTAAAAGGATGAACATTCACCAATTCAACAATTCAAAGAATAGTATATACTTAGTAAAGTTCATTTTATGATTAAATAGGTAAAATAAAAAATTGGGCATTTGGTTGGAATTATTAACTTCTATTTGTTTTATATATGTGAAGAAAGAAAGAAAGAAATTATTTTAACGTCCACGAGGCTAAAGTTAGCCTATGGGACAGATTGCTTCTTCATCTACTTGATGTATTCGGCCCTTTTTCTATGAAGCTTCAAAATAAATGCTCTCAGCTTCTCGACAAACCCCTCACTAAATAGATTATCCCAAGAGCTAGCTGCCAGCATACCTGCATAACTTTCCCTGTGATATTTGAAGACCTCACATTCTAAAATGAAACGTTTTTCTGTTTCCACTTTTCTGAAAGAACAACAAATGCATACTCTTTCCTACCACACTTCCTTTGGCCTTTTCCAACGCCCTGTTTCACAACGGAGTTGATGAGAATTAGTCCTTAACTGAGCAATAAGAATTTTGGCTCTCCAAGAGATATTGGCCTCTATGTATGCTTTTGGTTGATGACTATGAGTGGGATTAAACACTTCAATATAGTACTTTTTATTTCTTCCTAGCTCCATGTCCCAAGTACATTTGTGGAACTTTTCCATAACAAAAGCTTTTATCTCTTTGTTGTTTATGGGACACGCGTTCAAGCAAATACGCCATTTACTAAACCATTTGTTATTTTGTTGCATCCAAGTTTTTTTTCTCCTACACAATCTATCATTAAAGACAACCTTAGGCCATGTACCCGCTTCCATTTGCTCAATTTTTTTTAAATACCTTATGACTCGCACCATAGCAATTGCTTCAATAAGAGCAGTCTCTGTTTCACTTAACAAGATAGCATAAGCAACTGCACTTTTAATCATAAATTTGTTTGTAATCAAACACTTCTGAATTTTCTCAATTTGTCCCCACTGCATGTCGGATGTACTGCTAGCCCATAGTTCACAACCATAGAGAATCACCGGATTCACTAGAAGCCCAAAAAGAGTTTGAGTGGTTTTCCAGTCCCATAACTCTGCCTCTCTACACCTATTTTGAAAAGCATAAAATGCTTTCCAACCCCCCAAAGTTCTTTTCTTTCTACAACCATTCCAGCTTAGATTTTTGTTGAAGTCAACTCCGCAACTTCTTCCAGAATGTTGCCTTCAAAGTAGAACTTATGTTGGTTATGTTTTCTTTTCTTAGAGAAAATCGTTACTTTCGTTTTGCTGATATTGACTTGCATCCCCACATTTCTACAAAAATGCTCAAGGGATAGTAAGTGCTCTTGCAAACCAAGGGTCGATTTAGCAATTAGAATAAGGTCATCTGCATACAAAAGAAGCCTTATAACAAACTTGCCCAAATAGATACCATCACCCCCTTGCGAATTTAACCACTCCTCAAACTTGTCGATATATAAACCAAAAAGGGTAGGAGACAGTGGGCAACCTTGCTTGACCCCGATATTGCTTCTAAAACTTTCAGAAATGCCTGCTGAAGTTCTAATTTTGACTTTCACCTCTTCATATAGCTTATGCATAGCTGCTCTCAAATGTTTAGGAACTCCAAGTTCCTCCATTTTGTGCCAAAGCTTATCCCTAGGAACCGAGTCAAACACTTTTTTGAAATCAACAAAGCAACAAAAGACTTCATCCTTTTTCTCCCAAACTTTTTCAATGATGTGCCTTAAAGTTATACAATGATCATTTGTGGAATGTTTAGGTCTAAAACTTGCTTGCCCTTTAGCAAGCTTATCTCTTTCTTCTGCCCACTTGCTAATTTTGTTTTCTAGCATGCTTCCAAATAGCTTTGCAAACAAAGGGTTTATCATGATGGTCCAATAATTGGAGGGATTATTGACGTCAACGCTCTTGAAAATAGGTATTCCCAGACTAGTTGTCCAATCTGTGGGGAGCCCTTGTTGTATGATGTTGTTGAAGATTTTTGTAATGTGAGGTGTGTTAGCGCTTGAAATTTCACCTTAGGCTGAGAAAGGTAAACCTCAAGGCAACATCAAACCACTTAGCCTCGTAGCTAGCCCTACGGGGCAGGAGAGGGCTCTCTCCGGTCTATCTCGGTAAAATCTTCAATGGATGAGATGACCAATAGGGTAACACTGATTTTAGGCTAGTAAACTGATCAAAAAGGTTGATTTGGAGTTTTTAGGGTTTTTGGTGGAAAATTGGGGAAATGGCAATTTTGGGTGTGGGGATTGGACACAGTTTCTGCAGGGGGTTCTTTGGGACGAGATAAGAGACAGTATTGATGCCTTTGATTGAGGTGGATGGTCATGAATGACAGGTGAGGAGCTAAGGAGAGCAAACAATAACTTTGAATTCTCCTTAAACAGTAGAAAACATTGAAATTAAACAAACTTAAAAGCAAAGCATGACGGTCATGAATTCTTACTTTAACACTTCGTTTGCTTAATGTGCAGAAGGAAAAGAAAGGAAATGATTCACATAACACACTTACAGGTACATAGAGAAACACACCACCAATACATGTAACCACAAGAATCCCAAAGAGGACTGCAAAACCCTGGTCTTCCTTAGCCAAAAATTGCAGAGATACAATGAATAATACAATGATAGCTTATCCCTCAAGAGTCCAACCATGAAAATGAGCAAGAAAGTACATAATATAGATCATCTAACCTCTTTCCCTGCCTCCATGGGTCGAGCTCACTATCCTAGGAGCTGTTTCAACCACTTCTAAACTAAGCACTACAAACTAGGCAGTCAAAACAACTTGCCTCTATAAGCTAGGAAACCAATTCATTCATTTAATTTTCACCTTTTTTATGAATGAATCTTCTAGAAGAGGTACATAAGTGTAAAAGTGTCATAAAAGTACATTAATTACATCAAAGAGCATAATAACCCACCCCAAAAAGTCAAACAGGGTCAAACTGCATTTTTCTGAGCTGTACACTGAAATCTGGAGAAGTTTGCCTGACGGGTCGCGCACCTCTGCCTGACGGGTCGCACGCCTTTGAGGCCACTTTTGGGGCACTTCCAGGTGTCCAAATGGGGCAAGAGTAGGCTTGTTGGAAAGGTCTGTGAGTCTACTTTCCAGCCCAGCTGGAATTTCTGAATTTGGTAGTCATTTGCCCCTCCAAAATTGCAATCTCCCAAGACTGCTTTCTACAACTCAAAAATGTGGCAGAAAGTCAATTTTTGCTTGTTTTTTTACTTTTTGGAGGCCCAAAACTTTATAAAATCTCAAGTCCATTGATGAGCATATGTAACTTCTCATGACAAATCTGGAAATGCTGAGTTTTTGCAAAATGGAGTTGCCGGGATGAAGGGTCGCGCGGGGGGTGAGACCCGTTAATGGACAAAACCTGTGTTTGGCACAAAAAATTCACAAATGACAAAATTTTCTCCAAATTTCTTGAAATTTGGGCTGGGAGTCCCCAATCAAGTACCATGCTCAGTCAAAGAGGCTTTGGCCAAAATTTGGAGTGGATCGGGCGTTTTCCTTCGTTTTTGTGCTTTGGCCAACCGTCCTTGGAGCACCTTCGTTCTCGCCGGTATTTTTGACATTTCTCTAAAACTATGACACCTGTGTAAAAAGTGAAGGAGGTTTTTCTTCCTTGGCCTGTTGTGGACAAAAACCTCTCTCAGTTTTGAAAAACTCATCTTTGATTGCTCAGAAACATCATTTTAGTGAAACTTATCCCGATGTGTGGAACAAGGGTTTTGGTCGAAATGAAGGGGATAAGGGGCTTCTAAATTCTTGGGGAAATTTTTGGAAGTAGGGAGGGATTTTAGGAAGCAGGGGAAAGTGGAATCTCAGAGATTGAGTGAGCGGAAGGGATCCAAAAGGTCAAAACACAGGCCCAACCTAGAAAATTGCCAGGTTGTAGCAAGAAACTAGGGTTTGTGCAAAAATGAGGATTTTGGGGGATCTGAGTGTTGGGAAGTGTTTGATAAGGTACTTTAAGGATAGGGGAAGGTGTATGAACATCAGGATATGAGTTTTGCCGATGATTTGGTCGCCCAAGAGAAATTGCCTTCAAAACCCTAGGAGAGGGAAATGACCTTGCCTAGGCGCAACTGAAGCATGGATAAGCTGTAAAATGACCCTATGGAACTTGACATAATGATGAAAACCCTCTGAATGATGATAGGCTCAGCTGAATGATGACATGGACTGCCATTTGGACAACTTTGAAAAGAGTGAAAACAAACCCTAGACCTAATGCCTAGTGACCAAATTTTGCTTGAAGACTCTCTGAAATGACAAAATTTAACCTTGACACTTCAAAATCACTTTGTAAGAGCACATTTGATCACTAGAGGAAGGCTAGAAAGGCTGACACTAACATTGGCTCCAATGGGGATGGTAGCTCCTTGGAGGCGCCAAGAACCGCAGACCTCTGGGAGAGCAGACCAGTGTTTTCCAATCATTGGGCAATGGAGTCATTATTTTGAACGGATAACACAAAACCTTTGACACATTTATTGAATGAAAACTTGACTAAAAACTGACTGAAGCTTGACTCAAACCGACTCGATGGCGAACTTGAAAAAACTCACTCAACAGACCAAACACAAATGACTCATGACTGACTTAAAACAAGACTTTACAAAGCTTTTTGAAGGGCAGCAATCCATCAAGATTTGAAATCATGATGACAACCACCTATGTTTCTTACAAGACAATATACATCAAACTATATCAAAATGCCAATGCAACCAATCAAGCAGATGCCTTCTTGACTGATTCTTCTTATCAGATCTTCTGGTCAACAATAGATACTGGTAACTGGGCATCCAAAAACATAGCTGACCATGATCTCCTTCATCACTGAACACAACAATAATCACTTTCACTGCTGACTGTAACAAATCTGCCATTGGATCCTGGAAAACATGAAGACTTGACATTGCCACCTCATGCTGAAAGAACAGTGTCTTTTGCTTCAAATTCTGATCTGTCTTCATCATGTGCTTCAGAAAGAGTATGTTCCTGGTCCTCAAAAAATTCTGAACAAGTAGATGAGCAGATCTCCTCTTGAAATAACATTTCAAAACATGAGACATATGAGGAAGACTCTGAAATGGAATCCTGAATGTTTTGATCTTCTGTAGTTTGAATATATGGTAAGTCATCCTCATATGATATGATAGCCAGATTCTCATTACATTCAACAATCATGAGAAAAGAAATTTCAGATGTTTCGTGAAACCCAACACTAACATTTCTATCAGCTATCATAATTTCATCCAGAGAAACCTTTTCACTTACTTGAACGAAGATATTGTCTTGTTTTTCATGAACTGACTGAATTACCTCCTCATGCAGGCTCTGTTCTGATGGCATGAGAACATTTGGATCAAAAACTCTATCTATGGTCTCAACAACAAAACCTTCCTTTTCAGGATTCAGCACAAGGCATGCTTGGTCATCACAATCTGAATCTAGAACTGAAGTAGCTGTCCTATCTTCTTCAATCTGCATGTTGTCTTCTTCTGTGGGCAGATCTGAAATAAGCTCTTCTCTTTCATCAATTTCAGCCATATGGCCATCTTCAAGCTGCTGATTTTGATTCTGCTGCAAATTTTCATGATCGTTTTGATGGATATCCACTAGGTTCTCATCATGTTGCTGAAATGGATTCTCATACAAAGCCTCCATGATCTCAACATCCATAAAATTATCATCTTCATAATATTTCTCAAGGCTTTCAATAAAACTATAAGCATGATTGCAACAGTCTTGAACTAAATTTAATGATGGATAAGGGTCCTTATATCTTTCAATGAACATAGCATGAAAATCCTTTAAACAGTAAATACAAGCAAGCGGCAAACTTTCATACCATGATTGGGCTTCACCTTTCAGAGTGGCCAGAAATATCTTGAACAAGCAATCTTCAGGAAAATCCACCTTCAACTTGCGAATATGCATATGAAATCTAACTAGATGTAAAGCAGCATCCTTCTTCCCATCATCATTAAATATAGGCAAATTCCTTGACCAATCTACCTTGGGAATCTTATTCGGAAAACCAGGGATGTGATCTCGGCTCAAGGGAGCATATCTTCTTGTAATCCGGTCCATCTTGAAAATCTCACAGCTACTAATCTCTCTGCAGTGAAGTCACCATGAAGCATTGATCTCTGGAGTTTTCAGTGAATGAGTCACCAGTGAATGATTTCAGCCTTGTCAGTGTCTGATCGTTGTCCACTATCAACAATCAGATCTGAACTTGATACATGTACTGGGGTAAAATGCAATTGAAGTGTTGTATTCACAAGCTCACGGAGATGGACTGAAGCAGCGTTTATCTACTTCCGCTTATGCAAAGCAAAAGTGTTTTGAAGGCTACCTGGCGTAACTTCAGGCTTCGTCTAAGACTTATGAAGCAAACACATCAATCAACAGACAATTTGTTCTCCCCAGTATGGTCGCCAGTATGTTAGCGCTTGAAATTTCACCTCAGGCTGAGAAAGGTAAACCTCAAGGCAACATCAAACCACTTAGCCTCGTAGCTAGCCCTACGGGGCAGGAGAGGGCTCTCTCCGGTCTATCTCGGTAAAATCTTCAATGGATGAGATGACCAATAGGGTAACACTGATTTTAGGCTAGTAAACTGATCAAAAAGGTTGATTTGGAGTTTTTAGGGTTTTTGGTGGAAAATTGGGGAAATGGCAATTTTGGGTGTGGGGATTAGACACAGTTTCTGCAGGGGGTTCTTTGGGGCGAGATAGGAGACAGTATTGATGCCTTTGATTGAGGTGGATGGTCAGGAATAACAGGTGAGGAGCTAAGGAGAGCAAACAATAACTTTGAATTCTCCTTAAACAGTAGAAAACATTGAAATTAAACAAACTTAAAAGCAGAGCATGACGGTCATGAATTCTTACTTTAACACTTCGTTTGCTTAATGTGCAGAAGGAAAAGAAAGGAAATGATTCACATAACACACTTACAGGTACATAGAGAAACACACCATCAATACATGTAACCACAAGAATCCCAAAGAGGAATGCAAAACCCTGGTCTTCCTTAGCCAAAAATTGTAGAGATACAGTGAATAATACAATGATAGCTTATCCCTCAAGAGTCCAACCATGAAAATGAGCAAGAAAGTACATAATATAGATCATCTAACCTCTTTCCCTGCCTCCATGGGTCGAGCTCACTATCCTAGGAGTTGTTTCAACCACTTCTAAACTAAGCACTACAAACTAGGCAGTCAAAACAACTTGCCTCTATAAGCTAGGAAACCAATTCATTCATTTAATTTTCACCTTTTTCATGAATGAATCTTCTAAAAGAGGTACATAAGTGTAAAAGTGTCATAAAAGTACATTGATTACATCAAAGAGCATAATAATCCACCCCAAAAAGTCAAACAGGGTCAAACTGCGTTTTTCTGAGCTGTACACTGAAATCTGGAGAAGTTTGCCTGACGGGTCGCGCGCCTCTGCCTGACGGGTCGCGCGCCTTTGAGGCCACTTTTGGGGCACTTCCAAGTGTCCAAATGGGGCAAGAGTAGGCTTGTTGGAAAGGTCTATGAGTCTACTTTCCAACCCAACTGGAATTTTTGAATTTGGTGGTCATTTGCCCCTCCAAAATTGCAATCTCCCAAGACTTCTTTCTGCAACTCAAAAATGTGGCAGAAAATCAATTTTTGCTTGTTTTTTGACTTTCTGGAGGCCCAAAACTTCATAAAATCTCAAGTCCATTGATAAGCATATGTAACTTCTCATGACAAATCTGGAAATGCTGAGTTTTTGCAAAATGGAGTTGCCGGGATGAAGGGTCGCGCGGGGGGTGAGACCCATTAATGGACAAAACCTGTGTTCGGCACAAAAAATTCACAAATGACAAAATTTTCTCCAAATTTCTTGAAATTTGGGCTGGGAGTCCCCAATCAAGTACCATGCTCAGTCAAAGAGGCTTTGGCCAAAATTTGGAGTAGATCGGGCGTTTTCCTTCGTTTTTGTGCTTTGGCCAACCGTCCTTGGAGCACCTTCGTTCTCGCCCGTATTTTTGGCATTTCTCTAAAACTATGACACCTGTGTAAAAAGTGAAGGAGGTTTTTCTTCCTTGGCCTGTTGTGGACAAAAACCTCTCTCAGTTTTGAAAAACTCATCTTTGATTGCTCAGAAACATCATTTTAGTGAAACTTATCCCGATGTGTGGGACAAGGGTTTTGGTCGAAATGAAGGGGATAAGGGGCTTCTAAATTCTTGGGGAAATTTTTGGAAGTAGGGAGGGATGTTAGGAAGCAGGGGAAAGTGGAATCTCAGAGATTGAGTGAGCGGAAGGGGTCCAAAAGGTCAAAACACAGGCCCAACCTAGAAAATTGTCAGGTTGTAGCAAGAAACTAGGGTTTGTGCAAAAATGAGGATTTTGGGGGATCTTAGTGTTGGGAAGTGTTTGATAAGGTACTTTAAGGATAGGGGAAGGTGTATGAACATCAGGATATGAGTTTTGCCGATGATTTGGCCGCCCAAGAGAAATTGCCTTCAAAACCCTAGGAGAGGGAAATGACCTTGCCTAGGCGCAACTGAAGCATGGATAAGCTGTAAAATGACCCTATGGAACTTGACATGATGATGACAACCCTTGGAATGATGATAGGCTCAACTGAATGATGACATGGACTGCCATTTGGACAACTTTGAAAAAAGTGAAAACAAACCCTAGACCTAATGCCTAGTGACCAAATTTTGCTTGAAGACTTTCTGAAATGACAAAATTTAACCTTGACACTTCAAAATCACTTTGTAAGAGCACATTTGATCACTGGAGGAAGGCTGGAAAGACTGACACTAACAAGGTGCAAGTATCTTTGAGCCCCACTTTAGATATTTTGCTTGGAGTTCAGCTAAGTCTTTTGCTTTTCCAACACCCAACTTCTTGATACCCATCTCTACCTCTTGTACCACGAAGAGTTCAGTATCAGTGTTGACCAAGGGGGGAGGGTCAACCTTGGGAACCTATTCATAGAGTTGTCTTGCATAGTCAAACCATTTAGAAGTTATAATATTATTTCTAATTTGTATCTTTCTCAGTTGGAGCTCCTTCCAAAATAATTTGGGATTATTTTTCCCAAGGAAGATTATTTCTTCCCTCCTTGAAACCATGAAATCGGACTTTTTCTTGCTTAATCACTGCTTGTAAGCTTTGAGCTTTATGTTATCCTTGTTTGACTCTTTCCACATTCTCCTTGCCTTTTTGCATTCCTCGTCAAACCAAGCATTAACCAGAAAGCAATTTGTTTCAGACTTCTTAATTTTTGCTCTTTTGCACTTTGCAAGTGCACATTGAATTAAATGTGTTAATTCATGACTATGAAGGCTGTGAATTGTAATTTTCTCCTTCTCGAAGAGCCTCTCTAGCGTCATTTTGAAGGTATTACAATTTTCTGGGGTCAAAAGAATTCTGCCCTGTGGGAGATTTTGTTGGACATGCTGAATTTTTTACTCTAATTGTTTATTTCCAATCCAAGAGAAACATAAATAAATTGGCTTGTGATATGATTTCAAGTCCCACAGCTGATCTCCAATCAAAATTTCCTCCATTTTCTCACACAAACCATGCGAAAAAATTATATAATCTACCACACTTGCTCCATTGTAAGTATTGCAAGTGAAATTACCGGACTTTGCCCATCTAGTCAAGCCATTACAAATGACTACATCAAAGGCCCCACATAGAGTAAGCAATTGTTCACCAAAGAGATTGCAACCCTTGTCATCTGAAATTCTTTCCCACTGATGATTACTTTCTTCTGTAAGCCAAATAGGATCACAATCATCTTTACAACAAAGAATGCTAGCTTGCTCACTTGCACTCCTAGCATTGAAATCACCCACTATAAGGACTTCACCTAGCTGCGAATATGTTGCAATATCCGCTTTTAAGGTTGCAAATGGATCTTTGTGGTCAAGCCCTCTACCTTTGTAGATTTTTGAAACCTGCGGCGCAAAATAGCATGCTTGTGATAATATTTATGTTTCTTGTGATTATTGATCATTATTGGGTAGAGTTGGTGACTAGTTTGTTTCTAGTTTGGTGTGGTTGTAATATTCTTTCAATTGAATATAATGTATCTATGACAATATTCATGCATTTATATGTGTATTATTACATTTCTTTAATAGAGTACTCAACAGAATTTTTGTTGTGTAATAATATCTACTCTTTCGTTTCTTTACATGAATTTACCAATTCACTTTGATCTTGTTAGTTGGGTCTGGCTTAGATATTTAATTCTCAGTTGGGTTTAGTTTGGTTAGTTAAGAAGAGAAGTTATCTTTCTCATATTCAAATCTTGTTTGTGACAAGTTAATCCTTTCTAGACCAAATAGGGTAGGAAAGTACCAGTGATTTCACTTTCACTTAAGTGCTTTAGGGTAGGAAGAGATGTTTCGAAACATTTAGGCCAAAGAATTAGCTCAACCAGTTGTTTCCCACCAGTATCCAATTTGAACCTCCTAAATAAAACACAATATTTTACAAAGGTTCGAAAAAATCCTTTGAGTTTATGACATTAAGGAATAAAGAAAGAAAGAAAGAAATTATTTTAACGTCCACGAGGCTAAAGATGGCCTATGGGACAGATTGCTTCTTCATCTGCTTGATGTATTCGGCCCTTTTTCTATGAAGCTTCAAAATAAATGCTCCCAGCTTCTCGACAAACCCCTCACTAAATAGATTATCCCAAGAGCTAGCTGTCAGCATATCTACACAATTTTCCATGTTGTCTTTGAAAGCCTCACATTCTAAATGAAATGTTTTTCTGTGTCCACTTTTCCGGAAGAACAAAAAATGCATACTCTTTCCTCCCACACTTCTTTTGGCCTTTTCCAGCGCCCTGTTTCACAACGAAGTTGATGAAAATTAGTCCATAACTGAGCAATAAGAATTTTGGCTCTCCAAGAGATATTGGCCTCTTCGTATGCTTTTGGTTGATGACTATGCGTGGGATTAAACACTTCAATATAGTACTTTTTCTTTCTTCCTAGCTCCTTATCCCAAGTACGCTTGTGGAACTTTCCCATAACAAAAGCTTTTATCTCTTTGTTGTTTATGGGACACACGTTCAAGCAAACAACCCATTTACTAAACCATTTGTTATTTTGTTGCATCCGAGTATTTTTTCTCTTGCACAATCTATCATTAAAGACAACCTAGGCCATCTACCCTCTTCCATTTGCTCAATTTTTTTTAAATACCTTATGACTCGCACCATAGTAATTGCTTCAATAGGAGCAGTCCCTGTTTCACTTAACAATATAGCATAAGGAACTGCACTTTTAATCTTAAATTTGTTTGTAATCAAACGCTTCTGAAATTTCTCAATTTGTCTCCACTGCATGTCAGATGTACTGCTGGCCCATAGTTCACAACCATAGAGAATCACTAGAAGCCTAAAAAGAGTTTGAGTGGTTAGCCAATCCCATAACTCTGCCTCTCTACACCTATTTTGAAAAGCATAAAACGCTTTCCAACCCCCCAAAATTCTTTTCTTTCTACAACCATTCCAGCTCAGATTTTTGTTGAAGTCAATTCCAAGATATTTGTAATCCGCAACTTCTTCTAGAATGTTGCCTTCAAAGTAGAAATTATGTTGGTTATGTTTTTTTTCCTTAGAGAAACCCCACATTTCTACAAAAATGCTCAAGGGATAGTAAGTGTTCTTGCAAACCAAGGGTCAATTTAGCAATCAGAATAAGGTCATCTACATACAAAAGAAGCCTTATAACAAACTTGCCCAAATAGATACCATCACCCCCTTGCGAATTTAACCACTCCTCAAGCTTGTCGATATATAAACCAAAAAGGGTAGGAGACAGTGGGCAACTTTGCTTGACCCCGATATCGCTTCTAAAACTTTCAGAAATGTCTGATGAAGTTCTAATTTTGACTTTCAACTCTTCATACAGCGTATGCACAGCTGCTCTCAAATGTTTAGGAACCCCAATTTCCTCCATTTTGTGCCAAAGCTTATCTCTAGGAACAAAGTCAAACACTTTTCTGAAATCAACAAAGCAACAAAAGACTTCTTCCTTTTTTCTCCCAAGCTTTTTTAATAATGTACCTTAAAGTTATACAATGATGAACTGTGGACTCATACGATTTGACCCAAATTTGAATAATGGCCAACTCTATTCGAGGACAATCACACCTACTGCGTTGTATTTTGATTGCTTTTTCAGCAAGAAAAAAACGGTATATATATTCATAATGAGGTCAATATACAATGTGGAGTCAACAAAATTCCATATTTGGAACAACATCAGTATACAAGACATGTAAAAACGACTCATGCCCATCCAACCATCTATAACATTATAATCCAATATTCAGTTGATATGGCTCAAAAAAACATGGCCGCATACTATATACAGAAAAATATGCTTTATCAAATCTGGAGTCTGGGTCAAAGCAAATATAGAAAGCTAAAGGATTTTCTTTACTACAAAATGTGAAAGTGCATACATTCACTGTGAGATGTGCATGAAAAACATACCAAAATATTTACCATATTTTGAGAGTTATATATCCGGAAGAGAAAAGTCCAGGATCTGGAAGTTGTCGTTGTCCATTTTGATCTGCATCCTCCATATGCCTTGGGGAGAAGTTAGACCCATTTTCGATAATGAATCAACTTTTTTGTTTTTGTTCCTGTCAATGTGAGCAATAGAATAATCCTTCCTATTGTGCCATAACGCTACGATCCTGTCCAGCCATCCAGCAAGATGAATGTTTTTTATGGAGTGCTTTGACAAAACATGATCAGTTATTACCCTCGAGTCTCCATAGATCTGTAAATTCGGGATGTCAAGAAAGATACAAAAGGAAAGAAGTCCTGCTAAAGCCACCACTTCAACTCTGTTATTGGACCCCGGACCAGCATTCCAATGGATTTCGATAGCCTAATCATTAGTTGTACTGATGTATACACCGCATGCACATATTCCATCCTGGGCTGCTCCGTCTAAAAAAGCACATGGAAAAACCGTGGTCGTCATTGCCGAGGGTCTTCTTTCATTCCTGTTCCTGTTCATTGTTGACATATGATTCCTTCCATACCTTTTCCTATTCTTCCCGGACAATTCGAGGGCGTAGTATAGAGATATTATAGAAGCAACTACAGAAGAGATTGTTTCCGCTTTAGAACTGAAGATCCTTGCATTTCTCCATTTCCATATGGCCCAAATGGCCAATAGGGGGATGGCCCTCCTTTCTTTGTTCATGGAACTCCATCTTTTAAAAGCTTCAAAAATGGATAGGAAAGAACAGAGGGAGAGTCCAAAGTGAGCGGCAAGATTCTGCCAGATAGGTTGCACCTGTGGGCAAGTGAGGAATAGGTGTAAATTATTTTCAATGTTTACCCTGCAAAGGGGACAGATGGCCGGCCCGTGCCAATTCCGTTTTTGTAAATTTTCCCAAGTGAGATTCCTATTGTGAAATACCAGCCATGCGAAGATAATGATCTTTGAGGGGCATCCTGATTTCCAAAATGTACGGGGAAAAATATCTCCGGAATAATCTGCCTCAAAGATAAGAAACTGCATATATATATATATATATATATATATATATATATATATATATATATATATATATATATATATATTACCTTCACTGTCGAGGAGCCATCCAGACCTTTCCATATGAGAGAGTCTTTATCCTCAGAGCGAAAAATTCCGTGGGCGTGCAACGAGGATAAAATAGAATGCCATTGAGCCTCCATGTCATCTCGAAGCTGCAGTTCAGTCGTTATTTTCCATATGGGAATGGCTCCTTCCCATTTCCAAATGGCGCTGGCCCAGTAGAAGATCCCCCTGTTGTGGAGCGCTCTCATCAGTCGAGGGGATACAAGAATTTTCCCAACCCCTCTAGCAAATTCGTCCTTTCCTACCATAATCTTTGCTCCCATCTGAAATTTCCAAATAAGATTCTGTCTAAAAAATGGTTCCAATTTCCTGAAGCCTCTCCAAATAACAGATCCAAGAGATGACCCAATTTGATTTTCCCTAATCCAGTAAGACATGTCCTTGTTGTCCATGTATTTAGCATGAATGGCCAAGCTCCACAATGAGTCGCCCATAATTGCCTTCCACATGGATTTGCACAGTAGTGCTTTCCTGAAATGCGCTAAATCTAAAATGCCCCATCCTCCCATATGTTTTGGGCGCGCCAGCACAGATAGCTTGGTTAGGTGGAATTTAAATTGGTCTTTGTCGCATCCCCAAATAAAATTGGCAATCATCTTGTTCAAGTTTTTAATTACAGCAGATGGGATATAGAACAGATGCGCCCAATAGACCATTGTCTGAACAAGAACAGCTTGTGTCAGGATCATGCGTCCTCCTTTAGATAAGTACAAATATTCCCATGCCGCAATTTTCTTGTAAAAACGATCTGCAATCCAAGACCAATCCACCACCCGATAACCTACTGATTTCAGATTAAATCACAAATATTTGAGCCCATTAAGGAGAGGAATAGCTTGGATTTTGAAAAGCTGAGAAAGGAATTGAATCAGATTCCCATTTATGTCTTCAACATGAAAGGCTGATTTCCCCTCATTAATATTCATGCCTGTAGCGCTTTTGAATCTTCCCAATATTTCATAAATGCAAATCCAGGATGCTCTGCACAGGATTGCAGTTATGAGAATGTCATCAACAAAAAAGTTGTGGGATATGTATATCCCTCTACATATTGGAAGGGGCCAGCAGAAATTTTGCTGAATCGCCCTCTTGATATGGAGGCTGAGAGAATCCATTACTAGAATGAATAGGAGTGGAGACAAGGAGCATCCTTGCCTAAGCCCCCTGGCTGCTTTAAAAAAAGGAGTGGGGATTCCATTTATCAATACAGCATAATTTACCTCCTCCACACACGCCATGATCCACCTGGAGCACCTATAATTAAGACCAATCCTGGCTAGAAGACATCGGATAAAACCCCAGTCCACACTATCATACGCCTTTTTTAGATCAATTTTTAATAAAGCAGCATCCAATTTCCTAGAATGTATAGAATGTAAGGATTCTTGAGTGAGGGCCACTGCGTCCATGATATTCCTATCCTTGAGAAATCCGTGTTGTTCAGGAGAAAGATGCAGAGATAAAACATTCCTTACTCGAATAGCAATGATTTTAGAGATCGTCTTGTATAGAACATTGCATAAAGAAATTGGTTGATAATCGGAAAAGGATGTAGAAAGTTTCTTTTTAGGAATCAGAGCTATATAAGTGGAGGTTATTCGATGATTGATATAACCATTTATTCTTGATTCCTCGACCATATTTAGAATGTCGTCCTTAAACAAGTCAAAAAAAAATGGATAAAGAAGTCGATAGACCAACCGTCCGACCCCGGGCATTTGTCTTTCTGGAAGGATTTCATTGTCGCCAATAATTCATCCACAGTGACTTCAGAAAAAAGGGCAGCGTTTTGGTTTTCATCAAACATAGAAGGGTACAGTTCGATGCCCCATAGGATATCTTCAATGTGACTGCCTATTTCTCTGCTGTAGGCCTTTTGGAAAAATTTGACAACTTCCTGGGATATATCCTCCTGGGTAAAAAATGATTTACCAGCTTCATCCTTTATTTCCCAAATCATGTTTAACTGCCTCCGCTTGTTAGCAAATCTGTGAAAAAACTTGGTGTTTTTGTCACCTTCCCTGAGCCATATGGCACGACTCTTGAGACGCCAAGTGGATTCCTCCTCTGCTAAAATTTTCTGCTTCTTTTTTTCAAGATTCCATATTTGCTTCCGAATATATGAAGTTATGGAAACGCTTTTGAAGCGTGTGGATAAGAATTGCAATTCTTTATCTATTTCTTTCAGCTCTTTTCTATTGAAATCCGTTTTCTCCCTTTGCCATTTTTTACTTTGCTACGTAGATATGCCATACGGTTAATGAAATCCTGTGTCTGGTGCTATGCCGGACCTGTATATTGCTGCCACGTCTCCTTTATGAACTGGTTGAAGAGTTCATCAGAGAGCCACGTTCGGTTGAATTTGAAAGGGTAACCAAATTTGCATCCAATATTATTCCATTGAATATAAATTGGGCGGTGATCTAAAATGTGCACAGGTATGATTTTCATCAAAGGAAAACCAAATCTATCGATCAGCTTTCCATGGAGGATATATCTGTCAAATCTTTTGGCCAAGAAAGAGTCATTTGACCGCCCATTGTCCCAAGTAGGCCCTCGACATATCGGTTGTATGTCTATGAAATTATTTTGGATGATGGCGTTCCGGATCATGCGGCCAATCGGGTCAATTTTCCTGCCATTGCCCCAAATCTCATCATTACACAATGTGCTATTAAAATCGCCCCCAATCATTAATGAATCAATATCAAGGATTTCAGATGCTAGAAATTTTTCCCAAAATGGATAACGATGTCTATATGGAGCATAAATATTTAAAATGTGCACAGGATCAGGACAACCAAGAAAATAGGCTAAAATAAGAATGCCAGCAAAACATTGAAAGGTCACCGCTTTAATCCATTTAGGGTCCCACAGTACAGCTAAACCTCCCGATAATCCTACAGCATCGGTGGCCACCATGTGCCAAGTAGGGAGCATCCTTCTGAAGCATAAGATGGTTTGTGTACAGTCATGCTTTGTTTCCTGAATCAAGAGCAACCTGGACTTTGTGGATCGAAAGAGGTCCTTCAGAGCTATAAACTTTGAGTCCGCTCCAAGGCCCCGTATGTTCATAGACAGGATGTTATTCATTGCGAACATCAGATGGCTGGCAAGCTCTAAGAGGCCCTTTTGCAAAAAACTCGTCTGAGGTGATTTCTGTAACAGGAATATCAATCAGATTTAGATCCTTGGAAGACATGTCCATTCTACCCTTCCTCCCGCGGAAGTGTCTACTTCCTCCCGCGGAAGTGTCTACTTCCTCTCTTATCTTTGCGGCGAACCGTAATGTTTCCAGCCAATCTGGGGCTAATCACAGGGGAAGGGGAGCGATCAGGTTTATGAATGATGAGGGGTTTCAGGTTTAATGATGCCTTTTGTAGCAACTGTTCAATGTCACAGTCAAATGAATTTGTATCAGTAGACCCCGGGGAGTTATATGGGGTGAAAGACTCGCACACAACCTTCCCTTTGTGATCAGTCCTAAAGGACCGAGCAGGAGAAGGATTCCGAGTGGGGAGGGAGGGATTTACGACAGGGGAGGGAGGAGATGATGATATATATTGAATGGAATGGGATGGACCAGCCATGGACGGATTATCGATCAGCTGAGGGATGGGAAAGGCAACATCAGGGGAAGGTTCGTGAGGAGGGGAAGGTATTGGGAACCCCAGCATGGGAGAGGGCGGGTCAATGTAAGGCCGAGGAGAATACTTGGGCGTAAAAGCTGACCAGGGACAGCATTCATCCGGTCCATTAACCCGCCCATGCGGTCCAGCAGATAACGAACGAGAACGCAAGTGGCCGAATGATCTATCTTTGGACGGACATATTTTTGGAGAGGGCTGAGATTTCGTATTAAAGGAATACCAGAGAGGGTCAGCATTGAGAGTCTGTGCCATATATTCACTTGCATTTGGATTACCAGCTTTTTTCTCTGTAATATTCTTATGTTTATGTCTAACAGCATATCTGCGGGGACACTAAGGGAGGAGGTGGCCAGTCCTGTGACACGCCAAGCACCTAAAAGGTACTCCCCAATAATCTAAATGCTGGTGGGCATTTGACATTTCCCAATTTAAATCTATAGATTCAGGAAATCCACCCCTAAACCCCTTCTCGATAAGGACCCAGGCAACGCGTTTATCCTTTGCGCCAATACATCCAGGATCAACATAAATGAATCTTCCGACAGCGCTGCCGATTTTTTCCATAGACTCTTTGTTCCATAGCTCGATGGGCAAACTAGGCAACTTTAGCCAAATGTAATTGTTTTGTGGAGTGCACCTGAGAGGATTAAATCCTATATACCACCTGTGAAGAGCAAGGAAGCTTCGTTCCCGGACCCAAGGTTTGGAGAAGATGATCTCTAGATCCCGATGCCGGAGGAAGTGGAAACTATACCAATTATTCATAAGCCTTACGATGGTAGGGGAATATCCAAGTAGGGGGATTTAGCCGCAATCCAGGTTCTAAAATGAGACTCCTCCATTGATGGAAAATGCTATCGACCCACTAAGGCTCTCTTTTGCAAACTCGATATTCTGTCAAATAATAGAGGGTCGTCCAAGTTAATGGCGTCAGGCGGGGGAGAAGTTTTAACCGGCCGTTTATTCTTGTTTTTAGGCCAAGAAACAGAGTCGCCACCCTTGGGAGACAAGTCCTTCTGTGTAGAAGGAATGATGTCCGAAAGCAACGTGGCAGTCCATGCAACATTAGCAGACTGGCTGACATGGACTTTTTCCGCGTCTAAAGTGGCCCGCACCAAAGCCAAAGCAGCAGAGTTGTCAAATGGAAAGTCCATGCAGAAGGGTAGCTTCAGAGATCACAAGGACCGAAACTAAATCCCGAGAGATAGACCGTCAGATGAAGTACCTCAAGGCATGTTTAAAAAGTGGAGCGGGAGCCAGATTAGTCTAGAGAGAAGTACAATATCGTCCGGAAAATGAAGGGTTTGGATGGAGAATTTGAGGAATGACGGCCAGAGACGAAACTCATATGACACCAGAAACTTCCCGCCTGACTGATAGATATGAATGAACCATCAAAAATCCAAGGGAAAAGGGAAGTGGCTGCGAGCATTAATCTAAGAAAAGGACCACCATTAAAGATAGTCACCCGATCACCAGCGACTGAAAATTCAAATTATCCGGCACCAGAAAAAAAACTCAAGCAAAAGATCCCTATGCTAAATATGCCTCAGGAATTTGGGCAGATGATACAGCAACAGTATATCTCATATACACACCAGCAAGGACCTATCCTGAGTCTAAAGTCAGAGCATGGTTTGGTAATGATGAAGAATTTTTTGAGGAATTTTATGATTGTCCCCCACCAGCCTGTAAATCTCGACCCCAAAATATATTTGTGAAAAAAAAGATTTAACAGAATTTCGTAGATATACCCTTCTTAGGAGTCCAGAGATAGAGCTTAAAACCAGATAAGACAGAGTCCTATTCTTATACCATTTGAGAGCTTACAAATTCTTATACATAGAAAAAAAGACATGTACATAGACGACTGACCTATACCTCGATCGTTACCGAGTGGAGAGCACCATGGGTCGATAGAATTGTAGCGTCATAAACCGAAAAATCTGGAATTTTCATGTAAGACAAGCAGCTAACGGAAAGAAAGGACTATCGCCAGAAGGAGAGTTAAGGAGCTGTATAGAGAAAATAAGGGAGAGGAGTCGCAGCTATGCTATCACTCTCCCTTCCAGGAGTTGGCCAAGTAAGGAGCCAAAACCACCACCAGCATCCAAGAGTTGGGAAGAGTCAGGCGAGGGAGACTTATAGGGAAATGAGATATGCCTAGCGTAGGCTCAGAGAGTGTAAGAGGCAGATCTAGCCACGTCCAAGACATGCATGCAGCAATTCGTCTCCAAAGCATAACACGTTCACCAAGTGGAATGGGGAAGTCAAAACAGGGAGGGACACGTCTCAGAGGAAAACCACCCATCAACCAATGATGGCGCAAAAGCTCCACTAGTCCCCATCCAGCGCGTAAAAGAAGAGAGATAAACCTATGAAATCAGAGAGAAAAGCGGATGGAGACTGAAAAAGTTACCTAAATGATGCATGCTGGTGCTCTCCAGCTCGGCAGCTCTCGGCAGCTCTCGGCTTAAAGCTTCAAAGTCGCAGCGTGGTAGCAGAGTCACTCCCACGTTTTGGCTCCTACTACCCTGGAATCTACTCCATAGAACATTCCCTTCAAAACTTATCCATTCCTGGTACTCTTGGATCACGCGGCTCTCCTTCTAATGTTAATATATTTAAATCCTTGTATTTCGATTGCTTGCCAACGTTGTTATCAAATGTATTCATCATGAAACCATTTTAACAACAGAATGGAAACACCCAATTCTTTTCTTTATCCATATATTTATTTTAATTAATATATCAAAACAGAAATTACAAGACTGTACATACACGGGATTTAAGAGTGAACTAGAATAATGAATACCGGCTGTTCGATTGTAACAACTGGATCGCGCGATTTAACTGCTTCGAACGAAGATTTTCTAATAATCCCAACGTCCAATTTCCTTGGCGAGAATTGAAATCCTGACTTCCCGCCGGGATTGACGAGCCTGCCGAACCCCGTGTACGTAGCAGGCCTGGGAAACTGACTGAGAATATCCGTCGTTCTGGGAAATTGACGGAAATTTCCATCGTTTTCAGGTCGGTACAGTGTTCTTATTCACGAGAATGATTGGCATTTATCATAATAATAAAATACACGAAAGGGGCTTCGAATTAATGCAAAGATTCTTGGCAACCCACTTGGATTGTTTTGTCTGGGAGATTTAATATGTTTAATGGTATTGTTGAAATGTTATGGCAAATAATTTGTTATGGTTTTGTAAGTTATCTATCATGGACTTGTTACGGATATAATTTGTTATGGTTTTTAAGGTTATTTATTATGGACTTGATATGTAAAAATATTATGGATATAGTCTCAAGGGATAGCTCAAATGGTTGAGTTCCCGTTGCTAAGCACTTTCCTAGTTGGGAGGTCACGAGCTTGGGGTTAGGGCTGATATGGTCGACTGGCAATCCCTTCGGGTGGAACTGCCACTCATTGAGTGTCGGTGAACCACATTGAAAAAAAAAAAAAAAAATTACTAAGCACTTTCCTAGTTGAGAGGTCACGAGCTTGGGTTAGGTCTGATATGGATGTAATTTATTTTATGCTTATATATTTAAATAAAAAATATTTTAATCATTATAAATTTATAAGTTAATTATAAATAAAATATTTTTAAAATTATTATTATGAAATAAATAAAATATTTAAAAAAATTAATGTCAAATAAATATGTCATTTATTTATTTTTTAATATAAAATTAATATGTAATATTTAATATATATTAATGAAAAAAAATTAATGTAAATTATAAATTAAATATTTCAATATATGTGTTAGGTAAAAGATTTTAATATATATATATATTTTTGGAGTTCATACATTCATCGGAGGCATTTATTTATCGCAGTTCATACACAAGCGCAGAGAGATTTGAAGAGTCTTTTAAATCATGGCAAAAACCCTCACGATTTTGAACGAATTTGTTTAGAATTTGATCGTCTAAATTTTGAATTCGACGAATTTCGAATTTCATACGGATTTTGCACGTCAAATATAGGTGCAGCAGCTGCGGTTTTCTCCACCACTATTCATTTGTTTTCGAGATGACCTCCGCTCGAAACACAAGTCCCATTGAGGGAATCGGCTTTGGTTTCACAGTTTGCATCCAGTCTGTGTTTAATTGAAACCCCATTGAGGGTCAGCCACAGTCAAGGAACTAGGCCGTTAATCAACATCATTAAATGTAGTGCCAAATTTACTGCCAAGCTTGTGCATTCAGATTATTATTTTTTTGGGAAAATTTTAAAATTCATTGTTTCAAGCATCAAAGAATCGTATCAGTTAGAAATGCATTCAAACATGACAACGGGACAATAAATTTCAGAACCTGTGGAAACAAATGATCTAAGGACAAGTGAAAAATGCCTCATCCACCAAAGTTGGGAAGTGGGTTTGGGTCAATGTCAAACAGTGTCGGGGCATTTTAAAATAAAGACTAGCCCGTCTAAATTGGAAGCAGACAAAGAAAAACAATCTCAAAGCGAAAATACACGGGCCCTTCGCAATAAGCATTCAAACAAGTCCCCTCTGCAAGCATGTGGCAACAACAAGCCCAGAGGAAAATTCATTGATGATTCTGCCTTCTATAGTCCCACATCCACACCCCTCACTTTGTCATCTGATCTTTATGTGAAAGAATTGTTAAATGCAAAACGGAGGTTGGAGGTTTTAGAAGCTAAAGAGGAGGAAAGAGATCATAAAAATCATATAATAACAGTGGAGAATAAGACTTTTAGCATAAAGCAATAAAGTTTTGAAAGAACAAATGGCATTGCTACAGGAAGCTCTCCTGATAGGGAAGACAGAATGGCAACACATGAACGCAAATGTGCAAAACATAAAGAAATCTGTAATGGAAAGTACAAAGGTCATGAATACAAAACCATCCCAGGATAAAGGGGAAGTGGATGCCCAAATAGACAACCATGAAGAGAAAGCAAGAGAAGAAAGGAAAGGAGATTCCACAAAAGCATCCAAAACTTAGGCTCAAGTTATTAGCAATTTTGCTAATAGGGAAGGATAAATAAACATTCGGGTTGACAACATGCAAGATAGAGAAAGCAAGGAAAGACAAAATAGAGTAGCAAACATAATTATTAAATGGGTGAAAGACTATGAGAAAAATGAATGTACTCTTGACCTTGCAAGGGACTTCTTGAAAGACAAGTTGCTATGGCAAGGACAAATATGCCAAGCATGGAGGGTGGGTAAGTTTAACGGTGAGAGAGCCAAGCCCATAAAAGTCATCATGCCTAGCTTGCATGATAAATATATCATTCTAAGCAAGAAGCATCTCTTGAGGGGTTCTCGTTTTTTCTAGAAAAATATTTAATTGTAAGACAACGGGAGGAAAGGAGGGAGGAAATGTTAAAGGTTAGGGCAACAAGAGAGCATGGATTTATAAAGGTAAAGTTGTGATAGTGCAATTTGGACCTCCTTCCAAAACATAGTAACAAGATGGTAATAAAGAAGAGGCAACAAACTCTTCAACAGGAAGTCAGGAAACAAGGTCAGTATGGGAAAGCAAGGACAAAGACTCAAGTGTGAGTCTTACATGTCAAAATAAATACAATCAAGTAATACCTAGGTTTCTTTAATATTAGTTCGTTAGAACTGCAGAGGTTACCCATGGAGACAAGGACCTGGGTTAGGGCCTATTGTGGAAGATAGAGACATAATTTGCCTCATAGAAACACATGGGCATGAAGGGTGCAAGACACCTTTGTTTGAAGGATACTGGAAGATGGCAGTGTAGAACAAGGCAACAAGGAATGGCAAAGGACACGAGGGTATCATAGTATTATTGAGGGAAAAAGAAGGTCATCTCATTTAGTTAGAAAAAGAAGGCTCAAATAAACAACTCATTTGGTTTAAAATATCAGAAAATAGAAATCACATCATAATTGCAGCATGTTATTTTGCGTCGCAAGTTTCAAAAATCTACAAAAGTAGAGGGTTTGACCACAAAGATACCTTTGCAACTTTAAAAGCATATATTGCAACATATTCTCAGCTAGGTGAAGTCCTTATAGTGGGTGATTTCAATGCTAGGATTGCAAGTGAGCAAGCAAGCATTCTTTGTTGTAGAGAAGATTGCGACCCTATTTGGCTTACATAAGAGAATAATCATCAGTGGGCAAGAATTTCAGAGGACAAGGGCCGCAATCTCTTTGGTGATCAATTGCTTACTCTATGTGGGGCCTTCTATTTAATCATTTGTAAGAGTTTGACTAGATGGGCAAAGTTCGGTAATTTCACTTGCAATGCTTACAATGGAGCAAGTGTAGTAGATTATGTAATTTGTTTGCATGGTTTGTGTGAAAAAATGGAGGAAGTTTTGATTGGAGATTAGCTTTGGGACTTAAAATCATATCACAAGCCAATTTATTTAAGTTTCTCTTGGACTAGAAAGAAGCAATTAGAGTCAAAAACTCAGTGTGTTCAATAAAATCTCCCAAATGGAAGAATTCTTTTGACTCCAAAAAATTGTAATGCCTTCAAAATGATGCTAGATAGACTCTTCGAGAAAGAGAAAATCTCAATTCATGGCCTTCATAGTCATGAATTAACACATTTAATTCAAAGCGCACTTATAGAGTGCAAAAGAGAAAAAAATTAAGAAGTCTGAAACAAATTGCTTTCTGGTTAATGCTTGGTTTGACAAGGAATGCAAAAAGGCAAGGAGAATGTGGAAAGAGTCAAACAAGGATAACATAAAGCTCAAAGCTTACAAATAGATATTAAGAAAGAAAAAGGTCGACTTCATGATTTCAAGGAGGGAAGAACTAATCTTTCTTGGGAAAAATAATCCCAAATTATTTTGGAAGGAGCTCCAACCGAGAAAGATGCAAACTGAAAAAAGTATTACAACTTCTAAATGGTTTGACTATGCAAGATAAGTCTATGAGCAGGATCCCAAGGTTGACCCTCCCCCCTTGGTCAACGCTGATACTGAACTCTTCAATTGCAAGAGGTAGAGATGGGTATCAAGAAGTTGGGTGTTAGGAAAGCAAAAGACTTAGCTGAACTCCAGGAAGAGTATCTAAAGTGGGGCTCAAATATTCTTGCACCTCTCATTGCAAAAATTTTCAACAACATCATACAATAGGGGTTCCCCACAGATTGGACAACTAGTCTGGCAATACCTCTTTTCAAGAGTGGCGACGTAAATAATTCCTCCAGTTATAGGACCATAATGATAAATCCTTTGTTTGCAAAGTTATTTGGAAGCATGCTAGAAAATAAAATCAGCAAGTAGGCAAAAGAAAGAGATAAACGTTCTAAAGGCAAGCAGATTTTAACCTAAACATTCCACAATTGATCGTTGTATAAATTTAAGGCACATCATTGAAAAATTTTGGGAGAAAAAGGAGGAAGTCTTTTGTTGCTTTGTTGATTTCAGAAAAGTGTTTGACACGGTTCCTAGGGATAAGATTTGGCACAGAATGGAGGAACTTGGGGTTCCTAAACATTTGAGAGCAGTTGTGCATAAGTTGTATGAAGAGGTGAAAGTCAAAATTTGAAATTCAGCAGACATTTCTAAAAGTTTTCGGCTACACAATCCTTCAATCATTCTAATTCAAGAGACTATATGTTCTCATGAAAACACTTGGGTTATTTTTCTCTGTGTCTGTCCTGACAGGTTTGTCTGTGCCACTGATGTTAGGGGTCATTTTGGTGACCTGGGCGCAATGTGGAATCCTTATCACATCTCCCTTCAAGCTTTTTGTATCGACGTGGGCGTCATTCTTTCTGGTGATCTTACGGGCTCCCCCCTTCTTCTTTCGCATTATCAACTTGTATGCCCCTATGTGGGTAGACGCTCCTTCTGGGAAAAGACAAGAGACTCTGACGTTCAGAGACTACAATCCATAACCCTTACTGGGGACCTTAATTTGATTATGGGAAGTGGAGAAATCCGAGGAGATAAGGCCATTAAGGACCCTTTATCAAAGTTTTTCTAGGATTTATTCGACTCATTCGCTTTGTGTGATATTGCTCCAAGCACTATCACACCTACATGGAGAACGGTTGCTCTGGTTCGGAGGGCATCTTGAAGCGGTTGGATCGCTTCATCCTCAGTCGTTCTTTGGTTGGGTCGCTGTTGGGGGTCTCGTCACAGATCATTTCTTCCTTTATTTTTGACCACCAGCCGATCCTTCTCTCATGGGAGGGAAGGGACTTTAGTCTCAATTTCCCCTTTAAATTTAACTCTTTGTGGCTTCAAAACTAGGATTTTTCTACATTAGTGACAAAGGTGTGGAGTTGTCCTCTATTCCCTCCTCCAAGTGATCAGATGGGGTCTTTTGTGGTAAACTTAGGGATCTCAAGAAGGAGGCACACAATTGGATTAGGGAGAAAAAAGTTGTGGATAACAAGGCTCTTGCAGACATTGAGACCGCCCTTGGATATTTTAATGACCCACAAGACCCTTTGTATTTTTCTAATTGATATAAAAGGACTATCATGGATATGGAGGGGGAGAAGAACAAAATTTTGGTATCTCTGGAATTCAAGTGGAGACTAAAGAGTCACGCATTATGGGTCACGACAGGCGACAAAAATACTAAGTATTTTTTTTATGCTCTTGACCTGCGAGCACTTCCAGAATACCAAATATGCGAAGAAATACAACCCAAAACACAGAATAAAATGAGAAAAACAACAAGTATGTTATTATTAATACAGGCTTTATTGACTCTTTAAGTAACTATAACTATGAATCGACATAAATAAAGGGGTTAGGGTTGGACCCTAACATGCCCTCCCCCATCAAAAGCAGCCTTGTCCTCAAGGCTGAAGCTGCGGAAACTGCTGAAGAATAGTGGCTGGTTCCCAGGTCGCATCTTCTGGAGAGGTGTCTTTCCACTTGACGAGGACTTCCTTGATCGTGCGGCCGCGCAGATGTCATTCTCGCGTATCGAGGACCTGTTCAGGTTGGAGCCAGAGTGAACCTTCTTCATCCAATTCAGGTAGACTGGTTTGAATTCTGCAATTGTTCCCCACCACTTTCTTGAGGCATGATACATGGAAGACGGGATGGATTTTTGAAGTTGGTGGCAAGGCCAGCTTGTAGCCCACTGCTCCAATGCGCTGAAGTATTTGATAAGGTCCATAGAATTTTGGAGCTAATTTTTGGCAGCCCTTTTCTTTGAGCGATGTTTGCTTATATGGTTGCAGCCACAGGAATACCTGATCCCCTTCTTGAAATGTGCGCTCTGAACAATGTTGGTCTGCCTGTTGCTTCATTCAATTCTAAGCTTAATGGAGATTATCTTTGACATAGGTTATCATGGTTGCATGGTTTTGTAGGAGTTGATCCACTGCTTGCACCTTAGAGCATCTAGGGATATAAGAAATAGGTGAAGGTGGGAGTTGGCCATACACTGCTTCATATGGAGTCATCTTGGTGGTTGCATGATAGTTAATATTATACCACCATTCAACTAAAGGTAGCCACTGTACCCATTGATGTTTCTTTTCTGAAGTGAAGCACCTTAGGTATGTCTTCAAACATTTGTTAACTGCTTCAGTTTGACCATCAGTTTGGGGATGATAGGAAGTACTTAGTTGGAGTTGGGTGCCTTATAGCATGAAAAGTTCTTGCCAAAAGTTATTGGTGAAAGTCGGATCACGATCAAACACAATGAGAGTCGGCATGCCATGCAGTTTGAAGATCTGGTCCACGAAATCTTGAGCCACCAAAGTGGGGGTAAATGGGTGGGGTGGAGCGCAAAAATGAGCATATTTAGAAAGTTTGTCCACAACCACCATGATGACTGATTTGTTGCCTGACTTCGGGAGACTAGTAATGAAATCCATAGAAACATTCGTCCAAACGGAGGCAGGGATTGGCAATGGTTGTAAGGTGCCTGGTAACTTGATTGTTTCTCCTTTGTGGCATTGACACACCTCACATTCAGCTACAAAAGTAAGAATGTCAGTTTTCATGCCTATCCAAAAGAAATAACGACGAGTGTGAGCATAAGTCTTCTGAAATCCTGCATGGCCTGCAGTGGGAGATGAGTGCATCTCTGCCAAAATGTGCATTTTGAGGGTGGATGTCGGCGATATAACTACTCTATCCTTGTAGCGAAGAATCTCATCCTTCCAAGAGTAGCCGACTGAGGAATTAGGATCTACTCTCAAGTTATTAACGAGTTGGGAGAGAAAGGGGTGTGAAAACCATTCCTTGCGGGCTTCTTCAATCCAATCAGGTATGGGAAGAGAGATAGATAGCAGGGTGCTTTCATCCTCAAATTGGCGTGATAAATCATCTGCTACTACATTGTCACATCCTTTCTTGTAAATTATCTCATAATCATATCCCAACATTTTGGCTAGCCATTTATTTTGTTGGGGCGAGGATAGACATTGCTCCAAAAAATATTTGAGGCTTTGATGGTCTATATGGATTTGGAAATGTCGCCCCAATAAGTATGGTCGCCAGGTATCTATTGCATGTAAGATGGCCATCATCTCCTTCTCATAGGTAGATTGTCCCAAATGTTTCCCACTCAGTTGTTGGCTGGTGAAAGCCAAGGGTCGACCTTCCTGCATTAAGACATCACCAATACCAGTACCTGAAGCATCACATTCAATCACAAAAGATTTGGTGAAGTCAGGTAGTGCCAATATGGGAGTGGAACACATGGCCTGTTTGAGAGCCATAAACAGTTGTTGTGTTGCATCAGTCTAGAGGAATGAATTTTTCTTGAGAAGGTTAGTGAGGGGTCTAGCAATGTGACCATAATTGCGGACAAATTTGCAATAGTAGCCGATGAGACCCAAGAATCCCCTCAAACTCTTCAAGGTTTTTGGTTGGGGCCAATCTTGCATTGCTTGTATCTTTTTGGGATCCACCTGGACACCTTCACGACCCACAATGTGGCCCAAATACTCGACTTCTTCCATGCCAAAAGAGCACTTGGACAATTTGACAAATAATTTGTGATTCCGGAGCAGTTGCAAGAGCAAGTCTACATGCTGAAGATGTTTTTCCCAGGTTAGGTTGTAGATGAGAATGTCATCAAAGAAAACGAGGACAAATTTTCAGAGATATGGTTTCAGCAGGTGATTCATGAGGCTTTGAAAAGTGGATGGAGCATTACAGAGACCAAATGGCATGACCAAGAATTCATAATGGCCTTCATGAGTTCGGAAAGCAATCTTGGGAATGTCTACTTCTTTCATGCGTATTTGGTGATAGCCAGAGCGAAGATCTAGCTTAGTAAAGAATTGAGTACCATGTAGCTCATCAACAACCGGGATACGGAATTTGTCTTTGACAGTGAGCTTGTTGAGGGCCCTGAAGTCTGGATACATGCGCCATTCCCCATCTTTCTTGAGCACCATGACCACTGGTGATGAATAAGGACTGATGCTAGGACGAATAACACTGGCTTCAAGGAGTTCCTTGATGATTTTTTCAATTTCATTCTTTTGGGTGAAAGGATATCAATATGGGCGCACATTCGGCAGCTGTGCCCCTGGGACCAAAGTGATGCTATGATCATGTTCCCCTCTAGAGGGTGGAAGCTCTTTAGGTTTGTCAAATACCTGCTGGTGGCAATTTAAGACCTATTGCATCTCATGATGAATATGAAGAGTAGTGGGCTTTATGGCCTGGATGGCATTAAACTGGGCGATAACTCCATGATGACCCTTTTTCAACAACTTTTCCATGTGATGCGAGCTAATGATAGAAGGAGCACCTACTTGGAGTCCATAGAGGGTATGCATGTGGTCATTCTGCTTAAAGCTCATATATAACTCCTGGAAATCCATGGTGATTGGGCCTAGTGTGCGAAGCCATTCAGCACCCAAGATAATGTCACAACCACCCATGTTAATCGCAAACATGTGGGTCTTTAGGTGGTAGTCTCCCATTTGAAGTTTGATATTTTCGCAGCGGCCTTCACATTTCATTGTCCCCCCATCAGCAATTTGGACCTGGAAATTAGAGACTGCCCTGACAAAACAATGAACAACTTCAGCGACTCGCTGATGGATAAAGTTATGAGTGTTGCCACTATCAATCAATACTACTACAGGGCGATGTTTAATAAAGCCTCTGATTTTGAGAGTTTGGGGCGCAAAAATGCCCGCCAAAGCATGTAGTGAGATAATTGGTTCCTCTGGCATAGCTGGGAGTTCATTGTCCTACTGGGTTTCCTCAACTTCGTCCTCTGGTCCCTCAAGGGGTGGGGCTTCCTCAGATGAGCTGTGATCAGTAACATCAATTTGAAAGAATTTGGGTTCCTTGCATTTATGCCTAGGGGAGTATTTGTCATCACAATAGTAGCACAATCCTTGTTTTCTTCTTTCAGCCATTTCTATTGGAGACACCTTTTGAACCTTAAGTGTTTGGGTAGGGCCCTGAGCCTGGGTGGGGCGTCCCTTGGCTATGAAATTTGGACGAGGCGACTGGGCAGCTAAAGCACGTTCCACTTCGATAGCCTTTGTGCAAGCATCCATCCATGTAGGTGGGTGGTGCATCCGGACATGGGCTTGGATGGCTTCTTTGAGACCACTTATAAAACATTCCAAGTAGAATTCATCTCCCAGACCTTCTGTGCGGATGGCCAATGTCTCAAAGGCTGCAATGTAGTCTTTTACTGTGCCTGTCTGTCGGAGCTTAGTAAGACAACCCAAAAAATTAGATTCTTTGTCAAAGCGGTCACAAAGAGATTTTGAGAACACCTGCCAAGTTATGTTCCCGGGATAGCATTTCCGATGCCACTGCCACCATTTCCATCTCTCTTGGTCCAAGTAAAGGGCTCACACATGGAGTTTAGTTTGATCATCTTGAATATCATTCAAAATGAAATATTGTTCCATTTGTGCTACCCATACTATTGCATTAGAGCCATCAAATTTATACCTGTCTAACTTGGGTGGGCGAGGGTGGAAATGTTGGTGATTTCCATGGAAGTGAATATGATGGCTAGATTCTCCTTCAAGGTCTTCATTAATACCATGTGCCTCCAGATGCAACCCCGACGTGCTCATTTTGAATTGTGCCATGAATTGTTGCATCTGTTCCACTAGGCTATGGAAAGAATCCAACTTTTGTTCAAGGCGCTCGATCTTCTTGTTGGCCATGACTTGAGCTCTGGTTTCTACCATACACAGATCTTGGTCACTTGTCATCACTTTGAAAAAAATTGGGACCGCTCGAAAATTGAAGCTAACAAGTGAATGGTACCACTGCGATCAGCTCGTCGTCCTAAACCTTATGGGCTAAGTTTCTTGTAAGGATCTCGAGAAGGCCTCAGACTCTGAGTTTTACTCCCCGCTGATCAATACTGCAGTGGCCAAATTCCAGAAAACTTGATCCTGCCCAATGTCCTGCGAAAATCGGGCCCAAACTATAGGAGCCACAAGCCTCACTGCGCAAATGGTCATATTTGCCTGCGAAACCCCAACTGTTGAATGTGAGTTGGACTGCAGTGGCGATAGAACCCCAATTGCTAGATCTGAGTGGTACTATGGCAGTAGAACCTCAACTGGTGGATCTGATTGTTGCGACGACGACAGAACCCCAATATCTAGATCTAATCGAGGAGCCTCTATGTCATTGGAAATCACCAGAGACTTGGATTTGTTCATATATAACCCCGAGGTCGCACTAAAGGAATTTATGATCAAGTGTAGAACCTCCATTCCTCAAGGTTGTTCATGCCACCAAATAACCAGTCGTCCACAAACATTAGGTGAGAAATATGGATATTTCAGGGGATCTTCATACCAAGGAACTTACCCGTGGCCCTTTCAGTGCAATCCCGTGACTGAGACAATCCATGACCAGCAGGAAGAGCAAGGATGATAAGGCACAGCCTTACCGAAGGCCCCTATAAGCCCTGAAGAAATTTGTTGGATAACCATTAATGATCACGACGAAATTTGTTGTTTATGAACAAGCCATGATCCAGCCAATATTAGAATGAGAAATGGCCACCTTATGTAATATCATTCTCAAAAACTCCCAATCTATGTTATCAAAAGCTTTAATCAGATCGACCCTAAGCAAGCTTGCTTTTCTTTTTCCAGTTTTCATAGAATGTATACATTCCCACGCTATAGCAATGACATCTTGGTTTTGTCTACCATCCAAGAACCCCAGCTGTTCTGGAGAGATATGGACGGATAAGGTCGTCTTGATCCTGGAGGCGATCAATTTGGAGATAACTTATATATAGCATTGCACAATGAAATGGGTCTCTAATCTAAGAGGGCTTCAGTGTCCTTCTTCTTGGGAGTTAATGCAATGAATGTAGCGTTCATTGCCCCTGAAATATATCCTTTGACCCTGGATTCTTCTACAGCCGCGACTATATCATATAGCATAATTTCTTGAAAATGTATGAAGAGTTTGACCCCCCACCCGTCAGGATCAGAGTTTTCTCTTTTGTACAAGACTTGAGTAGTTCGATGAATTCGTTGGATCGACTTGGCCAATAGAATGTTATCCTTCTGATTGAACATAAGGAGAAAGTTTGCAATGGACTCTAGCTGCGAGGGAAAATTTTGTTCCTATGCTTTGTATAGTTTGCTGAAATGGTGGAAGGCCTCTTGCTCGATGCCTTTTTGATCTTGAATATGATTGTCTCCAATGCCCATGATTCCTTTGATCGAATTCCTCTACTTCCTGAGATTTTCACATGCGTGAAAATTGTTAGGGTCCAACCCTAACCCCTTTGTTTATGTCGAGTCATAATTATAGTTAGTTAAAGAGTCAATAAAGTCCGTATTAATAATTGTAAATGGTTGACCCGCATTTAAGAAAGGGACCACAGGTAGTTGCAAATGTGCCATGGTATTAGATAGATGGTATTGAGAGAACCATGGTAATGACCCATGGTAGTATATGTATGAATCATATATAAAGGATAGAGACTCCCCATTGAGAAATATCGAGTCTTATTTTGTAATCAAGCTCTACTCTGCTGGAGGTTGCCCCCTCGAAGAGGCAAGTGAACATTGCTTTCATCTTTGAATAATAAAATACTTGTTGTTTTTCTCATTTTGTTCTGTGTTCTAGGTTGTATTTCTTCGCATATTTGGTATTCTGGAATTTCTCGCAGGTCAAGAGCATAACAAGTGGTATCAGAGCACTTTCCAGGGCCGGTGGTACCTCCATTTTTGGCAGATTTTTTTTTTTAGGCTAGAGACGTGTTCTAGCGTCTTTAAACCACAGGATCTGTCGTTGAGCACATAAACCTGCGGATTTGGGGAGGCATGCATGGAGGAAATACAAGAGGACGGTTGTAGGACTCCCTTGTAACCCCTACGGGTACCCCTTCAAGTAGTAGTGCATTAGATAGAACCGCGCACAGATTGCCTTCCACGTACCCTCTGGGTATATCGGAAGCCCCCTAGGCTCACCTGAAACCTCGCGTTAGATAAACCATCGACCGTCTTGCTACTACAGTACACTGAGAACAACACTCGAGGAGATTACTCGCATGTACGATAGGGTAGTCGAGTAGTACAGCTAAGGGTAAGCTTGATCCTCCTTAGTTAGTGCCCTGAAAGATTGGCCAAGTCGATCCAACGAATTCATCGAACTACTCAAGTCTTGTACAAAAGAGAAAACTCTGATTCTGACGGGTGGGGGGTCAAACTCTTCATACATTTTCAAGAAATTATGCTATATGATATAGTCGCAGCTGTAGAAGAATCCAGGGTCAAAGGATATATTTCAGGGGCAATGAACGCTACATTCATTGCATTAACTCCCAAGAAGAAGGACACTGAAGCCCTCTTAGATTACAGACCCATTTCATTGTGCAACGCTATATATAAGTTATCTCCAAATTGATCGCCTCCAGGATCAAGACGACCTTATCCGTCCATATCTCTCCAGAACAGTTGGGGTTGTTGGATGGTAGACAAAACCAAGATGTCATTGCTATAGCGTGGGAATGTATACATTCTATGAAAACTGGAAAAAGAAAAGCAAGCTTGCTTAGGGTCGATCTGATTAAAGCTTTTGATAACATAGATTGGGAGTTTTTGAGAATGATATTACATAAGGTGGGCATTTCTCATTCTAATATTGGCTGGATCATGGCTTGACCATAAACAACAAATTTCGTCGTGATCATTAACGGTTATCCAACAAATTTCTTCAGGGCTTATAGGGGCCTTCGGTAAGGCTGTGCCTTATCGTCCTTGCTCTTCCTGCTGGTCATGGACTGTCTCAGTCACAGGATTGCACTGAAAGGGCCATGGGTAAGTTCCTTGGTATGAAGATCCCCTGAAATATCCATATTTCTCACCTAATGTTTATGGACGACTGGCTATTTGGTGGCATGAACAACCTTGAGGAATGGAGGTTCTACACTTTATCATAAATTCCTTTAGTGCGACCTCGGGGTTATATATGAACAAATCCAAGTCTCTGGTGATTTCCAATGACAAAGAGGCTCCTCGGTGCAGGGAGTTTTGCCAACTTTTTGGAATTACAGTTGTAACTCTCGATGAGGGATTTACTTACCTTGGTTTTCACCTCAAACCCAACAACTATGGCAATAAGGATTGGGGTTGGTTGATTGACATATTCAAAAGTCTCATAGGTGGTTATCTATTGGAGGTAGAGGTACACTGACCCTCATCAAATTTGTCTTACAAAACATCTTTGTCTTCTGGATGCATCTTTTTTTGTTGCCCATGGAGAATTTTCACACGCTTGATGCTATAATGGCCAGATTCATTTGGTCGGGGATGGAATTGAAGGGGAAGTTCTATTTGGTGAGATGGAAAGTCATAGCAAGGCCGATTGAAGAGGGTGGATGGGGTATATTGGATACCCACACATTTAACAGAGCATTGATTATCAAGAATATGTGGAGGGCGGTGACAGAAGATAACATATGGGGACATCTCATTAGGGAGAAATGTATGCATGGAATACCATACATGCTTTGGATCAGGGATGGGTCAAGGAGGTCCACCATTTCCTCCTACATTTGGCGGGGCATGACAAAAAACAACCAATTGATGTTGGGCTTCATGATATCGGAGGTGGGGGACAGAAGAGAGGTAGAGATTGGATTGGATGCATTGAAAGGTTTCTAAGGTATCCACACCTTATCAATTGATCTTATAAACACCTTGCACAACATGGGCATTCACTATTTTGCTAAGATTAATAGGCTTAATGTCGGATCACCTTTTCAACAATCCTGGATGAAGGCCGATGAGCTTGGTTTACACGACAATTGTGCCATTGAATGGGACGACTATCTCACTCACCTTTTGGACGCAGGCATTTCCATCAATGAAGGGAAATATAGACTTCTATGGGAGGGTACCATGAAGAAAGGAAAGCCAAGTGTTAAGGATATATATAACAAGCTCCCATCCACAGAGCGAAACTTTGAAAACAAAATCTAGTTCCAAGCTGCATGGAGATACGTGATCCCAACCAAACTCATTTGCTTTTGCTGGTTGGCTTTACACAACAGGGTTCTTACTTGGGACATTCTGAGGCATAGGGGATTCCAAGGCTCTGGCATTTGTTCCCTCTGCAGGAACCACAACGAAGAGATTGACCACCTCTTGTTGCGTTGCCCATTTGCAAAGAAGGTTTGGGCGGGCATTATGGACTGCCTACAGCTGGGACAAATGGGTCTCATCAAACTTTGAACCCTTGCCTCCGCTTCTGGCTTAGGAAATGAAACAAGTTTCATGCTTTGCCCTTCTACATTATTTGGTCCATTTGGCGCAGCAGAAACTCAATAATTTTTTAACACAAATTGCACGAGATTTGGGAGGTTATTATGAAGACTGTCAATTTTTTTTTCCAGAGATCGGTCCCATAAAAAGACATAAAAAGAAGAGAGAGGTAACAATTAAAGATATAAAGGGGAAATATCCAATTGGTTTCTTTGATGGGACAAGTCAACAGAGGAGCTGTGGGTGTGGTGTCATCATCATACTGGAAGGGTGTGGTGTCATCATCATACTGGAACCACGGAGATTCTATCACTTCTGGTGGAAGGGCGGGTAGGGCACAAACAACAGAGACGAGATCATCGCATTATGGGGCGTCCTACTGCTCACAAAATGGTTAAGATTGGATCAAATCTCCATTCACGGAAATGCCAAAAGCATCATAGACTGGGTCAGGGACCACACTTCTTTCAACCCCTATCCTTTCCAACTAGATGAGGCGTATTAGGAGATTGGCAATCAACTTTCAGAACATATCTTACACTCACATCTACAGAGAGCATAACCAAGTGGCAGACCTTCTCTCTCAAAGAGCGGTATTCACTCCGAACCAGGTAAGTTTTACTTTGCTGCATTCGCACATGTTATGCTCTTGAACTCCGGGTCCTTCACTTCTTCGTAGAGTCTCTGTTATTGCTCTCTGGATACATCCAACTCCGCATTTTTGGACTGTGCAATTTTGAAGCAAAATTACTCTTTGCGGACAATACTGTAACCAACACTCTCTCAGATATAATGGAGTAAAGTAGAAGATTATAGATAAGAATACATAGACAAATCAGTAGAAAATTGAAAATTGTATGAGGAAAACTCACAAAATGTACTCTCTTTTTTGTTTTTTTGTTAATACGAAAAGAAAACGTTTTTTTTTTTCTTAAAAAAAATACTAAGCAATCTCATTGGATTGTGAGAAAAGGTTCCAGAACAATTTAACTCAAGAAAATAGCTCAACTAATTATCATCAACCAGTTTCAAATTTGAATCTCTTAAACAACACAGAACATTTTAACTCAAAAAAATAGCTCAACTAATTATCATCAACCAGTTTCAAATTTGAATCTCTTAAACAACACACAACATTTTAACTCAGAAAATAGCTCAACTAATTATCATCATCCAGTTTCAAATTTGAATCCCTTAAAGAAAACAAATTAACTATAAATATCAGAAAACATATTTTAAATCTATGACAGAGTTTTTATTTAGAAAAGCCCCTTTAAAGTTCAGCAACAAAAACCTTTCAAACACAGGAATTTTTTTTATACCAATGCAAACAATGGCCAACAGAATCTGAGTACAGTCACCCCTCTTCCATATATTCATTTTCACTAGCATGACATAAGATAAAATACAGGCTTTAGATTTAGATACACAGGAGTACTTCAAAAGAGTGAAGGAGGACAATGAGTACCAGCACTTCGACTGTAGCAGCCGCTCGGATTCCAGGAAATGAATTACGTGATTTAACTGCTCCGAACAAAGATTTTCTAATCATCCCAGTGTTGAATTTCCTCGACGAGAATTGAAATCCTGACCTCTGGCAGGTATAAGCGAGCATGCCAGAGCTCGTGCGTATAGCAGGCCTGGGAAATTGACGGAGAACATCCATCGTTTAGTCGGCCGGTACGCGAACCGAAGTGTTGTTATTCTGTGAGGATGATTGACATTTATCAGTGGAAGAATAAAATAGGAGGAAGGGGTTTCGAATGGGTGAAGAGGCGACAGGAGGATTCAGGTCCACCTGCTTGGATCGTTTTATCTCAGAAATATAATGTGATATGTTTAAAGGTATTGTTAGATTTTTCTGTAAACATTATAATAATAATTAATTATTTAATTATTTTTAAATTATGATGGGTAATCAAGTTTATATTATTTGTTTTTAAGGAGTTCGGCCTTTTGTTTTATTTGTTCTTTATGTGAAACAGGCGAGAATTTTAGTATATTTTTTTTTACAGGTGAGAAAATTTATTATAATTTTGTGTTAAATTAGCATTGAAGATAGTCATTTTTAGCATTTTTATTCAAGGAAAAACATGCCCCTAGAATAACTCGTTGGTGGTCTATAGGGGGTGAGCTTTCACTTGTCCCAGATGCCTCTGGGAAGCTCACTTGTCCCAGATGCCTCTGGGTCTTGGGTCGTTAACTTGTTTCCCTACGTTCGAAGAAGACGAGCTCTTAGCCAAATAATTTTAAAGCATACTCCAGACCCACAATCCTAACTTCTTACAACATCACTACCAACATCACTATCAAGATTTAAAAAATAAAAATAAAAAAATCATTTACCATTTAGTTAATAAAATTTTAAAAATATTATTTAATTTAAAAAAAAAAAAATTAATTATTTAATATATATAATAAATTATTTTTATTATTTAAAAATAACCATATTTAATAATATGAATAAAATTATTAACTAAGTAATATCAAATAATTAAAAAATAATAAATTGTGTTAGTTTATGTGATATTATAATATTTAATTATTATTTTTAATTATGATATATAATCAAGTTTATATTATTTGTTTTTAAAGAGTTGATGATTATGAATTTTTTTTATGTGATTTCTATCGAAAGACTTTGCTTAATTCATTATGGATCACGGAAGCTTGAATACACAAATTACTACCCTATACGGAAGGGCCAATGCTATTAAAGTTAGTGATTATGTTTTATTTGGTTTTTCCCGATAAATAAAATGTTCATTCCAAACATTGGACAATCCTATCCTCTCAACACAAACACAAAGAAGATAAAAAAAAACCCCAGTAATTAATAAAATTATAAATTATTATTTAATTAAAAAAATAAATACATTATTTAATTTTTTATCTCAAAATTTTGTGATACATATCATTATCAAATAAATTTCTGAATAATTACATCATTGATTATTCTAAAATCTATTTGATAATTATTTAATTATTTAAAAAATATCAATATTTAATGATATTAATAAAACCATTTACCATATAATATCAAATAATTAAAAAATACAAATACAAATACTTTTATTATTTATTTAATTTAAAATAAAAATAAAGTATGCATTAATATTTATTTAATTTTAAAATATAATATAATATAATATGTTTTAGCATATTTAATCAAATATCACAGTTAGCAAGGTTATGATATAAGATGATAAGCACATTAAATATAATAATAATTTAAAATATCATATAATATAATATAATAGGTTTTAGAATTTTTAATCAAATATCACAGTAAGCAATGTTATGATATAGGATGATATGCACATTAAATATAATAATAATTTAAAAATATGTTATGCTATACGATGATAAGCGCATTAAGTATAATAATAGTTTTTAATTGTATTTTTATATTTTTTAATAAAAAAAATTGATATATTAGGGAATAATTAAAATATAATATTATTTAAATGCATGATTGGGTTGTTATTTTTGTTTTTGGTTGTAAATTGTTTTAGAGTAGATGGGCAATGGTTTTGGTTTTTGTTTTTTTATGGAGAATTTGACAAAACTAAAATTCATAAAGTGCCATGCTAGAGGGGCCATATGTCTAGAAGTGGGAAACCAGATGGGCTCTCTGAGTGAGTTGTATAAAAATATAACAGATAAAACAAAGAAAACATGCAGAAAGACTAAAGAAAGCATATGGTCTCTTTCCTAGTTCCTTGGGTTGCACTTGAGCATGCTGGAAGCTAATAGAAGGGGTCATCCTGACCTTTTGGTAACCATGGAGGTCTTTCCCATACAACAATAGTTCCTCCAAAGTTAGTTGCAGTAGTGGTAGACAGTTGTGGATAATCTTCCCTCAACTTGTCAGGAGCAACTCCAAGGTTGATAGTGGCACACTCCTTCCCTGTGTTGTTCAACATTTTTTATTTCTTTCAATTTCCCTCCACCCACTCAGGATTTCTGAGATTGTGAGGTTGAGCTACAGGAAGGGTCAAGTTCTAGGGACTCAGAGAGGGAAAACCCTTGTTTTCCGAAGAGTTAGAAGTTACAGGAGGTGAGGGAGGAGGGCGAAACTGAACGATGACACATGAGGAAAATCTTACCTAAACAAGGTGAAAATCCAAGTTTATGATGTAATGTTATGCTACCTTTAAAACAATTTCCTGATCTCTTATGTACCTTCCCAGAAGGTTACACAAATCCCATTACCTATCACCAATATTGCCAATTTCGTCTTCCTCCATCACAACCACCATTTATTTATTCGAAACGAAAGATCTTTATTGAATATGTCTTCTCCAGAACGTGTTTAGGATGTCTGAGGCGAATGCCCTTTACCCCTGCCTCCACGTATGGGCCAACCTCTCTCACACACCACACCAATCAAACGAGAGTATTTGTCTTTGTCGCTACTCACCCTCACAACTCTCTCAGCACTGGAACACACTGAATTAGGTTCCTCCTATAAAATAAATTGTGGATTGTTACCCCATGGAAGCATTGAACGTTGTTGTGTTGGTCGCTAGACATCCCACTACCGATAGGGAACGTGGCGGATGAAGATGGCAGAAGGGCCATGTCACCAGCCTCCCATCATTAACTACCTGGAGCTACTTGGCATTGGAGCTTTGATTACCAGTTACTTTGGACAATACATCTTGATCCAGGATATCAAAATATATATATTAGGATATTTATATAAATTAAATGGTTAGCAAATGTCAATATGTATCAAGTTATTGTAGACATTAAGATGCTTACTTCACAATTACATTACCAAAATTTAAAATTCATAAAAAGTAATTATATTATAACTTTATTATTATTATTGTTATTATTATCCCTACCGCTTATGCAATGGCTATGCAATTGACTTTATATTAATTTAGTCAAATATGTTAAATATTTTCCAATTTGCTTAAGTATAACTTTAAAGACTATTTATTTTTATTTTTATTTTTATTATTATCTTTTTTTATTTCTTTTTTTTTTTTTTTCAGATTTCTCTGTCACACGATTGGCTATCTATGTTAACATGTTATTGGCTAATTCTTAGTTTAACGAACCAATGGTAGAAGGGTTCCATCATATACAAAAACCTCACACGAAGCCATTGGCAACAATGAATTCTTTTTTCACCGTTCTCTAACTTGAATGAATTTGCAAACAATATTGGTGGATACCTCTGTACTTTTCCAAAAATGCAGAAACAACAATAAATAATGGGTTGTCTATAATGCGACTTTTTGGAGATTCCGGTGGAAATTGAGATTAAATCATGATTTGTTGCAGTTAAAATGATTTTTGAACTGCATATTTGGATTCAACACCCTGAAAAACCACTGGGACGCTTTGATTGTGCAAAAACTAGCTATCAAACTTGAGATTCCAATAAATTGCTGCCGAATTTTCACCCGAAAAACCCACCGGAAAAGCTTTCAAAAATTCGCATTATAAACAACTGCATAAATAATAATAATAATAAATACACATTAAAAACTTAGATAAGCATGTGATTGTTATATATATATATATGGAGACATGTGAGGAACCTTCTTTGGCAAGTTGTCGACTTAACAAATGGCGAGGATTGAATTTTCCAATAGAAATACACAAAATAGTAATCACCGGAGATGAATGGATGGGTCAGAGGCGAGGCCCTAGCCTTTCACATGTTAAATGTGTGATGTCTAAAGCTCCCCAAGTTAATGATATATCATCTTTATGTTTAAGTATACACCTTTCACATGTAACCTAACAATTATTCTAACTAGCTTTGCTTTTAATTTTCTAATTGTTTTTGGACTTTCAAAGTTATATTATAATAATAAAAATGTATTTTATTAATTTATTTTAATACCATATTTAGTGCAGTGCCGTATCAACAAATCTTTGCATTTGTGTATTATATGAATAAATAATACACTACTATGTTATGAGTTATTTCATTTTGCAAGTGGAAGTTAATAATTAAATGTATTTTTATTATTTGTGCCTTGACAGTAAGATAACCTTCAACAAAACAATAGTAATAAAATGATTAACTTATTTTACTTTTTAGATTTATATATAATTAAAATATAATTAAAAGTATTAAATATAAATATAATTTTTTTTATTAAAATAGAATAATTAAGTAACTCCATAATATTTTAATACAATTTTTTAAAATTTATATCCACAAATATACCATATAAAAGTATTATTAATTAAGGTTTAATATCTCTTACTTTACTTTTAAAATTTTATTATTTACAAGATTTTATTCTAGTAAATATTGACACATCCTTTAACCATATTTTTCTTAATGCAAAACCTTTTCAATCAAAATTATAAAAAATTCTAATTTTTTGTAATTTATAATTCTTATCTTTTCAAATATTTTATCATCTGAAACTCAAAAGTTTTACAATAAAGTTTCTTAATTCAAGCACAAGTTACATAACTTTCTTTCATTCACTATCACCAATAAGGCAAAGTCCTATTTGAAGGACATAAAGTATTCCTCATATAAGGGTCTTTTTAAAGATGTCTTTATTATTCCTACTTCCATTCTCTAACATGAGCCCTAAAGATACATTTTACAATTACATTTACAAAACATAGTAACTAATTGTTTTAATATATTGATAGTTTCATTAATCTTTTTTTACTAAATCAAGGACAAGCTACTATATAGCACTTATTATTATTAATTTATTTTAAATTATTATTATTATTAAAAAATAATATATAGCTACTATGCAGCACTTATTATTATTAATTTATTTTAAATTATTATTATTATTAAAAAATATATATAAAGTAAATATATATACATTTTAAATAATAAATATAAAAATTTAATAAATTATATTAATTGAGTAATATATGTTATTTATCATATAGAAATATAAATTTTGTCTGAAAAATATTAACCCATATATTTATTATTTTAAATAATCATTTTTATATAATTTTAATTTAAAAGTTTTATATTAAATAATAGATTATCATTTTTGAGTGAAGTTATATATATATATCCAAGTTGCGTCTATAAATTCTCTTCTAACTTCTTTAATAGTTTTTATACCTTTATATTTTATTCAATGATATAAAGGTATAAAAGTTATTAAAGAAGTGAGAAGATAATTTATAAACTCAACATTAACCCATATATTTATTATTTTAAATAATGATTTTTATATAATTTTAATTTAAAAGTTTTATATTAAATAATAGATTATCATTTTTTTAGTAAAGTTTCATATATATATATATCCAAGTTGCGTCTATAAATTCTCCTCTAACTTCTTTAATAGTTTTTATACTTTATATTTTATTCAATAATATAAAGGTATAAAAGTTATTAAAGAAGTCAAAGGAGAATTTATAGACTCAACTTGGATGGTTTGAAAATAACATTTTTAATGGTATTGCTGGAACTTTCTAGCCAATATCATAATCAATTGTGTTAGTCTATTGTCTATGTGACATGGTCTATGTAATATTATATGATTTAATGAAGTTTTTTTTTTTTTTTTTATTACATTAGATCTAATAAAAAGAAATTATATATATATATATATATATTTTTGAGAAGTTAATAATTTTATTATAATTAAGGATTGGTTGGTAATATCTTTTTAATTGTTATTTAATTTTAAAAAATAAAAATTATTTAATTTAAATATTAATATATTTAAATTTTAATTGGAGTTACATATATAGAATATATAATATTTTGTATGAAATTTTAATAAGTAGTGTGATGTAAGTTTAATTGGTTAAAGTTTTATAGCTAAAATCATCTTATTATTTGGAGGCCACGAGGTAAATTTTATTCGATGCTTTCAGGGTTAGGCTCCGTTAATAAGTTGACGGGTGATCTTTTTGAGTGGATTTTCCTAGATATTTCTTAAGGTGTGATGTGATGATAATGATGATGATTATGATTAACATCCACTAAAATCTATATGTTGTATTGAACATTAAGAAGGTAAGAGATTAATTGTAATTCTTTAACATTTTATTTTTATGCAGTGAGAGAAACGTTACCATGTCACCATAGTTTCACTGACTTAAAGTTCAATAAGGGACAAATATTTTGAAAATTAGATAGAACATGATTATAAGACGGACAATCTAAGAGAAAGTGTTTTTCATCTTCAACCCTCTTAGGATTGTACATGTGACAAACTCTTTCATCCCATGAGGTTTTGGAAATTGACCAAAGCCTAGTTTCACTATGAAACTCATGAGAATCTTGACAATGTTTCTTTTCTTTTTAATACTAGTCAAGATAAAAAGATAATTTTGGTTTTCAAGATTAAGATTAGATCACCTCTTTATAATATTTTAGTTTCTTTTTTCCATCTAACACTTTATTGCCCTTACAATTTCTCCATAAATTTAAAAGCAATAATATCCTAAATATTATTCATACCTTTTAGGGTGATTTTCCCTTTATTCTCCAATAACCATCTTTATGGGCCACCCTAAAGCTGGGAGTGTTTTATCATGGAAATTTAACATAATATGTTTAATGGTATTGTTAAAACTTTCTAGCAAATATCATAATGAGATGTGTTAGTCTATGTCACATCACATGATTCAATTAAGTTTTTTACGTTGTTTTATCATGGAAATTTAATTTGATATGTTTAATGGTATTGTTAGAACTTTCTATCGAATATCATAATCATATGGGTTAGTCTATGTGACATTATACGATTCAATTTTACATTTTATTACATTACATAAAGTCTATATTATTTGTTTTTGAGGAGTTGATAAATTTATAATTTAAAGATATGTCAGTAATATTTAAAATATTTATGGATGGTTAATTTAAAAAAAAACAAGTTAATTATTTAATTTAAATAATTTAATATATTTAAGTTTTAACAAGAAGTTATATATGGGTTTGTGGAGTAGTGAGAGTAAGAGAAACTTTAAGGTTTTTTTTTCGGATCAATATGTTTTTTGGTTAGTTATTTTTGTGATTTTTTTTTTTTTGAGATATATTTTTTTATCATTTTTTTTCTTTCACATGTGTTTTTTTGCATGGAGTGGGGAGTAGGGTGGTTGGATTCCTAGTCTTGCTCACTCTTGGTTCATATTGAAGAATGTAGCTAATGTTTATTCTTCATAATTGTACTTGAGTCATGATGTGATATATTTGTCAAAAGGAAAAAAAAATATTATGAAAGAAAAAATATTTATTAAGCATGGGTTTCATGTTTTATTATTTTATTTTTAGGTCAAAGCCTCCATTATAGGCTTCTAGGGTTTGTGTCGAGTCATTGCCCTTGTCATAATATAAAATACTCTTCTTAGGCTTTATCAATCAAGAAATAGATTTTTGATGTAAATTAGGTCATTTAGGCCTCCTCCACCAAGTTGGCCTCAAAGAAGCACAAGTCAACCTCATAAAGGGAATTGGATCTCACAGATTCACTATATATTAGCAATTATTCGACCTCATTTGAAGCACCAACTAAACATTTTGATTTGCAGTAGTTGGAGGTAGAAAAGAAGAGTGAAATTCCCATGAAATAGCAAAAAACCCTAGAGAAGGAGAAGGAGACACTTGACAAGCAAGAATAAGTTGTTTTTCTCTCTCTTTGACTCATATGTGCGAAATTTTGAAGCTATTGAGGAGGCCAAATTTTCAAATCTACAATAGGGCCAAAATTTTGGAAGCTAGGGGCAAAATTCTATGTTTTTGTTGGGTTGAAGGTTGGAGGCAAGAATATATTACTGGAGTTTGATAATCATCTTGGAAGGTTGACTTTGTAACAACCCTAGTGAAAATTCCATGTGATAAAAGTAAATAAAGGAAAAATAATAACCACGATTGATGGGACACTTATTCCAAGCTCAATGTTGGGTAAGACATCCTAGTGTGGGTGCTCATTTGGTTATTAATGACTAAGGAAATTGGCAAAGGCAATGACATTTTTGGCACATTTATTTATGAAAATAATGGAAATTAGGAGAAAAGGGAGGTGAAAGGTCACAGGTTGCATGTGAGGAGGAAATTGAAGGAAAATAATGGAAAATGAAGATAATAGAGGCCTCATTCATAAAAAGGCTTCTGAGGATCAGTTGGTAACTTTTTGTCAATTTAGTTTTTGAGCTCTCTCATTATTCTCTCTCTTTCATACTCTTGGATACTTAGAGTTTTCTTGGAGCACTCTTAGAGGGTGTGGCATATGTGGAGTTTTGGAGCAAGAAGGAAAAGGAAGAGCAGGAAAGCACAAGAGGACATTGGGATTAGCAACTACAACGAGTTTTACTTGCATGTACCGAGTTGCATGTGTATTTTCCTCACTAGTTTTGGCATGCATGACATATGCATGTGGTTTATTGGTCATGATCTATCATTGGCATGGAGGATGGTCGGGATTGAAAATGGATTTGCCTAGCCTTGCCATTTTATGGATAGCCATGGTGATTGTGGATTTATTTCCTTGTTTTGTTTTGGGTTGCTTCTCATGTTTCCTTTGCTTGGGTTGAGTTACTAGTTCTTGGATCCTTGGTTGGACAAACGCTCTAGAGCCCTGTAACAGCTTAGGTTGATTTATTAGTCCTAGAGCCTTGTTTGGAAAAATGCTCTGGAGCCCTGTAACAACTTGGGTTGATTTATTAGTCCTGGAGCCCTTGGTGGGTTGAGTTATTTTTCATTGAGCCTTGGTTCAATAAACACTTTGGAGCCCAATATAAGTTGTGGGTTGAGTTACTAGTCCTGGAGTCTTGGTTGGAACAAACGCTTCGGAGCCTGGAAGGCTTGGATAGAGACCAATTTGATGATGGTTGTGTAATGTCCGACTGCGAGGTGGAATCACTATTTGAAGGGCTAAGGTGGTTGGCCTCTTGAAGCCCTGGATGGTTTTGGATTGATGTGTTCTATGAGATCCCACATTCATGCTTGGAATTTGGCACAAAGGTTAATGGATGCAGAGAGATTTGGCTCAACCATTCTACGATCGAGTGGAACATGGAAGTCTCATCCTGGGTTTGGATTTTACATCATTAATATGAGGTTATTTATCCTTGTATTTCTATGAGTATTATATTTGTTTATGTGTGGATTATATGGTTGTGATTTCCTTGGAATTTATAGTAGCTATGTATGACCCTCATCATGTTTCTACTTGTAAATGAATGAACAATCTATGTATGACCCAATGGATGAAATGACAGTTAAGGTGTTGAGGCATCAATGATTCTTAGCGATTCTCAGCTAAGTATGAGACCCCTGTGCTTAGATTTGTTATTTACTCATGTAGATTACATGTTTGTGATATGTTTGACGAAATGTTGGTCATGGCTAGTAGGGGTTTAGTCAAGGTCTTGTTCAAGTAATTGTATTTGTACTATCATTTCCCTATTATCTTAGTGTTTTGAAGGTGTCATTCAATTCTGGGTAGTGACCTGGGCTTTGGGCTTGAAAAAGTGGCTCAAATCCCAGGGATGATGGCACAACGTTGAGAAAAATAGTCCCTGGACGCTGGCATGCCTTGTCATGAGAGCGTTCAGAGCCTCCTGGATGCTAGCAAACCTATAGCATGGGAGCGTTTGGCGGTCAAAACAATGCTACCGATCAAACGAGAACTATTACCTCAAAACGAGAACTCTAGCCAAAAAACCCTAAAAAAACATGAAAAAATAGGTTGAAAATGAAAAGCGTTGATGCTGGAATAACATATTTTTTTTAGAGTAAATTTTCAACATTTTTTTAAAATGGTAGTAAAAACCAATTTTTTGTGTGCAAAAGATACCCTGAAAACGAAAAGTGTTGATGTTGGAATAATGTTGTTGTTGTTTTTTTTTTAAGGATAAATTTTCAACATTTTTAATAATGATGTTAAAGATAAAATATCATGACTCTGAAAAACTTTAAATCTCAAACGTTTTCAATTATGACATTAAAGATAAAATATCACGTCTTTGAAAAACCTTAAAATTCCAACAATTTTAAGTCGTGGTGGTAAAGAAAAAATACTTATAATTGTTTTCGACCATAGCATTAAAGATAAAATATCATGACTTAGAAAAATATTAAAATCTTGACAATTTTTCAACCATGGAATTAGAACCAAAGATTATGACTACAAAAAAACTTTGAGTTTTTAAAATATTTCAACCATGACATTACAGAAAAAATTTATGACTAAAAAAACTTAAAAAAATAAGCACCTGAACGAAATAGTTATTATACCAAGAGTAATTTATTTGTTAAATGTGTAGCGATTTTAAAATCTCAGCCTAAGACAAGTTGATATATTGCAACAAAAATTTAGAAACCAACCATTAAATTGACACGCAGTGTTGGTGAACTTGACCCATTGTAATGAAAATTTAAAGACCAACCATGAAATGACACATTGTAGGTCAGACTCTATTCATTATAACCAAAAGTTTAAAATCATATATCAAATTGCACATAATGGGATCGGGTTGATAGTCGAGCATCCACACAGACCCTGCAAAAATCAATAAATATATATAATAAAAATAAAAAACACAAAAGAACAGAAAAATTCAAACACTAAGGAAGAAGAAAAAAAAAACAAACACAAAAAAATAATAACAAGTAAAAAAAATTAACAATATGATAAAAAAAGCAACTATAAAAAATATATAAAAAAGACAAAAAAAAAACCTTAAAAATGTAAAAAAAGAAACAAAAACAAAATTAATTTGTAAAAATTAAAATAAAATTAAAAAAAAATAAAAAATGAAAAATGAAAAAAATAAAATAAAATAGGGAGAGTATTAAAAAAAAGACATAAAAATAAATAAATAAATAAAAATAAAATTAAATAAAACTAAAAATTAAAATTAAAATTTAAAAAAATGAAAAAAAATGAATTAAAATAATTTTAAGAGATTGAAAATTAAAAGAAAAAATAAAAATAAAAATTCAATAAAAACAAATTAAAAAAATATAAAAAATTTGTTAAACACACATGGGAGCAAGAATAATCTGAATGATAAATCATGAGAGTACAATTTTTATTAACAAAAGATATACATTTATAGTACATTATGTGACCGTTGGGTTCCACATCCCAAGGTCTCTTGGACTACTTTGTCTATTCGACTTCCACACTAACCCATTGAGGATTAGGTGTCTAACATTCCCCCCCTTAATCCGAAGGGTTATGTATGAGTTCAAGAAGAGAGCTATAATACAAAATGTGCAAAAATGCATGGCAGCACTAGGCTGAATGTGCTCTCTGAAATGTTGGTATAAAGGGCGGTGGTTTAAGGATGACTACCAACACTGGAACGCTTAGTGCAGTTCCCGGAACTCTTCCAAAACTGGCAAGAAACTAAAGTCTTCTGCTAGAGGAAGTGATCCTATTGTTTTAAAGAGGGAAACCTTCAACCATGAAAGGGAGGTCTCACCCCGCATAAAAGGGAGAACTTCAACCTGAAAAGGTAAATCTCAACCTGTGATGGTTTAAGGATGACCAACAACTCTGGAATGCTTAATGCAATTCCTGGAACTCTTCCAAAATTGGCAAGAAGCTAGAGTCTTCTGCTAGAGGAAGTGTTCTCAATTTTGTTCCTGGAATTCTTCTGAAACTAGCAAGAAGTTGAAGTTTTCTGCTAGAGGAAGTGTCCCAGATTGCCAACTGAAGGCATGCTTAGGGGCATATTTGTTTTTGGCTACAACTCTGAATCTAGTATGGCAGGTTGTGGCTCAGGCTCGCTTGATGTGACTTTGAAGCTTATAGATGACCATCATTTCCCCCTGTCAGATACAAGGTGAGATGATGGAGAAAACTCAACTGCAAGACTGTTCAATACTCTGGAACAAGTTCTGACATGTGTTTGGAATATCTTCTTGGCTGTTGATGCCCATTGCCAAGAAGCGATCCATCCAAGATGAATCTTTGTGCTTGCAGGACGTTTGTTTCTGAAGCATCTGTGTGAAGAATGGTTGGTTTTATGAAAGTGCTCACATGGATGAAGATCAAAACAATGATCTTCAAATGGCCAACTCGGTCACAGTGTTGGCATTTCACAATCTGTTGTTGTTGTTGTTGTTGTTGCTGTGGAAGAGGGGCAGAGTCTGGAACCGCTGGAGGTGAACTGTCATGAGGAGCAATTGAATTGTCATGAATGAATCCAACACTCTGAAACTGAATGGGCTTGGAGTAGTTTGGAATATGAAAGGAAAAGTCCTTGTCATATCCAAGACCAGTTTTGTGTTTGTTGTGGACAAGCTGTTCCTAAGGTCTGATGATGGGCTTGGGAAGTGCAGACTGAGTTTCTGCATCTGCATGTACAATTGTTGCTTTATTCGGCACTGGATCTAAATTAACTTCAACAATATTGACTTGTTGTTTATGAGAGTCTGCTTCATTGTTCTGAACAGAAACAGGTTCAGAATGATGATTCCTCTGTTTTAATTCTTCTTGCTGTAGCTTTGTCTCAAGCTGCAAAAACTCAATATTCTCATGTGCATTTTGGAGACAAATTTTAATATTGGAAAGAGAGGTTTTGGTGATCTTAACCATCTCATCAACAGTGGAAAGTATTAAATTATTTAGTAGTTTCAATACATCATCTATTCTATCCATTTCAGACCAATATAATCAGAGAAGTGATGTTATCTTCAGCTACAAATTGGTATATAAAATGATAAATAATTGCAACTATTAGATGAGTAGCAGGATACCAATATCACCAAGTCACTGTAGCAGACAACACAGTACCAATTTCAATGTAGCAAATGACTCGCTGCTTTAATGTACTTCTCAAATGATTCAAACTACTCACACTATGAAAAAGAGAATCAATCTTTGACTTTCTTTGCAAATGATATTTGTCGACAGTCTTAGTAGAGCCCGGTTTGTGTCATCAAGATACTAAATATAATCAATTGCAAGGAAGCTAGATCGAACCCTGCAAACTGATTTTTCATAGCTGAACTAAAGCTTCAAAAGAATCAAGTATCTTCACCCAGTGTTAGAATCGAGAAAATTCTGAAACGATCAACAATGTATCTTTAACGCAGTGATTTGTCAAGCCCCTTTTTGGAAGGTCAAAACTCAATAATTCTTCAAATTTAACATTTGTTTGAAAAGTAATGGCATCATTGTTTTCAAATCCTCAACTAGCAATGGCCACTGGATTTGTCCCCTTCGCAAATGCAACACAAGGAATACAATTTAGATGCAGATCACCTATGGATATAATGAGTATTTCAGCCTCCAATTTGACTCCTTAATAAATTTGGCATAGGAAATATATTTGGAACACATACTCGCCCTTGACACCTTGAGATGTCAGAGCACAATTAAATCTGAAAACACAACTCAATCCTCAGGTAATGTGACAAATAATGCATCCCTTATTGTCTGATCATAAACCCTGTGATATGTAATTCAAACTTCAGATCTGGAAAATTAGATGAAGAACTGTTTTTAGCCATAGCATACTTGTTCCTTCATTTAATATAACTCAGAAATTACAAAATATAGCAGAGCTTTAACATTTGACGAGGGAAACCTGGTGTAATTTCTCCACAAAGATCTCAGCCTTTGACAGTCAGATGGAGCCAAGAATAAACAGTTTTCTGTTTACTATGTTCAACCCTTTTTCGTTGGTGTAAACACTATACACCAAGTGAATTACACTCCTAAATTATCTCTCAACATAAAAATCTTTGGTGTTTTACGACCGTCTCAAAGCATAAAATAATTTTTAAAGTGCACAAGATTGCAACGTAATCCATGATTCACCTCATTGAGACTGATTCCTTATGAATAATATGCACAAAGAATAATATAAATCACTGCTTCAAGGCTTACAGGAAGCTCACAGGTGTGCCTATTGGACAATGCTTCCGGTGTGCTGCTTCATGAGTACGCATAACTTTAAATCATACGAGTCTTGGTATTAGAACAAAGTGCAAGTATCCATAGTCTTCACATGATGAATAAGTCCCCTGTGTAGCCATCAAAACCCATGTGGTTGACAAGCACATAGATAGGCCCGACACATTTCTTTTCAATTGTCCCTCTCAGCAAGATGAGTGATTTGGAAGTTCAGCTCCCTTAGGAGACTACCAAACTGTGCTATGTCTAGGAAATAGGAAAAGGGGATCATTGTAATTCCACCAACATGCAATATACAGGCAACTGCGAGAAATGCAACTCAGACGAATTCGATGATAATAATGCATAGATAATGGGAGATATTTTGGCTACTACATACAGAGACGTTTTCGAGGAGTATCATGCAACAATGTCCAACGAACTTAAGGACTCAACTAATCGCTCGCGACATTTAATAATACACACAGAGATGTGCTAGTAGAGATAGAGTGGCATTCCAACACAGAGATACAACTGCATAAATTCTAGGGTTCATGTCACAAGAAAAGCACTTTGAGAAAATTTATCCTATGTGTGGTTCCGTCGCTTGGCACAAACCTTTCAAGGATACCATTAACGCAGGATACCATGCACCAATTTGAACGAGCAACAACATTCCACCATACTCTGATCTCTTCAATGCACTGTCTTCGAACTTTTGTATTCCATATTTATGGCATTCAACAAACCAATCGTGTCGGCGCAACATTCAAATATAATATATATGCCACGACTCCTTTATGGAGAGACATAGCCTTGTCTTTCGAGCTCTAGGATAAACATCCTCACGACCCCCACCAATGTAGCCAATCTCAGTGCATTCACCACTAGCAGCGACCAGGTTTGTGCTCCTCACAATATAGGATCGAGCCCTTCTTCATGACTTATTTATTTGAAAAAAAAGAATTAAAGGCAAGTGTCGACCAATATGGGAAATGGACAGTACAACAATCACTGAAATTGAAGAATTTCTAGATATTCGATTGTGGTATGTCTTTCAGCGATGAAAAAAAGAATCTTTGAGGAGAAACAATGACACATAAGTCGATAAGTTTGTAACGTAAAACCTGTAATGCTTATTCAGTTCTTGCAGAGATGACAAGAAGAGTGAAAATGATAATTTTATGTACACAGGTTTTGTCTGGAGCAGCGCTTTGAAATGGAGCGTTTATGGACAGAGAGCGCAGGTAATGGCAGACAGAGGTCAGGCAATGCAGAAGAGAGTCTTAAAATAGCCAGAGTCAGGTGCAACGTATACAGTGCCCGAGGTCAGGTAGAAGAGGCAGCAGATTTCTGGCAGACAATGAATTAATGTAGCGTTTCAAGTAATGGGCAGAACTGACATATATACATAGACCACAAAACAAGTGGCTCAAATTGGAGCAGGACCAGCAATCGCCCACTCTGATACCATGTTAAACACACATGGGAACAAGAATAATCTGAATGATAAATCATGAGAGTAGAATTTTTATTAACAAGAGATATAAATTTATAGTACATTATGTGACTGTTGGGTTCCACATCCCAAGGTCTCTTGGACTACTTTGTCTATTCGGCTTCCACACTAACCCATTGAGGATTAGGTGTCCAACAAAATTAAAACAAATGAAATTTGAAACTAATTAAATTAAAAATTAAAAAAAAATGGTCCCGGGGTTGTTTAGGTCAATTCCCAGAATGGACCTGGCCACCCAGGGCCACCACTAGATGGCCACCAGGGCCGCGGGGCCCCAGCCAGATCTAAGGCCTCGTGGCCCTGGGCAGCCACGGTCGTGGTCGAGCACGACTATGGTCACGGGGTCTCGAGCCTGGCCGAGGTGGCGCTGCACAACTGCGACCATGGTCGCACAAGGCCAAGAGCCCTTGGGCCTGGCCGGGGTGGCGCTGCAAACTGCGACCATGGTCGCACAAGGCCACGGGCCCTTGGGCCTAGCCGGGACGATGATGCACAATGCCCGCCCTGTCCAAGCCCGAGGCACCGCAGCCCTGGGCGGCCAAGGTCGAGCTCCGTCGTGGTCGCCCAGGGTTGTAGGGCTTTGGCCCTGGTCGGGGTGGCGTTGTGCAATGCCTACCTTGGTTAGGCCCGAGGCCCCGCGACCTTGGGCAGCCACGACTGCCGAGGGCCGTAGGGTCTCGTGCCTGGCTAGGGCAGGCGTTCACAGTCGCGGGGCCTCAGGCCTGGCCGAGGCGACGCTGTGCAATGCCTACCCCGAGGCCCTGTGGCCACGACTGAGCTCGGTCGTGGCCGCCCTGGGCCGCAGTGCCTCAAGCCTAGCGGAGGCAAGTGCTGCACAGCTCCCACCTCGGCCAGGCTCGAGGCCCCACGACTTGAGTGGCCATGGCCGAGGGCGGCCTAGGTCGATTCTCCGAATCGACCTAGCTGCTGCCCATTTTTTTTTTAATTTTCATTTAATTTGTTTTAAATTTAATATGTTTTAGTTTTCATTTTTTTATTTTATTTTATTTTCAATTTGTTTTTTTTGGATATATTTTTTTAATTATATATATATATTTCTGTTTAAATTTACATTTTTATTTTTATTTTAATTATGTAGTTTTTTTTAATTGTTTTTAATGTTTTTTTTTAATGTATTTTTTTTAATATTTTCCCCATTTGAAAAAAAAAGTCATATTTTATTTTTTTTTTCATTTTTTGTTTAAATTTTTAATTCTTACAAGTTAATTTTGTCTTTTTTACATCTTTATAGTTTTTTTTTTCTTTTTATATTTGATTTTTTTGTCATATTTTTAAAATTTTTATGATATTTATTATTCTGTTTTTTGTTTAGATTTTTTTTTTTTTTTTTTTTTTTTTTTTTATAAGTTCTTTTTTTTCGTTTTTTTTTTCATGTTTTTTATTTCATTTTATGGTTTATTATCGACATGAAAATCAACATCATTTAAAAAAATAATCCACACTTAATACATTAGAAAATTTAAAATGTAAAAAATAAGTTTTCTAAACAAAAAGGGTTGATGTTGCATCAACACTTTTCAAAATCAACATGAAAATCACTAACATTTAAAAAAAATGTTCATACTTGATACATAAAAAAATTAAAGTGTCAAAAATAAGCCCTCTAAAAAAATGTGTTGATGTTGCATCAACACTTTTCAAAATCAGCATGAAAATCACTAACATTTAGAAAAAAATGTTACATAAGAAAATTTAAAGTGTCCAAAAAATGCTTTAAAAAAATGTGTATTTTGAATAACCACTTTTCAAAATCAAGGGATTTTTTTGCCACCTCAAAAAAATAGGTAATTGATAATTGTCTCATTTGATAGGTAACTATGTTTCAAGTGGTCCAAAACCTCAGTGGGACCCAGGGGCTAGTTGGCTGAAAGATTGTGTTGGTTCCTAAGGGTCCTAATGCTAATGTTGAATGTATGTTTGGTGTGTTTCCATCGGTTCCACTTCCTTAACATAACTTAGGATGTTGAATCATATCATAGCGGCCTCTCGTCTCATGTTTACCCCGGTTGGTTGGTTGCTTGGGTAGATGTGGGAGGAGGGTGTTACAGAGTGGTATCAAAGCATGATTCACCCCTCAGACTGGATGGCTTGTGTGTGTTGTTCATGCATTCATGTTGGTTGCATGTGTGTCTCTTATGTTTGCATTCCATGTGCTTGTTGCATTTGCATGGTGTTGATCATGGTTGTAGTGATGCCGCCATGTGGAAGTTGATGTTGTTATTGTGGAGTGCATCGTTATCAGTGTATGACTGGTTACATGTCATTATATGTCGCTTACATATATCATTCTTGTATGTTTGGTTACATTATTATATGTTTGGTTACATTCTTGTATGCTTGGTTACATGTATCATTCTTATAAGCTTGGTTCAAGTATTGCTCATTTATGCTTGATTATATGTGTTTATGCGTGTGTGTGGTTGATTACACATTTTTTATGCATGTTAAAGTTTGCATGTGGTCAAGTGTACCATGATGTAATGGTTGTTGTCATTCATGAGTTTGTGGTATGTGTTTTTGATAAGGTCATGCATTGATGAGTATGCCCTAGCTAGAATGATGGTTGCATGGTTATATGCTTAGGTGTTATGTTGCTACATGCTATCATGATTATGTTATACATGTATCACGCTGATTTATTGATATTCCAGACAAGGTATCCTCCCCGAGCTATACTAAGGTACTTTGGTTTATTGTGATTTGGTTTAATTGACATGATATACCTTGCAGGAAAAAATATCAAATGGCTAGCAAGATGGTAGATTACAAAGACTCTCCCTATGAATTAGATGAGCAATATGGTGTTGGGAATTCTTCCGATTTGGCAGATACACTAAGAAGCTTAAAGGAAGAGATAAGGAGTTGTAAGGCATATATTGACATAATCATACAAGCACATGAGAAGTTAAGAGAGGTAAATGCAGTGATACTTCAGAGTTTGTTAGATTTGCAACGATAGGGACAACTTCAGATCAACCATGAGCAGGAGGACAAAACTAATGGGTCATGTGGAAGTAGGTTGCATGGTGGTCATAGGTCAGATAGAGATGACACAGTGAGAGATGGCAGATTGTTGGACACTTTGGATAGGAGAGGTTACAGACACAAATACCATTCTAGTTTTGGTTCTGACAAGCATGATGATCGATATCATTATCATCTGTATAGGAAGAGTGATAAGGGATGCTTGCCAGATAAATTTAAGAAAGCAAAGCCACCAACATTTCATGGAGAGATGAAGAAATCATAGGAGACAGATGCATGGTTTCTTGGTGTGAGATATTTCTTCAGGTTGCATGACTATTTAGAGAATATGAAAGCCATAGTAGCTACATTCAGCCTCAATGGTAAAGTAGACATTTAATGGGAAGATGTGAAGAATGTCAGAGGTATACATGAGGAAGAATTGACTTGGAGTGAGTTTGAGCGACTATTCAAGAGGAAGTATCTATCAGAGAGCTACTTTGATGACAGGGAAAAATAATTAAATGAGCTAAAGATGGGATCTATGATAGATGTTGAGTACACTAGCAAGTTCTTGGAGCTACTAAGGTATGTGCCTTCAAGGAAAAGAAGGCCAAGAGTCAGAGATTCAGTAATGGGTTACCAATGGCATCCAAAAACAATTGAGTTAGATGATCTTAGGTCATTCGAGGAGGCCATCCGAAAGATAAAGCATTTCTACGAACAATTGAAGCGCAAGTCTGAGACTAAGCTAGACTGGAAAGGTAATGCAAAGAACAACGGAAAATGGTACAAGAAGCAAGTAAGACCATAGGATTTAGGTAATAAAGAGAATGATGCACCACCTAAGAGGTTCAATGCATCTGACATAGGACAGGGACATCAATTTGAGGAGAAAAATAAGGAGCCCATGCGGTGTTGGACTTGTGGAGGGGATCATCGCAGGAGAGATTGTATAACATCCATGGTGAAAATTTCATGTAAGAATATATAAATACCACGGGTGATGGGACACTTATTCCATGCTGAATGTTGGGCAAGACATCCAAAGGGGTGTTCATTTGGTTGTTTATGGATAAGGAAATTGGCAAAGGCAATGGCTAAGGATTTGGAAAGGAAAAAGGCATTAATTGGCACATTTATTTATGAAAATAATGGAAGATAGGAGAAAAGGAAGGTGAAAGGTCACAGGTTGTATGTGAGGAGGAAATTGAAGGAAAATAATGGAAAATGAAGAAAATAGAGGCCTCATTAATAAAAATGTTTTTGAGGATCAGTGAACAACTTGGTCAGTGTAACCTTTTGTCAATTCAATTTTGGAGCACGCTCATTATTCTCTCTCTTTCATATTCTTGGGCACTTAGATTTTTCTTGGATCACTTTGGCATTGGAGCAAGAGAGGAAAAGAAGGCAAGAGGAAGCAAAGATCAAGCAGGGAAAGGCAGGATCAAGCGGCTACAACAGACTTCATTGTAGTTATCGACTTGCATGTGTATTTTCCTTGCTAGATTTGGCATGCATGGGATTGCATGTTTTTATTTTCTACCATGGCATGGTTTTTCCAGTTGTGGTAGTATTTTTAGCCTAACCTTGCCATTTCCTAATAACTTTGATGAGATGGTTTCTCTCATGCGGTTTATGTGGGATGGTCATATTGGATTCGAAGCTGAGTGGGGTGGATCTCTGAATTGAAAAACACATGGTGATATTGGTCCTTGAATTGGTTTGAGGATCCATGAAGCCACTGGCCTAGTAACCCCTAAACCACATTGTAGGTTGTTGTAAAGCCAGATTGTGTGCCTTGGTGGGGCTAGGAATCCTTGCCAGTGAATGGCGGGATATACGGTAAAGCCAAGAGGTGGATTTTCTCTCCATTGAGCCTAGTGATTCTGGGATGGAATGCACGATAAAACCTGGAGAGTATGTCTTAGTGTAGGGCCTAGTGATCCCTAGATCAGACTGCGGATGCACGGTAAAGCCTGAGAGACTAGGAGGCACTCAAATTCCTCACGGTGTAGGCGGAGAACTCTGGTGGCATCCACATTGATTGGTGTTTTTGATATGTTCTATGAGTCCCACATTTATGCTTGGAATATGGCACAGGGGTGATTAATTGAAGAGACACTTGGCTCAACCAATCTATGGTCGGGTGGAATGTGGTAGTCCCATCTCCGGTCGGTTCATTGCATTGATAAATGAGAAATTCATTCCATTGATTTTCATGTGCAAATATACTGGTGTATATATGGATTCTGATGGTTGATATGTTAATTTAATTATGTTCCTATTATGTCGGTTATATGTTCATTTTATGGCAACAACTATGTTTGGCTCTCAACATGTTTTTACTTGTATTTGAATGGATATTGTATATATGACTTAATAAGTTATAAGACAACAAATGACATGAGGAAATAATGGCTCATGGTGATTCTCAGATAAGTAAGAGATCCCTACACTTAACTCTATTATTTACACTTGTAGGTTACATGTCGATGATATGTTTGATGAAATGCCTGTCATGGCTAGTAGGGGTTTAGTTAAGGCCTTGATAAACTATTTCCTTTTGCATCATTGTTTCCATGTACTTTACTTAATTTTGATCTTTCATTCCATTTCGGGTAGTGGCCTAGGCTTTGGGCCTGAAAAAGTGGCTCAAATCTCGAAGTCACTGGCACATAACTAGTAATTTTCGACCACAGTGACTGGAAGGCGGGCCTATGAGAGCGACTTTAGGTCTTTGGTCACTCCCTTTCCCATAACATGAGAGTGATTGAACCTTAAATTGTCTAGAACAGCAGAGGGACCCAGGGACATGTTGTCTGAGTGGCTAACTTGTCTCTTAAGGGTTCTGTGGATGGTTTTGGATGGCTGCATGTCATGTTCCATTGATTCCACTTCCTTAAGGTTACCTAGGAGGTCGAATATGATCATAGTATCCTCTCGTCTCATGTTTACCCCAGTTGGCATGGTTACTTGGGTAGATGTAGGAGGAGGTTGTTATAGAGTGGTATCAGAGCATGGTTCAATTCTTGGACTGGATGGGTTGAATGTGTTAGTCATGCTTGCATGTCAGTTGCATGTGTGTCTCTTACACTTACATACTTGTTACATTTTCTTGATTTTGGATTAGGGTTGTAGTATGGTTATCATGGAAAATTTGATATTGATTTCATGAAGAGTATTCGACATGAGTATGTGACTGGTTGTATCTGGTTATTTGTCACTTGCATTTTGATTTTATGTCACCTACTTACATCCTTGTATGTTAGGTCACACTCTTGAATATTTTGGATTACATGTATCAATCTTGTAGGTTGATTACAACAATTGATCGCTTATGTTCGACTACATACATCTATGCATATGTGTGGTTGATTTGGCATTGCTTATGCACACTGTTGGTTGCGTGTGGCAATGTGTACAATGGAGTAATGATTGTTATCATGCATGAGGTCATGGTTTGTGAAGTTGATATGGTCATGCATTGATGATTGGACTCTAGTTAGAATGGTGTGTATATGGTTTGGTACTCATGTATTATATGTAGATATACAATTTTTATGCATGTATGGTCTTGGTTATAATTTGAATATTAGGTCAAACATGCCTTATCACGTCATTGTATGCAAATTTAGGTCATAATGGTGTTATTGGTTGTTATGATGCTAATGTATTGGATGAGATAGAGCAAGAGATGTAGATCATCATAATGAGGTTGCAACATTAGACCTTGGGATAAGAGCATATCATCATACATGTAATGTATGTTGGGCATGCAGGTATGTAGGTTAAGTATTTTTATATGCATTAGGATTATATACATTAGGTTTATGTACACGTCTTTTCATGTTATGGTTACATACATGATATATTCTAATTGATTAGTGTAGTTATATGCACGTGTGTTGAATAGTCAAGAATGATGGTAACATGTGGTCGTATGCATTGCTATTGTTGTTTTATGTTAGATAACTTGATGATTAGGTTATATGTTGTTGATGGGCATGATATATAGATTATTGTTGTTATATGCTTTTAACTTGATGATTATGGTTATTTCATTGAGATCTTGATGTTGTAATTTCGATTGGTCATATGTGTGATGGTTATGTTCATTGCATTGAAGATCTTGATGTATTGTGTTAACTTGGTTTGACCTATGCAAATGGTTATGGTCACGATATTTATGTATGAGCTGACATATTTGTGATATGGTGTCGTACTAATCTAGATTGATCATACATATGTGATTGTTATGCATGAACGAAAAATGCTTATGAGCTTATGATGTGAACATGTTAGTTAATCACTGCTATGGATATCACGATTTAGGTTTGAGTTGATATGTTGTGAAGTTGTATTTTGCTAACCTAGATTGATTGTGCAAACAAAATAGCCTCCCCTGAGATACATTAAGGTACAAGCTTTCTTATGTCGTTGATTTAGTGTTTGACTGTTTGATTATGACATCTATTTGGTATGTGAGTGGTTGGTGTCTAGTTGATGTATTTAACATAGTATGCTTGCAAGTTGGTTAAACGTTTAATGAATTTCATAACATGAGTATGCGTTCCAATGATCTTGCTTTAAGATAGTTTTACTAACACATATGTGTTGAGACAGTTGATATGTACTTGAGTGTAGTAGGTTATAGTTGTAGCATTATGTCTAATGACTATGAGTTGACTATGGACTATGACATGCTTGTTGGTAAAAGTTGATTTCAAATTGATAGATATGCTTGTCTTGATATTTGGAACATGTGGTTGACATGTGTGAGAAGTTGCAGGAAATACACTTGGTATTAGCGTGACAAGGTAATAATTGATGTGTTTATATAACTAACAGTTGGGTGACATGACAATATATAGTAAGACTCAGTTGCAGCATGGTAAAAGGTAAAAGAAAGGAGTCATGTAAGAATTCCTTTGGCTATGTTGGAAACCCTAATTCCCAACGAATGAGTGCTTTGCATACAGGGAGTCTTCTTAACCTTGATTTTGTTTGACATTATGTGGATATGTGCTAGATTCATGAACATGTAATTGACAAGTATATTAGCTATTCTTTAGTTATGAGTGGATATGTCAAAGGATTGGAGTCCCTTGAGAGATGGCGTGCATTTGTTCAATTGCAAGCAACGTGCTTAGCACAACAAGATGAGGTAACTGATGCGTTGTTATGTTTATTTATACACTGACAGTTATGCATTTCTGGAAATATCGTGCAGGGGACTGCATGGCAAAGAGAGGATTCCATGAAATCTTGAACAAGGCTTTGGTTGAGTTTCCCTAGGAACCATGGGGATTGAGTCATGGTGTTGGTTGTTAGTCTTGTGCTTTTGGTCCTTTTTTATTTGCTTTCACTTGATTTGCAATTTTATTTATGTCTAGAGTATGGCCATACCACTTCATTTGCGGAGTCGTGTTGTTATTGGTTTTCATGTTTTCTTCTTGTTGTTGTTTCTATTCTTGCCTTTTATGCTTTGAGTCTAGGGAATTGGTTGGGAAAGAGAAGATTTGATGGAGCTCGGGGAGAGTTGTGTAGTACCCAAAAGGTAATGTAAGATCCAAATGAAGCTCGATGCACGAGTAAATGTGACAGAAGGTAAGACTATGACAATTGATTAGACTAGTTGGGTCCATCGTGGTAAATGGACGGTGGTAGTACAAACATGAGAAATGTAACCAGAAAAGGTAAAGTAAATGGACCTGAGGTGTCAGATGGTTTGACCAAGTTGGGAATGGTGGTTCTAAATGTTGTCATGTTGTGCACAAACAAGGAAGTTCTCTTAACCAAGACCTTATGTTATCTAGTATTTATGTTGTGATCATGATTTCTTTATGCTAACTATTATATGCATATATGTATGTATATACTTTGTTATTCTGACAGGGTCATCATGGATCATGATTATTACCGTTAAAATATATATGTATATATATGTGTGTATGTATGTCATGTTTATATATCATGTATATAGGGATTGTTCTTGTGGAGGAATGATTGCTTACGCAAGCGAATGACATGAAGAGGTTCCTAGTCTATGAGGAATCAAGTGGGAAGAGTATTCATGATGAACATATGAGGTCAGTATCATGTGAATATGAATTTATATTGTATGCTTGTATTATGCCTATGCTTATGTTATGGACAGGTTATACTGAGGGATACATCAACAAAGTGAAAGAAGTGTGGTCTGCAACATGCTGGAACAAGCATGGATAAGACACTGGAAGCAAGGATGCTTGGTAAAGAGTCTATGTGATTTTGGATGTGTGGTACAACTGTTGTGCATATGTCATATATGTTGTACTTGTTGCACCTATGATGTTGTGTGCACGCGGTGTGGTGTATTATTAACGTGTGTACATGTTGATTATGTAATGTTTTGTACATGGTGTAGTACAAATAGTGTTGTATGAATGTTGGATATGCATTGATGTGTACAGATGATGCTACGTACATGTTGGAAATGCAGTGCTATGTACAAGTGGTGTTGCGTGCATGTTGTACATGTGGTGCTATGTACATATGGTGTGGTGTGCATGATTGTACAAGTGGTGTTGTGTGCATGTGGTGTTGTGTACATGTTTTACAAGTGGTGATGTGTGCAGGTGGTGTTGTGTACATGTGGTGTAGTGTACATGTCGTGCGTGTGGTACTGTGTACATGTGGTATTGTGTACACATTATATAGTGGTGCAATGTACGTATGGCGTTGTGTACACATTGTTCAGGTGGTGTCGTGTGCATATGATGTTGTGCACACATTGTGCAGGTGGTGCTTGGTACATGTGGTACTGGTGTACATGTGGGATTGAGTGCATTTTGTACATGCTGTGTTGTGGGCATGTGATACTATGTATATGCATTGTGTAGTGATGGTATGGTGACATATGCATTCATTGTGTTGCACTCTAGACACCTACTTGTGTTATGTTGTACATCAGGTGTAGGTGCATGTATTGTGTTGTACACCAGATGTAGGTGTATGTATTGTGTTGTGTTGTACATCGGGTATAGGTGTATGAGTTGTGTTGTATACTGCGTGTACGTGTATGCATTTTGTGGTGTCACACGTTGTATGCGGATGAATGTCTTCTGATGTACATTGTGCATGTATATGTATGTACATTGGGTGTAGTTGTATGTGTTGTATGTCAGGTCTAGGTGCATGCATTGCATGGTGTTGTATGGAATGTGTGGTTGTGTGTGTGTATGATGCACACTATGCATATGTGCACCTGATGGAGGAGAAGGCACTAGGTGTTTGCTGGGTTTGGCAACCGATCCAATGTGTGTGCAAAAGAACAAATGTAGAAGTAAGGATCAATGAAGGATAAGTATTGGTATTGTATTTTAGTTTTATTATGCATGTGGTTTATGACTATGGTATATGATGATTAAATGAGATCTATGATTCTGGTTTATGATGGTTACATGCGATTTATGATTTTGATCTAATGATAGTTGTGTTTGAGCTACACTGATATGATATTTTTATACATGTTGATTTGGTCAAACATGCTAGTTTGACTTGTTGTGACAGGGAACGAATATGATTGAAAATGTACCTTATGGATGAGCTAGCAATGAGGTATGATGTGAATTTATTTCAATTTATTTTAAATCTAATAGAATTTATGTGCTTGGAACAAGAATGTGTGAACATGCCTGGTTGGGTGCTTGAAATCGACTGCAAGAATTAGCAACAGTAGTGAAAGAATTGGAATATGCAACAGTATGTTGGTAAAGCACTTCAGGAACAAGGCCATTGTGGGAAACTGGTACCCAATTGTGTCCATTGATTTCCAGGAGCATGCTATGTCTAGTATGACGATTTTGAGGCAGGTATATGCCTTGGTTTTTATATCTTCCCATGCGAGGAAGCCTTGCAAAGGAATGGACTACTCGAGATGGGTGTGCCAGCGGAACTTGGAAGGTGAGTGACTGCACAGAAGGGTTGACTGGATTTCCTGAGGGACTATGTAGCAGAGAAGGGAAGGTCGGGGATGGATTTGTTTTGGTCATGAGCATTGCTAGATGGAATCAGATGCACATTGGGAGTGTGCCCTAGAACAATGAACCAGTAATTGTTCACTGAGAGGACAGGTGGTGCGAGATTGCAACGTTATACATTAGATGCAGCTTTGAGTGTGGCAATAGATTCTAGACTTTCTAGGAAGGAGGTGAATCCTGGTACTACTTTGAGGGTGGAGGTGTGAGCCTTTGGATTCCCTTGTTGATTGATATGGGCATCATATCCTTTATTTGTTGGTTTAACAAATGTGCATATGTGTATATGTAAGTATTGTAAATACCATAATGAGATGTGTTATAAAGCTCCTGATCCAGGTGGATATTGGTGGCCACCTGCCAATTCCACATGGACCCCCACCATTACTTCTTTTAGTTTTTCAATTTCCTTAATTGTAGCACAATTTACTATTTTTAGCAGTTTTTTGGGTCCTAAACTTCCAGAGCCATTTTGAGGCCCTAAACGACGTTTTTTTGGAAATCTACCGCCAACGATTTTGTATTTAAAATTGTTTTTTATGCCGTAGTCCTCAGAGAGATCTTTCCAACGGGTTATCATGCGCGTCAAACGGAGATAATATGACCAAGTCGCGACCCTGGGAAGTTGGTTGTCCAACTCACCCCAACGGGGCCCATAAACTCTTGGTGTTACATCTCCTTGGGTTAGGGTTTTGGTTGTTTAGGGTTTGCTCTTATTGTTCAATAATAAAAAGGCCCTTGAGCCTCATTGTAAGGCAGTTCAGAGGCATGTAGCCGCCACATCTCTTCTCAAAGATAAGCTACCATCGCCCTAGCTGGTTTATTTCCATTTCTGTTTGTAAGCATATTCCAAAATTTTACATTAATGAAATGAAGTATTATTTCCGCTGCATCTTTGTGTTTATGGTTATCTCTGTAATTTGTTGTGTTCCTATTTAAATCCGGATCAGCTCCACTTTGCGGTATGTTGTCATGATGTTTTGTTTTAGCAGATGGTCATTGTAAATAATGCAACAAGCTATGTTATAAATCTCCATGGGCAGTGTGTTTTGTTTTCATCAGTCTTGTTGGTTATAAGTGTCATTGAACACCAAGGACGGTGTTCCCCCAAGGGTGAGAGTTCTGTAACAACCCTGGTGAAAATTCCATGTAAAAATATATAAATACCACGGATGATGGGACACTTATTCCAAGCTGAATGTTGGGCAAGACATCCTAAGGGGTGTTCATTTGGTTGTTTATGGCTAAGGAAATTGGCAAAGGCAATGGATAAGGATTTGGAAAGGAAAAAGGCATTAATTGGCACATTTATTTATGAAAATATTGAAAGTTAGGAGAAAATGAAGGTGAAAGGTCATAGGTTGCATGTGAGGAGGAAATCGAAGGAAAATAATGGAAAATTTAGAAAATAGAGGCCTCACTAATAAAAAGGCTTCTGAGGATCAGTGGGAAACTTGGTCAGTGTAACATTTTGTTAGTTCAGTTTTGGAGCACTTTCATTATTCTCTCTCTCATACTCTTGGACACTTGGAGTTTTCTTGGATCACTTTGGCATTGGAGCAAGAGAGGCAAAGAAGGCAAGAGAAGCAAAGATCGAGCAGGGAAAGGCAGGGCCAAGCAGCTACAACATGCTCCATTGCGGGTATTGACTTGCATGTGTATTTTCCTTGCTAGATTTGGCATGCATGGGATTGCATGTGTATTTTCCTTGCTAGATTTGGCATGCATGAGATTTCATGTGTTTCTTTTCTACCATGGAATGGGTTTTTCTAGGTGTGACAATATTTTCAGCCTAGCCTTTCCATTTCCTAATAGTTTTGATGAGATGGGTTCTCTCATGCAGTTTATATGGGTTGGCCAGATTGGATTCGAAGGTGAGTGGGGTGGATCTTCGAATTGAAAAACACATGGTGGCAGTGGTCCCTGAATCGGACTGAGGATGCATGAAGCCACTGGCCTAGTAACCCCTGAACCAAACTATGGGTTGCGGTAAATCCAGATTGTGTGCCTCGGTGGACCTAGGAATCCTTGCTAGTGAATGACGAGATATACGGTAAAGACAAGAGGTGGATTTTCTCTCCGTTGGGCCTAGTGATTTCGAGATGGAATGCACGGTAAATCCTGGAGAGTATGTCTCGTTGTAGGGCCTAGTGATCCCTGGATCAAACTGTGAATGCATGGTAATGCCTCAGAGACTAGGAGGCACTCAAATTCCTCACGGTAGGCAGAGAACTCTGGTGACATCCACATTGATTGGTGTTTTTGATGTGTTATATGAGTCCCACATTCATGCTTGGAATATGACACATGGGTGATTGGTTGAAGAGAGACTTGGCTCAACCAATCTATGGTCGGGTTGAACGTGGTAGTCCCATCTTTGGTCGGTTCATTGCATTGATTAATGAGAAATTCATTCCATTGATTTTCATGTGCAAATGTACTGGTGTATATATGGTTTTTGATGGCTGATATGTTTATTGTAATTGTGTTCCTATTATGTTGGTTATATGTTCATTTTATGGCAACATCTATGTTTGGCTCTCAGCATGTTTTTACTTGTAATTGAATGGATATTGTATTTATGACTTAATAAGTGATAAGGCAGCAAATGACATGAGGAAACAATTCTTCATGGCGATTCTCAGATATGTAAGAGATCCCTACTCTTAACTCTGTTATTTACAACTGTAGGTTACATGTCGATGATTTGTTTAATGAAATGCCTATCATGGATAGTAGGGGTCTAGTTAAGGCCTTGATAAACTATTTCTTTTTGCATCATTGTTTCCCTTTACTTTACTTAATTTGGAGCTTTCATTCCATTGTGGGTAGTGGCCTCAGCTTTGGGCCTAAAAAAGTGGTTAAAATCCCAAAGTCGCTGGCACATAACTGGTAAGTTTCGACCACAGTCGCTGGAAGGCAGGCCTATGAGTGCGACTTTAAGTCTCTGGTCACTCCCTTGCCCATAGCTTGAGAGCGAATGAGCCTTAAATTGTCTAGAACAACAGTGGGACCCAAGGACAGGCTGTCTAAGTGGCTGACTTATCTCATGAGGGTTCTGTGGATGGTGTTGGATGGCTGCATGTGATGTTTTGTCAATTCCACTTCCTTGAGGTTACCTAGGAGGTCGAATATGATCATATTAACCTCTCATCTCATGTTTACCCCAATTGACATGGTTACTTGGGTAGATGTGGGAGAAGGGTGTTACAGATTTCCCACAGTATCAGGGTGGTAGAACTCAGTTATATAGTGCACAGGAGGCATGGACTATTGGGGATGTTGGAAAAAACATTCCTTGTATTTATGCAGCAATGGATTACAAACATGCATACCCTCAGGCATCTATCATTGAGATGTACGGTAAGCTTTGTGTTAAATTTATTTCTATTTTGATTGACCCTGGATCTAATTATAGCTATTCTAGTCCTAACTTGGTGGATAAGTGTGGTTTGAGTAAGGAGTTTCATGCAGAATCTTGGTTAGTGTAGTTGGCTACAAGTACAAAGAAGCAAGTTCACCATGGGGTAAGAGCTTGTGCATTTGACTTGAAACGTATGTCTACCGCAACACATTTGAATGTATTACCATTGGGATCATACAATCTGTTGTTGGGCATGGATTGGTTGTACCTTAATAGTACTAAGGTGGATTGCTATGACAAGGCCATTGAGAGCTTGGATGACAATGGGAACCAAGAGTCTTACAGGGAAAGAAGAAATCCACATCGGTTAGGATGGTAATGACTATGCAGGCAAAGCGTAGTCGCAAGAAAGGGTGTATGTTATTCGCAATGCACATGTCTAGTGACAGGTAAGGAAGTTGAGGATGCAGATGTATTGAGAAGGTACTCATTTCTATAGTAGTTCTAGGATGTATTTCCTGAGGAAATTACAGAGTTTCCACCTCACAGGGAGGTATACTTTTCTATTGAGTTAGTGCTAGGGGTAGCTCCGGAATCAAAATAGCTTACAGGATGAGCACACTTGAGTTGGTAGAGTTGAATTTGTAGTTGAAGGAAATGTTGGATAAGGGATACATCATGCCAAGTGTATCACCATGGGGCGCACTAGTATTGTTTGTAAAGAAAAAAGATGGTACTCTCAGACTATGCATTGACTACAGGTAGTTGAACAAAATGACCATCAAGAACATGTATCTGTTACCGAGGATTGATGACTTATTCGATCAGTTGAAGGGAGCAGCAATTTTCTCGGAGATTGATTTGAGATATGGATATCATCAGATACACATCAAAGAGGAGGACATCTATAAGACAATTTTCCAGACCAAGTATGGACATTATAAGATTGTTGTAGATCCATTCGGTTTGACTAATGCTCCAGGTACATTTATGTGCTTGATGAATGGTATCTTGCATCCGTATTTGGATAAGTTTGTTATTGTGTTAATTGATGACATATTGGTGTATTCTAAAAATGAGGAAGAGCATGTCGAGCATTTAGCAGCAGTCTTGGGATCGTTGAGAGAGCATCAATTGTATGCTAAGCTCAACAAGTGCAATTTATTTCAAACTGAGGTGCATTACTTAAGGCATGTTGTCTCCAAGGAGGCAATTGCAGTAGATACAGAATATATAAGGGCCATCATGGAGTGGGTAGCTCCCAAAAATGTAGATGCGGTGAGTTCTTTCATGGGCTTAGCAGTTTACTACAAGAGGTTCATCAGGAACTTCTCACAGATTGTTTATCCTATCACATCATTGCAGAGAAAAGGTAAGAAGTTTGAATGGAGAGAGGAGTGTGAGGCTTGTTTTGAGCAGCTTCAACAGTTGTTGACACATGCACCAGTATTAAAGATTGCAGATCCAGACAAAGAGTTTGTAGTATGCACAAATTCTTGCAAGAAAGGGTTTGGTGGAGTCCTTATGCAAGATGGACGGGTGGTATGCTACAAGTCGCGAAAACTGAATGAGCACGAGCAGAACTACCCCACACATGATCTTGAGCTAGTAGTGATCATACATGCATTGAAGATGTGGAGGAACTATCTTCTTGGTAGGTGGTTTGTGATGATGAGTGATCACATTGGGTTCAGGAACTTGTTTGACCAGCCAAATCTGAACGCCATCCAAGCTAGATGGTTGGCCATGAATAGTGAGTTTGAATGCGAGATCAAGTATATCAAAGGAAAGGAGAATATGGTGGCAGATGCTTTTAGTAGGTGAATATAAGTAAATCACTTAGTAGTTATGAGATCCTATGGGACAGACTTAAATGATAAGATCTTCTAGGCAGGTTAGCAGGATATAAGGTATATGGAGATTATGTACAGGTTGCAACAAACTACTGGTATAGGTACATGTAGTAGTATAGGTAGATGTATAGGTGGTAGTACAGGTACATGCACAAGTACAAGTATATCTAAAAGTACAGGTAGTGGTACATGTACAGGTACAAGTGCAGGTGCATAGGATGTGGACTATTGCCTTACCGTAGACGAGTTGGTTAGATTCAGAGACATGATATATGTGTTGGATAACAATGAGCTCAAGAAGGTGATATTGAGGGAGTTTCATGCGAAACCATATTCGGGTCACCCACGTTATTAGAAGAAATTGACCGTAGTGAAGAAATTTTATTATTGGTCGAACCCAAAGAAGGATGTGGCTAGGTATTGTGATTTTCAGCATGCGAAGGAAGAATGTAAGCATCCAGGTGGACTGCTACAGCCGATTGCGATTCCAAAATGGAAATGGGAGGTCATTTCCATGGACTTCATCACAGGTTTTTCAAGGACAGTGAGACAACATGATTCCATCATGGTTGTTGTGGACAAGTTGACAAAGGTTGCGCACTTCATTCCATTGAAGTCTACGTTCCGAGCTAGCGATGTAGCACATGTATTCATAAGAGATGTAATCATACTGCATGGTGTTCAAAAGAATATTGTGTCAGACAAGGATGTGAAGTTCATTTCCAAGTTTTTGGAAGGAGTTGTTTGTAGGTTCTGGCACAGAGTTGGCCTTCAGTACAACTTATCATCCACAGACAGAGGGATAAACTGAGAGGGTCAATAGGATATTGGAAGACATGTTGAGGATGTATGTGATGCATCAGTGGTGAAAGTAGGAAGAACATCTTCCACTGGTAGAGTTCACTTACAAAAATGCATATCAGGAATCTTTGAAGATGATTCCATTTGAGGCATTGTATGGGCAGAGTTGCAATATTCGTATCAGTTGGAGTGATCCAGTTAACAGGGTATTGATTGGACCAGACATGTTGGCGGACATGGAACAGGAAATGCAAGGAATCAAGAAAAACCTAAAGAAAACACAAGATAAGAAAAAGAGCTATGCAGATCAGAATAGGTTGTTCAAGGAGTTCTAGGTTGGCGAATAGGTGTACTAGCACATCAAACCGAAGAAGATATCCTTACAAATTGGATCATGTCCCAAGTTGGCACCATGGTTTTGTGGACCCTTCAGTATTGTTGAGAGGATTGGGCCAATAGCCTATCGACTTGCACTGCCTCCAACAGTGAAAGTCCATTATGTTTTTTATGTGTGCTTTCTTAAAAAGTATGTTAAATATGTTGATCATGTGATTGACTGGTCTATATCGCAGGTGGAACCAGATAGATAATTCCAGTCGGACCCTTAGTGTATATTGCAGAAAAAGGTGCTCATGCTCCGGAACAGAGCAATCGAGCAGGTTAAGGTGCAATGGAAGCACTTTGGGCCTGATAAAGCTACATGGGAGATGGCAGATCAGATGCGCGATATGTATCCTTCTTTGTTTTCCGATTGAGGCAAAGAAGTTTTGAAATGGTGTTTGGTATATGTCTTGGTATATGTTTTGGTACATGTTTTGGTGATGTTTAGTATATGTACAAATGTATATGGATGTAAATACCGCCATGAGCTATGTTATAAATCTCCAATAAGAAGTATGGTTGTCATGTCATTATGATGTTATGGTTTTTATGTTTTCATGTTGGTTTGCTTCTCAGCAGGTTGATCATTGTAAATACCGCAACAAGCTAAGTTATAAAGCTCCATTGACAGTATGTTTTGCTTACGACAATTTTATGGTTATAGGTGTTGTTGAACACCGAGGAAGGTGTTCCCCCAAGGGGGAGGGTTCTGTAACATCCCTGGTGAAAATTGCATGTAATAAAAGTTAATAAAGGCAAAATAATAACCACGGTTGATGGGAAACTTATTCCAAGCTTAATGTTGGGCAAGACATCCTAGTGTGGGTGTTCATTTGGTTATTAATGGCTAAGGAACTTGGCAAAGGAAATGGAATTTTTGGCATATTTATTTATGAAAATAATGGAAATTAGGAGAAAAGGGAGGTGAAAGGTCACATGTTACATGTGAGGAGGAAATTGAAGGAAAATAATGGAAAATGAAGAAAATAGAGGCCTCATTCATAAAAAGGCTTCTGAGGATCAGTTGGTAGCTTTTTTTTCAGTTTAGTTTTGGAGCTCTCTCATTATTCTCTCTCTCTCTCTCTCTCATACTGTTGGATACTTAGAGTTTTCTTGGGGCACTCTTGGAGGGTGTGGCATACTTAGATTTTTGGAGCAAGAAGAGAAAGGAAGGGCAGTAAAGCACAAGAGGACATTGGGATCAACAACTACAACGGGTTTTTCTTGCAGGTACCGAGTTGCATGTATGTTATCCTCACTAGTTTTGGCATGCATGGCATATGCATGTGGTTTGTTGGTCATGATATGTCATTGGCATGGAGGATGACGGGGATTGACAGTGGATTTTCCTAGCCTTGCCATTCCCTGAATAACCATGGTGATTATGAATTTATTTCCTTGTTTTGTTTTGGGTTGGTTCTCGTGTTTCCTTAGCTTGGGTTGAGTTACTAGTTCTTGGAGCCTTGGTTGGAAAAACACTCTGGATCCCTATAACAACTTGGGTTGATTTATTAGTCCTAGAGCCTTGGTTGGACAAATGCTCTGGAGCCTGGTATAAGTTGTGGTTTGAGTTACTAGTCTTGGAGCCTTAGTTGGAACAAATGCTTTGGATCCCTGGAAGGCTTGGATAGAGACCAATCTGATGATGGTTTTGTGATGCCCAATCGTGAGGCAGAATCATTGTTTGATGGGTTGAGGTGGTTGGTCTCTAGAAGCCTTTAATGGTTTTGGATTGATGTGTTCTATGAGATCCCACATTCATGCTTGGAACTTGGCATGGGGGTGAATAGCTGAAGAGAGATTTGGCTTAGCCATTCTACAGTCGGGTGGAACGTTGAAGTCCCATCCCAAGTTTGGATTTTGCATCATTAATATGAGGTTATTTCTCCTTATATTTCTATGAGTATTATACTGGTTTATGTGTGGATTATATGGCTATGATTTCCTTTGTATTTCTGTTTCTATCATGTTGGTTATGTATTTGTTTTATGACAGTATCAATGTATGGCTCTCATCATTTTTCTACTTGTAAATGAATGAACAATGTATCTATGACCTAATGGATGAAATGGCAGTTAATGTGTTGAGGCATCAATGCTTCTTATTGATTCTCAGCTAAGTATGAGACCCCTATGCTTATATTTGTTATTTACTCCTGTAGATTACATATTTGTGATATGTTTGAAGAAATGTCTGTCATGGCTAGTAGGGGTCCAGTCAAGGTCTTGTTCAAGTAATTGTATTTGTACTATCATTTCCCTGTTATCTTACTGTTCTGAAGGTGTCATTCAATTCTGAGTAGTGACCTGGGCCTTGGGACTGAAAAAGTGGCTCAAATCTCGGGGATGTTGGCACAACACTGAGGAAAATAGTCTCTGGAAGCTGGCATGCCTTGTCATGAGAGCGTCCAGAGCCTCCTGGACGCTAGCAGGCCTATAACATGGGAGCGTCCAGGGGTCAAATGGTCCAAAATCTTAGTGGGACCCAGGGGTTAGTTGGCTGAAAGGTTGGGTTGGTTCCTGAGGGTCGTAATTTTGATGTTTAATGTATGTATGGTTTGTTTCTATTGGTTCCACTTCCTTAGTGTAACTGAGAAGGTCAAATAATGTCATAGTAGACTCTTGTCCCATGTTTACCTTGATTGGCCGACTGCTTGGGTAGATGTGGGAGGATGGTGTTACAGACTTGGTGGAGTGAGGATGGTATTTTGGTATGGTCTAAGGTCTTGGTTTGTCTCAATTTTATTTGAATCTAATAGTGGAAGAGTTTGACTGGGTTTTCCCTTACATAAGGGTTTTATCCCTGACTAAGTGCCTACTTCTAGTGGCACTGATCTTCATGCTTTTGATTTGAGGATTGCTTGATGAGAAGAAGATAAAAGAAGAACATAAATAAAGTTAATAAGAACGCAAGAATATCACAAGTAATTATCAACATAAGAAAATATTTTTGCCTTTTTTATTTTCTAACATGGTATCAAAGCTAAGGTGAAGGAGGAAATAAAAAGGAAGTTGAAAGTTCTATTCAAAGAAGAGTTAAGAAGGAAGGAACAAAGGAAGATCATTAAGGAAAGGATCAAATAATAAAATAAAGGCCTACTATCCATATCAAGTAAAGTAGACATAATAAAGTCTATGTCAACCTCAATGAAGAAAAAAAATAAGCTAGAAGGAGCCTCCAACTACAGGGCATGGAAGAAGAGGATGGATCTTATTTTTGCTAAGCATAAAGTTTTGGATTTTGTTCTAGGAAAAGTCAAGGAACCAACAAATGACTCAGGAAAGGAAAAATAAAAGGAAACTGACATATTGACCATGAATTTAATTGTAGATGGAGTGAAGGAAAATTTAATCCCTTGCATGTCTAATATAAAATCTGCAAAAGAGATGTATGAAGCCCTCTCTAAGTTATTTAGCATCAAGAACATTGGTGAAATAGCTAGTCTCAAGAATGAGCTAAGATAAATAAAGATGACAAAAGATGACACTATATCATCATATTTTGTAAGGATCTCTAGAATAAGAGATGAACTCCAAGCTATTGAAGAAGTTGTACCAGAGAAAGAACTCATGATTGTTGCATTACTAGTTCTACCAAAATAATGGAGCTCTTTTGCATTAGGAATTAACAATTGGAAAGACACACCAACATTTGAAAAAATGTGGAATGCATGTAGTCAAGAAGAATCATGTATCTCATTAGTAAGTGACAAGAAAGAGGATAAAGAAAACAACACTTCAAATGCCTACTATGCTCATCACAAGAAGAAGGGAGTATACAAGAAGTTTAAAGGACCAAAGAAGAAGGTTGATCTATCAAAGATTGAATGCTACAATTTTCAGAAGATGGGACATTACAAGAGTGATTGTCTTGGAAATCCAAAAGAGAAGAAGAGAGAAAGAGAACATGCAACAGTTGTTGATGAAGCACCACCCAAGAAGAACAAGACTGAAAATATGAAGTCAAAGACTTGGTTTCTAAAGTCTCTTAGGATTGTTATCCCTTGCATATTGTTCTATTTTAAGTTTTGTAGTGTTTTCTTTTATGTTTTGATTTCTAGAGTTCGTAGATATAACATATATTATTACAACTTTTTGAATAAGTTGTAGGTATCCCTCATAAATATTGGATTAAGAGGGAGCCTTCACCATTCTACTAAAATATAAGTATATTATTCTTTGTTTCATCTTTAATGTTTGATTTCTCCCTCACATCGGAATTTATTTGTATTGTATACTCATAATCCTTTATTTATATTTTCCTTGGTAGGAAATCATGTAGAATACACAAAGGATGTGGAGGAAATTTCAAAGGAAAGACTCAAGTCGTGAAAGAAGCTTTGTTGCAAAGGAATCCATTGAGAATGATACTCTACAAGTTTCTTAGACTATAAGACTTTTTGCAAGATTTTCTTCATACAAAATGTATGATCATTCTCATTCTCATTTGCTTTATATTACTAACTCTCTTATGTCTAGGGTTTTGAATCATATAGATTCTTGTTAGGGTGATTAATCACTAGATTGAATCTACCCTTTTTATATTGTCTCTCATCATTTGATCATTTTTGTGAAACCCTAGTCTTGATGCTAAGGGTATGCCAATGTTAATAATGAAATCCTAGTCTTCTTAGGGTCAATTGATAAATTTAAGAACCTATGATGAAATCCCACTCTCTTGATGTTTAGGGTTTGTTGATATTATAAAACCCTAGCCTTTTTAGGGTTTATGGTTGATGTCTAGGTTATATAATGAAAACATAGATTTTTAGGGATTGATAATTTAAGGTTTATGAACAAAACCCTTGTAATAACTAAAGTAAGGTCCTAGGAATGAAACCCTAGGTGTATATTCTTTCGTATGATCAAAACCCTAGATTGATTTTAATTGTTGTATATCTAACTTCAATGTCTTGATGTTTGTATCTAGGGTTTACCTAGTAGATATTTATATAAGATTCTAATGCATGATACGATAAACTTAGATATAAAGTTCTTTCACTGTAATTAGAATGCCAACTTGATTATTGATATTCATGACAAGTGAAATCTAGAGTTCCTAACAAAACCCATGTAGAGTTTGACATGAAATTCTAGGGCATAATATTGAAGCCACAAATTTAAAATGTGATTGATTGCTAACTTGATTTAGTTGTTGATATCTAAGACTTTAAGTCTCAATGATGGGATCTAGGGTTTGTGACAAAACCCTAGCTAGTTGTTGAAGTCTAGAATATAAAAGATGTAACTCTTGTTGATTATGAACCTAACTAGGTTTAGGTATTTGATTTTTAAATATGAGTGTTTTGATGCCTCCACTGTAATTACATGATTTTTATATAGTTGAATTCATGGTTCTGTATATTTGTACTTGGTTGTACTTGTTGTTGAAAATTTTGTAGGTACATAATCTTCAATATGTTCAGAATCGAAGATAACTTGATAATAATGATGAGCATAATGAAGTAAGCTATAAAAATGATGATGACTAATATGACCTTGTTCCCAAAGAAATTAAGCCTTGAGAAGTTGAATTTTTTGTGATGTTATAAAAGAAGGAAGTTGTTGATCTCCCTAAGTTGAGAGGGAGCTTGAATATAAGAAAGGGTATATCTACCCAGTTAGGAGGGAGGGCATATTATGATAATTATAGTAAATGCCTTGAATAAAGAATGAATAAAATTAATACATATGGATGTTCATGTTTCATGAAGTTGCAAACAAAAGACTTGAAAAGTACTGAGGTTGTGTTTGGTGTTGCTGAAGAAGTCAAAGAATAAAGCTTCCCACAAGATGTATTTGAATAACTTGATGATGATATAAGTAGCATCAGAATGATTGAGGGCCCAAAAGTTTTGTCTTCACTTGTATATATTTGAAAGTCTATTACTAATTGGGGTTATGTTTGTATAGGTAAATCTGTCCATAAGAAGGTTGAACATTTTGGAAGCATATCTGGTTTAGTTGATTAAGAGAGATGAAGCATCGTAGGGTGACAAGATGCTTGGGAGGACATTTGGCCACCCTATGTGTTGATGTCTCAATCCCGAATCAAGGAGGGTGGTGTTAGTCTTGGAGCTCCAAACTTGGATATGCACCTAGATCCTTGGGTTGGTGTTAGAGCTTAAAATACCAATGGTATCTAGAGTGGTTGAAGCTTGAGTACACCTTAGTCCCAACCGATTAGAACACCCTAGTTAGGTATTTAATTAGTAGCATTGCGTGTGATGTGACTCTTCATAGAGCATATCATTTTGAGATCTTCCATTTACCTTTGTATACATGTAATTATGAATATCTCTCTAGTTAAGAGGGAGTGTTGAAGAATGTAGCTAGTGTCAATATTCATAATTGTACTTGAGTCATGATGTAATATATTTATCAAAATAAAGAAAAATAATTTTTATTATGAAAGAAAAATGATTTACTAAGCATGGGTTTCATGCTTTATTATTTTATTTTTAGGGAAAAGACTCCATCATAGGCTTCTAGGATTTGTGTCAAGAGTCCTTGTCCTTATTGTCATGTAAAAGACCCTTCTTGGGCTTTATCAATCAAGAAAGAAATCTATTCTAATGTAAATTAGGTCATTTAGGCCTCCTCCACCAAGTCATCCTCAAAGAAGGACAAGTCCACAGGGTCTTCACTGGGGGAGCAATATCATGCCATGTGCATTCATATTAGGGGATATATAGTGAGGAAAAAAATGACATAATATATTGAACATATAATAGGGGGTAAAGGGTTTTTATATTGATAGGTATAAAAAGGGAGCTCAAAGTTAATGAACAAATATAAAGGGGTATAAAAAAATGTTAATGGAAAAATGGATACCTACAATATCTAGTGAAAGTAGGGGATTTTTAAATTGGGAAGGTGTATTGGGTTCATATTGGTAGGGCATTAAATAATGTGATTTTAGAGGTATTTTCTAATATGTAGTCAAATTAAGGGTATTGTTTAGTATGCCACGAACACACTAATGTGTCAAAGATTCATTGAGTGAAGCCCCTGTGAACAAGTCAACCTCATCAAGGGAATTCGATCTCACAGATTCACTATATATTGGCAGCTATTCAACATCATTTGAAGCGCCAACCAAAAATTTCGATCTACAGTAGTTGGAGGCAGAAAAGAAGAGTGAAATTACCAAGAAAAAGGAGAAAACCCTAGTGAAGGAGAAGGAGACACTTGTCAAGCAAGAAGAAGTTGTTTTTCTCTCTATTTGACTCACGTGTGAAATTTTGAAGCTTCTAAGGAGGTTGAAATTTCAGATCTATAGTAGGGTCGAAATTTTGGAAGCTGGGGGTTGAAATTATGTGTTGTTGTTGGGTTGAAGCTAGGAGGCAAGAAGAGACTATTGAAGTTTATATTTTCATCTTGGAAGGTTGACTTGGTGGACTAAGGAAGGTATTTTGGTCTTGTCCAAGGTCTTGGATTGTCTCATTTTGATTTGGATCTATTAGTGGAAGAGTTTGACTGGGTTTTCCCCTGCAAAGGGGTTTTAGCCCTGACTGAGTGCCTAATTTTGGTGTCATTGATCTTCATGATTTTTATTTGATGATCGCTTAATGAGAAGAATCTAAAAGCAGAACATAAATAAAGTTACTAATAACACAAGAATATCACAAGTAATTGTCAACACAAGAAAACCTTTCTGCCTTTTTAATTTTCTAACATGGTATTAGAGCTAAGGTGAAGGAGGAAAAAAAGGAAGCTTGAAGGTCTATTGAAAGAAGGGTTAAGAAGGAAGGAACAAAGGAATATCATTAAGGAAATGATCATATAATAAAATAAAGGCCTACTATCTATGTCAAGTAAAGGAGACATTATAATATCTACGACAACCTCAATGAAGACAAGAAATAAGCTAGAAGGAGCCTCCAACTACAGGGTATAGAAGAAGAGGATGGATCTTATTCTTTCTTCATTGTATTATGGATTCAGTGTCTCATCCTCTTCTCTAGTGGGCGACACTTTTTTTGTAGGTTTTTCCTCTAGTGGTGTGGTTGTTGGATTTCAGGTTGACAAGGGGTCATGCTCACTGTCGTTCACATTCCCACTTTGACTTTTCCCTACGCTGCAGATCCACTTACCTAGTCATCTGAGTTTGGTATCGACCCCATCCTTTTTTGCGCCAGAGGTTCAAATATAGGGCCCGCGTTGTGGACTCTCTTCTCTTATCAAAGACCCTATTTTTGTGGTTGGAATTTTGCATCTTGGTTGTCATAATTTATATTACGGCTTAATGTCCCATTTATATTTTTTTATCAACAAATTCACTAGTGTTGGCGATGGGGTTCACCGACCTTTTCTTTGGTGTTGTCTTTCTTTTGGATCCTTGCCTCTGATCCTTCCAGGGTTTTCAGCTAGGTCTATTATCGACCCGTATTTGTGGGCTCTACCCCATTCTTTTGGGGATTTCTTGACAAATTTTTGATTGTATTGGTTGCCAATTAATGGGTTTTTGTGGTTCCTTTCTTGGGTTTATCCAATGGGCCTGCATGCCCTATAACTTGTATATTTATTTAGACATGTTTCATATCACGATTGCATAGACAAATTTTTGACTGTATTGGTTGCCAATTAATGGGTTTTTGTGGTTCCTTTCTTGGGTTTATCCAATGGGCCTGCATGCCCTATAACTTGTATATTTATTTAGACATGTTTCATATCACGATTGCATACACACATCGTGTATCTACATAATGTAATTTTTATTTTATTTAATAAAAAATATGTTTTTTTTTTTTTTCTATACAAAAAAAGAAGAGGTTATAGACACACACACATACACACAAAATATTTTTGTAAGAAGTTTTAACGAGTGTTATGATGTGATGATAATGATGATGATTAAAATCCACTAAAAACTATATGGTCTAGTAAACATTAAGAAGATAAGAGATTAATCAAAATTCTTTAACATTTTACTTGTATGCTTAAAAAGAAGTGAGAGAAGCATTCAAATATCACCATAGTTTTTCTGACTTAAAAGGTCAATAAGGTTGGTTGTTTGACAAATATTTTGATAATTAGATCGAACATGATTATAATATGGACATTCTAAGAGAAAATGATCTTCATCTTCAACCCTCTTAAGATCACATAGGTGACAAAATTTTTCATCTCATGTCTTTTTAGGAATTGACCAACACTCAAATTTCTATTAAGCTCGTGAGAATTAGTTCTTATCTTGACCATGTTTGTTTTATTCTTAACACTAGTCAAGATAGAAAGATAATTTTGGTTTTTAAGATTGGGGTTGATTACCTACTTATAATACCTTAGTTTTATTTTTCCCTCTAAAGTATTATTACCCCATGATTTCTCTTTAAATTAGGAAGTAATATTATTTTAAATACTATCCATATTTTGCAATATGATGTCCTTCGTTATTCCCTAATGATCCAACCAAAACTGAGCATCTTTATACCACCCTAAAACTTAACTTGGATTTTTTTTTTTATCATGGAAATTTAATATGATATGTTTAATGGTATGGTTAAAATATAGCATATATCATAATCAAGTTTGTTAGTGTATGTGACATAATATGATTCAATGATTTTTTTTACATTGGATGTAATAAAGTTTATATTATTTGTTTTTTTAAGAAGTTGATAACTTTATTATAATTTAAAAACTGGTTAGTAATATTTAAAAATTTATGGGTTTTCATTTAATTTAAAAAATAAAATTATCTATATATATATATAAACAATATGTATGTATTGATGATGATGATGATGATGATGATCCACTAAAATTTATATGGTTTATGGACATTTAGAAGCTAAGAGATTAATGAGAGTTCTTCAACATTTTAATTTGTCCTAAAAAATATTGTGAGAGAAGTGTACCATTGTCACCATAGTTTTTCTCACTTACAAGGTCAAGAAGGTTCGTTCTGTGACAAATATTTCGAAAAATAGATTAAACAAGAGTATAAGATGGAAAATTTAAGCGAAAGTGTTTTTCATCTTCAACTTCTTAGGATTGCATATGTGACAAACTCTTTCATCCAATGACTTTTTGGGAATTTAGCAAACACCACTTTAACTATGAAGCTCATGAGAATTAGTTCTTATCTTGGAAATGTTTGTTTTCTTCTTAACACTAGTCAAGATAGAAAGATAATTTTGGTTTTCAACATCGGGGTTGATCACCTCCTTATAAAATCTTAGATTTGTTTTCCCCTCTAGCTCTTTATTACCCCACAAATTTTCCATAAATTTGGAAGTATATACTATTTTAAATATCATCCATATTTTGTAAGATGATCTCTTTATTTATTCCCCAATAATATAGCTAGCACTAGACATATTTATGCTACCCTTAAACTTGAATTGTTTTATCATGGATATTTAATATCATATGTTTAATGGTATTGCTAGAACTTTCTAGCAAATATCATAATGAATTGTGTTACTCTCTCTAATATCATATGTTTCAATGAAGTTTTTTACATTTTATTACATTGGATATAAAAAAGTTTATATTATTTGTTTTTGAGATGTTGATAAATTTATTATAATTTAAGGATTGGGTAGTAATATTTAAATTTTTCTATGGTTTGTTATTTAATTAAAAAAACAAATTATATATGTATAAGTGGTGGTGGTGGTGGTGGTGGTGATGATGATGATGATGAATGTCCATTAAAACTTATATGGTCTACTAAGCATTAAGAAGGTAAGAGATTAATAAGACTTCTTTAGCATTTTATTTTTATGCTAAAAAATAATTAAGAGAAGCATTCCAATAGCACCATAGTTTTGTTTACTTAAAAGGTCAAGAAGGTTGGTTGTGTGACAACTATTTTGAAAATTAGGTCGAACATGATTATAAGATGCACAATCTAAGAAAAATGTTTTTCATCTTCAACCCTCTTAGGATCGCACAAGTGAGAAACTCTTCCATCCCATGGCATTTTGGGAATTGACCAACGCTCAGTTCACTATGAAGCTCATGAGAATTAGCTTGACAATGTTTGTTTTCTTCTTAACGTTAGTCAAGATAGAATGATAATTTTGTTTTACAAGATTGGGTTTGATCACCTCTTTATAAAATCTAAGTTTCCTTTTTCCCTGTAGATCTTTTTCCCCACAATTTCTCTTAAATTTGGAAGTGATAATATTTTGAATATTATCCATATTTTGCAAGATGATCTTCTCCTTTATTCCTTAATGGTCCAACCAAGACTGGACATCTTTTTTCCACCCTCGCTTGCGCTAAAGGTGGGGGTTTTAACAAGAGTTAGAAAAAAAAAAGGAAACCTCTTGGCATCCATTGTGTATAACATCTTCTTATACATAAGATAGCTAATCATAGCCATGCTTTTAATGGAGGAAATAATTGCTTTAATCAAGAGGATAGTGTATGGAATATTTCCTTTAATCTTGAGGTTGTAGGTTATAAATTGCTTTTAGAAATGTTCAATCTTCCTCCACAACTCTCTAGATATACCATGACACCAAATCTTGCATCCATGTAACAAGAGTGACGAGAGTCTCTAAGAGGAGATTTTTTTAATCCCAATTCCAAAGATACGTCAACTTACATTTGTTTTCAAGCCCATAGTAAGTTTTGCAACCTCCATTTCTCATTTTTCTCAATACAATAATTCCAATTGAGCTTGCGACGTATGCTAAATCCTAGATATTTGTATGAATGAACTTTCTCCAAGTAGTTATTGTCATAAATAAAAGTATCATATGTGTTCTTCTTGGATTTAATTATCATGACTTTAGTTTTGTCAGTATTAACAATCATACCCATCTTGGAGCAGAAATCTTGGAGGATTCTGAGTTTCTTTCCGAGATTGTAATGGTTCCTTGCCAAAGGAACAATATCATCAACATAAAGGAGAAGAGTCATGACCCCACCAGTGAGCATGGGGGCAACACAACTTGCATCTTCCAAACACTTTTCTAGCTTATCAATTTATATGCCAAAAATAGTAGGGGATAAAGGGCACCTGTGCTTGACTCCAACATTGCATTTAATTTCTTCTAACCGATCCTTAGTGGTCCTAAGCTTGGCAATAAAATTCTCGTATAACTGTGTCACAGAAACCCTCAACTCCAAAGGAACCATTATCTCTTCTCGTATCTTCCATAGTTTTTTTCTAAGAATGGTGTTATAAGCTTTTTTAAAGCCAACAAAACAACATAAGAGATTAGTTTTTATTATTGTGACAATTCCCTACAATTATTCTGAGAGTAACAAGATGGTCCATGATCAAATGGTATCTCTTAAACCCAGCTTGGCATTTAGATCTTTTACCATGGCTCTCAAGGCAAACTCTAATCTTATTTTCCAAAATAATCTCAAACAACTTAATTAAAATGTGCTTGATCATAATGGTTCTTTAATTAGAGGGTTGCATTTATCCCCACTACTAAAGATAGGCACAATAAGGCTTAGGGAACCCTTGCTTATCTGAAATTAGTGAGCCACTTAAACAAAGACTTAATGTTTTCCAAAGAAAATATATCATCCTCTATAAGGGCATTCAAAATAGTTTCCATAGCATTAGGGGATTCGTAGAGGTTGTTAAGGTAAATATTCTGGTTTTTTTAAGAAATCAAATGATTTTCTTTAACCTCATGAATCAAAATTTTCCTCTAAAACTTTCTAAGGTCAGACTTACAGAAATGTAGTAACAATTCTTTCTTTCTATTTATACAATACAACATCTTTATTTTAATAAAATTTTTGTATATAATCTTATCAAGTTTTAATATTTGGTTAGAAACATCCTTAATTATTTTTCAATATAATTTTATTTTTAATATATTATTTAAAAATAATTTTTAATTATACACATTAATTTTAAATCAAGTCTAAGCCATGTTATAATATGAGATAATACAATCTTAAAAATATGTGAATATTTTTATAAAAAAAATTAATGTATTAAATATGATAAAAAAGTTTGATATATCTTTTTATTTTAAATGTGATTTATGGATATCGAGTGACCACTACACTATGGAAAGATTTACTTGTTGATCAAATTAGTAAGACCTAAGCTCAAAGGTATCGAAGAAATTTAAACCCAATACTTAGTAATATAAACTTTACCAATTAAACTATCTCTTAAAACTAAAAATATTTGATATATCATAAAAACAATTAAAATATATTTAACATAATATTGTGAAATACATGATTTGGCAAATTAAGTTATATATAGGACTTCAAAGAATAAAATATAAGACTTCAAATTAGTGAAAAGACGAGCCACATAATTTGGCGAGTTATATATATATATATAAGAGTCAAAGAATAAAATATAAGACCACAAATTAGTGAAAAGGCGAGATAAAATATAAGACCTCAAATTAGTGAAAAGGCAAGATAAAATATAAGACCTCAAATTAGTGAAAAGGCGAGATACATGATTTGGCGAGTTATATATATATATGTATATATATGAATCAAAGAATAAAATATAAGACCACAAATTAGTGAAAAAGTGAGATAAGAATTCATGGCCCATGATTTTGTTTATTTTAGATAAAAAATTGATTATAAATTTGGTTTAATAGTTTTAAATTAAATAATCATTTTTTAAGTTGGAGATCAGTTTTTATATGTATTTAGATGTAAAATTTATAATGACTTTGGTTTGTTTTAGATGATTTGAATTATTTGTTTGTGGGAAGTTGACGATGACGACCACGACAACATAAAATTTATAATGATTTTTATATGTTTTAGATGTAATCAAATGTGAATTATTCGTTTGTGGGAAGTTGGTAAATTTATTATACTTCAAAGGTTAATAAGTAATATTTATAATTTTTATAAATTTTTATTTGATTTAAAAATAGATTAATTATTTTAATAGGGTTAATAAATTAATTTTATTATTTAAATAATATTAATATTTTTTATTAATTTGGTTTAAAATTTGGAAAGTATTTTTGTAGTGTCAAGTATTTTAAGTGTGAGATCACAGTTGAATTGTTATCACTATACACATTAGTTTTGTCGGTCTCAAACTCAACCATTTCTAAAGAGGTTTCTTGACCAAGTAACTCGGCTCCACCTGACTTGCCTGGACTGTGTACTGTTCATTTATAGACCTCAAGGTGTGGCCTTTCCCCTTGGTACTGCGCAATGTGTAGTTCTTGCCTCCCAGGACTGCTGCACTGCATAGTTTTTGTGCCCAAGACCCAACCTTGACGTTCAAGATTGCGCAATCATTCCTCCAACCTTGTCCTAACTGCGCACTGCACAACCACAAGTCTCAAGATATTTCCTTGAGCCTTTGATCCGCGCAATTACGCAGTAGCTCAATCTCGCTTTCCTCCTGAAACTACGTAGTATGTCCTCCCAATGTCCATCGCCTCAACCTGCCTCATTTTCACCCACGACTGCGCAGTTTTTTCCCTCAGTCTGTGTTGAATTACGCACTGTATAGTCTCATTGATCAAGCCTCACCTCTGGTTTCTTGAAATGCACAATTGCGCTGTCACTGAGCCCTCACTCCTGACCTGTCACCTGGTCCCGGTTCAGTTAATGAATCCAAATGCACTATCTTAGACTAGGGGATTTTCGGACTAATGTCGTCTCACCATGAGTGAATTGCAGATGTAGGTACTCTCTCACACCATGACATGATGATGAAGAAGAAGATACATAAGGGAAGCATGTTGAAAGACATCTTTGCATCTAGACATGCAAATCGAGGCAAAGAAAAGGGACACCAATTTGCGACCACAACCCAAGACTTAAGATCATTGGAGACTCCTTATCACCAAGCCATGAGGAGGTGGAAGATAAAAGCATTCTCAAGCAGATATCAGAGACACAACAACAATAGTGGCACAACACTTCCACATCATCAATCAGTCCATGTCAGCAGTGTCATGTCATGAGTTATCATAGGCCACATCATCATTGTGAATCACGTATATTCAAAATTTATTGTAAGGTGGAATTCCAAGGGACACACATGGAATATGAAGAGTCATATAAGTTGAAAGGTCGTAGGATGTCAAATAGTCATGAGGGTAGTCAAAGAGTCACTAGGAGGGTGAAGCATCAGTGCTTGGTTATATATACACCCTCATTGTATGAGCAAAGGACTTTTTCACGTTGGCTCCTCCCGGAAGGCTCTAGAGAGACTAATTAGTTCTTAGGAGGAGCAAGGAGTGGATCCAACACTCCACTATTGAAGCTAGTGATGTTCATTATATACATGTGTCTTGGAAAATTTATTTAATAATATAAGCCTCCAAGGCCAGCCATGCATTGATTATGGATATTTGTGAGATTATTCTGTGAATGTTTGTAATTCATGCTTGCTTTAATATGTGCTAAAGTAGTTGAACTATTTCGGTTATTTTGGTACTTATCATATTGAGAATGTGTTGTAATTGCCATTATCGTTGTTTCATCCTCGTGGACTATTCCGTTGGATATTAGAAATATCTTCCTCGTCATATTAGTTTCAATAACCGTCACATATTTGTGGACTATTCCGCTTGATTTTGCATGAACCCTTCTTGTTGGTATGTGTCTTTACTAGGGTGGTACTACTACCTCTCTCTTAGAGGCTCACTTCTCCTCCCTTCCATAGTGAAATAACTTTGACACACATATGATCAAATACTCACCAGGAATGCCCCCTTTCTTTTCGAAGGCGCATGTGCGCTCCTCTCTCTTGCTGACAGTTAGAGACAAGGCATATCTAAGAGAATACATGGCAGCCAGAAAAATATTTTGGATGGGATCCTACTCCAAAAGGTGTGAGGTCTAATTAGGACTTCAAATCGTGGAGACCACTTGGTTTACATATTTGCAGCACTGTGAACAGTGGCACTAGAAGGAGGGCTATATGACAAGCTGAGCCCATGGAATTTAGTCTAAACCTCTTATCTAAAATGGCTCATAATCAAATCTTACTCCTAGGGTGTTTCTCTATTTTCCCCTTTATCAATTTTCAATCCCCGATGAGCCTCTCTATCACTTGTCCCAGTTAAAGTTTGATGGTTAGGATGGAACATCCATAACCGAGCACATTTATGATTTTCTTAAATTTTGTGAATCTTACAAACTCAATGATGAAGAGTTTTCTTGTGTGATTTTATTCTTCACCCTTGAAGGTCATTCTAATTGATGGTGGCATTCCTTGCCACCTACTTCCATCCATTCCCTTCATCATTTCCTCAAGGAGCTTCATCAAGCCTTTGACAGGTATAATTACTGAGTTGTTTGTAAAAGAATCAATCCCTTAAGAATGAAGCCTAATGAATCAGTTGAGGATTTTTCTAATTGATTCTGTCACCTTTGTTGTGAAATTTCTAAAGAAGACATGAATCAAGATTTCTTGATATAAGAGTTTGAGCGATTGGTTCTTATTTCTTTACACGATGAAGATACACCTCTTGATTTTTCTACTTCCCCAACTCTTGTGAATCATGAGACACCTTTAATTTCAGAGGAGGAATTTAATGCTCCTTTTGTTCTTCGTCCTCCTCCTTTTCCAGTTCCGATGGAGGTGCCTCTCTACGATGGTAATAAATTTGAAAAATCCACAAATCAAATTCCTAATCCATCTTCTCATTCTTCTTTTATTTCTCATAGCTCAGATTCAATGGAGGAAATCCTAGAATGGCTCATGAAGCCCATGGGGAAGACTAAATTCCCCATTCTGCAACATGATGTTATCATACATAACTCTAGCATCTAATATGATCTAGATTTTTGTGACCGTCTATCATCTACATGCCATGACTCTTTGTACTATGATCCACACAAACAATCTACTCCACCATCTAGTCTTTCACACTCTCTTTATTTTTGAGTTGTTGGTTCAAATTACGATCAGGTACAATGTAGTCACTTTACACAGGCAAAGGAGCAGGAAGGTGACGATGCTCTCAATATTTCTTATTTTTTTCAAGATCCTCCATGTCAAGATGATGCGCTTCCATGCTTGGATGATTATCAATATGCTAATATTGGTAGTGAATCAAATGCAATCAACTATTTCGTTCAAATTGTAGCCTTGTGCAACAATCATTCCGATGATGGTGACTCTACTCATGTATGCGGCTGCAAATGCCCAAGTAAATCATATGATTTTTAGAATCCTCCAAAACATGTTGATTTGACCAAATTAGATTCAGAATGTGATCCAGCCAAAGAAAATGTTTGTATCGAAACTTCCTCTTCATTTCACAATCCCTTGTGCTCTACCATTTGTGATGCATCTACCTATGACAAAGATACTCCATGTTGTTCAAGTTCTTAATCCATTGAGTTAACTTCTCAATTGACACAAGGTGGTGAGATAATTAAGTACTCTTTCCATCCCTCATCATATTTTCTCTTGCATGAAGACAACTCTCCAAACCATATTGCTCATTACATTTTCCTATTTCATACATCTTCAGATTTACAATCATATGAATATTTTAAATTGAGTAATATAGTTGTTGAAGTTGAAAAATATGATCAAGTCAGTGATAGAGATGGTTTCCACTTGGTTAATAGTGATCTCATCAAGATCAATGAAAGCATCTATCCTCACACCATGTGCGATCTGATTCAATCTTTAGGATGTGATTTTACAATTTTGGAAAGTTTCGGGACTTGTCAGGGAGTTAGGGCACTTAAATTTCCGTTGATGGCTATATAAGGATCTCACAGCTCCGGTAAGACCCCTGAATTAAGTCAAATATGGTTTTCTTCGCAAAAATCTTATTTATGCATGGCTTCACTCAATGTAAATTCTTTCTTGAAATATATTTGGCATTGCGGATATGATCTCTCAAATTTTCAAGATCTGATTTCTGATTGGATTCAAGATGTTTTATCTTCATGCAAGTCTCTTGTATCAAAATTGGGTTTGGAATGCATATCTCTCATAGAATCATCAAATTTTGAAGTTTATTATCCTAAAGATTATCTTTGGCCAAAGGAGTCATACCTATCACACTCTTTTGAAAACAATCAACTCCTCATCCTTCTTGCAAATATTTTGATGCTAATCCTTTTCTTCATCGCACTTGAAATCCTCTTGAGTATTAGTGAATGCATGGATTATTTGATGAATCAAATTCTTCTTCACTTGTTTTACCCTGACTAGTTTCATGTGTTTGTTATACTAGCATTCTTGTTCACTTCTCTTGATGATTACGATGCTAGTACAATGTGTAACCAGTCACAAGAAAATGGTTTGTTACACTTGTCACATGAGGAAGATGATTCTACTATGTAGAGCATTTCTAAAACTATTCCAATTGATTTACCTTTGTTAATTACAAGCTGGGAATTTGATGCTTTAATCAGCTCATCTGATCATTATTCTGTCTTTGATGACTGTCATTCGTTTTATCATTTTCTCACTAGTAAATCCAATGACAATTGTTTTACATCCTTCGATCTTTATCGTTCAACATCTTACTATTCATATTTTTACTGAACCGTTGAGGCACGTCATCCTTCACTGATGGTTATGTCATGTACTCACTGTCTTGACATGACTTTTGAATATGATCAAATCTATTCCCCCCCACAAGATTCTCATTATAATCATGTCCCTCTAATTGAAAATCCATGTTTTCAAAGATTTCGAGGTTTTCAAGAGGACCATCATGAATTTTATGATCCAACAATTGAATGGTTGGAGAAATCTTACTCAACAAGCTCCATTGCAATAAACAAGTTTCAGCCTTTTCTCATGCTTGCTAAGCAAGATGACACAAAAGAAGGTGCATTCGTGAGAAGTATTTGAGGTTTGTCCGATTATGGTTTCCATCGTAAAGGTAAGAATGTGAATCAGATGAAAGTAGTAGTTGTGACACATCTTTCTGCCCATACAAGACCTTCCTTTTATTGTCCAAGTTATTCAAGCTCTCATCTTTTCTCTTGCACACTACTTTTTATTGGTTTTAATTGACCGTATCTATGTGATTGCAGGTCGAGAATGACTACATGGCTACATTAGAAATTTCATTATACGTGACCCTGACCTATTAGCTTTTAGGTTAGGAGTAGGATTAGCTACATCTTAGTTTTCCCCTTTCTTGCACTTATCTCGTGCTTATTCTCTTTAGTCTCCCTTGTTTTTTCTTACTTTTCTCTTGCATTATGATTTGGTTTAGCTTCTTTTGCTTGTGCTTTGGTTTTTATTTCTTGTTGTGTCGTGTCTTTTCCTTTTTTTCATTGACATTGCATGAAGATGCTCCGTTGACTCATAAGGGAATGTGGAAAAATATAAAAGGACTTTGTGACACCACAACACTTGGCTAACTCTTTGTCCTTCTTCCTTGTTTGGGTTACATCTTTTGGTCGATGATGTTCCAACGGAAAATATGATTCTTGAGTTAAAAAAGCCTTGTTTCGAAGCATTAACTCCATGTCTATTCTAGAAACCTTATCTCTGCACTCGGGTTTTTATGTTTTATTGTTTTCAAGTCGATCCAATCAAGTAGAGAAGGACAAGGGGAAAATCTAAATGAGCAAACCAATATCAGAGGTCTTATATATACTTCTCTAAAGGGACAACCTCTCCCGCTTTCAGTAAGTCAAGATCCCTCTTCCACCCATAAATAAATAAGTGTCGATGCACAATCCTATTTAAATAAATAGATAAAGGCAAAAGAAGAGAAAGGCTTCCTGCGCAGAAAGTTGAAGCAAGCAACTCCACCGGGGTACTTTCCAGGTTCGCTGTTAGTGGAGCAATTTTTATGTTCCTGAAGTGACTCTGTCGAGGTACTGTATAGGCCTGCTGGTAGTGGAGCAACACCAGAGATGAGAAACTATACTCTGAAAATTTGAAGCTCATGAACATCATTACCTTATCCTGATTCGAAAAATTATGTGATTTTTGATCCCATGTTTGTGTTCAACTGTGTAAAGGAATGAAGGGGACTATGTTTATGCACGAGGTAAGAGGGGAAGCCATGGTAATTTCAACGATGAATCAATACTTCCTGAAGAACCAGACCTTGCACGAAAGAATTGACTAAGGCAGAGAAGCAAGAGTCCTACTAGTGTGTCGCCAAGTATTGTCACTGCGAAAAATACCCTCCAAAATTTTGCGTACACTTAAATTTTGGAGCCTTCTTTAGATCTTACAATCAGTTGTTCCATATTCACTTCTTGGTCAAATAATTATTTTGAGCTCCCATCTTCTTAGACTAGAAGTTCTGAAGTCACTTGCTTACACATGCTCAATCTGTAACAAGTGCATGCGTGCATTATTTTAAGCAAGCTTGGAGAAGCATAACACTCTCCTATTAGGATTGTGCCTGTGCGATGTCTAATCCATGTCGACAGTTAGTGTGCACTCACAATGATAATATCTCATATTATAGCTGCATTTGTACTTCTATTTCACTGAGTTTTGCAAATTGTCACTCCTGCGCACATTTGTTTTTGCGAGTGTTGCTTTCACTTGCTTGTACTGTAAATATATTTGTTATCTTTACTCTGGCATGTTTTGTTTTCACCGTCGTTCGTGCATCACAAGTGTCATTCACATTTTTATCTTCATATAGCAAATATTGTCTTCTGGCATGGGAATTTCCGCTTATCATGCAAAGTGGAGTTTTGGTTTGTTTCAAGGGGAAATCTTTGTGATAATGACTTGTTATTATCATGTAGGCTTGTTTTGCACTCATTTCAAAATATTCACGCATTGTCGCACAAGTGTCGTCATTATCATCACAAAGTCTATCTTGAGTGTCACACTTGTCATAAGTTGTCGAAGGTTGTCGCACTAAGGCAAGTATGTGTTCATATGTTCCGAATGATCTACATTGTGTTGCCAAATGTCTAAGTGTGTTATCATAGTCCAGTTCTATCACTATTCACATCAGTTTCATTGATCCCTCACTTAGCCAAATTTTGGAAAGTTCCCAACAACCTAGCCTCATCTAGCCCTCCTGAACTGTGCATTGTGCAGACTCAGATCTTAAGCAACAATATCGTCTCTTGGAACTGCACAATGTGCGGTCTTTGCCTCTCATAAATGTGTAATCACCCAGTCCCCTTTTTATACCAGAACTGCGTAGATGGCTGAACTAGTGCCCAACCCCTTAGCCTAGCTCACTGAGCTCTTAAATTGCACAATCTTCTTCCTCAATCCAGCTCGAATTGCGAATTCCACATTATTAGAGCCCAAGCTCCACCCCTAACTTCCTGAACTACAAAATTGCATATTCATTGTGCCTTTCCCTTGGCCCACCACTGGTTCCGGCTCAATCAACGGATCATCATGCAACATCTTAGATAGGGGTTTATCAGACTGATGTCATCTTGTCATGAGTTGATTGCAGACACAAAAATCTTACCATGCTATGACAAGATGATAAAGAAGGAGATGGAGAAGGAAGACATTTTAGATGACACCTAAGGAGTTGAGGACAAAGGATGATCATCAAGCAAGAAGATGAAGGAACACTGGAATATGATCAGGACTGCATGAAGACTCCATCTAATTTACAACCTTTTGGAGGATAGATATGAAAAACAAAGAACATCTCTCATGAAGTTGAAGTAATAAGGAAAACTTATCATTGCCACATCATTATGTCTTCAATTTCATGTATTTCTGCAAACATTGAAACTCATTTCATGTATTTTCTTTAAGTGTTTTGGTCCTGTTTGCAATATAGGCAAAGTGTTGTCTTTTCACATATTGGCTGTTGTATAACGTGTAAAATCCTATTATGATGGTTTCAAGGGTCTAGATTTATGTACATGATTTTTCCAACCATGTAAACTCCAGTTCCACTCATTCACAAATTTTTGAGCACTGTCACACAAGTGTCATCACGGTCGTCGCAAAGTGTATCTTAAGTGTCACACTTGTCGTAACTGGTCATAAAGTGGTCACATAGAGGGAAATGTGTTGTTCATGTATCATGGGTGATCTATGTTTTTTTGTCGTCAAGTATTCTAAATGTAAGATCACAGTTGAATTATTATCACTATACATATCAGTCTCACACAACCATTTCCGAAGAGGTTTCCCGACCAAGCAACTCAGATCAACCCACCTTGCCTGGACTATTCACTGCGCAGTTCTAGACCTCAAGGTGTGAAATTCCCCCTTGGAACTATGCAATGTGAAATTCCTACCTCCCAGGACTATTGAGTTGCACATTTTCTATCCACAAGGACCAACCTTGACTTCCAAGATTTTGCAATCATTCCTCCCAACCTAGTCCTAAATGCACACTGTGGAAGAAAAAGCCTCAAGATCTTTCCCTAAGCCTCTGAACTACGCAACTGTGTAGTAGCTTTGTCTCTCTGGCCTCGTGAAACTGTGCATTATGTCCTCCCAATGTCCATACCCTCATCCTGCCTCATTGTCACCCATGACTACGTAGTATTTTCTCTCAGTCTAGCATGAACTACGCACTGCATAGTCTCAGCGATCAAGCCCCACCCTTGGCTACTTGAACTACACAATTGTGTAGTCATTGAGCCCTCCCTCCCAACCTGTCACCTAGTCCCGACTCAATTAATGAATCCAAATGCACTATCTTAGACTAGGGGGTTTTCATAATGATGTTGTCTCACTATGAGTGAATTGCAGATGAAGGTACTCTCTCACACCATGATAGGATGATGAAGAATGAGATGCATAAGGGAAGCATGCTGAAAGACATATTTGTAGCTAGACATGAAAGCTGATCAATCGAGGCAAAGCAAAGGGACACCAATTTGCGACCACAACCCAAGACTTGAGATCATTGAAGACTCCTTATCACCAAGCCATGAGGAGGTGGAAGACAAAAGCATTCTCAAGTAGATATCAGAGACACAGTAGTAGGAGTGGTTTTACACAACCACATCATCAAGCAGTCCATGTCAGTTGTGTCATGTCATGATTTTTCATAGGCCACATCATCATTGTGAATCATGTATATTCAAAATGTATTGTAAAGTGGAAGTCCAAGGGACACACATGGAATATGAAGAGTCATGTAAGTTGAAAGGTCATAGGAAGTCAAAAAGTCATGAGGGTATTCAAAGAATCACAAGGAGGGTGAAGCATCACCCCTTGGTTATATATACACGCTCATAGTATGAGCAAAGGACCTTTTCACCTTGGATCCTTCCGCAAGGCAATAGAGAGACCGATCATTTCTTTAAGGAGCAAGGAGTGGCTCCAACGCTCCACTATTGGAGATAGTGATTTTCATTATATACATGTGTCCTGAAAATTTTATTTAATAACAGAAGCCTTCAAGGCCATCACATTCTTCATGCATGAATTATGGATATTTTGTTGCAAATCTCTTTCCGAATCCATCGTATTTGTTATACTGGATGATCGATATTTCAAACCTCCAATTGTGGTTCATCTTCAGGATGTAGAGTGAATGTGGAAAACTAATCGTACCAAGGTTAATAATAAATAGGAGTATAGGGTTGAAAAGTGTCCAACAATGCAAACCCTAAAAATAATTCTATAAATAAAATTATAAATTTTTTAAAGTGTGTGATTTAATATATAATTGATGTATTTATTAAATTTTTTGAAGATTAAATGATTATGAAGAGTTTTATATATGCTAAGAGTTGTATAAAATAGTAAGGAATATATCAAAGGTTATGTTTAATATTGGTGATAAAAAGAACGTGATAGAAAGTTATCCTTATACCCCTAGAATTTATGGAGCTCCTAAGGTTCATAAAGAAGGGATTCCATTTAGACCTATAGCAAACACTATTGGTGGACCTACTTATCATCTTGCCAAACATCTAGCCAAAAAAATGAAACCCTTAGTTGGCAACACTGATTCATTAATAAATATTCCACTAATTTTATCAATGAAATTAAGAACATCAAGCTTGATAAAAATGACACTCTTGTTAGTTTTGATGTCACATCTCTTTATACCAACATACCTATTGATGCAGCTATGGAGGTGGTTCGTAAATTAACTAACCATGACACATCCAAACTCGTTGAATTATGCCTTAGATCTACTTTCTTTAGTTTCATGGGTGATATTTATGAACAAACCTGTGGAGTGACGATGGGATCTCCTCTTTCACCCATTATTGCTAATTTATTCATGGAGTATTTTGAAACCAATTCCCTAAAAACTTCCCCTTTAAAACCTAAAATATGGAAAAGGTTTGTAGACGACACCTTCATCATATAGCCCCATGGGCATGATACATTGGAAACTTTTAAAAAACACTTGAATAGTCTTCCTTCATCCATAAAATTCACCATGGAAGTAGAAGTTAATGATAGCCTTCCCTTTTTGGGCATCCTCATTACCAGAAAACTTGATGGTTCCATATCCCACCAAGTATACCAAAAAAGACCCATACTGAGCAATATCTTCATGCTACCTCTCACCACCACCCCACCCAAAAATTAGTAGTTCTAAACACTCTAGCAACAAGAGCTGTTAGAATCTCTGATAAATAACACTTGGAAAAAGAAAAATCACACCTCATAAATGTATTCCTGAAAAATGGATATAAAAGACATCAAGTTATCAAAGCTATTAGAAATTCCAACAAAGAAACTTATAAAAACAAGAATAGGGGTAACTTTTCTGGCAAAGAAAACCTTCCTTACATACTTGGGACCACCGAGAATATTTCCCACATCCTCAAAAGAAATAATATTTTAACCACCTTCAAACCTTTAAATACCATCCACAATTTCTCAAGTCTGTCAAAGATCCAATTGACCCTAAATGCCTGAAAGGGGTTTATTTAATTCCATGCTCATGTGGGGTTCCACATGTAGGAGAGATTGGTTGATCTATCAAAATTAGAATCCAAGAACATTCTACTGACAAAAAAATTAATCGCTCAAAAAACTCTGCTCTCGCAGAACATTCCAATAAAAATAAACATCAAATTTGCATTGATAACACTCGCATCCTTGCTAAAATTGACCACTACTTTCACAGGAAATTTAGAGAGGCTATAGAAATTAACAAAATCCCGAAAAACCTAAATAGGGATGAGGGTTGGATGATAAGTAAAAATTGGATTCTGGCCTTAACCTCTAAAACTATATCTTCTCAAAATTCCTCCCTTTAATTATTCCTTTAACCAATGAGTTGCCCCATAAATTTTATATTTAATATTTCTTTATCATAACATAATACATTTTTCATCATTAAGTTAAATCAATACCAACATCTTAACATTTAAAACATTATTCATTCTACTACATATGATATTATTCTTAATTATCATTAATCATTAATCTAATAACATAACCTCGCATAAAATTCCTTCACATTTTTATACACATCTTATCATATTATAAAACATTCAACATTAATTAATCCCAAATAAATTCAATTAAATCCACATAACATTATATTTAATTATCATTCATTTATAAATCATAAAAACATAACCTTTAATATATCCTTTACTATTTTATACAACTCTTAACATATATAAAACTCTTCATCATCATTCAATAAATTCAATAAATGCATCAATTATATATTAAATCACACACTTCAAAATTTTTATAATTTTATTTATAGAATTCTTTTTAGGGTTTGCACTGTCGGCCACTTTTCAACCCTATACTCCTATTTATTATTAACTTTGGTACGATTAGTTTTCCACATTCTCTCTACATCATGAAGATGAACAATAGTTGGGGGTTCGAAACATCGATCATCCAATACAACAAATGCGATGGATCCGGAAAGAGATTTACACAAGATAATAATCACATAAACATGAAATCTAAAATTATGGATATTTTGTAAGACTATTCTGTGAATGTTTGTAATTCATGTTTGCTTTCATTTGTGCTAAAGTGGTTGAACTATTTCGGTTATTTTGGTACTTATCATATTGAGAATGTGGTGTAATTGCTATTATCGTTGTCGCATCCTCGTGGACTATTCCGCTGGAGAGTAGACATATCTTCCTCGTCATATTGCTTTCAATGACCATCGCATCTCTATGGACTATTTAACTTGATGTTTCATGAACCCTTCTTGTTCATGTGTGTCTCTACTAGGATGGTACTATTACCTCTCTCTTAGAGGCTCACTTCTCCTCCCCTCTGTAGTGAAAGAACTTTGACACACATATGATCAAATGCTCACTAGGCACAACCCCTTGATTTTCGAAGGTGCATGTGCACTCCTATCTCTTGCTGACAGTTAGAGCAAAGGCATATATAAAAGAATACATGGCAACAGGGTTGATATTCTAGATGGGGCCCCTACTCCAAACGATGAGATGTCTAATTGGTACTTCACATTGGGGAGACCCCTTGGTTGAGGGGTTGGTTTCCTTACCGAGAGGCCAATAATGTAGATACCATGGTCATCATACATCAGATCCTACTTGAATCACTGGCTAATTAGGACACAACATAATTATTTGGAGAGGTTTATTGCAACTCCGGACCAAAGTGGCGTCATGGATAACCCGTTTCCTTCCTCCGATCTATTTGTGTTTTTAGTACATCGTCCTACAAGTTATTTGTCAGAGAAGATGATACACTATGTTTCACATATGCAAGGATATCACTCTTGTAACTCTCATACTCTTTTCTCATTCTCTATTTTGACCACTTTTGGGCATATTTTGGTACTATCAACAATGGAGGGTCAATTTTACAACTTGCTTCGTGTTCAACCACCTTTTTCTTCCCATGCTAGTAGGGTTAGTTATGGAATCTTAGTTGGACTCCCAATTTCACCATCATGAATCAACCTTCTCAAAGGATTCTTTGCTTCGTCACAATTCACAGGAAATTCTAACATAGTCTCAGGCTAAATGCATTTCCTTAATTAGTCACGTTTGGCTCGACTTCTCAACTTTGAACCTCGACTCCTTTTCACTGGTTACAGATATAGGGGTCTCCAAAGCTCATCGGGGTCTTCTTTATCCTTTATTTGTTGTCGAGCCTCATGGTGCTAGTAAACTCTAGGTGGTGGGCATGGGCTCAGTATGTTTATAAACTTTGTTTGGAAGGAAATTGTAGTTCAAGGTTTAGTTGTACGTTTTCGGTTGTAGGCCTGGAATTTTCCAAAGTTCGTTCTATGTCCCATGCTTGTTATGGCCTTCAAAATGTCGAAAATTCAAGGTGCTTCGTAAAGGCTCTTGGCATAGACAAGGTCAAGTCAGCGGGAAATTGTGGCTCATGGTTTAGGGTTTGTCTCTCTTATGTGCACCTATTTTATTCTCGGTGGCTTGTGGTTTGTGGCCTCGTGGTTCATGGATTTTTGGTGATCTGTGGTTTGTGGTTCATGGTTTCTGGGCCTTGGTCACTAGAGATTAGCTAGTGCAATCATTCCAGGTCATGTTATATATTGATATTTTGTTTTAATTTACTATGGGTAGCCTCTTTTAGTTTTGGCTTAGTTTAGATGGCTTTGTAGAATAGAGCCAGTGTCTATGTAACTCCTTGAAGTGTAGTATGGGCTCAAGCCAATCTTTCTTTTTGTCTGCTAAGCTTATTAAGCCAGACACATGTAATCTTAAGCAACTCAATTTGTGTTACTGGGTTGGTTTCCCTACGGGCAAGCTAGTAATGCAGAGACCCATCTCTTGTAATGCTCTTCCTCAGTAATACAATGTCGAAATATACACACAAAAAATATTAAAAATTGAATGAACTACACATCTCTGTCTTATTATTCTGATTAGGAAGTACTTGCTATATATATATCTATATATATCTATATATATATATATATATATATATATATATATATATATATATATATATATATATATATATATATATAGATATATATATATATATATATATATATATCTATATCTATATATATATATATATATTAACTTTCATTTTGTTTTAGTCTTTAGACATTGAATATTTTTTTAAATAAAGCATTCAAATATTTTCTTTTAATACACACACACACAGATATATATATCAATATATATATATATATATATATATATATATATATATATATATATATATATATATATATATATATATATATATATATATATATATATATATATATATCAAATTGAACAATCAGACGGAGAGCTCTGGAGAACGACGGTCATGGCGGTAATGGCAAACCCTAGGTTTTCGACCCGGTGAATCACAGGAACCATGGATGGCTCCTAATCTGGTTATGTTTTTCCTGGGATATGATGACCCTCGCGGGCCCATCGAGGGTTCTTACATATTATATGCATTGACCCATACTGGGAACTCTGGTAACAGTTTTTTAGGGCTCGCAGAAAACTGAACGGCCGTATTTCTCGCCTTGATTTCCCAGTATCCACTTGCAGTCGGTCCCCCTGGTCGGTGGTCAGAGCAGGTTTTGTCGGTTTGCTATGGTGGAGGAGGATCTTGTGGACTACGAGGAGGACCCCATGCCACATCAAGACATCTGGGCATATAAAAATCAACCGGCTATGGATCCTTGGGGTAAAGATTTGCCTAGCTCGACAGTTGTTGTACATCCGCCATTCCACTCGCCGCGCACTGGAAAAAAGCAGCATCCGGCTGTCAACATAGCGGACCTTCCGGTTTTAGAGTGCCCTCCGCTCTCGCCGGCAACGCTTCATCTGCTGGGTTCATGCCTTCAGACCTCTCCATCCTTCGACTCTCCCCTTCCTCACCCCACACAGCCTCCCCTGATATCCCCCTCGCTTACTTCCCAGCCCTTAAACCCTTCCACCACTCCCATAGCACCAGTTGGGCCCCCTGAACTTCAGCGACCCGCTCTATCTACCTTCCATCCGGGATCCTGCAGTCTGAATCCACATTCCCCTATCCGTTCGGGCTGCTTCAGCTCTCCGCTTCTACATGCTCGTCCGACCAGGTCTTCCCAGCATAGCACCTCGGACCCGTGTCGCATGCTCCTAAAGGAATTCCCTATTGGCAGGCGTTCAGATAAGCAGAAAAGAGGTTGGTGCCTTCGGGCCATAGACTCAGATATTAACTTGACCTTCGGGGAGGACGTTCAAATGGAGGATGCGATTGATACTGCGAGGAGAGTACTGGTTGGCCGGGTTCGTGGTCGGACCTATTCAGTGGAAAGATTGAGGCAATGGACAGAGGAGATTTGGGGCTCCTTACTAAAAGAACTGCCAGCCATAAAGGTCTTAGCAAGAGGCTGGTTTGCTCTGCACTTCCATAGAGCAGAATACACTCAATGGATTTTATCCCAATTCTGGCATATCGAGTTAGCTCCTGTTCTTCTGAAGCGATGGGATCCCCTCTTTGATCCGGAGTGGGAACAGCTGGGTGCAGGGCCTATTTGGGTTAGACTACCGGGACTACCCATGCAATTTTGGACTCCCCAGGTGTTCAAACGCATAGGAGACGCACTGGGTACCTATCTGGAACATGACAAATCCTATGAGCGCACGGGAATTATGACCATGGCAAGGATATTAGTACATCTCGACACCAGGGTGGGGCTGGAGGAAAAAATCACCTTGCATCGCAGACATTTCTCGCGCAAACAGTTGCTGGACTATGAGGGTGTCCCTTTTCGTTGTAGGAGATGCCACAAAGTGGGCCATCTGTACAAGGATTGTCCATTGCTCTCGAGAGTGACATCAGAGAATTCAAGAGGAACAAAGCAACAACCATCAGTAGAGCAGAACAAAGGTGACTTAAAGCAAGGCGAAGATGACTTGAACCATGGCGAGATCCCACCGGAGGCGGATACTGGAGCCACAACGAAGATAAACAGTAGAAGGAAAGCTGCATCATCGCCAGCTCCACCTCGTACCCGTTCCAAGACTGCGGCGGAAGCATCATCTGCCCCGGGTAATGAATCATTTCCCATAACCTCTGCACTTTTTTCAGAAGTTATGTTTTCTGTATTGCACTCATCTCTGCATCCTCCATTCTCCGATCCGGGCTCTATCCCCTCTATTCCTTGCTCCATTGCCCCACCCCCTCCCACCATCTCCACCACTCCCTCCTCTTGCAGGATGGCTTCCTCTCGCCCTAACCCTTCTACCTCCCATACTGGTTCGGGATCGCACCCATACCACCTTCGACCTCGTGTCCGACCAAAATTTTTGGGTCTGGGACTATCCCCTGGACGGGCTTCAAAACACAAACCATCTAGGGGCCGTCCATCCAAAATCAAATCGGCCATCCAGACTGTTGTGGCAGATGTAGCACAAGGACGACAATGCACTATTGAGAGGGCGCTTAGAGCAATTGAGCCCTTAGCCCTTGGTTCCCCATGATTTGGCTCTCCTACAATTGCAGGGGATTAGCCAACCCCAAAAAGCGTTTGGCTCTCAAAAGGCTGACTCAGGAATACAGATGTGACATCCTCTTTCTACAGGAGACTCTTTGCTCATCGGACAACACTGTGAGAACACTTCAAACCATCCTGTCGGGTTGGACTTTTCAAGGATTGGATGCAAACGGCAAATCCGGTGGACTTGCTATTGGTATAAACCCCAGGACTGTCAAGATCATCTCATCCTGGGGTGGATGGGGCTTTATTGGAATGGACATCTTCATGGGAGAACTAGGGCTAACATTAAAAGTTATCAACATCTATGCCCCAAATCAGAATAGACTGGCCTTCTGGCACAATCTATTAGAAAATAATCTGGTCACAAATTCTACCATTATTGGTGGAGATTTAAATTTCTCCTTGGGGGTAGGAGAATCCTGGGGACACCATGCACAATTGGACCCTATCTCCGAGCAGATGAGTATGCTACTGGACACACACAAGCTTGTTGATGTCCCCATGAACAAGAAGGTCCCCACTTGGCATAACAGGAGAACGGGGGCAGCTGCCTTGGGACGGAGATTGGACAGATTCCTTATACATGAAGACCTCATAAATAAACTACCCCTGTACAGACAATGGGTAGGCACTGGCGGCTTATCCGATCATCTTCCTATCCTACTACAAGTCAGTGGATCAACAAAGAAACCACGCTCCCCCTTCAAATTCTATGCTGGCCATTTGCATGATCCTGACTACATCAATCTGGTCACAGACTTCTGGAGATCGCAACCCCCAATGAGGGAGCAGAGGAAGGCAACTGATTTCTGCGATAGACTCAAAGCATTAAAGAATAAGACTGAGGACTGGGCTAAGAGAAAGAAATTGAGAGATGATCAGATCCTCACGGATATTGAGATACAGATAGCACAGTTTATGGATGAAAGGGGGACTGGCTTCCAAACGGAGGATTCAAAATTACTTCTGAACAACCTGGAGAAGCAAAAAATCAAGTTGTTACAAGACAAAGAAGAACAGTGGAGGTTAAAAAGCAGAGCCATTTGGCTGAAAGCGGGAGATAGCAATACCAAGTTCTTCCACAATCTTGCAAATGGTAGAAAGGCCTCCAACACTATCTGGAAGCTACCTAGTGAACCGGAAGGATGGGCAACAACGCACCAACAATTGGCCAAATTGGGTATAACACACTTTAAAAGGCAATTTACTGCTCCGACTGCCATAAATCTCCCCGAAATTATCAACCTGGCAGGACACTTTCCAAGATTTGTTGAGCAGGAGGATACCGAGAATCTGATCCAACCGGTCACCATGGAGGAACTGGAAGGAACACTAAAGTGGTTCAAGAAAGATAAGAGCCCGGGTCCGGACGGTTGGCCTGTAGAGTTCTATCTGGCCTTCCTGGAGCTGCTGGGGGAGGATCTGCTGGCAGTCATCGAAGAAAGTAGAATCACCGGGCATATTCACCCCCCTATGAACTTCACCTACATAGCCTTGATCCCCAAATCTGACTCTCCATCCTCTTTCAATGACTTCCGGCCAATTGCCCTTTGCAACTGCCTATACAAGATTATCTCCAAAATCATTGCTAACCGGATCAAGCCCATCCTATCTACCCACATCTCTCAGGAGCAATTCGCGTTCCTCCATCACCGCCACATTCAGGAGGCCATTGGTACTGCACAGGAAGCCCTACACTCTATCAAGCAAAAAAACCTTAAGGGCATCTCTCTCAAGATAGATTTAGCAAAGGCTTTTGACAAAGTAAATTGGCTTTACCTGAAAATGATCCTTACCCATCTGGGCTTCCCCCCGTTCTTATATCCTGGATCATGGGTTGTATCTCATCTGTTTCCTTCGCTATACTTATCAATGGATCGGCCTCATCCTCTTTCAATATTGACAGAGGGATCAGGCAGGGCTGCCCGCTATCCCCACTCCTCTTCTTGCTTGTCATGGAAGGCCTGAGCAGACTTATAGCATTCGCCAAAAGAAGTGGGAGATTTAGTGGCCTAAAAATCATGGAGCATTTTTATCTAACTCATCTACTTTTTGTTGATGACATCCTGATATTCTTAAACGGGAGTGTCCGGGATACTACCTCGCTCAATGAGATTCTACTCCTATTCTGCAGTGCTACAGGCATGGAAATAAACCGGGGAAAATCCACTATATCCCTATCGGTTTGTACTCTACAGGAATCACAACTTGCCTTGCAGAAATTTACTTTCCAAGAAACTGATCTAATGGAGGGAATCAAATACCTGGGCTTCAGGCTTAAACCTGATGGATACAAGATTGAAAACTGGACCTGGCTCATCACAAAAATAGAAAAAAGAATCAGTTGCTGGTATCACAGGCTCCTTTCAAAAGCGGGCAGACTCATCCTAATTAAATCCGTCCTTGAAGCCACCCCGGTATACTGGATGTCACTTGCCTGGATACCTAGGGGTATACTTCACAGAATTCAACAAATTTGCTGTAGGTTCCTCTGGAATGGCAAGAAGGAGGGAAAGACTTTTGCATGGGTAAAATGGACCAAGATTTCTACTCCTAAGAAGTGGGGAGGGTGGGGACTAAAAACTCTCCCGGCATTTGCACAAGCCTTGGCTGCAAAACAAGGATGGCTTTTATTGAAACAGAACAGTCTATGGGCGGAGGTCATACATCACAAATACATTTGGCCATTGACCATCACTGACTGGATTCGAAGACCGAATTGGAATAGAAATGGCATCTCTGGGATATGGAGGGCCATCCTAAATGCTATGCCCATCATAAAAGATAGCCTGTTATGGAAAATTGGCAATGGCACATCTGTCTGAATTGGTATAGACCCATGGCCGGGATGCGGGAACTCCCACAGACTACCAGATGGTCTGGTACTCTTTTTAAATAACAGAGGTATAAAATTTCTTTCACAGATTGGCGACCAGCAGAACTCCACAATTTTTTCACAGGCCTGGTTAGATGAACAGCACTGGAATATACCTGCTGAGTGGTATGATGATTGGAAGAGATATATACAGGCCCTTACTGAGACTCATATTAGATTAAGGGTAGATGAGGACGAACTCATTTGGGCCCTAGCAAAATCTGGGCATTATTCGCCGAAGATGGGCTATGATAAAATCATTGAACACAGAAAACCTGAGAACCTCAAGAGCTGGTGGGTCTCCCTATGGAAACTGAATGCTCCTCCAAGAACCAGACTGCTGATGTGGAACATATTGGAGAATAAAGTCCCCACTGGTTCTTACCTTAAGAAAAGGGCTTTCTCGGGGCCATCCCGATGTGTGATGTGCTTACAAGATGAAGAAACGACCCAACATCTATTCCTCTCATGTCCGACCACCAGGACTATTTGGTCTCAGGTCATACAATCTCTAAATATAAATGTGAACTGGCAGGGGGTGGATATAAACTCTGCGTGGGATCAGTGGTGGACCACCGTAGCAGCGGAAAAGCCAAGGAATCTCCCCCTCCTGGTTTCTTGGCACATATGGGTCAAGAGAAACTCCATCATATTCGAGAACAAAACTGTCAACTGGAACCTCCTACACCCTATTATCTGTGTGGCATACTCAGAACTACCAAACGAGATCAATCATGAACAGCCCAGAATCATCCGACAGGAGCAGATAAATAAAGATATGCCGTGGGCCTACTTTGATGGTGCCGCCCAACAACAAGGCTGTGGTGGCGGCATCCTTTTGCATCTATCTGATTCGCATTACTATATGATTAGCATGGGGCTTGGTCCCGGAACAAACAATCACGCAGAATTGATATCTCTGCGACACCTTTTATACTTTGCCATCATGAAAAACTGCCGACAACTGCAAATCTTTGGCGATTCAAAAACTGTGATTGATTGGTGTAACAACACGACTGTTTGTCATGCATATACATTGAAACATATCTTGGAAGAAGTTGTTTTTTTCAAAACTTTCTTTGACCAGATATCTGTTTCTCATATCTACAGGGAAAGAAATGGAACTGCTGACCAGCTTTCGAAAGAAGCGACGCATCGTCCTCTAGGCGAGTGGATGATCGAGGAAATTTCTCCAGCAGGGACATACAGATATTTCCACAGGCCATATATAGATGGGGCATTTCAGTGAGGCAGAGGCCTCTATTATCAGATTTTGGATGAAAACTTTTTGATTATGTATTGTATATATCTCAGTATATGCTAGTTAACTGAACCACTTTATGTACAGGCGTTTCTGCTATATATTTTCATGTAGGTCTCAGCACCTAATATTGTACACCCCACGGGGTTTTTTAAATTTCTGCAACAAGACTTGACAGTGGTCGAGGGCCACAATACAGCATATGCCTTCGGGCATCAACAACATGTAATTTCTTATTAATAGAAATTATGAATTTTCTTTCTCCGGAAAATATATATATATATATATATATATATATATATATATAGATATATATATATCAACATAAATTAGTTGATTAACATAGGTCTTCAAATAATTTATTTAAACCCATTGTTTGAAAAGTAAAAGGTTTATATATCTTACTGATACTTTTTTTAAACTTTTAATTAATTTATCTCATTTTAAAGTTGATATGAATTATTCCTTCAAGCAAGGACGAAATCATGCATCGCCCCCAGACTAGGTTGTAAAATGCACCTCTCAGCACAAAAATTTAATATGGCATTTTAACATTATTGTAAAAACTCTCTAACCAATGTCATAATATGGGTTGTGTTAGTTTATGCAACATCATATGATTTTACTATGTTTTTCATTATTTAGATGTAATCAAATTTATATTATTTGTTTTTGAAAATTGATAAATTTGTTATAATTTAAAAATTAGTCAATAATATTTAAATTTTTTATGAATTATTATTTAATTTTAAAAAATAAATAAATTATTCGCCCATGAGGCGCAAAGAAAATGATGACATGGTGTTCTCTTAAGGCACTCCATGGTGTAAAGGTCGTGGACTTGAAACTCCATGGACAAAAATCCATCCATGCTAATACATAGTGTGGCCTAGGCTAGGTGCAATCCCTAAGTAATTTTGACAGTTTAGATGCCCCTCGGTCGCTACTACTCAAGCCACGGGTTAGTTATGCCAATCAACATAAGACTCATATAAACTAACAAACAAAGAAATGTCTAAATTAATAAATAAAGTTAATATATATATATATATATAAAGAAATGTGTAGCATTTTCATTATGTAAATTGGAAAAGGTCCAGGTCCCATACAATCTTGGAGAGCAAGCTCTCAGAAATATTCATTAATTTAAACTAAAGAAGGATCATCTTGTTGCCAACATTATCTACATATGAGCTTTGTACATAGCTTATACTATAAACTCTCCAAAAAACCCCACAATATTCTATAGATCGACATAACATAATTATAACTTAAAAAAAAACAACTACCTGTTGCTACTAGGTTCAATTTATCCTCTCGAAGCTTCATTCACAACCGTAACCAATTCTTCAACACCATCTGCTCCAGGTTTTGGATCTCGTCCAGCATCAACATCTACATTACCAACATTGTTGGGGACCATACCTTCCCTGAATATGAAGACTTCCTTTAACACCCCAACAATTGCAATCTCCACTTTAATTTCAATATTTTCCACCTTTTGTTGCAAACTCATCACGTCAATGTACAAACTCTCCATAGTCTTATGCAAAATCTCCATGTCTTTGCCAAGTCTCGATAACTGGGTGTACATAATTGCCATATTTTTGTTAATATCCTTAACTATTTCCTTAACCACTTGCTTACATGAACTATCAACCGGACCTTCAATGTTCTCGGAGCGTCCCGACCATGTTCTGCCACCATTGTCGTTGCTTGCAGAGGCCATCTTCACAGAAATTTTGCCCTGAATTGACACAATCCTTTGGTTTACCATTCTCAACCAACTTCAATATATAATGGCTTGGTTAAATCTGACATTCTTCCCCATCTTGTCCTTCATAAATTCTAAGTGATTTAGTATCATGTCGAAGCAGCTACCCTCCATCTCCTCCATTGCTAAAAATAACCTGGAGCAATTTGCGATGGTACCTACCTCCCTTGCGAATGTAACTATATTAAAACACCAGGTGAATAACCAAGGATGTGTTGCCCACCTATCCTCTCACATGAACTTCAATCTAATGCTGCTACACCTATGCAAGAACTCCTTACCAACCACCCCATCTCTCAATGCACTGCAAAGAGCCATCGGGTATATAACCTTATTAATTGCCAAATTGATATGTTGAAGACCCGTACACCATCTATACAACGCCGACCTAGAGCAATTAATACGAATCAGGGAATGTGACATATTTTAACAGATTGATTGATACTTAATAAGCCTTTCTCCAAGGCCACCCTGATGTCGGCTTGCGCGTCCTCTAGCTCGTTGTTAGACCACAACACATGGAACATATCAACCTTTTCAAATTTTTTTAATAAATAATTTATTATGATCATGATTGAAGAGGATTCAACTTCAAGGAGGTTCTCATTCTCGAAGATATTCAAATATTTTTGAATAATCGTCATAGAGTCACCGACTATAATCAATTTGTTTATTCCATTAGTCACGCTAATATTCAAACCCTGCCAAAGAGAGAGAGAGATTCAACTTGATTGTTCGTCGTGGTGCCTAGTCCCCATGTGAACTTTATTTCTGTTTTTTATTCGAGGTTAACTATTACACCTCCCTCTCTAGCCTCCTCAAGGTTACCTTTCGAAGCTCCTTCAAAATACAAATGGTTCTTCCCGACTTTTCTTTTCCATTCAATAAATTATTCCCCATTCAGTCTGATACAAAAGGAAGGGACAACATAAGGCTTTGAAAATGGGGTTTTAAGGTTAGCAGAGGAGATTTTGAGCCATTCTTTTTCATAGTTAGATAAGTCCTTCATATCCGAAACATCAAAACACCTAGAAGATATAGCCTCGAAGAGAAGTGTCATTCCTTTGATTGCTGCAGTTTCAAGATTATAGCACTTATTCTGAAAGATAGCCTAGTTACGACATAACCAAATCGACCAACATAGGTATTTTGGAATTGTCATCCAGCATCGCCTTAACAAAGAGTTCAGGGAATAGGGAGATTTACGTTTCCAGTGAATAAACATCTCGCTTCATTCCTCATTGATATGGGGGGCAGAAGCTAGGGGCACTAAAACATAGTTCTTGGTATCCACAATAAAGAAACGATGGAAAAATAAATGCTTGATATTTTCCTCTGAATTACCACATAACACACATCAGGAGGGGCCGCTAATTTTCCTTTTCCTTAAATTTTTTGCCGTAAGGGTTTTCTCATGAACTAATTCCTAGCATAATATATTAATCTTAGGGAGACCATCTCCATTCCAAAAATTTTCCATAATTTAGTTGGGATGGAGGAGGAGGGATTCTTGATTAAGAGAGCGTAGCCATCTTTAACAAAATATTTTTTGGATTAACCACCCATCCAGGTGTGACTGTCTCGTTTTCTTATGATGATCAGAGAAAACCCTTTTAGATTATTAATAAAATAATGTCAATGCATGAGGAGGCCATTGGGTAGGTCCAAAGGAAACCCCCACACCACAAACCCTGGTCATCCCAACAAGAAATATTTTCTAGGTAAGAAAACCCACGCACCACGAACCAACCTGAGAGTTCCAAATCAAGGACTGACGAGCAATCAGACCTGAGGAGGATGAATTTCCCATTCCCAGGTTGCCAGCCAAGATAATTCAGAATGAGAGATGACAAAGTTTTGTAGAATCTCCAAATTTTTGAGCCTTTACCTTCCCATAATTCTCCTTCCGATGTGATGAGACGATTTTTGTGGAAGTATTTCCTTATAAATGTCTTTTTCCACCACTATTTGGAATCCTAGAGGAGCCTCCAAACCAGTTTTTCCCCCAAAGCTAGGTTCATAAGTTCAGGATCCTTAATTGCTAATCCTCCCATGTTCTTAGGCTTCTTTACCAAGTTCTAGTTAACAAGATGGAATTTGTGATCATTTCTCTTGCCTCCTTACCATAATAATTTTCAAATGAGCCTGCTTATTTGTTGGTTAATGAAGGCTGGTGCTAAGAGACCGACACCCTGAAACACCAAGAGAGAGGAGTGAACTGATTTGATGATGATAACTCTCCCAGAAAAATTCCCCAAGAGTGCACCCTTTTCCTTATTTTCTATAGATTCTCCCAATATTCCTCGGATGCCTGCTTAAGGGAAATGGGAAACCGAAGATAGTTGAAGGAGGTTCAATGAGCATCCAAAGGAAATCCCAATGGGCGAGTGATTGCGTTCACCATTTGCACTTGACAATTCCAACCAATCAATTGGCATTTCAGTTTATTTATCAGTCCCCCAGAAAGAAGAATATACCTGTTAGTGTCAGTCTTTACAGCCTTCCTCCAGTGATCAAATATGCTCTTACAAAGTGGTCTCAGAGTGTCAAGGTCAAATTTTGTCATTTCAGTGAGTCTTCAAGCAAAATTTGGTCACTAAGCATTAGGTCTAGGGTTTGCCCAAATGGCAGTCCATGTCACTACTCAGCTGAGTTTATCATCATTCATAGGGTTGTCATTATCATGTCAGTGTCTAATGAGTCATTTTACACCTTGTTCATGCTTCATGTTGCACCCAGGTAAGGTCATTTCCCTCTCCTAGGGTTTTGAAGGCAATTTCTCTTGGATGGTCAAATCACCAGCAAAACTTGTTTCCTGATGTTCATACACCTTCCCCTATCCTTAATGTACCTTATCAAACACTTCCCAACACTCAGATCCCCCAAAATCCTCATTTTTGCACAAACCCTAGTTTCTAGCTACAACCTGGCAATTTTCTAGGTTTGGCCTGTGTTTTTCCCTTTTCGACCCCTTCCCCTCACTCAATCACTGAGATTCCACTTTCCCCTGCTTCCTAACATCCCTCCTCACTCCCACAAATTTCCCCAAGAATTTAGAAGCCCTCTATCCCCTTCATTTCACTCCATTTCGACAAAATCCATTGTTTCACACATCGGGACAAGTTTCACTCAAAAGCTGTTTCTGAGCAATCAAAGATGAATTTTACAAAACTGAGAGAGGTTTTTGTCCACAACATGCCAAGGAAGAAAAACCTCTTTCACTTTTTACACAGGTTGCATGGTTTGAGAGAAATGTCAAAAATACCGGCGAGAACGAAGGTGCTCCAAGGACGGTTGGCCAAAGCACAAAAACGAAGGAAAACGCCCGATCCACTCCAAATTTTGGCCAAAGCCTCTTTGACTGAGCATGGTACTTGATTGGGGACTCTCAGCCCAAATTTCAAGAAATTTGGAGAAAATTTTGTCATTTGTGAATTTTTTGTGCAATTACAGGTTTTTCCCAAGAACTGGTCTCACCCCGGGTGAGACCAGTTTGAAGGGCTGCTCGGAATTTTGCAAACTTGGCATTTTTGGAAAGGGCATTCAAAAAGAAAAATTACCAATACTTGGGAGAAGCCTGATTTTGAGTTTTGAGCCTCCAAAAGCTCAAAATACACCTAAAAAATGACTTTCTGCCCACTTTTTGAGTTGCAGAAAGTGACCTTGGGAGAAATGGTTTTTGAGGGGTCAAATCAACACTAAATTCAGAAATTCCACTTGGGATGGAAAGTAGACAGACCAAGCTTTCCAATGAGCCATCTTGCATCTAATTTGGATCAGTGGAACCCACTCAAAAGTAGCTGCAAAGGGGCGCGACCAGAACTTCTAGGGGCGCGACCAGAACTTCCAGATTTGCCAGAATTCACATTTTCGGTCAAAAAACACTGTTTTGACTATGGTTGACTATTATTACTTGTAGATGATGGATAAATGTAATATTTTCATGGCACTTTGGTAGATTTTATCTTTCTTTACCCTTCTAGAAGCTTCCATGATGTAAAAAGTGAAAAATTAATGCATGGATGAGTTAGCTAAGTAATAGAGGCAAGTTGTTTGGCTGCCTATTTTCTAGTTCTTAGTTTAGAATTAGTTCAAACTGCCCCTAGGAAGCTGAGCTCGACCCCTAGAGGTGGGGAAAGGAGTTAGATGGTTTAGATGGTCTATATTATGCTCTCTCCTTCTCATTTTCATGGTTGGACTCTTGTGTAAGGAAGCTTTATTGTATATTGTGCATCTATTTCTGCAATTGAAGGCAAGGAAAGCCAGGGTTTTACAGACATCTTTGAGGATTCTTGTGGATCTGATTGTTGATGGTGTGTCTTCTAATTGTTCTTGTAAGTTTGTTTATGTGTTTCACATCTCTCTTATGCTTCTAAATTGGACAGATGAAGTGGTAAAGTTTGAACTCATGTTTTGACATGCTCAGCTTTTTAGTTTGTTCAATTTTAGTGTTTTCTACTGTCTAGAGAGGATTCGAATTGTGTGTTTGCCCTCTTTAGCTCCTCCTCTATCATCTCTGATCATCCATCATCAGATTAAAGCATCAGCACTCGCTCCTACCTTGCCCCTTAGATTCCCCTGTGAAAACTGTGCTCAATCCCCGCACCTTGAATTGCACTTCCACCAATTGCCACCAAAAACCCCAAAAATCATCAAATCAAACCCCCTATCAATTTACTAGCCTAAAATCTTTATTTCTATTTGGTCAGCCTAATTATATTATAAGATCTATCAAATCTGACCCGAGAGAGCCTTCTCATACCTCGTAGGGCTAGCTACGAGGTGAAATGGTTTGATGTAGCCTTGAGAGTTTGTCTATCTCAGCCTAGGTGAATTCCAAGCGCTAACATATTGGCGACCATACTGGGGAGAACATATTAATCGTTTGCTCATTGTCGTGTTATTTCATAAGTCTTAGACGGAGCCTGAAGTTACGCCAGAAGCCTTCGAAAACGCTCTTGTTTTACATCAGCGCAAGTAGATAAACGCTGCTTCAGTCTATCTCCGTGGGATTTGTGAACATAGCGCTTCATTTGCATTTTACCCCAGTACATATATCAAGTTCAGATCTGATTGTTGATGGTGAACAACGATCAGACACTGGCAAGGCTGAAATCATTCACTTGGCGACTCTAAAATATTTTCGAGATCAGATCCAAAGACTCCACTGGAGGATGATCCCGACTAGCAAAAACATGAAAGGAGAATATGGCAAGAGCAGGTATTCAAGTTGGAATTTCATCCAAGATATTTTGTTCTTTGTTCTAAATTATTTCTTCTCTTTTCCCAAGAATGTCAAGAAGGCTTTGCAAAGTATATTATGCTTGAGAAAAGATCCTCGGCCTGCAGTTGATTCTTTCCCTTTGAAGATTGTGAATACCAAAGATTTGCATGCCTTTGAGCTTGATCAAGATCCTTTTTCCGAATTTTGTGATGATCATATTCAAATTGATGAATCTCAAAAGACCAAGTCTGATTCTATACCTGCTGTACATACCCCTATACCTTGTAAAATTCCAGATCGGTATAAACCTCTTGTTTTACCTTCTGTTCTTCATGCTTTCCCCAAAAACTATGATCTATACTTGCCGATGTTTGATGGTGAATGTAAGAATGTCAACGCTGAGCAACATGTCCAGAATTTTGAGAATTTTCTAGATCTTTTTGAAGTTGATGATGAAGATGTTAGTATAAGGCTTTTTGCTCTTTCTTTGCAAGCCAAAGTGAAGAGTTGGTTCAAAGCCCTGCCTGATGCGAGCATCTCAGATTTCCAGCAGTTTGTCAAAGTTTTTCTCGATAGGTGGATGATTGGGCAGAACCTTTTCTTGATTGTAGAAGAGTATAACCAGTTGAAAAGATTGCCAGGGGAGACAGTACAACAGTTTTCAGCCAGATTTAACCAAGTTTATTATTCGATGCCAGTTGATATAAGGCCTACTCCTAGATCTGCTCTCTTGCACTACCCGGGTGCCTTTGATCCGGAGATGGAGTTTCAGCTGAGAGAAAAGAATATTGCAACACTTCACGAGATGCAAAACAGTGCAGTAAGTGTAGAGGCTCATCTGCTGATCCGAAGGGCAAGGTTGAAGGAAGAAGAAATGAAAAACATAGATCCGGGAAAATCGGCATCTTTAGAGGTGAAGCTTGACATTTTGGTAAGTGCAGTGGAAAAGATGATGGACAAGATCAACACAAGAAATGCTTATGATGTTCAAGATCAAGGCTCGCTGATTGAAGAAGAACAAGTTGCTGATCCAAAACATTTTGTTTCTTTTCCTAGTTGTTATAGATCTGATAATGATTGTTTTGTAGATCACCTTGGAGAAGAGAGATCTATTGATATGACATGCATGCTTGATGATGTGTTTTATAGTGATGATTTGCCTCGTTTTGATCAGTATGATGATGATTATGTTCTCCAAATAGAGGCTAATTTTGCAATCAAACAAGCAGCTAGTTTGTGGAAGGAAAAAGTTCATTTTCAGCAGCTTGAATACAATGTTCAGCCATCATATATCAGCTATGACAGTGACGAGGAAAGTGCAGCAAATTTTGAAGTAAGTGAAGGATCTTTGCCTTTTTGTTTTGATTCATGTCAGTTCATTAGAGACAACTTCCATGAAATTAGAAATCAGCTGTCAACAAGTCTTGATCTAGATCATCTTGAAGGCAATAAAAACCTTGTTCAAGACTTCTCATATTCAGATTTGCAGCCCCCAAATGCCATTGGTTGTCAAGTTGCAGATGAAGGCATGGAAGTTGACATATTTGATCAAATGATACAAGAAGGTTCCCTACCTTTTTGTTTTGAATCAATTCAGTTTTTGAAGGGTAGATTGCATAGTAAATCATTTAATGTTGAGGATGAGACAGATGACAAAATTCTTGAGCAGCCTGTAACATCAGATTTGCAGCCATCAAATGAACTTGAAGGGCAGATTACAGATGAAGGTATGGCAGCCGAAATAGATGATTTGATGATACAGGAAGATTCTATACCCTTTTGTTTTGAAGCATTTCAGTTTATAAGGCAGAATTCTCATAAAATCTCTCAAGAACAAAATGAACAGCTAGAAGGATGTCATACATTTTCAATGGATACATTGCAGCAGTCTTTTCAAGTTTTTCATGATCCAATAGCTGATGTTTTGGATGAGGTTTGCAGTCAAAGTCTTTCTCCATTTACTATGTGTGAGCTTGAAAAATATGCTGATATGAATTTGATCTGGCAGCCAGTTTCTTCGTCATTTTCAGCAGGGGTCTCATCACAAGGCTCAGATCAAAGTTTGCATGCATGGTATGAGGAAAAGAGAAGTAATCCATTGGATGAGCTAAGTTCCAGTGAGCTTGAATTTCAAGATCCTTATGCAGTGTTTTTGGAGGTGGATAGAGAGTTCATATCATTCAACGGATCTGTTTCTCAGTTGCCATCAGAGTTGCCTTTCAATAGTTCTCTCTTGTTGTTCATAAGTGAGAACTTGCGGAGATTTCAAACAGCAGATGAGATACTTACTTGGTTACATTGGTTGTTTCATTTCACTTGATCAGGTGATGAATGAAACTGTTAGAGTAGGTTTTGATGAATAAGCTCCACTTTGAGCATCATTTTCAGTTTGTCGGTTGTGTTTAAGTATTGAGTCAGTTTTTAGTTGAGTCATGAGTCCTTTGTTAGTCCATTTTTAGTCTTGTGGTTAAGTTAGTTTGTGTCAGTTTTCAGTCATGCACTTCATGCTTAAGTAATTGACTCCATTGCCCAATAAATAAAGCACTGGTCTGCTCTCCCAAAGTTCTGCGGTTCTTGGCACCTCCAAGGAGCTACCATCCCCATTGGAGCCAATGTTAGTGTCAGTCTTTACAGCCTTCCTCCAGTGATCAAATATGCTCTTACAAAGTGGTCTCAGAGTGTCAAGGTCAAATTTTGTCATTTCAGTGAGTCTTCAAGCAAAATTTGGTCACTAAGCATTAGGTCTAGGGTTTGCCCAAATGGCAGTCCATGTCACTACTCAGCTGAGTTTATCATCATTCATAGGGTTGTCATTATCATGTCAGTGTCTAATGAGTCATTTTACACCTTGTTCATGCTTCATGTTGCGCCCAGGCAAGGTCATTTCCCTCTCCTAGGGTTTTGAAGGCAATTTCTCTTGGATGGTCAAATCACCAGCAAAACTTGTTTCCTGATGTTCATACACCTTCCCCTATCCTTAATGTACCTTATCAAACACTTCCCAACACTCAGATCCCCCAAAATCCTCATTTTTGCACAAACCCTAGTTTCTAGCTACAACCTGGCAATTTTCTAGGTTTGGCCTGTGTTTTTCCCTTTTCGACCCCTTCCCCTCACTCAATCACTGAGATTCCACTTTCCCCTGCTTCCTAACATCCCTCCTCACTCCCACAAATTTCCCCAAGAATTTAGAAGCCCTCTATCCCCTTCATTTCGCTCCATTTCGACAAAATCCCTTGTTTCACACATCGGGACAAGTTTCACTCAAAAGCTGTTTCTGAGCAATCAAAGATGAATTTTACAAAACTGAGAGAGGTTTTTGTCCACAACATGCCAAGGAAGAAAAACCTCTTTCACTTTTTACACAGGTTTCATGGTTTGAGAGAAATGTCAAAAATACCGGCGAGAACGAAGGTGCTCCAAGGACGGTTGGCCAAAGCACAAAAACGAAGGAAAACGCCCGATCCACTCCAAATTTTGGCCAAAGCCTCTTTGACTGAGCATGGTACTTGATTGGGGACTCTCAGCCCAAATTTCAAGAAATTTGGAGAAAATTTTGTCATTTGTGAATTTTTTGTGCAATTACAGGTTTTTCCCAAGAACTGGTCTCACCCCGGGTGAGACCAGTTTGAAGGGCTGCTCGGAATTTTGCAAACTTGGCATTTTTGGAAAGGGCATTCAAAAAGAAAAATTACCAATACTTGGGAGAAGCCTGATTTTGAGTTTTGAGCCTCCAAAAGCTCAAAATACACCTAAAAAATGACTTTCTGCCCACTTTTTGAGTTGCAGAAAGTGACCTTGGGAGAAATGGTTTTTGAGGGGTCAAATCAACACTAAATTCAGAAATTCCACTTGGGATGGAAAGTAGACAGACCAAGCTTTCCAATGAGCCATCTTGCATCTGATTTGGATCAGTGGAACCCACTCAAAAGTAGCTGCAAAGGGGCGTGACCAGAACTTCTAGGGGCGCGACCAGAACTTCCAGATTTGCCAGAATTCACATTTTCGGTCAAAAAACACTGTTTTGACTATGGTTGACTATTATTACTTGTAGATGATGGATAAATGTAATATTTTCATGGCACTTTGGTAGATTTTATCTTTCTTTACCCTTCTAGAAGCTTCCATGATGTAAAAAGTGAAAAATTAATGCATGGATGAGTTAGCTAAGTAATAGAGGCAAGTTGTTTGGCTGCCTATTTTCTAGTTCTTAGTTTAGAATTAGTTCAAACTGCCCCTAGGAAGCTGAGCTCGACCCCTAGAGGTGGGGAAAGGAGTTAGATGGTTTAGATGGTCTATATTATGCTCTCTCCTTCTCATTTTCATGGTTGGACTCTTGTGTAAGGAAGCTTTATTGTATATTGTGCATCTATTTCTGCAATTGAAGGCAAGGAAAGCCAGGGTTTTACAGACATCTTTGAGGATTCTTGTGGATCTGATTGTTGATGGTGTGTCTTCTAATTGTTCTTGTAAGTTTGTTTATGTGTTTCACATCTCTCTTATGCTTCTAAATTGGACAGATGAAGTGGTAAAGTTTGAACTCATGTTTTGACATGCTCAGCTTTTTAGTTTGTTCAATTTTAGTGTTTTCTACTGTCTAGAGAGGATTCGAATTGTGTGTTTGCCCTCTTTAGCTCCTCCTCTATCATCTCTGATCATCCATCATCAGATTAAAGCATCAGCACTCGCTCCTACCTTGCCCCTTAGATTCCCCTGTGAAAACTGTGCTCAATCCCCGCACCTTGAATTGCACTTCCACCAATTGCCACCAAAAACCCCAAAAATCATCAAATCAAACCCCCTATCAATTTACTAGCCTAAAATCTTTATTTCTATTTGGTCAGCCTAATTATATTATAAGATCTATCAAATCTGACCCGAGAGAGCCTTCTCATACCTCGTAGGGCTAGCTACGAGGTGAAATGGTTTGATGTAGCCTTGAGAGTTTGTCTATCTCAGCCTAGGTGAATTCCAAGCGCTAACAATACCAATCTAAGAGATTTTTAAATCTAGATGCAATCACCAAGGGGGTTCCATTGATTAGAAGGGTATCGTTGACAAACTGAGAATGATTAATTTCCTAAACATTTCTTGCAATACTAAGACTCGGGAGAGAACTAACCAGCCTCTCAACTTCAAGCATTCGACTAAAAGATTCAACCATGGTTATATAAAGAATAGGCGATAGAGGACAACCTTGCCAAAGGCCTCTAGAGGCGGTGAAGAAGGGGGTCAGGCGACCATTAATTAATGGAGAGATCCCAAGAAAGCCAATACAAGAGTTAATCTGTAAAATGAGATCATTACTAAAGCCTAACTTTTCCATAACAAGAAAAAGAAAGGAATGATTTACCCAGTCAAACGCATTTTCCATGTCGAATTTGATAATCATTCCAGCTTCTCCTGCTTCTTTACTAGAGTGCATTGCTTCCTGCACTAGAATGATGTTGTCAAGAATGTTCTGATGCTTCATGAAGCCACCTTGATTCTTTGAGATAATGGAAGGAAGCAGAGGTTTTATTCTATTGGTAATGATTTTCATCAATATTTTATAAGAATAATTGCAAAGAGAGATAGGTCAGAATCTATAGAAGGATGAAGGATTGGCTTCTTTTAGGATTAGGGCTAGAAAGGATGAGTTGGTGATTTCCCCCAAGCTTCTTTTTTAATCTGCTATAATTCAACATTTTAATGAGATATTTTTTTATGGTGCTCCAAAATATTCAATAAAAACAAATATAGAATCCATCTGGTCTTGGAGACTTCTCAGGTTCCAAATTCCAAATCACACTTCAAACTTCTTCTTCTAAAACTTCACTAGAGAGAACAAGATTGGTTGTAGGGGAGATAACTTGAGGCATTTCCTGAAGAAATCCGGAGGCCAATCCTAAAGGAATACTATATTTATTGAGAAGAGATTTAAAGAAGTTATAAGCCTCCATTTTAATTTATGCATAGGAGCTATTTGTTTTCCCTCCCTCAACCTTTATCTCCCTAATTCTATTCATGTTCTCTCGAGCCACAACTTGTTTGTGGAAGAAGGAAGTATTAGAGTCCCCAACTTTCAATCAAAGATTGCGAGATTTAAGCCTCTACACATTTTCCTCTTGCTTGCTAAGATTGAATATCTAAGAGGACAGGTCCTTTTCCTTTTGGATGTGTTTTTCTTCAATCTAAATTTTCTCCATCATGTTATAGTGATCTTCTAGTTTATGGACTTTGTCTCTTGTTTCTTTCCCTAGGGATTGGTAATTCTCTTCCAACCACTTTCTCAACTCTTTTTTGACATTTTTTAGCTTAGTTTCCTAAACATAATTGGGGGAGCCCTGAACATCGCAGAATTAGGCCTGCCTTACCATATTCCCAACCTCTTTAGATTGACACCAATCTGCATTGAATTTGAAGGGAATCAATCCAAGATTTTAAGTCTTCTCCATTGTGATCATGATAGGTTGATGATCTGAATCTCCTTGTGATTCAATAGATGAAAAGCATTCTAAACCATTGAGAAGCCAGTTGTTATGCATCATGAACCGATCCAGGCAAGCAATGATATATTGGTCCCCGAACCGTCTATTAGAGCTTTCCTAGTCTTAGGCTTGATATCAATCAAATCTCGTCGTTTTATTGTTTTCTCCATTCTATCTTTGAATGGGTCCCTGTTCAAAGACCCTCCTCTTTTTTGTGTCATATTTATGACTATGTTAAAGTCCCCTCCCATTATATTGTTAATGTGGTAGTTCCTTTCCTTAATAACTTCTAATGAGTCCCAGAATTCGGCCTTATCGCTATATAGAACTGGGCCATAAATATTTATGAATGGAATTATTTCCCCTGAATCCTTTTCCTTTAGAAGATCCATAATCTAGGAATTTGTCTTAATTTCTTCAACCAAAGTAAAGTTCTTGTTTAACTAAAATATGTCGAGCCCTCCAGAGGCTCGCCTTGAAGACTTAACTAACCCAAAACTTTCTCTCCAAAAATTTCCAGCTACTTTGAGAACCTTCACTTCTTCTAACTTTGTTTCTTAACGAACCACCACCAATGGAGATTCTTGTTTGATTATGTCTCTAATTGCTAGGATTTTAGCAGGGTTTCCTAGCCCCCTTATGTTCTTGGACATTACTTTTATTACTTGCGAATGGAGGAGGAGAGACCAACTTCCTTTCCATCTTTGTTTACCTTTTTTCCATTTCAGAATCTTTGAGATAACTGGTTGATTCCCCAGCTTTTTGTTTAGTTTTGCTTCTCTTTCTCTCTGTTCCGTCTTGTTCAACCTCCCTTTTTTCTTCGAGGGGTTAGTTTCTTGACTGCTACATTCATCAGCCCAGGATAAATTTAGAGACATATTTCAGGTGAGGACTCACTCTGAGTCTTTGAACAGGCTGCTAGGGGTGAAGTTTGGGGTGTCAAGGGCAAGAACAATCTTTGGAGGCGTAACTTCATCTCCACCTTCCTTCAGCTTGCTTTTTGCTACTATTTCTCTTTCTTTAATTACCAGAACCTCCTCCACGCTTTTCCTTTGAGGGGGAGCCTTCATCTCCAGTTCCTCATCACTTAGCACTTTGATGGGTTTGAGGAGGAAAGAGAAGTGTTGTTGGCCATAAGGCCTCGAGACTTTGTTATCGGTCCTTTTACTTTCAGAGCTCTTTTTGGGTTTTTCCATTTCTCATCCTGAGAAGCCAGAGAATCCATACTTTTATCTTTCCCATCTTTGACGCAGTCTCTGGAAAAATGACCATAATCATGACAGTGTCTGCATTTAAATGGGATTTGTTCATAGTCCAAGGCTTGTCTATGCTTCCATTCTCCCAAATTTATATTAATTTCATCCGGAAAACCCTTCTCCAAATATAATTCTACACAAATTTTTGCACAGGAAAATTGGTAGCCTTTGGGTTTAAACATGTCCAAGTATTTCCCAACTCCATTACCAATAGTCCGGAGGCAGTCATCACTCCAACAAGAGATTGGAAGGCGTGGAAGCTTGACCCAAACTGGAATAACAGTAGGGATGTCCTCGTCTGGGTTAAAGTTGAGGGACCATTTGTTCAAATACCACTTTATCCTCCTTTATTTCAAATAAGAAGATAAAGAATCCATTTCCAACCACAAAAAGAGCAATCTCACCCTTCATCACAGGAATTCAATATTTCTTTATCCAAACTTCCATTGATCTGGGTGAGGGCCACATACCCGTGAATTTCTCAATCAAGACTGTCTCGACATAAGAAAGGGAGGTTCGACGCGCCCCATCCGCCAAGGATACATTATTAACCTCATCGTTCTGATTAACGAACTTGGATGCAACGACAGAAGGATGTGCATGCTTTGGGAGGGAGGCCACCAGAGAATGGAAGGTGGCATCAACTGAGGAGTCTAGCAAGGGCAGGGGGGCGCCCCCTTGCCACTGCCATAAGAGAAGTTTGCAGTTCTTAGTTCGAACCAGGGACTCCCGCCTAAAAAGCTCAGATGCTAATCTCCTATGCGACCACCATCCCTCTAATTAATAAATAAATATTATTACGTAAAAAAATAATATTAATATAAAACCTTTGCCCAAACAATATCTAGTAATTAAGATACACAATATTTTTGCATGACATGTTTTAACTAATGATGTAATATGTATATTTTTATATTATTCATTTCCTAATAAATTAATTTCATAAAAAAATATTATATAAACTAAATTTATATTTATCTTAAATATATAATTTATTTTAAATTATATTACGCATACAAATTTTAATATATCACAAAATAATTAAAATATATTATTTTTTAAATAAATGATTTCCCAAGTTATATGGGATGATTATTTTTTTACAGAGTGAGAAGACCTATCATAACTCAATGGTCAAATCAACAATGGGCATATCCGTCACTGGCTACTTTGTACGAATGCAGGCTAACTCATCACTATATTAAAAAAAACCACTCCAACTTGGAATTACATATTAGTGGTCCTTAAGGGGGCATAATTTCACTCCTATCAAATGCCTCTAGGTCTTGGGCTGTTAAATTTGTTTCCTCACTTCCAAGGAAGAGAAGCTCTTAGCCAAGTAAAAGCAAATTTATGGCATACTCCAAGTCCATTATGTGGAACATAGACACACAGACACACATACATTTTTTATTATTATATGATTTCTATTTTTTCAACTAAATTAAATGTACATTTATTATTATTATTTTTATTTTAAACTAGAATAAGAAAATTTTATATTAAAAATGTGTGCTTGGAAACACGACCATACAATAAACATGACAGATGATGTTACTAAAAACTATTAAGTGGTGGGGCTTATTTTCAAAAAAAAAACTAGAGCCTCATTACAACAAGACTTGCAAAACTAGCATACCTGGTTTCATAGATCCTCCATAAGACATCCAATATCTTAAGACATGTATGGTACATTAACACTATTTGTGGGTCCAGAGAAGGTGGTTGTCTTTACCCAAATCGATTTCCTCTACAATATGTACTATGAGATTTATATAAGGAAGAGCGACATTATTAGTGCTGACAAAAACCCTAGGAGAGGACCGACCCATTTGAAGCTAGTCGAGAGATAATTGAAGATCATTTAGGTGTTAACGAAGAGAGGTATGATCATCCTCGGTACTATGCATCTGAACCTTATGTTCCACAAGAAGTTCCATTTCCATGGTCAACATGGAGACTGTCTGGTTGTGATGAATTTAAGTTGGAAAATTTCATTTTGAAACTGGCCTATTCTTATGCCACTCTAGTTGGGGTTCCTTCCCAATGTCATTCTTATATATATCCAAAAATGTGAAACAAATGGTTAGCGTACGAGATTCTAACAGACCCGTGATTTGCAATGTAGTGGCCAACAAATGCTTGCTTAGCATTGGCCTTTTCATAAACACTCGTGAAGTGAGTGAAGTCTCACCCGAGACGCTAATGGGTGATTGTTGAAGTCAAGTTTCTGCAGTCTGATAGGATTGTCTTATAGCTCACGACACACTACTCCTAGCTTACACATGCTTCACCGTATAACTGTCATTGCACATTGCGTAGGGTACTAAACCTGGTTACCCATCAAAGAATGTAGGTCCAAAACAAATATGCATGATATATAGCCTTAGGCACATACCTAGTCATTAAACATAAAATCGACACCAAACCTTGAAAACTCCACTAGTGACAAAAACATTAATTGACAATTCAAACCACTCATCCCTTCACACTCATTTGAAAAATTTCAACACAGAAAACATCACGGGTCCAAACCAAAACATATCATCTCCATATTCAACAATCCCATACATGCTATTTTAGTAATCATTTGAATTATTAACTAGTCGCTACAAATATCTAGAAAGTGTTTCAGGATCTAAAGCATCAAACATCATTCAATATTCACCCAGATACACAATAAGAAAAGAGAGCAACTCCTCCATTCACTAGTTTATATTCATATTAGCAAAAGAAACATTATGTCCAGGATTACATACAATAAGTCAACATGCTCATCGAGATTCCATAGTAGCATTATACAACACCAATAACCAAAATATAAGAATAAATACCAAAATCATATAACAAGAAACAAATTCATTATAATAACATTCCGTAGCAACGACATACTTAACCACATACCCATTGGTTACAATCAAAAGACTCAAACATCAGGCATAGACTCTATGACTTAGCTTTTCATGTGCTCGACCATCCAACAACAATCACTCAAAATTATGTTGTCATCAGCTACTGCCAATGCTTCTGCCAACTCCTATTCTATCCTCATTGGCCCTTCTTATCATTGTCTAGAAGTCTCTCAAATCCTCTCAGCCTCCTACCTAACCAATCCGGTTGTCTTGCAAAACCATTAAGACATTTTCCTCGTCCTCCCAACTTTTTCTTGTCTCCTTCTTCTTCAAAATATCTCCAACTTCCTACTCACCATAATCTCCTCAGTCGACTCCACCCTATGAAGAATCATAACCGCCAATATTCCTTTGTATGTGTCTTCCTTCCTTGGGCACCATTGCCATCCTTATGCACAATGTCAATCTAGATAGTGCTCTCTTGGTTGCACCAACCCTATGTTGAACTAAATATATTGTGCCAACCTTATGCTATGATCCATCTTGTCCTTTTCGGGCTCCTTATCACTACTGCGTATTCCTACACTTACAATTTTTTTGCAAATTTTTTTTTGGGCTCCAACAAAAATAAAGGGATCTACAACCCAAGAAAAAACATAGATGTTTCTCCTAAGAACACACCTCAAATAAAGCACCCAAAATGTGAGGCCAAGCACCAAATAGTGAGGCCAACAACCAACTTTAATATGACCACGACATGCTACCAAAACAACTTAAAAATAAAGGAGAAAACTAAATACCTAAAGGACCAATGAAAATAAAGTTAAACCATGCAATACACACATATACCAACATAGGCTTGGAATAAATACTTGATCGTGATAATTTCTCTCCTTTAACATGAATATAGGAACCCAAATTAAAATTCATAGAGAGAAGACAAACCCAAATTAACATTCACAGAGAGGAGGGATGACTAGGGACTTAAGGGATTGGAGTAAGGACATTTCTCCCAAGAATTCCTGCACAACATAAAGAACTAGAAACACTTGCAAATTACCAGAGGATAATATCCCAGAAATGAAACACCTTGACTGGAAAATAGGGGATATAGGTGGAGAACAAGAAGACCCTTGAGATTCTTCTACCAAAGATAGGACCAGGTAGACCAGACCAATAACCCTAAGATTTCAATTTCAATCCTCAAATGGAGAGGATTACAATTTATATTTCCTTTCATATCACAATGGATAAGGGATAATACCATTAGTTTATGAAATCATTCCATAGATAGAAGGACAAAGATATATCATACCTTTAAATTCCATAGAGAATAATGAGGACACAATTGCATGTATCTCACTTCACACTTGAGCAATCTCATTCACACCACCTATCATGATAACATAACATCACCTCAAGAACCTAAAGTTTTATGCCCCATATATGAAATTCAAATGGCTCGTGTCAATAGTCAACTAAGTTCATCATGACCAATTCACATAGTGAAATCTCACGCTCCCACTAGAGTGCATTCATTATGGCTCCAATTTCCAAACCATCGCACTAGTTGCAGTGTTTAAAACCTACATGCACGAGTAGCCTCATCAATATATTACTATAAATATATTATGAACCTGGAAAGATTATATCCCTATGCATCATTGCTTCGAGGCCTGTTTATGACCTCTGTCTAGCCACCAGTCTGGGGGTGGAAGGTATTTAACTTGGTGAGCTTTGTGTCTAGCAATGGCCATAGGGTTGACCAAAATGTGCTTAGGAACCTGCTATCCCGATCTAATTTATAGGTCTTCTATATCCCAAAATGTATCCACACTCGTTCCAATAAGAGCTTGGCAGTGGCTTCTGTTGTGATACTCTTCTTGCAAGAAACTAATATGGCCATCTTAGAAAATGTATTGACAATCACAAAAACATAGTCATTACCATACTTCGAAGTCCATGGAGATGGATTCCCAAGGTTGGATAGGAGTAGAAAAAGGGGTGTACATTCCCAACTTCTTAATGGCTGGATTGGCTATGGCACAGGTAGTGCAAGATCTCTGAAATATTTTCCAACATCTTGTTGGAGTTTTGGCCATTGAAAATACTTCTACAATAATGTCACTATCTTCTCCACACCAAAGTGTCCTACGACCTTGCTGTAATGTGCCTTACAAATCAGCTTGGAATTGATCCAAATTGGATCATTATATTGTTTTTCATCCATCTCGGTGCATTTAGAGTGGAAAACATGGAGGAATCAGCTCACGAGACCGTTTTTACTAGTGGGACCGAGTTTGGCAAAACGGGGTCTAAAACCTTCTGGGAGCGTTTTGAGGCATCAAACGACATTTTTTGGGAGTAGAAATTTACCGCACCTTTTCATGATGTTCTACACACATAAATATTTCTAACAACACAAGAATCGCATCAATAAAAGTCTGTATGCAAAATTTATGCCACTCGGAAGCTGACCTTCCTGTTTTCACACCTATAATTTGGGAGGATGTCGTCTCAACCCCCATTATTCATGGAAAAGGGGCTAGCCACGTGTTTGTGATGTAAAATACTCTAGAAGAGTATATTTTGTAACTCTAGTTAAGAGTTAATTTAGTCAAACTTAACCACTAGTAGGCTATCGGGCTGTGTTATAACTGGGCCACTAGGGGGAGGAGGCATTCCATTCTTTCGAGAGAATTTTGTTCCATAGTTGACAAAATATAGTCAGGAGAGATAGGAGGTAGAGAACACATAGACGATATTTTCACTGTAGCAGCCCACGATCCACAGGAATTACTTCTTTGTATCTGCAGCCATATTTCCAGACAGAGAAAAAGAGCGAAGCAGCCTCACCTTTCAGTTGGGTTTTCTCCCGAAAGGGTTCCACGAAGAGAATATCTTGTGTATTATGTGTGTGTGAGATTATTTTTTCGTTCTCTACTTTTCTACTTGATTTACTTTTACATGCATGCACTGATTATAGTTAATTTTATAGATTTAGAAATTAGATAAAACTGTAATAGTGTAGAGTCTCATATTTTTAATATAATATTATCAGATCTGTTGTGATGATTTGTCTAGTGGAATATCCACAATAGTTTATGGATAATTTGTTATCAGAGCAGGTTTCTTTGGGTACTTTGTGGATATTGTAGGGATATATATTGGCGAGGCCGAAAATCATGAAACCCTAATCATGGGCGATGAATCTGTAAACGAACCTAGTGATCCTACAGAGGTGAGGCTTTCGCAGCTTGAAGAACAAGTCACAGATATAAACTGCAATGTAAACCTCCTCATGGCCGCCCTAAGCAATAAGCTAGGGATATTTGGAGAAGAAGGGTGTTTGAATGCAGAGGATAAATCATAAGGGGGATCAGGAGATCTGGAAGTTGTAGATAAACAGCGAAGAAAGAACCCAAAAAAGATCAACCCAGTTCGAGTGTCGTGAACCAATCCCTATTTAATGTGGAAGGAAAAGTCGATATCAATCCATACCATGGCGAGATCGAAACTCTGAAATTGAGCCACTGATTGCAACAACTGGAAATTTATTTCAGTGTCCATTAGATCGAGGAAGGGTATAAGATCTCATTCATGCGACTGAAATTGGAGGGCCATGCACAGACTTTGTGGGAGAGACACACAGAAACTCTGACATTGGAGGGTATCTCTCCAAAGAACCCAAATGTACTTCTCAAGTATTTGAGGGGTTTACACCTCCATATGCATGAGAAAGTGATGTTTTTCAAGCCCAAAACAATGCAGGACGCTTGTGTACATGCATAGTACCTAGAGAACATAGGCCTGAAAATAGCGCAATCAAGTGGATCAAAGAAAAAGGAGCAACAATACACTTCTAAGGAGGGGAAGAAGAAGCAAAAAGGGGGAAAAGATAAAAATATGGTAGTCACAGCACACCAGTGCAAAGATTCTAGCAACCACTACAACATTGATGGCCATATAGAGAATAAGTGCTGGAAATTGTATCCAGAGCTAAACCCGAAGAACAAGAAGAAAGATAATAAGAAGAAGGATCTCATGGCCACAGATTCAAGCAACCAAGTTGAAAGAAACTCAGATGTGGATGAGAATATTGTCTGTACGTCAGTGCAGAAGGAGGTGAATCTGAGTAGCCTTCGGCAACATGAAGAGAAAGAAATCACCAAACTCTTCCATGTAAAGATACAGGTCAAGAAGACGAAGATTGATGCTCTGTTTGACTCAGGATTGTAGACAAACCTCATTGCAACAGATTTGGTCAAGAACTTGGGGCTGGAATTTCATGATCATCCAAACCCATATCCACTGGGATGGGTACATAAGGATGCAGAGCTGAAGGTAACAAAATAGTGTAAAATTAGATTTGCTATAAGTGTTGATTTTATTGATGAAGTAGATCTCAATGTGGTTCCCCTTGATGTATGTGGAGTCGTGTTTGGGAGTCCATATATGTACATGTGTGATGCAATATTCATGAGGAGAGCTAACTATTTTTGGAAAATCAAGGATGGAAATTCATTCATCATCAACGCGCACAAAGGCAAGGCAAAAATTTCACTGGTAAGTGGAAACCAAGCCAAGAAATTGCTCAGTTCTAGCAAGAAGTATGTTTTATTGTTTTTAAGAGAAAATCAGTCTGTAGAGGAGTCAATAGCAGGCAAGGCATCCATAGAGGGGTGTACTAAGAAACAAACATAGTAATTGGATGAGTTGTTACATGCATACAAGGACAAGTTCTGAGAGCCTAAAGGGCTACAACCTAAGAGAGAAGTGGAACTGGAGATCTAGCTATTGCTAGACTCCCCATTGCCAAATATTGTGATGTACAAGAAGCTTGTTATATAAGGAAGTGAGGTGAAGAAACAGTTGTAGCAGTTGTTGGAATATGGTTTCATTCAACTCAGTACATCACCATATGGTTCACCCATCATCATTGTGCCAAAGAAGGATGGAACTTGGTGGATGTGTATAGACTACGGGGCGTTGAATAAAATCACACTCAAGAACAGATACCCCCTGCCTAGGATAAACGATCTGCTAGATCATTTGTAGCAAGAAAAGTATTTCACCAAGCTGGACTTGAAGTATGGATATCCCCAGGATTGTGTCAAAGAAGAAGATACATGGAAGGCCGCCTTCAAAACCAGGCAAGGTTTGTATGAGTGGTTAGTTATGCCTTTTGGCCTATGTAATGCACCTGCTACATTTATGAGATTAATGAATGATGTACTGCACCCTTTTATAGATTCATTTGTTATTGTCTATTTGGATGATATACTGGTATGCAGTGCTTCCAGGTAGGACCATATTTCACATTTGACACAGGTTCTGGAAACATTAAAGGAAGCACCAACTGCTAGCAAATCTCAAGAAGTGTGAGTTTGTGAAGAAGTCCTTGGTGTATTTGGGATATGTGATTGGTGGAGGAGAATTGAAGATAGATCCTTCAAAAATGGAGGCCATCATGAAATGGTCGGTGCCTACTAATGTTACTGAGGTTAGGAGTTTCATTGGAGCAGCACAGTACATGAGGAAATTTGTAGCCTCGTTTTCAGCGGTAGTAGCACTGCTCCATGCCATAACAACAAGTGGAAAAAGTTTCTAGTGGGGAAAAGGGCAGCAGAATGATTTCGATTATTAAAGAAGAATATCAGTGAAGCACCAGTTCTTCCATTACCAAACTTGCAACAACCCTTTGGAGTGGAGACAAATGTGAGTGGGTATGATACGGGAGTTGTCTTGACGCAAGGAGGAAGGCCCGTTTGCTACCATTCTGAAGTATTTCATGGGGCATTTCTTAACTACCCTACCTACGACAAGGAGCTCTATGCCATGGTGCAAGCTGTGAATAAGTGGAAGCACTATCTCATGGGAAAGGAGACAATAATACACACAGATCACCAGCCGTTACAGTACCTGCATGCCTAGAATAAGCTACAACAGACCAGGCACTACAAGTGGATGGGATTTTTACAGTAGTTTCATTTGGTATTCAAGTATAAGAAGGGAAACACAAAAAAGTTGGTTGATATGCTTTCAAGGTGTTAGCACTTGAATTTGGCCTCAGGCTGAAAAAGACAAAATCCAAGGCAACATCAAACCACTTAGCCTCGTAGCTAGCCCTACGGGGCAGGAGAGGGCTCCCTCCGGGTCTATCTCGGAAAAAGGTCTTCAAAGGGCAGAGATGACCAATAAAGAACATTGATTTTAGGCTAGTAAACTGATTGTGAAGGTTTGATTTCATATTTTTAGGGTTTTGGAGGAAAACAGGAGGAGAGCAATTTTGGGTGCGGGGATGAGACACAGCTTTTGCAGAGGTCTTTTTGGGGCAAGGAAGGAAATTGTCTTGATGCCTTTGATTTAAGTGAATGGATAGGAATGACCGGTGAGGAGCTAAAGAGAGCACGAAACTTTCGAGAGTTCTCTTCAGACAGAGGAAAACATAGATATTAAGTAAACTTAAAGGCAGAGCATATAAATTATGAATTCTACCTTAACACTTCATTTACGTAATGTGCAGAAAAGAAAAGTGGGAAAATGATACACATAACACACTTACAAGTACATGAGAGAAGCACACCATCAACACAAATAACCACAGGAATCCCAAAAAGTGCTGCAAAACCCTGGTCTTTCCTTTGCCAAAATTGCAGAGATACAAAGTGTAATACAATAGAAGCTTATCCCTCAAGAGTCCAACCATGAAAATGACTAAGAAAGTACATAATATAGGCAAGCTAACACACTTCCTTGCCTCTAGGGGTCGATCTCATCATCCTAGGAGCTGTTTCAACCAATTCTAAACTGAGCACTAAAATCTAGGCAGTCAAAACCACTTGCCTCTATAAGCTAGGAAACCAATTCATTCATTAAATTTTTGACTTTTTATGAATGAATCTTCTAGAAGAGATAAATAAGTGCCATGACATCATAAAATTACATCAATTACATCAAGGAGAATGAAAAATCACTCCAAAAAGTCAAAACTAGTCAAATCTGCGTTTTGTTGAGCTGTAGGTGAAAATTTGGCAAATTTCCCTGATGCGTAGCGCCCCAATTCTCAACGCGTAACGCGCCTTTGAGCCAACTTTTGAGGCACTTCCCGACATCCAAATGAGGAAAAAGTAGGCTTGTTGGAAAGGTCTGGATGTCTACTTTCCAGCCCAAGGAATTTCTCAATTTGGTGGTCATTTGCCCCTCCAAAATTGCAATCTCCTAAGACTGCTCCCTGTGTGTCCAAAAAGTGGCAGAAAGTCATTTTTTGCATGTTTTTTGACCTTCTGAGGGCTCAAAACCTGATGAAATGTCTTGGCAATTGCTGAGAAAGTGTAATTTGTCATGAAAAATCCAAAAAGGACGAGTTTTTGAGGAATGGACTTGCCCATCTTCATGGTAGCGCGCGGCGCGCTACGCGTTGAGAGCAAAAACCTGTGTGTGGCACAAAAAAGTCAAAATTGACCAAAGTTGCTCAAAATTTCCTGAAATTTGAGCTGGAAGTGCATCATTGAGCACCATGCTCCTTCAAGGTAGCCTCAGCCAAAATATGAAGGGGATCGGGCCTTTTCCTCCGTTTTAGTGCCTTGGCCAACCGTCCTTTGAGCACCTTCATTCTTGCTTTACACACATGCATTCGAGCCCAATAGTGATTCTTCATGTGTCAGAGCATGTCTTTGTCCGTGTTTGCCTTTGCTATCAACCTCTCTAGATGTGTGTTCACCTGAATGAGCATAGAGCTTTGCTCCTTAGGTGTCAAATCACCGGGTCTCTTGCGAGCCAAGTTCCGGTCTTCTCGGATCCTCCGCAACTCATCAAGAGAGTGTTCATCCTCTAATTGCTTGTTGCGCTGCTCTAAATAAGTAATTGTCCAATTTGCCATCTCCAATTTTTGCTGCAACAAGTCATTTTCAGCCCTTAGCTGCTGGATGATCTCCTCTGACTCTAGGCTAGGAGAAATGATATCAAGGTCAACAACATCTATGCCTGGAACACCTGATGGCCCCTCATCAATCTTGGGCTGCTTGCCTCTCTCTGGTACCTGTGCTGCTGTCGAAAGCGAGGCCCCTTCCACCTGATGTGGAGATAACACTCGCTGTGCTGATGAAGAAGGTGAGACCCCTTCCACCTGATGTGGAGATAATACTCGCCGTGCAGATGAAAATAAGGCCCTGTGGCCTCTCTGATATGTGACAAATGGAGGGGAGCTGACATGCTCGGGCTCTGGAATGTCAAACTGATGTGAAGGCCCTCCCTCATCACGGACAACCTCAGGAGGTGGCTGTGGCACTGTGAACAAGTCACGAGAAATGAAATCCTCCCATGGAATACCCTGTTGTGCCAACTGATGCATGACCACAATCTTGATCAGTGCATAATGATAGATGCTCTTGTGTTGCTGTGCTGGGCTCTTTCTTTGCACCAAGGGCACCATCCTCTCTATATTTCGGTACATGAAGAATGGAATGTTCATCATTCGTACCCGTGTGAAATGCATCAACAAACGGATATGGTACGAATATAAACGTGAAAATCTGCCCTCGCAAGTGAAATAGCGAATGATGATCCTCATCAAAGGTGCATAATCGTCTCTTAAGAATCTGAAGGGAAAAACACCAGTTAGGTGCCTCATATATACAAGTTTGATATATGGCTCATAATGAAATCTGTCCAACTGCTGGCGCTTGTTCCACTCTTCTCCAATATTGGGTATCCCTGTTGCTTGAGCAACAATCTCGGGTGACAATGTGAAGTCCACTCCTGCAAGATTCACATGCCCATTGTGAAAATGTAGGACAAACAAGCGGGCCAATTCCCTGTGGTGTTGAATTTGGGAGATTCTTTCACAATATTCATAGCATGATTGATATCGGAAACATGACACTGCAAGTGGACAATCTTGTAGATAATCCAAAGAGGTGGGCTCCTCCCTGACATGCTAACCACCTTTACCACCCCTGTGATGCCTCCTTGGCACCTCTACCTCTGGTGTTGTTTCACGGTCATCACTTTGCTCATAATCTGTTTCGGTTTCTGACATGGTTTTGGAGGCAAGTGACTGAAAAATAATGTTGACTGTGCACCCAATGAACTGTTGTTTTGATTTGTTTAGATGCTGAAAAGATTTGGAGAGAGAAGCAGTTTTGGTGGCTTGCTGGCGATTTCCTGAGCAAGGAACCCAACGCGTAGCGCACCCAGCCTGATGCGTAGCGCGCCTTCAACGCGTAGTGCCTGAGTTAAATTGAACTGGAAAATGCGCGCTGATGCGTAGCGCGCCCTCAACGCGTAGCGCGCCTCCTCTGATGCGTAGCGCGCCGCTACAACTGCTCAATTCGCCCAATGAACTGTGAAACCAACTTGACAAGTATTCTCTTGGAGTGTTGAGAGGCAAATGAGTTACCAATGAGGGATGGCATGCTTTTATAGGCTTTCCTTTTAATTTTTACTTGCCCAAAACCCACTTTGTAATGTTTTGAATGTTGACACTTTTTGCTTTAATTGGCTCTGACCTTTAATTTCATTCCTTTAAAAAATTGGTTGAAATGATGATTTCTTCTGAAATTTTTTGCAGGGATAGCTTCTGGGTTGCTTCGACAAAGGAGACCAAGGCTGCACTTCGACATTTGCAGAATTTGAAATTTTGAGAATTTTTACAAAAATGAGATAATGACCTTGTTTTCAAAAACAGAGTTTTTGAGAACAAGGTAAAAATTTAGCTGTACAATGATGAGAAATGTCTAATGAAGGACATCCCTCTGGCCTGTTGGTCCTTGATGACCTCTCAAGACAAAATTAGACTCAACCCTAGACCTAAGACCTTAAAACTTAAAGCAAGATGAATGACCCTTTGAGGACTTTATTTATTTGAACAAATATGAACTAGCAGCGCCAAACAAGAGGGGAATAACGACACAAACTCCTTCCACCAAGATTATGGCATGCCTAACGGAATGCAACATGATCACACTGATGAGACACCTAACTATGAAATGCAAAGAGCTTTGGTCTCTGGTGGAGGGCTACTAGACCGACTCTAACATTGGCTCCAATGGGGATGGTATCTCCTTGGAGGTGCCAAGAACCGCAAACCTCTGGGAGAGCAGACCAGTGTCTTCCAACCATTGGGCGATGGAGTCATTATTTACATATTTGACACAAACTTTGACAGCTTTAATGACTGCAGATTTGACCGAAAAATAGACAAAACTTTGACCCAAACTAACTCAACTTTAGACAGAAAATGGACTGATAAAAACAACTTGACAAACCTCAAACCAACCAATCTCCATCTTCAGAATTATAGCCTTCACCGCGGGCCCCAGACTGAGGATGAAAGATCAGCACACACATGCGATAAAACAGAAGTAAAATGGTATATACAATGATGGTGAGAAGAACAAAAATGCTCAGACATGGTACCTCTTCAGCAGTCGACCATTGATCGACCCTCCGGGATAATCATCTCCGTTCATTTCCTTGAGAATAAAAGCATTTTGACCACGATATGCTGCAATCTTATAGGGACCCTTCCATAAATTATCAAATTTGCCGTGCTTCCCTTTGTCTTCATTCCGAGCATCCCACTTCAAAACCACATCATCTATTTGAAAATCATCTAATTTTGCTTTCCTGTCATAAATCTTCTTTATGCGCTCTTGCAACTTGAGAGTATTGTGAAGAACCTCCTCCCGTGTCTGCTGTAAATGAATCATCTGATTAATTCGCCTCTGCATGGGATCTTCCTCACTATCAATTTCTTGAAGCAATTTGACCATCGGAATAGCAAGCGAAGTAGGAAACACTGCATCTGCCCCGTACACCAGCTCGAAAGGAGACATGCCAATTGAATTTTTATGACTTACCCTATCAGCCCACAGTGCATTCACCAACTTTTTATGCCAGCTCTTCTTATTGATTTCCAGCAATTTTTTAATGATATTTACCAAGGACTTATTTGAAGATTCTGCCAGCCCATTTCCTTGCGGATGGTAGCAGTAGAATGCCCCAAGCTGATATTATACTTGTAGCAAAAATCAACCATTCTCTTTGATTTAAATCCTGCTGCATTATCTGTAATTAACTTACTTGGACAACCAAAACGTGAGAGTATATTATTTTCAAGGAAAGAAATAATTACCGCATCTGTAGCCTGCCGGGTGGGAATGGCTTCAATCCATTTTGTGAAGTAATTTGTGGCTGTCAATATCCATCTATGTTGTCCTGACGATGCCGGATGAATCTCACCGATAAAATCCAAGCCCCACTGCTAAAATGGTGCACTGACTTCAATTGGTTTGAGAGGCAATGGCTGCAATTTCTGTTTTCCTTGAAAAATCTGGCACTCATGGCAACTCTTAACAGCTTTATATACATCTGAAAACAATGAAGGCCAATAAAAACCTGCTCTTAGGATCTTGTTTGCTGTAGTCTTCCAAAACAAATGACCCCCACAGTCACCTTTATGAAAATATTCCACCACTGTTTTGGCTTCCTCCTCAACCAAACAATTCAGCAATATTCCACCGGGGTCTTTCCAATATAGTGCAGATTTAAGGATGCAAAACTTGGCTGCTTTCAACTTCAATGTCCTACTTTTATTTCGAGGCATCCCGGGAGGTGAAGACAAATTTTGAAGTACATATTCAATATCAGCATACCAAGGAGAAGAAATAAAGATGTCAGATACCTGTTGTGCTGAATTCTCCTCATCTTCATTTGACATGGCAGCCATCAAATTGATGTCTAGGACATGTAGATTTGTTTCAGCCATCAACTTAGCAAGACCTTGCCCTTTGATCAACTTAGTGGGTTTAATCTCCACATCATACTCTAATAATGCAGCAATCCACTTTCCCCGCCTTCCTTCCGGTTCTGTCTGTACCAACACATCCTTTACTGCCGTGTTAGGAACATAAGCTATAATGTGGGAATGCAATACATACACACGGAAATCCTTCAGGGCCTTCACAAGTGCAAGTGCTTGTTTTTCAATGATGTTATACTTTAATGCTCCATCTCTAATAATACGGCTGAAAAAAGCAATAGGCTTCTCAACTCCATCTCTCTTTTGCATTAGTACAGCTACCAATGTGTGCTCAAAAGCGAATGAAAACAAAATAAAATATTGTGTGTAATCCGAACTGATTAGAGTAGGGGCTGAAGATAAAACCAACTTTACCAAATTGAAATATTTTACCGCCTCTTCGGTCCACTTGAGCTGGCTGTCCTTTTTCAGCATGTTTGTGATTTCTCTAAGATGCTCGACAAGATTCGGAATGAAGCGACACAGAAAATTCAGCTTACCATTAAAGGATTGTATTTCTTTTTTGTTCCGGGGCTGCTCAAGTTGCTGAATAGCTTCAACACGTGCAGGATCTATACGGATGCCATCTTTGGAAATAATGTGACCCAAGAGCTTGCCTTCACTCATGGCGAAAAGACTTTTCTTTGGATTCAGCGAAATACCATATTTTCTGCACTTTTGAAAAACAATTTGCAAGTGATATAAATGTTCTTCATCGGACTTTGAAAATACAATCAAATCATCAAGGTAAAAAACTAAAAAGACATCTTTCTCATTGGCAAAGGCCATTTCCATCGCACGCTGAAAAGTGGCACCTGCATTTTTCAAGCCAAATGGCATTTTTGCATAATGAAATGTACCCCATGGAGTAGTGAATGCAGTTTTATCACGATCATCGTCATGCACCAAAATCTGATTGTACCCGGAATAGCCATCGAGTAGTGACATCCTTGATGCTCCAACTACTCGCTGCAATATATGATCCATTTTGGGCAGCGGATAATTGTCCTTTAAAGACACCTTATTCAAATTTTTGAAGTCAATGCATAAACGGATCTCACCGGTCTTCTTTCTTATGGGCACCAAATTTGATATCCAATCGGAAAATCTGATAGGTACTATGATTCCGGACTTGTACAACCTATTCACTTCTTTTTCTATCAATGGGAGCAATTTAGGATTGATTCTCCTCAACTTTTGGCGGAAAGGCTTTTGATTTGGCTTTATAGGAATAGTATGCTGAATGATATTAGTATCATATGTTTTCAGATCTGAATAGTCCCATGCAAAGACATTAGAAAACGAAGACAACAATCTGACATACTGTTTCTTTACCTTTGGTGACAATGACTTAGACAATTTTACCAACTTAGGATTCTCAGCTGCTCCAATATTTACCTCCTCAACACCTTCTTCGGTTGGTCTCAATGTCGGCTTGCGGGCTACATCATCTTGATCAAACAAATCTTCCAAAGGAATCAATCATTTAGGAATAAAATTATCCTTAAGTTGCAGCACATCCATTTGATTCACTTCATCAAGTTCTGTATCTATGGAGATGTCTTTAAACTCACCTTCAACTTGCAGAAAATCTTTAATTTCTTCATCATCCTGGAAGACTTGCCAACATCTTTGATTGTCCGGAACTGTAGGACGGTGCTTCACATAAATCTCAAACTTGTTGCTGGAATTCATGGGAATTTTTAAGTTACTCGCTGCCTTAGCCAATGCATCAGCAACACCATTTTGTATGCGGGGCACACATGTCAAAGTATGCTCAGAAAACAATTTCAAAATATCTAGGACAACATTTCGATATGCTCTCATACGAGGATGATTGGCCTGAAACTCACCTTTCACTTGCTTTATTACCAACTCGGAGTCGCCATAGACTGCAATCTTCTTTGCTTTCAGCTTTCGAAGAATTTTAAGGCCAGCAATGAGAGCCTCATATTCCGCCTCATTATTTGAACAATCGAATACTAGTTTATAAGAGCAAACTCTCACCTTGCTTGGGACTTTGTCTTGGGCAGAAAAGGGACTTCGAATCCACACACCAATACCAGCACCATCGCTGCCCACAGCGCCATCGAAATCCATGGTCCAAAGACCATCTTCATCTTCCTCCAAGTGCTAAAAATGTGTTGCCTCTGTTTTTTCTGCTTGTTGCCCATTAGCTTCAGCTGTTCGCTCCATGGCAGCTGGCGTTTCTTCTCTTTCCTTTCGCAAAACTTCTCGAAAATTTTCGGTAATCTCTGGTATATCTTCTACTTGAACTAACTGACTATCTATCTCATTAAAATTATCAGCAAACAAAACAAACGACTCCAAATCTGTATGTACATAATTTACAGGATGATTTATCGGCTTTTCTTTGCTAGTTATCATGTATTTCATCTTTTGCTCCCGATATAACTTTCTCATTTGACCGAAGACTGGAATTGTAGCATAAGAAAAGTCTAGCTGAAGTGTACCTTTCAACTTAGCTCCCCAAGATCTTGAAAGCAACATACCAAATCGCGGAGGAATCCGCCACAACCACATCCATCAAAACATTTTTAGCTGGAATTTGATCTAGGCTTACCACCAAGTCCTTGATCAAACCGATACATTTTACCTGGCTGGAATCAAATGAATACAGATCATGATATTTTCTTGTGATATCCAATCCCAACCTTTCCATGATTGCTTTCAGCATCAAATTGTGCGAAGCACCCGAGTCAAACATAGCATTATGTACAATATACTTGTGCAACCTCAAACTGATATAGAAGGGAGGAACATCATTTTCAGGAGACTCACCATTCAAAGCAGGCCCAAAAATTAATTCTGGCTGATCATCTTCTACATTTACCGTGTCAAGCATTGGATCAATATTCAGAATTTTGGAAATTTGACCTCGGTAGGTGGTGTTCTTCATGATTTCAGTCAATGGAATAGACACTTTCAGCTTTGAAATTTCATTCTCCAAACTAAATGCTGAAACTTTTTCACCTTCTTTGGCCGGAACTTCTCTTCTTTCGATTTTATCCTTCATTATACCTGGTGGCTGATTTACCTTATCCGCTGAAGATGATTGACTTGCTGAGGGATCAATTATGTCTTTTCCTTTTGTCTGTGGGGAAGCTGAATCATTTTTTGCTGAAGTATCTTTACTTTTCTGAATGGGATTTATGGGAACAACTCAGTTTCTTAATTGTCTCTGCTGAGCGAACAAAGCATTGAGATATCCTCTTTGGTATTCCTCTGATTCTTCCTCAAGTGCTGCCTCATTTGATAAGATATAATTCTCATCCTGATGTATGATGGAATTTCTCACAAATTCTTCTTCTTCTGTAACATAGGTAGGCAGATCATCAGGAGTGAAAAAGTGATTTTCCTCTCCTATAGTATCACCTTCATCCTCGGATTCTTGGCTAACAAAATTCTGCTGAAGCGGAGGTTTTACTTGCTGTTGAACTGCTGTTTCTTGTGCCCTTGTTTCACGTTGCTTGATTCTGTATTGTGGCTATTGTGGACCTCGGAAATTAGGATTACGGATATGTGGTTCCGGCTTGCTGAGATGAGTATTTTCAAGCAACGTAGCTACCTTGCGAAGGAGATGATCTGATGTAGAAGCTTCTTCTTTGATTGTCACTCGCTTTTCGGCTTTCATCCTCGCTCTCTTATCATTCAAATTCGCTTCAACACTAACAACAATTTTCTGCATATCCTCCAAGGTAGGCGGATCTCTATCTCGCAATGAATAAGCCATCTCCGGATCAAAACCATCCGGGAATTTGAGAAGTGCTGATTTTCTAGATGGCCTTAAATCATCTGGAATAGCATTGTAAACTGTGTTAAATCTGATAATGTAATCTTGGACCGACTCACCATGATTACGTTTGAGATTGTTGTACTCTGCATTGATCTGAAGTGGATCCTTTCTGATTTCCCATCGATCTAGAAACTGCTTCTGAAGTTCTTCCAATGTGGGTATGCTTCTAGCTATCAAACCTCTGAACCATTTTCTTACTTCTCCATCAAATGTTTGTACAAACAAACGCATAGTTACATCCTCTTCATCTATCTCATATAGATCAAAGAAAGTTGTCATCTTTTCTATATGCTGCTGAGCGGAAACACCCTGAGGAGTGCCATCAAACATGGAAATTTTACTCTGATAATCAGCTGGCATATCATGCAGATTTTGAGGAAGAGCAAGTGGAGCAAACCAGGCAGCCATTGCTTTAGGTAGATTGGGTCTAGGAGTAGCAGGTGGAGTAGGTGTAGCTATAGTATGAGGAGCTGTAATATGAGGGACTGTGGTTTGAGGAGCTGAAGGAGTATGAGGAGGAGAAGTGGTATGGGATGTAGAAGGCGAACCAATTGTAGATTCAGGATAAGTGATTATAGGAGAAACAGAAATAAAAGGCGGATTGGTCTGCTCATGCACCGTGATAGTGGATCCAATACAGACAGATATAGTTTCAACGAACTCAGCAAGATTAGTAGCGTGAATATCTGACTGGAGAGATCTTAGGATGAAATTTTCAACCAATTTATTATGTCTCTCGATTTCAAGAGAAGCAGCAAAATCAGGGTTGGGAACTAGAGAACCAAGTGCACTTTTAGATTTGGTTTTGAACAAGGACAACTCAAAACTCTCGTCAAAATCAATGTCTTCAAGATACTCAAAAATAGCTGGACATGAATGAGATTTGAATATGTGTTTAGAATCTGAAGCCAGTTTGGATATCGAGGAACAAATAACCGATCAACCTGTGAAAACTCTCAACTAATCATCCAAAAGTTCAGAGTTTACAAATGAACTGGGATAAAATGCAATCAAGGTGGTTGTATTCACAAGCTCACGGAGATTGACTGAAGCAGCGTTTATCTACTTCCGCTTATGCAAAGCAAAAGCGTTTCGAAGGCTACCTGGCATAACTTCAGGCTCCGTCTAAGACTTATGAAACAAACACATCAATCCACAAACAAGTTTGTTCTCCCCAGTATGGTTGCCAATATGTTAGCGCTTGAATTTGGCCTCAGGCTGAAAAAGACAAAATCCAAGGCAACATCAAACCACTTAGCCTCGTAGCTAGCCCTACGGAGCAAGAGAGGGCTCTCTCCGGGTCTATCTCGGCAAAATGTCTTCAAAGGGCAGAGATGACCAATAAAGAACATTGATTTTAGGCTAGTAAACTGATTGAGAAGGTTTGATTTCAGATTTTTAGGGTTTTGGTGGAAAACAGGAGGAGAGCAATTTTGGGTGCGGGGATGAGACACAGCTTTTGCAGAGGTCTTTTTGGGGCAAGGTAGGAAATTTTCTTGATGCCTTTGATTTAAGTGAATGGATAGGAATGACCGGTGAGGAGCTAAAGAGAGCAAGAAACTTTCGAGAGTTCTCTTCAGACAGAGGAAAACATAGATATTAAGTAAACTTAAAGGCAGAGCATATAAATTATGAATTCTACCTTAACACTTCATTTAATTAATGTGCAAAAAAGAAAAGTGGGAAAATGATACACATAACACACTTACAAGTACATGAGAGAAGCACACCATCAACACAAATAACCACAGGAATCCCAAAAAGTGCTGCAAAACCCTGGTCTTTCTTTTGCCAAAATTGCAGAGATACAAAGTGTAATACAATAGAAGCTTATCCCTCAAGAGTCCAACCATGAAAATGACTAAGAAAGTACATAATATAGGCAAGCTAACACACTTCCTTGCCTCTAGGGGTTGAGCTCATCATCCTAGGAGCTGTTTCAACCAATTCTAAACTGAGCACTAAAATCTAGGTAGTCAAAACCACTTGCCTCTATAAGCTAGGAAACCAATTGTTAGGCCCCTATACTACTAGTGTAACCCCTTATTGTTATTAGTATAACCCACTTATTATATTGATGTACCCATGTAGTGCCCATATTGTTACTATTGTGCCCCATAGAAGCCCACTATTATTATTATTATGCCCTTACATTATTATTGTTATGTCGGCTCTGATTATGTTATAACCCCTTAGACTCCTATATATAGAAAGGAAGTCTTTTCATTTGTATCATCCAAGAATTGTTCATTTATGTAATGTAAAGGAGGTTGCCCCATCGAAGAGGCTGAATTCTAAGGCGTTGATCTATCTTTTTTATCTTTTCTTGAGCTGGTTTCATAACATTTGGTATCAGAGCTTTGGATTCTAGGGTTTCGCTGCTCCAAACAAGTCATCGTGGAATTTTCACTATAACATTTTTTCTGTGATGTTTCAGAAGTCTAAAAACAAACCCATTTGAGAAGAATGGACGCTGAACCTTGGGTCCGAATTTCAGATATTTTTACGCAATATTTGCGGAGATATGATCTGAGGAAGTTGGTCTTTTTGCAGACTCCTGAATTACACTCAAAACAGGTGACCTGGGGAAAATCGTCATAACTTTCTTTCTGAGCATCGGATTGAAATTTTGTAAGAAGGTACAGAAAGAGGACAGACTGTAGTTTCTGTTTATATATTCTTTAGAGTCAAAGGTTGAAACAGTGACACGTGGCACTTCATACAAGTTCGCTCTACTGAACTAGTCTATAATAAGGTCATTGCGGGAGATTGTGCATAACTCTTTCTTGGAGAATCCAATTTGGATCAGACTTGTGGCATTGGAAAGAGGACATAGAGGGCTACTTAGGTCACAATTTCAGAACTTAAAGATCCGAAAGTACATAGTTACAGTCGTTTCAAGGTAGAGCTCCTAAAATCAAGAAAAAGCAAGATGAGGAAGTTTGATGGCAAGGATCCGGTAAATTGGATACTTCAGATGGAGCAATATTTTGATATACATGGTGTACAAATGTTACAAAAGGTATGTATTGCATCTTCATATTTAGAACCAGATCAATTTTTATGGTACAAAGGGCTTTGTTCTCGTAAAAAACTTGTTACTTGGTCAATTTTCACGGAGGAAATGATAGCACATTATGAGGATACAAAGAGCAACACCTTCTTTAGAGCAACACCACAACAATTGGAAAGAGTAAAAGGGCTTTGTGACATAATGGAAAGCAAAATTATGGAAACCAGGAAGCATACCCCTCACAACTATAAAGATGGAAGTGTTGTTTCTCCTAGCCTTCCACAACCTACAAGGGTTACACCACAACAATTGGAAGAAAAAAGAGAAAAAGGGCTTTGTTACAATTGTGATAGCAAATGCACTAAAGGTCATAGGTGTGCTGAGAAGAAATTATTTTACATATAATATGAAGAGGAGGAAGAAAAGGATCAAGAAACATCAAAAGAAGAGGATATACGTAAGGACACCACCCCAGAGAAAGAAGAAATGAATCAGACCATATCTTGTAAAGCATTGGCAAGAATTACCACTCCTCAAACTCTCAAGATAGAAGGACATATCAAGAAGAAAAAGGTGCAAGAAGTGAAAGATCACATCGATAAAGAAGAAATGAATCCAACCATATCTTGTAATTCAATGGATGAAACTACCACTCCTCAAACTATCAAGATAGAAGGACACATCAAGAAGAAAAATGTTCAAGAAGTGAAAGATCACATCGAGCATCAAGAAATGAATCCGACCATATCTTGTAAAGGACTGGAAGAAATTACCACTCCTCAAAAGATAGAAGGACATATAAAGAAGAAAAAGGTTCAAGCAGAGAAAGATCATATCGAGCATCAATAGCAAGTTCTCCAACTTTTAAAGGATAACGCCACTTCGGTGCAAAATCAAATGAAACAACAGGTAGATCAACATCGTAGTGAAAAATGTTTTGATGTAAGTGATTGGGTATTTTTACTGCTACATATCAAGCAAGCTATTTATGAGAAGGAAATGTTGGCAATACTACATGCACTTAAAAAATGGCGACCTTACCGAATGGGAAGACGCTTCAAGGATGAGGATGTGGAAGCATTGTTTTGTGTTATTTATATTATCCAACCAAATTGGATAAATGAAGCAATGGATGAATGGAAGAAGAACGAAGAAGTATGGCCACTTATTCAAAAGTTGCAAAAGATCCCAATTCAAGCAATATTACCAGAAATTGAAGAGCAAGGAAAAATCATATTGGAACCTGGAGCAGTCACAGAAACAAGAACCCGACAGCTACGAAATCGATCAATTTCAGAGTATCTCATCAAGTGGAAGAACTTACCCGCTGAATATTCCACATGGGAGGACAAGAATTTTATATAGAAGCATCAAGAACTACTCAAGCGTTGAGGACAACGCTTTTTGAAGGAGAGGGGCATGTTAGGCCCCTATACTACTAGTGTAACCCCTTATTGTTATTAGTATAACCCACTTATTATATTGATGTACCCATGTAGTGCCCATATTGTTACTATTGTGCCCCATAGAAGCCCACTATTATTATTATTATGCCCTTACATTATTATTGTTATGTCGGCTCTGATTATGTTATAACCCCTTAGACTCCTATATATAGAAAGGAGGTCTTTTCATTTGTATCATCCAAGAATTGTTCATTTATGTAATGTAAAGGAGGTTGCCCCCTCGAAGAGGCTGAATTCTAAGGCGTTGATCTATCTTTTCTATCTTTTCTTGAGCTGGTTTCATAACACCAATTCATTCATTAAATTTTTGACTTTTTATGAATGAATCTTCTAGAAGAGATCAATAAGTGCCATGACATCATAAAATTACATCAATTACATCAAGGATAATGAAAAATCACTCCAAAAAGTCAAAACTAGTCAAATCTACGTTTTGCTGAGCTGTAGGTGAAAATCTGGCAAATTTCCCTGATGCGTAGCGCCCCAATTCTCAACGCGTAGCGTGCCTTTGAGCCAACGTTTGAGGCACTTCCCGACATCCAAATGAGGAAAAAGTAGGCTTTTTGGAAAGGTCTAGATGTCTACTGTCCAGAACAAGTGGAATTTCTCAATTTGGTGGTCATTTACCCCTCCAAAATTGCAATCGCCCAATACTGCTCCCTGTGTGTCCAAAAAGTGGCAGAAAGTCATTTTTTGCATGTTTTTTGACCTTCTGAGGGCTCAAAACCTGATGAAATGTCTTGGCAATTGCTGAGAAAGTGTAATTTGTCATGAAAAATCCAAAAATGTTGAGTTTTTGAGGAATGGACTTGCCCATCTTCAGGGTAGCGCGCGGCGCGCTACACGTTGAGAGCAAAAACCTGTGTGTGGCACAAAAAAGTCAAAATTGACCAAAATTGCTCAAAATTTCCTAAAATTTGAGCTGGAAGTGCATCATTGAGCATCATGCTCCTTCAAGGTAGCCTCACCCAAAATATGAAGGGGATCGGGCCTTTTCCTCCGTTTTAGTGCCTTGGCCAACCGTCCTTTGAGCACCTTCATTCTTGCTTTACACACATGCATTCGAGCCCAATAGTGATTCTTCATGTGTCGGAGCATGTCTTTGTCCCTGTTTGCCTTTGCTATCAACCTCTCTAGATGTGTGTTCACCTGAATGAGCATAGAGCTTTGCTCCTTAGGTGTCAAATCACCGGGTCTCTTGCGAGCCAAGTTCCGGTCTTCTCGGATCCTCGGCAACTCATCAAGAGAGTGTTCATCCTCTAATTTCTTGTTGCGCTGCTCTAAATAAGTAATTGTCCAATTTTCCATCTCCAATTTTTGCTGCAACAAGTAATTTTCAGCCCTTAGCTGTTGGATGATCTCCTCTGACTCTAGGCTAGGAGAAATGATATCCAGGTCAACAACATCTATGCCTGGAACACCTGATGGCCCCTCATCAATCTTGGGCTGCTTGCCTCTCTCTAGTACCTGTGCTGCTGTCGAAAGCGAGGGCCCTTCCACCTGATGTGGAGATAACAATCGCTGTGCTGATGAAGAAGGCGAGAACCCTTCCACCTGATGTGGAGATAATACTCGCCGTGCAGATGCAAATAAGGCCCTGTGGCCTCTCTGATATGTGACAAATGGAGGGGAGCTGACATGATCGGGCTCTAGAATGTCAAACTGATATGAAGGCCCTCCCTCATCACGGACAACCTCAGGAGGTGGCTGTGGCACTGTGAACAAGTCACGAGAAATGAAATCCTCCCATGGAATACCCTACTGTGCCAACTGATGCATGACCACAATCTTGATCAGTGCATAATGATAGATGCTCTTGTGTTGCTGTGCTGGGCTCTTTCTTTGCACCAAGGGCACCATCCACTCTATATTTCGGCACATGAAGAATGGAATGTTCATCATTCGTACCCGTGTGAAATGCATCAACAAACGGATATGGTACGAATATAAACGTGAAAATCTGCCCTCGCAAGTGAAATAGCGAATGATGATCCTCATCAAAGGTGCATACTCGTCTCTTAAGAATCTGAAGGGAAAAACACCAGTTAGGTGCCTCATATATACAGGTTTGATATATGGCTCATAATGAAATCTGTCCAACTACTGGCGCTTGTTCCACTCTTCTCCAATATTGGGTATCCCTGTTGCTTGAGCAACAATCTCGGGTGACAATGTGAAGTCCACTCCTGCAAGATTCACATGCCCATTGTGCAAATGTAGGACAAACAATCGGGCCAATTCCCTGTGGTGTTGAATTTGGGAGATTCTCTCACAATATTCATAGCATGATTGATATCGGAAACATGACACTGCAAGTGGACAAGCTTGTAGATAAGCCAAAGAGGTGGGCTCCTCCCTGACATGCTGACCACCTTTACCACCCCTGTGATGCCTCCTTGGCACCTCTACCTCTGGTGTTGTTTCATGGTCATCACTTTTCTCATAATCTGTTTCGGTTTCTGACATGGTTTTGGAGGCAAGTGACTGAAAAATAATGCTGACTATGCACCCAATGAACTGCTGTTTTGACTTGTTTAGATGCTGAAAAGATTTGGAGAGAGAAGCAGTTTTGGTGGCTTGCTGGCGATTTCCTGAGCAAGGAACCCAACGCGTAGCGCACCCAGCCTGATGCGTAGCACGCCTTCAACGCGTAGCGCCTGAGTTAAATTGAACTGGAAAATGCGCGCTGATGCGTAGCGCGCCCTCAACGTGTAGCGCGCCTCCTCTGATGCGTAGCGCGCCGCTGCAACTGCTCAATTCGCCCAATGAACTGTGAAACCGACTTGACAAGTATTCTCTTGGAGTGTTGAGAGGCAAATGAGTTACCAATGAGGGATGGCATGCTTTTATAGGCTTTCCTTTTAATTTTTACTTGCCCAAAACCCACTTTGTAATGTTTTGAATGTTGACACTTTTTGCTTTAATTGGCTCTGACCTTTAATTTCATTTCTTTAAAAAATTGGTTGAAATGATGATTTCTTCTGAAAATTTTTGCAGGGATAGCTTCTGGGATGCTTCGGCAAAGGAGACCAAGGCTGCACTTCGACATTTGCAAAATTTGAAATTTTGAGAATTTTTACAAAAATGAGATAATGACCTTGTTTTCAAAAACAGAGTTTTTGAGAATAAGGTAAAAATTTAGTTGTACAATGATGAGAAATGTCTAATGAAGGACATCCCTCTGGCCTGCTAGTCCTTGATGACCTCTCAAGAAAAAATTAGACTCAACCATAGACCTAAGACCTTAAAACTTAAAGCAAGATGAATGACCCTTTGAGGACTTTATTTATTTGAACAAATCTGAACCAGCAGCGCCAAACAAGAGGGGAATAACGACACAAACTCCTTCCACCAAGATTATGGAATGCCTAACGGAATGCAACATGATCACACTGATGAGACACCTAACTATGAAATGCAAAGAGCTTTGATCTCTGGTGGAGGGCTACTAGACCGACTCTAACACAAGGCAACCCACATCAAATATTACAGCGTTAGGGAATCTTATGCACATGGATCCATTCACCCATGATGCATACAAAGAGGCATATTCAGAAGATGAGGACTTCAAGGAGGTGTATTAGCAATTGCAGAGTCTGAGTCACATGCATGATGGCGACAACACCGTTGACTACCATCTCTAGGATGGGTTACTCTAGAGGCTAGATAAGCTACGTGTTCCTAAAGGTGAGCATTTACAGCTGACTAGAGAGGCTCACACCTCCAAGGTTGCAGGGCACTTTGGTGTAGGGAAGACCGTGGCTAACTTGCACAGGTATGTGTAATTGCCCAAGATGCAAGAACAAGTAGCTAGGTTCATAAGAATATGGTTGCTTTGTTGTACTATCAAGCCTAGCAACATGAAACAGGGTCTGTATCATCCCTTACCTATACCTACTTGTCCTTGGGAAAGAATTTCCATGGACTTTGTGTGAGGTTTACCGACAACTAGGAAGGGACATGGCTACATGTGTGGTAGTTAATAGGTTCAACAAGATGTGTGTTTTGATGCCTAGAAGACCATCAACGGACAAGAAGCAACAAACTTGTTCTTTGGATAGGTCTGGGTACACTTTGGGATACCAAGGAGCATCATTTTAGACAGGGATACAAGATTTCAGAATGCATTCTGAACTACATTGTGGTAGAAGATGGACACGAAGTTGAAGAGTTCTACAACATTCCATCCACAGACAAATGGGAAGATAGAAGTAGTCATTGAGACTTTGGTGCAACTTCTGAGGGGTTACAACCAGAAGTATTTGAAGACCTGGGATGAAAATTTTGTATATATACACCATTCTTATAATAGAGCAGTCCAACTTCTACAGGAAAATCCCCATTCGAAACTTGTTTTGGATATTTTCCACCTTCACCTTTGGATATTTCATATGGGCAGCAAGGAGGAGTGAAGGAAGAAATTACAAGAGATGCTTTGAGGGCTGAAAAAATTGTAGAGAAGATCAGGCATATCGATCTACAGGTATAGGAAACACTGTAAAAGTCACATGTGAAGTATAAGGCCATGCATGATCAACACAAAAAAAATAAATCATTCAAGGTGGGAGATAGAGTATGGCTACAGTTGAACAAGGAGAGGCTGCATGGCCCCGGTAAGAAAATCAAGGCTCTAAGGTATGTTCCCTTTGAGATACTGGAAAAGGTGGGTGATAATGCCTATCGACTCAGTTTACCACCAGATATGTTCATTTACTCAGTTATAAATATGGATAATTTGAAACTCTATGAGCCTTCCAGTGGAATATCCATGAGTTTACATATCATTTAGTATCAGAGCAAGTTTCTTTGGGTATTTTGTGGAGATTACAGGGATCTAGATCGACGAGGCCGAAAATCGTAAAACCCTAATCATGCGTGATGAATTTGTAAACGAACCTCGTGATCCTCCAGAGGTAATTTTTTTGTGGCTCCAATGACAAGTTGTAGATATAAACATCAATGTAAACCTCCTCATGGAGGCCCTAAGAAATAAGCTGGGGATATTTGGAGAAGAAGGGGGTTCGAATGCATAGGAAAAATTAGAAGGGGGATTGGGAGATCGAGAAGATGTAGATAACCAGCCGAAGAAAGAACCTAGAAAATATCAACCCAGTTCGAGCTTCGTGAACCAATCCCTATTTGAGGTGGAAGAAAAAGTCGATATCAGGCCATACCATGGCAATATTGATGTTTTGAAGTTGAACCACTGGTTGCAACAAATGGAAGCTCCCATAAGATCCAGGAAGGGCAGAAGATCTCATTCGTGCGTCTGAAATTGGAGGGCCATGCACCAACTTGCTGAGAGAGCCACACAGAAACCCTGAGGTTGGAGGGATAACCTCTAGTGACTAAGTGGGAGGATTTCAAAACCCTCATTGAGTCACAATTTTATCCCACTGGGTAAGTGGAAGACTAGTGAATCTGGTGGCATTACTTCAGGCAAACTTTGGGCCAAAGTGTGCAGAGTATACCACAGAATTCAGAAAGATGGCTATAATGTTGGCTATCTCTCCAAAGAACCCAGATGTACTCCTCAAGTATTTTGGGGGTTTGCACTGCGATTTGCGTGAGAAAATGATGTTGTTCAAGCCCAAAACGGTGGACGAGGCTTATGTATAGGCACAATACCTAGAGAACATAGGCCTGAAAAGAGCACAATCAAGTGGATCGAAGCAAAAGGAGAAAAAAGACGCTTCTAAGGAAGGGAGGGAGAAGCAAAAATGTGGGAAATATTAAAAGACGATAGCCACAACACACCAGTGCAAAATGTTAGACTCCGTCTCATGTCAGAGATTGATTCTTCTTCAAAACCCTGTTTTGAAGAAGAAATCATTAAATGTGTTGCTTTAGATTATGTAATTTATCTCCAGCTCTTCAAAAGGGAGCAGCTTCCTCAGCTCCTATCTCTGCAAAAGCGCAAACCTTGTCTGCAAGCATTTGGGCAGACCAGTTTGATGACCGAGACCCAGAGGAATCACAAGAGTTCATTCTTCAATTGGTGGTACTTTGGAATGTCCAGTGGCTTGGTTGTGTCTATATCTGTCCTCATGTACAGTCAAGAAAATGTTGGATGGGGTTTGGGGTTTTGTATTCCCAACCATGGCAATGGCAATAGCACTCTCTGTTTTTATGTGTGGGATAAGATTGTACAGACATAAACTGCCTGGTGATAGTCCATTCACTGGAATTGCCCAAGTCTTTGTAGCCAGTATCCGTAAATGGAATGTCTCTATTCCTTCTCTGGAAGAAAAGAAAATATATGTTATTCAAGAAGAACATCTTTTAAAGGGTGAAAAGAGTAGAGAGCTTTTGCCTACAAATCAGCTAAGGTTTCTTGACAAGGCAACTGTGGCGGTTGATTTAGATTACAAGCATAAAAACATCAAATGATCACATCTTTGTTCCAGTGGCCAGAAAAAATAACCAAAAACGAGCGTGGTATAACACTATTTCAGAGGATAGGTATTGGTATATTTACTTCCATTCTTTCTATGACTGTTGCTGCCTTGACAAGAATGAAAAGGCTCCAAGTGGCAAAGGATAATGGATTGGAAGATATGCCCCATGCCACGATTCCATTGAGCATTTTTTTGGTTGCTTCCACAATACATACTATTTGGTATATCAGATGTTTTTACAATGATAGGACTGCAAGAGTACTTTTATGATTAGATGCCTGACACAATGAGAAGCTTAGGTATCGCTCTCTATTTGAGTGTTTTCAACATAGGTAGTTTCTTGAGCAGTTTTTTATATTTCTATTCTTGAGGAACTAAGTAGCAGAGGGAAGAAGCAGAGCTGGTTTGCTGACAATCTGAACAGAGCTCGTTTGGACTACTTTTATTGGTCTCTGGCTGCACTGAGTGCACTGTTCCTATGCATCTATGTTGCATTTGCTAGCTGCTTCATATATAAGAAAGTAGAAATCGATATTTGCCATGATGATGAAGAAACAACCTAATAGGCAAAGATATCGATTCCTCGATAATTCAATTATGAATTCTTCAGTCCTATTTATAAAGTGACATGCATATCTCAAAGCATTGGAAGGATGTATATGCTGGGTATGATTAGTCCCTTCGTACATTGGGCACTGTATTCATGGTTATTACTGTGATCACATGCTCAGAGTCTATAAATTTGTGGTTCTTGCTCGCATCACTCTCTGGTTCGTTGGTATACATTGCGGTATATAACTATTCCTGGCGAAGCATTCAATTTTGACAATCTGTTTCCTGGAATTTTCTATCTTCATCCACTCATAAAGGAATATTCATTTTTACCATTAGCACAGGCGATAGAACTAGAATATGGAGAAGTTGAAGAAGTGACATTTGTTGCTTATCGCGTTGCTTACAGTGTTCTGGGAACTGTAACGTCGCTTTCAGGGCAGTCCAGGGAAGGCATTTCTTTGGAGGCAAGATCACTCTCAAAAGGCTATTATGAAGAAACAACAACAGACAGTTCAGGGAAATATCGACTTAGGGGCTTTCTACCCAACACAAACTATTCTATAAAAATTGCAGTGAGGGAAGACTCTGGAAGCTAATCAAGAATTGAACGGGCATCTCCAAGTTTGGTTGACATACAGATTGGCTTTACAGATATCAACAATTTGGATTTTGTTGTCTTTGACCAACCAGAAACAACCATTATAACCGGTCTCGACCTTGACAAAACTGTGAAAATGTTTCTTTCTCATGGAGCGAATCCTTTGACAATCAATGATGATTGCCAGACACCTCTTGACATGGCAAGAAGTAAAGACCAAGTCACCGTGGTTCGGATAATTGAGGGATGGATTTCTCTCTTTTCTGGTATGATTCGGGAACTTTCTGGACCTGGCTTCTTGGAAACCTTAGCACCTCAGTGGCTATCAAAAAATCTGGGCCGTGGTGTTACCTTGTTATCAAGTGACCCTGATCATCTTGGGAGGACCTCCTTTGCATCCAAATCTACCTGCAACACCAACACAATTGCGTTGGAATCCTTTCAACATTCCAGATACGAAAAACAAATTTCATTGATGGATTGTTCACTGTAAGTCGAGCTGGTAGTTCATTCCTTCGGCATGGTTTTGCAGTGCACATGTATGTCGCAATTGCATCTATGGAAGGCTGTGCATTTGTTAATGCTGATGGGGACTTTTTGATAGTTCCACAACAAGGTAAGGCCTTCCATTTCCCTGATGAGATCATCAAGAGCACGTTGTAATCAAGATGGACGCCTAGGTATGATAGCATTTGATCTATCCTCGACAGAAGCCTCAATCTCATTTATGTGCCTCCTTATAACGGACTCGGGAAGAATTTTGCGCTCAAGCCAAAGCCTCAAAACCTTTAAACATTGTCTACGATTTTCATGCGCTAGACTTCCAGGAGGAGCAGCAGCACTCAACAGCCACGGAAATGCAGATTGGACAGCAGATGGACACATATCTCCAGCAATTCCTTTCTGTCCACGCGAACATTGTATGATAGAATCAACCAAAAAGAAAAGGTCCACCCGTCGATAGTAACTTGGTTCATTTTCCAAATGCCAAGATCACGACAACAAATGGGTGAGCATATTGGCATATGGCTTTCACAACGCCAAGTCAAGATACGCCTAAAACAGAACGAAAACATCTGTCACAGCGGAAAAACAGGGTCAATCTGACTATTTTGATCCTCAGCCCTGATTCTATGGGATCTGAGCACCAGTTATGCCTCGTAATTAGCCAAATCATCAGCATATTTAGAGAAACGTTGTATTATTTTAGTATAGAATGTAACGCTCCTTTCGATGATTGTAAATTGCAGTTCAAACAACGCCCTGATTATGGGGTCGATCTGTTTTCCCCTTAGTAGTATTATATTTATTGTATTAAAATATTCATGAGAGGAGAGAGGGGAGAGATTTTCTGAGTGCTGAGAGCTGGAGGAGAAACTGAGCTTCATTGTACAGTTTTGTGACAGAGTTTTTTAATGAGAAAACCACAGCTCTGACTTTTGAGATCCTGTGGTATGACAGTTTAACATTAGTTTTCCCTTTGTTTCATATGTAACCTGTTATGTTTCATTTCATTTCATGATCATTTCTAACTGAGCAAATGAAGTGTTTAGGTAGGAATTCATAGTATTATATGCTCCGCCTATAAGTTTGCTCATATTCAATGTTTTCCTCTGTTTGGCAAGGATTCAACTCCATATGCCCTTGTCAGCTCCTCACCAGTCTTGCCATCCCATTTAAATCTAAGTTTAAATGCTAAATTTCTTGCCTACCTTGCCTCAGTCGATAACCTGTGTTGTTCATTATATTTCTCTGTTTCAAGCTGTGATTTTGCCCATGCAGCCCAGAAAAACCCCGTTATTTTATTAAAAATCCCCTTTTATCAGTTTACTAGCCTAATATCTGTGTTACCTTGTGAGTCATCTTGCCATTGAAGATTTTACGGAGATTGACCAGAGAGAGCCTTCTCCTGCCCCGTAGGGCTAGCTACGGGGCTGAATGGTTTGATGTTGCCTTGAAGGTTTACCTTTCTCAGCCTGAGGTAAAATCTCAAGCGCTAACACAAAGATCCTAGCAACCACTGCAACCACAACAATTGATGGCCATACCTAGGAGAAGTGTTGGAAATCACATCCAGAGCTAAATCTAGAGAACAAGAAGAAAGATAATAAGAAGAAGTTTCTCATGGCCACGGATTCAAGCAACCAATTTGAAAGCAACTCGGACGTGGATGAGAAGATCATTTGCACGTCAGTGCAAAAGGAGGTGAATCTGAGTAGCCTTCTCAAGAAGACGAAGATTGATGCTCTTTTTGACTCAAGATCGCTGGCAAATCTCAATGCAACATATATGGTCAATAAGTTGGGGCTGGTATTTTGTGATCATCCAAACCCATATCCACCAGGATGGGTACATAAGGATGCAGAGCTAAAGGTAACAAAATAGTGTAAAATTAGATTTTCTATAAGTGCTTATTTTATTAATGAAGTAGATCTAGATGTGGTTCCCCTTGATGTATGTGGTGTTGTGTTTGGGAGTCCATACATGTACATGCGTGATGCAATATTCATGAGGAGAGATAACCAGTACTGGCTCATCAAGGATGGAACATAATTCATCATCAACGCGTACAAAGGCAAGTTGAAACTTTCACTAGAAGTGCAAACCAAGCCAAGAAATTGAAAATTAGTCTGTAAAGAAAATTAGTTTGTAGAAGAGTCAATAAGAGGCAAGGCATCCCTACAGGGGTGAACTAAGAAACAAAAAAAAAATTGGAGGATTTGTTACAGGCATACAAGGACGTGTTACGAGAGCCTACATGGCTACAACCTAAGAGAGAAGTGGAACACGAGATCCATCTAATGCCAGACTTCCCATTGCCAAATATTGGGTTGTACAGGCAGTCTGTTATAGAAGCAAGTCAGGTGAAGAAAAAGTTGCAGCAGCTTATGGAATAGGGTGTCATTTGACGAGTACACCACGATGTGGGTCACCCATCATCATTGTGCCAAAGAAGGATGGCACTTGGCAGATGTGTATAGATTACATGATGTTGAATAAAATCACGCTAAAGAACAGATACCCCCTGCCCAGAGTAGACGATCTACTAGATCAGTTGCAGCAAGCAAAGCATTTCACCAAGCTGGACTTGAAGTCTAGATATCACCAGGTTCGAGTCAAAGGGGAAGATACATGGAAGACCGCCTTCAAAACCAGGCAAGGTTTGTATGAGTGGTTAGTTATGCCTTTTGGCCTATGTAATGCACCAACTACATTTATGAGATTAATGAATGATGTATTGCGCCCTTTTATAGATTTATCTTTTATAGTCTATTTGGATGATATACTTGTATATAGTGCTACCTGAGAGGAGCATATTTTACTTTTGACACAGGTGCTTGAAACATTAAATAAGCACCAACTACTAGCAAATCTCAAGAAGTGCGAGTTTGTGCAGCAGTCCTTGGTGTATTTGGGATATGTGACTGATGGAGGAGAATTGAAGATAGATCCTTCCAAGATGGAGGCCATCATGAAATGGTCGGTGCCTACTAATGTTACTAAGGTTAGGATTTTCATTGGAGAACCACAGTACATGAGGAAATTTGTAGCCTCATTTTCTGTGGCAGTAGCACAACTCCATGCCATAAAAGCAAGTGGAAAAAGTTTCTGGTGGGGAAAAGGGCAGTAGAAGGCTTTTGGTGAGTTAAATAAGAAGATTAGTGAAGCACCAGTTTTGGCATTACCAAACATGTAATAACCCTTTGAAGTGGAGACAGATACGAGTGGGTATGCTACGGGAGTTGTCTTGATACAAGGAGGAAGGCCTGTTTGCTACCATTCTGAAGTATTTCATGGGATATTTATTAACTACCCTACCTAAGACAAGGAGATCTATTCCATGGTGCAAGTTGTGAAGAAGTGGAAGCACTATTTGATGGGAAAGGAGAAAATAATCCACATAGATCACCAGTCATTACAATACTTACAGGCCCAGAATAAGCTACAACAGACCAGGCACTACAAGTGGATGGGGTTTTTACAACAGTTTCGTTTGGTGTTCAAGTATAAGAAGGGAAGCACAAACAAGTTGGCCAATTTTCTTTTAAGGCAACCCACATCAAAAATTACAGCGTTAGTGACTCTTATGCACATGGAGCCATTTACCCATAATGCATACAAAGAGGCATATTCAGAAGATGAGGACTTCAAGGAGGTGTATTAGCAGTTGTAGAGTCAGAGTCATGTGCATGATGGTGACAACACCATTGACTACCATCTCTAGGATGGGTTACTCTACAAGCTGGATAAGGTACGTGTGCCTAAAGGTGAGCATTTGCAGCTGATTATAGAGGCTCATATCTCCAAGGTTACATGGAACTTTGGTGTAGGGAAGACCATGGCTAACTTGCAGAGGTATTTGTAATTGCCCAAGATGCAAGAACAAGTACCTAGGTTCATAAGAGGAGGCATTCATTTTTCTACCAGCAAGCCTAGCAAAAAGAAATATGTTTTGTATCATCCCTTACCTGTACCAACTCATCCTTGGTAAATCATTTCCATGGACTTTACGGGAGGTTTACCGACAACTATGAAGGGACATGACTACCTGTTCATGGTAGTTGACAGGTTCAGCAAGAAGTGTGTTCTGATGCCCTGTAAAAAGACCATCTGCGGAAAATAAGCAACAAACATTTTTCCTTGGGCAGGTCTTGGTACACTTTCGGATACCAAGGAGCATCATTTCAGACAAGGATACAAGATTTCTCAATGCATTCTGGAATACATTGTGGGATAATATGGACACTAAGTTGAAGAGATCTACAACATTCCATCCACAGAACAGAGAAATCATTTAAGGTGGGAGACAGAGTATGGCTACAGTTGAACAAGAAGAGGCTACAGGGGCCTCGTAAGAAAATTAAGGTTCTAAGCTATGGTCCCTTTGAGATACTGGAAAAGATGGGTGATAATGCCTATCAACTGAGTTTACCATCATATGTGCACATTTACTTAGTTGTATATGTGGAGAATTTGAAACTCTATGAGCCTTCCAGCTAGATTAGCAAGACGAATAGGTCCTAGCTTCTGTGGAGGATTTAGGAATAGACGATCAGGCAGAGTTGACAGAAGATATAGTTTAAGACCTTTGGCAGATTAGATTGAAGGGACAACTTCCAAGCAAAGCTAAATGTTACACTAGAGAGAAGGTGAAGGAAAAATTCCCTCACCCCATTCAGTAAAAGCTTTTGTGGACCAAAATCCCCCCAAAATGGGGAGGTGTGGTCTGAATTGAATCATTATATTGTTTTTCATCCATATTGATACATTTAGAGTGGAAAAAGTGAAGGAATCATCTCACGGGACCATTTTTACTGGTGGGACCCAGTTTGGATAAATAGGGTCTAAAACCTTCCTTGAGCGTTTTGAGGCATCAAATGATGTTTTTGGGGAGTAAAAATTTTCCTCTCATGCATAGAATATTTTCGTGTTATTCTACAGACATAAAGCTTTCATACAGCGCGACAATCACATCAATTGGAGTCTGTATGAAAAATTTATGCCACTCAGAAGTTGACCTTCCTGTTTTCACACCTATAGTTCATGAGGATGTCGTGGCAACCCCCATTATTCATGGAAAAGGGGCTAGCCTCGTGTTTGTGATGTAAAACACTCTAGAAGAGTATATTTTGTATCTCTAGTTAAGAGTTGATGGAGTCAAACTTAACCACTACTAGGCTATCAGGCTGTGTTATAACCGGGCCACTAGGGGGAGGAGGAATTCCATTCTTTCGAGAGAATTTTGTTCCATAATTGAGAAAAGATAGATAGGAGAGATAGGAGGTAGAGCACACAGAGAAGATTTGTGCACTATAGCAGCCCACGGGTCACAAGCATTAATTCTTTATATCTGAAGCCATATTTCCAGACAAAGAAAGAGAGCGAAGCGACCTCACCTTCCATCTATGTGTTCTCACGAAAGGGTTTCCTAGAGAGAATATCTTGTGTATTATGTGTATGTGTGTGAGCTTATTTTTTCGTTCTCTATTTTTCTGCTAGATTTACTTTCACATGCATGCACTAATTAAAATGATTTTTACAAATCTAGAATTAAATAAAATTGTAATAGTGTAGAATCTTAGATTTTTAATATAATATTATCATATTTGTTGTGATGAACTATCCAATGGAATATGCATGGCAGTTTACAGATCATTTGGTATATAGCAGGTTTCTTTGGGTTTTTTTTTGGAAATTGGGATCTAGATTGGCAAGCCGAAAATCGTAAAACCCTATTCATGGGCGACGAATCTTTAAACGAACCTCGTGATCCTGCAGAGGTGAGGTTTTCGCGGCTTGAAGAACAAGTAGCGGATATAAACCACAATGTAAACCTCCTCATGGGAGCCCTAAGTAATAAACTGGAGATATTTGGAGAACAAGGGGGTTCGAATGCAGAGGGAAAATCAAAAGGGGGATCGGAAGATCAAGAAGGCATAGATAACTAGCCGAAGAAATAACCCAGAAAATATCAACCCAGTTCAAGTGTTGTGAACAAATCCCTGTTTAAATTGGAAGAAAAAGTCGATATCAAGCCATACCACAGCAAGATCGATGCTCTGAAGCTGAAACACTAGTTGCAACAACTCGAAGTTTATTTTAGTGTACATCAGATCGAGAAAGGGCAGAAGATCTCATTCGCTTGGATAAAATTGGAGGGCCATGCACTGACTTGGTGGGAGAGCCACACAGAAAACCTAATTTTGGAGGGAGAACCTCTAGTAACTAAGTGGTAGGATTTCAAAACCATCATTAATTCACATTTTTATCCCATTGGGTACGTGGAATACCAGTCGATCCGGTGGCATTACTTTAGACAAAATCCAGGCCAAACCGTGCAGGAGTACACCATAGAATTAAGAAAGATGGCTATACTGTTGGATATCTCTCCAAAGAACCCAAATGTACTCCTCAAGTATTTGGGGGATCTGCACTACCACCTGCATGAGTAAGTGATGTTGTTCAAGCCCAAAATAGTGGATGAAGCTTGTGTATAGGCACAATACCTAGAGAACATAGGCTTGAAAAGAGTGAAATCAAGTGGATCGAAGCAAAAGGAGCAACAAGACACTTCTAAGGAGGGGAAGAAGAAGCAAAAAGGGGGAAAAGATAAAAAGACGACAACCACAACACACCAGTGCAAAGATCCTAGCAACCACTACAACATTGATGGCCATATAGAGGAGAAGTGTTGGAAATTGCATCGAGAGCTAGACTTGAAGAACAAGATGAAAGAGAGTAAGAAGAAGAATCTCATGCCACGAATTTGAGAAACCAAGTTGAAAGCATCTCGGACGTGGTTGAGAAGATCGTTTGTACGTCAGTGGAGAAGGAGGTGAATCTGAGTAGCCTTCAGCAACAAGAAGAGAAAGAAATGATCAAACTCTTCCATGTAAAGATACAGGTCAAGAAGACGAAGATTGATGCTCTTTTTGACTCAGGATCACAGGAAAATCTCATTGCAACAGATCTACTCAAGAAGTTAGGGCTGGAAGTTTGTGATCATCCAAACCCATATCCACTAGGATGGGTACATAAGGATGTAGAGATGAAGGTAACAAAATAGTGTAAAATTAGATTTGTTATAAGTGATTATTTTATTGATGAAGTAGATCTAGATGTGGTTCCCCTTGATGTATGTGGAGTCATGTTTGGGAGTCCATACATGTAAGCCAAGAAATTGATCAGTTCCAACAAGAAGTATGTTTTTTTTTTTTTAAGTGAAAATTAGTTTGTAGAGGAGTCAATAAGAGGCAAGGCATCTGTAGAAGGGTGTACTAAGAAACAAAAACATCAATTGGAGGAGTTGTTGTAGACATACAAGAACATTTTCCGAGATCCTAAAGGGCTACCCCATAAGAGAGAAGTGGAACACAAGATCCAACTATTGCCAGACTCCCCATTTCCAAATATTGGGCTATACAGGCAGTATGTTATAGAAGCAAGTGAGGTGATGAAATAGTTGCAATAGCTGCTCGAACAGGGTGGCATTCAACTGAGTACATCACCATGTGGGTCACTCATCATCATTGTGCCAAAGAAAAATGGGACTTGGCGGATGCGTATAGATTACAAGGTGTTGAATAAAATCACACTCAAGAATAGATACCCGCTTCCTAGGATAGACGATCTGCTAGATCAGTTGTAGCAAGAAAATTATTTCACCCAGCTAGACTTGAAGTATTCATATCACCAGGTTTGAGTCAAAGAAGAAGATACATGGAAGACCACCTTCATAAACCAAGCAAGGTTTGTATGAGTGGTTAGTTATGCCTTTTGTCTTATGTAATGCACCAGCTACATTTATGAGATTAATGAATGATGTATTGCGCCCTTTTATAGATTCATTTTTTATTGTCTATTTGGATGATATACTGGTATATAGTGCTACTCGGGAGGAGCATATTTCACATTTGATGCAGGTGCTGGAAACATTGAAGAAGCACCAACTACTAGCAAATCTTAAGAAGTGCGAGTTTGCGCAACATTCCTTGGTGTGTTTGGAATATGTGATTGGTGGAAGAGAATTGAAGATAGATCCTTCCAAGATGGAGATCATCATGAAATGATCGATACCTATTAATGTTACTGAGGTTAGGAGTTTCATTGGAGCAGTACAATAACTGAGGAATTTCATAGCCTTGTTTTCAGTGGTAGCAGCATCGTTCCATGCCATAACAACAAGTGGAAAACGTTTCCAACAGGGAAAAGGGTAGCAGAAGGCTTTCTGTGAACTAAAGAAGAATATCAGTGAAGCACCAGTTCTGGCATCACCAAAATTGCAACAACCCTTTGAAGTGGAGACAGATGCAATTGGGTATGCTATGAGAGTTGTCTTGATGCAAGGAGGAAGGCTTGTTTGCTACCATTCTGAAGTATTTCATGGGGCAGTTCTTAACTACTCTACCTACAAAAAGGATCTCTATGTCATGGTGCAAGCTATGAAGAAGTGGAAGAACTATTTGATGGGAAATGAGACAACAATCCATACAGATGACCAACCGTTATAGTACTTGCAAGCCCAAAATAAGATACAACAAACTAGGCACTACAAGTGGATGGGGTTTTCACAACAATTTCATTTGGTGATCAAGTATAAGAAGGGAAGCCCAAGATGCAAGAACAAGTAGCTAGGTTCATAAGAGGATGCATGTTTTGTTGTACCAACAAGCCTAGCAACAGGAAACAAGGTCATCCCTTACCTGTACCTACTCATCCTTGGGAAAGCATTTCCATGGACTTTGTGGGACCTTTACTGACAACCTAAAAGGGACATAACTACCTGTTCATGGTAGTTGACAGGTTCATCAAGATGTGTGTTTTGATGCCCTATAAAACTAAATAAGGGGACTAAAGCAAGGTATTAAATAACACATATTACTTACATGGATTCAACTGGTTTTTGATTTATGGAATGGGGGTAGGCGCTAAGGGGATCACACCACCTATTGAAATGGAAAAAGTGAAATGTAGATATGCGAGTCCAAGGAACGTGGGAACCTGAATAGCAACCATTAGCAAATAAGAAGAAACAAACTTGTTCTTTGGACAGGTCTGGGTACACTTTGGGATACCAAGGAGCATCATTTCAGACAGAGGTACAAGATTTCTCAGTGCATTCTGGACTACATTATGCGAGAATATGGATACAAAGTTGAAGAGATCTACAACATTCCATCCAAAAACAGATGGGAAGACAAAAGTAGTCAATATGACTTTGGTGCAGCTTCTAAGGGGTTATAACCAGAAGCATCCGAAGACCTGGGATGAAAATCTGGTATATATACAACATTCTTATAATAGAGCAGTGCACACTTCTACAAGAAAGTCCCCATTCAAAACTTGTTTTGGATATTTTCCATCTTCACCTTTGGATATTGCATATGGGCAACAAGGAGGAGTGACGGAAGACATTACAGGAGATGCTTTGAGGGCTGAAAAAATTATAAAGAAGATTAGGCAGATCCTTTTGAAAGTACAGGAAACACTGCAAAAGTCGCAGGTGAAGTATAAGGCTAGGCATGATACACATAGAACAGAGAAATCATTCAAGGTGGAGACAAAGTATGGCTACAGTTGAAAAAGGAGAGGCTATAGTGGCCTCGCAAGAAAATCAAGGCTCTAAGGTATGGTCCCTTTGAGATACTAGAAAAGGTGGTGATAATTCCTATCGACTCAGTTTACCACCATATATGTACATTTACTCAGTTGTAAATGTAAATAATTTGAAACTCTATGAGCCTTCCATGCTAGATTAGGAAGAGGAATAGGTCCTACCTTCTGTGGAGAATTTGGCACTAGACGCTTAGGCATAGTTGACAGAAGATACAATTTTGTAGAAAAGATCCAAAACTACAGGACAAGGGCAACAAGACCTTTGGCATATTGGGTTGAACGGACAAATTCTAGGAAAAGCTAAATGGTACACCAGAGAGAAGGTGGAGGAAAAAATTCCTCCCCTCATTCAGTAAATATTTTGGGGACCAAAACCCTCCCAAAATGGGGAGGTGTGATCTGAATTGGATCATTATATTATTTTTCATCCATCTCGATGCATTTAGAGTGGAAGAAGTGGAGGAATCAGCTCACGGGACCATTTTTACGTGAGGGACCTAGTTTGGAAAAACAATGTCTAAAACCTTCCGGGAGCATTTTGAGGAATCAAACGACATTTTTTTGGGGTAAAACTTTGCCGCTCAATGATAACACCTTTTCATGCTATTTTACACATAGAAGCAGCCTCACCTTCCAGCTGGTTTTCTCCCGAAAGGGTTTCTCAGAGAGAATATATTGTGTGTTATTTGTGTGTGAGCTTATTTTGTCGTTCTCTACTTTTTTAGTCTATTTAATTTTACATGCATGCACTAATTACAGTTAATTTTACAGATCTAGAAATTAAATAAAGCTGTAATAGTGTAGAATTTCTTATTTTTAATATAATCTTGTCAGGTCTGTTGTGACGAACTTTCCAGTGGAATATCCATGGAAGTTTACAGATCATTTGGTATCAGAGCGGGTTTCTTTGGCTATTTTGTGGAGATTGCGGGGATCTAGATCGACAAGGCTGAAAATCGTAAAACCCCAATAATGGGCGATGAATCTGTAAACGAACCTCATGATCCTGTAGAGGTGAGGTTTCCGCATCTCGAAGAATAAGTCACAAATATAAACCACAATGTAAACCTCCTAATGATGGCCCTAAGAAATAAGCTATAGATATTTGGAGAAAAAGGGGGTTCGAATGCATAGGACAATTCGAAAGGGGGATCGAGAGATCGAGAAGACATAGATAACGAGTCGAAGAAAGAACTAGGAAACGATCAACCTAGTTTGATTGTCGTGAACTAATCCATATTTAAAGTGGAAGTAAAAGTCGATATCAAGCCATACCACGACAAGATCGACGCTTTGAATTTTAACCACTGGTTGCAACAACTGGAAGTTTATTTAAGTGTCCATCAGATTGAGGAAGGGCAGAAGATCTCATTCGCGCGGCTGAAAATGGAGGGCCATTAATTGACTTGGTGGGAGAGCCACACGAAAACCCTGAGGTTGGAGGGAGAACATCCAATGACTAAGTGGGAGGATTTTAAAGCCGTCATTAAGTCACAGTTTTATCCCATTGGGTACGTGGACGACCAGTGGATTTGGTGGCATTACTTCAGGAAAAATCTAGGCCAAAGCATGCTGCAGGAGTACACTACAACATTCAAAAAGATGGTTATAATGTTGGTTATATCTCCAAAGAACCCAGATGTACTCCTCAAGTATTTGGGGGGTTTGCCCCGCCAACTGCATGAGAAAGTGATGTTGTTCAAGCCCAAAAATGGTGGATGGGGCTTGTGTATAGGCACAATACCTGGAGAACATAGGCCTGCAAAGAGCGCAATCAAGTGGATCAAAGAAAAAGGCGCAATAAGACGCTTCTAAGGAGGGGAAGTAAAAGAAAAAAGGGGGAAAATATAAAAAGACGACAACCACAACACACTAGCACAAAGATCCTAGAAACCACTGCAACATTGATGGCCATATGTGGATGATAATATTGTCTGTATGTCAGTGCAGAAGGAGGTGAATCTGAGTAGCCTTCAACAACATGAAGATAAAGAAATGACCAAACCCTTCCATGTAAATATACACGTCAAGAAGACGAAGATTGATGCTCTGTTTGACTTAGGATTGCAGGAAAATATCATTGCAGCAGATATGATCAAGAAGTTGGGGCTGGAAGTTTGTGATCATCCAAACCCATATCCACTGGGATGGGTACATAAGGATGCAGAGCTGAAGGTAACAAACAATGTAAAATTAGATTTGCTATCAGTGTTGTTTTTATTAATGAAGTAGATCTGGATGTGATTCACCTTGATGTATGTGGAGTCGTGTTTGGGAGTCCATACATGTACATGTGTGACGCAATATTCATGAGGAGAGCTAACCAGTATCGGCTCATCAAGGATGGAAAATCATTCATCATCAACACACATAAAGGCAAGTCGAAAGTTTCACTGGTAAGTGCCAACCAAGCCAAGAAACTGATCAGTTCTAGCAAGAAGTATGTTTTATTTTTTTTAAGAGAAAATCAGTCTAGTGAGGAGTAAATAAGAGGAAAGGCATCCATAGAGGGGTGTACTAAGAAACAAAAACAATAATTGGAGGAGTTGTTACAGGCATACAAGGACATGTTCCGATATCCTAAAGGGATACACCCTAAGAGAGAAGTGGAACACAAGATCTAGCTATTGCCAAACTCCCCATTGCCAAATATTGGGTTGTACAAGCAATCTGTTATAGAAGCGAAGTGAAGAAACAGTTGCAGCAGCTGCTAGAACAGGGTGTCATTAGACTGAGTAAATCACCATGTGGATCACCCATCATCATTGTGCCAAAGAAGGATGGGACTTTGCATATGTGTATAGATTACAGGACATTGAATAAAATCACGCTCAAGAATAGATACCCCCTACCCATTATAGACAATCTACTAGATCCGTTGTAGCAAGCAAACTATTTCACCAAGATGGAATTGAAGTCTGGATATCACCAGGCTTGAGTAAAAGAAGAAGATACATGGAAGACCACCTTCTAAACCAATCAAGGTTTGTATGAATGATTAGTTATGAATTTTTGCCTATGTAATGCACCATCTACATTTATGAGATTAATGAATGATGTACTGCGCCCTTTTATATATTCATTTGTTATTGTCTACTTGGATGATATACTGGTATATAGTGCTACCTTGGAGGAGCATATTTCACATTTGACGTAGGTGTTGGAAACATTGAAGAAGCACCTGCTGCTAGCAAATCTCAAGAAGTGTGAGTTTTCGAAGCAGTCCTTGGTGTATTTGGGATATGTGATTGGTGGAAGATAATTGAAGATAGATCCTTCCAAGATGGATGCCATCATGAAATTGTTGGTGCCTGTTTCGTCAATTTAGTGATGTCTAAATTGCAACTTTTAAATGTCAACCTGGGGCTCGTAAGCTGATGAATTGAGGTGTACTATATGTAGTTAGGTAACTGTTTTCTTAATCTTTTGTCGTTTTTTTAGCTTTTTTAAGTTTGTTTTCAAATGTATCTTTCCTACTGTGATGTGATGGAAATGGAATAAAGCAAGTGAAATGTGGATGATTGTGGTGAGCTCTAAATGATTTCTCAAAACTTAAAAAGTATTCTACAAGAAAGCTTGAACAACAACTGCAATAAAATCAACTCTTAAAGGAAAATGAAGACATCAAATAAAAGACTAATGACATCGGCCCAGTATCTCTACTGCTGCAAGAAAATGAAAATGAAATCTATATTAAATCCAACTAATAAGTAAAAACAACTATCTCACACTATTTCAACCTTTCATCTCAATCCTCTCTATGAAAAGATCTCATGGAATGTTTAAGCAATGTGAAATTGAAGTGAAACTACATAAAAGAGACTAGTCACAAATACTTTAACTTCCTCTTAACTTCTTGCCTTTCAGCTGAATTTATCATGTAAGAAACAGTTATGAATAAGTCAAGTAATGTGAGTTCTAAAGCAAACTAAACCAAGCTGTGTTAAGTGCTATTTTGGCTATCAATAAAGATATTGGATTATGGAAAAGGAACCATCAATAGATGAACAACTTGATATCTAAGAGCAGAAAGTAAATATGCAAATTAAAGAAATGACAGTAAGGAAAATCAAAGCTGCAAAACAATTAAGGTCAACAACATAGACAAGATGATCACGCATGCCACTAGCTATGAAAAGAAAAGAAAGAAAATTGTCCCGGGCACGCCTAAGAAACCTGCATAACACACTGATCAATCATGAACATAAAAGTGCAGAAATGTAAATCAGCAGAAATCAAAGTTTATGTACAGCTATTATACATGTTGAAAACGCAGCAATTTAAAAGTCATCTGTACAGCTATTATACATGAAATCAGAAAAAGAAATGCAAGAAATTAAAGATTACTATACAGGACTTCAGCAAACAGGGGCCCTCTGTCTACTTCAGCCGATTCAATGAGCAGATATACGCTTAGATGTAAAACAATCTTCTCATGTATTAAACATCAAAATGTCAAGTACATTGGGGAGTTCAAACAAAATTATTACAACAACGACTAACTATATAGCGTTCAAAGACGCTTTATTTATAACAGAGGAAAGCAAACTAACTTAACGAAAACTAAGCTATTCAAGCAGCTGTGTAAAAACACGTAATCTTGCTGCGTCCTCGGATTTAGGCAACGGTCGTTGTGGGCATTCAATCTGTTGTTGGATTCATGTTTCCCACTGTCTTCATGGCTGAGGAAGATGCCACCTGTTCTTCACGTGCTCCAAAACAGAACACGCAGAGCCGTGCCACCGCCAATGACTTCTGTTGACCGTGTTTGCTTCCTCGTTGACCACGGGTTTTTATGACCGGTTTGGGTGAGCTGGAAGGACACACACCATGTCCTTGGTTCCACGAACTTGCCCATGTGGCTCTTCTTCCCGGAGGACACCTGGAACATATCATTTAATAAAACAGCTGCGGAATCCGGGGTTGGCTGCGGAAACCGGGATCAGCTGCGGAAACCCTGTGTGAGCTGCGGAAACGCAACACTTTGAACCAAAATTCTAAACCAACAACAGTCATTAGCATAATTAGCAAACCATGTAAAAAGTCCTAAAATACAATGATTTGAGCAATTTGATGGAGGGAATGAGTGGCAAAAGAAGGAAATGAATAGGAAAAGGAGGCTGAGAGGATGTGTGAAGAAGTGCAGGTTTGAGGCTCAACAGTGCCTACTAATGTTACTGAGGTTATGAGTTTCATTGGAGAAGCATAATTCTTGAGGAAATTTGTAGCCTCGTTTTCAGCGGCAGCAGCACCGCTCCATGCCACAACAACAATTCGCAAAAGTTTCTAGTGGGGAAAAGTGCAACATAAGGCTTTCGATGGGTTAAAGAAGAAGATTAGTGAAGCACCATTTTTGGCATTACCAAACTTGCAACGATCCTTTGAAATGGAGATAGATGCGAGTGGGTATGCTATGGGAGTTGTCTTGATGCAAGGAGGAAGTTTCATTTGCTACCATTCTGAAGTATTTCATGGGGCATTTCTTAACTACCCTACCTATGACAAGGAGATCTATGCCATTGTGAAAGTTGTGAATAAGTGGAAGCATTATCTGATGGGAAAGGAGACAGTATTCCACATATATCATGAGTCATTACAGTACATTTAGGCCCATAATAAGCTACAACAGACCAGGCACTACAAGTGGATGGGGATTTTACAGCAGTTTCATTTGGTGATCAAGTATAAGAAGCGAAGCACAAACAAGTTGGTTGATATGCTTTCAAGGACACCCACATAAAAGATTACAACTTTGGGGACTCTTATGCACATGGAACCATTCACCCATGATTCATATAGAGAGGCATATTCAGAAGATGAGGACTTCAAGGAGGTGTATCAATAGTTGTCGAGTCAGAATCATGTGCATGATGGCGACATCACCGTTAACTACCATCTCCAAGATCGGTTACTCTAAAGGATGGATAATATATGTGTTCCTAAAGGTGAGCATTTTCAGTTGATTAGAGATGCTAACACCTCCAAGATTGCAGGGAACTTTGGTGTAGGGAAGATCGTGGCAAAGGTATGTGTATTGGCCCAAGATGCAAGAACAAGTAGTTAGGTTCATAAGAGGATGCATGCTTTTATGTACCAGTAAGCCTAGCAACACGAAATAGGGTCTGTATGATCCCTTACATGTACCTACTCGTCCTTGGGAAAGCATTTCCATGGAATTTGTGGGAGGTTTACCGACAAGCATGAATGGACATGACTACCTGTTCATGGTAGTTGACAAGTTCAGCAAGATGTGTGTTTTGATGCCCTATAAAAAGACCATCAACAGACAAGAAGCATCAAACGTGTTCTTTGGATAGGTCTGGGTACACTTTGGGATACCGAGGAGCATCATTTTTGACCAGGATACAAGATTTCTCATTGCATTCTGGACTACATTGTGGGAGAATATGGACATGAACTTGAAGAGATCTATATCATTCCATCCAGAGACAGATGGGCAGACAGAAGTAGTCAATAGGACTTTGGTGCAGAAGTAGTCAATAGGACTTTGCTGCAACTTTTGAGGGGTTACAACCAGAAGCATCCGAAGACCTGGGATGAAAATATGGTATATATACAACATTCTTATAATAGAGCAATCCACACTTCTACAAGAAAGTCCCCATTCGAAACTTGTTTTGGATATTTTCCATCTTCACCTTTGGATATTGCATATGGGCAGCAAGGAGGAGTGAAGGAAGACATTACATGAGATGCTTTGAGGGATAAATTTTTTATAGAGAAGCTTAGGGAGATCCATCTAAAAGTACAGGAAACATTGCAGAAGTCGCAAGTGAAGTATAAGGCCACGCATGATCAACACAGAACAGAGAAATCATTCAAGGTGGGAAACACATATGGCTACATTTGAACAAGGAGAGGTTCGAGGGTCCTTGTAAGAAAATTAAGGCTCTAAGGTATGGTCCCTTTGAGATACTGGAAAATGTGGGTGATAATGCCTATTGACTCAATTTACCACCATATATGCACATTTTCTTAGTTGTAAATGTGGAGAATTTGGAACTCTATGAGCCTTCCATGCTAGATCAGGAAGAGGAACAAGTACTACCTTCTGTGGAGGATTTGGCACAAGATGCTCAGGCAGAGTTGACATAAGATACAATTTTTAGAAGAGTTCTAGAACTACAAGACAAGGGAAACAAGACCTTTGGTAGATTGGGTTGAAGGGACAAATTCCAGGAAAAGATAAATGATACACCAGAGAGAAGGTGGAGGAATAATTTCCTCACCTCATTCAGTAAAAAAATTTGGGGACCAAAAGCCTCCCAAAATGGGAAGGTGTGATCTGAATTGCACCATTATATTTTTTTTCATCCATCTTGATGCATTTAGAGTGGAAAAGGTGAATGAATCAACTCACGGGATTGTTTTTACTAGCAGGACCTAGTTTGGAAAAATGGGGTCTAAAACCTTTTAGGAGCGTTTTGAGGAATCAAATGAAGTTTTTGGGAGTAAAACTTTGATGCTTCATGGTATCACCTTTTCAATCTATTATACACTCATAAATCTTTCCAACGGCACAATAATCGCGTCAATCGAAGTCTGTATGCAAAAGTTATGTCACTCATAAGTTGACCTTCATGTTTTCACACCTATAGTTCAGGAGGATGCCGCGTTAGCCCCCATTATTCATGGAAAATGGGCTAGCCACGTGTTCTTGATGTAAAATACTCTAGAAAAATCTAATTTTTAACTCTAGTTAAGAGTTGATTTAGTCAAACTTAACCACCAATAGGCTATCGGGTTGTGTTATAACAAGGCTAGTAGGGGGAGGAGGCATTCCATTCTTTCGAGAGAATTTTGTTCCATAGTTGAGCAAAGATAGCCAAGAGAGATAGGAGGTAGATAATATAGAGACGATTTGTGCACTATAGCATCCCTCGGGCCATAAACATTACTTCTTTGTATCTGCAGCAATATTTCCAGACAGAGAAAGAGAGCGAAGCAGCCTCACCTTCCAGCTGGGTTTTTTCCCTAAAGGGTTTCCCAAAGATAATATCTTGTGTATTATGTGTGTGTGATCTTATTTTGTCATTCTCTACTTTTCTGCTTGATTTACTTTTTCATGCATGCACTAATTACAATTAATTTTACAGATCTAGAAATTAAATAAAATTGTAATAGTGTAGAATCTCATATTTCTAATATAATATTATAAGATTTGTTGTGACAAACTTTCCAGTGGAATATCCATGGTAGTTTATGGATCAGGCATGCTCGCTTAAAGGAACACAAATATGTCCCAGAAAACACAACAATCCATCATGAATGTGGAAGTATGGAATTGGCTCTCCAATTATCAACATCTTGTAGGTGGCAGTGAATTCTAAGTCATTGTAATATCATTGCGGCCATCCATAGGTCATATGCCCACAAGAGTTGAGAATGGTTCTCAATGCCACAATCAGGGGTTGGTTGAGGCAGTCTTTGAAATGAAGGGTGCTACCCTTCTTGTATTTAATGTTCAAATGGAATTATTCTATACATCTGCACAATTTATGATGGTGATCGTTCTGCAACTACCCCTATGTTTGCATAAATTGAAGAGGGTAGCGATCCATGTGGATGATCGTCTCCTTCCATAGAATATAATGTTTCCATTGTCGTCAGGCTTTCATAATAGAATATATTTCATTATCATAGGTGGAGTACCACTGAACCATATCAGACAATGTATCAGTGTGATAGGCCATTGAATTCACTTGTTGAGTGAGGACTGCACCAATAGCATAAATGGAGGAACTTATCTCAATCTCAAATTGTTGTTAAAGGTCTAGCAAGGTGAGGATTGGTGCAAAGCAAAGGCGGTGTTCGAGCTCAATGAAGGCCTTCTATTGTGACTTAGACCAAAAAATATTTTCTTTTTCTCCACCCTTTGTAACTTGACTTAAGGGCCAAGTGATATGACAGAACCCCAATATGAATCTATGATAGAAATTAGAAAGGATCAAGATGCTGGAAATATTTGTCAAAATCATTAGAGCCGGACAATCCCAAATGACTTGGATCTTGGCTTGATCCACATGCATGCCTTCCTCATCAATTATGTAGCCTAGATATTGGACCTGCTACATGCTAAAGGAGCATTTCTCTAGGTTGGCACAAAGCTTGTGGTGCTACAGGGTTTGAAGTACCTATCAAATATGTTACATGTACTCTTTTGAACCCTTGTTGATGATGAGGATATCATCCAGATATAGAACCATGAATCAGTTGGTGAAATGCCATAAGATGTCATCCATCAGCCTCATAAAAGTTGCGGGGGCATTTTTCAACCCTAAGGGCATGACCAACCACTCAAAGAGACCCTCCTTGGACTTGAAGGCAATCTACCATACGTCAGTGGGTTCAATTGGAACTTGGTGGTAGCCGAACTTCAAATCAATCTTACTAAAGCACTTATCCCCCTTGGGCTATTCGAGAAGGTCATCAATCTATAGGATCAGGCATATGTTCCTGACTATGATTTTTTTTGTGCCCAATAATCAATGGGGAGTATTCGGGTCCTGTCATTCTTCTATACAAGTACAATTGGGTTCCCACAAGGTGAGGAAATTGGTCAGATGTGCCCTTTTTGCAACAACTCCTAGATGTATTGGTTTATTTCCTCGTTTTCTAGAAGAGAACGACGATATATTGAACCATTTGGTATAGGTTCTCCAGGAGTCAGATAATTGAAATGCTTGACCTAAAAGTGCAAACGTACCCTTGTGGGTGAGGAGAAGATGTCCCTGCACTCTTCCATGACCTTATCAAATTACTTCTACTGCTAGAGGGGTCCTTTTTTGGGGCCATGGATGTTGCCACAAACTTTCCCTTACTTTGAGTGTGAATCAAAAAGAAAAAAAAATATCCCAGTCTGATAGATGATCTTACAACATTGCTTAATATATATCAAATAAATGGTAGTAGACGTGATCTTCGGTATCCAGTATATCTTTCTGCCCAAAATAATAATAATCATATGAGGTTTGGACTAATGCACAACATGGCACTTTCAAAAATATGGTTGGCCTAATAAATAATCACAAACTTCAAGGGAAGAAACATCTCATATTACCTCATCCATGAAAGAATTGATTTTGTAGGGCAGGAAACAACATTGACTGATGCAAACATCTTGCCCTTGGTGGAGCCACCTAATGATGTAGGGATACATGTTTGGTGTTTTCGAGAGTCCCAACAGCTTAACAACCTCTATTAAGATGAGGTTTTTTTTACTCCCACTATCGACAATTAATTATAGTGGAGAGCCCTTCACCCATATCTGTGAATGGGAGAGGTGCTCACCCTCCTCCAAATCTTTAGGCTCACTCTTCCTGACCTTGGTAGTGGAAATGGTGGCACTAGGTTCTATGTCAATGATTTGTTTCCTCTTCTTAGGTTCTAGCTCATAGTCCAAACATGCATCTGACTCTGATGCTTTTAGCTCAGTCATTAGTGACTAATTTGCGCGGCATTCACTTATGTTGTGAGTGGGGCTATTGTGGAACTCACACCACTTTCTTATGTCTTTCTTCATCTTCCCATTGCTATTCTTTGCTAGTGGCTTTGATGGGTTTCTTGGGTCGTACCACTTTGTATTTGTCCTTTGTTCTTATGGTTTGGAGATGCCCTTTTCGTGCTTCGAGTTTGCAGATCCAAAGTCTCGCTTCTTTTGTTTAAATTTATGCTCGATCTTGACAACATATTGGTATGATGCATCAAGAAAGGAGATGTCTAGGAACTCCATTTCTACCTGGACGTATTTATGCAAGCAACCACGCTACTTGAGAACCAGATGTATTTTGGAGTCCTTGATACCCAACTTTGTGTGTAGGGTATAAAAGATATTCATGAACTCTAACACTACTTGGTCCGTTTCTTGCCGTACTGTGGTCCATTTTATGTACTTGTATTCATGGCTCCCAATAGGGTAATATTGTTCCTTAACAACATCTCAGAAATATTCCTAAGAGGGTGCCACTGAAAGTATTGAGGGTTCCTCCTTATCCTGCTACTCACAATAAGTTTCTCACCAGTCCTTGACATGGGGGTTGGCCTTAAGAAGTGCAAAAGTAATCTTTTCTCTATCAATAAAATAATGGATCTAAAAATATCCTTCTAATAGATTTCACCATATATCTAGAACACTTGCATCTATCTAGTATACAAATATAGGAATGTCAAAGTGAACTTGTACCTTAAAGGGGATGGTTCCTCTTAAGTGATTTCTAGATGAATATGCTTCATCCATTGGCAACCACCTAAGGATCTGAGAAACATTATCCAGCGTCTTGTTCCTTTGTCACTCGAGGGCTTCTTTGAGAAACAATTTAAAATGATCTCCTACTCCCTTGTATTTATTTTCGTCCAACACAGGAGGTTGTCGGGGCTGACGAGGCAAATCTTGTAAGGGCTCAACCAAGTCTAGTCCCAACTCCTTATACCCTGACCTCATTGGGGGTATGCACAAAAAAAATAGAGAAAGAGAATATTGCATTGATACCACTGATCCAAATTTATGAAGGAAAGAAATGAAATACATATTTAAACAAAAACACAAATAATCAAAATGATACTTCAATTAATAAATAGCAAGTATGGGAAATTGTTTACATGTAGAATGAAAACAAACTAGCTCAGGGGATAATAGTTTATCTCTGAGAAGAGATGTGACAGATATATGCCTTATGATTTATGTTACAATGAGGATCTGAGGCCTTTTTATCGTGAATAAATAATGAGGAACCATAAACATCTAAAAACCTAACCCTAGGAGATGAAACTCTAAAAGCTTATGGGCCCCAATGGGGTTAGTTGGAACATCAACTTCTTCGGGTTGTAACTTTGGGATATGATCTTTGTTTGGCGTGTATGATAGCTCGTTAAGAAGGTCTATATAGGGACACAAATTTTAACTGCAAATGTATACTTTATCTAATGTTTGCCCATTTTCCTAAAAAAAAATCATTTAGGGCCTCAAAATGAATTCAGAAGCTCAAGACCCGAAGAACTTCTAAAAATAGAAAATTGTCAAAATAGGAAGCTATACTAGAAAATAGGAAATTAATAGGATACAGCATTGGGGGTGCAAGTGGAATAGGCGGGTGGCCACCAATATCCACATGGATCAAGGTTGGGTGTCATCCCAGGTTATTTTAACAACTTAGATGCCCCTAGATTGCGGATATTCAAGCCATAGGTTAGGCATGCCATTCATCTTAGGACTCACATTACCTAACAAAAAACATAAAAATATAATTATCTAAATCAAATAATTTAATATATTAATTTTATTGTTAAACTTAATATTCAATAAGATTAATAAAACCCTTGACAACTTTGATGGTCCGTAAGGGGGCATAATTTCACTCCTACCAAATGTCTCTCGATCTTGGAATGTTAACCTATTTCCTTATGTCTGAGGAAGACATACTCTTAGCAAGAAGAAACAGTTTTAGGACATACTCCAAGCCCAATTATTTTGTAAACAATGTTATCATTTGTACCTTAAGAGATTTTATTCATCTTGACACTTGGTAGATCCAAAATTAAAATGGACCTATGTTGGTTCTTAATAATATTATTTATATTTAATATAACATTCACATCTCTATATATAGAAATATTCTTATATATATATATATATATATATATATATATATATATATATATATATGCACAATTTGTTGTGCTCAGGGGCACATTCTATAGCCTAGTATGAGGCTAATATGTGATTTCATCTGTGCTCAACGTGGAGTGAACATGTGTTCTTTTAAAATTAAAATTAAAGATAATACAAAATTAAGGTGGAAAATGAAATATCTTAATATTATTTTATTACTAAAATTAAATATAATAATATTTTAATATTATTCTTCCTTTTGCAAAATAACTTTATTCTTACCACTATGTATGCACAATTTGTTGTGCTCAGGGGCGCATTTTATAGCCTAGTATGAGGCTGATATGTGATTTCATCTATGCTCAACATGGAGTCGACATATGTTCTTTTAAAATTAAAATTAAAAATAACATAAAATTAAGGTGGAAACTGAAATATCATAATTTTCTTTTATTACTAAATTTAAATATAATAATATTTCAATATTATTCTTCCTTTTGCAAAATAACTTTATTCTTTCCACTTCCTTGATTTAGTTAACATTTTATCTTTTTTATTTGATTAAAGTTTAAAACAATTTTTTAAAACCTATTATATTTTAGGTTATTTATTTATTTTTGCTTTAAAAATCAGTATAGATTCATCTTAATCACAGATCTAGCAAGCGCCAAGAGAGATCAAATCTCTTGAGGTACAAACCTCTTTTCACCAATTTTTTCCTCATTGGGTATCCATAATGCATCTCTAATAATCTAATTAGTGTTATAGTTTATCATTGAGCCTTAAGCTTGTGTTACATCCCTTCCTTTACCTCATACCTAGATCCGTAGAAATTTATTAGCCTTCTTCACAATGTTATAGGGTCAAATTTGCACTCAAAATTCATTTTTTGCATCTTCAAGCCCTTGGAGAGTAGTGTTAACCCTTTGTCCAAAGTTATTGTGCATAAATTAACATTATTGTATCACTATAGCATATACCTAAGATTCAATCCCAAGTTAGGGTGCCTTCATCGAGTCTTCCTCTCACTCAATGTGTCTTTTCCCAAGCCTTCCTTGTGAAGGGTGACCTAAATTGGGGGTGAAATTCAAGTCAAAAAAGAGGTAATGTTTCAAGTAACTAAAATTCATGAAAACCCTTTTACCATGGCCCTAGAAGATCCAATATAATGTTCCCCCCTTTGCTACCATGGGTTTCCCTCACGAGAACCCCTAGGCCTTCATGCTTGAAAACCATCTCAGGACTCTCAGCTTAGCTTTTGGGATTGAATATTGACTAACTTTTTGTCTTCAAATTTGAGCACATAAACAAGTTTTCTTCTCCCAAGAAACCCAACTTTTCTCCCAGTAGCATAAAGAGGACCTCTTCATGGGGAAGCACTGAATCATGTTGGCCAAATTTGTGAAGATAGAGTTGATGGTTATGGAGAATCATCGACTTAAATTCATCAATATTATTGTCTCCTCACCATTGAAACCTGCTACTATTGAACAAACATAGCTAGTCATGCCACTATGCCCCTTAGTTCTCTACATCTGGCACGATAGACTTATCTACATAATAGATTCTTGTTGTTTTAGTGATTGTACATGATATTTCAACTCGACTGCTACTGCTTTGAAGACTAACCAAGGAACAAATACCTCAATTAAGAGAAGCATTATACGCTATATATATTCACATTTTGTTACAGCGAGAGGCACATTCTATAGCCCAATATGAGGCTAATGTGTGATTTTTTATGTGCTCAACGTGGATTTGACACGAGTTCTTTTAAACTAAAATTAAAAATAATATAGAATTAAGGTGGATAGTGAAATATTGTAATTTTCTTTTATTACTAAATTCAAATATAATAATATTTCAATATTATTCTTCTTTTTGGAAAATAACTTTATTCTTTCTACTTTTTTATTTAGAAAAATTTTATATTTTTATTTTGATTAAAGTTATCAACATCTTGTAGGTGGCAATGAATTCTAAATCATTGTAATATAGATGTGGTCATCCATAGGTCTCATGCCCACAAGAGTTGAGAATGATTCTCAGTGCCACAATCAGGGGTTGGTTGAGGCATTATTTGACATGAAGGGTGCTACCCTTCTTGTATTTAATTTTCAAATGGAATTATTGCATATATTTGGACAATTTCTGATGGTGATCATTCTCCAACTACCCCTATGTTTGCATAAATTGAAGAGGGTAGTGATCCATGTGGATGATCATCTCCTTCCTTAGAATATAATGTTTCCATTATCGTCAAGCTTGCATAGTAAATATATTTTATTATCATAGGTGGATTACCTTCATACCATATCAAAGAGTGTATCATTGTGATAGGCCATTGAATTCGCTTATTGAGTGAGGACTGCACCAATAATATAATTGGAGGCATCTATCTCAATCTCAAATCATTGTTGCAGGTCTGGAAAGGTGAGGATTGGAGCAAAGTAAAGGCGGTGTTTGAGCTCAACGAAGGCCTTCTGTTGTGGCTCAAACCAAAAAAAATTAATTTTTCTCTGCCCTTTGTAACTTGACTTAAGAGCCAAGTGATATGAGAGAACCCCAATATGAACCGTTGATAGAAATTAGCAAGGCTCAAGAATCTGCAAAGATTTTTTAAAGTCTTTGGGGTCGGTCATTCCCGAATGACATGGATCTTGGCTTGGTCCACATGCATGCCTTCCTCATTAATTACGTAGCCCAGATATTGGACCTGGTACATGCCAAAGGAGAATTTCTCTAGGTTGGAACATATATTATGTTGCCACAGGGTTTGAAGGACCTATCAAATATGTTGCATGTACTATTTTTAACTCTTGTTGATGATGAGGATATCATCTAGATATAGAACAACGAACACTTTGGTGAAATTTATAAGATGTCATCCATCAACCTCATAAAAGTTGCGAGGGCATTTATCAACCCCAATGGCATGACCAACCACTCAAAGAGAACCTCTTTGGACTTGAAGGCAATCTTCCATACCTCAATGGGTTCTATTCTAACTTGGTGGTAGTTGAAATTCAAATCAATCTTGATAAAATACTTATCCCCCTTGAGCTATTCGAGAAGGTCATCAATATATGGGATCAGGTATCTATTCCTGACTGTGATTTTGTTCATTGCCCGATAATCAATGGGGAGTCTCTAGGTCCCATATTTCTTCTATACAAGTACAATTGGGCTCCCACAAGGTGAGGAACTTGGTCGGATGTGCCCTTTTTGCAGCAACTCCTAGATATATTGGTTTATTTCCTCATTTTCTAGAAGAGAGCGATGATATATTGGCCCATTAGGTATAGGTGCTCCAAGAGTTAGATAGAACAAATGATCCAGGTGGATATTGGTGGCCACCTGCCAGGTCCACCTGGACCCCCACCATTGTCTTTCTCAGCATTTTCAGTTTCCTTAATTGTAGCACAGTTTACTATGTTTAGCAGTTTTTCGGGTCCTGAACTTCCGGAGCCGTTTTGAGGCCCTAAACGACGTTTTTTTGGAATTCTGGGGCGACCGAGCCCTATGTTGCCTCCCAAAGTGTTGCCTCCCAAAGTGGTAGTGCTCGGATAGATCTTTCTAACGAGCTATCGTACGCGTCAAACGGAGATCGTATGCCAAAGTTACGACCTCGGGAAATTGATGTACCAATTTACCCAAACGGGGCCCACAATTTGGCGTTTCATCTTCTAGGGTTAGGTTTCGGTATGTGAAGGGTTTTCCATTGTCTCTCAACAATAAATAGGCCTTCGAGCCTCATTGTAATACAGTTCAGAACAGTTCAGAGGCATGTAGCCGCACATCTCTCCTCAGAGATAGCTACCATCGCCCTAGCTGGTTTATTTCCATTTCTGGTTGTATTCAGTATTTTCCATTAATGAAATGAATCATTATTTCCGCTGCATCTATGTGTTTATGGTTATTGCATCTCTGTATTTATGGTTATCTCTGTAATCTATTGCGTTCCCATTTAAATCTGGATCAGTGGTATCAGAGCGGTCTGCTTTTTCTCTGTTTTTCTTTGCATGTCCCCAACGAGGTCAGGATATAAGGAGTTAGGGCTTGAACTGGTCGAACCTTTGCAAGACCAACCTCGAAAATCCCGACGGCCTCCCATGGCGGATGAGAAGAAAGACGAGGGGGCAGGAGATCCTATCAAAATCTTGCTCGAAGAAGCCCTCGAGCGGCAAAGGAACGCGATGATGGATAGCTTTGCGCAGATCCTTCAACGGCTACCCAGAGGCGACGCATCGGCTTCCAACAGCGACTCTGGAAATGCCACACCGTTTAAGGTACAAGTTAATTTTGAAATCCCCATCTTCGAGGGTCAAATAGACGCAGATGCCGTAGATAAATGGTTAAATCTGCTAGATGGGTATTTTTCTGTTCATGAATTTTCAAGTCGGGAAAAGATTGTTTTCGCTCTTCTCAAAGCAGCCCCCCACGTCAAGGACTGGTGGGAAACCTACTGCGAGCAGAAGGATGAAAGTACAGGCTCACTATTTTCAGCCGCACCCACTTGGAATGACTTCCGGGATGCCATCAAGGAGCAGTACTACCCTGTCGGAAGCTATGAGGACAAATACATCAAATGGACCACACTACGGCAGGGACGAGACCAAGATGTGCCGGAGTTCACAAACATTTTTCATACCCTTCGCACACAGCTGGGTATCAAATATTCTGAGCTGCATCTGGTACTCAAATATCGTGGCTGCCTACACAGATACATCCAGGAAGAGATGGTGTTCTTGAACATCTCCTCACTCGGCACAGCATACCGATACGCTGTCAAAATCGGGCAAAAGTTCAAACAGAAGAACCGAGACTTTGGATCTACAAATCCGAAGCCCAAAGGACAAAGCCAAGGCGGGGTGACCCAAGACAACCCGTCGAAGCCGCAAGAAAAGAACAACACCACGAAGCCGAAGAAGGACACAGGGAAGTGGTGTGAGTTCCACAAGAGTCCCACTCATAACACAAGTGAGTGTCGGACCAAGCAATCGCTGGTGGCCGAGTTGAAGGCTTCCGAATCAGATGCATGTTCCGATCCTGAGCCAGAACCCGACAAGGGGAATGGTAAAGGGAAGCAGATCATTGATGCGGATCCCAGTGCCACTGTTGCCACCGCCAAGATCAAGAAAAATGAGCCCGAAGATCCAGAGGAGGGGGAGCGTCTTTTCCACTCACAGATGTGGGTGAAGGGTTCACCGCTGCGATTCATTGTCGACAGTGGTAGCCAAAAGAACCTGGTTTCAGCAGAGGTCGTGAAGCGGTTGGGCCTACCGACTACACCGCACCCGCAGCCGTACAGTATCGGGTGGCTTCACGAAGGACGAGATCTCAAAGTTCGCCAGCAGTGCCGCCTTCCCTACAGCATCAAGCCCTTCACAGACGAGGTATTGTGTGATGTTACACCTCTGGATGTTTGTGATGTACTATTAGGCCAGCCATACTTATGGAGGCGACATGCTGTGTATGAGTCAAGGCCTCGTGCTGTCATTATTTCTTTGAATAATTCATTATACAGGATACCAGAGGTAGCCCCACCTACTGCCACATCCTTGATCACTACCAAGAAAGGCAGCAAGCTCATATCACAGACCAGGAAATTCATTTGTCTGGTTCACTCCCAAAATAAGGGGAAGATCGTTGCTACATCCATGACCCCTGCAAAGGGTTCCTACACGCAGCAGCAACAACAAAGGGATACGGTCATGACAGAACACAGGAACAACTTCTCCTCACCCACAGGGGTACCACATAAGTTTCAGGTGGGCAACAAAGTCTGGTTGCATCGACAGAAAGAACGCCTTACCAGAACCCATCAGAAGCTCAGATCACTCCAACATGGTCCTTACAGCAGTGCCAAGGCTATGGGGAACAATGCTTTGGAGCACATCATTCCTCCATTCCTTCGCCTGCACCAAATGTTCAGTGTGGACCATCGTCGACCATGCTTCCCACCATCACTGGACACATCAGAGATTGCAGGACAAGTTCAGCAGATGGAGGAACTCAACGCAATGGGGACCATTGCTTCCTAAGGGGGGAGGAATGATCCAGGTGGATATTGGTGGCCACCTGCCAGGTCCACCTGGACCCCCACCATTGTCTTTCTCAGCATTTTCAGTTTCCTTAATTGTAGCACAGTTTACTATGTTTAGCAGTTTTTCGGGTCCTGAACTTCCGGAGCCGTTTTGAGGCCCTAAACGACGTTTTTTTGGAATTCTTGGGCGACCGAGCCCTAATGTTGCCTCTCCCAAAGTGGTAGTGCTCGGATAGATCTTTCTAACGAGCTATCGTACGCGTCAAACGGAGATCGTATGCCAAAGTTACGACCCCGGGAAATTGATGTACCAATTTACCCAAACGGGGCCCACAATTTGGCGTTTCATCTTCTAGGGTTAGGTTTCGGTATGTGAAGGGTTTTCCATTGTCTCTCAACAATAAATAGGCCTTCGAGCCTCATTGTAATACAGTTCAGAACAGTTCAGAGGCATGTAGCCGCACATCTCTCCTCAGAGATAGCTACCATCGCCCTAGCTGGTTTATTTCCATTTCTGGTTGTATTCAGTATTTTCCATTAATGAAATGAATCATTATTTCCGCTGCATCTATGTGTTTATGGTTATTGCATCTCTGTATTTATGGTTATCTCTGTAATCTATTGCGTTCCCATTTAAATCCGGATCAGTGGTATCAGAGCGGTCTGCTTTTTCTCTGTTTTTCTTTGCATGTCCCCAACGAGGTCAGGATATAAGGAGTTAGGGCTTGAACTGGTCGAACCTTTGCAAGACCAACCTCGAAAATCCCGACGGCCTCCCATGGCGGATGAGAAGAAAGACGAGGGGGCAGGAGATCCTATCAAAATCTTGCTCGAAGAAGCCCTCGAGCGGCAAAGGAACGCGATGATGGATAGCTTTGCGCAGATCCTTCAACGGCTACCCAGAGGCGACGCATCGGCTTCCAACAGCGACTCTGGAAATGCCACACCGTTTAAGGTACAAGTTAATTTTGAAATCCCCATCTTCGAGGGTCAAATAGACGCAGATGCCGTAGATAAATGGTTAAATCTGCTAGATGGGTATTTTTCTGTTCATGAATTTTCAAGTCGGGAAAAGATTGTTTTCGCTCTTCTCAAAGCAGCCCCCCACGTCAAGGACTGGTGGGAAACCTACTGCGAGCAGAAGGATGAAAGTACAGGCTCACTATTTTCAGCCGCACCCACTTGGAATGACTTCCGGGATGCCATCAAGGAGCAGTACTACCCTGTCGGAAGCTATGAGGACAAATACATCAAATGGACCACACTACGGCAGGGAGGAGACCAAGATGTGCCGGAGTTCACAAACATTTTTCATACCCTTCGCACACAGCTGGGTATCAAATATTCTGAGCTGCATCTGGTACTCAAATATCGTGGCTGCCTACACAGATACATCCAGGAAGAGATGGTGTTCTTGAACATCTCCTCACTCGGCACAGCATACCGATACGCTGTCAAAATCGGGCAAAAGTTCAAACAGAAGAAGCGAGACTTTGGATCTACAAATCCGAAGCCCAAAGGACAAAGCCAAGGCGGGGTGACCCAAGACAACCCGTCGAAGCCGCAAGAAAAGAACAACACCACGAAGCCGAAGAAGGAAACAGGGAAGTGGTGTGAGTTCCACAAGAGTCCCACTCATAACACAAGTGAGTGTCGGACCAAGCAATCGCTGGTGGCCGAGTTGAAGGCTTCCGAATCAGATGCATGTTCCAATCCTGAGCCAGAACCCGACAAGGGGAATGGTAAAGGGAAGCAGATCATTGATGCGGATCCCAGTGCCACTGTTGCCACCGCCAAGATCAAGAAAAATGAGCCCGAAGATCCAGAGGAGGGGGAGCGTCTTTTCCACTCACAGATGTGGGTGAAGGGTTCACCGCTGCGATTCATTGTCGACAGTGGTAGCCAAAAGAACCTGGTTTCAGCAGAGGTCGTGAAGCGGTTGGGCCTACCGACTACACCGCACCCGCAGCCGTACAGTATCGGGTGGCTTCACGAAGGACGAGATCTCAAAGTTCGCCAGCAGTGCCGCCTTCCCTACAGCATCAAGCCCTTCACAGACGAGGTATTGTGTGATGTTACACCTCTGGATGTTTGTGATGTACTATTAGGCCAGCCATACTTATGGAGGCGACATGCTGTGTATGAGTCAAGGCCTCGTGCTGTCATTATTTCTTTGAATAATTCATTATACAGGATACCAGAGGTAGCCCCACCTACTGCCACATCCTTGATCACTACCAAGAAAGGCAGCAAGCTCATATCACAGACCAGGAAATTCATTTGTCTGGTTCACTCCCAAAATAAGGGGAAGATCGTTGCTACATCCATGACCCCTGCAAAGGGTTCCTACACGCAGCAGCAACAACAAAGGGATACGGTCATGACAGAACACAGGAACAACTTCTCCTCACCCACAGGGGTACCACATAAGTTTCAGGTGGGCAACAAAGTCTGGTTGCATCGACAGAAAGAACGCCTTACCAGAACCCATCAGAAGCTCAGATCACTCCAACATGGTCCTTACAGCAGTACCAAGGCTATGGGGAACAATGCTTTGGAGCACATCATTCCTCCATTCCTTCGCCTGCACCAAATGTTCAATGTGGACCATCGTCGACCATGCTTCCCACCATCACTGGACACATCAGAGATTGCAGGACAAGTTCAGCAGATGGAGGAACTCAACGCAATGGGGACCATTGCTTCCTAAGGGGGGAGGAATGATCCAGGTGGATATTGGTGGCCACCTGCCAGGTCCACCTGGACCCCCACCATTGTCTTTCTCAGCATTTTCAGTTTCCTTAATTGTAGCACAGTTTACTATTTTTAGCAGTTTTTCGGGTCCTGAACTTCCGGAGCCGTTTTGAGGCCCTAAACGACGTTTTTTTGGAATTCTGGGGCGACCGAGCCCTATTGTTGCCTCCCCTCCCAAAGTGGTAGTGCTCGGATAGATCTTTCTAACGAGCTATCGTACGCGTCAAACGGAGATCGTATGCCAAAGTTACGACCCCGGGAAATTGATGTACCAATTTACCCAAACGGGGCCCACAATTTGGCGTTTCATCTTCTAGGGTTAGGTTTCGGTATGTGAAGGGTTTTCCATTGTTTCTCAACAATAAATAGGCCTTCGAGCCTCATTGTAATACAGTTCAGAACAGTTCAGAGGCATGTAGCCGCACATCTCTTCTCAGAGATAGCTACCATCGCCCTAGCTGGTTTATTTCCATTTCTGGTTGTATTCAGTATTTTCCATTAATGAAATGAATCATTATTTCCGCTGCATCTATGTGTTTATGGTTATTGCATCTCTGTATTTATGGTTATCTCTGTAATCTATTGCGTTCCCATTTAAATCCGGATCAGTGGTATCAGAGCGGTCTGCTTTTTCTCTGTTTTTCTTTGCATGTCCCCAACGAGGTCGGGATATAAGGAGTTAGGGCTTGAACTGGTCGAACCTTTGCAAGACCAACCTCGAAAATCCCGACGGCCTCCCATGGCGGATGAGAAGAAAGACGAGGGGGCAGGAGATCCTATCAAAATCTTGCTCGAAGAAGCCCTCGAGCGGCAAAGGAACGCGATGATGGATAGCTTTGCGCAGATCCTTCAACGGCTACCCAGAGGCGACGCATCGGCTTCCAACAGCGACTCTGGAAATGCCACACCGTTTAAGGTACAAGTTAATTTTGAAATCCCCATCTTCGAGGGTCAAATAGACGCAGATGCCGTAGATAAATGGTTAAATCTGCTAGATGGGTATTTTTCTGTTCATGAATTTTCAAGTCGGGAAAAGATTGTTTTCGCTCTTCTCAAAGCAGCCCCCCACGTCAAGGACTGGTGGGAAACCTACTGCGAGCAGAAGGATGAAAGTACAGGCTCACTATTTTCAGCCGCACCCACTTGGAATGACTTCCGGGATGCCATCAAGGAGCAGTACTACCCTGTCGGAAGCTATGAGGACAAATACATCAAATGGACCACACTGCGGCAGGGACGAGACCAAGATGTGCCGGAGTTCACAAACATTTTTCATACCCTTCGCACACAGTTGGGTATCAAAGATTCTGAGCTGCATCTGGTACTCAAATACCGTGGCTGCCTACACAGATACATCCAGGAAGAGATGGTGTTCTTGAACATCTCCTCACTCGGCACAGCATACCGATACGCTGTCAAAATCGAGCAAAAGTTCAAACAGAAGAAGCGAGACTTTGGATCTACAAATCCGAAGCCCAAAGGACAAAGCCAAGGCGGGGTGACCCAAGACAACCCGTCGAAGCCGCAAGAAAAGAACAACACCACGAAGCCGAAGAAGGACACAGGGAAGTGGTGTGAGTTCCACAAGAGTCCCACTCATAACACAAGTGAGTGTCGGACCAAGCAGTCGCTGGTGGCCGAGTTGAAGGCTTCCGAATCAGATGCATGTTCCGATCCTGAGCCAGAACCCGACAAGGGGAATGGTAAAGGGAAGCAGATCATTGATGCGGATCCCAGTGCCACTGTTGCCACCGCCAAGATCAAGAAAAATGAGCCCGAAGATCCAGAGGAGGGGGAGCGTCTTTTCCACTCACAGATGTGGGTGAAGGGTTCACCGCTGCGATTCATTGTCGACAGTGGTAGCCAAAAGAACCTGGTTTCAGCAGAGGTCGTGAAGCGGTTGGGCCTACCGACTACACCGCACCCGCAGCCGTACAGTATCGGGTGGCTTCACGAAGGACGAGATCTCAAAGTTCGCCAGCAGTGCCGCCTTCCCTACAGCATCAAGCCCTTCACAGACGAGGTATTGTGTGATGTTACACCTCTGGATGTTTGTGATGTACTATTAGGCCAGCCATACTTATGGAGGCGACATGCTGTGTATGAGTCAAGGCCTCGTGCTGTCATTATTTCTTTGAATAATTCATTATACAGGATACCAGAGGTAGCCCCACCTACTGCCACATCCTTGATCACTACCAAGAAAGGCAGCAAGCTCATATCACAGACCAGGAAATTCATTTGTCTGGTTCACTCCCAAAATAAGGGGAAGATCGTTGCTACATCCATGACCCCTGCAAAGGGTTCCTACACGCAGCAGCAGCAACAAAGGGATACGGTCATGACAGAACACAGGAACAACTTCTCCTCACCCACAGGGGTACCACATAAGTTTCAGGTGGGCAACAAAGTCTGGTTGCATCGACAGAAAGAACGCCTTACCAGAACCCATCAGAAGCTCAGATCACTCCGACATGGTCCTTACAGCAGTACCAAGGCTATGGGGAACAATGCTTTGGAGCACATCATTCCTCCATTCCTTCGCCTGCACCAAATGTTCAATGTGGACCATCGTCGACCATGCTTCCCACCATCACTGGACACATCAGAGATTGCAGGACAAGTTCAGCAGATGGAGGAACTCAACGCAATGGGGACCATTGCTTCCTAAGGGGGGAGGAATGATCCAGGTGGATATTGGTGGCCACCTGCCAGGTCCACCTGGACCCCCACCATTGTCTTTCTCAGCATTTTCAGTTTCCTTAATTGTAGCACAGTTTACTATTTTTAGCAGTTTTTCGGGTCCTGAACTTCCGGAGCCGTTTTGAGGCCCTAAACGACGTTTTTTTGGAATTCTGGGGCGACCGAGCCCTAATGTTGCCTCCCCTCCCAAAGTGGTAGTGCTCGGATAGATCTTTCTAACGAGCTATCGTACGCGTCAAACGGAGATCGTATGCCAAAGTTACGACCCCGGGAAATTGATGTACCAATTTACCCAAACGGGGCCCACAATTTGGCGTTTCATCTTCTAGGGTTAGGTTTCGGTATGTGAAGGGTTTTCCATTGTTTCTCAACAATAAATAGGCCTTCGAGCCTCATTGTAATACAGTTCGGAACAGTTCAGAGGCATGTAGCCGCACATCTCTTCTCAGAGATAGCTACCATCGCCCTAGCTGGTTTATTTCCATTTCTGGTTGTATTCAGTATTTTCCATTAATGAAATGAATCATTATTTCCGCTGCATCTATGTGTTTATGGTTATTGCATCTCTGTATTTATGGTTATCTCTGTAATCTATTGCGTTCCCATTTAAATCCGGATCAGTGGTATCAGAGCGGTCTGCTTTTTCTCTGTTTTTCTTTGCATGTCCCCAACGAGGTCAGGATATAAGGAGTTAGGGCTTGAACTGGTCGAACCTTTGCAAGACCAACCTCGAAAATCCCGACGGCCTCCCATGGCGGATGAGAAGAAAGACGAGGGGGCAGGAGATCCTATCAAAATCTTGCTCGAAGAAGCCCTCGAGCGGCAAAGGAACGCGATGATGGATAGCTTTGCGCAGATCCTTCAGCGGCTACCCAGAGGCGACGCATCGGCTTCCAACAGCGACTCTGGAAATGCCACACCGTTTAAGGTACAAGTTAATTTTGAAATCCCCATCTTCGAGGGTCAAATAGACGCAGATGCCGTAGATAAATGGTTAAATCTGCTAGATGGGTATTTTTCTGTTCATGAATTTTCAAGTCGGGAAAAGATTGTTTTCGCTCTTCTCAAAGCAGCCCCCCACGTCAAGGACTGGTGGGAAACCTACTGCGAGCAGAAGGATGAAAGTACAGGCTCACTATTTTCAGCCGCACCCACTTGGAATGACTTCCGGGATGCCATCAAGGAGCAGTACTACCCTGTCGGAAGCTATGAGGACAAATACATCAAATGGACCACACTACGGCAGGGATGAGACCAAGATGTGCCGGAGTTCACAAACATTTTTCATACCCTTCGCACACAGTTGGGTATCAAATATTCTGAGCTGCATCTGGTACTCAAATATCGTGGCTGCCTACACAGATACATCCAGGAAGAGATGGTGTTCTTGAACATCTCCTCACTCGGCACAGCATACCGATACGCTGTCAAAATCGAGCAAAAGTTCAAACAGAAGAAGCGAGACTTTGGATCTACAAATCCGAAGCCCAAAGGACAAAGCCAAGGCGGGGTGACCCAAGACAACCCGTCGAAGCCGCAAGAAAAGAACAACACCACGAAGCCGAAGAAGGACACAGGGAAGTGGTGTGAGTTCCACAAGAGTCCCACTCATAACACAAGTGAGTGTCGGACCAAGCAGTCGCTGGTGGCCGAGTTGAAGGCTTCCGAATCAGATGCATGTTCCAATCCTGAGCCAGAACCCGACAAGGGGAATGGTAAAGGGAAGCAGATCATTGATGCGGATCCCAGTGCCACTGTTGCCACCGCCAAGATCAAGAAAAATGAGCCCGAAGATCCAGAGGAGGGGGAGCGTCTTTTCCACTCACAGATGTGGGTGAAGGGTTCACCGCTGCGATTCATTGTCGACAGTGGTAGCCAAAAGAACCTGGTTTCAGCAGAGGTCGTGAAGCGGTTGGGCCTACCGACTACACCGCACCCGCAGCCGTACAGTATCGGGTGGCTTCACGAAGGACGAGATCTCAAAGTTCGCCAGCAGTGCCGCCTTCCCTACAGCATCAAGCCCTTCACAGACGAGGTATTGTGTGATGTTACACCTCTGGATGTTTGTGATGTACTATTAGGCCAACCATACTTATGGAGGCGACATGCTGTGTATGAGTCAAGGCCTCGTGCTGTCATTATTTCTTTGAATAATTCATTATACAGGATACCAGAGGTAGCCCCACCTACTGCCACATCCTTGATCACTACCAAGAAAGGCAGCAAGCTCATATCACAGACCAGGAAATTCATTTGTCTGGTTCACTCCCAAAATAAGGGGAAGATCGTTGCTACATCCATGACCCCTGCAAAGGGTTCCTCCACGCAGCAGCAACAACAAAGGGATACGGTCATGACAGAACACAGGAACAACTTCTCCTCACCCACAGGGGTACCACACAAGTTTCAGGTGGGCAACAAAGTCTGGTTGCATCGACAGAAAGAACGCCTTACCAGAACCCATCAGAAGCTCAGACCACTCCAACATGGTCCTTACAGCAGTGCCAAGGCTATGGGGAACAATGCTTTGGAGCACATCATTCCTCCATTCCTTCGCCTGCACCAAATGTTCAATGTGGACCATCGTCGACCATGCTTCCCACCATCACTGGACACATCAGAGATTGCAGGACAAGTTCAGCAGATGGAGGAACTCAACGCAATGGGGACCATTGCTTCCTAAGGGGGGAGGAATGATCCAGGTGGATATTGGTGGCCACCTGCCAGGTCCACCTGGACCCCCACCATTGTCTTTCTCAGCATTTTCAGTTTCCTTAATTGTAGCACAGTTTACTATGTTTAGCAGTTTTTCGGGTCCTGAACTTCCGGAGCCGTTTTGAGGCCCTAAACGACGTTTTTTTGGAATTCTTGGGCGACCGAGCCCTAATGTTGCCTCTCCCAAAGTGGTAGTGCTCGGATAGATCTTTCTAACGAGCTATCGTACGCGTCAAACGGAGATCGTATGCCAAAGTTACGACCCCGGGAAATTGATGTACCAATTTACCCAAACGGGGCCCACAATTTGGCGTTTCATCTTCTAGGGTTAGGTTTCGGTATGTGAAGGGTTTTCCATTGTCTCTCAACAATAAATAGGCCTTCGAGCCTCATTGTAATACAGTTCAGAACAGTTCAGAGGCATGTAGCCGCACATCTCTCCTCAGAGATAGCTACCATCGCCCTAGCTGGTTTATTTCCATTTCTGGTTGTATTCAGTATTTTCCATTAATGAAATGAATCATTATTTCCGCTGCATCTATGTGTTTATGGTTATTGCATCTCTGTATTTATGGTTATCTCTGTAATCTATTGCGTTCCCATTTAAATCCGGATCAGTGGTATCAGAGCGGTCTGCTTTTTCTCTGTTTTTCTTTGCATGTCCCCAACGAGGTCAGGATATAAGGAGTTAGGGCTTGAACTGGTCGAACCTTTGCAAGACCAACCTCGAAAATCCCGACGGCCTCCCATGGCGGATGAGAAGAAAGACGAGGGGGCAGGAGATCCTATCAAAATCTTGCTCGAAGAAGCCCTCGAGCGGCAAAGGAACGCGATGATGGATAGCTTTGCGCAGATCCTTCAACGGCTACCCAGAGGCGACGCATCGGCTTCCAACAGCGACTCTGGAAATGCCACACCGTTTAAGGTACAAGTTAATTTTGAAATCCCCATCTTCGAGGGTCAAATAGACGCAGATGCCGTAGATAAATGGTTAAATCTGCTAGATGGGTATTTTTCTGTTCATGAATTTTCAAGTCGGGAAAAGATTGTTTTCGCTCTTCTCAAAGCAGCCCCCCACGTCAAGGACTGGTGGGAAACCTACTGCGAGCAGAAGGATGAAAGTACAGGCTCACTATTTTCAGCCGCACCCACTTGGAATGACTTCCGGGATGCCATCAAGGAGCAGTACTACCCTGTCGGAAGCTATGAGGACAAATACATCAAATGGACCACACTACGGCAGGGAGGAGACCAAGATGTGCCGGAGTTCACAAACATTTTTCATACCCTTCGCACACAGCTCGGTATCAAAGATTCTGAGCTGCATCTGGTACTCAAATATCGTGGCTGCCTACACAGATACATCCAGGAAGAGATGGTGTTCTTGAACATCTCCTCACTCGGCACAGCATACCGATACGCTGTCAAAATCGGGCAAAAGTTCAAACAGAAGAAGCGAGACTTTGGATCTACAAATCCGAAGCCCAAAGGACAAAGCCAAGGCGGGGTGACCCAAGACAACCCGTCGAAGCCGCAAGAAAAGAACAACACCACGAAGCCGAAGAAGGACACAGGGAAGTGGTGTGAGTTCCACAAGAGTCCCACTCATAACACAAGTGAGTGTCGGACCAAGCAATCGCTGGTGGCCGAGTTGAAGGCTTCCGAATCAGATGCATGTTCCGATCCTGAGCCAGAACCCGACAAGGGGAATGGTAAAGGGAAGCAGATCATTGATGCGGATCCCAGTGCCACTGTTGCCACCGCCAAGATCAAGAAAAATGAGCCCGAAGATCCAGAGGAGGGGGAGCGTCTTTTCCACTCACAGATGTGGGTGAAGGGTTCACCGCTGCGATTCATTGTCGACAGTGGTAGCCAAAAGAACCTGGTTTCAGCAGAGGTCGTGAAGCGGTTGGGCCTACCGACTACACCGCACCCGCAGCCGTACAGTATCGGGTGGCTTCACGAAGGACGAGATCTCAAAGTTCGCCAGCAGTGCCGCCTTCCCTACAGCATCAAGCCCTTCACAGACGAGGTATTGTGTGATGTTACACCTCTGGATGTTTGTGATGTACTATTAGGCCAGCCATACTTATGGAGGCGACATGCTGTGTATGAGTCAAGGCCTCGTGCTGTCATTATTTCTTTGAATAATTCATTATACAGGATACCAGAGGTAGCCCCACCTACTGCCACATCCTTGATCACTACCAAGAAAGGCAGCAAGCTCATATCACAGACCAGGAAATTCATTTGTCTGGTTCACTCCCAAAATAAGGGGAAGATCGTTGCTACATCCATGACCCCTGCAAAGGGTTCCTACACGCAGCAGCAACAACAAAGGGATACGGTCATGACAGAACACAGGAACAACTTCTCCTCACCCACAGGGGTACCACATAAGTTTCAGGTGGGCAACAAAGTCTGGTTGCATCGACAGAAAGAACGCCTTACCAGAACCCATCAGAAGCTCAGATCACTCCAACATGGTCCTTACAGCAGTGCCAAGGCTATGGGGAACAATGCTTTGGAGCACATCATTCCTCCATTCCTTCGCCTGCACCAAATGTTCAGTGTGGACCATCGTCGACCATGCTTCCCACCATCACTGGACACATCAGAGATTGCAGGACAAGTTCAGCAGATGGAGGAACTCAACGCAATGGGGACCATTGCTTCCTAAGGGGGGAGGAATGATCCAGGTGGATATTGGTGGCCACCTGCCAGGTCCACCTGGACCCCCACCATTGTCTTTCTCAGCATTTTCAGTTTCCTTAATTGTAGCACAGTTTACTATGTTTAGCAGTTTTTCGGGTCCTGAACTTCCGGAGCCGTTTTGAGGCCCTAAACGACGTTTTTTTTGGAATTCTTGGGCGACCGAGCCCTAATGTTGCCTCTCCCAAAGTGGTAGTGCTCGGATAGATCTTTCTAACGAGCTATCGTACGCGTCAAACGGAGATCGTATGCCAAAGTTACGACCCCGGGAAATTGATGTACCAATTTACCCAAACGGGGCCCACAATTTGGCGTTTCATCTTCTAGGGTTAGGTTTCGGTATGTGAAGGGTTTTCCATTGTCTCTCAACAATAAATAGGCCTTCGAGCCTCATTGTAATACAGTTCAGAACAGTTCAGAGGCATGTAGCCGCACATCTCTCCTCAGAGATAGCTACCATCGCCCTAGCTGGTTTATTTCCATTTCTGGTTGTATTCAGTATTTTCCATTAATGAAATGAATCATTATTTCCGCTGCATCTATGTGTTTATGGTTATTGCATCTCTGTATTTATGGTTATCTCTGTAATCTATTGCGTTCCCATTTAAATCCGGATCAGTGGTATCAGAGCGGTCTGCTTTTTCTCTGTTTTTCTTTGCATGTCCCCAACGAGGTCAGGATATAAGGAGTTAGGGCTTGAACTGGTCGAACCTTTGCAAGACCAACCTCGAAAATCCCGACGGCCTCCCATGGCGGATGAGAAGAAAGACGAGGGGGCAGGAGATCCTATCAAAATCTTGCTCGAAGAAGCCCTCGAGCGGCAAAGGAACGCGATGATGGATAGCTTTGCGCAGATCCTTCAACGGCTACCCAGAGGCGACGCATCGGCTTCCAACAGCGACTCTGGAAATGCCACACCGTTTAAGGTACAAGTTAATTTTGAAATCCCCATCTTCGAGGGTCAAATAGACGCAGATGCCGTAGATAAATGGTTAAATCTGCTAGATGGGTATTTTTCTGTTCATGAATTTTCAAGTCGGGAAAAGATTGTTTTCGCTCTTCTCAAAGCAGCCCCCCACGTCAAGGACTGGTGGGAAACCTACTGCGAGCAGAAGGATGAAAGTACAGGCTCACTATTTTCAGCCGCACCCACTTGGAATGACTTCCGGGATGCCATCAAGGAGCAGTACTACCCTGTCGGAAGCTATGAGGACAAATACATCAAATGGACCACACTACGGCAGGGAGGAGACCAAGATGTGCCGGAGTTCACAAACATTTTTCATACCCTTCGCACACAGCTGGGTATCAAATATTCTGAGCTGCATCTGGTACTCAAATATCGTGGCTGCCTACACAGATACATCCAGGAAGAGATGGTGTTCTTGAACATCTCCTCACTCGGCACAGCATACCGATACGCTGTCAAAATCGGGCAAAAGTTCAAACAGAAGAAGCGAGACTTTGGATCTACAAATCCGAAGCCCAAAGGACAAAGCCAAGGCGGGGTGACCCAAGACAACCCGTCGAAGCCGCAAGAAAAGAACAACACCACGAAGCCGAAGAAGGAAACAGGGAAGTGGTGTGAGTTCCACAAGAGTCCCACTCATAACACAAGTGAGTGTCGGACCAAGCAATCGCTGGTGGCCGAGTTGAAGGCTTCCGAATCAGATGCATGTTCCAATCCTGAGCCAGAACCCGACAAGGGGAATGGTAAAGGGAAGCAGATCATTGATGCGGATCCCAGTGCCACTGTTGCCACCGCCAAGATCAAGAAAAATGAGCCCGAAGATCCAGAGGAGGGGGAGCGTCTTTTCCACTCACAGATGTGGGTGAAGGGTTCACCGCTGCGATTCATTGTCGACAGTGGTAGCCAAAAGAACCTGGTTTCAGCAGAGGTCGTGAAGCGGTTGGGCCTACCGACTACACCGCACCCGCAGCCGTACAGTATCGGGTGGCTTCACGAAGGACGAGATCTCAAAGTTCGCCAGCAGTGCCGCCTTCCCTACAGCATCAAGCCCTTCACAGACGAGGTATTGTGTGATGTTACACCTCTGGATGTTTGTGATGTACTATTAGGCCAGCCATACTTATGGAGGCGACATGCTGTGTATGAGTCAAGGCCTCGTGCTGTCATTATTTCTTTGAATAATTCATTATACAGGATACCAGAGGTAGCCCCACCTACTGCCACATCCTTGATCACTACCAAGAAAGGCAGCAAGCTCATATCACAGACCAGGAAATTCATTTGTCTGGTTCACTCCCAAAATAAGGGGAAGATCGTTGCTACATCCATGACCCCTGCAAAGGGTTCCTACACGCAGCAGCAACAACAAAGGGATACGGTCATGACAGAACACAGGAACAACTTCTCCTCACCCACAGGGGTACCACATAAGTTTCAGGTGGGCAACAAAGTCTGGTTGCATCGACAGAAAGAACGCCTTACCAGAACCCATCAGAAGCTCAGATCACTCCAACATGGTCCTTACAGCAGTGCCAAGGCTATGGGGAACAATGCTTTGGAGCACATCATTCCTCCATTCCTTCGCCTGCACCAAATGTTCAGTGTGGACCATCGTCGACCATGCTTCCCACCATCACTGGACACATCAGAGATTGCAGGACAAGTTCAGCAGATGGAGGAACTCAACGCAATGGGGACCATTGCTTCCTAAGGGGGGAGGAATGATCCAGGTGGATATTGGTGGCCACCTGCCAGGTCCACCTGGACCCCCACCATTGTCTTTCTCAGCATTTTCAGTTTCCTTAATTGTAGCACAGTTTACTATGTTTAGCAGTTTTTCGGGTCCTGAACTTCCGGAGCCGTTTTGAGGCCCTAAACGACGTTTTTTTGGAATTCTTGGGCGACCGAGCCCTAATGTTGCCTCCCAAAGTGGTAGTGCTCGGATAGATCTTTCTAACGAGCTATCGTACGCGTCAAACGGAGATCGTATGCCAAAGTTACGACCCCGGGAAATTGATGTACCAATTTACCCAAACGGGGCCCACAATTTGGCGTTTCATCTTCTAGGGTTAGGTTTCGGTATGTGAAGGGTTTTCCATTGTCTCTCAACAATAAATAGGCCTTCGAGCCTCATTGTAATACAGTTCAGAACAGTTCAGAGGCATGTAGCCGCACATCTCTCCTCAGAGATAGCTACCATCGCCCTAGCTGGTTTATTTCCATTTCTGGTTGTATTCAGTATTTTCCATTAATGAAATGAATCATTATTTCCGCTGCATCTATGTGTTTATGGTTATTGCATCTCTGTATTTATGGTTATCTCTGTAATCTATTGCGTTCCCATTTAAATCCGGATCAACAAATGCTTGACCTGAAAGTGAAAACATACCCTTGTGGGTGAGGAGAAGATGTCCTTGTACTCTTCCATGACCTTATTAACTTGCTTCTACTGCCGAAGGGGCCCTTTTTTAGGGCCATGGATGTTGCCATGATCTTTTCCTTACTTTGAGAGTGAATAAAAAAGAAAAATAATTTTCACGTCTGATAAATGACTTTACTGCATCACTTAGTAGAGTTTAACGAAATGGTAGTAGGCGGGGTGACCTTTGGTATCCAATATATCTTTCTTCCCAAAGTAATATTAATCATACAAGGTTTGGACTCATGCACAACAATGCACTTCCAAAAATATTGTTGGTCTAATAAAACATCACAAACTTAAAGGGAAGCAACATTTCATAGTACCTCATCCATGAAAGGCTTGATATTGTAGGACAGGAAACAATGTTGACTAACGCAAGTATCTCACCCTTGGTGGAGCCACCTAATGGTGTATGGCTTCATGTGTGGTTTTTTCAAGAGTCCCAACAGCTTAACGAACTCTACTAAGATGAGGTTGTTTTGACTCCCACTATCAACAATGAACTGTAGCAGAGATCCATTCACCCACATTTGTGAGTGGAAGAGGTGCTCAACCCCCTCCATATCTTCAGGCTCACTCTTCCTAACCTTGGTAGTGGAAACAGTGGCACTAGGTTTTGCATCAATGAACTGTTTCCTCTTGTCAAGTTCTAGCTCAGAGTCCAAAAATGCATTTGACTCTACTTATTTTAGGCCAGTCACTAGTGACTGCTTTGTGCGACATTCACTTATGTTGTGAGTGGGGCTCTTGTGGAACTCACACCACTTTCTTGTGTCTTTCTTTATCTTCCCATTGCTAGTATTTTATAGTGGTTTTGATGGGTTTTCTTGGATTGTAACACCTTGGATTTGTCCTTTGTTCTTGCAGTTTGGAGGTCCCCTTTCCCTGCTTCAAGTTTGCAGATCCAAATTCTCGCTTCTTCTATTTAAATTTATGCTCGATCTTGACAACATATTGATATGTTGCACCAAGTGAGGAGATGTCTAGGAACTTAATTTCTACTTGGATGTATTTATGCAAGAAACCATGTTACTTGAGAACCAGATGTCTTTCTAAGTCCTTAATACCTAGCTTTGTGTGTAGGGTATGAAAGATATTCGTGAACTCCAACACTTCTTGGTCCCTTTCTTACCGTAGTGTGGTCCATTTTATGTACTTGTCTTCATAGCTCCCAATAGGGTAATATTGTTCCTTAACAACATCTAAGAAAGAGTCCCAAGAGGCTGCCACTAAAAGTATTAAGGGTTCCTCCTCATCTTGCTACTCACAATAAGTTTCTCACCAATCCTTGACATGGAGGGCGGCCTTAAGAAGTGCAAAAGTAATATTTTCTCTATCAAAAAAAATTTATGGATTGAAAAATATCCTTCTAGAAAATTTCACCATATATCTAGAACATTTGCTTCTATCTGGCATTCATATATAGGAATGTCAAAGTGAACTTGTACCTTAAAGGGGGTGGCGCCTCTAAAGTGATTTCTAGATTAATATGCATCATCCATTGGCAACCACCTAAGGATTTGAGAAAAATTATCCAGCATCTTGTTCCTTTGTCGCTCGAGGGCTTCTTCGAGCAACAATTTAAAATGATCTCTTACTCCCTTGTATTTATTTTCATCGGACGTGGGAGGTTGTCGGGGTTTACGAGGCCAATATTGCAAGGGCTCAACCAAGTCTAGTCCCAAATCCTTATATTATGACCTCATTAGGGATATGGACAAAAAAACAGAGAAAGAGAAGATCGCTCTGATACCACTGATCCAAATTTATGAAGGAAAGAAATGAAATACATATTTAAAAACAAAAACAAAAATAATCAAAATGATGCTTCAATTAATAAATATCAAGTGTTGGAAATTGTTTACATGTAGAATGAAAACAAGCGAGCTCAAGCGATAATAGTTTATCTCTGAGAAGAGATGTGACAACTACATGCCTTTTGAATTATGTTACAATGAGGCTCTCGTGCATTTTTATTGTGAATAAATAATGATGAACCATAAAAAATCTAAAAACCTAACCCTAGGAGATGAAGCGCTAAAAGATTGTGGGCCCCAATGGGGTTAGCTGGAACGTCAACTTCCTAGGGTCATAACTTTGGGATATGATTTATGTTTGATGTGTACGATATCTCGTTAGAAAGGTCTATTTAGGGACAACAACTTTTAACTACAAACATAAAATTTTCTAATGTTTGCCCATTTCCCTAAAATTGTCATTTAGGGCCTCAAAATGACTCCAAAAGCTCAAGACCCAAATAATTACTAAAAATAGAAAATTGTCGAAATAGGAAACTGTGCTAGAAAATAAGAAATTGATAAGATACAATGTTGGGGGTCCAAGTGGAATAGACGGGTGGTCACCAATATCCACGTGGATTAAGTTTGGGTGTGATCCCCAGGTGATTTTAACAACTTAGATGCCCTTAGGTTGTGGTTACTCAAGCCACAGGTTAGGCATGTCAGTCATCTTAGGACTCACATTACCTAATATCTATATATATATATATATATATATATATATATATATATATATAATTTAATACATTAATTTTATTGTTAAAATTAATATTCAATAAGATTAATAAAACCCTTGAATTTACATGTAATATATTATAATATTTTATTTTCGTTGTGTTGCATTGCGCAGCCCGTGACCTAGACAACGCCACCACAGAGACCTCTTCACAGGTTTGCAGCTCCAATGGAGGCCGGCGGGGGTGCCAATCCCTCCCCTCCCCTGCCCGAACTCCTCGCATTCAAGAAGCTCATCGCCAGATCTCTCAAGAGACCACTGTCCGAGACTCAGCAGAAATTCGTCAAAAAGCTGGACTGCATCCCAATCGTGGAATTGCCAATTGCAGAAACATGCAGATCAACAATCAATCTTGCAGACAGAGGGCTCATAGGACAGTTTATCGGGATTTTTCCTTCTCCCAAATCCATTGAAGCTTGGTTGTAGATGAATTGGATGGCGCTCATATCAGAAGAAATCAAGAGCCACTTTGTAGGAAAAGGATTCTATGTATTCGTGTTCGAAAGCTCTGAGGATAAAAATCTCATCTTCAGAAATGGCCCATACTTCATGGGGCCTTAGGGCTTATACTTGAACAAATGGACCCCTGATTCGACCCAGCCCATGATGTGTCATTTTCCATTCCAGTTTGGGTCTGCCTACCTCATCTTCCTTTACATTGCTGGAATCAAAAATCATTGCAAGCTATTGGAAATTTTCTTGGAAGGTATATTGATCAAGCAATGCGAAAGGATCAGTACTCATGCGCACGGATCTGCATGGAGGTTGATCTGGAAGTAGGGCTGCCAGAGGCAATTAAACTTACTGCAGCAGACTGGATGCACATCCAGGAGCTAGACTACGAGCAATTACCCTTCAAATGTCGGCACTGTCACGGCTACGGCCATTTCGCAAGACATTGCAAAAAAAGGAAGCAGAAGAGAGCGAGAAAGCAGAACAATGGACCACAGTGCAAAAAGCAGGGACAACAAAACCTAGAAGCAAAGGAATAACAAAGGAAAACAACCCTGGGCCAACGGGGTAGGAACAAAAAGATGGGAACTCCAACCCCATGTCGAAATCAGGATCTCAAAATGCAGAGCCCAGTAAGGCCGTAGAAGAGCCGGAAGTAAATAAGGACTGCAGTGAACAACCCAAATCCCCTCCTAATGGGAAAGGAACAGAGGAGCAAGGGCAAAACGCGGGAACCCCCGAAGTAGTCCCCTCCCCCTCTTATGCCGACATAGCAAGAAAGAAAGTACATGAATCACCAAGCTCATCGGAGGATGAGATCTTAGAAAGGCCTGCCAAAAGAGCAGGAAGAAAGTCCCGTAGAGAAGCAAGGGAGGAAGAAGCTGAAAGGAAAAAGACTCAAGGAAGTCAACCCACTATAGAAATGTCAATCGACAGAAGTACAAGGACAAGGCCGCCAAAAGGAGGAGGCCCAACCACCCCTAATAGTAAGTAATGAAAATCGTCTCTTGGAACTACAGAGGGCTGGGGAACCCGATGAAAATTGAAGCGGTCAAAGATCTACTGAAAGCGGAACCAGTAGACATCCTAATGCTCCAAGAGACAAAGATAGAAGGGGAGGTCCTTCTAGAGATCAGCAAAAAGAAATGGCAGAAGAACGTAGGAAAAGCAATAAGCGCAAGAGGCTCTTCCGGTGGAATAGCAACCCTGTGGAAGGGAGACCAGTTCAGGCTTGTCAACTCCCACAACACACAACACTGGAGCTTCACAGAGCTGAAGCACATAGCAAGTAAGTTAACCATTGCATTATTCAATTTATATGTACCGGTATTGTATTCTGAAAAGAAATACTATTGGAAAACATTAAATGAGTTTTTGGAACTGAATACCCCAAACAACATAATCATAGCTGGAGATCTAAATCTAGTGATGAATGAAAAAGAAAAGAGAGGGGGCAGGACCAGCAAGGATCAAATGATCTATGTAGTAGAAGACATGATACAAAAATGGCACCTACTGGATTTTAAACCAAGAAAAGTGCTCTACACCTGGACCAATAACAGGACAGGACAGGGGAAGACCACATATCCGCCAAATTGGACAGGTTCTTGGTTCAAAGCACAATGTTGATGGAAAGGAGGTTAATCTCATCAGCCATTCTTCCCAAGCTTACCTCGGATCACAAACCCATCCGGCTAATGTTAGAGGAGGAAGAAAATCTAGGCCCAATCCCTTTTAGATTCAGCCCATTGTGGAATGGAAAGAGTGGCTTTGCAGAAACGGTCTCACTAGCATGGTCCACCTCAGTCAATGGCTCCCCCAATTATGTATGGGAACAAAATTAAAAATAACAAAAAAGGCCCTCAAGGAATGGAGTAAACTCCCATCAAATACTCCCAAAGATCAAAGAATGGAGTCAGTGCAGCACCTAGAAAAGTTGCAAAGTGAAATGGATACAATAGATATAACTAAAACAAAGCTAGAAAAGGAGCAAGAAGCCCAATGCAAAACATTTTTCTCCTTCAGAAATGAAGAAGAATATTGGAGATTAAAGTCCTGGAGCATTTGGCTGGAAGCCGGAGATAGAAACACAACATATTTCCATCGAAAATGCAAAGCCCACCTCTCCAGGAATCACATCACAGAGACCACCACCTCCGATGGGAGGTCATGCAAAAGAATAGATCAAATAATATTTGCTGCTGCATTACATTTCCACCATCTTTACAGTGAAGAGAATGATGACTGTGAAGAAGACAACAAAGAATTCCTAAAGAACTTCTGGCGTTGGTCACTAAAGAGGACAATGCAGCATTATTGAAGCAAACAAATGAAGAAGAAATCAGCAAAATTATCTGGTCCATGAATCTAGATAAATCCCTTAGGCCAAATGGGTTCACCATTCACTTCTACAGGATATGTTGGGACATAATCAAAACAGATCTTATTTGAATGATAAAAGGATTCCTTCATAAAGAAAAACTGGGTGGTAGCACCAACTCAACATTCCTTGCTTTAATACCCAAAGAGTCAAACCCTGCTTCCTTTGACAGGTTTAGGCCAATCTCTTTATGCAATGATTCATACAAAATAATTGCAAAACTCCTTGCAAACAGAATAAAGGCACTGCTAAACAAACTCATATCAAATTCGCAAGGAGGCTTCATCAATGAGAGACACATTCTAGATAACGTAATTCCAATTCAGGAAGCCATGCACTCCAGCAACCTTAGAAATGAGAAAGGCATGCTAATGAAGTTAGACATGGCCAATGCATTCGATAGAGTAAAGCTATCCTTCCTCTATTAAGTTCGACTTTCCTTCGGATTCGACCAAGAATTTGCCAAACTGATCCAATCTTGTACCATAAGTCCTTGGATTGCACCTTTGGTAAATTGGAGGCCAGTTGATTTCTTCCAAGCCACGAGGGGGCTGAGGCAAGGATGCCCTCTTTCTCCATTTCTTTACATTTTAATGGCAGATACGTTGAGCAGAAAGTTGGAGCAGGACATGATAGTAGGAGCTGCCCCAGGTTTGAAAATAACTAAGGATCTCAAAGCCATAAATCACGCCCTGTTCGTGGATGATTCTCTCATGCTTGGCGGAGCTTCAAACAGAATAGCCTCTGCATTCAAAAATACTCTCCAAGCCTACTGCAAAGCAACTGGAGCACTAACCAGGGAAAGAAAAAGCGCAGTCTATAGTTGGAATGCAGAAGAGGAAGAAACTCAAAAAATAGCTCGCAATTTGGGGTTCAACGGATACTCAAAATGGGACAAAATCAATTATCTTGGACTGCCATTAACACTGGGCACAAATAGAGTCAATCTGTGGGAAGGAGTAATAACAAAAATCAAAGGCAAAATCACTGCATGGAGAGGTCAATGGCTAACTCATGGTGGCAAATTAACTCTAATAAAATCTGATCTTTCATCTTTGCCAATATATCAAGCGTCCTACCTCATGGCACCAAAGTCGATTGTAGGGAAAATTAATAAAATCATGAGAGATTTTCTGTGGCATGGAGGCAAAGGAAATCAGAACAAATTCCATTTGGTTAAATGGGAGACAACAAAGAGAACCATGAGAGAAGGCGGCCTTCAAATTCGCGATTTGGACCTCGCCAATACAACTCTGGGATGCAAGATACTATGGAAGCTCCATAGCGACCCCAATCACCTTGTCATCAAAACATTGAGGCACAAATATATACCAAATGCAAAACTTAGAAACCTACAAAACGCAAACAACAAAAGGACCACGCTGTTATGGCAACTGTGTATCAAAGGATTGCGACTCTTCTCCCAAAATCTGTATTGTATCCTTGGGAATGGTAGGCGTGTCAAGTTGAGAACAGATCGCATAATGGGGTAGTCGCCCTTAGCATCAAATGGTAGCCTGCAAGAAATCTGCGAGCTTCTTGAAAGCAGAGGAGATAAGACAATATATGATATCTCAAAATGGGACGAATCCAGGTTCTGGATTGATTGGAAATTTAGTAACATACCAGATCATTTATCACAACAAACAGAAATGCTAAAAGAAGAACTTCGTGAAGCAGCTCCGGTGCACAAGACAAAAAAAGATAAATGGGGTTGGGGACCTACAAGAGTATACTCCTCAGCCAAAGGTTACGAGTTGTTGCAATCACACAGAGATAGATCTCTCCCTGCAAGGTTTTGGATGGAGGTATGGGATCCATTGGCGCTGCCCAAGGTTAACTTCTTCTTTTGGATATTAATGCACAAAAATATTTTGATTGGTGAAAACTTATTGAAAAGGAAAATAGTAGGTCCGCATAGATGCTCACTATGCAAAGAGGCCATGGAAACCATGGATCACCTGTTTGTAGACTGCTCATTTGCAAACAAAGTTTGGACACTCATACTCCAAGGACTCAAGGCGGCAATCCCCACTAAAATTTCAGTAGTGGACTTATTTTTATCATGGAAAGATCGCTATCCTTTGTCCTCCCTCAACTCCTCATGGGCCAGAATCTGGATCACCATTCCCAAATTTGTGTGTTGGAAGCTATGGTTAGCTAGAAATGAGCAGATATTCAACAATGTAGTCTGGACACCCAACACGGTAGCAACAAAAGCAAAAGGCCTTCTCCTAGAAACTTTGAACTCCCAAAAACTCAAAGATGACTCTTCGGTGTAGCAGGAGGAAAAGAGTTGGCTTGGAACCCTTGCATTAACCCAACGGATCCACAGTATTGGAAAACCCCAACTCAATCCTGAGTGGAGGCTAAGAGATAAGGATGAAATATTTCAGAGTTGGTGGAGGCAGCAAGGAATAACTACAGTCTTCTTTGATGGTGCCTCAAAAGGGAACCCTGGGATAGCGAGAGTTGGAGGACTCCTATACTCTTCTGACGGAAGCACCAAAGAAAGCTTTTTTTGGGGACTAGGACAACGATCCAACAACCAAGCAGAAATCCTCAGCTTGAAAAAAGCAGTAAAATAGCTAAAGAAAGAGGACACTGGGAGCTGTAAGCATTCGGCGATTCAGAAATCCTAATCAAAACGATACATTCGAAAGATCAATTTAATGATGTCGGCTTAAATAAGAATCTGCAAAGGCTGAGATATATCCTACAAGACTTCAATTCCTTTAAATGCTACCATATTCTCAGAGAATCAAATAAAGAAACAGACTATTATGCCAATAAAGGATGTCTTTTGAGCCAAGGAGACCTCAGCATAAACGAGGGAGAACCAGAAAAAAAATTTCATCCCATGAAAAAGACATCAGCTTGTAACAGGAAAATGTAAAAGTCCTGCACTAAAGATTGTAAGGCTTCGGCCATTTGGAGCTCTTTATTAATAAAAATCCATACCCATTTCAGTTATAAAAAATAAAAAAATAAAAAAAATAAAAAAAAAAAATTAATAAAACCCTTGATCCCTTTGGTGGTCTGTAAGGGTGTAGGCTTTCACTCCTACCAAATTCCTCTGATCCTTAGAATGTTAAACTATTTCCTTACTTCTGAGGAAGACGGGCTCGTAGCCAAGCATAAGCAGTTTTAGGACATACTTCAAGCCCAATTATTTTGTAATTCAAGTTCTAACATATATATATATATATCATTTAAATATATAATATAATATGTTTACATTATTGTTACTCAAATATCATAATAAAAAATGTTATAATTTGCACCTTAAGAGATTTGATTCATCTTGACACTTGCAGATACAAAATTAAAATGGACCTATGTTGGTTCTTAATAATATTATTTATATTTAATATAACTTTCACATCTCTATATATAGAAATATTCTTAATTCTATTCTTTCTATATATATATATATATATATTTGTTGTGCTCAGAGGCACATTCTATAGCCTAGTATGAGGTTGATATGTGATTTCATTTGTGCTCAACGTGGAGTCGACATGCGTTATTTTTAAATTAAAATTAAAAATAATATAAAATTAAGGTGGTGTTGTGGCCAGCAACAACCCCCCTTCTTATTTAGTGTTATTCCTAATACTAAATAAGTGGGGACCCTTAATCAAAAAATTTAAGAAATTAATTAGTGTTTGTATTTCCTTTTTAATAAAACTTACCATCATAAACTTAGGAAAATACCCTAGAAAAAATCTAAAAAGTTTAAGTTTCATGATAAGGTAAGACAAAATCTTTCCTTGAGAAAAATCGCATCACAAAAAGGATAACAGGATACCTCCTTGCAAGCCGAATTCTAAGATTGCGAGATCGTGATACGAGACTAGAAAGCATTTATCGCATCGCATCTCTAAAAAATCACTTACGCTGAAAACTTTAAACTGCCGATATGCAATGGCGCATATCGCAAATCGCATTTCGCAAAAAACAGATTAACAAAAATTGTCATATGTCATGCTCCTGTGATATTGCGATATTGCGATTTTGTGATAGAGCGGTAAAACAATAATGCGATATTGCAATATTGCGATTTTGTGATAGAGCGGTAAAACGATAATGCAATATAGCGATATAGTGATAGAGCGATCCTGCGATGTTGCGAATCTGCGATTTGCGATATTGCAAAGCAAATCGCAAAATTGCTTCATCGCAGATCTTTCGAGCTCGTTGTTCAAAAAAGTATTTTCCATAAACCGAGACCTGGTTATGCGCTTTAATGCTAATTAATGAGTTAGTTGCCAGTCATTAATGGAATATGGTTTTGTGCTTATCGAAAAGCCAGTTCACGTAAGGTGGTATATTTTATATGTCTTCGGCATTTAAAACTTTCCTGTCACCTTTCCTTATCATTATTCTCACTTCACTTGTAAATTGCAGGAACAGAGAACAAAGAATTATACAAAGCAGTACGCAGGATATTATGGGGAAGAAAGGCAAAGCTCCGAGCTCTGACGACAACGAAATGACGCCCCTATATACAGACACTGCCTATAACAGAGACGCTGGTATTACTACTTGGGAAGGCATGTATAATCTACTTGAAGAAGAGAATCCCAGAGTGATGGAAGTTGAAGCTAATGCAGGCTCACATAGTTCTTCTGAGGCATCCATTATAGAGCTAGCTTGTTCGTTCTTACACCGAATAGCGGCGAGGCCCAAAATTCTCCCATACACAGACATGGTTAAATAGGTACTGGACAGCGGTGACATAAAAAACAGACAATTTAAAACTTAGGGTCAAGAGCTTACGGAATCATTGTTTTTACAAAATTTGAGCTTTATATCCGCTAAAAGAGAATGCGCAAAAGGGGAAAAACGCACCAAGGAAACCCGGATCAAGAAATGGAGGCAGTTTTTGATGCGTGATTAGTGCCATCGCTGGTCAAAACTTCTTGAAAGGGAAAACCTCTAATTGCTCAATCACCTGTAAGCCCAGAAATTTGTAAGAAAGCAACGCTAGAGGTAAAAAAGTAAAACTTGAATCCTAAAACCAGTAGTAATTGTCCGAAACCTCTTCAATATGGTATATACATATGAACAGTAATTGTAGATAGGCTGGAGACAGAAGGCTCAAGAAAAGGCAAAATCAATCCAAAAGTTAACCAAGTTGAATTGGGATTCTTACTGGGCATACTTGGTAAAACCACACAGCCAGTGCATGACTCTCAAATGCATCATCAATTCTACCGAGAAGATGGCGCCAGCTCTTGCCGATTATGTTTTGACAGCACAACTAAAATCGGAAGTCGGTCAACCGACTCTTCTCAAGCAAATGCTGAACGCATGCGATTTCAAGGAACAGATACAAAAATAATTAGTTAGTAATTTCAATTTTAGATTCAGTTTTACTTTTAATTTTGCTTTATTTTTGCCTGAAATGAGGACGATCATTTAAATCGTATCCTACATTTTTGTAATAAATTATTTTTAGATTTAGTTAGTAGTATTTAAACCCTTCTCATGCATTTAGAGAAGGGTCCTGAAATTTGTCAAAAACTTATCCCCAGAACATGCACTTTTGTACCCTCTGAGGAGGTTTTGATGAATGAATGGAATAGGATTTATCGCCATCTGCATTTAATATCTGCTACTGATGTTGCACTTCTGTACTCTTAGTGGATGTTGGATTAAGAAGAGATAAATCATTATCGCTTGAAGCTCATGAGTAAGACTAGTTATAAATGGTACTTCTATCTCTTAACTATTTCTACCTTTGTGTTAAAAGCGATATTCATGTTTAGTTGTTTATATATTGATGCGTGAATGCTTGAGTTATCATTTGGCACTTTTGTACAATGATAGCTATTTATTTATGCTTAATGTATGAGTAGCTTATTATGCAATATGCCTTTCACAATTGTTTCGTCTAACTTTTTATACGAAGTGGTTTATCTGTATTGAATTCTTTTCTCATAACAGTTGAATGATCTTTATTACCAATTGTTGTCTGAAATCATTTTAAATCGCATAACGGAAAGATTACACCCCGGGTTAGTGTAGACTTAGATATTTTTTCTTATTAGAATACAATTTGCATGTTATTAGATTAGAGTTAGAATTAGAGCATCTCACTTAGGAACTTTTAGAAAGGAAATATCAATTCTTCACACACACACACATAAATTGGGAAACTGGTCCCATATCCCCAGTCGGACCCACTATACCAAATAGAAAAGGAGTTGCTAACCAAGGTCCAGACCGGGTGGGTATCCCCCTTGTTGTAGACCCGATTTTCGGGGCTTCAACATATTTGGCGCTAGAAGGAGGGCCTAGAACTGTGAATGGCAAGCAAGTCTAAATCTAAATACCATTCTGAGAGTAAATCACCCTCACCATCTCCCCTGACTTCTCCATTGCATTTAGAATCTTTAAATCCAGAGCTAGAAGTCACAAGAGCAACAGCCGCTGCTACAAACCCTGACATTTCAGAACAATCTACTATTGAACCTCCTGAAGTTGAATCTTTGATTCAAAAACTTCAGCGATTTTCTATATCTCCTCAAAGATCTGATAAATCTCAAGGCAGCGTGACTTCGCAATATAACCCTGCTCATCCTCTTACCAGATTAAAGAGTGAAAAATTTAGCGTTTAGCCAACCGAGTTACCTCTACCCACAAGGAAGAGAGAAAGGAAATCTCTTAAAGGGTCTGATAGCGAGACTCTTTCATCATCATCATCCATCTCAACCTCTACACTGTGAAGTCAACCATCCACTCCTCCACTTCAGATCATTGTCCACCAGTCCACTGGAACTTCCACATCTCCTTCTCAATCATCGGGAGTCGTAATATCCTCATCTTCTCAACCACAGGGATCATCCTCTGCACTTTCCTCTGTTAATAGATTAGCGATGGCCCAATCTCCATGGAATAACCCAGGGGCAGTCTTAATGCCTGCGCCTTTGAGTCAGCTACCGGCCCATCCTGAAAAATGGCTGCCTAAGTTTAATCCTGAGGCAGGCATGCTAGCGGAAGAACATATAAATAACTTTATGCTATCCATAAAACTCAATGAAGTTACCAACGAAGACGCTGTTGTTCGACTTTTTCCTTATACTCTGCAAGGACCAGCCGGATCATGGTATTTCTCATTACCATCTGGATCTATCACTAGTTGGGATATCTTCCAAGAACAATTCCTTATTAAGTTCAGTGATGATAGGTCTACGATGACATTGATCAATGACCTGTCTAACCTTAGGGCCGAGTCAAAAGAACCTATCAAAGATTTCAATTCACGTTTCAATAAACTGTTAAACAAAATTCCTACTGCTTCCAAGCCTAGCGAAGAAGTGCGAAGTGAATGGTACATCACTGCTTCACCATCAAACATAGCAATCTTTGTTGACAGGGCTAACAAAACAACTTTAGTTGAAAATATGAAAGAAGCAATAGCAGTAGAGGAACGTATTATAGCCCTAGAAAAGAAAAACGCCATAGAAGAACGGAAATCCAAGAAGGTTACTTTCAAGGAAGATCCCAAGAAAAAACAATCGAAAGATCCATTCGATTTAGAAGTATTACAAAAAGTTTTGAAGACCATGTCTAACAAGATGGTCGACATTAAGAAACAAGTGGCAGAAACTTCTTCTAAAAAGCCGTACGGACCTTTTAAAATAAACCCTTCGACTGATTCCAAACCCCCTAACGCTATTACAAGTGTTGAATCCGAAGAAGAAGAAGAGGAAATCGCTACTGAAGAACATACCGATGAAGAAAAAGTTGTAGAGTTACAAGGTATGTGGGATTTCATCCTCCCAGATGAAGAGGATCAAGAGGCATCCCCGGTTAGTACTTGCGGTAGAAATCAACTTGATCCTCCTCAACCTACACCTAAGCCAAAGAGCGCAAGCTCGATGACTAAGGATAAAGCCGCAGCCAAGATAACGACACCTAAAGCAACTCAAACCAGCCCAGTCCAAACAGACCCATCAACTCCATCTAAAATGCTGATCGTTTCGGATGAAATGGAGTATAATATCATAGAAGACATGAAAAAGACTAGGGACAATATCACTTTTTACGAATTGAGAAAGTTAAAACACCAGCAAAAGATACTTTTGAAAGAATTACATGATGTACCAGTTGCACCTTTGCTCGCCGTTGTAATCTCTCAAGCTTCCCATGACATGGGAAGACCCCCAACTAATGCGATTAATAAAGTTGATCCAAACGATATCGCCTTAATTGGAGGAAGATCGAGATCTCATACTCACCCATTTCTTCTTACTTATGAAATTTTCAATAAAAATTTGCATAATTGCTTAGTGGATTCTGGAGCTTCATCGAATATTTTACCAAAGTTATGTGCAAAATTGAACGTTCAACCACAAAAATCCGTTGTCCGCATAGTTCAATTAGATCGATCGCAAGTCGAAGTGATTAGCGAATTAAATCAGGTTACCATAAGGCTGTCATCCAACCCAAAGGTATGTCAAGTTATCAACATTTTAGTTGCTGATATTCCAGAATTTTATGGCTTAATTCTTAGTAGAGATTGGTCAGAAAAACTTCATGGATACTTTGCAACTGACTAGTCTCACATGTGGCTCCCTTACAATGGTAAACCAAATCAAATAAAAGTTGAGCGGGAAAGACATCAGAAATGCATAGTAACAGAACTGGAGGGAGAAAATGAACCAGTGGCATACAACAATAACATCATTGGCAACTACTCAGTAGATTTTTTCCTAGGAAATTTTAATGCTCATACTTCACCTTACTTAAAACGTTCTGTTTTATCTCAAATATAAAATTTCTCTCAAACAGATAGTTCTAAATGTATTAATTTTATAAATAGTTCTGTAAATAAATCTTTATTTTGGAACTTATTTTTTGACGGTTCTAAGTCTAACGAAGGATCAAGAGCAGGATGCGTGTTAATAAGTCCAGAGGGAGATAAAACTATGCTAACTTGCAGACTCGAATTTGATTGCACCAACAACACTGCAGAATACGAGGCTTTAGTCCAAGGATTATACAAAGCAATCGGATTAGACGTCAAATACCTTCAAGTTTTCGGAGATTCTGAAATTGTGATCAGACAGGTATGTAATACTATACATTGTTTATCAGGTCATTTAAAACATTACCAATCTTTAGTTCAAGATCTGAATGAACACTTTATAGCATTTAATATTTCATAAATTCCCAGACTCCAGAATGCTAGTGCAGACCTCTTAGCTAACATAGCTTCCAAGCTCATTCCTTCAGAAGATTTTAGCCCTGATCAATTTTCGATTGAATTAATTTTAAGACCTTCTATTCCTGATAACATTACCAATTGGAGGATTTTCAACGACGATCCTGATATCGTGAGTTTCCTCACATCTGAAGGATCCTACACCAATCAAATAATTGACGAAGACCAACATGACCGACAATTGCAACAAGATAGCACTAACAATGCCATACCTAAGTTAGTAGTCAAGTTAGAAGACCTTTATGATTTGAAAGATTGGTTTAAAAGATCTACCAATTCAAAACTCCAAAGTTCAACTTTGAACTATGAATTAGTAAATCTAGGAACTGATACCAAACCACAGAATATCAATCTAGGCCTTGGTCTAGCTCCTGAAGAAAAATTAGCGTATATTCGTCTCTTGAGACAATACAAAAGTGTCTTTGCTTGGAATTATGATGAACTCAAAATGTACGACACCTCCATCATCCAACATACTATTCCAATGATAGACAATGAAAAACCTGTCCAACAAAAGTTAAGAAAGATCCATCCTAATCTAGAAAACCAGATCAAATCTGAACTCAATAAGTTATTGAAAGCCAAAATATTTTTTCCCGTTCGACATTCCAAATGGGTTTCCAATATGGTCCCTGTTAGAAAGAAAAACGGAGACATTAGAATCTGCATTGACTTTTGAAATCTTAACAAAGCCTGCCAAAAGGATAATTTTCCTTTGCATCCCATGGAACAAATACTGTAGGCAGTCGCGGGATCAGAATTAATGTCATTCTTGGATGGATTCTCAGGATACAATCAAGTGTTGGTACATCCCGATGATCAATTAAAAACCACATTCAAAACTAAATGGGGCACATACGCATATCAAAAGATGCCATTTGGTCTGATTAACGCTGGTGCCACATTTCAGAGAGCCGTGGACATCGCATTCAAGGGTTTAGTTAATAAATCAGTGGTAATCTATTTGGATGATATAACTGTATATTCTAAGAAACGAAACAATCATCTTAGAGATTTAAAACAAATCTTCCAACGTTGTCAAAGGTATGGAATTTCACTTAACCCGAAAAAATCCTTTTTCGCATTAAGTGAAGGAAAACTTGTTGGATTCATAGTGTCAAAATCTGGAATTCACATTGATCCTGACAAAATCAAGGAGATTTCCGCAATACCCCTAGCTCACAACAAGAAAACCATGCAATATTTTCTTGGCCAGATTAACTTTGTAAAGAGATTTGTTCCAGATTTTTCAAGAATCGTGTCTCCTTTACAAGCAATGATTAAAAATAATTCAAACTTTAAATGGGACCAAGATGAACATGAGGCATTCAATCTAATCAAACAAGCAACTGTTAATGCTCCATCTTTAGCAACTCCAAATTTTTTGGATCCTTTTATTTTATATACATTTGCCTCTGATAGATCATATGCTGCGATACTCACTCAAACAAATCAAGAAAAGGCAGAAGCCCCAATTGCTTTTTTCAGTTCCAATTTATAAGGGGCTGAGTTAAACTATTCAGATGTGGAGAAACAAGCTTATGCTGTTTTCAAAGCAATTAAATACTTTAGACCTTTTTTACTCAAAACACATACAAAAATCATAGTACCATTTCCAGCAGTAATAAATCTTCTAGTACAGAAAGATGTGGGTGAGAAAAGAGCCAATTGGGTTACTGCCTTACAGGAATATGACATAGAAATCAAACCATCAAGTATTGTAAAAGGTCAAGGCTTTTGCAAAATGCTGGCCGAAGCATCGCTTATGTCTGAAATTCCATTTGCAGAGATACAAATGTACGAGGTAAGCCTAAACGATGTTGAGTCATTATACGCTGATATCATTTATTATTTAAAGAATGGATACGCTCCTCCAAACCTCGATCATACCAAGAAAAGAGCTCTAAGGTTGAAAGCCAAACAATATCAACTCGTGAATGATGTTCTTTTTAGAATAAATTATGATTATGTTCTCCTTAGATGTCTTGAGAAATCTGAAGCTGAAAAAATCTTGCAGGAACTCCACGATGGGCCAGCAGGCGGACACTATGCTGGAGACACTACTGCTCATAAAATCTTACGTGCAGGCTATTACTGGCCCACATTATTCAAAGACTCACATAACTACGTGAGAAAATGTCAAGTCTGTCAAACTGCTGCTAGGAGACAAAAGAAACCATCCTTGCCACTACAACCAGTTAACATTGAGTAGCCTTTCGATCAGTGGGGATTGGACATAATAGGTGAGATCGTTCCTCACTCTTCTAAACAACATAGATATATCCTTACAGCAACAGATTACTTTACTAAATGGGTAGAAGCAGTTCCACTCAAGATGGCTAATGCTAAACATATCATTGAGTTCATAGATCAGTTCATAATCACCAGGTTTGGGTCACCTTCTGCTTTAATGTTTGACAATGCATCATATTTTTCTAGTAATGCAATGACTGAATTTACACTCAAAAGGGGTTTCAAGCTTAAATACTCTACCAATTACTATCCACAGGGGAATGGATTAGCTGAATCTACAAATAAAAACTTAATCGGAATTATTAAGTGAACCATTGACCAAAATCATAAAAATTGGCACAAGTCTTTAATATATGCTTTATGGGCAGATCGGATAACGTAGAAAGCCTCCATTGGCACTTCTCCCTTTAATTTAGTTTATGGGAAAGAAGTGGTTCTTCCAACTCATTTAGCAATCCCCTCTTTGGCCTTAGTTCAATATATTGATGAAGCACCAACTTCTTCCTTACAACTAAGGCAGCTGGAAATAATTAAGTTAGAAGAACAACGAGAATAGGCCAAAATAACTCACGCTCATCATCAAGCATTAGTAAAAGCCTCTTTTGATTCAAACATGATATCCAGGAAAGATTTTCAGATGGGAGATTTAGTTCTAAAATGGGACAAGGCTCATGAGGAAAAAGGGAAACATACAAAATTTCAATGAATGTGGCTTGGCCCTTTTCAAATCGTAGAATTCATAGGTCCATCCACTTTTATGTTACATGATTTAACAGGAAAAAGAGATTCTTTACCTGTTAACGGACAGATCCTCAAAGAATATTTTCCATAGGCGATCATTCTTCTATTTTGTAGATTAGTTTTTATTGCCATAATAAGACCGGTTGTAAATGGTTACATTTGAGATTTATGAAAAAGACACAAATTCTCTTTTTAGATTTTGTTTTTTCACTTGTATAAATAGAATTCTTTTAGAAAATTGATCGTTATTGTTGAAATATACAGTTAAAAAAACTCTACGCCTAGAAATGATACTAGTTTCAACTTTGTAAATTTTGACAAAAAATGACCTTTAGTAAGAAATTGTTTTATATCAGTCCAATGAAAGGTATCAATAACAAAAATGAAGATTCTCTGTAGAAAAGCTCTTTTCAAAAAACTCTACCATTGTCATCCAGAGCCATCTTAAGGAAACAATGACTTCCTCCCCACCTAGGAAACTACAATGTTCAAAGAATAATCCAATGATACACTTTAACTTAAAGAGTAAGAGGTCTCATCACGAGCCGGCTTATCATGATCATTAGATATTATAGCTTGCTAACTTTTCCAATACTGCATACTATAACAGGGCAATGACTCAAGATTGTTGCAATCAAAAGACAAGGGGTCTCATCACGAGCCAGCTTGTTCAGCAAAGCCATAAATCAAGTGAATGACTGTGTCATAAATTGGCTATCAAACCAAGACATTGTTCTTTAAGGGTAAAAAGAAAAATGAAAGCAATAAGTGTGGATATGGATTTCTCTTTGAAAGTTGTAAATTTCTCTAAGTAGGATACAGAATCATTGCTGGGTAAAAGGTAACCCTGTCGAGGCTATAAACGCCTGCTGGCAGCAGAGGCTCTACCTACGACAAATGAGCATATTTAAAACTGATTTACAGAGAAGACTTTGTTTTTATCTTTATAAACCAAGTAATGACTGATGTAGATACAAAGACTAGCTTGAGGGAGTAAATAATCAAAGTTGAAAATAGAAGAAACCAAATATCATTGATAGGCAAAAGCATAATGTACTTCGTCTTTCTATAATAAAGTTTAATTTTTTGGAAAATTTTCTGTTTTGGAAGTTTAGAAAATTCAAAAGAAAAGCAGAGATAATTGGTTCTTCCAAGTGAATTGCCAATTGTTGTGGCCAGCAACAACCCCCCTTCTTATTTAGTGTTATTCCTAATACTAAATAAGTGGGAACCCTTAATCAAAAAAATTTAAAAATTAATTAGTGTTTGTATTTCCTTTTTAATAAAACTTACCATCATAAACTTAGGAAAATACCCTTGAAAAAATCTAAAAAGTTTAAGTTTCATGATAAGGTAAGACAAAATCTTTCCTTGAGAAAAAGCTCATTGCAAAAAGGATAACATGATACCTCCTTGCAAGCCGAATTCTAAGATTGCGAGATCGCGATACGAGACTAGAAAGCATTTATCGCATCGCATGTCTAAAAAATCACTTACGCTGAAAAACATTAAACTACCGATATGCGATGGCACATATCGCAAATCGCATTTCGTAGAAAACAGATTAACAAAATTGTCATATGTCACGCTCCTGTGATATTATGATTTTGTGATAGAGCAGTAAAATGATAATGCGATATAGCGATATTGCGATATTGTGATTTTGTGATAGAGCGGTAAAACGATAATGCGATAGAGCGATCCTGCACTGTTGCGATCTGCGATATTGCAAAGCAAATCGCAAAATCGCTTCATCGCAGATCTTTCGAGCTCATTGTTCAAAAAAGTATTTTCCATAAACCGAGACCTGGTTATGCGCTTTAATGTTATTTAATGAGTTAGTTGCCAGTCATTAATGGAATATGGTTTTGTGCTTATCAAAAAGCCAGTTCACGTAAGGTGGTATATTTTATATGTCTTCGGCATTTAAAACTTTCCCGTCACCTTTCCTTATCATTATTCTCACTTCACTTGTAAATTGCAGGAACGGAGAACAAAGAATTATACAAAGCAGTACGCAGGATATTATGGGGAAGAAAGGCAAAGCTCCGAGCTCTGACGACAAAGAAATGACGCCCCTATATACAGACACTGCCTGTAACAGAGACACTAGTATTACTACTTGGGAAGGCATGTATAATCTACTTGAAGAAGAGAATCCCAGAGTGATGGAAGTTGAAGCTACTATAGGCTCACATAGTTCTTCTGAGGCATCCATGATAGAGCTAGCTTGTTCGTTCTTACACCAAATAGCAGCGAGGCCCAAAATTCTCCCATACACAGACATGGTTAAATGGGTACTAAACAGCACTGACATCAAAAGCAGACAATTTAAAACTCAAGGTCAAGAGCTTACGGAATCATTGTTTTTATAAAATTTGAGCTTTATATCCGCTAAAAGAAAATGCGCAAAAGGAAAAAAACGCACCAAGGAAACCCGGATCAAGAAACGGAGGCAATTTCTAATCGCACATCGCTAGGCAAAACTTCTTGAAAGGGAAAACCTCTAATTGCTCAGTCACCTGTAAGCCCAGAAATTTGTAAGAAAGCAACGCTAGAGGTAAAAAAGTAAAACTTGAATCCTAAAACCAGTAGTAATTGTCTGAAACATCTTCAATATGGTATGTACATATGAACAGTAATTGCAGACAGGCTGGAGACAGAAGGCTCAAGAAAAGGCAGAATCAATCCGAAAGTTAACCAAGTTGAATTGGGATTCTTACTGGGCATACTTGGTAAAACCACACAGCCAGTGCATGACTCTCAAAGTCATCATCAATTTTGCCGAGAAGATGGCGCCAGCTCTTGCCGATTTTGTTTTCATAGCACAGCTAAAATTGGAAGTCGGTCAACCAACTCTTCTCAAGCAAATGATGAACGCATGTGATTTCAAGGAACAAATACAGAAATAATTAGTTAGTAGTTTCAATTTTAGATTCAGTTTTAGTTTTAATTTTTCTTTATTTTTGCCTGAAATGAGGATGGCCATTTAAACCGTATCCTAAATTTTTGTAATAAGTTATTTTTAGATTTCGTTAGTAGTATTTAAACCCTTCTCATACATTTAGAGAAGGGTCCTGAAATTTGTCAAAAACTTAACCCCAGAACATGCACTTTTGTACTCTCTGAGGAGGTTTTGATGAATGAATGGAACAGGATTTATCGCCATCTGCACTTAATATCTGCTACTGATGTTGCACTTCTGTACTCTTAGTGGATGTTGGATTAAGAAGAGATAGATCATTATCGCTTGAAGCTCATGAGTAGGACTAGTTATAAATGGTACTTCTATCTCTTAACTATTTCTACCTTTGTGTTAAAAGCGATATTCATGTTCAGTTATTTATATATTGATGCGTGAATGCTTGAGTTATCATTTGGCACTTTTGTACGGTGATAGCCATTTATTTATGCTTAATGTATGAGTAGCTTATTATGTGATATGCTTTTCACAATTGTTTCGTCTAACTTTTTATACGAAGTGGTTTATCTGTATTGAATTCTTTTCTCATAACAATTGAATGATCTTTATTACCAATTGTTATCTGAAATCATTTTAGATCGCATAACGGAAATATTACACCCCGGGTTAGTGTAGACTTAGATATTTCTGCTTATTAGAATACATTTTGCATGTTATTAGATTAGAGTTAGAATTAGAGCATCTCACTTAGGAACTTTTAGAAAGGAAATATCAATTCTTCACACACACACACATAAATTGGGAAACTTGTCCCATATCCCCAGTCGGACCCACTATATCAAACGGAAAAGGAGCTGCTAACCAAGGTCCGGACCAGGTGGGTATCCCCCTTGTTGTAGACTCGATTTTCGGGGCTTCAACAGGTGGACAATGAAATATCTTAATTTTCTTTTATTAATAAATTTAAATATAATAATATTTCAATATTATTCTTCCTTTTGCAAAATAACTTTATTCCTGTGATTAATCGAATCACCCTTAGGCATATTTTGATGGTTCTTCTCAAGATCAAGGGTGTGTGGTGGGGGTATATTATTGCACATGTCTAACAGTCATTTTTACCATATCCAGCTGGGCTTGGGGGCTGGAACAAATAACTTTGTTGAACTCATCACCCTTAGACATTTGCTTCATTCTGCACTGGCACATGATTGCAGACACCTTCAGATATATGGGGATTCCAAAATCATTATATACTAGTTCAATAATACATTTGCATGTCATGTGCACTCTCTCAGGAATATATTGGATGAAGCCATGCTTTTAAAATCTCATTTTGATTACATTTCTTTCAACACATTTACAGGGAACACAATTAGACTGTCAATCATTTACCCAAGGAGGCCACTGTCTAGCCCAAGGGTTAATGCCTAATCCAAGAGCAGTGGGATGCAAAAAACTTCCAATACTACCACCAACCATATATTGATCATCTATATCAGAGGGACAATAGGCCGTAATTACATTTTATTTTTTAGCGGTTCCTATTATTACTCTATTCTCTATATATATTGTATATCATTTTATCTGAACAGTCATTGTATACCCCCTTCGGGTAATTTTGTATAGACATATTATTTTGAAGGCCACGACCTAAATTACTGCATATGCCTTCTAGGCATCTACAATATGTAATTTTCTCAAATTAATAGAAAAATGTGTTTTTTCCCAGGGAAAAAAAAAAACTTTATTCTTTCTATTTCCTTGATTTAGTTAAAATTTTATATTTTTATTTTGATTAAAGTTTAAAATAGTCTTTAAAAACCTATTATATTTTATGTTATTTTTCCTTTAAAAATCAATATAGATTCATCTTAATCATAGATCTAGCAAGCGTCAAGGGAGATCAAATCTCTTGAGGTACAAAACTATTTTCACCAAATTTTGGTCTTTTTTCACCAATTTTTTCCTCTTTGGGTCTCCACAATGCATCTCTAATCATCTAATTAGTGTTATAGTGTATCATTGAGCCTTAATCTTGTGTTACATCCCTTCCTTTACCTCATACCTAGATTAGTAGCAATGACTCAGCCTTCTTCACAATGTTATAGGGTCAAATTTGCACTCAAAACTCGTTTTTTTGCATCTTCAAGCCCTTGTAGAGTAGTGTTAACTCTTTGTCCAAAGTTATGGTGCATAAATGAACATTAGTGTAGCACTATAGGGTCTCCCTAAGACTCAAGCCCGAGTTAGGGTGCCTTCGTCGAGTCTTCCTCTCACTCATTATGTCTTTTCCCAAGCCTTCCTTATGAAGAGTGACTTAAATTGGGGGTGAAATTCAAGTCAAAAAAGGGTCATGTTTCAAGCAACTAAAATTCATGAAAACCCTTTTATCATGGCCCTAGAAACTCCAATATAATGTTGCCCCCTTCGCTACCCAGGGTTTCCCTCGCGAGAACCCCTAGGGATTCATGCTCGAAAACCATCCCAGGATTCTCAGCTTAGCTTTTAGGATTGAATCTTGACTAACTTTTATTCTTCAAAATTGAGCACATAAACAAGTTTTCTTCTCCCAAGAAACCCAACTTTTATCCTAGTATCATAGGGAGGACTCTTTGTGGGGAAGTACACAATCATTTTGGCCAAAATTTTGAATATAGAGATGATGGTTATGAAGAATAATTGACTTAAATTCATCAACATTATTGTTTCCTCACCATTGAAACCTGCTACTATTAAACAAGCATAACTAGCCATGCCACTATGCCCCTTAGTTCTCTACATCTAGCATGATAGACTTATCTGCATAATATATTCTTGTTGTTTTAGTGATTGTACATGATATTTCAACTCGACTGCTACTACTTTAAAGACTAACCAAGGAACAAATCCCTCAACTAAGAGAAGCATTTTATGCTATATATATTCACATTGTGTTACAATGAGATGCACATTCTATAGCCCAGTGTGAGGACAATGTGTGATTATGTTTGTGCTCAATGTGGAGTTGACACGAGTTCTTTTAAATTAAAATGAAAAATAATATAAAATTAATGTGGACAATGAAATATTGTAATTTTCTTTTATTACTAAATTTAAATATAATAATATTTCAATATTATTATTCTTTTTGCAAAATAGTTTTATTCTTTCTACTTCCTTGATTTAGTAAAATTTTATATTTTTATTTTTATTAAAGTTTAAAACAAAATTTAAAAACCTATTATATTTTAGGTTATTTATTTTTATTTTTGCTTTAAAAATCGATATAGATTCATCTTAATCACTAATGTAGCAAGCGTCGAGAGAGATCAAATCTCTTGAGGTACAAACCTTTTTTCACCAAATTTTGCCTCTTTGGGCCTACAAATGCATCTTTAATCATTTACTTAGTGCCATCGTGCATCATAAAGACTTAATATTTTGTTATATCCATTCCTTTACCTCATACCCAAATCCATAGTGATGTCTTGGCCTTCTTCACAACGTTATAGGGTCAAATTTGCACTCAAAATTTAGTTTTTGTCCTCTTCAAACCCTTATAGTGCAGTGTTAACCCTTTGTCCAATGTTATAGTAGAAATGAACATTAGTAGTGATATTGCATCTCCCTCAACTTCAAGCCTCAGTTACAGTGCCTCGCTCAAACCTTCCTCTCACTCAATGTGTCTTTTCCCAAGCCTTACTTGTGAAGAGTGACCTAAATTGGGGGCTGAAATTCAAGTCAAAAAGGGTAATGTTTCAAGTAACTAAAATTCATGAAAACACTTTTATCATAGCCCTAGAAGCTCTAAGATAACATCCCCCCTTCATTTCCCAAGGTTCCCCTCGCTATAACCCCTAGGGATTCGTGCTCCAAAACCATCTCAAGACTCTCAACTTAAATTTTGGGATTGAATTTGACTATCTTTTTGTCTTCAAAATTGAGTACATAAACAAGTTTTCTTCTGCCAAGAAACCAAAGTTTGATCTGAGTACACAATCATCTTAGCCAAAATTGTGAAGATATAACTATGATGGTTAAGGAGAATCACCAACTTAAATTCATCAATATTATTATCTCCTCAACAATGAAACTTGCTACTACTGAATAGACATAGTTATCCATGCAACTGGGCCCCTTAGGTCTCTACATCTAGCATGATAGACTAATCTGCATAATGGATTCCTATTGTTTTAGTGATTTTATGGGATATTTCAACCCGGGTATTATTGCTTTGGAGACTAACCAAGGAACAAATCCCTCAGCTAAGAGGAGCATTATATGTTATAAATCAACTAGCATAGTGACACAATACTAACAATATCACTCCAAAGTGAGACGATCAAAATTAACGTCTTCCATGAATTGGGACTGAGGAAGGGATCAATCTAAACAAGTAAAGAAGTGGAAGAGATTTTGAAAGCAAAAAGAGTTGTTTTCATTACCTGCCAGATTCTAATAAGCAACAAAAATCCCTATATCCATCCCTATTTCACTGAAGAAGGATGTGTCTACGCTTTCTCAATACACATTAGAGTACCACATGGTCATGAACAGATCACTACCTGATAAGATCAAGAAAATCACATATGTATCCAGGAGGAAAACAAACTAAACTCAAATAGTTGACTTCCTAGGGGAACTAGAACCTGATAACTAAATTGTTCAAGAGCTCCAGAACACACATAGTCAAGACCATCTCAACTCTTTCAAAAATATGATATTCCGCAAATGAATTAGGCTTAGAAATATACAAGACTGGTAACAAATATAAATCCAAAGAGAAATATCTAGCTTCTTAAGCCTCTTACAAGCTTGTGATAGACAACTTGAACAAACTCAAATACCAAAAGAAATACCAAGATAAGAAAAAAAACAAAGAATCAAAGTAATTGTTGCAAGTGAAAAAATGGTCACCTAATGCCTCCATTGAAAGCATCACTATAGAAAATTGGAGTATCGTCTTACACACCTCTACAAGCAACAAACGAAGTTGAAATTCATTCACAACCTTACCATGGAAGAAGATCCTAGTCACCTCCCAAGCCACACCATAATGCCTTTTCATCATCAAGAGCCTATTGTTCACCAGAGTGATGATGATGAAATCTAATATAAAGACCATGTGGCACATATTTAAGACATTGAGAAGATCTCAGTGAGAGCCATAGCAAATGGGTACAACTAAGCTAATTTGAGAATTGTAAATATCCCTTTTATAATATTTGTAAGTCATGGGAAACTGAAGAGATGTAATTTCCCTTGAGAAGTTGAAAAATCATTAAATGGGCAATTATTAATTCAAATCTATAAATAATATAAAATTTTATGTAAGAGGGACTTTGGAATGCCCTTAGGGGTTCCCATTTTAAGACTTTTGATCCTTCTTTGAAACCATTGCAAACAAAAAATTGGAAGCTAGTAACTATGTATTTTTGGCTAATAATATAGATAAGCCTAGGAAGACCATTGTTGGAACCATATGATTACATGACTATTCTCCATGTTTCAAACTATTCATAAATATTTCATGCATGTGTGTGCTTTGTGGGATGTATGCTACTAAGATTATGGACTAATTCATAGTTTAGATGATTTCTCTCACATATTGTTGTTTCATTTGATTTACATTCATGTACTACCACTTGTTAGATACAAATGTTGACTATTATTCATTTATTCTAGAAAGTTGAACACTTATTGTTGTCTTGTGTTACAACTAATTGTTTCTTTCCCTATGTAGTTGTGTGTTTATTGGCTCATTACTTCATGTGTGTCCCATATTTTTTCACTACTAGTAGCATAGTGTAGACAATTTCATCTTAGTGCATTAGATAGTTTAGCTTAGAACCAAAATCCACCTTGTTATGAAGATGCCTCATATCTAAAATCATTCTTGTAAACTAAGGACGGTTACTGGGTAAGAATCTTGATAGCTCGATTTTCACAAATGGTGTGAGGTCTAACTAGTACCTCATACCATAGATGACTCCTTAACTATTGTTGGGTCATTTTCCCTCATCAACAATTATTTGGTGTTATAAGGAGGACCCTAAGGTGCATGGATAGTCAAATTCATTTTTCTAACCAAGTAAACACTCCAGGTAAATAGGTTCCCACCCAACCACCCCACATTCCATCCAATCATGTTGAACATTGTAAGAGAGAGACAAGTTAAGAAGATGTTGTTTATGATCCCGAAAACCCTAAGTTCCAAAAGGGATTTATATTTTGTTCCTCCTACTAAAGTGAATTCCCTCAGGTGTATCACCTGCACTTACACTAAACAAGTTGACAAACTTCTTGTATCCCTTAATCTCCCTAGAAAGAAGGCAGTCAAAAGACTAGTTGACAAGGTTTATGTCTTGATTGATTCCATTAAGTATTTTGGTTGCACACTCTGTCGAAGGTATCTCTGGTACTTTCAATCACATAACTCCAACTCCTTTCAACTCTCCCCCACCCACTCATGCACCCTTTTGATATCAACAATGAAAGTGTTTGCGCTCAGCATCCTAACACCTCCTCATATTCAAAAGAATAATTTCATTACGGATGTATACCATTCATAATGTCCAATCAACCTCAATAAGGGTGGGTTTCAGAAGGAGCATTAAACCTTGCAGGACTAATGCATGATCTTCCCAAGTGACTAGAAATGTTTCTTCCCAAATTTGATCTTAACAAGGATACTTCCCGAAATATCGCATTAAAAAAAATTATTTGGATTAGTGGATAATCAATGTAGAGAATGAATATGTGCTCTATTGGCTCTTCATGTATACTTTCGAGAATAAAACCTCAACCTAGTACTATAATTTTCCTGCTACTTGTATAACTGTTCAGATGCCTTTGAAAGTATTTTCTTCACAAATTTGGTGAAGAGAAAACACTTTCTTCTATTTTAAAAGAGATGATTGTCATTAAAATGTAAAAGAGAGAGAAGGTCAAAGATTTCAACAAGTGCTTCACCACACTGCTAAATAGCATCCACACTAATTCTCACCCTACAAATGCTCTGACTATCGAGTACTACACTTCATCCCTACACCCCTTCATAGGCATATTCATTAAGAGTGTAGAGAAGAAATCCAGAACAACAAAGTTACCAACTAGATGAGAATTGTACTGAGTTCTCGTTATCTTAGAGGTTGCATAAAATCATGATTTTCATGTCGATTTTGAAAAGTGCGAATGCAACATAAACCTTTTTTTTGGAGAAGCTTATTTTTGACACTTTAAATTTTCTTATGTATTAAATATGGACATTTTTTTAAATGTTGGTGATTCTCATGCTAGTTTGAAAAATGTTGATGAAACATCAACCTTTTTTTCTAGGGGGCATATTTCTGACAGAGTAGTTTGTAAGTGCAACTTTTTGAAAAGTTTTATGGTTTATTTTCTGATCTAATTTGTTTAGAATCTCGCAGGGATTCATTGAAATTAGAAGTTTGACAGGTGAACTATTCACAATTGAAGTGCCCCAACTGTTTTTAAGGGTGTTGAATCCATATATGTTGTAAAAAAACCAGTTTAAACAACACAAATCAAGATTTGACCCCATATTTTTTCACCGGATTCTGGTGAGAAATCCACCAAAAACTCCAAAAAGTCGCACTTAAAGAGTACTCCATTTTTTACACTTTAAATTTTCTTATGTCTTAAGTATGAACATTTTTTTTCAAATGTTGGTGGTTTTCATGTTGATTTTGAAAAACATTGATACATCATCAACCCTTTTTGTTTGCGGGGGGACATATTTTTGACACTTTAAATTTTGTTATGTCTTAAGTATGCACATTTTTTTAAATGTTGGTTATTTAACCATTTTTCAAATTTACTTCTTCTTCTTCTTTGTTTTCTTCCTGACATGTTTGTTTTTTAAGTGTTTTTCAAGTTTATGTTTTTTGTTTCTCTTTGCAAAGTTTTTTGTAGTGAAATTTTCAATTTTTTCACAAAGTTAAAAAAAATATATATATAAAATTAATATTTTGAAGTTAGGATTATTTATTGATTTATGTATCGATAATTAATACTTCAATACACATACCCCGATGGGGGTGGGAGATCATTTGGTACGAGCTCTGATTCACGGCAAGTGATTCCGGACAGATGACAAGGGATGACAGGTGGGAGGTCGGCGACGCCAAGTGGCGCCACATGAATAGAAGCCTTGAGAAGGTGATTCTATATTTATTTGTGCATCTCGATAAATTTGGCTTCATTGTTTTTCTTGGTATAGGATGTAGGGAGCATGTTCTAAATTCGAATGAGTATGCATAGGTTCGTCATTTGTGCATGCTCGCTAGTTGGGTTGGCCCTGCAATTGGAATTGGTAGGGGTGAGCACTCTTGTAGTGGGGTTTCTCAACAAGTGGAACATTGGTTGGTGTGGGATCTCATAGAGTGTCAAATTTTCCATTGTTCTTTGCTATATAAATTACTTCAACCCAATTCAATTCTTCAATAAGCAATATTTTCAATAACTATTAATTCTTCCAATAATCAACAATAACTGAAGATAGAACAGTAAATGCAATGACAATAAGAGACAATTAAGAGCATCAAAAAGAGACACCAATTTGGTCAAAGACAAGGCAAAAACCCTTTGAAATTCCTCCTTCTATTAGATTGTCTTCAAATGTTCAAGAGAGAGTACAATGAGCCAAATCCATAAACAAGAGTGAAAGTCAAAGCTTTGACTTATCCAACAAGTCAACCTACCAAGATCCAATATGCCAATGATGGAAAAGTCAAATTTGGTCAACTATTATAAACTCTTTAATTTTAAAAAGTCAACAGCAGTCAACATGCCCTAACCAGTGAAGTGAACGGTAGCCAAATAGTAGTTAAACAACCTCCAAAGAACTCGGTCCAAAAAGCAAGAAACTTGACCTCTTGAATAGGTCAAAGTCAACCCAAAACAATGAAGAAAATCAATTAAACTTCGATCAACAGTCTTCGGTCAAAGTATGTAGTCAAAACCTCGTTTTTTGTGCCAAAAGATGTGGCCTACTCAAAAATAATTTTCCTAAGAAAGATCGAAGTCAAATCAATCCAAAAGAGCCAAGTCAATGCTAGTCAAAATCTATGTTTCATAAAGTCAACGTAGAAGTAAAATATGCCCGAAAAACCCTTCACACTTGTGGAGAGAAGATGTTGCATTACACTGTACGAACCCATCAGTTTGAAAGAGAGAAGATATGTTGTGTTTTGATGATGTTCAAATGAGCTTGAGGTCACTTGTATTTATATGTGTGTTTATATGTAACTTTGGAGGGTCAATTTTTCCTTAAGCTAACCTTGACAATTTATGTACTTGTGGGCTTGACTTAAAAAATACACTTTTCCTTATCCATGCTTCCAAGGTCAATTTTGGTCCTCTCAGAGAGAGGAATCTATTCCATTGATTGGAATTTATCATTGAGCTACCAAATTAACACTCCCTCTCATCTAGGTAGAAGTTCCAACTCTATCATGTGATCATCACAAATATCTCGTCGTCAAATCATGTTTCATATCTAATCATCTTAACTTAATTCTATCTGCTAAATCATTCTCGAATCTAAAGAAGAAGAATCATAGGGAAGATACAACTACCACCCTATATCAAGCAGTAGGTGATATGCAACTTACCGAGAAAGGATCATAATCATCCCATTATGCAATCAATGGGCAAGATACCACCTACTATAGGAGGTAAGGACCAAATCCATCCTCTTTCCTACTGATCTTCCCAACAATGACTCTTAAGGTTCATGTGGTAGAACACCTTTATCATAACTTATCTTGGGTGACATATATGACTTACCAAAGGTAAGGATCACACTCCCCAAGCTTTCTGAACATATTGGAAAGATGGGGAGGGACAATCCCAAAAGGCCCAACTTGTGGGTATGATGCCAACCGGGGTATACTATGTTAATCCTGATAGGGGGAGATACTTGACTTGTCATTAAAGACAAGGATCAAACACACCCTATAATGTCAATAGGGGAGATACCTGACCTACTATAAGAGTAGTGATCACACACACCTATTTTCTAGAGATCCCTTAACCCTAGGAGCCCTCAACACTCCATTACCCCCTTGGGAGCTCTACCATGGGGGGAGAGCTATGCTCAGTGTTCTGGATCAATGAAGACCCTTATATAGAGGGGTCACATCCCTCATTCCAAATTTCTTTCTAAAGACCAAGAACTTCCCTTTCGGCAAAGCCTTGGTAAGAATGTCTACAATTTACTCATCTTTCAATATGTAATGGGGTTTTACGGACTCTCTCTACACCATGTCTCAAATGTAACCATACATGATCTCTATATGCTTGTACTTTTCATGAAATACAATATTCTTTGTCAATAGGATCCCGCTTTTGTTGTTTCAATATATCATTGTAGTGTCCAAGACCTACTCAAACAACTCTCCAAAGAGATTTCTTAACCAAACTACCTCACAACTAGCCATACTAGCAGTAATATATTTTTCCTCGGTCATACTCAAAGCTACAGACTTTTATTTCCTTCTTATCCAAGGTATCATGGTGAATCCAAGGCTAAAACAACATAATTAAGTGCTCTTCCTATCAACATTATTTCCTTCCCTACTTAATTTTTTTATCAAAGCCTTCAAGTCCTTGTACATATCAAAGGTCTCATCCTTATGCTTCAAGTAATATATCCATGTATTTCCAGAGAAATCATCGATGAAATTTATGTAGTATAGATGGCCACCAAGATAATGCATGGGGGTTGGTCCACATAGGTCAGAATGACTAAGTTGGCGGATGCCATTAGTCTTATTCTTTCTAGAGGGGAATTATCCCCTTGTCTTCTCCCCACTAGCAAACCTTGGACATAATCTATCATGTCGAGCTTGAACATTAGGGATCCCAAAGACCAACTTATTTAATTTCGGAAGAGCTTCATAATGTAGGTGTGCCAATCTTCGGTGTCATATCTGGCTTTGATGATTAGTGTCATGGACCATTGTTAGAAGAGGTCTTCCAGTCACTCTATATAGTCCTTCTACTCTAGATCCCAATGTAAAGGCATCTTTCATTCAAGATTCCTTTGGCTAGGTGAGAAATTTTATTTTGATGAAGGTTACTCTCATTCCTTTTTCTTCCAAGGAAGAAACATATACCAAGTTCTTCTTTAGTTCTGAAACATACATCACTTCACGAAGAATAACAAATTCCACTAAGTCCATGATAAATTTGACAGATCCAAGGCCCTTTACAGGATATTCAGTGTTGTCTCCAAGAATGATCTTACAACTTGTCTCCCTCTCAAGTACATTTGAGAGGACCTCCTTATACCCAGAGAAGTGTTGAGAGGCCCCATTGTCTACTAGCCAACTATCACATGAATCTGGAGGAGAAGAACTAGAAAGGGCAAAAATAAGAATATATTCAGATTGACTAGAAGCAACATTATTTTCATACCTGGAATTTCTTAACTTCTTTTAAGGATGATGTTTTTCTTCACGATCACCTGGAGCATCTCTTTTTCTTCTTCCATTTGTTCCATTTCTATCATTCCTTCGTCCATCTCTTCCTCTTTGATTATTGAACCTGCTATTGTTGTGTTGTATCTTGGAGCATTGTTTATCTCAGGGAAATTTGGAGCATAGTGACCTTTCTTGTGACAAATGTAGCATTCAATGTGCAAAAATTCCTTTTCCCTTCCATTCCTCCTATTAGAGGTTCGGCGAGAAAGCTTCCTTGAGATTTATGAACCTCCCTTTCCTTTCATTTTCTTGTCATAAGCAACAAAATTAGAGGGCTCTCCTTCTTCATGATTTTGAATCCTACCTCTTGAAATCATCCTGGATTCTTCTTGAGTTCATTTTCCAACAAGCTCATCAAATGACGAGAAAATGTTGTTATTTCTTATGGTGGTAATGAAGGTTACCCAAATAGGAGGGAGACCTATAAGGGTTACCAACACCAACTCCTTGTCAGGTACAATTTCCACAACTATCTGTAATTAATCTCTAAGATGAGATAACCTCATGATATAGGATTTCACAGATTCTCCTTTATTCATTTTCATGTCTTTGAGTTGATATTTCAAGGAGATGATTTCATTCAAATTGTTGACCTCATACATGCCAGCTAGCTTATCATACATATCCTTATATTTTTTAAAATTTCCAACATAGACAAGCAATTGATATTGCAAACCATCAACAATAATTTTCTTTTCTTTTAACTCACCTTTCTTGTACTTGTTTTTAGTAGCAGTGGGAGAATTTTATGGGGGCTCAAGAAATTTTCCTTGCATGTACTCCAAGACATCATTGTCATCCAATATGATTTCCAACCTAGTATTCCAAGCAACAAAAATTGATGAGTCTCCCACCTTCTTAGCCTCCTTGAAGTATGAAGTAGTCATCTTGACCTATTCAGATAAATTCCTTCAACTCTTCCAAAGATTATTGCTCTAGCTCTTTTCCCCTTTGGGCTTGTCCTTCACCTTAGCTCTAATACCATGTTAAATTTTCCACTATTCTATGTTATATTAATTACTTTAGCCCAATTCAATTCTTCAAGAAGCAATATTTTCAATAACAATTAATTCTTCCAATAATAAAAAGTAATTGAAGATAGAAAAATAAATGTAATGACAATAAGAGACAATCAAGAACATCAAAAAGAGACACCAATTTGGTCAAAGACCAGGGAAAAACCCCACAAGAGGGAAAACCCTTTGAAAATTCTTTCCCTATTAGATTCTCTTCAAATGTTCAACACGGAGTATAATGAGCCAAATCCATAAAAAAGAGTCAAAGTTAAGCTTTGACTTATCCAACAAATCAACCAACCAAGATCCAATATGCAAATGATGAAAAGGTCAAATATGGTCAACTATTATAAAGTTTGTAATTCTGAAAATTCAATATTAGTCAATGTGACCTAACCAGTTAAGTCAATGGGAGTCAAATAGCAGTCAAACAACCTCCAAATAAATCGGTAAAAATAATGAGAAATTCAGCCTCTTGAACAAGTCAAAGTCAACCTAAAACATTGAAGAAAATTAGTCAAACTTCGGTCAATAGTCTACGGTCAAAGTCTGTAGTTGACCCTATAGTCAATGCAAGTTAAGGTGCTCCAAATGCCTTGGTTTTTGTGCAAGAAGATGCGGCCCGCCCAAATAGATTTTTTCCAAGAAATATCGAAGTCAAATTAAGCCAAAAGAGCCTAAGTCAACGTTGGTCAAAATGTTTGTTTTAGAAAGTCAACACAAAAGTCAAAGATGCCTAGAAAACCCTCTGCATGTGTGGAAAGAAGATTATTCCTAAGACCTGTACGAACCAATCAGATTGAAAGAGAGAAGATACGTTGCGTTGTGATAATTTCCAAATGAGCTTGATGTCACTTGTATTTATATGCTACTTTGGAGTGGCAATTTATCCTTAGGTTGACCTTGAAAAATTGTGTACATGTGGGCTTGACTTCAAAAATACACTTTTCCTTATCCAAATTCAGTGCTTCCAAGGTCAATTTTGGTTCTCTCAAAAATAGGAATCTATTCCAATTATTGGAATTTGTCACTGAGCTGCCAAATTAACAGAGAGTGGGATTGGAGGAGCGTTGTGGAGGTGTTGGAGTTTTAGAACGTAGTTGGGGATGTTATCAGTTCTGCCAGAGGGCTCGAGTGTGAGTGGTGTCTCCAAACCTTTCAAGGGAATTGGGTAAGCATCAACCTTTATGCAATTTTCAAATTCCCCTTGTATTTATTACTTGGTTCAATATTGGGTGTTTGGGTGTTGTTCCTGTCTATAGAGTGTGTTGTTCTAGGTTGAATTACAATTCTTGGAGGCTAGGTTGGTTGTGGTGTGTCGACCCCTCCCACCGTGAATTTTGCAAAGGATCCTTCTGTGAGGGTTGAAAACAATTGGATTGTAGTTCAGTGCTTTGATCACAGAGGTAGTGACACCATCTCTTGGAAGTTTGTGTCTTCCCCTGTTGCTTGGAGTGGCCAAAACCTTGGGAGTAGGCTGAGCATTCTCTCCTTTTGGGAGTTTTGGTGGCCTGGAATAGTCAGGGACATGTTGAGACAACACAAGTGGGCTGGACATGGTGGAGGCCCTCAGGGATAGCCCGGTGGGAGAGAAACCCGTGTGATGGATATGGAGGACGTAACTTGGGAAGTTGGCGCAGCGGGTGAAGTTTCCAAGGCTCGTGCTCATTCGTCGAGCCATGTGGAACAACCACCCATATTGGGTGCATATTGGCTTCCATTGCTAACAATCGCGGGACATTTCAGTGAGCTCAAAGATCATACACCAGCAAAGATAGGATGATAAGAATGAAACAATTGCCTACATAAATGATGTTCTGTTTAGCCAGGGAGATATTGTGGACTGATCGATTTCCATTCAGAGAAGCCAACATCATTTCAACAAAAGGTTGGATGAGATAGAAGCTCGGTTGGCTCATATTGACTTCCACGTCCATGAAGATCATGACCCTCCAAGGGATCTTGGTGTTGGTCATGCACCACCCTCTCCTCCTTGATATGGTATATGTTGGTTGTTTCTTAGTCTTACTAGTTTTTTGGGTTGTATGGCTTTTCTGCCTCTGGAATTCTTGTAAAAAAATTCAGTTTCTAGTCTTTTATTCCATCGCTCTCCTCACTAGCAAGTCCGGTCGAAGTGAAGCCAAGAGAGCAAAGAGAACCTCAATTGTAATTTGACTCTTTTTGATGAATTAATGAAAGCGTTTTGGCCGACAAAAAAAATTACTTCAATACACATAAAATGAGTGTCACTAAAAAATAATAATTTTGAACAATTGACAAAAAATACACATTTTGCATATAGATATATAGATAGATAGATAGATAGATAGATATATATATATATATATATATATATATATATATATATATATATATATATATATATATATATATATATATAGGGACTTTTTTCCCTAAAAATGACACGTCAAATAAATGATTTTTATGGAAAATTTTGGGGAAAAAAAATAAATAACAACAACAACAAAACAAAACAAAAAAAACAAATTCTATGAATTTTATGTTGAAAAATGATAATATTTGGTGTTTTTTTCCCAAAAATAATGATTTACATAAAACTTTCAAGTAAAAAAAACAAAAAAAACTAAAAACAACTTTAACAAAAACAATTCACAATAACAAAATAAAATACATTTTCTAAATTAAAATAAAAATAATTTGAAAACAAAATTTAAAACAAACTAAATTTAATTTAAAACAAACGATTAAAAATCATTTTAAACAAAATTTTGAAAAAAACCCAAAAAAAAAATAAAAAATTATATATATATATATATATATCTAATTTAGTTAAAATCAATATTTAAAAACCCTGATGGGGCTGACAAATTGCGATGAAATAAATGTGATAAGGCATGGGGAGGTTACTCCGATGGTAATGACTAGCAACACATAATGATTCAAGAAGACAATTAGAGGGAGGGGCGAAGAACACATGGAAACTTCGAGAGGAAAAGTGTGCGACTTATATATCAGAAATTGATCTTCTTCTAGTATCTTATTTGACTAGTTATGGGAGACTTGGGAAGTGGCCAAGGAAACATCGTGTATGTACAACTCACCACCCTATGCAAGTTGGGTAATTTTTGTTTTGAAAGGGGGAAAGTGCTTGCTACATGGTGGAGTAGTTTCTCTAGTGGGCTTGAAGGGTTGAGTTCTAGAATCTGGTATCGCGGTGCTAGGAGGCGGGAAGATCCCCCTAGAGATTGGCAGGCTATGTTATGGAGAGGGTCCTACTGATCATCTCAATTGTGGTTTACCATATGAAGATGCAACCTCTCCATGCCTATTGGGTAAGCATCTATGGTCTTTTTTTTCACTTGTTAGGACATTCAAGGGTGTCGATTGTTGATTTCACCTAGGTTTTCTCCTTTTAGTTCCAAAGGTTCTTTAGTGTTTCATATGTAGAGTATTGTGGTCGCAGCAGAAGTGTTAGGTATGTGTTTTTCTTTGTGATTAAGTGTGGGAGTTTGAATTTTTGGGTATCAGATCTTGCTTATGGTAAGAATTCCACTCTAATGGAGTCATGGTTGTGACTGGTGGTGATGGTGGGAGCTGGTGTCAAGATTTTGCGATTCGGCCCTATTGGGTTGGAGTATCTTCAGCTTCGTCTATGACACAATGATGACCCTATCAAGCACTAATTTAGGGTGTGGTGTGTCTTTCGTGTTGTTGTCGGGGAACCCTACGAGGCATGTTGTGTCAGAGAGGGGAAGTGAGGTATGGTGGCGCTTCCCTTGGATACATAGTGGGTTGTGGTGGCAGGGTGGGTGTAGCTGAAGTCGTAGGAGGGGAGGATGTGAGCTAGATGGAGAACTGGCTCAAGAAGTTCTGCCAGCTCCTATTACTCAACAAAGCCTTCGTCTTTGAAGTCATTGGACAAACAATTGCAACATTTAATACCACTAATAGTAGATCTGGAGAAACAACAACACGAGGACTAGAACAAGACAATTTCCTTCTTGCACGATATTCAACATAACTAATGGGACCTAATGGATAGAGTGGCTTCACTCCAGAACAGTCAAAGATGCACACATGAAAAGTTAGACCTGTTGGAAGGTAGGATTGATCATTTGGAGTTTCATGCACACGAGGGTCCTAGACCCCTAGATCATCTTAATGTTGGGTATGCTCCAACCCCTCATTAAAACAACGATCATAGTTGGCTTCATTTGTACTCTCTTTGTCTTTTGGAACCTCAATGCTTTTTGTATGAAGACTCATTATATATTCTGGCATATAACCAGTTGTTTTGTCTATCTCTCCTGGCCAATAAATCAAGTTGGGGTGAGGCTAAGAGAGAAGGGCTTTCCAAGAAAATATTATGTAATATTTTGACGCATTAATATAAAAGGTTTGATCAACAAAAAAAACAATATTTTAAAAAAATTAGAAAAAAAAAGCACATGACGTTTAAAAAATTTTAAAAATAAAACAAAAACTAAAATGCTATTAAAAAATAATTAAAAGAAAAACAAATACTAAACAAATTAGAAAAACAAAAAAACAAAATTTAATAAATAAATAAATAAAACAAAATTGAAAACAAAAAACAATAATAGCTCTCGGAAGAAAATTGTGTATGAGATTTTTCATGTCTAATGTTTCAAGTGGACACTCCACTCATCATTGGGGACTAGAAAGCTTGTTGGATATCTTAAGGCAGAGATTAAATTCAAATTTTGTGCATTTTACAAGCAAGAATTTAGCAGTGTCTTTCAAATTGCCAATAACAATGGGACCTTTTACAATTAAGAATATAGAAACTTCACAATTAATTGATCAGATGTTATCTTGTTTCGATTTTGAATATGATGAAGCATGTCACTATGATCCTCATCATATCATTTCATCCAAAAGAAAGAAACTAAGAAGGGTTGAATCTAAGCATCAAGGTAGTTCAGAAATGGAAAGATTAACAAACAAACCAGAATGGTCAGATAAAACTATTGAAGATGTTGATCACTATCAATTGGAAAATGAGGAAAGTGACTCAGAGCACTTAGAATAAAATCCAAAACAAGGAAAATCATAAACAAAAATAGTTACTCGGCCAAGTTTAAAAGTGGAACTAAAAGACCATTTACTAATGATATGATGCATATAGATATAGAAGATTCAATACTTGTAACTAGTAAGGCAATGGAAATATCTTCTACAAGAGAACCTGTTATTCAGATTCATGAGCATTATTCAACAAAGTTTAAAGTTGTTCAGTCAAAAGATAGTGGGCATGTTGCGGTTGAAAAGCCTATCACAACCTATTACAGTGAAATCAAATAACAAAGTTCCAAGGATAGACAAGAGAAAGGTGAACAACTAAAAACAAGGATCCTCCCCATTTACTCACTGCAATAGATAACAAAGATATGTCATTAAATATTGCAATAATAGAGTCAGCTCCCAAAGGAAGTAAATCTCATGAAGTAGTTAAGACCACTCAATTTAAATTGAATATGAATCAGTTTAATATTGTTGATAAAATTGATTTTTTCAAACAAGCAGGTCAACTCATATGTGAAGATTTGTTGGTAAAGCAGTTAATTAAACAAGAAAGATATAAATGAAACTAAATGAAAACCGAACATAATGACACAAGTAAAAACACAAGATTTTACGTGGTAAAACCTTGACAGGGTGTCAAGGAAACATCCATGGGGCAAGGGATTGGATTATTTATTTGATCAAGAATGATTCTCCATAATACAATAGTTCGAGCATTCATCGGTTTATAAGAGCCTCCTTCGTTACATAATCGTTGTTTCAAGTATAAAACTAACTGAACATTAACTAATACAGTTTTACACATATTTACGAAATATGTTGTCAATTTTCAACAAACTCCACCTTGAAAATAATTTTCCTAATCCCTTGCCCATGCCCATTCATCATCTCTTCTGCAAGCCAAGAGAAGCTAAACACCATTGCAGCTTCTCTACTATAATTGGCTTCGTGAATATGTCTGCACAATTCTCCCGTGTATGGACCTTCTTGAGAGCTACTTTTCCACCATCGATCACATGTCTTAGAAAATGATACCTTACATCAATATGCTTGGTCTTGTTGTGATAAGCTGGAATTGTAGCCAAGTGAATAGCACTCTAACTGTCACAAAGTACATTCACTTTCTCCCGCATCCTTCCAATCTCATCAAGTAGACCCTTTAACCAGATTGCTTCTTTACTGGCATCTGAAGCAGCTATATATTTTGCTTCGGTAGTGGACAATGCAACTGTTTCTTGAAGCTTTGATATCCAACTAATTGCTCCACCTGCATAATCAACATCCACATATCTGCATATTGTTCCTACACTACCATTAAGGATGATGCAAAGATCACTTGTGCCTCTTGAATATCGAAGCACCCATTTCACTACTCACCAATGTTCTTCACCTGGATTTGCCATGAACTTGCTGACAACTCCAACTGCATGTGAAATGTCAGGTCTTGTAGATACCATCGCATACATTAAGTTGCCTACAACATTCGCATATGGTACATGAGACATATACTGCTTTTCTTCATCAATTCTAGGACTCAAAACCGAAGAAAGCTTAAAATGGGAAGCTAATGGAACATTAACAAGTTTCACACTGTTCATACCGAACTTTTCAAGTACTCTTTCCACATACTTCTGCTATGATAACCAAATCTTACCATTTTTCCTATCTCTGTGTATCTCCATGCCCAAGATATGTTTTGCTGCTCCAAGATCCTTCATATCAAACGTCCTAGAGAGTTGAGCCTTTAACCTGTTGATCTCTTCCATGCTTTTGCTTGCAATAAGAATATCGTCAACATACAAAACTAAGATAATGAATATGCCACTGAAACTCTTGAAGTATACACAATGATCATACTCACTTCTAATAAAGTTTTGGCTCACCATGAAGGAGTCAAACTTCTTGTACCATTGCCTGGGAGACTACCTCAGGCCATACAATGATTTCTTGAGCTTGCAAACTAATCTTCTGTTGCGACCTTGTACAAAACCTTTTGGCTGTTCCATATATATCTCTTCATCCAAATCACCATGTAGAAAAGTTGTTTTAACATCTAACTGTTCTAACTCAAGGTTAAGTAATGCAGTTAGTGCCAACACAGTACGAATAGAAACAAGTTTTACAACTGGTGAAAAAATCTCATGAAAGTCAATACCTTCAACCTGAGAATACCCTTTTGCTACTAGTCTCGCCTTATACCTTTCGATACTTCCATCAACTTTTCGTTTCAATTTGAAGACCCATTTGCATCCAACAAGACTTCTCCCTTCGGGAAGTTCTACAAGATCCCAGGTATTGTTCTTGGCTAAGGAATCCATTTCTTCTTCCATAGTTGTTTTCCATTTTTCACTATCTGTATCATCTACTACTTCCTGATAACAAGAAGGTTCCCCATCTTCAGTAATTAAAGCAAAAGATGAAGCATAATCTTCATACCTTTTGGGAGTTTTTCTTTCCCTTGTAGACCTTCTTAGAGTGACTGGTTGTTGAACTGGTTCAGAAACTTCAACAGCGTCCTTTATATCTTCAACACCTTTTCCTCTAGAAGTGTCTCCTTCTTTTCGACTTTCAAAAAAAGGTCTAGCCTCCAACTGAATTTGTTGATTTGGTGATACTTGTTCCTATTCAATTCTTTCAACATTTGATTTTAAAAGAGAAGATTCATCAAATGTTACATCTCTACTAATGACTATCTTTTGTGACGTAGGATCCCACAACCTGTATCCTTTCACCGCATAGTCATACCCAACAAAGACATAACATTTCGATTTTGGATCTAATTTTGAATGCTGATTTTTAGGAATAAGAGCATAGGCATCACAACCAAATATCCTTAAATGTGAATAATCACAAGACTGACCTGACCAAACTTCTTCAGGAATTTTACAATTAATTGCTACTGAAGGTGATCTGTTAACTAAATAACAAGCAGTGGATATTGCTTCTGCCCACAACTCCTTTTGCAGGTTAGCATTGCTGATCATGCTTCTGGCTCTTTCCATAAGAGTCTGATTCATACGTTCAAGAACACCATTCTGCTGAGGAGTAAAAACAACAGTTTTGTGTCTAACAATTCATTCATCCTTACAATATTGTTCAAATTCTAGAGAAGTAAATTCACCACCATTGTTAGTTCTTAAACATTTAATTGATTTGTCTGTTCTTTTTTCTACCATTGCTTTAAATTGTTTAAAGACATTGAATATATCAGTTTTCTTTTTCAACATAAAGACCCAAACTTTATGGGAGAAATCATTAATAAACGTTAAAAAAAATAAAGCACCTCCATAGGATACAACATGAGATGGTCCCCACAGATCATAATGAATATAGTCCAAAATTTCTTTACTATTATGACTTCCAGTTTTAAACCTTTGTTTACACTGTTTTCCATACACAATGTTTACAGAAATCCAACTTCAAGGATTTCAAATCAAGAAGTAATTTACAGTTCATCAGTACCTGAAGACCTTTCTCACTCATGTGACCCAATCGTTGATGCCATAGACGAGTACTTTCTTCTTCTTTCTGACACAATTGATGATTCACTGACTTGAGTACTTCCTTTGAGTCTGTAAAGATTTCCGACCTTTTCTTCTTTCATAACAACTAGGGCGCCTTTTGAGACTTTCAGCACTCCATTATGACCTGTAAACTTATAACCATCCAAATCCAACACTCCCAAAGAAATCAATTTTTTCTTCAATTCAGGTACATGTCTAACACTAGTTAATGTTCTAACTGTGTTATCATACATTTTAATCATAATATTTCCCATCCCAACAGTCTGACATGATACATTATTACCCATAAACACATAACTACCATTTACAGCTTCATATGAAGTAAACCAATTTCTGTGTGGACACATGTGATGAGAAGCACCAGAATCTAACAATCAACTTTCAAAATCCTGAGAGACATTACATACAGGTAAATTTTCATCTATCATACATAATTCTTCGGCAGATAAAAATTCGTCTATCATACCTTAATCAACCTAATTTTCTTCCTTCTTTGGGTTATTAGACTCTTTTCATTTCCAACAGTCTTTCTTGAGGTGTCCAATTTTATTGCAGTGCCAACATTTTACCTTACACTTCTTTCCTTTGATTTTGATATGGAAGACCCCCTTGTTTTTTCTCCTCTCTCCTTTGGCCATCCTCTGGCTATCATGGCTTCTGTTGCAGTTGTTTCGGCACTGGATTTCCTCTGTACTTCTTCAGATAAGAGAGCTCCCACAACTGATTCAAATTTCAAAGAATCAACAATGCTCAAACTGATTGAAGTTACGAAGTGGTCCCATGAATCGGGCAGAAAACACAACAAAGTTATAGCTTTGTCTTCTTCCTAAATTTTAATTTCCATATCTGATAATTGGCATATAAGTGTATTAAAAACATTTAAATGTTCTACAACTTTTGTACCCTCCTTCATCGGAACACTGTACAATTGTCTTTTCAAATAAATTCTATTGGTTAACGATTTTGTCATATATAGTTTTTCCAATTTTTCCCATAAACCTGCAACCAGCATAACCTGATGGTCTAAGAGCTCAGGCATCTAAATCCTCCCAGTCCAAATTTGTCATGCTAACAAGTTTCTTACTCACTCCGTCTAATGCTTTGTGCAACCCTTGTTGCACCAGCGAATCCCTAACTTTTAGTTTCCATAAAGCAAAGTTGTTCTTGCCAGTGAATTTCTCTACCTCAAACTTTACATTCGTCATTTTTGCAATTTCGTTCCTACTAACCCTTCCTCCTAGGGTTTCTGTCTTTCACCTCCTAGGGTTTTTGTTTTCCACCTAGGGTTTCGTGGTTACTTGAGTTTCCCTTTTTTCTTTTCTTAAAAAAACTGAACAAAAAACCTACTCCAATAAAAATTCCAGAATTTTGTTCCTTTCCCCCAAAAAAATTGCCCCTTTTTTTTTCAATTTAATGAAAATCTGGGAAATTCTTTTATTCAATTTAATGAAAAAACCACTACAGTTTTCTGGAAAAAATTTCACTGGTTTTCTTAACTCACAACAAATAATTTCTAAAAAGATTTGCTTTCGAAGAAAAAGGAATAATTTTGCACAAATACCCAGATTTTTCAATGAGTAACGATTTTCCTTCAGAAACCCTCTTCACGCAACAGTGCCCTCCTCTTCCTTGTTCAACAACTGCTCCTCGATTTGCAAACAGGCTTATATGCAACTTGCTTACTGGGCTGCCTTTCACAAACGGCTCAATAAAAAAATTCGACTGTTCCACAAACTTGACTGTTCCTCAGGATTGCTAACACTGTGTGTTTCCAACGATGGACAGCGTTCCTCCAACTATGTGGGCATTACATTTGATGATCTTCACGGGTCAAATCTTACGTACAGTCAATTAGGGTAGTAAACGTTAAACTAGCGACAGTTAGAAAGCGCCATCTGAACGATCAAGAGGACTAGGAAAAACTGATTTGGGTTGTCTTTCTTTTCAACTTCCGCGTATTTCTCAGTTCAAACACTGCGTGTGCATTTTTTTTTAATAGACATCCCTTACAATTTGCCTCAACTTAAGAGAACCGGCTTCGGCTCCTTGTCCAGGCTAAATAATCTTAAAACGGCAGCAAAGATCCCAACATTCTTCCAGGTGACTGGAAAACCAAAAAAAAAAAACTGCAATGGGCTTTTCATTTCTCAATGGTTGTGGCAGAGTGCGTTCTTCCTTTTCCAAGCGGTCCAGTAGTTCTTCAAGCCATTCTTTGCTGCGGCAAGGTGCTTTCTTCGTTTTCCAGCGGTCCAGCAGTTCTTCAACCCGTTCTTTCTACTGAGCAGTTTTCAACCTTCCTCTGATACCACTTGTTGGTAAAGCGGTTAATTAAACAATAAACTGAATGAAAACCGAACATAATGACGCAAGTAAAAACACAAGATTTACGTTGTAAAACCTTGACAGGCTGTCAGGAAACATGCACGGGGCAAGGTATTGGATTCTTTATTTGATCAAGAATAATTTTCTATAATACAATAGCCTGTCAGGTAACATGCACGGGGCAAGGTATTGGATTCTTTATTTGATCCAGAATAATTTTCTATAATACAATAATTCGGGTATTCATCAGTTTATAAGAGCTTCCTCCGTGACATAACCGTTGTTTCAAGTATAAAACTAACTGAACAGTAACTAATACAGTTTTACACAAATTTCAGTTGTTTCAAGTATAAAATTAACTGAACAATAATTAATACAGTTTTACACAAATTTACGAAATTGTTGTCAATTTTCAACAAGATTTGGTTAATGAGTTTACTTCAAAAGAAAAATTACAGTCAACTTTGAAGGAATTAGAGAATCAATTGAAGATGGAGAAAGCACAGAAGAAAGCTTTGCTCATGAACAACAATGAGTTAAAAAGAAAGGTTATTGAGCTTAGTGATGATACAAGCAATATTGGGGTTTCAATTTTACTGGAAGGAAAGGACACAACAATTCAAGTCTTAAATAAGAAGCCCAAAATTCCCCATAACACTCATCCTCAAATTACAAAACTTGTTACAGTACTTCACGAAAAGGAGGATTTGGAAATAAAGTCGCAAGATGCCAAAGGAACCATTGGGGTTTTAAGAAATCAGACTAAAGAGCTAAATCATGAAGTTCAAACACTTTCAAAGGCAAAATCTGAGCATTTCTCGGGAAGTGATCTTGATATCGCATTAGCCAAAGGATTAGGAAACTAAACAATTAGAGATATTGAATGCAGACGATTGAAAGAGGACTTAGGGAACGTTTGGGTGGTTGGCCCAGGAATAGTGCTTCGAGCAATGGCATTCTTGAAGCCTGGAACCGGCCTTGCTCCCCCCTTATTATAGCACCTGTGGAAAGCAACATGTGGGGATAAGCTTGATGAAGTGTACAACATCAATCATAACCTGCTACTTCGAAGATACCGTTTCTGGAACTACGAAAGAAGTTCAGACCTTGCTAAGAATCAATCTAGTCTTCCCTTTGCCCCATAGGTAGAACCTTCGCCAGTCATATCTACGTGGCTATATATGATGTCACATAGATACATGGACCACTTGGAGACTAAATTAGAGCAAGATAATAAACAAAAAAACAAAGGCTCTTGAAGAATCTCTTGCCAAACAAAAAGAATTAAAGGAAGGATTACAATCCATGAAGCTCAGTTTGATTGACACTAAGCATGTTGTTTGGAAATCTTTTGCTATAAAGCTTAAAAGATTAAAGGATTATTGTGCACAAGTTGAAGATGCAAAAGAATTGGCAAATGTATGTCTGGCTCAGGCTTCCGTTATGCAGAAGGATCTAGTAGACAAACCTATGAAAGCCATAAATGCTGTAAAACTTCTTAACATAAGGATCAAATATTAATTATCTTTTTCAGGAATACAAGAGAGGGTTGACCTTATCTTTCAAGCTAAAAAGTACATTGCAAAAGATGTCTTGGTAAAAGACGTAATAGGAAAAGCAAATTATACGTTAAGTTAGAGCATCAGGATTTAAAGATATCTTCCAATATCTTTTTGTGTAGGGTATCAAGTTTTTGGAATGACCAAGGAATGGGATTCCAGATGAAGAGTATCAGATCAAGTTTCCGGAAAGGAGAAATGGCACATTGCAATTCAATTATGTTTCCTCTAAACTAATGGATCAAGACATCGTTTACCTTTTAGAAAAGGAGTTTAATCTTCTTATTCATACGAGAAGGATTATCAATGATTTACCACCAATCTCTTATGCTTTCCGCTTAGAATTAGATAAACTTCACAGGGAAATGATAACAATATCGTTCCCATCAACAACCATCAGGCAAAGGATAACTTCATTCAACGAAAAATGGATTGCTTTGGAGGAATCTTCTACTTCAATTGTTCGTTAGTAATAGACAATCCCAGGATTTCTGCAACAAATTGCAGATTTATTTGATTTTGTTTCTAATATTGGGATTTTTTTCCAAATATTGTAGAATTGCATGTTCTGTAATTTTGTTTAAATTCTCTCATCACAATGAGAAAAGGGTTGAGTGTTTTTTTTTTAAGGAAATCATTGTGTATGTAAAGACTTTTTTTAAGTTAATCAAAGTTTGCCAAGATCATAAGTACTCACATATTTCAAAACCAGAGATGCTTTATTTTCTAGTCTGTTTCTCAGTGGATGTGTCTCTTTCTCTGTATTTCAAGATTGTCTTTCCTCGGTAATTGAATGAAGTTACATGATTAGAATTCACCTAATGATGCTTTAATTCATACGTTCAATATTATTACAGAAATCATTTTAAATAGTGCTCTGTTTAATTGAGTTGTTACACTTGCTTCCCACAATACTACAACATTTTTATGCTTTAATTCATACATTCAAATATATCTATTTTCCTCTGATATTATTACAGAAATCACTTTGAATAGTGCTCTGTTTAATTGAGTTGTTATACTTGCTTCCCACAATACTACAACATTTTTATGTCCAAGGAAATACTGTTTATTAGGCCTCTGTAATATTGTTTGTTCATTAACCAACATCTTGGAAACCCTAGATTAGTAATTAGTTTTGACTTCATGCCCAATTGATGCTTCATTCTGCCCCAGCACACTTTAAAGTTGTATCATACATAAGATCGGTCATTGCCTTCATTTTGAGCTAGTTACTATAGTGACAATGAGTGACTCAGTTATATATAGAGCCATCTCTGGGTTGGAATGACTAGTTTCTAATCTAAAAAATTGATTTCAGATTACCTCAATAATTTCCCTCCATAGCCTGGAAAAATACTTAGTGATAACACCTCCCACCTTAACATTTTGTATAAAAAAATTTCACCAAGGAATTTGAATCAGAAGTGGGGCATATATGCCATGCAAATTAAGACAATGCAATAAAGTATTTTCTCTTTACTCGGATTATCCACACTGATCCATACATATGTAATCAGTAAAATCAAATATACCATTGCTAAGAGGACTAACTAAAATTATTTTGTGTGGACTCTGTTTTAACGCAGTTACATGACATTCTCCTCCTAAAATTATTGTGTCCATTATATCATTTTTCCAAAGTGGACTCTACTTTAACGTGGTTATGTTACATTCTCTTCCTAGCATGTGTTCTGGTATTATTGCGTTTTCAAATCACTAAACCGAGAAAAAAAAAAAATTGATACTTTGTTTTAATCAAAATTGATACTTTGTTTTGGGAATTAGGAAGCAAATTTGTTTACGCCACTATGAATTTTTATGGAGAACAAACCCAAAATATCCCCAAAGACATTCTCATCCCCGTGTCATTTGTAACCTTAATCATGTTAGAGTCAAAATAATTGTCTGAAACATCTTCAGTCCTGATCGTCTTTTGCAACCCTAATCATATTGCCGAGAATCATTAATCACTGTCACCTTTAGATGAGCTAAACAAAGCGGACGATCGAAAACAATGCTCAAAACCTTGCAGATTTTCCACTTGGACAAAAGCTAAAATAATGTTGTAAACCACGATAATGTTGCAGCATGATCATGAAAAGTGGACTTGACATTTTTAGTTACGTATGGAACTCTCCGACGGGAAATTAGCACGATTTCTCTTTCACTAGTGTGTAAAGAAATTTTGAGTATGTGGCATCCACAAATCTCTATTCACATTGTGCAAACTGGACATAGAAAAGGCATTTTAATACATAAGTATTTCACTAACTCAATCAATCAATTCCACTGCAAGTCTCTTTTTACAGAGTGCAGATTAACCAATGAATATAATAAGGTTTAATGAATGGACACTTCAAAGCAATAGATTAACATTTAATGGAGGAAAGGACAGTGGAGTACTGTAAAAGTCAAAGGCACTTCAGATAACACGTAGGTATGTCACTAAATCAATTTCACTTAAAAACTATGTTTACAAAGTGCAAATTAAAATCCAAGAGGTAAAATTTCAATATGTTGTTACAGTGCAGTTGACTTTTTGGCTGGTTGCCTCACCGGCGTTGAGAAAAGTAATATGAAGAACAAAAGCTAGAAAACAAGAAAAAACATATATACAGTGTATTCCATCTTGTCAGTCCATAATACTAGGATGCATAAAAAATTATCAGATGTCAAACATGACCGTTCTTTTTGGGTTGAATTGACAGAAGGCAAAGTATAGTTCTCGAAAAGAAAAGCATGCTTTGTTGAACACAAGATTAATAGGTAGATAATGTTTTTTTTATAATATAAAAACTGGTGATTGATATTTAGATGTAGTGAGAGATTTAATAGACAATTAGGTGAGTATTCTAATTAAGTTAATGTAATAAACCAATGTTTTCATGAGAACATTTTTAGCTATACTTTATTGTATTTTTTTATAAGAAAAAAAAATACTAGTCAAGCTATAACATTATGTTCTTTAGTGCATAGGAAGAGGGAAAAAAACAATGTTTCTTTCTAACATTGGAAATTTTTGTTCAAGTTTTATATAAGGAAAAATATAGTTGGTACAAAATTGTACAAGAACATGATTGTGAACTGAATGTGCATGTGATTGACACTGGTACTGGTAGAGTTTTTCTACAATTGACAGTGTTTGTCCAAGTGGCATTGTAACAAAATCTGTAACAATGCGCAACAAAGGAAATATTAGTGCAACAAAACAAATGCTAATACAAGAATTATATTGTTCAAGATACTCAACAAGTAAATGAGTCTATCAATGGTGCATTGTTCTAGGATAACACATACGTTGAGAATATTGAAACTGGAGGAATTGGGGTTGCAAAAAAATTGTTCAAAGTGGCTTGATGTCAACAACTATGTTATTGATTGTCAAAGTGAAGATCTCATGAACAAAGAGCTTCCACAAGTTGAACTTTGTGGATGATATGTTCTCCATATATTCTTGGAAACTTGTCTCAACAATTGTTGGGCAGATTTGTTGGAGTTGTGGCATTTGCAGTTTGCAATCCATTTTGTTATGGCATGTTTCCATTGTACAATTGACACTCGGATGATATGAAATCTTTGTGATTTCTTTGCACAATGTGCAATATGGTGAATTTGGAAGCATTGGATCTAAACAATTTGTGCAGATTTGTTCATAGGGTGGTGAGGAAACATTCTTTGGTTTGAGTCACTCCTTCCACTTGTTTCAAAATTCAGTGTAATCATCAGGTTCTTATTTATTTTGATAGGAAAAATATAAAGATTTTGAACAGAATATTAGATGTTCATAGAGTGAAAAAGGAAAAAGTAAATAAATACCTATGTCGTTGATTTGATGAAGGAAAGAAAGTGTGTCTTTGCACAACTATCATTGAGAATATCAATGAAAGTTGTTGTTGCAGATTGTAGCATCTGGCATCCTTTTGGACCATTTCTATCAATACTCTTGAATAGATAAAGTGCTTTGTTTTTGCTACAAGCTCATGCTTTATTGCCAGAAAGTCTTCTTTGTAAGTTTCATTGAGTTGCGGTTGGCATTGGATACAAAGGCTTAGTACCAAAGTTAGAGAATATTGTAACTATGAAAACACATTTTTTCTCTTGATGTCATTTGACAGGAAAATAAAAATATAATTATTGATCAATTTGCAATAGAATATGTAGAATGTGTTGGTGTGAGTATTGACTTACAGTAGTTGTATCATGGGCAGCATCACCATCTTTGATATTGAGTTCAAACCGCCTGTTGTTTTGGTGGCATGTTATAACAATAGCTACAACATAACCGACTGGGTATGTATCACTTGACAGAAGAAGGTTTTTTGTTGTTGTATCTGGAGCTAGTTTACGATTGGTGCAAACCTGCGACACTATTTGCACTGAACTTTTTTCATGTAAGACTATACAACTTTTTGCATCTCCTCGATCATAGACTCCTTTGTTTGTCACTACAAATTCTATAATACAGATACTTTTTCCATAACAAAATTTGTCACTGATTCAGTCTATAAGATTATTGCTGATATTGACTATTATTGTTAGCTGACCACTTTTGTCCACAAGATCTGCGTGCACAAGTTGTGTCTTGACTAGTGAATTTGGATTTCTAGTTTTCCCTAGTCTATACACTATTAGGACATTACCTTCAAAAATATTTGTGTGTGCACCTGTGCATAACTGTATAATTGAGCAAGGAATTGTTTGCACAGTTTTCAATATGTGCAATTTGTACACTAAAGATACATAATGTCCATGTAGTCATATTTGACATACGATAGTGACAATTTAAAAAATTACAAATTGTTAGATTGTGCATGTAGCCTTACTTCTTTGTTTCGTGGTCCTTTGTTGCTTGTGCATTTGGAATCTAGGAACCAGAGTTATTGTTTTCCATGATATTGTGAAAAGAGTCAATGACCTATTGACATTAGTTACAATGGAACAAGTTAATATTTAATATAATTGTATAAGAATAAATGTTAAAAATGAAAAACATTGTAAAAGAGAAAAAGGTGTTTGAGATCAAATGATTTGTTTTGCTTTTCTTTCCCTGTAACTCTTAAAGATGCAAAGAACATAGATGACTAGTGTTGATTTGTAGTTGACTCCATCTGTACAATGGCATGGGATGAAAAATGAAATAAAACCCAGGTAGCTTGCATGTCAAGTGCATTGAACAATTTTTTGTGTTTTTCTGTTAATTGCTATGTGTGAGACAATGATAATGGTAGGGCATAATTATACATTGAAAATATATACTTGTAATCTATGTAAAGTGAATAACAAACTATTCGATGATGATGAAATTTGTTAAAGCTCTTTGGTATTGAAGGCATTGTGGCCAAAAGTTTTTGAGAAGGGAAAAGTGTATCTTTGATATTCAATATGTCTACAATTTGATGTGGGATCAAGCGCATTGGGAAGACAAGATGGTTTAGGTGTTTTTTTGGTTAGATGCATTGTGACTTTATTATTTTTTGTACCGTGAAATATTTTTCACTTTGTCTAATAGGAGTACTTAATAACTAAAAGTGAGAGACAAAAATGGAGAAGAAGGAATTATAAGGTGAAGTATCAAAAAGCAAAATGGTGGAATGAGAAACAATTGCTTTGTTTGTTCTAAGAAATTTTTTGAAATGTAGTGTAAGATGCCATAGAATATTGATCATTGGAAAGAGGAAGAGAAAAAGAAAATGTGTGATGTTGTTGCAGTGAAATAAGTGGCAATAAACATTTTTTTGAGAAGGGGACAATCATATCATTGTTCAATGATTTGGCAAGGGAAAAAAAAAAAAAATTGATGGGAGGTTTTGTTTAACACATGATTCAGAAATCGAAGAGGATATTTGAAGGTCGGTGCACAATGTGATTTAGACACAATAGGAATAGGGACAAGAAGAAATTATTTGAAGAACAATTATTTACATTGTTTTTTAATAATTAAAAAATTAGTTGAGAAGATGTATATAACAAGAAAAAACTCAAAAATAAAATTACCTTTTAAAGAGAGATGTACATAGCGATATGGACATAGCAACTATATCCAAAGAGTGAAAAAGAATAAATATCCATATGTCGACCATGATAGGCACCTCAACAGTGAATATCAAATATTTACATTTATGGCAATTGAAGCAGCTTATGTGTATGACAAACATGATATCTAAAATTTTGAGTGTTAAAATCTAAGTCTAATGTATTTCTAAGTGTGTTTTTTCCATTTATGCAAAGACAATGCATATAGTATGAACAAAGTAAAATTATTTGTAATGGAAAACAAAATTCTTGTAACAAAACAACAAGGCATATTTTCTTCTATATGCTCTATTGTTTGATAGTTGCAAGTGAAAAGTTATTTTTATGTCACTAGTAGACAATGGCTATTGCATGTCATTGTTTGAGAGACAGAGAAAGCTAAGTTGAAACTAATTGTCACTAATATAAGAAGTTATGAGTGTTAGATAAGCCAAGAGAAAAGTTGGTAGCAGAATTGTAGGTCTGCCAAGATAGAGAGCTTAGTGACAGTGTTATGAACATTGAACATTTGCTTGTAGTTAAATTGACACTACCATAGTGGCTCAAGTGTATAATGAAGGTATGGTGAGGCAAATAGTATAATGGTTTGTCCAAGAGGAATCAAAAACATGGAAGGAGACAGAGTTGTTTGGAAAGTTTGTTCAAAAGTGGTCAAGCATGGACCCATAATCAGTTGTTGTATGTAATTTGAAATTGTTTTGTTGCATAAATAATGTTAGTTTATTTTCTCCATAGTTATTTTGTAGCATGTCCAAATTGAAGTCACCAACAATAGCAGCTCGATAATTTTTTGATGCATGCTTTAAAATGTATTTGATGAAATCAATGAGTTCGTTAGTTGTTTCTTTTTGTGTACAATGGACATTTGCAATTGCAATGGCATTTTTTTGAAATTGGAAGAAAGAAGTTATTGATTCAATATGATTTGTTTTGTACATGAATACATTATGAATTATTATGTTTTATAAACATAGTTGTATGTGATTATATTTTTCTGTGAACATTGGATTTGATGGGAGTTTGCTTATTTTTGTTTCCTGGAAACAAAGGATATTAGCATTCATTAGATCATAGTTAGCAATGATATCCTCAAAAAGAAACGAGAGACTACATGTTTTCAATGAGCATATTCTCAAATAGTCATTCGTTTTTTTTAGTGTATATTGTACTCAAGTTCGAGAGGAGAATTTTCTCTAAGTCTTTGTAGCTCAATAGAACCTTTGTTAGATAGGGTGAATTTGTTTGTTCTATTTTGTTTATTAGCTACAAGGATTTAATATCTTTCACATGTGAAAGTGTTGTGCAGACAAGTCCATGTTGTCTAACTCCTTTTGGGTCAAATGCAAGTTTATCCATTGTCAAACCTTGTGATAGATGTATGGTTCTTGCACATACCAGTTGAACAGAGAATTGTTCTCTTGTGTAACTATTTTTGTTTTTTGATTGGACATGTCTACAGACTCTGGTAATAGGTGTCCAATTAGGCATTATTCCATCTTTGAACAAATGTTGTAATTTTGTTCGTTGAACATTACCAATTGTTGGGTCGATAAATTCAATCCAAATTGCACCATTCGTTGTGGATGCTCTAAAAATTCCCTCAACACCATTAACCAAGTCATCTTTAATATCATAATTTCCATCAATTAATTCAACGAACATATTTTCTTTTAGCACAATGATAGTCGGCAATTTCATTTTTGTGTTGGTGTACTATTATATATGTTCAATGATTTAATGGTTTTGTCATTTGCACTCAAAGTTATGGTTTTTGTGTCAACAAGAGATAACATTTTTTTGTTATGATTTTGGACATTTTTGTTTAAATAAAACAAGTATGGAAATGTTGGATCAATTGGAGGGCACCTATAGCAATGCTTGTTCAAATATTCAATATCATCATCGGTATGTGAAAAAGTTCTAAGTTTGTTTAAGATAAAGATGAATTCTTTGTTTTCTTGTTGCATCACTTGTTTTAGTTCAAAAGAAACGACATTATCTATCTAGAAGTTGTAAGGAGTACTAGTTTATTCAAGACTTGGATGCTCAAATATCCAATGATCATGATTATGTCAAGGTTTCCAAATTGTGTGGTTGGAGTGTGCATGATTTCACGAATTCGTTTGTCAATGTTGTATAGAAATTGAGAGCCAATCAATGATGCTTCATCTATGAGAAAAAGTATAAGTTATGCATATTCCTTGCTTAACATATCAAGTGTGTTAGAACTCAATGGAATTATGTTAAATGGTAAGAGTGGCAAGAGCAAAGTCGAATGTATAATGACACCATTTGCAATATATGCAACCTTATCAGTGAATGCAACTATGAGGCCCTTTTGTTTTTAGGGAGTCACTATCAAGGCCTTTGTTATAGTAGCACATTAGTGCATGATAAAGTGCTTGTGCAATGAATGTTTTTCCTATTCCTGCACCTCCAGTGATAAAGAAATAAAATCTCTTGCCTGGATTGTTTTTTTTCATAGTACTATTTGTTTTATTATAAATTATTGTTCTTCAATTAGTTTCCTTTTGAGTTCACGATATGATGTTTTTCTCAAAACAAAGGGATGTTTGATATATGCATTGTTATTTGCATTTGCAATATGCATGTTTCTAGATTGCATTTTTTGTACTAGATCATGTTGAATATCATATTTCTCATGACAAGCACTAGTGTCATTTTCTAATGGCAGGTTAAGTACAAGTATCTCTTCACCTTTGGAATAAATTGTAGTGGAAGCAAGGTCAATGTCTCCCCATGGAGATATTAGATGGGAGAAATGTTTTTCGATGGCAAAAACTGTTGGAAATAATACTGAGAGGGGGGGGGGGGGGGGGGGGGGGGGGGGGTGAATCAATATTATTAAGTCAAATATTTTTTATTTCACACCCAGATCATATATGCTACTTCAGTTAGAGAAAACCGCGTATATACGCAACTTCAGATAAGAAAACTAGCGTATACCATGCAGACTTATAATTTAATGTATTCTACAGATGTTGATCATTAATCTGTGCATCAGAGTCATATAAACAGTAACCAGGAACAGTAAAAACAGAGTAGAAGACAATCACACACAAGAACACAAGATATAAGGTGGAAACCCAATGTGGGTGAAAACCACCTGTTGCAATTCGTCTCTATCTTCTTTTAATTAGAAACTTCTTTTTACAATGATTTTGTACTGGTGCAGACTTATACCAGTACGCAGGCTGCAACCTATAGAGAGCTACAACCCTCTCTCGTTCTCTAGCTTCTCCTGGAAGGGAGCTACAACCCCCTTAGCTCTTGTACTAGCTGAGATACTAGTACGTAGGTGCTGACCTACAGAAGGCTACAACCTTCTCTTCTCTTCCAGGGACCACGTTTCATCAATTTTCAGACTGGATCCATGAATATCAAACAAACATCAAGTATATGTGCATCAACCAATCTCCTTTCCACAAACAACTACTGAATCAACCAATAACTTCTCAGAATGCTGTAACCAGAAAACAATACTAGTAACCAGACACCAATGCTGAACCCAAAACACTGCAGTAATCCACAGAAGCAGCTAGAACATATTTCAAGAGATGTACGCTACTTCACTATGTATAAACCTGCGTACATACGCAGCTGAATCAAGGTCAACCAGCGTATACGCTTTCTTCTCTTGTTGAACCTGCGTGTATACGCACCTTTGCAGAGCCGAACCTGCGTATAGATCTATAAAAGACAATTCACCCTTTACACTTAAACAGACTTCAGTTATACTCAAATTATCAGATTTATAGATCTAATTATGCGCCGATTATAACAGATCAAATCACAAAAAGATATTACTATTCAAGCCTTGAGATCTCGACCCATCAATAGAACTTATCTATCTTGTAATGCTCAGGTTCCTCCTTGATTCAGATCCAGCCACACAAACCAATCACTTGCATGTCTTCATATATTCAATACATTAGGTGATCCTTGCCTAATGATCTCCTTCCTCTTTTATAGTCTTAGGCCTTTCACAATACCACGGTCCAAATCCATAACAAACCAATACCATGGACCCAATACTTGGGATCAACACATCTGACAAGATACTATGGTCCAAAACCATAGGTTCAAATACTAAGGACTAAATACCACGGACCAAAAATAAGTTCTCCCATATGTACGCGCTTTTCTTTGCGTGAAAGTGCGTGTATATGCATACGCGTCTTTGGAACGTCTAACTTGCGTGTATACACGTCTTGGTCAAGGTGAACCTGCGTATATATCTTTTTCCTTCATTCTAAGAACCTAAACTGAGATCTGTCATCAGAGTGAGTTGCCATCAAGGACAACACCTGTGCCATAGTGCCAAACCTGAGTCATAATGCCAACAAAAACAATGTGCCTTTAAGAGAAGTATGCTTCAGTCCATGTTTCATTTTCCTTTTTTAAGGTGTATTTAGATTCCCTATATGGTAGATAAAGCATCATTTTCACTCTGCGATAATTTTTAAGGTACTTTTGTTCATTGTTTCGAACAAATCGTATGACAGATGGGTGTTTTTTTTTTCATTGTAGGTTTCTTTTATGAGTAGGAAGAAGCATATTCTACTAGACAAATTATTTCGAGTTTGATGGGCCAGGCCATATATTTATCAATGATTGACTTGCACACAATATATTTGGAGTTTTCATCTTCATGTTGTAAGAGAGCAGGTTTTCTAAGGACATATGTTTGTTTCTCAACTGGAGCAATGTTGATGAAAATTGTTTTTCTAAACAATGAGTGCAAAGGCAATGAGAGTATAATGTGAACAACTTGTCTTCTTGACATTTGTTGAAAATTCAATAATGCAATTCCAAGCCTATGAATGGTTTCAATTTTACCATCATTGTCAGATAAACAATATTCTCATATTTATTTGAAAGCAAATGTCATTGTGTGGTCCATATTTGTCATATAGGAACTACAATATGTCATTGCAGCATAGGCATCTAATATGAATTGGGCATCTATGTTCACTTGCCACAATGGAGGGATTTTTTTTGCAAATGGATTTATCCATATGTCACAAGGAATTTTTTTCAATAGTACAATTGGTTGAATAATGTGAGAGCGAAGGAGCAATATATATTGTTTGTTTGTAATACCAAGATCAGCCAAGAAAATATCAAACGTCATGTTTTTTGGGTACAATTTGTTTTGTAAAAGAGAATAAAGTTTTTTTTTCATCTCTTGATTGTGATTGTTATTATTGCATAAAGGTTGCAAGATAAAATTCATTGCATTGGTGGAAAGGGAACACCAAATCTACAAGCAGAATGTTTGTGTTTCTACTAGTTTTTGTGTGATGACGAGTCTAAATTTGTACCATTTGATTTGGAAACACTCTTTAATCACAAGTCAAATAGATATCAATGAAAGAAATAACTTCAGTTTCAGAAGAACGTTTATATATTGGAGAATCTTTAATCCCAAGCAACCTATGGTCATGTTTTGTTCCTCTACTTTGGAACTCTATGATAAAAAAATAGACTTGCACTTGTCAAAATAGTTCATTTTTTTTTGTGATCAAGGTACGTTGGGATGAGATTCTATGTCTATGATACCGACTCCAAATGATTGGGTGACTTCTGATCAATTTTTTAATGCATTCGTTAGAATCATCATTAGGTCGATTTGTTGAATTGGCATAATTTTGTTTCTTCAATGAATCTATCAATGGATCCCACAGGTGCTTAGCACTAGTGAATGTGGCAAATAATGTTGGTGGACCAAGTTGTCTTATCATTCAAAATATGTCTTTTCACATGTTTTCAAAGTAATCAGGAGATGTGTGAATGCTTTTGAGACATTGATATGCAATTTCCAATTGGAAAAAAAATTGAAGGTTGTTTTGATATTTGACATCTTTGGCAGCTAGATTTTTTCCTCCCAAGTCTCCTTTGTGAATGGCTAAGTTGAGCTTGAAACCTAGTTTATCAATATATGGATTGCCTTAAAAATATATATTTGTAACATGTGTTGATAAGTCTCTAGATCCGTGCAATAGTTCCCATTGTGCAATTTGTTGATATGAGACCCGATCGATCACATCAACAAGTCGACTAGAGTCATAAAACAATGTTGGTAAGTTAATTTTTTTAGAGAATTTGTATTGAAAGATACCTAATTGTTGGTATCCTTCAGAAGATGCAATTTGTATTATTTTTGTAGCAATATCATGGATTAAGTGGGCTTCTAAGTAGCCATGCACAAGTGTTTCTGATTCTAGCTCTAGATCATCATCAAGACATGGTGAATCTGCTTCATCAATTTATGGACTAATGTTTCCATTATTTTTTCTATGTTTGTCAAAGTGTTCTTTCCATTCATTGTTGATCACTATTTGCTCTTTTTTGCAGAGAGTTGTATTGCACGAGTTGCAGAGAGCAATCATTACTTTTTTTGGTCAAATATTTCCAGAAAAATATGAATTTTTGTATTTTATTTTTCTTTTTAGCATTATTGAAACTATCGTGCAATCATCAATACTTCTAGGTAGTGCAGTTTGGACTTTGTTCAAATTGGAAGGAACATTTATGATTGTCCTTATTAGTCCTATTTGTGATTTTTTGTAGCCAAGTTGTCATATTTGTGCAAAGGTCATTCTTGGTGTTACTAATATCTCTTCCAAAGATGCTAATTATGCAATGGAGAACAATTTTTGGTTTCAGCAAATATGTAAAGGTGATGTGAATTTAGGCAAATTTCTTTGACTATTGCAATATTCGTAGATTTGTCCACTAGCTTTGATTAGTTTGGCCTCATTTGTAGCTATAAGTGTATGAAAAGTTTCCATTGTGCTATTGTTGGCAAACCTCATATCTTTCTAAAAATGCATTCTATCATAAATACAACATGGATGTGTAGGTACGTCTTGTATTGATTGCAAATATGTCTCAATTTATTTAATTCATTGCAACTATTTTTTTTGTTCCTGGGATATCAAAGTACCATGTGCATGCATTACATGTTTCAATTTATTCAATCGAGTAGTTTGGTTGTTGGACATATTGGAAATAGGAACAAGTATTGGTTTGCTATGTTTCTCACCCAATGATGAAGAAAGAGAGTCTTATTTTGATAGTGTGCAATGTTTAGACAATTCAACAGATATTCTGCCCATTGACATTTCATTGACAAATAACAAATTATCTAGTTAGAAATAAGATGTACTAGCATTGGATTGTTTGTATAGAAGATGTTTGCATGGAACACTTGAAATCACATTGAGATTTCATGTTTTCAACAATGGTTCAAAGATGTATCTATATTGTATGAATCATTAGCACTAGAAACACTATTAATCTACAAAAGTGGACAAAAGTGTGCATGTGATATTCATATTGGGAGATGCATAAGGAAAAGGATTTTTGACGTAGTATTTGATGAGTAGAATCTCAAAGAAATATCTCTGATACTTGCGCTCGAAATGTAGATGTTAACATTAAGTATTTCACATATCCATTGGACTAAGAAATGATTTCCCTATATTTTTCCATTTGCATATGGCATTGATGAGTTCATAATATACCCTTGCCAATTGTTGATGCATTGCTCTTGTTCAATGTTTCTGGAATCAAGGTGCTTTTCCAAGTATTCAATAACTCTAACATAATTTTTGGCATAACAATTGTAAAAGGTTTGTGCAATTTTTTTTCTCATTGCAAACATGCCAAAACAAGTGAAAATGTGCAAATAGAACTGAACAATGAGTCATCACAATCATTGAACATGTGATCATGAATAAAGAATCATTGTTATAATAGGATGTGTTTAATGAACACCATGTCAAATTATATAGGATAGCAATGGTATGCAGGAATGCATGGAGCAATCGATCCAGAATTTGTCGATACAATGTTCATTGTGAGATATTAGAGGAATGGCTCAAAGTGGCCACACGTAGGATTTTGGTTAAGCAGCAAGATATTAATCTGATAGCCATCAATATATTTGTTGAAACACATATATGCTTGTCCATTTGTAAATAAATAAATATTCATTGGAATTCACAACCAATAAAAAACCAATTGATGCAAAAAAATCTCCCCTAAGCTAATTGTCGAAGAAGAAGCAGGTGTAAACAATCCTTGCAAGTGTGTTTCAACATCAGTAACTCGGTGCAGATCTTGAAGGTATTCAGAAGTCAATTCAGTGTGTAGTGATTGCAAAGCAGCATCATGTTCATGATGTGAGCAATGGCGGAAGTGATCTACAATTCCTTGTCATATTTCGGTTGATGTATAATGAAAGTGGAGAACAACAAATGAGTCGAAAAGACAATCTCCTGGAAGAAATGTTGCAATTTATATAAATGGAATTACTAATCTTGAATGTAGTTTGGAAAATATGCAAATTGTCCAATGCAATTGTTGTTTGCAATGGAAGAAGCACAAAATACTTTGAGTAGTAGATTGACAAGTATTATTGGAATGGACTATGAAATTTGCCATACATTATGTAGTTTGTTCCCCCTGTTGTCTCCCTCGCTCCCCATTTACTTTCTTTCTTTTTTACAAGAGCACAATTGTGAATAGTCTGCTTTGCCAAAAAGAAGACAAAGAAGAAGTTATAAGTTAATTCTCAAATCCACCAATCAGCACCATACACTACAATTCACAGGTCCAATGTTTGTTCATTTGAACATATTTCAGATATAGAAAATTTTCAGGAAGAAAACTTGAATACCTATAAAATCCTCAAAGTCCCTATATGGATAGAAAGATACAGATCTCATTCAGATTATGCTCATTGAAATAGTCTTTGCAATCAAATTGTTATCTAGGTACTATTGTTTTAGAACAGAATAACATATATATAAGTGACATGTTCTTGTTGTACTGTTGTACTAGCTAGTAAATTCCAATAAGCCAACTGTCATGGAAAGTACTACCTCTAAAAGTCCATTAGCATTGGTATCTAGCTCGCCAACAATGTGTTTGAGAGAGATGCATCCATAAAAAGTCAATGATCCATGGACATGTAAAAACAGTTATATATATATATATATATATATATATATATATATATATATATATATATGCAAGTTGTAGTCTATAGTTGATCATAAAAAATGCAAACCTGTAATATTTAGTTCTCTAGAAATGTGAGTGAAAAAGATTCATTCATAAAAAAGAAAGTTGATAATCCATGAACATCCAGGAATACATATATATAACTGAAACTAAATTGTTAAGATGCAAGACATAGTTTATGACCAATCATAAAGAATGCAAAATAAAACATGCAATACAAATCATTTACTTACCATGACATAAAAACATAATTATGATAAAAATACATATATTTAAAGTATTGTGGTAGCATAAATAAATGATGTGTCTTTATTATTAGAAATGTGAGTGAAAAAAATCATTAAAAAAAAATCGATAATCCATGGAACTAAATTCATATATATATAAATATATAAGTGAAACTATTTTTTTACCCTGCAAAATATGGTTTATGACCAATCATAAAGAATGCAAAATAAAACATGCAATACAAATCATTTACTTATCATGAAATAAAAACATAACTATAATAAAAATACACACATTTAGAGTATTGTCATAGAAAATTAGATGCTAGCAAACCTATAAGAAATGAAGTGTTATGCCTTTATTATTAATAATATAAGTGGAGAGCACAAAGGAAAAAACATCAAGATAATAAAGTTTAGTACAAAGACTATGGTATATTGCAGTGTCGTACAAAATTATCTTCCACCCTTTTGTTTTTTTTATATTCTCATTTGAAATAATTCCACACATAAATATTTATATAAAGAATGAAATGCTAGAAAACCAATAAGAAAGGAACCGCTACACTTCTTGTTAATAACTGGAGAATAAGGAACGGCTACACTTTTCTTGTTAATGAATGGAGAGTGCAAAGGGAAAAACACCAAGATTATACATTTTAGCGTAGAATTATAAGAATATGATATATTACAATGTCTTACAATCATTAAGACATTAAAATCATTTAAATTTTCATGTTTCTAGAAATCTGGTGAATTTTAGATACTCTGATTGCAACTTAAATATGTGAGGAACAATTGTATCACTACTTTTTTAAGTAAATCATTTTCCATAAAATCATGTTTACTCAAACGAAATATCATTGAAAAGTTATTCCGCTTAGAATGCATTGAGGTTGCATTTAAAACTTTTTGGACAATTAATTGTGAGGTTAAAGGCCCTGCAATTTTATATTTTTGACATGGAATATTATGATTTTCAATTATAGTATATGGTTTTTTTTTTCTTTTTTTTCTGAGTAAAGACTAATTTTATTAAAAAAAAGAAAATTATGTACAATGACGTTGAAACCTTAGAGGGGGCAGAGGCCAGCCCTCAGCCATATATTCTGAATCATACATATACTGCTGATTGCCTTTTCAGGATACAGACTTCAAAAACTTGAAATGTTAGACAATAACCCTCTGAAAATCCATTTTGTTCTGAGTCTAACACCTTCTGACAAAAGCATACAAAGACGTTGCTGGTAAACAAACTGACATTCTCGTCTTGGACAAAAGAGACAAAACATAACTAGCCAAACTCAGCCTAATTGTTGTATATTGAGAGCATGTTGGCTCACACCAAAAACAAACAGGATTTGAGACCATATTCGTATGCAGAGACCCAAAAAAACTAAGACCCATGAACATAGACCCAGGAAACATAGACAGATTGCAGAAAGGCGAGCAGAGCGAAGACAGAGGTACCATCCGTCGGTGAGAAATCAGCCTTAATCGTCCTGATGCGGAAAATCGGTCACGTCCTTGTCCACCCGGCTAGACGAAGCCACCCAGGTAACAAAACCACTGTCTTCAATCCCTTCTGGAGGAGTGACCAAGTTGAGGATGCCGCTTTCATGATGAACCGGTTCGCAGCCAAGGATTTCATGCTGATCAGAGTTAGCTTGATGCATAGAAACTTCAGGCACCGGGCAATCTTCCTGCATATTGTCTGCATTTGACATCACTCCCGCCATTTCCCCCTGAAGGATGTTGTCTTCCTGGGAATGAGAGGAGGAGGTATGGGCAGAGCTTTTAGGATTATCCTCTTCCTCAGCAAGAATAACCGTGATACTGGCAGTCAAAACTGGTCTGTTGAGCCTGCTCTGGAAGGTGAACCGGGAAGTTTGGAATGAATTATGCGGAAGAGGATGAGCATATCCAGAGGGTGGTGAGGAAGGAGAGGCCGAAGCAATGGGAATGACATTCTGGGGCAAGGAACTAGAGGCTCTGCCTCTATTAGCGATGGAACCTCCTCGGCGGGAGACCCCTCTGCGACGAGGCATCTTCAGATTGACACAGCGGCGGAGAAAAGGGGAATGGCAGAGCTGATGGGAGAGAGAGTGGGAACAGAGGAACCCGGCCGAGCCTACAACCCAGGCGTGCTTCCAAGCTATCTGAGCGAGGCAGGGATGCGGAAATACAAGCTGGTGGAGGAAAAAAGAACCAGAAGCAATGGGATGAACCATAAACCGTTCCATGTATAAAGCATTGAGCTTGAGCTCTCGTTCCATGCGCTCATTAATGGCTAACTGAGCGACCATCATTCCACTTATCCTCCAAATAAATTCGCATACCATGAGATCTACTTTCTGAGTCCTCCAGTCAGGTGCGAGGCCAGGTGCCTTAATTATCCAAGACCTCATAAATGTGTCGTGTTGTCACCCACATCCGGGTAGTATATTGATATGGTTTTTAAGATCTAATTCTAAACATATATAAATTCCTTTGAATTTTTGAATTAATTAATTGTTGTGATAAACTTATTTTGTGATTATGATTGATAAATATATATTTAATTTACTATTGATTTGAATTAGCAATTTTATTCTTGATTTTATTTTTTAAAATATTTTGTAAATTTACTTGTTAAAAACATGTATTTATCTCTAGAAAAATATATATTAAAAAATTTTATTTAAAAAATAAAATAAAATATATGCATATTTATAAACTAAAACACCTCACATCTATTTTAATTCAAATTTATTAAATATATAGAAAAAACAAATTTATTACATTGTTTCTTTTTGTTTCTTTCTTATTCCTCCCTTGAAAACATGTGGTTCTCCATGCATTTAAAGCTATCCATATCTAAGTTATAACACTCCAATCTATGCTACTTCATTTCCCAATCAATGTAGATTTGCATTTGCCTCCGTAGGGAAATACTGGTGCAGGAGTTGAAAAAGGTAAATGCATGATAAATTGTGGAGTTCTTATGTTTATGTTTGAACTAAGAAACTAAATAAAAGTATGAGACATGTTCAAGATAATTGAAACTTAAAATATATTAATGTTGAGAAATGCCCAATATAGGTTAACATTTTTTTTTGTCATTAAATTGATTTCAGGATTTTAGGATTTCCATTATTGTTTTTTCTCTCTTATTCCTCTCTTGAAAACATGTGGCTCTCCATGCATTCAAAGCTATCCCTATTTAAGTTTTTTGTCATTAAATCGATTTCAGGATTTCCATTACTATTTTTTCTCTCTTATTCCTTTCTTGAAAACATGCGACTCTCCATGCATTCAAATCTATCCCTATTTAAGTTATAACACTTCAATCTATGTCGTTTCATTTCCCAATGGATGCAGATTTGCATTTGCCTCTGTAGGGAAATACTGGTGCAGGAGTAGAAAAGGGTAAATGCATGATAAACTACAGAGTTTCTGTGTTTATGTTTGAACTAATAAACGACATAAAAAGAATGAAAGACAGGTTCAACATAATTGAAAATTAAAATATATTAATGTTGACAAATGTCCAATATATGTTAACCGAACTAGAGGAGACAGACTATCAATAACAGCAACAGAAACTCCTAAAAGGGGCATTCTCTTTAACAAATGAAAAGTACAGAAAGAGATTTGAAAGAATACTTAACTGAGAAAATATTGCCAAGAAGACATAACGGGAAAAAAAATGATTAAAAAGAGCAATTGATGGTATTTATAGTGTCAGGAAAAAAAACTAAATCTAATTTGAATCTGTTGCAACAAATTTCAGAAGAAGTTGGGTACATACCTAATTCCGATTTGAATTTGTTGCAACTATTTTCAAGAGAAGCTAAGTAAATACCGAGAGAAAAAAAACCACCAATACGCAGAAAGCGAAGCAACATTGAAGAACAACAATAGGACACCTAGGACTCTGGACAGAATGAACAATGCAGCAAAACACACGGCCAAAGAAATCTTAACTCAATCTAATTTTAAATGTCTCATGCATCAATACTTTAAATTCGCAAGGACCAGGTTTCATTGTTACGCATAGATTTTCATGGTTGCTTACAATTCAACATTTCTAAAATTAACCGGAACATTTACGCAGGGGGTTCAACAAAGCTTGCAACAGCAACACAGCTGAGTCTCTTTTCTGCTTTTGCCACTTATTCTGATTTACACGAACCTACTAGCACATTTCTCGCTCTGTTGACCTCTTCAATGGCATTGTCGCCTTACACGATTTGGCATCCCTTCTATGCATTGGCAAACCTTTAGTGAACCTCAATACATAATAACTTAAGCAGATACTACCTCAACAACTCATTTATAATGCACAAGTACTCAAATGTGGAATAAATAACACTCTCTTATATTAATTCAGCAAATTGATTACAGAAGATTACAATCTGTTCATTCCTGAGATAGATTGTGTTCTTGTTTACCAGACTTTAGCTACTTAGCTAGGAGATAGCTTACTGGAGGCTATCTAGCCAAATCACAGACTCAGTCTTTGAACACTGAGAACCAACACTCTTATAGACAGACTTTCTAAAGATCTAGCCACTTTAGGTTCTCACCTGTGCTGAACACACAAATGCGCAGGCTTCTCAGATCACCTAAGACTTTGAGATTTCTTCGTGATGCAAGCAGATCAGACAGAAGTCCGCAGTTGCAGAGCAGGAAAAACTCTCGACTCTAAAACTTAAAACACTCAAAACTCCAAATCCCCGAATGAGCCTTACTCCATCTCTTATATAGGAAAAGGAGGGGACAAGCATCCGACCAATGGGATGACAAACTTGGTACTGAAGGAATCTGTCAGATCACGAGATGTGGCTCAAAGTGCACCAGAAGTCGAAGAAGTGCTCCTTGTCTCATCACTGAAGATTATTACAAATCTACGGAGAATAAAATGTCCAAAGTGGATGCTTTTTGAACAAGAAAAGCCCACGGGAAAATCTGATCACAAATTGTCCTTGTGACTAGACATCATTTTACACTGTGGAGACTTTTACGGACAATTCCACCAGAACCAAAATAGATTAAAAAACTATAATTTCGGGAAACCGAAATTTTTTATACAGGTTTTCATCCCAAGCCTTGGTAAAAATCCTTCTCACAATCATAGGCTTATTTAATATAATTGATGCTTAATTTTTTTGAGAATAAGCCATTGGTAATGTCTCTTCATATATTCTTTTAATACCTCGTTAACTTGGAGAGGATATCAATCTGGGAGAGAAAACATGTCTTTAACGGTATCATAAGGAGAATGGAAGCAATCAAGAATATTGTGTTCAAAACATATATCACAACCCATTCTAACATATGATTCATGGTAAAAAGGATCTATGCCTTTTCTGTTCATACCATAATCAGTCCACCAATCCAGCATCCAATCACTTTGTTGGTTCCGTTGCATGTTTCCTATGGTCCCAAACTTTATATTGGTGTAGTGGGTTTCTTCTCTGTTGTCCTTATTTAATATTTCCCACCACAATCTTTTATAGATGCCAAAATCATAGACTGTGTCTGGAAAGATGAGGCTGGGGTCCTTTCCAGGCCATAGTGCTGCATTATGTGTTGGAAAAGGCCAAGAAGTGTTCCTCATTCGATTTATTGAAAAATATCTTTCATAGACCCCACTTCTGCTTCCCCCATGTGACCATATCATAGTCAAATCATGAAAGTCATGTAGAAGAGCATCTTGTGCCTGGCTTGCAGCATTTATGCTATTGGAATAGACCATATCATGGATCCATCTGCTCCCTTTTGGGTACACTCTTCTTTCAGGTACTAGATGTAATATATCAGTGTGTGCTTGGAGATTAGCATCTAATACTTTTGTATTTCTTAATTGCCAAGTGGGCTTCCAACTTTCTTTGTATTCTGACCAACTGAGATTATCTGGAATTGTTCTAAGTACTTCTTTTTGTTGGCCTTGATCCCATTCTGTTACTATTATCATCACATGTTCAGCTGGCTGAATAAATTCTCTACTGAGAAAATCTGGCAAATAATTTTCTTTCCCTTTAATATGCTCTACTTTGAATTCAAAATTGGCGAACAAAGCCTGCCACTGAGCAAACTTGGCTTCTCCCGGCTTTTTAATATCTTTGGTTAAGACTTTTTTCATAGCTGAGGCATCAGTCCTTAGCAGGAATTTTTTATTTACAAGATTTACCTCAAATTTATTTATACAATTCCAGGCGGCTTTAACTTCCTTCTCTATAGTAGAATAATTTTGTTCTGCTAGATTCCAAGTTCCTGAAGCAAACTGTACAATTTGTTCTACACCTTCTTTTTTCTGTTTGAGAATGCCTCCCCAACCAATATTGCTTGCATCTGATTCTACGATCTTGAAAGCATTGTCATCAGCTACATAAAGGATAGGCAGTGTCTTGACTTTACCTTTGATTCATTGAACAGCTTTGGTATGGGCCTCAGTCCATGGAGGTGGATTTTTCTTGAGCCTTTGATTTAACAAACTTCTATCCTTTGCACAATCTTGATAGAAGTTACTCACATAATTTAGACATCCTAGAAATCTCTGAAGTTGGGTTTTATCAATAATAATGTCAGGGAACTTTTCAGAGAATTCTAATGCATGTTTCTGCAAGGATATTTGGCCATTGAATATGGTATGGCCAAGAAACTTTACAGAGGTTTGGAATACCTCTATTTTCTTTTTTCTTAAAACCAAACCATTTCTTTTTACCAACTGTACAAATGTCTGCACATGCTTGAAATGATCTTGAATATTTTTCGAAAAAATTAAGATGTCATCAATATAGACCAGGAGCCAATCAAAGTAAGGTTTGAAGATGGAATCCATCACCTTCTAGAACTTAGAGGGAGCATGCTTCAATCCAAAAGGCATTACATTCCATTCGTAATGTCCTGCAGGCACGCTAAAGGCTGTTTTGAACTTATCTTTTTCAGAAATGGCGACCTGCCAAAAGCCTGACTTTAAATCAAATTTTGAAAATATTTTTGCTCCCACTATCCTCCCTATCAAATCACCTTTGTGGGGGATAGGATATGTATTATCTGCGAGAACAAAGTTCAGAGGTTTGTAATTGATTACAAGCCTTGGGATGCCTCTAACCTGTTCTGATCTTTTATTTACATAGAATCTGTGACAGTTCCAAGGATTGTCAGATTCCCTGATGAGTCTTATGTTCAGGAGTTGCTTTTCACGCAGCTCCTTTTATTCTTTGTTCAATGGGATTGCTCTGCTTTTGCATGGCTTCCCAGCATACTATGTTTTGTATGGTAATTCAACTATGTGTTGTTTCTGATGCCAAAAGGAATTTGGTTCTTTTGAACAACATTCATCCTTTATTGTCTTTTTGAGCTCAACAATTTTCTTTTTGTTTAGAGGACTTTTCAATTGTTCTTCAATTTGTATTGAAGACTTCAGATCTTTTAGATCTGTTAACTTTTCTTTGGCTCTGTCTAAGTCCCTGATTGTCTGGACCATGGTTGAAATCCTTGGGCTTGTGATGTAAGGCATTTCAATCCTTTTTTACTTTCCATCTAAAGTTGGGACTGTAATGAAGTAGTCAGCTTTATTATTTTTTAATCGTATTGAACCATGGGGTTCAACTGCAGCTAGAAAGATATTACCCATGCAATCAACGGGTATATTTGAGACTGCAAACTTAAGCTTTATACAATGTTGGTCAAAACATACAGAAGCTTTTGGTACTTCATATCTGAGTGTTTTATTCCCCAAACCAACAACTTTCCTTTCTGCACCAATCCAGTATTTTGCTGGAATAACTTTTGAATTTAAGATATTTACATCTGCACCAGAATCTAATAGTGCAGTTAGTGAAAACATTTCTCCTTGTATACAAAGATTTATTTTTACATGGTGCTGCTGATATTCAATAGCCATGATCCTCATCTCTCTGAATCCTAGAATAGGATCTTTCTGCCCTTCAATGATTTCTACATTCGGGTTTTGGTAGGAGGTTGTAGTGTTCCAATCTGGAACACTTTCAAGTTGTTTTCCCTTTTCTAATTCTGCAATTCTAGATTTTAAACTAGAAATTTCAGATTTAAGATGGTGTATTTCTCTACTTACCTCCCCCAAGGTGAGTGAGCGAACCTTGTCATGCGGTTGATGTTTCTGGAAGGATTTGGTATTTCGCTCAAACGAGGCATCAACAAATAATGGCTTTTTGGCAGTATTTTTGGAAGAACTGGATAAACGTAGCTGGTCCATGAAAGTTGCAGTAAGTCTTTCCTTCATATCACCTTCTTCCATTGCTCGGATTTGAGAAAGAATCTTGAATTCTTCTTCTTCAGCTACGGCCATCAACACCTTCTCCTTTGGTGGTGCTATGTGTGTTTCCTCAATAGAGGATTCATTGTAAAAATCAGAATCATAAGGACATGCACAGTTTTCTAAGTCTGAGCATGCACAAGCTTGCATATGTGCATGTAAATCTTCACCAAATGAGTCCGATGAAGAGCTGAAAGAGTCACCAGATGACTCTTCTAGTTGTTGCTGCTATAGATGTTCTGTGATTGAAATATTTGGGCAGCGATTTGTGTCATGATTTTTAGACCCACACTTTCTACATTGTGTTTGGGTCTCTATTTTGACAGCTTTGTCCTGTCTGCTTAGAGGCTGATTTTTCTTGCCTCTGTTCTTCTTTGATTCTTCGCCTACTGGACATCGATTAGATGTATGTCCCGACTTACCACAAAGCCAACAGGTAAGCTTATTCCATTTTTCTTGTTTGGAAGTATGCAGGTGTATATCTGAAGGCTTATAGTAATGTGTCTTAGGCACATACCTGTAGTGTCCTTTTCTGGTCCTTGGTGTGACTTTTCTTCCTGATGATTTGCCTTTATAGAATTTGGCAGTCTGCTTATATTCTTTTTTGGCTCGCTTTTTGGCTTTCCTTTTTCTAACCAAAGGATCATCAATGGTTAGACCATATTTGCTGCAGATAGATTTACTATCTAGAAGCCTTGACAACTTTTCTAAAGATATATTTACTTTAGAACTGGTGCACAAACTAACCAATGTTTTTGTAATGAGAGAATAAATCTCTCCCCAGGTATATGATTCGAATGGTAATTGAAACACTTCTTGCAGTTTGATATAATCAACAAATCTGGATGGTAGAGCTGCAAGATATACCTGTTTCCATAATAAATTTTTGGAATCTTTCACTTCATATATTCTTTGCACCCAATCTCTGTGAAAGTCTTCAAATTGTGACATTTTGTTACATTTGAGTTTCATCAATATAACCTCATGTTTATCAGCCAATTCTTCTTTAGAGCCACACCAGTGCTCTAAGATCATCGAAGTCAAAGCTCCGATCATATTACTTTGAACTAACCCATCTGAATTGTGGATGATATTTCCATCTGTATCTTTAAGGAATTCTTCTTCCATCTTAGCTATTAAGGCCAGGGATGATTCTGTTTCCCACCATCTGAGAAGTGTTCCAGTGAAACACTGTATGATGGTCTTGCATGCTTCAATCTTGCTCTTACCCCTGAGACACATTAGCTTATATTCAGAAAACATTACATCAATTAGTTGTCTGATTTGCCCAATGCTAAGATTATCAATATTCCATTCCTTGTGAGATTCTGGGAAGAATGTATGTGTCTCTGGAAGTTTGCCTTTTCCAGCTAGATCAGGAGCTGGATATTTATTGAACCGATTTTCTAAAGGCTCATAGATGGGAAAAACCTTGGCCGGTTTCTCTTCTTCTTCCTGAAATAATGATGCCAGAGAAACATGTTTTGAAGATTCTTCCTTTTGTGATACTACCATTTCTTTAGGAAATAGGGATGGAAATCTGTCCACTAGTCTGACTGGGTCCTGTATCTTTACGCTTCTTTTGCGTAAAAAGGAATCTGGAACTGGTTTGTCTATCTTTGATAATGATATCTTTTCTACTTTCCCCTCCAGTTCACTTATTATTCCTTTAGTGGAATCGAATTGTTATACCATTTTTTCTCCTACTTCTTCTATCTTGTTCAAAGATTCTCTAGTATATCCTCTAACAATTGAAAATGTAAACTATACATCATTGAAATTTTTATTTAAATCATTCAAAGAAACTTGCATGGCATCAAATTGATTTTTAACCTCTGCAGATTTTATCACATTCATCTCCAGACCTTTAATGGTTGTGTTTGTCTAGTTTAGTTGTTCACTGACCTTCTGAATTCTGCCATCTATTCCCAAGGTGTTCTCATCCTTTAATACAATAGGAATGGCCTTTACAGATTTTTGACCTTCTCCTAAGACAATTCCTTTATAGGGAGGTAAGGTAGTTACTATCTCAACCTTACTACCATCTAAGGCTGACCAAGAGTGAAGTGATGAAGCAGAGGCTATATCATCGGCCATCATGACATCTTTTGTCTGTCTCATATTTTTTCAAGAATAAAAAGATATCTAGGAATTTGTTCAATAAAGACAGCTTAACTTTTTCTTCAATAGTATGAGCAGAACCAAAAGATTTAGCTTCTGGATGAGTGAAAAGATCCCAATTTAACATGGCTTTCATCCATGTACCTCCAATTTTATGTTTGGGAAACCATCCATTAATGTAAAAAACTTCTGCATTTCCATTACAGCAGGTTTTTTATAATCATTTGGAATTGGGCCGAATCTTGAATGAGGGATTAGTCCATTTGCTTGTTCTAGAAATCCAAGCCCATATTTAAAATTAAACATGGAGTAAGATTTAGAGTTTGTTTATTATAAATTTTGTGTCCATTTAAAGTTTTAGTAAAAATAGATATTTTTTGTCATCGTTATGTTGAATGTAATTAAATTTATTTAGTTATTTGTACTTTATAAATAAAAATTTATGGTTATTTATGTTATTAAAAGTTGTTTTTTGAAATTATGTAGCTAATTTAGATTTCTACAATTTAATTATGAGCTTATTTTTGGGGAAATAATCTTGCCAATATTCTAATCCTTCAGTGTATCTTTGCACCTTTTGGGGCAATTGCTAGTAATATTATAGTATTATTATTATTATTATATATATATATATATATATATATATATATATATATATATATATATATATATATTCCAGTTGTGGGCATAGAAGGTTGATCACTCGAGTTGGAGGAAAGATTTTGTGATATAGTCAATCTACGCTTTGCGATACTTTGAACTTTTTATTAACTCATGGACGACGCATTGTGATTGTTAAAACACTTTTGTAATGGTGAATTGGGCCTTTGGTTTAACCTGTAGTAGTCTCGGCTAAACACCTCATCGTTAATAAACCCTTCATCTTTGACCTAGAGAATACTTATCGGTAATAAACCCTTCATCATCCAACGAGAGCATATAATGTTGCAATTGATCTGCAATTGTACTTCCAGTAATTTTATGGAATTTTGTAATATTATATTTTTTTGATATGGTTAAAATAGATGGAATCTACCCATGGTATTTGCCAATTGGATCCACCCATGGTCTTTTCTTTTGTTTTTCGAGGGAAAATAATAAAATAAGGTTTTTAGAGAGTCCATCAAGCCTAGAAAGAAGGCAAAAAGGAAAGAAAATTATTTTAACGTCCACGAGGCTAAAGATAGCCTATGGAACAGATTGCTTCCTCATCTGCTTGATGTATTTGGCCATTTTTCTAGGAAGTCTCATAATAAATGCTCCTAGCTTCTCGAAAAACCCCTTGCTAAATAGATTATCCCAAAAGCTAGTTGCCAGCATATTTGCATAAGTTTCCCTATTGGCTTTGAAGGCCTCGCATTCAAAAATGAAATGTTTTTTTGTTTCCACTTTTCCGGAAGAACAAAAAATGCATACTCTTTCCTTTTGGCCTTTTCCAGCGCCTTGTTTCACAACGGAGTTAATGAGAATTAGTCCTTAATTGAGCAATAAGAATTTTGGCTCTCGAAGAGATATTGGCCTCTATGTATGCTTTTGGTTGATGACTATGAGTGGGATTAAACACTTCAATATAATACTTTTTCTTTCTTCCTAGCTCCTTATCCCAAGTACGCTTGTGGAACTTATCCATAACAAAAGCTTTTATCTCTTTGTTGTTTATGGGACACGTGTTCAAGCAAATACCCCATTTACTAAACCATTTGTTATTTTGTTGCATCCAAGTCATTTTTCTATTGCACAATATGTCATTAAAGACAACCTTAGGCCATTTACCCTCTTCCATTTGCTCAATTTTTTTAAATACCTTATGACTCGCACCATAGCAGTTGCTTTAATAGGAGCGGCCCATGTTTCACTTAACAAGATAGCATAAGGAACTGCATTTTTAATCTTGAATTTGTTTGTAATCAAACGCTTCCGAATTTTCTCAATTTGTTTCCACTGCATGTCGGATGTACTGTTGACCCATAGTTCACAACCATAGAGAATCACCAGAATCCCTAGAAGCCCAAAAAGAGTTTGAGTACTTTTCCAGTCCCATAACTCTGCCTCTCTACACCTATTTTGAAAAGCATAAAATGTTTTCCAACCCCTCAAAGTTCTTTTCTTTCTACAACCATCTCAACTTAGATTTTTGTTGAAGTCAATTCCGAGGCATTTGTAATCCGCAACTTCTTCCAGGATGTTGCCTTCAAAGTAGAGTTATGTTGGTTATGTTTTCTTTTTTTAGAGAAAACCTCTACTTTCGTTTCGCTAATTTTGACTTGCATCCCCACACTTGTACAAAAATTCTCAAGGGATTGTAAGTGCTCTTGCAAGTCAAGAGTCGATTTAGCAAACAGAATAAGGTCATCTGCATACAAAAGAAACCTTATAAAAAACTTGCCCAAATAGATACAATCACCCCCCTGTGAATTTAACCACTCCTCAATCTTGTCGATATATAAACCAAAAAGGGTAGGAGACAATGGGCAACCTTGCTTGACCCTGATATTGCTTCTAAAACTTTCAAAAATGGTTGTTGAAGTTCTAATTTTGACTTTCACCTCTTCATACAGCCTATGCACAGCTGCTCTCAAATGTTTAGGAACCCCAGGTTCCTTCATTCTGTGCCAAAGCTTATCCCTAGGAACCGTGTCAAACGCTTTTCTGAAATCAACAACGCAACAAAAGACTTCTTCCTTTTTTCCCAAACTTTTTCAATGATGTGCCTTAAAGTTATACAATGATCAATTGTGGAATGTTTAGGTCTAAAACCTTCTTGCCCTTTAGCATGCTTATCTCTTTCTTGTACCCACTTGCTAATTTTATTTTCTAGCATGCTTCCAAATAGCTTTACAAACAATTGGTCCGATAATTTGAGGGATTATTGACGTCACCGCTCTTGAAAAGAGGTATTTCCAGACTAATTGTCTGAACTGTGGGGAGCCCCTATTGTATGATGTTGTTGAAAAATTTTGCAATGTGAGGTGCAATAATCTTTGAGCCCCCCTTTAGATATTTTGCTTGGAGTTCAACTAAGTATTTTGCTTTTCCAACACCCAACTTCTTGATATCCATCTCTACATTTCAGTATCAGTGTTGACCAAGGGGGGAGGATAAACTTTGGGATCCTATTCATAGAGTTGTCTTGCATATTCAAACCACTTAGAAGCTGTAATACTATTTCCAATTTGTATCTTTCTCAGTTGGAGCTCCTTCCAAAATAATTTAGGATTATTTTCCCAAGGAAGATTAGTTTTTCTTTCGTTGAAACCATGAAATCGTACTTTTTCTTGCTTAATAATTGTCTGTAAGCTTTGAGCTTTATGTTATCCTTGTTCGAATCTTTCCACGTTCTCCTTGCCTTTTTGCATTCCTCGTCAAACCAAGCATTAACCAGAAAGCAATTTGTTTCAGACTTCTTAATTTTTTCTCTTTTGCACTTTGCAAGTTAGCATTGAATTAAATGTGTTAATTCATGACTATGAAGGTCGTGAATTGTGATTTTCTCCTTCTTGAAGAGCCTCTCTATCGTCATTTTGAAGGTATTACAATTTTCTGGAGTCAAAAGAATTATGCCCTTTGGGAGATTTTGTTGGACATGCTAAATTTTTTACTCTAATTGTTTATTTCCAGTCCAAGAGAAACTTAAATAAATTGGCTTGTGATCTAATTTTAAGTCCCAAAGTGTTGAAAATAGCAACAAGAAATGCTAAAAATAGCATTGCTATAGATATCATTTCAGGATATATTCCAATTTTGATTTGTCCTTGAATCAAAATTAAGAATTAAAATTTGAATTTAGTCTCACCAGCTGTTTGAAAAGTAATTAATTAATTCATCTTGAGTTAATTAGTCGAAGAAATTCAAACATGAAGTCTTTGTGAAGACATGCAATAGTTATCCCTTTGATTGAGGAAGTTATCCCTTAATTAAGGAGATAAGGATGAGTTGTATTTGAGTTGTAATTAGTTAGCTCAGTTAACTGAGTTAAGTCCAGTTAAATTAGTTCCAAACAGTTTGTGGAACTAATTGTGAGTTCAATCAGTTAATGCATGCATGCATGCAACTAGTGTTCTCCAGATAACTGAATATTCTCTCATAAATAACTCATGCATGTCAGTTTAGACAAAGACCCAGTTGAGATTAAAGGCAGGGACAGTGTACTATCAGTTGCTAGAATATTCCCATGTGAATATCTCTTGCATGCAGAAGGAATTCATTCCTTGAGGATTGCGCAGTTCATACAGAGGTCAGAGCAGTGTGTGAGGTGAGAAACACATAGGTGGAAGCTAGAGGACCCGGGAGAAACTGTGCAAGGAAATAGGAGGCTTGGAGGACAGAGGAGAAGGCATATGTGTCGTCTATTCTGTCTATGAGCAGCAGTGAGGGATTGTACTGCGAGCTGGATAGCTTGAGAGCTAAAGCTTTGTGTAATCCTGAGATATTTCCACTTGTATGATAATACAGACAGCGGGGTTTTTAGCTGAGGCTTTCCCCAGAGTATTCTTCTGTGTTTCAAGTGTGATTGAATCTTCTTCTCTGTTTTATGTGTTCTGTTTGATCTTGCTAAAATCGATTAAGCTTCCGCAAGTTTGATTGTAGAAGTAGATTAAGTATTTTACTTTAGTACATTGCATAATCAATTAAATTAACAGTGATAATTTGTAAACAAAGTTTATCTCCAATCAAAACTTCCTCCATTTTCTCACACAAACCATGCAAGCAAATTACATAATCTACTACACTTGCTCCATTGTAAGCATTGCAAGTGAAATTATCGGACTTTGCCCATCTAGTCAAGCCATTACAAATGACTAAATAAAAGGCCCCACATAGATTAAGCAATTGTTCACCAAAGAGATTGCAGCCCTTGTCCTCTGAAATTCTTTGCCACTGATGATTACTCTCTTTTGTAAGCCAAATAGGGTCGCAGTCTTCTTTATAGCAAAGAATTCTCGCTTGCTCACTTGCAATCCTAGCGTTGAAATCACCCACTATAAGGACTTCACCTAGCTCAGAATATGTTGCAATATCTACTTTTAAGGTTGCAAATGGATCTTTGTGGTTAAGCCCTCTAGCTTTGTAGATTTTTTAAACTTATGGCGCAAAACAACATGTTGCAATTCTGATGTGGTTTCCATTTTCTGATATTTTAAACCAAATGAATTGCTTATTTGAGTCTTCTTTTTCTAACTGAATGAGACGACCTTCTTTCTCCCTCACTAAAACCATGATACGCCTGTGCCCTTTGTCATTCCCTATTGCCTTGTTCCACATTTCCATCTTCCAGTATCCCTCAACGAAGGTGTCTTGCACCCTTCATGCTCATGTGTTTCTATGAGGCAAATTATGTCTCTATCTTCTGCAATAGGCCCTCCCAAGTCCTCATCTCCATGGGTAACCTTTGCAATTCCAACAAACTAATATTAAGGAAACTGGGTATGACTTGATTGCTATTTATTTTGACATGCAAGACTCGCATTTGAGTCTTTGTTCCTCCTTTCCCATACTGACTTTGCTTCATGGTTTCCTATTGAAAATTTTGTTGCCTCTTCTTTATTACCATCTTGCTGCTCTATTGTGGAAGGAGGTCCAAATCGCGCTATCATAGCTTTACCTTTATAAATCCATGCTCTCTTGCCTTCATCTCTTGTTGCCCTAACCTTTAACATTTCCTCCATCCTTTCCTCATGTTGTCTTACAATTAAATCTTCTTCTAGAAAAAAGCGAGAACCCCTCAAGAGATGCCTCTTGCTTAGAATGACATATTTATCACACAAGCTAGTCATGATGACTTTTATGGGCCCGGATCTCTCACCATTAAACTTACCCACCCTCCATGCTTGGCATATTTTTCCTTGCCATAGCAACTTTTCTTTCAAGAAGTCTCTTGCAAGTTCAAGAGTACATTCATTTTCCCATAGTCATTCACCCCTTTAATAATTATGTTTGTTGCTCTATTTTTTCTTTCCTTGCCTTCTCTATCTTGCATGTTGTCAACTGAAATGTTTATTTCTCCTTATTTATTAGCAGAATTGCTAATAACTTGAGCCCAAGTTTTGGAAACTTTGGTGGAATCTCCTTTCCTTTCTTCTCTTGCTTTCTCTTCCTGGTTGTCTATTTGGGCAATTGTTTTCCCTTTATCCTGGGATGATTTCACATTCACCACCTTTGTACTTTCCACTACATATTTCTTTATGTTTTTCACATCCCTCTACAAATATTGACCCAATAGCAAACCGATGTTTACATTGTCTCGTAACTTGTAGCTTTGTTTTATCACACACCCAACCTAATGGATATGGCTTTTTATGAGGTCTTGTTTCTAGACCCAACTTCTTTACAAATTTTTCAGAAATCAAATTAACTTGTGACCCACTATCAAATAAAGTATCAATTTCATGTGCTTGAAAATGACTCTAATATGAAATAGCTCATTTCTTTTCCTCTCATTACTTTCATTATCAATAGAATGTGAAGAATTACTTGCAGATGCTTCAGAATCTTTACCTTTTATTCCTGTGGCTATAACTATTGTTTCGTCACCTTAGTCTGACCCCAAGTCCTTTTGAATGACAGCAACATTCTTTTGCTCTTTACCCCCAAACTTCTTAGGCTTCAATTCTGGATGCAAAGACCAGCAGTGTGCCTCATCCTGTCCTTCCTTCGTATAATGAGTGCATGAAGGTTTATCCTTCTTTATAGTGTTTGTTTCCCTCTCCTTCCATTTCAATTTCTTCTTTCCTTTATTCTTGTTCTTAGTAGATTGGGATGATTTCCCAACATCCGGGTTTATATTTTTACCTCTAGCCTCTAGATGAGTTGCTTGGACTGACACATCATCTAAGCTAGTGGGATTAAACATAAGTATAGTATGCTTCAAATAACTATGAAGACAACCTATATATTTTAACAATGTCTCTGGTGAGTCCAATAATATGCGTAATGTTAAAGCTCTCTTACGAAATTCCTAAGTATAACTCTTAACACTTTGACCCTTCAATTGACGTAGTGTTTGTCAACTCATCATTGCTTGTTGCATATAAGCCAAAGGATAAAATTGCTTTTTAATGGCAAAAACAAATTCATTCCAAGTTGAAATGATTTTACCATGCTTTTGAAGATCTGCTTGTGTCTTGCCTTCCCACCACACAAGTGCGGTTCCTCCAAGTCGAAGGCTAGCCAGTTGAATCTTCTTCCTTTTTTAATCAACTTTCTACACCCTGCAATATACATCAATTTTCCTTATCCAATTATCAATCTTTTATGCATTAGGTTCTCCATCATAAATTGGCAAATCAAATTTTACAGCTAGTTTGATCAAAGAGGTTTTCTTTTTCTTCTTCTTAGAAGAGCTAGTTTTATGAGAAGAAGACGGTGATGACGACGATGATGGTGATGATGGAGGAGACGGTGGAGGCTGCATTCCTCCCTTTCCCTTATCTTCCTTATCTTATTTGTCTGGAGGAACAAAAAGAAAAGGTTCCTCTGCTCCTTTGTCTGGTCTAGGTGATGAAGTGATTTCTCCTCTACCCTTTTTAAACTCATGATACATCTCTTCCACCATGGCACGTATGGTCATGAAGCTATCTAAGAACTAGGATTCTGACCCAAGTGGAGCTTCATCTACCATCCTTATTCATGAAAAGACCCTTCCAATCTCTGGATTCACCTCATTAAGTTCTCCTTCACCTCGTCCAAGCCTTAACCTAGTCAACATTCAAATCTCCACACAAACTTGTCAAATCTTAAAAACCTTGAGCTTTGATACCACTTTGATATGAAATTGATAAAGGTATTGCAGACTATGTGTGAAGTTGCCTATGTTACTTAATGCGATGGATCGAAGAGACTGCGAATAACACAGACACTTAAACAATTATAAAACACAATAAAAACACATCAACACAACCAAAATTGATAAAGGATTTCACCAAACTTCTTGGCTACGTCTCTTGGTCCTAGCTTCCAGTGCTGACCTCTTTATTATTTCTTCAAATGATTGTTGCAGATATGAGCTCAAAAACAAAGTCTCACACATGAAAATGGATCTCACTGTTGTGTTCAGCTCGAATCTTCGAGTCAAAACAAGTATACACTCGACCATACTTAGTCACTCTGACCTCCAGACCCCCTGGAACGGTTCACAATACACTCCTCCATCAACTTTTCTGTGTTATGGTGTTTATATAACATGTACAGTTACAAATTATGCTAATCAAGGAATAATATGTTACATTAAAAATAGCATATTAACCAAAGGACCGGCGGGCGCGGGGTGGACCCCAACCGTCCGGCCTTTCCCCGGTGTTGATCTCGAGAACAAACCATCTGATGGCTGTCACGTCCCACTCATCAACTGATCCGGACAACCTGCACTATTGATCTATCTTGTGGGATCCGACGGCTATCGCGCAGTTTCGCGCTCCAACTAGCACGTTTGCTAATTCTCCAAAGGCACGTGAAAAAGTGGTTTTCGGGAGGCTACGTGTTGAGTGCTGAGTATAATCGTGTGGTCCCGGTCTAAAACTGCTTCCTGCCTTGAGGGCACATGATAAACCATTTACTGCCCTTTTGTCGAAACTCAAAGAGTTTAGCTCCTTTTTCATAATTTTATCGCATTTGTTTTCCAAGATAACATGCTTGCATGTTTTGACGTGATATGTGTCGATCTCCGCACTTGTTCGTTGATCCCCATCGCCTATGGTCTGAACCAATCACCAACTACCACATCATCTTCTGCGCTTACATCATCAAGAACCTGTGACTCTTTCCCGGGTTGCCACCTGTCCTGCTGACGTAGGCATTGACTTTTGACCTGAATCTTTGATTAGCTCTAATTTCCTTATCCGAACTCAGATTTGCATGCGGTTTGCACCATTGGCTTCATTTTAACGAGATATTCAACCTTATTCTACTTTCACCTGTATTTGAAAACTTTTGATCTGGAGGTTGTGCCGAACCCATTTTGGATCAACAAGTTATGTGGTAAATAGACCTGCACAAGCAATCTTCATAAACAAGTTTTGCTACGAAAGGAAGGAAATGATGCTAGGAAAGACAACGCAAGAATAAAATATACAAAGGGAGAGACTAGAGCCTCTAGGTTGGGCCCTTACCCAAGGGGTCTCATCCCTCTAAACCAAACTTAGATGGAAGATAATAGCAAGCTTCTCATTAAGATAAGATAGTGTTCAAGTACATGATATAACGGAATGAAAATGACAAGCTCGAGCTCCTAGCCCTTAGTAGTCTCTATCTACTCCAAAATTTTGAACCCTATTCAGCCCTTAGGCTCCCTTATTTATATAGAAATGATTGAGGGGCAACCTAGAAAGAGGGTTGCTTCCCTCCAAAATCCCTAAAAAGGTGGATCTAGCTCCCTGAGATCCTCACAATCCTTGAGCGCATTAGTTATTATTAGATCTTTGAACTGTGGGTGAGTGAATTCAGGGAGCAAGTCGAGTTGTAGGTGAGTAAATGTAGGGGACAAGCCTCCTACGTCTTCTCCAACTTCCTCCAACGTAACTCTGCATAGTAAATGCACTCTTTTTCCTTCTTTTTCGTGCACATTGATGGGCCTCCAAATTAGACATAAATTAAGGCCCGTCTAACCATCCTTCAACACATTAAACCTCTATTTTGCATTAGATAATGTATTTTTAATCTTAATGTGTTCAATAGGAAGGTTTATGGATAATTTCATATTTGTGCCTAATATTATTTATTTTTGTGGAATATTGTGAGAATATTGGGCAGATTATGAAGAATTGGAGGAGGAGATAATTTAGGGACTTGATCCCTACTACAGGAGGATAAATATTAAATAATAAATTAAGAATATATTCTAAAATTATTGCAAGAATTTTGGATATCCAATGATTGAGAAAATCTAGGAATGTGTTCCCTGCCATTTAATGCAGGTTCCTAGTATTGGAAACAAATCCACTATTTGAGGGATTTTGGTGGGGAAAGCTTCCTCCTTTCATGGGGAATGTTTCCTAATTATTTTGTATAAGTACCAAGTCGAATTTTCCTCTAGGGGTTGATTTTTATTAGTCTCCTTGTGTAGAGAACTCGTATTTGTGCAGCTCCACTTTCATTTCTTGCAGGGATGTAATTGTATTGATGGAAATAATGAAGATTGGTGCCATGTTGAGCTTCTAAATCTTGGTACCATTCATAGGACTCTGATTTTCCTTGGGCTTGGCCATCCCAGGAGCCTCAGAGCCCTTTTCTATCATTTATTTTCTTCCTTTCACTTCTTATTCACATGCATCTATTGTTCTTGTTTTTTCCTAATTTTTCATATACTATTAATGATTTATTGTTGTGGGATTGGATTAAATGGTTAAAGTAAGTTATTTTTCAGGATCACAAGCATCATTTCATCCTTTGAACAACTTCTTCATATATTAATCATTGAGCTACTTGGATTAGTTTATTTATTCCCAAATCTAGATTTCTGGAGGTCCCTTATGACAAATAACAATAAATTTCTGCTATTTTTTAGAACATGCTAACGAACTTCAATTGAGTTGATTCCACTTGCATTAGATCATATATATATATATATATATATATATATATATATATAATAAAAAAAATTACCCCATTTAATTTGCACTTGATTAGGTTATGCATTTGATAGATTTACTAGCTCATTAGTTCTCGAATTTCTAGACTTTAGACTAGTAATTTTCTGCTATTTTTTAGCATGGGTTAATAGAGGTCTTTTTTAGTGATTCCACTTGGAATGGAGACCTAATACATCCTAGTCAATAAAAAAAATTGTTCCATCCAATTTGGATTTGATTTGCTTGGTCATTCGATGAGTTATAACTTCCTGTAGTAAATATGTAACATCCTATAGTTTCGTGTCGAACTCTTCCAGCGTGTATATACATGCCTAGATTTGCTCAAAAAGATTGGTTTTGGTCCCTCAGGTTTGAATCATGACCCCTAAGCTCTAAATCAATGGTTGAGGAGGGATAAACACCACTTAGGACTTTCCTTTTTACCCATGCAAAACATCTTAGTGATTTGGGTTAATGGACAAATTTATGAATTGGATAATACAATGATGATTTTCTTGAACTTTGTTAATGGATCTAAACTCTTTGAAATGTAATGGTTTGACATTTCGTTAATGATCTTATATTACGCAATTAGAATAGGTTTCTTCCCTTGTATTTTCTTTCTTGCAATAGGTTAAGGTTTCCATTTCGAGCATTTCATTTTGTGCAATTAGTTTAGGATTTGATTTCATTACATGCACTCCATTACATCATGACAGCAAAGGAATGATACATTGTATGTTGCATATATAGTGTTGATACCTCTTAAGTTTGTACGAACCCCTGGTTGATAATCAAAGTTGGTAACCTTGGGAGTTTTAGCATTCTTGTTGCAATACCAAGGATCATCACACATTAATCATATTAGGTCATGAGATATGACAAACATCCTTTAGTCTTCCTAATAAACACATTATAGTAAAAATATGTTATAAAATGTGAGGAAAGAAGTAAATATACGTTGAAGGAAGGCTAGATGGTCCTTATTTGTACTTATTAATGGGGACCATCCTCTCTACTATGGATAATTGCATTTTAAAACGTTTTCACATTGCATACACCCCATATCATCATAAGCAATTATGTAGAGAGAACATTAGCAATAAAAATGCAGTGGAACAGTCATGATATGATATCTCTGTCGTAGAGCTCAGCGTACCTCCTTCATATATTTGTCATAGAGCTCAGCATATCTCCTTCGTATCTTTATCATAATCTTTCTTTCATATCACACATAAGAAGACCCAAAGAGGTTGTTTTCATACCCAAGAACTAAGGCCCATTAAGGTGTTATTACACCACAAAGTTGAGCCCCATTAGGGTGTTCTTGCACCACAAGACTGAGGTACAATTTTGCAGACCCATATGATGGAATGATCATTATATCACTGCCAATTAATTACAGGTCTTGGTGTGTATTTATTTGAGGCACACAAACCCTTCCTTTTACCCTATGAAATTCATGCAATTTGGAGTATTCTTGAACAACAAAAATATATATGTGAAAAAATAAAAATATTTAATTGTATTATTGTTACTTATGACTAAAAAATTACTCTCCAAATTCAAGCATTCAATTTGGTTTGGAAACGATGGTTGGGCGTGCATTTTTGCAAATAGGCTAAAATTCCCTTGCTTCACTAACATGCAACTGAGGCTTCATTTCTTGGCCAATCTGATTGATTCTAAGTGTATAATATTTAATTAGTAATTATTGGTCCTAGCGTGCATTTATTTGAGGCACAAAATTCCCACCCTTTACCTTATAAAATCAATCCAATATGGAATATTTGTACATAACAAAAAATTAATGAGGATGAGTTATTGTCCACCCAAATTTATTGAGGATATATTTCATGCTATGTGAGAAGGCATGTTCCACACACATTTCAAAAGTCCCTTAGGTCATGTATAAATAGGAATGGACTTCTAATTTGTAAATTGTAACACATTGGTGATGTCGTCGCCCAAGAGATAGTTCCTCGCTGAAAGGGAACCAGTGCTTAGGAAATCTATAGAATTCCTTGAAAACTTTTAAAACTTGGCCAAAAACTTGTTAAAATAAATCGAGAGATGATATATTCCCTTGTGTAACAAAACTTGATCTTAGAGATGAATCTTTATCCCCAAATTGGCCTTATACTAGCAATTACAGACTTTAATTATTCAATTGGAAAGATGAAGTGAAAGGAGACCTAGGTTTATAGGCCTTAAAAAATCCAAATTCAAAACTATAAGATGAAAGTTTGAATGATGTAGATTAAGAATGTAAGTTCAGAATCAATGGAGATCCTATTAAGATGTCTTTTAACATAAATTACAGTATCCTCTGTAATTGTTAAAGTTACATCAAATAAATATGCGATGATCATACACGTGCTTCATAGAAGAAAAATGAATATGGAATGCACATAACATAAACAACACATACTGCAATATACTAACATATACTGGAATCAAACTCGTGACATCTATTATTCTCTCCGAGGAAGCCAAAATGATTGTACAAGTGCTCAAAATGCCAAAACACCAAACCCTTTCCCAATGGTTCTCATGTCTTTTAACATCAAAATAAGTTACAAAGGTAACCTTCAAAACTTCTATAACTACTAAACTATTTGTAAATTTCACAAAACTTTAAAAAAAATCACAAAAAAATTCTTAGGCTCTAAAAGGCCCCCAACACAAAAATCTGGCTCATCTTCGAGCCACTTAGTCCTCCTTCTATCCCCATGGATCCAGTAACCTTTGTCCTTATTGAAGTTGTCTTCAAGCCTCTCGTACAACAGTTGTAGGGGTGGCAAGGATCCTGGTTGCTTTGGAGCTCTTACAAAAACGTAGGAGGGGAGTGCCACGTCCCCCCTCTACATAGTGGCATGCTTGAAAAAAGAATCCATGCCACCACTATTTCTCCACGGCCAAGTTCTATTTCTTCACTTACCCTTGCCCCCTTCTTGCTGCCACACCTGCTCCTTCCTCTAGCGAACAATGGTCATATCTTGATCCTCTAGCCTTCTCCATGGTATCGTGAGGATCGCTTTGACGAGGCGGTTCATCTTTTTTCATGCAACCGTCATGCACCCTCGAGGCGTTTACAATTCCATCCACTCACCAAAGTAGGGGTTTGTCTCTTGATGTCCTCATCTAGCAAAATAAGTGGTTGTCCACCTGTTATAGCCCCCATAATGGAGACTGTCCTGACATCGGTATGTTGAATATACTTGCAAATCCTTCCCAAAATTGGTGTCAGGCTAAACTAACTGGTGAGATTGTAGGATAAGATGAAAACCATCCTTGTGAGCGGAGGAGGCCCTCCCTTGTCTAGGTTTCTTGATGTAAACTAACAACCTCCTATGAACGAAATATCATTTTCTCATCCTGCCATCCCAGGCTCATTCAACGTAGTCTCCTCTTCCATAGTCATGTCACCTTACCATTTCCAATACTTGGGGTCCCTTCTCCTGTCAAATCCTTAATCTTTTCCATTCCTCCTCCAGCTCCCTCAGTGAGCTTCATCATATTCCTCCCTCTTTGTACCACTCTTGTGCTACTCCTCCCACTTCAAACATGAATGATCCTCGTCTCCTCTAATTCTCTACTGCTCTAAAACTTCCTCTCAACAATTCCTTTATTCCTTATGTGTCCCTCGGGTGGTATTTTATAGCACTTCACGCTTCCAACTCCCTTCTTCTGTATGATTGTGACATTGGTTCAATCATTATGGCTCACAGATTTGAATTGTTATCTCTATTCAAGCCATGTGAAATACCCTCCCTTCGGCTCAACCTAATGAGATGATTTACAAGTGCCCCATCTCTTGTCCTAGTTATTTTCAGCTTACTTTATATTTTTACCTCAATATTATCCATATATGTTCCCATCTTCCCAATAATTCGTGGTTTATCTTGACTACTTGTGTGCTTTCTCTTATAACCCAAATCAAGCTCGGGAGCCTGCCCAACCATTTTCTCTAATGTCTGCTAGGATTTCCATGTGGGGAATGGTCATTTTTTTTAAAGTCCTATCATGCGGTTCTTACCTCCACCTGAGTTTCTGAGCTTCCACATGATAGAGTACACTACCACCGGTGCATCTGAACTATGAGACTATGTCTCCCAACTACCCCAACACAACGTGTTGTCTATGTTTGACATTACCCTTGCACTGACCTACCTCCAACTTAGACTTCTTCCTTCCAGCACGCTAATTTGGTTTTCTCTATACCTCTCTAAATGCTCATGTCAATAATCTAGTTGGCTAACACTATTGCCTACTCAATCCTAGCCTGTAACACCCTCGTCCCACATCTACCCAAGCAACCGGCCAGTTGGGGTAAACATGCGACAAGAGGCCACTATGATATGATTCGACCTCCTAAGTGACATTAAGGAAGTGGAACTGAAGAAAACACACCATACAGGAATTCAACATCAGCATTAGGACCCTTGAGAACCAACCCAACCTTTATGTCAACCATCCCTTGGGTCCCACTGACATTTTGAACCACTTGACCTCTAGACGCTCTCATTTTATGGGCATTCCATCATCCAGGGACCTATGGACGTTCTCACATGCCTACAAGCTAGTTTCCAGAGACACTTTTGCTCAATTTTGTGCCATTTTCCCCAGGATTTAAGCCACATTTTAATGCCTAGAGCCCAGGTAGCTGCCCAGAATTGGATGACACCTTTAGAATAGTAAGATAACATGGAAATAACAATACTAATGCATTTACTTGAATAAGACCTTGACTATACCCCTACTAGCCATGACAAGCATTTCGTCAAACATATCACAAATATGTAATCTACAGGTGTAAATAACATATCTGAGCATAGGGGTCTCATACTTATCTGAGATTCACTATGAGGCATTTTTTCCTTGTCACTTTAGCTGTAGTTTCATCCATTAGGCCATAGATACATTGTTCATTCATATACAAGTAAAAACATGATGGGAGCCATACATAGCCACTATCATAATACATATTCATAACCAACATAATAACAACAGAAATACCAAGGATACAATAGCCATATAATCCACATATAAACCAATATATTACTCATAGAAGTACAAGGAGAAATAACCTCATATTAATGATGCAAAGGCCAAACCCGGGATGGGACTTCCACGTTCCACCCGACTATAGAATGGCTGAGCCAAATCTCTCTTCATCCATTCACCCCTATGCCATATTCCAAGCATGAATTTGGGATCTCATAGAACACATGAATCCAAAGCCATCCAGGGCTTCCAGAGGCAATCTACCTCAACCCATAAAATAGTGATTCCACCTCATGGTGAGACGTCGCAAAACCATCATTAGATTGGTCTCTACCACCTTCCAGAGATTTCAGAGCGTTTGTTCCAACCAAGGATTCCAAGACTAATAACTCAACCCACCAAGGGCTTCCATAGCATTTGTCCAACCAAGGCTTCCAGGACAAGTAACTTAACCCAAGCTATTACAGGGTTTCTAGAGCGTTTGTCCAACCAGGGATTCCAGGAACTAATAACTCAACCCAAGCTAAGGAAACATGAGAACCAACCAAAACAAAACAAGGAAATAAACCCACAATCTCCATGGTTATCCAAGAAATTGAAAGGCTAGGAAAATCCACAATCAATCCAGGAAATTCTCCATGCCAATGACAGTTCATAACCAAGAAACCACATGCATGTACCATGCATGCCAAAAATAGTGAGGAAAACATACAAGCAACTTGGTACCTGTAAGAAAAACCCGTTGTAGCTTCTGATCCTGATCTCCTCTTGCGCTTTCTTGCTCTTCCTTTGCCTTCTCACTCCAAAACTCCAAGTATGCCACACTCTCCAAGAGTTCTCCAAGAAAATCTAAGTGTCCAAGAGGGTGTGAGAGAGAGAATAATGAGAGAGCTCCAAAACTAAACTGACCAAGTTTACACTGACCAAGCCTGCCTTTTTACCAATGAGGCCTCTATTTTATTCAATTTCCATTATTTTCCTTCATTTTCCTTCTCACATGAAACATATGACCTTTCACCTTCCTTTTCTCATAATTTCTATTATTTTCATAAATAAAATACCAAATAATGTCTCATGCCTTTCCAAAGCCTTTTCCATTGCCGTTTCCAATTTCCTTAGCCATAATAACTGAAATGAACACCCACTAGGATGTCCTATCCAACATTCATCTTGGAATACATGTCCCATCACCGTGGTCTTATATATTTTTACATGAATTTTTACCAGGGTTGTTACATAACCCTCCCCCTTGGGGTAACACCGTCCTCGGTGTTCCATGACACCTATAACCAATTGCAGTATTTATAATGACCATTGTTGAAACATGACAAACATACCATTTACTAGAGATTTATAACACAACTCATTACAATATTTACGATAATATACACACATACACATTTTCTCAACCAACAAATAACCATATTGTCTATGGAGCTTTATAAATCTAGCTCGACACAATATTTACAATAATATACACATATACACATTTTCTCAACTAGAAAATAAAAAGGATACGATTTCTACATCCACAACAAGGGAATCTAGAGGCTCACACCTCCACCCTCAAAGTAATACCAGGATTCACTTCCTTCCCAAGAATTCCAAAATCCATTGCAAAAGTCAAAACTACATCAATGTCCAGCGTTGCAATCCTGCGCCACTTGTCCTCTCAGTGAACAATTATCGGCTCATTGTTCTAGGGCACACTCCCAATGTGCATCTGATTCCATCTGGCAATGCTAGTGACCAAAACAAATTCATCCTCAGTCTTCCCTTCTATGTTACACAGTCCCTCGAGCAATCCAATCACCCCTTCAGTGCGGTCACACACCTTCCAACTTCCATTGGCACCCCCATCTCGAGCAGTCTATCCCATGGCAATACTTCCTCGCATCGGAATATACAAGAACCAAGGCAAATCCCTGCCTTAAAATGATCATATCGGTCATAGCATGCTCATGGAAATCAATGGAGACTATTGGGTACCAGTGTCGCATAATGGCCTTGCTCTTGAAGTGCTTTACCAGCATACTGCTGCATGTTCCAATTCCTCTTGTCGTTGCTACTAATTCTTACAGTCGATTTCAACCACCCAACTGGGTATTTCACGCTTTGATGTACCAAGCACATGATTTCCATTATATTCAAAATAAATTGAAATAACTTCAAATCATACCCCATTGATTGATCGTCAATAAGATATACTTGCAATTTTGTTCGTTCCTATCATAGCAAGTCAATCTAGCATCTTTGACCAAATCATCATGTATAAACATATCACATCAACTTAGCTAAAAACACAATCATCATAGATCAAAATCATAAATCACATGTAACCATCATAAACCAAAGTCATAGATCACATGTAATCATCATAGACAAGATTATAATTCACATGTAATCATCATAAACCAGAATCATAGTTCACATGCATTATAAAACTGAAATAAAATATTGATACTTATCCTTTAATCAATCCTTAGCTTCTACCTTTGTCCTTATTCCATACGCAAACTAGATCGGTTTCCACACTTGAACAACACCCGGTCCCTTCTTCTCAACCATGTGCACATACACATAGTGTGCATCACACACATACAACCACACACGACATACAACACCATGCAATACATGCATCTACACCAAACATACAACACATACACCTACACCCAGTGTACAACACAATACATACATCTATACCCAATGTACAACGCCACACAATACATGTACCTACACCTGGCATAAAACACAACACAATACATCTATACCTGATGTATAACACCACACCATACATGTATGTACACAGAGTACAACATAACGAATACACATGTCACAATAACATGAGTATACAATGCACATACATAGTACCACATGTACACAACACAACATGTATGACATGCACATAATACCACATGTACACCAGTACCACATGTACAACACGTACACAGTACCACCATATAAAGCACCACCTTCACAATGTGTGCACATCATCACAGGTACACGGCACCACCTGCACAGCGTGTACACAACACCACATGTACATTGGACCACCTATACAACGTGTAAACAATACTACATGTACATAGTACCACATGCACAACATGTACACGACACCACATGTACACAACATCACATGCATTATATGTACACAAGAACACATGCACACAACACCACTTGTATAACATGTACAGGACACCACATGCTCATAGCATCACTTGTACAATCATGTACACAACACCATATGTACTATTGTCACTTCCAAAGACAGCCTCATATTGCTTGCAAGGCCAGTGTCTGGAACATCTAGATTTCTTGTGTATCTTATGATTCTCAAGAAGTTGGATACATCACATATATTTTTTTACATATGTCTTCATATATATATATATAACATCATGGGTTGATTCATTAATATAAAGGCATAAGCCATGTATTTATGGTACTTCTTCACATATACAACTCACAAAAATATATGTATAAACTAGTGGAGCCTGAGTAGTTCAAGGACCTACAGTTTAATAAGCATTGGCAGAGCAATGAGAGAAGATAAGGAGATATAATAACTCATCACATAAATCTTGAAGCATCAATAATTCTACACTCATCACATAGAGCTTGAAGCATCAAGAATTATGCACTTTTCTAAGTTACAGGTAGACATAATGGATGATAGAGGATTGGGTCTGACGATTCATGGAGCGCAAATTTAAAGATATAATCTCAAAGATATATACAGGAACATGCATGAACAATTCAATACAAATGAATCTGTAAGAATGTATGAAATATTTCTAACAACTACGATTACTTTAAATCAAAGAGGAAACATGGACATAATGGAATTTAAACAGGGGGGTAACATATTGTAGTACTCACCCGGATGCGGGTGTCAACATGAGTAGTTAATGCCATTGCATGAGCAGATGGTAGCGGGCGAGGAGATAGGCTGGAGCAGGCGGCATAAGGTGGGCATTTATGGTTCATTAATGTCGGCACGCTATCAAGGTACGCTGATGGAGGATATCAGTATGGCGCTAATTCTGTGGGTCTCTATTGTTCTGGCTCGTTCTAGAAACGTCGAGGTGCATCTACTCTCGGCACGCAGAGGTTCTATTTGGGAGTCCGGGTCTCAGGGGAAGTTGTCGTGGAAGCTAACAATTCCCAGCTACTCAGCCTGAGGTATAATTGCGTCGGGGCTGGGTGTTTCAAGCCAGTTTCTGCTTTCAGTTTATGCCGTCTCAGGTCAGTCTTAGGCATATTTTCTGTAAAATTCAGGCCAGTCTTCACCTCCGTAGTAGGAGCTTGGGTTGAGAACTGGGTTCTCTTGGTGGCGGGACATTATTTGTTTGTCTGGTCTTTCACTTGCGTCCTTAGAGTCAAGGTCTTCCAAGTAACAGTTGGGTCTTCCCTTAGAATTTGTTCGACCTGTGATTTGCTAATCCCTCACCCACAGCCTCTGAGTGCTTGTAATCTGCTATTATATCCATCCATGGCACCCCGTCGTCGTGGCATTCCTAGGAGAGGGAGCAACTCGGGATCCCGAGGAGGGCAGGGGGGAAGGGGAAGCCCTGCTCCTCGTCGTATATCCGCGTTAGCCATAGCCTCGCCTTCTAGCCCTCCCTTAGAAGAATCTAGTCCTTCTCTAAACAGTTCGCTGCACACAGCAAGATTCAAATTCAAAAGTAGGCTTCACAAGCCGCTTATTTCTGCTATAGTTACGGTCATCTTCTCGGAGGAAGAAGATGAGTTGGCCAGCTCAGATGAAGAATCAGAGGATCAGTTACCATCTCAGAAAGCCAGTGCCTCCCAGAGCAGCTTGGAGGAAGAAACTCTCAAAGTCTCGGCGGAGGTGCACGAAGAGGTCGGTCAAGACGAAGCAGGCAGTCAATGGGACTCTCCTCAGGAGCATGTCATTTCCTGTGAACCAGCAATTAAGTATGACAATGTCTTGTATCCTGTCACCCCTCCAGGTGGCAATTTAATGGATGTTGAAGATAACGTTATGATAACTTGGGAGTGAGCCCCGGATACAGCAAATGACAATGGGACTGGTGAGTCAAAGTAGGCTTAATCTCTGGCACCCTCAATTTTTGGGTTTCTTGTGCTTGTGGCGAACTCTCAGTGGGCTAGGCACATTCCAACACCGGCTAGTAGGTGTTCAGAAGCTGGAAGATTAATTTGGACCTCCTTTTTGAACTGCTGGTAACAAGTAGTATTCAGTAATGTCCGGTCTAGTCTTTGGGTTGATTGAGCTGTGTTCAGGTGTCAATTTTTTGAAAATCTTTTAGCAATCCAAGAGAACAGCAATATCTACAAAGCTTTTTTGATAGAGGGATGGCCATGGCACCCTCAGAGGTTCAAACCTCTCTGTACATATTTTCTCTTTTTTTAGTATAATAGATCATTCTTTACACAAAAGAAAAAAAAAACATATTGTAGTACTCGAAAGAGGAATCACCATCGTTTCCATAATATTCTGAAAGACACATATCATAAAGTCATACAGTCTTGAAAATAACATGTAATTTTTCCTTTAGGATTCTGAACCTTTGTGAAGTGTTACTTCCCACTATTTATCTGGAGAGGGGAGCATTGAATAGTAGTTACAATAAAATATCTCATCTAAGCCTCAGCTATCAGATCGACTAGTTGTCTCGGCCTGGGATGGCTCTGTGGCCCAAAAAAACAACTACAAAAGATTAATTGCTTCATTAAATGGTGACACATTACACGATAACAAAACAAGTCAACAACTAGATGAAAACACCAACAAAATATCTCCATGCCCATCCCTGTGATCGCCTTTGCTTCAGGTTGTTTCTTGCCTTTACTACTCGAATCATTCATTCTCCAAAGCTGGGAGTGGTCAACTATCGGTTTCATGCCATAGTACAGAAGCAGAGGTCACCTGAGGCGGTACTTCATCTTCCCTCTGCATGGAGCACCATGCTGGATCATCAAGTCCTCCCGAGCTTCCATGTCTTCATTTACTCTGTCAGTGTCGACCTTGGTTTCATGTCACAAGGGGCCTTACAGGGTCAGCCCATGCCAATTTTTGAATGCTCCATCTCCTCTCTTAAATTCCTCAGCTGCCAACCCACCATGCCTTTAAAGTCCTGCATTACCTCGTCGCAGAGTTATCGCATCAGGATTTCCCATTAAAAGTCCTTACAAGACAGATCCAATTTAGCCCCTTTGGCTTCATGTGACCGGGGGCTATGACCAAGCACTTAGTCCTCGGGCACTAGGGCCTTTGGACTCCCCTCTAGGAGTCTTTTTCCTTTGTTACATAGAATCCCGCATATCGGGGGTTTCTAATGCTCGCCTTCAGTGCCTCCTCCCCAACATTGTGATCTTCGATGTGTGATGCGGCCTGGACCACTTGAAAAAGGATGAGGGAGAGTTTGCGCCCTCTATTGCTTACGACTGTCGAACACCGATTGGGCCCACCCGGGATATCGCAATCGGCAATTTCATAATATCGCCTTCTTTTGTTCCCTTTGACACTTGCGATCGTCGATATGCGCGATCGCTTGTCCTGCTCAGCTCTTAGTTCTTCGTTCTTCCTGTGACCATCGACTAGCCCCCTTATCATAGGTTTGCAATCAACGAATTCCTCATGATGCACAATGCGCTGCTACCCCCGATTGTCAATTACCAATTGATGGCATCATCAATGCCATGTGGCACTTCCTGAGTGGTGACACATGTCACCTATATATGCCCTCTTTGGACCCTTGAAAATGCCATATCTACATGCCACGTGTCCTCCGTATTACCATGTTATGCTGACATTAGTGCCACCATGTCTTTGCCGGATCCAATCATATTCTACCACGTGGCCTCCACGAGGAGAGAGAAAAAGACCTGCCTGCCCCTGGTCTTGTGTTGATTTCCTTTGTTAAATGTTTTCGAACCTTTCCGAGTCATTTGTACTATCAGCTTAAATCTCGGCAATTTTAATTGCAATTGAAGTTTTGGAAGGGTGCCATTTGTTTTATCACCGATTCCGATGCACCGATCTTGCACTGTTGTAGTCACCAACATGCTATGTCGCTAGAACCTCTGATCTCCGATAAGTCGATGCGCCTCAGACCCCCGATCGTCGATAAGCTGATATGCCTTGGACCTCCGATCATCGATAAGACGATATTGACGATCGTTGGTTTTTGATTCTTGATGCGCTCCCATGCTTCTACTTTAGAAAACTCTGATTTGCGAGATCCAGAACTAAACTTAAACATTTTCTTTTGATTTCTGGTTTTCAAGGGTAACTTTCAATGTGATCTAACTTTTGATTCTGGATTCCATTTGGGGAGTTCCATATACCATTGGAAAGCTAATTCCGAGCACTATCCATTGGATGGTGTCCGATTTAGCTTTGAGTTCTTATATGGCCTAGGGGCTATCTCCAAACATCTATGTTCTTTTTCCCTCTTTGTACAACTGGAAATTTCTTTTCAAAAGGTGACAACATGTACATATCACCATATGTACAACATGCACACAACACCATATGTACATAGCACTACATATACAACATTTACATAGCACCCTATGTACACAACGCTGCATATCCAACATGCGCACAACACCATATGCACACAACACCGCATATCCATCATGTACATAATACAATATGTACAAAACAACACATATCCAACATGTACATAGCACCATCTATACCCAGAACTACATGTACAACATTCACACAAAACTATATGTATCGCCTTGTACATAACATTGCATGAACAACATGTACACACACTATATGTGCACAACACTGCATGCGCACAACATCACAGATGCAACATGTACAACATATACAACATATGCAGAAGAGTAGTACCACACTTCCAAAACCACATTGTCTCTACCAAGAAAACTTGCTCCAGTCTCTCTCTGCCATCCATGCTTATCCTATCATGTCACAAAGCACATCGTTTTCACTCCGCTAATGTATCCTTCAGCGTTGTCTGTCATAAAATAAACATAGGCATAATACAATCATACAACATCAATTGATATCCACGCAATACTGACCTCATATATTCGGCATGACTACTCATCCCACTTGATTCCCATAAGACCAGGAACCTTGTCATGCCATTCATCTGCATAAGCAATCATTACTCCACAATAATGATCCCTGACAACCCTGTCGGACAGTGACATAGATACATATATATAAACATTAGCATAAAACAATCATGATCTTGTCAGACAACAATATGCATACATACACACACATATATATATATATAAACATCAACATAAAACAATAATGATCTAGTCAGACAACGACATACATACATGCATACATATGTACATATAAACATTAGCATAAAACAATCATGATCCATAATGACCCTCTCATACATCAAATATATACATACATACATGTATACATATATAGACATCAACATAATCATGATCACAACATAATTACCAAATGGTGTAAGGTCAAGATTAAGAGAAATCCCTTTATCCATGCACAACATTAAGAACAATTGCTCCCAACATAGCCAAGGAATTGGATGCATCACATCCATTCAATTTACCTTTCCTGATTACCTTTCCAATTATTGTCCTACCATCGTTCATTTACACCAGTGGACCCAACTAGTCCAACTGGTTGTCATACTCTTACCTTCAACTTCACTTACTCAAGCATCAAGCTTCATTTGGGTCTTACATTACCTACTAGGTTTCATTCAGCTCTCCCTGAGCTCCATTAACTTTCCTCTTTCCCAACCAATTCCCAAGACTCTCAAAACATAAAAGGCAAGGCCAAGAAAGCAAACAAGCAAAAACCATGAAAACCAATAGCAACATGACATCACAAATAAAGTGGCATAGTTATGCACCAGACATAGACAGGTCACAATAAAATGCAACAAATCACAAAATGCCAAAATCACAAGACTAACAGACATCATGACTCAATCCCCATGGTTCCCAGTGCTTCCAAGGGAAATCTCAACCTAAGCCTTCTTTAAGATTTCATGGCAACCTCTTTTCCACGCAATCCCTTCCATCATACTATCATCAACACATAATTGTCGACGCATAATTAAACATAAAAATATGTCAGTTACCTTACCTTGTTGTGCCAAGCACGTTGCACTGCAACTGAACATATTCATGTCATCTCTCAAGGGACTCCAATTCCCTTGACAGATTCACCTATAACTAGAGACTAGCTAATATACCTCTCAAATACATGTTCATGACTATAACACATATCCACATAATGTCAGACAAAATCAAGGTTAAGAAGAGTTCATGTATGCAAAGCAATCATTCGTTTGGAATTAGGGTTCCCAAACATCACCAAAGGAATTCTTGCCCAATTCCTTTCTTTTACCTTTTTACCTTGTTGCAATTGAGGCTTACTATGTACCATCACATCACCCAGTTGTTAGTTATATAAACACATCAATTGTTACCTTGTCACACTAATACCAAGCATGTTTCCTACAACTATTTACACATGTCAACCACATGTTCCAAATATCAAGACAATCATATCTATCAATTTGAAATCAACCTTTACTAAGACTAGAAATCATGTCATAATTCATAGTCAACTCTTAGTCATTAGACATAATACTACAACTATCACCTATTACACTCAAGTACATATCAACTATCTCAACACATATGTGGGAGTAAAACCATCTTAAAACAAGATCATTTCTTCATGCAATCTTACATACACATAGTCATATTATGCAATTCATCAAACATTCAACCAACTTGCAAACATACCATGTTAAATAAATCAACTAGATGACATAATAGACACCGAACACTCAAACACCAAATATATAACATAAGCAAACTCATACCTTAATGTATCTCAGGGGAGGTTATCTTGTCTGCACAATCAATCTAGTTAGCACGATATAAATTTACAACACATCAACTCAAGCAAAAATAAGATCATGATATCCATATTAGTAACTAGCTAACATGTTCACATCATAAGCTCATAAGCCTTTTCATTCATGCATAGAAATCACTTATGCAAAGTCAATCTAGATTAGTACAACACAATGTCACAAATAAGTCGACTCATACTTGAATGTCATAACCCTAACCATCTTCATAAACCAATCCAGGTTAACGAAATACATATAACATCAAGATCTTAAATGCAATAACCCTAATCATCAAGTTAACTAACATGTAACAACAACAATTTAAAATATAGCATACTCATCAACAACATATAACATAATCATCAAGATAACTATCATGTAACATCAACAAGTTCACTTATAACATACCCATCAAAAAAATATAACCTAATCGTCAAGTTATCTAACATAAAACAACAATAGCAATACATGCAACCATAGGTTACTATCATTGATGACTATCCAACAGATGTACATATGACTACACTAATCAACTAGCATCTACCATGTATGTAACCATAACATCAATAAAATGAAAGGCATACACATAACCATAATGCATATAACAATCCTTAGCCTACATACTTGCATGCCCAACGTACAAACTTGTATGACGACATGCTCTTGCCTCGAGGTGTAATGTTGCAACTTCACTTTGATGGTATGCATCTCCTACTCTATCTCAACCAACACATTAGCATCATAACATACCAATATCATCATGATGACCTAAAATGCATACAATGACCTCACAATGCATGTTTGACATACTATACATGCATAACTATAACCATGACAATGCATGCATAATAACATATGGACACCGACATGCATAACAAATGCATGTACAACCATACACTCATGATGAAACATCCCACAACAACACCATCAACCTTCACATGGCGACATCACAACAACCATGATAAACACCATGCAAATGCAACAAGCACAAGGATTACAAGCATAAGGAACACATATGCAACCGACATGAATGCATTACCAACACTCCACCCATCCAGTCTGAGGGGTGAATCACGCTCTGATACCACTCTGTAACACCCTCCTCCCACATCTACCCAAGCAATAGATCAACTGGGGTAAACATTTGACGAGAGGCCACAATGATATGATTCGACGTCTTGAGACATGTTAAGGAAGTGGAATTGATAGAAACACACCATACAGACATTCAACATCAACATTAGGACCCTCAGGAACCAACCCAACCTTTTTGCCAACTAGCCTTTGGGTCCCACTGACATTTTGAACCACTTGACCTCTGGACGCTCTAACAGGCCTGCAAGCCAGTGTCCAGGGACTCTTTTGCTCAGTTCTATGCCAGCATCCTGGGATATAGCCACATTTTCAGGCCCAAAGCCCAGGTCACTGCCCAAAATTGGATGACACCTTAAGAATAGTAAAATAACATTGAAACAACATCACTAATGCATTTACTTGAATAATACCTTAACTAGACCCCTACTAGCCATGATAGGCATTTCGTCAAACATATCACGAATATGTAATCTACAAGTGTAAATAACATATATGAGCATGGGGGTCCCATACTTATCTGAGATCGCTATAAGGCATTGTTTCCTTGTCACTTAGCTACAGTTTCACCCATTAGGCCATAGATACATTGTTCATTCATATACAAGTAAAAACATGATGGGAGCCATACATAGCCACTGTCATAATACATATTCATAACCAACATAATAAAAACATAATTACCAAGGTTACAATAGCCATAAAATCCACATATAAACCAGTATATTACTCATATAAGTATGAGGATAAATAACATAATATTAATCATGCAAAGGCCAAACACGAGACGGGACTTCCATGTTCCACCCAACCATAGAATGGTTGAGACAAATCTTCCTTCAGCCATTCACCCTCGTGCCATATTCCAAGCATGAATGTGGGATCTCATAGAACACATCAGTCCAAAACCATCCAGGGCTTCCCGAGGCCATCCACCGCAACCCATCAAACAGTGATTCCACCTCACGGTCAGAAATCTCAAAACCATCATCAGATTGGTCTCTATCCAAGCCTTCCAGGGCTTCCAGAGTGTTTGTTCCAACCAATGCTTCCAGGACTAGTAACTCAACCCACAGCTACCATCGGGCTTCTAGAGTGTTTGTCCAACCAAGGCTTTCAGTACTAATAACTCAACCCACCAAGCGCTTCTAGAGCGTTTGTCCAACCAAGGCTTCCAGGACCAGTAACTCAACCCAAGATGTTACAAGGCTTCTAGAGAGTTTTTCCAACCAGGACTTCCAAGAACTAATAACTCAACCCAAGCTAGGGAAACATGAGAACCAACCAAAACAAAACAAGGAAATAAACCCACAATCTCCATGGCTATCCAGGAAATGGCAAGGCTAGGCAAATCCACTGTCAATCTAGGCAATCATCCATGCCAATGACATATCATAACTAAGAAACCACATGCATGTGCCATACATGCCAAAACTAGTGAGGAAAACATACATGCAACTCGGTACCTGCAAGCAAACTTGTTGTAGTTGCCGATCCCAATGTCCTCTTACACTTTCCTACTCTTCCTTTGCCTTCTCTGTCCAAAACTCCAAGCATGCCATGCTCTCCAAGAGTGCTCCAAGAAACTCTAAGTGTCCAAGAGTGAGAGAGAGAGAGAGAGTGAGAATAATGAAAGAGCTCCAAAACTGAACTGACCAAGCTTACATTAACCAAGCATGTCCACTGATCCTCGTAAGCCTTTTTATCAATGAGACCTCTATTTTATTCAATTTCCATTATTTTCCTTCATTTTCCTTCTCACATGCAACATGTGACCTTTCACCTTCCTTTTCCCCTAATTTCCATTATTTTCATAAATAAAATACCGAATAATGCCTCATACCTTTCCAAAGCATTTTCGATTGCCTTTGCCAATATAATCGAAATGAACATCCACTAGGATGTCCTGCCCAACATTAAGCTTGGAATGTGTCCCATCACCATGGTCTTATATATTTTTACATGAATTTTTCCTAAGGTTGTTACATAACCTATGTACATAAGTCTTTATTTATATACTTAAGGGGTAACACCCATTTTCATTGACTCTTACTTGGGTTATGGTAGGTTCTAGTTCTTGAGAAATCTACTAGTATTTTAATTTTTTTGGTACTCACTATTTCTAATTTGCTAATTAGATTAGTCGATACATTGTTGCATGTTTTACATCATTGGAATGACATCATAGTTGTAACTTAATTGAAATTGTGTTATGGTATATATGTGCACTTTGATATGATGTAATATGATTATGGTTATGTTTCATATGTTGTAATATTAGAAATATAACAAAAATATTAAATATTGCATGAAATAAATAATAACTTTTCATTTTGAATGTTTTTTTTTGTAGAACATGGGTCTTTCAAAAGATCCAGTTGATCCTAAGATCGATCCAAATTATGTCAGGTATGGTTCAAACATTGGAGGTGATGATGACGAGGTAGATAGAGAGGATATCGAGGTAGACAATGACGATGATGATATGGGTGACAATCATGATAGATATGATGATGATGATGAGCAATTTTTTGGTAGTAGCCAGTGACATTGATCATAGAGACTCCATCATGTACCATTGTTGATAAATTATTATGATGCCTCTTTTTCATGTTTTTTATCATACGTATCATTTTCACCTGCAGTACCATATTGAGTTGTATCACTTTAACATGTATTATTTTGACTTATATCATTTGGACATGTAATCTTGGCCTGCATTATGTGTAGTTGGTCAGAGGCCAATCATTTTGTTTAGTAATAATAAAAAAATATCGGTTATAGTTAAAATAGATATATATATATAGATATATATATATATATATATATATATATATATATATATCTTGTTATTTTATTCCAATGTTGTGGTGTGGTTCGTAACTTTAAGAAACTTGAAAGAGCTCTGCTCTAGAAATCCCTACAATGTGAATCTGGGCCTGCATTATGTGTAGTTGGTCGTAATTAGCAATTTTGTTCATTAATAATATAAAAATATCGGTTATAGTTTACAAAAATGTTGTTAGTTTGTATGGATGTCCATATCCCTAAAAATTCTTTATAAATCGTATGCTATGAAATATTTCAAATGAAATATGACTTATTCTATAATCATATAAGTTACTTAAGATGCATTATATACTTAACTGATTTAATTGAAGAATATATATATATATATATATATGAAATTAATAAAAGGAAACATCACGAGTTGTTAAAATGGAAGCAAAATGTGGCTCTAAACTGGAAGTAAAATTCGGCATTAAATTTGAATCCATACTTTGGGTTGTTACTAGCTCTAAATAGGAAGTATTATTAGTTTCTTAACATGAAGCAAAATTGGAGGCTAATTAAGAAGAAAATCCCATGATCCAGGTGGCTCTAGACACATGCAAAAACCCAAGGGGGCTCATAAATGGTCAAAATTGAAAGTGCTCGTCACCTTGATTCCAACAGTGCAAACGACACTCAAATCCGAGCTCGTATGGAGGAGACAGAGCCAGTCAAATTTGGGCAGTGGGCCAGGTTTAAGTGTCCTACAATTTGACCAACACTGGGTCATGAAACCTAGCTCCCAAAAGCGGGCGAATTTGTTGGATGGTTAATTTGCCCAATGACCCTTATTTTCGTTAAAATTAAAAATGATCATTTGTTTAAAAAAAATAATAAATAAATTGTGATGAGGTGGCGAGTCATGATCCCCACCACCCCCCCTAAACCCAAACCATAGTGTTAAAACAAATTTTAATCAAAAAAAATGCGCTGGCAAGCCGTGACCCCTATTGGCCCCAACTGCCATTGCTAAACATATATTACGTTGTATATATATCGGGTGGGCCGCCCACCGGTAGACCTACCCCCCCCCCCCCAAACCATAGTGTTAAAACAAATTTTAATTAAAAAAAATGCGTTGGCAAGTCGTGACCCCTATTGGCCCCAACTGCCATTGCTAAACATATATTACGTTGTATATATATTGGGTGGGCCGCCTGCCAGTAGACCTGCCCCCTCCCCCACTTAACTGCCATGTGTCAAGAACAGGAGGCGGAAGGGCTTGAACCTGTCTAGCTAACTGGGCCGGCCCGCCTCCCAGGCACCTACACAAAACACCAATCGTTTAATGTGTGCCACCCAAACTTAACATATAACAGTTCAAACTTAACCATACCGCTTAGTGTTAACACAACAAACGGTGTACCAAAACACGCCAAAAAAACAACATGTATCTTTGGTGGGGGCGAGATTTGATCCCCCGATCTCCCTGCCTCAAACCAACCGCCCTAACCAACCAGCCAAACAGCCTTTGTTGATTACTCCACCAACATTTTAGTATATAAACACACCCATTAATTTGACCATGGAGGAGGACGGGGAACAAAACGGAGACATGAACGAAATGGAATGGAGGTGTCGAGAACGGAGTTCTGTGCAGTGGACCTTTGATTTGCAGTGCTGAGGCGGAACTATGCCAACACACTTTTTGAGATAGTTCTTGCAAGGAACGCAATGGCGAGGTTCAATTCGCCTTTTGAGTAGTAGATTTGCAGATTCCCAACAGAGGAGAATCTTTGAGAATCTTGAGGGAATCTTGCAGATTCCTTGGAGGCTGAAATTTCCCAGATCCAGAATGCAGCCAACTTTATACTCATTCTTCTTGGAATTTCGCAAGGATATCAATGGAGAGATCAATTTTCTGATTTGAGTTGCAAATCTCCAATCCACCCACACGAGGGAGTCTTTGGAGAATCACGGGGGAATCTAAAATATTCCTACAGGCCCAGATTTTGCCGATGTCAGAATTCGACAAATGGATAGTCTATTTTACACCTCTCAATGACACAAATTCAGTGGTGCAATCCGCTTTTGCAGCTGAGCCTTCTATTTTTCATCGATTTTCCAGATTGGAGTGACAGTGTAAGATTTCAGAATGGGGATAGTTGATTCTATGCCATTCGATGCCATGATTTCGATGGTGCATTCAGATCTAGAAACTGAGTATTCTATTCTTCAGTGAGCATCAAAGTTGAGGTCTATGAAGTGTTTTTGTCATGTACTTCTTTGATTATTTTTTGTGAGATGTATTATGTTGTTTTGATTCCTACTTGATGTATGATGCAGAGTCTTTGTGTCTATTTCATATGAGATGTATTCATCATGGATTACTATGTATGTTTTGATTGAGATCCCCTTTTTGCCATGATGGCGGGATACTCATTGTCACCATGGGTGTTTTGATTGAGATCCCTTTGATGCCATGATGGCGAGATACTCATGTCACCATGTGTAAGATTATGTCATGTTGCCAGGAGGTCTATTGTGAGTGATATTTCTTGTAGTGAAACGTCTCATGGAGAGACTTTTCCACTCATGTAGAGGGAACATGTGCTTGTATGACAGAAAACATAGTCCATGTACATCTTCACCATTTCCAGAACTGAATGAAGCGGCCAACACCATCTTGACACCGGGCCCGGAGACGTAGTCCACACTGGATGAACTCCATTATCAACATCTCATGTTTATGATTTGTCGATCATCATTATGTTTCCATTTGCTTAAGCATGCATATATGTTCATTTATTCTCTTATAAAATGCAATTCTAACTACATCAAGGAAGCAAACGATCTTGGTTAAATCTAGGAGTTGAGACAACTCGGATCAAGTTTGGTATCAGAGCGGTCTTCTCGTGGATGTGAATTGCGAGCGTGAACAATGGGACGTGCATCGATGGAGGATGACAAAGAGATGTACGATACCATGCTCAGAGTGTCCAAAAATATGGACATAATGTATGAAGCTCTACAAGAAGAGACAGAGGAAAAGCAACGATTGCAGCTTCAGTTGCGAGCCATGGAAGAGGCCCTGGAAGAACTGAAGCACAACAGCTATATTCTTCAAGAAGATAATGTTGAATTGAAGATGCTTCTACGAGAAGAGAAAGAGGAGAAATAAAGGTTGCTACAACAACTGCAAGCTAAGGATGAGGCCTTGGAAAATATGCAGCATGACCCATGTGAGGTAAAAAGTAATTCTCCGACTTCATGTGTGTCCTGATGATGATTTCGTTGTTTTTGAAAATCATACCACAAGAATTGGCTCCAAACTACTGAAGAGAATGGGGTATGAAGGAAAATACTTGGGCGTTAATGGCCAAGGCCTTGTCAACCCCATCAAAGTAGAGGAATTACCCCATCAGGCAGGACCTCGGTATGTCAGGAAGGAAGTTGGGGAATGCACCAAGACAACCAGCGAACCACCCACAAATGATGAGAAGCCCTCATCAGTTCTTTCCAACTCGACAGTGGAGGCAAAAGATGTTGATTTCCCTTTAGTTCCATCTTCACATAGTATAATTTTTTATGGAAATGTGGAGATACGAATTACAGGGACAAACATGGGACTCCTTACCAAGATGGGGTACAAAGGAGGAGGACTTGGCGCTAATGGCCAAGGCATTACTCAACCATTGGAGGTTGTGCAGAGACCTCGATTTGCAAGACTGGGATACACCAAAGGAGAGAGCTCAAAGGTGTCAGATGCTTCCACGATATTGTTGAAAGCACCGAGGAAAGAGAATGATGGGAACCCATCACCATCATCCCATGGCAGTGCCCATTGTAGGGAAAGAGTTGAGCCAAGTTCTCATCGCCATAATTACACTAGAGGCAACAAGGAAAGGTATAACAAGTCTCAATATTCAAATGTTCATTTCGATTACAATCATGTTGTTAATGATGGATATAAATCATGGCATCAAAAAACATGTACTTTTTGTGGTTTACATAACCATGTATTTGTTGAGTGTTGGAAGAGAATGGCAGCACGAAAGAGGATGAGGCGTGAAAGGCCTTCTCCACAATAGAGAAATAAGCAGGTTAAGAAAATATGGAGGAAGACGCATTATTGTAGTCATTGCGACAGAGGTGGCCATCAAAGAACCACATGTTGGAGGCTCCATCCAGAGCAGCGCCTGTGCAGAAACCAATCAGTGAAAATGTTCAACAAGCAAAACCGCCACATTCATCGTGGTTCACTTTGTTGAGTAAGAAATGGTTTTTCTAGATTGGGTAGCTTATAATGGCCTCATTTTGTAAATCATTTGTTGCAGTTTACATTGTAAAAGTGATGATGTGTTTTCCATCACTTGTTTAAGCGACAATGATATTTTGGCCTTGTTTTGATAGTTGGGGTATTGTTTCCATTTTGATGTAAACTTGACCACCGAGTATGTGTTATAAACTCATGGCAAGTATGGGATGCTTGGGTTATTAGTTGGTCATGTAAATTAAGCATGTAATTTTCATAATTGTACTACAGGTTTGCAGGGGATGCAGGTGTCAGCTCATCGCTTATCGCTCCGAAGGACAAAGGTGAAGGAGACGGAAGGGTGACTTATCACACACTTGTGGTGCATACAATGTATAAAGAAGTTGTAGATTGTTTTTCATGATTTTTGAGGACCAAAAGATCCTTAGTGGGGAGGATTGGTTCAGGTGTCTCCAGACACATGCAAAAACCCAAGGGGGCTCAGAAATGGTTAAAATTCAAAGTGGTCAGGTTGCTCTCAAACCAGCACCAGAACCAAGTTCTAGTCACCCTGATTCAAATAGTGTGAACGAAACTCAAATCCAAGCTCATATGGAGGAGATAGAACCAGTCAAAGTTGGGCAGTGGGCCAGATTTAAGTGTCCTACAACTTGACCGACACCTCCTGAAAGCAGGCAAATTTGTTGGATGGTTAATTTGCCCAATGACCCTTATTTTCATTAAAATTAAAAATGATAATTTGTTTAAAAAATAAATGTGATGAGGTGGCAGGCCATGACCCCCGCCACCCCCCCTCCCAAATCATAGTGTAAAAACAAATTTTAATTAAAAAAATGGGCTGACAGGTCGTGACCCCCGCCAGCCCCAACCACCATACCTAAACATATATTAAGTTATATATATCGGCTGCCCGCCCCCCCCCCCCCCACTCAACTGCCATGTGTCAAGAACCGAAGGCGGTGGGGCTTGAACCCGCCCGGCCCGCCTCCTGGGTGCCTCCACACAAAACACCAACCATTTAATGTGCACCACCCATACTTAACATATAACGGTTCAAACTTAACCATACATCACAGTGTTAACACAACAAACAGTGTACCAAACCGCGTGTATTTTTGGCGGGGGTGGGATTTGAACCCCCGAATTCCCTACCTCAAACCGACTTCCCTAACCAACTCGCCAAATGACCTTTGTTGTTTACTCCGCCAACATTTTAGTATATAAACTTATCCATCAATTTGACCCATGGAGGAGGACCGGGAACGGAACAGAGACAAGAACAAAATAGAACAGAGACATGAACGAAACGGAACGGAGGTGCCGAGAACAGAGTTCCATTGTAGAGTTGAGGCTTCTGTGATCCATAACAAGTTTATGATAGATTTTTCGGTGAAAATCACATGAGAAACCATTTGTCGACGCGTTTCGAACCAACCAGTGTGGTTCATCGTCAGGACAAGTTGAAGAACAGATCCAGCTTAACCTGTTTAAATAGCTAGAGCAGAGACACCAACGGTTACCTGGGCAAAAGGTTGACTTAAGGAGCAAAGTCAAATTTAGTTATATTAGGTAAAAAATAAATAAATATCTAAATATATAAATGATAAATTATAATATAATAATAAAAATAAATAAATTTATATATAAAAATATAAATTTAGTTATATTAGGTATATAAATGAAGAATTATAAAATAATAATAAATTATTTATTTATTAATAAATATATAAATGAAGAATAATAAACTATTTATTTATTTATTTATTAAATAAATAAATAAATGAAAAAATATAAATTAATAAATATAATAGCAAAAATAAATTATTTATTTAATTTATATAAATGAAAAATAAAAATAAATGGTATACTTAGTAAGTTAAATACATTCATATATAAATTTAGTTATATTAGGTGTAAGATAAATAAACAATTGAAGAATTATAAAACTAATAATAAATTATTTATTTATTAAAAAATAAAAATATAAATGAAGAATTAAAATAATAATAAATTATTTATTTATTTATTAAATAAATGAATAAATATATAAATAAATGAAAAATGAAAAAATATAATAGTAAATAAATTATTTATTTAATTTTTATAAATGAAAAAATAGAAATGGTATCATTAGTAAGGTAAAATTAAAGGGAGGAAGTTACGCACCGGGTTAATTAGTTAGAATTAAATAATCCAATAAATAAATAGGAAGAGGAAATAAGGATTAGAAAATAAAATAAATTAATTATAGTTAGTTATAGGTATTAAAAACTAAAAGGAAAGTGGAAAAATAAAATACATAAAATTAAAATTAGTTAAAATATTAAAAGTAATAATGGACCTTTCCTTATGATGATGATGATGGTTGTTAACGTCCATTGAGACCAAATAAAAGGGTTAACTATATATATATATATATATACTAACCAAATAAAAGGGTTAAATATATATATATATATATACTTGTCGCCTCTGATAGTGTATATTGCACATATACACTATCAAAATCCAACCAAGTCAGGTTTTATATCAGTTAGATGAAAGGTATCAATAACAAAACGAAGATTCTCTGTAGAAAGGCTCTTTCCAAAAAACTCTACCATTGTCGTCCAGAGCGATTCTTAAGGACTAATAAAAACAATGGATTAACACTAAAAACAATGGATTAACCCTTTTATTTGGTTAGTATAAGGAAAGGTCCATTATTACTTTTAATATTTTAACTAATTTTAATTTTATGTATTTTATTTTTTTTATTTGGTTAGTATAAGGAAAGGTCCATTATTACTTTTAATATTTTACCTAATTTTAATTTTATGTATTTTATTTTTCCAACCCTTTTATTTGGTTAGTATAAGGAAAGGTCCATTATTACTTTTAATATTTTAACTAATTTTAATTTTATGTATTTTATTTTTCCACTTTCCTTTTAGTTTTTAATACCTATAACTAACTATAATTAATTTATTTTATTTTCTAATCCTTATTTCCTCTTCCTATTTATTTATTGGATTATTTAATTCTAACTAATTAACCCGGTGCATAACTTCTTCCCTTTAATTTTACCTTACTAATGATACCATTTCTATTTTTTCATTTATAAAAATTAAATAAATAATTTATTTACTATTATATTTATTAATTTATATTTTTTCATTTTTCATTTATTTATATATTTATTCATTTATTTAATAAATAAATAAATAATTTATTATTATTTTTAATTCTTCATTTATATTTATATTTTTTAATAAATAAATAATTTATTATTAGTTTTATAATTCTTCAATTGTTTATTTATCTTACACCTAATATAACTAAATTTATATATGAATGTATTTACCTTACTAATGATACCATTTATTTTTATTTTTCATTTATATAAATTAAATAAATAATTTATTTTTGCTATTATATTTTTCATTTATTTATTTATTTAATAAATAAATAAATAGTTTATTATTCTTCATTTATATATTTATTAATAAATAAATAATTTATTATTATTTTATAATTCTTCATTTATATATTTATATATTTATGTATTGATCTTACACCTAATATAACTAAATTTATATTTTTATATATAAATTTATATATTTTTATTTATTTTTATTATTATATTATAATTTATCATTTATATATTTAGATATTTATTTATTTTTTACCTAATATAACTAAATTTGACCTTGCTCCTTAAGTCAACCTTTTGCCCAGGTAACCATTGGTGTCTCTGCTCTAGCTATTTAAACAGGCTAAGCTGGATCTGTTCTTCAACTTGTCCTGACGATGAACCACACTGGTTGGTTCGAAACGCGTCGACAAATGGTTTCTCATGTGATTTTCGCCGAAAAATCTATCATAAACAGAGTTCCATGCAGTAGACCTTTGATTTTCAGTGCTGAGGCGGAACTATGTCAACACGCTTTTCAAGACCATTATTGCAGAGAATCTTAAGATGCTAAAAGATTCCTTGGGAGGTAAAATTTTGCAATTATCATAATGTAATCAATTTTATAGTAATTTTTCTCAGATTTTCGCAAGGAGCGCAATGGCGAGGTTGGATTCCCCTTTTGAGCAGCGGATTTTCAAATTCTTAGCAGAGGAGAATCTTCAAGAATCTTAAAGGAATCTTCTAGATTCCTTGGAGGCTAAAATTTCCCAAATCTAGAATGAAGCCAACTTTATACTCATTCTTCTTAGAATTTCGCAAGGATCTCAATGGCGAGATTAGTTTTTTTATTTGAGTTGCAGATCTCCACTCCACCCAGAGGAAGGAATCTTTGGAGAATCACGGGGGAATCTAAAAGATTCCTATAGGTCCAGATTTTGTCGGTGTCAGAATTCGATAAATGTATAGTCTATTTTACATCTCTCGACGACAAAAATTAAGTGGTGTAGTCTATTTTTGTAGCTGAGCGTTCTATTTTTCAGCCATTTTCCAGATTGGAGTGACAGTGTCAGATTTTAGAGTGGGGACAGTCGATTCTATGCCATTCGATGCCACGATTTCGATGGTGCAATCAGATCCAGCAGTTGAGTATTTTATTCTTCAGTTAGCATCAAAGTTGAGGTATATGAAGTGTTGTTGTCATGTACTTCTTTGATCATTTTTTGTGATATGTACTATGTTGTTTCGATTTCTGCTTGATATATGATGTGGAATATTTGTGTCTATTTCATGTGAGATGTATTCATCATGGATTGTTATGTATGTTTTGATTGAGATCCCCTTTTTTCCATGATGGAGGGATACTCATTATCGCCCAGGATGTTTTGGTTGAGATCCCTTTGATGCCATTGTCATGCGGAAAGAGTCAATTTTGCGGACAAAACCGACCTCCCTAGAAGCTAAGGCTTTCTAGTGACAAACAAGACAATCAAGCACTATCTTTCCCTAAATATGTATTTAAAATAAAAGCAACCAGGTGTTTAAAGCATACCTTTAGTCCAACGCTGTTTGTAGCAGCCAAGCCTCTTCAATCCAGATGAGCTCCTCCTTCTCCTTGAAGCCTGCATTCACTAACAAGCAAACGATTACATAGCACCTGAATAACTCATATAATAAAACATATTCATCATAAAGACCAAGGAGTTTATGAAATAAATTATATATAACAACTTGTTGAGAAAAATGAACTTAATTGTATTAATTGGAAACAAAAGAAACCTTACAACCAGTGCCTTGGTGTTGTGCAGGTCCCTCCCAGGGTCCAGCAAGAGTTCTCCTTTACTTTGATCAGCTCACCCACTTCCAAATGAAGCTAAGAAAGGATTGGAATCTCTCCTCTCAAGCTCTATAAGGGAGTCCTAATTTCAGCAGCATCTACCCTTAAGAATGTTCAGGTTTCAACCTCCCCTCCCTCTGGCCCAATGCCTGTATTTATAATGCTTTGGAGGAAGTTAATCAGGTCCACCATCAATGGGATAAGCCCCTCTTTCAATGGGATAGCTCCCCTCTTGATGGGATAAGTTCCTCTTTCTTTGGGATGCATGAACCATCTGGAGGCACTCAATCCACGTCAAACCATCTTCTAGAATACTCTAGATTCGACCACAAGTAACTTTTTTGAAGTAAAACTTGCGCCTTTTGACCTTTACAGGAGTACGCACCCACCCCTTTACAGACAGAGCGTACAAGTACGCAGGTATTATGAACTTGAGGTGCGTACACGCAGGTAAGGGTAAGAGAAACTGCGTAACCAGAGTTATATTGTTTTTTAAGGACTTTCTCTCTTTCTTGGAGTTTGACGTGAGGAGCAGAGGTATAAGACTTGCCAAGGAGGACAGTATGACAATTGATGGAGCCATACTAACTGCAAATAGTCATGGTGACAAATTTTAGTGTAACAGATTGCCCCCTAAAGTGCGAAGCCTGTAGTAGATTAGGGTTTCATATCATCTAGGAAGGGTGAAGCACTTTATCATTTCAAGGATTATCTTGTGGAGAGCCCAGTCGGAACCTGCAAATATTCAACACAAAATACATATATGAGATCATATCATCGCTGAGGTAGGCATTCCCATACTCAGATCGAAAACTTTAACTAACAAACTAACTACTGCTCTGATACAGGAATGATTTCGCAGTACATCATAATCATAGACTCATGTAGACACAGTATGGACGCAACCATCTGTTTATGATTAGTCTACTATATAATGAATACAAAACTCCTCGCAGCCTGGATGGTGGAAACTAGATCCAGGGTCTTCATTTCTACTTCCCGACATAGTACGATTCTGTCCATGCGAATAAATGAGTTGATGTCGAACATGGTAGAAACCACTTGATTACCAGTCAATGATGTAAATTGTTAACAGGTGTGAGAGAGACCACCAGTGATGTCAATGGTTCTCAAAGTACCCATTACAATCCATGAGATGTGAATGAATGTGTTGATGTCGAACATGTCACGGAATCCTTCGATCGAAAGTCAATGATGTAAACTGTCGTCAAAGGCGAGAAACCTGCCATTGATGCATGCAGATTTCAAGGTACTGACGATTTCTAGGTCATCTTTCTAGATAATGTGCTGATGTCGATAGAAAGCGACCCGTTGCAGGCAAGCCCACAACACGAAATCATAGATCAAGTTGAAGAAATGTAGTTGTAAGGACTGACTCAGGGATGGTCAAGATGGATGACAGGTATTTTGTAGATGAATGGTTTATTTGCAGTGACCTCTTGAACACATAACGACACAACATATGGCTTGGTGACAATTGACCCAAAGTTAATACCCAGAAACCGGCTGAAGATTCTTAATGTGGTTTGATCAACTATTAGGCAAAGGATTTCCCAACCCAGGTGAATGAAAAGTGTCATGTTCAAGAGTGGTGGTAAGGTTTTTCTGAGACAAAGGATAACAAATAGGCTCATTTTTCTCTCTTTTCCCCCACCATTTCTGGCAAGTACCTCTTTATTTTTTACAAGCTTGAGGAGGATAACATATGCTTGATTATAAGCTCATCCTTCGGATGAGTCCAACTTAGTTTAGATTTGAACCCTAAGAAGGAGTGGTCCGTTCCTGTTTGTAATCGAACAGGTCCTTTACTGTGAAATTTTAACGAGTCCAGTATAGGAGAAACTCGACATTTTCCAATTTTAGAGCGTCTGAAAAATTTAAGACTCCAGGGTTGACCTTTTCCATAAATTTGTGTCTCCCAAGCCCGAAAAAGTATAAAATAATACTTGAGAGAACCGCTTGATCTTTACGACCAAGGAGTACTTTCATGATTAGTGTCTCTGATCTGAAAAGTAAAAAGAGATCAAGGACACGTCGTTTTATTTCCAATATCGAATTTGAAACGACAAAAATCCGGCAATCTTTTCATGTTTTTACAGTCAGAAAAGAGCTGTAAGTGGATCGTCTTTTAATTCCATTTTAACGAGTGTAAAAGAAAAACTCAGCAATCTTTTCATATTTTAGGAGTCTGAAAAGGGCTTAAAAGATGACTCTAAGGTTTCACTTTTTCGTAAGTTTTAACGAGTTCGAAAAAATGATAAAAATGTACTCATGGTTTTCACTTTTTCGTAAGTTTTAATGAGTTCGAAAAAATGATAAAAATGTACTCATATGGTCGACTTTCAATTTAATTTACGAGCAGGAAAATACGGAAAGAACTCGGCATTTTCATTTGTTTTACGAGAATGAAAGATAGCAAAATATTTTCGATATTTTCATGAGTTTAACGAGTCTTGAAAATAACTGAAATTGACTCGAGATAAGTTTCATTTTTACGAAAGCTTGAAACAAAGAAAAACTATGCTTCAAAGTAGTTTCATTTTTACACAAGCTTGAAACAAATAAAAACTATGCTTGATGCCCCCTAAGCATAACTGCTAGAGCGCATGCCCCCCAGCTTCATTTCATTCAACCAGTTGGATGAAATGAAGGTTGAGTTACGAGATCATTTGAAAGACTCGACCTACAACTGCAAAAACTGAACTAACTAACCTAAATATACAACTTAACATTTATGAGATCTAGTCAAACTCTCAACTCAATTAGAGGAGGATTTGTTTCATTTTTTAACGAGCTTGACACAGGAAAAGAACTATCTCGGATTCAGTTTCATGTCTATGCAAGCTTGAAACGAAAAACTATGCTTGTTATAAGTTCACATGCCCCCAGCATAATGACGCAAATCAAGGTACATGCCCCCCAAGCTTCATTGCATTCAACCAGGTGGATGAAATGAAGGTTTACTTTCGAAATCTTGGAAAGACTCGTGGGAGTTGTTTCATTTTTTTAGTGAGGTTGACACAAGAAAAGAACTATCCTCAAAACCCTTGTTTCATTTTTTAAACGAGCTTGACACAAGATAAGGAACTATGCTCATAACTACTCTCTACAATCTACCTAACAAAAAACTTTACTCTAAAAACCTTGATTCATTTTTTAACGAGCTTGACACAAGACAAGGAACTATGCTCATGACTCCTTGTTTATTTTTTTAACGAGCTTGACACAAGACAAGGAACTATGCTCTAAAATCCTTGTTTCATTTTTTAATGAGCTTGACACAAGACAAGGAACTATGCTCATGACTACTCTCTACAATCTACCTATATAACCTATCCTTGTTTCATTTTTTAACGAGGTTGACACAAGACAAGGAGCTATCCTCGAACCTGATTCATTTTTTAACGAGGTTGACTCAGTAACAGGAACTATCCTCTAACCTGATTCATTTTTTAACGAGGTTGACTCAGTAACAGGAACTATCCTCTAACTTGATTCATTTTTTAACGAAGTTGACTCAGTAACAGGAACTGCCCTCGCTACATCAAGTTTCATTTTTTAATGAGGTTGAGACGGGAACAAACTATCCTCGCACACATTGATTCATTTTTTAACGAGGTTGACACAGTAAAAGGAACTTTCCTCACCATTTCTTGATCATGGCTTCCAATTGGAAGAAAGACATGTCAATGGACACACCTCGATCATGGCTTCCAAGAGGTCTTCATCAAAAGGAAGAATAGTTCTTTCGAAGGAACACATGTCAAGGGACTCAAAAGGGATAAGAACATGGTGTTCAAGTAATCCCATAGAGTTTTCCATGTCAATTACCGGATCTAAATCAAAGGAAGATGAGCAAACAGTGAGAGGCTCACCTACATCGATAACTGAAAACATGGGACCAGTTGCCACATAATTAACCCGTGGCAGGGTAGATACCACTTTAGAATCAGGAACATTTAGGGGTGTCATATTATTGGTAGTTGAGACAAGACTAGGGAACAAAAGCTGGTCTACAGTCACAATACTGCCATTGTGAGGGAAAGACATCACGCGAAAGAGTGTCGATACGACAACTTTCATTGCATAAACATAGTCTCGTCCAAGGAGTAAATTGAAATCCAAGGGACCTTGAACTACCATAAGATCAATACAGACAGTTTTACCTTCCAAGGTAATGGAAAAATTAGGAAGGATCCCTAAAGGTTCACTAATGGTTCTATTAAAAGCTTTCAGATTCTGCGTAATAGGCGCAAGATGAGGGGAACCCAAAGCTTTCCAAACAGTTGAGGATAAAATACTAACAGAAGCACCTTCATCTACCTGAGTACGATGTATGTCCCTCCCACCAGCCTTGATAATGATTTGGAAAGGGATGGAGGAAGGAAGACGAGGTTCTGTCAGTCTATTTCAATCAAAGGAAAAGACCTCAGTACTTGGAGGGGGTTCTGTAGAAACAGGTGAAATGCCCCTCGGCGTAGAAGAATCTGATGTAACAAAAAGAACCTGAGCGGTATGAAGTTCACTCTCTAAAGGGAAAGTGGGATCGACCGAATGTGAAATTGAATCGACCACTTGATCAACTAATGGATCATCAACCTAAGTGACATGAGTTTCACTCTCCGATGGAAGAGTGTGATCGACTGTACTTGAAATTAGATCAATCACTCCGTCAGTTGACGGTAGGTTGGGAGAAAGTTTACGGTAACCAGTTGGAAATTCTTGTTGTGGAACAGTAAGGTTTTCCAACAATTTTGAGGCTTCATCCATGTGAGGGCAAATGTGAGTTTGATGACTCCCTTTGCATAACTTACAAGGAAACCTAACTTTACCCTTTTTCCCAGGAACCTGACTATCATTGGTTGATGGATCAATGGAAAGTTGATGAGATTTTTCTGACCATACTTCCAAGACCTTTGGAATGCCAGGACAATTGATAAGGAAGTGGTCACCCTTACAAAGCCTGCAAGGGTATTTGGGTTTACGATGCATGTCGGAATTTTTCTCAACACAACTAACACTTACAGTCACGGTTGGTTGGTTGACTTCTTTCTTATCTTGCCTCTTCTTCTTCTTCTTCTTCCCTTTATTCTTCTACTTAGACACCTGGTTACTAGCATCAAGACTTTTGCCAAGCGAAGAGGAAGAAATGGAGGAAGAAAAATTAGGCGAAGAAGGTAAAGGGTCAACAAAAGGTTGGTGATGTTGAGATGGTGAACTCTGTTGAGGTGAAGCATTCGGTTGAGGTGGAACAATTGGAGTATTTGGGGCCAACGAAGTTGAAAATAACCATATCTATTGTAAATCCAGGTAATGACAAAGTAGCCATATAAGGAGGACCAACATTTCCAAAGTAAGGAAAAGTACTAGGATTCTCGTTAGGAGGGGTTCCTAAGTTGGTAAATTCCGGAACATTTGCCATTATATTCAACTTCAGTGAATTTTATTAACAATTTAAAACTAAAATTAACAATTCACAACTAACAATTAAAATTCATAATTCACACCTATGGTCTCTAAAAGTAAAAACAAACAAATTAACACGCGCTATCAAATCTAGGAGTCAAACCACACACAAACAGTAACTTTCCGGACCGAAAACACTAGTTGGTGATGAAATCCAACATCGCAGAATTCAGTACATAAGTGGCGGGTGGAACAGTTACCCCGGCAACCTGCTTAATGAATAGACTGGACCAAGTTCCTCCACTTTAACCGTCTCGAGTGAAGTGAACCCCCCAGAAAATCCAAGTGAGTCTAGCCGACGTCTGCTCCAGGTACAGTGGGATCTTCCCTCCACCGTCACCTTGGGTAGAACCCTAAAGATAATAGTCACTAAGGTCACCAACAGCAACAAATATACCCGGGGGAACAGTCTACGATCCGATACACACGCAAGGGCAGAGTAGCAAGCTCAATCCCCTTGCCGACTCCTTGACAATAATCCAAGGTTTACCGACAAGTGACCCCAGGCTCCTCGACAATGGTCAATCCGAGGTTTACCGTTTGTATTACGTGCATATTTGGCGTCGTTCCCAATGAAGGAGGATTGATCCCCTCACTGGTTCGGACACGATCTCGTGCTTCTCCTTTAAGAGGAGCTTTCCCAGAGTATAAATGTAACAGTTGGATTTATCCTACCGCAAGATAAGCTACTTGTTTGGTTTTACTGTCTTGGAGAGTTAATTACTCTCCTACTCCAAGACACTAGCCTAAGCTATTTTGGTGTATCAGAGCCCTAGAAATGTAAAAATTACTAGATGAATTTTAATTAAGCGTTGTGTTATTAAGGCTGTTATTACTCAAATGGGTAAATGGATATGAAACCAATGGTGTTATGACCCGACTCAACTGAATGCAATCGAATATGATAATGTAATCTTTTCAATTCGATGAATCCTAACTAAAGTAAGGAGAGAGTTTCCATTCACTTCCAACAATGCAAAAAATTGATCACTAAGAGAAAATATAACAAATTCTCTAATGCACTAATTTCATCAAGAAAAACTAATGCAAATCAACTCCAAAATATTTCTTTTATTTTAACAAAGCATGAAAAACTACTTAACAAAAATCAATTTTAAGATCTATGAAAATCTAAGAGAAATTTACCTAAAAACAAATCTAACGAGGTGAAAGCCTACAAAATATAATTCCAGGATGTTTTACTCAGTTACAATTCAACCAAGGACCAATTCATGCAGAATCATAAATCAGTCAAAAACAAAAATAAAAAGATTTTGGTCTTTTTCTTAAGAATGAAATTCACAGCTTAACTAACAAGCCTTCTCGAAATTCCGCAAAGAGACAACACAAAGGTAGGTTTCTCACAAAGGTGGATTTTACGAATGGTCCGACTCCTAAGAAGACTGAAAAGACCAGGGAGATCCAAGGTTTTTACAACTTCTAAAGCCAGAGTCACTATAAGACCAATACAAAAATCAAACCTAGGGCTAGAATCTCTATGAACTTCACTAAAACCCTCGATGCTAATGAAACAAGCTTAGATGAAAACTTTTGACAGGTAACCAGTGGATCTAGGCAGCAACAAACAAGCTGTAAACAAAATCTAATGGGTAAAAAAGGAAAAAAATGGAATTTTCTAAACTTTTGATAGGGTACGCAGGCAACCTGTTTGCACAGGTGCGGCCACGCTCTGTGTACAAAGCAGAAGTGCGTACATGTACGCACTGTGCTTAACGCAAAGGGTGCGTACATGTACGCACTGTGCTTAACACAAAGGGTGCGTACTGCTCTCAAAACCAAGAAAAATAAAAACTAACTCAACCCTAAGCTATTCCACCCAAATTCACAGTCAATCAGTCAAAAACCATAAAGAAATCGACTTTTCTCAAATCAAAGTATCAATCAAAAGAGAAATCAATCAAATCCATGGATTCCCCAGTGGAGTCGCCATTTTGTCATGCGGAAAGAGTCAATTTTGCGGAAAAAACCGACCTCCCTAGAAGCTAAGGCTTTCTAGTGACAAACAAGACAATCAAGCACTATCGTTCCCTAAATATGCATTTAAAATAAAAGCAACCAGGTGTTTAAAGCATACCTTTAATCCAACGCTGTTTGTAGCAGCCAAGCCTCTTCGATCCAGATGAGCTCCTCCTTCTCCTTGAAGCCTGCATTCACTAACAAGCAAACGATTACATAGCACCTGAATAACTCATATAATAAAACATATTCATCATAAAGACCAAGGAGTTTATGAAACAAATTATATATAACAACTTGTTGAGAAAAATGAACTTAATTGTATTAACTGGAAACAAAAGAAACCTTACAACCAATGCCTTGGTGTTGTGCAGGTCCCTCCCAGGGTCCAGCAATAGTTCTCCTTTACTTTGATCAGCTCGCCCACTTCCAAATGAAGCTAAGAAAGGATTGGAATCTCTCCTCTCAAGCTCTATAAGGGAGTCCTAATTTCAGCAGCATCTACCCTTAAGAATGTTCAGGTTTCAACCTCCCCTCCCTCTGGCCCAATGCCTGTATTTATAATGCTTTGGAGGAAGTTAATCAGGTCCACCATCAATGGGATAAGCCCCTCTTTCAATGGGATAGCTTCCCTCTTGATGGGATAAGTTCCTCTTTCTTTGGGATGCATGAACCATCTGGAGGCGCTCAATCCACGTCAAACCATCTTCTAGAATACTCTAGATTCGACCACAAGTAACTTTTTTGAAGTAAAACTTGCGCCTTTTGACCTTTACAGGAGTACGCACCCACCCCTTTACAGACATAGCGTACAAGTACGCAGGTATTATGAACTTGAGGTGCGTACACGCAGGTAAGGGTAAGAGAAACTGCGTAACCAGAGTTATATTGTTTTTTAAGGACTTTCTCTCTTTCTTGGAGTTTGACATGAGGAGCAGAGGTATAAGACTTGCCAAGGAGGACAGTATGACAATTGATGGAGCCATACTGACTGCAGTTGAGTATTTTATTCTTCAGTTAGCATCAAAGTTGAGGTATATGAAGTGTTGTTTTCATGTACTTCTTTGATCATTTTTTGTGATATGTACTATGTTGTTTCGATTCCTGCTTGATATATGATGTGGAATATTTGTGTCTATTTCATGTGAGATGTATTCATCATGGATTGTTATGTATGTTTTGATTGAGATCCCCTTTTTTCCATGATGGAGGGATACTCATTATCGCCCTGGATGTTTTGGTTGAGATCCCTTTGATGCCATGATGGAGGTATACTCATTGTCACAATGTGTAAGATTATGTCATGCTGATAGGAGGTTTATTGTGAGTGATAGTTCCTGTAGCGGAACGTCTCATGGAGAGACTTTGACACTCATGTAGAGTGCACATGTCCTTGTATGACAGAAAACATAGTCCATGTACATCTTCACCATTTCTAACATTGAATGAAGCGGCCAACACCATCTTGACACCAGGCCTAGAGACGTAGCCCACATTGGATGAACTCTATTATCAACGTCTCATGTTTATGATTTATTGATCGTCATTATGTTTCCATTTGCTTAAGCAGGCATATATGTTCATTTATGCTCTCATAAAATGAAATTCTAACTACATCACGGAAGAAAAAGATCTTTGTTAAATCCGGGAGTTGAGTCAACTCGGATCATCCCAATGCTAAAAGGAAGCAAACCCTAGACCTAAAAAAGGAAGAAAACCCTAGTGCTAAACAGGAAGCAAAGCTTGCAACTAAAAGGAATCAAACCATGATGCTAACAAGGAAGAAAAAAAGGAAGCAACAATGGAACCCAAACTAGAAGCAATCTCGGAAGCAAATCTTGGTGTTACCTAAGAAGAAAAAAAACCAATTTAGGTGGCAAACAAAGAAGTAATAATGGAAGCAATACTAGCAGTAAAACTTGGAATTATCTAAGAAGTAAAAACAAAAGCAATTCACATAGCAAACAAATAAGTAATAATGGAAGAAATATTAGAATCCAAACTTGGCATTCTATAAGAAGCAAACAAAGAATCCATTCGGGGAGCAAACCAAGAAGTAATAATGGAAGCAATACTAGAAGCAACATAAGACACTCTAATGGAAGCCATATTAGAAGCTAAAGAAAAGTCCATAATGGAAGCACAACTAGATGCAACAAGCGATGCCATATTGGAAGAAAAACTCCAAGCAACAGATGACGTTTTAATGGAAGCATAACTTGGCATGAATTAGGAAGACCAAAAAAAGTTATTTTTGAAGCCATACCAGAAGCAAAATAAGATGCACAATTGGGAGAAAAACTAGAAGTAATAATGGACACAAAAATGCAATCAAGAATGGAAGAAACAATTCTTGGTGCTAAACCCGCCACTATTTGCAGCGCCCAAGTGAAGATGCAGTGTACTATCAGGTTTTGCTCCACTAATTGAACCCAATTAGAAGCCCCAAATGCATTGATTGTCAGCGTTATTTCCGACGCTAATGGCCTATTTTGTGGTAGTGTACCCTACCTACGAGAAGCATCTTTATGCCTTGGTGAAAGTTGTGAAGAATTGGGAGCATTATCTTATGGGAAATGAGACAGTAATCCAAATGAATCACCAACCACTATAGTACCTGCAAGACTAGAGTAAGCTACAATAGACCAGACATTGAAAGTGGACGGGGTTCCTACAACAATTTCATTTAGTGATTAAGTATAAGAAGGGGAGCGCAAACATGTTGGATGACATGCATTCAAGGCCGCTCACATCAAAGATCACAACTTTGGGAACTCTAATGCACATGGGGTCATTCACACATGATGCATACAAAGAGAAATATTCAGAGGTTGAGGACTTCAAGGAGGTGTTTCAGTGGTTGTAGAGTTAAAGGCATGTGCATGATGGAGACAACATTGTTCACTACCATCTCCAGGATGAGTTACTCTATATGTTCGATAAGCTATGTGTTCCTAAAGATGAGCAATTATAGCTTATTAGAGAGGCTCACACCTCTAATGTTGCAGGGCACTTTAGTGTAGCAAAGATAGTGGCCAACTTGTAGAGGTATGTGTATGAGCCCAAGATGCAAGAGTAGGTAGCTAGGTTCATTAGAGGATGCATGCTTTATTGTACCAACAAACCGAACAACATGACATAGGGTTTAGATCATCCCTTACTTATACCCACTCGTTCTTGGGAAATCATTTCCATGGAATTTGTGGAATTTTTACCAAAAACTAGGAAGGGACATGACTACCTGTTCATGGTAGTTAATAGGTTTAGTAAGATATGTGTTTTGATGCCTTGTAAAAACACCATTAATTGGAAAGAAGAATCAAACTTGTTCTTTGGACAAGTCTATGTGTAGTTTGGCATACCAAGCAACATTGTTTCAGACGGGGACAAGAGTTTTCGTAGTGCATTTTGGACTGCACTATGAGAGAAGATGGACAAAAAGTTGAAGAGGTCTACATCATTCCATCCACAAAGAGATGGACAGATAGAAGTAGTCAACAAGACTTTGGTACAGCTACTAAGGGGATATAATCAGAAGCATTTGAAGACCTAGGATGAAAATCTAGTATAAATACAACATTCTTACAACAAAACAATCCATACTTATTCTAGAAAGTCTCCATTTGAAACTTGTTTTGGATATTTTCCACCTTCACCTTTGTACATTACATATCGGTAGTAAGGAGGAGTGAGGGAACATCTTATAGGAGATGCCTTGAGGGCTGAAATCTTTTGTAGAAAACATCAGGCATATCCATATACAGGTAGTACAAGAGACATTGCAAAACTCATTAGAGAAATATAAGTCTAGGCATGATCCACATAGAACAGAGAAATCGTTCAAGGTGGGAGACAGAGTATGACTATAGTTGAATAAGGAGATGCTACACGGGCGTAGTAAGAAAATTAAGGCTTTATGGTATGGCCCCTTTGAGATACTGGAAAAGGTGGGTGATAATGCCTATCAACTTAGTTTACCATCATATATGCGCATTTACTCAGTTGTGAATGTAAAGAATCAAAACTATATGAGCCTTTTGTTCCAGATTAGGAAGAGGAACAAGTTCTACATTATGTGGAGGATTTGGCACCAGATGCTCACGCAAAGTTAATAGAAGATATATTTTATTAGAAAGAGTCGAAAAACTACAAGAAAGGGGTAGCATGACCTTTGGAAGATTGGGTTGAAAGGACAACTTCCATGCAAAGCTAAATGGTGCACCCGAGAGAAGGTCAAGGAAAATTTTACTCACATCATTTATTAGAAGATTTTGGGGATCAAAAGCCTCCCAAAATGGGTAGTTGTTGTAACACACACCCATACAACTCTAGTTACTGAGGAAGTGGTTAATAGATGGATTCTCAAGGTGAGAATAAAGAGAAAGGGGTCTAGAGAATCACATTCATTTAAAATTATTATTATTTATGTATTTTTATTGGTCTAATTCACGAGATCCTTCAACCTTGATTCTCATGGCTTACATGAGAAAACATTATCTTACATCATCCCTTAAATCTGCATGGTCAAACACTTAGACTCAAAGTCTATTTAAAAGAAACAAAAGCCATAGAAATGGGAAGCATTGGGCAAAATATATGTGGTTCTACAATGGTAATAGACGGGTTGTAAATCATAAACATATTAGATTGTGAGCAGTGATGGAGATTTTGGTGAGCTAAAGGTCTTAAATCTTACATCACTCTTTCTTTTTCCCATATCTGGAAAACCTTTCCATTTCTACAACTCATCGAAATTGGATGTCAAGTGACTAGAACTCTCCACTATGTTCTTGTTTCTTTGATTAGTGTAAAAAATATATATGTATTGCCAATTGTGTCCTATAGAAGTTTGTGACTATAGGTATTGTTTCTTTGAGAGAAAGAATCTAATGAAACTTCTCAGATTTTTTGTACTTTTCTATTCTATGCAATTGGTGAACTATATATCTAGATATAGATATAGATATAGATATCTTACACAACCAATAAAGGTCATTAACAGTGGTCACTTCATTCATGTCCTGACTTTCTTTGTTCGAGGAAGTTCTACCTTACTCTATAGAGAGAAAATTTTGAAATTGATTCTCATTACAACTATTCATATGTAATCATATTCTACAATTAGAAGCAGGTAAAACCTAAGTAATGATACTCTAGTCAAACAGTTAATATTCATGTGTAAAACAACTTACTTAGCATACAGAATCCTTTGCCAGAATAAGTACATTCTATAAATTTAGAGTTGTTCTTTTATTTTTATTACAAATGTTAATCACCAAATTTTATTAAGGACACAACCCCTTTGTGGCTTCATGTTGTGGAGCTTCCGTTTTTACAGCTCATACGGGATGACTGCTAACCGCCCGGATAAACCCTGCAATTTCAACCTGTATGTTGGTTATACAGGTGTTAATTTGATCTGAATAATCTGAATGTAAATTAGCATCCAACCAAGGTGTTAGAGTCGGTCTAGTAGCCCTCCATCAGCGATCAAAGCTCTTTGCATTTGCATAAGTAGGTGTCTCATCAGTGTCATCTTATTGCATTCCATTAGGCATGCCATAACCCTGATGGAGGAGCTTGTGTCTTTTATTCCCCTTGGCACTGTTGGATTAAGTTTGTTTCAGTCAATAAATTCTTTACAGGGTCATTGGTCTTGTCTTGAAGTCAAAGTACTAGGTCTAGGGTTTAGTCCAATTTTGTCTTTTAAGGTCAATAAGTGCCCAGCAGGCCAGAGGGATGTCCGTCAAAGCACCACTTCAGAAGAATTCATATTGTACAGCTAATTTTTACCTTGAGTTCAAAAACCTTGTTTTTGAAGGCAAGGTCATTTTCTCATTTTTGTAAAAATTTGTAAAAAATTCAAATTCTCCAAAAGTCAGCATGCGGCCTTGGTCTCCTTTGCCAAGACTTCTCAAAAGCTATCCCTGCAAAAATTTTCAAGAAAAAGCATCATTTCAACCAATTTCATGACAAAAAGGAAACCACAAGTTAGTAGTAATTAGTTTTAAAAAGTGTCATTGCATAAACATTATAAAGTGGGTTTGAAGGGAAATAAATTTAAATCAAGCTTATAAAAGCCCCTCTCTCCTCATTTTGCAAATCATTTGCCTCCAAGACTCCAAGAGCAAGTGTGAAAGGCGATTTAGTGTGAAACTGGGCGAATTGAGCGACAACACCTGCGCGCTACGCATCAGGGCCTGCGCGCTACGCGTTGGGCGCGCGCTACGCGTTAGGGCAGAGGTTTCAGTGTTAAAAAGCACGGGCGCTACGCGTAGAGCGAGCGCTATGCATCAGAACCCACGCGCTACGCGTTGGGTTTCACCTACAGCAAATTGCCAACAAGCTTCAAAACGACCTCAAATTTCCTAAATTGTTCAGGTAGGCCTCCAATCATCAATATTTTTTGCTTGCCTAAAGAAAATGAGCATGGAAAATGTGTCAAATACCAGCAATTGTGAAGCATGATGAAATTCATATATATTATGTTTAAAAATTTCAAATTGCAAGTGAAGCTAGGGTTTTGAGTCGCTGCCCAAGGTCATCTTTTTCACTCCCCCATTTCCCCACATTCCCATTATCACCTCCCTTGTCATCTTCACCTAATTTCCCTAACAAAAAATCAAAAGCCCTAAAACCCTACCTATCCCTAAAATTCAATAAAATCTCCCTAAACTCTACCTCCTATCAAACCCCTGCAAACTATGATTATGTGATGGTGTATGTGTCATAATTTCTTCCCTAAATTCCCTTTTTTATATATTTTCCCTAAATCCCCTCAAAAGTCCCCCTCCCTAACATCTCCCTTGTGTTTTTGTCCCCTTGGAGCAGCATTCAAACAGTCAAAACAACAGGTCATTTGAGCAGAAGCAGCAGTACATTTCAGCCATTTTGCTCTTGAAATCATGTCAGAAACCGAAACAGACTATGAGCAAAGTGATGACCGTGAGTCAACACCGGAGGTTGAGGTGCCAAGGAGGCCTCACAGGGGTGGTAAGGGTGGTCAACATGTGAGAGAGGAGCCCACCTCTTTGGCCTATTTGCAAGCTTGTCCACTTGCAATTACATGTTTCCGTCATCAAGCATGCTATGAATATTGTGAAAGAATTTCTCAAATTCAGCACCACAGGGAATTGGTCCGCTTGTTTGTATTACATTTGCACAACGGACATGTGAATCTTGCAGGGGTGGATTTTACATTATCACCTGAGATTGTTGCTCAAGCAACAGGGATACCCAATGTTGGAGAAGAGTGGAACAAGCGCCAGCTGTTGGACAGATTTCAGTATGAGCCCTACATTAAACCTGTATATATGAGGCACATGACTGGTGTATTTCCTTTCAGATTCTTGAGGGATGAGTATGCACCCTTGATGAGGGTCATCATTCGCTATTTCACCTGTGAGGGCAGATTTTCACGTTTGTATTCGTACCATATCCGCTTGTTGATGCATTTCACACGGGTACGGATGATGAACATTCCTTTCTTCATGTGCCGGAATATTGAGAGGATGGTGCCCTTGGTGCAGAGAAAGATCCTAGCACAGCAACACAGGAGAATCTACCATTATGCTTTGATCAAGTTTGTGGTCATGCATCAGTTGGCACAGCAGGGTATTCCGTGGGAGGATTTCATCTCTCGAGATTTCTTCACAGTGCCACAGCCACCCCCCGAGGTTGTTCATGAGGAGGGAGGACCTTCACAGCAGTATAACATCCCTGAGCCCAGACATGTCAGCTCCCCTTCATTGATCACATATCAGAGAGGCCACGGGGCCTTATTTGCATCAGCTAGGCGAGTATTTTCTCCACATCAGGTGGAAGGGGTCTCGCCTTCTTCATCAACACCGCGAGTGTTATCTCCACACCAGGTGGAAGGGGCCTCATTTCCAGCAGCAGCACAGGTACAAGAGAGAGGCAAGCAGCCCAAGATTGATGAGGGGCCATCAGGTGATCCAGGCATAGATGTTGTTGATCTTGATATCATTTCTCCTAGCCTAGAGCCAAAGGAGATCATCCAGCAACTGAGGGCTGAAAATGACTCGTTGCAGCAAAGGTTGGAAATGGAAAATTGGACAATCACCTACTTAGAGCAGCGCAACAAGCAACTAGAAGATGAACACACTCTCGATGAGTTGCGGAAGATCCATGAGGACCGCAACTTGGCTCGTAAGAGACCCGGTGATTTGGTACCCATTGAGCGAGAGGCTATGCTTCTCCAGGTCAATGCTCATTTGGAGAGGTTGTTGGCCAAGGCTAACAAAGATAAGGACATGCTCCGGAACATGAAAAATCATTATTGGGCTCGAATGCACGTATGTAAGGCAAAAATGAAGGTGCTCAAAGGACGGTTGGCCAAAGCACTAAAACGAAGAAAAAGGACCGATCCCCTCCACATCTTGGCTGAGGCTTCCTTGAAGGAGCATGGTGCTAAATGACTTACCTACAACACAAATTTCAAAAAAAATTGAGCATTTTTGGTCATTTGTGAATTTTTTGGGCAAAAAACAGGTTTTCCTCCCCAACGCGTAGCGCGCCGCGCGCTACCCTGAAGATGGGCAACTCCTTTTCATGAAAACTCAGCATTTTTGGATTTTTCATGCAAAAATACACTTTCTCAGCAATTGCCAAGAAATTTCACCAAGTTTTGAGCCTCCAGAAGGTCAAAAAACAAGCAAAAAATGACTTTCTGCCACCTTTTTGACACACAGGAAGCAGTCTTGGGAGATTGCAATTTTTGAGGGGTAAATGGACACCAAATTCAAAAATTCCACTTGGGTTGGAAAGTAGACATCCAGACCTTTCCAACAAGCCCACTTTTACCTCATTTGGACACTGGAAAGTGCCTCAAAAGCAGGCCCAAAGGCGCGCTACGCGTTGAGATTTAGGGCGCTACGCGTTGGGCTATTTTCACAGAAATGCACCTACAGCTCAGCAAAACGCAGTTTTGACTAGGTTTGACTTTTTGGAGTGGATTTTCATCCTCCTTGATGTAAATAATGTAATTTTATGATACTTTGACACTTATTTATCTCTTCTAGAAGATTCATTCATGAAATAGGCAAAAATTTAATGAATGAATTGGTTTCCTAGCTTATAGAGGCAAGTTGTTTTGACTGCCTATATTTTAGTGCTCAGTTTGGAATTGGTTGAAACAGCTCCTAGGATAGTGAGCTCGACCACTAGAGGCAAGGAAAGATGTTAGAGTGCCTATATTATGTACTTTCTTGGTCATTTTCATGGTTGGACTCTTGAGGGAGAAAGCTTCTATTGTATTACTCATTGTATCTCTGCAATTTTGGCAAAGGAAGAAAGACCAGGGTTTTGCAGTCCTTTTTGGGATTCCTGTGGTTACATGTATTGATGGTGTGTTTCTCTTTGTACTTGTAAGTTTGTTATGTGAATCATCTTCTTACTTTTCCTTCTGCAAATTAGGCAAATGAAGTGTTAAAGTAGAATTCATGATTGCCATGCTCTGCTTTTAAGTTTGCTTAATATCAATGTTTTCATCTGTTTAAGGGGAATTCAAGGTGATTGCTTGCTCTCCTTAGCTCCTCACCAGTCATTCTCATCCATCCAACTCTTTCAAAGGCATCAATACAGTCTCCTATCTTGCCCTAAAGAGCCCCCTGCGAAAACTGTGTCTAATCCCTGCGCCCAAAATTGCCTTTCCCCGATTTTCCACCAAAATCCTAAAAATCTCAAATCAAACCTTTTATCAGTTTACTAGCCTAAAATCAGTGTTCTTTATTGGTTATCTCCACCCTTTGAAGATATTTGCCGAGATATACCAGAGAGATCCCTCTCCTGCCCCGTAGGGCTAGCTACGAGGCTAAGTGGTTTGATGTTGCCTTGGAGTTTGCCTTTCTCAGCCTGAGGTGAAATTTCAAGCGCTAACACAAGGTATTCATCGACCCATGTTATTTATCCACTCATGGAATATACCCATGGTATTGTAAGTGGCATCCACCCATGGTATTCATCCACCCAAGGTATTTATCCACCCATGGAATTTACCCATGGTATTGTAAGTGGCATCCACCCATGGTATTCATTCACCCATGGTATTTACCCATGGTATTGTAAGTGAGATCCACCCATGGTATTCAATCACCCATGGTATCTACCCACCCATGGAATTTACCTGTGGTATTTTTTTTCCCGAATAGAAAAATCGTAATTTCCATTATCAGTAAAATTACATGTTGTAAATGCCCATGGCATATGCAATAAGATGACCGTGGTCAATAGTAGAGTTGTAGAACCTGTAACAAAATTTACATAAAATCCCTGTTGGGTAGTCTGATTGTTCAAATGCTTATATATTTACATATTCGGGTAGTTGTGCACTATAATAACAAAATGACTGTAGCTAGGGCTCATCTGCCCTTCGCAAAACTTTGTCTATATACAGTCAGTGGTAGTACTGATAGACCTGTGCCTGAGTATGTTCTCTAATTAACCATTCTCCTCGAGGATGATTCGTTGCCTCTTTCGAAAAACTGTTCGCGGCTACATTTCGTTCCCTGTATATATGAAAGCAAGTAACCAAGTCAAAAACTGATTTTAAATATAAAACATCATCCAAAATTGTTTTGAGAAAGTAAGTATGGCATGTGTATGTGCAATTGAACCAATTTATGATACCCATAAATTTGTAGTTGTCGACAGTTTTTTATAATGGCAAAGTATAGTAAATGGCGCAAGGTCATAAGCTCTGCATAGTTGTTGGTGCCATTTCCCAGCCCCAAACTGACATGGAAGTAGTGAGAATCCGATATGTGTAGGATGATGCCACCACCACACCCCCGGTCTTGTGCTGCGCCATCAAAATATGCCCAGGGGTTCCTTCGATCTATGATTTCCGGTGTAATGTGTCATGTCCTGTTATTCGATGGCTCCTCCGGGATCTCAAGGTAGTTTGTGCAGATTTTTGGGATGATCAGGTCCCAGTTGATGTATTTCCCATGGAAAATAATGCTATTTCTACTGATCCAAATGTGCCAGGATACAATCAGCGGCAGATTCCTAGATTTCAGGGGCAAGCCATTGTTCCACCAATTGTTCTAGGCAGTGGAGATGTTTCCCCCAGACCATGTATGTGTTATATTAAGAATTTGGAGTACATGTGTCCAGACATTCTAAGTTGTCATACAGGTAAGAAATAGGTGATCGGTGGATTCCTCCTCATTCTTGCAAAGAACGCACCATGTTGGTCCAGAGAAGGCCCGATTTTTGAGGTTGTTGCCCATCAGAATTTTGTTCGCTATAATGTTCCACATTAGCAGTATGGTTCGGGGGGGGGTGCTCTAAAGTTTCCATAGGTCCCTCCACCAGTTTTCTAGGACATGAGGTTTGTGCCTTTCATGTATGATTTTGTACCCCGCTTTTGGGGATTATTTCCCATTCTATGCCAACCCCCAAATCAACTCATCAGTCTCACCCCTTAATCCGAAATGAGATTCGAATAATGCATGCAAGTATGTCCTCCAGTCCTCAAGCCATCTATCCGGGATGTCTAAAATTTCCCCTGTTAACCAAGCTTGCTTGAAAATAGATGTGTTTTGTCGGTCCCCAATCTATGCAATGAAAAAGATTTCTCTCTGATTTAGAATTTCTATAAGGGCCTGTGGAAGTAGATGTGCATTCCCACATCCAATCCAAGGATCGACACTGATGCGGGCCTCCTCGCCATTACCTATCCTCCAAGTGAGTCCTTCTCTGATTGTGTGGAGGGTGTTCAGAACAGCTCTCCAGATGACCGAAATGTTCTTTTGGTTCTGGATAGGAAGTCTAATCTAGTCTGATAGTGGAGTCGGCTAGATGTATTTGTAGAAGATCACATGGTCCACAAGCTCCTATGCTTCAAGAGCATCCATCCCAGCTTTGCGGCAAGCGCCTGGGCGAAGGCAGATAGATTTTTTAGACCCCACCCGCCCCACTTTTTTGGCAGGGAAATGCTGCTCCATTTTACCCAAGCAAATAGCCTACCCTCTTTGTTTCCTTTCCATAAGAAATTGCAGCAGATTCTCTGAATCCTATGGATGATTCCTTGCGGGATCCAGGCCAGGGACATCTAGTATACTGGTGTTGCTTCAAGGACCGATTTAATGAGTACCAACCGACCAGCTCTGGAGAGTAGCCGATGGCTCCATAGATTGAGTCTTCTTTCGATCTTAGTGATCAACCAGATCCAGTCTGCTATCTTGTATCCATCTGGTTTTATCCTGAAGCCCAGATACTTCAACCCATCCTTAATGGCCAAATTTTGGAATGGGAAATTTCTTAGTGCGAGGTTGATTTCTTGTTGAGAACATTTAGAAAAGGATATTGTAGATTTGATCTGGTTGCAATCCATCCCAGTGGCAGAGCTAAAGAGGCTCAGAGTCCCTGAGAAGGTGGTGATGTCCTAAATCCCTCCATCCAAGAATATGAGGATGTCGTCAACAAATAGTAGATGGGTCAGAGAGCATTGATCTGTGATTTTAAGTCCTTTGATGTTCCCAACATCCTTCTCTACGACAATCCTTCTGCTGAGTCCTTCCATAACCAGGAGGAAAAGGAGGGGGGAAAGAGGGCAACCTTGTCTGAGTCCCCTCTCAGCCCGGAAGGAGTGGGTGGCAGAGCCATTGATAAGGATGGCAAAGGAGACTGAATTAATGCAGCACATGATCCATCAGATGAAGGTCAGAGGGAAGCCCAAGTGGATGAGTATCATTTTGATATATAGCCAGCTAACCTTATCAAATGCCTTGGAGAGGTCGATTTTGAGCATCAATCCTTTAAGATTTTTCATCTTGATGGAGTGTAGAGCCTCTTGTGCAGTGCCAATGGCCTCATGAATTTGCTGGTTTTATAGGAAGGAAAACTGCTCCGAGGAGATATGCTCCGATAGGATGGGTTTAATGTGGTTGGCTATAATCTTGGCGATGATCTTGTAGAGACAATTGCAAAGGGATATAGGCCTGAAGTCATTAAAAGATGAGGGGGAGTCCGATTTGGGGATAAGGGCAATGAATGTGGAGTTGATGGGATCATGTAATCTACCCTGGACTCAGCATTCTTCAACCACAGCAAGAAGGTCATGTCCAAGAGTGTCGAAAAAGGTAAGGTAAAATTCCACCAGCCAACCATCCGAACCTGGGCTCTTGTCTCTTTTGAACCATTTGAGGGTGCTTTCCAACTCCCCCAAACTCACAAGTTTAGTGAGGTCCTCCAAGCTATCAAGCTCGACGAATCGAGGGAAATGCTCAGCAAGACAGATGATATCAGGTAGCGTAGCTCCAGGAGGGGATTTGAACAGCTGTTTGAAGTGCAAGATACCTAAGTTAGAGAGTTGAGCATGAGTGATGGCCAGCCCACCATCCTCTAATGGGAGCTGCCAAATCGTGTTGCTGACCTTTCTTCCATTTGCAAATTTATGGAAGAATTTTGTGTTGCCGTCCCCCACTTGTAGCCATATGGCCCTGCTTTTGAGTCTCCAAGACTCCTCCCGAGCCAGAAGAATCTTATCTCTCTGAGCTTCAATCTCCACTAGCTGCAATTTGGTATCTATGGAGTGATAACCCCTGCCCTATTTGTCCATGAGATTGGCAATCAAAGATTCTAACTCAGAGATGGCCCGATCCTCCTTGACTTTCTTCTGCTTGGCCCAGTCAATCGAAAGTCGTTTAAGTTGGTATAGGTTATTGCAGAACCCCACGGCCTTCCATCTCTCGACAAGGTGGGGGTGTGAATTCTAGAAATCCTTGACCATCATGTGATAGTCAGGATCCATGAGCCAGGATGAGTTGAACTTATAAGGATGTTGAGGTTTGGCTAAGGCAACATTATTTCTAGGTAAATAGGTGAGTGATCCGATATGCCACCCGAGCCTACCCATTGCCTATAGTTGTTTAAAGTCATCAGCAACTCTTCATGGATTAGGAAACGATCCAGTCTTCTTCCTAAGGCAACCTCTCCAGTTCTTCTATTATGCCAGGTTGGCCTCTTTTTATTCATAGGGACGTCAATGAGGCCTTTCTGGTCAAATATGGAGCTCAGCTGATCTGAGAGAGGATTGAGTTGAGAGTGGTGACCCCATGATTCTTCGTGGCCTATGGAGAAATTAAGGTCACCTCCCAAAATAGTGGAAGGGTTGGTCAGAGGCCCATCCAGAAGATGATTCCAGAAATCTAGTCTATTTTGATAGGGAGCATATATATTAATGATACGGATCTGTTTTCCTAGTGTTGTGGTGAAGAGATCCATACCAAGAAAGCCAAGACCTCCCCAAGATGCAATCACTCTGATGGTCTGAGGATTTATCCCGAGGGAAAGGCCCCCATATTTTCCAGCTGCATCCATGGCTTGAAAATGCCATCCACGTAGAATACTCAGAAGAATTTTTACATATTGTTCTAAGGACCCACAAGTTTCTTGTAGGAAAATAATATCACAGGGTTCGCATGATATGAGTCTCTTGAGTGCTAGTTTCTTTTGAGGGCTGGCCAGGCCTCTACAGTTGAAGGAGAGCCATTTCATCGGGAAACCACGGAGGGGGAGTCTGCTGCTCTAAGCACCCATTCAATAGTGTTTTGACGGCCCTGGGCAACGTCGACCCCGACAATTTTGATAGCTTTGGCAAGTTTGGAGGGCCGCCCTCGAGCAGGCTTATGGTCAGAGGGGGCATGAATGATACCCAGTCCCAGGGACTCAGGTGTGGAAGGCCTGCGGGGCCGAAGGTTATAGGCATGAAGGCCCTTAGGAGATTGTTTAGGTGAAGGGTGGTCGACTAGGCCCGTAATCAGCGGAGGGGTAGTGGAGTAAATAGGCTGGGGTTGATTCAAGGAGCAATTAATGGGGTCCAAAATGAAGCCTGTGGAAGAAGGAAGTGATACCATAGGGACAGATAAATGATCAAATTGAAAGACAGAGGAGAAGGGTGTAGAGACAGCATCCGAAGACGGAGCTGCTTCCGCCGCAAATTTGGATCTAGTCTTGGGAGGAGATGGAGGCGGCATGTCGGAAACACTCGAAGTTTAGACAGTGTTCCCAGCATCATCCTTAGAGAGATCTGGATCTAGGTGATGCACATCCACCATCGGCTCTTTTGAATGCCTTTGCGATGGACCCATTGCAACCGGGACTATTTTCGAGAGTAGGGGGTAGTCCTTGTATAGGTGTCCAAGACAACAAGTAACAAGTCGCATTTTGTAAAAGAACATATTATCCAATACAATGTAGCTTTTATAGTTATTCTCTATTTTAATAAAAAGTTTCTTGGTGGTTTTGTTTAATGTATGTTCTCCTATTTTCTTCTCACATTTCAATTTTTCAGAACTTGGGGGCCTCCCCCCAAGATCCATTTCAACTTTTTAGATCTTGGGGTCTCCCCCCAAGATCCAAATCATAATTGTAGAAGGGTTTAATTAACTTGTAGACTCCTCTGCTAGTTATAACAATTAATTGTAATCGATGAACAATTCTATGTGTATGTACATAGATTTATGGTCTAATCCACCAGATTTCCATATGTGTAGTTCATGATATTGAACCTATTACTAAGGTATCATGATGAATAAATTCTCTTTACATATATGAATATATGGAAATCAATAGTGGTGCTTACAACATCAAAACATATGCAATGAAAACTTGGGTTTTGTTTGCATATATAAGAAACAATTAGAGGTACTTTCTATATTCCAAAGCTCCACATGCTAGCACTTAATGTTGCTAGGGAATTTTTCACCCTAATATAAGCTTAAGTGATAGACTAAGATGCTATGTAGATCTTATATACAATGTATTTAAGGAAACATATCATCATTTTAATCTTTAGAAATCAATATCTAAGGAACCTAAGACCAACATTAAGGATAGGATGTGATACACCTGGTTCAAATAAGTATATAGAGGATCTATATTCAGTATTATTGTCCCACTTGGCTAGTAAAAATACAAAGAGTAACTATACATGTTTTGTTCTATGTTACAATCCATATGCAGTACTAAAATTGAACCATCAGTCAACATTGTTCTACTATGCCATTATATAAAATCACATATAGTACATCATTCTACCATGCAAAAATAACACAATATTGATGTTAATAAATAGTCCAGATAGACATAAGTGTCTCAAGTAAAGTGATACTCGGTATTGTGGGAATTAGGATGGGCACTGGGACACAGTCAATGATTCTCCTCCCAACCATAGATAGACTGTTAGTAAGATCCTCAAGCAACTGCCACCTCCAAGATTAAGAGACTGTCCCAATGACCTACTGCCAATTTCACTAGGGATTCTAAAGGTTTAACATACCTGCAATTGTTGGTATACAACTATTTCATTATAGACTAGTCTAGGGATTCCAGAGGATAAGCACCTCCACCTACCAACCAGTTAGACACTCCAGAGGTGAAAACCTCCAGCCTTATTCAGTTCAGGGACTCCATAGGTGAAAACCTCCAACCTTATTCAGTTCAAGGACTCTAGAGGTGAAAACCTCCACCCTTATTCAGTTGAGCGATTCCATAGGTGTTTCCTCCACCCTGTAATTGTTGTTTCAGTGGATCCACCCAATGTAGGGAGTCTAGATCCTACTATAGGCTAGCTACAACAACGATGCGACTAGTCCAGGGTGGCCACAAGTCTGCACATCCACCCACTAGCCATGAGGGTTTCCATAGGTAAGAGCCTCTTTCCATCTCAAAGATATGATTTCAATCTACTATAAATCATGTAAAAATACCAGATGTTTTAGACTAGTTAAATGCCATTTTCCAAGAGCACAAGGGTTTTAATCCTCAAAGTATTTTCTACAAGCACATTCAAGTATATATTTACCAAGGGAACAAGAGTTTTAAACTTCAATGAACTTTCTACAAGCATGTTCAGGTGTATATTTACCAAGGGAATAAGGGTTTTATGTCCAGCTGTGATTTATGCAATCAATCAAAAATGTAAATGATTCATGCAATCATGTTTAGTTATATACTAAAAAAAAACAATTGAACACCAGTTATCAGTGTAAAACGAGATGAACCTCTATTAAGGTCTTCACCAAGAACAAAAGTATTGTAGTCTTCTTCGGTCTCTTGTGTAGTGGCCCTCTTTTACATTACACATGTCTACCCTTCCAGGAACATGATTTTATACCCATGTGTTTATCTCTCTATCGTTATTGCATTCTCGATCCTATTGTTTAGGCTCCTCACCTTCTCTAGTGGATTTTTCCTTCTCTATTTTTTCCCCTCTTCATTCCCTGTCTTCATAGCTCATCCCCTTCCACTTTTTTGTTGTTTAGTTTCAACCTCCAGGTAGTTAGGGATCTACAGGTGGTTAAGGTCTTGCCCTGTAGTTAGTTAGAGTGCCAAACTAACTGCTACATATTTTAATGCCCCACCTACCTTGCGTGCCATCTATCGATTGCATATATGCATGTATCACTTTTATAATATTAATGTTACTTGTGTAAGGTTTATACATGTGTCACCTTTAAAATAATATTAATGCCACTCACCCATGTAATTATGAATTTGATTATGTTTGTAATGTTCACACACATAGTCACACTTATGAATTTGAACATGATCATATTCACACTATTGCAAAGAACCCATGAAAAACACATCATTTATTTTAATATAACGGGACCATAAAGAATTTGCAGTAACCACATGTGTGTAATGTAATCGAAACAATTATCATCATAATTACATATAAACAAAATGATTGGGGTCAATACAACCCTCCCCCTAAAAGGGAACACCGTCCTTAGTGTTCTATGACCATATACACTAAAGAAAAACAAGCTAAGCTAGAAATACTACTCATGGAGATTTATATACGCGAATCTACATAATATTTACAAGATTATTCATATTTGCTTTATCTAGCAAAAAGGAATGGATATGTTTCCTGCATCTAATTAGTCATTTCCCATGTGGCCTCCTCAGGTCCAAAGTGTTTCCACTGCACTTTGACCTGCTCTATTCCTCGATTCCAGAGCTTGATTCTCCTTTGCTCTAGGATGCACAATGGTTCAGGTTGGAACTCTCCCTCTGGTTCCACATATAGAACAGACAAATAAATGATGTGATTGAGATCTCGCACATAGCTCTTAAGCAAGGATACATGGAAAACATCATGAGTTTTTACTAAATGTTTTAGGGCCAATCTATAAGCCACTGGTCCATTTCTTTCCAGTATTTCAAAAGTTCCACAAAATCGCGGTGCTAGCTTGGCACATGACTAAATCCCCAGGGAACTTTTCTTGGGTTTAATGCACAAATATATATGTTCCCCAACTTGTAACTCTTTATGCACTATATGTTGATTTACATAACTCTTTTGTCATTCTTGTTGGAAATCCTGTGAGGGGGGTGAATCAATATTTCCTAAATTTTTCACAATTGGTTAGCTTATTCCATTAAAAATTTAGAGCATTGAACTAAAAATATGGAACATCACATTAATGAATATTACAAAAAAAATTGCCTCAATCAATTGTTTTTTTATGTACGATGTACATACAAATTTACCAGATAACTCTGAAAGGAAGTGCAAGACTCCCCAAGGGTTTTACCATCAATATGGAAGGAAGCAAAAGCTCCCTGAACGATTTGGGCTCTTGTACCAGGGATAATGGCCCAACTATAATGAATTTGTAGCCTCTGCTACTTCACTTCACTACCATTGTCATCCATTGTTTCCACTACTACTATCCACTGTTGTTGCTGCTACATTTGCTGCCACTATTGATCACTATCATTGTTGCTGCTAACAATCATGTTATCACTATTGTCATCATCAAGGTCATTATTGTACATTATGCACCCCAATTATCACTTCCATATATATCACTCACTTCTACTCATTGCCATAAGAGTATTACCATCTAAAATATATATCATTGTCACACAAGAGTATTGTTGTTGATCAAGTTCATTGTCACTATAAAGAGGATCAACAAGTTCTATGCCAAATACTATCACAAAGGAAAATCAAGTAATGTTGTTATATCATTTACCGTGCATAAGCCATTGTCACATAATTACTACCAATGTGTATATGCACAAATGATATCACTAAAACAAAGTTAGAAGATCACATAAATTCTTGCCAACCGAAGCATTACTTGTCAAGAGAACTTTTCTAATCAATACTAAGGTTAATGTCTTCTCAAATATCATTTACTGACATCAATCACATGTATCATGTCACATCATAGGTGACACATTATTGTCAAGGGGGGATCATTACTTCCTGGCATGTTCAAGGATACATTTTTATGTATAGCTCAGGAACATTGCCACATATCAAAAGGTTATTACCATCAAGGTTTACTTCAATAAACAAGGTCAATACAATCTCTTTACCATAATTTCACATATATCAATTGAGATCACTATCATATATGCATATGCATCAAGTCAAAGGTCACCATCATATGTGGTCACTCCCACTACTATATCATCTTCAAAAGTGTATTGTCACTATCCTTCATTGCATCTATAACAATACAATATTCACATACATCTTGCCACAAGAATATTCCATGAATTATTGTCATATGGGGGTTTTTAAATTTAAACTTAAAAATGGTTCCTTGAAATCCATACTATTGTTGTAAAAGATAGTAGGACACCTATCAGTGTGATTTCTAGACTAATAAAAATCTCAATAGAAAATTTTCCACTGCACCAAATATATATTGTGAAAACCTACTGTGTTATAAACATAAAACTCATCCTCACTACTATATTTTCTCACTCTCAACTACAAGCGGTAATATACTAATAAACTGGCAGTGAAAAGGAATTGTAATGCAAATCAGTGTGCAGCAAGGTTACAATATACTGCCAATAATAAAAATGCTACCTTTGAAACAATATCAACCACTATTAGATTATTTTTTCCATTTCCAATATTTTGTCATGAAACCTCTTCAGAATTGTAGTATTACATGCAGCAAGCAACAATCATAATTTTTTTATTAGTCTTAATCTCCCGGTAGGATCATTTTATCAACATAAATATATTTCTGTCATAAAATCCATGCTCCAATTATTTGCTTCACGATTTTGATTACATATATTATTGCAGTGCACATGGAGATGTGCTACTAATCTATGAACTCAACAATTCAGAGAGAAACTTGAAAATTTTGGCATTATCGCCTATTAAGTTGAGCCTTTGTTATAACACAATGACCTGCTCTACATCTGTTCAAGAAATCTGTTGGGTCCCTATAATACTAGTAATTACCCCATTACTATTGTAGTTGCATCCCTTATTAATATTGTTGTGCCCCTATTATCCCCATATTGTTATTACTATGCCCCATAGAATCCCTCTATTGTTATTTTTGTGACTTTATATTATTATTGTTAGGTCATCTGGGTTATATTGTGACTCCTTAGACTCCTATATATAGAAAGGAGGTTTTGTCATTTGAATCATCCAAGAATTGTTCATTTATGTAATCTAAAGGAGGTTTCCCCCTCGAAGCGGTTGAATTCTAAGGCGTTGATCTATCTTTTCTTGAGCTGGTTTCATAACATTTGGTATCAGATCTTTGGATTCTAGGGTTTCGCTGCTCCAAACAAGTCATCGTCGAATTTTCACTATAACTTTTTTTCTGCGATGTTTCAGAAGTTGAAAAAAAAACCCATTTGAGAAGAAATCACACTGAACCTCAGGTCTGAATTTCAGAGATTTTCGCGCTATATTTGCGGAGATATGATCTGAGGAAGTTGGTCTTTTTGCAGACTCTTGAATTACATTCCAAACAGGTGACCTGGGAAAAATCGTCATAACTTTCTCTCTGGGGATCGGATTGAAATTTCGTAAGAAGGTAAAGAAAGAGGACGGACTGTAATTTCTTGTATGCATTTTTTAGATCCAAAGGTTGAAACAGTGACTTGTGGCACGTCGTACAAGTTCGCTCTACTGAACTAGTCTATAATCAAGTCACTGTGGGAGATTTCGCATAACTCTTCCTTGGAGAATCCAATTTGGGTCAGACTTGTGGCATTGGAAAGAGGACACAGAGGGCTACTGAAGATCAGAAATTCAGAACTAGATGATCGGAAAGTAGAGAGATACATCAGAGGCAATATCGAGCTCCTACAAAGTGAAAAAAGGTGTGTAGATTTTCTTAAATTTTTGCTTAAGCTTGGTTTGAAAATTTAATTTGAAGGAATTCAAAGGGCATAGTAGAGAATTATTATCAGTAACTGATGCCATGAGGAAAGAAAATGCAAACACCTAGTAAGGAACCTGAAAACTCTAGCATGACTCATGAAGAAGAGGAAGAAATGCTACATGATATATCAAAATTACAAGAACAAGTGCAACAAATGTCATTGTCACAAAAGCTAACAGAAGCTAAGATAAATGGCATGGAAGCTAAGATGAATGGCATGGAAGCTAAGATGGACAACTTGAAGATAGATTTGAACACAAATTTGAAGACAGGCATGGCAGATTTGAAGACAGATTTGACAAATTTTCTACAAGAAATACTTACCAATGGTGAAAAGGTAGTAAAGGAAACTCATGATGCGAACAAAAGAAATGTTAATCATGATTTCTTAGACTCTAATGTGGGATCGAAAACCCACCATATTCCAAAAATCGATATGAGGAAGTTTTATGGCAAGGATCCGACAACATGGATATTACAAATGGAGCAATTTTTCGATCTCAATAATGTGCAAAACACACAAAAGGTACGTATTGCAACTTTATATTTGGAACCAAATCAGTTTGTATGGTATCAATGGCTTTGCTCTCGTAAACACATTATCACTTGGGCAATTTTTACGGAAGAATTGATAGCACATTATGAGGATACAAAAAGCAACACTTTTTTTAGCCAATTGATAAGTCTCAAACAAAAGGGTTCAATAATGGAGCACATTGAGGAGTTCCAAAAATTGAACATAAGGGTAAAAGATATTCCAGAGGAGCATAGGATTGATGTGTTCATAGGGACTTTAAAGGATAATATCCAACATGATGTTCGCCTTTGGGAACCTGATTCATTAGAGAAGGCATTCAAGTTAGCAAGAAAAATGGAAAGCAAAATTATGGCAACCAGGAAGCATACCACTCACAACTATACAGATGGAAGTATGGTTGCTCCTAGTCTTCCACAACCTATAAGGTTGACACCGCAACAATTGGAAGAAAATAGAGCAAAAGGGGTTTGTTACAGTTGTGATAGAAAATACACTAAAGGTCATAAGTGTGCTGAGGAGAAATTATTCTACATAGATTATGAAGAGGAAGAAGAAAAGGAGCAAGAAAGGTCAAAAGAAGAGGATATACTTCAGGAATAAAACCTAGATAAAGAAGAAATGAATCTGACCATATCTTGTAATGCATTGGCGGGAATTACCACTCCTCAAACCATCAAGATAGAAGGACAAATCAAGAAGAAAAAGGTAATAGTGTTGATTGATTCAGGAAGTACCCACAATTTTATTCATTGTAAGGTAGCAAAAGAATTGAATTGCTTGTTATACCCAGCACCAGAGTGTCAAATGATGGTTGCAAATGGAGGAACAATAAATTGCTCTGGAAAGTGCCATAATATCAAGCTATCGATGGGAGAATATGTATTGACTAGCCCAATGCTTTCCATTCCAATGGGAGGTGCTAATGTTGTACTAGGAGTACAATGGCTACAATCCTTGGGTACAATACCTTTCAATTTTCAATAACTTTTCATGAAATTTTCCGTGGAAGGAAAGGAAGTTGAATTAAGGGGTATTGCAGGGAAACCAGGAAAGATAATTAGCTCTAATGGTATGACAAAGCTTCTAAAAAAGGAACAAAGGGGTGTAATTGCACAATTATGTTCGCTAGATGTTTCCACATTGCAATCATCTATTTCTCCAGATCTCCAAAAAGTCTTGGACAATCATTCCAAGGTATTTGAGACTCCCAAAGGTCTCCCACCTATTCGTGATCATGATCATGCTATTCATTTGATTCCAGGAAGTGTTCCTCCAAACATCAGGCCGTACAGATATCCCTATGCCCAAAAGAGTGAAATTGAACGTATGGTTGCAAAAATGCTAGAGGCTGGTATAATTCAACCGAGTCAAAGTTCTTTCTCTGCTCCAGTAGTATTGGTGCACAAGAAGGATGGATCATGGCGCATGTGTCCGGATTATAGGGAGCTCAACAAGCTCACTATTAAAGATAAGTTTCCCATTCTTGTCATTGATGAATTACTGGATGAATTGCATGGATCAATTTACTTCACCAAGTTGGATCTTCGTTCAGGATATCATCAAATCAGAATGAAGACTGAAGACATTCCGAAAATAGCATTTAGAACTCATGAGGGTCATTATGAATTTTTGGTCATGCCTTTTGGCCTTACTAATGCACCTTCAACATTTCAAGGTTTGATGAATTCCATTTTCAAACCATTCCTTAGAAAATTTGTGTTAGTATTTTTTGATGATATACTAATCTACAGCAAGTCTTGGAAGGATCATGTTGAACATGTTGACAGGGTGCTACAACTATTGGAGGAGAAACAATTATATGCAAAAAGATCCAAATGTTTCTTTGGAGTACAAGAGGTGGAATATCTGGGTCATATTGTATCTCATGAAGGAGTTAAGGTAGACCCTAGAAAAATTAAAGCCATTAAGGAATGGAAAATCCCCACATCCATAAAGCATCTGCGAGGATTTCTCGGGTTGACAGGGTATTATCGCAAGTTTGTTAAGAATTATGGGAGAATAGCAGCACCTCTAACAACATTATTGAAGAAAGATGCATTTTCATGGACTCCATAAGCAACAAAGGCCTTCGAACATCTTAAAGAGGCAATGTGCCAAGCACCGGTCTTAGCTACACCGGACTTCACAAAAACCTTTATTGTGGAATGTGATGCTTCAGGAAATGGAATTGGTGTTGTTTTAATGCAAGATGAAAGACCCATTGCTTTTGAAAGTCGTCCAATCAAGGGAAAGTTTTTACACAAAGCTATTTATGAGAAGGAAATGTTGGCAATACTCCATGCACTTAAGAAATGGCGACCCTACCTAATGGGAAGACACTTCAAGGTAAAAACGGATCATGATAGCCTTAAATACTTTTTAGAACAAAGATTATCCTCTGAAGAGCAACAAAAGTGGGTCACAAAGATGTTGGGTTATGACTTTGAAATCATCTACAAAAAAGGGAAGCAAAATGTGGTGGCAGATGCACTCTCAAGAAAGGATGAGGATGTGGAAGCATTGTTGTGCGCCATTTCTATTATCCAAACAGATTGGATAAACGAAGCAAGGGAGGAATGGAAGAATGACGAAGAAGTATGGGCACTTATTCGAAAGTTACAACAAGATTCCAGTACGTCTGATACATTTAGCTGGTAAAATGATTCTTTATGGTACAAAGATCGCTTATACCTATGTAAGAATTCCCAACTAAAACAAAATATTCTTATGGAATTGCACACTTCTCCCTTAGGAGGGCACTCAGGATTTTTAAAAACTTACCACAGGGTTAAGAAGGAATTTTTTTGGGATGGCCTTAAATCGGATATTCAAAAATTTGTGGCGGAATGTTTGGTTTGCCAACAAAATAAAGTTGAAACAATTAAGACACTGGGTCTATTACAACCTTTATCCATTCCAAGCCAATGTTGGGAGGAGGTTTCAATGGATTTTATCACAGGTTTACCCAAGTCTGAGGGAAAGAGTGTCATCATGGTGGTAGTTGACAGACTTACCAAGTATGCACACTTTTGTGCATTATCACATCCATTTAAAGCTAGTACAGTTTCTACTGCATTTATGGAAACAATTCAAAAGCTACATGGAAACCCAAAGATTATTGTAAGTGACATAGATCCCATTTTCACTGGAAATTTTTGGACATAATTATTTTCTTGTCTTGGTACTCAGTTAGCTCATAGCTCATCTTGTCATCCTCAATCTGATGGGCAAATTGAGATAGTAAACAAATGTTTGGAAGGATATCTTCGTTGCTTTGTATCTGATAAACAGACACAATGGGTCAAATGGTTGCCTCTGGCTGAATGGTGGTATAACACTTCCTTCCATACAGCAACAAAAATGACCCCATTTATGGCACTTTATGGATATCAGCCACCATCCATCACATCATATTTAAGAGAAAATCTAAGGTTCAAGCAGTGGAACATCACATCGAACATCAACAACAAGTCCTCCAACTCTTAAAGGATAACCTCGTGTTGGCACAGAATAGAATTAAACAATAGGCGGATCAACATCGCAGCGAAAGAAGTTTTGATGTAGGTGATTGGGTATTCCTACGGCTACAACCATATAAGCAAATTTCCCTCAAGCAAGCTAAGAAGGATAATAAATTATCACCAAAGTATTATGGTCCGTACAAGGTGTTTCAAAAGATTGGTACTATGGCATACAAATTGGAGCTTCCTGCAGTTTCTCGATTGCACCCAGTTTTCCATGTTTCATGTTTAAATAAGGTTATAGGCGACAAGCTCCCAGTTCAAACAATATTGCCAGAACTTGACGAGGAAGGAAAAAATATATTCGAACCGGAAGCAGTCACAGAAACAAGAACTCGACAGCTACGAAATCGATCAATTTCAGAGTATCTTATCAAGTGGAAGAACTTATCCGCTGAAGATTCCACATGGGAGGATGAGAATTTTATACAGAAGCATCCAGAACTACTCAAGTGTTGAGGACAACACTTTTTTTGAAGGAGAGGGGCATGTTGGGTCCCTATAATACTAGTAATTACCCCATTACTATTGTAGTTTCATCCCTTATTAATATCATTGTGCCCCTATTATCCCCATATTGTTATTACTGTGCCCCATAGAATCCCTCTATTGTTATTTTTGTGGCTTTATATTATTATTGTTAGGTCGGCTGGGTTATATTGTGACTCCTTAGACTCCTATATATAGAAAGGAGGTTTTGTCATTTGAATCATCCAAGAATTGTTCATTTATGTAATGTAAAGGAGGTTGCCCCCTCGAAGAGGCTGAATTCTAAGGCGTTGATCTATCTTTTCTATCTTTTCTTGAGCTGGTTTCATAACAAAATCGAATGTATATGTGTCAAACTATGTTGTCACAAGAGGGTTAGGACCATGGATCAATGTGCCCAAGAACCAGATCGGCGACCAGAACACTCATATGGATGCCACCTAATCTCGACGGAGCTCGGGTCCGTGCAAGCTTGATGTGATCAAACACATTTTTGAATAGGTTTGCCAATAATCTCATAATATAATGATAAACTCAGTTTCCTATGTTAATTAATCTCACCAATTGAATTTGGTCCATTACACATTCAAGGTTCAACCCTTGTATTAATGCTCTACTCTCATTTTATTAAGCAGTGACTTTTCAAACTCAATTATTTTCTGAAAATGATTGTTCGACCCCTATGATTAAAGGAATTCAGTCCTTTCCAAATAGGGAATGCAACCTAATATTTACAGCACAAATAGGTCCTTACATTATAGGCTCAAATTCTCCAAAAAAAGGTTCTACTATTTTCCTATGTTAATTAATCTCACCAATTGAATTTGGTCCATTACACATTCAAGGTTCAACCCTTGTATTAATGCTCTACTCTCATTTTATTAAGCAGTGACTTTTCAAACTCAATTATTTTCTGAAAATGATTGTTCGACCCCTATGATTAAAGGAATTCAGTCCTTTCCAAATAGGGAATGCAACCTAATATTTACAGCACAAATAGGTCCTTACATTATAGGCTCAAATTCTCCAAAAAAAGGTTCTACTATTTGCCACGAATAATGATTCTTTATGAAACAAGAAGACAATTCACTCTCCCTTGGAAATGCGATACCATTCAGCCTTCTTCCTTGATGATTCAATCTGCAAAGAATTAGACTCGTCCTCTTAAGCTTTGTCTCATATTTTTGAAGGAAATATGTTTCTTGAGCAATAGGAATTCCACTTGCAAAATAAACAAAGAGAAACCCTTGTAAAAAAAAATGAATTCCAAAGAAAAGATGGCCAAAAACCCTTGCAAACTAACTTCACATCATTCCTCCATACCACAGGGGTAAAACCACGAGTTTTTTATCATAGATGAAAAACATTAATTTATTTTTTCTTGATGAAAGATCATATAAGATATTATATAGTTTTGGTGAGTGACTTATGAGGGTGTTTTCGCTACTACAACACCCTCCAAAATTTTGCTATATTCAAATTTTGGAGACTACTTTCTAACATGTGAAGTGTCATTTTTGGTCAAGTGTCATTACATGTTTTTACACATGTTTCAAGTCTCCATGTTCCTTTCTAAGTGTCGTCACATCATCAAGAGTAACAACCATGCACTATAGAGTTATAATACACTTTCTCGTAATAAAATGGCACTTTTGGTCACAATTGCACATATTTTGTCTATTATACTCAGAGAATGTTTGTAAATTGGTGTTTTTATGTATACTTCCTAGTTTTGGGTTGTGTGTAAGTTTTATTTATAAGTTGATATGTGTCGCACTTAATTTTTCTCCTAGTTGTGTTTTCAAGGTTTCACCTTTCTAGACTTAAATAATATTCTAAATTTTCAATCCTTCCCTCTAGGCTAGGAGAGCACGTTGTGCACTCTCAAGGTTTAGTGGAGACCCCCTTGTCAGTTGTGACTACGCCCTATGCCAAAAAATCCTTCCTTCGACACACAGTACACTCTTAGTCATCAAGACCCTTCCTTGTTGTTTGTTCTTATGCCTTGTGCCAGAGAAGCCTCCAATTGTTAGGTCCCTATACTACTACCCTTTATTGTTATTAGAAAAACCTCCTTATTATATTGTTGTTCCCATGTAGTCCCCATATTGTTATTATTGTGCCCCATAAAAGCCCACTATTGTTTTTTTTTTTCTCGGTAAAAACTAATTCTATTAAGAGGAAGTATGGTACAATATGAATTTACAACCAAGAGAGGCAAGAAAACGGGCAGCCGGAAAGGATAGACTATCCACCTCGGCCCCTAAGAGAAAACAAGAAGAGAGCAATACTGAGCAAGAAGTAACAAGAAGAACATAGTAACAAGAACAGAACAAAGGATTCTACCCAACGTGGGTAGAATCAACTATTCGGCATTTTTTCCCTTTCTTTTTACCAACTTTGACCCAATCAAGATGACTCTGCTGTGCTGGTATGATATGCAAGCTGAGGTGGGTTGACTGAGGGGTTTCCTTGTCTGAATCCAAGGGAGAGGACTCATGAGTTCTTTTCTGTGAGTTTGATGGAACAACAGAATCCTCAGGACTAGTCGAGGACGGATCCTGTGCCATATTTGCTTCCATATCTTCCACATCCCCTTCCTCTTCATCTGAGCTGGAATCAAAATCATCCATGGGAGGAGGATCATGAGGTTTCCAGCTTTTGGATTTCGGCTTAGGATTGGCTTTCTTCTTTTGGGCGGGCATCGTGGGACAAGAGCTCTGAAGGTGCCCTGTGTGATGGCAATTTCGGCAGCAGAAGGCTGTGTTCTCGTAATCCAGGGACTGAGTCCAATGGAAGTCTCCAATTTTGAGATTAATCTGATCAGGTAGACCTTTGCTCATGTATATTTCTCCACAGATTCTGGCGAAGGTGAATATGCCATTTTCCCCTCTAGAGGTGTCTGTGGCTAGAAAGCGGCCTAGAGAATCGTCGTTTCCTTGGAATACAACAAAGTGCCATAGATGCGCCGAGAGATTAGGAAGTCTGACCCAGATGGGGAGCTTGGTGATGATGGCTAAAGAGGGATCGAAATCTGGGAACCAAGAGGTGAGGAATAAACCTGCTGAGCCCCAAAACCATGGGCCTCCAGCTAATGCTTTTTGGTGGTCTTCACTGAGAACAAATACTACAATGAAGAATCCCTTTGAGCAGAGAAGAACCTTGCAGTTGTTGGTCCAGTTAGAGTGAATCCATTGGTAGAGATCAGCTGTGTGTGGCCATAGCCCATTGAACCTGCAAATGATGGCATGCTCTGCATACAATTGGAATTGCTCATCCAGCGAAGGATGCATTATTTCAATGGAGGGGGTTTCCTCCAGTTTGTCCACCAAAAAAGGTTTGGGAGCCTGAGTTGGTGGAGCTGTTTTCTTGGGCCTCTGAGCATGGACAACATCTTTGTATGAAAAAGCCTCAGCAGAAGATGATTGTCCAACAGCTCCCCCTCTCAAACGCAGGGTAAAAATGATGGAGGCATTTCTATTAATGCTGTAAAAAGAAGGGTATAAAGATCCTCAAGTTGTTTACCTTCGTGGAGGAGTCGTTGAGATGCACAAGGGATCCCCAGCCTAAATTCCAAGATTTTCTTGAGTTCCTGCACAAGATCTGAAGAGCATACCCATTGTAGCAGAGTTTTGCCAGAAAGGAGCACGATCTGGATCTGAAACGAGGCAGAGTGATCAGACATTTTCTTTTCTTTGCAGATCTTCTCCACAGAAAAGGGTGTTTTCGCAATTCCTGATACAGGGGAGGAATGACGCAGATACATGAGAAGTCCATTTCCTTCCTCCTCATAATTAGCATCCCCCAGGCTCAGAAGGCCTTCCTTGTCTCCATTAGCAACAGTAACCCTCTCCCTGAGTTCACTGTAAATCTCCTTCTTCCAACTCCTTCCTTCCGATTTCTGAGCTTTTTTAATGGTGGCCTCCAATGTCTGAGGCGAGTCCGCGCAAACAGAATCCATGATGCCGCCTTCTAGAGCCATCTGAGCATTACACTTGCGGGCACCCAACACCACATCCTTTAGGGGACCGGGCACGAGCTTGCTTCGAATGACAGACATGAAACCCTTGGTAAACTTCAAATCGATGTCGAGCTCACGCGTGAAGAGCACAGATCGGTGATCTTTTATGAACCTGTAGTCTTGCGCCAGGGCCAGCATGAAACCTCCGGCTGCAGCGTGCCCACAGGATGCAGCGATGGTGGGCAACCTGAGCCTCACCACGGAGGCAAGCAGGGTTTCAAACCTGATCCGGAGTGTGCTCGAGGGGATATCTGGATTCTGAGAGATCCATTGAAGGTCGAGGCCGTTTGAAAAGAATCTACCCTGGTTTGTGGTCACGAGGGTCCCTGCGTCTTGGGAATCCTGGACCTCTTGTAGCGCAGCCGAAATAGCGTCCATGGAGGAGGGTTTCTCTGGATTTAGCCTCACCGTCTCAGATTGGGATCTCGTTTGAATCCAAATGAAGCCCATTATTGTTATTATTGTGCCCTTAGATTATTATTGTTATGTCGGCTCTGATTATATTATGACCCCTTAAACTCCTATATATAGAAAGGAGATATTGTCATTTGTATCATCTAAGAATTATTCATTTGTGTAATGTAAAGGAGGTTGTCCCCGCGAAGAGGCTTATTTCTAAGGCGTTCATCTATCTTTTTGTGAGCTGATTTCATAACATTTGGTATCAGAGCTTTGGATTCTAGGGTTTCGCTACTCCAAAGAGGTCATTGTGGAATTTTCGCTATATCTTTTTTTCTGAAAAGTTTCAGAAGAGGCTTATTTCTAAGGCATTCATCTATCTTTTCTATCTTTTTGTGAGCTGGTTTCATAACACCAATATCACTGTTGAGTGCACTGCACACTCTCAGTGGGAAGTGTTGTTTGTGACTTGTTGTTTTTCCCTGCACTCTCCTTGTGGCCTTGGCCTTCCCTTCCAAGTGCACAAATCATCCTCAATGATTATTCCTACACCTTGTTCCTTGAAGTTGCACCCTGCACCCATCAAACCTCCTCCTCCTCCATTTGAGTGCACAACGCATCATTAATGATCAATGAATCCCCTTGTTATGTGGAATCTACGATTGTGGACAGAAATATATTCCTTATGCCTAGTGGGCTAACCTAGAATAATAGAAAGACAAATGCACTAATGTTTTCCTTAAAGTAAATGGGTAATGGGATGAAGGCTACCTGGAATTTGTCTTATTATTCGCTCCTTCCTTGGCTTGAATGCTCCAATCCTAGCTTCGATTGCTATTATTAGAACCTGCACAGTCAGATAACAAAAGCCAACAATCCATGAAATCTATGTAGAATCATCTAATCACTTTATTAAATAGATCAACACAGTATTGAAATATATGAAACCATAACATCATATATAGGAAAACAAAGAACTCTTTGAATTCATAGAAATGGAGTGAGTTACAATATAAAAAAATAGGTGTTGATCTTGTAAAAGAGATCCTCCAACTTGACTTGTCCTTTCCTTCTCACAAAGTGCACCTATAATCACCCTAATGCATGGAAACATATCTCTCACATCAACAACATAAGGGTATAATCACCCTCCAAAATCCAACCCCTTGTCTATGGATGGCTATAAATATATAGGTGAAGGAGGTAGTTCATTAATTCTTATCCTTTTACTAATTAGGGCTTGAGATCCACTCTTGGTGGGAGGATAAGCTTAAGGGATAAGGGATGAAAACTCCAAGGTAGGATAGGATAGGATTTGAGACTTTTATCTGAGGTAAATGGTTACAACAGATCCTAGAAGCTTCTGGAAGAAGAGGCTACGAGATTCGATCTCTTTTTCCCGAATTTCTAGAACCAACGCAGGTGCATAGTGGAGAAACCTACAGGTGATCAACAAAGTCCACAGTGGAGCAACCTGGTAGTCAACATTGTTCACTAGGAAGCCAGAGAGCGTTGGTCCTTGAAATGACTGAAATAAAGTGTTTTAAGGCAGAAACTCGAGGATTAGAATGAGTCATGCTTAGGGCTTTGTGCAAGGATGATGAAAATGAGGTCAAAGGATTTTGATTGATCCAGTTGAAGGCTTATTGACTAGACATGACAAAATGGCCTATAACATATTTCCCCCTAAAGCACAAATTCAGAAATTATAGTTAATGACTTAAGTGCTTTTCCTTGTGATAAGTTAGGATCAAGAACAACTAGCGAGATCATCATTTGTTACAATGCATTTACGTCATGATATCTTTGCTAAGGGAGGAATACCCGTACTCAACACATAAGCTAACATTACATGTAAAATATTCAAAAGACATATCCACGGATGATTGATGGTGGACCTAAGACTAGATGAATGCATGTATGATCATAACCATCATAGCTTGTGATCCTGTAGTACTCCTAAAATTGCAGCCTAGATGGATGAAACTAGATTTGGGGTCTTCTATCTCATTCACATGACCAACCAATGTACGAGTCTAACTACGTGAATCAATGAGCTGGAGTCAAACATGGTAGACACCATCTAATTACCGACCGATGTTGTAAGTCATTAACAAATGTGCGAGAAACCACTGATGATGTAAATGGCCCTCAAGGTACTCTAGTACAATCTGTATGGTGTGAATAAATGAGTTGATGTCGAACACCACACAACATCTTTCATTTGAAGGCCAATGATGTAAACCTGTCGCTGAGAATGACGAAACTTGTCATTGATGTATGCAAGCACCAAGGTACCAAGGGGTGTTTCTAAGTCAACTTTCTGGACAATCAGCTGATGTCAACAAGAAGCAACTCGTCGCAGGAGCGCTTTGATGTATCACCCATAAATGACACGAAACATGTATCATGATTTGAGACAGAATGATGGAATGGTGCTGATACAAAATTGGATTAGGAAAGGTAAACATGCAATGAAGGCTTAAGAGTATTGCAGCAGATATTAACTGAATTACTTCTCTTGAACACAACGACGACACTGAATTGGAGTTGGCAGCATTGACCCAAAACAAAAAGCGAAGGCTTTGAAAAGGTATGGTAAACCAAAAGACAAGCATGTATCCCAACCTAACAACCATGGAGATGAAGTGGAAGAGTTTCATGTTCAAGAGCGACTCACTACCATTAGTAAAATGGAGAACCCTGTTTTCCCAATTTCCCAACCATACTTGTAAGTACCTCTTTATTTTTTAACAAGTTTAAGGAGGATAACATATGCTTGATCTGTAAGTTCATCCTTCAGATGAATCCTTTTGAGAATATTTAATGAACCCAAAGAAGGAGTGGTTCAGACCTGTCATGAATGATGAGACCATCATTGTTTGATGTTTTAACAAGTCCAACGAAGTAAAAATCGACATCTTTTTCATGTTTAGAGAGTTTGAAGAAGAGGTGGAAAAGAAAACTCGAGATGTTCCTTTTCTTAGATAGTCCCTTAGGTTTGAAAAGGCATAAAATAATACTCAAGATAACCTCTTAGCCATGTTTGACTAAGGTATTCCTTTTTTGTAGTTAGTTTATCCCAGTCCGGAAAAGGGTTAAACTTATACTCAGTATATGTATTTTCATTTACTTTAACGAGTTCGAAAAGGCAAGTGCTCGATAATCTTTTCATATTTTGGGAATCTAAAAAGAGATGAAAGAGGAATCCAGAGGTTTCCTTTTTCATGAGTTTACAAAGCCTGAAAAAGTGATAAAAGTGTACTCCTTGGTCAAAATAATATTACATGGCAGAATCCATCAAACTATTTTCGACCTACTCAGAACATCACAAAAAGGATTAAAGATACTTGATTCATTGTAAAAATAGGTTGTTATTGGGTCAAAATATTAAATGTGAATAAAATAATGGAAGAAACAACCATAAAAATCCAAAATGACTATTCATATTTACCATTTCACATTTACCTTCAATAGTGAGAGTTATGAGTAGTTTTTGCCCTCGATCTTCTGCAGCTAATTGCACTCAATCCGGTGGATCATTTCAAGTGTTGTCACTTCCAGGTAGGAGCTAAAACCTTTCTCTTTCAATTCATGATCCCATTTTATGATTTCATGCAACTATTAGGTATTTTTTATTGTTCTGAGGTTCAAAAAATTCACCCTAGCAACAATGCAGGCCCAGGGAATCAAAATTTGTGTTGCACCTAAGTCAAGATACATTACAGGCAGGGGTGCAATGCAATGTCTCCTTCCTTGGGGGTGCGTTGGGTGCAAGTCCCAAATTTTCTTGCCAGATTCCCTTCAAATTTTATGAGTATTGTTGCATTGAAAGGATCCTAATGAGTCTCCCTTTGATGTTTCAGGTCTTCATTAGCATAAAATGGATTTTATTTAGAGAGAAATAGAAAATTAAGAACGAGATTTAAATGCATCCAATGATCCTGCTACCATCTAGGCACTAAAGGATTGTGGATTGTTGAAATTATTTTGGCCTATTGGTATGAGGCAACAGATGGAGCTACTAGAATATCTTGTTCATGCATGGGATGTGCAAGCACAGGCATTCCAATTCGGGGAAAATCTTCTCGAGATGAGAGTAGAGGACATATATTTTATGACCGGTTTATCTAGGAGAGGTGCCCCCATCTCTCTCCTAGGTGGAAGAAGGGGTGGAGAAATAGCAAACGACTATCACCACGTACTGTAGACCTTGATCCAAACCAACTAGAGATTGAAAGATCAACATAAAATATGTAACCAGTTTTTCCTTAAGAACAACCTTGTTCACATTTGCCATATTAGTAGGTAGCTCACCACTTCATGTGGCCAACATATCATACATGAAGTACGGTGTGGAGTGCTTAGAGTCAACAATATTTAACTGGAGTGAGGGGCTATTAGTCAATACGAAAGAACAACTCACTAAAGAAAGAGAGACAAAGTTGAAAAACTTTTTATGCAGATCCATCTTAGTCTCTTTTTCCATAGAACAAATTCCATTACTTCAGCCTTAGTAGATTACGCTTGAGCCCATCGATTCAAGGGTACCACAGATGAGGAGGTGGATAGATCATATGTCCCAACATGCAGGTCCATCAGCGATTAGATTCACACCAACCTTATTTAGGCAGTTGCGTAGATAACTCATTATGGTAAATGATTATCCATACATATGGATAGATTTTCGCAATGACCCTGAGCTCATGCTTCCTGAGGGTGAGAAATGGGATGTTATAGGTAGGATATTTCGACCATTTGAATTTTCGAAAGGTTTACAATCTTTATTGTGTTTTTTATGTTTCCGAGAATTAAATATTGATTTGTCATGAAAATATTGGGCCTGTTCGACTGATAGGTGCTTCATATCTCCATTGTGCGGGAGAACAACCACAAGGATCAGTAGAACCAACACAGGTTGTTGTAGTAGGACGGGATCTAAATGCAGTCGAGATCCCAACTGAGGTGGAGCGCCACATGAAGAGGTTGAATCACGGGATAAATGAGACTGCGATCGACCAGGTTCCATTGCGACTTCAACAACACACCATCGAAGTGCCTAGCCATATTGGTCCACTACTGCCTAAGATAGCTTACGCAGTGGCTTGTTATCATGAGCACTTTGATTAATCTACTTAGATATTTGCATGTATTTTTGTATATGGGTCGTGTGGCCATATGTGTCTCAGGCACAAATTTTGTCAAACCAAACTATATATATATATATATATATATATATATATATATATATACTTCCAATGATGTGATGTGTATTGAAATTTCTTTACATTTGTTGCAAATGTCTATCTAAAACATGATTAGCAAACACATTTGTCAATGTATTTAGATTTCTAGAATTGTGTTCATATTGTATGAAATCTCAATGTCTTTCTATAAGGCGAACCCTTAAAAACATACACAAGATAGTAGGACTTATAACTGAATAAACATTATCAAGTTGTCGTACCACAGATTGTGAGTTAAGTCTGACGACTAAATAGCGGATACCATGTGAAATAGCATCAAATAGTAGCTTGAACACTACACTATACTCAATGATATTGTTGGTAGAGCGACCAATAAAAATCCCTTGTAGACTCACTAACTTGACACTTGGGGCAAAGATATCCCATGCTATGAGGAGAGGTTCTGAGTACTACGACTAGCACCAAAAGAATAACCAAAATACGGTTCAAGTAATGCCGACATATGAAAACCAATGTAAAAGGAATCAACAAAGACCTTAGGAAACTCTAAAGAGACACACTGCAAACACACTCAACACACCTATAGACAGTATGTACATAGTGTTACCACACATGAGATCAAGCATAGTATTTCTTTAGGTACAATCCATTCCTAGGTTGTGCCAATTGAATTCCATCGAAATTGACTAACTCATAGGTTCCTTTTGCAAGGACACACTTGAAAATATATGGACCTAACCACCTAGGTTGGAACTTCCCTGAACCTAACTTATCAGATTCTTGGTCATATAAAAGAACAAGGTATCCTTCTGAGAAGACACGAGGCTTGACACTTTTGTCGTATTGCACCTTGATACATCTTTTATGAGCTTCATTAGCTATAGCAGCATCGCACTATCTCATATAATTGGATCAGATGTAAAAGAAGTTCCTCTTCTACAGAAGTGGCACCAAGAAGTTCAACAACTAGTTTCAGTGATGGAATCTCACATTTGATTGGAAGGATTGCTTCCAGATCATGAACCAACTAAAAGGGTGTAAATCCAGTGGCAACCCTTACTAAGGTTTGTTATGCCCACAAGGAAGCACAAAGGAGCAAATTCCAATCTGATTTATGGACCCCTACCATATGTTGAAGCATAATCTTGAGAACTTTATTGATAGCCTCAACCTGTCCATTAGCCTGAGGATAGTAGGGAGTTGAATTTCATGGGAAAGTATCAGCTTAGAAGTTAGTTCGATCATATGATTCCAAAAATGCTTTCTGTGATCCGTAATTGTGGCTAGCGGAACACCAAACCTTGTAATAACATGATTGAAAAAGAAATAAGAAATTGTTTTCCCAGTGTTGTTAAATGTAGGCATCGCCTTGGCCCATTTAGTAAAATAATCTGCCGCGACAATAATATAACCATGCCCCCAGACTGAGTGAGGGTTACATTTCATGAAGTCGATAACCCATTTCGTAAATGGCCTGATGGCGATAATGGGATGCAATGGAGAAGGCGGTGCACAGTTCTTACGATCATAAATTTGGCATGCATGACACTTCTAGACAACGAGAATACAGTCTCGAAAAATGGCAGGCCAAAAGTAACCAACACATAATATCTTATGTGTGGTAACATAGCCAGATAAATTAATGCTACATGCCCCTAGGTGGCATCCATTAAGGGTTTTCTCATCCTCCTCATGCATGAGGCACCTTTGTAAAGTCGTATTAATACACGTCAATAAAGGGTGTCACCAATGATGATGTAATCCTTGGCTTGGTATTGAATACATCATTGCTCGGAGCGAGAGGTATCAAACCAGAAAGTATGGGTCTCAAGATAAATTAGAATGCCTCCATACCACGGGCCAGATGATGAAAGAAAAGCAACGACTCGTCAGGGATAGAATCGTCAGATGTCGATTCTGGATCAGAGGAAGGTTGCACATAAGCTCAGTAAAAACTAAGGCTTTATTTGACTTGGATTTGTTGAATTCCAGGTCAAACTCTTGTAGGATGACAATCCATTTAGAGTATATTCCCCCCAGCAATTGACGTAACAAAATGTATGTCATAGGGTTGCAATCTGAAACTACCATAGTTTTTCAGAGCAAGATGTAATGGCAGAATCTTTGAACGGCTTGAACGACCACCAAAGCCAACTTTTCTATGTGGGTATACTTGATCTCGATATCATTGAGATTCAGACTCAGATATTATATGGGGTGTTATGTCATCTTCTTGGACCAATACCATTGCTATAGTAGAAATGGTAGCAACGAGATACAAGAAATAATCTCGCTGATAATTTGGAGGATATAATAGAGATGCCACAATCAAAACATCTTTTAGGGCATCAAATGCTTTATGAGTTGCATTATCCCAATGGGAGGGATCCCCTTTCTTAAGCATGTGAGTGAATCCTTTGGTCAACTTGGCGTAATTCGGGATGAATCATCGCAGGAAGTTAGCTCTCCATTGAAGTCGTTGTAACTAAACGAGTGAAGAAGGTGTAGGAAAATCGATGATTGCCTATACTTTTGGAGGATCGATATGAATTACATGTTTCGAAATAACAAAACCGAGAAGCCAACCAGAACTAATGCAGAATACACATTTGAGTGGATTCAATTGAATATTATAGTGTCTACATCGTAAGAAAATGACCCTAAGATGCATCAGGTGATCAACCCGATACTTGGAATGAGTAGGGAGATTGTCCAAATAGGGTTGCACGATATGTTTAATATCATGAAAAGCATAATCCATTGCCCGTTGAAACGTGGCCCCAACATTTTTTAGACCAAATGGGAGTTTCCAGTAGGCAAATGTACCCCAGGGACAAATAAATGCAGTCTTAGGTTGATCCACTAGGAAAATGTTGATTTGATTATATCTGGAGAAACCATCCATGAATGAATAAATTTCACTAATAGAGCAATCATCAACAATCTGGTCAATGAACGGGGTTGGGTAACTGTCCTTTGGACAAGCGTGATTCACATCTCGATAATCGACACATACACAGATTGTCTCTTGTTTCTTCAAGACAAGGACAATATTCGATATCCAATTGGTGAGAGGAACGGGGTAGATGAAACCAACACGAAGGATTTTTTCAACTTCACTCTTTATCGTGACAACCTTCTTTGGATGGACTAGATAGAGGCGCTACAGGACAAGTTTAGCATCATGATACATTTTAATCTCATGCACTACTATTTTTGGGTCGATGCCCATAATTTCCTCATAAGTCCAGGAAAAGACATCATGAAACTCCTAAAATAGGGCTTTTTAGGTCTCAATCTTGCATGGAGAGCAAGATGCACCAATGTGTAGATTTTCGACAATACTCAGTTTGACGGAAATATCAAGAGGTATCGTCTCTTCAATATTCGAGAGATTCTTCTTAGAATTGACTTCATGGATATAAACGAAACTCGTAAAATATTTGATGAAATTGGGTAGATAGACATCACTGAGATTATCCTCAATGGAATCTGGTGAGGAGGAATGATGGTGATGATCATCCCGCGACACATCGTCTGGCATCATGATCTCCATTATTCTCTCATCGTTAGAGAATACATGAGAGGATATATCAGAAGATGTTCCATAATCCAATGATCAATCAACCCAATTAATCAAATAAAAGGTATGAAACACATAAGCCGAATAGAAAACCTCGTAATTAATTTCAATAGGATTAAGCGACATTTGGTCACCAAAAATATGGATGCTAGCTTCATCTAGTACAATCCATGGATCGGTCTGGAAAGTAGAAGATGATATCATATTGATATGAGCAACCGAAGATGAGTTGTCGAGGAAAGGAGGAGGAAGCAAAAAGGTTTCCATGAGCGAGGAATCATTCAACAATTCAACCCCGACATTTTGATAAGAATGTAGAATTTCCCCTGCAATTGGGATAGTTCTAGTAACATGAGATTCAGAGTCGAAAAAGGTGAGTTGGTTAATGGCCACAATTTCGCCCTTATGAGGAAAGGTGATCATACGAAAATAAGTCAAAACGACTGTGGCCATGGCATAAACCTATGTATGGCCCATTAGAAGATTATAACCAAGAGGTCCATCAATAACTTCCACTTCTATGGATACATTTTTCCCCCTAATTCTACTTGTAAGGAATTCAGAATACCACAAGGCTTATATGTTCTCCCATCAAAATATTTCAATGTGGTAGGTGACTGACTCAGTTGAGGAGAACCAATCACTTTCCAGCAGGACATAGAAATGATGCAGGTCAAGGCTCCCTTGTCCACAATAGAATGATGAATGTTCTTACCACAGACGACAAACTAAATGTTAAATGCCAATTGAGCTAGAAGGCGAGGGGTATAGTTTTCATGACTGAAAACAACTATGTTGGAATCTGAAGGATCCACACATCTGATAGATGAAAGCAAAGCCTTTTCTTGGGCGTGGTAGTTTTGCAACACCTCGAGGGTCAACATAGCCGATGGAGATTGATCCAAGTCCTCAACTACGTTATAATTATGACCATCCCTAGCACGAGGGTTGAAAGCAGACTTATTAACAACGCCCTTTGGAGGCTTAATAGTTAACTCCGTAGGAATTATGGATGGAGAAGGATCGAATGAAGGTGATGTTGAACTGGCAGGTTGATCAGTAGCCTAATCGTTCGGAGGATTCGCATTACCACAATCCTTGTTCCAAGTAGCCACCGTAACATCATATTTATTCTTTGCGAGGAGAGAACTAAAACCGTGTTAGATGAAGATGGGTCCCGAGCAACCATATGGATCTCTTGATTGGGAAACGAGTCGGTTAACATAGCGGGAGTAGTGGAACATTTCAAAAATCGATTCACTTCTGCGTGGTGAGGACAGTCACGAGTAAAGTGCTCCTTGTTGAAAATAAAACATGGGCAGTGAGGCTTTCGTTTCTCATCAGAGGACTGATTTGTTTGTTTATCCTCTTGTGAAGAATCTTTCTTCCTTTTACATTTTCCTTTCTTATTACTTCCTGGCTGTTGTTGATATTTGCCTTTATTAGATGAAATGACATTTATCTAAGAAGAAGAAGTCGCAGGAGGATTGGATGAAGAGTTTTGGGCAGAAGAAGTGAGAGCAACACCAGAAGGTTTACTCACTATCTTCAAATTAGTAAAACCAATGATGCCATCATTAGCATGAGATTCTTTACTAGGGGCGGAAAGAACAATGTTCGAAGGTCTCAGGGCATCTGATATCTTTTCAGAGAGCGTGGCAAATTGGGTATAGAGGAGGTCCAAATACTGAGCATAAGAAATTACTTTCTCTTTAGTCACAACTCTTCTTTTAGCTACATACTATATGATAGATGGAAATAGGGATATAATAAATCATTCCGCTAGCAATTGCTTTAGAACATAGGTCTTAACCAACCGGCGACGATGACGCCACTCATTAATGTGATCTCAAATGTGAGTGGCTTTAGCTTGTTTAAAGTTGGTCGAAAGTTTTGTTCCAGTTTCATACCAGATGAGTAATTGGAAATGCATAAGGAAGGTGGTAGGCAAGGAACTGAAATCAAGAAATGAAACTCTAGGTAACTTGATGTACCATTTAGTTGCAGTACATGTAAGAGTACGTTGGGAAAGACATAATCGTATGGAATAATTATTAAGGGAGTTAGAAGAACACCACAGATGATATGCCATGACAAGGGTTGATGGGACTTCTACAAGATTCCTATTGAATTTTGTGATATCGGATGGCAATTTGGTGGGAATTATCAGCCACTAAGGAGAATGAGCGATGGGATCATTGGTAATTTGGGTCATATCTGGCAATTCGAGAGTTTCTGTAAAAGGTAATTGTCGGTTAGAATCCGGTGGATGATAGCCTGGATAAGAAGGAATAGCCTGAGCAACAAGTACTTGCGTTCCCGGATGATGAGGGTTATGATAGAGAGGAAACTGGGGACCATAACAAGGAGGATTCTAGTAACCATCATACACATAACTTTGTTGACCAACTCCAGGATAACCCTACAAAGGCTGGAATGGTTGGGTTTGGATATGTTCGCCTTGAAAAGGAACTTGAGGAACACCTTGATAAGGTCTATACTACTGCCCTACGGGATTTTGCATCATTCTAGCATAAGGTAGGTTCGATTGGGGTTGTGCCATACTATACACATTCTGTCCTATCGTAATTTGAGGAGTACCTTGCCCAAGTGGTTGAGATTGTAAGGTACCTTGTAAAGGTTGAATAAATGGAACATGAGGGGTACTAGATACCGACGAAATAGGTTGAGATGCAACGACAACCGTCAAATGACAATTTGTGACGGTTGACTTACATGTATTTGAATTTGTTGAGGTACAAATGGATGGGTAGGAATTTGAGATGAAGACAACAGAGGTTGAGGATTCAACGATTAGTCCTAAAATGAACTAGGTTGGAAGAGCAATGTAGGTTTTCAAACACTATCAACCATCTGAGTGTAAGGAGGATTATAATAAGGTTGATTACAAGCTTGAGGTATACAAAAGATAAGCTCCCCCCCCTGCCATAAGAGGATGGGATGATGGAGTCAACTGCAATCTAGATGGAGGGCAACAAACATAAGGAGAGTTAGTTTATTGAAGATAAGCTTTCCCACTAACATAAGGGCCAACCTGTTGTTCAATCATAGGTCTAGGTGGAGGAGAAGGAGCGGGCTATGTGAAATTCATAAGAGAAGTACCAGATGGAATTCCTGAAATGGATGACACGGGAGAGGTCCAAGGACTGGAAGTTGCGCCAGAGAAGGTACTAGATAAAGATTAATAACCAGGTGTGACAGATAGGCCACCATAAAGATGTGCCTCTAGTGATGTTGCAAACATGGACGAGGAAACAACATTTGATGTCTCAATCAAACTGGTGGACACAAGTTGGGAGGTAAAATCAGATCCAGTCATGGTTAACAATCCCAATGAAGATTGTCACAAGAAATCCACGGGTAAGTCCAAAGAATCAGGTAAAGGAGTTTCTATTAGAGTCTGAAAAGGAGGAAGAGGATAAGTATGATAAAAATGGAGTCCACTCCAATGAACATGAGTAGATAGACGAGGCTCTTCTTGCAGGGTCTCTTCAATACTCGCAAGTCTATATGGAAGAGGTTCACCATTGAGTCCAAGATATATACTTGGAGGTTTTATCTTAGACAAAGGAAGAGAAGGAGAGGGACCTAATGTAACAGGTAAAGATGGTTGAGGTTCATCGGGTTCAACAACCATGGGAAGTAAAGTATCTAACTCAGGAAAGTCAAACTCAATGACCTCAAGCAATAAGGTTTCAAGAGATTTTGTTTTAATTGTGTCAAATTCACCAACAAGAGTAGAGGTGATCTCAGGCTCATTACTCAAAGGGAAATATGATTCTGGTTGATCAAATTTAGGAGGAGGACCAGAAGTAGTTCCCGAATTTCCCGATTCGGTAGTTTACGTCTTCTTATGCTTCTAACGACGGCCAAGAGTAGCCTCTGGTGGAAGTGGAGGCTTATTTTGCATTCTATACGAATGACGGAGTGGGGGATTTTGTTCTTCCACGTTGGATAATAAATTTTAGAAATTAACACAAAAATAATTTGAAAAAAATGGTAGTCTAGGCATAAATGATTACCAAGCAACCGTGAACTGCAATATACACCTTACCGAACTAAGGACTTAATGTAAGTGCATGGAATCTCTCCAAATGTTGTGTTCGGTGTATCACGGTATACAAGGTGGCCGACTCGGTTACCTATGGCAAGGATATCAACCTATAGGGGACTTCCAAAATATACTCAATGGTACATAGAAGTGCAGTCCGTAGTAGTGTTGTGTAATGTGTAACCGTTAGATGAGAGCGTTCCCATATACTTTACGTGTGTGAAGAACTATCCAATATACCCAAAGGTACATGGAGAACAATCCTATAGACTCGCGTACATGTAACGAGATTTCACCCTTGGAATACAATGCTGGAAAGCAACGAAAAATCCTACATTTAACGACATCGGAACACGTCTCTCGCATAGACCATTAAATGTTTGCTTTAATATTACAAATGCTCTTTAGGTTGATTCAATAAATTTTACTGTTTATCTTCAATTAAGTTTTAGCTTTGGGGCTCACCACAAATGTCACCTGAATATCCTAAAATGCAAACTAGCATGAGGAAATGGAATCTTTCTCATTCAATGAACATCTATTTAAGGGAAAAGACAAAGAGTATGCAACAAACAATATGCAAAATGCAATTCACTTTTCAATGCCACTGTTTGAATTTTGCACACACAAAACCCTAAATTCCAATGCAAAGACTTTTATTTTCAAGCCACTTAATTTTAAAAAATGAAGAAAACTAAGATGCAAAGTCTAACCACTCATTCAAACAAGAATTTCAAAACGATGACTATAACACTAATTCATCTAAGCACTCAATAATCAAACAAAATCAGTTTGCAAACAACCTAGTGATAAGAACAAAGGAAAATCTTCAAACAAATCCTTATCAAAGGCATCAAAACAAAATCAAACCAAATGGTAGCTTCAGAGGGACCACAAGACACTTTAATACTCAAGGAAGAGTAGCAAGAATAAAGTTTGGATCAGAGAGAAAATCAAGGCAAAGAAAAAATTGTGCATGAATAGCAGCCAACACAGGTGCAAAGAAGGCACCAGTGTTATGCAACATAGGGACAAAGAAGGCTCAACGAGGGTTCAACGTTGTGTCAAAAGACCAGAGGGTGCGTTGGTATAGGGATGCAAAATTTTGGCACAAGGATTGCAATTGAGACTCAATGAAAGGTCTTCCTAGGTCTATTCTTAACTGGATAAGAAAGTAAAGGTCCAGAAAATAGGTAAGACAAACAAAATGGATAAAGAAACCACCAAGGGAATACACGGTTCCCAAGTATGGTCGCCAATTTATTATGGAAAATCTATGACTACAGAAAAAAGTATCTTCCCTAGGCCTAGTGGACTAACCTAGAACAACATAAAGATAAAGGCACTAATGTTTTCCTTAAAGTAAATAGATAACGGGATGAAGCCTACCTAGAATTTGCCATATGCTTCGCTCCTTCCTTGGCCTGAATGCTCCAATCCTAGTTTCGATCACTATTATTAGAACCTACACAGTCAGATTACACAAGCCAACGATCCACAAAATATATGTAGCATCATCTAATCACCTTATTCAATATATAAACATCGTATTGAAATATATGAAACCATAACATCATATATAGGAAAACAAATAACTCTTTGCATTCATAGAAATGGAGTGAGTTACAACCAAAAATAGGTGTTGATCCTGTAAAAGAGCTCCTCCAAGTTGACTTGTCCTTTCCTTGTCACAAAGCGCACCTCTAATCATCATAATGCATGGAAATATATATCTCACATCAGTAGCATAAGGGTAGAATCACTCTCCAAAAGCTAACCCCTTGCCTATGGATGGCAATAAATATATAGGTGGAGGTATTTCATGAATTCTTATCCTTTTACCAATTAGGGATTGAGATTCACTCTTGATGTGAGGATAAGCTCAAGGGATAAGGGATGATAACTCCAATATAGGATAGGATAGGATTTGAGACTTTTTTCAGAGGTAAATTGTTACAACAGATCGTGGAAGCTTCCAGAAGAAGAGGCTTCAAGATTCTATCTCTTTTTCCCGAATTTCTAGAACCAACGCAAGTGCTTAGTGGAGCAACCTGTAGGTGATTAACGTAGTCCACAATGGAGAAATCTAGTAGTCAACATTGTCCAATAGAAGGCCAAAGAGCGTTGGTCCTTGAAATAACTGAAACAAGGTGTTTTGAGGCAAAAACTCAAGGATTAGAATGAGTCATGTTTAGGGATTTGTGCAAGGATGATGAAAAGGAGGTCAAAGGATGTTTATTGATCCAGTTGAAGGCCTATTGACCAGATGTGACAAAATGGCCTGTGACACCCGTCCTTATCTCTTGCAAGTGCGCCCTGCGCCCACAAGCTCTCTCTTTCTCCCTTTTGGCGCACTATTGACCCACAATCAAAAATTTGCATCAAGCATGATAGAATATGAGATTTTTTGGGCTAATGTTTCCTTACCATGAGTGATATACAATTACAGGTATTAAATAAAGAATGGAAAATGTATGTGAAGAGATATTACAAGAATAGATGGCCAAGGAAGCACCTTTAATAAAAAGGTACCATGTTGTGACAGTTGAAAGAACAATGGATTATAATGATCAAAGTGACTCATGAAGGCTCCAAGATCTTTCAAAAGTCTTTGGAGGGTAGATGGGAACTACAACGCAGATTTGTCACGAGTATTGAAGACACAATGGCAGTGTTGTCACTTATCAAAGTGTCTTACGTACAAGTCACCATCTGTCCAAGTCATCAATGTTAGTGAATTGCCATGTTATCATCACTTGACGATGTGGAAATAATGATGTAATTTTGTAAATATTGTAATGTGAATATGTGGAAGTCCAAGAGTCACATAGGGACAAAAGAGCCACACATAGAATTCCAAAAGTCGTATAGAAATCCAAGAGATATATAGAAGTCCAAAGGTCATAATAGAAGTCTAAGAGTCATGGGGATATGAAAGGTCATTCCCCTTGTTATAAAATAAGCCTCATTACTCAAAGAAAGGACTTTGGAGCATGGCTTACCCAACCAAGCATTAGAAAGGAAGATATTCTTTTGGAGAGCGAGTAGTGGCTTAACACTCCACTATTGGAACTAGTGGTGTTCATTGTATCAATGTATCCTGGAACTTTCGCTTAATATTTGAAGCCCATTGGGCTAACACATTTTAATGTGTATATTGTGAATATTTTAAGACTGTCCTTTTTATGTTTACGATATATGTTTGCATTCATATGTACTAAAGAAATTGTAATATTTTAGTGGCGTTGGTGCTCATCTTATTATATATGTGTTGTACTTGTTTTAACGATCATTGCATCTATGTGAAAGAACCTTAATACATCTACAATTGGACTTTTCACAAGGTATACTTACTTTCTCATTCAAAGGTTCATGTGCATTGTTCTGTATTGATAATTATTGTAGCCAAGGAAAATATTTAAGTAAATGTTAACCATGCCACATTCCCGAAAGGGACTCCTATACACAACGACGTGAGGTCTAATTGGGACTTCATATCAAAGAGATCCCCTGTATGATGGGGAGATTTAGCATCGTCAATAGAGGGTTAGCCGACTTAGGAAAAAGGAGGTAGAACATTATTTTAAAATTTTAATTTTAATTTATGGGACCCAATATTAGGGCAAATTTAAAGAGTCCCTTTTTTAGATGATTAAAATCCCTCCATAATAATAAATTATGAAATTATTTCACCCCACCCTTTTGTTTAATTTCAAATTAGATTTGAAATCTTATAATTTAACTACCACATCATTCAACCAACAATATGATTCCACCTCAATAGCCCTTGGAGTTTTGAACCATGAAATGGGCTCGCAACTTTGACCAAGTGTATCTCTCCAACCGTGAGGCCATTTGAGACACTCCATATATCATTAGAATTAATATGATGAGTATAATCCACTAACAAGGGTCGCTAAGACAAACTCACTCATCTGTTGCTTCAAAAAATTCATCAAATGTGGGGTGTATTCATTGTCCAGGAATTCCAAACCCTAGAGCTAAGGTTTTATCACTGCAACATTAAGTTGGACATCATCCCATCAATGAACAACTGACATCTCAAAGAAAACATCTGGTACTTGCTCCTACTTTGACATCCTACACTCGCTCAACATCCTACACCTGCTACACCTGCACCTGCTTTGACATAAATGCCAAAATACTCAACAGGTCTTGTGCCACCTTTAAATTTATTTTGATGGTTTACACTTCCTGCTCCATTATCTCAACATTTTAGGCCCAATTAAGACCTTGCTAAGTGGATCACTCCAACTAATAGTAGTGTTGCAACTTCCCCCGTATAATGCCTCAAATGGGATCATCCTCAAAGATTCTTGATACCCATTTTTGTATGCGAACTATACAAGGGGAAGGTACTCTTCCTATTTCTTTGGCTAATTTGTCTCATACATCCTCAACATATCCTCTAGGATTTTGTTTGTCCTCTCTGTTTGTCCATCCGTTTGTGAATGATAGGTTGTACTGAAGGCCAACTCTATCCCCAAGCCTGTGAATAGTTCTTTCCAAAATCTTGACGTGAACCTAGCATCCCTATCTGAGATGATCTTCTTGGGAACCCCATGCAATATCACAATCTCCCGGATGAGGTTTGGGCTACTTTGTTGGCTGAATTGGTGGACTTCACTGCTACAAAATAAGCCAGTTTTCTTATTTTGTCAATTAGCACCATAATTGCATCATGTTTTTTGATTGTTCTTAGTAGCCCAATAATAAAATCTATGGACATCATTTCCCATTTCCATTTTGGAATTAGAATAGGCTATAATAATCCTACAAGGTGTTCTGATTCTGCCTTCACCTGTTGGCATTCCAAACTTCTAACAACAAAGTTTGTTACTTCTTTCTTCAAGTTAGGCCATAAATAAAACTTCTTGATGGTTGTGAGGATCTTATGATATCTTGGATGGCCAGAAAATGGCTTGGCATGAAACTCCTTGAGTATGAGTTTCTTCAATTCACTATTGTTTGGTACATAGATTCTATTTTTGAATTTGATTAAGCCATCTTTTGGGAGGTGATATCCCTCTCTCTTCTCTCCCTTGTTAGCTTGTTGTAACTCTCCCTTTATCTGTTGATATTGTTTTTCATACTGACCAACATAAGATCTTAAGGCTCTTAGGTGGTTTAATTGCACTTTTTTGTTGAGTGCATCAACAACCTTGTTTTCCTTTCCCTTTATATATTTGATTTCAAAGTCAAATTTTCTAAGTGTTTCCAACCACCTATCTTGTTTCGCATTCAATTTAGGTTAATCAAACAAATACTTTAGTCCTCCATGATCAGTTACTAATGTGAATTTATTTCCCAAGAGGTAATTCCTCCACATCTTTAATGCATGGATATGGTGATTAGCTCCAGATCATGGGTCACGTAATTTAATTCATGTTCATTCAACTTTCGTGACTCGTAAAAAAACACTTTCCCTTCTTCCATTAAGACCCTTTCAAGCTCTTCTTTACATGCGTCAGTATAAACCACGAAGTCCTTGTCTAGATTAATAGTCCTTAAGGCTGGTGCTTTAGTAAGCAACTGTTCCAACTAATTAAAACTCGTGGCGCATTCAACTATCAATTCGAACTTCTTTCCCTTTTTTTGTAAGGCAGTGATTGGATAGGCTATCCAAAAGTAATTTTTGATAAACCACCTATAGTAGTCGGTCAACCCCATGAATGATATTGCCTCTATTACATTTTTTGGTGTTGCCCATTCTATTATGGCTTTAATTTTTTCTGGGTCCTTTGGTATTCTTTCCTTGGAGACTATGTGTCCCAAATAATGAATTAAGGGTTGGAAAAAACCAAATTTTCTCAATTTTGCGTAAAATTTATGCTCCCTTAGTAGCTGTAATACTGCAGTTAAATTCCCTTCATACTTTTTCTTGGTTCTAGAATAGACCAAATTTTTGTCAACAAAGACAACCAAAAATTTATCTAGATAAGGGCGCATGTTGGGATAGGGTCCACATGGTCAATTTTGGGTTAGTTTAACCAATTTTTGTAATAGATTTTTGTAAAGAATGTAAAGTCTCCGCGAAATGTGGAAGCAGAGCGCGTAGCTAGATAGGAGTCAAAGGGGCTTTAGCCCCTTGTTTGGGTAAGTGATAGGTCGATTTTGACACTCACCCATAGGCCGCGGGCCATGATATTGTAAGCATGAATGCTATATATAGTTGAGTCATAGCGAGCTTAAGAGGTGAAGAGGACAATAATGAATCTAAGATAGAAGATTTTTTTTGCAAGTGCTAAGGTAGGCAAGCTCTATTTCCTGTACTTAGGCAAAAGGGGAAGGCTCCTGCAACTGAGTGCGCAAGGTGGAAAAGTCCGTAAATTGAACGTTGAACTTAATAAAGCCTGATTTTGGGAGAAACAACTTGCCTTTGATTATTATTATTATTTTTGTTCATGTTATGCTTTTTCACTCAATGATATGTTTTATGTGGAACAATGTGTAATTGTCGCACGAACCTACTGAATATTTAATATTTATGCATCAACTAAGTAACTACCTTTTTTTGCGAAGACGATTGTTGAACATATTATGGTTTCTGTTGAATTGGGTAGATTTGAGCTATGAAGGCCCAAGATCACTTATCACACGGTCTCTGGATGCAGAAACCTAGTTCTAGCATCCCCTAATACCGCTTCGGGTGAGACTGCAGCCTGCGTTATGTAGATTGTTTCCGAAAGGGCTAGTAGTTAGGGTTTTTTTGGTTGGTACGAACAACTTTGAACCTGGGTCAAGCCCCCTTAAGCCAACAAATGGTTCTGTTACATGGGGAACGGAGCCACAACCAGAATGGGTGCACATTTTTTGTGACACCTTAGATACAATTCCAATGAACTGGTATCTGGAGAAGGAGCTTCACCATGGCACAACTGAATGGGACGTCTTAAGGGGGAGTTTCTTATTAACTTTTAGCTTTGAGGATGGGTTTGAGTGTATTGATGAATTTCTCCAGGAGATAAAAGTCGTTATATTCAGAACACATAGGAACCGATAGAATGGGCTCAACCAGATTGGAGTAGACAGTTGCGCCATGCACTGGACTCTTGCAATGTGTCTGCTAAAGAAGAAGAAGAAGATCCACAAAATATTACCATTCCAGATATAGAAGGACAGTGCGAAGTTGAAGGACCGAAGGTGGCGAACCCGAATATATCAGAACCTTTGAAAACTTGACAAGTAAACATTAGATCTGAAGTAGAGCCTAAGTTCACGAAGATAGGAGACTATTGGGATGAAGATACGGTTGATAAGGTACCTGTGCTTTTGTGCGAGTACCAAGACTTATTCCCAACATATTTGTCATATTTGAAAGGAATCATCGAATATTTAGGTGTTATGAAGATTACGTTGAAGCCGGATGTGAAGCTTGTTAAGTAGAGGCCTTATCAGCTAAATCCAAAATATAAAGAGAAGGTGCGCCAGGAAATGGATAAGATTCTGGATGCCAGTATTATTGAACCAGTAGAGGAATCTAATTGGGTAAACCCAATGGTGGACCAAGAGAAGAAACTGAAAGGCTAAATCCGAATATGCATAGATCTAAGAAAGTTGAACGATGCATGCGTGCATGATCCGTTTCCAACACCATTTATTGACGAAGTGTTAGAGAATGTTAGCGAACAGAAAGTGTATTTGTTTATCGATAGTTTTTCGGGATATCATAAAATAAAGATCCCGCTGAAAGATCAAAGTAAAACAACCTTCGCAACTGAATGGGGTTGCTTCCAATATACAGTAATGCCCTTCGGATTGAACAATGCGCCTGCAATTTTCTCCCGAGTAGTAATTGTGGCGTTCAAGGAAATTATTCATAAATTTTTGGACGTGTATTTTGATGATTGGATTGTGTTTGGGTTCATGAAGCACCATGTTGCGAGTCTACGCATTATGCTAGATACATGTCAAAGGTATTAGATCGTGCTGAACTTGAAGAAGTGCATATTCTGTGTGCCCTTTGAAATTTTGCTTGGACATGTTGTATGTAAGTAGGGATTGATGGCGGACCCTCCAAAGATCATTGTAATTATGAATTTGGAAGCTCTTAGGAATGTGAAACAATTGCACGTGACATTGGGGCACATTGGGTATTAAAGGAAGTTTATCACGGCATATGCTCAGATAACCGCACAGATGGAAAATTTGTTGAAGAAAGATGTGATGTTTTGCTAGGATGAAGACTGTCAGCGCAGTCTGGATATCTTGAAGGAAAATATGGTGACTGCATCTATTTTGGTGTTTCCAGACCGAAAGAAAGAGTTCCATGTACATGTAGTTGCCTCTTGCATTGCGCTAGTTGTGGTTTTAACATAGGCAGGTGAGGGAGAGATTGATCATCTGATAGCCTTCGTGAGCAGAAAGTTATCCATGGCTGAGAAGAATTACTCCACCATAGAATGAGAAGGGTTGGCGATGGTCTACGCGCTGCAAAATTTTAGACATTATTTGTTGGGTGGACACTTTAAATGCATACAGATCACTCCACGCTGAAGTAACTGGTCAATAAGCCTGTGTTGTGGGGGAAGATATGTCGATGGTTACGGTTGTTTCAAGAATATGACTTTGAATTCATTGTGAAGCCTGGAAGGTTGAATGTAGGACCAGACCATCTGTCAAGGATTGAAACAGGTGAAGAACCAAATAGTTTGGAGGAAGGAATGTTGGATGCGCAACTCTTTGCGGTGTGCATCGTGGATGATCATTTTACGGATATCATTCAATTTTTAACAATGGGAACAACTCCAGAAGGTTATTCTACTCAGCAAAGGAAGGAGTTGGTAGTTTGCACTGCAATTTTTCAATGATTGTAGGTCATTTGTATAAGATGGGAACATATGAGATACTGCGAAGGTATGTTCCAGAGTTTGAATGCACTAGTATCCTCGCTGAAGCACATGGAGGAGTGGAAGGAGGTCATTATGCAGGAAAAGCGACCGCACATAATATTTTGCGCGCTGGGTTATGGTGGTTGATATTACACAAGGATTCTAAGGCATAATGCAAGGCGTGCAATGCTTACCAAAGGACAGGGAAGCCTTCGTGAAGGGATGAATTGCCTTTAAATGCTCAGGTTTCATTGCAGGTATTTGATAAATGGGCCATTTACTTCATAGGTCCAATACAACCACTAGGTAAGAAGACGAGTGCATGGTATATCATTACTGCAACTGAATACTTAACCAGATAGGTGGAGCACAGCTAGTGAAGGATTGTACAACTGCCACTGCTACGAATTTTTTGTTTGAATATGTCTTAACGTGGTTTGGATGCCCTAAGATATTGATGAGTGATAGGGGTACACATTTCTTAAACAAAATAATCAACGCGATGCTTGAGGAATTCCAGGTGTACCATCAAAAGAGCACGCCCTATCACCACAAGCGAATGGAACGGTGGAAGCATTTAACAAAATTTTGGAGAATGTGTTGACAAAGGTATGCAACGCACAGAGGAATGACTGGGATATGTGCATACCTGATTTGCTATGGGCATATAAGACGACCTGCAAGAAGTTGACAGGCCAAACTTTATTTAGATTAGTTTATGGAATTGAAGCAATGATGCCCATGGAACATCTTGTGCCAAGTTTAGGTATTGTAGCTTTGACAGAGATGGTAGATCGCGAGACCTTGGAGGAACGACTCAAGCAGCTAATGGAGTTAGAAGAGGACTGCTTCCTTGCAGGATTTCACCAACAAGTACAAAAGGAACGCGAAAAAGCATGGCACGATAGGCATATTAAGTTGCACACTTTTAAGATAGATGATTTAGTGTTGCTATATGACAGCAAGTTCACCATGTTTCTAGGGAAATTTCAAATGCACTAGTTGGGGCCATATGTTGTTAAGGATATCACAGATGATGGCGCAATTCATCTCGTGAAGCTAAATGGGGAACCATTCCCTAGAAAAGTGAAAGGAAGTAGGCTGAAGTTGTATACAGGGGATCCTGCCCCTACGCAGTGACTATATGGTAGCAGGACAGTCTTAGTAATCCAAGGAGTTGTAAGGGATTGTGGGACTATAAACTACGCTGCTCCATGAAGAGAAAAACATAATAGGGAGGTTGCGTGACGAAAGACAGGAGTGCGACAGGTGAAGCTGTGCTATGGAGTATGGTACCATGCAGACGGGTCAAAAAGTAGCTGTTGGGCTCACTATTCATGATTTGATGGCAAAACATTTGTTACGAGGAGCGGGTAGGCGCCATTTATGGTGAAAGTATTTGAAGATCTGCTGCAAAAGAAGCATTTACAATAAAAAAATTGGAGGGAACATCCAATTTGAATTCAAAACCTCCTATAAATTAGGCATATTGGTCCACTGAATAACACTTTGCATTCTGAGAATTGTATGCGAACCTTGTTGTTTTAAGTTTATGAAACACACAGGCCGAGAAGAACTCTTTTCATGGCCATTGTTCGCAAACGTATATGCAACTGCCTGTGAAATTATTTTAGAACGAATGACTGCCACAAATCCCACAGAGGCTGTTAGTTCTAAAGCTATCGTCTCCGACGCGACCACCCCTGAGATAACAAGCATGGAGGCTATGCCCATTGTGCCTATGGCATCGAGGTCACCTAGGCTGAAGCAATCAGTTACAAAGATAATCAAAAGAAACCTATGCCAGTGAGACATTCACTGAGGAAGAACCTAGAGGTGTGGCAAAAGGAGAAAACGGATAAACAACTGGAGAAAGTGGTGGACCTAGAGGAAGAAGAATTCCAAGGTGTGGAGGAATTGGATGTTGAGGAGGGAAAGCCTATCACACAGCTCCCAGAGTATATCCCTCCATGGAAAGGAAAAACCAAAGTAAAGAAAGATCTTGATTCTGGGAAATTCATGGTTTTGACGCCCCTGTTGCTAGAGCAGGTTGAATTTGAAGGCGCGGTCTTAGCACGCATTTCGATGTTGAAGATGGAACACTAGGATCTCACGGACCATGAGAGATTCCCTCATTTGGATACTAACAAGTACATGAAGAAGATTTACTATGAAGAGACTCAGGTTACGCGGTTGGAATCCATGAAGTGAGTCAGAGGTGTTGAGCAAGCTGGGTTGCTCCACATGCTCTGCATACCACATTTTCACAGATCCATTATAAACATTGTTTTTGTGTGCCAATTGCTCGTGCTAGTGCATGATGGGTTCCTATGGCTTGGGGAACCCATCTCGATCATGGATATGCTCATCCATCGGATTACAAAGCTACCCTATAAAGGGGTGGACCCTGCCAAGGAGATTGGAGGGAAAAGTGGAGAAAATGAGTTCGCAGATAAAATGAAGGCAGAATTTGGTCTAGTAAAGAAGTTGCGTGGATATTATATCCGCTCTATTCAATACCAGGCGAAGTAGTTCGCCACCCAAATTCTTGCATGCAAGATTATGAGAAAATGTCGTGCGGACGAAGTTCTGGCGCCTGTAGTATCATTGGATGCCCAGTGCACGAAGGGAGTACAATATAACTGGGCAAAGTATTTATGGCCAAGAGTTCCTTGCAAACTGTCATGAATCTTAGGAGGACAACAAACCATTCAATTATGCGTGGCTCCTATTGTCAATTATCTTAGTAGAATGGAGATTGTCGGAGGACAGTCAATTTCCCCCGTAGCCAGAAGATTTACCAGAGGTAGTGAAGTTTACTTCGCTATGGTCGACAAAAGATCTGGAGAGGATCAAGGAATCAAAGATTTTCTGGATTTTAATGGAAATGGATCTTTGCATGGTAATCAGTCATTGGTCAAGGTTGTCCCCAACCTTGTTTGAGCAGTTAAGGGCCTTCACGGAGTTCAAGGTCGATTTCCACAATGTATCAATTAGGGTGCGGAAGGACCTTAAGCATATATGGCACAAGATGTCATACTTAGTCTTACAGACAGATGTGCAGGATATTGTGGGGAGTTGGCCAATGGAGTGGCACATACCCACAAACCTTGGTGCAGGTACTAGTAAGGGTATCGAGAGCTCTGTTGCGCAGTCGACCGCTGCGCAGAAGCGCAAAGAGGTAGCACAAAAGATAGTGCGAGCTTTGGCTGAAAAAAGAAGAAAGAAGCTGCTGCTAAGGAATCTACGAGTGCGTTGCAGAAGAGCGTGCCAAGGCAGAGTGCACTAGCATAGAGGAAGTCAAAGAATCAGCTTCCCAAAATATAGATGAGAAGGAACACTCAGAGAAGGAAGGAGGTGGTGGAGAGGAGCAGAGAACTCCCTTCACATTGAGGAAGCGCGATAAGGAGACAATTGTCGGACCAAGAAAGAAGCATAAAAAATATAAACAGGCGCGCATTGACCCGATAGTCCTCACAGAAGGGGCTCTCGATGAGATCATCGACAAGGTCACAGACACCACAACAGACTTGTGGCAGCAGCTTGAACAATAATACATGTAGACGCTGGGAAGCGTCCAGAAGGATCTGCACGAACTACAAATCCAAATTGGTAGGATTCAAGCGATCGTGGGGCAAGCAAGCGGGGTGCAAGCAAGCTTGGTGCAAGGGAACGAGAAAGTCGTAGAGCTGGAACAGGCTCCGGACCTCAGAGTCATTCCCCTACCAGAAGGATCAATCTACGTGGAATCAGAGGAATACCACGTTGTGTTAAGTACAATTAAGGACATGGGGGTAAACTTGGTCGCGTTTCCGCTACAAACCCTCCATGTGCTCCATCAAGGGGTTTCGGATGAGCTAAATATCAGAGAGCAGCGCACCCTTGCAGTGATTAGTGAATTCAAAGTCAACAATGAATAGATGTTCGTGGAGAAGGCTCAGGCTCTAAAAGAAAAAGAGGAGCTAGAAGTATGAAGTAAGAGCCTGGAGACACTAATAACACAGACATGCAAGATAGTTCTAGAGTTGAACATTCCGGAGGATGCCATAGCTACAACAAAAATCAGGAAATTGGTTGCTACGATCTGTGTGTCTAAGGATGAGATCGGTAAAGTTACATTCGATTTTCAAATGAAGATCTCAGAGCTTCAACTAAAGTTGCAGGAAATCACTCTGCCAGAGGTCCGGGAGCAACACGAAGTAGCGATCAAAGAAAACATGGGCACATTGGATACAACAGTCATAGACTGCGCGATGATTTTTTATCAGGCCATGGAGTTATAGATGAAATTGCATAAGGACCTAAACTTGCAGAGGGTTAACACAGATATCCAGGAGACACAGTGCAAGTATGATGAAGTCTGAGCGACTGCGCGCACTCAAGCGCCGGCCCAACGCCTCATGATTGCATGAAGGCAAGCAGCTGCAATCACAGATGGAAGAGCTACAGAGGAAAGAGGCCCTTCTCAACGCCAGACTACAACCATGGATAGAGGAAAGCCTGTCAGCTTACTCTATCACTTCAGGAGAAGTTAAGAACACTGTAATAGATGCAAAGGACGATGTACCTCGCAGTCAAAGGCCTGACGACATAAAAAATTATTAGAGGAAGTGCAGCAGGCCACAGTACAGAGCTCTGCTGATATCACAACATTTTAGATCGAGTTAGGTGGCCTTCGTAGCAAGATCGAGGCACCAACTGGGTGACTCGAGGGTGAGTCACCATATTTGTGTTGGGGGCCTATTGGGATAGGGTCCCTAGGGTCAATTTTGGGTTAGTTTAACCAATTTTTGCAGAGAATGTAAAGTCTTCACGAAATGTGGAAGCGAAGTGCGCAACTAGATAGGAGTCAAAGGGGCTTTAGCCCCATGTTTGGGTAAGTGATAGGTCGGTTTTGAGACTCACCCATAGGCCAGGGGCCATGGTATTATAAGCAGGAATGCTATATATATAACTTAGTCATAGCGAGTCTAAGAGGTGAAGAGGGCAAGAATGAATCTAAGATAGAAGATTGTTTTGGCAAGTGCTAAGGCAGGAAAGCTCTATTTCCTATACTTAGGCGAAAGGGGAAGGCTCCTACAACTGAGTGCGCAGGAGACCTTGGTAAGTCCACAACTGAGTGCGCGGACCCCTGCAGCTGAGTGCGCAGGGTGGAAAAGTCTATAAATTGAACATTGAACTTAATAAAGAATGATTTTGGGAGAAATACCTTGCCTTTGAGTATTATTCTTATTTTTTTTCATGTTATACTTTATCGCTCAATGATATGTTTTTTGTGGAATAATGTGTAATTGTTGCGCGAACCTACTGAATCTTTAATATTTATGCATGAACTAAGTAACTAGAATCTGTTATGGTTTATGTTGAATTGGGTAGATTTGCGCAAAGGCAAATACAGAGTTACTATTTAGTGTGTGGAAGTGGATAGATTGCTTCCCTTAGGTCTATAAAGTCTGATCATAGACCTTCACAAAGGTCTAGAAGTCGTTTTCTTAGAGTTACAGTAGCGGACCTTAGAAGGATACAAATTTGAGCTACGAAGGCCCAAGATGTGCGCTATTTAGGTTATTGCCGAAAGGGCCAACAATTAGGGTTTTGTTGGTTGGTGCGAACAACTCTGAACCTGGGTCATGCCCCCTTAAGCCAACAACGCAACACATTGTTCATTAGACACATAAAGCTAGCAGGGGATTTCGTGAGTACGAAGGGTAGCACTACGAACTCATAATGGCCATACTTTGTTTGAAAGGTCATTTTATGGATATCTTTCTCTTTGATGCACACTTGATGATACCGTAATCTTAGATCAATTTTGGATAAGATTTTCGCTCCCCTTAACTAATCGAATAAATCATCAATATACGATAATAGGTATTTGTTTTTAATGCTTAATTTATTTAATTATCTATAGTCAATGCAGAATTTGATTGTGCCATCCTTTTTATTTACAAATAATATTGGTTATCCCCACAAATATACACTTGGCCTTATGTAGCCCTTAACAATCATATCCTTTAATTGTAATTTTAATTCTACAACTCATAAGCACTCATCCTATATGGTGTTTTGGATGTTGATGTTAATCCCGACATTAGCTCAATAGAAAATTCTACCTCCCTATGAGGGGTATACCTAAAATATCTGGAGGAAATACATCCTAGTATTGTTTGAGAATAAGATATATATTCAAGGCCTGATTATCTTCTTTCCCTGCCCTGTTGCTAGCTCTCACATCACTAGAAATATGTACGACAAATAGGGTACATCCTTTTCTGTGGCTATGCTTAGCTTGCATAGCTGTGATTGTTCTCACTGATATAGGTATTCCCTTGCCTCGCAATAATTTTCTTTCCCTAGTCTTATTAAGGCATTCAATAGCCTTTCATAGAAATCTACTTTTGTCCGATGGGCATAAAGTCTATCCATACCTAGTAACATATTGTATGCACCCAAAGGGAGAAAATTAATATTTTCTATTGTTGGCATGCCAATGAGTTCAAAAGTATAAGATTTCACCCATTGAGGGAATTGGACCAGCCATGCCTACATGCATTTCTTTAGCTAACTGGCAATGTTCTACAAGTTCAAGAATAATATAACCATAGTTAAAACCAGGGTCAATTAAAATGGAAACAAATTGATTACAAATTGTACCTTTCATCTCAATCATCGAAGCCTAATGATCGACCTATCTTTTATTCACGACTACATATATGTTGGGTATACTTTAAGTTACATCCCCTACCATATGGGCCTCTTATGTACTATAGATCTGTGGTCTCGTATCCTTCTAATGAGGGCAATCTCTTTTGAGGTGATTTCCTCCACATGTCCAAAACTTCAATGAATTCATGTCTTCTAATCTATTATGTCCTTCTACAGGTTGATACACGTGGCCTTTTTCTATTGGTTTGAATTTTGCTTGAGGTTGGCATGTATTCCCTGAGGTTACATCTTTATTTTTACCTATAATTTTTCTCCCTTTCTTATGCCATGCTTCTTTATTATTCCTACTACCCTATGGCTTCCAACCACTTTTAAATTTTGATTTGCATCTCGGTTATTCATAACAATGCTTCAATTTTATGATGGCATCTTCTAATGTCTGAGGTTCATTAAATTCAATGTGATCCTTGAAGGACACACATGGCCCGCTAAAAAACCACTTGACTTTTACTTTTCCATCCTTCAAGTAGGGCACATATCACAATAGCTCTAGGAACTTGGTGACGCATTTATCATCTGACACCTGTGTTGTGTACGCTTCTCTCTTTGTCACTATTACATTACAAGTCTTGTTGTCCGAGCTCCTCATCTTCTCCAATGGATTTTTCCTTCTCTTCTTTTTCACACTCTTCATTCCCTGTACTCCTAGTTTGTCTCGTTCCCCTTTTCTGCTGCTTACTTTTGGCCTCCAGGTAGTTAGGGCTCTATACGTGGTTTGAGTCTTGGCCTACAATTACTTAGAGTGCTAAACTAATTGCTACATATTTTAATGCCTCGCTTACCTTTCTTGTCATCTATCAAATGCATATATTTTAGTATGTTCATGATATATATTTACAGGTGTGATTCGGATTGGATAATTATACTGTTTTTCAATTATTCAACGCTTTCAGAGTAGACAGAGTGGAGGAATAAACTCATACGACCCTTTTTACTAGTGGAACCTAGTTTGGAAAATTGAGGTTTGAAAACTTCTCGGAGCATTTCAAGGCATGAAACAACATTTTTTAGGGGGTAAAAGTTTTCCACTTTAGTGTGCACCTTTTTTTCCCTATTCTACACACAGAGACCTTTTCATTGGTGGAAGAATCACATCAATCAGAGTATCTATGTGAAATTTATGTAACTCAGAGCTGACCTTCTTGTTTTCACCACCATAAATTTGAGAGGATGCCAAGTCAACCCCCATTATTCATGGAAAAAGGCTTGGCCATGTAATTATGACGAAGAAGACTCTATAAGAGTTTATATTGTAACTTTGGTTAAGAGTTGAGGTAGTCAAACCTAACCACTAGTAGGCTATCAGGTTGTTTTATAATTGGAACACTAGGAGGAAAAGGGGTTCCATTCTTTCGAGTGCATTTGTTCCATAAGCAAAAATAGCCATGAGGGATAGGAGATAGAGCACACAAAGAGGATTGGTGTACTATAGTAGCCCACGGGCCACATGCCATACCTATTTGTACTAACAACCATATTTGCATTCAGAGAAAGAAAACGAAGTGGCCTCACCTTCTAGGTGGGTTTTGTGATAGAAGGACAAAGTTGTAGAAGACACAAAATGTGTTATATATATATATATATATATATATATATTATTGAAGAGTGAATGGATGATGATTACATGCCTTCGTGATCATTGCCTATATAGGCAATGACTAGTCACGAAGGTGAATGGTCATGTCGTTTGACTTTATTCCCTCCATAACTAATAATTGTTTATTAATACTTATTAATTAATTAATTATGGTTTATTGTTTTTTGTTATTTACTTAATTATTAATTTATTTATTCATAACAATTTTTCTCCCATAAGGGTTTCCTAGGTCATATCGTGTGCCAAATGTGTTTGTGAGCTTTTATTTTACCATTCTCTATTTTCTGCATAATTATAATTTACATGCATACACTATTAATAGTAATCTACAAATCTATAAATCTAAAGAGACATAAAACTGTAATAGTGTAGATTTTTAAATAATTTTATCAAATTTGTTGTGACAAACTGTTTAGTGGAAAATCCACGGTATTTTACGGATCAAAAAAATATGATGATGCTAAGACTAGGTGTCTTTGGTATATGTTGGGAACAGAATCCCCCAAGGACAGCTTTGGGGCTAAAAGCCAATGTTTTGGGTCAAAATTTTTAATAAAGTTGTAAATTCTTCGCATTTTGTGGTCGTGGAGCGTGAAGGTGTCATGAGTCATAAAGGGTTGTCCACCCTTATTTTGTAAAGTGTAAAGTCGGCTGTAAAGATATACCCATGGTCCGCGGACCATGGGATTATATAAAAAGAGCTAAGTAAGTAAGCTCTAAGTAGCTTTAGAAGTAAGAATTCTTGAGCGATAAGGAGGAAGTATTTAGAGAAGTCTAAGTTTCGGGTCATAGCGTAGGTAGAGGCTCTGCAACTGAGTGCGTAGAGTCCTAGGGTGGAAGTCTACAGCTGAGTGCACGGACCCCTGCAGGTGTGTGTGCAGGGCAGATAGAGTCTGTAACCATCTGAATATATCAATAAAGAGAAGCATTCTACAAATTCTGTGCCTTTGTTTCCTGTTAATGCATCTTGTCATATTGTGTATGGATTTCATTTACAATTCTTATGTGATGCGCAAATATATGTAATTACGTTGGTTAATGGAACACAAGTAAGAATATCTATTTACGTGGTGCTAACTGTGATTGTTTAGTAAGATAAATAAAATACTTAAAGATAACTTGGGAACTCGTATAATACACTGTCATAGCAGCGCGAAAGTACCTAAACTATAGGATAGGGCTGCGCGAAGGCCAATCATACTCCTTTGGAGAGGTAATGAAGAGCGGAATAAAGGGCTAGACTAACAGAGCCTAGAACTTAGTGACTTGCGCGGAAGCAGGAATAAAGGGTACAAAACGACATCACGACAATCTCAGGGTGCGGAAACTTGGTTCTAGCATCCCCCCATACTACTTCGGGTGAGACTTCGGTCCGCGCTCCGCGGGCTGATGCCGAAAGGGCCAGTAGTGTAGGAATTTGTTTGGCTAACTAACGTTGAACCTGGGTCAGGCCCCACGTAGCCAAAAAATGGTTCTGTTGTCGGAACCAAAATCTGCATAAGAGATGTGTGATTTCATATCACTGGAATCCAACTAAGAAAGAGATCGGAGACTGGTTGGATAGGAAGATCCACGAATTCACGGCATAGGAGAAAATAAATCCATGGCTGACAAAGGAAAAGTGGTTGGACAGATACCTATATACAGAGATCCATGAGATCTTTTCTTGTTCCTTTTTGGTTGAGCTATATGAGTGGACTGCGAAGCTAGCGGATAGCCAAGGAAGGTGGAGACTTGACAGTCCTATTGTCTAGACCCTGAAGTTAGTACATAGATTGGAAGCCTTTGAGGATAAGATTGTCCGCGTTGTCGATCATTGGCTCAATCACATCATAGGAGATTTTGTGATTGAATTCGCGGTCGATACCTTAGTTAGCTACAACGAGGCGGAGCAACGCTTTTTCAAAGGTCCACGAGGTAAGTACTTGAGGTCTTTGAATACCTGGATTAAGATGTTATTGTGTGAAAAACAAGTTATGCAGCTACCTTGATGTTCGAAGCTATGTGAAGCGGAAATACTTACAGGAATGAAGGGAGAAAGGGTCTTGAATATAGTCCATTAATTTCACCTCCACTAGGTGACGAGGAGGGAGTAGTGCAAGCTTCTCCGCGAAGTGCAATTCAGTTAATAAGACAAGGATTCCTGCGACTGCCACCTCCACCCACACCACCTCCAACTTCACCACCATCACCTGCGACTTCACCCATACCACCTCCACCTCCACCGCAGTTCAGCATGGCAAATTCAGTGAAGTTTCCTTTGTTCAAAGGCTTGGGAAATGAGGACCTGGGCTAGTTTTGGTTCGTTATGAAAGCTGTGTGGGAAGCTCAGGGTGTTATAGATGATCACATGAAGAAGGAAACACTAGTTAGTGCTCTGCAGGATCACGCACTAACCTGGTACACTAAATACTCTAATGTTAACCCAAACATTGGAGTGGTAGACATCCAAACCGCGCTAAATAAAGAATTCAGGAGAACTAAATCTGAGGCACAGTCGATTGTGGGGTTCAAAGAAATTGCAATGAAACCGGGTGAGACACCTTGGGAATTAGATCAGAGATTGAAGTGTAAAATCGCGAAGCTAATATGAACTTAATAGATGGATAGCACCGCGAATGGTTCGTGGCTTCGCTCCTGCCACACCTAAGGGTTGCGCTGTTACAACATAAGATAACGGCTCAAGCAGAGCCCTTGGAGATTCCAATGGGACTGCATGAAACACTGATGCTGATCTGAATCTGGGGGTTCAGCAGATCCATGTGCAGTTGCAAAATCTTTGCCTTGAAATGCAAAGTTTGAAGCAAGACAAAATAGTTCAGTCAGAGGTGCGCGAAGAGGTATGGTGCCTGAAATGTAAAGGTTAGGGGCATGACAAAGACCATTGCTTGGTCTTTGAGAAATATATTACAGGAGGAGGATCGATGCCTTTGAGGCCAGAAGCTCAAGCAAGACCAAGCGCGGGGCCTGCGTTGTGGTGCGCTATATGTCAGGTAGCAGGAAAACATACGATGGACAACTGTCAGTTGCTGCAGAAGTTTGTACAAACACGCAACAACTGTTCTGCAACTTCTACAGGTCGGTAGGGCATGACGAGCGCAACTGCAGAAGTTATGAATTGATGATGGACAGAACACCTACCTATTGGATTCAGTCAGAAACGCGGCCCCCTTACCAGAGCACAGGGATGGTGCAAACAAGCTTTCAAGGGTGCGGACGAGGGCGAGGCAGAGGAGGACCTGGCAGAGGTCGGGGACAACTAATTTGCTACAATTGTGGAGGACCAGGACACTATGCTTGCAATTGCACTAAACCAATCCGTCCGTTGTGCAAATATTGCACTCTGTTTGATCATGAAATGGAGGACTGTCCTACGCTGATAGCGAGGATACGTCACAAAGGGGCGCTACCACCTCAGAACCTGCAGATGATGAGGTCTGAGCCTTGCAAAGATGATCCAAATGTGAATATAGTGCTCCGAAGTGGAATTGTAATAGGGAATGATAAGGGGAAACAACCTGAAGACAGCGCATGGGTTCACAAAGCTCCAGCGAAGGAGGCTGAATTTGATTTGGAACGCGCACACGAAACATTCATGGAAGAAAAGAAGAGCTTCGCTGAGGCCTCCACCTTAGGGAGCAAGGATAAGCATGATCAAGAAATGGACCCTTCTATGCTTACGACCTTTCTAGAGACTTGCATGAAGTTGTTGCACGATAGCAAGGCTATGAAGGGGTTACAAGAGCTTATAAATAGATGCGCCGGAAACACTCCGGGTGAACCGCACGTGGTACAAAAGATTAGTAAGCATAAAACAAGGACAAGATGAGAGATGAAGTTGACCGTGCAGATAGGAGAACACGAAATGGATTAGGTTATTTTGGATCTGGGGTCAAACGCAAATGTCCTGCTGAAGCAGACTTGGGAACGGATGGGAAGATCGGCACTGCAGTGGTCTCTGATTCAATTAAAGATGGAAAATTAGCAAAAGATCATCCCCATGGGGCAGCTGCAAGGGGTGACTATAGATATTGAAGGCACGAGCGCGTTGGCTGACTCTGAAGTACTAGAAATTGTGGATGACAGCAACCCCTACCCTGCGCTCCTTGGTATTGATTGGGCTACTAATTTGAACGGGGTAATCAACCTAAAGAAGCGAAAGATGATATTTGAAAAGAAATCACTCCGCGTAATAGTACCCCTAGATCCTGTTGAAGTATCGCGCTATACTGAACCAATCCACAATTATGAGAGCAATGACAATCTGGACTGTATTTAGAAGGTGACAGCATGAGACCAAGATTGGGTAAATCCAACAACAGATGGATGAATTACATGGGATCGCGAGAGTTCCTGCACCTCAGACTCTGATGAAGAATTAGAACGCCGGCAGAATCAGTGTCATGAAGTAACCACACTAACCTGTAACATGATGACCCGGTCTCCACACTGTGTGTCGTCAGAGGTAAGAAATCTACCCACTTATGATGGCCTGAATGATGTAGATATATTTTTGGATACATTTTAGAGGGAGGTACCAAAGAAGCAGCGCTTCCAGGCTTTGGATTGGGCACTGCGCGCTACGCCTGCAAGATGGTGGGGTACGCACAAGGGTAGCTTTGATGACTGGCGTGAATGTAGGAGGATGATGAGAACACGCTTTGGGAAGCTGAAGGTATGAATGATAAACAAGTATGACAGGAAGGACGATCCGTGCGCACACTTGGCCAAATGGGTCGAGGCTTACGGAGCGAAGCCCCAACCTAAATGGGTGCACTTGTTCTGTCACACCTTGGATGTCATCCCAATGAACTAGTACTTGGAAATAGAGCTCCAGCATGATACAAGTGAATGGGGTATTTTGCACGAAGGTTTCATAATGGCATTCAACTTTGAAGACGGGTTTGACTGTATTGATGAGGTGCTCCACCTATTGCAGGATGGAGTGATTGCGGAGTTGAGGGCCCATGAGCACTGCGCCCTACAGGTGATTAGCGAGCAGCAGATTAACAATGAGCAGATGACACTACAATGAGGCTCTGCCATCACCGCCGTGACAGAGGTAACCGACCAAAACAAACATATAATTTAGGTCGTGGAGGAGGCATGCTGAATGGTCCCAGGGTTGGTCATTCCTAAGGAAGAACCGGTCGAGGTGCGCATCCGCAAGTTGGCTACAAGGGTGCGTGATGCTCGCACAGAGATGGAAAGGGTTTAGCTGGAGTTGAACCTTTAGATTATTGAATTACAGTTGAAGGGCCAACCTTCAACCCCGCTAGAAGTAAAGGAGCAGTGCGCAACCGTTGTCATAGAGGCAATATCGACGGCTGACAGTGTAGTAGCAGACTGCACACAACTTTTTGAGCAATCGTTCGAGGTCCTGACGAGCCTACAGGAGGACCCTAATGTATAACGACTAGAGATAGAAGCGCAAGAACTACAGCAGCGCTATGATGAGGTCAAAGGCATAACGTAAACCATCGTGCTCACACAGAGACTGGAAAAGTTGCAGGAGGCCAAGCAGCTGAAAGAACAGGTGGATGCAGCGCAACACAAGGAAGCAATGTTGAAGGCATGACTAAAGCCCTGGCTGGATGAGGCTTATGCGGTTACGACCTCTATTGAAGGAAAGATTGCAACTCTGCAAGAAACTCAGCAAAAGCTTCAGGCCGACAATTCAGGAGCACTGACCGAGGAGATGGTTGAAGAAGCAAAGCAGGCGGCCGCACAGTGCACTACCGAGGTCGCGGTCATACAGGTTGAGCTAGAGGTCTTCGCGCTAAGATCTCCGCACCCGTAGGATGACTCAAGGGCGAGTCACAATGTTTATTTTGGGGGCCTGTTGGGAACATAATCCCCCAAGGACAGTTTTGGGGCTACAAGCCCATGTTTTGGGTCAAATTTTGTAATAAAGTTGTAAAGTCTGCGCATTTTGTGGTCGCGGAGCACAAAGGTGTCATGAGTTATAAAGGGTTGTCTGCCCTTATTTTGTAAAGTGTAAAGTGAGTTGTAAAGATATACCCATGGTCCGCGAACCATGGGATTGCATAAAAAGAGATAAGTAAGTAAGCTCTAAGTAGCTTTAGAAGTAAGAATTCTTAAGCGATAAGGAGGAAGTCTAAGTTTTGGGTTGTAGCATAGGTAGAGCCTCTACAGCTGAGTGCGTAGAGGCCTAGGGTGGAAGTCCGCAGATGAGTGTGCGAACCCTTGCAGGTGTGTGCACAGGGCAGATAAAGTCTATAACCATATGAAGATATCAATAAAGAGAAGCATTCTACAAATTCTGTGTCTTTGTTTCGTGTTAATGCATCTTGTCATATTGTGTATGGATTTCATTTACAATTCTTATGTGATGCGCGAATATATGTAATTACGTTGGTTAATGGAACGCAAGTAAGAATATCTATTTACGCGGTGCTAACTGTGATTGTTTAGTAAGATAAATAAAACACTTAAAGATAACTTGGGAACTCGTACAATACGCTGTCATAGCAGCGTGAAAGTACCTGAATTATAGGATAGGGCTACGCGAAGGCCAATCGTACTCCTTCGCGGAGGTACTAAAGAGCGGAATAAAGGGCTAGACTGATAGAGCCTAGAACTTAGCGATTTGCGCGGAAGCAGGAACAAAGGGTACAAACCGACATCACGACCATCTCAGGGTGCGGAAACTTGGTTCCAGAATCCCCCCATATTGCTTCGGGTGAGACTTCGGTTAACGCTCCATAGGCTAATGTCGAAAGGGCCAGTAGTGTAGGGATTTGTTTGGCTAACTAACGCTGAACCTGGGTCAGGCTCCACGCAACCAACAATATATGTATTGGACACAAAGGGTAGAATTATAATGAAAGGTTAGCATTAAAGGTTTTACCCACATAACAATATAACAAATGAAATGTAATAAATCAATATTTAGGGCTTAATAAGGGGGTTCTAGAGTAACACGGGGCTTGTCCATGGCTTAACATATCCTCCCCTTTTAAACAAGTGTTGTCCTCAACACTTGACTAACTATATGTGTTTGCGGATGACTAACTCATCTTCCCATGTGCCCTTTTCCACTGGCAGCTTCATCCATTTAATGAGGTATTTGGTAATTGCTTGATTTCCCAATTGCTTAATCCTTATTTCAAGGATTGTTTTTGTTTCTAGTATGGTTTTCCCTGATTCATTTACCTATGGTAAAATATTTTGGATTGAGATCTTGTCGCCAATTACCTTCTTTAAGCAAGAAACATGGAAGATTGAATGTACACATGAATATTGATACAACTCCAATTTATAGTCCATACTTTGAATCCTCTATAACACCTTATAGGGGCCACAATACCTCGATTTGAATTTATCTAGACACATATGTTGTGAACCATCATCATTGGTGAGGAGAAATCACTTCGGCTCGTATCAATGATGCCATCCCATGACATTTCGTGAATCAGATACTCAATCTCGCTCTTTAGTGCATATGGATACTTGTAAGGCCTGATGTTAGGTTGTACACTTCCAAGTTGCAAATAAATAACATGGTCATGATCTAGAGTAGGTGAAATACCTCTATGCATCTTTCCAAATATATTGGAATGATTGTTGATAAATTTTTGGAGATCCACTAGAGTAGAGGATATAGATGTTTGAACATCTAATGATATAATTATGCAATTACACCATGACATCCTTTTATGAGTACTTTTGTCATGTTGTTGGAGTTTATGACTTTATAGGATTTCCCTGTGATACGTTTAAGTTCAATTTCCTTGCCTTTTGAAGAAAACCTCATGAAAAGATTTTGAAAATCAAAGGCCATTGTTCCTAATGATTATAATCATTGGACCCCCAATACAACATCAACACCATCCATTTAGATTGCAATCACAAGACTATCCTATAAATACTTCCCCATATTAATCTAAATGGTATGGTATTTTCCTAAACAATTTATGGCACTTCTATTTGAATCCATTACTTGAATTTTTGGTGATAGAAAGGCAAAGTAATTAAGAAGCTATGCCAATTTATAATTACTGAAGTTATGGTCACTACCATAATCAATAAACACTATTACCTTTCCCTTTTTGATATATCCTTCTATCTGGAGGGTTTGTGGAGTATTGATGTCCACTAATGCATGGCAATTTATTATTGGAGTAGTCTCTTCTAGCTCTATATATTGTAATGGTTCCAATTCCTGAACTTCTTCTTCTTCATGGTCTACGTAGAATAATTCCTTCTCACCACATTTATGCCCCTTACTGTACTTGTTGTCACGGTTGAAACATAGTCCTTTTGCTTTTCTTTCATTCATTTGCTAAGGTGTCAACCTTGTTGGATGAACGCGGTTAGGAGAGGAGCATGATTTTTTATATAGTTGTTAGTGACCACTATTCTAGTACCCATATTTTTACTTTCAACTCTCCTTGATAGACTGAAATCATGCTCTACGAATATAGGTTCAAAGAGATGCACGTAATTGGATGCTCTCCATTAAAGTTCACATAAAGAGGTCCAACGAATTGTCCTCTGAAATGTTCTTTGCCTTGAGACTAAACTTTTGGAATTGTTGAATGTACTCTCTAATTGAACACGTTTGTCGAAGATTTACTAATTGACTAAATAATCTATCACTCTTAATATCCCCATAATGTGATATCAATTCTTTCATAATAATGGACCAAGATACAATAAAATATTTTTTCCTTAGGTAAAGCCATTGATACCAATGTTACAAACATCGACACCGAGGTAAAATCGACAAGGGTCCAAGAAACAAAATATTGTAAAAAATTGGAAAATATCAGTGAAAATCGGTAAATGTCGGCAAAATTAAGATACCACCAAAATATCGTTAAAAATCGGCAAACATTGGCTAGGTCAAAAATTCGCAATTTCATGATTTTACGTGATAAAATCGGCCTTTTTGCAACATTGATTGATACCATACATAATTATCTTGTTCTAATTACATGGCTGCAATATTTACCTTTTGCAAGGTTGTCAATTAGTGTAGATCAAAGTATTGCTTCATTTGCAATATCCATGTTATAGGATCGGTCCCATCAAACTTCCTCTTGTCAATATTCATAATGAAGTTGTTCCTTGGTGCTATATTGAATCCTTGATAATGTTGATCTTGAGGAGATGAAAAATAATGATTTTGTGACTCAATATTTGTGCTCTCTAATTGTGATAAAATGCTCCCCATACGTGATTAGAGTTTCAACACAATTTTTTTTCTTCTTATTTTAATGATTTCCTTGGATCTCCGTATCTCTTTTAGGAAGCCTCTCTAGGAGAAACCTTTCCATGGAATTCATGGATTTTTATATTACTTCTTTGAGATATTTTTGAATTTCTTCCTTTTTTTTCCTCCATATTTTTTTATTGATCCTTGCAATTGTGGCAACCGACTTTCCAACTTAGATATCCAATACTGGAAATCTTCTAATTCTTCATGAGTTATGAATGAGCTTTCAAGAGGTTTATTTGTGAAGTAACTTTTGAAGCACCCTTGGGATCCGTGCAAGTAAATAATATTGCTCCTCTTTTTCCTTTTTATCACAATTTTTGAATCACCAAAAATAGATCCTCCAATTAAAATTGCCAATTATAAGTGAAGTACATTTCAAAATCCTAATTTGTACACTTTTTGGACGACTAACCTCCATACTAATATATCTTTAAAATATGAGTCCTCCTAGATTTGAAGTTTTAGTTTGTAGTACTCTAACATGTCTTCTCTACAAATCCATAAATTTGAGAAAAATTTGATGTGTCAAGTGAAACTTATGGTAACTTTCCTAAAACTTGTTGATTTTTGGCCTCTTGATAAGAACGACCTTGTATGCCATGCCACGTGTCAAAAAAATCAAGCATTATTACAAATTTTTTACACGAGGTACTTTGGTATGTCTCCTTAGAATGTTGCAGATTTCACATTTTGGAACTTCTTTGGTAAAAAGTTACATTGAAACTAGCAAGATTAGTCTTTTAAAATATGATTTTAGTAAGTAGTCACAAACCCTAACTTTCACAACCTATAACCTTGAAACTATAACAAACCAAAATATAAAGTCTTAACGAGTTGTACAAGTTGTGATTCTACGCTTGCTAATAATTCTGATAGTCTAGAAAACACAACACAAAGGAAGAAAATGTTGCAAAAGGGCATAAGGAAGACTAGAACAATGATACCTCTAGAGAGGCTTCCAATCTTGGAAAAATCTTCATTGGCAATCTTTGCATGAGTACCAACATAACTGTTTTTACAAAGCATTTTAGTGAGTATGGGGAACTACAGACTTAGTTATAATGAAAGACCGTCTTAATGGGTAGCCTCATGGATTTGGGTTTGTGACTTATGCCGACCCTTCTATCATGGACAAGGTTATAGAAGACAAGCACATCATCGATGACAAAACAATGGAAATCAAAAGAACCATTTCAAGGGGGAATACATCTAAGGGCCCAAAGATGAAAAATATTTTTATGGGTGGTATACCCACATCTGTTACTAAAGATGATTTTAAGGTATAATTTGCCAAATTTGGCAAAGTTGTGTAACATTAGATTATGCGGGATCAAAACATTGGGCACTCTAAGGGCTTTGGTAGAATCAAAACCAGGGATTCAAATTTGCTTACACAGAATATATATTACAATCCAAAAGAGATAAAGTGTGATAAGGAGAAATATCAATGTACTATGAGTCTAAGCATTGCTTTTGATCCAATGAATATATCTCTAAACACCTTCTCGTCTGATTGACACGACAGAGACATGATCAGAGAAGAATCCATGGAACTCAACCATCCCTCACACTCATTAGTTTTTTTTTGTTGTGGGTGATATAACTCTCAACATTGCTCTTAGAATGGAGTTGAGACAATATTTTCAAGATTTTATGGGCATTGATTACATGGGATGGGAAGTCATTCTCGACTACCTTCATTTTCTCTCTTTGTCTGGCAATCAAGATCTTATGCTTCATGTTAATTGATTATTTCCCAAAGAGGAGATAGAGCTAGGTAAAATGAGCGAGGAGAATTAGTTTAACACATGGAAGTGACTCAATTATCCATGCTGCCAAACTCTTCCCCTCCGATGATTCATTCATCGCGTGTTTAGGAAAAATAATGTATAGATCCTATTGTCGCCATGTAGAAAGTGAAGAGTCCAAATTATTATACTGAGAAGTTAGTGGAACAATAAGTATACTTGGCATGAGTGAACATTGAGTATGTTCTTAGTTAGAACCTAACAACACCTTGGAGTTTGCTCGATTTATAGGATTTTTACTTCAAAATTTGCAGGGTTTTATTTATGATATGGGTATATTCAAGAGTTAGTAGGGTCGCATAAACATTGTGGTAGATGTTTACAACCCCATCATATCAACATCTAAGGTTTATAAATATTCTTTGCAACATCTACCCTCTTTGCAAGATCTCAATCGAAATGGAGGTTTTCTACAATGGTCCTTTAGTTTTTGCTATGGATTCCCCAAAATACAAAAAAACACAAGATGCACCTTTTAATCAGGACAATAATAGAGAATGGGGAAAACACCATGTTAATGGCCATTATCAAATTTAAAGAGGGGGGCAGGGTGTGTATCGAAGCATTGCGATCTTTGGCATTTAATATTGACCCATAAATATCAATTTTAAAGAATTAAAATTAGGATAAAGACTATATTAATAAGGATCATTATTAAAATTCACAAGGCAAAAATATTATTAAGTAAATCAGAGCATTATCGTTAGAGTTAGAATTTACATTGAAAAAGGTAAAATTAGTAAAGGTTAATAATGACCTAAAATTTTATAAAGTCCATCAAATTAAATTTGTTTTCAAGGAAAATAGATTAACACCTAAGTCCAGAAGAAAATTCATCATTTGTAATACAACGTTTTCACATATGATATCCCTAATTACCCTTGCTTTGAGGACAAAACAATTTTTAAGGGAGTGGCAATGTTATAAACATAATAATAATAATAATAATAAGTGAAATAATTAATTATAAGACATGTCTTATCAGCTAGACATGTCACTTAGTGTGAACAGACACTTTGCCTAAGTATTTATAACGGGGGCCTTCATTGTAACAACATCGTTGTTTCATTTATTCCTATGCACATTATAAATACCCACTCGAGGTGCCTTTTCATAATGAGGGACAGGTCTTGACAAGACACACCTTATAATTATTTGTTTAACTTTATATTGTTTTTTATATTATTATTATTATGATCATAACACTCCACACAAGTCATATAACATCATTTGCTACAAGTTGACAATGAAGTTACAAAAAGTGAGGATGTTTAACTATAACAATGAGTTGTCTTTCTTTGCAAAGAAAATATAAAAAAAATAGATTGTATGATGTCTTATCTCCACAATATTTTTATAATAACAAGACCATGAATTTGCTCACTTACTTTTTTTTAAGGGTGGTTCACAGACACTGGATGACCGTTACATCCACGGGAAAATCTAGGTAGATCAACCTGAAGGGATCAACCCACTGGCCAAACAAGCAGGGTTTAACCCCAAGGGCATCGAGGATATTTGACCTCGTGACGTCCCAACTACCAAGGTACTTAGCAACAAGAACTCGACCAACTGAGCTAACCCTTGAGGACTCACTTACTTACTTGTATTTATTATTTCTTATATTAATACACACAATCCTCCCATATAATAACTATAATCATTTTAAAAGTGTCATATCTAAACATTATAGTAAATGCCATATCTAACCCTCCCATATAGTAACTATAATCATTTTAAAAATGTCCTATCTAAACTTTATAGTAAATACCATCTCCAATGTATCTATAATCATTCTAAAAATATCCTATCTATGGTAAATGCCATCTCCAACATATCTAATCAACTTATTTTCATCTTAATTACTCGACCTTACCCCTTTTCTTTACCCGAATATCAATATTGATAAAACTAGTTCTCAATCATCAAACAGGCGTTCGAAAAGGCCAAAGGAAGTGTGGGAGGAAAGAGTATGCATTTTTTGTTCTTCCGGAAAAATGGAAACAAAAAAATATTTCATTTTAGAATGTGAGGCCTTCAAAGACAACAGGGAAAGTTATGCAGATATGCTGGCAGCTAGCTCTTGGGATAATCTATTTAGCGAGGGGTTTGTCGAGAAGCTGGGAGCATCTATTTTGAAGCTTCACAGAAAAAGGCAGAATACATCAAGCAAATGAAGAAGCAATCTGTCCCATAAGCTATCTTTAGTCTAGTGGACATTAAAATAATTTCTTTCTTCTTTCTTTCTTCAACCATATTACAATACGGTAGAAAACATGACTATCATGTATTGTGCTGCAATGTAACTTGACTTTGTGGTCTATGTCTATCTTGAGGAACAAAACCTCGAGCTTGTAAAAATGACAAAGTTAAAAGAGTGCAGATTATTCCTATTATTTGTAAGAATTATAAATATAAAAAATTAGGCCTATGGTGGTCAACTTAACAAAACAGTTACTATATTCCGAGGAAGGCTTCCCAACGAAGCTCAGTTTTTGAAAGGTTTCCTATTTATTGTTGTTTCCCGTTCGGTATCCACCGCCTCCTTCGGTATCCTGCGTCTTGTTGCCGAGATTCCTCCCTGTTCAATCACCCCACGCACTCTATTCATCTGTACAGGATGAGCTTCGCCAATTCAAATTCGTCTCGTTCAAGTTCCAAAAGAAAAAGGCTAAATCAAGCACCGTCCGGGAATCAAACCCTTGTCGGCATGGCCTGGGGTGCCAATTCCGCGTCCTCAAAAAATTCCGCTAAAATTAAGAGGCCCGCCGCGTTTACCGACTTTGGCAGGTACAATTCTGTTGCCGTTTCAAGCAATAATCACAAAGAAAGTTAAATTTAGCTTTAATTTTAAACCCTTGTGGTTTATACCTGACAAATTAAAGTTTCGTTTGTGAATGTCATGGCAGTTACATGAATGAGAAGGAACGGAAGCTCAGGCTTCAATTTCACTCCGACGCAGAAAACAGCTTAGTCAAGTATGCAGTTCTTTTTAATCTGCTTTTTGTTCTTACCATATTTATTGCGCCTAAAGAAGCATACACTTAACTTTATTTATTTATTTTTAATTTGCAAGTTATAAACCTATTTCAGGGAGGTGAAGGCCGATTCAGTCATTGTATCCGGGAATGCTTCTGGTTCTAAAAATTTCAATGGCTTGTTCAGTGGCATTTCTATATTTGTTGATGGCTTCACCATACCTTCCAATCAGGTTTTTGCCTCTTTAAAGTTTCATCTAGTTTCATTTATTGTTAGTTATTTTCAATATCGGAATGAACACGATTTTTAAAATTTATTAATTTTAATTTTTTTTAATAAACTATTTTCTCTTAAATTGTAAGAGAAGCATTATTGAAGTGCCTGGACTCCACAAGCGGTTTGCTTGCACTCGCAACACTGTTTAGATATTATCAACCCCGAAATAAATGTTAACCTCGGTGAAGAGGTAGGACACATCAATCAGCTTGCTGTATGGATAATATCCCACTCAAATAAACATGTACTTATGTTTGCGATATAGTGCTTGTGGTAATAGCATGCAACCAATCTGCAGCGGTCCGGGTTAGATCGTTCACACACTTTAGTTGTCCTGGATTATATAATATATGCAAGGCACGACGTAGGAGGTGAGACAGTTTTGATGGCAGCGTTCCCATTACGATCAATGTCTAATAACACATCTTCTGCTGCAGATTAAATTCTATTCAATTCATTGTTCTTGGAATAGCAAATGAATCTTTTCTTTATTATTTGTTATTTTCTAAGTCTAATATGTTTTTTTCATTATCAAAGTTTCTTTTGAATATTAATAATAATAGTGTATAGAAGGGAATACAAGAAGTGGGCTGTGCATGCAGCCAACACAACCATTGCTAAAACTAGAAAAATGCGGGGGCCGGCTCAAGCAAAATCAGAAATCACTGACGAGCTAGATGCAAAGAGTGAAAAATATGGGCTGGCTTAAGCCAAATTACCTGAGATATCAAGAGGAAAAAATATGCAGTAGCTTAAGCCAAAACACGTACAGTTTTAGTGTGACAAATTGTCCGAAACAAAAAAATGAGATAATAAAAGACAAACGGCACAAGCCTGAGCTAAAAGCATGAAGAAACGATGTTCTTTTTAATTTAATTTCAAACAGTTTACTGACAACATTCAAATGAATTTCATACCAATATTGATATTCAAGACAAGGAACTACATGTGATCAGTGTATTCACATTCATGAATATTCACAACATAAGAAAGAGAGAGCTTTTATTAAATGAAGTTATGTGTTATAATTTGAATGGTTGGTAACCTAGAGGGTTGCTCAAACTGGTCAGGGAGATGGCAATCGTTTATTTACCAACACATGTGAAGCCAACATCCACTAATATACTGGAGAAAATGAACATCAATATGATATTTTTAATTCCAAGGAAAACTTCAAGGGATGCTTCTCACATCCATAGTAAACCTGTTGACATAGACTAGTGTACCTAACCTATGCAGTACTATGCACACTGTTTTTTTTTGTGCTTCATACAAGCATAGTAGTGTTAAACCATATCATTGGCATCATGGTGCTACTTTGCTAAACGGTCATCATTTTGTTATTGCTTGTAACTAACAACCTTCTTTATCTTTTCTTTAAGGATTCTTTGCTTGCCATACCTGTATTTGTAATTTTGTCATCACCATTGTTTTTGCAAGAATTGTGGAAACTCATTTCTACAACATTACACCTTCTTATAATAAGTGTGCAATGTTTGGGTTGTTGCTGCTTGATTCCACACCTAAGGTTAACATGGAGAAAATCCTTAACTCCACTTGGTGTGGCCTTTGGGGCAAGTTGTGAGTTGGGGCTGTCACCCAATTCCCAATTCCTCTGTCTAGGCTCTCTCCTAGATGAAGCCAAGGGGGGTAGACTCTAAGGAAAATCTAAGGCTTGGTTAGTGATACTAAACAAGTTTTAGGAGATGAAAGCTTAGTTAATCAAGAGATACATCAAACATGTAAATACTTTAACAATTAAATGATATAACTATGAGCATGTAGAGCTAATCAAATATCTAAAACAAATAGATAAGCAATAATATCAACAATAAAGAGCCTTTGCAAGAATTGAAATAACAAGACCAGTGCCAAATAAGTAACTTGCAAAAGGCAAATGCTTAAAGAAGGAAAGTGGACTTGTAAAGTAAGAACATGAAATGTAAAATTGCACTTGAAATGTAAAGTGTCTTCACATGAAATATATTTGAAGGAAAAGTTGCACCAATGAAGTGAAAGATATTCCAAGATACTTAAACAAGCTCTAAGTACTTCAAGATAAATAATGTGAACATTAAAAAATGATCCAAGTACAAGAATATAGATGTTTGCAAAAGTAAATGCACGATACTTGCAAAATATGAAACGCTACTTGAAAGTAAATGATACTTGTAAATGAAACTTGATCTTCAAGATAGCATGAACATGAATGTATTGCAAGGAAAGTAAAATAATGTAGAGATGCTCTTGGTTTATTTTGTTGGACCTACTCTAGCCTATTCTAAGGTGAGACTTCCTCTTTAAGCCTTTACCCTTGTAAGGATAGGGATGGTAGTAAGGGGCTTCAAGTGGAGAAGCTTAGCTTCATTAATGAGTATCCACCTAGTCCCTCAAATCTACCCACGTGCCGACACTCCAACACTGGACAAGTCGACCCTGAACTGCTCGATCACATGTTTACCTTTCTCACAAACTTGGGAAAAGAGTATTGAGGAAGGGGTCCTAGTCTCTATACAATCAACTTATGTTGGAGGTAAATTTTAGTGAGCAAAATGACATTTGCAATTGCTTGAGATTGTGAAGTAAAGTTGCTAATTGCAAATGAAACAAGTTGAGTGAATATGTAAGCAAATCTAAACCAAATGCAAATTGGAAATTAGATTCTTTACTGCATGTAAGCGAAACTGCACAAGCATATAAGAGACAATTGCATGGAAATTAAATTAGATTGTTGTAGCAAGTGAATGAAACTAACAAACTAGATGACACTAAACTAAATTGCAAGAGGACATTTGTGCGGAAATAAAGTTAAATTTAACATACAAAGTGAGCAACTAGCAAATAGTGATAGCTAAAAGAAATGAAGTACAAGATGACCACTTAGCTCAAAACTAATGAAATGAGCATGAGATTAGAAATTGCATGTAAGGAGCAACTTGCATGGGAATGGAGTGAAACTAGATGCTAAATGAGATGAAGCATAAAATGGACAATTAACTCAAGATATGTAAATGAAGAAGTAACGTACAATGATAACCAAAATCAAATATCTCAAAAGGAAATGCACATTAGTAAATTTAGAGCATGACAATTAGCATGAAATCAAAGGAAATGAAAACTAAACTAACACAAGAAATGAAAGGGATGAGATCACAACAATCACACAAATATTTCCTTCTCTCAAAGAGAGAAGGATGGGATGCCAAGGGGAAATCCCCAAGCTCCCAAAGAAAAATGGGCTCTTTTATTATTAGTTAGTGATGTGATGGCCCTCTTATAGAGATGAAGGTTTTTCTTGGGAAGAGCTTACAATATTCTTGATGTTCAAGGATACTCTTTCCTCAAAAGAAGTTACAAATGAGAAGATGAAGAAATCTATGTGAGAAATTATTACAAAGAAATCGCTTGAAAGCCTTGACTGAATCATGAGAGACAAGAGTTCAATTCCTCAAGTATGAGGCTTTAAAAGAAGATAAGAAATAGTAAGAAGAGGGTATAGGTCTTGGAAGTTTCAAATGTGGGCAGGACTCCCAAGGTGTGTAATTTGTCTCTATCCTTCTTCAATTTGAATTGTCTTCAAAACCACCTATAAAACAACAAGAAGGCAAGTTAGTTTGAAAGAGAAGTGAAGCTGAAAATGTACAAGAGGAATCAAGTGCATAAGATGGGAAGAATTTATGTTTTAGATACTAATCAAAATCTACTTATAATACAATGAATTCCTCACTAGAACAACTCATTGAAGCCGCTCTAATGAGTGAAAGTTGGGGATTAAACCCAACATTTAGCCTTCAATGCTAGATTAAAACAATACTAGCACAATTAAAAGTAACCAATTGAATTTGAGTTTCAGATTTGATGGAAGGAAGAACATAAAGCTTATAGAAACCTCCTTATCAATTGTCAAATGATGTCTCTGGAAAATGCTAGCTTGGGTGACTGGTGAGATCCTTGAGGTCTTTAGAGATGGATGGTCCAACCACAAACATCCCCACTCTTCAAATGGACTTGGTAGCATGCCTTTGAACACAAGGAATGCTTGCAAAACCAATTGTTAGTGCAAAAGGAGTCTTGTCATATGAAGTTCAAGTTGAATTTGTTGTTCAATTGAGAATAACAAATTACAACAAGAGCTCAGGATATGGCAAGCTTAAAGGAGATTGCAAATAGTTACAAACCTCCCCTCTCTACACAATAATGCCCTTAGGAAATGAACAAATCAAGTATCTTAAGCAAGATAAATTCAATGGAAAGTAATCATAGCATGAAGAACAACATCAATGGAACATTTTACTTCATCCTCAAGCAATAGCATCATAAGACCAAGTAGTATCCCCCAAAGACTTTACTTTATAAGTTCAATAGAAATTCCAACATAGTAATAATAAGCATCTAGCTTCCAACCATGGGAAAATGGGAGGTCTCATGGTGGATTTATACAAAAATGTGAAAAGATTCCAATGGAGAAACCTAATCACAAGTGGAGCAAGTGTGATAATCTCAATGCCAAGTCGAATTGCATGAGAGAGATCCAATGCCGAGTGTGGTTCGAAATTTGGTAGGTGTCTTCCATCTAGTTGTGCGTATTTCCTTCTCAAACTAGTGCAAGTTTCCTTGGCTACCATGTGTAGACGAGAGTAGGTGATAGAGAGGCAAACTCCCATCGGATTCTCCACCAACAAGCCATGAATTCTTGTGATAGCCTTCAATTTATAGAAAGAGAGGGGTGGAGATCTTAAGAAATTGATGATCCCAATGAGAGGGATGAGCTCCCAAGTATCAAGAGTGAGAATCCTAAGGCAACTTGAGCTGATCCAAGTTTGGCAGCGTATCTATCCAAGTGTGGTAGCACAACATAGAGAGGGGGCTGTGTATGAGAGTGCGCTGCCAAGGGTGTGAGTCCAAGGGACAAGTGCAAGTGGCCTTGCCACATGCCACCCTTGACCAGTCCTTCATTTCGACCTCAACCTAAGTTTCAAATCAGTTGCCAAATTTGTGAGCATAAATGAGGGAGAGCTTGACCTCCACGTGGATAACAAACTCAACCTTGTGGGCCAGCTAACTCAACCATTGAACTCGGCCTCATAACTTGAAGGAAATCCACCCTTAACTCACTCTTCTTGCCTAGTCACTCCACTTCAAGTGGTTGTAACCCCCTCAATTGATTGAAAACACGCTTTTAATATGTTACTAGTTATTAAATAACTGATTTTTTGTCTTTTTTTTTTCTCACATTTTGAGTAAAAGTAATTTTGCATGAGGAAAAATTGATATTTTGTACTCTTAAGGATGAAAATCAAGTAATTACATGCCACACAACATTTCCTAGTGCCACTTTTTTATCTGTTACATCAAATTTAATTAAAAATTCTCGTCCTATGGGAAATTTTTTGACTATTAAAAATTCCTAGAAAAACCTAATTCAATTTTGTGAGACTCTGGATAATGCCTAGCATGGTAATATACATTGACCCTAGACTTTGAAAACACACTCAAGGCTTGGTTACTAATTGCACTCCAACTTTGGAGGATGTCAGTGAGAAAAACTCAATTAGTTATTTACTGCTAAGAAGCGAAAATAGTTAATTAAGTAAAAAAACGCTCTAGAGTGACATTCTTACTAACTAGGTCCCAAGGGTCTAATTTTGTGACATAAGTTCACCACGCTAGTCTCATTTTATACAATTTCCCCATGGGGGTACGAATTTTGCATGGAGAAAGAAGATAGAAGAAAAGAGAGAGAAGAAGGGGCAAATGTTGCGTTGTTGGACTTGTGAGCTCTGAAAATTTTGATAGGTGCCTTGTATAGTGGGCCATGGCGTCTTCATTCCTGCTAGGTACAACTTAGCAGGTAATAGTTTCCACCACCAAGTTTGATCCACTCTCATTCTTTCAGAAATCAAATGGAGATATCCTATTTTGGGTGTATAATCACCAAACGAAGAGTGATTTCAAACTAATTCATCATCCCTCTCTGTTAAGTGACTATGAGAATGACAGAGAGCCGCAATGTTAGGCCCTCTAGACCTTAGCAAATTCGTCATTTATTCCTATCTATTTACTTGACAACCATCCCTAGGCCCAAATATCTGTGGTTGCCTGATCCGCTACTAGATTAAGAGTGGTATATCCATTTCTATTTAGGGAATCCACCAACCCTTAAGGGAGTTTGTAATTAACCCCACAACTGAACCAAGGGTCAGTTCTAATTCTGACTTTTTGACCATTGCCAATTCTCCAAGATAGTCCATCTTTGAACAGAGGGAAGGAGACTAGTGCTGCTTTCCAAATAACATACATATTACAATATCATCTAGTCAGATTTCTGATCCATTTGTCAATTGTCCTGGGATAGATGTATTTCAGGTGTACCACCATGGTCCACAAGCTCTTTGTAGAGACAACCCTCCCACTAACTTTAACTACGAGGGATTTGGCGAAATGAGGAAGTTTCTTTAGGTCCTAACCCTCCCATGCTTTTGAGTTGCTATTTTATCCCATTTATCCCTTGGCATAACAAATCGATCTTGAGAGCCGACCCACAAAAATCTTAGGAAAACTTTACCCAATTTCTCCAAGATTCCTTTGAGAATCCATGACAGTGCCATCTAGGAAATTGGAATCTGTTTGTCCGGGAGAGGCATCTCACACTCCAGATTTGAAGATGTTTTTCCAATTTTGCAATAAGCGAGAACCAATCCTCTTTCTCATAGGAGTTTGGTTTTAAATGGAAACCTAGGTATTTTAGTCCTTCATCAACATGAATGGGATTGAGAGGAAAGACAACCTGCACATGAAAAACCCCCATGCTTTACAATAAGTGAATAAAAGAGTCAATTTTGAGGAATTGATCTACATACCCATTGCTTTATGAAAAAGAGATAGAGTTTGTTGAAGGAAATCAATATCTCTTTCAGTCCCATCACAGAAGAGGATGATGTCATTGACAAAAAGTAGATGCGTTTAATTTAGGTTCTCAGCCATTGCCACATGCCTGAACAACCCTCTTTGTTTCCCATTAGCCAATATCTTGCTAAGCCCTTTTGCAACTGTTAAAATTGGCAACTAGGGCCAAATTCCACCTTGGGACACGCATTTGATGGAAATGATGATTGCATTAAATTCCTCTTTTTGAGAGGACCAAAATTGATATAAAGATCAACACATTTGGACAAGCAAAAGTATGATTTTGAATTTATGCCCACATGTGCAAATTGTTCAGATCAACCACATCAAAATGTAGGCTCAAAAAGCCTAATGGATGTGTCCCTTCACCCTTAGTGAATTGTATAAATACAAGTGACCTCACGCCTCATTTGGCATCATCATCACTCACACATTCTTCTCTCTCCTTCTCTCTTTGGTTTGCACAACTGTGGGGAAGCTTCTCTCTCTCACACGTGTGGCAAGAACGACGAGTTTTCTGGGCTGAATTGCAGGACCGAAATTTCAAGTACCAGACCAAGTTTCACCAATGTTGACCAAGGGTTTGTTGACCAACTTTGACTGCGATTTTTGGAGGATCTTTTCTGTCTCTTTAAGCTGCATTTTTGGGCACATAAATTGAGGGAATCTAGGCAGTTTGATCGTTGACTTCAGGGTTGATTGCAGTTTGACCGCAAAAAATTACAACTTTTTTCTCTCCTTTGACCGAGTTGTTTTGGGTTTGCTTTGACCTCCTAATTAGGCCGAGTTTGACTGGGGAAGGCCAAGCTGTTTTGAGGGTGATTTATTGCTAATTTGACTAGCATTGACTTTCTGGTTAGGGCTAAAGTTTGACTACAGAAATTGACAGGACTATTTTGACTTTGAATTGGGCAAGTCAATTTGACTTTTGTACTCTCTCTCTCTGCTGGACTTTTGATATAATAATAAGAAGAATTGGTCAAAGGGTTTCCCCACATTAGGGTTTTTCCCTGGCCTCCACCAAATTTGGTGTCCTCTTGGCTTGGCTTGTCTTTTGCATAATGTTTGATGTTCTATCTACTTTTACTGCCAATGTGATTAATGGTTAGTGCGATTGCTACTGGAAATCTAAATTGAAATTGCTAATGGGCCGCTTAAGGAATGTTGAAGTAATTGTGCTAAGCATAAAACATACTATTGTTAACTAAAATTAACATGGTATTAGAGCCCAGGTAAAGACAAAGCCCAAGCAAGAGAGAAAAGCAATCACCAAGGAAGATTTATTAGACAAGTTTCAATGGCTTCTTCATCTTACTTCATGACTGAGGACAAGCTCAATGACAAATTTGACTATCATGCATGGAAGATGACTTTGGACCTAAATTTGGAGGAGCATGAAATATTGGACTATGTGCAAGGAAAAGTGGTGGAACCTCCTTCAAATGCACCTGCTGCTACAAAGAGAAAATACAAGAAAGGTGAGGTCAAAGCTAAAAGAATTATCATTGATTCCATTCAAAAGCATTTGGTTGCCTATATTTCTGATTTGGAAACATCTAAGGTGATGTATGATAAACTGGTTGAGCATTGTTGCTCGGAGACAATGCCACCTACCCTGTGAAAGGGATATGTACTGTCACTCTTCACTTAAATCAAGGTCAAACCCTTCATCTACAAGAAGTATTGTATTACCTAATTTGAAGAAGAACCTAGTGCCTATTTTTGCGATGGAAGATAAAGGCTTCAAGGTAGCATTCATTGTACGTATTTGGCAAATAAACTCTAAAGATGCATTTACACTTGGATTTAGGGTTGATGGTCTCTATCAAGTTGGAGGAAGCCCCTTGGGAGCCTTGACTTGTGATACTTCTCTTCAATTTGAATTACGACACCAGAGATTTGCGCACCTTCATTACAAAGCCTTACTTGGGGTAAGGAAGATGGTCACAGGTATGCTCGAGTTCAACATGAATCATGAAGGAGTTTGTCAGGGTTGTGTAGCTGGGAAACTTACAAGGGGAGCATTCCCTTCTAGTGAAAGTCAAACTACCGACATTCTTCAATTGGTCCATTCTGACCTATTTGGTATGTTGCCCGTAACATCATTGGGAGGATACTTATACTATGCAATTTTTGTGGATGATTTCTCTTGCAAAACATGGATCTATTTCTTGAAGAAGAAGGATGAAGTGTTCAAATGGTTTTGTTCTTTCAAAGCCTTGGTGGAGAATCAAACAGGGAAGAAGATCAAAATATTGAGGACCGACAATGGAACCAAATATGAATCAAATGAATTCAATGACTTTTGCAGAGAGGCTCGTATTAAGAGGGAGACCACCACTCCATACACTCATGAGCCTAATGGAGTTGCCGAAAGGAAGAATCGAACAATCATAGAAGCCACCCGTGCCATGCTTCATGACCAAGGTCTACCGAAGTTCTTATGGGGAGAAGCTGCCAACACTGCTGTATATGTTCAAAATAGGAGCCCACATCAAGCATTGGATTTCAAGACACTTGAAGAAGTTTTCACTGGTAAGAAACCTGATGTTTCTCATTTTAGAATATTTGGATGTCCCGTGTATTTTCATGTGCCTAAAGAGAAAAGAAACAAGTTAGAAGCATTTGGGAAGAAATGAACATTTGTGGGCTACAATGAAAATTTGAAGGCATATAGAATCTATGTGCTTGGTCAAAGAGAAGTGGAAATAAGCCATGATGTCACTTTCGATGAAGATTTTGCCCTTGGGAAAGCCAGAGATCTCCCTATCCCAAGGAAGGACAATGATGATGTTGCAGGAAAATAGGATGAGTCTCTATCCTATCCCAAGGAAGGACAATGATGATGTTGCTCGATGTTGAGGGACTGATGGATCACATTGATTCACCTCCTGGTGATTCCTCTACGTCAAGGAAAAGGCCTTTGTGGCTCAAAGACACTCTCGAAGATGCTGAAAGACATATTGCTCCAAGAGGGACATTTCGTGAAAGTAAGAAGCCGAACAAGTATCAAGGGTGCTTAGCTGCTATGAGTACTATTGTTCAATATGAGCCATGTACGTTCGAAGAGGCCATGAAACACCAAGTATGGAAAGATGCGATGAATGAGGAGTACAAATCAATCATGAAGAATGATGTCTGGTATGTGGTTCTTAGACCCAATGATGGGAGTGATGAAAAATACAAGGCCAGGTTCATTGCTCGAGGCTTCTCTCAAAAGGGAGTGGACTATGATGAGATATTTGCACCAATTGCTCGATATACCAATATTTGATCTATTATTGCTCTCACTGCCTCTCAAGGATGGAGCCTACACCAAATGGATGTTAAGGCTGCTTTCTTGCATGACTCACTTAAGGAGGAAGTCTACATAGAACAACTTGAGGGGTTCAAAGTACAAGATCGAAGGACACACGTGTGCAGGTTGAAGAAAGCCTTCTATGGGTTGAAGCAAGCCCGCAAGGCTTGGTATGAGAGGATTGATAGCTATCTTATGAAGCTGGGATTTACAAGGAACGAAGCTGACCCTAACCTATATTCCAAGGTTGAAAAAGACATGCCTCTCATTTTGGTTCGTTATGTGGATGATCTCTTTCTGACAGGTGCAAACCCTCTCATTTATCAATATAAGAGGGAGTTGGCTTCCGAGTTCGAGATGAAGGACCTAGGTTTGATGCACATTTCTTAGGCCTGGAGGTCTGGTAAAAGCCAGGTGAAATTTTCCTTTCTCAAGGAAAATACATTATGACGCTGTTTGAGAGATGCGGGATGGTGCATTGCAAGTCTGTGTCTACTCCGATGGAACTCAACTTCAAGAAACTATGTGGTAGTGCTGCTGGGCACGCATTGGCAAACCCTTCTGAATATAGACAACTTGTATGGGCCTTGATGTTCTTGGTAAAATCCCGTCCAGACATATGCTTCGCTATGAAGACGTTGAGTCAATTTATGGTCAAGCCTCGTCACATACATTAGATTGCTACTAAGAATCTCCTGAGATGTTTTCGTGGCACAATCAACGATGGACTGAGATACACTACTAGAAATTTGAGGCTACGTGGATATTCTAATGTTGACTGGGTTGACAGTGTGTTGGATCGAATGAGCACATTAGGATGTTGCTTCTCATTGGGGTCTGCTTCAATTTCGTGGATGAGCAGGAAGCAAAAATCAATTGCTTTAAGCACCACCGATGCCGAATACATTGCAACTAGTATGGCTTGTTGTGAAGCTGTTTGTTTGAGAAAGCTCTTTAGTGAGCTATTTGAGCATGTGCTAGATACCACTGTGATCCCCTATGACAACCAGAGTGGGATTCGCCTTTCATCCGTGTTCCATGACCGCTCCAAGCACATTAATATCAGGTACCACTTTATCTGGGAGCAATAAGGCTCCAACGCATTAGGAGTCAGGACTGATGAGTAGGTCGCAGACATCCTCACGAAGCCCTTAGGGAAGGTCAAATTCTTAGCCTTTCGAGAGTCTTGGAGTCGTGGAAAGACCCTCCAATGAGGGTCCCGCTTGAGTTGGACATTGAGCTTTGGGAGCTCCTGGGGGCTTGGGGTACTTCTTGGAGCTATGAGCGACCGTAGGGTGGCGTGCTATGTACTGGGTGAGTGGTTCACCTTCCTGTGTGATACCCCATGATGGTTGACATGTGTGTAGGGTGAGTGGTTCACCTTCCCCTACGGTTGATGACTCATGTGTGTAGGGTGAGTGGTTCATCTTCTCCTACGATTGACATATGCATAGGATGAGTGGTCCACCTTCTCCTATGGCATATGAGCAGGATGAGTGGTTCACCTTCTCTTGCTGATGTATCCTACCCATGTAGTTCGAGACTCATGGGAAGTACCTCTTATCTGGCCAATGAATTGGGAAAAGTGGATAGGGACCATAACATTACAGATGGACGCATTGTGTATTGTCGTACTCCCTATGTCTAGGATGCATGGTGTTCAACAACTTGATTTGGGATTAACTCTGATTGAGGTTCTACCTCTGGATTGACTTTTGCCAGTGGAGAGTGGTAAGGTCTTGTGACTCACTCTTGATCTATTCTTCTTCATTATTACATCATGGTTCAACAGAGCAGAGATGAGATGGCAGATGTTTTATGACGACAGGATGGCATGATGATCGATGACGACAAATGGATTGGCAAGTGGGATTCTCCCTAGTTGAGAGGGAGTCTTAAAATTGGGAACAAGGGCCAAATTTCCCCTTGGGACAACTCATTTGATGGAGATGATGATTGCATTAAATTCCTCTTTTCAAGAGGACCAAAGTTGATATAAAGATCATCTCATTTGGACAAGCGGAAGTGTGATTTTGAATTTATGCCCACACATGTGCAAATTGTTTAGGTCGGCCACATCAACATGTAGGCTCAAGAAGCCCAATGGATGTGTCTCTTCTCCCTCAACGAATTCTATATACTATAAATACAAGTGACCTCACACCTCATTTGGCATCATCATCACTCACACATTCTTCTCTCTCCTTCTCTCATTGGTTTGTACAAGTATTGGGCAACTTCTCTCTCTCTCACGTGTGGCAAGAAGAACTTAGTTTTTTGGGTTGAATTGCAGGACCAAAATTTCAAGCAGCAGACCAAGTTTGACCAACGTTGGCAAAGGGGCTATTTACCAGATTTGACTGCTATTTTTGGAGGATCTTTTCTGTCTTTTTAGGTCGCATTTCTAGGCACATAAATTGAGGGAATCTAGGTAGTTTGACCAACGTTGACTACAGTTTGATCGCAAAAAATACAACAATTTTCTCTCTCTCCTTTGACCGAGCTGTTTTGGGCTGACTTTGACCCCCTGATCAAGCTGAGTTTGACTGGGGAAGACTGAGCTGTTTTGAGGATGATTTATTGCTAATCTGACCAGTGTTGACTTTCTGGTTAGGATTGAAGTTTGACTATAGTTGACTGTAGAAATTGACAAGATTGTTTTGATTTTGAATTTGGCAAGTCAATTTGACTTTTGTACTCTCTCTCTGCTGAACTTTTGATATAATAATAAGATGAATTGATCAAAGGGTTTTCCCCACACCGGGGTTTTGCCCTGGCATCTGCCAAATTTGGTGTCATCTTGTCTTGGCTTGTCTTCTGCATATTGTTTGATGTTTTATCTACTTTTACTGTCAATGTGATTAATGGTTAATGTGATTGCTACTGGAAATCTAAATTGGAATTGCTATTGGGTTGCTTAAGGAAAATTGAAGTAATTTTGCTAAGCATAGAACATACCATTGTTAACTAAATTTAACAACAACCAAAAGGAACATAAGAGGCAAAAGGGAGTGTTGAGAATTCAATAGGGCAAAGTATATAACAATTCTCTTTACTTGATAACTGTTTGTGTTACCTTTTTACTTGTTATTTTTGATCTTTATTATTCCAATGTGCAATACATCAAACATCTACCAAAACAGAAAGAACAATGACACAATATATAAGCTGCAAGCCAGGGCCAAAACCCGTCCTCTTGAGGGGAAAACTCATAAATCTCTTCTTATCTTTTAGATCTTTCAATTGACGAATACCGTGACCTAGACTCAAACAAATACCTTCCAAGATCAAGTCTTCCTTGGCCTCCTGCTGTAATACTTCGACCTCCTAGTAAATCCAAAATTTTGCTGCCCAGCAACTGTTGCTTCTTCTCAAGGAGACTTTGATCTCCCTCTAACTGCTCCCCCCTTGCCTTTGCTTGCCTTGCTATGGATCCTAGGGCTAGTAGGAAACCCTAAGAGACCTTCACTTGCCTTCCAACACTTCTTGCTTCCAAAATCGAACCTCTAGCCTTCCCTAGTGCAGAAACCCTAACTGCGCAATCCCAGAAGAATAGAGAGAGACCCAAACACTTCGACTTCCCTTCTTCACACTTCCTTCTTTGACCTTCTGTTGCTCCCTTCTTCACATAAGAGATGAGTGAATGAATGATCCAAATGGAGCACAAGTTCCTCTTATATATAGGCTCCTTTAACGGTGGACATTGCTCTTCGTGCAGGCCGACTTGACAACTTTTTAGGCTGACTTGATCTTGGAGGTATTTTGACACTTTAAAGACAAAATAATTTTCCCTTTACAATATACCATGTGCCCATAGGGTCTTCCATATATGACAATGACTCTTACACCTAGGACAAACCTTAGAAGCACTCAATGGGTGCTTGACCTATAAAATAAAATAACTTGAGCATGAAACCCATGCTTCAAAAATAAAAATAATTTCTTTTTCATTTTACATTTACAAGAATACATTTCATGCTAATGAAGACCGAACCTAGTTACACATTTTTCAACATTCCCTCTTAACTAGGGAGGTATTCATTAGAGGTACATGGTAATTCTTAATCAGACGAGATCTCATAAGAAGAGTTAGATTGGTAACCCATCTGTCTAGCATCATAATAACCAACATTGTCATATAGCAAGGCCTTGACTAACAACTCTCATCTCTCCACAAGATCATAGCACAATGCTAGCGAGACTAATGATGTATAGACACCATCATCATTATCTCTCCAAGGTACATATCCCACCCGGGTGTTCACAGTGTATGACCTCCCATTGGACTATTCCTATCTTGGGTAGCTAATCCTCAAAGAATATCGGTCCACGACTACTATTGTCTTGAATGCCCTACCACATTCTCATAGAGTATCAAATGCTAGATGTCCACCCAATCCTCCCTTCTTTCTTCCCAAGTGAAGACAAGAGTGTTGTGTGACTATGTCTATTTCTCCCTCTCAATTAGGGAGGACAATTCCACAAAACCAAGCTTGTCCTTTAAGTATACAAGCTTATTGTTTGGAAGTGATTTCGTCAATATGTCAGTGACCTGCTCATCAGTGGAGATATACCGTAGCTGCACCACATCATTTTGAACGAGCTCTCGTATATACGATAATTTTTGTTGATATGTTTTGTCTTCCCATGAAACACTGGGTCTTCAGACAAATGAATACAACGGGTGTTATCACAATGTATCACTATAGGGTTCATCAGTCCTTCAAACAAGTCAGATAGCAACTTCCTTAACCAAACTGCTTCCCTGCTGACTTCACATGCTGCAACATACTCAACTTCAACACTACTTAACGCAACGATGTCTTGTTTTCTGCTTATCCATGAGACCATAGAGGATCCTAAGCTGAAACATCCTCTTGTAGTGCTTCTCCCATCTTGTTCACTGCCTCCCCAGTCGGAATTTGTATAACCAGTTAGTTGAACATCATTCCTTCTATCATACTTCAAGCAGTAGTTGATGGTTCCTTGTAGATATCTCAGAATATGTTTTGTTGCTATCCAATGATCATGCTTTGGCTCCACTTGGAACTGACTGAGTACATTTACTGCAAAACATATGTCCGGTCTAGTATTCACTAAGTACATTAGTGAGCCAATGAGTTGTCTGTATCTGGAAGGATCCACAGGGCTTGATTCAGAACTTCTTAGTTTCTTCAAGTTAGTGATCATTGGAGTGGTCATTTATTTACAGTCCATCATGTCGAACTTCTTCAATATCTCGATCACATACTTTCCTTGACCTAAATAGACTTCATTAGGTTCTTGCCAAACTTCCAGTCCCAAATAGTAATGCATCAGCCCAAGGTCCTTCATGTCAAATTCTGTTGCCAATTGCTTCTTACATTCTTCAATTCGACCTTCTACACCTGTCAAGAGAAGATCATCTACATACAGAAGAATGATTACAGGTTCATTGTTTACAACCTTGATGTAGAGGTTTGAGTTAGCAGAGCTTTTTGTGAAGCCTAATCTTTGTAGGTATGCATCCATCCTAGCATACCATGCCCTTGGTGCTTGCTTGAGGCCATATAGTGCCTTCTTCAATCTGCAAACATATGCCTTCCTGTCCTTTGCTTCAAATCCCAAGGGTTGTTCTATATAGACTTCTTCATCTATTGTGCCATTCAGAAATGCAGTCTTGACATCCATTTGATGGATGTTCCATCCCATTGATGCTGCCAAAGAGACTAATTATCGGATTGTAGTATATCTTGCTGTTGGAGTAAATGTTTCTTCATAGTCGATGCCTTCGAGTTGAGAGAAACCTCTGGCCACAAATCTTGCTTTATATTTATGTATATTTCCATCAGCGACATGCTTGATCTTATAGATCCATTTAGAAGTAACCACAAATTTGTCTTCGATCTCCGAGACTCCATTCTTCATTATAGACTGGTATTCTTCATTCATGGCATCTTTCCATTCTCATGTTGTATAGCCTCCTCAAATGTTGGTGGTTCTGCTTCTATTATCTTTGTCATGTATGCACCATACCCAAAATATCTCTTGGGTCTTTTACTTTCTCTAAATGATCCTTGAGCTGCCCCATGACCTTCTGCATCAATTAGTGTAAACTTCGACCAGTTAGGTCATTTCCTTGTTCCTTGAACAACCACAAGTTGAACAGGTTCACTAGGTCCTTCCTCCTCATGGTGGGATCCTTCTTCTTCCTTGTCAGCGTCTTCCTCAAAGATGGGAAGTTCTTCGTCATCAGAATCTATACAAAAGTCTTTTGATTTCTTGAATGCTATACTTTCATCAAATATGACATCACGACTAACTTCAATGTGATGCCCATCTTTCATGTAGATTTTATAGGCTTTAGACGAGTTACTATATTCGACAAATGCACCTTTCACACCGGAAGGGTCCAACTTCTTTCTTTTGTCTTTAGGTATATGTATGTACACATGACACCCAAAGATTCGGAGATGATCTACGGATGGTTTCTTCCCAGTGAACACTTCTTCCAGAGTCTTGTTGTTTAAAGATCTGTGAGGGCATCAATTTTGTATGTAGACTGTTATCATTGTTGCCTCTGCCCACAAAAACTTTGGTAGATCTTGATCGTGTATCAATGCTTTTACACTTTCTTCAATGGATCAGTTCTTTTGTTCTGCAACTCCATTTTGTTCGGGATTATATTGAATTATCAGCTCCCAGATTCCTTTCAGAATGCTATGATCTCTTTGGATGTATAATCTCCTCCATTGTCAGATCTTAGTATCTTGATTCTTCTTTCTGTAAGGTTTTCTACTTCTACTTTGAATTCTTGAAATTTAGTAAATACTTCATCCTTGGTTTTCATTAAGTAAACCCAGGTCTTTCTTGAATGATCATCTATGAATGTGACATAATAAAGATGACCTCCAAGTGATTTGGGAGACATAGGGCCACATACATCAGAGTGAATAAGATCCAAGATTTCTTTTGATCGTGAAGCACTGCTTACAAATGGTTTCTTGGTATTCTTGCCTAGTGCACATCCTTTGCAGACACCTTCATGATCCTCCTTTAGATTTGGTATTCCATCTACTATGGAATTTAGAGTTGGTAGAATCTTGAAATGTAAATGACCAAACCTTTGGTGCCAAAGTTCACATGGACTAATCTCAATTTGGACTAGGGCATGATTCACTGGAGACATTAATATGTAGAGCCTTCCTTCTCGGATGCCAATTACTTTTGCTTGATCTATACTTGTGCCTTCACCCATACAACTACTTTCCCATCAATGAAAGCTACCCTATCTCCTTTATCTTCTAAGCTTGAAATAGAAAGAAGATTTTTGTGCAAATCTGGAATGAATAGAATGTTGTTGAGGTGGATGTTGCTTTGCTTCCATCTTCAAGCTTTATTGATGATGATCCAATGGCTTTCACTAGATAGCTTTTGTTGTCTCCACGTTCCATAGACTATGCAAATTTTCCTTTTGACAAGGTCTTCAATTGGTGGGAATGACTAATCATGTGCCTTGATGCATCGCTATCGATCACCCAAATGTCTTCGTCTTGGAATGTCCTAGAGAGAGCCGAGAAGAGTCCTTCGTCCTTTTCTTTGAGTGTTACCTTCTTTGAAGAGAATATGAGGCTCCATACTTTTTTGATGCCTTTCTTGAGATGGCTTGCAATCTTTTTGATGTCCTTCTTCATTGTAGAGGAGATCTTCATGATGCCCTTAGAGAACCAAAGCTCTGAAACGATGTTGAGAATTCAATAGGGCAAAGTATATAACAATTCTCTTTATTTGATAACTGTTTGTGTTACCTTTTTACTTATTAGCTTTGATTTTTATTATTCCAATGTGTGCAATACATCAAACAGCTACCAAAACAGAAAGAACAATGACACAATATATAGGCTGCAAGCCAAAACCCGTCCTCTTGAGGGGAAAACCTTGAAATCTCTTCTTATCTTTCATATCTTTCAATTGACGAATACCATGACCTAGACTCAGACAAATACCTTCCAAGATCAAGTCTTCCTCGGCCTCCTGTTGCAATACTTCGACCTCCCAGTAAATCTAAAATTTTGTTGCTCAACAACTGCTTCTTCTTCTTAAGTAGACTTTGATCTCCTTGTAATTCCTCTCCCTTTACTTCACTTGCCTTGCTATGGATCCCTAGGGCTAGTAGGAAACCCTAAGAGACATTCGCTTGCCTTCCTACACTTCTTGCTTCCAAAATCGAACCTTTAGCCTTCCCCAGTGCAAAAACCCTAATTGCGCAATTCCATGAGAATAGAGAGAGACCCTACTTCGACCTCCCTTCTTTGCACTTCCTACTTCGACCTTTTGCTGCTCCCTTCTTCGCATAAGAGATGAGTGAATGAATGATCCAAATGGAGGACGAGTTCCTCTTATATATAGGCTCCTTCAAGGGTGGACGTTGCTCTTCATGTAGGCCGACTTGATCTTGGAGGTACTTTGACACTTTAAAGACAAAATATTTTTTTCTTAACAATATACAATGTGCCCATAGGGTCTTACATATATGACAATGACTCTTACACAAACTGTAGAAGCACTTAATGGGTGCTTGACCTACAAAATAAAATAACTTGAGCATGAAACCCATGCTTCAATAATAAAAATAATTTCATTTTCATTTTACATTTACAAGAATACATTTCATACTAATGAAGACCGAACCTAGTTACAGATTTTTCAACCGGGAGCAACCCTGCTTGAGTCCCCTTTGAGCATGGAAAAAAGGGGATGTAGATCCATTAATTAGCACCGCAAAGGAGACCGAGGTGAGGCAGATAATTCAAGGGATGAATTGTAACACCCACAACGTCAACCCTTGTTTTTGTAATGTTAAATGATGACTGTGTAATGCCAACATGGTGACCATGGTTGGTTGAGATATGATATACAATCATAAAATAATTAAATATGAAATGCTGGCCTAAGGAAGGGGGGGGACACATGGAGAAGTGGAAGAATGGTGTTTGCTAGCATAATAGAAAGCACCACCACCTAATCGCTGGAAAGGAACGACTGGGCAGAGGAAATGCCCATGTTTTTCTTGTTTCCATGACATGAGTGAATGGAAGCTGGGCAGTCTTGTAGGAGACAAGGGCGCCTCAAGGGAAAAGGGTGAATTCCTTGAGTAAGCATCCCCTCAGACTTTGGATCTAGCTTGAAGGCGGGGGGTGGGGGGGGGGGGGGGTTTAGCTACAAGAAAGATTGTGGTGTAGTTGGCCTATGGTTGGGTGGAGAGTTGAAGCCCCTACCTTAGTTGAGTGATTCACGTTAATCCTGTAAGTGTATTTACCTTACAAATATTTGTACCATGTATTGATGAATAATGTCTTGTATGTGTTTTGAAAATGTATGGATTGATTCAGCCTGTGAAATGTTGAGATCTCTGTAATATGTATGTTGAATACTTTGTTTTATCTGCTATCACAACTATATTGAAGCTTATAGATCTCTGTGTTTGTTGTTCATATTATGAGTTACAAAGCTAAATACATGAATAATCTTGGTTAAATGTGTTCAATTATACTATTATAATGTGTGATTTCAATGAGTTCATGGAGGTAGCATAGTATGTGCATGCCTTGTGAGAATATGGCTGTTGGAGCCATTTCTCAAGCTTTAATTAACATCTGATATATGGCAGTGCCTTGCTGATGTTAGGTCTTGTTCCTGTTGATGTCTTTGTACATAGGTCCTTGATCCTGTCGCCAATTATCGTTCACCAATAGCAGCCTCTTAATTGGGCCTTCATACAATAACTGTTGAGAATTGCAATTTTGGGCAGTTTCCCCTTTGTTCATTTGTTGATAAGGAATGCAACTTGCTATGACTTGCAGTCTGCAACTTCAAGCTCTCAAGGTTAAGATCGAAGGGCACATAGTCGAAATGAGATAGGAACAGGTTGGCATAAGCGTGGATGGGACCTCGCTAGGATGACATATGTATGGGAAGGACCCACTAGGTTCCTTTCCCCGTGGTTGGTTGTATGAGCTTTAACTAAGGTTAAGTGTGGGATTAGCCTAATCCCTGACAATGCTTGAGAGTTCAGTATTAGGGATTAATCTTAATCCCTGGCTGCATGACCTCGAGCTTGCATAAAGTTCAATTGCCAGAATGGTTTGGGGATATGGCATTGATGACTTGGAACTGATGATGTGGCACAAGTGACGTGGCCGAGTTAATGGCGCGGCGCATTGTCTGTGGGACACGTAGCATGCAGAATCGACCCTTTTGGGTGGCCAAGTGGCTTGTTTTTGGATGATTTGTGGCTCCAACAAAGGACACCATGTGGCAGGATGACATCACCATGATGACAAAATGACATCAAAAAGATGTGGTGGAGGAAAGGTGATGTGGTAGAGGCTGGTTGGTTGATAATGATGAGAGCTAAGATGGCTTAGTGACATGGCACTATCTAGTTGGTCAAACTTTAATTGGGCATAACTTTCAATTTGATAGTCAGATTGAGATAAATTTTATATCACTAGAAATCTCTCGACGAGCTAAACACAATGGTGGCTTTTATGTTGAGTTTTGACAATGTTGGAAAAAATAGGATCTTTGTAAACCCCACCTTCATAATAGACCTTGGAGGTTGGGTTAAGTCAATGAGTAACACCTCCCGTAGCTTGAGATATTATAAGGGGGTGGTAGGAAGTGTTACATGGAGGGCACCTCAAAACCAAGACGTGTCAGGAGGAGGTGGAGATAAAGCTAATTTACCCGATCATAAGCTTTTGAGAGCTCAATCTTCAGAACCATCCCTTTCAATTTCTTGAATTTTAGGCTGTGTAATCCTTCCCGCACTACACCAATAGCCTCATGGATTTGGCGACCTTCTAGGAAGCCAACTGTTCCTTAGAGATTGCCTTGGAGAGGATAGGTTTGAGTTAGTGGGCAATCACCTTGACAATTATTTTGTAAATACAATTATAGTGAGAGATCAGCCTGAAATCATTCAAAGTGAGAGGATTATTTGTCTTAGGTATCAATGCAATGGAGTTGGTATTGAAAGAGGCCAATACTCAACCCTCCAATCTTGATTACTCCACTACTCTCAGGATATCACTTCCAAGAGTTTCATAAAGGAACTAATCATAATTTGTGTTGATCATCCTTCAAATTAATTATTTTCCTTCTTTTTACTCCTTTTTCCTAGACATCTAGGGTCAACGACTAGGGTTTCTTGTAGAAAATTGCATAAAAGTGAATTTGAATTTGATGTGCATGGCTCATAAAGTAGGAGTTGCACCAATAAATTACATAAAACAAAATCTAACATTATTTCCTGTTAAAACCCTCCTATCTAGGGCTGATATCATCCTTAGTTCGTTGTTTATGCATGTTTTCAGCTATTAAATTCCTTTAATAAACCCCAATCCTTGGTGTCTATTGGAGGGCCTTACTCCCTTTTGTTGATTATCCCTTCAAAGGTCTCTTCTTTGGTTGCTATATGACATCATGTACCCCATCATTGCAAAACGACAAAACCCTAACTTATAGGAGCCATCCTTTTGGTTTAGGAAGAGTACTTAAAACTTGACATAGAACATTTATGCCTTCTAGGCTCCACCGGTACTTTATCCCACCTTATAGACCTCATATCTATCACCTTGAGCCCTAGTATTTGAATATCCTTTAGGTGACTCACGGAAGTCTCCTTTGTGGTCAGATATCATCATATCACTAAAGAGTAGGAGAAAGGTTGCTGAGGTGACAGTGGCAACCCTTTTTCTTGTTGCCAAAAGGTCAGGTTCTGCATAGCAGGGTTTTGCACTAGGCTTGCATGATTTTGTGCCAATAGGAACATTTGCTCTAAATAGGCTCTTAAGCATTTAGAGTGGATTTTTTTTGGGAATGTTGTTTATATGTTGCTTTGGAGATTGTGCCCTTTGCCAAGTGCAGTGCTCACACTACCTTGGAGTCTCTGACTCTCTAGTGTTGAAAATGTTAAAATTTGGGTACCAGAGGACAAGTGGTTCTCTAAGGCTTTGATCTTTGGCCTAGGGAAAAATGTCCAAATTTATTTTTTATTTTTCTCCTAAAGTGACTTTATGAGTGGTAAAGTCAATTTAATTTAAAAGTGACTTTATAAGTGGTAAAGTTACATTCTAATTTAAAAGTGACTTTATAAGTGGTAAAGTTACATTCTACTTTAAAGGTGATTTTATTAAAGTGAATGAAGAATTAGAAAGTGAAAAAGTGACTATGGAAATAAAAGGCTAAGTGGGTGAGTTAAAAAATAGAAAGTGAGAATTAAGTGCACATTTATTCTCATCCCTAGATCTAAATGAATCTCAGCCATTAGATCTTAGGGTAACCCAAAAGGTCATTTAGAGAATAAAAGGAGAAGAGAAGAGGAAGAGATCAATTCATTCTTTCATGAGCATTTGAGAGAAAGAGAAGAGAGAGCAAGGAGAGAATTTTTGAGCTGTGAGGAAGTGAAGGAGAGCAGCAAGAAGACATTTTAGCAAATCTGGGCAGCGACATTTATTGGCATGCATCCCAAGGAAAAACCGTACAACACGAGAAAGGCACAGAAATCTTGGGGTAGCCAAACAGGTGGAGGAGGATGACAATGTGGCATTGTTAGCAAGAGGCAAGAAGGGCAGAGCAAAGAAGCAAGCTCCCAACAGTGGAGGCAAAAGCAAAGGTAAAGGCAAGCAGCAGAACAAGGAGAAGGACTATTCCAAATTCAAATGTTGGAATTGTCAAAACTTGGGACACTATGCTGTTGTGTGTCCGGAGAAGAAGAACAAGAAAGGGAAAGACAAACCCATGGCAGCTTCTGCAGAGATAGAGAGCTTCTCAGAGAGATTTGATCGGGAGTTTGGGTTCATAGCTTGTGAGGCCACTAGTGCAAGATCACCTGCCATACAGGTTCAGAGGGAGTGTGCCTTCCCCGCTACTAGTAGAGCATCTTCTAGCATTTGGTATGTTGATAGTGGCGCTTATCGCCACATGACAGGAGTCAAAGAGTACTTCTCAGAGCTTTCAGAGGGTGATACTGATATGGAGGTAGTACTTGGTGATGACAACATTGTTAGAGCAGTCGGTGTGGGGACATTGACATTTGATAGGGGACCCAAACCTCCCTTGAAAGTGTCAGATGTTCTATATGTGCCTGGAATGAAGAACCTGATATCCGTCTCAGTACTTGAGGATGGAGGGTATGATGTGTTGTTTAGGAGAGGGCAGGTGCTTATATATCCTAGGGGAACTCCAGCTTCTTCAGCTAGAGAGATTGGTGTGCGCCATGCCAAGGTGTACAAGTTCTCATTCTAGCCCTTGATGGCATTGAGTAGTAGCACCCGAGACTGGACCAACAACAGATCTAGCAGTTCAGAGTTGTGTGAGATTTGGCACCGCAGGATGGGGCACATGTATCATGGGGCCTTGAGTACATTGCGGGAGATCACCACTGGTGTGCCAGATTTCAGTTCTGATCACCTTGATGTATGCAGAGGATGTGCTATGGGGAAGTTTGCCAGATCCCCTTTTCCTAGTAGTGTCAGCAGAACGACAGGGATCCTTGACTTGATACGTATCGATGTGAGTGGTTGGATGTCTCATGTATCATTGAGTGGCTATGAGTACCATGTTTTATTCATGGATGACCACTCCAGGAAGACCTGGATTTATTTCTTGAAGACCAAGAGTGAGGTCTTCAAGCGGTTTCAAGAGTTCAAAGCTCTTGTGGAGACCTAGACAGGTAGGAAGATCAAGGTCCCCATGTCGGACAATGGAAGGGAGTATAACCTTGGTGAGTTTGTTGATTTTTGTGCTAAGGCAGGCATTAGGAGAGAGTTCACAGTTCCTTACTACCCTCAGCAGAATGGGGTTGCAGAGAGGAAGAACAAATCCATTGTAGGCGCTGCCAAAGCCATGCTTCATGATCAGGGGTTACCTTTTTTTTGTGGGCAGAGGCTTGCAACACTACTTTGTACTTGCAGAGCAGGAGTCCACATCATGCCTTGGGGAATGTGACTCCGGAGGAGGCTTTTTCTGGGAAGAAGCCTGATGTTGGGCACTTTCGTATCTCTGCATGCCTTACATATACCTATGTCCCCAAGGAGAACAGGACCAAGCTAGAGCCCACCATAGACAAGGGCATCTTTGTGGGTTATAGTGAGACCTCGAAAGCTTATCGGATTTATATTCCTGCGCAGAGGAAAGTGGTTGTTAGGCAAGATGTGAAGTTTGAGGAGGAGAGAGCTTTCAGGAGGTCACATGAGTTAGAGTATCCAGAGTCACCATACCCTCAGGAGTCGCTGAGTCAGTCACAGGGATCCAGTGGTCAGGGATGAGAAAGTACGTCGATTACAGTGTCAGGTCCATCAGTGAGCAGTGGCTCTTAGAGTCAGGTGGGTGGTTTTTCGGGCAGCATGCAGGGCAGTCCGCAGAGCAGTTCACAGGGTAGTCCACTAATGGACAGTTCGCACGGTACTTCAACATCTACAAGCACAGGTTTAGGCATGAGGTCAGTTGACAGGCCTTCAGGAGTTTAGGCTTCTGATGATGATGAGGATTCTTTCACTTTGGTGGGAGAAGTATGCTCAGGGAATAGGAAGCCCAAGTGTCTTCAAGAGACCTTGCGCGAGGCCACATCAGTTGCTGGGCCAAAGAGACATTTTAGAGAGAGTAAACCACCTGAGTGGTTCTGTAGTTACATGGCATTGGTAACAATCATTGTTGACTCCGAGCTTTCTAGTTATGAGGAGGCAACTAGCCAGCAGGTTTGGAGAGAGGCCATGATGGAGGAGTATTCTTCTATTATGAAGAACGATGTTTGGGAGGTAGTGCTGAGGCTTGAAGGTAAATCAGTTGTTACTTCCAGATGGCTCTACAAGATAAAGCATGCTGCAAATGGCAGCATCGAGAAGTTCAAGGCTCGATTTGTGGCGAGAGGGTTCTCACAGGTAGAGGGAGTTGACTATGAGGAGACCTTCGCTCCCTAGCTCGATATACATCTATTCGCTCCATTATATCGATTGCAACAGAGATGGATTGGAAGATCCAACAGATGGATGTGAAGGCCGCATTTCTCAATGGCTTCATTTAGGAGGAGGTTTATATTGAGCAGCTGCAGGGCTTTGAGGTGAATGGGAAGGAGTCCCATGTATGCAGATTGAAAAAGGCACTCTATGGCCTGAAGCAAGCTCCTAGAGCTTGGTACTCGAGGATTGACACATACTTGCAGCAGTTGGGTTTCACAAAGAGGGAGGCTGATTTGAACCTATACTTCATTGTGGTGGGTGAGGAGCCTCTCATTCTGGTGTTTTATGTTGATGACTTGATCATCACTGGTGCAGAGAGACTCATTGAGGGCTGCAAGAGAGATCTTGCTTCAGAGTTTGAGATGAAGGATATCGGCTCAATGCATAATTTTCTGGGATTGGAGGTGTGGCAGGAGGAGGGGCATTTCTTCCTGGGACAAGGGAATTACATTGTGGATATTTTTAGCAGATTTCACATCGAGGACTGCAAACCCATGTCTACACCTATGATCACTAATTGGAAGAAGCTTCACGCTTCTGATTCTGAGTTGGTGGATCCTACTCTATACAGACAGTTGATTGGTTGTTTGATGTATTTGGTCAACACTCGACCAGATATATGTTTTGTAGTTAACACTATGAGTCAATTCATGTGTGAGCCCAGGAGAGTGCACTGGGTGGCTACAAAACACATTCTTCGTTACTTGCAGGGGACAGTGGATTTTGGTCTGGATTATAGATAGGGCGATGGAGTGAGACTGGAGGGTACACGGATTCAGATTGGGCAGGTTGTGCTTCAGATAGGAAGAGTACTTCCGGCTGTTGTTTTGGGTTGGGTTCGGCAGTTGTGTCGTGGATTAGCAGGAAACAACAGTCAGTTGCATTGAGTTCAGTTGAGGCAGAGTATATGGCTGCTAGTTTGGCTAGTTGTGAGGCCATATGGCTTCGTAAGATGTTGTTTGGTCTATTTGGTCAGGCATTGAGACCTTCAATAATTTACTGTGATAATTAGAGTTGCATAAAACTCATGGAGAATCCAGTTTTTCATGACAGGTCAAAGCATATTGAGATCAAGTATCACTTCATTAGAGACTATGTCTAAAAGGGAGCTGTCAAGCTTGAGTACATTTCCACAAATGAGCAGGTAGCGGACATTTTTACCAAAGCCTTACCACGGAGCAATCATGTATACTTCAGAGACAAGATGGGAGTGGTGAGGAACACTTTCCTTGGTAAGAGAGAGTGTTAAAATTTGGGTACCAAAGGACAAGTGGTTCTCTAAGGCTTTGATCTTTGGCCTAGGGAAAAGTGTCCAAATTTATTTTTTTACTTTTCTCTTAAAGTGACTTTATAAGTGGTAAAGTCAATTTAATTTAAAAGTGACTTTATAAGTGGTAAAGTTACATTGTAATTTAAAAGAGACTTTATAAGTGGTAAAGTTGCATTCTACTTTAAAGGTGACTTTATTAAAGTGAATGAAGAATTAGAAAGTGAAAAAGTGGCTATGGAAATAAAAGGCTAAGTGGGTGAGTTAAAAAATAGAAAGTGAGAATTAAATGTACATTTATTCTCATCCCTTGATCTCAATGAATCTCAACCATTAGATCTTAGGGTAACCCAAAAGGTCATTTAGAGAATAAAAGGAGAAGAGAAGATGAAAAGATCAATTCATTCTTTCATGAGCATTTGAGAGAAAGATAAGACAGAGCAAGGAGAGAATTTCTGAGCAGTGAAGAAGTGAAGGAGAGCAACAAGAAGACATTTCAGCAAATTTGGGCAGCAACATTTATTGACACGCATCCCAAGGAAAAACTGTATAGCAGGAGAAAGACACATAAATCGAGGAAGAGGGAGAACAAGTTTTGGGCACATTTTTCGAGGCTGGCCGTACATCATTTAATATTGTTTTATTGCTGTAACAAATTTCTGTTTTGGCTGTTTGCTGATTGGCACAATTTTTGAGGTGGAGTTCAAGCACGGAAATCAAGATAAGTTGTAATTTGTGGTTGCTGGAATTTTTACTGTGTTTCATTTTCTCTGTAAATTCATTTTTAGAAATAAAGAGGAGCTCTCAAACTGGTTTTCCCCAAGAGTTGTAGGGGGTTTTTCCAAGGTCACATTGACAAAAAATCACTGTGTTATTTTCTGTCTGTGGCTGTCATAATTTTGCTGTGTTTTATTTCTGCAATTTCAGCAGTTGTGAAGTCTCTAAATTTGTGTTCAGAAAAATATTATCATTTCCAGATTTTAGAATTTTTAGCATGCTTGGATTTAAAACTAAATGCATGGAGTGATAAGGAAAACTGATAATCTGAGTGGGGGTTGAAATTTCTTTGGAAAAGGATACCAGGGAGGTGTTTCCTAGTGTTATTTGCCTAAGCCTAGGAACACAAAGTGAACCCACCTTTTTAGTGTGACTTTATGTGGTTATTAAAGTCATGTGACTTTTTAGTCACTTTATGAGGTACTAAAAGTACATTGTACTTTATAATATTAAAATGAATTTATGTTTTTAAAGTGACTTTATGAGAAAAAGGTACATGGTACAAAAAGTTAATAAAGTGACTAGGGAGGCTCATTAATGAATGGGGAGACATAAGAGGGGGTCAATGGGAGATTAGATCTCCACCCTTGATCAAGAGAAGCTGAGATCTAATCTCAGCCCTTGATGCTAGGGATAAGGCTTCTTAACATTATGGAGACGAAAAAGGGGAAAAGGGCAAAGAGATCATTTATTCTTCAAGTGAAGTGTTGGAGAAGAGAAGTGGAGAGGAAGAGAAGGAGGAGGAGGCTGAGTAGGGTAAACAGCAACTGGAAAAGAGAACGAACAGTGCATTTGCCAAGGAGAACAGAGGTATGAAGTTCAAGGTATCAGTCCAACAGCTGGCACACATACTCAGCATGCTTTTTTAAGGGCAGTGCTGCTACAGCAGCTTGAATGCCAAGGAGACTCTGACCTGGAAATCTGAGTAACCTGTGTCTGATTTTCAAGGAAAGTGTCAGTGCATTTATTGCAAGGAGACTGACATGAAAATCAAGAATCCTGTGTGTGAATTTCGAGGCAGTTTGGCATGTTTTCCAAGGGAGGCGGGCACGGTTTTCTAAAGGCTGTCTGTGCATGAAATCCGAGGCAGAGGTGGTCTGGACAGTGGCACAGAGTCAAGATCCAAGGTCTGAACAGTGCCAAAGGTTTCAAGGACAGTGGCATGGAATTCTAAGAGGCTGGTCCAAATTCCAAGGGGAGAGAGAAGTACCACTGTGTTGTATTAAATGCTGTATTTTCTATGAGAAGCAAAATAAAAAGGCCCCTTCAAACTGGTTTTCCCTTCCAGGGTCTGTGATTGACCAAATATCAGTGTCCAAAATTTATGTGTATGCTTGTGTGATTTTTTATCAGCAGAAAGTGAAAGTCAAAAAAGTAGTGGTAGCATCTAGTGTTTTATTTGAAGATATATTCAAGTTTAAATATCAGATATTAACCATGGGATGTGGGCATTAAACTGAATGTGCAAAACAAATTAAAACCGGGTAGCACTACAGGACACAATTCCTACATCGAGGCCTTTGTTGGTGTCCATGCCTTCTCAGGGAAATCATTCCATGCTTTTGTTGTTTGGTTGAGGTTATTCTAAATATCAAAGGATGATATGCTTTCCAGAGATTTAGCCAGATGGTTCAGAGTATTGCTTTACTTTTGTGATCTATTCAGATGTTGAATCCTGATTTTGATTGTGTTTTTGGCTAGAATTGACATCATCTACTGGAAAATGAGCTTAGATAGATTCGTACCTGTCTATTGTCAAACTGTTGTTCTTTAACCAGCTATTACAGTTTTATAGATCTATTTAGATTGTTCAATTTTTTTGCTGTTTGTAAGTCTCTTATGATCTGTAACAGTTGGGTTCATAACATTAAATTGACTCATAGGCTATGTATGTATTTAAAAAGTTTAAGGTCATGATTTTTTGAAGCTAGCTATCTGTGTTTGTTCTATACAGGTATCTCTGAGTATAAACAGGCTCCCCCTTTTCAAATGAAAGTTAGGTGATGGATGCTGGGAATCAAACTCCTGTTCTGTTGAGTAGCTTATGTATATATTTAAATTGTCATCAATGAGATTATGACATTTTCCACACTTGTAAATATTGCTATATGTGCTCACCTATTTAAGTAATTATTTGTGTCCACACATACCCTGTTTCATGCTCATTACTTTAAAGTTGCAACCACTTGGTAAATTTATGGTCAACAGCCATCGACATTGAACCAAAGTCCTGGAATAACCTTCTTTACCATCTTCCCTTCTACTCAATGGCTTGCTAATTTATGATGATTCTCCTTGCATTCTGGTTTCTTTCTTTCCAATGTTTTGATATTCCATTTAGCACATTAGAGAGCAGATTCTCATTTTGAATATTGTAAATTTCCAGCACCCTTTATCTTTGTATATGCAACATGATTGTTCATGTGCACTTTTAATTATTTATATTTGGCAAGAGTTGTTAAATGATCTCATTTGCACAATTTGATTTACTGGTCAGGAGCTACGTAATTATATGATAGAATATGGAGGAGGATTTGAGAATTATTTTTCCAGAGATCGGGTTACACACATTATTTGTAGTAATCTTCCTGACAGCAAGATAAAAAATCTAAGGTAAGGTTAATGCTAGTATCTGTATACTGTCAAATTGCATATTGTAATCATAGGGAGCTTCTGGTACACATTGGTAAAATTTGGGTCATGTGTCCTTGCTAATTAATTATACTGAATTGCATTAGATTAAAGGTCTATGCAATAGGTCTCTAAGTAGCATTTTTAGAAGTATTGTCCAATATGCCATGGTTTTTAGGGTACTGATTGAATTTTTTATTGTGTACACAGGTCTTTCAGCAGGGGACTACCGGTTGTGAAACCACAATGGATAGTTGATAGTATTGCTGCCAACAAAATTTTACCTGGTAGGATGTGTAACTTCAATAATTTGTTTCCTTTTTTTCTTTAATTGCTTCTTTTGGAAGTTAAAGACAGATCAGAAGCCAGGTCAGAGTTCTTCAAACTCAGTGTTTCTCTGCAAAGTACATCCTAGCTTGGTATTGCATAGCATAGTTGTTAAAATTGGCAACTTGGGCCAAATTCCACCTTAGGACAGCTCATATGATGGAGATGTTTATTGCATTGGATTCCTCTTCCGGAGAGGTACAATTTTGATATAGAGATCATCTCATTCTGACAAGCAGAAATGGAATTATGAATTTATTTCTCATATGGACAAATTGTCAAGGTCAGCTCTAGTCAAATGTAGGCTCATGAAGCCCAATAGATGTGTCTCTTCACCTTCAACGAAGTGTATAAATAAGAGAGACCTTTTCCTCATTTGGACATCATCTCATCACATCTTCTTCTCTCTCTTGATTGGGTCATACAACATTGGAGGCATCTCTTCTTCTTCGCATGTGTGGCAGCTCCCTCTCTCTCTCTACTTTGCACGTGTGGCAGGAGGCCGAGTTTTTCTGGGTGAAACAGGTCGCAGATTTCAGGGCATTGACCAGTGTTGACTTTGGGTGATTTGACCAACGTTGACCTTGATTTTTGTGCCAAAAGTTTGATTTTAGGAGGCCACATTTATTGGCACAGAAATCGAGGTGTTTGGGGACAGTTTGACTAGCGTTGACTTCAGGTTGACTTCTGTTTTGACCACAGAAAATTACAGCAGACTTTCTCTCTCCTTTGACTAGGTTTGACCGAAGAATTTGAGCTGATTTGAAGGCCGAATTGGACTGCTGTTTGGAGGATGTTTTGGGGCAGCTTTGACCACCATTGACTTTCTGGTTAGGGCTGATTTGGCAGATCTGTTTTGGGCTTGTATTTGTACTCTCTCTCTGCTGAACTATTGAAGAATAATAAGAAGATTTGATCAAAGGGTTTCCCCACATTGCTGTTTGTCCCTAGCATCCGCCACATCTTGTGTCCTCTTGTCTTGGCTTGTCTTATGCATATGATTTTATGTTCTATTTGCATTTATTGTCAATGTTTATAAGTTAATGTGATTGCTACTAGATATAATTGGAATTTGTCATTGGGCTGCTAAAGGAACATTGAAGTAAATTGTCTTAAGCATAGAACATACCATTGTTATCTAAAATTAACATGGTATCAGAGCTGAGGTGAAGACAAAGTCCAAGCAAGAGTGAAAGCAAAGCAATCACTAAAGGAAGTTATTGGACAAGGACTTGGAATTAGTCCCAATGATGACTACATCTTTCTTCAAATCCAAGGACAAGCTTAAGGACAAGTTTGACTATCATGCATGGAAGATGACTTTGGATTTGACTTTGGAAGAGAATGATGCCATGGACTATGTCAAAGGAAGAATAACCAAGTCTCCTTCAAGTGTATCCGCTGCTGTTCAAACCAAGTACAAGAATGGTGAGGTAAAAACTAAGAAGATTATCATTGATTCTATTCATAGGCCTTTGGTTGCATATATTTCTGATTTGGAAACATCCAAGGAGAGGTATGAAAGGTTGGTTGAGATTTCAAACTCAAAGTAAACAATGCAAATCAAATTCTATATCTCAAGAACAAGTTGAAAGACATCAAGATGGATAGAGGAGAATCCATCCAATCCTACTTCATGAGGATCACCGAGATCAAGAATGATCTACTATCTATTGGAGAAGTCACTGGTGATCGTAAATTCTCTCTTATAGCACTTGGGGGCCTTACAAGAGATTGGGATGTGTTCAACACCACCATTCTCAACAATGACAGGATTCCGGGATTTGAGGAACTATTGGCCAGATGCACTCAAGAAGAAATAAGGATGATGGAGCGAGACAAGCCCTCGAATGGAAACAATCCTACTGCTTTCTCCGCTCATTCTAGAAGAAGGAACAATGCTGGTCCAAGGAATCAAGGACAAGGATTCAAGCCAAGATTCAAAGAAGGAAGAAAATAAAGGTGTTTCAATTCTAAAAAGTTTGACCACTTTGCTATAGCGTGTCCTCACAAGAAGGATACTCCAAGAGATGATGACAATAATAACAACAACAACTTCAAGGGCAATGGCAATGGAAGGAATAACAAGTTCAATAACAAAGGGAAGAGGAATGCTCCTGAAATTGAGGTGGTTGTCCTCCCAAGAAGTCGAGAAACTCTAGGTATGATGAAGTTAATGTTGCAAAGCAAAATGAATTTGATCTTATTTCTGCCCTCAACACTGCCTCTCCTTCGGATACATTGGATCATTTGCTGATTGATAGTGGTGCCTCAAGGCACTTCCCTCAATATAAAGAAGTTCTCTCAAACTTGGTTGAGAAAAAGACAAATATGGAGATCATACTTGGGGATAATGCCACTTATCCCGTGAAAGGAATTATGGACTGAAATGATACCGTCACTCCTATCCCTCGACAACCTCATAAATAGAGCACATAAATGACCTGCTCATCTTCAGAGGGAATGAATACGTACCCTTTCGTAAGTCACTCCCATGCTTCTCTAAGCCACGTTATCTCATACAAGCCAGAAGAATAACCGCCCTACTATAAGATACTTTCCTTCCGCGACCCAATTCACACATCTCGATAGTGAACCGTATGATAATGCCTACTATTCTTCGAGAGCGAAGGGTCTGAGACACCTAGCAGGTCCGATATAAACATGTTCGCAGAGCTGCATGCTTATTCGTCAATGCACCTGGGTAAATGGAAAATACTTGTGGTTATCCACCCTTTTTTTTTCTTTTTCCTGGCAAGGTGGGGAAGGACTTGAATTGGTATATCCGATTGGCCGAGCTTGGTTATAGTACCTGGGTGCATCAAGGTTTCAGAGACCCGGTGATCTGCTTTCTCTGTACCGGATAGATCCTCGCGCTATCAATCCACCTTGAGTTAGCGGTAGCTGAGTGTCTCTTTATGCCCCCCCTTAGTTAGCTAACGAACCGTTAGTATCCATTTCAAGTCCTCTTCTAGTTATTCCTCCTGAGTTAGCGGGAATTGAGATGTAACGGGAATATACGCGTAGCAGAGATGGGCGGGCAGGATAGAAGGAGAAAGCCTAACTATAGTACCCCTTACTGAGTGGAGGTGTGCCCCTGCCTTGCAAGAGTCCTTTGAAATAAAAAAACTTCGGATGCACAGAAAATATATATAAATAATTTATTAATAAGATGAATTTACAGATGATGATGTTTACAGTGGGGATGCCTGGCTTATATATCGCCATGGACACCCTTTAGGAAAGGGCATGATCTTATGATCATGCCCTTTCGCCTAACTAAACCAAAATTAAATAATAAACCTAAAATTAACTATTTTTTACATAACATTGCCTTCCTCTCGAAAGAATGCTTTGTCCTCAAAGCATACGTAACGACGGATGTTGTTGACAAAATGCTTCATTCTCCCAAGAAGCTTCTTCTTCGGGCAAGTCCTTCCACTTGATCAGATATTCCTTGATAGTACGATAACGAAGCTTTCTTTCTCTAGTAGACAAAATACCTTCTGGTTCTAAAATAACTCTTCCCTCATCATCTAGGGATGGAAGTGTTGTTTGCGCTGTTTGATTGTTACCTAGGGCCCTTTTAAGGCAAGATACGTGGAAGACGTTGTGAACACGACTTGTCTCTGGAAGGCTTAAACCATATGCAACTTGGCTAATCTTTTTGTTGATCTGATAAGGTCCATAAAACTTTGGTGCCAATTTGTTTTTTCCTTTCTGTTTTAAGGATAATTGTTTGTATGGTTGGAGCTTAACAAATACCCATTCTCCAACTTCAAACTCTCTTTCGGTTCTGTTACGGTCTGCTTGTTGCTTCATACGATTCCTTGCATTATTTAGATTTTCTTTTAATATTTGGACGATTTTCTAGGTTTCTTCTAGTTGATCTTTAACAGCAGGTAGATTTGTTTGGACCATAGCTAGATCTTTCCATTTCGGGGGTTCATATCCATATAGGGCTTGAAATGGCGTCATTTTCACAGATGTATGATAGGTGGAGTTATACCACCATTCAGCAAGGTGTAACCATTGAGCCCATTTATTTTGTTTTTCTGTAGCGTAGCAACGTAGGTAGGCCTCCAAACATTTATTGACAACCTCTGTTTGGCCATCTGTTTGCGGGTGATAAGCGGAACTCATATTTAAGTAAGTTCCTACATGGTTGAACAATTCCTTCCAGAAATTACCTTTGAACTTGGCATCTCTATCACTTACAATGACTTTTGGAAAACCGTGCAACTTATATATATTTTTGCAAAATATTTCAGCGATTTCTTTTGCTGAGTATGACTTCTTTATTGCCATAAAGTGAGCATATTTGGTGAGTCTGTCGACTACTACGAAAATCTTGTCCTTGCCTTCAGATACTGGTAATCCTTCAATAAAGTCCATCGAGATTTCCTCCCACTTCTGATTTGGAATGTTTAAGGGGTGAAGTAATCCTGGTGTCGTAATATTTTCGCTTTTATTCCTTTGACATGTGTCACATTCTGCTACATACTTCTGAATATCACGATTCATTCCCTTCCAAAAGAAGGATTGACGTGCATTGTAGTAAGTCTTAAAGAATCCTACGTGTCCAGCTGACGGTGAGTCATGTAATTCTTTGAGTATCTTAAACTTAAACTTGGAATTTGTACTTAGATATATTCTTCCTTTATACCATAGGATATCATTCTTCCACTCAAATTTTGAGTTATTGGGAAGGTTATTGATTATTGCTGTTACTTCTGGATCCTTGGCATACTCACTTCGAATTTCGTTAAGCCACTCAGGAACAACAACCGACATTGCAAGTAATGTTGGTTCTTCATCTTTCCTGGATAAGGCATCGGCTACTACATTGTCTTTACCTCTTTTATGTAGTATTTCCAAGTCAAAAGCGGCAATTTTTTCAATCCATTTTTGTTGTTCTTCGGAAAGCGTTTTTTGTTGAAGGAGATGTTGGAGACTGTTATGGTCTGTTCGAATAGAAAACTTACTTCCCAAAAGATATTGCCTCCACTTAGCTAGTGCGTGCATGATAGCTAGCATTTCTTTGTTGTATGTGGATTTGAGGCGCTCTCTTTTATTGAGCTTCCTACTTTCAAAAGCTATGGGATGTCCTTGTTGCATTAGTACTGCACCTATACCGAATCCAGAAGCATCACACTCAATGATAAATGGTTTAGAAAAATCCGGTGTTGCTAATACGGGAGCATTAGACATAATTTCCTTTAATTTTTCAAAACACCTTCCTGCTTCCTCATCCCATAGAAACGAATTCTTCTTTAAAATATTTGTTAGAGGTGCAGTTATATGTGCATAGTTTTTAATAAACCTTCGGTAATATCCTGTCAAACCTAAGAACCCTCTTAGCTTGGATATATTAACGGGTTTGGTCCATTCTTTTATGGCTTTGATTTTGTTAGGGTCCACCTTTACACCTTCATGGGATATAATGTGTCCAAGGTATTCTACTTCTTCCTTTCCAAAGGTACATTTGGACTTTTTTGCGTAAAATTGGTGTTCTTTAAGTAGTGTAAGAACCTTATCCAAATGTTGCAAGTGCTCCTTCCAAGTTTTACTGTAAATTAGAATATCATCAAAGAATACTAATACAAACTTTCTGAGGTGTGGGCGAAATAATTCATTCATAGTTGCTTGAAACGTTGCTGGTGCATTGGTTAATCCAAATGGCATTACTTTAAATTCATAATGACCTTCATGTGTTCGGAATGCGGTTTTTGGTATGTCTTCTAATCTTATTCTAATTTGGTAGTAACCTGATCTTAGATTCAATTTTGAGAAATACCTTGCGCCATGTAACTCATCCAACATTTCGTCGATAAAGGGAATTGGAAACTTATTTTTAATTGTTATTTTGTTTAATCCCCTATAGTCAATACATAGCCTGAATGACCCATCTTTCTTCCTTACCAACACCACTGGAGCAGCGTAAGGACTTTTACTTTTCGAGATGATTCCACACCTTAAGAGGTCTTGGATTAATCTCTCGATTTCTGTTTTTTGGTGATGTGGATATCGGTATGGCTTGATGTTAACCGGGTCTGATCCTGCCTTGACTTCTATTGTATGCTCAATTTCCCTATTAGGCGGCATCTTTAGAGGTAGATCTTGAAATACTTCTTCATGTTTCTTAATTAAATCTTGTATCTCTGGTGACTCTTCACTCGTCATATTTGCAGATAACATTTCTAACTGATGACATTGTACTACATAAGCAGGTGCTCCTTTTCGAATCATCTTCATCATCTGAGATGATGATACAATTTGATTTTCTGGTGCTTGGAACCCATGTAATTTGTACTTTTGACCTCCCCATTTGAATTTTATAAATTGTACTTGGTGGTTAGCGGCATAAGTACCTAAGGTTCGCAACCATTGGACACCTAAAACTACATCTACTCCTCCTAATGGTACTGTGAAAAATGACGATTCTAAACTGAAGTCTTGAATTTGTAATTTAACCTTATGGCATTTTCCCACCTTTTCAATCTTTTTACCGTTAGCTATCATCACTTTCATGTTTGGTAAGGGAAATGAAAATATATTGAGTCTCTTTGCCACGGTTGCATCTAGAAAATTGTGTGTGCTTCCAGAGTCGACGAGAACCACTACGTTGTTCTTCTTTATGTGTCCTTTTAACTTTAAGGTCTGAGGTTGTGATATACCTGTCATAGCTGATAATGATACTTGTGGAATACTTTCGTCATCTAGTTCTGGTGAGAATTCTGGGGCATCTTCTGTTTCTTCAATATCAGACTCTTCACTGTTTGAATCATTGGTTGCTTCACAATTATATAGGTTCTTTGGTTCCTTTCCTTTAACACACCTATGTTTGGGATCCCACTTTTCACCACAGCGCTTGCATTTACCCTCCTTTATCCTTTGCGCTTCCAAATTAGATTTTTCATCTTCACGACGATGTGGTGGAACATATCTTGTATTTTTTGCGTCTGCATACTGAGGTGTTCTTCGTCTGGCATATGTTTTTTCAGCTTTTGACCAAAATATTTGTTCGAATTTCTTTTCGGCTGTTTTTGCTTTTCGTCTTGCTACTTCTATTGATGAAATGTCATGCATCTCAAGTTCTACTTGTAAATGGGTTTTAAGTCCCGAGATGTATGACTGAATTAAACGAGATTCCAATAACCCAGGCACTCGAGTTACTAGGGTCTCCCATTCTTGAGTGTATTCATCCACACTTCCTTTTTGTCGTAATTTAATGAGTTTTGAAAAGAACTCTTCTTCCTTCACACCTTGGAATCTTTTGAAGAATGCATCTTTAAATCTCCTCCAGCTAATGACGTGTGTTGTCTTTTTCCACCACATATACCAGTTATATGCTTCTCCCTCCATTTTCATGGATGCATGTCTGAGCTTTTCGTCATCGTCAGTGATGTCATATATCTCAAAGTATTCTTCTGCTTTATTTATCCATGCCACATTGTTTTTTTCGTTCCCATCGAATTTAGGCATCTCAACCTTTACCCTCTTCTGGTATGTGGCTAATGGTTGAGCAAAAAGAGGGTGTTGATTAGTAAGGGTATCCCAAAGTTGCTTGTTTGTAAAGGCAGTGTTACTTGCTTCTTGGTGGTGTGTCGCTGATTTTTTTGGGGATTCAACCTTGTCATGAGAGTCTGTGGACTTAGTTGACTCTGGCGAGATGTGTTCTTGATTCTCTTCACCTTCTTTCAATAGCTCTTCGGGTGTACAATTCGACTTTTTACACAGACTTTTCAGCATTGTTAAGACTTCTCTGAAGTTTACTCCTGTTTGGACATGTTGACTTTCCATTTTTATCTCTATTCGATTTGTCGTATCTTCAAGATTTTTGATTTTGTCTGCTTGCTCCCCAAGCTTGCTCTCGACGTCATTTAATCTCTTACTGACCTCGTCGTGGTTGTTATTTATCTTTTGCTCTGCATCCAACAACCTTTTCTGGAAATCCGCCATTGTCATTGTCGACATTGAGCGGGTCTGCGGAGGCGTGTATTTATTTGCCAGCTAAAATATTTTTCCTTCCCTTTTTTTTTCTAAATTAAATTAATTTAATAATTTAATTTAATTAATATTTTTTTTTTGGTTTTTAAATTAAATTAAATTAATTTAATAATTTAATTTAATTAATAATTTTTTTTTATTAATTATAAATTATAATAATTATAATTTATAATTATTATTATATATATATATATAAATTAAAGTTATAAATTATATAACTTATAATTAAATTATATATATATTATATATAAATTTAAATATGATATATATATATTATAATTAATCAAGCTATAATTATTTTTTTATATATATCATAAACGTTGGATAGTCACGTCTTAAGGAAGGGTCACGTTTACGTGTGTATTAACGCAATGTATGACGCCTCACACTGTATGACTTCTCACACCGTATCACGTCTCGACGTAACTACTTTCCTGCAGAAAAAATCAACGGACTGTTATCTGCGTTTCAGAATAAATGAACTTGGCCCGTGACAACAGATGCGGGTAGATGAAACGATCGGAACAGCGACGGAACCGCGACGGATGTGGGCAGATGAAACGATGGCCCGGAACAGCGATGGGTAGATGAAACGATGGCTTGGAACAGCGACGGATGTGGGTACAGTGAGCACAACGAACGGTGAGGGAACAGTGAGCACAACGAACAGTGAGGGACTTGCGTCAGTCGAATGATCCAGCGAGCAACAGCGTAGTGTGGAGGATGCAAACCGGCTCTGATACCAGATGAAATAAAAAAACTTCGGATGCACAGAAAATATGTATAAATAATTTATTAATAAGATGAATTTACAGATGATGATGTTTACAGTGGGGATGCCTGGCTTATATATCGCCATGGACACCCTTTAGGAAAGGGCATGATCTTATGATCGTGCCCTTTCGCCTAACTAAACCAAAATTAAATAATAAACCTAAAATTAACTATTTTTTACATAACATCCTTACAGAAAAGACCCACCCTCCCTCGATGAACCCGAGCGAGCCGGTACGCTATCCTTCGCTGGAAGGCGGGATAGATGCTATTTTTGCCTGTTTGTCTTTCTTTCATTAAAATGGTAACCTTGGGCTTGTACTACAGCAAGCCAATAGCTGTCCTTCCAGCCAGCATACAGATGGGACCATTACTCTTCAATGAAATCAAGGTCAAACCCTTCACCTACAGGAAGTGCTATATGTACCTGACTTGAAAAAGAACTTGATTTCTATTTCTGCAATGGAAGACAAAGGTTTTAAGGTGTCATTCATTGATGGGAAGGTTCATCTTTGGCAAAATAATCCAAGAGATGCATTCATTCTAGGATTCAGGGTTGAAGGTCTTTATCAGGTTGGAGGTCCGTTGGGAGCAGTGATCTATGACACCTATCTTCAATCCAAATTATGGCACTGAGGATTTCCTCACCTTCATTTCAAAGCCTTACCTGATGTAAGGAAGATGGTCACAGGGATGCCCGAACTTGAATCATGAAGGTGTTTGTCAGGGATGTGAAGCTGGAAAACATACAAGGGGACCATTCTTCTCAAGTGAGACTCTAACCACTGATATACTTCAATTGGTCCATTCTGATCTATCAGGTATGATGCCCGTTACATCTTTGGGTGGATATTTGTATTATGCTATTTTTGTGGATGACTTCTCTCGCAAGACATGGATCTATTTCTTAAAGAAGAAGAACGAAGCATTCAAATGGTTTCTCTCCTTCAAAGCCTTGGTCGATTATCAAACATGGAAGAAAGGAACATTTGTGGGCTACAATGAAACTTCGAAGGCATATAGAATCTATGTGCCTGGTCAAAGGGAAGGGGAATTAAGTCATGATGTCACTTTCGATGAAGATTTTTCACTTAGAAAGATTCAAGATCTTCCTATTCCAAGGAAGGCCAATGATGATGCTGATGCAGAAAAGGAGGATGAATATCCGTCCGATGAACATGCCGATGTTGAAGGTCCGATGGATCCCATTGATCCACCTAGTGAGCCCTCTACTACAAGGAGGAAGCCTTTGTTGCTCAAAGATACTCTTGAAGATGCCGAGAAACACATTGCACCGAGGGGGACATTTTGTGAAAGTAGGAAGCCGAATAGGTACCAAGGGTACTTAGTTTCCATGAGTACCATTGTACAATCTGAGCCTTGTACATTCGAAGAAGCCGTGAAGCAATAGGTTTGGAAGGATGCGATGAACGAGGAGTATGAGTCGATCATGAAGAATGATGTATGGGATGTGGTTCCTAGACCCAAGGATAAGTCTGTGGTCACTTCGAAATGGCTCTACAAGATCAAACATGGAGCTGATGGGAGTGCTGAGAAATTCAAGGCTAGATTTGTAGCTTGGGGCTTCTCTCAAAAGGAAGGAGTAGGCTTTGATGAGATATTTGCACCAGTTGCTCGATATATCATGATCCGTTTGATCATAGCCCTTGTTGCCTCGCAAGGATGGAACCTTCATCAGATGGATGTCAAAATTGCCTTCTTGCATGGTTCGCTTAAGGAAGAAGTATATGCGGAACAACCCGAGGGGTTCGAAGTTCAAGATCATGAGACACATGTATGCAGGTTGAAGAAAGCCCTTTATGGGTTGAAGCAAGCCCCTAGAGCTTGGTATGAGAGGATTGATAGCTATCTTATGAAGCTGGGATTTACAAGAAGCGATGTTGACCCGAACCTATACTTCAAGGTTGAGAAGGACATACATTTCATTCTGGGCCTTTATGTGGATGATCTCTTTTTGATAGGTGACAACCCTCTCATTCATCAATGCAAGTGGGTGTAGGCTTCTGAGTTCGAGATGAAGGACTCAGGACTGATGCATTATTTCCTAGGGTTGGAGGTCTGGCAAAAGCCCGGTGAGATTTTCCTTTCTTAGGGAAAATATATTGTGAAGCTACTTGAGAGATGTGGAATGGTGGATTGCAAGTCTGTGACCACTCAATGGAACTCAACTTTAAGAAGCTATGTGGAAGTGCTGTTGGGCCCAAATTGGCGAACTCTACCGAGTATCGTCAACTTGTGGGAGCACTAATGTTCTTGGTCAATTCCCGTCCTAACATATGCTTTGCTGTAAACACGTTGATGTTGATTTGTGGTAGCATTGGATGTGCTCTAGCCATGAAAATTGGTGGAGAGGCTTAGGCACATAAGATCTCCAAGATCCATAAATGGTTTGGGGAAGTTCCACCCGGTTGGAGAGATATTAAAATTATTAATATTTTTAATGGGGTTTCTAAGTCTAAATTTAGAAAAATTAAAATATTAATGGGTATTAATATAAAACTGGGTGAGAATGTTATAAATGACATGGATCAAGCCAAATCTAATCTTAGCTGTTGATTAGAGACTTAATCTCGGCTGTTGAAGACTTAACAGGAAAAGCGTAAGAGGAGGCTTGAGGGTCAATTGGAGATACACCAAGTTGATCAGTCAATTCAATTTTCTGGAGTGGGGTTTGTTGAGAAAATTTGAACTAGTGGTCTGTTGTAGCGAGGGGCAGTGAGTACATAGCAAAGAGGCAGGGATAATGCCAGAGGGTCAACGCAAAGAGCGAAGAGGTTGTTGTAGAGGTAGCTAGAGCTACGCAGAGGCTGCAGGAGCTACGCAGAGGTAGCTAGGGACTGTGTAGAGGCTGAGGGGCCTATGTGGGTGACACAAAAGGCCAGAGAGCTGACGCGAGAGTCAGGAGGCTGACGTAGAGGCTTTAGGAGCTATGCTGAAGCTAGCAGGACGCAGGGCCAAGAGGAAACGCCAGAAGGATTTTCGTGGGGCAGACTAGAGTTGAGAGGTTGAATATCTCTCTCCATGAAGAGGCATTACTGCCATGTAACAATCTCTGTTGGGTGAGCCATTTCGGCACCTTAGTTGTACTCAAGAATCTGCGTAATAATAAAACCCTCAGAACTGCTGCAACGATTTTCCCGCATTGGGTTTTTCCACGAACGATTGTCCAAAAATAACTGTGTCCCTTGTGTGTTTGTTTCAGTATTTCAGTTGATGATATGTATATGAGTTAAGGATGCATTTGTGTTTATTTCAGTATTTATATTTATAAATAACTTGTTAATGGAATTAACAAGTAGGAGAAATAAACTAGATAATGCAGTAGGGGTTTCTAACGTGTCAGACTTAGAAATTTCAACAGTTGAGTCAATATATAGTCGAGCCTCATCACATTCATTGGATTGCTGCCAAGAATTTCTTGAGATATCTCCGGGGCACTATCCACTATGGACTGAGATACACTGCCAGGGATTTGAGGCTACATGGATATTCAGATGCTGACTGGGCTAGTAGTATGGTGGATCGTAAGAGCACGTTTGGGTGCTGCTTCTCTTTGGGGTCTGCTTCTATATCTTGGATGAGCAGGAAGCAAAAATCGGTTGAACTAAGCATCGCCGAGGTTGAATACATTGCTGCAAGCATGGCCTGTTGTGAAGCAGTATAGTTGAGGAAGCTCTTCAGTGAGCTATTTGAGCATGGGCTAGATACGACCGTGATCTTCTGCGACAACTAGAGTGGGATTCATTTATCAGAGAATCAGAGAAATTAGCATTAGTACTACTAATTTCATTGGTTAATGAAAAATATGTAATACAAAGCTTTACGGTACTGTAATGATTAGTGTTCTGCTTTCTATCATAACTACAACTTATATAAGTAATACAAAGATGTATGTAATATTGATAAGCATTGCTTACTTGTAATTGATGTTCCTATACATGATGCAATGGTAAAGTAAGTCCATTGCTTTGTTTAAACGTTTCTATTATTATAAACACACAGCTTATGTATATTTGTCATAGCTATCATATCTGCAACGTCTCATATTAGTGTAACCTTAAGCATCACAAGTATACCTTATCTCTATGACTAATTAGACATCATTATACAACTCTAATTCCATCCTTATTGTCAATGTACTTCCATTTCCATATGTTGAATACGGAGAATACATAAGTGTTTTATATAGAGAATTCGTTTACCTGTAAACACTAAGACCAGTATAGAGATACAAGTTCAATGAGCTAGTATGGGTAATGTAAGCCCTATCACTCTGATATGCTCGTTCTAGTATGGAACCTCATCATGCTGTATTATTCAGTAACCTCCATGTTTATTCTATATATTGAATTACTACTATGTTTCTATTATAGCTAGTATGGGCTTCATGCTAATCACTGTCATGACGTATATATCAATGGTATTTACCTTCTTACTTATGTTATAGCTTGTTGTAAGCTATGGTTGATTATGAATACATGCGGTATCAACTTGATTAAGAGTATATAGCACGTCTCACCAAAGTAGGTATGTGATTCATTATGGTAATTACTATGTACCAAATCACATAAGCTGATATCGCTAGCTCTTCTAGTAATGGTTAAAGTATTGATTACTATGAATACGTACATATCTCTCCATGGTGTTATAACTAGGATCACTTAAAGCTTATTATATCCATACTTAACTCATGTCAAGTAGTACTATGATCCCCATATTAGCCAGTATGGTACCACATTGATATCAGGTACCACTCTATCCGGGATATGGTACAATGGGGAGCAGTTAGGCTCCAACACATTAGGACAGATGAGCAGGTTGCAGACATTTTCACGAAGCCTCTTGGGAAGGTCAAATTCTTAACCTTGCGAGAGAGACTTGGAGTCGTGGAACGACCCTCTTATGAGGGTCCTGTATGAGTTGGACACAGAGCTCTAGGAGTTCCTGGGGGCATGGGGTACTTATTGCTAGCCATGAGTGACCACAAGGTGAGTGGTTCACCTTCCGCTAGTAGTGCGCTGGATATAGGGTGAGTGGTTCACCTTCCACCTTCTGCTTGTAGTGTGCTGGATATAGGGTGAGTGGTTCACCTTCCCCTACCCGGACACATGCATGCAGGATGAGTGGGTCACCTTCCCCTACGGTTGACATATGCATAGAATGAGTGGTTCACCTTCTCCTATGGCATATGAGCAGGATGAGTGGTTCACCTTCTCTTCCTGATGCCCTGACACACATCCTACCCATAGAGTCCGAGACTCATGGGAAATATCTCTCATATGGCCAATGAGTTGGGAAAAGTTGGTTAGGGACCATAGCACTACCGATGGACGCATCATGTATTGCCGTACTCCCTATGACTAGGATGCATGGTGTTCAACAACTTGATCTGGGATCAGGGACCAACTTTAGTCAGTGGAGAGTGGTATGATACACTTTTGATCACTTCTTATTCATTATTTCTTTCGAGTTCAGCAGAGCAGAGCGGTGATGGCATGATGGTACATGATGGCATGATGATGGATTGGTAGGTGGAATTCTCCTTAGTTGAGAGGGAGTTTTAAAATTGGCAACTAGGGCCAAATTCCACCTTAGGACAACTCATATGATGGAGATGATTATTGCATTAGATTCCTCTTTCAGAGAGGTACAATTTTGACATAAAGGTCATCTCATTTTGACAAGCAAAAATGGAATTATGAATTTATTTCTCTTATGGACAAATTATCAAGGTCGGCTCGAGTCAAATGTAGGCTCATGAAGCCCAATAGATGTGTCTCTTCACCCTCAACGAAGTGCATAAATAAGAGATACCTTTTCCCCATTTGGACATCATCTCATCACATCTTCTTCTCTCTCTTAATTGAGTCGTACAACATTGGAGGCATCTCTTCTTCTTTGCACATGTGGCAACTCCCTCTCTCTCTGCTTCGCATGTGTGGCAAGAGGCCGAGTTTTTCTGGGTGAAACAAGTCGCAGATTTCAGGGCATTGAGCAATGTTGACTTTGGGTGATTTGACCAACGTTGACCTCGATTTTTGTGACAAAAGTTCGATATTTGACTGCTAATTTGGCAGATTTGTTTGGGCTTGTATTTGTGCTCTCTCTCTTTGCTAAACTATTGAAGAATAATAAGAAGATTTGATCAAAGGGTTTCCCCACATTGGGGTTTGTCCCTAGCACCCGCCACATCTTGTGTCCTCTTGTCTTATGCATATGATTTTATGTTATATCTACATTATTGTCAATGTTTATAAGTTAATGTGATTGCTACTAGATATAATTGGAATTTGTCATTGGGCTATTAAAGGAACATTGAAGTAAATTGTCTTAATCATAGAACATACCATTGTTATCTAGTTAAGCCACTTTGTAAGGCTTTCAAATGTACAGCTAGTTCGTGATGATCCAAACCAAGAGCATTAATATAAGATAATTTCATTAATGTCCAACAAATAACTACAAAATTAGGTCAATGGGATTGAAGAAGAGTACAATCAGTACAAGTATGATGCGGGAGTGTGCTCCTAGAAAATGTCGAAAATACCACAAATAAAGAAAGAAACAAGCGATGGTGTTGGCATATACAGTCCATGTCAATATACAAAAAAATCAGTGTCCGCTTGAAAAAGAATGAGTGCGATAGGAAGATCAAGTGATGGAACTATGTTATGAACAAAGTTCATAATAGCAGGTTAAACACTCCGAAAGACTTGGAATATGAAGATATCCGTTGAGGATACAATAATATATAAAATGTATTGAATAAGAATATGATATGATGAGAATGTTACAAATGAGGCCCGCTTATATATTTAGGTAGGTTCCTCTTCATGTATGATCATGTCCCATTAGACATGTTTTTTCAGTACTAATTACTAATTAATGATAATTAATTAATCATTACTATATTTACATTATTTTTTATATAAATTATATTCATAACATTGCCTTCCTCTTCAATGAGCTTTGTCCTCAAAGCTTATTACTAACAAGGTGTATCATCTGTTCTTTGTCTTTGTAATCTATTCATACCTTTGGAATTCTTCGAGTTGTCATCTTTGTTGATACAAGAGGATAAAATCCTCTGAGTGATAAATAAATTGTCGAACTGAGAAATGATCTAACCATCCTAAATCAATCCTCTGTGGAACTTTGCAATTACCTGGTAGCTGGGATAAATTGTTATCGTCAGACTGGATTGTGCTTATATCATTATTCTTCAGAGCATAAGTCTGTTTTTTTATTCTAAGTGATACAAATATGTAGATCGTTTGGAATCTCTGTTCTTGTGATTTAGATGTAGATAAGGAGTTCTTCTGGTTTGACTTTCCCTTATCAGGTGTCTGGCGATTTCCTGATTTTCTTCAAGTACTGTTGTTGTTAGGTTGTCTATTGAATCATCACTTGGAATTTCTATCATTTGAACTGCAACATCTGAATATGTCTCCAGTTCCATTGGATTTGGATTTGTTTGAACTGTGAAATTAATGGAGTTTGTGTTTGTTCCATTTTCTTCTAGTTGGATTGCTACATCCGAAGATTTTGACGCTTCTTTTGCGACAAGTTCTTCGAATTTACTCTTCAATGGTTTCTTATCATCCTTAAGTTTCTTAATCTGATTAAGCAGATTTTGGTTATGATTTTTTAAACTTGAAAGTTCTTCGTTTTCTAGATTGTCAACTTTATTCTTAGTGTCCTTTTCATATTTTAATTTTTTGATTTGTTCTAATAACCATTGATTAAAGGTTTTTAAACGTAAATTTTTTCCTCCTTTTCTGATAGATTATTGTTGAATTTCTTCTTGAGACATTCATTTTCTTCTTCTAATTTTTTTGTTGTATCTTTGGACTTTTTTAACCTTCTCAAATAATTTTTATTATGGTCCCATAGACACCAAATTTCTCTGTTACTTTTGGTTATATTTTATAAAATCGATCTTCGAGATCTTTATATTTTTTTTTCGATGCTTCATTTTTTCGCTGAAGTTTTGCGAGTTCTTCCTTTAATCTTTTAATTTGTGTATGTGGATTACCTTGATATTCTTCCAAACTAAACAATTTCGTACATTTTGGGCAAAGTATTGTGCAATTTTTAAAAATCCATGAATACTCATATTTTATTCGACAAAACAGGTATCTGGGCCAAAACATAGAATTATGTATAGAATCCATAATTCCTTCATTCATCTTCAAATTAGACTCTATTTACATTTGTCAATAATTTCGTCAAACAATACTTTGTTTATGAAACTTGTATATTCTTCGCATGAGTGACCACTTCTTCAAAATATAATAAAGTCCCTTTTTTCTTTCGTAATATATATATAAAGTTAATGAATTAAAATTAATCTTTGACACTGTGTAGGGACACGACTATACTATTTGGCACACCACTGTTTGATCACCCAAGCGACGAATTTTATTATTATTATTTTTGCGTTTTCGAATTGCTGGATCGACTTAATCAATTGTATAAGGGCGAGAATGGATTGTTGATAAGGAAAAATAGGGAGTGGTAACAACTGCCAGGTGCAAATCAACAGTAATGACAGTGGCAGGTGTACAATGACAATGGTAGGGTGTACAATGACAATGGTAGGGTGTATGGAGATGGGACGAGTATAGACGACACATTGGGCTATTGGCGGCTAATCAGACACAACGATGCCGAGATGTGAAAAGGGAGAAGGTGACCGTCAAGCAATCGATTGGTAGGGAGCGAGGTGACCAACAATTCGGTATGCGGTAGCAGTGGCGACAAGAAGTAGTGGCTATGTAAACAACGTTGATGGTTGAAAACTGGAACTGCCGCTGAAAGTCCATGACAATGAGGACTTGTTGGAATGAAGGGCAGGTTGAAAAATTTACTTGGCGGCTAATGGTTTGACGTTTGTGCAGTTTTGGTTGCACGACAACAACTGTATCTATGTGCAATGATTGCACGCAACACGATGTATGCTATGCAGACACGACAAATTAAGGTGGAGGCTTATGCGTGCTCTGGCGAGGATGATTTAGCTGCTCTAGACGACAGCCTGCTGGGCGGCGACGATGGCTGTAGAGATGGTTGCAGGCCAATTTATTTATTTATTTTTTGACTTTTTTTTTAATTTTATTTGCCTTTCATATATATATATATATATATGATCCTTTTTTTTTTTTTACTTTTGCTTTTTATATTTTTTTTCTGGCCTTTATTTTTTTGTGACTTTTTATTTCGACTATGTATAAAGATTTCTTTTTTAATAATATTTTTTTATATAATTTTTTTGAATATATCTATATATATATATATATATATTTTTTTTTTTTTTTCTTCTTTTTTAATCATGACCTCTTTTTTTTTAATATATATATATATATATATTTTTTTTTTCTAATATAGAATCTATATTCCTTTTCTTGTATTTTGATTTTTTTCCTTTTTTTTTTAGATCTTTCCTCTTTCTATTTTTTAAAATGGCCAAAGACATCTCCAAAATTGTGTAGCGAAACACTTCGATGACAAGTTGATGGCCAAAGGCCGGATCACACTAGCTTTGTGTAGTGGTTGTCAACCAGAGGATTGTATAACTTCGATACCAATGTTACGAACAAAGTTTGTAATAGTAGGTTAAACACTCCAAAAGACTTGGAATATGAAGATATCCATTGAGGATACGATAATATATAAAATGTATTGAATACGAATATGATATGATGAGAATGTTACAAATGAGGCCTGCTTATATATCTATGCAGGTGCCTCTTCATGGATGGTCATGTTCCATTAGACATGTTTCTTTAGTAATAATTACTAATTAATGATCACTAATTAATTATTACTATATTTACATTATTTTATATATAAATTATATTCGTAACAAGCTAAAAATGTCAAGGGCTCCTAAATCTGATGACTGATGGCAAGGGAGGTGAACAAGGCACTGGAAGTCACTGTCGAATTCAACCCTATGCCCTTGCCCTAGTGGCTTCTTGAAGGGCTGAAATTGAGTGAGAGAGGAAATAATGACGTTTTAATAGTTTTTGACCATCTGTGTGGAAACCAATGCCTACTACTTGTGTGATGGGGTCCACGGGAAAATTTATATGGATATATCAAACCTTGGAAAGGAGTAAAGGGCGAAACCCCAAGTTTCCACTTTCAAGACCAAACCACATTAAGTGCGTGCCATATTTAAGTGAATTAACAAATCACTTAAGTGAACCATACATCATTAAATAGACATAAAAATACAACCACTAATGTCATCGAATGCCACATGTGTGGTTCAACCCTCCGTTGTGACAGAAATAAGCTTGGAAATGCATAAAGGAGGAGAGTGTTGAAGCATGTGACACGTGGCATCTGTGGGGGGCCCATGTGGATACATCTAGCCCATCTATCCCTTGGAGAGTGTGACCAATACTTGGAAACTAGGCTGCTTGGAAGTGAGAGTGGGGAGCGACAAATTTTAGAAGCTTTCAGGTCGGGAGCGAATTTTATGTAATATGTATTTCTATATATTTTGATGCATATATGTCAACAAAAGCATGTAGAATGTTGAATTAGTTATAAAAGACATAAAAACATGGATTAAACTACATAACATCAATCATCTAGTAGACATGGGATCATCAACATAGGATCCCACTACATGGGATCATCAACATGAGCTACATAAACATCATCTGGATTAGAGTCTAAGGACTCCTCAGATTCCTCTGCAACCTCAGTCGTAGTAGTAGTGGCAACAAAACTAGACATCAAAACTACAAATCACTGATCAACATGATCACCCATGAAATTCATCATTGGTTAAACACTACTAGAAATGGGATCATCAACAAGAGCTACTTAAACATTATTTAGCTGAAATTCTTTATACTTGGATTGCTCAACCTAGTAATATGGTTGAAACTGAAATTTTTTAACTTGCCTAACTAATGATTTTGGTTTGAGTGAAGAGTTCATCTCCTCAACCTTATAATCTGGTAGAAAATGCTTAGCATGCCTAACCAATAATTTTCCTTTGCGTGAAGGGACATTTTAGTTAAGGCCACGGTAGAGGAGTTCAACAAGTAATACCACCATCAATGACACCGACATCAAGGTACTTAAAAGGCTTCATGCTCTTGACTAGAGCAAATGCCAATCTCATACCCTCACACATGACAAAATCAATTGGAAATATTGCATTCCCCTAAATCTTGAAATCCTGAAAACCATTAAGTCTGTTGGATTTTGAATGATATCTAAGAGTCTAGTTTCTCCATTTGAAATCCAATGAGGTCGAAACCACTCTCAAACATCTCGAGTCATTACATGGTAATGTTAAAAATTTAAGTAAAAGAATGAAAATGAAAGGTAAAGGAAATGTCACTTTTACTTTAAGAATTTAATGTTACCATTGATTGCCAACATTGTTAGGGTTGAGATCTTAACCACCTGTGAAAGTGCACTAGGGAGGGAGCGACTTTTTTTTTGGCGGGAGTGACTAGGCAACGAATTTTTTTATTCACTCCCAAACGAGAACGAATTGAGAGCGTGCTCCTGGGGTCGCTCCCCTAGCGTTTCTAAGTGGAGCACACTTCAGAGTGGATTCGGGTGGGCGAGGATCACTACCCTCAACCTTGCCTGGATAAACACGATATGCCTCAAAAACTATGATATTTCCTTGGGGAGTGTGAAATTAGATGAACATGAGTAGAATCGCTTCAAAGGGCTCACAACCAAAGTGTGAAAAATACATAAGAATAGAGAGGCTCCATATGGGAATAATACGTGTGCTAAACCATAGGTGTGAAAATTATTACAAAGTGTAATCACCTTTTACATAGCAATAAAGTGAGTGATTAACGAGGGCTCTCGTAAATCATGTGTCTTAGTAGATCCAGAGAATGAAACAACTGGAAGTGGACCACATAAATCACTATGCACAAGTTGTAAAGGGGTTGAGGCGTGCCAAGAGGCACGTTTTTCAAACTATCCTGATGTTGTTTTCCGAGTACACATCCGGAACAAACACCATCTTTGCAAGATACCATAGGAAGACTTGTCACCATATTTTATTTACATAGATTTCGAAGGGAGCGATAGTTTAAGCGACCAAATATCTCATGCCAAAGTTTGCTCACTTCATCATTATGACATACAAATATTGAGGGAAGAGTTGATGACCCAAAGTTGTTAAACTTATACAACCTTGTGGAGTCATCAGCAATGCCAGTAGCTAAAATCTATCTAGGATCTCTTAGGTCCTTAATTACAACATCGTGAGGTGAAAACTCCATGGTTTTACCTTCACCTGAATGAGTTATCTGATATACAGATAGAAGGTTGCATGATAAGGTTGAAACACATAATACATCATTAAATTGAACATTGTCTAGATGAACAGTTCCAATCCCTACAACACTGAGAGATCTATCATCACCAACATATATATTTTTGTTGTTACAATCATTTAAAGAAGAAAACATGGCTTTGTTTTTGGCCATGTGATAAGAAGCTCCACAATCAATGAGCCACTTATGAGAATGAGAGGAAGAAGATACATTTAGTGCATAATCAGACCGGGATGCTGGACAACCACATGTAGAAAGTGCTATTCTTGAAGATGAAGTTGAAGTTGAAGAGTGCTCCAAATGGATGTTATGCTTCTTCATTGTTGCTTCCAAGGCTTCCATCTTTTTAAAGCATTTGGATTCTAAGTGGCCATCTTGATTACAAAAGTTGCAATGTCTATCAATCTTCTTCCTTTAGTTTTTATTTGCCTTACCATGATTTTTCATTTTGAGACTGAAATTGCTTAGGACCCTTGTTTGGTTTAGGACCATTCTTTTTGGGATACTGCTTCTTAGGGTTCTTTGTTAGAAGAGTTTCCAAGATTAAGAAGACTAAGATGTAAGAGTTTTTCTTGTTCTCTTATTAAATAATCACAAAAGGCATCAAAAGAGGGGGACTTGTAGTCTTGTCCTTGAGAAATAAAGGCTTCTCTAGTAGAATGGAAGGTGGAAACAAACACAGAGTACACTGGTCCAAACTTAGTAAGAATGGAATAGATAAGGCTACCATCTTCTTTCTTAACCTTAACACCTTCCAAGAGAAGTTTAAGGGTCTTGAACTTGGACAAAAAATCTTCAATGGAAGAAAAATTATTTGGGTCCAACATAAGCAACTCATTTTCGAGTTGATGGGCTCTAATTTCATTTTTAATTCCAAAAACTTATTGAGCTATTTCATTGCTTCATTAGGGGTATCAAGTTTTGTGATATGGAATCTAAGGTTTGGAAAAATAGACATCCCTATCAACCCACGTGCTTGATCTTGCCTATTTTCCCATTTGGCTGCCTTATCTTCATCTTTAGGTTTAGTTTCTTGGCCTGAGGCTATTCTGTAAAGACCTTCACTTCTAAGTAAATCCACAATGTAGGACCATCATTGGAAGTAGTTGGTACTGTCAATAATAACTTGGCATGGACATTCCATTTTAACAGAAACTGAAGCTGTAGATGCTGAAGGAGAGAAATTCAAAGAAATGAGAGAAGATGCCAACAAACAGTAATATTCTGGATAAAACTCTATCTGGAGGTTTAGTCAGGATTTAACATGGTTACAGCTAACCTAAATGCTTTTAAATATGAAATCATGGTCTTGTATAACGGAGTCTTGATATAATTGAGAACATAAGAGCTAATGGAGCTGTACAGCTAAAAACACTCCAAGGACAACTACTAAAGAACTTACGTGAATTTTATTTCTCTACTTTTAAAATATTTATGGCTTTAGGCAAAAGGTAGCTCCCTCCAAAACTATTCTTGCAAATCTCATTGGTTTGTTAAGGCATAATATATTAAGCAAGCACACTTACATGTCTGTCCTTCACCTCTATGTTCCTGTACAAGAAATTAATTGAATCGGATTTTGACTACATATGACAATCAAGAAGTTGATTTGAGACCATGCATGGCATCAGCTTGTCCTTAGATTCTGTCAGAGTCTCTATGGTGCAATACCCAACATTTTTTCGCTCATCATTGTAATATTTTGTTAGATTTTTTTTATAAATAATAGTATAAATTATGTGATTATGTCTGACTTGCATTTTTTTTTTGCAGTGGCAACCTACCAGCTTGAACGTCTTGCAAATGACTGTCCACAACAGCAAAGGCTTTCTGCTTTTTTTACTGTCAAGTCTAATCCTCTCCCTGATGGCGATATGGGGATTGAAAACATGTCTGCTTCCATATCCTGCAATCAAGGGTCCTCGTTGAATGGTCCTGAGGAAATGGTTGAAAGAAAAAAGAATTATGACTGCATGCCACAGGCACAGTTTTTTCAAGAAAACTCGAGTGCGTTATGTGGTGCACAAGAGATGCATGGTCGTGAAGAAAATTGCATTGAAGAAAGTTCCCAAATGTTAAATAGTGCACACCAAATGCCTGGTTCATTGAATTTGAAGGAAGAGTGCCATCTAACTGATCACAGGGATGTATGCAGTGAAAATGAGATTACAAGATGCCATATTTTGAAGCTGGCAAACACTGAGAGTACCAGTAATTCAGTGAACAAGGCCTGCAAGGAAATATCACAACCATGGCCCTCAAGAAGTATTCATACCTTACATTCAACGATGGCAGATGGCAATTTTGTTGAAAATTATTTCAAGGTGAGTTAAAGAAAAATGTATAAATATGCATCGTTCTTTTGTTTCTGTGGTATTTGTTTGTTGTGTTGTTTCTCCAACGTTTGTATCTGTTTAACAATTTGTTTGTTGCGTTGTTTCTCAAATGTTTGTATCTATTTAACAAGGGATATATTACTACCTTCAGTTATCTTGTTATCACTTGCATTGAACATGTGTGCAACTGATTGATTGTCTGACTAGGTTATGTTCAGTTAGTCAATTAGCGTACACTTTCATAATTGATTACCCCTCATGCATAAGTTATATAATCAACACTGTATTCATTGTGACAGTTTGCAGTACGATCCATATTGCGTTGGATAATTAGAATGTCTACCACAACAAAAGCTCTTACCATTCATGGTGCAGGAGTTTATATATATATATATATATTTTTTGATGGGAAAAAAATTTATATTTAATTTTTCAAAGATGAAATCAAAATATACATTTGTCTGCCCATTACAACCTTCTCTTGGTCTTCAGACTTTCTTTCCAAGCATTTGGAACTCTATCTCAGAATCATACTTGTCGGATATCTATGTGTTGCAATCATTGAATGCCATACAAGGCCTTCCTTTTTTACACCAAAGTATGACAAATACAGATCAGAAAAACCTCTTCAGGCCAAAATGCCATTCTACTAAAACCTAAAAACCATGAACTGACAAAAGTCAACATTTTTAAGCATGCCAATACAAAGACTGAATGGAAGCTAAGAGCAGTTCACCATCTTTGAAATCTTGTTCAGAGAGTGTCCCCTCCTGCAAGATAGGAACTTAAGATAGACAGTGTGCTCAGACCAAAGATTATAAGTATGTGCAAAGGTAATTTCTGTGAATTTCTAATTTACATCAAATACCCTATTCATAATTGGAGCAAATAGCAAGCTTTCAATCCAACATTTGCTATTTGGCCAATCCATAAGCAGCTTGGAATCACCCAACACTGGTAAACTGTCAATGCCAAAGTGTTCTGAAATGTTCTGTCTTCAGGAGAGGCCGAGTTGACCAAGCTGAGGTTCTGTGTTGAGAGGAAGGTTGTTTGTATCTGCTGGAGAGGCTACTGAGTTATTGTTTTCTGTCTGAAGTGAAGGAGAGGCTGCTGAAATTTTGTATTGAGGAGGGCCAAATCCCTAGAGCAGGGCTGAAAGGCCACAGATCCGTGGGCAGATGATAATTTTTGAGTTAACATGTTCTTTGCTTAGGTCAATTACTTCATAAATCCATTATTTCATTATTAATTCCATTAGTCCAATAGCAATCACATTAACCATTATCATATAAGATATGACAGTAACTGATGAAAGAACATCAAACATAAATGCAGAAGACAAGCCAAGACAAGAGGACACCATGATTTAGGCTTAAAGCCAGGGCAAAACCCCACAAAGGGGAAAACCCACAGATCTTTTCTTCTTGATAATATCAAATGTTCAGAGAGAGAGAAATCCATAAGTACAATGATACATTAGTCAAAGTCAATAGATTGACTTGCCATAGATGATCCCAATCCACTGTCCAAAAGTCAAAGTCACATCTGCAGAAGTCAACAGCAGTCAAAGCTGCCCTAACCAGTCAGCAGTCAACAGCCCAGTCAAATCAGCCCAATCTATTTGGTCAAAGGAGAGAGAAATTCGCTCTCTCTAGGCAGTCAAAATGCAGTCAATGTGGGCTTCAAAAGTCTAATTAAAAATTGGTCAACAGTCTGCGGTCAAACCTGCCTCAGACCTGCGGTCAACACAGGTCAAACACCTCAGTTTGCCTCGGTTCCTATGCCCACAAGTGCGGCCTGGCTGGCAAAGTAATAATCCATCAAAATCACAGCCAAACAGTTGGTCAAAGTGCCTGGTCAATGGTGGTCAACACTGCTCTGTGCACTGGAAATGGCAACTGCAGATACTGCAGAAAAATTGCAGAAAATCGCAGGAAATTCGTCCTCCAAAAATTTGCACATGTGAGAGAGAGATAGCTGCCCAAAGAAAGTCGAATCCATCATGAGAGGAAAGAGAAAATCATGTGTGTTATGATGCCCAAATGGAGTGAACTCATCTTATATTTATACAAGTCAATGTGGGTCAAGTGTCATGTCCCTTGGGCTTCATGAGCCTACATGACTGTGGGGCTGACCTTGACCAAAACCAACATTGTGGGCTTGACTTCAAAAATACATTTCTACTTGTCAGAATCCATTGTGCCTTAGGTCAAAATTGGTCCTCTTGAGAAGAGGAATCCAATGCCATCATCATCTCATGCAAAGGAGCTGTCTATAGTGGAATTTGAACTTAGTTGACCATTTTTAACACTCCCTCTCAACTAAGGGGAATTCCACCTACCAATATCCATCATCACGTTGTTGCCATCATAACCATCATGCTACTATCATCATAACCATCTAACATCATAATCATCATGTACTGACTGCATCTCATGTCATCTCTGCTGAAGATTTGATATCATCAAGAAGAAAAGATCTTGGAATGTGAGTCGAAAGGCCTGTCCACCTTCGGAAATGACAGAGGCAAATCCTCTTGTCCAGGGGTAGAACCCCAACCAAGCTTGATCCCAGATCAAGACTGTGTTGAACACCATGTATCCTAGTCATAAGGAGTACGACAAAACATGATGCGTCCGTCGGTAGTGCTATGATCCCTAACCACTTTTCTCAACTCATTGGCCAAATGAGAGGTACTTCCCATGTGCCCGTACTACATGTGTAGGATGATGCTAGGGCAACAACAGGGAAAGAATAAATCACATCCTGCTCACAACCACACATAGGGAAAGGATAAACCACATCCTATAGTTACATGTGACAACCATTGTAGGGAAAGGATAAACGACATCCTATATGCATGCAAACTATCGAGAGTAGGGAAAGGATGAACCACATCCTACTTGCATGCCAACCAACAATCGTAGGAAGGATCCTACATGTGGGGAAAGGAAGAACCATGGCCCACCGACCTGTCAACCATTGATCGTAGGGAATGAGAATCCTACATGTGGGGAAAGTATGAGCAACGTCCCACTGGCATGTCCATGTGTGAGTACCGATAGATACCTACATGCATCTCTCACTGGGGTATCCGCAGGAGAAGGTGAATCACTCATCCTGCTCATATGCTATAGGAGAAGGTGAACCACTCATCCTATTCATATGTCATTGGCTATAGGGGAAGGTGAACCAGTCACCCTATGCTCTCATATATCATCATGGTGTATCGCAGGGGAAGGTGAACCACTCACCTGTACATAACATACCTATAGGGGAAGGTGAACCACTCTCCCTGTGGTCGCACATAGCTTCAAGAGGTACCCCAGACCCCCACGAGCTCCCAAAGCTCAATGTTCAACTGTGACCCTCCTAGTAGGGTCTATTCATGATCCCCAACCTCTCTTAAGAAAGATAATCCTGACCTTAGCAAGAGGCTATGTAAGGATGACAATAATCTGCTCATCCAACCAACAATGATGGAGCTTGGTAGCTCTCCAATGTACCATATCAAAGTAAAGTGGTAACCTGTACTTGGAGCTGTCGTGGAACACGGATTCTCTTAAAAATGAATCCCACTCAAGAATATCACAATATACAACGGTGGTTACCAACACGTGCTCAAATGGCTCACTGAAGAGCTTCCTCAACCAATTGGCTTCATAATAAGCCATACTTGTTGCTATATACATTCAACATCCATAGTGCTTCCAGAGCAACTGAATCAAGAGATATAACACTAGATGTGCTCTTTCCATCCATCACACTGCCAATCGAGCCAACATTAGAATATCCATGGAATCTTAGATTCCAATAGTGTACCTTAGATTATAGATAATAGAATCACAAAGATATCTCAATAAACAATTATCTAATATATGAGGCTCATCCATAGATAGACTCAGAGTCTTCGTAGCTAGGCATATGATTGATAGGGTGTTTATCAAGAACACTAAGGATCCCACAAGATATATGTATGCAGACCAAAAACTTCTCCATCTCATCAAAGCTTTAAGTGCTGGGAATAGTGCATGAAGGCTAGGTCTTCCATCTTGACTTTAAAAGTCAACTCCCTCTTACATTGATAAATGAGAGGGTCATCAATTAGACATCATCAATCCAATCAACATGGCTCGTCCATAACTCCCTCTAAGTATAGGGAAAGTGACCTTGCTAAAACATAATCATCGAGCCACTTGTAACCTGCCCCTTTTCCTGCTATAGACACTTAGGTCCATGTGCCAAAGTCATCAATCATAATCATGCAACTTCCATGCAACCTCTCAAGCAACGGGGATATATCAAGGCATCACTAGAGTCATCATAATCATAATCAACTGCCATGAATTGCCTTCATCAATAAACATCAGGCAAGAAGAGTCATCAAGTCATACTGCCAGGGATTCTATAGCTACCTCTAAAGCCTTGCTTCATGTGATCATCCAACATTCAATCATGAGCTTCTCATGCGAGGGATGAGACTTTCCACAAGGCAACTGCAACAACAAATGTCTAGGAAGCTCGCTTTAGATCAGAGAGTAAACTCTGAAGAATCATCATGGTCCTTCTTCAACCAGAGTGAAGAAATCCTCCCATGAGATTATCCCAAAACAACTGCATTATCCTTCATTGCTAGATGACTACAACCAACGCATTAAATCACCCAATCCATGATGAGGAGGGGTCCTCGCATCTAGGCATCCATATTCATAAGAATGTCCTTCATAAGATCATGTCTCAACGCATCAAAGTGCCCAATGACCCAATCGAGATGCCAAAATCAGGGTCCTCACAGTTCCCTTTGCTCATCGTGCTTGCCAGAACATAGGATCTGCCATGCACTTCCTTCTTCCAATGCTTTCTTCATGAGGCACCTGCAATAGCCATATGCATGCACTACCAAGCACAATATGTGATCATAAAAGAATGAGATACGATCTAGGGTTTTCATACAACAATGGAGGATAGAATTCAAAACATCATCCTCATCAATCATACCCTAGAATCCACAGACCCTAAAAATTAAAAGAAGGGGTTTCTTATGAGGGAACATAATAGGGTTAGGGTTTCATACAGTGTTCCACGGGGACGCGTACCCTAGGGTCGGGTGCGCGCACCCCTCGCACCACACACCCGGGACGGGGGGACGTCCGGGGAAACGTTTCCCCACGTCCCCCTTTTGAGGATACGCGGGGAGACGCGGGGGGGGCGTTTCCCCGGTGTGGGGGATGCGACTCCCCAAAAGGGGGACGCCCAGGCGTGCCCCCTCAAAATGGGCTATGCATCCCCCCTTAAATTTGCTTGTAAACAATGATTTATGACAGGGAAAACGTAGTATTTGACCATATTTCCCTACTAATACTATGCTATTCATGGTAATGTTAAATTCCTAAAGTAAAAGTGACATTCTCCTTTATCTTTCATTTTCATCCTTTTACTTAAATTTTTAACATTACCATGAAATGACTCAGAATGTTTGAGAGTGGTTCTGACCTCATTGGATTTCATATGGAGAAAGTAGAATTTTAGATCTCACTCAAAATCTAGCAGACTTAACAATTTTTCAGGAATTCAGGATTCGGTGGAGTGCATTGTTTCCATTGCATTTTGTCATGTACAAGGGTATGGAATTGGTATTTAATCAAGAGCACCAAGCCCTCTGTGTACTTTAGAGTGACTTTTAGACTCATCACTCCATTTTTTTTGAGTTTTAATTATATCAATTTACTATTCTAGTCTTTAGATCAATTTTTCAGGAATTCAAGATTCGATGGAGTGTAATGTCTCCATTGCATTTTGTCATGTACAAGGGTATGGAATTAGTATTTAATCAAGAGCACCAAGCCCTCTGTGTACTTTAGAGTGACTTTTAGACTCATCACTCCATTGTTTTTGAGTTTTAGTTATATCAATTTACTATTCCAGTGTTTAGATTTCAGTGTCTATTATAGTCTATTTTGCTTAGTACTAATTAGATTCTAGAATGATAAATGATGAATTTAAATTTTAAATCAATTTAGAATCTAGAATGATGAATGATGAATTTAATATTTAAATCAATGTAGATTCGAGAATGGTGAACAATGAATACTGAATATGGATCAGAGTATTTCATTAATGAATCTCATGGTTTATGGATGAATCACGTATGTATTAGTAAGGATGATGAGTATGGATCAATGTATTTCATTATTTAATTCAATTATGTATGCATCATTCTATTTATGCTTTCATTATTGAATATGAATTTGAAATATATATATATATATATATATTAAAAAGGAAGAAAAATTATATACCCTGACGTCCCCCCGTCCCCTCTAAATTTCCCTAAAATTTGAGGGTACTCCCAAACGTCCCCCTTGTGCGTCTCCTCGCACCTGCGTCTCGCCGTCCCGGAGACTTGGTGGATCATTGGTTTCATATGTGAGCTAGAGTTTCCCATGAACCATCTAGGGTTCTTATTCAAATCAAACCCTCCATCCTTAAAAGAAATAAAAATAAATGCATTGCACGTACCTTGAGAGATACCATACCTCTGATTTTATGTTCATATAGGCTGCTACAGGGGTCTGCTCCAAAGTGCCTTGCACTTATTATATCTGCCAGACTTTCAAGGGTACTATAACCCTTATCCAAAGGTGCCAACATAAAGGAGTTGCATACTTTTCTTGGATGAACTTCCTTTGGTTCAACTGCTAGACAAAAATAGGATCACATGGAGGGCTGCCACTAAACCTTCTCAACAAAATCACATCAGCTACTAGATAATGAGCAACTTAGTCAACAATATGACATTATGGAGGTCTTTTACTATTCTTCAAAAATCATTTTCAAATTGATGTCTAAAGGGACCATCCTTTCTCATAACTGCTTCCTCTATTTTCATTGACTTTAGGGCACCTTATATGTGTTGATTTTGGGTAGCATCGGATGTGCTCTAGCCATGAAATTTTGTGGAGAGGCTAAGGCACATGAGATCTCCAAGACCCATAAATTGTTTGGAGAAATCCCACCCGGATGAAGAGACATTAAAACAATTAATATTTTTATTGGGTTCCTAAGTCTAAACTTAGGAAAATAAAAATATTAATGTGTATTAATATAAAATGGGTGAGAAAGTTCTAAGTAACGAGGATCTAGCCAATTCTAATCTTAGCCGTTTATTAGGGAATAAATCTGAACCGCGGAATCGTCAATAGAAAAAGTATAAGAGGAGGCTTGAGGGTCAGTTGGAGACACATCGGAGAGAGATCAAGAATTCAATTTTCTGGGGCTGGGTTTGCGGAGGAAATCGAGTTAGAGATTAGTTGCAGTGAGGGGTAATTTAGCAAGGGATTTCGATCCAAGGCTGAAGAATACATATCAGAGGCAACAAAGCGCTGGAAGAGGTAGCGTAGAGCCTAGGAGGGCTGATGCAGAGGTTAAGGAGGCCAGCGCAGAGGATGCAGAAGCCGTAGAGGCAGAGACAAAGGACGCAAAGGCTGATGCAAAATTCGCAGAGGCTGATGCAGACAACGCAGAGGACTGTAGAGGTTGACGTGGGTTGAAGAGGCTGTGCTGAGGAGGTTCTGTGGGGCAGACTGAGAGCAGATCAACTGGGAGAGGGTGACACAGTTCCAGAGGAGTGCTTGGAACAACTTTCGCTGTCCAGCACAAGGAATAGTTGGAGTGATTGTGGGGTTGATCATCCGATTGCTGATTTGCTGGAATATCTGTCTCTAGATAGAGGTATTACTGTCGAGCATATTCTCTGAAGGGTGAGCCATTTCTGGCACCCTAGTTGTATTCAGAAATCTACTTAATAATAAAACCCTCATATGTGCTGCACCGGTTTTCCCAAATTGGGTTTTGCCGGGGACGATTGTCCAAAAATAACAGTGTACCTTGTGTTGTCTTAGTTTATTTCAGTTGTTGATCTGTATATTTGTGAAGGTTGCAATTATGTTTACTTCGATGTTTATGTTATTAAATAACTTGTTAATGTAAAGAACAAGTAGGAGACAGTAAACCAAATACTTCAGTAGGGGTATATGATGTGTTAGATTCAGAAATTTTCACAATATGATGGCTTCAATGACATGAATATATATTCCTTATTGATTTGCAAGCTGGCTTCAATGGAACTGGCTTATAACAATTGTATATATATATATGCGCTTGTAACAGTGATAAGGACTCGACCCCTTCTTCAATACACAGAATAGGGTTCCTTGATTTCATTGATATGGATGACATAGGATGCCCACTGATCGTCTTTTCAAGGCTACATTTCATGCTTTGCAAATATATGCATATAAAATCTCGACTTCCTTAAATTATGGAGGGCCTTAGAATTGTCCTTTAAAATATTCCTGGCTTCCTTACAAACATGTGGAATGAGAAGTCCACCACCTTTCTTCTTTTATAACCCGAAGATCAAGAAATCACAGCCTAGGTGATCTATATTGGTTGGCCAAATTAACAGAGCGTGATAGTATATAGCAATGGTTTATGTGACATAGGCTTCTCGGCCTTATTACAAGCATAAGGAATAAGTAGGCATCTTCTGAGATAAAACAATCAGGATAATCAATTTTTTTTCTTTTCAATAACTCAAGGAACAAAGACATATGAATAGGTCGAATTCAAGGTTGGCTTCATGAAACAGCCTTCAACATATTTGTATGTTCTTGCACTTTTCTTGGCCTTTTAAGAGAATAAAGTTCTTTTCAAAAGACTGATACTTTTCCAAAAGCATACTTATGCCCATAATGTAAAAGAGAGATAGCTCCATTGCATAGAAGATCTTTAGTGCTACTTGTGCTCAGAACAATAGGAACCCAAGTTTTCATCATTGTAAACCCAAGTTTTGCAATGTCTGTTGTAAATGATGCTAGTATAACCATTTATGTAACAACACCTAGGTAGGCCTCTGATTTTGGCAAAGGATTTCATCCTAGGAAGTTTTTTTAACCTCCCCGAATTATGTGTGTTTGTAAACATGCATAATCAGTAGAGTTTTCTTCCAGCTTAAACCGTAAAGCTAGGGTGGAATTCATTTATTGAGTCTGATGTAAAAGTATGTTTATGAATAATTTTAGTGCATGGTCCCTCATAATTAGAACACCATGGCTAAATTATTTTATTATAAACATACTTGGTATCATACTAGATCATATTGTGTCACAAAATTGGGTAATATCTTGATGGTTTATGTCTAAAGGTGTTTTCTCCTTCTAAGGGTTGAATTGGTAATAACTTGATGTAAAAAATATTTTAGTGCATGGTTACTAATAGTTAGATACCATGACTAAAATATTTGAGGGTAGAAAAATTATTAATCCCCTCTAGAGTCAATTAATTAATTTTGCTGGCTAAATTAAATAAAAATCCTAAGCCAAAAAATTAATTAATTTTGAGTCAAGAAATAATTATAGAGAAATTGATTTCTCTCCAAGTAGAAAATAATAAAAAATTCGTGGGTGAAAAATAAGTCAATTTTTGGAGGTCCTCCACTGAGGGAAAAAATGATAGTTTAAGAAAATTTGAGCCCTTGGACCTTAATGGTTAAGGCAAAGTCAAAATTTTGAGGAAATTAATCAAAAATATAAAGCTTTGGATTAATAAAAAATAGTTTTAAAGAGAAATTCGAATTTTTCCTCAAAAATAAATGTTCGACATTGGAGATTAAAAGATGATCAAGTTATTTTCGACGGTCGAAATTATTTTGATGAGGATCATGCCAACTAACCGTTATTTTGCACTTGGAGGGGTTTTCTCTATATAAAGAAGCTATCAAGCTTCTATTTTCACGATGTGATTTCTGGGTGAAATGCTTTATTGATGTATTGAACTGTGGCTTTGCTGGAATTATTTTTCTCATAATAGAAAAACTTTGGGGTTCAATTCATGGTGTTTTTCTATCTGCTGATCTATGGTATGTGCTAGTTTATGTGTTTATACTTTATATTGTGCCAAATATTTTAACTGTTGTTTCACTTGTCGGTGATAAGAACATTCTATTGGTACGAGCTATCTTAGGTGATTTGATTCACTATATGATCTAACAATTTATTTTAAGATTGAATAGAGATTTATAGGTAAGTTAGCCCTTGGGCTCCATGTTCACAAACTGTGGGTAAGAGCCGACCTTGTTTGGGCTCCAAGCTTTCATTGTGACGAATTATTTTACATGAGGGTTTTGGCTGGTCTATTTTTCGAAATTATTCATCCATGTAATTTATTTAAAAGTTTTTCAAAAATTTCATTTGATCCTTGGCTACAAAGATTTAATTTGCTAATGAGAGCTAATTATTTTATTTTGTAAATATTGTAAATATTTGTAAATTAAATCTAACCCTTGTTTTAATTTTGTAGCACTTTAAATTTTTTGTATATGTTGGACACCACTAGCTCTTATTCAAGCGGTGGACAAAAGTGAGTGATGAATAAATAAAAATTAAAACAAAACATTACCTATTCCTTCTTTGAAAAAAAATCCCTCTTTTATGATTTCCCTCTTATAATTATTTCGCAACATTTTAGCGTAATTATCAGAAGTATGGTATCGGAAAAATATCAGCGAGGGTCCTGAAAACATCTTATCGGCAATATCAGGGAAAATATCGGCAAAATATCGGAAAAAACCGTCAATCATAAAAAATCATTTTTTTTTGTTTTTATTTTTTATTTTTTTATCTTTTATTTATTATTTATTTTTTTTCAGATTTTTAAACATATAAAGCAATAATGATATTTAGCCCATATTTTGCCAAGATTTTCAAAATATTGTTATATTAATAACAAAAAAATTATTTTACTGTCCATATTCTATATATATATATATACATATATAGTAACCATATTTTGTATATATTGGGGTTTTGGGAAATTTTTCATTCATTTGTGTAGGTGAATCCTTAAGCCATCAAGAGGAATCAATTTTTTCTATAGAAGCTAGCCCTAGGGCTAGGGTTCGAAGGGTTTATCTCATTCAAGCAAGACGTCTAGCCCTTTTTTGAGCAAATCGTTGGGGTTTTTGAGGCTGATCTAGGCTTGAAGGGAAGATCAATATTCTAGCCTTCATCCCAGCTCAACGTTTAGCCAAGAAAGGAAGACGCTGGCCCTACAAAGTGATATTTTTGACATTTGTGGCTAATTATTGTGATTGCAGGGTTCCAATTTTTTTTAAAGGCCTCTAAGACCTAGCCGCTGCCCTTTCCAGCCTTGCCGTGGTCTCCTTTGCCCTCTTCAATGAACCGTTAGCCCTATTTTCCCTTGCTGCAGGCCTAGAAGGGCCTTAACCTTGGACGATGACCATTATAGGGCCTCCTCCTAGCCCTCTCTGACCTTATTGGGCCTCTTTTGCCCCTGCCTCAGGCCATTAGGCCTCTTTTCCTTAGGCCGCAGGCTTATCTCCCCTTGTCGTGGCCTTGAAAGGCCTCTAACCCTTGACAACAGGGCTCTCTTTTGCCTAGCTGCAGCTTCGTTAAAACTTGAAGCCCTAGCTGTGACCCTAATCTACCCTCTTTCCCTTCATTGCTTGCCTTTCTAGCCTTATCATTCCCGTTTCCTAGCCTTCAAGCCTCGTCGTTGGCCTTATTAGCCCTTCTCTAGCCCTCATCTCTGTCATCTCTTTGTTGGCATTGATATTTGTCTCTAATAATTGGTTTTGCAGGTGTTTCAAGTATTTTTGGGGAGCTAACTTTGTGTTTGCAGGAAGGCATTCTCATTGGAAGCCTAGTCACTCATCTACAAGGTCATTTGGCCACTTGGTTTGCCTCTCTATCCCTCACTCTCATCACTGTTTTCATATATAATTCTGAAGCATGCTATTACAGTGGTAGGTTAATGACATAAACACATCTCAAATAATCCTAAATTCATCAATCTTTCACTTAAGGCTATAAACATTGGTCTTGTGGTTCATTGGTTGCATATAAGTGAAATTTTGGAAGACTACAGTGAAAATTCAAGCCTAATATAATCACCTACAGCCATCATAAGTCACCCACAGCAGTGACAAAAGCACATAATAGTGGCATAAAAATTAACTTGCAATCATGTTTCATCATTGGTAAATCATTGGCATTGGTTGGGCTTGCATTTCTTGGCTTTTTTTGCATTTTTGGAGGACTATCACATGCATCATAAGGTCTGATCATAAACATAACAGTGGTGAAAAAATTAATCAACCATCATCCCATCTCATTGATAAGACATTTGCATTGTTGGGTTAGTTCATTCCTTGGTGTATCTTGTGTTTTGAAGAGGTGTGTTGTGATCTCTTCTTGGCTGCTTTCTCTTGCATCCGTTTCACTTTGCACTCATACATTCACTGTTTGCATCTTCATCTAACTAAGAACATAAGTGCTCTAAAGGATAATTGGCAATTGTTGGTTGCTATTAACAAGCACTCTTCATGTGTCATTGATTAGCAAATTGGTAAATGATATACTCTCTTTCTTTCATTGATAGCTAGTATTATTGTGACATTGGTTTTCAAAGAAATTCTTTCTTGTCATTGCTATCACATTGATAAAGAAGTGGACTATTGGATAATTGGTTACATTGTCTCTTGTGGACATATTGGAATAAGCACTTCATGTGGATTTACTTTGATGTACTAACTTCTTGTTTCTTGCAAGTGAGCTTCACATCCAAGTTTATAATCTTGCTAATCAAGTCACTCTTAAAGCCCCTAATTAACTACCATATTGTGATAAGAGTAATTTGGGCTTCTAAGTAATCTCAAGAAATTGCTAATTGTTATCATTATCTAATTGGCATTCTAACATTGTTAGAAGAAGCATTGGACTTATGTATTTATTTGTTATTTCATGAGCAATTGTCCATTGTGATATTTGTAATCTTGATAACATTTTTTGGCGCCATCTATTTAGTTCATTGAGCGCTTTCTTTTGGTGAAGATTGTCATTGTAAATTGTTAAGTATTTCCCTTCATTGCTCTAAATTGAGTCTACTTAAAACATTTAACAACTTCACCTAAAGATAATCATTCAGGATTAGCTCTGCATTAATTAACTTACCTCTAAGCATAATATTGGTTGAAAGACTCTAAGACCACCTTTTTCATCTAGCTTGCGAAATCGAGACACTCTTTTGTGGTTAACATAGTGACCTTGCAGTCATCAGAGCCACAATCTCTACAACGCCAGAGGCATCTGGTGGTTAGAATTCCAGGGGAGGTATCGTTAATATAGCCTTTGCTATCTTTCCCTAGGCTTCTCACCACAACCTACACTAGAGACTAGTTTCAAAATAACTGAGAGGAAGGACTCACATAGGTAGGGATTTAACTTAAAATTAACCATGATCTTGCAATTCACTTAGATCTAAGTGTTGTATTTCATATAGGATAGTGTGCATCCTAATCAACAACTATTCATTCGGTAGCTTGGTAACCAATCTATAGTAAGCAAGTAATTTTGACTCCTTAAGGCATTGGTATTTCAAGTAATTTAGTCTATTTGTGCTAATAATTAATCTTGCTAAAACATCATTTACAAGGGTTCTAGGCCATTCAGTTGTGTCTCTTGGACTAGTTGGTTCCCGACAAGTCTTTCATCCACACATTCCATAGGGACTAACCCCCCTTAGCCTGCTGTTGGGAGACAACTAGAAAGGAGAGAGCAAGGATCCCAGTGACAGCTCTTGCCCTAAGTTGTTGCATTCACCTATATAATTTGGGAGACAACAGGCCAAAATGGAGAACCTCCAAATACTTGTGTAGCGAAAAGCTTCGATCACAACATCAATGAAGTTGACAAAGAGTTGATGGCCAAAGGCCGGATCAGACTAACTCTATGTAGCGGTTGAGTGGCTAGAGGATTGAAGTGACCAAACAACTCTGATATCAAATGTTACGAACAAAGTTTGTTTATGCTTTGATACCATTTGTTACAAAGTTCATATACGAAACAAAATACTTAGAATATCTGAAATATAAGAATGCCCATCATGGGACAAGTAATATATTTATATAAGAATGCTTGAATACAAGTGATATGGCGAGCTGGTTACAAATAAGAGCCTGCTTATATACCTAGGCAGGTGCCCTTTCATGAATGCTCATGTCCTTGGAGAAATACCTCTTAAACAACTAATTATTATTTAATTAATTATTATTATGATTATTTGTTGAAAAAAATATTATTGTGCTAGGATATTTCGACACATAGGAAATAATTAAGTATAACTTGGTCTAGTGTATAGTTAGGTAAAGTGTATTTCTTTAGTATGTACCATAGTTTTAAAATTCGGCCGATTCGAAACGGAAACGGCCGATTTGATCCGTTTCATTGCCCAGAATTGTGACTCGGTGGAGGAAACGGTTCAGTAGGCCGAGTCAGCCATGACTCGGCCAACTCGTCCATTTCTGTATTGACTTGGTCGAGTCATAACCAGCTGCCCGTAAACCCATCAAAACAACGATTTGACATTTTTTTAATGGAATTTTGAAGTGTTTGCTGATTGGTTTGGACTCCAATGTGTTTTATGAATTAGTTAAATGTTATTTGGGGTCCATTTCCCCCTCCCAAACCCTATTTAACACACTCAAATGCTCTCTACTATTGATATGCTATTCAAATTTCATGGTAATGTTAAATTCTTAAAGTAAAAGTGACATTCTCCTTAATCTTCATTTTCATCCTTTTACTTAAATTTTTAACATTACCATGAAATGACTCAGGGTGTTTGAGAGTGGTTTCAGCCTCATTGGATTTCATATGGAGAAAGTAGAATTTTAGATTTCATTCAAAATCCAGCAGACTTATCAGTTTTTCAGGATTTCAGGATTGGAGGATTGCAATGTTTCCATTGAATTTTGTCATGTATTAGGGTATGGAACTCGTATTTAATCAAGAGCACCAATCCCTCTATGTACCTTGATGTTAGTGACATTGGTTGTCGAACTCCTCTGGGATTCGCTCCCAAACCAAGAGCTTCTGAAAATGTCGCTCCCGCTCCCGTTTTCGCTCTCGCTCCCCACTTTTGCTCCTGCTCCCAAGTAACACTGAGCCAGATGATGTTGGCAACTCTAGCAATAGCCAGTAGTACTGGTCACAAACTTTTGTTGTAGAGGCCATTTACAGCCTCCTTGGTTATGTGTTTTTGTTTTGATCTCTATATCATCATTGTGTATGTACGGGACAATGCATTGGGTGCCATTTTGATATAATGGATATATTCATGAGCCTACTTTGATCATATGTTGTCTTCTATCTATATTCTAATGTTGTGTGTTTGGAAACATGAATGAAAATCTTTAAAATTATATGTTTTTATAAAAAATAAATATTTAATGTATTTTTTACAACGACCGAGTCATTGAAATCGAGCCGGCCGAGTCGATACTGAGTCGGAGTTGACCCTCAGCCGAGTCGGAGTTGACCCTCGGCCGAGTCGGAGTCGGAGTCGGAGTTTTAAAACATTGGTATGTACTTTTTGTAACTTACAATCCGATGGTCACGATATGTTCTAAACAAGAAGTGATCTGACGATTCATTCTCTTGTCAGTATTACCGATACTTGATTCGTGGCTTAACGCCCGATTGGTCCATGATGTCTATTTAAAGAGCATGGAGAGTCATTTTTCTGTAACCATTTATGGGAGAAGCTTATGTAAATTTTCTTTCTTTTGCATTAATATTATTGCCTGAAGTGATCGCGTTGGCTCACGCTGTGGATTGTTTCCCTCTTTGAGGGTTTTAACCACGTTAAGAATACTAGTGTACTGATCTGTGATCTATTTGTGAGCGGTGTCTTTTAGTGTTCAATCTAAGGAACTTACCTTGTAAATTCCTACATAGTATCAGAGCCATTCGAGGGCCGCATCCGTTGGTGATCCAAATCCGAAACCGGTACAACTGCATCCTATTGTCGTTTCCCAAATCTACTGTTTCTGACCGTTTTCAAGTCGAGCATTTGTTCCAATGAGCAACCCCTTTCGTTTCACGCGAAAAGGTTTCCGGTAGCCCTAGCTACGTCATTTTTTAGATCTGGAGGTATATAGTCTTTATTTGCAGTTATAGTTATTTATCTCTCTGTTTATTTCGATTTATAATCCTCCATAATTTTTTTATTATTGGATCTGTACTTTTCATTTTTACATATGCTCTTTGCCCCGCGACTCTATGCGATTTGGGAAAACAAGAAACAAAAAGAAAGGATTTTTCTCATGAGTATGCTCTTTTCCGTCGCGCCTTAGTGTGATCTCGGAAAATTAAAAACATTGAGGAAAATATCTAGTTTTCGGGGGACTAATCCTAGATCTAACTTTAAGCCATAAGGCTTGCATACTTTTGCTTGTTTGTTTGGTTTTTGTGGTTGTTTTTTTGTTTTTATAGGCGAAAGGAGTTTTTCAAGCAAGTAGGCATCCCAAAGCTCTGGCGACCAAAAAAAAAACCCTGCTCCTTTCCAACAATTATTAAATCTTTGAATTAGTTCACTTGGTCTAAAGTTATTTTATGAGGATAGAGGTCTTGGGTTCAAGTCTTTCCTTTTGTTGAGTTACTTTTCAAAAAGCACATGTAACTTAGGTTTTAAAGTTACTTTATGTAAAAGTGTTCTCACCCATTATAAAAAGTTAGTCTTATAATTTTAACGTCACTTTATCTTTTATTTAAGTTACAATTTAGTGGATAGTTCATAAAGTAACATTGTAAAAGTGACTTGCACTTATTTATAAAAGTGAGTCACATAACATATTTTTTTTTTAAAGTGAGCTATTAGATTAAGTTTGGAAAAAAGGGGAGGTTTTTTTTTTTTTTTGTTAACATTATCATCAATTTCCAAACATTCACATGGTTCCTTGGCATCTTCAACAACTTCTCTTCAAAAAGCCATAACTTCTTCATTCAGAAGCCATTTTTAGAGCTGTTTTTTTTTTAATCGGCCTAATTTTTCGAGATATTTTCATTGGAACACTTAGTTCCAACATCTACAACTTCAGTTTATTTTAAAATCGAAAGTCCATGCCTAGTTATTCTTAACAACACCAACTACTTCCAATGCTGGTCCTACATGGTGGATTTACTTAGAAGTAAAAGTCTTTATAGAATAGCCTCAACTCAAGAGTCTAAACCTAAAGATGAAAATAAGCTAGCCAAATGGGAAAACAAGCAAGATCAAGCACGTGGGTTGATAGGGATGTCTATTTCTCCAAACCTTAGATTCCATATCGCAGAAATTGATACCCCCGATGAAGCAACAAAAAAGCTCAGTACTGTTTTTGGAATTAAAAATGAAATTAGAGCCCATCAACTTGAAAATGAGTTGCTTACTTTGGACCCCAATGATTTTTCTTCCATTGAAGATTTTTCATCCAAGTTCAAGACCCTTAGTCTTCTCTTGGAAGGTGTTGAGGTTAAGAAGGAAGATGGTAGTCTTATTTATTCCATTCTTACTAAGTTAGGACCAACCTACTCTGTGTTTGTTTCCACCTTCCATTCCACTTGAGAAGCCTTTATTTCTCATGAAAAAGGCTACAAGTCTCCTTCTTTTGATGCTTTTTATGATTCTTTAATAAGAGAACAAGAAAAACGCTTACATCTTGGTCTTCTTAATATTGGAAACTCTTCTAAGAAAGCCTTAGCAGCCCAACAACAACCAAGTTCAAAGAATCCTAAGAAGCAACATCCTAAAAAAAATTCCTAAACCAAACAAGGGTCCTAAGCAATTTCAATTTCAAAATGAAAAATCAACTCAACCAAACAATAAGACAAAAAAAAACAAAGGGAAGAACACTGATAGACATTGCAACTTTTGTAATTGTGATGGCCACTTCGAATCCAAATTCTTTAAGAAGATGGAAGCATTGGAAGAATCAATGAAGAAACATAAGATCCATTTGGAGCGCTCTTAAACTTCAACTTCATCTTTATGAATAACACTTTCTGCTGTGGTGGTCAAGCATCTCGGTTTGGTTATGCACTAAATGTATCTTCTTCTTCTCATTCTCATGAGTGGCTCATTGATTCTGGAGCTTCTTATCACATGGCAAAAAACAAAGCCATGTTTTCTTCTTTAAATGATTGTAACACCAAAAATATATATGTTGGTGATGATAGATCTCTTAGTGTTGTAGAGTCTGGAACTATTCATCTAGACAATGGTCAATTTAATGATGTATTATGTGTTCCTACCTTATCTTGCAACCTTCTATCTGTATATCAGATAACTCATTCGGGTGAAGGTAAAATCGTTGAATTTTCACCTCATGATGTTGTAATTAAGGACCTAAGAGATCTTAGACAGATTTTAGCTACTGGCATTACTGATGATTGTACAAGGTTGTATAAATTTCACAACTTTGGGTCATCAACTCTTCCCTCGGTATTTGTTGCTAATAATGATGAAGTAAGCAAACTTTGGCATGAGCGATTTGGTCACTTAATAAACTATCACTCCCTTCAAAATCTATGTAAAGAAAATATGGTGACAGTCCTTCCTATGGTATCTTGCAGAGTTGGTGTTTGTTCTGGATGTGTACTCAGAAGACATCATCGGGATAGTTTTGAAAAATGCGCCTCAACCCCTTTACAACTTGTGCATAGTGATTCATGTGGTCGACTTCCAGTTGTTTCATTCTCTGGTTACAAGTATTTCTTAACTTTCATTGATGATTTCTCCAGACGCACTCGGGTATATTTCTTAAAATTCAAGAGTGAAGTCTTTAACATGTTCTTGGCCTTTAAGGCCTTTGTTGAGAATTAGTTTGGACATCAAATTCTTAAGCTAAGATCTAATAATGGCGGAGAATATGTTAACAACAAATTCATCAACTTTTGCACCAAGCATGGAATTCAATTGCAACATACTATTCCATATACTCCACAGCAAAATGGTGTAGCTGAAAAGAAGAATCACACGAAATGGTTAATTGTATGCTTCAATATAAAGGACTTAGTCTTAATTTTTGGGCAAAAACAATTAATTGTGCAAATCACATAGTAAATCACACTCCTACTAAGGTTTTAAAGAATCTCACTCCAGAAGAAGCATGAAGCTCAGTTAACCAAATGTAAGTCACTTTCGTGTTTTTGAAAGTGAAGCATGGGCCCATATTCCAGATGAGAAACATAAAGCCTTAGAACCTAAGAGTGAAAAATGTATTTTTGTTGGATATTCTGAAGATGTCAAAGGATATAACTTCTTCAACCTAACTCAAAAATATAATCATTAGAAGAGATGTAAAGTTTGATGAAAATATATCGGCCTACGAGCCTAGTTTGACGGATGTGCCACCTATTTCTGTCTCTTCTACTTCTGAAAATATTCCTTCTTCAGATGATGACAGCGAGGATGACAATCCTCCCCCACCTTCTCGGGATCTTCCTTCAACTCAGCTTCCAAAATGGGTCAGCGCTACTCGGGATGCAACAGGTGCTCTTGCAGGTGATGTACAAATCCATGTCATGCACATTCTCAATTCGATAGAGCCTCTTCTTTACTGGCTCAAGTTTCAGCGAATTACGATGCTAACACCTTTGTAGAAGCTTCAGGCCATCCAGATTGGGATGCAGCTATGAATGAAGAATATCATCATTATTGGCAAATGATACATGGAACTTTCTTCCTCTTCCAAAAGGACGAAAACTTGTTAGATGCAAATGGGTTTATAGAACGAAGTTTGGACCGGATGATAAAGTTGATAAACATCAAGCTCGTCTTGTTGCTAAGGGTTTTTCACAAGTTGAAGGCATTGACTACACTGAAGCCTTCTCTCCTGTTGCAAAAATGAACTCTATTTGCCTTGTTCTTTCCCTTGCTGCCTCTTTCAAATGGGAAATCCATTAGATGGATGTAAAATCCGCCTTTTTGCATGGGGACTTGCATGAATAAATCTATATGGAACAACCTTTTGGCTTTATACAAAAAGACTCAAGCCTTGTATGTTGCCTTAAGAAATCCCTTTATGGTCTCAAGCAATCCTCTCGGACTTGGTATGCCAAAATGGATAGCTTTCTTTTAGATGCTGAGTTTTCTAGGTGTCAGTTTGACAATACTGTCTACACGAAGAAAGTGGGTAAGTCCCCATTCATTCTTTTTCTTTACGTTGATCATCTTATCCTTACTGGTAGTGATCCTAACCTTATAAACCATGTGAAGTCTAGCCCTAAAAATATGTTTGAAATGACAGACTTAGGACACTTGCATTATTTTCTTGGTCTTCAAGTCTTGTAATCCAAAGAAGGTATTTCCCTTTCTCAGTGCAAGTATGCCTGTGATCTTCTACACCACTTTCACATGGAATACTATAAGCCAACCCCTTCTCCCTTTCACTCTGGAGTCACTTGTACTTCCCTTGAAGTTGATGGTACCTTATACCGTCAACTTGTTGGAAAACTTTTGTATCTGACCCATACCGGTGGTAACCTTTCCTTTGTTGTTGGCCTTGTTGCTCGGTTTATGCACAAACCACATGAAAGTCATTGGAAAGTAGCTAGAAGAATACTTCGTTATGTTCGAGGTACAATTCAATTTGGGATTCATTACAGTGCAGGAGCATCTCCTCTATTGGTTGGTTTCAATGATTTTGATTGGGCTGATGACCCTGATTTTCGGAAGTCTATTGCAGGTTATGTCTTCACTCTTGGTTCTGGACCTATTACATGAGCTTGCAAGAAACACAGTGCCATTTGTCCTTTTTTTTTCAGCAGAAGCAGAGTATCGTGGCATCGTTGAAGCTAGTAAGGAATCCCTGTGGCTTCGTCAGATCCTGTCAGAGTTTGGTTTTCAACAGTAGCATTCGAATACACTTTGGTGGGATAATCAAAGTTCCATTGAACTATGCAAAGATCCAGTGCAACATCAACGCAACAAACACATTGAACTACACATGCACTTTATCAAAAAGCTCATTCATGACCATGTTCTTGGAGTGCGATATTGTTCAACTGATGATCAAGTTGCAGAGATCTTTACAAAGGCTCTCACGGAGGTGAAGTTTACTAAACTTCGATTTATGGTTGCAGTTCAGGAAGTTGTCATTACGGGGGATAGGCTCTAATGCTTCCTTCCTTCTCCTATTGTGTCATCTTTATACATCCTTCAATCCTATCCCAAGTTGTTCTTAAGAGGGAATGTTAGGATATTCCGACACATAGGAAATAATGAAGTATAACTTGGTCTAGTGTATAGTTAGGTAAAGTGTGTTATTATTTATTTATATTATTTTTATATATTTTATTCATAAAACCCTCTCACTATTTCCAACATAGGTTCGGTAAGTTTTAAATTATTCTTTATTCTTTATATTTATTAAATAGATAGGTTAATATTTTATATTATAATGTTATAAAGTATTTTGTATATTATATGCTGTAAAGTATTATATAATGTTATAAGCATTTTGTATATGATATGTTCTAAAGTATTATATATAATATATATTTGATATAAAAGATTATATAAAATTTTTAAATGTTATTTATGATCTATAAATTAGAAATATATAACATATTATAAAATATTTATATTTTGAAAATATATAAAGGACGAATTTAATGGCAAACCTTATTCCAATTTCATTGAAAATTCCAATTCTAATTGAATTTTATCCTTGTCAAATTCGAACTCGAGCCCTAAAGATGTAACATAGGTTATTGCATGAGATTAGCAGATATTGAGTGGATTCACATGCTTCTTCTTTCCTTTTTATTTGAGCTGGCAGTTTTATTGTTTAATTTTATCACAAATAATAGAAAATCCACTTTTACTTGCAGCTAATAATCATTTTTTTTAATAGAGTGCTAACAGTTGTACTTGATGGTTGTATACTTCATTTTTAACTGGTTTAATATTTTTAATGCTATGAATACAGAATTCAAGGTTGCACTTCATAGGGACCTGGAAGAATCGGTATCGTAAGAGATTTGCAGGAAAACCATTTGGGGACATACCCCAATGTTCTGGAGTTGATACCACGTTTGTTTCTGGTAGTCGTGTTATTGTTCACATTGATATGGTAATTATCATTCTTTTATAGAATTTGAAGCCTATATAGCTCTGCTGTGGTTTGTTCTGAATACGGCTAATTAGATCTATCAGCATATGTGAAAATTCATTTAATAGAATTATTTTTGGCTTGGTTCTCTTGAAGGATAACTGACAAGCTATTTTATGTTATTTCATATGGATTAATATTTCAATTTCTAGCTTTTCCTTCGGACTTTCTTGAGCCATTGTCTTCTGTTCCCAGGATTGCTTCTTCGTATCAGTTGTGACCAAGAATCGTCCGGAACTAGATGGGAAACCTGTAGCTGTATGCCACTCTGATAATCCTGAAGGAACTGCTGAAATCTCTTCTGCAAACTATCCTGCTCGAGGCTATGGTTTGATCACTTTGCCTGTATATTAGTTCAAGATCTGCATTGCTATTTTTCTCACATTCAAGGATAAGAGTTTCAATTTCTTTACGTCAACATAATTGGACTTTTCTGCGCATACAGGCATCAGGGCAGGAATGTTCGTTAGGGAAGCAAAGGCTTTGTGCCCACATCTTCTTATTCTTCCTTACGATTTTGGAGCATATGAAGAGGTAATTTATCATCTGATATCTTTAGTTTCGTCTCCATAGGGTGTTTAATAGGTAGGTTTCATTGATCAGTTTTCCATTCATGTATCAAACAAAGTAGATACAGAACTGAGTCTAGCATTGTAGTTGTTCTTGAGAGTGGTGTTCCCTTTGAATAGTGCAATTCTCTATCACATCAAATGTTATCTATTTCTGTCTTTGCAGGTTGCTGATCAATTCTATGACATTCTGCACAAGCACTGTAACAAAATACAAGTACGTGTTTGGTTGTCGGTCCCTACTGGCTTTAATCCTACTTTTCATGGCTTGACATTTACAGTTGCATAGAATAAGCAAAGGTAATAATGAAGTGCAGGTATTAAGCTGTGACGAGGCATATTTAGATATGACTGGTTCAGGTGATCCTGATCACACTGTATCAGCTATCAGAAACGAGGTATTTGATGTGACAAAATGCACTGCAAGTGCTGGGATTGCTGGAAATTTACTGATGGCTCGAATGGCTACAAAGAAAGCTAAGCCCAATGGTCAATATCATATTCATTCCAATGAGGTAAATGCTGATATTTCAAATTTCCAGCAATTTGATGCTTTCATTCATGTGCTATGGACTCTAAAAGGTGTACTGGCACTTTGTTATGCTTGCGTTATGGAGAAATATTCTTTGAAGGCAGACAATTGTGCATTGTTATTTGCCAGTTCATATCTGAAAGATCACATGCTGAGACTGATACTTGTACTCCACCTTTCATCATTCACGTTGTCAAACTTTCTAATCTTGCTCTTTTGTACACATGATGGTTGATGAAGTGAAACAAAGTTCCTTCTGTAAATTAATTACTCCAAAAGACTTCGAATGTCAAGATATCCATGAGGATACAAATAATATATATTAAATATGAAAATGAATGAATGAATTACAAATGAAAACGAAAGGCTTGCTTATATACCAAGTAGTGTCTCTTCATGAAGAGTCATGTCCTATTAGACATGCCACTTCAATCTAATTACTAGCTTAATTAACTATTATTTATGATTATTATCTTTTACATTATATTTATATTATTTATATATTTTATTCGTTGCATTGCCTTCTTCCTCAAAAAGCTTTGTCCTCAAAGCTTGTCAATGAAAAAGGCTTGATCTCTTTTTCTGCTTCGAAAGTCTTTCTGTCTTGGAATAGTCATCCTTGTCGATACAAGTTGATAAGATCTTCTTAGTGACAAACAAATTGTCGTACTGAGAAGGGATCAGACCATCCCAGATTAATCTTCTGTATAGTATTTTGATCACTGGAATTTTGTAACGACTTGTTAGCATAAGACTAGATTGATGTTACATCACTATTATCTGGAACATCAATTTGTTGTTTCTGGTTTGAATGGTACCGATACGTAGCATGGTTGATTGGTCTACTCTCGTGATTCAGATGTCGATATGGAGTTTTAATATTTTCTTCTGGCGAAGATGTTGTTGAATTGGCTATGGAACATTCACTTGGGATGTCCATTGTCTGAACTGCAACATCTAAGTGTGTCGTTTCTTCAATTGACTTGTCTTCTTGAGTTGTCATATTCAATGGATCAGTATTTGTTCCCTTATTTTCAACTTGAACTGTTGTGACTGGAGATTTCGATACTTTTTCTTGAGTGACTTGTTCCAACTTATCTTTTAATGCTTTCTTATCCTCCTTAATTTTCTTAATTTGATTGAGCAGACTTTGATTATGGTTTCTCAGACGTAAAAGTTCATTGGTTTTTGATTCATCAACCTTATTTTCAGTGTTTTGAATTTTAAGTTTCTCATCTTTTAGATCTTTGATTTGTTCTAATAAATTTTTATTAAAGTTCTTTAAACGCAAAGTTTCCTCTTCTTGTTCTGATAAATGCTGCTTGAGTTCTTTCTTTGAGATTTTAGTCTTCTTCACTTGTGCCAGTAATTTTTTGACGTGGTCCTTGAGACGAGAAATTTTTTCGTCCTTTTCCATTATTTCTTTGTAATGTATATCCACAAGATTTTTATGTTCGCATTCTAACACTTCCTTGCTTTGTTGAATTTTGGCTATTTTGTCATTCTCTTGATCTTTTAGCTGCACTTTCTCGATACGCTGGATAACATCATTTTGTGGAAGTGATGATGGATATAGAGAATCGAAGAAGGCATCCATTTTCTTTCTCTCCTCAGCCCGTCGCTCCATTCTTGTAATTAATTGTTTTATATCTCTTGCGATTGATTGTCTTTGTTCCTTACTCATGGATTCCATATTTTTTCTTTTTCTTCACTTCTTTTATCTTCTTTTTTTTTTTTTCAACAATTTATTTATTTATATGATATATTCTCTCAACCCTTTTTTTAACTCTCTTTTTATATAATTTTTTTTTTAATATATATATTCTTTTAATCTATAAAATATATTTCCACTTCTCTCTTATAAAAATCTAATATATATATATATATATATTTCAAATATTCTCGTCTTCTTCTTCTTTTTTTTTTGTTCACTCTTTAATAAATTTTTTATATAATAATAAATTTTTTTAATATATATATATATATATAATTATAAATTATTTATATTAAATAATTTTAATTTATATATATTATAAAATTATAATTATATAAAATTTATATATACTTTTTCAAGACCCGCTTTTCCTTTTATATGTAACTATATAAGGCTTATATAGTATCCCTTTCTTTAATTATAATAATATTTTTTTTTTCTCAGAAAATTTGGATGAGACGTGACTCTTGGTACCGTCAAGATTTGAACGATTAAAATTATTTAGATCACACCTTTTTTCTCCAATGTTATCAAAATATCTTTTACTTTTAAAATACCATGGGCAATTACCATGGGTTGTTTCTAAAACCTCGGTTAATGTTCTCCACGTAAAATGTAAAACTTACCACTGGTTTCTAAAACCACGGGAAATTACCATTGGTTTTTAAAACCACGGGCTTCTCCACGTAAATTTTTTTAAATATACTTGAAAAGATTCCCGCTTATCTTTATTATGCACTTTTATCAATAATGTAAAATATTTATATATATATATATATATATATTTTTTTTTTTCACTTTTTTGTTTGTTTGTTCAGAATATATTATTTCGTTTTCTCTTTTTATTTTTATTTTTTATATATACCCTTCTTCTTTATTCTTTATTAATCTTTTTTTTTTTAAATAATGGCCAAAGACCTAAAAAATGGAGAATCTCCCAATATGTAGTGAAACGCTTCAATTATGACAGCAACGAGGTTGATAGCCAAAGGCCTGGTGATCAGCGAACGTGGCTCCGATACCAAATGAAGTGAAACAAAGTTCCTTTTGTAAATTAATTACTCCAAAAGACTTGGAATGTCAAGATATCCATGAAGATACAAATAATATATATTAAATATGAAAATGAATGAATGAATTACAAATGAGAACGAAAGGCTTGCTTATATACCAAGCAGGTGTCTCTTCATGAAGAGTCATGTCCTACTAGACATGCCTCTTCAACCTAATTACTAGCTTAACTAACTATTATTTATGATTATTATCTTTAGACTTTTACATTATATTTATATTATTTATATATTTTATTCGTTACAGTTGATGAAGACCATTTCACTCACTTATGAAAATTCAGTTTTTCATCTTAATATACTGTTGGAGGCTATCATTTGTCGATCTAATGTTAGGTCCTTCAATATGTACAGAATCTCCATTCAGCGACTGCTTTACTGTTACCGACCAAAATGGGTAACCCCATAGGATAATTTTTCTCCTACATTGACAGCCATCTGGCAGGAAGCCAGCCAGCGGCCAGCTTCCTCTAATATTTACTTCTTGATGATAATATTGTAATGTCTCTTTCTTGGAACCTTTGGGATGCAATTCTGAATTAGGGTTTCAATGAACATATGACAGAACTGTGTTTCATAATAGTGTAATCATATCCATCAAGATGATAAGACAATAGTGATCTTTAATTAAATGCACAAATAGCATAATAGGATACTCAAACAACCATAATCAATCACTCTAATTTAGGGCTAATTTGATCACTAAACAACAGATCCATTATGCAGCAAAAAGTTCTACAGATTCCCCAATAGGGATATCACACCAATTACTTTCTGTGATTACAAATGAAACTATCCACGGTTCTGTTACTCAACAACTGGTCACACAAAGTTCCCTAATTTTTGGATCAACTGATACTGTTCAGATTTGCTGTTGGACTGTGTTATATGCCTAATGCACCATTTCCATACCTCTGAATGACCTTGGTTGCCTCAGCTTCAATCAGCTGCACCTTTGAAACCCTGAATGTGGCCCTCATAGACCACTCGCTGCCCAGAACTCAACCTTATGCTGTACAGGAGACACAAAAACATGTTCTTATGTGGCCTCAGTCCAGCCGCTACCCCTCTGCTGCTTCAGATAATGGTCCGCTGCCTTGAGGGGGTTGATTCCAGCCCATGCTGCGACAAACAATTAAAATACCAATTTTTTGCTCGCGTCAAAGATAGTTCACTGCCACTGAGGTGTTAGTCCAACCGTTGCTGCCTCAATTGCTAAGTTCACAGCTTTTGCTTGCCTCAGAAAATGACTTGCTGCTTCAGAATGATCAGTCCAACCCTTGTTGCCTCAGAAATGAAGATTCCAGCCTTGGCTTTGCCTTGGAAAGATGATCCTCCAATCAGAATTTGGCCCTGTAAACAGAAAGGTAGAAGGATTGGCTAGGATGGAATCTTTCACCACCGAAACCAATCAGAAAAAGGGGTCTTAAAAACCCTTCAAGAGCCTTAGGTCAAAAATTATAAATAGCGAAAATCCATGATGATCATAATGAATCTCCTCTCTCCTTTTTATAGATTCTCTTTGGGGTTTTCAATTTCGAGTGTCTAACAAGTTTCCCTCCATTTGCCCCAAATTTGACTTTTATTGCAAGTTTCTGTCCATTTGCCCCAAATTAAGTATTTGATCTAACATTAAATAATGGTTTCCCTCTTTTTAATTAACTATAGCCTACAGGGTTAAATAGGCTACTACATCTTCCCTTGGACAATTTAATTTGAAGAGGACCTTACAGATTTGTTATGTGCCTCCGCGATTTGTATCTGCCACATACACCTCACCATCCAACATTTCCTCTTGGATGAACGTGGGCTACTATTCAAAAGTTACTTTGATCATTTTGTAATCGGGTGCTTATACTTGTTTGTTTGGGCATTTAGTATGGATAAAGGGGTCATCTGGAAGATTGACCAATCTTGGTTTGTTTTCTTACCTTACTAAGGTAGTTGATCATTAGACCTAGTCCAGTGGGACCTCCTTTAAGGCCTTAGGGTTATAGGAAAGGCACTACTTAGAAAATTTGGATTGAGATGGCATGTTCATTATCCGCTATATCATACTTGATGCTTTCCATCACACATTACAAGCCCTATATACCACATCCATTATTTGGGTCTATCTTCTCATTGGTTCATTGGTATTTGACACCCATATGTCCACACTCCTTGAGTAGGGCCGGAAAACATCACCTTGGAGGTTGATGTTGCTAAAACAATGAAAAGCATATCATGGCTACAACAAAAGAAAAAGAAGAAAATCAAAATGCAAAAGATTGCCGAGACATAAGTTAGCATGTGGGTAAAAGCCTAGCATGAACTCTACCTTCGTCATTAGCCATCATTCAGTTCTTGAGCACATGATGCCCCTTAGGGCCTTAACATAAAAAACATGTCCTAATCTTGGTGAGCGATGAACTGTCTCACTTTAATGGGTAACACAAAATGCTACCATCATGAAGAGCAGGGTCTAACCCTTGAGCTATGCATTGTAATACAAAACATTATCAAGAAGTAGAAGGCGCCCTAGAGGTGTGGAAAAAGAAGGCATGAGCAGGGAATGCATGCCTCCATGATTCTTCCCTACTTTACATTCATACACTCAAGAGTTAGGATGTGGACTCCCCATTAGTTGGGCCCTTTTGGCTATGGCACTTGGCCATAAAGCTTTTTCCCCTCCATTTTCACACATTTACCCTAACACCTATTGATTGAGTGGTTGACCTTAGAAATGCCACCTCCCCTTGTTGGCAGTACCTAATAGGGTTGACCATTAGCCACCTCTATCAAGGTAGGGAACACCTTTATGGGACTTGGTCTAGTTAGATATCAGAAGGTGATCCTTGTTTAAAGTATTAATATACCCTTAGTATTCAATTTTGGTCCACTTAGATGCATATATGGTCTTAGTTTCTAATGGTCGATTGTTTTCACTTGAGTTCATGTTGCTTTTGTCAGGTGGTTTACAGTAGCCTCGGCCTTGAGGGTACACACTCCACAGGTACCCAAGCCTCTTCAAAGATATAGATGGCTTAGCAAATGCAATGTTGAGAGATTTCAGCTTCCTGATGACTTGAGCAAATGTTGCATGTTCTAGAGCACCCTCATGGCCTAGGACATTGGTCTACTTTGACCTAGCATAGAGGTTTCTCTATGATGACACCACTGGACCCAACATGCCCCCAGGTTGGCCTTGACACAACCTGATGGGCAGGACTTGATTCAGAGCTTAGATGAGGATGGTCTCCCATTGAGGTACTTGGGAGGCCTTGTTGCACTCGGAGAAGCCCTAACACTAGAGATGAGATCCCTTGTTTTAATAATTGGAGACCTATCGAGATGACATGATAACACCCCAACTGTACTTGGGATCCCAAAGAAGGATTTGAGGGACTTTCCCCAAATCTTGGATGATTCTAGTATCATGGCACTTTTTCATATCTCATAACACCATGACATGGCATTTGGAGATATAAAAGGGCACAATGCCAACTTTTCTAGAGGCTATGACTCACAAATGTGGGCATTTATGGCTTATTTTGTCACTTAGCTAATGGGTTGGCTTGTAACCTACAATTATTTTATGTCATACTTGTTTTTGGAGCTTCATTAATTAAGAATTAGTTGAGGTGACCCTCATATACATAGAGGTCACTTCACTTGTCTTTTCGTCATCACTTGTGGATTAACTCGTCCTCTTTGAGGGATTTCAACCTAGCTGGAATACTCTTGTATTTTTGTGGAGATGTGATCTTTTGAGGAAATTTTGCTTTTGGAGACATTCTCTTGTTGTGGAGGCATCATTTTGCCATTTTGGGATAATAAAGGATTGGTTCATGCATTCCTTGTAAGTATTCAATATTGTTGATTTTTTTTTTATGGCTATTGCATGGAATGGTTATTGTTAGGGTTTCTACGTTCTAGTTTTATTGAATAAATTTTGTATCAAATCCCGGCAAATTATTGTTTGCATTACCCTTAAGAATGTGTGGCAATCCCTTGAATGAATCTTCATGTTAACTTCTCTTCAATGATTTTATCCCCTCATAAAATGATCGCTAGGGTTTCGAAACTAAGGTTTTTCTTACCCTTACTCCATACTAAGGTTTGATTCTTCCATGAGTAGATCTCCCTCTAGACTCCATCACAAAAGATCAAGCATTGGCCTTTCCACATAGATGGTCAAAAATAAAAAAAATAACTTCAAAAGATCTCTTCTTTTTCTTCTCCTCCTAAGATTTTGCCCCTAAAATTTTCAGCCCCTACAATTTCGGGCCCTCAATTTTTGATCCTCTAAGGCAAGCCGCCAGAGTTAGGTTTTTTAGCCATAATTCAAATAGGGCTTGGACATTGAGCTAATTTGAAGTCGTTTCACCTTGTCGAGCTTTAAAACATCAAAATCTAGCAATTTGCATGGTTGAAATTGCTTCGCTAGGGTTGATGTCATCAACTCTAGGCAATTTTAGGGCTAGAAAAACCCTAATTTTGCACTAAGGCTTCAACTTGGGGTCACTTGAAGGCTTTTGGCTCCTTTTGTTGATCATACCAATTTTCATAATCCTTTTCTTGGTCTTATGTGCCTTTGTAAGCCATTATCATTGCTTATCCCTTAAACCCTAGGGCATAAGTACTTTTGATAGGTCCCTTGGAAAGCATGTTATTCCTTGCTTCATTGGATTGGGCCTTGTTCTTTGTTGGAGTGCTCTCCTTGAGCCTTTTGTAGGTTGCTCCTAAGGTATGCTATTCCTTTTCTAGTAAGATTACGCCTTGTCATTGGTTTGAGTATCTCGCGTATGCCTATACAAATTTCCTTTATAGGTTCCTTTGAGGGTATACTTCTTATTACATGGAATTGAACCTTGTTCTTAGTCCGAGTACCCCATCTGAGCCTATTCAATTGTCACCTTTGAACCCTGCACCAAGAATATTCTCTAGGTTGTTGAAAATTTAACTAGTTTTGGTCTTCATAATTGTCATTTGACATATGTCTCTATGTATTTCTTATGTATCTATCAAAACAAGAAAGAAAATTATGTAAAAGAAATTTATTTAAAGCACGGGTTTCATGCTTAAGTTATTTATCATTAGATCAAGCATCCATTGAATACTCCTAGGGCTTCCACAAGTCAAAAGAGTCATTGTCAAATCTTTAAGAGTCCCATTCGGGAATTTGTGTCAAAAGAAGAAAATTATTTTGTAATTAAAAGAGTCTAATGAACTCCCAAGACCAAGTCGGCCAACCCAAGATGAGTCCGCCTAAAGAGGCTTATTCAAGCCATTGGAAAAGCTATTAATAAGAGGAACTTTGACCTCCATTTGAAGATACACACTTCAGGATTCAATCTACAGTTAAAGAAATATGCGAGAATCTTAGAAGAGAAGGAGAAGACTAGTGAAGAAGGGAAGAAGCCTAAAAAAAGTTTGAAGATTTGAAATTTGTCTTTATAGCCCACACATGCAAGTACCTTAGGGTTTCTAGGGTTACTAAAGGTTCAAAATCGCTGAAGAAGGAGCATTCTGTTCTAGCAGGGCCGAAAGGATAACCTTATTTTGAAGACAATGATGTCTCGTTATCCTTGAAGATCTTGTCTTGCATTGAAGAAGAAATTTTTGGGTGGCTGGCTTCGTGCTTGGTGGAGGTTTTGATTTTGGTCTATGGTCTTGGAAGTTTGACTTGAATTGATTCTATAAAAAAATAAGTTCTTTTGGGTTTTCCCTTGGCTCGAAGTCTATATCTTGTGTTCATTTTTGTGTGGCTGTGATTGTCATGTTTTGGCATTTATTTGATGATACAAACATAATCAACAAAAGGAGGAACAAAATATCACAAATAAATGTAAAGTAAGAGAAATCAAATGAAAACATGCCCTAATGCTACCTTAATGGATTTCTTAGCATAGGTGACCTAAACCGGCAAGCCTCCCTTGTGGAGGAAATCCACTAAAGAGTAGGAGGTGGTGTGTTGTGGTGACAGTGGGCCTTTACCTCATTGTTATACCTTGGTCTAGTCCTTGTCTTGTGAGCTCTCTTGAAAAGACTTGCTAGATTTTGAGGCAACAGGTACTTAATAGAGAATTTGTCAACATGAATACCTAATTTGCATGTCATATGTCTAAAAATTTTCCATTTGTTTTCTAAGTTCTTCATTCGTTTTTTAGTGAAATCTTTGTACTGCTTAATATACTTTTCCTTCTAATCATCAATTAAGAGGAACATGGTGTTGAGAAATCTAGGGGCAACTAAATAGATGATTTCTCTTACTTTTGATAATTGCTTGTGATGTATTTTTACTTAACGTGATTATTATTAGTGCTCTCTATCATCAAACAACTACCAAACAATGAAAATCAATGAGCCAAGGAGACACAAAATGTAGGCTGTTAGCCAGGGCCAAAACCTCTCCTCTTGAGAAGAAAACCCACAAGAACTCTTCTCTTCTTATAGAACTTCAATTGACGAGTTCCAAGACCTATGATACTTGACCAAGACCAAGTCAAACCTCCTTCTGATGAGTTCCAAAACCTCTCCTCTTGAGAGGAAAACCCACAAGAACTCTTCTCTTCTTATAGAACTTCAAATGACGAATTCCAAGACCAATGACACTTGACTAAGACCGAGTCAAACCTCCTTTTGATGAGTTTTCCTTCTCTAAGTCAATGTTAATCAAACTTGCTTCACTTCTTCAAATTTCAGCTTCTCTTCAAAATCTCGGCCTCTATTGTAGGTCTACAATTCTTTGCCTACCTGTAATTTTTGCGATTTCACACATGTGGATAGTTTAGGGCAAATTTGCAAGTCTTCTCTTCCTTGCTTGGGTTAATCCTTCTTCCTTGAGTAAATCGACTTTGTAGACTGATCCTTTGACACCTTGCTTTTAGCCTCTTGATGTGATTGCAATTCTTGATCTTGCTGCAACAAAAAGTTGCCCTAGATTCTCTCGCACATGTGGAGGAAAGTAGCCCCAAAACAAATCGTAATTAACTCAGTTTCTTGTGTTGAAATTGCTAGCCCAGTATACATCTTTCTCCTCCTTTTTCGCACTTCTTGGATGATAGATGAATGATCTCAAGTGTGATTGACTTCCTCGTATATATAGGCTTCATGTCACTGCTTGAAGGCCGACTTGTCACTTTATGTAGGCCGACTTGTTTGATTGTAGGTCAACTTGTATTGGAGGGGGTCTTTGACTCTATTTTGACTCAAATAAATATCTTTGACTTGATACATGATGTCCAAGAGGGTCTTCCATACATGACAATGACTCAATTGACTTGTTGACTCAATGACAAGCCCTCGAAGCACTCAATGGTTGATTGACCTAAATCAAATAGCCTTGATTATGAAACCCATGCATCAAGAATGCTAAGTCACCGGATTCGTCCTAAACCCCCTGCGAATCCCGAATCCGGCGAATCCGACATGATTCGGTCCGGATTCGTGTCCAAATCACAGGACACGTCGTGTCCGTTTTGGACACGTCGTTTCCGAGGGCGTGTCGCTATTCTCAAAAGCGTGTCGCGATTTTAGGACACGTGTCCGGTTTCTAGGACTCGCTAAGCTCAGCGCGGGAATGAAAATGGCGTGTTTGCTCATTAAAATTGTCATTTGGCAAGTGATTTGTGCTGTTGGAGCAAGGAGTAAAGCATTTTGGCAGCTTCATGATCAAGTCTAGGCCCTAGTATTGATATGCTATTCATGGTAATGTTAAATTCTTAAAGTAAAAGTGACATTCTCCTTAATCTTCATTTTCATCCTTTTACTTAAATTTTTAACATTACCATGAAATGACTCAGGATGTTTGAGAGTGGTTCTGGCCTCATTGGATTTCATATGGAGAAAGTAGAATTTTAGATTTCATTCAAAATCCAACAAACTTATCAATTTTTCAGCATTTTAGGATTGGGGGATTGTAATGTTTCCATTGAATTTTGTCATGTATTAGGGTATGGAACTCGTATTTAATCAAGAGCACCAAACCAAGAGCTTCTGAATATGTCACTCCCACTCTCGTTTTCGCTCCCGCTCCCAAGTAACACTGTTCCTGATGATATGGGTCTGGACACCACTGTTGAGTTGGCATTGGCCAACATGGATCTCAATGATCCAGTGCTAGAGCCTGTTAGATTTGATGACTTAGAGGGGTCAACCTCCATACCAGCAGATGCAGAGGCGACTATGGATACAACGGAGTAGGAGGATGTAGAGGAGAGCAGTGGGGACCATGATGATGGGGACAGTGATGCTGATTTTGATGCTGATTGATGCCTTGAGGCTTGTATACCTGTAGTTGTTTTATATTTTCTATTTCTATTTGCCATTGGCATTGCACCAACACTACCTATGTAACACATTTTGATTTCTTAATGAGAAAACTACAGTTGTCAGTGTGTTTATCTTACTATCTTGTAGTTGTAAGTTGTCTTTCAGTTATGAATTATGAATCATGATTTAAATTTTTAATAGATTTATCATTTATGTGACCAGTACCACTGACATTTATTTGAATTTTGTATGTATTATGCATGCCAATAGCTATAGATGAAGATCTATGTTTGAAATCAATAAATTTGTATCGTTAATTAAAATTTGTGTAAGAAATATGATAATATCTAATTTTTAATATATATGTATATTTTTTAAATATATATATATATATATATATATATATATATATATATATTTTTTAAATAAAATAATATATAACGTGTCCTAACGTGTCCTGTTTCGGGGGGTCAGCGTGTCCGAATCCGACACCACAAATCTCGAATCCTACGTGTCCCGAAATTCTACTGCAACAACTGATTTATTTCTCCTACTTATTATTCACAATAAGTTATTTACGAAATCCCTTCAACAAATATTAAAATAAATTCTACTGTAGTTATCACACAATTACCCAGAGAAAAATACATGCACAAGAACCAATCACATCAACATAGTTGTTTTTGGACAATTGTCCTTGGAAAAACCCAGTGCGGGAAAATCGGTGCAGCAAATGAGGGCTTTATTAATCTTTAGTAGCAATTGCTTTTACAAGGAATGATTTTACAGAGAAACTGAAAGAAAACACCTGAGACTTTCCCTTTGAGACTTTCTGACACTTTGGAGACCTTGCTCCCACTCCTGCGTCACCTCTGCGTCACTCTGCGTGGCTCAACGTGGCTTTGAGTGGCTCTGCGTCAGCCTGCTTGAGGGCCACGTCTCTCCTCTAGATTGCGTCTCTCTCTGCGCTGTCTCCCACTATCCCTGCGTCACCTCCTCCTCAGTCACTGCCTGCTGCTGATGCCCTCCTCTTCCTCCACCTTGCAACTCTCCCTCTGAAATTGATCTCCTTTACTTGAGAATCGATTTTCCTAGAGATACTGAGTATCTGCCGGTGTATCTCCAAATGATCCTCAAGTCTTCTCTTATACTTTTCCTGTTGATGAATCAACGACCGAGATTAAGTCTCTAATCAACGGCTAAGATTAAAACAGACTTGATCCTCATCTCTTAGAAGCGTCTCACCTTATCTTTATTAATACCCATTAATATTTTTATTTTCCTAAGTTTAGACTTAAGAATTAAAAATATTAATTATTTTAATAACTCCTCATCTGGGTCAAATTTCTCAAAACGATTTCTGGGTCTTGGAGATCTCATGTGCCTTAGCCTCTCTTCCAAATTTCAAGGCTAGAGTACATCCGATGCTACCAAAAATCAACAATAATAAATTTCATTTCTTTTTAATATCTATTGAAGGAAGTGTAACTAGGTTCAGTCTTCATAATTGTAATTTTGATATTTGTACTTATTCAAGAAAAGAAATATTATTTTTATAATATATTTCAACGAGTTTCTTGCTCATTGAAATAGGTCTAGCACATGTCAAAGTGCTATATGTGAGTCAAATAGTCAAAATAAAATGTTGAAGGCCTTAAGGGCATGTTACACCATGTATACATATATATTTATGTCAAAGGGATAACCTCCAAGCAAAGAGTCTACTCCTATACAATGGCATCATCAAAAGCTCCTTCAAGCATGCTACACCACCATGGAAACTATCTGAAGTCTGCTCAACAAATCAGCCTCCAAAACAACCCTCAAAGTCGGCCTACAAACAAGGTGACTAGTCGGCCTAAATGGAGGGACAATCCTTTATTTATAGAGGCTGTCCACTCCAAATACAATGCACCAATTTAGCTCTGAAATCCGCAAGAGAAAGAGGACAAGAAGAACGAAGGAAGCCGAGGTAAAGGGTCTACTAGGGCAATGAAGTAAAGGAGGAAGAACAACGAAGATTGAGGGATTGTTTTCTAGGGTATACACAGTCACACATGCAAGGAAATGAAGGATAGTCTACGACTATATCAACAGTGAGATCACAGTTATATATTCTTCCTTGTTTGGGCTAATGACTTAGGCCTATTAGGCCCCATACTCAAGCGAAGAAGAGGGTCTCTCTAGCGAAGGAAAAAGGAGCTAAAAGCTTAAAGGAAACCTCCCACATGTACGAGAAGGTAGGGCTACAGTACCACTATATCAAGTCTGCACTATACATCAAGAAGAAGCTCGATTGGGTCAAGAGAAAGAAGGTATACTCTTGGTGAAAGATCTCACTAAGGATCAAAGATTAGAGTCTCTTCTAGAACTAGTATAAGAGAGCCTACTACCAAGGAGTAGAAGAACAAAGTGTTGGAAGGAGGAGGACAAAGTGTCGGAAGAAGTGTCGGGGTATATGGTGCAAAAAGGATTGAAGACTTGACTTGTGCTTGGAGGATCACTTTGTTAGGGCTCTAGGGCTTGGCATTGATCAATAGAAGCTTCAATAAGAGAAATTCACTAAAGGGTTTTCCTCTCAAGAGAAGAGAGGTTTTGGCCCTGGCAGAGAGCCAATATCTTGTGTTCTTGTTTTTATGTTTTGGTAGTAGTTTGATGAAGTACACACATATGCACTAAGAATAAGAAGAAGAAGAATAAGCTAATAAGGAAAAGTAAAGATACTCCACAAATTGTTATCAAGTAACGAGGAATCACACTACACTACTTTGCCCTAGATGCTTCAACAATATCAAATACATAAAATCATGATTACATATGTCATTATGAAAACCAAATCTAGTTACATATTTCAGCACATGGGAGGGCTGACACCACCTTGTAATCCCTCAACGTTGGCGCAGGGACTAGAACTATGGCTATTTCGAGACCCATGAGACCACCTTTGTTGCCCTAGGATGATTTTTGGGGTCCATATAGGGATATTGACAAAAGTCTGAGGGCTAACCGTTAGAGGGTGATTTTAGATAGATTTTACACCAAGTTTGGCACCCAGAAGCACCAACACATCGCCTACATTGGCTAACGCATGGATGACGTCAACAATTATTGCCCTATGACTCAAGTGTCTTGGCAAATTCTTATGTTTTTGTCTAAGCGAGTAGGTCAACTTGTGACCTAACGCATAATTGTGACATAATTTATTATTTTAGAGGCTTTAAGGCTAAAAAGGACATTGGTTCTCCTCATATAAATAGAGGAGAGGAATCATTTATTTCTCATTACCCCTTAGACTTGAGTATTGCGACCTCTTGAGGATTTCAACCTTTCTCTTGTGGAGGACATTGGATCTATGAATGCATTTTAATATTTGGAGTTAATTTGCTCGCCCTTGGAGTTATTGTCTTGGATCAATGGATGTAATTTCATGCAAGTTATGTTGTAGGTGAGCATTTTGTTGGATGAATATTCTCTTTATGTTTAATGTATGGAATAAATTGAATCAATAATTTTCTATAGTGCCCTAATCTATTGAAAATCTACTGGATGGAATCTAGATATCATTATTGCATGACTCATGAATAACGTGTGAATGATAATCCTATTGGTTAACTTTGATTAGCTCTCCCATAAAACTCCTTGATCTGTTACATAGGTATTCACTAGGGTTTTTGAAGCTAGGGCATCAATTATCCTTCCTCCATAGCAACTTTTAGCCATCAATAAGTGGGCCATTGTCCCTGGTACAGGAGCCCACAATATTTTGCAAAAAATTTACTCAATGTATGTGGGTCATTAGCCCTGGTACGGGAGCCCACATAATTGTCAAACTCATTATTATTTTCAGGGATGTTGGGTGGTGCTAGGCAGGTGGTTGAAGTCCCCTTCAGGTGGTAGGGTGGTGCTAGGGCAAGTTGGAGTTTGTTAGGGTGTTGGATCGTCCTTCCAGTTGGAGTTGGAAATTGAATGCTTTTCTAGAATACTAGGGATTTGGGGCTTCCCTTTTCAGTTGGAGGTGAAGCATTTGATGTACTCACAAAATTATTAGAAAAGCACTCGCTGGTTTTTTGTCCTGGAGGGGGTTTTCCACCTAAAATTTCTTGTGTCTGTAAAAATTTCTGTTTTCCCACCCCGGTTTTCAGTTTCTCCTTATTTCTCCCATGTAGTTAAATGCCCATTCCCATAACCATACATTTAACAGACTGAAAAAAATAAATATTGCTGAAAACACAAATTTTGGAAATTTTTCAGAATGCTGGAAATTGCAGAATTAAAAATCAGCAATTAAAAACAGCCATTAAAACACATTAAAACACTGATATTTTTGGTCAACTTGACTCTGGAAAAACCCCCTACAACTCTTGGGGAAAACCAGTTTGAGAGCTCTTCTTTATTTCTGAAAATTGTCTTTTTACAGTGAGAATTATTCAGCAAAAAATCAGCAAGCAAATTTACAACTTATCTCCTTTCCCGTGCTTCACAGCAATCTGGAAATTACAGCAAACAGGACAGCAATAAATTCTGTACGACCTCCGTTTTGTGTGCAGAAAAATCAGCAAACTGCTCCTCGATTTTTGTGCAAAAATCTGCCTTTCACTATGTGCTGAATCAGTTGTACAAATTTGCTCAACTGCTGCCTTGGAATGTGTGCCAAGCTGTTGTCTTCTTCTCCTCCCTACTCAGAAATCTCTCTTGCTTTCTTCCTCTCCTTCTCCCAATCTGCTCATGAAAGAATGAATGACCTTTTCCTCCTTTTCCTCCTTTAATATAACTCCAAGTGACTTTTGGGTGATCCAAGTGACTTTTGGGTGATCTCTAAATCCAATGGCTGAAATAGATTTAGATCAATGGTTGAGATTAAATGCTCATTTAAATCTCACTTTCTAATTTTTAATTCACCCCACTTTAATAAAGACCCACTTAGTCATTTATTTCCAAAGTCACTTTTCCTTTCTAATTTTTCATTGACTTTATAAAAGTCACTTTAAAATTAGACTTAATAACTTTATCACTTAAAGTCACTTTTAAATTAAATTTAACTTTATAAAATTATAAAGTCACTTTAGGAGAAAAATTAAATTCTTTTGGACACTTTTCCCTAGGCCAAAGATCAAAGCCTAAGGGAACCACCTGTCCTCCGGTACCAAATTTCAACACTCCCTCTTACCGAGGAAGGTGTTCCTCACCACACCCATCTTGTCTCTGAAGTAGACATGCTTGCCCCGTGGTAAGGCTTTGGTAAGGATATCTGCAACCTGCTCATCAGTGGAAATATACTCAAGCTTCACAGCTCCCTTCTGAACATAGTCTCTGATGAAATGATATCTGATCCCGATATGCTTTGACCTGTCATGAAATACTGGATTCTCCATGAGTTTAATGCAACTCTGATTATCACAGTAAATCACTGAAGGTCTCAACGGCTGACCAAATAAGCCAAACAACATCTTGCGAAGCCAGATGGCCTCACAACTAGCTAGACTGGCTGCCATATACTTTGCTTCCGCTGAACTCAGTGCTACTGACTGCTGCTTCCCGCTGAACCATGACACTACTGCTGAACCCAACCCAAAACAACACCCTGAAGTGCTCTTCCTATCAGAAGCACAACCTGCCCAATCAGAATCAGTGTATCCTGCCAATCTCACTCCATCTCCCTGCCTGTAGTCCAGACCATAATCCACTGTCCCCTGCAGGTACCGCAAAATGTGTTTTGCAGCCACCCAGTGAACCTTCCTAGGCTCACACATAAACTGACTCATCGTGTTGACTGCAAAACAGATATCTGGTCTAGTGTTGACCAAATACATCAAGGAACCAATCAGCTGCCTGTACAATGTGGGATCCACCAACTCGGAATCCGAACCATGAAGCTTCTTCCAGTTGGTGATCATCTGTGTCGACATGGGTCTACAATCCTCCATGTGGAATCTGCTAAGGATGTCCACAATATACTTCCCCTGCCCCAGGAAGAAATGCCCCTCCTCCTGCCACACCTCCAAACCCAAAAAGTAATGCATCAAGCCGATGTCCTTCATCTCAAACTCCGCCGCAAGATCTCTCTTGCAGTGCTCTATGAGTCTCTTTGCACCTGTAATGATCAAGTCCTCCACATACAGCACCAGAATGAGAGGCTCCTCACCAATCACAATAAAGTCAGATCTGCCTCACTCTTTGTGAAACCCATCCCCTGCAAGTATGCATCTATCCTGGAGTACCAAGCTCTGGGAGCTTGCTTCAGGCCATAAAGGGCCTTCTTCAATCTGCACACATGGGACTCCTTCCCATGCACCTCAAAGCCCTGTGGCTGCTCAATGTACACCTCCTCCTGTATGAAGCCATTGAGAAATGCGGTCTTCACATCCATCTGGTGGATCTTCCAACCCATCTCTGCTGCTATCGATATAATGGAGCGGATCGAAGTATATCGAGCCACGGGAGCGAAGGTCTCCTCATAATCAACTCCCTCTACCTGGGAGAACCCTCTAGCCACAAACCTCGCTTTGAATTTCTCAATGCTGCCATCTGCAGCATGCTTTACCTTGTAAAGCCATCTGGAAGTAACCACGGATTTGCCCTCAGGCCTCGGCACCACCTCCCAAACATCATTCTTCATGATAGAAGAATACTCCTCCTGCATGGCCTCTCTCCAGACCTGCTGGCTAGCTGCCTCCTCATAGCTAGAAGGCTCAGAGTCAAGGATGCTGGTAACCATCGCCATATAACTACAAAACCTCTCAGGTGGTCTACTCTCTCTGACCGGCCTCTTCGGCTCAGCAACAGATGTGGCATCTCTCAAGGTGTCCTGAAGCCACTTGGGCTTCCTCTTCCCTGAGCATGCTTCTCCCATAGGAGAATGAAACTCCTCCTCATCACCATCAGTAGCCTGAACTCCTGACTGTCTGTCTGCTGTCCTCCTGCCTGCACCTGAACCTGTAGAAACTGAGGTACCGTGTGAACTGTCCATCAGTGGACTCCCTAGTGAACTGCTCTGTGAATTGCTCTGCATGCTGCCCGGAGCACCACCCCTCTGGCTCGATGAGCCACTGCTCACTGACGGACCTGACATCCTCATAGATGTACCTCCGGATCCTCCTGATCCCTGCCCACTGGATCCCTGCGACTGACTCAACTGCTGCTGAGGGTCTGGCTGATCCAGATACTCTAACTCCCGTGACCTCCTAAAGGCCCTGTCCTCCTCGAACTTCACATCCCGTCTGACAACAACTCTCCTCTGTGCAGGAATGTAAATGCGAAAGGCCTTTGAGGTCTCACTGTAGCCCACAAAGATACCCTTCTCTGCGGTGGGCTCTAGTTTGGTCCTCTTCTCCTTGGGTATATAGGAGTATGTAATGCATCCAAAGATATGAAGATGACCAATATCAGGCTTCTTCCTAGAGAAAGCCTCCTCCGGAGTCATGTGCCCCAAGGCACGATGCGGACTCCTGTTCTGCAAGTAAACAGCTGTGTTGCAGGCCTCTGCCCACAAGAACAATGGCAACCCCTGATCATATATCATGGCTTTGGCAGCCCCTATGATGGATTTGTTCTTCCTCTCCGCAACCCCGTTCTGCTGGGGGTTGTAAGGAACAATGAACTCCCTCCTAATGCCTGCCTCCGCACAATAATCAACAAACTCTCCAAGGGTGTACTCTCCTCCATTGTCCGACCTCAGGGACTTGATCTTTCGACCTGTCTGAGTCTCAACAAGAGCTCTGAACTCCTGAAACCGCTTGAAGACCTCACTCTTGGTCTTCAAGAAATAAATCCAGGTCCTCCTGGAGTGATCATCAATGAATAAGACATAGTACTCATATCCACTCAAGGAAACATGAGACATCCGATCGCTCACATCGGAATGAATCAAATCAAGTATCCCCGTCGCTCTGCTGTCACTGCTGGGAAAAGGGGATTTGGCAAACTTGCCCATCACACAACCTCTGCAAGTATCAAAGTGATCAGTACTGAAATCTGGCACACCTGTAGTGATCTCCCGCAATGTCCTCAAGGCTCCATGATACATGTGTCCCATCCTGCGGTGCCGAATCTCACACAGCTCAGAACTGCTAGCTCTGCTGTCGGTACTACTGCTCAATGCCAAAAGGGGCTGGAATGCAAACTTGTACACCTTTGCATGGCGTACACCTATCACTCTAGCTGAATCAGCTGGAGCGTCCCTGGGATACATCAACACCTGTCCTCCCCTGAACAGTACCTCATATCCTCTGTCCTCCAAAGCTGAGACGGATATGAGGTTCTTCCTCATCCCTGGCACATAAAGAACCTCTGACACCTTCAAGGGAGGTTTGGACTCCCTCTGAAATGTCACTGTCCCCACCCCGACTGCTCTAACAACTCTGTCATCACCGAGTACTACCTCAATATCAGTGCCACTCTCTGAAAGCTCTGAGAAGTACTCACGGACTCCTGTCATGTGACGTGAAGCCCCACTTTCCACATACCAAATACCTGTAGATGCTCCGCTAATCGAGGGAAAAGCATGCTCCCTCTGAACCTGTGTGGCAGGTGATCCTGTACTAGAGGACTCACACGTAGTGAACGCAAACTCTCGGTCAAAACGACCAGCAAAGTCCTCAATCTATGCTGAAGCTGCCACGTCCTGGTTCTTCCCCTTCTTCTTCTTCTTCTCCGGACACACAACTGCATAGTGTCCCATCTTTTGACAATTCCAACACTTCACCTTGGAATAGTCCTTCTGTGAGTTACCCTGTTTACCTTTACCTTTGCCTTTGCCCCCACCACTGCTTGTGGAAGCCTGCTTCTTCCCTTTGCCTTTCTTGCCTCCTGCCACCAGTGCTACGTCCTCATCCTGCTCAACTGGCTTGGCTGCCCCAAGCTGTCCTTTCCTGATCTTTGTCTGAATACAATCATCCCAAAACCTCTCCCACGTGGGAAGGGTCTCACGTGCACAAACCCCATCAGCAAAGTTCAACCATGAACGGGGGAGGGCATTCACTGCAATACGCACCAACTCAGTGGATGGAATGGCCTCTCCAATCGCTGCCAACTCATCTCTCACATTGGTAATCTTTGTGAGATATCCAGCTGCACTATCATTCCCCATCTTAATGTTCTTCAGCTTCTCCTTCAGGACCATCTTCTGGTTCTCATTGGTACTCTGGTAGAGATTGGACAATGCTGTCCACATCTCATGGGCATTGCTCTTTCCTCTCACATGAGGAATGCAATCGTCTTTGATTCCGTCTAGAATCAGCCTCTTACCCTTATTGTTCTTCTTTTTATACTTAGCCAACTGAGTAACATCAGTGGGCACAACAACAGGGTTCTGTGCGGTATGCACCATGATATCCCAGACTTCTGCCTCCTCAAAGATACTCTGCATTCTCTCCTTCCAAACGCTGTAATTTATATGCCCATCCAGCCTATCCTCCACCCTCAATCCCAATGACATCCTGCTGTCCTAAAACTGAAAAATAGCACTGCTGTAGTAAAGATAAAACTGCTATTTATGAAAAAATCAGCTTGCTGGAATTTTCTGAGTGAAAAATCAGCAACTGTAATTTTCCTTTTTGCTGTCTCAAACTGCCCTTCAGCACTCAAGCTCTGATACCATGTAAAAATTTCTGTTTTCCCACCCCGGTTTTCAGTTTCTCCTTATTTCTCCCATGTAGTTAAATGCCCATTCCTATAACCATACATTTAACAGACTGAAAAAAAAAATATTGCTGAAAACACAAATTCTGGAAATTTTTCAGAATGCTGGAAATTGCAGAATTAAAAATCAGCAATTAAAAACAGCCATTAAAACACATTAAAACACTGATATTTTTGGTCAACTTGACCCTGGAAAAACCCCCTACAACTCTTGGGGAAAACCAGTTTGAGAGCTCTTCTTTATTTCTGAAAATTGTCTTTTTACAGTGAGAATTATTCAGCAAAAAATCAGCAAGCAAATTTACAACTTATCTCCTTTCCCGTGCCTCACAGCAATCTGGAAATTACAGCAAACATGACAGCAATAAATGCTGTACGACCTCCGTTTTGTGTGCAGAAAAATCAGCAAACTGCTCCTCGATTTTTGTGCAAAAATCTGCCTTTCACTATGTGCTGAATCAGCTGTACAAATCTGCTCAACTGCTGCCTTGGAATGTGTGCCAAGCTGCTGTCTCCTTCTCCTCCCTGCTCAGAAATCTCTCTTGCTCTCTTGCTCTCCTTCTCCCAATCTGCTCATGAAAGAATGAATGACCTTTTCCTCCTTTAATATAACTCCAAGTGACTTTTGGGTGATCCAAGTGACTTTTGAGTGATCTCTAAATCCAATGGCTGAAATAGATTTAGATCAATGGTTGAGATTAAATGCTCATTTAAATCTCACTTTCTATTTTTTAATTCACCCACTTTAATAAAGACCCACTTAGTCATTTATTTCCAAAGTCACTTTTCTTTTCTAATTTTTCATTGACTTTATAAAAGTCACTTTAAAATTAGATTTAATAACTTTATCACTTAAAGTCACTTTTAAATTAGATTTAACTTTATAAAATTATAAAGTCACTTTAGGAGAAAAATTAAATTCTTTTGGACACTTTTCCCTAGGCCAAAGATCAAAGCCTAAGGGAACCACCTGTCCTCCGGTACCAAATTTCAACAGTGTCTACTGTCTATTGCTTATTTAATATTTATGCTGTAAGTTGATGCTGAAGATTAATCAATGCTCTAAAAAGATCAATTAGTTACTAATTGCTAAGAAACACTGATTCACTCCCCCTCTCAGTATTTCCAACAGACTTGTACCTTGTGGATTATAGCTTTTATCATTAAGTAGAATTTGAGCGGTAATGGGTTAATCAAAGAGCTCATTGATGTTGAGGATTTAATGATTAGTTTTTGATTGTTGATGTACTCAACATTTTGTAGTTGACTTGTTCTACCATAATAACATAATGGTACACTAAGGATCTTTTGATTTTTATGATAGTTTCTTTCCGTTTTACTCTGAGTCTGCTTTTAATATCCTATATGGAAACTACTAAGCCACAATTTCTGCACTTTGATAATAAAGCATGGTAGTACCTTTGGGAATATGGTATTATAATATTTGATCATGTCCACTGTAGGTAATGGGAATTTTAAAATTTATATATTGTCAGCGTTCCTTTATTGAATCAGTATAATATACCATGTTGTGGATATTCTCTATATTGGCAACTTGGTTATTCCCTTATTATAACAGCATAATATTTCATCATATGGGAGTTCTTTATATTGGTTATATTACTTTGTGGAATATTCTGTCTTGGAAATTCAGCATGGATATTACAGTGCCCCTTTGCCTTTTGAGCAGTGAGTTTTTCATTGAACGTGTTGTCTTGCTTTTTCATCAGTCTCTGTGTTCATGGTCTAGGGAACATATATCAACTAACTCTTTTTACAGATTGTTTAGGTTCGATAAACAAAAGTTATGGTCTCGAAGGTGTTAGTATATGCCATATGGTAATATTTATCTCATTCTATCGTGTCAAAATCTTTGTTTAATGGGGACAAAGAGAATATTTCTTAATGCTTTAGTATGCCTACGTAGTGATGGTTGTTTGCTATCTCTGTTTTAGTTTTATTATATTTTGTGTTTTCATTTCTTTGATTTTAATACTACATTATTCAGAATAAGTGGCTTGATAGTTTGCTAACTCTCTGATGTCTCCTTTGTGTCTTCAGGTATATCAATTTTTAGCTGACCTTCCAATTGGTGAATTACCGGGAGTGGGATATTCACTGCAAGAGAAACTGAACTGTCAAAATATTTACAATTGCAACCAGCTGCAGAGCATTTCAAAGGTAGGTAAGTGATATTGAACAGCAATGCTAAGATGTGATGAATGAAGCTGGGCTTATTTACAAATTGAACATATGTTCATGTTGAAACCTTAATGGAATTTGTTATATATCTTAAATGAACATCTTATATGAGCTTGCTCATCATAAAGAGATATAATGCTCTGTTTCATTAATCTACTCTCTTGCCTCAGAAAAATATATAAATTTCAGCTAAAAATCTAATTTCAGCTAAAAATCTGAACTATAAAACTAAAATGAATATCCATCCCTCATTGGTACATGGGTATTATACTATTATTCACAACTTACTCAGGTTAGTGCAAGCTTTCATATAATTGTACTGAACCTGGAGATGGTGAAGACATGATAAAATTTGATTTTACATTTTCATTTGCCTTCACAAAGTGCTGGAGGTATGACAAAATATTATCTGACACGGTAGCGCATGTTTTGTTGATGTTTAGAGCAGGGGTGCATGAGATTTGACACACAACAAGAGAAAGAAGACAATTGCACCAAAAATCAAGAAATTCTTAATTGTCAATGCCATTTATTTACTATAATTTGCTGTAAATTTGGTTGTTAAGGATAAAGATATATAGTCAACTCAATAGCTTTCGGCCAAAATGATCTGTCTTATCTTAAAATTCGTTTTTAGTTTCTTCCATAAGCACTCTATAAATTCTAAAGCCTTATACCATCGTTTTGTCAAAATATTTTACCTATCTAAAATTGGATTTACTGATGTTAACGCTTCTACCTGTGAGCATTTTATTTTCTCTTACAATAAGCATCTCCCCGAATTTTTGAAAGTTGTATTCCATTAACATGCCTTCATGAAGATGTTTGAAACAGATCTCTAGTCCTTAGTGCAGAAAATGCATGGTCCCCTAGGGTTTTCTTCATGGAAATGTGTCTGGCATAGGAAATGGGTATGAAATTCCTGTTAAATGTCCATAAATTTTTTGTGTATGATTGTTGTATGGGAAGTGTTTCTCGGATGTTTTCTGGGCCTTTCTTATGAAAAATGCATGGAAAACTGGGAAATCTCTGGGAATTTCAGTTGGAAAAAAATGATGGAATGGGATGGAAGGTAGGATGAGCATTCACTCTGGTGTTTCTGGGTTCAATGTTGAATGAAGTATGGATTTTCTGACTTTTTGGGCTCAATACTCTTCTAGTTCGTCATCCATTGATCAAACTTTTGTCTGGAATTACGTATGACTTTGTTGATTGGTTGTAGGTAATGGACTTTGTCAGTGAGGGAGGTCAGTGAGCTAACACAGAGCTCCTGAGTTTCTTCTCTAGGTGACAACACATTAATAGAAGTTAGAACACATTTTATAATGTCCACATGTGTCCTTTAAGGTGTTTTTTAGCATTTGGTTTATCGTGTATTTTTCAAGGCAAGCATTGAATGATTGGTTCACGTTATAACAAAATATCAGAACTAGTGCAAATCCTCACTAGGTGACGTAGACAATGTGCAACACACAGTTGCCACTGTCACCTTAGCGATTACTATCTTCTCTTTAGTGAAGGTCACAACCTGTCACAGGGGAGGCTTATGTTGAAAAGTTTAACTAGGTTCGGTCTTCATAATGACATGTAATTATGATTTTATGTAATGTGATGTAAAGAAGAAAAATAAATTTATTGTATTGCTTGCTTCATGGGTTTCATGAGCAAGAAATTTTACTTTCGAGTTAAGACTCCCATTGAGAGTCTTTAGGAATTATTTGTCATCTAGTCATAAAATGATAGAGTCATTGTCATGTAATGAAGTCATGGTACACTTTGTAAAAGGTCAATCTTGTCTATGTAAAGTATTCTCCAAGACCTTGTCACTTATCCTCTTCAAGTTAGCCTACAACAATGGAAGAACATGCTAGAAGAAGTCGGCCTCACTACTTGTCATCATATCAGCCTAAGGGTCATGAGTTGATGTGTATAAGTAGCCTCACTCGGCCTCACTTGAAGGCAAGAAACTCGACAAGCATTCGGTGAAGAAGTGCAAAGAAGAAGGCTACAAAGAGAAGTGCGAAGAAGCGATAAGGAGAGATTTTTCTGGGTAAGCGAAGGAGGATTCTTCTGGGTCAATGAAGAAGAGATTCTTCTGGGTCAGCGAAGGAGAGATTCTTTTGGGCCAGCAAAGGAGAGAATCTTTTGGGACAACGAAGGAGAATTACTTTTGGGGATTTCGAAGGAAGGTTTCTTTTAGGGTCAGCGAAGGAAGGTTTCTTTTAGGGTCAATGAAGGAAGGGTTCTTCTCGGGTACTTGTTCTGGGTGACTGAGATAGAGATATAGAGGCCGAGTTTCTCTAGAGGAAGACGAGAAGAAGCAGTGTGAAGGATAGAGATTGAGTTTCTCTAGGAGGAGCGGAGGAGAGCAGTTCGAGTTCAAGAAGAAAGTCGTGAAAGCAAAGAGGCAGAGCATCAAGGTTAGCGACAAGGTTCTTGAGAGGATACTAGAGTCAAGGGTCTTTGTCATGGTCTTGGTACTCATCAATTGAAGTGATCTGAAAATGAAGATCTTAGATTAATTTTAAGGTATTACATATTCATGTGCATGGATTTACCTATATTACTTAGTGCAATGGATCGATAAGATTGTGAATAACATAGATAAGGAAGCAGTTAAAGGAACATAATAAACAAACCCACATAAACACAACAAGTTTAATATGGAGTTCACGCAAAACTCTTGGGCTACGTCTCCTGGTCCAGCGTTCAGTGGTGACCTCTCTATTATGTCTTCAAGAGCATAGTTTTACAAAAATGAGCTCAAATTGAGTCTCAACACACAGATACAAAACAACAGGAGTTTTGCTTGAATCCCTAAATCCCCTCTGAGTACACAGACTTGTTCTCTCCTTTCTGTCTCTGTCTTTGCTCTGTCTCAGCACTGCTTGTCTCTGTCTTCTGTCAGTCTTTGGCTTTAAAGCCAATCGGCGTTGTCTGTTCGTTTCCCCTTCTCGGGCTCTCTAGCTCGCAGCCTCTGTCCGCTCGAATCCCCTTTTGAGCATTACCAATCATGGCATAGCATCTTTAGGGAAGGTGGCTACCTGTTTTGCAACAGAAGGGACCATCGAGCCTTTGAAATCCCCAAAAATAGCGTTCTTTGTTTACACAAAGAAATACACTAAAAACACAGGAAAATTCGCCAAATTGCCGTTTATCGGACTTCAAATATCCTTAAATCCGCTCTCTACTCCTATCGGGTCTCTCATAAAGTGACTCCTTATATTGTGATATTGGGGCTAAACTCAAGCATCTGGTTTCTGGCTTCGCTTTGATCTCGATCTATCTCAGCAGCATCTTTCCTAAGGAAGGTAGGTTTATCCCGCTGGAGCGAGGAAAGGACTCGAGATGAGGACCGCCTGTATATCGCTATCGCATATCCACCGTTTATCTGAGTGATCTTGATCCAACGGTTGAGATCCATTTCGGGCAGCTCATGCGTATGGGGGGTTAACTGCCCGAAAAGGGTGGTTTTCTCTCTCCGGCACTTGGCCACGTGGCAGCCAGTGTATGGGCTCAGGTGGAGCCCGGCCAAAACCACTTATTGCCTATGGCCCGCCCAAAATCCCGCTCGTTTCGTGGTTTCCCTTTGTATTTGAAAAATACATTAAAACATTGAAAATCTCGCAAAATGGCTTTATGGCGGACTTGAAATGTTATACATGTGCATTCATAAACCCTTTCGGATCCGGTTTCATCGCATCGGGAACATTTCCTTTGCAATACATTTATTTGGCGGAAATGCAAATACAAAGGAAAATGCCATTTTACGGATTTCAAAATATATAAAATATCGCCTATAACCCTATTGGGTCCGGTTGTCGCAAGCCATATTTGTATCGACCCCATTCATTTGTGTAGCTTTGATGCGATATTGTGATGTGATTGATCGCAATCGCATATCGCATAGACCCCTGGGCCATTTGCAAGCGCTCCTCTGTAATCGCCGATTGTGATATCGCGAGTTAACCTGGGCCATCGATTTGCGTGCTTGATCGACGGTCCTCGTTGACCCGCGTTGATCGCGATTGCAATTGTCATATGATAGGCTCCGATATCCTCCACCTGCCTCCGCCGATTATGATATGCCGCTCGGATCTGGACCGTTGATCGACTAGATCCGACGGCTCTTGTGCATCATTGTCCAAGCCTCCGATAGGCTCTATTTCCGCTGTTTCCTTGTGTTTTTCTCTCCCGATAGTGTAATCCACCTTTTTTAAAGGTTCTTCTTATGTGATAGTTTTGGATGTTTGAAGACTTAGAGGGTGTTTAGGATCCATTTTGGATCATGCCTTCCCACTGAAAAAGCTTTTGGAGCACAAAAAGTTGGTTTCTAAGCATCAATCAAGTGAGGATACAACTTCCTCACTTGTCCAATATCTATCCATCTTGCACTGCTTGGTTTTGAACCTTGAGTTCGATTTTGAGGTACTCAACATCCCCTTTGCGTGTAGTTCTCACCTTCCTGTCCAGAACTGTGTCTTCCTGCAACTCATTGAGATATTTAGGCAATAGATCATCAATAGAAGGCAAATGACTTTGCTCTTCGGGATCTTCAATCAATGAAGGTTCATATAGTCTCAAGTTCTCTGCATTAATGACTTAATAGATATGCATATAAGCTGGCAAATCAAGGCGAAAAGCGTTTTCACCAATTTTCTCAAGTATCTTGAAAGGTCCATACCTTATTGGCTTCAACTTCTTACCTTCACCTTGCATTCTGTCTTTGTTGATGTACAACCAGACTTGATCACCAACTTGGAAGCTATGCTCAATTCGATGCTTATCATGCCTTGCCTTGTACTTGGCCTGGCTTCTCTCCAACTGTTCCTGCACTGCCTGGTGAATTTCTTGGATCTATTCAATGAACTTGGTTGCTTTGTCCACATCACTGTGTCCATCAACTGCTATGTCTTTACTAAAGACAAAATCCAAGGGAGACCTTGGTGTAAAACCAAAACAAGTCTCAAAAGGAGATCTTTGTGTCGAAGAGTGCTTACTACGGTTGTAAGCATGTTGCACATAACATAAATGTTCATCCCAAAGCTTGGGATGCTTGCTACAATAGCCCCTGAGTAGCTGGATCACTGTCCTGTTGACCACCTCTGTTTGGTCATCTGTTTGTGGATGAAATGCTGTGCTCTTCTTCAATCTGGTGTCCATCAACTTCCATAGACTTGACCAAAACTTCCCAACAAATCGGGAATCTCGATCATATACAATAGAAGTGGGTAACCCAAAATGAACCCATACATGCTGAAAGAACAACTTTGCTGTTTGTTCAGCTGTAATCTGCTTGTTACAAGGTATTAAAATACACATATTGCTGAACCTGTCCACAATAACATATAAATAATCATGAACTTTTCTAGATTTTGGCAATCCCCCAACAAATTCCATGGAAACACTTTCCCAAGGACGAGAAGGCACTGGAAGTGGAGTGTACAAGCCTAGTTTTCTATTGCGGGGCTTGCTTTTAGCACACATGGTACACCCTTTAATATATCTAGAAACAGTTTCATGCATTCTTTGCCAATAACAAAACCTTTGCAAATGTGCAACTGTTTTACTTACACCAAAATGACCTGATATTAGAGAAGTATGTGCTTCTCGGATTATGTTAACTCTTTCAGTTTGAGGAATGCATAACTTTCCCAAATGATACAAGAGTTGGTCCTTAACATCATAATCCAATTCTTCTACTTGTTTGCCATGACTTAAAGTTGCATATACATCTTTAAAATCTACATCTTGAGCATATTGTTCAATATAGCTTTCATGCAATACTGAGTTATGCTTAAGTATAGTAGATGCATTTATGATTGGTTTGGATAACATATCTGCAACCTTATTGTGTATGCCTTTCTTATATCTGATGATAGGATGAAACTGTTGTAGAAACCCCATCCATCTATAATGTCTTGATTGCTGCAATTTAGTTTGTGAGTGCAAATATTGAAGTGGTTGATGTTCCGTATGTATAATTGTTTCTTTGCCCAATAGGTAATGTTTCCACTTTTTCACACTCTGCACTAATGCATACAATTCTTTATCATATGTGGGATAATTAACTAATGCAGAATTAAATGTCTCACAATGATAACATATGGGTTTACCGTGTTGCATCAACACTACTCCCATGGCATAGTCACTGGCATCTGTTTCAATCTCAAATGGTCTTTGAAGATCTGGCAATGCTAGTACTGGTGCTATAGTAATTTTTTCCTTTCAAGGTGTCGAAGGCTTTCTACTGTTTGCCTCCCCACTGAAACACCTTGTTCAATCCTGTTAAATCATGTAAGGGCGCTGCAATCAAGGAAAAGTTAGCAATAAACTTTCCCCAATATTGTGCTGCTCCTAGGAAGCTTCTAACTTCTGTAGCAGATTTGGGTTTAGGCCAGTTCACAATGACTTCAACCTTAGAGGGATCTATCTTCAATTCACCACCCCCTACAATATGACCCAAATAATTTAAAGATGTTTTGCCAAATTCACATTTTGATAACTTAACATAGAGATTTTCTGTTTTCAAAACATCTAGAGTCTGCTTTACATGCTTCAAATGTTCTTTCCATGTTTTACTGAAAAGAAGAATGTCATCTAAATATACAATTACAAAATCATCAATAAAAGGTCGGAGTACATCATTCATAACTCTCATGAAAGTGGCAGGAGCATTAGTTAAGCCAAAAGGCATAACCAACCATTCATACAGCCCTTGCTTTGTCTTGAAAGCAGTGTTCCATGCATCTTGTTCTGCTACTCTGACCTGATGATAGCCACTATGCAAGTCCAACTTGGAAAAGTAAACTGCTTCTTTCAACTGATCTAATAGATCATCAATGCGAGGAAGACGATAACGTTTCTTGATCATTATTTTATTCAGTGCTCTGTAATCAACGCACATCCTCCACGAACCATCTTTCTTTCTCACCAACACGATTGGAGATGCACATGGTGATGTGCTTGGTCTTATGAACCCTTTTTCGAGCAACTCCTGTCCCTGCTTCTTGATCTCTACATTCTCTAAAATGGATAACCTTTTATACCTGTGGCTGTGGCTGTTGTTTCATCACCTGATTCTGACCCCAATCTTTCTGAATAGCAGCAACAATCTTCTTCTTCTTGCCATCAAACTTCTTGGGTTTCAGCTCCGGATGCAAAGACCAACAATGTGCATCATCATGTCCATCCTTCTTGCAGTGAGTGCATGAAGGTTTGTCTTTTTGTACAGCGTTTGCCTTCCTCTCTTTCCATTTCTTCTTCTTCTTTTCCTTGTTCTTTCTTGTAGTGGGTTTTGATGATCCCCCAATCTTTGGGTTCACATTCTTGCCTCTAGCCTCTAGATGTGTAGCCTGAACTGATACCTCATCTATGCTAGTAGGGTTAAACATGAGAATGGTGTGCCTCAAATAGCTATGCAGACCACCTATATACTTCAACAAAGTTTCAGGTGAGTCTAAAGAAATGCCTAGAATTAAAGCTCTTTTTTTAAATTCCTGGGTATAGTTTTGTACACTTTGTCCCTTTAATTGGCGAAGAGTTTGCCAACTCATCATTGCTTGCTGCATATAAGTTAGTGGATAGAATTGTTTCTTAATGGCAAAAACAAATTCACTCCAGGTAGAAAGAAGTTTACCATGCTTCTTCAAATCAGCTTGTGTCCTGCCTTCCCAGCACACTAGGGCAGTTCCTCCAAGGCGAAGGCTAGCCAACTAAATATTTCTCCGTTCTGAATTGTTGTTCTGCACCCTGCAATATAAATCAATCTGCCTAATCCAGTTATCTAGCTTTTCTGCATTTAATTCTACATCATATATTGGCAAATCAAATTTTACATCTAATTTAATCAAAGATGTTTTCTTCTTTTTATTTTCAGGGCTAGAAGGAGGTGTTGATGGAGGAGGCTCTTCCCCTTTCCCTTTGCCTTCTGAATGACCATCTAGAAGAGGTTCCTTTGTTCCTTTGTCTTGTTTGGAGGTTGAAGTACTTTTACCTCGTCCTTTCTTAAATTCTCGATACATCTCTTCCACCATGGCTCTCATGGTCATGAAACTGTCCATGAACTGAGTCTGATTTCGATGAGGTTTGTTCTACCATCCTCCTCCTAAGATAGACTCTTCCAATTTCTGGATTAGCCTCAACAAGTTCTTCTTCTCCTATTTTGACCTTTGATCTAGTTAGCATTCAACAATCCAGCACAAGCTTGTCTAACCTTAGCAAACCTAAAGCTCTGATACCAATTGATCTGAAAATGAACATCTTAGATTAATTTTAAGGTATTATAGACTCATGTGCATGGATTTGTCTATATTACTTAGTGCAATGGATCGATAAGATTGCGAATAACATAGACAAGGAAGCAGTTAAAGAAACATAATAGACAAACACACATAAACACAACAAGTTTAATATGGAGTTCACCCAAAACTCTTGGGCTATGTCTCCTGGTCCAGCCTTCAGTGGTGACCTCTCTATTATGTCTTCAAGAGCAGAGTTTTACAAAAATGAGCTCAAATTGAGTCTCAACACACAGATACAAAACAACAGGAGTTTTGCTTGAATCCCTCAAGCCCCTCTGAGTACACAGACTCGTTCTCTCACTCTCTGTCTCTATCTTTGCTTGGTCTCAGCACTGCTTGTCTCTGTCTTCTGTCAGTCTTTGGCTTTAAAGCCAAATGGTGCTGTCTGTTCATTTCCCCTTCTCGGGCTTTGTGGCTCCCGACCTTTGTTCGCTTGAATCCCCTTCTGAGCGTTAGCAATCATGGCATAATGTCTTTAGAGAAGGTGGCGACCTGTTCTGCAACGTAAGGGACCAGCGGGCCTCTGAAATCCCCAAAAATAGCGTTCTCTGTTTACACAGAGAAATACACTAAAAACACAGGAAAATTCGCCAAACTGCTGTTTATTGGACTTCAGATATCCTTAAATCCGCTCTATACTCCTATCGGGTCTGCCTGTGTATCGCTATCGCATATCCACCATCTGAGTGATTTTGATCGAACGGTTGAGATCCATTTCGGGTGGCTTATGCGTAAGGGGGTTAACCGCTCGAAAAGGGCGGTTTTCTCTCTCCGGTGTCTGGCCACGTGGCAGCCAGTGTATGGGCGCGGGCGGATCCCGGCCAAAACCACTTACCGCCTACGGCCCGCTCGAAATCCCGCTCGTTTTGTGGTTTCCCTTTGTATTTAAAGAATACATTAAAACATTGAAAATCTTGCAAAATGGCTTTATGGCGGACTTGAAATGTTATACATGTGCATTCATAAACCCTTTCGGGTCCGGTTTCATCGCATCAAGCACATTTCCTTTGCAATTCATTTATTTGGGGGAAATGCGAAATACAAAGGAAAATGCCATTTTTCGGATTTCAAAATATATAAAATATCGCCTATAAGCCTATCGGGTTCGGTTGTCGCAAGCCATATTTGTATCGACCCCGCTCCTTTGTGTAGCTCCAATGCGATATTGTGATGCGATTGATCGCAATCGCATATCGCATAGACCCTCGGGCCGTTTGCAAGTGCTCCTCTGTAATCGCCGATTGCAATATCGCGAGTTAACCTAGGCCGTTGATTTGCGCGCCTGATCGACGGTCCTCGTTGACCCGCGCTAATCGCGATTGCAATTGTCATATGATAGGCTCTGATATCCTTCGTCTGCCACCGCCGATTGCGATATGCCGATCGGATCTGGACTGTTGATCGGCTAGATCCAACGGCTCCTGTGCATCACTGTCCAAGCCTCTGATAGGCTCTATTTCCGCTGTTTCCTTGTGTTTTTCTCTCCCGATAGTGTAATCCGCCTTTTTTAAAGGTTCTTCTTATGCGATAGTTTTGGATCTTTGAAGACTTAGAGGGCGTTTAGGATCCCTTTTGGATCATGAAGATCTAGAAGAAGAATTTTGATCAGGTTTTCCTCAAGAAGTGAGAGGTTTTAGCCTTAGCTGACAAGCCCTATATATTGTGTCACTTGTCTTTTATTGTGCATATTGGTAGTTGTTTTGATGAAAAGAACACAGTAATAACATAACGAAGAAAAGACTATAAGTTAAGAAGTAAAAGTATATCACAAGCAATTATGAAGTAGAGAAATCTTTTAACTATTCGTGCCCTAGATTTCTCAACATGGTATTAGAGCTAAGGCGCTGAAGTCAAGAAGGGGCATTCAAGCAAGTAGACTGACGAGAATCGAGCTTCAAAGAAAGATCAAAGCAAGTCAAAGAACACTAAGCAAGAAATCAAGATCTACCAAAACTCTAGATCGAAGAAATATACTCTAGCAAGAGTCTTGAAATTTTCTTCAAAAAGGAAGCAAGAAGAAACATCGAAACCCTAGAAGCACATCAGGGATCATCACTCATAAATCACCAAAGTGTTGATTTTGGGTAGCATCGGATGTGATCTAACTCCAAAATTTTGTGGATGGGCTAGAATTCATGAGATCTCCAAAACCCAGAAATCGTTTGGAAAAATTTCACTCAGATGGCGAGTTATTAAAATAATTAATATTTTTAATGGGTTTCTAAGTCTAAACTTTATTAATGGGTATTAATAAAGATATAGGTGAGAAGCTTCTAAGAGACGAGGATCAAGTCTGTTTTAATGTTAGTCGTTGATTAGGGACTTAATCTCGACTGTTGATTCATCAATAGGAAAAGTATAAGAGAAGACTTGAGAGTCATTTGGAGATACACCGGGCAAATACTCAGTAACCCGAGGGAAATCGATTCTCAAGGAGAAAGATTTTGATTTCAGAGGGAGAGTTGCAAGGTGAAGGAAGAGGAGGGTTTCAGCATCAGTCAAAGACCGAGGAGGAGGTGACGCAGTGCCTCAGAGAGACAGCGCAGAGGGAGAGCTCTGAGAGACAACGCAGGCAAGGACGAGTTCTCACGCAGATGACGCAGTCCTCACGCAGATGATGCAGGGGTGATGCAGTGAAGGCTAAAGGGTCTCTGGGGTGTCAGAATTTCTCCTAGCTGAGGAGGAAAATTATCTTAGGTGTTTCCTTAAACATTTCTCTATGTACTACAAAATCATTCCCTGTAAAGAGATTTTTGCTAAAGAATAATAAATAAACCCTCATTTGCTGCACCGATTTTCCCGCATTGGGGTTTTCCAGGGACAATTGTCCAAAAATCACTGTGTTGATGTGATTGATTCTTGTGCTTATATATCACTGTTATTTTTCTCTATGCTATTATGTGATAACTGCAATAGAATTTATTTTAATGTTTACTGAAGGGTTTTGTAAACAACTTGGCCTGGGAAATAAATCAGTTACTGCAATAGAATTTCGTGATAGAAATTCTAACATGGTATCAGAGCAGAGATCTGGGAACATGATTAAAGAATTTGCTATAAGTCAGGAGCATGATGTCGGGGCATCAACTCAAAAGGACTCACGCAGATCTCTAGAGGAAGAAGAGAGCACGAGGGGCATGGATCTTGATTATTCTATGTTAGCTTCCAGACTAGAAGAAGAAGTTGCTTGCTTAGCAAGTTCTGCCTCCTCTGAGGTTTGGTATATAGATGGTGGAGCTTCTTGGTACATGACAGGAATACGAGAATGTTTTTCGAATTATCAGGAAGAAAGGATGAACGTCCAAATCAACATGGGAAAGAAGTCAAAATGTACCCCCGTAGGAAGAGGTACTATAGTCTTTCAAACAGAAGCAGTGGATCAACTTCAAGCAACCAATGTGCTGCATGTGCCGGGATTGGGGATGAACTTACTCTCTTTATCTCAGCTTCAAAACAAGGGCTATGATGTTTTCTTCATTAAGGAGAAAGTATATGTCAAACACTTGAGTTGGAAAAAGAAGGCCCAGATTGGAGTCAGAAGTAACAGGTTTTATAGTTTACAGCTAGAATCTCCAATGGCACTGATATGCAGCAGTGGGGAAAAAGATTTGAATGAACTATGGCACAAAAGGATGGGACACTTACACCATGGGGCTCTAAGAATTCCCGGGAGAACAATATCAGGAGTACCAGAGTTAAGTATGGGAAACAGTATGGGAAACAAAAAGAATGTTTGGAATAAATTCTATTGCTTACAAAGAATAAGAGATCTTGGAAACCTCATTGAAATCTCAAGTGATACTTATAGAAAGAAGTAGAGGTCATCATCAACTGGAATCGTCATACAATAGTTAATAAGGAAACATCTGCCGGGTGAGGATATGAAAGATCCTCAAGTTTCTCTGATGGAATCCTCATCAAAGGATTCATCGATCTACAAGGAAAGCAAGTGTTTCATCAGAAATTCCAACTTGTGGGATCTAAGGGATGATGGTATGATGACATAACAATGAAGCAGGTCTAAATGATAAAACTCTTTTGTTCAAAGGAAGCTGTTGCAGGAATTCTGGATGACCGAAAGGAAAGATGAGGTATGTATGCTAACATAGATTATTATGAAAGACATGTCATATGGTTGCAGATAATATGGATCACTATTTCCATCTTGGGAACATGATCAAAGAAAAGGGGGATCTCCTCCTCTAAAATATTGTAGAAAATCATAAGTCACACTAGATGAAATCAACATAATATGTTCTCATATGAATCATAAAGGAGCAAACTACAATTAAGGAACTTTGATTGGAAGCTCCTGAAAATGAAGTGTGTAAAAAGAAAGGAAGAGATCGTGAAAATATGCAACAAAGGTAGAAGGCATTTAACATCCGAGACCAAGAATAGTTGACTAGAATATCTCCCAGAAAGATATGAAGATTCTGATAGGAGTTGGAAAAAGATGCAGACACTTGACAATGAATATCTTTAGGAGACGTGTCAACATGCATGCATGATGCTGATGTCTACAGGAAGATGTCACGAGGAAAGACAATCACAAAGGTAATTTTTGATTTAAGTGCTCATTTCTTATTTTTGAACTAATATTTGGATGGGCTTATGCAGGACTGCCAAGGGGAAGATCTGTGGATGACTTCCAGGAAGAACATTAAGAGCCTTCCGGAAAATATGGCATAAAGAAAGCAGCATGACATGAAGCAAAACCAAGATGGAAAACTGATGGATCACTTTCTAATGAAATGATGACATGACTAACTCATGACAAAAGAAATTTATGACATCGAAGAAAAGAGGAGTTCTTCAAGCAGCTAGTTGTCCCATCATCTCCATTTGAGAAGCTGTTGTAGGTCCCTAAGAGGGAGCCTGGAAAGTTTTTTACTTGGAAGAAACTTGGAAATTCCTAAGCCAAGAGGGAGCTTAGGTACATTCCTTTTGTAAGAATGAGTACATTCCTTTATTGGAATATGTCCTCCCTATTTCAGAGGGAGAGATAGACACGCCATTCTGGTCTTCACCTGGGAAGACAGAATGGAGGATTGGGTAATCATTTGGCATTCGATACTTTTTGAGGATGAGATAGGGCATCCAATAGGAGAGTAGTCGTGGAGGACCGATATTCTTTGAGCACTGGAGAGTCTAAGATAAGAATAGTCCTCATGGAACACACCCTGAGTACTCGGGTAGGGGATGTTCTGAGAGAGATAATGATGAGAGTGTCTATAAATCATTGGCCTCACCAGCACTGAGCTCAGATCTTGTGGAGAGATGGAGTTGTTAGTCAAGGCCTTGCTATGTAATAGTGTTGCTGGAACCGTCCACCCCCCCGAGGATCCGGAGGCAGATCCTTGTCCCTACGGATCTGCCACCGATCCTTTGGCAGAATCGCGGATAGGAAAATCGGATCCACGGTTTCGCCTTTTTTTGGCGATTCCTGGAAAATTGGATACACGAGGGACCTATCCATGGATCCGAAAGGGATCGAGTGCAGATCTGTGGAGGTTGGGGCGTGTATCCACTGCGGATCGTGAGCGGATCCGAGAGAAGGTTGACGGTTCCGCGTGGCTTTTTTGTTTTTGGAATTTTTGAACTATTATGTGAGGAACTACACTTTCCGAATACTCCCAAGGTGCCCCTTGATGCTCCCTAGACGCTTCCTAGATGCTCCCTAATGGTAATGTTAAATTCTTAAAGTAAAAGTGACATTCTTCTTTATCTTTCATTTCCATTCTTCTACTTAAATTTTTAACATTACCATGAAATGACTCAAGATGTTTGAGAGTGGTTCCAACCTCATCAGACTTCATATGGAGAAAATATAATTTCATATCCCATTCAAAATTCAACAGAATTAATTGTTTTTAGGATCAATGGGTTTGTGGCCTTTCATTGGATTATATCATGTATGAGGGCATGTGATTGACATTTAATCAAGAGCACCAAGCCCTATATGTACCCCAATGTTGGTGTTATTGATTGTTGAACTCCTTTGTCGTGGCCTTAGCAATTATGTGCCCTTCACTCTAGTCAAAATCATTGATCAGGCATGTTAAGCTTTCTCTACCATATTATAAGGCTTGAATTAAGCTGTTTGATCAAAATTAGGCAATGTTGACTAAAATCCCTATAGAATTTGTTGACCACTACTGGTCAACTACCCATGCAGTACACCTCCTTTCTGTTGGCAGAGAAGGGTAGCTCCTGAGCGACATGTCCGTGCCAGCCTACAGTCATCGACAGCTTGATCTTTCCTGTTGTAAACCCAGTCTGCACGTTTGAATTGTAAATAATCTAAGCAGATCAGAGTCATGTATGTAAAGTTGCCTAGGTGGACCTAACTTTCTAATGACAATCTGCGTCCCGGGAGGTTTTTAGTCTCACCGATCCATGGATCGGCAGAGTTTTCCTTCAAACCCGACCCCAAAGCCGGGATGCATTTCGTTATTAGGACTTTAGGAGAATCCTAGCGTGTTAATCTGCTAGATTATAGTTGTGTCGCAGATCTGGGTGGTCTATGAGGGTCTATGTTAAAGTGGGTTCGTCCCCTTAAGATGTAAATTGTAAAAGTCATGATGTAATGTGTCTTGAGGGTTGAGAAATGTTTAAATCCCCTCATGAGTCCTAGGTCCTAGGTCCTAGGGGATGTTTCCAACGGTTTGGTTCAAATGATCCATTTAGAAAATAAATAAAATATTAAAAAAAAAAAATAAATAAATAAAAAAAAAATAAATAAAAATAAAAATAAAATAATAAAGAATAATAATAAATTCATAAAACAAAGCAAAAACCCTAAATAATAAAATAATAATATTTTTTGTGAACACATGCAAAATATCTTTTTTAAATAAAATCGACGGATGAGATCAAGAGGTGTCTTGATCCTCATCAACGATCGAGATCAGTTCTACATGGATCACCCAAAACTAGCCGTTGGGATCATTTCCTTCTTATAGGGTCTTAGGGGGTCATTTTACAGGTTTATCTGATCTGTGAGTCTGTACTGAAAGCTCTATTGTAATCTGATTTCTGATTAATAAAGAAGACTTTGGGGTTCAAACTGGCTGGTGTTACTCTCTGGAATTGCTGTGAGATTATTGCTTTCTTGCATGTTTTAGTTTTCAGCAGTTAAAATAGCTGTTTTTTTCAGAGCATTGTGAGTACAGGTATCTTGCTCACGTGCTAGGGTTTGAATGTTGTAGGGTTTCTGAAATAATGGCAGGTATCTCCATTATTTCTTGAAATCTAGCAGCATTTCTTGCCCTCTTTGCTGATGTTTGCTTGAGGTGTGCAGGAAAATTTTAGCTGAAGGCTATTTGTGGGCGTTTGGGGAAGTTCTGGGCTGAACCAGCGGAGTCCCACAGGCTTTTCTTTGCAGAGCCTAGCTGGTTTTGGCCCTGGGTTAATCATTAAGAGTTTTATTTTCTGTTTTACATGAGAGATTCTCTTTCTGTTCACAGTAAAGTTCAAATTTCTGATGTTTCGAAAATATTGCTGCAATTATTGTTAAATTTGGCTGTTCTGGGGCTGTAAAATTTTGTGATTCTAGGTTACTTTTGAAGGGTTGTATTTTGAAGTTTTGCATATCCCTGCTAGGCTCTTGTTTTTCTGTTTTCCAGGGTTTCAAAGGCCCATGCTGCTGCTGAAAACACATTGTGCCAAAGTGAAAGTCAAGCGTGAAAAGGTGCGTTCTGCAGGTTCCAAACCATCCCAAGTATTTACAAAACCCTGCTGTTCTTTTAAAACTGCAAGCACAACACTGAATATGACAGAGAAAGTTTTGAAACAAAATGGAAGTGTGAATGTATACATAGTTTAGGTTTTAGATTTGAGTAGCTTATGATTTGATTTCTGGTGGAACTTATTCAGCAATTTCATCAAACCAAGCAAGCTTAAATCGATTTGTTCCAAAAGGCTGTCTGTTTCTCTCATTTATGCATCGATTTCTCCTCTCAGAAGCTAAGGATCTGCTGTCATGAAGCGCATTTGATTTTCCTCAGTGTTTTCTCGCGTGGCCAGGTCGAAGTCTCCATTGTTAGCGTATGCGTCTGCGTATTGTCTAAATTTTTTGGGTTTGGGCGTGCGTAGGGTTTATGCTCCACTTCTCCACATTTCAAATCGGTTCCCAATCGTTTTGTGCTTTCCCGAAGGCATCCTTTTTTTTTTTTTTTTTTAGGGGCTGAGTCTCATCGTCCAGCGTTTCGAAGGTCGTTACTTCTCTGCCGTCTCAGCATTTGCCTTTACAACCTTCATCGCATATCTGAAACCTGTCACTAAGCATCCTTTCCGCATTTCTGAGGCTGAGTCTCATCTCATTGCAGTTGTTTTGTTTTTGTTTTCTCTGCGTCATAGTCGTTTGCGGCTTCGGCTTGGCTGTAAGTCGACTATCCTCCGCCCTTGCTGCGTTATCATTTCGGTGTGCTGGTCTGGCTTGCTCCCGCTATTTCGAATTTCCCTGCGTATTTGTTTTAACGATATCTGCATCTTAACGCATGTTTTGGTCACGTTTGGATAGCCCTGGGTCACGCATTTTTTTTTACCGGCGGCTAAGATATCGCGTGGTTACAGTTTTTCGATTTCATCATAAATCTGCCGTTCTATTTCTCTTGCAGTTGGGTGAGCTCATTCAGCGTAGGTCTCACCACCTTTCCCGATTTTTCTTTGAGCCTGAAACTCGGCGTATCGTGAGCTGTAGGGTTCTCCATTATTTTTGTGTTTCACGCTGAGCCTGAGCCCGTGGTAGCATGTCATTCCCAGGTTAGCGTAGGTTAATTTAGGGTGCAGCCTTTGTATTTTTTTTTTTAAATTTTATTTCTTGGCTAGGTTATGATTGTAAGGGATAGCGTATAGTTTGTTTGCAAGTAGATGTTTATGCTTTACGTTTTAGATTTTAGCTTTAGAATTTAAGTTAGTTTATAGTTTCATTTGTTTTAGATTTAAATCATATAAAAAAAAAAAACAAAAAATGTTTAGGTTCTAGACTTAGACTTTAATTTGATTTTTTTAGTAATTTGATTTAAATTTTTTTAGTTTAGTTTAGAGTTTTAAATGATTTTATTTTTATATTAATTAGATTTTAAGTTTTGAAATTAAAAAAAAAAATAATAATAATAAAAAAAAAAAAAAATTAAAAATTTGTGGAAAATTTATTCTGCCAGTTTCAGCCTTTTTATGCATGCTGTATCTTTCACGCTGAGATTTGAGCACGAAATTGATATCTGGTTTCTCTGTTGTTTGAAGCAATTTATTTCTTTTAGTTTGCTGGATATCGTTGTTTGAAGAGCGTTGTGGTTTTACTGAATATTTAAAGCATTGCTCTCTTTATCTGATGATTGCTGGCCGTGGTTCATGTTCTTCGATCATCTAGCTAGTAATCATATAGATCTCTTAAGGCACTGGTCTGCTCAATTCGTCAAGTCATTTAGTGCATCTCGTCTCCTGGCCCAACTGTCTGGCAGTTGGCCTTCATCTTTCCTCAGGGTCTACCCCCCTTAGCCGTGGGAGACAGGCTTAAACGGAGAGACCGGGGATCAGAGTGACAGCCCCCGGTCTGAGCGTTGTCGTGTCAATCCGCGCGACAACATTTTTTGGCGTCGTTGCCGGGGATAGAGTTTTTCTGTCCTTGGTCCTTGTTTTTCAAGCTTTTCCGTGCTTAGCTTCTTGTTCAAGTGGCGACTCCACTTCCTATATTATCTGCAAGAGTGTACACTAGAAGACATCCGAGCAGTCTGTGCAATCCTACTCCTGATCCTGAAAAGGTTTATAGGGTGCGATCGCACAAAATCGCCTCTCGTACACTTCTTGGAAATCTTGGACAAGAAGCCCTCGCCGATATTCATTTGCTCTTTAAAGGTCAAGTTAAGCGCAGCACCATGAGTCTGTTTGCCCCTTGCGATTTTTCCAACATCCCTGGAGCCCCCAATGATATTCCATCTGTTGGGATAGACAAATTGCCTAGCTTTCATGGAGATAATGCCATTACTGTTAATTCCCATTTGCGTGATTTCAACATATGGATGGCTAAGTATGCTAGAGCTCCTGATTTTGATCATGAAGATGTCAGGATGACCCTTTTTATCTTGACTCTAGGAGGTGATGCTCATGACTGGTATACAGAAAAACCTCCTAACTCTTTTAACTCTCTACACTCACTCATTAGTTCATTTAGAGAAAAATTTGGAGATAAGAGAGAGGGAAGACATCTTGTAAGAGCTCTTACTCTGATGAAAAAGAGAGAAGACGAAACTGTTGAAGAATTTAATAGAAGGTTTAATGGTATTATTAGAGAATTACCTCAGGACTATAAACCTTCAGATAAAACTCTCCAAGATTTTTATATCGATGCCTTTGGTCCTGAACCATCTTATGAGTTAAGGCGTGCTAAACTTACTGATTATCGAGATTGCCAAGCCTTAGCTGTAGAACTTGAAAAGGACAAGGCAGCTTCTGGGAAGTCTGAAATCCCAGGTTTTGATAGGGCTGCTACGAAACTAAAGGAACCTAAGGGGAAAGCAGCCCAGGAGCCTGAAAATGAGCTTGTTCTCAAATTGCTTCAGAAAATTGAAACCATGGAAATTAATCATAACAAGGAGATAAACACTTTGCAGAATAGGTTAATTCAAATGGAAAGAGCGCAACCGCAAAATTTTCAGCCTCGAAATAATAATAATAGAAATAGTAACTGGCCAAGAAAGGGTCAATCTAGTGAGCAGAGGCCCCCTAATCCGCTTACCAATCTGGTGGATGATGCTCCTCCTTACTGTCGTGCTTGTGCTGATTTTCACGAAGAATCCTCTTGTCTCATTATCAGAAGACTTTTCGATAATGGAATGTTTGGGACAGGTGAGCAAATAAACGTGGTAGGGAGCAAGTTTCCTTTGCCCATGAATGATTGGATAGAGGTTAAGGAAAGAAGCCATGATGTTGTGAATCCTAAATCTGCTTTTAGTATAAATAACCTTGAAAACGAAGATGACATTTTGGCCAGGTTATATGGTGAGAAACCCTCTCCTGAGAAAATTCTGGAAATTGCTAGAGATAAGGGTTTAACATACCAGAGAAGGGATAAAGATCAGAGCAGGGATCAAATTCCTCCTCGAACTTTAAACCCTGGTATAAACTCTGGGATAGATGTCGACTTGGGGAGTTGGTTTAACAATGCTAAAATCTGGGTCCCCGTGTTTGAGATCGCTAAGATCCCTTCCCAAAGAGACAAATTACTAAAAGCAATTCAGGGTCCTCAAGTCAATGCTTCTCAACAGAAGATTCGTGAGGTTGACTATCAGGATGCTCCTATTTACCTGCAAAGCGTAGATGCTGATAACAAGGATCATATTCCCTTCTTTATCACCTTGTTAGTCAATGGGTATAAATTGAATAACTGCATGTTGGATTCAGGGGCATTTGCTTGTGTTATGACTAAAAGGGTTATGGAACAGCTTAACTTAAGAGTTTCCAGACCCTACTATAATATATGTGCCATGGATTCTAAGAAAATCGAGGTACATGGTTTAATCAAGGATTTGCAAGTTCATCTTTCGGTCTACCCAGACATCATGGTGGTTATGGATATTGTTGCCGTTGATGTACCTGATGCTTGGGGTATGCTGTTATCTAGAAAGTGGGCCTCTGATCTAGGGGGAAGCATTCAAATGAATTGGTCATATGCTATGATTCCTTCTCCCAGCGGTGATGGTTTCGTTAGACTAAATAGAGAGCCTGAGAGGAAATTTCATGTTGAAAATCCTAAAAAGCCTCATAACGAAATAATTAGAGAGCAATCTGACATCGGGAACTATGCTATCCTGTCTAACTTCATAGCTCCTCCCGACGAAAAGGTCAGAAGTCTTAAAGATGAAGTCTGGTATATGTATTTCGATGGTGCTTTCTCTAGTCATGGTAAGGGTGCTGGAATTGTGCTTAAGTCTCCCCTTGGTCACGTATTCAAGTTTGCCTATTGTCTAGAATTTGAAGCAACCAACAATGTCGCTGAGTATGAAGCCATATTGTTGGGCCTTGAATTGGCCAAAGCTTTGAAGATTAAGTTGCTTAGCATAAAAGGGGATTCCGATTTGGTTATCATGCAGCTTAAGAACAAATTGACGTGTAGAAATCAGAGATTAAGAAACTATCGAAATGCTGTGTGGGATACTATGGAGCACTTCGATGCCCTTAACCTTGAAGCAATTCCTAGAGAACTAAATAGTTCGGCAGATGAGCTTGCCGTAGCTGCTACCACTTTCCAGTTGTCTGACGAGTTGATTAACGATAAAATTAAAATGGAAGTAATATTCAGACCATCTGTTCCAGACAACTCAGAGTATTGGCAAGTTTTTAATGATGAAAAACAAGTCGTTCGTTTTCTCAATCATTTGGATGAGTTTGAGGATTTCCGGATAGTTTCTGGCGAGGATGGTTCTTTAGATCATGGACATATCATAAACCCTACTCCCAGAAATGTAGTTGCCTTAGAGCAACATTTTGATCGGCATGATGCCACGAAGCTGAGAGAAGAAGACAAGTTGGACCCAGGCAAGTACCTTGAAGTTAACATTGGTACTTCTGAAAATCCTAAAATGGTTAAAATCGGTAAAGGTACTAGTCTGGAGGAAAGGAAAAAGTTAATTGATTTACTTCGTGAATATCGAGATGTTTTGGCTTTTTCCTATGATGAGTTGAAGGGCTATAGGGAAGATATTATGGAGCATACTATTCCATTAAAGGACGAAAATGCTAGACCCTTCCGGCAGAAGCTTAGGCAGATTAATCCTAAGTTAGCCCCCCTGGTCCAGAAAGAGCTTACGAAAATGCTTGCAGCAGGGATCATTGCTCAAACTAGGCATTCGACATGGTGTTCGAATTTGGTGATTGTCAGGAAGAAGAATGGTACAATAAGACTTTGTGTCGATTTTAGAAACCTTAATCTAGCGTGCAAAAAGGATAATTACCCTTTGCCAAAAATGGAAACTTTGTTGCAAAGAGTAACTGGGTCTGGGATGATGTCATTGCTAGACGGTTTTTCTGGGTATAATCAAGTTTGGGTTAAAAGGGAAGATCGACACAAGACCACATTCACAACACCATGGGGCACTTTTGAATACATCAGAATGCCATTTGGGTTAAGAAATGCTGGGGCTACTTTCCAGAGGGCCATGGATTATGCCTTCAAAGGGTTAAACGGGAAAATCATCGAAATTTACCAAGACGATCTTACTGTTTTCTCTAAAGATGGTATCAGCCATATGGATCATCTTAGGAAAGTTTTTGATAGATGCAGAGAATATGGAATTTCTTTAAATTCGGCTAAATCTGTCTTTGGGGTAACTGAAGGGAAACTTCTGGGTCATATCATTTCTAAGGAAGGAGTCAAGGTCGATCCTGAACGAGTCGAAGCAATTCAAAAGATTCCTCTCCCGCACAACCTCAAGTCCCTTCAGTCTTTCCTTGGAAAGATAAATTTTATTAGAAGATTCATCCCGAATTATGCGGAAATAGCTAAGCCCATTCAAAGTCTTCTGAAGAAAGATGTGAAATTTGTCTGGCAGGAAGAAGGCAAAAGGGCTTTCCAAGAAATCAAGTCTGCTATCGCGAAAGCTCCTGTCCTTGTTAGTCCTGATTACTCCAAAGATTTCATGATTTTTTCTTTCGCTTCTGAGGATACCATTGCCGGTGTCTTGCTTCAAAAGAATAAAGATGGTCATGAGCAGCCTATCGCTTTCATGAGTAGAGCACTTCAAAACTCCGAATTGAAGTACAATACCATGGAAAAGCAGGCTTATGCCCTGGTCAAGTCTCTTAAGCATTTTAAAACTTATGTGGGTTATTCTAAGATCATCGCTTTCGTCCCACATTCTGCTGTTAAGGACATATTAACTCAAACTGATTGCTTAGGGACTCGTGCTAGGTGGGTTACTAAGATACAGGAGTATGATTTAGAAATTAGACCCACTAAGCTGATCAAAGGCCAAGGTTTAGCTCAAATGTTAGCTGAAAGTAATGAAAGAACTCTTGGTTTGTTCTGCCTTGACGATCTATCTTCACCAGAATTAAGAAGGTTAGCTGAGCATGAATGGTATAAGGACATAGTTTACTACTTAACAAACTTTACATGTCCTAACCACTTAGTCGCTCATAAGAGAAGGGCTCTTAGACTAAAAGCCACCAAGTACTGCCTTATGAAGGATGGCCTTGGATGGAGAAATCCAGAGGGCATAGTGCTTAGGTGTGTTGATGATGTTGAGTCCAAAAGATTAATCTCCGAATTTCATTCAGGATTTTGTGGTGGTCATTATGCCGCTAGAACTACTGCCCACAAAATCCTGAGAGCTGGCTATTATTGGCCTTCGATTTTTTCTGATGTGCACAAGTATGTTAGAACGTGTCAAGCCTGTCAACTGTTCACTGGGAAACAGAAGCTTGCTGCCCTTCCTCTACAACCTGTTATTGTAGAGGCACCTTTTCAGCATTGGGGTCTGGACTTCATAGGGAAGTTCCATGAAAATTCTAGCAATGGCTACTCTTGGATTTTGACTGCTACTGATTATTTCACTAAATGGGTCGAAGCCATTCCTGCTAAGAATGCCACTGAAAAGGTGATTATGGATTTCATTGAGAATAATATCATTACTAGATTTGGTGTCCCCGCTAAGATCACTACTGACAATGCCAAAGCTTTCAGTTCTTCAGAGTTTACATCTTTTTGTTTCAAATATGGCATTGTCTTATCTCATTCGTCGAATTACTATCCTCAGGGTAATGGTTTGGCTGAATCAAGTAATAAAAATCTCATAACCATTATCAAGAAAATAGTAGGAGATAACAAGAAGTCTTGGGACAGCAAAATCAAGTATGCTTTGTGGGCAGACAGAATTACTAAGAAGAAATCTACTGGTAAATCTCCCTTTGAATTGGTTTATGGCTTGGATGTTACCTTACCTGTGCACCTGAAGTTGCCAGCCTATCAGCTTCTCCAAAATTTTTCCACTGATAAAGATGTTGTTCAGAATAGGATAGATCAGATTGTGGAATTAGATGAGACTCGTCGGACAACTTTCGAAACTATATGTAAAAATCAATCTAATATTAAGAAAAGCTTTGATAAATGCTCTAGATCTAGATCTTTGCAGGTTGGAGATATGGTTTTACTTTGGGATCGCAAAAATGAAAAACCAGGAAAGCATAAGAAGTTTGACAGCTTGTGGCTGGGACCGTACATCATTAGAGATATAGCTGGACCAAACTCATTCCACTTGAGCAGATTGGATGGTGAACCACTTCATCTACCAGCGAACGGCCAAATGCTCAAGCTGTTCTTCAGAGATGATATCTGATGCCATGGGGCATCTTTTGTATTGTATTTCTATCCCTACTCCTTGTCTTTTCAGCATTTTATTTCTGTTTTTAGGATTAGATTTACTTTTCATGTTATTAGTTAGTCAATAAATGAAGAGCTTTTATCTTTCCTGTGCTTAATGTATATGATGATTTTGGAATGGACGCTACTTATTTTTATTTGTGTGTTGTATGGATGCAGATTCTGGATTCTCACATTCCTACCAGTGCAGCAACGTGTCCCCAAGTAGAGCCAGATGTTGACCACTACTGGTCAACTACCCATGCAGTACACCTCCTTTCTGTTGGCAGAGAAGGGTAGCTCCTGAGCGACATGTCCGTGCCAGCCTACAGTCATCGACAGCTTGATCTTTCCTGTTGTAAACCCAGTCTGCACGTTTGAATTGTAAATAATCTAAGCAGATCAGAGTCATGTATGTAAAGTTGCCTAGGTGGACCTAACTTTCTAATGACAATCTGCGTCCCGGGAGGTTTTTAGTCTCACCGATCCATGGATCGGCAGAGTTTTCCTTCAAACCCGACCCCAAAGCCGGGATGCATTTCGTTATTAGGACTTTAGGAGAATCCTAGCGTGTTAATCTGCTAGATTATAGTTGTGTCGCAGATCTGGGTGGTCTATGAGGGTCTATGTTAAAGTGGGTTCGTCCCCTTAAGATGTAAATTGTAAAAGTCATGATGTAATGTGTCTTGAGGGTTGAGAAATGTTTAAATCCCCTCATGAGTCCTAGGTCCTAGGTCCTAGGGGATGTTTCCAACGGTTTGGTTCAAATGATCCATTTAGAAAATAAATAAAATATTAAAAAAAAAAAATAAAAAAAAAAAAAAAAAAAAAAAAAAAAAATAATAATAAAAAATAATAAAAAATTCATAAAACAAAGCAAAAACCCTAAATAATAAAATAATAATATTTTTTGTGAACACATGCAAAATATCTTTTTTAAATAAAATCGACGGATGAGATCAAGAGGTGTCTTGATCCTCATCAACGGTCGAGATCAGTTCTACATGGATCACCCAAAACTAGCCGTTGGGATCATTTCCTTCTTATAGGGTCTTAGGGGGTCATTTTACAGGTTTATCTGATCTGTGAGTCTGTACTGAAAGCTCTCTTGTAATCTGATTTCTGATTAATAAAGAAGACTTTGGGGTTCAAACTGGCTGGTGTTACTCTCTGGAATTGCTGTGAGATTATTGCTTTCTTGCATGTTTTAGTTTTCAGCAGTTAAAATAGCTGTTTTTTCAGAGCATTGTGAGTACAGGTATCTTGCTCACGTGCTAGGGTTTGAATGTTGTAGGGTTTCTGAAATAATGGCAGGTATCTCCATTATTTCTTGAAATCTAGCAGCATTTCTTGCCCTCTTTGCTGATGTTTGCTTGAGGTGTGCAGGAAAATTTTAGCTGAAGGCTATTTGTGGGCGTTTGGGGAAGTTCTGGGCTGAACCAGCCAACTCCCACAGGCTTTTCTTTGCAGAGCCTAGCTGGTTTTGGCCCTGGGTTAATCATTAAGAGTTTTATTTTCTGTTTTACATGAGAGATTCTCTTTCTGTTCACAGTAAAGTTCAAATTTCTGATGTTTCGAAAATATTGCTGCAATTATTGTTAAATTTGGCTGTTCTGGGGCTGTAAAATTTTGTGATTCTAGGTTACTTTTGAAGGGTTGTATTTTGAAGTTTTGCATATCCCTGCTAGGCTCTTGTTTTTCTGTTTTCCAGGGTTTCAAAGGCCCATGCTGCTGCTGAAAACACATTGCGCCAGAGTGAAAGTCAAGCGTGAAAAGGTGCGTTCTGCAGGTTCCAAACCATCCCAGGTATTTACAAAACCCTGCTGTTCTTTTAAAACTGCAAGCACAACACTGAATATGACAGAGAAAGTTTTGAAACAAAATGGAAGTGTGAATGTATACACAGTTTAGGTTTCAGATTTGAGTAGCTTATGATTTGATTTCTGGTGGAACTTATTCAGCAATTTCATCAAACCAAGCAAGCTTAAATCGATTTGCTCCAAAAGGCTGTCTTTTTCTCTCATTTATGCATCGATTTCTCCTCTCAGAAGCTAAGGACCTGCTGTCATGAATCGCATTTGATTTTCCTCAGTGTTTTCTCGCGTGGCCAGGTCGAAGTCTTCATTGTTAGCGTATGCGTCTGCGTATTGTCTAAATTTTTTGGGCTTGGGCGTGCGTAGGGTTTATGTTCCACTTCTCCACATTTCAAATCGGTTCCCAATCGTTTTGTGCTTTCCCGAAGGCATCGTTTTTTTTTTTTTTTTTTTAGGGGCTGAGTCTCATCATCCAGCATTTCGAAGGTCGTTACTTCTCTGCCGTATCAGCATTTGCCTTTACAGCCTTCGTCGCATATCCGAAACCTGTCACTAAGCATCCTTTCCGAATTTCTGAGGCTGAGTCTCATCTCATTGCAGTTGTTTTGTTTTTGTTTTCTCTGCGTCATAGTCGTTTGCGGCTTCGGCTTGGCTGTAAGTCGATTATCCTCCGCCCTTGCTGCGTTACCATTTCGGTGCTGGTCTGGCTTGCTCCCGCTATTTCGAATCTCCCTGCGTATTTGTTTTAACGATATCTGCATCTTAACGCATGTTTTGGTCACGTTTGGATAGGCCTGGGTCACGCATTTTTTTTTGCCGGCGGCTAAGATATCGTGTGGTTACAGTTTATCGATTTCATCATAAATCTGCCGTTCTATTTCTCTTGCAGTTGGGTGAGCTCATTCAGCGTAGGTCTCACCCCCTTTCCCGATTTTTCTTTGAGCCTGAAACTCGGCATATCGTGAGCTGTAGGGTTCTCCATTTATTTTTGTGTTTCACGCTGAGCCTGAGCCCGTGGTAGCATGTCATTCCCAGGTTAGCGTAGGTGAATTTAGGGTGCAGCCTTTGTATTTTTTTTTTTTAAATTTTATTTCTTGGCTAGGTTATGATTGTAAGGGATAGCGTATAGTTTGTTTGCAAGTAGATGTTTATGCTTTACATTTTAGATTTTAGCTTTAGAATTTAAGTTAGTTTATAGTTTCATTTGTTTTAGATTTAAATCATATAAAAAAAAAAAACAAAAAATGTTTAGGTTCTAGACTTTAATTTGATTTTTTTAGTAATTTGATTTAAATTTTTTTAGTTTAGTTTAGAGTTTTAAATGATTTTATTTTTATATTAATTAGATTTTAAGTTTTGAAATTAAAAAAAAAAATAATAATAATAATAAAAAAAAAAAAAAAAAATTAAAAATTTGTGGAAAATTTATTCTGCCAGTTTCAGCCTTTTTATGCATGCTGTATCTTTCACGCTGAGATTTGAGCACGAAATTGATATCTGGTTTCTCTGTTGTTTGAAGCAATTTATTTCTTTTAGTTTGCTGGATATCGTTGTTTGAAGAGCGTTGTGGTTTTACTGAATATTTAAAGCATTGCTCTCTTTATCTGATGATTGCTGGCCGTGGTTCATGTTCTTCGATCATCTAGCTAGTAATCATATAGATCTCTTAAGGCACTGGTCTGCTCAATTCGTCAAGTCATTTAGTGCATCTCGTCTCCTGGCCCAACTGTCTGGCAGTTGGCCTTCATCTTTCCTCAGGGTCTACCCCCCTTAGCCGTGGGAGACAGGCTTAAACGGAGAGACCGGGGATCAGAGTGACAGCCCCCGGTCTGAGCGTTGTCGTGTCAATCCGCGCGACAACAGAATTGATGTAGAGGCAAAGGCTAGACAAGAGAAGAGGAATCTAGATTGTAGATGGTTGATGCTGGAATAATTAATCATTGATGTACAATGGATGCCATATCTATCTTGATTTATGTAAAAATATGCCTGTTTTCTTGTCTTCTACAACTAATTTGGTATTTTTTTAATTTATTTTTGTTGTTGTTGTTGTTGTTTTTGGTTATTTGTTTTGTTAAATTTAAATGCAAAATAATATATATATAGCAAACGCTTCCGAGATCCTTCGCTTCCTAGATTTTTGGAAATGACGCTTCCGCGTCCGCGCTTAGTGCAACGTTGCTATGTAACAATGCTGGTTGATATGATGTTATACAAATGAGTTACCAATCCAAAATCTTCTTATGAGAAATTATTCACACTAAGAAAGTTCAAGTACCGTTATGAATACCTCCCTAGTTAAGAGGGAGTGTTGAAAAGTGTAACTAGGTTCGGTCTTCATAATGACATGTAATTATGATTTTATGTAATGTGATGTAAAGAAGAAAAATAAATTTATTGTATTGCTTGCTTCATGGGTTTCATGAGCAAGAGATTTTATTTTTGAGTCAAGACTCCCATTGAGAGTCTTTAGGAATTATTTGTCATCTAGTCATAAAATTATAAAGTCATTGTCATGTAATGAAGTCATGTTACACTTTGTAAAAGGTCAATCTTGTCTATGTAAAGTATTCTCCAAGACCTTGTCACTTATCCTCTTCAAGTCAACCTACAACAATGGAAGAACATGCTAGAAGAAGTCGGCCTCACTACTTGTCATCATGTCGGCCTAAGGGTCATGAGTTGATGTGTATAAGTAGCCTCACTTGGCCTCACTTGAAGGCAAGAAACTCGACAAGCATTTGGTGAAGAAGTGCGAAGAAAAAGGCTACAAAGTTAAGTGTGAGGAAGTGATAAGACAAGGATTTTTTGGGCAAGCGAAGGAGGATTCTTCTGGGTGAATGAAGAAGAGATTCTTGTGGGTCAACAAAGGAGAGATTCTTTTGGGTCAGCGAAGGAGAGAATCTTTTGGGACAACGAAGGAGAATTACTTCTGGGGATTGTGAAGAAAGGTTTCTTATGGGGTCGACAAAGGAAGGGTTCTTTTGGGGTACTTGTTCTGGGTGACCGAGATAGAGATCTAAAAACCGAGTTTCTCTAGGAGGAGCTGAGGAGAGCAATTCAAGATCAAGAAGAAATTCGAGTAATGAAAGAGGCAGAGCATCAAGGTTAGTGACAAGGTTCTCGAGAGGATACTAGAGTCAAGGATCTTTGTCATGGTCTTGGTACTCATCAATTGAAGATATAGAAGAAGAATTTTGGTCGGGTTTTCCTCTCAAGTGGTGAGAGGTTTTTGCCTTGGTTGACAAGCATACATATTGTGTCACTTGTCTTTTATTGTGTGTATTGGTAATTGCCTTGATGAAAAGAACACAATAATAACATAACGAAGAAAAGACTATAAGCTAAGAAGTAAAAGTATATCACAAGAAGTTATCAAGCAGAGAAATTTTTAACTATTCATGCCCTAGATTTCTCAACGACTTCCCTATTAAGGCTTAGGGATCAAGTAACCCAAGGATCTCAAGCTAAATGCCCTTGAAGGATCCTACAATATAAAGTCACTAGATAAAGATATGACAAATTTGGGTTTGCATGGATAAAGGTCTAAGTTCAAGATTAGGGTTCAAAGTTCCTCTAGGTGAATCTAAAAGCTAGCCAAAGGAGTCTCAAAAGGGTCACCCAAACACACCAAAGCAAGAAAGTCAAAACTATTATAAACTAGGGATTTAGGCCAGCAAAATATTAGCAAAACAATAGTTTATAACAATAGTAAATTTAGTGGTTAAAATTATACATAACGAAGGTTAAGAGTAAACTAAGGAAAAATTTACAATAAGTTTTTACAGTTTATAAAGAATACAACAACAAATAAAGTATGAAGTGAGCCCTAGAAAATGGCTTAGAATTGCATGAAAAACATTGGATTAGCTTCCTTCATGCACCTTTGAACAAAACCTAACCCTAGGGCATGTATCATCAGGTTACTAAATGGTAAAACAAAAGATTTTGTTTTAATTTAGCCCTAATATGCCATAAACCAGGAGGAAAAACGATTTTAGGGTTTTAAAGGAATGCTACAAATGATAAAGACTAGTGCCTTGTCAATCTAGGGCAAATGGAGTCTAGGATACAAACTATTCTAGGGTTTCTTTTAGAGTGATTTTAAATTGTAACGAACAAAGTTTGTACTTGAGTTAAATACTCAAGGAGACTTGGAATATGAAGATATCCATTAAGGATACAATAATATATAAAATGTATTGAATAAGAATATGATATGATTCAATTAGAATGGAGGGTCTCGAATATATACCTAAACAGGTACCCTTTCATGAATGGTCATGTCCTTAGAGACATGCCTATTCATTAACTAATTACTAGTTAATTAATTATTAATTATGATTATTATTGCTTACATTAATTTTATTATTTCTATATATATTTTATTCATAACATAACCTTCCTCTTCAAAAAGCTTTGTCCTCAAAGCTTATTGTTGACAAGACATATCATTTGTTCTTTGTCTTTGTAATTTATTCACATCTTTTGAAATTCTTCGATCTATCATCTTTGTTGATACAAGATGATAAGATCCTTGGAGTGATAAATTAAATTGTCGAACTAAGAAAGGATTTGACCATCCCAAATTAATCTTTTGTGGAACTTTGCATTTACTTGATAGCTGAGATAATTTGTTATCGTCAGTGAGGATTCTTCCAACATCATTATTCTTCATAACATGAGTTTGTTGTTTATGTTTTGAGTGATACAGATACATAGACTGATTGGTATGTCTACTCTTGTAGTTTGAATGTCGATAAGGAATATTGGCGATTTGATTTTCCCTTATCACGTGTTTGGCAATTTCCTGATTTACTTTAGGTGCTGATGTTGTTGAGTTGCTTATAGAACCTTTATTTGGAATGTTCATTGTCTGAATTTCAACATCTGAGTGTTTTTTCTTCAATTGGCTTGTCTTCTTCTTGAGTTGTGATATTCACTGGATTGGTATTACTGTATTTATTCCTTTCTCTTCAACTTGAATTTCTACATTTGACGATTTCGATGGTTCCTTCTCAATAAGGTGTTGTACCTTGTTTTCTAACGACTTCTTGTCCTTCTTATGCTTCTTAATTTGACCTAGTAATTTTTCATTATGGTCTTTAAGACGAGAAATTCCTTCATTCTTGTTAGCGATGATTTTGTCAACTTCTCTTTGCATATTTTGTAGTACTTTTTTACCTTCTTGAAAAATTACTTTTGAAATATCTTTTATGTCTTCTGGTGTCACTGAGTTTGGCTCCAATGCAATGTTGCACGGGTACAGCTCCTGGTCGTTGGAGAGCAAGTACCCCAAGCTCGGGCGCTTTTGGGAGCTTAGGAGTTGGTACGAAATGCTCCAAAATAGGCGGAAACTTTGGTTGGAGCGTTGGAGCTTTCTGGGAGCTTTTATTTGCAAGAATCGTGGTTTTCGGAATGGGTTTCAAGTGGAAGCTTGGATCAGGGGCCTATAGGAGCTCCGATCCATGTGTACCCAAAAAGCCTGGGAAAATATGGGCGCGATTTCTTTGCGGAAAACTTACTTAGATTTGGCTGAAAAATTGACTCAACGTTTCTATATAATTTTATCCCTAATCAACACTAAATTCATCAACTATTCAGCGCTGTTTACTTGCCGTGAGGAGTAAGCAGTTGTGTTCGCGTGGTGATTTTATTTCGGTTTGTGTTCACTGGTGAGGAGTAAGCAACTTAGAACTGTGTTCGGCTACTGTGCTTTCCCATCCATCTCCCATCTGCCGTGCTTTCCCATACATCTTTTTCACTTGCCTGTAAGTGTTTGTTTGCATTCTAATTTTTGTTTGTTAAGTGTTTGCATTCTAATTTCGTTCTCAATTGACTTTTACCTCAGATTAATGATTACGGTTCAATTCCGCCTATTCAACACAGCTATTCACGGTTTTAACTTTTAAGTGATATTTCTACACGATCTCTACCTCTAATTTGAATCTTTAGTCATGACATAGGTTTCTTTCTCGTTCACGAATGACTTTTACCTCAAATTAATGATGTCGGTAGTCTCATTAAATTTTTAACGACCTTGCCTATATTCGTAGATTCGATGCAATTGCCAAATCTAAGATTATGCTATCGATTTTTTGCTTTAATTTATTCACTGTCCAGCGATTCAGTGATTATTCTCCTAAGAATTTGCCCAAACCCTTTTTGGGTATTGGATATCTCATGTGCCCCAACCTCTCCACCAAATTTCGTGGCTAGAGCACATCCGATGCTACCGCAAATCAACATTCATCCAACATTTCGTTAATAAAGGGTTTTGGAAATATCTTTTTAGTCATTATTTTGTTTAATCCTCTATAATCAATGCATAGCCTGAATGATCCGTCCTTCTTCCTTACCAATACCACTGGAACAACATACAGACTCTTACTTTTTGAGATGATACCACATTTTAAAAGGTCTTGGATTAATCTCTAAATTTCAGTCTTTTGGTGATGTGGATATCAATACGGCTTGATGTTGACGGGGTTTGATCTTGCTTTGACTTCTATTCTATGCTTGATTTCCCTGTTAGGAGGCATTTTCATGGGCAGGTCTTGGAATACTTTTTCATGCTTTTGAATTAGCTCTTGTACTTATGGTGACTCTTTGTTGATCATTTTTACAGATAACATTTCTAATTGGTGACATTGTACTACATAAGCTAGTGCTCCTTTTTGAATCATCTTCATCATTTGGGATGATGACACGATTTCATTCTCTGGTGCATGGAATCCATATAACTTGTACCTCTTTCCTTCCTAGTTAAAGCTTATGAACTGCTCTTGATGGTTGGCAGAATAAGTGCGTAGGGTTCGTAGCTAATGGATACCTAAGACCACATCTACTCCTGCTAATAATACAGTGAAGAACATGGATTATAAATTAAAGTCTTGAATCTACAATTTGACCTTATGGCATTTCCCTACCTTTTCAATCTTCTTACTGCCGACTACCATCGCCTTCATGTTGGGCAAGGGGAATGAGAAAATGTTGAGTCCCTTTGCCATGGTTGCATCTAAAAAATTATGGATGCTACCAGAGTCGATGAGAACCACTACGTTGTTCTTCTTTATATGTCCTTTTAATTTTAAAGTCTGGGGTTTTGATATACCTGTCATAGCTGATAGTGACACTTGCGAAATATTTCCGTCATCTAATTCTGGAGAGAATGCTAGGGCATCTTCTATTCCTTCTATGTCTGATTCGTCATTGTTTGAATCATTAGTTGCTTCACAGTTATATAGGTTCTTTGATTCTTTTTCTTTAGCACACCTATGTTTAGGGTCCCACTTCTCGCCAGAGCATTTGCATTTGCCTTCTTTTATCATTTAAATTTCCATGTTAGATTTTTGGCCTTCATGAAGATGTAGTGGAACATATCTTGTATTATCCGTATTCAGAGATTGGGGCATTCTTCGTCTCGAATATACTTTTTCTGGTTTTGACCACAGTATTTGTTCAAATTTCTTTTCAACAACTTTTGCTTTTTGTCTTGCTACTTCTATTGACGTAATGCCATGAAGCTCAAGTTGTACTCATAGATGAGTTTTAAGTCCGAAGATGTATGATTGAATCAGACGAGATTCTGATAACCCAGGTACTCGTGTTGCTAAGGTCTCCCATTCTCACTTGTATTCATCCACATTTCCTTTTTGTCGCAATCTGATGAGTGTTGAAAAGAACTCTTCTTCCTTTACACCTTGGACTCTTTTAAAGAATGCATCCTTAAATTTTCTCCAACTGATAGCTAGTGTCGTCTTCTTCCACCACATATACCAATTATATGCTTTGCCTTCCATTTTCATGGAATCGTGTCTAATCTCTTCATCATCATTGTCAATATCGTAAATCTCGAAATATTCTTCTACTTTATTCAACCACGCAACACTGCATTTTTCGTTACCATCGAATTTGGGTAGTTCGATTTTTGCTCTTCGTTGATACGTTGCTAACGGTGGGGCGAAAACAGGGCATTGATTGGTGAATGTATTCTAGAGCTGCTTATTTGAAAAAGTCGCGTTACTATTTCCTAGATGGTGTGTTGATTTTTTTGGAGACTCCATTTTTTCATGAGAATTTGCTGAATTTGTTGAATCTGATGAATTGTGTTGTTGATTACCTCCATCATCTTGGAGTAGTTGTTCGGGTGTAACCTTCATCTTGTCACACAAAATGCTCAGCAATGACATTGTCTGATTATGACTCATTTTGGATTTGATATGGTTCTGCCCGAGTTGCTGTTCTATTCGATTTGTCGTATCCTGTAGCTTCTTGATATCGTTAGAATGTCTGATAACCTTACTCTCGAGATCGACTAATTTTTGGTTGAAATCATCAGAGTGGCTAGTAATCCTATTCTCAAGATCAATAAGTTTTTTGCTGAAATCGGTCATTGTCATTGATGACATTGAACGGGTTTGTGGAGGTGTATATTTGTCCGCCAGCTTTAAAGTTTTTTCCTTAATTTAATTATTTATTTATTTATTAAATTAAGTAAATCTATTAATATATAACTGTATGAAAATACTTATTATATATTTAATATATGAACTTTAAATAGTTAATAATATCAACTTTATATAACGACTCGTGGTTCAAAAAGGCACAGGTTTTTTCGAACCAGCACGAGCTTTGGGTGCTCATGGTCTTAACACGACTCGTAACGAGGGTCAACGGGAAGGAACGATGACAGTGGATGTGGTATGTTGGACGTGGTGTACGGGTCAAGGAGATGACGGTGGGGTGGACAAATCTGTTTGATGGGAGGTGGAGTCAAAGGTGTATGGCGGTGTCGAGGTGGCTACGGGATGGAGGTGTTTGGATGGTGGAACAGACGAGTGGATGGTGGGACAAATGAGTGGTAAGTGTTGGATGTCAGACAGGAACAACAGAAGCAGTGGGGCTGTCGAACAGTGTGGGGATGGGTAGATGACAAGGAAGTCAAACAACAACGGAACTGTGACCAAAATCAAACCGGAATGTGTAGTTCTAGATCAAGAACGAACTGCTTTGATACCAGATGGCACAAACAACTCGTGGGAGGCCCCTGGCTTTATACTGCCCTGGGTGCCTCTTGGTGAATGGGCATGATCAATGATCATGCCCTTTGCCTAATAACTACTTAACTAATTTTTATATAACATTTATTTTGTTATATTTCATTCTAAATTACACATATATATATTAGAAAAATATCGAACCTAAAGTCGAACCTCATCCAAACCTTATCAGAAAATTCGAACCCGAATTGAACTTAATCGTTACCGAACCTAAACTCAAACCCGAACCATGTGAGAACCATGTGACTTAGCCTATACCTAGCATATCTATTCTAGGTGATCAAAATCATACCAAGACTCCTCCTGTTGGTGAAAATCCGGAAAGAGACGGTGACATTGGCTGTGGTGACAGTGGGCCATTGTCTGATTGTTATTATTTATTCTGTTGACACCTAATCATAGGGATTGGGTGAACCATTGTAATTAATGTAAATAAATAATAGAGAAGATAGAGAGTCATCGGGAGATGAATCGAACAATCACTCCCTCTTGTCTATAATAATGAACAACCTAAATGAATAATGTAGAGTTCTGATTTGAGAAGCCAGTGCCATTTTTGTCTTCCCTCTTTAATTTGTAACTCCTATTCTACCTATTCTGCCTATGTTCTAAATCCTATGAAATCTCTCTCACTATTATTCAGCTGATTTTGGCCAGCCTCATAGCTCTAACGCTTCCTCCTCCCACGCTGCGCTGCTCTGAACGCGATTAGCTTACTCCATATATTTAAACGTTGCTGCATGCATGCGTTGTGGAATCCAACGCTACCTCCCGAGGATTGTCGGTTGATCTTTGACGGTTCTATCCTGTATATTGAAGAAAGGCCTAATATGTATACCAACAAGTTTTTGCAAGATATAAAGCATTGCATCATCGTGAAATTTCACTTTTCCTGAACGCAGACGTGGTCAGTTCGAACGCAGAGATGATGGTATCAAAGGGCTGCTCTCTGTTGAAAGATTCAGAACACTGCCTTCTACAACACAATGTTGCTCTCTGTTGAAAGATTCTTGAACGACCACAACGTTGCCTTGAATGTTGCTCCTCGCTGGTACAACACCCTTGGCCATACCCCATCTCACACTCCCCTCCACAGTGAACGCTCCCATCACTGTGGCTGCGTTCCTTGATGATCTCTTGGCATTCAATATCTTCATTTCAACAGAGGTCGCGAGTTCGATTTGCGGCTAAACACACCCTCCTCCCACGCTGCGCTGCTCGACATTGAACTCTGGTGCGGTAGCTACATTGAAATTCGTCCATATAAATAAATCCGATTTTTTTTACCTCCGCTCTATACATATCATATTGTAATTGTTTTACCACCAGAAGTACAATATTTTTTTAATTGGTAGCAGAAGTATTTTTACAACACTCAGATTTTGCAATGCATTCAATCATATCTATTGTGGGAGTAGTTCTCACTGGCAAAGAGAACTATCCTGAGTGGTCTCAGAAGATAAAACACACCCTCGTTTTCAATGAGTTGTGGAAAGGAGTGTGTGTTGGAGATGGAGACAAAGAGCTAGAACTACCTACTTCAGACAAGGAGTTCGCCATTTGGGAAAATAAGAACAACAAGGCTTATGCATTGATTGCAGCATCAGCAAATGAAGAGGTGAGTCGCCATTTTTCGCCATTTTCAAATGCTTTCGAAGCCTTACAAAAACTGAAGGAACTCTATGACTCACACTCTGCACTTGAAGTTGTTCAACTCATGATTAAACTCTTCACCCTTGAATTACAAAATAATGATCCTCTTGCTTTTGCATCAGAAGTAAAATCTATAATGCATGATATCAAAGTCACTAATGTTGAACTGGATATTCCTCTAAAATCTATAATGCATGATATCAAAGTCACTAATGTTGAACTAGATATTCCTTTAATAGCTTTTCTCAAGGCACTTTATCCCACTTACTCAAACTATCTTGAGTCATTGCAAGCAAATGGAAATCTCAAAGATATTACCTTTGACTCCCTTGTGAAAAAATATGCTGAAAGAGAGAAAGCTTTTGGGAAGAAGACAACTCTTGAGTCTTCTGAAGAGGCTGTGTGCCTTGCTGATAGAGAAAAGAATCTTGCTCAAGATTCTTCCAGAGGAAGAGGTGGTCAAAGAGGAAGAGGAAGAGATTTCAGAGGTAGGGGGGGCAAACACTCTCAAGGAGAAAAGTCAGGTTTGCACTGCATGCTGCAAAAGAGATGGATCACATGATGCATCCACAGGCAAGCTGCCTTGGGACAGAATTGAGCAGGAAAAAAACCAACCCAAAAGTAAGGCTAATGACAGAGAGAAAGGTAAAGCACCTGAATTCGCTCACTATGTTGTGGCACACTGTAATATTGGAGTAAATGAAGACTTATTTAATGCTTCACTTGCTTCTTGGAAAAATGATTGGCTGCTTGATTCGAGAGCAACTTGCCACATGACTTTTACAAAAGATTTTTTTGAAGAATTTACCGACAATGTTGTTGGAGCAGTATACTTTGCAGACAAATCAAAACTCAAGCCATTAGGGCTTGGCACAATCAGGCTTAAATTGCCTGGTCTTCCAAACTTTCTTCTGCATCATGTTCTATATCTACCATAGCTGAGGAGAAACTTGCTGTCCTTGGTCCACATCCGCCAGCAAGGACACTCCATTCATATGTTTGATGGCAAGCTTGAGGTGAGAAACGCATCAGACCACTCACTTGTCATGATGGGGATAGAAGAAGAAAGGCTTCTCAAGCTGCAGGGTACCTCTGCTCGTGCACAAAATTTCTCATACAATTCTCACTATGAAGAGGGTACATTTCCATCAAGTTTATTATGGCATGCTAGATTTGGAAACTTGAACTATGACAACCTTCGCTTGTTGAAGAAAAATGGTGTTACTGGTTTGCCTACAATTCCTAGGAAACTTAAGCAATGTGATGCTTGCATTCTAGGAAAGCATAACAAACAGTCTTTTCATGATTCACATTCAAGAGCACATAGAAAACTTGAATTCATTCATTTAGATTTATGTGGTCCAATGCCTATTCCTTTTGCAAATGGAAATAAATATATGATGACATTTATTGATGACTACACCAGAATGTGTTGGGTTTATTTATTGAAGAACAAATCTGATGCTTTTCAAACATTCAAGAACTTTCATACATGGATTGAAAATGATGCACAATCTCGTATTGGCTCTATTCACACTGATAATGGAAAAGAATACACTTCAAATGAATTTGAAAACTATCTTCGCCAACATGGGATCAAACATCAAAGCACTGTGCCTTATAATCCCCAACATAATGGAGTCGCTGAACGAATGAAGAGGACAATCTTAAATATGGTACGCTCCATGATGTTTTTCAAAAATGTAAAATTGATGTTTTGGGCTGATGCAGTTCTATGTGCTGTATATGTAAAGAGTAGATGTCCATCTAATGCTGTTAGAAACAAGACTCCTTATGAAATGTGGTATGGGCACATTGTTTTGGTAAAGCATCTCAGGGTCTTTGGTTCCACATGTTATGCCTTGATACCAAAGGTACATAGAAACAAACTTGGTGCAAGAAGTTGTAAGTGTATCGTCTTGGGGTATTCAAACACCTCCAAAGCATACTATCTCTATGATGAAGTGAATAAAAAGTTTGTTGTATCTAGAGATGTAATCTTTCTTGAATCATCCAAAACTGACAATGTTGTTGAGTGACAACTTGATCGCTTGGATAGATTCGCAAATGCAAAATCATTTCAAGAATTTGATAATCAGATTCCACATTTTGAAGGGGAGATTCCTATACTAGATCAACCTGTGGAATCTTCATCTGAAGCACTCTCTCCCATGCATGAAACTCCAACAACGGATGATACTTTAAGTGATGTGATTGATAGAATTGGGAGACTCAATCTTGATTCAGTCCCAACTCAATCAACGGAGCAGCTTGGACCATCTGAGAAAGGTCCCCCAAGGTGGCTGACAAAGACACTTGAAAGTGTTCATTCTGATGAGGTTGGAAAGACAAGAACTAGAAATTGAAACCGACAAAATGAAGGTGATGTAGATGACTCTGATTCACCTATTGATATGGATGTTTCTTATGATTGTGAATTGAATTTGTCTACAGATTTTGAACCAACTTCCTTCAAAGAAGCTGCTTCTCATGATGAATGGAAAGAAGCAATGCAAAAGGAGTATGATGCCTTGATAAAGAATGGAACTTGGAAGCTGGTTGATCCTCCATTAGGAACCAAACCAATTGGCTGCAAGTGGGTCTACAAGAACAAGTATAAAGCTGATGGCTCACTTGAAAAGCACAAAGCCAGGCTTGTGGCAAAAGATTTTGCACAGAAGGAAGGGGTCGATTATGAGGAGACTTTTGCCCCCACAACAAAATGGGCTACCATCCGGACACTCTTTGCCCTAGCAGCTCAGAACGGTTGGAAAGTCCATCAAATGGATGTAAAAACTGCTTTCTTGAATGGAGATCTAAAAGAGAATGTTTTTATGTCCCAGCCTGAAGGATTTGCTGTGAAAGGACATGAACATAAAGTATGCAAACTTGTGAAATCCTTGTATGGCCTCAAACAAGCACTGCGAGCCTGGTATGAAAAACTAACTAAGCATCTTCTGAAACTCAATTTCAAACATTATGATCTTGATGATGCAACTTTGTTTGTCAAGAAAGTTGGCAAAATAGTGGTATATCTTGTTGTATATGTAGATGATCTTTTGATAACAGGGAACAATGAAAACTACATTGCATCCATAAAGAAGGAATTGAAGAAAGGTTTTGAAATGACTGATTTGGGCTATGTTCATTACTATCTTGGTATTGAAGTAACTCAACATCCGAAGTCCATATTCATTTCTCAAAAGAAGTATATTGGAGATTTGTTGAACAGGTTTGGCATGACAGAATGCAATCCTATGACTACTCCAATGGAACAAAACTTAAAGCTCACATCCATTGAAGGAAAAGAATTTGAGGATGCAACAAAGTATAAACAGCTTGTAGGAAGTCTCAACTACCTAACTACTACTAGACCAGACATTTCGTTTTGTGAGGGACATTGGTCTACTGCAAAAAGAGTTCTAAAGTACTTGAAGGGAACTCAAGACTTTGGAATTAAGTATACAAAGGTGGGCGACTTCAGCTTGATTGGGTACTCTGATTTAGACTTCGATGGAGACAAGGAAACTGGGGTATCTACTTCAGGTTATGCTATGAGTCTTGGATCAAGAGCTATCTCCTGAGATCACACAAACAATCAGTTCCAACAGATTCCATGACAGAGGCAGAATATGTGGCAGCAGCGGAGGCAACAAAAGAAATTTTGTGGCTCGGGAAATTTTTTGAAGATTTGCAAGTAAAACAAATGCAATTGACTCCACTCATGATTGATAATACCTCTGCAATAAAGTTGGCCAAGAACCCAAAGTTCCATGATCGAACAAAGCACATCAATACTAAATATCATCTTGATTCGACATCATGTTGAGGCCAAAACAATCCATCTCCGCCATTGTTCCACTAATGAGCAAATTGCTGACATCTTCACCAAAACACTTGGAAGAGAAAAGCTTGAAAGATTCAAAACGATGCTTGGACTCACCAACATCCCTTCAGATTAAGGGGGGGAATGTTGACACCTAATCATAGGGATTGGGTGAACAACTGTAATTAATGTAAATAAATAATAGAGAAGATAGAGAGTCATCGGGAGATGAACCGAACAGTCACTCCCTATTGTATATAATAATGAACAACCTGAATGAATAATATAGAGTTTTGATTTGAGGAGTTACCTCCTGGTCTGACATATTCTAGCTTCTTGTCCTATAGGTTTTCCCTCCTTAGGGCCTGCTAGATTGTGTGGTAACACAGTCCATTGCAAATTTTTGTTACTGGTCATCTTCAAATTCCATCTTAATCGAACTTTCTTTGCTATCTACATAGTTTTCTTTTATTCTCAGCTTAGAGCTTATTTAGAAATTTTTGTTACCTGTGATCTTCAAAATTCTATATTAAACTAGCTTTCTTTGTGATCAACATAGTTTTCTTTTATGTGAGGTTTGTAGTTATTTGCTAGATGGTTCATCTCTAAGGCATGAAAAGTGGAAACTGGTACAATTTCAGGGATGAGGATTAAATGAAAGCATGACACTGAAAATCTTAGGAGACATGTAAGCAACAAAAATATAAAAATTAAAAACAATCGATACTCCTGAAAAAATAGCAAATGGAAAAGATAGCCAACGTATTAATATAACATTACTTATATATTAAATCTCATCTAGCAAGAGATTATGCATTGTCGAGAGGTACACTTATAGATTAGGCTATATATGCCAAAATGTAGAGAAGCTATACAAATTTGCTTATCCCTCGAGTTAAAGACAACAAACTTGTGGGTATAATCATTAGGAGTTTCCTGCAACTTAAGGTTTAAATCTACTGAAAATACGACAAAGTCCTTGCAGCGCACTTTCTTTATTTCAGCAATATTTTTTATAGGTTATAGGGGTTGTGTGTGTTCAGATGGACTAATCAGGTGTAAGAGGCTGGATTTGCTCCTTCTCCAGGCCAGAAATGACTAGGAAGTGTTTCAAAGATAAGAAATGACCAGAATATGTCTTTGAAATGTTTCCGGGAGTTCTTGATCCACTTCCAAAGTGTTTCAGTTTCGGAAACGTTTTGGGGAGTAGTAGATTCTGAAGATGCTGAAAAGAATATAGCTGTCAATTTTATTTTTTGTTTCCATAGAAGTGTGTTATAGCTTCTTGCTATTGTTGCAAGCTGTTGCCACAATTCATTGCGTTTGGAAACTGCATTGCCGGTACTCATGAATGCAATTATGACAAGTGTGAAATGTATTTCCATTCTCTCTCCAAACTGTGTAATGACTGTAAATTTTGATTGTAATTTTCACTTTAGGAAGCTCTGCAAAGAGATTTTGGTTTCAAGACGGGCAATATGTTATGGCATTACAGCAGAGGGATCGACAATCGGCAGGTTCAAACTGCTCAGGTACAGAACAGTCTGCTTGATTAAATTTTTGTAATTTATTTAAGAATTAAGATTTGGACAGACAGAGCAAAGTGAGAATACTGTGACTTAATGGTGAATTCAGAAGGTTTTGAATCTGTTGTTCTTTTCTAACTAGAACATCATCTACTTTTGGATTTGACAATGAAAACACTTTAAAAAGTTAGGCCAAAGTTAAATCATAAATGTTTGTCGAGTGTAAATGAGATCCATACCAAAGGAATAGTTGGTCTACAAAACATTGCATTTGTATATAAAGTACATCAAATAGTCAGTTATCTAATGGTTTATAGAGGGATTGTATTCGTATGATGAAACAGTCTTATGCTTTATTGCCAACAAGTACTGTTGCACCCTGTTTGAAACTTTCTTTGTGATTACTTTTTGTTGAAGACTATAATGATGAAGCTTCGATGTTTACCTTGTAAATTATATTCTGTTTCCGTCTTCTGGACATAAGTGACACTGAAATAGTTCAGAGCATTTATTTTTGAACTCGAAACATGGTAAGTTTAACTCTTGTGCAAGCGTTATTCATGGTAACAATAGCGCATTTGCTCTTGCATAGGATCAAAAGCAACATACAGTTTCACTTAAGTGGCTAGATTGAACAGCAAGATGAGTTGTTTTCATACCAAAGACAGTAGTTGAAAGCTCATAGAGGCCATTGCCCTAATGGCAGAATTATTCAAAAGAGATAGGATGCACTAGCTAGATCCATACCAAAGGACAGTAGTTGAAAGCTCATAGAGGCCATTGCCCTAATGGCAGAATCATTCAAAAGAGGTAGGATGCACTAGCTAGAAAAATGGGAAATGCTGCTATAGTTTGTTTACACAGCAGTAGCGATAAGTGCAGGCTGTAAGCATTCTTTGTAATCAAATTTTTAATGTCAATATGGAGTTTTATTCACCAAAAGGGTTTCTCTAGTTAAAAGCCTTTGTATACTCTACTTTAAATGTGTGTGTGTTGCTAGTTTTTTATTGAATTAGCGTGAGGATTGCATTTACAGGAACAATCCTTTAATGAAAGTTGTTTAAGGAATTCATAACATTGTGAGATTTTGTTTACATATCAGAATCATGGGCTATTTTTCAGCTCATTTGATGGATTATGATAATTGGAAATGGAGGAAAGGAGTATGCTACAAATAGAGTTAGTGAGCCCAGAGAGAATAACTTACAAGTGTTAAGTTTTGTGGCTATGGTTGGTCTTCATAATTAATCTTTTTAGCCCTTAAAAATATTAAATATAAGATATGTTCTTCATGTCATTTTCAAAAGAGAAACAGTTTTGACTTTTAAATTTGAATTTTTGGCTCCAAGATGATCAAGTTGTTAGTTTGTGTAGCTCAGTCAGGTGTTCTAGTCTCAGGTGGTGTTTATGAGGGTAGAAACTCAGATGTATTAATTATCTCCAATACCCTGAAAGTTTTTCTAAGGAAAATTGTCTTAATTATATTTAATTAGCCAGTTTAATTATTTTCGTAAGTGTAACTTAGGAAAAATGGTTAATTCATTAGGATTAATTGAGACAATTGATTTTTTCCTAGTGACTTGTAGAAAAGTGATTGAATGAAGTCAAGATGATTTTAGCCATCGATTATGATTAAATCATGGTTGTTTATTGCTCAACAAGAGATTATAAGAGGAGATCGATGTGGCTTTTGGAGACACAATGAATTGTAATGAGAGCAAGCGTGCAGTGATAGCGTGGTGGACACCAATAGTTGAGTTCAATCGTGATTGAATATCAAGTTGCTAGAGAGAGATTTCTTCACAGCGATTTTCAGATTCTCAGTGACAAACGGAGATCGATTTTATCTGCAGAGACCAAATTTCCCAATGTTGAATTTTGTAGTTATGGTCTATCTTCATAATTAATATTTTAGCCCTTGATGTATTTATAATGATAAACATAAAGCATGTTCTTCATGCTATTGTCAAAAGAGAAAATATGTGACATGTTTTTCATGTTGGTTTTTAAAAGATAAATTTTGAATTTATAATATTGAATTTCTTGGCCCAAAAACTTAAAGTCAGCCCTCCCAGAGATCAGGTTGGCCTGCCCCTTTGGTCACACTCATTTGGCCTCTCAAACACTATATATACACACCATTTTGTCCTCCTCCAAGAGAAGGTAACTCAGTCTTTCTGAGGCAAGCAAATAAGACTATCTAAGGCAAAGAAGAAGTCGGATCTGAGGCAGAGAAGAAATCAAATATGAGGCAAGCAAAGAAGATGTATCTGAGGCAGATAAATGACGATTCTGTGGCAGATTTTCTGGGTTTACCTGAGGAAGAGGGAGGTTGAAGTTCAGTCCTTCCAGAGTAGATTAGGTTGAGATTGTTGAGCAGTAGATTGACTTGTCTTGTGGGTAGTTTGAGCATGTGTGACCAAGGCTGTCATTTTGAGTGTATGTTTGAATTAGATGTATATCTGATGACTTGAATAATTTCTCAAAGGAAAAGGTTGCTGGGATTTCTCCCAAGTGGGTTTTCCTAGGGTAAAAATATTTTGTTCTTGTTTCGCTATCTCTTTATGATCCTACTCACATTTTGTTTTATTGTTGACATCCTCTGTGTAATTAGTTTATGATGAATATGAATATAAGAAAATATTAACTTAAGAGAAATCATAAGAAGTAATTATCAGTTTAGAGGATGCTTGAAAAATCAACACCAATTAGTGGTGCGAATTTGACTAAAGAGGCTGAGTTGCCAGAGGAAGAACGAAATTCCCAGAGAAAGTAGATTTGCAGGCGAGAATTCGATTTTGCCTGTAGAGCTCGATTTTCCAGGGGAGGTTGAGTTATTTTCCAGGGTTGTATGTGTGGATCGATTAAGGGTTCCAGAGGAGGGCCAAATTTTGAGAGGCCAAATAGCTTCTAGGAGGTCAAATCATCTAGCGAAAGTTAGGAAAAATAATTTGCCGTAGGTTTGCTAATTTTACAACAAATAGTTCATGCAATTTGAATTACAAAATTGCTGAAGAATAATAAAATACTCATCTACAGAAATGGTTTTACCCAAATTGTGGTTTTTCCAGGGACAATTTGTCCAAAAATATTAGTGTCTATTATTTTGTGTGTGATATTTTCTCTGTTGATATGATTTAATTTTGGTGAAGTTGTAGCAGCGTTTTATTCAGTATTTGCCGTATATAATTTACAGAAGACAAATAATCTTTTGAAGGTATGTGAATAATAACTACATTAGTTGCAACAATTTTAAAAATTTCACACAAGGCGACCCTTTGGTAGTTTGACGTATTGTGATATTCCAGGGGATACACATTCCAAGTTGGATCAAACTGTAGGGAGTGTGTACTTCGTGGGGTATAGTGAGACCTCAAAGGCATATGAGATATTTATTCTAGGGACTAGGAGGATTTTTTTTTGGGACCATGGTGAATCGGTAACTCGTTGGAGTAATTTGGGCAAGGCCCAAGATCAAACCTTTTGATTGCGACTATAACACCAAGATTATATCAAACTGTCTGCAAGCCAAATATACCAAGAATATATGACTTAGTAAGAACCGAGATGTCCTATATTGACAACGAACAAAGTAAACTCCCTAGGGCCGCCTATTCCTCTAGCCTCATCACAACAGGCTTCACATGTCATTTCAGGGAATCGAACCTGGGTGGTGAGGGAGTTAACAACTCACCTCAACCACTCGGTCTACCCTTACTTGACGAGACTAGTAGGATTATTGTCAAGTGCGATGTCAAGTTCATGGAGGACAAGGCATACAAGAGATATAAAGATTTTCCAGCGGATGATCATGGTGAACAACTAGCAGAAGCGTCGAGGATTGAGCAACAAGATTAAGGAAAGCAAAGCACGAGTACAATTACCAGTATGAGCACATGCTCAAGTGCAGGAGTTCCTGAGAGTTTGTAGAGTATCTAGCAGTAGATTCAACACATTTGAGAGATGCATCAAGAGGACATGGAGGTTGACATTCCATCCTCTACAATTGGCAGAAGGAGCGGTGAGGTTCAACAAACACTTAGGGATGCTCAAGAATTTGTTGGAGCTCCTAGGACAGACATTAGACAATGGGGACAACCAAACAGGTACACTAGCTATATGACATTGGTCAGTCTGTTGGTAGATAGCGAACCTTCTAGTTATCAAGGGGCCACACAGTAGCAAGTGTGGTGAGATGCGAAGGTTGAGGAGTATACCTCAATCATGCAATATGATGTGTTAGAGGTTGCACCGAGACCAACAAATATGGCGGTGGTTGGATCATGCTGGATCTTTTAGATCAAGCACAGTGTAAATGGTAGCAACGAGAAACACAAGGCAAGGTTCGTGGCCAAGGGTTTATTTTAAAAGGAGGGAATAGACTATGAGGAGACATTCACTCCTGTGGCCAGGTATGCTACTATACGAGCTATGATATCACTCGCACCATAGATGGGATGACCGATCCATCAGATGGATGTCAAGATGTTCCTTAATGGTGAGTTGGAAGAGGAGGTATACATAGAACAACCAGAGGGCTTTGTAGCACACAATAGTGAGACCTACGTTTGCAAATTGAAGAGAGCTTTGTATGGGCTCAAGTAGGCTCCCAACGCGTGGTATGAATGCATTGTTAAATACTTGAAGGGAATGGGCTTTGCATAGAGTGAGGCAGATGCAAACCTTTACTACTTGGTGTTTTGGGGTGAGATTCTCTTTCTTGATCTATATGTGGATGACTTGTTTCTAATAGGTTCATTGGGCCCATAGAGGATTGCAAGAGCGACCTTGCAGCTGAGTTCAAGATGAAGGGTTTGGTGCTTATGCACTATTTTCTAGGGATGATGTTGTCACAAATAAATGGAGAGATTTTCCTTGGGTAATGGAAATACTGCATCAAGATGTTGAGGAAGTTTGGGATGTAGGATTGTAGAACCATGTCTACACCCATGATCACAAATTGGAGGCAAATAGATGCATCTAGGGAGAAGGATGTAGACCCAACCTTATACAGGTAGTTGATTGGCTCTCTCATGTATTTGGTCAACAATAGGCTAGATATATCCTTTGCAGTAATCTCTCTCAGCGAGTTCATGGTTGAGTTGAGGAAAGTGCAGTGGACAACATGAAAGCATGTGTTGTGGTATTTGCATGGTACAGTCAAGTATGGGATCATATATGTTCGAGCTGATGGTATTAAATTGGTGGGCTATATTGATGCAGGCTGGGAAGATAGTACAATGGACAGGAAAAGCACTTCAGGGTGTTGCTTCAACATGAGATCGAGAATTGTCTCTTGGTATAGTAGGAAGCAAAAGTCCGTGGCACTGAGCTCCGAGGAAGCATAGTATGTAGCAGCTAGGATGGCGACATGCGAGGCCATCTGGCTTCGGAAGTTGCTGGTAATCTTGTTTGGTCAAAGGGTTGATACGACAATGATACAATACGATAATAAGAGTTGCATCAGATTATTTGATAATCCGATGTTTCATGACATGTCCAAGCATATAAACATAAACATCGGGTATCACTTCATTAGGGATTGCGTGCAACACATGATAGTTCAACTATAGTATATACCTATAGATCAATAAGTAGTAGACATACTGACGAGGCCTTGGAGAAGGCGAGATTCATCTTCTTTAGAAATAAGTTGGGTGTTAGGCAGAACACCTTTCTCACTAAGAGGGAGTGTTGGTTTGTGTAGGTTAGATAGGTGTTTTAGTTTTAGGTGGTGCCTATGATGCTAGAAACACAAATGGATTAATTATCTCCAATACGCAGAAAATGGTTCTAATGAAATTGTCTTAATCAAATTTAATTAGCCAATTTAATTATTTTCCTAAGTGTAACTTAGAAAAAGTGGTTAATTAATCGAGATTAATTGAGACAAATCGATTTTTCTTTGGTGACTTCTATAAAAGTGATTGAATGAAGTCAATGTGATCTTAGCCATCGATTATGATTAGATCATGATTGTTGATTGCTCAACGAGAGATTATAAGAGGAGATCGATGGAGCTTTTGGAGACAATGAATTGCAATGAGAGCAAAGGCACAATGATAGCGTGGAGGACACCAACAATTGAGTTGAGTATTGATTGAAGATCAAGTTGTCGGAAAGAGATTTCTTCACCACAATTTTCAGATTCTCAATGACAAAGAGAGATCGATTTTATCTTCAAAGTTTGAATTTCCTTACAGGGTGTGAATTCACTGAAGAGGCTAAGATGGTGGAGGAAGAACAAAATTCCTCGAGAAAGTTTATTTGTAGGAAAGAATTTGAGTTTTCCATTAGAGTTTGATTTTTTAGAAGAGGTTGTGATATTCTTCTAGGAAGTGCGAGTTGCCAGAGGAGGCCTAGTTATCTGTTAGGGCTGCACGTGTGGGTTGATTCAGGGTTCCCAAGGGGGGCCAAATTGATTTTGAGTCTGAATAGCTTCCTAGAGGTTAGATCATCTGGCAGAAGTGAAGAAAATAGTTTGTTGAAGGTTTGCTAATTTTAAGGCAAACAATGTATGAAATTTCAATTACAAAATTGATGAAGAATAATAAAATACTCATCTAGAAAATTGGTTTTCCCCACACTAGGGTTTTTTCTAGGGACATTTTGTCGAAAAATATCGATGTCTATTGTTTTGTGTGTGATATTTTCTCAGTTCTTGTGATTTAATTTTGGTGAAGTTGTTGTAGTGTTTTTTTCAGTATTTGCCATATATAATTTACAGAAGAAAAATAATCTTTTGAAGATAGGTGAAAAATAACCCGATTAACTACAACAATTATAAACATTTCAAACAAGTCGACCCTTTTTCAAGTGAAGTTGGCCCAACTTTTAGAGGCACCCATTCGACCTCCTAGAACACTATATATACACCACTTGATCTTCTCCACAAGACACAATTTGGATCTCACAAGACAAGATATCTTCTGTTCATCTAAGTGAAGGAGACAAGATGCAAAATGTCGAGTTTTTGAGGCAGACACAAAAAGCCGAGTTTTTGAAGCAGATACAAAAGGACGAATTTTTGGGTAGACCGAAATTCTAGGCTGGTAGTTTGACTAGGTTTTACCTGGGTTTTGCTATTGGTCAGTGTTGAAGTTTCTAAGTCTAACAGTTAGAAACCCTACACGCACTTTTTGATTTATTCCTTCTTACTTGTTTTGATTAATTAACAAGTTATTTACGATGTAAATACTGAAAATAAACACAAGTACATGCTCAACACATTACAAATCATCAACTAAAGGAAACAAAAAAAAGCACACAAATGACACCGTTATTTTTGGACTAATGTCCCCAGAAAAACCTAATGCGGGAAAACTGGTGCAGCTATCTGAGGGTTTCATTTATTAAGCAGTTTCAGAATACAATCTGGGTGCCAAATCGGGCTCACCCAACAAAGAAAAATCTCGGCAATATTACCTCTCCTTCATAGACAATTGCTTCAGTTGAAATCCCGGATAAATACTCCGACAGCTCCTCAGCTCCAATCCACCCCACAAAAAACCCTAGTGTCAGCCTCTTTTGCCCTCTGCGTCAGCTTTCCCGGCAGTTCCAGCTTCTACCCTCTGCATCAGCTTTCCCTGCAGTTCCGACTGTTCCCGATAGTTCTGGCTTCTGCCCTCTGCGTCAACTTTCCCGGTTGCTGCGCTGATCCTCCCGGCACTATCTCAACCTCTCTGCTTCTGTATTCACTGCCCCTCAGCTACAACTCCAGATCACTCTCTCAACTTTCTCAGCAAACCCAACCCCAAAAAGTCGAAATCTTGATCTCTTGGTGTGTTCTCGAGGTGACCCTCGAGCCTCCTCTTATACTTTTCTCGTTGACAAATCAACGACCGAGATTAAGTCCCTAATCAATGACTAAGATTAGATTGGCTTGATCCATGACTTTTGGACCATTCTAACACAATTTTATATTAATTCACATTAATATTTTAATTTCCCTAAGTTTAGACTTAGTGACTCCATTAAAAATATTAGTTATTTTAATATCTCCCAAACAGTTTAGAATCTGCCCAAACCCTTTTCGGGTGTTGGAGATCTCAAGTGCCTTAGTCTCTCCACCAAATTTCGTGGCTAGAGCACATCCGATGCTACCCCAAATCAACAATCAGGTTGAGTATATTTTGACTTTAAGGATCAGATTGTATCTCTTGTTGAAGTGAATAATTATCTACGGAAAAGGTTGTTGGGGTTTTCCCCCAAGTGGATTTTCCTAGGGTAAATCTTGTGTTGTTCTTGTGCATCATTGTCTTTTTGTGATCTCTACTGAACTGCTACTTTTTATGGTTAAATTTATGAGGTTTAGTGCTTATTGATTAACTAGAAGTGCTAAAGATAATCTCTACATCGTTGGAAGTAATTATCAATTTTCAAAAATTAGTGCTTGTACCTATTGCACTTGAAAAATCAACATGGTATGAAAGCCTTGGTGAAGGGGAGAGGACATTAAGATCACTTTTGAAATTATCTACTTCAACAAATCTAATTTTTGGATACAGATCTATGACTGTTGGTTCCTATACTAAGACAAAAAAAAAGTTTGAAGGTGCTACAAATTTGAAGGCATGGAAAACAAGGATTGACCTCATTCTTGCAAAGAATGGTGTTTTGGATCTTGTGAAGGGCAAGGTTACTAAACCTACAGATAATGAAGGGAAAGCAAAATACAAGAATGATAATATCACAACCATGAGTGTTATTGTGGAGTCTATAAGAGATCATTTGATTCCATATGTCTCAAATCTTGGCACTTCAAAAAAGATGTACGATGCCTAGGTTGGATTATATACCATCAACAACATTGCTCAAGTAGTGAGTTTAAAGAATGAGCTTCATCATGTGAAAATGACAAGAGTTGATACTGTGGCCTCACTTTTCATGAGGATCTCTCAACTAAGAGATCAACTTCAAGCAATTAATGAAATTATTTTTGATAAAGAACTTTTGATTACAACACTTAATGGTTTGCGTGACTCATGGGACTTGTTTGCATCTAGTATTTGTGGCAGAGAAAAGATTCCAAGTTTTGAGGATCTATGGACCTCATGTACTCAAGAAGAATCTAGACTTGTCTCAAAGGGGAAGATTCCAAGACCTCAAGATGATCACTCTCAAGCGTTTACAACCCACTCTAAAAATGGCAGAGTAAGGAGAAATTTTGGAAAATTTCAAAAGAATGTAGGTAGAAGGCCAACTCCTCAAGACAAGAAGGATATTTAATGTTTTCGTTGCCACAAGTTTGGTCATTATAAAAATCAATGCACTGAAGGGAAGAAAGATAAGAAGAGGAAGGGAAATGATGATGATGAGCATCCACATTAGAAGAAATCCAAGAATGACACTACAAAAGCATTAACAACTAATGATAAGGACATATTTTACTAGATTGATAAAATTGCAAATATATTTTTAACAATTCCACAAATATTCTAGGAGAAAGAGGGAGTGGACGATTTTGCAAATTGCCTAAGAGCAAGAGGGTGTTGATAGTTACTTACAATCCTCAAAAAGATAAGAACTTTATATATGTCTTCCTTGATTATTATTGTATTATTATTAGTTAGGCTCTTGTATTTGTCTCTTTTTCTAAGTCATAATCGTTTCTTCCATGACGTCCAAGTGAGGGTTGTAGGTACATCATAAGGGCTGCCAAGATTTTGGTAGTAGATGAAAGGGCCGAGAAGAACAAAGTAAAGTTTGTGACAAGAGGATTCTCCTAGGATGGAGCGTACACTCAACTGGAGTGATTTGTGTTCAACCCCAAAACCCTTGATCTTGTTTGATCTGCTAGGTCTTCTTTGTGGTCCCACAACCTTGTAACTCCAACTTCACAAGCATTGCTTAGAAACCCTATTCTTCTAGGTCTCTTTGGTTTAGGGCACCTCTTATCAAGGCATACCTCTCGAGTCTCAACCCTAGACCTAGGTATCCTCCTAGCCCTTCTTAGAGAGCCGTACATCTTGATTCTAAAGCAAGTAAGCTTATCATTTGAGCCTCTCTTGTGAATAGGCTTTGGAATCATTTTACATCCCATCATTGTGTTTGTCTCTTTTGCTGATTCATAATCGTTTCTTCCATGACCTCCAACTGAGGGTTGTAGGTACATCATAAGGGCTGCCAAGAAACCCTTGATCTTGTTTGATCCGCTAGGGCTTCTTTGTGGTCCCACAACCTTGTAACTCAAACTTCACAAGGATTGCTTAGAAACCCTATTCTTCTAGGTCTCTTTGGTTTTGGGGACCTCTTATCAAGACATCCCTCTTGAGTCTCAACCCTAGACCTCAGTATCCTCCTAGCCCTTCTTAGAGAGCCATAGATCTTGCTTCTAAAGCACGCAAGCTTATCATTTGAGCCTCTCTTGTGAATAGGCTTTGGAATCACTTTATATCCTATCATTGATCTATCTTTCCTAGTGATTCTTCTCATACCGGGTATCCTCCCATCGATGAAAGTCCGTAAAGAGAAGGGAGGCTTAGCTAAAGTGATAGTGGGCTATTGCTCCATTGTTGGCACTTGACGTAGTGGTTTCTCTATAGGAACCCCTCCTAGGACCCTTGCTAGTTTGAGTGGTAACAATCCCGTTTCCCGACACCACATACATCACTCCCCTCCGCTCATTATAACCCCGTTTTCACATATTTCCTATCTGGGTACACATTTGTCCATTGGGTCCACAAGGAGTTAGCCTTCTTTTTCCCTTTCCGACACTTTGGGTTAGGCCTGGACCCATGAGGATGTTTTTGTGCCCCCCACAACCACTTGGGAGCACCACAGGTCATTTGCTTGGATATCAAGGGGACATCCCCTTCATCACTATTTTTGGAGCCCTTCCACTTATTTTGGCACATGAGGGACTCCTCCTAGCCACTCATCTATCATTTCGGTCCTATTGAGAGGTTTTTTTTCATATTATGGAGCTATTTGGTTGGCTTGTCACCAAAGGATGTTATTTTGTACATTATGTTATTAGTAGGGGCATCATTAGGAAAATTGAATCTCGTAGAGGATCATATGTATTGATGAGAGGATCATTTCATTCCTCATCATCACTTGGATTTGGAACTTGTCTCGAAAAGAGAACTTGAACCTGCAATTTGGACGAATTTGGAGCTTGTAAATGAATTTTGATGTATGGATTAACTTCACACTTCTTCTTGGAGATTCTTTTTGCATGTTGGATGGATGGATATACTCTCTCTTTGTTTTGTAAGTGCTTTATGATGCTAACTTTTGCTATAATAAATGTCTAACGCATGGAATTTTCTCTTGTTGTAATTGCATACGCCCTAATTAATACAAAGCACTTGGAGCATTGAAAATGGTTGGGATTTTTGCATGGGTTACTCATTCAACAAAGATAGAGTGAATGTTCCTAGGGGAATAATTGTATGATTAAGTCCTTAAAACTCCATTTTGACATTGTGTTGGAAGTATAAAATTCATGAGGGTCTTCCTTTGCCTTCTTCTTCTTGGATAGAGAAGTCCTTCAAGGTCTTCTTGAAGCATCAAAGTTGGTTTAGTCAAAGATAATTTGACTCTATTTCTCCCAAAAGGATAGGCAATGGTCCATAATCCATTGTTGATCACCCTGAAACTTTCTTCTCTTACCTTTTCTTTGAATTCTACCCTAGCCTTGGTAAGTTTCCTAGGACATCAAGCGAATTGCTTTGTAGCCATCCAATTTTGGAGCGAGTTGGCAACTATCTGCATTGGTGTATCCTCTAGGGGTCCTCTAAATTTGAGGTCATTCCCATGGTCGGATTGGGAGATACACCAAGCCCTAGCCATAAGACCATACTTGTCTAGGTTCCTCCTAGGTTAGGGTAGATTCCAAGGGCCTCGTTATTAGAAAACTCAAAGGAACTTCATCATTCCCAAGGTCCTTCTCATCCTCCTTGTTTGGCCTTGCATGACCATTGAAAGCAAGATAAAAATTATAAACCCTAGGTCAAACTTGGACCTTCCCAAGGCTCCTTTGTGGTCTTGTATCTTTATCATTCTTTATCTCACAAGGCCGCTTAGAAGCCTTCTTCCTTTAGGAATCTTAGGTCTAGGGCATCCCTCATTAAGGAATACCTTTAATCCCTAGGTCTAAGCCTCCTTTGAGCCTTTCTTAGAGAGGCCCACGCCTTGCATCTAAAGCAAGCAAACCCTGTCATCTGAGTGTCTCTTGTGAATGAGCTCTAGAAATGACTACTTATCTTATCATTGACTTATCATTCCTAGTGATTTCCTCATGCAGGGACTCCTCCCATTATTGAAAGTCTGTAAAGAGCAAGGGGCATCGACTGAGGTGACAGTGGGAACTTGTCCTGTTGTTGCCACTTGGTTTAGTAGTAGTCCCTTTGGAACCCCTCCTAAGACCCTGCTAAATTGAGCGGTAACAAGAACCACTTGGTGATGGTAACAACCAAACCTAAATTTTCGTTTGGTGTGCCAATGTGATGTAACCAAAATGCTCTCCACATCATTGTAGATATAGAGATTAAAGCATGTTCAATGTGATGTGGTGTGTCTTTCTGGGATTCAGATCTAGACCACCGATGCAACACCTTAAGCACAATTTACATTTGCTATAAATGTCCACCCTAGAATCTTCATGCAAGGTGTCAATTAAGAAGTTGAATTGAACTGTGTAAGAATTGACACGCTAAATCAGAAAACCTTGCTTGGGTATCGCATTGTACTCCCTGTAGTTGACAACGATCTCCTCAAAAGTTAAATCCAAGTAGCAACCCTGGTTATATGTAAAAGAAGGGTTTCATAATGTTTCCATACAACATTTAAAGATTGTAAGATGAACCATGACTTTAAGAGTAATCTTGATTAAAGACAAGCATTGCAGTGCTTGCCAAGTTCCATGCAAAACAACTAGCCATATTTGTCTCTGAAACGAACAAAGTTCATACTTCCCGTTAAATACTCCAGAAGACTTGGAATATGAAAATATCCATTGAGGATAGAAATATTATTATATATAAATTGTGTGGAGAATAATGATACATTGAGAACAAGGGTCCTGTATATATAGCCAGTTAAGTACTCTTTCACGAATAGGCATGTCTGTAGAGACATGCCTCTTTTTTAACTAATTATTTAATTACATATTATTATGATTACTATTTATTATTTATTATCTATTTTTATTATTTTTACATAAATTATGTTCATAACAGTCTCCAATTTCCATTTCTAAGGCCTAAATTGACTATTGGATGGTGACTCTTTTGTCCATGAGCTTATTCATAACAGAGTTTGCAATAACACCAAAGAAATCGAGATGTTGTAATGTTACCACCACAAAAGTATTTTCAATACTCCAAAAACTAGAAGTAGTATAAAAAACATGGTATCCCCAGTTCCTTGGGACATTTCCCCTTAAAGATGAAATCTGTACAACCAAACTCTAACTTTCTTCCTGCTCCAGGCAAAATTGAGTTCTTGTACTATAAAAAGGAACTAGAGGTAATGCATTAGATATTCATTGGACTAATTTGTTGATTACTAGCTTATAGTCAACATTGTTACTGTTTGAGGTGCATTTGTCTATGCAAAATGTTGGACTATTATATATCCTCTGTTCAAAGGCTAATCCTCTGACAGGATTTGGCTTTACACCACTTGCTTCCTATGACTGAGAAAATTTGGGCCTCATTTTGTCTATGGTCTTTATTTAATGTCAACCCCTCAATTTTGGTCCTGTGCTGGAGTTTTCTTTAAAAAGATCTTTGACATTTGACCTTGCAAGGTTTAGCTCCAACATAGCAGATTAGCATGTTTACTATTTCCATAGAAAATTGGATGAACACCATTGAGAGAAGTCAATATATTAAACATGTGTCTACTACTTCTAAGGTTAGTAACATGATTGATCCATTATTGAAAAATGTATTATAGACTTTATGTGAAGTTTTCTTATGTTACTTAGTGCAATGGATCGAAAAGATTGCAAATAACATAAAAACATAAGCAAATTGAAACCTAAACATACGCATCAACACAACGACAATTTGATAACGGATTTCGCTAGACTTCTTGGCTACCTCTCCAAGTCCTTAGCTTCCAGTGTGACTGCTTTATTAGTCTTCAAAATGCTTTTATAGACATGAGCTCAAAAACAGAGACTCAAATGAGGAAAAGGATCTCACCATTGCGTTCAGCTCGAAATTTTGAGTAAAATGAGTATAAACTTGCCCATATTTTGCCACTGTGACCTCCAAACCTCCTGGAGAAATCCAAAACTTCCTCTGTCCCTGCAAAACCACTTCTGTCAGCACAATACAGCCTCGATCTGTGCATTGGTGGTTTGGCTGGTTCGACACCTGCATAAACTTTAAACAGTGTTTGGGTGGCTTGGTTTACCAAGCTCCGCCCTTGGCATCATGGTTATCCGAATGCGTGTTAAGGCGTTGGTATATAATGTTTTGGTGGGTCGGAGGTTCGAAACCCCCACCCAACCTTCTGCCGTTGGTTATGTTAATACAATGTATATGATATGTTTGGTGGTGATATATGATAAGGTTTCCGGACTATATAATAACTAATATATCAAAGGTTTGGCTGTTGTGGGGTTGACCCCAACCGTCCAACCTTTTTCCGGCCACCTTCCCCCATAACCTTAAATACAATATCATCCACAATCTTAACAAGACTCACCATAGCCCATCCAGTGCGGCCCTTCCAGCGAAAACTTAGCCTTTTGGGAGGTCAGGGGTTCGATCCTCCCTGATCCCCAAAATTTTGGAAATAAGGCCGCATTGGACAAAATCCAATTTGCCACGTGTCAGCACCGGATTGGTCCATATTAACCAATCATACTACGACACGTCATCAACCTGCTGACATCATCCTAGGCAAGTGGTGTATTCCAGAGACGACACATGTCTTGCTGACATCATCCTGTTGACCGTTGATCTTTGACTGTTGACCTTTGACTTTTGCCCTAATTTTCCCAAAAACTTTCTGGCTCTAGCTTCTTCATCTGGACTTGGATTTACGCGCTGTTCGTACCGTTGGAATCGTATCGACGAGCACTTCGACTTGATCCTACTTTCATTTGCATTTGAAGACTTTGATCGGGAGGCAAGACTAGATCCATTTTGGATCAATGATAGTTGTTAATGATAATGTCACCAAAATATTTGGATAAAAGCCTATGCCAGAGAAGCTTCTTGCAATGGCTAGGCGAAAGGAAGTGACTTATCAAAGGAGGATTGATAAAGATCGAAGTAATGCACAGTGAAATATTCCCAAAGTGTTAACTCCTCCTGCATCAAACTTGAAACTTGATTTAGTTGATTGGATCAACAATGCAAGGGTTTCAGTTCCAGTATCAGAACTTTAAAAGATCCCATCTCAAAGATCAAAGTTATTAAATGCCATTGAAGTCTATCAAGAAGGGATCAATGAAAACAGGCCAACATATGTACCAGAGGATGCTCCTGTTATTTTACGTAATATAGATAGATATATGGGAAATAAAGAGCATCAACCATTCATCATCACTTTGTTGATAAATGACCTCCTCCCGCATAACTTCATGTTAGACTCCTGTGCATCATCAAATGTTATGACTAAGAATGTCATGGACCAAATGAATCTGAGAGTATCTAAGCCTTATCACAACGTGTAAGCCATTGACTCTAAAAGGATTGAAGTGTGTAGGTTTATTAACTATCTTCAAGTTCACATAGCAGCACATGCGGGTATCATAATCACCATGGACATTATTGATATTGATGTGCCTCATGCATGGGGTGTGCTTTTATCTTTGAAGTGGGCAATAGATTTGGGTGGTAGCACCATGGACATTATTGTTATTGATGTGCCTCATGCATGGGGTGTGCTTTTATCTATGAAGTGGGCAGTAGATTTGGGTGGTAGTATTCAGATGGACTTATCATTTGCCACCATTCCTAGCGTTGATAACACCATGGTTAGGCTTGATATAGAATTGGAAAAGAGATATCATGCACATTATTTTAATGTTTTAGGGGTTAATAGGATAAAATAGGAACTCAACCTCCTCATATAAATAGAGGAGGAGTCATTTGTATTATTCATCATCACACACTTGGGATTTTTGGCCTCCTTAGCTAAATTCAACTTTCTTTCTTATGGAGGATTTGGAATCTATGAATGCATTTTGATATTTGGAGCTGATTTGCTTATCTTTGGAGGTATCCTTTGGATCTATGGATGGAATCTTTGCATGTTATCTTGTAAGTGTACCTAATTGTTGAATATCTATTATTTTTACATGTCTAATGTATGGAATAATGTTGATTCTAGGTTATGCAAATTGTGCCCTAATTTGTTGAAGATATATTGAATGCTATCTAGATGATCTATTGCATGCATTACTCTTGCATAACATGTGAATGCATGGCCTATTGGTAACTCTTAGTAGCTCTCCCATGTAATTGCATTGGTAAATGCTTGAGGTTTGTTTCTGGGGAATCAAATTTTCGGTCTCCTTGGAAACTTTTTAGTTGATTTATCACATCTTAGACTCCATACTCCCAAGGGACAAGGGATTTGTCCATTTCTTTGGTGTTCATACTTTTATTTTATCCATAAATTCTCTTTCTCCAATTTGGCCCCTTCAAGGCCAAGCTTGCTAACTAGGGCTTGGTGCAAATCCCTAGGCAAGGTGAGTTTGTGGGATTGGAGAGCCTAGACACTAGGAGATTGCATTTGCGACAAATTCTATCATTTTGGTAGGTATACATTTCAATTTTGTCCATAAATTTCCTTGTCCTAGTTGTTTTCCCCAATGGGAACCCTAGTTTAGTCTTGCTTCAACTTAGGGGCTTCTTTGATGGTTTCATGAGCCTTGGTCTTGCTAATATACATTGTTGGAAACCGTTTCTCCTAGCCTTGACCTTTGGTTATGCCAACACGCAACAAATAATTGAAACCCTATGTCTTGAGCCTCATCAAATAGGCCTCTATCAAGAAAGTGGATTGCTTCCTATTGGAGTCTTAGACCTAAATTGTGACTTTCTTGTAGAAAGCCCCATTGTGTCAGCTTGTACCCTACCTTAGAACACCAATTAGGTGACCTTCTCACATACCAAGACTCCTCCCATTGGTGAAAATTCATAAATAGCAGGGGGTTTTGGTTATGGTGGCAGTGGACCACTAGCTATTATAGTCACTTGGTCTAGTTTTGGCCTTGTAGGGTACCCCTCTCAAAGGCTTGCTAGATTTTGTGGCAACATGCCTATCCGAATTTCACCATGAAGCTCATGAGAAGTTGCCCTTATTTTAATAATGCTCATTTTCTTCTTAACATTAATCAAGATAGAGAGATACCTTTGATTTTCGGGATTGGGGTTGATCACCTCTTTATAATATGTTTGTTTCCTTTTTTCCTCGAACTCTTTATCACCCCACAATTTCTCCTTAAATTTTGAAATGATAATATGTTTAATATTATCCTTACTTTGCAAAATGATCTTCTCCTTTGCCCCTCAATGTTTAAGCCAAGGTTGGACATCCTTATGACTTTCTTGCTTGAGCCTAAGGTGGGGGTTTTGGTTAGAGTTGAAGCAATTTTAGGAACCTTTTTGGATTCCATGTTATTTAATTTTTTCTTATACTCATAGCCATGCTTTCAATCGGGGAAAGGCTTACTTAAATCAATAGGATAGGATAGGGAGTATTTCCTTTAATCTTGAGATTTTATGTTATGAACTACTTTTGGATTTGTTCTATCTTCCTCAACGACTCTCAGAAGAAACTGCAACCCCAAACATCGCATGCACATAAAATAACACGAGTGACGAGAGTATCAAAGAGGAGTTTCATTTTATCCCATATCCAAAGTGATCCAAAATGGATCCAGTTTTGCCTCCAGATCAAAGTCTTCAAATGCAGATGAAAGTAGGATCAAGTCGAAGTGCTTGTCGATATGATTCCAACGGTGCGAACAACGCTTAAATCCGAGTTCGGATGAAGAAGTTAAAGCCAGTCAAAGTTTTTGGAAAATTAGGGAAAAAAGTCAAAGGTCAATAGTCAACGGTCAATGGTCAACAGGATGATGTCAATAGGACACGTGTTGTCCCGGGAATACACCACTTGTTCAGGATGATGTCAGCAGAGGATGTGACGTGTCGCGGTGTGATTGGTTGATATGCACCCCAATCCGGTGCTGACATGTGGCAACCCTGATTTTGCCCAGTGTGGCCTTATTTCCAAAATTTTGGGGATCAGGGAGGATCGAACCCCTGACCTCCTGGAATGGCTAAGTCTTCGTCGGAACTAGCTCACCAGATGGGCTACCATATGTCTTGTTAAGATTTTGGATTGTGTTGTATTTATGGTGTATCGGGTTAGTGGTCGGAAAGACGCCGGACGGTCGGGGTCAACCCCACGACCGCCGGACCTTTGCATGTATTCATATCATATAGTCTGAACCATAGTCACATATCACCAACGAACATATAGTATATGCCATATACAATGTTACCATAACCAACAGTGAACGGTTGGGCGGGGGTTTCGAACCTCTGACCCACCCAAACACTATATAACAAACGCCTTCACACGCATCCAATAACCAATATGCCAAGGGCGAGGCTTGGTAAACCTAGCGCCCATAATTTTATTTAAAATTTATGCAGGTGTCGAACAACCAAACCACCAACACGCAAATCGAGGCGGTTTTGTGCAGGCAGAGGTGGTTTTGTGCAGACAAAAGCAATTTTGTAGAAGGCAGAGGTGGTTTTGCTCATTCCAGGGGTCTGGAGGTCACAATGGCCAAATATGGGCAAGTTTATACTCGTTTGACTTGAAATTTCAAGCTGAACGCAATGGTGAGGTCCATTTTCTCATTTGAGCTAGTGTTTTTGAGCTCATACTTGTAAAAGCATTTTGAAGACAAAATAAAGTGGTCAGCACTAGAAGCTAAAGTACCAAGAGACGTAGCCAGGAAGTCTAGTGAACTCCTTTATTAAATTTTGCTGTGTTAATGTGATTGAATGTGTCTTTAATTGCTAATGTGTTTATGTTTTTTGCAACCTTTTTGATCCATTGCACTAGGTAACATAAGCAACTTCACATAAAGTCTATAATACCTTTTTCGTTAACGGATCAAGTGGTATCAAAGCAACAAGGCTTTTAAGGTCTGACAAGATTGTGTGAAGATTTGAATGCTTACTAGGTTGAGGCTCGAAGGAGGTGAAGGTGAACTTGTTGAGGTGAATCCAGAGATTGGAAGGGTCTTTTCACAAAGAAGGATGGCGGATGAAACCCCACTTGGGTTAGAATCTCAATTTTTGGATAGTTTCATGACGATATGTGCAATGGTGGAAGAGATGTATCACAAGTTTAAGAAGAACAAAGATGAAGGCATTTCATCACCTAATCATCAAGAAGAGAAGGGAAAGGGAGAAATGCTTCCTCCACCATCTCCTTCATCATCACCATCATCGTCATCATCATCCTCTTCTTCTCATAAATCTAATCCTTCTAAAAAGAAAAAGAAGAAATCCTCTTTGATCAAATTAGATGTAAAATTTGATTTGCTAATTTATGATGGAGAACTTAACGCTGAAAAGCTTGATAATTGGATAAGACAAATTGAAGTGCATTGCAAGGTGCAGAAATTTGTTTGAGAAAGGAAAAAGATCCAGCTTGCTAGCCTTCGACTTGGAGGAGCCGCGCTTGTATCGTGTGAAGGCAAGACACAAGCAGATCCCAAAAAGCATGGTAAAATCATTTCATCTTGGAATGAATTTGTTTCTGCTATTAAAAAGCAATTTTATCCTTTGGCTTATATTCAACAAGCAATGATGAGTTGGCAAACACTACGTCAATTAAAAGGTCAAAGTGTTCAAAGTTATACTCAGGAATTTCGTAAGAGAGGTTTAACATTAGGCATATCATTGGAGTCACCAGAGACATTGTTGAAATACGTAGGTGGTCTTCATATGTTAGGGTCCCACCCTAACCCCCTTATTTATGTAGTAGGATCGAGTCATAGTTATAGTTAAGTAAAGAGTCAATAAAGCCCATATTAATAATTGTAAGTGGTTAACCCGCATTTAATGACGGGACCACAGTTAGTTGCAAATGGGCTATGGTATTAGATAGATGGTATTAATAAGAACCATGGTATTGCTCCATGGTATTGCATGTATGAGTCATATATAAAGGATAGAAGCTCGCTGCGAGGAGCATCTTGTCTTATTTTGTAATCGAGCTCTGCTCTATTGGAGGTTGCCCCCTCGAAGAGGCAAATGAACATTGCTCTCTGAATAATAAAATACCTGCTGTTATTTCTCACTGTTCTATGTTCTGGGTATATTTCTGCGCATATTTGGTATTCTAGTATTGCTTTGCAGGTTAAGAGCATAACAAGTGGTATCAGAGCGCTTTCCAGAGCTAGTGGGATCTCCATTTCTTAGCAATTTTTTTTTGGCTAGAGACGTGTTCTGGCGTCTTTAAACCACGCGATCTGTTGTTGAGCGCATAAACCTACGGATTTGGGAAGGCATGCACGCAGGAAATACAAGAGGTGGTCACGCTTGTTGGACTCCCTTGTAACCCCTATGGGTACTCCTTCGAGTAATAGCGCATTAGACAGAACCGCGCATGCATTGTCTTCCAAGTACCCTCTGGGTATATCGGAAGCCTCCTAGCTCCTTTGAAACCTCGCCATAGATAAACCGTTGGCTGTCTTGATGCTACAGTACACCAAGAACAACACTCAGAGAGATTACTCGCCCGTACGATAGGATAGTCGGGTTGTACGGCTAAGGGTACGGTTGATCCTCCTTAGTTAGTGCCCTGAAACATTGGGCCGAGTACTACTGTCAGACCCTTATGTATATTGCGATCTGTAGCACCTGACACTCCTCGAGACCATAGTTCCCTTCTCTATCTCTGGATCACGCATAATCTCTGCCAGATCAGATCTCGCAAGTGGGGGTTTTACAGCAGCAACAACAATCAGTCCCGCTGTTCAGATTTATCAGAAAGCCATTCAGATCTATTAGATCCATCAGATCCGTAGCAGAAATCTATTCCGCCGTTCAAGATCTCTCCGATCAGCCATTCAGATCTCTCAGATCCATCAGATCTGCCATCCAGATTTGAGTAGTTGTGTGGGTTCCTATACCTGGGCGTGATTTTCGCAGGACTTTTGGCAGCATTGACATTTCGGAGATTCAGTGACTACAGTATTCCTAAGCAAGGAGTAAAAAAAAAAAAAGTTCTGAGACCCCCTAGAGCACTTATTGGTGACTTAGCCCATAAGAATTAGGACGACGAGCTAAGAAAGAGGGTACCATTCAATTGTAGTGCCAAAAAAATTCAGGGTGTCCCAAATTTCAAGTACATCGGATCGGTGCATGGTAGAAACTAGAGCTCAAGCTATGGCCAATGAGAAGATCGATAAACTTGAACAATCTTTGAAATAAATCCAAAACCAGCTGGCGACAATAACTAACACACTCTCTATGGGAAAGGCGGAAGCCTGCGAGGAGGTGTATATTGGCAATGAGCACAGTGAGGGTGAGTCTAGCCACTCTCTTCACCTCTGGGGCACCCACCAACAATCCCGTCCGCGACCACCCAAGCTGGATATGCATAAATTTGATGGTTCTAACCCGACAACATGGGTAGCACAAATGGAGCAGTATTTCAATCTGAATTACATCTTGGATAATGAGACTTAGCTTATGGTAGGGAGCATGTACTTGGACAATGAAAGATGGCAATGGTGGCAATGGCATCAACGTTGCAATGGAAGGCCCTTGACTTGGGACACCTTCAAAAAAGCTCTTATAGAGCGCTTTGGCCATGACTCTGCTTTTTTGGGTCGTCTCACTAAGCTCCGACAGACTGACACAGTGGATGAATATATTACAGCCTTTGAAGCCTTAGCTTTCCGCACTATGGGTCTCCAAGATGAGTTCTACACGGAATGTTTTATCAGTGGTCTTAAAGAGGCCATACAAGCTCACGTTCGACTGCACCACCCTCCCACATGGTCGGAGGCTTGTAAGGTAGCTCGTAAAGTTGAACGTGCGTTAGCGGCTGAGTCCAATCACCCAAATTTCACCGCCAAGATTCGCCCCCCACAGGCTCACAACACTGGTCAAACACTTAAGGTTCAAAAGGTGTCACCTGTAGAAATGGCAGAAAGACGAAAGCAGGGATTATGTTACTACTGTGATGAAAAATACTCTCCCGGTCATAAATGCAAGGAGCCCAAATTCTTTCAAATTGATGCCACTGATCACAGCTCATCGGAGGAAGCCCCACCACTTGAGGAACCTGAGGAGGAAGAAGAGGACAACCAGAAGGACAATGTCCCTGACGAACCAGTTATTTCGCTGCATGCTTTGGCAAGGATTTCGTCACCTCAAACTCTCAAAATCAGAGGTTTTATTAAGCATCGCCCAGTAGTAGTCCTGATTGATAGTGGAAGTACACATAATTTTATCCATCAAAAAATCGCCGAAGTAGTGCATTGTTTTGTACGAGCAGTTTCTAACTTCCAAGTCCAAATTGCGGATGGGGGAACAAGAAATGTGGCGGCCGTTGTGAAAATGTCAAACTTCAAATGGGTGATTATCAGTTGAAGACCCACATGTTTGCTATACACATGGGAGGGTGCGACATTGTCCTCATTGCTGAATGGCTTCGCACACTTGGGCCAATCACAATGGATTTCCAGGAGTTATATATGAGCTTTAAGCAGAACGACTACACACATACCCTCTGTGGACTCCAAGCGGGAGCTCCCTCTATCATTAGCTCACATAGGATGGAAAAATTGTTAAAAAAGGGCCATCATGGAGTTATAGCTCAATTTAATGCCATCCAAGCCGTCGAACCCAATTCTCTTCCGATTCATCCTGAGATGCAACCGATTTTAAATAACCATCTGCCAGTCTTTGACAAGCCTCATGAGCTTCCACTCTCGAGAGGGGAACACGATCATAGCATCACTTTGGTCCTAGGGGCCCAACCACCAAATGTGTGCCCATATAGATATCCGTTCGCACAAAAGAATGAAATAGAAAAAATAATCAAGGAACTTTTGGAAGCAGGCATCATTCGTCCCAGCATTAGTCCTTATTCATCACCGGTGGTCATGGTGCTCAAGAAAGAAGTCGACATTCCAAAGACTACTTTCAGAACTCATGAAGGCCATTATGAGTTCCTGGTCATGCCATTCGGTCTTTGTAATGCCCTATCTACTTTTCAGAGCCTTATGAACCACCTCCTCAAACCATATCTCAGAAAATTTGTCCTTGTTTTCTTCGATGACATCCTCATCTACAGTCGCACTTGGGCTGCACACCTTCAACATGTAGATCTGCTCTTGCAACTGCTCCGCAAGCATAAATTATTTGTTAAGATGTCCAAGGTTCTTTTGGCATGGAAGAAGTTGAGTATTTGGGCCACATTATGGGGCGTGAAGGTGTCAGGGTGGACCCCAAAAAGGTCCAAGCAATGCAGGATTGGCCTCAACGTAAGACCTTGAAGAGCCTGAGAGGATTTTTGGGTCTCACGGGCTACTATTGCAAATTTGTCCGTAATTATGGTCGCATTGCAAAGCCCCTCACTCAACTCCTCAAGAAAAATTCATTCCTTTGGAATGATGAAGCACAACAGGCCTTTACAGCTCTCAAAAATGCCATGTGTTCCACTCCAGTCTTAGCACTACCTGACTTCACCAAATCTTTTGTAATTGAATGTGATGCTTCGGGTACGGGTATTGGGGCGGTCTTAGTGCAGGAAGGTCGACTCTTGGCCTTCACAAGTCAACAACTAAGTGGGAAGAATCTTCGACAATCTACCTATGAGAAGGAAATGATGGCCATCTTACATGCTGTAGATACCTGGCGACCTTACTTATTGGGGCGACGTTTCCAAATCCGCACAGACCATCACAGTCTTAAATATTTTTTGGAGCAACGCCTATCCTCACCACAACAAAATAAATGGCTCGCCAAAATGCTAGGATATGATTATGAGATCATTTACAAGAAAGGGCGCGAAAATATTGTAGCAGATGCGTTATCTCGCCAATTTGAGGAGGAAAGTACCTTGCTTGCAATTTCCCTTCCCATTCCAAAATGGATTGAAGAAGCTCGCAGGGAATGGTTTTCACATCCCGGGCTCTCCCAACTCATTACTCAATTGCAGGCGGATCCAAATTTCACCAAGGGCTACTCGTGGCGGGATGAGATTCTTTGCTACAAGGACAGAGTCTTAATGTCACCAACATCCACCCTCAAAAGCCACATTTTGGCGGAGTTGCACTCACCCCCCACTGCAGGACATTCAGGTTTTCAGAAGACGTATGCTCGCACTAGAAGATCATTTTTTTGGACAGGCATGAAAAAAGACATTCTTACTTTTGTAGCGGAATGTGATGTCTCTCAGTGCCACAAAGGGGAGACAGTCAAAGCACCAGGCACATTACAACCATTGCCCATCCCAACATCAATATGGACGGAGGTTTCTATGGATTTCATTACAGGTCTTCCAAAGTCAGGAAACAAGTCAGTCATCATGGTGGTTGTGGACCGACTTTCTAAGTATGCTCATTTTTGCGCTCTACCCCACCCTTTTACACCGACTTTGGTCGCTCAATCTTTCATGGATCAGATCTTCAAATTGCATGGCATGCCCACTTCTGTTGTGTCTGATCGTGACCCGATCTTCACTAGTAATTTTTGGCAGGAACTCTTCAGGCTACGAGGTACCCAACTAAAACTCAGTACTTCCTATCATCCACAAACGGATGGTCAAACTGAAGCAGTCAACAAATGTCTAGAAACCTACCTTAGGTGTTTCACCTCAGAAAAGCAACATCTTTGGGTACAGCGTTTACCTCTAGCTGAATGGTGGTATAACGCCAACTATCATGCCACCACCAAAATGACTACGTATGAAGCAGTTTATGGTCAACTCCCTCCTTCCCCTACTTCTTATATCAAGGGGTGCTCAAAGGTGCAAGCAGTGGATCAAGTCCTACAGAACCGCACAACCATGCTTGCCCATCTTAGAGAGAATCTTCATCAAGCTCAAAACCGCATGAAGCAACAGGTAGATTAGCATCGCTCAGAACGCCAATTTCAAGAAGGGGATCAGGTATTTTTGAGGCTGCAACCATATAAGCAAACATCACTCAAAGACAAGGGTTGTCAAAAAATATCTCCAGAATTCTACGGATTGTATCGAGTACTTCAGCACATCGGAGAAGTGGCCTACAAGCTAGCTTTGCCACCCACTGCAAAAATCCATCTAGTTTTCCATGTCTCATGCCTCAAGAAAGTGATTGGGAACAATTGCAGAATTCAAACCAGTCTACCTGAATTGGATGAAGAAGGGTCAATCTGATTCCAACCTGAACAGGTCCTAGACACATGAGAATGGCACCTGCGTGGCCGCATGATCAAGGAAGTCCTCGTCAAGTGGAAAGACACCTCTCCAGAAGATGCAACCTGGGAACCAACCACTATTCTTCAACAGTTTCCGTAGCTTCAGCCTTGAGGACAAGGCTATTCTTAAGGGGGGGGCATGTTAGGGTCCCACCCTAACCCCCTTATTTATGTAGTAGGATCGAGTCATAGTTATAGTTAAGTAAAGAGTAAAAAAAGCCCATATTAATAATTGTAAGTGGTTAACCCGCATTTAATGACGGGATCACAGCTAGTTGCAAATGGGCCATGGTATTAGATAGATGGTATTAATAAGAACCATGGTATTGCTCCATGATATTGCATGTCTGAGTCATATATAAAGGATAGAGACTCGCTGCGAGGAGCATCGTGTCTTATTTTGTAATCGAGGTCTGCTCTATTGGAGGTTGCCCCCTCGAAGAGGCAAGTGAACATTGCTCTCTGAATAATAAAATACCTGCTGTTATTTCTCACTGTTCTATGTTCTGGGTATATTTTTGCGCATATTTGGTATTCTTGTATCGTCTTGCAGGTTAAGAGCATAACATCATAGTTATTTGAGGAATACCATACTTATGTTTAATCCAACTGGCTTAGATGATGTATCGGTCCAAGCAACTCATCTAGAAGCTAGAGGCAAAAATGTAACCCAAGATGTTGGGAAATCATCCAAACCTATTGAAAGCAAGAATAAAGGCAAGAAGAAACTTAAATGGAAGGAGAAGAAAACAAGCACTGTGAAGAAAGATAAACCTTCATGCACTCATTGTAAGAAGGAAGGCCACGATGAGGCACACTGCTGGTCATTGCATCCGGAATTGAAGCCTAAGAAGTTTGGGAGTAAAGAGCGGAAGAATGTTGTTTCTATTCAAAAGGGCTTGTGGTTAGGTTTGGGTGACGAGACAACGGTTACAGCTACAGGTATAAAAGGTAAAGATTCTAAAGCATCTACAAGTACTTCTTCGCATTTTGTTGATAATGGTAATGATGAGAAGAAAATAAATGAGCTATTTCACATTAGAGTCATTTCCAAGCATACTAAAATTGATACTTTATTTGATAGTGGTTCACAAGTTAATTTGATTTCTGAAGCAATTGTAAAGAAGTTGGGTCTAGAAACAAAACCTCATAAAAAACCATATCCATTAGGTTGGGTGTGTGATAAAATTAAGCTACAAGTTACGAAACAATGTAAACTTCGTTTTGGTATTGGGTCAAAGTTTGTAGATGAGGTTGATTTAGACATAGCAGCATTGGACATATGTGGAATTGTATTAGGAAGTCCATACCTGTACGATAGAAATGCTATCTTCTATCGAATTGAAAATACGTATCTACTCACTAAGGATGGAATTGAATATATTGTATGTGTTCATAAACTCAAAGATAACTTCTCTCTCATAAATTCAGGACAAATGAAAAGAATTCTAAATTCAGGTAAACAATTTTTACCTATGACTGTAAAAGCAAAGGATAGTGGTAAATCCGATGCTTTCCAAGGCTGTAATCCTAAACAGAAAGCAAATCTAGTTAAAGTTGTTTTCGATTATGATATTCTGTTTCAAGAGCCTAAAGGGCTTCCACCCAAGCGAGAGATAGAACATGAGATTTATTTACAGCAAGATGCTCCACTACCTAACATTGGAATGTACAGGTTATCAACTCTAGAGAATGCATAGATAAAGAAGCAGGTACAAGAGTTGCTCGATCAAGGGTTTATTCGACCAAGCACATGACCGTGCGGATCACCTACTGTGTTAGTGCAAAAGAAAGATGGTTCGTGGAGAATGTGCATTGATTTTAGAGCATTAAATAAAATCACAATAAAGAATCGTTATCCTCTTCCTTGTATTGATGATTTGTTAGGTCAGTGAAAAGATGCAATTTACTTCTAAATTGGACTTGCGAAGTGGCTACCATCAGACCGGAGTTGCAAAATGGGATGTATGGAAGACTGCTTTCAAAACAAAGCAAGGACTCTATGAATGGATGGTTATGCCTTTTGGCTTAACTAATGCTCCAGCTACATTCATGCGAGTCATGAATGATGTATTTAGGCCATTCATTGATGAATTTGTAATAGTCTATTTAGATGATATTCTTGTTTTCAGTAAAACATGGGATGAACATGTAAAGCAGATGTTAGATGTTTTGAAAAGAGAAAATCTTTGTGTAAAACTGTCAAAATGTGAATTTGGTAGAACATCTTTGAATTATTTGGGTTATATTGTAGGGGGTGGTGAATTGAAGTCATTGTAAATTGGCCTAAGCCCAATACTGCTACAGAAGTTAGAAGTTTATTAGGGTCAACACAATATTGGAGAAAGTTTATTGCTAACTTTTTTTTGATTGCAGCTCCTTTACATGCTTTGACAAGTGTGAAACAGGTATTTCATTGGGGAGGCAAACAACAGAAAACCTTCGACACATTGAAAGAAAGGATCAATACAGCGCCCGTATTAGCATTGCCAGATCTTCAACATTCATTTGAGATCGAGATAGATGCAAGTGAATATGCCATGGGGGCAGTGTTGATGCAGCCCAGAAAGCCTACATACTTTCATTCGGAGACATTCACATCAACAGTGGTTAACTATCCTACATATGATAAGGATTATATGCATTAGTTCAGAGTGTTAAAAAGTGGAAACATTACATAATGGGTAAACAAACAATCATACACATAGATCATCAACCACTACAATACTCACACTCACAAACTAAATTGCAACAATCACGACATCACAGGTGGATGGGTTTTCTACAACAATTTCATCTTGTTATCAGATATAAGAAAGGCATACATAATAAGGTTGCAGAAATGTTATCAAGACCAATTATAAATGCATCCACAATACTTAAGCATAATTCAATAATTCATGAAAGTTACATTGAACAATATGCTCCAGACATAGATTTTAAGGATGTATATGCAACTTTAAGTGATGGCAAGTGGATAGAAGAATTGGATTATTTCATAAAGGACAAACTCTTATATCATTTGGGAAACTTATGCATTCCACAAACTGAAAGAGTTAATATAATTCGACAAGCACATACTTCATATCAGGTCATTTTAGTGTAAGTAAAACAGTTGCACAATTACAAAGATTCTACTATTGGCCATGAATGAATGAGACAATTTCGAGATATATTAAAGGATGTACTATGTGTGCTATAAGCAAGCCAAGTAATAGAAAATTAGGCTTGTATACTCCATTTCCAATTCCTTCTCGTCCTTTAGAAAGTGTTTCCATGGATTTTGTTGAGGGATTGCCAAAGTCTAGAAAGAGTCATGATTATTTGTATGTAATTGTGGATAGGTTCAATAAGATGTGTATTTTGACACCATGTAATAAACAGGTCACAATTAAACAAACTGCGAAGTTGTTCTTTCAAAATGTATGGGTTCATTTTGGGTTACCCACTTCTATTGTATTCGATCGAGATTCTCGATTTGTCGGGAAATTTTGGTTAAGTCTATGGGAGTTAATGGACACAAAGTTAAAAAAAGTACAACATTTCATCCACAAATAGATGGTTAGACAGAAGTGGTCAACATGACAGTGATACAGTTGCTTTGAGGATATTGCACCAAGCATCCCAAACTTTTGGATGAGCGTTTGTGTTATGTGTAGCATGCTTACAACCATGCAAAACATTCTTCTACTCAGAGATCTCCTTTTGAGACTTGTTTTGGTTTTATACCAAAGTCTCCTTTGGATTTTGTCTTTGGTAAAGACATAGCAGTTGATGGACACAATGATGTGGACAAAGCAACCAAATTCATTGAACAAATCTAGGAAATTCACCAGGCAGTACAAGAATAGCTGGAAAGAAGCCAAGCAAAGTATAAGGCGCGACATGACAAGCATCGAGTTGAGCTTAGTTTTCAAGTTGGTGATCAAGTCTGGTTGTACATGAGCAAAGAAAGACTACAAGTGGAAGGTAAGAAGTTGAAACCAATTAGATATGGTTCTTTCAAAATGCTTGACAAAATTGTGAAAATGCTTTCTGCCTAGATCTAGCAGCTTATATGCAGATCTATTCCGTCTTTAATGTTGAAAACTTGCGATTGTATGAACCTTCATTGATTGGAGATCCCGAAGAGCAAGGTCAACTACCTTCCATTGATGATCTTTTACCCGAGTATCTTAATGAGCTACAGGAGGATATAGTTCTTGACAAGAGGATAAGGAATTTGCAACGAGGAAATGTTGAGTATATTTGAGTTGGACTCAAAGGTACAAATCCAAGTAAAGCACGATGGATAGAGATTGGAAAAGTGAAGGAAGTTTATCCTCACTTACTTGACAGCTAAAACCAAATTTTGGTGGTCCAAAAGCTTCCAGTGGGGAGGAGTGATCCAAAATGGATCCAGTTTTGCCTCCATATCGAAGTCTTCAAATGCAGATGAAAGTAGGATCAAGTCGAAGTGCTCGTCGATACGATTCCAACAGTGCGAACGACGTATAAATCCGAGTCTGGATGAAGAAGTTAAAGCCAGATAAAGTTTTTGGAAAATTAGGGCAAAAAGTCAAAAAGTCAAAGGTCAATAGTCAACGGTCAGTAGGATGATGTCAGTAGGATACGTGTCGTCCTGGGAATACACCACCTGTCCTAGATGATGTCAGTAGAGGAGGTGATGTGTCACGGTGTGATTGGTTGATATGGGCCAATCCGGTGTTGACACGTGGTAGCCTAGATTTTGCCCAATGTGGCCTTATTTCCAAAATTTTGTGGATTAGGGAGGATCGAACCCCTGACCTCCCAGAATGGCTAAGTCTTCGCCGGAACTAGCTCACCGGATGAGCTACCGCAGGTCTTGTTAAGATTTGGGATTGTGTTGTATTTATGGTGTATCGGGTTAGTGGCCGGAAAAAGGCCGGATGGTCGGGGTCAACCCCACGACCGCCGGACCTTTGGATGTATTCATATCATATAGTCCGAACCATAGTCATATATCACCACCGAACATATAATATATACCATATACAATGTTACCATAACCAACGACGAACTGTCGGGCAGTGGTTTCGAACCTCTGACCCACCAAAACACTATATAACAAACGCCTTCACACGCATCCGATAACCAATATGCCAAGGGTGGGGCTTGGTAAACCAAGCGCCCATAATTTTATTTAAAATTTATGCAGGTACCGAATTGCCAAACCACTGGCGCGCATACCAAGGCAATGTTGTGTAGGCAGAGGTGGTTTTGCGCAGACAGAAGCGGTTTTGTAGAAGGTAGAGGTGGTTTTGCTCATTACAGGGGGTTTGGAGGTCACAGTGGCCAAATATGGGCAAGTTTATACTTGTTTGACTCGAAATTTTGAGCTAAATGCAATGATGAGGTCCATTTTCTCATTTGAGCTACTATTTTTGAGCTCATAACTGTCAAAGCATTTTGAAGACAAAATAAAGTGGTCAACACTGGAAGCTAAAGGACTAGGTGACGTAGCCAGGAAGTTTGTGAACTCCTTTATTAAATTTTGCTGTGTTAATGTGATTGAATGTGTCTTTAATTGCTTATGTGTTTATGTTATTTGGAACCTTTTCGATCCATTGCACTAAGTAATATAAGCAACTTCACATAAATTCTATAATACCTTTTTCATTAATGGATCACAAAGAATCATTGACTTACTATTGTTTTCAAGTCCATAGTAAGTTTTCCATCCTCCATATATGCTTTTCTCAATTCTATAAATTGAATTGAGTTTGTGACGTATATTGATTCAAAGATATTTGTATGAAGGAACTTACTACAAGTAGTTGTTATCATATATGATAGTATCATATGTGATCTTTTTGGATTTAATTATCATAAATTTGGTTTTGTTAGTATTAGCAGTCATACCCCTGTTACTGCTCAAGCTAGCAGGGGTCCTAGGAGGGGATCCTAAGAGGGAAACTACTAGGTTAAGGGAAATAATGGAGTGATACTACTAGGTTAAGGGAAATAATGGAGTGATAGCCCACTATCACCTCAGCTAAGGCTCCCTGCTTTTTACGGACTTTCACCGATGGGCGGAGACCCGATATAAGGAGATTCACTAGATGAATGAGTCAATAGAAGGACAAGGAGTGATTCTTAAGGCCTATTCACAAGAGAGACTCAATTGTATGGTTTACTTGCTCGAGAAGTAAGGTGTAAGCCTCTCTAAGAAGGACCAAGGAGATTTCAATGGCTTGGGTTTGTGAATAAGACTTGTAAAGGAGATACCTAGCCCTAGAAATCCTTGTGAAAACTTGGTTTCCATGTGGTCTTTGTGAAATTAACTTCAATAAGTTGTGGGACCACACAGGATCAAGTGGACCCAAAATTAGGTCAAGGGGGTAGAGTTGATCAATCAAGGGTGTTCTTGACCTAATTGAGGGGGGGAAGGGATCAAAGGGGAAATTTTCACTAATTTGATGTAATAATCCCAATGAGGTCACTAGCCAAGGGAAACCAAGGGCAAGAATCGAGCTCGGAGCTAGGGCTTGGAATATCTCAAAATCCCACTCTCAGAAATGCTTCAAATTTGGAGGGCCTCTAGAAGACACCCCAATGCAGTAGAGAGCAAGAAATTGAACTTTTTGGATGGTTGAATTGTGAGGAAAATTGATGCCTTAGGTCACTTTTGGAGGTTAGGCCAAGAAAGAAAGAGAGAAATGTGAGAAAATATGATTTTAGGTGATCACCTATGGAGGATCAATGCCTAATCCTTTGGCAGAAATAGAGTCAAGGATAGTTCAATGCTTGGAATGGATTCACTTAGTCAAGGAGGCCTCTAGAAGAATTTCGCATGGCAATTATCGCATGTGAGCAATTGCTTCAAGGTCTCTACACTTCAATTTGCAATATATGATGACTTATCAACATAAAATTTCGGCAAGATATCTTTAGGAATATCCACTCATTCACACATGATCCATGACAAGATGCAATGCTATAAAAAGAAAAATTTCCACATTTCGCATAAGAAAAGCAGTAAATTTCTGCCTAGTATAGCGAAAATCTCCAACAACTTGCATGTGACATAAGAAAATAGCATTAAAAGGGTACTTACATGTAAGAAAAAGTATCCAGTCATCATTATATGCCAATAGTGAAGCTCGAAGACAAAAATGAAGAGATCCAAGCATCAAAATTCATCCATTCACCCAACTTTGTGCTCCAAGAAGGATAGCAAAACTCTCATAAGAGAGAAAGATCCAATGCAAGTCATGATGATCAGAATGATTCATCACACTTGTATTTATATATTTCCTAATGAATTTGATTTAGCTAATTAGGCCTAATTTAGCCCCTAAAATAAAACAATGTGCATAATAACAAAACTTTTGGTGACAAGCCCACCATATAGCTCAATAATGTAAATATAAGCCTTTGAAGAGGGTCGAATGATCAATAAAGTGAGTCACTGGGCCTTTGAGGATGCTTGGTGAAGTCCAAGGGGTGCCATGATGAAGAAATGGACTCCAAACATAGTGAACAAGGTGTTGGCCCCTTGTTATCCGATGAAGAACCTGTGGTGTTGCCAAGTGGGTGTGGGGGCACAAGGACGTCCTTGTGGGTCTCCAAATGGTTCAAATATGGCTGGAGTAATCACATAAGCCCTCCCTCAGTAGCGGGAGGCATCCTGGAACATCTGCCAAGTTTATGGTGCAACTGTGGAGCTGTTTGGGCATGGTGGACCAGGTGCATCATCCTCATCCAAAAGGTGGAACATGAGCAATCAATGAACGGTGCTGGGGATCCATGAAGTAATATTTGCTATGGTGGAGGCCCATGGCTCTCAACACTCACCCTACAAGTGGCATTGTGGTGCTATGGAGGGCTAGGACCCCGTATAGGGAGACCAAACCCCAAATGAAGACCCACCTGCAATCCTGCATAAGATCCAATGCGTCCCCTTACTGTCCAATACAACAAAATTATTAGAATAATCAAGTAATAATGCTTAGAAGTCATGAGATCAATGGGGCACTTCATGGTGGCATGCCCTTCCATAGTGGGCTTTGGCTTGTACAAGTGTCTCCCAGCTCAATAAGGGGTTAACTAAGGACCCTATTAAGTTGTTTCAACCTTTAAAGGGGGTGGCATGTCCATGGTACATCCTTTAAGAGGTAGGTGGCAAATAATATAATAATGGAATGGTGGGCGGCCGTGGGTATTGGCAAGAACTCATTGAATCTATTGTTTGGGGCCATAACAAATTGAAGGGATCAAGGGAATCATCCAGATCACGTGTCAAGGTGCAAGGGTGGTTATAATAAGGGAAGCCCACACCTGGGTATATAAGCGTAAGAGGGAGCAAATCGTGGTACATGAGTACTCGACCTTTGTTTTTCCACCCTTCTTTATATTCCTTTTAGCTTTGATTGAATTTTCTATATAACTGCTCGAGGCTCCAGGGGATGGAGAGCATGATGTGTAATATGTAGTAGTGGAGACCCCCTTAAGGTGAGGTAGTTCATCACCCACTAGGGATTGGGACAATCATGGGTTCCTTGATGATGGAGGGCGCTCATCTATGACCCATAGGAACGAGGGTGATGGCCATAGATAAGGGATAGAGCTCATGTTTGGCTTTTGCCCACATTCTAAATTTTTATGTCCCAACCATTTTTTGCATTTTGTGGTACATTTCTTGTTGATAGTGGCCAACCTACACTTTTTATTTTCTTTCTAGCTTCATCAACCTCCGGGGCATGGTTCCAGGCCTGACCCAAGGTGTGGACAAGGGGAGGGGGAGGGGGAGGGGGAGGTTTACCCTATATGGACCTAGTGCACACATGTGGACCCGAATGGGAAAAGAGATGAATGTGGATCAAATGAGTGGAAAGGGAGTAATGTAGGTGGTGTCGGGAAGCGGGACCACACAACCAAAATCAAGATTTCCCATGTAGTGCCAACCCTAAAGCTAATGGCCAATAAAGGAGATTCCACGAGACTAGGATACAAGGGTAGCCACGAAATCGGGCAGTGGAGACAGGAATACAAACCTAACCCACTCTTTCCGCTGAATTCCTTCCACCAATTCACGCCCAAAAGTGCCGATGACAAGTAAGGAAAACTACTCATCTATACCAATGAAAAGCCATACCTTTGGGTTAGGTGGTCCACCTTCAAACATACATTCATAACAGATGGGCGAGGGACCACATGGCTGGCTCAAGCGGTGGAGAAATTGGCACATCAAGCTATCTGGGGGCTGCAAGGGGTTGCTGGCTGAGCACCATCTAGGAGATTTTTTTCTCCCATAATATACTACCCACAGTTGGTGGGTAACAATACCCATCTTGGAGGATTCTTAATTGCTTGCCAAAAGAACAATATCTTTAGCATAAAGGAGAAGAGTTATGACAATATTGGAGATCGTGGAGCTGACACAACTTTCATCTTCCAAACACTCTTCTAGCTTATCAATGTATATGCCAGAAAGGGTAGGGGATACCAAACACCCTTGTTTGACTCCGATATTGCATTTAATTTCTTTTGACCAACCCTGGTCCTTTAATTGTGCTAAACTTGGCAACAACATTCTCGTACAAGCTCGTCACAGCAACCCTCAATTTGTGAGGAACCGTTATCTCTTCTAGTCTCTTTTGCAGACGTATGCTAGGAATGGTTTCAAAAGCTTTTCTAATGAGACAACAAAAGAGATCAGTTTTATTATTTCGACATTTCTTTACAGTGTTCTTGAGATTAAGAGGGTCCATAGTTGAATGATATATCCTAAACTTAGCTTGCCCTTTAGATATTTTACCTTGGTTTTTTAGCCATAGGTTGATCGTCTTTTCCAAAGTAATTCCATACAATGTCACTAAAGTATCACTAATCATATTGGTCCTATAATGAAAGCGAATACTTTTATCCTCAGTTATAAAGACAAGCACAATGAGGCTTTACATCAAAGGCTTAGGGAAGCCTTGTTTCACTGCAAAAGTAGAGAGCTTTTGTATGTCAGGGATGAGTATAGTTGTGTTGGTGTTGACTAATGTTAAGAAGAAAATGAACATTGCTAAATAAGAACAACTTGTTGTGAGCTTGATAGTGAAATTGGGCATTTCTCAATTTCCAAATAACCATGGGATGAAAGAGTTTGTCACATTTGCGACAATAATAGTGTTGAAGATGAAAACCACTTTATCTTAGATTTGTTGAGAAATCAATGCTAGTAGGATTAGGGTTAGATTTCTCTTTGTTGATAATTCCTTGTGAATTATGTTGGCTTCATTTACTTATTTGTTATATTATCTTTCATTAAGCAATTACCAAATTTATGTGTGCATGAAGATCACAAAAACACAAGACACAAGATGTTGGCACTTTGCCCGGGAAAAACCCCTATCTAGTGGAAAACCCTGTCAAAATCTCTTCCTTCAATAGTTTTCCTTAAGACTCTTCAACCTAGACAAAGACCTCCTCCACACCAAGCCAACGTATCCTTCAATCCAACCTTTGACCTAGTAGCGACAACACTTCGACCCTAGCAACTTCGACTTGTTAGCTTCCGGCATCAGCAGCAGCTTCGCCTTGGTAGCTTTCGACATCAGCAACAACTTCGACTTTGACAAGGAGATTTCGATCTCCTAAACTAGCCTAAACGAGAGGGAGATATACCAAAATTCAATTTTGTCCTTCCCTTCCTCCCTGACCAAACTCACACTCCTTTTAGTCTCCTTCTTTACCCTAGCACTTTCCCAGCTTCCAGTTTCCAGCTTCAGATATCGAACAATGTGAGAGAGAGTGAGATACTCCAAATGAAGTCGAACTGCCTTGTAAATATAACCTTCCAATGAGGTCGAATTGCCTTCCTTGAGGCCGACTTGGTGTGGAGGTTACATAATTCATTTTTAACTCAAAAATAATTCTTTTTACATCGTTTGAAAGCCCAAGAAGGGTTTCATAAAATATACAATGACTCTAATGGCTCTTTATTAATCTTAGGAGTCCACAATGGGGACTTTGACTAATAAAATGATGACCCAAGCATGAAACCATGCTTTAATAAGTCATTGTAACAATAATAAGAATTCTTTTGCCACATACATTTTATGAAGATCGAACGTAGTAACATTTTTCGACACTGCCTCTTAACTAGGGAGGTATTGATACAAAATATCTCAAACTATATGAACAATGAAGAGTTTAGGCACCGCAATGCCATGGACTAGATTCCTAACCATGACAATCTATATCTCAACACTTTAGGCATCGCAATGCCACAGACTAGATTCTTGACCAGGGCAATCTATCCAAGTGGGAGTAAGACGGACTAAAGCTTTCAACCTCTCTAAGTACCATCAGGCTTACTTACTAACCATCAACCCAGGGATCTAGGTTCATATTCAAGGTCAAAGCTCTATGACCAATGCCACCGTCCCTACTTCGGGAACTAGACATCAACACATACTGCTGACCAAATGTCCTTCCAGGCATTGTCTCACACAGTCTCAACTTCCCAATTATTCTAATTGGTAACAAATCCTCCTCGATCAAATAGATCGACAACAAATGTCTCCCAATCAAACTGATCGACAACTACAAGAATATAGAACATGCTATCAAACCTTCAAGAGATTTACCTGTACAAACACAACCCGAATCAGTAACAAACTTTCAAGTGTACGTAAATAAATACAAACCTCCGGGGTCTTCTAGAGAACTTGATGTTGCTTCTCAACTTTTCATAGTAGGAGTTAGAGCTTTCCCAATGAATCTTGATAGAAGATTCCTCAACGATGCAACTTCCTTTCCTACTTCTCATGCAACAACATATTCTACAAATAGATCCGACTCTTCTTATCTCAACAACCCCTCAAAATATATTCTCCATTTTTCTTCTCTCACTCATGGCCTTCACTAAGACCTACGGCTGCTAGTCCTGGTCAGTGAATGACACATGAAGTAGATAACTAGATCGATCACTCCCTCTTAATCAGGAAGGATCTAATCATTCCTATACGAGGAATATACCCCCGGTCCCTCTTAACCTAGGGAGATCAACTTTCATCCAATCTCCCTCTTAACGTAGGGAGTTACATTTCTTTTATATGACATTGGAGAATCCTTATAGCTTCCATCTTTCTTATCAGAGTTATCATGACCATCATCATTCACATCATGCTTATCATATCAACAAACATCTTCACCATCTTAAAGATTATGTACCTGCACAACTTAGATAACAAGTACAACCAAATCTATAGAAGCATGAAGTTAACCATAACAAAATCACGGAAGCATTCAACTTTTGATATGAAAATGCTCAAACTTAGAAACACATACACTTTAACTTCTTGCTAGGATTTGTGGTCATAAACCCTAGACTACTTCATCAAGACTTTGATCATTTCATAACAACCTTCATTACATCTAGGGCTTCAATGTTTCTTCCAGAGGTATGACATACCCTATTATAACAAATTGCAAACCCTAGAAATAATTCAAACAAATTTAGATCTACAATGTATCTAACAACTTTAGAATTCATATGTTAGATTTCCTACTAGGATTCCCTACAAACCCTAGATTTCATACATGAGATTTAATAATCAAAACCAATCACAGCTCAATCAACAACATGACTAGCTTCCACTAGGGTTTGTTGTAAATCCTAGATTTTACTACTTCTCAATAAACATTAATCATTGCTAGAATTCAGATTTCAACAATCTTACACAAATCTTCAAATTATCACATTATCATCATATATCAGAGATTTGAACTTTTACTAAGGTTTAATTACAAAAACCTTAGAATTCACAAATATTATCATCTTAGAGAATCAAACTTCGACTAGGGCTTAGTTCCAAATCCTATGACTCATTACTATCAACAATTAGGTCAACTCATATATCTATCATGCACAAGCATATCATAACATGTGTTAGTCAAACCCAAAGACACAAATATCAATAAAAGTTAGACATACAACAAAATTGATCAGACAAACACACACATGCCAAGGATTTTATTTCTAGGACATTATAAGGGTCTTGCTTAGACACCGTACCAAACCCTAATGATCTACGGTTTCAATACAAAACATAGGAAACCCTAAATTGCCAGTACTTCAAAGGTTCAGGATTTCAGACATTACCATTCAACCTTAACAAATTAGGGTTTCTCTACCCATACCAAAACCCCAAACATGACATTGTGAATGCATCAAACAATTTTCATTTGACATCAACAGTAACCCTAAATAGTTTAGAGTTTCACACATCAACATACCCTTAAGTTAGGGTTTTTCACAAAGAACCTTTCTAGGGTTCCACAAGAGTAACCAAAGATACGAGGAGGGTAGATTTATCTAATGGTGAATCACCTAAACAAGAATCTTTAAGATTCAAGAAGGCTAGACACAATGATGTAATATTTTATCAAGAATAAGTATGAAGAGAGCAAAAACTTATAGTTTAAGACATACCTTTGTTTCTTAACAAACCATGTAATTCCAATGCTTTGTCTTGTGAAGCCTTCTTCCATGTTCCTTGAGTATTCAACAAGTCTTTTTAAACATTAATATGACTAGAAATGTGATTAGTATTTAATATAAACATACTTAGATAAGTAAGGGAAACCAAATATAAAAGACAATACAAGGAGTAAGATACTTATCTTTGGAAGTTGGTAAGGGCTCCTTCCAAGCTTGAGGACTAGTAGAAGGATATGCAAGGGATAGAGTCCCTAAGACTTCCTAGCAAATAGGTCTTTGATTTTGGGTCCTTCCATCATGTCCTTCTTTGGTGAAACTTCTCTGGCAAAGTTTGCTTGATGCCTGTCCCTTATTTCTTGGCCCTTTAGACTTCTTGATTTCTTTGTAGACTTCACTTTTCCTTTTACTAGATCCAAGATTTTATTCTTTTCGGGAATGAGATCTATCCTCTTCTTCCAAGCATTGTAATTGAATGATTCATCTAATTTGTTCGCTTCCTTTATTGTGTTAGAGATTTTCCTTGAAGATAATAAGCTTCTTTCCTTATAAGGTCTCCTTATATGATTCTTTAATCAACTTCTTGAGGTTCCATAGATTAATTTCATTAGATCCTTAAACTGTCTTTTTCCTCCTTCAACTTAGCTCCATTCTCCAGCTTTAATGATGTTGATCCTAGTCCTCTAATAGCTTTTGTTATCTCCTAATTCCACTATATGAGAAGATGATTCCTTTGAAAGAGTGTGAGGTTGTTTACTCTTTCTTGTCATATGCCTAGATGCTTCACTGTCAATAATCCATGCATTATCATTATTAAGTGAACCTGTAAGTGCAACCAAGAACCATTGACTTTTGACTTTGTTGAATAAGTAGTAGAAGATCTTTTTGATACAACTTCCTTCAGTATTGAATCCTATTCTTATCATAGAGGGAGTAATCTTTTCCTTCAAGTCGACGATGTGATCTTCAATCTTCTTTGACCTTAGCTCTGATACCATGTTGAGAAGTCAATGCTAGTAGGATTAGGGTTAGATTTCTCTTTCTTGATGATTACTTATGAATTATGTTGGCTAGTATTGAATCCTATTCTTATCATAGAGGGAGTAATCTTTTCCTTCAAGCCGACGATGTGATCTTCAATCTTCTTTGACCTTAGCTGTGATACCATGTTGAGAAGTCAATGCTAGTAGGATTAGGGTTAGATTTCTCTTTCTTGATGATTACTTATGAATTATGTTGGCTTCTTTTACTTATTTTCTAAGTAACCTGACACGGGGATTTGTAGGATACGGGGATTCGAGTGTCGGATTTGGACACGTTGACTCCACGAAACATGACACATAGGATTCGTTATATATATATATATATATTAAAAATTAGATATTTCTTACACAAATTCTCATTAATGATACAAATTCATTGATTTCAAACATAGATCTTCATCTAGATGTTAGTTTTACTGTTTATAAAGCAAGTTAGTAACATTATAGCATCCTTGAATTTATAGGTTCCTTTTTGCCGGATTCGAAACGGTTTTAGAATTTAGAATTTATGATTCATTGATTTATGCCAGTTGGGTGTGACACCGATGATTATCAAAGAAGGATTTATTACCAGCATATCAATCAAAATACCTTGGAAAGCACCAACAGCTGAAAAGTGTGAGATTAATGTGCAGGACTTTGAGCTGGTTCTTGTTCCACGAACCGAGTTCAAAACATCCAGTAGTTCTGAAGAATGTTCTGCTTTAGAAGTGTACCCCAGTGCGTCTCCTTCTCAGTGGAATTCAGAACAGGTAGAGGGCTGTGGTATCCATGTAAATGGGGGTTCCACCTATCTTGGTGTTCAAGATGGGGTTAAGATGATTGCCAAGATAGTGGAAAGGCTGCTGCTTGGTCTCCATGTTAAAATAAAAAATCTTATTGTTGCATTTGAGCAGGCAACAGAGACTTGTAGTACAAACTTGGGGGTTGAAAGCAGCTGTCAGTCTCAAAGCATTCTTATCCTTCGAGTGCTCCAAACAGAATTATGGAACAGATGTGTCTGGAGATGCTTGTGAAACTGCTGGCCTTCATCCAGATGTTATAACAGGATTTGTTATGTTGTAATATCCTGTTTCAGGGATATTCTCCAAAACCCCAGTAAACTCCAAACAAATACGTACAAATGTTATAATAACCGGGAAGCTCAAATGGTAAAAATAACAGTGGTGCAGCATATAATAATATAAACATGAAATATAAGCAGAAACTCGAGAAATACAGAGAGCAATGCTAAGCCATTTTATTATACTGAGTAGTGGAATGAGTACAGGAGGTGATCAGAAAGATGGCACCTCGACTTGCACCAGGCAAGTGAAGAAATACACTCAGAATAGCAAAGAAATGGCCCCTCTCTGATTTGCGTGGATGCTGCTGGAGAACTGCCGTGCTGCTGCTACTGTTGGAAATCAAATGAGGATTCGGGGCTGTTCCCCTCCTCAGAGAATGCTGAAACTTTGGAATCAGCCTCTACTCAGAAAACCCAGAAAAATCCAGAAAGATTTCCTGGAATAGCCGATCCCCGAAAATCACCCCCTTGGGGTTCTGCGCAGTCCTCAATGCTCTGCACTGCCACTTAATGAAACCCTCCAGAAATCTGCCTGAAACCTCTGCCAAAACTCTCCAATATGCAAGGGCTGATCCCCTGCTCAATCTCCCAGCACAAGTCCTACTGCAAACCCTCAACCCAGAACTCCTGCCAGAAAGAACTGTGTCATCCCTCTCAGTTCTGTGCAGCCCTCCAAAATGCTAATGAAACTACTGCTGAAACGTTGATGAAACTACTGCTGAAATGCTAATGGAAATACCTTGCCCGAGCAGGCACTCGAAGTCCCCTTGGGCTAAGGGTGAGATCTCCGAACGGAGACACTCAATGCACTAAACAGTGATGTAGACTAGCTAAACAGCCAACGTGCTCTAAGTCGAAGTGACTATCTCAAATACCCATAACTGAATACCAAAATGAGGAAGCTTTTATTTCCTTTATAGCCTTTGCCTCTCTCAATCCCAAGGCCCACCTTCTCCAGCATAATTCCTCTCTTGCCACGTGTTTCTTCCCTTCTGCGCAGTCCCTCCAAGTGTCTGCGTGGGCTCCATCTCTGCATCCCCCTTTGGCCCCCTTGGCTCCCCTTTAAGTCACAACGTTGTGCTACTAGGAAGTGACTTTTATTCTAAAGGTGAGTCATGTCCCCTTTTCCTCACCTTTTTATTCATAAATAACTATAGAAGGCAAAAATAAGCAAAATCGAATATTCCAATTAGCCATGGCTAATTAGGAATATTACATATGTTGACAAAAGTTATAAACTTTAATGGTGTAAGCGTTGATATTTGTGATGTGATAGGCAAGGACGCAGAACTGAGATGTTTGATAATCACCTGTGTCACACCCAACTTGAATTTATAGGTTCCTTTTCGCCGGATTCGAATCTGGTTTTCCGGACATGTTGTGTCGTAACGAGACACGACCCAGATTCGAGCGTGTCCCGAATTTAGGATTCGAATTAGGTCGAATCGTGTCCGATTCGTAGGGTTCAGACACTTGAGGAAAATCCAATGAATTCGGTTTCATAGCTTATTTGTTATATTATCTTTCATCAAGCAATTACCAAATTATGTGTGCACGAAGATCACAAAAACTCAAGACACAAGATGTTGGCACTCTGCCAGGAAAAGACCCCTATCTAAGGGAAGCCCCAGTCAAAATCTCTTTCCTCAATAGTTTTCCTTGAGACTCTTCAACCTAGACAAAGACCTCCCCCACACCAAGCCAACCTCTCCTTCTTCGATCCAACCTTCAACCTAGTAGCAACAACACTTCGACCGTAGCAGCTTCGACTTGGCAGCTTTTGACATCAGTAGGAGCTTCGACTTGGCAGCTTCCGGCATTAGCAACAACTTCGACTTGGCAGCGTACGGCATCAGCAACAGCTTCGAATTTGGCAAGGAGACTTTGATCTCCTAAACTAGCCCACACGAGAGAGAGAGAGAGAGATACCAAAATTTCGATTTGTCCTTCCCTTCCTTCTTGACCAAACTCACACTCCTTTTATCCTCCTTCACCTTCGCAGTTTTCCCAGCTTCCAGCTTCAGATATCGAACTATGTGAGGGAGAGTGAGATACTCCAAATGAAGTCGAACTGCATTGTATATATAGCCTTCTAATGAGGTCAAATCAGTGTTGCAGGAAATGTCCCCCCCCCCGAATCAAAAGCCCGATCCACGATCCGTACGGGTCCGTGGGTGATTTGCCCTTTGAAACGTGTTTCGGAAAAACCAAAACGTGGATTGGGCTGAAAAATGCGGTTCCTCCCATTTCGGGACCCTCCAGCCCGATCTGTGTTTTGGTTTTTTCCAAAATGCGTTTCGTATGGAGATAATTGAGCAACTATATGCGTAGCATTGGTCCATTTGGGAGCATGCATGCAATTAGAGATTCCAAGATGATGATGATCGAATTGAGATGCCACCCCCATCTAGCCCCTTGATTCCTAGGTTCCATGGTTCAACACCAACAACAGGGGGTTCATCTTCATCAGTTTCAGTGCCACAACTTCCACAGGCACCATCTTCTTCATTGCCACCACATGGAGGCCAGCTGCCACGTTCTCTTCGTGGTGGAAGGAGGAGAGATTAGTAGATATATTCACAATTTACTACTTTTGTCATAGATTAATCATTAGACTTGTGGGCTTGTGAATTTGAACCTTTTTGTCTTGGCAGTGACTAAGCGACCTATTTTGTAACAAATGTTGATAATTGCTCACTTGCTAGATAAATCATAATATGCTCTATGTTTTATGTTTTATAATATGCTTAAATGTTTTATGTTTTATAATATGCTTAAAAAATTGATGTATGTTTGTAATTGTTAGAATATAGATGGTCGATGCTCGAAAAATTAATCATTGATGTACATACTAGTAACTACAATGGAATCACGGATGCCATATCTATCTTGATTTATGCAGTATGCATGTTTTCATGTCTTCTACAACTAATTTGGTATTTGTGATGTTTATTTTGAATATAAATGCAATATATATATATATATATATATATATATAACAGACTACAACTAATTTGGTATTTGTGATGTTTATTTTGAATATAAATGCAAAAAAAATATTATATATATATATATATATAACAGTGGCTTCGCTTCCTAGATTTTTGGAAAATGACGCTTCCGCGTCCCCGTTTCGTCCTTGCTTCATGCAACATTGGGTCAAATTGCCTTCCTTGAGGTCGATTTGATCTTCTTGAGGCCGATTTGATCTTCTTGAGGCCGACTTGGTGTGGAGGTTACATAATTCATTTTTGACTCAAAAATAATTCTTTTTACATCGTTCGAAAGCCCAAGAAGGGTCTCATAAAATATAAAATAACTCTAATGACTCTAGTAATCCTAGGAGTCCACAATGGGGACTTTGACTAATAAAATGATGACCCAAGCATGAAACCCATGCTTTAAGAAGTCATTGTAACAATAATAAGAATTCATTTGACACATACATTCTATGAAGATCGAACCTAGTTACATTTTTCAACAAGATTGTCCATCTTATACTCATGTTTGATCTATTTTTCGAAATATTTTTAACACTACCAGCCATCTTGACTTTTTAAGTTAGTGTAATTATGGTGATCTTGGAACACTTCTTTTAATGGCTTTTGAGAAATAAAATGCTAAAGAATTCCGAGTAATTTCTTACCTTTTCAAGGCCTGATAGGCCATTTCGGTCTTAGTGGTGGTTTATCCCTTCTTCCTTCCTCCTATCCAAGTTATTGTTTTCATTCAATTTCCAAAGAAAGCAATACCTATTTTCTAGCCAATATTGTCATATTAATGGTGTAGAAGACCTAGACTGCTATCTGAAGTCAATAAATATTAAAAAGGCTAACAATAACATTTATTTTCTGTGCATGTTACAAAGCTCGGAGTTTATGAAAGGGGCACTAAATAAGCAAAATTTTCAATATCGACAATTATGTCATTTTTATAACTTTTTGAATACTTGTATATTAATCATGAGTAATTATGCAGGAGCTAAAGTCCATAGGCGCTGAAGTGAATTGGGGTGTACGGTTCAACAATATTGCAGAAGTAAATTTCTGTATGAATTAATAGCTACTTGACTGTAATTTTTTGCTCATGAGCATGGTTCAATTCGACCCAAGAGTACTGCTTATTATGTTTTTTTCCTCTTTAATAGGTTCATCACTTTCTTATGAATTTGAGCCGAGAAGTTTCATTGCGTTTGCGAGATGTTTCTATGCAAGGCCGTACATTCACGCTTAAGGTATTGTACTTTCTATCTAACTATATAACATGACTATTATAAGAGATTTGTTTTTCATATTATTGTGGTAAAAGATGCTCAGGTTATGCTAGCTTAATAAGCATATATTAATTTCTTTTTCCATAGAGATAACCGGGATAAACATTGACAGAATCAACTGTTTACTTATCCCAGAGAAGCAGAGCCCAATATGCTCTTTTTGTGGAAGGTCTTTATGATTAAAGTTTCTAGATTTAGTTACCAAGGCTTGCTTCCACTATTCTGCTTACAGCCTTAAACTTTGATTTATAACTTTTCATTTTTTAAAACTTTCTACCCGTTGGAAGCCACTTATCTGGTATTTGTACTCAGGTGAAGAAAAGAAAGAAAGGTGCAGGTGAGCCTGCCAAATTTATGGGCTGTGGAAGTTGTGACAATCTAAGCCATTCTGTGACGGTAGTACCTTCAGCCGAATGTTCTTACAAATTTTCTGGCAGCATTTCGTAATCTAATTAGACATCATATCTAGAGATCACTAAGTTGTTTCACAGTTGCTAATTGCAGGTGCCTTCTGCTACAGATAATATGGATATACTTTTGAGGATTAGTAGACAGATTTTTGTATCATTTAACCTCGGTAATAAAGCATCCTTAGCTTCTAGCGATTTGCATTATATGTTTTAGGAAGGATATAATTATATTGTGGGCTGTATCAATTATGTTTCCGGAGCAGGTGTTTTGGTGTTACTTGATGCACATGTCTGATATTTAGTGAAAGATACTATCTATTAATTGAGATGATAATGTCCAATCTATGAAAGTAATCTTGAGGTTTTAATCCTACCCTTATTTCAACCTTTTACATGGGACACCTTAACTTGTCCCATTGGCTTATTGGAGCCCCTATGTTATGAGATGTTGTCTAGTGGATGTGTTCAGACATGTATTGTATTTATACATCAGTAACAGTATCTTCTGTGCTTTAGTACCCTTGTCTTTTGTCCTTTTTGGGTGTATTTGTCCTAAATTATCAATCACTTTATTTTGTTTTGTTGGAGACATTCTTACACCATGTTACTTGGGAGCGGGAGTGGGAGCGAAAACGGGAGCGGGAGCGACCATTTTCAGAAGCTCCTGGTTTGGGAGCGAATTTTTAAAAATATATATATTTTTTATATTTTTTAATTTTTGATACATATATGTCAACAAAAACATGTAGAATGATGAATTAGACATAAAAAACATAAAAAAACATAGATTGATCATTGAACCATATCACATCAATCATCTAGAAATTATAATCGTCATCAACCATGTCCACAAGTTAGTAAAATACATATTACAACTGCAACATATTGAGTCTTATAAATCATGATTCATCAAATTCAATATTAAAGTTTCAACTTCAAGCTTTCAGAATTGAAAATTCAATAACATTTATCATCATTGATCACCAAAGTTGTACTTGTAAGCTAAGTTTAACCATTACAAGAAGTAATATCGAAGATATTTCTAAGTCCTAACTTCTAACTGTTAACATGATATGAAATGTAAAAAATTTATAAAATGAAACATGAATAATGAGATGAAATGAAACAACTCTTTCACAAAGCATCATATTCATAATTCACAATCATTACCAATGAGTTATATTTTCCAAGGCCCAACTTCAAACTTGAAATTTTCACTGTCACAGTGATATAATGTTTACAAAAAATATCATTATGATATGAAAGAGTCAAGAGTCAAGAGTCAAGGACTCAAAACTCAACAGTTATGAAAACTAAAGTCTAATAGAAACTAAAAAAGACAAGTAAACTGTAAATCTACATGTGGCCCTTGCCACGAGAGTCTCCAGGAGTATAAGTAGGTCGTGGTGGTCTTCTAGGAGTCTCCCGCACAGACCGACGACTAGAACTAGAACCTCCACGCGAGGGTGTAGATGGAGGTGGCGATAGCAAAGGAACAAGACTCGAACCTCCAGCACTGCTACTGGATGGTGGAGGTGGAGGTGGAGGTGGCATGGTTGCTGCTTCATTTTCATCCCTTACAACTTCCTCTTCTAGTTCTTCAATATGTACAATGCCATCCTCCAAATTGTCATCCTCTGGGTGATTGTCCCAAATTTTATATGTGGGATCCTCATTAGCCCGATCACAGTAATGACTCAACAACCTCAAGTTGTAGTGCACATAAACTAAGCTTTCTGCTCGGTTTTCATTGAGTCTGTTTCTTTTCACATTATGTATATAGCTATAGGTGCTCCAACACCTCTCTGCAGAAGAAGAATTTACAACCTGTGAAAGAACTTTTTTTGCCAATTTTGGCAAAAGTCCGTGGCCGCCATATGTTTCCCACCATGTGAGAGATTCAAATTTATTTTTGTCGTCCATTGCATGGAAGTTACCATACAAACCAGTGCCACTGAAGTATCTGCCTATTTCAAGGCGCACAGCTGCACATTCCTCCCTGTCAGGTACCAACTTTTCTAATGCTTCCAAATATCCTTTAGTTACCTCTTGATCTAAATGGGGTTTGGTCCTAACCCCACCCCCTGCTGTAGGTTGGCCCAACCAAGATGTAGAGTAGTATTTTGGCGTAAGGATATACGACAAGCAATGTAGTGGAAGGTTAAGCCTATTCCACCGTTCACACACACAATCATGAATCAGTTTGTACAAGTTGGGATCTCTATTATGAACAATGTCTTTTATTTCCCCCAACATGGTATCCATTTGCTCATACACCTCGCCAATCAATGGTTTGTCTGTATCTGCAAACCAAATCATGTGATAAATTGGCTTGGTGAAATCCAATACCTGCCTCACACTTGTCCAAAACTGCCCATCAAGAGCGGCCTCCTCCACCATTTCAAAACCTACCATGTCAGCTACATTTGTAGCCCTTTCCTTTAACACCTGTCAATGTGGACTTGATACCATGCTAGCTAATGCCTCTCTTACCTTCAAAAGGCGCCTGGAGGTGAGGTAATAGCTACCAAATCTAGTCCTCGCAATCTTCAGCAACTCCAATCTCGAGTGACTGCGGAAAAGGCCATGGGTATTGCTATGATTTGTAATAAATTTTATCATTTGTTTGCCTTTCTTGTACAAATTACCAATCCATTGGTATTGTTCATTTTTGTTTTTGACAATATCATGCAACAGAAGGTTCAATGTGTGAACCAAACATCCAGACCAAAATATGTTCGAGTATTTATCCTCAATAATTGCTCTCGCGGCCTTACAATTAGGAGCATTATCAGTGATGACTTGGATGACATTGTATGGGCCAATTGTTTCAAGTAATGCTTCTGCAATGTTGATGGCGGTCTTGAACTTCTCTGAGTAATCATGTGCAGCTAGAAAGATGGGACCACTAACAGACACAGCAAGAACACTTATCAATGGCTTGCCTTTTACATTTGTCCATCCATCAGATACAATGGACACCCCATGGTCAGTCCAAGAACTTGTCATTTTATTCAAAGAATGTGATATTTTTGCTTTTTCATGATCAAGGCCAACGGTTCTTGCCTTGTCATACCCAGGGCTCTTGTATCCTTCAGGGGCATCATTTATGGCAGAAACCATTTCGTGCCAATAAGGTGAGCGTAGAACATTGAATGGTATCCCACATGCATAGAGAAACCTGTAAACTTTTGAATCCACATCATTCCTACACCCCTCATCAAGGAAATCTGATATGGTTCTACGCCTTAAAGATGATGACCCTGTGCCTCCATGTCCATATCCACTGCCTTGGGAGGATGCTGAAGGAGTTCTTTGTGATTGTGAGCTTGGTTCAAAGAAACCCCTTGATTTTTTTGTTCTGTATTGGGCTTCCTCCTCTTCCCTTATGTATTTGGCTCTATCTGCTGTTGACTGCTGTACAAGTTTTGATTCCTATTTGTTTATCTCCATCCCATGGCCTTTTCCCGCAGAGGTGTCTTCTAGCATGGGTGTATGAACCTGTGTAATCAGTGTTGCAATGGGGGCAATGAAATTTAGTGGTTCCACCCCCTCTCCCTGTTTCAGCCCTGTGAACATATTTCCACAATGGAGTTTGGTCTTGTTTAGTTTTTTGAGGGTCATGTTCACCCTCCTCCAGCTCCTCTTCACTGGGGTTTTCACCCGTTTGACTTTCTCCGGCTTCTTCATCCCCCTCTTCAGTTTGGGGCTCCCTCCGTTTCCTACTCTCCAGCACCATAATAACCATAAAAGGGACCAGGAAGAGGAAAATGCCAATAAATATAGCCAGGTCCATGGTGTTTGATGTTTGTAGGGTTTTGATTCTTGAATCTGCAAATTAATTTAATTTATTGTGATTAATTAATTTAATTTAAATACATGATCTTTAAACTCAAACAGCTAAATTAAATTAACTAAATTAACTACCTAACCAGCTAAACTAACTAAATTACTAAGTTACTTACCTCTGCAGGCTTGCTCCTCGCTCCTTGGCACTTGCTCCTCGCTCCTCAGCACTTGCTCCTCGCTCCTTTGCTCTTGCTCCAGCTCTAAACTCAAGCTCAATGAAGTTAGAATGAATTTTTTTTGGCCCATTGGGCTTATAAAACCAATTTTTTTTTCTAAATTTTTTTTTATTTTATTTTTATTTTCGGGTCTGACAGATTTTTTTTTTTTTTTTTTCTGCCGAACCGCTCCCGGCCCGGCTCGAATCGCTCCCGGAGCGATTTTTAATGTCCGGGAGCGATCAGGGAGCGATCGCTCCTGGGCATTAAAAATCGCTCCGGGAGCGCCGGAGCGATCGCTCCCTATGTCGCTCCCTAACAGACCAAGGAGCGCAAATTTTTTTAAGGGAGCGCGATTCAGGAGCGGGTTCGGGTGGGCGGGGGCGCTCCCCCGCAACATGGTTCTTACATTTTTCAATTTTATAATCACACACACACACACAGATATATATATATATATATATATATATATATATATATACTATGAAACCGGATTCGTTGGAAATAGCTTGCGTGTCTGAATCCCACAAATCAGACACGATTCATTGGGGATTCGAATCCCAGAATGGGACACGTTGTGTCCTAACGGGACACGTACGAATCCGGTATGTGTCCCGATTTTGGGATTCGAATCCCAAAAAAATGAAACCAGCGGGCATAAAAGGGCGCTGTTCTTTCAGTCTTTTACCATTTCTCTCTTTCAGTTTTGCATACGTTGAGTTGTGGGCAAGGAGCTAAGGGTTTGGAGCAAGGAGCTAAGGGTGTGGAGCGTTCGGCAAGGAGATTCAAGCACCATGTAAATGCATTTAATCTATATTTTTTTTTACATTTCTATTACAACAGTTTGTATATGAATTTTTTTTATAAATTTGTGCGTGTTTTGTTTATTTTTTTTACAGTATTCATGGCTCAATCAAGGGCAGTAGTTAGGAGGCAAAGGAAGGGGAAGAATTTCTCCGTTGGAGATGCCCCTCCTCCCCCAATATCATCAGAGTTGGCTGCAAGTAATGTTGAGGGAAGAGGGGGACCTAAAGACAACATTGATAAATATCCCTTGTGGAAATATCTCACAAGAGAGGATGCGACAAGCACCAATGGAAAGGGAGGAGGCAATGTGCAATGGAGATGCAACTTTTGCCACATTTATTTCAAAAACACATATTACCATGTGAAAGGCCATTTGTTGGCTTTACCAGGTTGTGGAATTAGAGCTTGTAAAATTGTTCTTTTACAAAAGAGGAAAGAAATGGAAAAGGAGTTCATTGTTGGTATGGAAAATGTGGCTGCAAAATCAAGAAAAACCAAGAATGAAGACCCCCTTCCATTTTTGAGGAAAGACACCACCAAATTTCCATTTGAAAGTTCTATTGGGGGACAAGCAACAAAAAGAAGAGCAATTACACTTGGTCCAATGGACAAGATTTTTCAAAAAGAGAAACAGGAAGAGCTTGATCTCACCATTGTCTTCTTTTTCTATCAAAACTTCATACTATTTACTGTTGCACGCTCACCTCTATTTATTGAGATGTGTCGAGCTCTAACTCATAGGTCTCCATCATGGTATGTGCCTCCTGGTTCAGAGAAGCTTAGAACCACATTGTTGATGAAGGCAAGAAAAGAGGTGCAAAAAATGCTTGAGCCTATTAAAGCATCATGGCCAACATCTGGGGTTAGCATTGTTTCTGATGGATGGACAGATCTAACATGACACCAATCATCAACTTCATGGTGTCTTCCTTGAATGGTCCAGTTTTCTTGAAAGCAGTGGATACACTTGGAGAATACAAGGATGAACAATTTATGGGTGAGTTATTTATTAAATTTATTGAAGATGTAAGTGTTGATTCTTGTGTGTAAATCATTACAGATAATGCACCTGTTTGCAAGGCTGTTGGCATGATTGTGGAAGCTAAATATCCACAAGTGTTTTGGACACCTTGCATTGTCCATTCATTGAACTTAGCATTGAAATCCATTGCTTCTGATGTGCTTTGCATTGGTAACATTATTGAGGATGCACGACATATCCGTAACTTTGTGCAAAATTATACAAATGCCCTCACTATCTACAAGGAGTACAACAATCTATCATTGTTGAAGATTGCTGATACACTATTTGCCTCTTCATTCATGATGTTGAAGAGGTTGAGGGAGGTCAAGATTGCTCTTGGGGCCATGGTTATTTCTGAGTTTTGGTCTTTTTGGAGAAAGACAGATCAAGTAGCCTCTAAAAGAGTGAAGGACACAGTGCTAGATGATGCTTGGTGGGAGAGGGTAGATCTAATTATTCAAATCATGGACCCTATCATTTCTTTGCTTCGATTTGTAGTTACAGACAAACCCATCCTAGGAGAGGTTTATGAGGGATGGGATTCCATGATTGAGTCTGTGAGGAGCATTATTTTACAGAGTGAGTGCCTCGAGTATGAGACATCACTAGAGGCCTTCTATGGTACTATATAGGATATTCTTGTCAGCAGATGAGACAAGAATTGCACACCTTTACATTGTTTGGCTCACTCATTGAACCCAAAATACTACAACCATGAGTGACTGAATGGTGGACCTTCCTGCAGATTCCCTCCTCACATGGATGGTGAAATCTCACAGGGGAGAAAAGATGCATTCAGGCGGGTTTTCTAGGATAGAGCATCCCTTAATGAGGTGGAGGATGCCTTTGCAGAGTTTTCCACTGGCACTAGTCGATTTGCAGGTTATGATGTGATTAGAGACAGGGGGGCTAAGAAGCCCTATTCTTGGTGGGAAAATCATGGGGCAACAAGCCCTCCTCTTCAGAAGTTAGCCATGAGGCTCCTCTCTCAGGTGACTTCATCTGCTTGTTGCGAGAAGAATTGGAGCACATATGGGAATTTGTATAGTGGGAAGAAGAGTAGGTTTGAGCAATTCAGGGCAGAGACAATGGTGTATGTGCACACCAACCTTCGTCTTAGTTACAGGCAGAGGGAAGAGTGGTTGAGGGGAAAGACAAAGATGTGGGATGTCTTTCCTGAGGATATGGGTCTGGACAACAGTGTTGAGTTTGCATTGGCCAACATGGATCTCAATGATCTAGTGCTAGAGCCTGTTAGATTTGATGACGATGATATTTTTTAGGGGTCATCCTCCACACCAGCAGATGCAGAGGCGACTATGGATACAACGGAGGAGGAGGATGTAGAGGAGAGAAGTGGTGACCATGATGATGAGGACATTGATGTTGATTCTGATGATGACTATGAGGATTGTTACTCATGAGTCATGGGCTACCTATTGCCTTGAGGCTTGTATACCTGTAGTTGTTTTATATTTTCTATTTCTATTTGCCATTGCGACATTGCCATTGCATTGCTTATGTAACACATTTTAATTTGATGACTTATTGAGAAAACTACAGTTGCCAATGTCTTTATATTACTATCTTGTAACTGTAAGTTGTCTTTCATTTATGAATCATGAATCATGATTTATCATTTTATGTGACATGTATTTGAATTTGGTATGTACTATGTACTATGCATGCTAATTGCTATAATGTTACTATTACTATCTTGTAACTGTAAGTTGTCTTTCATTTATGAATCATGAATCATGATTTATCATTTTATGTGACATGTGTTTGAATTTGGTATGTACTATGTACCAAGCATGCTAATTGGTATAATGTTACTATCACTAACTTACGTTGTAAACAATAAAACTAACATCTAAATGATTTATGTTTGAAATCAATGAATTTGTATCATTAATGAGAATTTGTGTAAGAAATATCTAATTTTTAATATATATATATATATATATTTAATAAAATAATCTATAACAAATCCTACGTGTCCTATTCCGAGGGTCAACGTGTTCAAATCTGACTCTCGAGTCTCCGTATCCTACAAATCCTGAATCCCTGTGTCAGGTGACTTAGTATGTATATATATATATATATATATATATATATATATATATTAGAAATGACTGTGCATCATGTTAGCTGTTTTGATAATCCTCTTTTTATGCTTGCATGCTTGCTTCTTGTATTTATTTGCATTTGAGTATATATGGCATTGTTGTGATCGAGATGAATCAATTTGTATTAGAGCCTTTAGATTAGGACCTTTCAAGAGCTTCACATTGTTATGAACATAAATATGTATAAATAATAGTGAATTATAGTTAATGATAATAATTAATGATTATGAAAAGGCACGACTGTTCATAGAAGCGCATCTGCCTAGGCATATAATCAAGGGCCCTCATTTGTAACCTGTTGCCACAAAATCTAGTAGGGCTTGGAGAGGGGTACCCTACAAGGCTAATACTAGACCGAGGGACAACAAGGGTGTGATGGTTCAATGTTATCACAACTGAAACCCTCTACTCTTTACGACTTTTCATTGATGGGAGGAGTCCCGGTATGTGAGAAGATCACCCAATGGATATTTTAGGTTTAAGGTATAAGGTGACTTCATGCGGCCTTCTACAAGAAAGCCACAACTTAGGCGCAAGGCTCCAATAGGAGGCAATTTGCTTTCTCGATAGAGACTTATTAGATGAGGCACAAGACCTACGGCTTGATTAGTAGGTTGAGTGTTAGATTGGCCAAAGGTTAAGGCAAGGAGAAACAGTTTCCAATAATGACTTTCATTGAGAACAAGGCAAGTGAAACCCTTAGAAAGCCCCCAAGTTGAAACTAAATCCAAACTAGGGTTAGCTTAGGGCTAGAAACTAGGGAAAAGAAATTTATGGATAAAATTGAAGTGAGTACCTACTAAAAGGAAGGATTTTGTGGCAACCACTATCTGCTTGGCATTTAGACTCTCTAACTCCAAAATTCCTCTTCGCTAGGAATTCACACCAAGCCCTAGCTTGGTTGCTTGGCCTTAAAGGGGCCAAATTAGGGTATGGAGAACAGAGAATATTTATCGATTTAAGTTAATGTGGTCATCAACAAAGGAGGGCCAATGCCTTATCCTTGGGTGGATGGTTGATTAAATGACCAAAAAGTTGCCAAGGAGGAAGGATAATCGATGCCCTAGCACAAACAACCCTTGCAATGTCCTATGCAATGGATCAAGAAGTTTCATGGGAGAGCTAATCAATGTTCACCATTATGATTACCATTCACATGTTATTTAATGAATAATGCATGCAATAACGACATCTAGCTTATACAAAATAGATTTTGAACAAATTAGGGCATAACCTCATGCTTAGAGTAGAGGTTGAGTTCCCCTACTTATACCCCTCTTCTCTGGGTCTTTGGGCTGACTTGACAGCTATATGTAGGCCGACTTGTTCTGATAGCTCCTTCAACATTTATAGGCCAGCTTGAGGAAGTTTGGTGACAAGTTCTTGTTGATTTTGGGTAGCATCGGATGTGCTCTAGCCTTGAAAATTAGTGGAGAGGCTAACGCACATGAGATCTCCAAGAGCTAGAAATCGTGTGGAGAAATTCCACCCAGATAAGGAGTTATTAAAATAATTAATATTTTTAATGAGTTCCTAAGTCTAAACTTAGGAAAATAAAAATATTAATGTGTATTAATAAGATATGGGTGAGAAAGTTCTAAGTGTCGAGGATCAAGCTATTTCTAATCTTAGCCGTTGATTAGGGACTTAATCTCGGCTGTTGAGTCGTCAACAGGGAAAGTATAAGAGGAGGCGTGAGGGTTAGTTGGAGACACACCAAGAGAGATCAAGAATTGGATTTTTTGGGGCGAGGTTTGCTGAGGAAATCGAGTTAGTGATCAGTTGCAGTGAGGGGAAGTTCAGCAAGGGATTTCCATTCGAGGCTGAAGAATACATAGCAGAGAGGTAGTGAAGTGCCGGGAGAGACAACACAGGCCGTAGAAGGGCTGACGCAGAGGTCGTAGGGGTTGACACATAGGGCTGTTGAGGCTGACGCAGAAGCCGTAGAGGTTGACATAGAAGTCATAGAGGGCTTCAGAGGCAACATTGGGGAGATTCTGTGGGGCAGACTGGGAGCAGATCAACAAATCTTGAGTCGGGAGAGGGAGACGTAGCTCCTAGATGAGTGGTGCAGTTCCTGAGCAGTGCTTGGAGCAACTTTCTTTGTCCAGCATAGGGAACAACCAGAGTCGCTGTGGGGTTTGATCATTCGGTTGCTAATTTGTCGAAATATTTGTCTTCCGAGAGAGGTACTACTGCCGAGGATATTTTATGTTGGGTGAGCCATTTCTGGCACCCTAGTTGTATTCACGAAATCTGCTTAATAATACAAACGCTCTATATCCTAGACCAGTTTTCCCGAATTGGGTTTTTCGGGGGATGCTTGTCTAAAGATAATGGTGTCCCTTGTGTTATTGTTTCTGTTTATTTCAGTGCATTATCTGTATATCTGTGAAGGTTGCGATAGTGTTTACTTCAATGTTTATGCAATTAAATAACTTGTTAATGTAATGAACAAGTAGGAGATTGTAAACCAAAAATTGCAGTAGGGGTTTCTGATGTGTTAGATTAAGGCTATGTTGTAGGAAACGTGGGGGGGAGGTGCGTTTTCGGCCGGAAATGGGGGTGAAACGCGTTTGGTACGACTGTGAAACGGGTTTTCGGCCGTACTGCCACGTTTCCTGAAACAGAAACGTGGCCAGTATGGCCGGAAATGCGTTTCACGGCTGGACAACCCACGTTTCCCCAAAAACTTGTGTTTTTTTTTAATTTGTTTTTTAATTTTTTTAGGCCATCTAGTGAGTTCTAGAAGCCTGTCTAAACTTATAAAAGAGAAGTTTGTCTCATTCTCTCATCACACTATTCAGCAAGTCGTTTCTCTTGGAGATTAGCAGTTGTTTAAGCTAGGGTGTTTTGAGCAGTGAGCAAAGTAGATTTCAGCAGCAGGAGAAAGAGATTTCGGCAGCAAGAGAAAGAGATTTCAGCAGCAGATTTCAGCAGGCACAGATTTGGCTCAGCTACAGCCATATTTCTCTTCTCTTTTCTGGCATTTTGGGGTAGTTTCAGCCGCAAAAAATTAATTTGGGTAAGCCACATTCATTTTGTTAGTTTTTTCTTACTATTTCTTCAATTTTTCTAGGGTTTATGCAGCCAGAAATATGAAAAACGTTTTTTTTTTTTGGATTTGTTTTTTAAATTTATTTTGCAGCAGATTTGGCTCAACTACAGCCATATTTCTCCTCTTTTCTGGCATTTTAGGGTAGTTTCAGCCACAAAATTAATTTGAGTAAGCCACATTCATTTTGTTAGTTTTTTCTCGCTATTTCTTCAATTTTTCTAGGGTTTATGCAGCCAGAAATATGAAAGACATTTTTTATTTATAGATTTGTTTTTTAAATTTATTTTTGCAGCAATGGCTTCTAGTGAAAGTGCAGCTGCAAATTCAAGCCCTAGGGCCAACCCAAGGGCTGAATATTATCCTCTTTGGAGGCATGTGACGAAGCTTCAAAGATGTGGAGGTGGTGGCTCATGGGAATGGCGATGCAATCTTTGCAATAATACGTACAAGGGCTCCTACCCAAGAGTGAAGGCACATCTATTGCATGGAGGAGGACAGGGGGTTTCAGGTTGCACAAAAACAGCGGATCCATTGGCAAGGAGGGCATATCAAAGAGAGCAAGATGAGGCGGATGGTACTAAGAGAAGGCATGATGACCTTACTCAAGCTCCATTTAACATTCAGCCAAGGATTGTAGTTGAAGCAAGAAAGAGGAGAGTTGGTCACACTCAACAACATGAACAACCAGCACCCAAAAATACCAGAGGCCCAGGGGCATCCCCTTTAGTTCAGGATAGCGGAATTGCTAGATTGGTGAATGTGGAAGCAAGAGAAGAAACTGATTCCAGAGTGGCTAGGTGCATTTATGCATGTGGTATCCCATTCAATGTTGTTCGCTCTCCTTACTGGCAAGATTGATAAGGGCAGTTAACAAAGCTCCTCAAGGGTAAAAGGAGCCCAACTATGAGAAAGTCAGAACCCAACTTCTTAAAGATGAGAAGGACCTTGTGGAGGAAATTTTAGCTCCAATTCGTTCTTCCTGGAGTAGCTCTGGGGTTACCATAGTCTCAGATGGTTGGACAGATATAAGGCACAAACCATTGATAAATATCATTGCCACTTCCCCCAAAGGAGCAATGTTTATCAAGGCAGAAGACTGCTCAGGAGAGGTGAAAGATGCACAGTTCATTGCTGATGTTATTATAAAAGCTATTGGACAAATAGGGCCTAACAAGGTGGTGCAAGTTATCACGGATAATGCACCAGTTTGCAAAGCTGCAGGTTTAATTGTTGAGGGGAGGTATGACCACATCTTTTGGACACCATGCATTGTCCACAATCTGAATCTGATCTTAGAGGAGATCGACAACAAAGTTTGCTGGATAAAGGAACTCACAGGGGAAGCAAGGGAGATTATCAAATTCATCACCAACCACCACCAGTCTCAGACCATATTTCGAGAGTACTCCAAATTGGAGTTGTTAAAAGTTGCTGAGACAAGATATGCCTCAAACTTCGTGATGTTGTGCCGCCTTGTTGAGGTTAAGCATGCATTAGTTTCTATGGTGGTGAGTCAACTTTGGATTGAGTGGAGACAAGCAGATTCAGAGCGGGGATCTATGGTGCGTAGATTGTGCCTTGATGAGGATTGGTGGAGCAAGGTAGATTTCTTGCTAAAGTTCACAACCCCTGCATTTGAGCTTCTCCGGAGTGCTGATACTGACCAACCTTTCTTGGGAGAGGTATATGATGGCATGGATTCCATGGTTGAGAAAACTATGGAAATCATTTTGCAAGAGTCTCCACAAATTTTGTTTGTTGATGATCATTTTGCTGGTTTGATCAAGAAAGTCATTGTTGATAGGTGGAACAATTTCAATACTCCATTGCACACTTCAGCACATGCTTTGAACCCCAAATTTTATGATGAGGAGCTTATTGCTCAAAGCAATGGGAAGAGGAAGGCACCCCATAAGGATAGGGAGGTGGCTAATGGGGTGAAAAAGGCCCTTATGAGAATGTTTCCTTCTCATCTACATAGGGAGGTAAAGGAGGAATTTGCCAGTTTTGTTGCAGGAATAGATGATTATGCAGATATATCAGCTTTGGAGGAGAGAAGCACCATGAATCCAGTTAGGTGGTGGATTTGTCATGGAGCAAATGGTGTACATTTGCAAAACCTTGCCATTCGTATTCTTTCACAAGTGGCAAGTTCTTCATCAACAGAAAGTAATTGGAGCACTTATGGTTATATTCATTCTGTGAAGCGCAATAGGTTGGGCTCACAGAAAGCAGAGGATCCTGTTTATGTGCACTCCAACCTTCGCCTTGCATCTTGTAGGGGTCCAGAATACAACAGTGGTCCTTCTAAAGAATGGGATGTGGATGCAGAAAATCCTGATTTGGAGCTCTCTCTTGCTGCCCTGAATATTGAGGCCGTATCTGGAAGTGGAATTGGTGCATCATCTTCTTCAGCACCACCATCCAATGTTGAGCATTGTGCTGCTTCTATTTTTGATGAGGATTGTTATGATGAGGATTAGTCTTTTGTCTCTATAGTTCTTGCAGCCTTATAGTCTTTGTTGTACTTGCAGCCTCATATACTAATATAAATAAAGGCTGATTTTGAGATTTTGCCCTTGGATATATAATAAAGGTTGCTTTGGGATTTTCCTATATATTTATTTTCATTATGTGATCATTCATGACTCATGAGTAAATGTGATGTAAAGTTAATCTTAATGTTTAAATGTAATAAATTATAATGTATCATTAATGCTTTATGATTGCACATATATAAAATAATTTTTAAATATTTTTAATATATATATATATATATATATATATATATATATATATATATATCTATATATATATGTATATATATTCGCGTTTCCCCGTTTCCTAAATTTGGAGAGGTCGCGTTTCGTATCGCTTCTCGTTTCGGAAACTCGTTTCCGTTTCCCCGTTTCGTGCAACTTAGGATTAAGGAATTTTCACAGTTCCTTGGAGGATACTTTACATAGACAAGATGACCTTTTTACAAAGTGTAACATGACTTCATTTTCATGACAATGACTCTTATATTTTATGACTAGATGACAAATAAAGCCTAAAGACTCTCAGTGGGCGTCTCGACTCGAAAACAAAATCCTTGCTCATGAAACCCATGCAGCAAGTCAATATAATAATTTTCATTTTTCTTATTTACATCTCTTTACAGAAAATCATAATTACATGTCATTATGAAGACTGAACCTAGTTACATCTTTCAACACTTTCAAGGTGGTGCTAGCTCTCCCATGTCTCAAAGTGTGAGACCATCTTCCTTGGGGCTTTGGATCAACTGTCATCCATCTAATAGTGCTAGGTCGACGGGGGACATGTTGGATCTAAATTCATCAATGTAGGGCAAGCTGCTGGAACACCGTGGGTGTTGGAGGTGCCTATGGGTATGTATGATGCTTAGTTGTTTCTTGGAATAACATGGATCTCAACGCCTCGCCTGTGGATGTCAATATGCTCCTTTGGAAGACTTGTCTTCAGATAAGTTGCCGAAGCCATGGTTGTGGAATCTCTGAAAATTATGTTGATTTATGGTAGCATCTGATGTGCTGTAAGTCTAAAATTTTGCAGGGAGGCTTGGGCACATGTATTCCAAAGAACCCAGAAAGCATTTTTGGAAACTCCACCCAGAGACAATTTTATTAAAATAATTAATTATTTTTAATGGGACCCTAAGTCTAAACTTATGAAACTAAAATAATTAATGGGTATTAATCTAACTGTGGGTGTAACTTCTAGAAGAAGACGAGGACTAAGAAGAAATGATCTTAACCATTGATTAGTTTCTAATCTAGGCCGTTGAATGTCAACGAGAAGATTATTTAAGGAGGCTTGAGGGTCATTTGGAAGACACACAAAGAGTTGATTAGTTAGATTGAATTGTTGAAGCTAGAGTAGTGCAGTGATTTTGTAGTGATCACGAAGAGAGGGGCAGAGAGAGTTTTGGCTAGAGTATCTTCTTCAGAGCCAAGAATACTCGGCAGAGAGGCAGAGAGACACACAGAGGAGGCAACACAGTGCCCAGAGAGGGTGATACAGAGCTAGGAACGGCTCGCGTAGAGCAACGCAGAGCCTTTATGCAAAAGTACGAGATTTACTGGGGTTTTGACGTTCTGTGCTGGGACGACTGGCGTCATCTCCTGAGAGAAAATTGATCCAGCAAAGAAGTGACGCAAGGCCTTAGAGGCTGTGATGCAGGCCCACGTAATGACTGCATAGGGGCAACACAGAAGTAGTTGGGGATTCGTTGGTTCAGCTGTCGTATCAACTGGGACTTGCAGTGTAGAGTGATATTCTTTGTACTAGATTGCCAACAAGGCATCCAGAGGTTGTATTTAGAAATAACTTTTGCTTAATAATAAAAATCCTCAGATTTGCTACACCGGTTTTCTCGCATTGGGTTTTTTCGGGGACATTTGTCCAAAAACAACTATGTCATTTGTGTTGTATCTATCTCTTGTTCAGTTCTTGTTTGGGCATATTATTTTAAAAGGTGTAGGCTACAGTGTATGTATTTCAATGTTTGCCGTAGGAAACTGCAAATAACTTGTTCATGTAAATCTAACAAGTAGGAGAAATATCATTAGTTGTTGCAGTAGGGATTTTGGATTAAGAATTTTCACATTGTATCAAAGGAGTGTAGGTGAGACAAGAAGAGCAGTGCCAGAGAACCTAGTGGTGAGTAGAGAAGGAGCTTGAATAGTAGCTGCTGGAGGCAATAATTCGAATCCCCAGAGGGATTGCGCAGTCCAAGCCAGGAGGGTGGAATTTTTGAGGACAGTCTCTCTCTCTCTGAGTTGACAGAGAGGAAGGGCTTCCTGATCGAAATTCTGCTGTGACAGAGGGAGCAACACAGAGCCTCAGCGTGAGGAAGAGCTGGTGGGACGCATTTTTTTTAAAGGCAGAGTGCTAGCCTGAAAGACGTCATAAGAGAGAGGAGAAGCATAGTGAGGAAATTTTTCCTCAGTAGACTTCCCGCCAAGAAGTCCGTTTTCTTATTGGTTGAGCAATAACACTAAGCAACAGAGAGGAGCAGTTCGACATTTTCTTGGTGGAGATGGCAACCAGTAGGTTGAGAGATCAGGACATGTTGGATGTGGCATCCAACTACGTCATTTGGAAGGCAAGGATGTCGTTCCTTCTAGATGAGCATTCTCTCAAGACCTATGTTGACAGGGTGGCTGAGCCTGCAGATGCAGATCTATTGAAGAAGTAGAAGGCAAAAATGGCGAAGGCCAAGAGGATGATCCTTGATGGAGAAAAGGATCACATGGCTTGTCACATCACTAGCAGAGGGACCGCTAAGGAGATGTGGGATGCCTTGGCAATGCTATGTGAATGATCTTCCAAGCAGCGGAAGATGTACTTAGAGTAGAAACTGAGATCTGCGTAGATGTAGAAGGGGGAGCGCATAGATCCATTCCTCACGAAGCTTCAAGAGACCCCGGACGAGTTAACAATTGTGGGGTCTACACCTCAAGGTTCTGAGATGGTGAGACTTGCCCTAAACTCAGTCTCAGAAGAGTAGCAGGTCTTTGTCCAGAGCATCCTGGGCAGAGCAGCTTTGCCAGACTGGGATAGTTTGTGGGCAGCTTTCAAGCAGGAAGAGACGAGGAGAGATCTGGTCAAGTGCAAGCTTGATGGAAGCAACAACAGTGGGTCGAAGCCCAAGGAGGAGGATGAGAATGTGGCCCTTGCACCCAAGGGGCAGGAGGAGCAATGGAGGTGGAATAAGGACGTCTCAAAGATCAAATGCTTCAAGTGTGGTGAAATGGGTCACTACGCAACACAGTGTCGTCTCAGGAAGAAGGACAAAGATGAGAAGCATGATCCAAAGGCTGCACCCGCGAATATCGAGGAGGAGTTCACCATGATAGCTGAGATACGTCCAAGAAGGAGGTGGGCTGATCTAGAGCTGTAGTTCAAAAGAACTACAGATGGGCATGATTGTTGAGGAGCCCACCTCTCAGATCGATTCCTTGCTACGATAGCCCAGATAAGAAGTAGCAGGATGGACTAGTCTCAGTTGGTGGTGAGGAGTGTTGGAGCGACAGATGTAGTGGCTATATAACGCCAAGTCTGAGCAACGCAGTGCAAAGTTGCAAAGTGCAAGGAGGCACAATGCAGTAGCAGTAGCAGCCCAATGGCTTCAGAGGGATAGCGTGGGACTAGCAACAGTCAGATCTTCGACACCGAGATGCATCTATGCTGAACACTTGTTGAGTAATTTGGGATGTTTCTACGTTTGCAGTGTAGGAGCAGTTGGCAGTGGCATTGCTAGCAGCAGCACATATGTAAAACCTCAGAGGGAGTTGTAGTACGGATGCAGTGTTGACAGTGGTAGGGTCTGCCGCAGTACAGTTGTAGGAGAAGCGCAGTAGTTGGTGGACAGCATGTCAGACATCAGCGACACAGAGGACGATGTTATGAAGTTAGGGTGATGCTTTAGTGGGAGGCATTGCTAGAGCAAATTCCTCGTTAAGAGGAAGTGTTGATTTTTGGTAGCATCGAATGTGCTCTATGTCTCAAAATTTGTAGGGAGGCTTGGGCACATGTATTCCAAAGAATCCAGAAAGCATTTTGGGAAATTCCACTCGGAGACAGTTTTATTAAAATAATTAATTATTTTTAATGGGACCCTAAGTCTAAACTTAGGAACTTAAAATAATTAATGGGTATTAATCTAACTGTGGGTGTAACTTCTAGAAGTAGACAAGGATCAAGCAGAAATGATCTTAGCCATTGATTAGTTTCTAGTTTGGGCCGTTGAATGTCAACGAGAAGATTATTTGAGGAGGTTTGAGGATCATTAAGAAGACACACAAAGTGCTAATCAGTCAGATTGAACTACTGAAGCTAGAGAAGCGCAATGATTTCGTAGTGATCACATGGAGGGGCAGAGAGAGTTTTGGCTGGAGTGTCTTCTTTGGAGCCAAGAATACTCAGCAGAGAGGCAGAGAGAGACACAAAGGAGGCAGTGCAGTGCCCAGAGAGGGTGACACAAAGCCAGGAAGGGCTCACGCAGAGCAACGCGGTGCCTTCACGCAAAAGTCCGAGATTTGCTGGGGGTTTTGATGTTTTGAGTCGGGAGGGTTAGAGTCAGCTGTTGAGAGAAACTCGATCCAACATAGAGTGATGCAGGGCCTTAGAGGTTGTGACGCAGGCCCACGCAGTGACTACGTAGAGGCAGCTTAGAAGTAGCCGAGGACTCGTTGGTTCAACTGTTGGATCAGCCAGGACTTGCAGTGTAGAGTGAGGTAATCTCACTAATTTCTTCTGCTGATTGATATTTTCTGTACTGGATTGCCAACAAGGGATCCAAGGGTTGTATTCAGAAATAACTTATGCTTAATAATAAAAACCCCCAGATCTGCTACACCAGTTTTCCCTCATTGGGTTTTTCCGAGGACATTTGTCCAAAAAACACTGTGTCATTTGTGTTGTATCTTTCTCTTGTTTAGTTTCTTGTTTCGACATATTATTTTAAATGGTGTAGGTTGCAGTGTATGTATTTCAGTGTTGTCGTAGGAATATGCAAATAACTTGTTCATGTAAATCTAACAAGTAGGAGAAATATCATCAATTGCTGCGTTAGGGGTTCTGGTTTAGGAATTTTCACAAATTACACAATATCTAGTGCTAGCAACTACGTGCTAATGTTTTATCCTGGCCATCTTTTGATTTTGGTCTTCTTTTGTTTTTGCTTGTGGCCATCATATGCTTTTTCTTGTTCTTCTTTCTGAATCAACCTCCCAGGGAAAAGTTTTAGTCCCTAGCCAAGTATGAGGATGTATGGTGCCAAATCTCAGAGAACCAGTGGTCAGTTGGACCCGAAGAAGGGAGGTGAAATATAGGGTTATAATGTAAGATAGAAAGTTGTAAGTGTGAAATAGGGAGAGATGAGACTATGCTATCTCAATTGAGGTTTCCTAAGTTTTGCGCCTCCTATACCCATCGGGCCATTAGGGGTGGTCCCATTAGACTAGGATGAAAGATTAATCGCCCATTAAAGGTGATAGAACAAGATCACTGTCAAAACTCTTCTTTCTTCCAGGGTACTACATTAATCCATGTTAAATACCCAAATACAAACATGCATAAGCACCTGATTGCAAAATGAATAAAGTACCTTTCGATCGGAAGGCTGCCCTCCAACATGTGCTCTTGCCAAATGGGCAAGGAAACATATGACTGATGCATGTGGCGAAGATATGAATGGCACATTGTCATTAGTTAGTAGCAGTGTTTTTAAAACCGGAACCAGTGACCGGACTAGTCCACCTAATGAACCGGTTTACCGACTAGAACCGGTCTAAGCGGGACTGGTCTGGTCTAAACGAACCAGTTTTAAAAAAATACATTAAATAATTAATTTTTAATGAAAGAAAATTATTTTTAAGATGTAAAACCATGATTCCAAGCCAATAGAGACAAAATATGCAAAATTTGCACATTTATATACCATGATAAGGTGAATATATCAAAATGGCACTGAGTGCAATACATATCATCGACAAACTAGCAAAATACATAAGCAATGAGGCTCTAAATGGCCTATAAAGTCCAGAAACAATGCTGCAAGCTATTAGGCCATTGGCCTACTACAAGTCTACAGTGTACACATGATTAATCATTAAGTTCATCACCACTACTAGCCATAGGATCATCATCAGCAGATACATAGACATCATCTGGTTCAGAGTCTGAGGATGCCTCAGCCTAATCTGCAACCTCAGTATCAATGCCACCAATAACAATAGAAGTGGACCTAATGGAATCACGAGTTTGTCGACTTGGATGACTAGTGCCTTCCATTGGTTCTTTGCTTTTCCTTGATGCTGCCACTGACCCTAGTTCTAATGCCGCCACATAATTTTCTTCATCCCCCGCTAAAGCCATGTCGATATCAAAATCAACCTCAAACATAGGATCTTTAGTCTCCTCCACCCATTCTGATGTTGGATCAATATGGATCTAGATCAGGTGTTTTGCTCATCATTTGGTTCCTCCTTAGTCGAAGGTTGTATTGCACAAAAACAAGATCATTTAACCATTTTTGTTCCAAATGGTTTCTCTTCTTCGTGTGCATGCGCTCAAAAACAGACCAATTACGCTCACAACCTGAAGCACTGCAAGTTTGACTGAGGACTCTAATTGCAAACCTTTGCAATTGAGGACACTGGGCACCAAATGACTCCCACCAATGCGCTGCAAAGAAAAAGACATTAATTAGTAACTTAGTTTATAATTTGAATTGTAAAGAACGTAAACAATTTTAACTTGAAAAGAAAAACAAATTGGAAATTGGAATTACTTATCTGGTTGGTCCACATCTCTTGCCATCCTTGCCAAGTTTTTGCCAAAAGTACCACCTGCCATATTGAAAACAGTAAGCTGTCTATGTATTTCCAACTGGTCTGCATGGCTAGGGACCATGCGCTCCAAGCAATCAATCAATCCAGCTTTGACCTCCCCATCATGCAGATCTCCTAGCCGATTTTTATAATGATACTTTGGGTTCAAAAAATACCCAACTGCATGTATAGGACGATGGAGTTGATTGTTCCATCTGTTATCAATGATCTCCCATATACAACCATATTTAGCTAACCTCTCCTTGTAAGCTGCCCGTATCTGCTCCTTTGCTTGATCCTTAGCCTCTTCAATGTAGCCCATGGCCAATCTTTCCCCATCCACCATCCTTAGCACCTTAACAAGGGGCTTGGTGATTTTCACAAGCTCGAGAGACCTTTTCCAAAAATAAGTGTCTAACACTTTCTTTTTGGTGTCTTTTCCATCTGGTCTATGAGCCCACCGAGATTCAGACCATTCTTCAGAGGAAAACATTTTCTGCAAGTTTTTATGTTGACCATTAAGACATTGCAACGTGAGGAAGTGAGTTGCAAATCTCGTAATTGTAGGCCTAACAAGCTCTTTGCCCCCAATGCGTTTCCTCATTAGGCTCAATACCCATGAGTGGTTGTAAATGTATTTTGTAATGCACTTGGCATGCTCTACAATGTTTTTTACCCACTCCACTTTGCCTATATCCTCATGCATGAGGTCTATGCAATGTGCAACATATGGAGTCCAAAATATGGTCTTATATTTGGTCTTAAGCATATTTATAGCAAGAACATAGTTTGAGGCATTATCAGTGATGACCTGCACAACATGTTGCTCCCCAACTTCCTGAATAATGTTATCCAAAAGCTCAAATAGAAGGGCTGCATCCTTTACCCTATCAAATGCATCAACTGATTTCAAAAATATGGTTCCTTGAGGGCAAGAAACAAGGAAATTAATGATAGTGCGGTTCTTTCCATCGGTCCATCCATCTGACATGATGGAACAACCTGCTTTGAGCCATGAATCTTTAAACTCACCCAAATACTCATCAATGGAAGATATTTTTTTTGGCAAAAGAGCTCCCCTCAAGTCATGCAAACTAGGGCCTTTGAAGCCTTTTCCTGCAGCTATAACAGAGTCCCACATAGCTTGGTAATAAGGTGAGCGAGCAACATTAAATGGGATATCTGAATCATACCACCATCTAACAATGTATTGATGAGAAGTTTCTTTGCATTGTCTTTTCCAATGTTGATCCAAAGTGGGTTGAGAACTTGGGTAGCAGGAAGTGGGATTAGAAGAGGCAATGTTGGCAGAATATGAGAAATAACTTTGGATGTTTGTTCTCTTTGTTCCTTTTGATGGTTGGCGAAAAGAAGGATGAACATAGTGAAAGGGGTCATTGGTGGAAGGGATAGAAGAGGAGTCTTGAATCTCATAATGATCATACCCACTCTCTTTCATGGCTTCTAATAATTCCCTCTTCCTTGCAATGTCATATTGGATGGCCTTCTCCCTAGCCTTATCCTCATAAAAATTTTCATGCTTGGAAATGTATTCTGCCCTAATAGGACCTAACAGTGCATATGGTGCATCACATGGCTTTACTTGGCCTCTTATCCCAGCCAAGTGTTGTTTCAACCTAAGAATACCCCCACCTCCAATAGATTTATGGCATAATTTGCATATCATTTTTCCATCAATTACATCACAATGAGCCCGTGCACTGTCCTTTCCTTTTGGAGCCATGTTTGCTTGAAAGAATAACAATTTGCAAAGAAATCTGCCATTTAAAAAAAATTGCAGCTAAGCAACATGGAAAACCAAAGATAAATGTATGAAAACAAATGCACATGCAAGCTAAAAAATTTGATAGCATAGAGCTAGAGAGTTCATAACATAGATGATAGAAGTAAGAAGTTTATAAATTTATAACACATAAAAAAATTTAATTCATGGACAACAGTCAAATGAGGAATTTTCAAGTGAAAATCCTTACCTGGAAATGCAAACTAGCTTCCTTAGCCTCCTCTTGAAGTAGTCTCCTCCATTGATAGCTACACACTATCTCCAAAATAGCTTCAACTCCAACTCCAAGATGACTACTTCAGCAAAAACTCAACACTCTCCAAGCTCACAAACAAACTCACAAACACTCATAAACACTCCAAATCAAATGTGTGAGACAAATGAGAGTGAGAGGGGCCTCTTAAAGGCTTAGAGAGGGTGTTTTTGGAGGGAAAGCACCCTTAGTTCCTCCCCAAAACACACTCAACAAGTCGCTTTTCCAGCTCACGGTGGGCATGCCTCCTAACTGGCCGGTTTGCTATAAACCGACCGGTTCCGTCCTAAACTGGCCGGTTAGGACCTGTTTTTGTCAAAAAAAGGAGAAATGGGCCTGCTAATCAGGTTTTTTGGCTGGTTTCGACCAGTGGGCCTGCTTACCGGCCGGTTAGACCGGTAACCAGTTAGCAAGGCCAGTTTTGAATACTATGGTTAGTAGTGGATGTCAAGGGCTGCTGGCTGGCTGGCTGGAAGATATGATGGGGGAAGATTTGTTTCTATGGGGTCGTTCACTTTTAGTGGGTAACATAACCAACATATCAATTGTACATTCAAAACATTATGATATTTATATCATGTTTGTCCTATGCTGGATATTCTCATATTTTTGATATTCTAAATATTTGCGTGTACGAGCCTTGTTCATTACATTGGTGTCAGAGCCTTGTTCTCCAATCCCAACCTTTGGCCATCGAGCCTTGGTCAAAATTTCTTTTTTGCAAGCCACAATTTTTTTTGGAGATTCTCCATTTTGTAGGACTTCGTTGATGCTCAGGCCCTTGGCGACCATTAAAGGATTAAAAAAATATATTGAAAAATCGAAGCATATATATATACATATATATACATACACACACACACATATATATATATATATATATATATATATATATATATATATGTATCATTTAAAATTTTATTTTAAACTTTGTCACCGATTACAGATCCATAGGTTTCCTTCATGTGACAAAGCATTATCTCATGCTATGGGCAGCCTGAACACCTTCATCAACTCATTCATTGCCCCACATTATATGGGAGATGATAAACTTGGAGTAGTAGTGCCCCTAGTGGGCTTAACAATATATATAGGGTTTGGCAACTGTTTTGAGGCCTAGAGGAGGTTTGTTTAATCCTTAAGACATGGGAAGGCAATCACCATCTTTCGAGTTCTCATTTGGACCAATCTACAGGCTTAATTTACATCAAGAGACCTGTGGGACCACTACTTGTGCCCCAAAGCCACATTGGAGCACCACATGATGTTTTACGTAGAGATCAAAGGGCCACCCCCTTGAATATCATTCATGGAACCGTAACTCTTATTATGGCATCTTGAGGACTCAATGAGGCCCTCCAACAACCTTCCTATTGTTAGAACACAAAATTGATGCTCTATTGTATGTTACTTGTATTTGTCTGTCTAAAGTGTATTTTTATTTATTGAATGAATAATGGTGGTTACATGCCTTCACGGTGGTTGCCTATATAGGCATTCACTGGCTATGAAGGTGAATGGTCATGTTTATTTTACCCTTGACTCTTCATAACTAATATTTGCTTATTAAATTAATTAATTTATGATTGTTAATATGTTATTATTTATTTAATTACTATTTTATTCATAACATTGCTACCCTCTCAAAGATGCGTTTTCCTCAAAGGATAACAAGTAGGGTTTCTTCTAGCTGAACAAATTGTTATGGAATGGTGTCTATTTGCTTTTATGAATTTACTTTGTTTGTGCCTCGTGTGTTGGTGAAGTTCTTGTATGTATTTGCATCTTCCTAGAGGTTGGAGCATCAACACCACATAATTTATAGTGTTGACCTTGCCAATTAAACTCCATGAACTTACTTCAAGGTTTGTAGTATAGCTTCCTAACTTAATTAGACATTTTGCACTTAGCACTATAACCATTTCTTTGAGCAATAGGGCATAGAGTTGTGTCTGTAGTTCTAGCTCTTGTATCTAGCTTGAAACTTTATGACATTCTCCTATTTCCTCGATTTTTTTGCCAATAGCAACAGTCATGGTCAAGTTCTTGATTGGGAACACACAAAGATTAAGTTGTTTACCAAGATCAATGTTTATACAATTATGAGTACTGCCAAAACCTACAAGTATATTGCTATCTCTACCTCTTATGCTCCTTTTAAGCTTCAGAGTTTTAGGTTGTAATCCCCTCCTAGGACCCCCGCTAGTAACAGGGAACAAAACTCAATTCTAGAGATCATTTAAACTTTCTCAGACAGGAATCTCTCCTTGATCTCCATTTGCTTTTCATCAATCCTGCAAATCAAAGCATCATGGGTGACTATTATGGTCCTTGCAATTTCACCAACATCTAGGGGTATCTGCACGATTTGCCAAATGAGTCAACTATGAACAAATTGCCAATCTTTGAGGGGAATAATGCTATCAATGCTGAAGAGCATATAAAGAAGTTTAATTCATTCCTCCATAGATATGCTCATGCTACAGACTATAATCATGAAGATGTCAAGATGAAACTGTTTGTCTTATCATTGGAAGGTAGTGCAATTGACTGGTTTCATGACAAGGCTAATAATGCTTTTGATTCTCTAAGGACCCTCCTTGATGCTTTTCGAGACAAATACGAGGATAAGAGGGAAGGGAAATACTTGGTGAAAGAATTCAATACCATCAAGAAGAAAGAAAATGAAACAGTGGTAGAATTTAACCAGAGGTTCAACAAATTACTAAGGGACATGACTTAGGATTACAAGCCTCCTGACAAAACTATATTGGAAACATATCTTGAGGCTTACCATGTAGAAGTCTAATATGAGATAAGGCAGGCTCACCCTGCCACTTTAGCTGCTGCCCAAAACATAGTTGAAGAGTTAGAAAAAGATAAAAAGGCTTAAGGTAAATATGAGATCCTTGGTTATAAGAGAACTCTGGTCAAAATTAAAGATGAGTCAAATACAGTCAAAGAATTAACCGAATTGGTTAGGGATATGGAAATTATACACGCCAAACAGATAAGAGACATGCATAAACAGTCAATACAAATGGAAAGGAATGCTAGGATGCAAACACAGAGTATGCCTCCCTGAAACAATAACAACCAGTGGCCAAAAAGGAATTGCGCAAATGATCAACGACCTCCAACACCGCTCGAGTCTGCCAGCGTAGTTGATGAATTTGTTCCTTTCTGCATACCTTGTGACAATTTTCACGAAGAAAGTACATGTGCTTTGGCTAGAAGAATTCTTGAAGAAAGTAGATATCGACGAAGAAATAATGCAAGTCAAGGCGAATCAAGTGAAAGCTCGTGCACTGATACGATTTCTTCAACTTTTGCAATAAACACCTTCGATGAAGAAAATAACCCCATTACTCAGGCATATGGTGATAAGCCAACTCAGAAACAAGTACTAGAACTTGCAAAAGGTAAGGGTTACACATATCAAAGGAATGGCAAAGGTCAAAGTCAGAACAAGCAGGTTCCTGCCGAAAGGTTTGGACATGGATTGGGCCGCATGGATAAGTAATATTAAGATGTCTGTGCTTTTACTTGAACTTTTAAAGATTCCATCTCAAAGGGCATCTTTCTTCAAGGCTTTGGGTATGATTCAACAAGAAGATAATGGAATTAATCATCAAGATGAAAAGGTCAAATTAAAAGATATCAACTGTTATATGACTAATGGAAATCATGAACCATTCTTTCTTACTTTAGACATCAAAGACAAATTACTTCACATCTGCGTGATAGGTTCTGGTGCATCTAAGAATTTTATGACCAAGAATTCCATCAAGAAATTAAACTTGAGAATCTCTAGACCATATCATAACATTTGTTCGATGGACTCTAGAAAGGTTGAAGTGCTTGGTGTGGTTAGAGATTTACAGGTTGCCTTAGCTGATTATCCATACAAGATCATCACAATGGATATGTGTGGGGAATGCTTCTCTCCCAACTGTTTGCGGATGATTTAGGTGGGTGCATTCAAATGGGTTTGTCTTATGCCATTATTCCAGCAGTTGCAGGTGGTATCGTCAAGTTATACAAAGAAGTAGAAAGAAGGTACCACGTGGAAGTTCCAAAGAAGTTGGAAAATGGTGAGCAGGTTGTACCACAAGAGCATTTGCCTCACTTTGAATAAGAGATATGTCACTTTTTCCACCACCCATCCCTTCCACCACTCAGAAAAAGAAAAAGATTTTAGATTGACAGAGATATGCAACATAGTGATGAGCAGTCACACCAACCTAAGGGGATCAAACTTCAGCGAGGGACATCTAAAAAGTAGTTGTGTGATCTAATAATCAATGGACAAATGCCTGAGATTCTTCCTCACGGATGACATCTGATGCCACGGACATCGTTTTGTATAGTATCTCTAACCCTACTCCCTTTCATTTATGTCATTAGCTAGTTATTTTACACATTTTATTATGCTTCTTTTTTTGTTTTGTTTTGTTTTTTTTTTTAATTTCAGTTTGTTAGGTTAGGTTTTCTATTCCAACGGTATTTTCTATACATGAGTGATGATTTCGATGTTGAATGAATATCTATTTGATGGACTTTTGTTTCCTTGGATGCATGTTTCTGGGATTCTCACGTTACATCTTAGAAGCAACGTGCCCCCATATGGAGCTAGATGTTGCACTCAAATTGTCAAAATTCCAAGGAAGTGGAAGTACCAGTTTTTTTCAACAAGGATCATATCACATATCAACAGTCCATGTGTCATAGACATCCCATTCTTCAAGTTATATATTGTAAATGATCTTAGTAAAACCATGAGTCTATGTAACAAATGGGTTGTGTGTCTGGAGGGTTTAAGACAAATGTGTATTCCCTCTTTGAGTCATGTAAAATAAAAATCATACGTATTAGAGGGTTGGAAAAATAATTAATCCTTTCATGTGTAAATTTTTCTTTTTTTTGGCAAAATAAATTTAAATCCTTAGCTAGAAATTAATTAATTAGAGTCAAAATTAAATTGTTTAGGAAAATAAATTCTCCAAATGGAAAAATTCGTAGGTCTTGAAAAAATCAATTTTTAAAGGTTCTCTACCAATGGAATATTGTCTTTTTCAAGAAAATTTGGCCCTTTGGACCTTAGTGGCTAAGTCAAAGTCAAAATTTTGAGGAAATTAGCTCAAAATAATTAATTTTGAGCTAATTAAAATGGAATTAAATTCAAAAATTCCTCAAAAATAAAAAATCAAGGGCTAAGATTAAAATATCTTGAATTGTTTATCAACGACCAAGATTATTTTGACAAATATGAAAGAAACTAGCCATTATTTTTCTATTTGGAGGATTTATCTATAAATTAGAGAGTTAGTTGAGTCTCTAGTCATCTTGATTTGTTAAAATTGGCAACTAGGCCCAAACTCCATGTGGATCACCTTATTTATGGCTTCTAATATTTTTCCCAAATTCCTCTCATCGAGAGGGGTAGGATTGATCTAAAGATCATTCGATTCCGATAAGTATTTATGGAGATATAAATTTATTTTGATTATGGACAAATTGTCAAGGTCAGCCAACAAACTTATGTAGGCTTAAAAGCCCAACAATCATGTCTATTCAATCTCAACGTTTGCATATAAATACAAGGAGCATTCTCCTCATTTGGACAATTCAATTCACTCATCTTCTCTCTCTCTCTATCCTATGCATAAAAGGAGCCTCTCTCTCTCTCTCACTCACACTGGGACGATGATCAAAATCCCTCTCAATGCAATCAAAACAATGGAAGGTCAAATGGTAGAGGTAAAAGAAGTGCCAGAAATCAAGGAAGAGGACAACCATTCAAGAAGGCAAGAAATTCCAGGTATGAATCTAACAGTATTAACAATAAGCAAGATGAATATTATCTACCAGCAACTCTATCTACTATTGCTCCCCCGGACTCGCTGGGAAATTGGCTTATTGATAGTGGTGCCTCAAGGCACTTCACTGGTTACAAAGAATCTCTCTATAATCTGATAGAGAAGGGAACCAACCTGGAAATTGTTCTCGGAGATAATTCAAAATATTCCGTGAAAGGCATAGGAAATGTCACTCTTCAATTGAATCAGGGTAGTACCATCCACTTACAAAATGTATTATATGTCCCTGATCTAAAAGGGAACTTGGTGTCCATTTCGGTAATGGAAGAAAAAGGCTACAAGGTGGCCTTCATCGATGGCAAGGTACATGTATGGAAAAAGAACTTTAAAGATGCTTTTACTCTTGGGTTTCGAGTTGATTCATTATATCAAGTCGGTGGAAGTCCGCTGGGTGTCATGTCTTGTGACACATCTCTTCAGTCCGAACTATGGCATCGGAGGTTTGCTCTCCTTCATTATAAAGTTCTACCCGATGTATGAAAAATGGTGACCGGGATGCCTGAGTTCAGAGTAGAGCAAGAAGGTGTATGTCTAGGATGTGCCGAAGGGAAGCTCAAAAGGAGACCATTCCCCTCAAGCCAAAGCAAGACCTCTGATATATTGCAGTTGGCTCACTCAGACATATTCGATATTCTGCCTATGAACTCCTTGGGAGGATATCTATATTACCTCACTTTTACAGATGATTATTCTCGCAAGACTTGGATATACTTCTTGAAAAAGAAGGATGAAGTGTTCTCTTGGTTTCGGCACTTCAAAGCCTTGATCAAGAATCAAAACGAAAAGAAGATCAAGATCTTAAGGACTGATAATGGGATTGAATATGAATCCAATGAGTTTCATGACTTTTGCAAAGAGGTTGGCATTAAGAGGGAGACTACTACACCATATACTCCTGAACAAAATGGTGTGGTGGAAAGGAAGAATCGTACAATTGTGGAAGTTGTTTGTGCTATGCTCCATGATCAAAGACTTCCGAAGTTTCTATGGGTCGAAGCTGCAAATACCGCCGTATATGTACAAAACCGATGCCCTCATCAAGCATTGGGTTCCAAGACTCCCGAAGAAATGTTCACCGCTAAGAAACTTGACGCATCTCATTTTAGAATTTTTGGAAGCCCTATATATTTTCATGTGCCTAAAGAAAAAGGAATAAATTGGGTGCATCTAGAAAGAAAGGAATCTTCGTGGGCTATAGCGAAAATACTAAGGGCTATAGAATCTATGTTGCTGGTCAAAGGGAAGTCGAGATTAGTCATGATGTCACCTTTGACGAAGATATGGCTCTTAGCAAGGTAGACAATCTTCCTACTTTAAGGGGATCTAAAGAAGCTAACACCGGGGAATCGAAGGAAAAAGAAGATGAGATGATGCTCGATGTGGAAGAACCTATGGATCCTATTGATCCTCCTTCGCAAGAGCATTCCTCTTCTAGGAAGAGACCTTCATGGCTTAGTGGGACACTTGATGATGTTGAAGGACACATTGCACCCTGATGAACCTTCCGTGAAAGTAAGAAGCCAAACAGGTATCGGGGATATGTGACCATCATGAGCACGATCATCGAAAATGAGCCTTTGTCATTCACAGATGCCGTCAAGCATCAAGTATGGAAGGATGCTATAACCAAGGAATATGAGTCCATTATGAAAAACGATGTTTGGGATATGGTCCCTAGACCCCAGGAGAAAGCTGTTGTCACTTCAAAATGGCTTTACAAGATAAAACATGCAATTGATGCAAGTGCGGAAAAGTACAAGGCTCGTTTTGTCGCTCATGGCTTCTTCCAGAATGGTATAGACTATGACGAGATATTTGCACCTGTTGCCCGATATACCACCATCTACTCGATCATAGCCCTTGCTGCTTCGCAACGATGGAACCTACATCAGATGGATGTCAAGACTGCGTTCTTACATGGTTCGATCAAAGAGGAGGTCTATGTGAAGCAACCCAAAGGATTTGAGATTTATGATCGAGAATCTCATGTGTCAAGGTTGAAGAAGGCCCTCTATGGGCTAAAGCAAGCACCCTGAGCATGGTATGAGAGGATCGATAACTACTTGATGAAGCTGGAATTCACTAGGAGTGAAGCCGACCCTAACCTTTACTTTAAGGTTATAGATGACAAGCCTCTCATACTGGTGCTATATGTTCATGACCTCTTTCTAATAGGTGCAGACCCTCTGATTCACGAATGTAAGAGGGAGCTGGCTTCTGAGTTCGAGATGGAAGACCTAGGACTTATGCACTATTTCCTAGGACTGGAAGTCTGACAGAAACCGAGGGAGATTTTCCTATCCCAAGGAAAATATGTGGTGAAGATATTGGAGAGATTCGGCATGGTGGACTACAAGCCCGTAACTACCCCGATGGGTGCATCTAGAAAGAAAGGAATCTTCGTGGGCTATAGCGAAAATACTAAGGGCTATAGAATCTATGTTGCTGGTCAAAGGGAAGTCGAGATTAGTCATGATGTCACCTTTGACGAAGATATGGCTCTTAGCAAGGTAGACAATCTTCCTACTTTAAGGGGATCTAAAGAAGCTGACACCGGGGAATCGAAGGAAAAAGAAGATGAGATGATGCTCGATGTGGAAGAACCTATGGATCCTATTGATCCTCCTTCGCAAGAGCATTCCTCTTCTAGGAAGAGACCTTCATGGCTTAGTGGGACACTTGATGATGTTGAAGGACACATTGCACCCTGATGAACCTTCCGTGAAAGTAAGACGCCAAACAGGTATCGGGGATATGTGACCATCATGAGCACGATCATCGAAAATGAGCCTTTGTCATTCACAGATGCCGTCAAGCATCAAGTATGGAAGGATGCTATAACCAAGGAATATGAGTCCATTATGAAAAACGATGTTTGGGATATGGTCCCTAGACCCCAGGAGAAAGCTGTTGTCACTTCAAAATGGCTTTACAAGATAAAACATGCAATTGATGCAAGTGCGGAAAAGTACAAGGCTCGTTTTGTCGCTCATGGCTTCTTCCAGAATGGTATAGACTATGACGAGATATTTGCACCTGTTGCCCGATATACCACCATCTACTCGATCATAGCCCTTGCTGCTTCGCAATGATGGAACCTACATCAGATGGATGTCAAGACTGCGTTCTTACATGGTTCGATCAAAGAGGAGGTCTATGTGAAGCAACCCAAAGGATTTGAGATTTATGATCGAGAATCTCATGTGTCAAGGTTGAAGAAGGCCCTCTATGGGCTAAAGCAAGCACCCTGAGCATGGTATGAGAGGATCGATAACTACTTGATGAAGTTGGAATTCACTAGGAGCGAAGCCGACCCTAACCTTTACTTTAAGGTTATAGATGACAAGCCTCTCATACTGGTGCTATATGTTCATGACCTCTTTCTAATAGGTGCAGACCCTCTGATTCACGAATGTAAGAGGGAGCTGGCTTCTGAGTTCGAGATGGAAGACCTAGGACTTATGCACTATTTCCTAGGACTGGAAGTCTGACAGAAACCGAGGGAGATTTTCCTATCCCAAGGAAAATATGTGGTGAAGATATTGGAGAGATTCGACATGGTGGACTACAAGCCTGTAACTACCCCGATGGAGCTTAAATTCAAGAAGTTAAGCGGTAGTGCTGTCGGTCCTGTTTTACGAAATGATACAGAGTATTGTCAACTCGTAAGAGCATTAATGTTCTTGGTGAAATCCCGTTCGGATATATGCTTTGTAGTCAACACATTGAGTCAACATATGGTTGAGCCTCACCACTCACATTGGATTGGTGCCAAGAATCTGTTGAGATATCTTCGTGGCACAATCACCCATGGGTTGAGATACACTGCCGGAGATGTGAGACTACTTGGGTATACTGATGCTAATTGGGCAAGCAGTGTGGTGGACCGAAAGAGCACTTCCGGGTGCTGTTTCTCTTTGGGATCTGCCTCGATATCCTAGATGAGCAGGAAGCAGAAGTTGGTGGTTTTGATCACTGCCAAGGCAGAGTACATCGCTGCTAGCATGGCCTCCTGTGAGGCAGTCTGGTTGCGAGAGCTCTTCAGTGAGCTGTTTGGATTTACATTGGATACCACCGTGATTCTGTGTGACAACCAGAGTGGGATCCGTTTATCAGAGAATCCTGTATTTCATGATTGCTCCAAGCGTATCGATATCAAGTACCACTATATTTGAGATATGGTGCAGCGAGGAGCAATAAGGCTCCAACATATCGGTACAAATGAACAGGTCGCTGACGTTTTGACAAAGCCCCTAAGAAGGGTCTGTTGTCGCGCAGATTGACACGACAACGCTCAGACCGGGGGCTGTCACTCTGATCCCCGATCCCTCCGTTTAAGCCTGTCTCCCGCGGCTAAGGGGGGGTAGTCCCTGTGAGATGATGAGACCAACTATCGACCAGTTGGTTGGGAGACACGAGATACGATATAAAAAGCACTAAAATGATTTGATTAATTGAGCAGACCAGTGCCTTAAGAGATTATTGTTAAAATGATTACTTGTTAGATATAGAAAAATAAACCGTGAACAACAATCATTTGTCATCAAAAGGTATCAGCGAAATCACATAACCAAACGATATCCAGCGACTGAAAATTTTGAAAAAAAATAAATGCTTTAAACCACCACGAGAATCCTAGACCATTAACTAGATATCATATTCGCATCTCGACTTGAAAAATTCAGATCTTAAGATATAACATGAAAAACAACTGAAACTGGCAAAAATGATTTTCCAAAATTTTTATGTGATAAAATGAAACCTAAAAACCCTAAACCCTGATAAAAACTGCATAAAGCAAAAAATTTGAAACCCTAGATCAGAGAAAATTGAAACCCTAAGACAACTGATTAATTTACAGATTTGGCCCCTTAACAACCAGATTCAGCAATAAGAACGGAAATATTTTAACGAAACGAAAATTTCAGATTTGTCACTGTGAAGAACTTCAGAAAATTTCTCATGCAAATCAAATAAATAAACCGAATGATAGACCCAGGATCAAATCCAACTGGGCTCAGCAAAAAATGCTTGCGGGAGTTTGCTGGTTCAGCCGAGAACTTCCCCGAACGCCCACAAAATTCCTTCAGAAAATGTTTTCTGCACAGCTCAAAACAACCGTCAACAAAGAGGGCAAAAATGCTGCTTGATCTCAAACAGTAATGAAGATACCTGCCATTACTTCAGAAACCCTAACAGCACCCAAACCCCAGCAAGTGAACAAGATACCTGTGCTCACAATACTCTACGAAAAGCTATTATTAATGGCTGAAAATAACATATACAGAAAATGAAATGATCTCACAGCATTCCAAGAGAGTAACACCAGCAAGATATGGACCCCAAAGTCTTCCTTTATTAACCAGAAACAGATTTACAAGAGAGCTTCTTCAGTATCTGACTCACAGATCGAATGAAATGAAAATGACTCCTAGCACCCTATTTAAAGGAAATGTTCTAACGGCTAGTTCGATTGATCCATGTAGAAATGATCTCGACCATTGATGAGGATCAAGACATCTCTTGATCTCATCCGTCGATTTATTCAATTATTTTTTTATTATTATTTTTTAAATTTCTTATTATTTATTATTTTATTATTATTTTTTAAATTTTTAAATTTTTAAATTATTTATTATTTATTATTTTATTTTATTATTTTTTTTAATTTTTTTAAATTTCTTAATTTTTATTTATTTTATTATTTTATTATTATTTTTTAAATTTTTAAATTTTTTATTATTTATTATTTTATTTTATTTTTTAATTTTTTTTTTTATTATTTATTATTTTATTTTATTTAAATTTTTAAATTTCTTAATTTTTATTTATTTTATTATTTTATTTTATTTTTTTAAATGGATCATCGAACTAAGCCTTTGGAAACATCACCTAGGACCTAGGACTCACGAGGGGTTTTAAAACATTTTCAACCCTCAAGACACATTTCATGATGACTTTTTACAATTTACATCTCAAGGGGACAAACCCACTTAATACAGACCCTCACAAAACACCCAGTTCTGCGACACAACTATAATCTAGCAGATTAACACACTAGGATTCTCCTAAAGTTCTAATGACAAAATGCATCCCGACTTTGGGGTTCAGGTTTGAAGGAAAACTCTGCCGATCATAGATCGGTGAGACAAAAAACCTTCCGGGACATAGATTATCATAGAAAGTTAGGTCCACCTAGGCAATTTTACATACATGACTCTGATCTGCTTAGATTATTTACAATTCATACATGCAGACTGGGTTTACAAGCAAGAAGATCAAGCTGCTGATGACTGTAGGATGGCACGGACACGCTGATCAGGTGCTGCCCTTTTCTTGCAAAGAAAAAGGGGGGGGTACTGCATGGTTAGTTGACCAGTAGAGGTCAACAGGGTCAAATTCCTGACTTTTCGAGAATGACTTGGTGTCGTTCAGAGACCCTCTTATGAGGGTCCAGTATGATGTATTGAGCTCTAGGAGCTCCATGGGGGCGCGGGGTACTTCTTGGAGCGACATGTGACCATAGGGCGACTCACCATCCCCTAATGGTGTAGTATGTACAGGGTAAAGGTTCAACTTCCCCTGTGACACCCTGTGGCGACTGTGGAACAGGATGATTAGTTCTCCTGTGGGCCAGGGTGATTCGTTCTTCGTGGCGACTTTGGAGTAGGATGATTAGTTGTATTGTAGGCCAGGATGATTAGTTCTCTGTGGCATCCACTGGACAGGATGATTCGTTCTCCTGTGGACATGATGATTAGTTCTCCTGTCAAGGCATCATACCCATGCACTATGGGACTCATGGGATTTACCTCTTATCTGATCAATGAGCAGGGAAATGAGGATAGGGACCATAGTAGTACTATCGATGGACGCATAACTGTATCTACTGTGCTCCCTATGCTAGGATGACCTCCATTGATCTGGGATCAGTGAGAGTGGTTCACACTCTGAGACTGACTTTAGGTCAGCGGAGGATGGTATGATACATCCTCGATCATTTCTTCTTCTTCATAGTTTGAGCAGAGCAGAGCAAAGCAGAGTAAAGCAAAGCAGAGCAGAGTGGGGTCAAGCTGTACATGGCAGTGCATTTGATGGATGGATAGTAGTGACAGTCTGACGGATTGCAGATGAAGTTCTCCCTAGTTGAGAGGGAGTGTTAAAATTGGCAAATAGGGCCAAACTCCATGTGGATCACCTTATTCGTGGCTTCTGATATTTTTCCTAGATTCCTTTCATCGAGAGGTGTAGGATTGATCTAGAGATCATCCGATTCAAATAAGTATTTATGGAGATATAAATTTATTTTGATTACGGACAAATTGTCAAGGTCGGCTAACAAACATATGTTGGCTCAAAAGTCCAACAATCATGTCTATTCAATCTCAACGTTTGTAGATAAATACAAGGAGCATTCTCTTCATTTGGACAATTCAATTCACTCATGTTCTCTCTCTCTCCTACGCATAAAAGGAGCCTCTCTTTCTCACACGTGTGGTTGAAAGGAAGATGTCCTAGGACAAGGTAGGCGCAAAAAGAAGGATGCTAGGGTAGCAAGTCATCTCTTTGACAACGTTGACCAAGTGTTGACCTTCCAGAAGTGCGGATTGGGTGTGGTTGCCTCTCCTAGGTAGGCCACAATTTTTTGCATGAAAATCGAGGTGATCTGGCCTCTGGTTTGACCGGTGTTGACTACCCTAGTTTAGGGCTGCATGTTGACTTCAAAAATTTGCAAATTGACTGAACTTTTGGGTTGTTCAAGGGTTGTTTCTTCAGGCTGTTCGAGGACAAATTGACTGCAAATTGACCTAGTATTTTAGAGGTCAATTTCATCTAGTTTGACCAAGTTTGAATTTGCTGATTTAGGGTTTGCTACTGCTGATATAAAATTACAGAATTCAGATTTTGTACTATTTCTCTCTGCTAAACTATTGAAGATAAAAGAAGATTTGATCGAAGGGTTTCCCCACATTGGGGTTTGTCCTTGGCTAGTCGCCACATCTTGTGTCTCTTGTCTTGGCTTGTTTTTGGTTGATCATTTAATGTTCTATCTGCACTTTACTTAATGTATATGTGATTGCTAATCTGTAGCTAATAAGAAGAAAAATAAGTAAACTGCTCTAAGCATAGAACATACCATAATTTAACATGATCTCTGGCTAGAATTGCTGCTGAAGAATTGTGTAAACTATTGTCCCGCTAGGAAATATTTTTTCTGTCATATTGAAAGACTTTGGGGTGCAATTCAAGGTGTTGTTGCTTATTGATTTGTGGTATGTGCTGACTACAAGCATCTCTATGTTGTGCTGAATATTGGTAAGATTTGTTTTTTCATTAGATGGAGATAAAATCATACTATTGATAGTTTTGAGCTAATCTTAGGTGGTTTGATTCCCCATGTGATCTAACCGATTTTTTTTGAGATAAATACATAGTGTTTATAGGTACTTCAGTGCTAGGCCTCCAAGTTCACAAACTTGGGCAAGAATCGTTGTTGCTTGGATATCTAGTTTTTATATGGTGGATTTAATCTTTGCTTGGGCTATAGTGAATCATTAATTTTTCTGAACTATTTTAGCCATTCTTTCAAGAAAAAAATATTAAAAAAGGGTCATTTTCTCAAAATCCATTTTAAAACCCATGAATATTTTGTAAATTAAATTGTAATTTATTTTTCTAACTTGGGTTGGGGTTTTAGATTTATTTTGTATATATTTGGGGTTTGGTTGTTTCTATTTTTATTTTTGCAGGTTAGATCAAGCTGTCTAGTGAAAGAAGAGCTAGATCTAGGTCCTTGAGGGTAAGATCTAGTCTCTTGGAATTTTTTGTAGGTTTCCTACGAAATTTTTTTCAGAGAATCAACGAGCTGAAGCATAAAAAAATTTTAGAGCTAAGAGTTTTCAGTTTTTGGCTCTCACGGGGCCAGATCTATCTCCTCTAGGCCCAACGTCTCTCTCTGTTGGCCTGCGTCAACCCTCGTTGCCCTCTGTGTCAACTTTTTTCGGCCCTCCTAGGCTAGCCATTTGCCCCTCCTCTCGGCGTCCCTGCTCTTGGTCTCTTTCCCTTGCGTCTCCCTCTCCCAACGTTTTTGACCCTCCTGCCTTGGCCTTCTCTCCTCCCCTTCCTTAGCCGCAACCCTTTAAGGGCTTGCGGCTCCCTTGTGGAAGCCTTTAGGCCCTGAGCCATAGGCCTTAAGGGGGTTTGGTCCCTAGACCTCTAGGTTGGAAGACATAGCAAAAACTGCGTTCCAAACACGTGAAGGTCATTACTAGTTTAAAGTAATGCCATTTTGTTTAACCAATGAACCAACAACATTCCAAGCTACTATGAATGAACTATTCCGTCCATATCTAAGGAAGTTTGTTTTAGTGTTCTTTGATGGCATTCTAATTTATTGTAAAACATGGTGGAGAACCTACAACATTTGGAGCAAGTTCTTACTGTATTAGAAGATCATCAGTTTTATGCCAAGAAGTCCAAATGCACTTTTGGGGAAGAAGTAGAGTATCTCAGAGATATAATATCCAAGGAATGAGCAAAAGTAGATCCTATTAAGATCAAGGCTAAAAGGAATGGCCCAAACCAGTTAATATCTCCAAGTTAAAAGGATTCTTGGGATTGATCGGGTATTATAGAAGATTTATTAAAAACTATGCCCATTTAACCACACCCCTAACGAACCTTCTAAAGAAGAACTCAATTCGATGGAATGATGAGGAAGAAAAGTGTTTTGAGGACTTGAAGGAAGTTATGTCTAATGCCCTTATATTGGCGACTCGAGACTTCTCAAAACCATTTGTAATTGAGTGTGATGCTTCAGGTTTTGGCATAGGAGCAGTACTAATGCAGGATGGTCACCCAATCGCATTTGAAAGTAGGAAGCTCAATAAGAAAGAATGTCTCAAGTCTACGTACAACAAGGAAATGCTTGCTATTATGCATTAGCTAGCCAAGTGGAGACAATATTTCTTGGGAAGTAAGTTCTTAATACGAGCAGATCATAATAGTCTTTAACATCTCCTCCAACAGAAAACACTGTCTATAGAACAACAAAAATGGATTGAAAAAATCGTTGCCTTCTACATGGATATCTTACATAAGGAAGGGAAAGATAACGTAGTAGTTGATGCTCTATCCAGGAAAGACGAAGAACCGTCATTACTTGCAGTTTCAGTGGTTGTTCTTGAATGGATGAATGAGATTTGAAGTGAATATGCAAAATATCCAGAAACAAGTTCTATAATCAATAACCTTCCTTAGAATTCAAAATTTGAATGGAAAAATGATATTCTATGGTACAAGGGATTTATCTGAGTTCAAATTCCAAATTTAAAGCCAAGATTCTCAATGCGTCGCATGATTCACTGTCAACTGAACATGGAGGATTCTTTAAAACCTACTGTAATGCACGCCAATCATTTTTTTGGAAGGGAATGAAAAATGATAGTAAAAAATATGTAGCAGGATGCGATAAATGCAGAGGAATAAAAATGAAAATATTATGACACCTGAACTACTTCACCCTTTAAATATCCCGAATTAGAAATGGGAGGAAATATCAATGGACTTTATCGAAGGTTTACCTGTGTCTGATGGTAAGGATAAAATTCTTGTAGTAGCTGACAGACTCACCAAGTATGCTCACTTTATTGGAATGATGAAATTAGACTCAACAAAACAAATTGTTGAGATATTTTGCAAAAATGTTTACAAATTACATGGATTTCCCAAGGTCATTGTGAGCGATAGAGATGCCAAATTCAAGGGTAATTTTTGGAACGAGTTTTTCAAACATATAGAAACCTACCTCAACTTGAGTTCAACCTACCATCCTTAAACAAATGGCCAAACAGAGGCTGTTAATAAATGTTTAGAAACCTACCTACGTTGTGATCCTCAAACAAATGGCCAAAGAAAGGTTGTCAATAAATGTTTAGAAACCTACCTACGTTGTTATGCCACATACAAACAAAATAAGTAGGCTCAGTGGTTACATCTTGCTGAATGGTGGTACAAATATACTTACCACACATCAGCGAAAATGACTCCATTTCAAGCTCTGCATTGTTACGAATCTCCGAAATGGAAGACTTTGCTATCATCAAGAAGAAACTTCCAGCTGTTAAAGACCCGTTAAAAGAAACCCAAAAAGTCATCCAAGCTCTAAAAGAAAATCTAAATAATGCAAGAAATCGTATGAAGCAGCAAGCTAACCGAAACAGAACGAAGAGAGAATTTGTAGTTGGAGAATGGGTATTTGTTAAACTTCAGGCTTACAAGCAATTGTCCTTAAAACATACGGGAAAAAATAAATTGGCACCAAGGTTTTATGGACCGCACCAGATTAACAAAAAGTTAAGCTAAGTAGCATACAGTTTAAGCCTTTTTGATAAAAGTCGTGTACATAATGTTTTCCATGTATCTTACCTTAAGAAGACAATTAGTGAACATCAATCAACACAAACAACACTTCCAACTTTAGATGATGAAGGAAGGGTCATTCTAGAACCAGAAGGGTCATTCTCCATCAGGGAAAAAGAGATGCGATCACGAGTAATCAAAGAATATCTAATCAAGTGGAAGGACTTACCAGAAGAAGAAGCTTCGTGGGAGACAAGCGTTTCGTCAACAACACTTGTCGTTACATACGCTTTGAGGACAAAGCATCTTTTCAAGAGGAAGGCAATGTTATATAGAAAATCAATAAAGTCTGTAATTATCAATTAATTAGGCAAAGAGTATGATCAAAGATCATGCCCATTCACCAAGAGGCACCCAAGGAAGTATTCAAGCCAGGGGTCTCCCTCGTTTGTAATCATCATTTAGTGTTATATATATATATATCTGTTGTTATTGAGTATATGTTCTCCAAGTACAAAACCAAACCCATTCTTTCCGCCAAATCCCCCCACTAATCCATGCCGAAAAGTGTCCATGATAAGTAAGCAAAAATACCCAACTACATAATGAAAGCCATACCTTTGGGGTTGGAAGGCCCACCTTCAAACATATGATCATAATTGATGGGTGAGAGCATAGTTTTAAAAACTGTTCCGGTCCAACCGGTTACCGGCCTAACCGGCCGGTTGGGAGGCTCACCGGTCAGAACCGGTGAAAAAACCCGGTTGGAAGCACCCTTTGCCCGGAAAATTGCCCTAACCGGTAAAAACCGGCCGGTTTAGGGCGGAACCGGCCGGTTTATTGCTAACCGGCCGGTTTATGGACAGGCCGCCGGTCAAGCAAAAAGCGCAGCGGTTTTTTGGAACTGAGGGCGGTTTAGGGGTTTTGGGGGTGAGGGAAAGGGATTTTCCCTCCAAAAACACCCTCACACTTGCTATAAGACACCCCTCTCACTCTCATTTGTCTCACACAACTGATTTGGAGTGTTTGTGAGTTTGTTTGTGAGCTTGGAGAGTGTGGAGTTTTTGCTGAAGTAGTCATCTTGGAGTTGGAGTTGGAGCTATTTTGGAGATAGTGTGTAGCTGTCAGTGGAGTTGCCATCATCAAGAGGAGGCTAAGGGAGCTACTTTGCATTTCCAGGTAAGGATTTGCACTTGATAATTCCTCATTTGGGTCTGCTGTCCATGAATTATTTTTTTTGTGCTATAAACTTCTCACTTCAATGATCTATCATCTATGCTAAGCCTATGAACTCTCTAGCTCTATGCTATCAAATTTTGTAGCTTGCATGTGCATTTTTTTTCCTACATTTATCATTGGTTTTCCATGTTCCTTAGCTGCAATTTTTTTTTTAAATGGCAGATTTATTTGCAAATTGTTATTATTTCAAGCAAACATGGCTCCAAAAGGAAAGGACAGTGCATGGGCTCATTGTGATGTAGTTGAGGGAAAAATGATATGCAAATTATGCCATAAATCTATTGGAGGTGGGGGTATTCTTAGGTTGAAACAACACTTGGCTGGGGTAAGAGGCCAAGTAAAGCCATGTGATGCACCAAATGCACTGTTAGGTCCTATTAGGGCAGAATACATTGCCAAGCTTGAAAAATTTTATGAGGATAAGGCTAGGGAGAAGGCCATCCAAGATGAAATTGCAAGGAAGAGGGAATTATTAGAAGCCATGAAAGAGAGTGGGTATGATGATTATGAGATTCAAGACTCCACTTCTATCCCTTCCACCAATGACCCCTTTCACTATGTTCATCCTTCTGTTGGAGTTGGCCAACCATCAAAAGGACCAAAGAGACCAAACATCCAAAGTTATTTCTCATCTTCTGCCACCATTGCTTCTTCTAAATCTAATCCCACTTCCTCCCAGCCAAGTTCTCAACCCACTTTGGATCAGCATTGGAAAAAACAATGCAAAGAAACTTCTCACCAATACATTGCTAGATGGTGGTATGATTCAGATATCCCATTTAATGCTGCTCGCTCACCTTATTACCAAGCTATGTGGGACTCTGTTATAGCTGCAGGAAAGGGCTTCAAAGGCCCTAGTATGCATGACTTGAGGGGAGCTCTTTTGCAAAAAGAGATATCTTCCATTGATGAGTATTTGACTGAGTTTAGAGAGTCATGGGTCAAAACAGGTTGTTCCATTATGTCAGATGGATGGACCGATGGAAAGAACCGCACTATCATTAATTTCCTTGTTTCTTGCCCTCAAGGAACCATGTTTTTGAAATCAGTTGATGCATCTGATAGGGTAAAGGATGCAAGCCTTCTATTTGAGCTTTTGGATAACATTATTCAGGAAGTTGGGGAGCAGCATGTTGTGCAGGTCATCACTGATAATGCCTCAAACTATGTTCTTGCTGGAAAGATGCTTGAGGCCAAATATAAGACCATATTTTGGACTCCATGTGCTGCACATTGCATAGACCTCATGCTTGAGGATATAGGCAAGGTGGAGTGGGTAAAAAACACTGTAGAGCATGCCAAGTGCATTACAAAATACATTTACAACCACTCATGGGTATTGAGCCTAATGAGGAAACACACTGGAGGCAAAGAGCTTGTTAGGCCTGCAATTACGAGATTTGCAACTCACTTCCTCACGTTGCAATGTCTCAATGGTCAACATAGAAACTTGTAGAAAATGTTTTCCTCTGATGAATGGTCTGAATCTCGGTGGGCTCGTAGACCAGATGGAAAAGACACCAAAAAGAAAGTGTTAGACACTTATTTTTGGAAAAGGTCTGTAGAGCTTGTGAAAATTACCGAGCCCCTTGTTAAGGTGCTAAGGTTGGTGGATGGGGAAAGATTGGCCATGGGCTACATTTATGAAGCTATGGATCAGGCAAAGGAGCAGATACGGGCAACTTACAATGACAGGTTAGCTAAATATGGCCGTATATGGGAGATCATTGATAACAGATGGAACAATCAACTCCATCGTCCTATACATGCAGCCGGGTATTTTTTGAACCCAAGGTATCACTATAAAAATCGGCTAGGAGATCAGCATGATGGGGAGGTCAGAGCTGGATTGATTGATTGCTTGGAGCGCATGGTCCCTAACCATGTAGACCAGTTGGATATACATAGACAGCTTACTATTTTCAATCAAGCAAGTGGTACTTTTGGCAAAAACTTGGCAAAGATGGCAAGAGATGTGGACCAACCAGGTAAGCAATTCCAATTTCCATTTTGTTTTTCATTTCAAGTTAAAATTGTTTACGTTCTTTACAATTCAAATTATAAACTAAGTTACTAATTATTGTCTTTTTCTTTGCAGCACATTGGTGGGAGTCATTTGGTGGCCAGTGTCCTCAATTGCAAAGGTTTGCAATTAGAGTCCTCAGTCAAACTTGCAGTGCTTCAGGTTGTGAGCGCAATTGGTCTGTTTTTGAGCGCATACACACGAAGAAGAGAAACCGTTTGGAACAAAAACGGTTAAATGATCTTGTTTTTGTGCAATACAACCTTCGACTGAGGAGGAACCAAATGATGAGCAAATCACCTGATCTAGATCCCATTGTGTTGGAGGATATTGATCCAACATCAGAATGGGTGGAGGAGACTGAAGATCCTGTGTTTGAGGCTGATTTTGATATCGACATGGCTTTAGCGGAGGATGAGGCAGATTATGTGGCGGCATCAGAACCAGGATCAGTAGCGGCATCAAGGAAAGGCAAGGAACCAATGGAAGGCACTAGTCGTGCAGGTCGACAAACTCGTGCTTCCACTAGGTCCACTTCTATTGTCATTGGTGGCATTGATACTGATGTTGCAGATGAGGCAGAGGCATCCTCAGACTCTGAACCAGATGATGTCTATGTAGCTCTTGATGATGATCCTGTGTCTAGTAGTGGTGATGGACTTGATGATTGATCATGTGTACACTGTAGACTTGTAGTAGGCCAATGGCCTCATAGCTTGCAGCATTGTTTTTGGACTTTATAGGCCATTTAGAGCCTCATTTCTTATGTATTTTGCTATTTTGTCGATGATATGTATTGCACTCGGTGCCATTTTGATATATTCACCTTTGCATGGTATATAAATGAGCAAACTTTGCATATTTTGTCTCTATTGGCTTGGAATCATGGTTTTACATCTTAAAAATAGTTTTGTTTCATTAAAAATTAATTATTTAATGTATTTTTTAAAAACCGGTTCGTTTAGACCAAACCAGTCCCGGTTAGACCGGTTCCGGTCGGTAAACCGGTTAGCTAGGTGGACCGGTTCGGTCACCGGTTCCGGTTTTAAAAACACTGGGTGAGAGAGTATAGTGGTTGGCTTAGGTGGCGGAGATGATGGCACATCGAGCTATTTGGTGGCTGCAAGGGGCTGCACACTGTCCATGAGGACCATCTAGGAGAGAAAATTCTCCTATGGGTGTCACTCACAGGTGGTGGGTAACACTACCATGAGAGGACACCTTTTACCACATTTATGTCTTTGACAATTCCTAGGACAAAATATATTTCCAATATCCCCAAGTTAGAGATAGGTGAAAAATGATGGATAATTTTTGAACATGGGAAGTTTCATGTAATGACCATCAAAGTGGTATGTGATGATATATATATATATATATATATATATATATATATATATATATGCCAATATCCCTCTTAAAGGCTCCAATATCCCTCTTAAAGGCTCACATAGTATAAGCCAATATCCCTCTTAAAGGCTCACATAGTATATATATATATATCTATATATATATATATATATATACTATGTGAGCATTTAAGAGGGAGCTTGGCTTAGAGTTACATCCAGCATGTTATATTTATTTTTCCTTTGATTTGGTTTATCAAGTGCCTTTTCTTTAGATATATATAAACAAAAAATGGACATAGTGGTGCAATCCTTTTTAATGAGATGGCATATTTCTAACTTTGTTATTTTTTGATTTTTTCTTGCTCTTTACCTCTAGTTTTTTTGGCTTTTCCTTGATTTAAGCTTACATCATTTTTCATTTCCTTTCAATTAGACCTTGCTGGATGACATTTTATGAGTCATACATGAGTAGGGAAATCTCTTATTTTATGAACAAAATAGAATTGAGAAAAGGAAGTTGGAATTTGTTTAGTATGACTAGGCAATGAGGTACGCCTAATTAACTAGGTTGCTATTGCTACAATTTAACCAAGTTTTTGATGACACTTATTAGGATATTATCATCCATGGTACTTTGAAGCAAAAAGAAAAAGCAGGTGTTTATGAAGTGTTATTAGTGTTGGAGTATGTAACTCCTACTTGTCTTAGGCGAGTCTATTCCTTGTTTCTAGGAGGTGGCTAGATCTAGTTGGTTTGAGATAAATTCTCCACCTGTTTAGCTTCCTAGATTAGTGTGTGGTTGAGATACGCTCTCAACTGAGTAATCATGTGTCCAAGATAGTTTGTCTATCTTTAGACAAAGGTTCTTGTATTTATATGTATCATTACATCGATTAGGTAGAGTGCTTAGCACAATGCTGGTGTGTAATAATAATATCTACTCACCAGGTTTGTAACATACAAATATTTAAATCACACCTTTACGTTACCACATTCATGAAGAGCATAGAGGTTATAGTGCCACACCTAAGTATCAAATGCATGCAAATGAAAACATGACCATGAGTAAAGAAAGCATAATGCATTTGTCAACTGAGGCATGAGGCTGGAGAAAGTTGTTATAAGATGGCTGGGGCATCTGAAGGCTCTGCCATTGAAAGCAAGGAGAATATGTGTATCTGAATGACCTGAGCGAGGGATCTCATGTAGGCAGGAACATACAACACCGGATGATTGGGTGGCTATGACGGTGCTTACATCATTCATTGGAGAGGTTCCCTGTTAGGGGATTCTGGACAACTGGTGCTATGTCTGCTTTACATGCAGTTTCAAGAATGAGAGTAAGTGCACTTTTGATAATTATGATTGCCATATTTCCTCTTTCTTGGGTATGTGGAGTGAACAGGTACATTCTTAGTTACTAGCCAAAGGTTTTCTTCTCATCAAGGATACAAAGAATGTGGAATTATTTGCTTACTGATTTCTGGTCTCAGTGCTTCTAGCGCTTAGAAAGATGTATAGATTTTTCTCTTTTCATATGTTTCTTTGTTAATATAAGAAGTAAATGAAAAAAGACGAAGGAAAAAAATATTATCATCAAATTATGGATCCTTGAGCCTTAGTGTTGGTAATAATGATTAGACTGAGATGTTGTTAACTAATGGTAATTATGATTATAGGCACTGCCCAGTGGCACATTTGGTCCACTGCTTTACTGTAGGCAAATAACTTTACATATAGCCAAATACTTCCGCATGTAGACATATATCCTCTACTGATCGAAATTTTTAGGTTGTTATCTAGATGTAATGTTATTTAGTCCTTCTTGCTTTATTAGATGGATGGGGGTTTTTTATGAATGGAATGCAATATCTTTTCGTAGTAATTTTATTCTATCCACTGTATATTATTCTCTTTTGACCTAATTATAAATGGCACATGAAATGAATATTGTAGTTCCATTGTGCATTCTAGTGTTTGAGCAGTGTAGATATTCATTTGTGACAGATGTCCGAGAGGTAAGGGGTATTGGTCTACAGGTCTCAAAACTACAAGCTGCGGAATCACATAATCAAGGTAATCAAAGAACTGGAGCTCCAGTGATTTATATACATTTTTCTTTATTCAGTGTTATCACTATTTCCCTATTTTTTTGTGAATTGATGCTCTCTTGACGTCTTGAAGCTTATCTTGAATCTGGCGTCAAGTCTTCTATGTATCATACATATTAAATTTAGTTTGTGCAGTGGAGTGGTCTGCTCAGGAGAAAGTGCACGAAGAGAAATAAGTGATTGATAAGAACATGCTATTAATGATGATTTGATCCTTGTTAGAGTGGATTATCATTAGATTTACATTTCTTCACATCATTCCTTTTAACTAAATAGTTATGTTCTTTGACTGATACGTTTTGGCTCCTAAGTGAACGTGACAGACCCTAACTAATTATCCCAGCAAGATATATTCATTGTGTAACTGAAATGTTGGAAAGTTATAGTAGTTCAAAACATGTGGAGGTTATCACTGTACTGGTCTAGCTAAGGCATGCAAAACTTTTGTAAGTGAACAAAGTTTATCAGTATATTTTCTATTATTGTCCAATTGTCCGCTTCCCTATGGTGTGTACCTACTAATAAATGCTGTGTATCTTGTTTCTTCCTGCTTTATGCTTTCAGAGCAGGCTAGGGCACACTTACAGATTGATATCAATGATTTGTAAAATTATTACCTGCCTTTGGTCGTTTGTTGGACATTAAATAATTATGTTATGTTGTCTTATCTAGTAGCACATTTAGACAGCTACATATTGCCTTCTAAGTTAATAGTGTTGAGAGGGGAATTGATACCAGATCTAGGATCCTGGTGGCCATTAGCAGTATTTATTTTCACTGATTTATAATTTTGCAAGCTGAAGGGTGTTTAATTTAGTGATATGAAAACATTTTCAAGGACAGTATTGTATAATTGTTCATGTTATCATATTGTTGGCTGGATCTTATATTTTACTTTATATATATATATATATATCTTCTAACTTTTATAAAATGCAACATTTTGTGGACAAGGAACATAATAAGAAAACAGAAAAATGGGTTCTGGGCAGTTACAATGATAGGGTCATTAAAAGGGATTGTAAACAAAATCCCCCTTGAAGGCTTGAACAACTAAAACTGCAAGAGGTCATTAACTGCGGATAATTACCTGATTCATGTAGTTGGCATGTGGCTCACAGAATATTACATGTTGCAAAAATTAAAGCTTGAAATAAATAGTCCAAAGTGCATGCCGACAGCAATTTTGATATACATAAATATTTAGGCACAGATTTAGAGGCAAAGGGCGGAGGATCTTTATCATTGTGGTTAGTGGGCTATGTTGGAGGTGCAAGAGGTTCACCTAACAGCAATAGTGTTAAAAGTAAATTATGGAGAATATATAAAGAGATAAGAGATGGACAATGAGGCAGAATTATATCATCATGCGTAGTAGTGGTCCACCTTATCACTTGAAATATAACATAAACTTAAATGTCATATCTCGATATTATCTATATCTTATTTCTCATTTTATTGTATTACATTATATTTTTGATTGTATATATGGCACAAATATCAAGGTCCTTGGCTAAAGTAAATGTTAGAATGTCCAATTATTGAATTTGTCACTTTGGAAGGTCTTCTGCATAGGCTTGTGTCTAGGATGTAGGGGAGTAAGTCCTCTTTAGGTGGTTGTTTGAGATGAGCAACCAATATGATCTCCATCCTAGGTTTTAACTTAGGAAAAAGTACATTGATTAATTATTTAATTAATATTGACTGTGGGCTAATGTTTTTCTAAGGTTAAATAATTAATTATTTAAGTGACTTAGATCTAATCTCCATCGTTAATAAAACAAAGTTAGGATTTAATCCTTCTCCTCAATCACATTGGAGATAAGGGATTGGTCCTTGGAGAAGTGACAAAGAGAACCTATGGGAGAGGATGAAGACACATTGCATTGTTATTGTTGAGAGCATTTTTTCAAGGAGTGAGAGACTCCATGATTGAAGAGAAGAGAAAAGGATTGCAGCAAGGGAATTCTTGAGAAAATTTTAGGGAGATTGTCTCTAGGAGAGAGAGGCCAAATTAGTAAATGTAGAAATTTACAGGGTAAGTTCCTTAGACAGAACATCAAAGGACACCGCTCACAAACAGATCACAGATCAATACACTAGTATTTTGACGTGGTTAAAACCCTCAAAGAGGGAAACAGTCCACGGCCTGAGCCAATGCGGCCACTTCAGGCAATTTATTAATAAAAGAATGAAAATTTACATATACTTCTCTCATAGACGGATTACCCTACAAATGACCCTCCATGATATTTAAATAGAGATCATGGACCAATCGAGTGTTAAGCCACGAATCAAGTGTCGATAATACTGAGGATATAATGAACTGTCGGATCACTACATTTTGTGACCGTCGGATTGTAAGTTACAAAATGCACATAGTAAAGAAACACACTTTACCTAACTCTATACTAGACCAAGTTGTACTTAACTATTTCCTATGTGTCGGAATATCCTAACATCCCCCATTAAGAACAACTTGGGATAGGATTGAAGGATTTACAAATATGACACAATAGGAGAAGGAAGGAGGCACTAGAGCCTATCCCTCCTTAGTGACAACTTCTTGAACTCCAACCATAAATCGAAGTTTAGTGAACTTCGCCTCTGTGAGAGCCTTTGTAAAGATGTTTGCAACTTTATCATCTGTTGAACAGTATTGCACTTCAAGAAGATGGTCGTGAATGAGCTTTCTGATGAAGTGCATGTGCAGTTCAATGTGTTTGCTGCGCTGATGTTGGATTGGATCTTTGCATAGCTGAATGGCACTTTGATTATCACACCAAAGTGTAGTCGGATGCTGCTGCTGAAAGCCAAACTCTGACAAGATTTGACGAAGCCACAAAGCTTCCTTACTAGCTTCTACGACACCACGATACTTTGCTTCTGCTGAAGAAAGAGAAATGGCACCTTGTTTTTTGCAAGCCCATGTAATAGGTCCTGAACCAAGAGTGAACACATAACCTGCAGTAGACTTCCGATCATCAGGGTCACCAGCCCAATCGGAATCAGTGAAACCAACCAATAGAGGAGTTGCTTCGGCATTGTAATGAATCCCAAATTGAACTGTACCTCGAACATAACGAAGTATTCTTTTAGCTGCTTTCCAATGACTTTCACGTGGGTTTTGCATAAACCGAGCAACAAGGCCAACGGCAAAGGAAAGGTCAGGACGAGTATGGGTTAGATACAAAAGTTTTCCTACAAGTTGACGGTATAAGGTAGCATCAACTTCAGGAGAAGTACAAGTGACTGAAAGTTTGACTCCAGACTGAAAGGGAGAAGGGGCTGGCTTACAGTCTTCCATGTGAAAATGGCGTAGAATATCACAGGCATACTTGGACTGAGAAAGGGAAATACCTTCCTTGGATTGCAAGACTTGAAGATCGAGAAAATAATGTAAGTGTCCTAAGTCTGTCATTTCAAACTTCCTTTTAAGGCTAGACTTCACATGGTTTATAAGGTTGGGATCACTACCAGTCAGGGTAAGATCATCAACATAAAGAACAAGAATGATAAGAGACTTGCCCACTTTCTTGGTGTCGACAGTATTGTCATAATGACACCTAGAGAAGCCAGATTCTAAAAGAAAGTTATCCATTTTGGCATACCAACGCCTTAAGGAAACGCGCAACGCCAGAAGAGAACACACAACACCAGAAGGAAATGCTCAATGCCTGCCCTGTTTTTGTTGATTTCACCCAGAACTGTGAAAAGGCTCTCTTGGGGTTTGCTTAATGAGTGATAGGAGGCAAATGAAGCTAAGTTTTAAGCCAAGAAGTCCTTTATAGGTGAGTGAATTTGATCTTTTGCTTTTCAAACCCACTTTCTAATGTTTCATTTGATCCCTTTTTTAACCTCTTTGATAATTTGCTTTTTGACTTTTTTCTTTGCAGGTGGATGATGCTAAAGGTTTGGCAATGTTCACTTTTGACTTTTGTTTGGATGATATTGGCAATGGAGTTTGAGTAAACAGCTAAAAATAGTGACTTATTACATATGATAAACATAAAATTACATAAATAAATAAAAATTATTACATCTCTCTTTTGAAATAAAAATTACAAACTAGAATGAATTTCTTGCTTAAAATCAAAATTGGAATTTTAGCAACCATGGTTACATGCTTGTAAACCCTTATTTAACTGAAAAGGGGATATTATTTGCTTCTCTCTCATACTTTGTTGGCCTTATGTAGTGAAATGGTGTTTTATTGGACCTTGGAAAATGAAACCTAGTGACCTAATGGGACCTTGAATGACTGAACTCCAGGTGGACTTGACTGACACAAAACACGATGAAATGAGATTTTATAGTCAATGTATGTTCAGCAAGACACATGAAGGTGGGCCAACAAATATAAAATTTTGAGAGGGGATGGAGTTTCAATTTGGGTTACCATCAGTGAGTAAATTTTTACATGATGACCTAGGTGGAATGATAAAAATTTCAACATGAGACACTAATATGATATAAAAGAGTAGTTTGGATCATTGATGGCAGTATGCAAATACCGACTCTAACGCACTTGAGAATCTCTTTTTATGAAATCAATGTCATTATAGTTCGTTGGTGTAGGAATTTACAGGGTAAGTTCCTCAGAAAGAATACCAAGAGGACACCGCTCACAACCAGATCTCAAATCAATACACCAGTATTTTTGACGTGGTTAAAACCCTCAGAGTGCAAGGAGGGAAACAGTCCACGGCCTGTCCCAACGTGGGTACAGACAATTTATTAATCAAAGAATGAAAATTTACATAAGCTTCTCTCATGCACGGATTACCCGAACAATGACCCTCCATGCGCTTTAAATAGAACTCATGGACCAATCGGGTGTCAAGCCACGGATCAAGTGTCGGTAATACCGAGGTGAGAGTGAACCGTCGGATCACTACATATCGTGACCGTCGGATTGTAAGTTACAAAATGTACAACGGTAAAGAAACACACTTTACCTAACTCTAACCTAACTCTATACTAGACCAAGTTGAACTTAACTATATCCTATGTGTCGGAATATCCTAACATCCCCCCTTAAGAACAACTTGGGATAGGATTGAAGGATTTACAAATATGACACAATAGGAGAAGGAAGGAGGCACTAGAGCCTATCCCCCCTTAGTGACAACTTCCTGAACTCCAAGCATATATCGAAGTTTAGTGAACTTCGCCTCTGTGAGAGCCTTTGTGAAGATGTCTGCAACCTGATCATCTGTTGGACAATATTGCACTTCAAGAACATGGTCATGAATGAGCTTTCTGATGAAGTGCATGTGTAGTTCAATGTGTTTGCTGCGCTGATGCTGGACTGGATCTTTGCATAGCTGAATGGCACTTTGATTATCACACCAAAGTGTGGTTGGATGCTGCTGCTCAAAGCCAAACTCTGATAGGATCTGACGAAGCCACAAGGCTTCCTTACTAGCTTCCACGGCACCACGATACTCTGCTTCTGCTGACGAAAGAGAAATGGCAGCCTGTTTCTTACAAGCCCATGTAATAGGTCCTGAACCAAGAGTGAAGACATAACCGGCAGTAGACTTCCGATCATCAAGGTCACCAGCCCAATCAGAATCAGTGAAACCAACTAACAGAGGAGCTGCTTTGGCACTGTAATGAATCCCAAACTGTACTGTACCTCGAACATAACGAAGTATTCTTTTAGCTGCTTTCCAATGACTTTCACGGGGGTTTTGCATAAAACGAGCAACAAGGCCAACAACAAAGGAAAGATCAGGACGAGTATGGGTTAAATACAAGAGTTTTCCGACAAGTTGACGGTATAAGGTAGCATCAACTTCAGGAGAAGTACAAGAGACTGAAAGTTTGACTCCAGACTGAAAGGGAGAAGTGGCTGGCTTACAGTCTTCCATGTGAAAATGACGAAGAATATCACAAGCATACTTGGACTGGGAAAGGAAAATACCCTCTTGGGATTGCAAGACTTGAAGACCGAGAAAATAGTGTAAGTGTCCTAAGTCTGTCATTTCAAATTTCTTTTTAAGGCTGGACTTCACATGGTTTATAAGGTTGGGATCACTACCAGTAAGAATAAGATCATCAACATAAAGAACAAGGATGATGAGAGAGTTGCCCACTTTCTTGGTGTAGACAGTATTGTCAGAATGACACCTAGAAAAGCCAGATTCTAAAAGAAAGCTATCCATTTTGGCATACCAAGCTCGAGGAGCTTGCTTGAGGCCATAAAGGGATTTCTTAAGTCGACAAACGAGGCTGGAGTCTGTTTGTATGAAGCCAATGGGTTGTTCCATATAGATTTCTTCCTGCAAGTCCCCATGCAAGAAGGCAGATTTAACATCCATTTGATGGACTTCCCATTTTAAAGAGGCAGCAAGGGAAAGAACAAGGCGGATAGAGTTCATTTTGGCAACTGGAGAGAAGGTTTCAGTGTAGTCAATGCCTTCAACCTGTGAAAAGCCCTTAGCAACTAGACGAGCTTTATGTTTATCAACTTTCCCATCTGGTCCATACTTGGTTCTGTAAACCCATTTGCATCTAACAAGTTTGCGTCCCTTTGGTAGAGGAACAAGATCCCATGTATCATTTGTCATCAATGAATGATATTCTTCATTCATAGCTGTTTCCCAATGTGGATGGCCTGAAGCTTCTGCAAAAGTGTCAGGATCATGATTTACTGGAGCTTGAGCCAGTAAAGAAGAGGCTCTTTCAAACTGAGAACGTGTACGTCGCTGATCTGTAGGATCACCGGCAAGATCACCTGCTGCATCCCGAGTAGCACGGACCCATCTTGGAAGTTGAGGATCCTGAGAAGGTGGGGAAGGATTATCATCCTCGCTTTCATCATCAGAAGAAGAAATGTTTTCAAAGATAGAAGAGATAGGAAGAGGTGGCACATCCGCCGGACTAGGCTCGCAGGCCGATTTATTTTCATCAAATTTTACATCTCTTCTAATGATAACATTTTTGGACTTAAATGGAATAAGTCTATAGCCTTTTACATCTTCAGAATATCCAACAAAAGTACATTTCTCACTCTTAGGTTCTAAGGCTTTATGCTTTTCATCTGGAATATGGGCCCATGCTTCACTTCCAAACACACGAAAGTGACTTACATCTGGTTTAATGGAACTCCAAGCTTCTTCTGGAGTGATATTCTCTAGAACCTTAGTAGGAGTGCGATTGATTATATAATTTGCACAATTAATTGCTTCGGCCCAAAAACTAAGACTGAGTCCTTTAGATTGCAGCATACAATTAGCCATTTCCTTTAAGGTGCGATTTTTCCTTTCAGCTACACCATTTTGTTGTGGAGTGTATGGAACAGTATGTTGCATTTGAATTCCATTTTCGGTGCAAAAGTTGATGAATGCATTTTTAACATATTCTCCACCATTATCAGTTCTTAGCTTAAGAATTTGATGTCCAGATTGTTTTTCAACGAATGCTTTGAAGGCCAAAAAGGTGGTAAATACTTCGCTCTTGAGTTTTAAGAAGTATACCCAAGTGCGTCTGGAGAAATCATCAATGAAAGTTAAGAAGTACTTGCAGCCAGAGAATGAAGCAACAGGAAGAGGACCACATAAATCACTGTGCACAAGCTGTAAAGGGGCTGAGGCGTGCCAAGAGGCACGTTTGTCAAAACTGTCCCGATGATGTTTTCCGAGTACACATCCGGAACAAACACCATCTTTGCAAGATACCATAGGAAGACCTGTCACCATGTTTTCTTTACATAGATGCTGAAGGGAGCGATAGTTTAAGTGACCATACCGCTCATGCCAAAGTTTGCTCACTTCATCATTATGAGCAACAAATACTGAGGGAAGATGGGATGACCCAAAGTTGTGAAACTTATACAACCTTTTGGAATCATCAGCAAGACCAGTAGCTAGAATCTGTTTAGGATCTTTTAGATCCTTGATTACAACATCATGAGGTGAAAATTCAACAATTTTACCTTCACCTGAATGAGTTATCTGATAGACAGATAGAAGGTTGCAGGATAAGTTTGGAACACATAATACATCATTGAACTGACCATTGTCTAGATGAACAGTTCCAGTCCCTACAACATTAAGAGATCTATCATCACCAACATATATATTTTTGGTGTTACAATCATTTAAAGAAGAAAACATGGCTTGGTTTTTGGCCATGTGACAAGAGGCTCCAGAATCAATGAGCCACTCATGAGAATGAGAAGAAGAAGAAGATACATTTAATGCATAACCAGACTGAGATGATTGACGATGACATGCAGAAAATGCCGTTCCGGAAGTTGAAGTTGAAGTAGGCTCCAGATGGATGTTATGTTTCTTCATTGCGGCTTCCAAGGCTTCCATCTTCTTAAAGCATTTAGATTCTAAGTGGCCATCTCGATTACAAAAGTTACAATGTCTGTCAGTCTTCTTCCATTTGTTTTTATTGGTCTTGTCATATTGCTGAAATGATCTTTCATCTTGAGGCTGAGTTGGTTTAGGACCATTCCTTTGAGGATAAGACTTCTTAGGATTCTTTGAATTTGGTTGCTGCTGGGCGGCTAACGCTTTCGAGGAAGAGTTTCCAAGATTAAGAAGACCAAGGTGTAAGAGTTTTTCTTGTTCTCTTATTAAGGAATCACAAAAGGAGTCAAAGGAAGGGGGCTTGTAGTCTTTGCCTTGACAAATGAAAGCTTCCCTGGTAGAATGGAAAGTGGAAACAAATACAGAGTAGGCTGGTCCCAACTTAGTAAGGATGGAATAAATAAGGTTACCATCTTCTTTCTTAACTTTAACACCTTCCAAGAGATATCTAAGGGTCTTGAATTTGGACAAGAAATCTTCAATGCAAGAAAAATTATTAGGATCCAAAGTAAGCAACTCATTCTCAAGTTGATGGGCTCTAATTTCATTTTTAATCCCAAAAACTTTAGCAAGTTTTTCTAATGCTTCATGAGGAGTTTCAATTTCTGCAATGTGGAATCTAAGATCAGGAGAAACAGACATTCCTATCAAACCACGTGCTTGATCTTGTCGATTTTCCCATTTTTCGGCCTTGTCTTCATCTTTGGGTTTCTTCTCTTGGTCTGTGGCTATTCTGAAGAGACCTTTACTTCTAAGTAAATCTCCCATGTAGGCTACCCATTGGAAGTAGTTAGTGCTGTCAAGAATGACTTGGCATGGACTTTCCATTTTTTGAAAAACAACTGAAGCTGAAGATGCTGAAAGTAAGTGGTCCAATGGATAGATCTCGAAAAAATAGGCGGTTTTAAAAAAAACGGCTCTGAAAAAGGCTTCCGGATGAAGAAGTTATGGCTTTTTGAAAAAAAAATTGTTGACGTTGCCGGCAAAGTGCGCGAATGTGCGGGAATGAAAAAATCCGCCCCCACAAAATGGAGACTTGAACCCAAGACCTCTACTCTCTTAAAAGGTCTTTGAACCAATTGATCTATACAAAATATTTGAGAGAGAGAGAGAGAGAGAGAGAGAGAGGGGGGGGGGGGGGGGGCTCGATTTGCGTGCTTGCCTTGGGAAGACTCTTTTCCCCTACAAAACACAAAACACAAAACCCAACACGAATATCCAAAGAAAAACGAACCTTACGGCTCGAAGTTAGCTTTAGCCAAAAAACTAGAAATTTTAAAAAAAATCTCAAAGTTAGCTTTTAGCCGAAAAACTAAATATTTTTCTCAATGTTTCTGATTTTCCGAGATCACACTAAGGTGCAGGGAAAAGAGCATACGCATGAGAAAAATCCTTTCTTTTTGTTTCTGATTTGCCCAGATCGCACAGAGTCGCAGGGCAAAGAGCATACGCAGAAATGAAAGGTATAGATCCGGAAAAAAAAAAGGCTAAATAAACCGAAACCGAAATAAGCAGAGAGAAAATGACAGTAAACTGCAAAAAAAAAACACTGTATACCTCCCGATCTGAAAAATGACGCAGCTAGGGCTACCGGAAACCTTTTCGCGTGAAACGAAAGGGGTTCCTCACTGAAACAGATGCTCTGAACGCAACAGAGCAGTCCTCTCGGCCCGAAAGCAGTCAGAAACAACAGATCTAGGAAACGACAGCCGCATGCAGTTCTACCGGCTTCAGATTTGGATCACCAACGGACGCGGCCCTCAAATAGCTCTGATACCATGTAGGAATTTACAGGGTAAGTTCCTCAGAAAGAATACCAAGAGGACACCGCTCACAACCAGATCTCAAATCAATACACCAGTATTTTTGACGTGGTTAAAACCCTCAGAGTGCAAGGAGGGAAACAGTCCACGGCCTGTCCCAACGTGGGTACAGACAATTTATTAATCAAAGAATGAAAATTTACATAAGCTTCTCTCATGCACGGATTACCCGAACAATGACCCTCCATGCGCTTTAAATAGAACTCATGGACCAATCGGGTGTCAAGCCACGGATCAAGTGTCGGTAATACCGAGGTGAGAGTGAACCGTCGGATCACTACATATCGTGACCGTCGGATTGTAAGTTACAAAATGTACAACGGTAAAGAAACACACTTTACCTAACTCTAACCTAACTCTATACTAGACCAAGTTGAACTTAACTATATCCTATGTGTCGGAATATCCTAATAGTTGGCAGATTCCTAGGTCGATGGCCTTTGCCTGGACAATGCAATCAACTTGGAGAATGGTGGATAATGGGAACCACTTCGAAACTTCTTGAAATAATCACTTGTAACGCTAAAAATTCAAGTAAAAGGAAAGATAAAAGAGAATATGAACTTTTGCTTTTAAGAATTTAATATTAGCAGTAATTACTAGGTTATGAAGCGTTATTGGTGTTGAGAGGGAATTATTTTCCTTTGACTTATGAGATATACTTAGAAATAATTGTGATTGTTTTATTAGAATGAAACATCATGATATTTTGTGTCGATAATATCTGCTTGGTGAGAATTCTGTGATATACTAGGATACTGGCGATATATGAAAAACAGATAATAACAACAACAACAACAACAACAACAACAAATAATAAAGATAATTAATTACCAAAGGTTATAACCTTTGACTCTCGTGACTCTTGGAAACACTGGGAGGGGGGTGAATCAATGTTTCTTTCAATTGTTATATTATGCCAGTTAAGATTTTTATCACAAGTTAAAGCTAAGTTATTGGAAATGGCTAGATAATTTCCCTGAAATGTTGTTCCCGTTGTCCTAAATAGAAACGGTACGATCTATGCACGATTCGCCTTGAAACGACAACAAAACGTATCTGAGCTGTATCAACATTTTCGAAACCCTAGATCCAATTTTGGAAACATTACTGAAGGATGCCATTTTTTTTGAAATGCATCCACCGAAAAAAATACAAAATGTCGAGAACAGTGTGCCTATTTTTTCACTGGAGAAATCGAGAAAGGTTTGCTTTGAAGGCCAGACCCCCTCTAACCTATTTAACCCTAAATGCCATTCAATTCAATGCCTTTTTTGTTGGAGACCATAGACCGTTCCTGTTGCATGGAGACTTGGATTTGGAGGAAACGTTGTTGGAGGTCACCTGTGACCTGTTGCTGCTTGGAGTTGGAGGCGGCCCAGGGATATGTCCAACAGTCATATAAAAAATAACTAAACAACTAAGGTGCTATAATAACCATCACAGATAAAAATTAAACAAAAGAAAGAATCGATAATCATATATTTGGTAGGTGTTATTTAGGATATGTAAAAGTATATTAAATATAAAAAATTATATTTTTTAATAATCTATTTAAATCCCTTATTTTGCTAGAGTAAAAGTGTAGTCTAGCCTTCTAGGGCTACGTAATGTAAAAAAGAAATAATTTAATTTATTTAATTGATTAATTAATGTTTTATGGTTTTTAATTTTAATTTATATGTTTTTGTTGTTATTACCTTCATTATAATTTTATATTGGAAGGCTCTGTAATCTATCATTGATTAGTAAGCGTTTTGCATCATTTGAATTACTGCTTACTTACTGTCCTAATTATTTAAGCCTTAAGGTAGTAGCTTCTAATGTAAAGAGGTTTTTTTTGTTTTTTAATGTTTAATATACAATAACTTTATTATCTATATTCTAAGTCACTTGTGTTTGGTGACTTTGAATTTCCACAAGCCAAAACAAAACACTAAATCACTAAGAGGATTAAATAAAATATAATTTTATCTATTACTTAGCATCATTAACAATATTGATGAATCATTCAAAAACTGAAATAGGCCAAAGTAAAGATGTCAGATCCATTAAACCATTCTTGAGTGGATTCTGGAACAATCATAGAGCATTAATTACAACTGCAGAGCATATCCATGGTTGTCTCGCTAAAGAAAAGTGTAAAATTCTGTCTACGCTTAGCTTTATTTATATATTGTTCAGTGTTAACATAGACAATTCATAGATAGCAAAGACACAATTATGATAAGAGGCAACTTCTCCATCAATGGCAGCGTGCAGAAAAATTTGGGATAAACTATAAATTGAAAACGTGAACTCTTTGGGATAAACTATAAATTGAAAACGAGAACTCTAATTTACGTATATATTTTAATACATTCATTGAAAATTCAATGGCAACATGCACCACAAATGTAAGCGCTAAAGTAAGAAAGACTCTGGGATTAAATTATGCCCCTGAAACCTAAAATCTAATATTTAGCATTGCATATGTACACAAGAAATGGAAGAAGACATTGTTATCTAATATTTATGGAAGAGACACACGTCTGGGTTTGAATTTGATATAGCGGTGACAACAATTGAGATCAGATGGATGTTGACTGCAATGGTTCTATGGAATCAATATACGCTCCTCTACAATTATAGCATCACCTATATCATCTTTGCAGATTGCATTTGCCGTCACTATGCCTGTTAGGATGCAGCTGTCGACATGTGGGAAATTGGAATGTGCTATACACTGTAGCTAGCCGCAACTGTGAGGTTGAAGAGGTAGAACAAGATTGGGAGCCTATGGTGTAGATTTACAGTTATAGTTTCTAAATAAAAATTAATTATTAACCGATGAAAATTACCCAAACACAAGATGAATTTCATTGATTTTAATGTGACTTTGTAATTTTGTTCGCGTTTGAGTTCGAGTTCATATTTAATTCAAGTTTGGGTTTGTGTTCGCCTTGATGTTTGGCGAATATAATCGAATAAATTCGGCAGGTTGTCAAGTTTGGCGAACTTTGAATTTTAAGGATTTTGTTCGCCAAACATGGTGACTTAGTCTATAGCATAAGGAAATGTGCTTATTTATTATTTTTATAAGAGGCTCATCCACTTCATACTACTGAGGTTAAAATTAGTAATAATCGGGAAATGATGAAAAATATATGGGCGAAATTAACAATGTTTTTGCTGAATTGATAGTGATGATTATGTATTTTTAGATCAGTGTTGTTAATACTGGTATCAGGAAAATATCGGCGAGGGTCCGGAAAATATCTTATCGGCAATATCGGTGAAAATATCGGCAAGCATAAAAAATGCATAATATATTCATTTTTTTCAGATTTCTAAACATATAAAGCAATAACAACATGAACTAAACACATTGGCACATAAATATGAAGAAGACATTGATATATATGATGTCAAATAGAAATGATACATCAAACTTAAAAGGCGATACCAAATCTTGCTGATCCCTGATAATTGTCCAATCAAGGACTCAAACAAAATAACATCACATATTCTACTGATCCCTGATAGTGATAAATTGATAATTGTCCAATCAAGGACTCAAACAAAATAACATCACATATCCTGCTGATCCCTGATAGTGATAATTGTCCAATCAAGGATTCAAACAAAACAACATCACATATATAAAACTTTAAAAGTATTTCATCATCATGAGTTATAAACTTATATGTAGCAAAAGTTGCAAAACAAATAAAACTAGCAGCTATCTATCTGAGACCATTGGCCTCTCCCTAGCAGCTTTCTTTCTGTCTTGTTCAGCAATTGCTTCACGAGCTTTTTGTATAACCTTTGCACTAAAAACCATACAAGGCATCACATCTGCATCATATGCAGAGAGTTTAGCCAGATGGTATTTCAATCGTGTAATCCCTCCTGATATCTTGGTCCCACACAAGTTGCATGATATATATGCCTGATTTGCGCCACCAACAACCTCCCCATACTCCCAAAATGGGTCCAAGGCTTTTGGCATATTTGACATTTGTAGTGAACTAATTCAAACCTAGGGCACAAAAAAAAACAAAAAAATGGCATTAAACCCCCCAACACAAAATGAAAAAATAATAAGTAATAACAACCTCATTCAAAAAAAATTACTACATTATTTGCATTTTGCAATGTGAATGAAAAATGGCAATAAGAGGGTGCATAAGAAAGTTGAAAAAAAAAATGAAGCTTGCTGTCCAAATATGGAGAAAACCCTTGCATTGGTTCATGGGCATGAAAATCATAGCAAATGGAAAAAAAAAAGAAACAAAATGTTGGTAGGCAAAGAGGCAAGCAAGCATAACCCTAAATCTATGAAAAAATCATTAACATAGGGGTTTTTAAGAACATACCTGCTAATGGAAGAAATGAAGTTTGTCTCACTATTCTTCAATCTTTGATCCACAAAAAAATCTTAATTGGTGGTGATAATCGTCGTTTGATCTTCAAACCCTCCTTGACAAGCACCACAAAAATCTTTCCCTTTTTTCTCCAACACTCTGAAAGAGAAATGAAGAAAAAAAAAAACCAATTTTCGTTTTTTATAGCCGCGGAAAAACACGCCTGGCGATATTTTAGATCGTCGCGCGATATTTTCGAAAATATCGCCGATATTTCGGAAATCGCGCGATATTTTCGGGGCGATATATCGGCTTGCCGAAAATATCGCGATATTTCCGATATTCGGCGATATATCGCCGATATTATCAACAGTGTTTTAGATATACAATCCAGATTTTACAAGATGAATGGTAATACACACACACACACACACGTACACACACACCGTTTCCTTGACGTATTGTATCCAGATTTTTGAAAAATTGCCGTATCCGTTTCAAACCCCATATCTGTTTAGTGCAACTTTGAGTTAACCCATAACACAAGAAGTCGAACAAAAGATAATTTTTTAAATGAAGATAGTGAGGACTTCAATCCTCCTTTACAAAAATTCAAGCTCCAACCTGGACAACAAAATCTTTGGCTTCTTGAAGGTTCGAACCTTGAATGAGGAATCCGATCCTCAAATATAAATCCAGGCTCCAACCGGGTTTCTCACAAGACTCCACCCTTGAACGAGGACTCCAATCCTCTATTTCAAAAATCAGGCTGCAACCTGTACAATTCTTCAGCAATGCTCCAACCTTTAACTGCTTCAAAGACTTCAAGAACTTTATCAAAATACTGCTTCAATGTGGCTCTAAGAGATTTCTCCAAAAAGTGCTTCAAAGATACTGTAAAGGTTGCCCAATTGGTCTTCAAGCTCTGATCGAAAAACTTGCTTCAAGATACTTGCTTCAAGATGCTTTTAAGTCTGCTCCACAGCGCATTCAAAAACTTCCTCTACGATTCCTTCAAAACTGCTTCTAGGTGTCTTCAAGGATGCTACTACAGAAATGTCTTTTAAGTCAGCTCAAAGAGTGACTTCAAATATGCTATAGGAAAGTCTTCAAGTCTGCTACAAAGGTGACCTCAAGAATTCCTCAACAAGTATTCCAACAGTCTGCTTTAAGTCTGCTTAAGGAATATCTTGAAGTCTGCTTCAGCAACCCTGCGTCAAGGCTCTTCAAGTCTGTTCAAAGTCTGATCAGAAAACTGAGCAAATTCTGCTTTTAAAAGTGATTCAAGGTCTGCTTCAAAAGGGATCAAAGTTTGCTCCAGTAATGTTCAAAACACAAGTCTGAAAACTCTTTCTTGCCTTTGTCTTAGGAGACTGAATCTCTTGCCGCAGGCCGAGATACCAGAAGCCACAATGGAGGTCTGAAATTCTGGCCTTGGCTGAATTGCACAGGGCCTGTTACAGGCCAAATTTCAGGCCTTCCACAGGCCGAATTTCAGGCCTTCCACAGGCCGAATTTCAGTGCTTTTTACAGGTCTGAACCTAGCTTATACCGGGTCGAGGTCTGTCTTTATAAGGCTGAGTCTAGTCCTCAAGCAGAGTCAGAGATCAGGCTGTCTGTGAGGACGAAGTCTGCACCAGAGGTAGACACATTTTTCTCCAAGAATTGCTCAAGAAATTTCCAATAACCATAACCCAAAACCAAGGAACCAGAACCAGAAATTGCCTTGTTAATTTGCCTTGGGGTTCATGAGGTATGAACCACTGTTCTTCTCTTCTAGACCCGAGATTTTTCTTATCTTCTCTTCACAGAGCTGATCTGGCAGAATTGGGTAGGAGTATGGTCTTTATTTATACTAATTCAATCACCTACTGAACTGACATGTCTGTTGGGATGGAGTGCCAACTTGTTCTTAAGTAGGCTGACTTGACAAGGGAGGCAAAATCTGGTTTTTTCACTTGAAAAGTTCATTTATCCTCAATGGAGAGGAGTTAGGAGGCATGTAATTACTCATTGAAAAGGGCTTAAAGAGATCTTTAAGCCTATGCTAATCTCCTCTTCAGCTGGATATCCCTTTGACATCAATAACGATTAATTCTTCCAACAGTCAGTAGTGAATGATATGCATGTCATGAGAGGTCTTGTAAAGGAATCACTTACATTATTAACACTACCATATATGTTATATATTCTCTATGGAGTTCTTTCCCCTCTCCTATGTGGATTGGTCGTTTTATCATTAGCAAGCACATTGTTCATAACAGCAATTTTTAATTTCTTGTCTTAATTGATATTGTTGACTGCATATAAAAGCTTTGTGCTTCTTTCTCTCTGTGAAATTTGTGGTATGAGTTGTATGACATGGTCAGTCTAACTTTCTTATGCTTTCTTGTTGAAGGTTCTGGGAAGAATGCCCTGAAGTCATGGCTTGCGTCGACATCAAAGATGACATTGAAGGAATCAGTCCTGATGTCAAATGAAGGTAATGGCTGATATATATATATTACTGATAGTTAGAGTATTAAATTTTCTATGGCTCCTTATTTGGTGTATTTACATTCATGTTGAATTGCATGCTATATCCTTGAGAGAAATACTTCCTTGATAAATCATATGTCATATATTTTAAGTACGTTAATGTTTTATCATTCTTGGTCTGTTTTATTCAACGTTAAACAGAAGGATTTTCCACTGGACAAGACAATGTTGAAGAGACTCATGCTCTGAGAAAGGAATTTAGAAGTGCTGAATGTTATTATGATAAAATTAAGGGTAAAGGGAAAATCCATGAAAGCAATTCTTTTCTGCCACATATATCACGACTTGACCCAGAAGTTCTTGCAAGTCTTCCTCGTGAAATACTTTCAGAAATCAGTGATGTCTACAATATCGAGGTCATTGATTACTCTTTAGGTAAGCACCGAGTCTCTGACAGATATGATATTGCAAATACCGATGCAATAGAAAAGTTTAATGGGGGAACATGCAGTAAAAGACAGGAAAAATTTCCCATACTGGAAGGGTGCAGCAGCAAAGTTGTTAGAAGTGACTGCAAAAATATTGATTGCAACGACCATCAGACGATTTTAAAGAGAGAAGAGGAAGAACAACATCAAAAATCTGCTGCTAACATGTTCTGTTCAGTTGATTTACCAGCATCATCAGAGGTGTGTAACTTCATTCCAGTTTTGCATGGTTTGTTTTTCTACAGTTTATTTATTAATGTCTTTTATTGGACAAATGCTCATTTAAGGTATTAGTTTTCTTTTATTGTGGCAAATACTTTATATTAAGTGGGCACATACGTGCAAAATCTAATATTCAACTCTTGAAAATTTTAAGTGTCTTTACATGCCTATAGTGGTCTTTGTCTTTTCATTGCTTGTCGGTAATCTATGTATACTCATTGTGTTGGTAAAAAGTAAATACCTGATGTAGATGCAACTCTGTCATGTTGACATATTTAGCGTGGCATAGATTGTCTTATATTAAATATTTTCATAATAAAAGTTACAATTTGCATGTATCTTGAATTGAATAATTACTATGAATGAATGAATGAATGAGATTATTACAATGCCACTTGTGACGGTGTACTATATAGCATTGGCTAGTTGTTGATTTGGGGTAGGATCGGATGTGCTCTAGCCTCAAAACTTGGTTGAGAGGCTAAGACACATGAGATCTCCAATACCTAGAAATGGTTTGGGTAGAATCTAAACAGTTTGAGAGATATTAAAATATTCAATATTTTTAATGGAGTCCATAAGTCTAAACTTAAGGAATATAAAATATTAATGTGTATTCATATAAAACTGTGTTAGAATGGTCCGAAAGTCATGGATCGAGCCAAAATTAATCTTAGCCGTTGATTAGGGACTTAATCTTGGCTGTTGATTTGTCAACGAGAAAAGTATAAAAGGAGGCTTGAGGGTCACTTGGAGAACACACCAAATTGATCAAGAATTTGATTTTCTGGGGCTGGGCTTGCTGAGGAAATCGAAGGAGTGATCAGAGTTGTAGTTGAGGGGCAGTGAATACAGAAGCAGAGAGGCAGAGATAGTACCGGGAGGATCAACGCAGAAGCCGGGAGAGAGGGACGCAGAGCCAGCAAGAGGTTCACGCAAAGCTAGCCAAAGCTCACGCAGAGGCTGCCAGGAGCTGTGCAGTGTCTCAGAGAGCCAGCGTGGGTGACCCAGAGGCTCTAAGGGCTGATGCAATGCCTCCAAAGGTTGACGTAGGATGAGCTAGGGTGACGCTGGGCAGACGCTAGGCTAGAAAGGGTTGACGCAGTGCCTAGAGGCTGACGCTGGGCTAGAAACGGTTGACGCAATGCCTAGAGGCTGACATTGGGGTTTTCGTGGGGCAGATTGGAGCTGGGAGTTGTCAGAGTGTTTATCCGGGGTTTCAGCCGGAATATCTGTTTCCGAAGGAGAGGTACTACTGTCGAGATTATTCTCTGTTGGGTGAGCCGGTTTTGGCACCCAGATTGTGTTCTGAAATTGTTTAATAATACAAACCCTCAGATAGCTGCACCTATTTTCCGCATTGGGTTTTTCCGGGGACATTGTTCCAAAAACAATGGTGTCACTTGTCTGCTTCTTTTGTTTCCTTCAGTTGATGATTTGTAATGTGTTGAGCATGTACTTGTATTTATTTTAAGTATTTACATGGTAAATAACTTGTTAATTAATCAGAACAAGTAGGCAGAAATAAATCAGAAAAGTAAATGAAGGGTTTCTAACAGTTAGGCTTCGAAATTCCAACACTAGTCACAAGTGAAGGGTTTGCACACTTTGATAATTATTTATTATTGTTATTGTTATTATTATTATTATTATTTATGTTTATAACGTTGCCGTTGCCTTAAAAAGTGCTTTGTCCTCAAAGCAAGGGTATTGAGGGGTATTGTTTGTGAAATTTTTCTGTTTCCCATAATGAATCTTCATCTAGAAGGTTTTTCCATTTGATAACATATTCTTTGATGGTTCTTGGCCGTAACACCTTTTGTTTAGTGGAAAGAATATATTCTGATTCTAAAATAATTCTTCATTTGTTGTTGAAATTGAGAATTTTTGTTTGAATAGGTTAGTCTTGTCCCAACATCCTCTTGAGGCATGACACGTGGAAGACACTATGGATGCGATCGTTGTGTAGTAACTCCAACCGATAAACTACTTCACTAATTTTTTTGTTGATTGGGAAAGACCAATAGATTTTTGGAGCCAATTTGTTCTTTCCTTGTTGCTTAAGGGATCCCTGTTTGTAAGGTTGGAGTCTTACATACACCCAATTGCCTTTTTGGAACTCTCTTTCGGAGATATGTTGGTCTGTTTGCTGTTTCATTCTATTACAAATTGTTGCTAAATTTTCTTTTAATATTTTAATGTTCTCCGCTCTTCATCTAGTTGATTCCTTACTGCTTGGACTTTAGTGTCAATTAGCGTAAAATCCTTCCATTTTGGGGATTCATAATCATATAAGGCTTGAAATGAGTCATTTTAGCTGATGTGTGATACGTAGAATTATACCACCATTCGGCATAATGTAACCCTTGGTACCAATTATTTTACTTATCTGTCAGAAAACAATAGAGGTAAGTTTCCAAGCATTTATTTAGAATTTCTGCTTGACCATCTATTTGCAGACGGTAGGTTGAGCTCATATTGAAGGATATTTCAGTTTCTTTGCAAAATTCTCTCCAAAGTTTCCCTTAATTTTTTGCATCCCTATCGTTGACAGTGACCTTCAGAAAACCATCCAATTTATAGATGTTCTTATAGAAGACATTGGCCATTTGTTGTTGAAATTATATGGGAAGTGCAGTAGAATACAATTTTGTGCTCTAATAATTACTTCCTAATGATTTTCAACCAGTATTTTTAATGCCAGAAATATTAGTTATACACAAAAAATATAATTAATAAATGCAGTGGAAACAATAAAGATAATAGAAAGATAACCATGCACAATAGGCACAATGTTTTTGTCCGGGAAACCCAATTTTGGAGAAAACCCAACAATCTTTTCTTGTGGAGAAATTGTCTTTCAACAAGATTTACAAATAATAAATTTGTCTAGAAATCTATGCCAATAATACAAGTCAAATGCTAGTCGAACTTGTTCAAACATTTGCTAGTCAATGCTGGTCAAACTAGTCAAATCCACTCAGTGGACATTCTGTAGAAAAATTCAGAGTGCTGTAGCCCACCTAGTTTCAAGTTTTTGCATGGATTAATGCCAAAACCCATCATAAACATATGATTGATATGAAATGAATTTTGCATTTATCTTGAAACAAAGACTACTCTACGTCTCTGATTTTTCACACTTGATAAGAGAGAAAATATGCAAGCACAACCACAGAAAATTACACAGTTGTTGTTGGTCTTGTTGTCGCGCAGATTGACACGACAACGCTCAGACCGGGGGCTGTCACTCTGATCCCCGATCCCTCCGTTTAAGCCTGTCTCCCACGGCTAAGGGGGGTAGACCCTGTGAGATGATGAAGACCAACTGTCGACTAGTTGGTTGGGAGACACGAGACACGATATGATAAGCACTAGATGGATTTAGAAGTTAAAAGTCCAGTGCCTTGTGGAGCAAACGCTAAATCGTTTAATTACCAGATGCTGCAGAAATATGATCTCATTAGGAGCAATCGTTTATCATCAAAGCCTGAGCGAAAATTAATTTTTATCAAATGCGAGAGAAAAACTTTACGGCTTAGTGATACTCCAGCAAATTAAGATTTCGAAAACGCTTTGAACAACCATGCAAAATCATGAATCATTTACAAATACCAACGAATCTTTAAGATGATCACAGATTCGTCTAAAATAATAAACATTTATCCCACATCAGTAATTTCCTGAGAACAGCTAGATTGGGCAAACAAGAAAAGATTCCACAAAATTTTTTTTATACTCTTTCAATTTTTTTTTTTTTTAAAACATAAAACTAACTTTTTAATAAAAAAAATGAATTCCTAAATTAAAAATTAAATTTCCTAATTTTTTTTTTGTTATAAAAAATAAAATGAAAACTTAACCTAAAAATTAATATAAATCTAAAATTTAAAAAACGTAAGTCCAAACTCTAAATATTAAAATAAAAAATAGTTAAATTCTAACTTTAAGCTATAAAGAGAAACAACTAAACTAAAATATATGTATATATATATATATATATATATATATTTTATATATCATATATTAAAAACGAAATCAAAAAACTTATAAGACAAATCTAATAAGAAAAAAAAAACAAAATCAAAACTTCTAACTAAACAAAACTAACGCTAACCTATTAACTCTAACCTAAACGTATTTAGCTATGATTTAAACAAAGATTGAAAACAAACCTAAAACTGACGCATACAAAGAAAGAAAAACGTAAATTTTACCCTGACGATGATGAATCCAAAGAGTCCAGGCGAAATGGTCAGGTTTCATACAGTGGACGGTGGCAGTTAAGTGTCCAGGCAAAAGGTCGAGCTTTATACACAGTATACGGCGGAAAAGTTTTCGACACAGTTAAAACCACAACCTTAGGATGCATACGCCCACACTGCTGGTGTCTGACGAAGAAAGGCGTTGAACGCTCCTGATGCCTGCGCGTAAACACTAAAGCGAAAACGTGCTTGCCTTGATCGCAGTCGAATGCAGGTATCTCGTTTGTTTAACCCGGAGCTCGATGGTATTGCCTGTGCTGAATGCTCCCAAAAACACAAGTCTGCAGATGTACGTGTACCAACGGAGGCGATTGAGGAAAACGCTGCGACTTTAACTGATCACATTTACCATGAAACCCAAAGAAATTCCTGCGCAGAACAATCAGAGGGACACGCCGTCTGTATGAATGAAATTTTGAGTATCAATGAATTATTTGATGACGCCCACGCTGAAACTGTTGTTCGTCTGACTAAACGGAGTTTTCGGCACGCTTCTTTTACGCAAGGTGTTTAGCTGAACCAGAGACAGGAGTATTGGTGTGTGACAGTCATTCTAGGTTGCCCCAGAAGCAAGCCGGTATCTGCAACAGGAATTCTGCCTGAAACAAGGACTTTGGATACAACACTTAGTAGTGTGATCGAACAGATCTACAAAATAAATTTGTCCCTGTGGCAGATTTAAATACTGAGAAATGTTCAGAAAACCCTTGAAATTCTCAAAGTAAACCATGCACTCTGAAATGATGAAATCACCCAAAAAATAATATGTACACAAAACCGAAATCAAAACCCTAAATAAAAAAAATTTGAAACCCTAGAACAACTGATTAATGTACAGATTTTTGGCCCCTTAATAGCCAGATTCAACAATGAGCACAGGAATATTTTAAAGAAATAAAGATTTAAGGTTTTCACTGTGAAGAACTTCAGAAAATCTCTCATGCAAATCAGAAAAATAAACCGAATGATAGACCCAGGATCAAATCCAACTGGGCTCAACACAAAATGCTTGCGGGAGTTGGCTGGTTCAGCCGAGAACTTCCCCGAACGCCCGCAAAATTTCCTTCAATGATGTTTTCTGCACAGCTCAAAACAACCGTCAATAAAGAGGGCAAAAATGCTGCTGGATCTCAGGAAGTGATGGAGATACCTGCCATTACTTCAGAAACCCTAACAACACTCAAACCCCAGCAAGTGAACAAGATACCTGTGGTCACAATACTCTACAAAAAGCTATTATTAATGGCTGAAAATAACATATGCAGAAAATGAAATGATCTCACAGCATTTCAAGAGAGTAACACCAGCAAGATATGGACCCCAAAGTCTTCTTTTATTAACCAGAAACAGATTTACAAGAGAGCTTCTTCAGTCTTAGACTCACAGATCCAATTGATCTGAAAAGACCCCTAACACCCTATTTAAAGGAAATGATCCAACGACTAGTTCGAGTGATCCATGTAGAAATGATCTCGACCGTTGATGAGGATCAAGACATCTCTTGATCTCATCCGTCGATTTATTCACTTAAAATATTATTATTTTATTAGTTAGGGTTTTATTATTTTTTTAATTTTTTATTTATTTCATTTTTTTTTTTAATTTTTATTTATTTTATTATTTTTATTCATTTTTTAATTTTTTAATTCATTTTAAAATGGATCATCGAACTAAGCCTTCGGAAACATCACCTAGGACCTAGGACTTAAGACTCATGAGGGAATTTAAAACATTTTTTCGACCCTCAGGACACATTACATCATGACTTTTACAATTTACATCTTAAGGGAAAAAACCCCTTTAACATAGACCCTCACAAATCTCCCAGTTCTGCAACACAACTATAATCTAGCAGATCAACACACTAGGATTCTCCTAAAATTCCAATGACAAAATCCATCCCGGCTTTGGGGTCAGGTTTGAAGGAAAACTCTGCCGATCCATGGATCGGTGAGACAAAAAACCTTCCGGGACGTAGATTACCACTAGAAAGTTAGGTCCACCTAGGCAATTCACATACACGACTCGTATCTGCTAAGATTATTTACAAATTATACATGCAGACTGGGTTTACAATAAAAAATGATCAAGTTGCTGATGACTGCAGGATGGCACGGACACGCTGATCAGGTGCTGCCCCTTTTTGCAAAGAAAAGGGGGGGGGTACTGCATGGGTAGTTGACCAGTAGAGGTCAACATCTGGCTCTACTTGGGGACACGTTGTTGCTTGCAGGAATGTGAGAATCCAGAATCTGCATCCATACAACACAAAAATAAGTAGCGTCCGTCCGAAATCATCATATACATTAAGCACAGGAAAGATAAAAGCTCTTCATTTATTAACTATCTAAAGCGGAAATGAAAATGCGGAAAAAGCAAGGAGCAGGGTTAGAAATACGATACAAAAGATGCCCCATGGCATCACATGTGTTCAATAAAGTGCATACTGAGCATTTGCCTGCTTTCAGGCAAATCTGTCGGCTGCTTGTCGGATGTGCCGTGTCCAATTTTGCATATGGTAGGACTTTTTCCTATCCGAAAATCAAGCTGCTCGCGGCCGTCTGATGCGTCAAATCTTCTTCTTATTTTCTTTCTCTTACGTTTTTTCTTTCTGGCAGGTGGAATTACTGATGACCTGGAACTTTCTGTTTCAAAACTATCAGATGAAGTATGCGTGACATGTCTTTCTTTATCCTGCATCTGATCTTTATCATTCTTAAATCTATCCGGATCACTTTCAATTAACCATCTTTCAATCGAATCAATAACCTCCTCATAATAAGATGGAGCTTGTTGCAGCAAATGAGAAGACTCCTGATCTGTTGATGTTACCTGGTTTCTTTCATCTTCCAGTTGCTGAAACCTTTGAACCTGTGTTCTAATGGCATCCATCTGTCTAGAGTGTTCAACCTTTATATCACCGATTTGTCTGGCATGATGTTCTTCCATGTCTTTTATCATTTTATTGTTCTTTTCCTTTATGTCCATCAAGTAATGCTGCATGAAATTTATTTCTTCCTTATGATTCGCTTGCATGTCAGCCAATTGATTATTATGATTGAACGTCATGATAGTCATTTCCTCTTCCATAGTTAATAACTTGTTTTGCATAGAGTCAATTTCCCTATCATGATCAGCTTTCATGGTCACCATATTTTCCTCTAAGACTGAGATCTTGCTATGCATGTTTCCAATTTCTGTTTCATATTTAGTTTTCATGGCCTCAATTTCTTTAGCATGCTGATTTTGCGTGACCTCAATCTCCCTATTACGTTTTTCCAGTTGGGTGCATAATGTTCTGACATCATTGACATAGTTAGTTTGATTGCTTTCCATATTTCTCACCAGCATCATTAGATCTTGTATAATTTGCTTTTGTTCCTCCTTTTCATTGTTATTTGTCCTTGATTTTTCACTACCATGAACTTGATCTGCAATATTTCCAGTGGATGACACATTCTGACATGAAGAATCGTCTTGGGATCTTTCACCATCAGCTGGACCTCTTATCAAATTACTTTCATTTTGTTGCACAATTTTAGAGGTAGAAGGCAAGCTGACCGGATAACAATATCTATCTTCAAAAGCATTGATAATGTCTTTTAAAGAAGTAAAAGAATCCTTAGGAAAATTGTTAAACCAATTCAAAGCATCATCTTCTAAAGAAAGGACAAATAGACGCATTTTGATATCTTCATGATTAAACTGAGGGGGTCTGCAATATATGATCATGATGCGAATAAACAAGTCTAGATGCCTGTTAGCAGCGATAGGATCACCATCTGAAAAAATAGGTAATTCAGGAATGGCCTCCTCCGGAAAATCATGGAGACGGTGAGTAAAACGACATGGTTTACATGAATAATCCATGCTGAATAATAAGGGATCAGATGGATGATAGAACTAGATCTCTGCTCAAGAAAATCAAAAGATGAAAGGAGTGGAGTCGCCACTTGAACAATAAAACTGATTCTAAGATCCAGGAAGTAATCAACAAGCAGATATGCAGGAGGCTTCTTGTCTGGGAAAAATAAGAAAATGGAGTCGCCACCCAAACAAGAAACAAACACAAGAGATGTTGCTGATATGGGATGAAAAGATGCCAAAAATATTGAATCTGCCAGCTCAAATGAGAGACGAGAAAGATGAGAAGATGAATGAAAAGTCGTTAAAACACTGAGAAAAAGTATCCCCGGCAACGGCGCGAAAAAATGTTGGCATTGCCGGCTCAAACGAATGATAGAAAGATGAATGATGAATGATGAAAAGTCGTTGAAATGCCGAGAAAACAAACTCCCCGACAACGGCGCCAAAAAATGTTGTCGTTGCCGGCTCAAACGAATGATAGACAGATGAACGATGAATGATGAAAAGATGATGAAATGCCGAGAAAACAAGTCCCCGGCAGCGGCGCCAAAAAATGTTGTCGCGCAGATTGACACGACAACGCTCAGACCGGGGGCTGTCACTCTGATCCCCGATCCCTCCGTTTAAGCCTGTCTCCCGCGGCTAAGGGGGGTAGACCCTGTGAGATGATGAAGACCAACTGTCGACCAGTTGGTTGGGAGACATGAGACACGATATGATAAGCACTAGATGGATTTAGAAGTTAAAAGACTAGTGCCTTGTGGAGCAAACGCTAAATCGTTTAATTACCAGATGCTGCAGAAATATGATCTCATTAGGAGCAATCATTTATCATCAAAGCCTGAGCGAAAATTAATTTTTATCAAATGCGAGAAAAAAGCTTTACGGCTTAGTGATACTCCAGCAAATTAAGATTTCGAAAACGCTTTGAACAACCATGCAAAATCATGAATCATTTACAAATACCAGCTAATCTTTAAGATGATCACAGATTCGTCTAAAATAATAAACATTTATCCCACATCAGTAATTTCCTGAGAACAACTAGATTTGGCAAACAAGAAAAGATTCCACAATTTTTTTTTTATACTTTTTCAATTTTTTTTTTTTTTTTTAAACATAAAACTAACGTTTTAATAAAAAAAATGAATTCCTAAATTAAAAATTAAATTTCCTATTCTTTTTTTTTGTTATAAAAAATAAAATGAAAACTTAACCTAAAAATTAATATAAATCTAAAATTTAAAAAACGTAAGTCCAAACTCTAAATATTAAAATAAAAAAAAGTTAAATTCTAACTTTAAGCTATAAAGAGAAACAACTAAACTAAAATATATGTATATATATATATATATATTTTTTTTTATATCATATTTTAAAAACGAAATCAAAAAACTTATAAGACAAATCTAATAAGAAAAAAAAAAAAACAAAATCAAAACTTCTAACTAAACAAAACTAACGCTAACCTATTAACGCTAACCTAAACGTATTTAGCTATGATTTAAACAAAGATTGAAAACAAACCTAAAACTGATGCATACAAAGAAAGAAAAACGTAAATTTTACCCTGACGATGATGAATCCAAAGAGTCCAGGCGAAATGGTCAGGTTTCATACAGTGGACGGCGGCAGTTAAGTGTCCAGGCGAAAGGTCGAGCTTTATACACAGTCTACGGCGACAAAGTTTTCGACACAGTTAAAACCACAACCTTAGGATGCATACGCCCACACTACTGGTGTCTGATGGAGAAAGGCGTTCAACGCTCCTGATGCCTGCGCGTAAACACTAAAGCGAAAACGTGCTTGCCTTGATCGCAGTCGAATGCAGGTATCTCGTTTGTTTAACCCGGAGCTCGATGGTATTGCCTGTGCTGAATGCTCCCAAAAACACAAGTCTGCAAATGTACGTGTACCAACGGAGGCGATTGAGGAAAACGCTGCGACTTTAACTGATCACATTTACCATAAAACCCAAAGAAATTCCTGCGCAGAACAATCAGAGGGACACGCCGTCTGTATGAATGAAATTTTGAGTATCAATGAATTATTTGATGACGTCCACGCTGAAACTGTTGCTCGTCTGACTAAACGGAGTTTTCGGCACGCTTCTTTTACGCAAGGTGTTTAGCTGAACCAGAGACAGGAGTATTGGTGTGTGACAGTCATTCTAGGTTGCCCCAGAAGCAAGCCGGTATCTGCAATAGGAATTCTGCCTGAAACAAGCACTTTTGGATACAGCACTGAGTAGCGTGATCAAACAGATCTGCAAAATAAATTTGTCCCTGTGGCAGATTTAAATACTGAGGAATGGTCAGAAGATTTATCAAACCCTTGAAATTCTCAAAGTAAACCATGCACTCTGAAATGATGAAATCACCCAAAAAATAATATGTACACAAAACCGAAATCAAAACCCTAAATAAAAAAAAATTTGAAACCCTAGAACAACTGATTAATGTACAGATTTTTGGCCCCTTAATAGCCAGATTCAACAATGAGCACAGGAATATTTTAAAGAAATAAAGATTTAAGGTTTTCACTGTGAAGAACTTCAGAAAATCTCTCATGCAAATCAGAAAAATAAACCGAATGATAGACCCAGGATCAAATCCAACTGGGCTCAACACAAAATGCTTGCGGGAGTTGGCTGGTTTAGCCGAGAACTTCCCCGAACGCCCGCAAAATTTCCTTCAATGATGTTTTCTGCACAGCTCAAAACAACCGTCAATAAAGAGGGCAAAAATGCTGCTGGATCTCAGGAAGTAATGGAGATACCTGCCATTACTTCAGAAACCCTAACGACACTCAAACCCCAGCAAGTGAACAAGATACCTGTGCTCACAATACTCTACAAAAAGCTATTATTAATGGCTGAAAATAACATATGCAGAAAATGAAATGATCTCACAGCATTTCAAGAGACTAACACCAGCAAGATATGGACCCCAAAGTCTTCTTTTATTAACCAGAAACAGATTTACAAGAGAGCTTCTTCAGTCTTAGACTCACAGATCCAATTGATCTGAAAAGACCCCTAGCACCCTATTTAAAGGAAATGATCCAACGGCTAGTTCGAGTGATCCATGTAGAAATGATCTCGACCGTTGATGAGGATCAAGACATCTCTTGATCTCATCCGTCGATTTATTCACTTAAAATATTATTATTTTATTAGTTAGGGTTTTATTATTTTTTTAATTTTTTATTTATTTCATTTTTTTTTAATTTTTATTTATTTTATTATTTTTTATTATTTTTATTCATTTTTTAATTTCTTAATTCATTTTAAAATGGATCATCGAACTAAGCCTTCGGAAACATCACCTAGGACCTAGGACTTAAGACTCATGAGGGGATTTAAAACATTTTTTCGACCCTCAGGACACATTACATCATGACTTTTACAATTTACATCTTAAGGGAAAAAACCCCTTTAACATAGACCCTCACAAATCTCCCAGTTCTGCGACACAACTATAATCTAGCAGATCAACACACTAGGATTCTCCTAAAATTCCAATGACAAAATCCATCCCGGCTTTGGGGTCAGGTTTGAAGGAAAACTCTGCCGATCCATGGATCGGTGAGACAAAAAACCTTCCGGGACGTAGATTACCACTAGAAAGTTAGGTCCACCTAGGCAATTCACATACACGACTCGTATCTGCTAAGATTATTTACAAATTATACATGCAGACTGGGTTTACAATAAAAAATGATCAAGTTGCTGATGACTGCAGGATGGCACGGACATGCTGATCAGGTGTTGCCCCTTTTTGCAAAGAAAAGGGGGGTGTACTGCATGGGTAGTTGACCAGTAGAGGTCAACATCTGGCTCTACTTGGGGACACGTTGTTGCTTGCAGGAATGTGAGAATCCAGAATCTGCATCCATACAACACAAAAATAAGTAGCGTCCATCCAAAATCATCATATACATTAAGCACAGGAAAGATAAAAGCTCTTCATTTATTAACTATCTAAAGCAGAAATGAAAATGCGGAAAAAGCAAGGAGCAGGGTTAGAAATACGATACAAAAGATGCCCCATGGCATCACATGTGTTCAATAAAGTGCATACTGAGCATTTGCCTGCTTTCAGGCAAATCTGTCGGCTGCTTGTCGGATGTGCCATGTCCAATTTTGCATATGGTAGGACTTTTTCCTATCCGAAAATCAAGCTGCTCGCGGCCGTCTGATGCGTCAAATCTTCTTCTTATTTTCTTTCTCTTACGTTTTTTCTTTCTGGCAGGTGGAATTACTGATGACCTGGAACTTTCTGTTTCAAAACTATCAGATGAAGTATGCGTGATATGTCTTTCTTTATCCTGCATCTGATCTTTATCATTCTTAAATCTATCCGGATCACCTTCAATTAACCATCTTTCAATCGAATCAATAACCTCCTCATAATAAGATGGAGCTTGTTGCAGCAAATGAGAAGACTCCTGATCTGTTGATGTTACCTGGTTTCTTTCATCTTCCAATTGCTGAAACCTTTGAACCTGTGTTCTAATGGCATCCATCCCTCTTCAAATTCGCCAAGGGTGAAGTCGAAGCAGAGAATATTATCAGAACGATGCAACTGAATATGGCCTACCTAAAGATCACTTCATTGGAAGACCAGATCTTAGGGTGGAAGGAAAGGCAGATAACTAGTTCGGCCAATTTTGCGAAGGAGTGTCCGAATGGTAGGGACACATCACTTGATGATGATAATAATCATTCCAGGGACATATTCAATGATGAAAGGAATGATAGGTAATGCAGGTCATCAAGGAAATGGGTGATTCTTCATAGAAAGCAAAGAACCCTAGGTATGAAGAATCAAATGTTGTTTCTGATAAGATGAAAAAGCGTTATCTTGTATTGGCCCTCTCCTTCAGATTCTTTGGGAATCTGGCTTATAGATTGTATTGCTTCAAGGCACTTCATCGGATAGATGGGTGCACTCTCTAATTTGGTAGAGATGGAAACAATCGTGGGATTGTACTTGGAGCCGATGCCACCTATCCCGGAAAGGGTGTAGGGAATGTTAACTCTCAATTGAATAAGGGTAACTCGATTCATTTACAGAATCTATTTTATGTAGCTGATCGCAAGAAGAACCTGGTGTCCATCTCGGAAATGGAAGTCAAAGGTTTCATGTGGCATTCATCGATGGAAAGGTATGTGTTAAAAAATATAATTTTCAAAGATGTTTTTTCTCATGAGTTCAAGGTTGGCAATTCGTATCAAGTTGCAGGACTATCCATTGGGGATCATGTCAATTGACATATCGCATCTATAACACTGGAGGTCTACCTATAGGGCCCTACCTAATGTGAGTCAAATGGTGATAAGGATGTTTGAATTCAAGTAGAGCATGAAGGTACATGTCTGAGATGTACTGAAGGAAAATCTTATAAGGGGACGCATTGCTGTGTTTACCGTACTCCCTATGCTAGGATGACCTCCATTGATTTGGGATCAGTATGAGTGGTTTGAGACACTCTCTTGTGACATTGATCTGGGATCAATGAAACTGATCTGGGATCAGTGTGACTGGTTTGAGACACTCTTGTGATATTGATCCAGGATCAATAAAATTGACTTCGAGTCAGTGAGAGTTATGTGACACACTCTCTTCAGACGAAACTGACTTCAGGTCAGTAGAGAATGGTATGAGACATTTTCGATCGATTCTTCTTCTTCATGGTTCAGCAGAGCAGAGCAGATCTCAACAGATCAAAGCAGAGCTCAGCAGGGCAGAGCTCAACAGATCAAAGATGAGTAGAGTAGTGGAGGGCACTGATGGCAGAGATAGTACAATTAGACATATGGATCAATGGATGGAGTTCTCCCTAGTTGAGAGGGAGTGTTAAAATTGGCAACTAGGGCCAAATTCCATGTGGGTCATCTTATTTATGGCAGCTGATATTTTTCATGAATCCCTCTCATCGAGAGGTGTAGGATTGATCTAAAGATCATTCGATTCTGATAAGTGTTCATGGAGTTATGAATTTATTTGCATTATAAGACAATTTGTCAAGGTCGGCCAGCAACCAAATGTACCCCACATGTGCTCAATGTTTTAGTATAAATAGAGGTGGCCTTCAAGTCATTTCAACACACTTGGGATCTCTTCCTCTCTCTACTTGTCTTTGGGTTTAGTAGGAGGAGAGATCCTAAGGAATAACGTTGCATTGATCCAAAAGCCAGAAAGCCAGAATTGCTGGAAAAGCTGGAACTGCCGAAAAAGCCGAAATTGTCGGAAAATCCAGAACTGCCAGAACTACTGTAAAAGCCGGAAAAGACGGAACTGCTAGAAAAACTAGAAAAGCCGAAAACTCCGGAACTGCTGGAAAAGCCGGAAAATTCGGAACTGCCAGAAAAGTCAGATAAGCCAGAAAAGCCAAAAATGCTGGAACTGTCAGAAAACCCAGAACTGCCGGGAACAGCTGGAACTGCCGGAACTACATGGAATAGTGAGAACTGTCGGGAACTGTCGGAAACAACGGGAGCATATGTCTTCGAAGGAGAGCAACATGCAAGGGACAACTAACTAACATTGGGACAATTGTATGGTACTTAGCAGCAAATACACCAAGCATGCAATGTTACAGCTAGCATGCAAGGGACAACTGGCATGCAACAACAAGCATGCTAGGACAACAAGTATGGTAGGGACAACAAGCAAGCAAGGTGCAACCAACACATAGGTCAGGATGGCAACATGGTGCAACAATGGCACATAATGCAGTATAGTGATGGGTACAGTCATGATTAATGAAGCATGATGAGATGCAGCATAGTGATGATGGGTGCAACACGGTAAGGTGCAGCATGATGACAAAATGCAACACAATGATAGGTGAAGGAGTCACCTTGGAGAATCATTTGAAGCAACATGTGTTCAACTGATCTCATTTATCATCTTATTAGAGATGATCTATGCTCTTATCTAGATATGTCAAAATGTTGACTTCTATTGTAAATGTACTATCTCTCTCTCTTTGCTGAACTATTGCAGAACATATAAGAAGAATTGATCAAGGGTTTCCCCACATTGGGGTTTGTCTCTGGCTAGCGCCACATCTTGTGTCCTCTTGTCTTGGCTTGTCTTCTGCGATTTGTGTTTATGTTCTATCTGTAGTTTACTTTAATGCTGATGTGATTGCTAATCTGGAAAAGATATTGAGCTAACTTTGAAAATTGAAATAAATTGCTCTAAGCATAGAACATACCTAAAATTTAACAGAAATGGAGAAAAAGATGACATGAAATAGTCAAAATGAGAATCTACAATTCGTGTACAAGAACTAGATCAAAACATGCAAGTAGAATTCCATACTTGTGTAGTTAAAACAATGCTCTAGGTAGCAAATAAAGTCCTTGAAAGCACACAATATTGATCAAGAAAAATATTTAATTTAAATTTATGTGATCTTAATAAGCTAGAGGAAAGGAAACACCCCTCTCTCAAAATCGTTTGATAAGATCCTTGAGGCAAACTGATTGGGTACTTCTATTCTTGATCTTGGGAGTTAGTTCATCTATTGAAGAGCTATCCCATGCCCAAGCAGATCCTTCAACCAAATCTAAAGATCTTTACACACTTGGAAAAAGATGTCAGCAATCATAAGGGATTAGATTATACAATGGAGGAGAAGACTAGAGTTTTCACCAAAAATCTTCTAGTGCTCCTCTTCCTAGAGTATTTCTCTTAGCCAAAAACCATGCAAGATAGCTTGCATATGTTAATCCAAACAAGTGGCAAAATGATAACTAGCATAATCCCACATACATGTAGAATGTAAAGCACAAAAATTGAAATAACAACACCTCAAGAAATGAAAGGAGAACACCAACACAATAGTACCCTAAGTCACCTGACACGGGGATTCGGGATTCGTAGGATTCAGGATTCGTAGTATCGGATTCAGACATGTTGATCCCTCGAAACAGGACGTGTAGGATTCGTTATATATTATTTTATTATATATATATATATATATATATATATATATTAAAAATTAGATATTTCTTACACAAATTTTAATTAATGATACAAATTTATTAATTTCAAACATAGATATTCATCTATAGCATGCATAGTACATACAAAATTCAAATACATGTCACTAGTCAGTGGTCACATAAATCATGATCCATCATTCGTAACTGAAAGACAACTTACAACTACAAGATAGTAAGATAAACACACTGACAACTGTAGTTTTCTCATTAAGTCATCAAATCAAAATGTGTTACATAGGTAGTGCTGGTGCAATGCTAATGGCAAATAGAAATAAAAAATAGAAAACAACTACAGGTATACAAGCCTCAAGGCATCAATCCTCATCATCAGCATCGGAATCAAGATCAATGTCCTTATCATCATGGTCCCCACTGCTCTCCTCTGCATCTTCCGCCTCCCCTATATCCATAGTCACCTCTGCATCTGCTGCTATGGAGGATGACCCCTCTAAGTCATCAAATCTAATAGGCTCTAGCATTGGATGATTGAGATCCATGTTGGCCAATGCCAACTCAACACTGGTGTCCAGACCCATATCATCAGGAAAGACATCCCACATCTTTGTCTTTCCCCTCAACCACTCTTCCCTCTGCCTGTAAATAAGACGAAGGTTGGTGTGCACATACACCATTGTCTCTGCCCTGGATTGCTCAAGCTTGCTCTTCTTCACACTTTACAAATTCCCATATGTGCTCCAATTCCTCTCGCAACAAGAGGACGAAGTCACCTGAGAGAGGAGCCTCATGGCTAACAGCTGAAGAGGAGGGCTTGTTGCCCCATGATTTGCCCACCAAGAATAGGGCTTCTTAGCCCCCCTGTCTCTAATCACTTCATAACCTCCAAATCGACCACTGCCAGTGGAAAACTCTGGATTCGTTTAGGATTCGATTTTTGGGCGAATCGTACCGGACACGCAGGATTCCGGTTCGCTAGGCTATGTGGACGAATCCGGTTACTTAGATAGTACCCCAAAGTCTCTTTTATTATATGAAAGATGGATACAAAATCCAGTAGAGTCTCCGTAAGCCCAACAACTCGTTCTAAAGATGCAATATGAGAGGTAAAGGCTCATTTAAATAGAGTTATGAGAGATGATCCCAAGGAAAGATGAAATGACAAGTGTAGCAATGGAGATAATCCCAATGATAAACTGAGTTTCCAAGTGGCCACATGACTGAGATCCCAATGGAAATTCGAATTTGCTTAGTGGCTGTGATGTTTGACCAAGTGCCAATGAATCTTTGAGTGTAGTAATGATCAAACAAGTGGCTGATATGACTGCTGTGCATATCTCCTTAGCTGGGCAGCATATATCCTTTCTTGACTGTGCATATTTATTAACTGTTGATGAGTGTGAGAGATGCTTGCCAAGTGCATATATAATTGAAGTAAATTTGACACAAACTCCCACACAAATATCCAACTAAAACTTGTGATTTGACACATCTGCAACCAAATACTAATGCTGCCAATCAAATCTGTGTATAGCTGCCAGCGTAGAGGTTGATCTATGTGCGTGGATCGTGAAGTAGCTGGGCAATGTAACATGTGTAAAATGTGGAGACAAACTCTACAATATTCACAATCAAATCTGAACTTATTCCTTCATTCCATACGCTGATTTCTTTGACACCTGTGTTGATTTCCTTGCTGGCAGCGTTGACCATTTATTTCTGCTGCGTGGAGTTTCCCTTTAGCATGTGCGTATTTGTTTTGATTTTCCTCCTACGTAGACAAGGAATGTGAGTGGGGTCCATTGCCCGCTCATTTCATTAAGGCTTAACTTTATATGCCTTGCACTTTAATTACATGCATCTGATTTAATATTAATTCAAAACTTTAACTTTAACAATTCGATGTGCCAAATAAATTCAACGTGGAACCTTTGACTTGCATTTGGAACGTTGACTTGAGTTGCGGCTTGCTTGTTGGGCCCCACATGATTGCCACATCACCCTTAACTCTCCACATAATTTCCATGTCAAAATTTGACTTATTTTGACTTTGGAAAAATTTATAAATTTTTCCAATTATTCATTTTTTTGAATTTTTTCCTCATTTTTGCCACTGTCATTAGGAAAATCGGCTTTTGAGGGACTATAAGTCGTTTTTTGACCCTCAAAGTGGGTTCTAAGATAATGTTGAGTCTCTGAGGATGAATTTCGAGTAGTCACACGCCCCAGAGATTTCCTAAGGCCATTTATTTACATCATTACATAGAAAATAATTAAAAAAATCCCGTTTGGCAGGAAAATTTTAATTATTAAAAAATCCTTCTTAGACGTAGCTAAATTCAACGATTTTTTTTTGTGTGATCTAGTATGGTAATATACATTGACTCTAGACACTAAGATGTGTTAGTGGCTCAACCTTCAAACCGTCGCCTTGACTTTGAGGTAAAAAATGAGTGAAAAAACGCAGAAAATTATCCGCCTCTGAAAAAGAAGGGATAATTAGCCGGAGAAAAAAAACACTCCAAAGTGTACTCATTTGCTGATCGAGTCCCAACATCCTAGGCGTGTTACAGACTCAGAAACTCATCATTACTAATATCACTTATTACAATTCTCCGCAGGGTGTAGAATTTGGGTACAAGAAAGATGATGAGAAGATAAAAATAGAGTTAAAAAACTCTGTTGACTGATGATATCTGATGGTACACATGTCCTCTAGATCATCCTTGGGCATAGAGTCTTGATATAATCATCTGGTGCCACTCCAGTGGTCAACATGTCCCATTAAAAAAAATTATTTTTTCAATAAAATTGTCTCTAGGTGGAATTTCCCAAAATGATTTATGGTTATTGGAGAATGCATGTGTGTAAGCCTCGCTACAAAATTTGAAACTTAGAGCACATCTGATGCTACCATAAATCAACATCTATATATATATATATATATATATTATCATTTGTTTAAAAAAAAAGTAAAAGAAAATAAATGGAGTCCACAAGGAAGAATATTAACTCTGACATGTTGAAGTCAAACCAAAGATGAGCAACATGCATAACCAGAGAGAATCATTTTCATTATTATTTGAAGACAAAGCACCTTTTAAGGGGGTGGCAATGTTATGAATAAAAATATTCTTAAAATATTAATTAAGTAAATAATAAGAAACATATAATAATAAAATAATTAAAAATAAATAAACAAATAAACAATTAATTATTTAGTTATGAATGGTTAAAAGGTCAAATGACATGACCATTCACATTTGTGGCTTTCGTCTTGATTTTCCGTTGGCTTTCCCTTGCTGGTTGGCTTACTATCAGATCGGGGAGTCCAGGGAGGAGTGAAACACTTCAATTGCGATGACAACAAATTTGATGAAGAGTTGATGGCCAAAGGTCGAATTAGATTGGTTTTGTGTAATGGTTGAGCGGCCAGAGGATCAAACAAGTCTGATACCAATGTTATGAACAAAGTTCATATATGCAACAACATAATACTCAAAAGATCTGAAATATATAAATATCCATTATAGGACAATAATGTATTATATAAGAAATGTACAAAAGATATGAGATGATGATGGTAACGAGAATGTTACAAATGAGGGCCCACTTATATACCTTGGTAGGTGCCCCTTCATGAATGGTAATGTCCTTAGGGACATGCTTCTTCATTAACTAATATATTATTATGATTATTTTTTTTAAATTTATATTTATATTATTTTTATAAAAGTTATATTCATAACAGGTTGGCTCTCCTACGGCTCAAGGGGGGTGCCCATAATAGGATTATTAAGGGTTAAACATTGAAGGACAAGGTGATACCAATGTTAGCTTCAATAAAATGAGGTTTTGAATTTTTTTTTTAAGGATTTTTGAAATATATGATGGAGGGACATGAATATCAATGCCAATATCGAATTTGGGCGACGGAGTGAAAAGGAATCAAATGGCAAGATGATATCAAGAAAAAAGCTTTCTTAAGGTCAGTTATCTGATGTTTGCAATCTATATAGTCCCTGATATGAAAAGCTGCATAGCCATTTCTGATAAGATCCATTGTATTTTGAAGAATCACTTTGAGCAAGAAAGAAAGTGAACCAGGAAGTGACATAGCTGGTTACATTTCGTAGAATTGTGATACAACAAGAAAGAATGATAGCTTTTGAGGCATTATATGGATATCCACCACCATTGAAAAATAAATGTCATTACCAATTCTAAAATGCCTACTATGAAAAGTCAGATAACCACTTCTAATAAGTTCCTTTGTATTTTGAAGAATCAACTTGGGAAGGAAAAGAATCACCTCAAGAACATCATTATTTCAAGAGAACAAATGATGGATTTGGAGTAGGGTATTGGGTGTTTGTTTGTCTCCCTTGCAACAATGATTTGTCGGAAACCATGAGAATCATAAGCTTGGTCAAAAGTTTAAATTGTCATACCAAATCTATATGTGAGTAGGTCATGTAGAGTGTGTTTTCATATTCCAAATGAAGGTAAGTTGCGTGATGTCTTTCATGTTTTGTTGTTATGTAAAACTTAGTTAGTTATAGATTATTAGGCAAAAGGGCATGATCAAAGATCTTGCTCGTTCACCAAGAGGCACCTAAGGCGGTATATAGCCAGGGCCTCTCACAAAATGTAATCATCATATATTCAATATCAATGGTCGGTTTCAGTAAAAAATTGATTGACTTGGAGAATAGGATTACTACACTCTGATGATTTCAACAAAAAATTACTCGATCTCGAAAGTAAATTTATCGGGCATTCCGATGATATCAAGAAGCTTCAGGATATGACAAATCGGATAGAATTACAGCTTGGGCAGAACCTGATCCAATCCGAAATGAACAATTATTCCAAGATGATGGTGGTAATCAAGAGCACAATTCATCAGATTCAACAAAGTCAGCAGATTCTCTCGAAAAAGCGGAATCTCCAAAAAAATCAGCCGCGCCCCATCAAGGGAAATAGTAACGCAGTTTTTTCAAATAAGCAACTTTGGGATGCATTCAACAATCAACACCCTCTTTTCATTCCACCATTAGCAACATATCATCGAAAGGCAAAAGTCGAGATGTGCAAATTCGACAGGAACGAAAAATGCAGCGTTGTGTGGTTGTATAAAGTAGAAGAATACATTGAGATTTATGACATTGACAGTGATGACGAAAAAATTAGGCACTCTCCATGAAAATGGAAGGAGAGCATATAATTGGTATATGTGGTGGAAGAAGACGACAATCGCCATCAGTTGGAGAAAATTCAAAGATGCATTCTTTAAAAGATTCCAAGGTGTTAAGGGAAGAAGAGGTCTTTTCAACACTCATCAAATTATGACAAAAGGAAGTGTGGATGAGTATACTCGAGAATGGGAGACCTTAGTAACACGAGTACTTGGGTTATCATAATCTCCTCTAATTCAATCATACATCTCTGGACTTAAAACTCATCTACGGGTAGAATTTGACCTTCATGACATTACGTCAATAGAAGTAGCAAGATGAAAAGCAAAAACTACTGAAAAGAAATTTGAACAAATACTGTGGTCAAAACTGGAAAAAATATATTCGAGATGAAGAATGCCCCAGTCTGTGGATTCAAATAAACATGTTCCACCACATCATCGTGAAGGTGAAAAATCTAATGTGGAAATACAAAGGATAAAAGAAGGCAAATGCAAATGTTGTGGCGAGAAGTGGGACCCTAAACATAGGTGTGCTAAAGGAAAAGAATCAGAGAACCTATATAACTGTGAAGCAACTAACAACTCAAACAGTGAGGATTTTGACATAGAAGAAACAGAAGATTCCCCATAATTCTCTCCAAAATTAGATGATGGAAGTATTCCGCAAGTGTCATTATCAACTATGACAGGTATATCACAACCTCAGACTCTAAAATTGGAAGGATATATGAAGAAGAACAACGTGGTGGTTCTCATCGACTCTGGTAGCACCCACAATTTTTTAGATGCAACTGTGGCAAAGAGACTGAACATTTTCTCATTTCCCTTACCAAACATGAAGGTAATGGTAGCTGACAGTAAGAAGATTGAAAAGGTAGGGAAATTCCATAAGGTCAAATTGCAGATTCAAGACTTTAATTTAGAATCTATGTTCTTCACTGTACTAGTAGGTGGAGTAGATGTGGTCCTAGGTATCCAATGGCTACGAACTCTAGGCACTTACACTGCCAACCATCAAGTACAATTCCTAAGATTTAACTGGGGAGGCCAGAGGTACAAATTACACGGATTCCAAGCACCAGAGATTCATATTGTATCGTCATCTTAGATGATGAAGATGATTCGAAGAGGAGCACCCGCTTACATAGTACAATGTCACCAATTAGAAATGTTATTTGCAAATATAATTAGTGAAGAGTCGCTAGAGGAACAAGATCTATTTTAGAAGCATGAAAAGGTATTTCAAGTCCTGCCTATGAAAATGCCTCCTAACAGAGAAATTGAGCATACAATAGAAGTCAAAGCAGGGTTGGACCCTGTCAACATCAAGCCGTATCGATATCCACATCACCAAAAGACAAAAATTGAGAGATTAATCCAAGACCTTTTAAAGTGTGGGATCATCTCGAAAAGTGAAAGTCTGTATGCTGCTCTAGTGGTATTGGTGAGGAAGAAAGATGGTTCATTCAGGCTATGCATTAACTATAGAGGATTAAACAAAATAATGATTAAAAACAAATTTCCAATCCCCTTTATCGACGAAATGTTGGATGAGCTACATGGCGCAAAATAATTTTCAAAATTGGACTTAAGGTTAGGGTATTACCAAATCAGAATCGGGTTGGAAGGCATAACAGAAACGACATTTCGAACACACGAAGGTCACTATGGATTTAAAGTAATGCCGTTTGGGTTAACCAATGCACCAACAACGTTTCAATCCACTATGAACGAATTATTTCGTCCATATCTTAGGAAGTTTGTATTAGTATTTTTTGACGATATTTTAATTTACAATAAACTTGGAAGTAACACTTACAACATCAGGATAAAGTTCTTACACTACTAAAAGAGCATCAATTCTACGCAAAAAAATCCAAATGCACCTTTGGAAAGAAAGAAGTAAAATACCTAGGACACATTATATCCCAGGAAGGTGTAAAAGTGGATCCTAATAAAATCAAAGCTATAAGGGAATGGGCCAAACCGGTTAATGTATCTAAGCTAAGAGGGTTCTTAGGATTGACCGGATATTATCGAAGATTTAATAAAAACTATGCACATATAACGACAACTCTGACAAACCTTTTAATGAAGAAGTCATTTCAATGGGATGGGGAAGCAGGAAGGTGTTTTGAATAATTAAAGGAAGTTATGTCTAGTACCCTAGTATTGGCAATCCAGATTTCTCTAAACCATTTATCATCAAGTGTGATGCTTTCGGATTCGGTATTGGTGCAGTGTTAATGCAAGAAGGGCATCCAATAGCTTTTGAAAGCAGGAAGCTCAATAAAAGAGAACGTTTCAAGTTCACATACAACAAGGAAATGCTTGCTATTATGCACGCATTGGCTAAGTGGAGACAATATCTTTTGGGAAGTAGGTTCTCCATTCGAACAGACCATAACAGTCTCTAGCACCTCCTTCAAGAAATAATACTTTTCGAAGAACAAAAAAAATGGATTGAAAAAATTGCCGCCTTTGACATGGAAATACTACATAAAAGGGGAAAAGACAATGTGTTGGCATTATGATGTATGTGTTGTACTTGATGGGAACCCACTTGTAGCAGAACAACTCACCTGTATATGGTAACTAGATGAATCTACAGAAGAAATATCAGATGTGACAGAATGCATGACAGTAGTGTTTACAGATGTGATGAAATGCAAGGCAGCTTCAAGGAATCAGTTCAGAAGGCAACTCACTCAGATGAAAGTATAGCAGGTAAACAACAAAGAATTACAAATCAGTCTTCACAGAATGAAGAAAAAGAGGTATACGCAGGTTCACCACTGACCAAGCTGCGTATACACGCAGGTTAATTGTATACAAGCTGCGTATACGTACAGACACACTTTCACAGAAGGAAAAGCGTGTATACCTTGGAAAACTAAATTTTTGGTCCAAAATATTTGGTCCATGGTATTTTGATCCATGGTATTGGTCCAAGGTATTGGGTCTGAGGTATTGACCCTAGGTATTTGGTCCAAGGTATTGGTCGTAAGTGGTTTTGGTTCATGGTATTGAGCAAGGCCTAAGACTATAAAAGGAGGAGAAGATCATTAGGCCAAAGGGTGAAAGTATTGAATATATGATGAAGTGTGAGATCTAATATGCAGGTTATTGGCTTATGGTGCTGTGCTTGATCTGAACCAAGGATGAGCCTTAACGTTTGATGAAGGATAAGATCTAATGATGTATCAGGATCTTAAGGCTTGAAGTGAATTATCTTTATGTGGTTTGATCATTTATCTGAATAACTATTGCATGTTGTAGTTTGTAAATATGATGATCTGGGTATCACTGAAGTCTGGAATAATTGTAATGTTTAAATCATCATTTACAGATTTGTACACAGGTTCACTTCAGAAAAAGAGTGTATACACGCTGGTTCTGTATATCAAAGCAGCGTATATATCATAAATTTGATTTGCAGATTTGTGCGCTGGTTCGCCTTGAGGAAAGTGCGTATGCACGCAGGTTCGACACATGCAAGTAGTGTATACCTTATAAAAATGTTTTAGCTGCTTCTGTTTGCTGTTGTAGTGTTCTGGGTTCTGGTTACTGTATTCTGGTGACAACATTCTGAATAATCAGATTGATGGAGTGATTGATTGATTCGGTTGTGGTACAAAGGGAGATTGGTTGATGCAGATATATTTGAAGATTGATGTTGTTTATGGATCCATTCTGAAAGTTTATGAAACGTGGTCCCTAGAAGAAAAGAGAAGGTTGTAGCCTTCTGTAGGCCGGCACTTACATACTAGTAAACTTATCAGCTAGTACAAGAGCTAGGGGGTTGTAGCTCTCTTACAGTAGAAGCTGGAGAATGAGAGAAGGTTGTAGCCTTCTGCAGGTAGAAGCTTGCGTACTGGTATAAGACTACACCAGTACAAAAATTGTAAACAGAATTCTCTTATTATTAAATGAAGACACAGATGATTGCAACAGGTGGTTTTCACCCACATTAGGTTTCCACCTTATATCTTGGTGTTCATGTGTGTTTCTTATGTGTGATGGCCTGTTTTGTTTTTACTGCACCTAGTTACTGTTTATATGCTTCATGAAGTTCTGATGTACTGATTAAAGATCAACATATGATGAATTAACTGAATCATAAGTTTGTTGGATATACGCTAGTTGCCTTAAACACAGTTGCGTGTACACGCGAGTTCCATTAACTAAAGTAGCGTATATAAATCTGTTTATGGAAATGAAAATTTATTGACTTGCTAACACTGATTCACCCCCCCCCCCCCCCCCCCCTCTCAGTATTATTTCCAACGATTGGTATCAGAGCAAGTCTTTCAAAAGAAGCTTGATCGCTTGAAGGAAGATCCATCATCATGAGTAATCAAGAAAGCGGGGTATCCATCAGACCGCCAATCTTTGATGGGAGCAACTTTGTTTATTGGAAGGTAAGAACCACAACCTATCTTCAATCTCTTGGAACAGATGTCTGGGAAATCGTGAAAGGAGGATATACATTTCCATCAACAATTCCTACAGGTACAGCAGTAAAAAGCAATATGAAGCCAATGCCAAGGCTGTCAATACATTATTGGGAAGTCTGTCATAATCAGAGTTTGTCAAAGTTATGCAGCTCAAATCAGCCAAAGAAATTTGGGACAAAATCGTTCTAAGCTACGAAGGAGACTCTCAGGTAAAACGGGCTAAACTGCAAACTCTCAGAATTCAATATTAAACCCTCAAGATGCACAATGATGAAAGTATAGCTAGTTACTTCTTATGTATAGATGAGATTGTTAATTGCATGCAGAATCTGGGTGAAGCGATAAAGGAAGTTACCTTAGTTGAAAAAGTTTTAAGATCCTTATCTGCTAAATTTGAATCAAAAGTATCTGCCATAGAAAAAGACAGGATCTACAGACTATTACTATGGAACAGCTTCATGGAATCTTAACTGCCTTTGAGATGAGAAAAGGAGGTCCATCAGATATGAGAGAAGCCGCATTTAAAGCTTCAGCAAAAGGAAAAGAAGAACTCAATGAATGAGGACATATTTCAGAAGATGAAGAGGAAGCAAACTTTGTCAAGAAGCTTCAACGGGGTTCCAGAAGATTTAGAGATAAACTACCTTTCAAATGTTTTGCCTGTGGTAGAGTCGATCATTATGCTGCCAAATGTCCTCGTAAAGATAAATATGATAAAAGGAAGGAATCTGCAAAATGGAATGGAAAACAAAGTGTAAGCAAAAATTTGCTACTATACTGATGAAGATAGCGATGGTTTATCAAATAGTGATGAAGATGAAAATAGTAATGACTATAGACTTCTGATGGCTTATGAAGATGATGAGTTTTTGGATGCTTTAGATGAATATGATCTTTATGAATAAATCTCTAAACTCAAAATTTGTCTAGAAGAAAAGAATATGATTATAGATACCTTGACATACCAACTTGCTGAAAGAGAAAAACACAATGAAAAGCTAGAATGTGAAATTGTGGGTCTAAGAAAGGATCTTGAGAAAACAAAAGCTCTCAATGTTAGATTTGCTAAAGGAGCAGAAACCTTAAATGAAATTATCAAAGTGCAACGCTCTCTTCTGATAAAGACAGGTCTTGGATATACTAAAGAAACATCTCAATCACAGAAGCTGTCAACCTCCACTAAAAGCTATCTTAATGCAGCAAAGAGCAGTGAACAGTTTGACAATCGTCACCAAAGGAATAAAGCAGATCACCTGGTGAATCGGGTTCAATTTACTTCAAGGATGAACAGAAGCCACAATGAACCTTAGGTAAATCGTACTCAATTTGCTTCGAAGATAAATATTAATAGAAACTACAATCAACAGGTCAGTAGATTCGACAATCGCAAGAACTTATTTAATGGTCAGTGTTTCTCATGTCATAATTTTGGACACAAAGCTGCTCAATGTGTTGCTTACAAAACTATTATGACTAGAGAAGCACGACATCAAAGGAATGTGATAGGGATCAAGAAAAGTTCCTATAATAACTTATGTCGTCTTGAAAATGAAATAGAATGCTCAATTTGTAACAACTTTGGCCATGAAGAATCTGAATGCAGGAGTAAATTTCGGCAAATAGCTCAAAGGGAGCAAACTCCATTAAATCCCAAAATATGGAGAAAGAAAGAACTACAAACAAAAAGATGTGGTATAACCTTGAATGTAGAAGGACAAGAAAACCAATGGTACATCGATAGTGGATGCTCAAAACACATGACAGGTGACAAAAAAAGACTACACTCATATAATGCCTTAGTAAATGAAAAGAGTGTCTCATTTGGAAAACGACACTCATGCTGTCATAAAAGGTAAAGGCTCTGTTTTCTTGAAAGAAAAAGTTAGAGCTGGGAATGTTATGTATGTTGATGGCTTAAAACATAACCTATTGAGTGTGAGTGAAATGTGTGATGAAGGAAATGAAGTAGTGTTTCGATCAAATGGATGTGTTATTCGTGAGCTTGATACAGGAGAAACCATGATCAAAGGGACAAGAACTCCAAACAACCTATACATACTCAAGGGAGGACAACAACTATGCTATCTAAGCAAAAATGATGAAAACTGGCTGTGGCACAGAAGATTGGGACATCTAAGCTTTTTTAAAATAAGAAAAGCATGCAGATTCGAGGCCGTTCATGATCTTCTAGATATCAACATTCTTGAAAATACTATATGCAAATCATGTCAATTCAGTAAGCAAACCCGATCTCACTTCATCGAAAAGGAAGGGTCAGCTAGTAAGCCTCTTGAACTTGTTCATACTGATTTATGTGGACCATCCAGGAAAAAGTCACCTCGTGGAGAATAATACTTTATATTATTCATTGATGATTTTTCCGGAATGTGTTGGATAGGTCTTCTAAAGCATAAAGATGAAGCATTTGAAAAGTTCAAAGCCTTCAAAGCTTTTGTTGAAAACGAATCAGATCTCAAAATCAAATGCCTAAGATCTAATCGAGGAGGGGAATTTACCTCAGATGAATTCTTTGACTTTTGTGAACAACATGGAATAAAAAGGCAGTTCTCCACCGCAGGGGCTTCTCAACAAAATGGAGTGGTAGAAAGGATGAAACTGCTCAACAAATGGCTAGTGCTATGTTAAATGAATTTGGAACTCCTGCAACCTTCTGGGGTGAAGTTGCATTCGCCGCTGTCACTATTCTCAACCAAGCAAATGTTTGAGTAAATAGCACTCAAACTCCACATGAAATTTGGTATGGTAAGACTCCTACTGTCAAATACTTCAAAGTTTTTGGAAGCAAATGTTACATAAAAAGGACTGATGAAAAACTTGGTAAGTTTGAACCTAGAGCAGATGAAGGTATTCTTCTTGGCTACTCTTCTCAAAGTAAAGGATATAAATGTTACAATAAAAGACTTGGGAAAATTATTGAAAGTATTGATGTTGTGGTTGATGAAGCATGCAAAAATGCAAAATAGATAAAAACCGGAGATTATGACAATGAAGAAGATGAGGATCATTTTCCCACATCAAATCACACTGATTCTGGAGAAGAAACCAATGAAGCACCAGAAGAAGAGATAACGATAGAAGAAAAGACTCCGTCTAGATATGTTCAGAAAAATCATCCAGAAACTCAAATTTTAGGGGAAAAAGGGGCAGGTGTGCAGACTAGAAGAACCATTTTCGAAGCTTCAAGCTATCTAGCATTACTATCTTCCATTGAACCTCAAAATATAAATGAAGCATGCAGAGATGAATGTTGGGTCAAGGCCATGAATGAAGAAATTGAGCAAATCGAAAGAATAATACTTGGGAATTAGTTCCTAGACCTCATGATAAGAATATCATAGGAACTAAATGAATATTCAAAAACAAGCTGAACGAAAATGGAGAAGTTATTAGAAGCAAGGCCAGACTTGTTTGTAAAGGATATGCTCAACAAGAAGGTATAGATTTTGAAGAAACTTTTGCACTTGTTGCTAGACTTGAAGCCATAAGAATGTTTCTTACTCTTTCTAGTTTTTAGAAATTCAAAGTATACCAAATGGATGTAAAATCTACCTTTCTTAATGGAGACTTAGAAGAAGAAGTCTATATTGAACAACCAGAAGGATTCATTCTTGGAAATGATGCAAAACTTGTATGCAAACTCAGAAAAGCTCTCTATGGTCTAAAACAGGCTCCAAGGGCATGGTATTACCGTCTTGATAAATATCTTCACCAACAGGGTTTTTCAAAGGGGTCAGTAGATAGCAATCTATATACAAAGATGGACACTGGTAAATTGCTAATAATTGTTGTGTATGTTTATAATATCATTTTTGGTAGCAATGAAGAATCCATGAGTTAGAATTTTGTTTCAGTAATGCAACAAGAATTTGAAATGTCCTTGCTTGGTGAGCTTACCTATTTTCTTGGTCTACAAGTTCAACAAAATAAAGATGGTATTTTTCTCTCACAAACCAAATATCTCAAACAGATCCTGAAAAAGTACGACATGGAAGATTCTAAACTAGTATGTACTCCAATGGTAACAAGATGCAGTCTTAGCTCAAATGATGAATCCACAGCAGTACATCACCCAACTTATAGATCCATGATTGGTAGTCTGCTTTATCTAACAGGTACCCGACCGGACATTGTGCATGCAGTGGGAATAGTTGGAAGATTCCAAGCAAATCCAAAGGAATCACACCTTCAGGCAGTCAAAAGAATTTTCAAATATTTTCAAGGAACACAGAACTTTGGCTTATGGTATCCTAGAGATACAGAGCTTACACTTCATGCATATACAGATGCAGATTGGGCAGGAAGTGTTGATGACAGAAAAAGCACCAGTGGTGGTGCATTCTATGTGGGTTCCAAGTTGGTGTCTTGGTTCAGCAAGAAAAAAAGTTCAATTGCATTATCTGCGGCTGAAGCAGCATACATGGCTGTTGCATCTTGCTGCACACAACTACTTTGGATGATGCAACCCTTGCAAGACATTCAGACCACATGTACTCCACCCATCTCCATTCTATGTGATAATACAAGTGCCGTCAATATTTCAAAGAATCCAGTCATGCACTCCAAGACCAAGCACATACCCATCAAATATCATTTCCTATGTGAACAAGTGCTTGAACAAAAGGTCAAAATGGAGTATGTTCCCTCGAAAGAACATGTTGTTGATATATTCACTAAACCACTGCCCAGAGAGACATTTGAATATCTCAGACAAAAGCTGGGAGTAGTTTTTGCATCATCCTGCTGTAAAATCCTACTTTTCAGAGAAAGGTGGTTATATGCAAGTTTCATGAAGCGTAGTCGCGTACATACACGAGTTTCCGTGGGCACAGTCACGTATATGTTGGTTTAAACAAGAGTATTAGACCAGACTTGGGAAAAAGGGGAATGCTATGGTTCTGTCAATTATCTACTCTGTTTGATGATGGTTTCAATCTGCTGATAACATGTGGAAATATATTGGTCCTCATAAAGTTGTTGATAACTTGATGTATATCTGATTGATGATGATGGTTTGATATCTCTTACTGACATATGCAATGATTAGATCTAACAGTGAATAGGTGGAATAGGTTCAGGGGGAGAACATGGTTGATGATGTTTTAAGGATGGACATGTACAAGTTGCTGGTCTAGATGTTGTTGACAGAAGCTGCTGATGGTGCAGATCATATGATAGTTGCTGATGACTATCATGGTCTTGTTTAAGATATTTGGTTTCTGTTATATATGTCACATATATCTTTTAATGTAACGGTCATGAAAAGACCTAATTTGTAACCCCACTATGCATGGGATGGATGATGTAATGTTTCTTGTTTTTGACATGTATAAACAAGTGATATATCCCCACTTGGTTGGGTGGATGAGTAAAATTTGGTATATCCCCACTTGATTGGGAGATGGATGAATGTATGAGTCATTGGCGATAGGAAGGTCATTTGTGAGGTATGTATAAAGTCACGTTCTTCTTTTAGAACATCTTTTTGTAGACTTTGCTTATGCTTAGGAGGAGCTCAATCAACACACTTCAGCATATCAGAGAATTCAGCATGCACTTAGGGGGAGCATGACCCTTTGCCCTTGATGTCAAAGGGGGAGAGTAACTTGGTGTGGTTGTTGCCATCAAGTCCAAAAGGGGAGATTGTTGGCATTATGATGTATCTGTTGTACTTGATGGCAACCCACTTGTAGTAGGACAACTCACTTGTATATGGTAACTAGATGAATCTATAGAAGAGATATCAGATGTGACATAATGCATGACAGTAGTGTTTGCAGATGTGATGAAACACAGGGCAGCTTCAAGGAATCAGTTTAGAAGGCAACTGACTTAGATGAAAGTATAGCAGGTAAACAACAAAAAATTACAGATCAATCTTCACAGAATGAAGAAAAAGAGGTATACACAAGTTCACCATTGACCAAGCTACGTATACACGCAGGTTCACTGTATACAAGCCACGTATATGTACACACACACTTTCACAGAAGGAAAAGCGTGTATACCTTGGAAAACTAAATTTTTGGTCCAAAATATTTGGTCCATGGTATTTTGATCCATGGTATTGGTCCAAGGTATCGGGTTCGAGGTATTGACCCTAGGTATTTGGTCCAAGGTATTGGTCCTAAGTGGTTTTGGTCCATGGTATTGAGAAAGGCCTATGACTATAAAAGGAGGAGAAGATCATTAGGCCAAAGGGTGCAAGTATCGATTATCTGATGAAGTGTGAGATCTAATATGTAGGTTATTGGCTTATGGTGCTGTACTTGATCTAAACCAAGGATGAGCCATAGTGTTTGATGAAGGATAAGATCTAATGATGTATCAGGATCTCAAGGCTTGAAATGAATTATCTTTATGTGGTTTGATCATTTATCTGAATAACTGGTGCATGTTGTAGTCTGTAAATAAGATGATCTGGGTATGACTAAAGTCTAGAATAGTTGTAATGTTTAAATCATCATTTACAGATCTGTACGCAGGTTCACTTCAGAAAAAGAGCGTATACACGCTGGTTCTGCATATCAAAGCAGCTTATATATCATAAATTTGATTTGCAGATCTTTACGCTGGTTCGCCTTGAGGAAAGTGCGTATGCACGCAGGTTCGACAGATGCAAGTAACGTGTACCTTATAAAATTTTTTTAGTTGCTTCTGTTTGCTGTTGCAGTGTTCTAGGTTTTGGTTTGGTTTTTGGTTACTGTATTCTGGTGACGACATTCTGAATAATCAGATTGATGGAGTGATTGATTGATTCGATTGTGGTACAAAGGGAGATTGGTTGATGTAGATATATTTGAAGATTGTTGTTGTTAATGAATCCAGTCTGAAGATTTATGAAACGTGGTCCCTAGAAGAAAAGAGAAGGTTGTAGCCTTCTGTAGGCTGGCACCGACATACTTGTAAACATATCAGCTAGTACAAGAGCTAGGGGGTTGTAGCTTCCTTCCAGTAGAAGCTGGAGAACGAGAGAAGGTTGTAGCCTTCTATAGGTAGAAGCTTGCATACTGGTATAGGACTGCACCAATACAAAAATTGTAAACATAATTCTCTTATTATTAAAAGAAGACAAAGACGATTGCAACAGGTGGTTTTCACCCACATTCGGTTTCCACCTTATATCTTGGTGTTCATGTGTGTTTCTTATGTGTGAGGGTCTGTTCTGTTTTTACTGCACCTGGTTGCTGTTTATATGGTTAATGAAGTTTTGATATATTGATTAAAGACCAACATATGATGAATGAACTGAATCATAAGTTTGTTGGATATACGCTAGTTGCCTTAAACACAGTTGCATGTACACGCGAGTTCCATTAACTAAAGTAGCATATATAAATCTGATTATGGAAATGAAAAATTATTGACGTGCTAATACTGATTCACCCCCCCTCCTCTCAGTATTATTTCCAACACAATGTAGTAGTAGATGCCTTGTCTAGGAAAGACGAAGAACCAACACTACTTACAGTCTCGGTTGTTGTGCCTAAATGGCTTAATGAGATTCGAAGTGAGTATGCCAAGGATCCAAAAATAACTGCGATAATCAATAACCTTCCAAACAACTCAAAATTTGAATGGAAGAATGATATTCTATGGTATAAAGGAATAATCTATCTGAATGCAAATTCCAAGTTTAAATCCAAGATACTCAAAGAGTCACATGATTCACCGTTAGCTGGACATGTAGGATTCTTTAAGACTTACTACAATGCATGTCAATCATTCTTTTGGAAAGGGATGAGTTGCGATATTCAGAAGTATGTAGCAGAGTGTGACACATGTCAAGGAAATAAAAGTGAAAATATTATGACACCTGGATTACTTCACCCGTTAAACATTCCGAATCAGAAATGGGAAGAAATATTGATGGACTTTATTGAGGGATTACCTATATCTGAAGGCAAGGACAAGATTTTCGTAGTGGTCGACAGACTCACCAAAGATGCTCACTTTATGGCAATAAAGAAATAAGACTCAGCTAAACAAATCGCTGAAATATTTTGCAAAAATATATATATAAATTACACGGTTTTCCGAAAGTCATTGTGAGTGATAGAGATGCCAAATTCAAGGGTAATTTTTGGAGGAATTGTTCAACCACATAGGAGCCTACCTAAATATGAGTTCCGCTTATCACCCTCAAACAGATGGACAAATAGAGGTTGTCAATAAATGTTTGGACGCCTACCTACGTTGCTACGCTACAGAAAAACAAAATAAGTGGGATCAATGGTTGCATCTCGTTGAGTGGTGGTATAGTTCTACTTACCACACGTTAGCAAAAATGATGCCATTCCAAGCGTTGTATGGATATGAACCCCCAAAATGGAAGGATCTGGCTACCATCCAAACAAATCTACCTGCTGTTGAAAACCAACTAGAAGAGACTTAAAAAATCGTCCAAACCCTAAAAGAAAACTTGAATAATGCAAGGAACCATATGAAGCAACAAGCAGACCGAAATAGAACCGAAAGAGAATTTGAAATTGGAGAATGGGTATTTGTCAAGCCCCAGCCATACAAACAATTGTCCTTGAAACAAAAAGGAAAAAATAAATTGGCACCGAAGTTCTATGGACCATATCAGATCAATAAGGAGATCAACCAAGTTGCATATAGTTTAAGCCTTCCAGAGAAAAGTCATATTCACAACGTCTTCCATGTCTCTTGCCTTAAAAGGGCACTAAGCGACCATCAATCAACGCAAACAACCCTTCCATCTCTAGATGATGAAGGAAGGGTCATTCTAGAACCAGAAGGTATGTTATTGACTAGAGAAAGGAAGCTTCGATCTCGTACAATCAAGGAATACTTGATCAAGTGGAAAGACTTACCAGAAGAAGAAGCTTCATGGGAGACTGAAGCCTTTCTTCAGCAACATCCGTCGTTATGTATGCTTTGAGGACAAGGCATTCTTTTGAGAGGAGGGCAATGTTATGTAAAAATTAGTTAGTTATAGATTATTAGGCAAAAGGGCATGATCTTTGTTCACTAAGAGGCACCTAAGGCGGTATATAGCCAGGGCCTCTCACAAAATGTAATCATGATCAAAGATCATGCCCGTTCACCAAGAGGCACCTAAGGCGGTGTATAGCCAGGGCCTCTCACAAAATGTAATCATCATATATTCAATTATTAATAAAATATTTTATCATGGCTATCAATAGCTAATTTTTGTGCTTCATTTGTGCCCATAGAAAGAGTTGGTTTTCATATCATTAGGTAAGATAGAGTTAACTCTCTTGGATGAAGGAGAGAGATTAGTACTTGATTGAGAATGTATTTTGAAGGTTAGAATAAATCCCTAAGTTCAAGATATGTTAGTGAATATATTATCGAATGGTTAAAGTTACTTAAAGAAGAAGCTACTTGGAAAAACAAAGAATTTCATTGTAAGCATTTGTCTTCTCAATGTTTCGATGTTGAAGCATTTTAGGAGATGGCTTTTAGTATGCCTCCTAATATATAGTCTATATTAGAGAATATAGGCGAAGTGAAAATGGAAGATCATAATAGCTAGTCAGCTAATATTTGTTGCTGCTTTTCCTCAAGAATGGAAGGGGTTGATCATTCTTGTTTTTTAGATATTGCAGCCACCTTTGCCATACCAACATTGGCCTCTTTTTCCATTTCTTTCCTCTTAGCTAAAGGCACTTGTGTACATGCTGCAATTCCACAACCTGGTAAAGCCAACAAAAGAGATTTCACATGGTAATAGATACTCATGAAATGATTGTTGAAATAGTTGCATTTCCAAGCAACATTGCCTCCTCCCTTCAACTTGCTGCCTGACCCTTGCTCTCTTGTGACATATTTCCACAAGGGATTGTCTTCCCTCAACATTTGATGCTGCTGTTGCAGCTCCACTTCCAATAGATGGAACACTTGCAGACCCTGATGAAATTGGAACAGGAGGGGCATCTCCAATAGGGACATTCTTCCCCTTCCTTTGTCCCTTCCCTGTTGCCCTTGATTGAGCCATCAATGCTGTAAAAAAAAATAAAGAAAAAATGCATATGCAAACTGCTATAATAAAAATGAAAAAAAAATGGAGACAAAATGCACGCACTTGTTGCTTGAATCGCCTCCAAAATGCTCCCAAACCCTTTTCTATTCTCTCCCACACATCCACAACAAGAGAGAAAGTGAGAAGTGATTGTGAAATGGGCCAAAACCGCTATTTATGGGCCACGTGGCATGCCAAACAAAGGGATTCATGTCTCAGGATCGGGACACAATGGAGTCCGGCCGGACGATCGTGTCCCCTCCGGACACGATCGGACACGATTGAGAGGACACATGTCCCATCGAATCGTGTCCGATTCGCTCGATTCGGGACATGACAAGGGTTAGGGTCGAATCTGGTTTCATGGGATTTATCGAATGGATTTTATACATGCATATTTACATGTATCTTTGATACTCTTCAATATATGAATAAACAATCTCATAGTAGTTTGACTTGGAATGGATTGATCCTTCTACAACGCACCAATGCAGGTTGGAGCTTCATCAATCTTTTCATCTCCTTTCTCCATGTACTTTGAGGATGATGTTGAAATTTGGTACCAGAGGACAGGTGGTTCCCTAAGGCTTTGATCTTTGGCCTAGGGAAAAGTGTCCAAAAGAATTTAATTTTTCTCCTAAAGTGACTTTATAATTTTATAAAGTTAAATTTAATTTAAAAGTGACTTTAAGTGATAAAGTTACTAAGTCTAATTTTAAAGTGACTTTTATAAAGTCAATGAAAAATTGGAAAGGAAAAGTGACTTTGGAAATAAATGACTAAGTGGGTCTTTATTAAAGTGGGGTGAATTTAAAAATAAAAAGTGAGATTTAAATGAGCATTTAATCTCAGCCTTAGATCTCAATCTATTTCAGCCATTGGATTTAGGGATCACCCAAAAGTCACTTGGATCACCCAAAAGTCACTTGGGGTTAGATTAAAGGAGGAAAATGAGGAAAAGGTCATTCATTCTTTCATGAGTAGATTGGGAGAAGGACAGCAAGAGAGATTTCTGAGCAGGGAGGAGAGGGAGATAGCAGCTTGGCACACATTCCAAGGCAGTAGTTGAGCAGATTTGTACAGCTGGTTCAGCACACAGTGAAAGGTAGATTTTGGCATGATTTTCGAGGAGTGGTTTGCACAAAGATCGAGGAGCAGTTTGCTAATTTTTTTGCACGCAAAACGAGGGCCGTACAACGCATTTATTGCAGGCCATACAACACATTTATTGCAGTGCATACAACGCATTTAATGCTGGCCGTACAACAGCGTTTAATGTTGAAAGTGGGCACGAAAATCGATGAGGCCGTACAACATTTATTGCTGTCCTGTTTGCTGTAATTTCCAGTTTGCTGTGAGGCATGGGAAAATGGATAAGTTGTAAATTTGCTTGCTGATTTTTTTGCTGAATATTTCTCACTGTGAAAAAGGCATTTTCAGAAATGAAGAAGAGCTCTCGAACTGGTTTTCCCCAAGAGTTGTAGGGGGTTTTTCCAGGGTCACATTGACAAAAATCTCAGTGTTTAAATGTGTTTTAATTGCTGTTTATTACTGCTGATTTTTATTTCTGCAATTTCTAGCATTCTGTATCCAGAATTTGTGTTTTCAGCAAATTTATTTTTTTTCAGCTTGTTAAATGTATGGTTCTGGGAAAGGGCATTTAACTATATGGGAGAAATAAGGAGAAACTGAAAACCAGGGTGGGAAATGAGAAATTTCTACATGGTATCGGAGCTTGAGTGCTGAAGGACAATTTATGACAGCACAAGGAAAAATTACAGTTGCTGATTTTTCACTCAGAAAATTCCAGCAAGCTGATTTTTTTCATAAACAACAGTTTTATCTTTACTACAGCAGTGCTATTTTTCAGTTTTAGGACAACAGGATGTCATTGGGATTGAGGGTGGAGGATAGGCTGGATGGGCATACAAATTACAGCGTTTGGAAGGGGAGACTGCAGAGTATCTTTGAGGAGGCAGAAGTCTGGGATATCATGGTGCATACCACACAGAACCCTGTTGTTGTGCCTACTGATGCTACTCAGTTGACAGCTTATAATAAAAAGAACAACAAGGGTAAGAGGCTGATTCTAGACGGAATCAAAGACCATTGCATTTCTCATGTGATAGGAAAGAGTAATGCCCATGAGATGTGGACAACATTGTCCAATCTCTACCAGAGTACCAATGAGAACCGGAAGATGATCCTGAAGGAGAAGCTGAAGAACATTAAGATGGGTAATGATAGTGCAGCTGGATATCTCACAAAGATTACTAATGTGAGAGATGAGTTGGCAGCGATTAGAGAGGCCATTCCACCCACTGAGTTGGTGCGGATTGTAGTGAATGGCCTCCCCCGTTCATGGTTGAACTTTGCTGATGGGGTTTGTGCAGGTGAGACCCTTCCCACATGGGAGAGGTTTTGGGATGTTTGCATTCCAGCCCCTGTTGGCATTGAGCAATAGTACCGATAGCAGAGCTAGCAGTTCTCAACTGTGTGAGATTTGGCACCGCAGGATGGGACATATGTATCATGGAGCCTTGAGGACATTGCGGGAGATCACTATAGGTGTGCCAGATTTCAGTACTGATCACTTTGATACTTGCAGAGGTTGTGCGATGGGCAAGTTTGCCAAATCCCCTTTTTCCAGCAGTGACAGCAGAGTGACTGGGATACTTGATTTGATTCATTTCGATGTGAGCGGTTGGATGTCTCATGTTTCCTTGAGTGGATATGAGTACTATGTTTTATTCATTGATGATCATTCCAGGAGGACCTGGATTTATTTTTTGAAGACCAAGAGTGAGGTCTTCAAGCGGTTTCAGGAGTTCAGAGCTCTTGTGGATACACAGATAGGTCGAAAGATCAAGTCCCTGAGGTCGGACAATGGAGGAGAGTACACCCTTGGAGAGTTTGTTGACTATAGTGCGGAGGCAGGCATTAGGAGGGAGTTCACTGTTCCTTACAACCCCCAGCAGAACGGGGTCGCAGAGAGGAAGAACAGATCCATCATAGGGGCTGCCAAAGCCATGTTACATGATCAGGGGTTGCCATTGTTCTTGTGGGCAGAGGCCTGCAACACAGCTATTTACTTGCAGAACAAGAGTCCGCATCGTGCCTTGGGGCACATGACTCCGGAGGAGGCTTTCTCTGGGAAGAAGCTTGATATTGGTCTTCTTCATATCTTTGGATGCATTACATACTCCTATATACCCAAGGAAAAGAGGACCAAACTAGAGCCCACCGCAGAAAAGGGTATCTTTGTGGGCTATAGTGAGACCTCAAAGGCCTTTCAGATTTACATTCCTGCACAGAGGAGAGTTGTTGTCAGACGGGATGTGAAGTTCGAGGAGGACAGGGCCTTCAGGAGGTCACGGGAGTTAGAGTATCTAGATCAGCCAGACCCTCAGCAGCAGTTTAGTCAGCGCAGGGATCTAGTGGGCAGGGATCAGGGGGATCAGGAGGTACATCTATGAGGATGTCAGGTCCGTCAGTGAGCAGTGGCTCACCGAGCCAGAGGGGTGGTGCTCCGGGCAGCATGCAGAGCAGTTCACAGAGCAGTTCAGTAGGGAGTCCACTGATTGACAGTTCACACGGTACCTCAGCTTCTACAGGTTCAGGTCCAGGCAGGAGGACAGTAGACAGACAGTCAGGAGTTCAGGCTACTGATGGTGATGAGGAGGAGGAGTTTCATTTTCCTATGGTAGAAGCATGCTCAAGGAAGAGAAAGCCCAAGTGGCTTCAGGACACCTTGAGAGATGCCACATCTGTTGCTGAGCCGAAGAGGCCGGTCAGAGAGAGTAGACCACTTGAGAGGTTTTGTAGCTATATGGCGATGGTTACCAGCATCCTTGACTCTGAGCCTTCTAGCTATGAGGAGGCAACTAGCCTGTAGGTCTGGAGAGAGGCCATGCAGGAGGAGTATTCTTGTATCATGAAGAATGATGTTTGGGAGGTGGTGCCGAGGCCTGAGGGCAAATCCGTGGTTACTTCCAGATGGCTTTACAAGGTAAAGAATGCTGCAGATGGCAACATTGAGAAATTCAAAGTGAGGTTTGTGGCTAGAGGGTTCTCCCAGGTAGAGGGAGTTGATTATGAGAAGACCTTCGCTCCCGTGGCTCGATATACTTTGATCCGCTCCATTATATCGATAGCAGCAGAGATGGGTTGGAAGATCCACCAGATGGATGTGAAGACCGCATTTCTCAATGGCTTCATACAGGAGGAGGTGTACATTGAGCAGCCACAGGGCTTTGAGGTGCATGGGAAGGAGTCCCATGTGTGCAGACTGAAGAAGGCCCTTTATGGCCTGAAGCAAGCTCCCAGAGCTTGGTACTCCAGGATAGATACATATTTGCAGGGGATGGGTTTCACAAAGAGTGAGGCAGATCCGAACCTTTACTTTATTGTGATTGGTGAGGAGCCCCTCATTTTGGTGCTGTATGTGGATGACTTGGTCATTACAGGTGCAGAGAGACTCATAGAGCACTGCAAGAGAGATCTTGCGACAGAGTTTGAGATGAAGGACATCGGCTTGATGCATTACTTTTTGGGCTTGGAGGTGTCGCAGGAAGAGGGGCATTTCTTCCTGGGGCAGGGGAAGTATATTGTGGACATCCTTAGCAGATTCCACATGGAGGATTGTAGACCCATGTCGACACCGATGATTACCAACTGGAAGAAACTTCATGCTTCGGATTCCGAGTTGGTAGATCCCACATTGTACAGGCAGTTGATTGGTTCCTTGATGTATTTGGTCAACACTAGACCAGATATCTGTTTTGCAGTCAACACGATGAGTCAGTTTATGTGTGAGCCTAGGAAGGTTCAATGGGTGGCTGCAAAACACATTTTGCGGTACTTGCAGGGGACAGTGGATTATGGTCTGGACTACAGGCAGGGAGATGGAGTGAGATTGGCAGGATACATTGATTCTGATTGGGCAAGTTGTGCTTCTGATAGGAAGAGCACTTCAGGGTGCTGTTTTTGGTTGGGTTCAACAGTAGTGTCATGGTTCAGTCGGAAGCAGTAGTCAGTAGCACTGAGTTCAGCGAAAGCAGAGTATATGGCAGCCAGTCTAGCTAGTTGTGAGGCCATCTGGCTTCGCAAAATGTTGTTTGGCTTATTTGGTCAGCCGTTGAGACCTTCAGTGATTTACTGTGATAATCAGAGTTGCATTAAACTCACAGAGAATCCAGTATTTCATGACAGGTCAAAGCATATCGGGATCAGATATCATTTCATCAGAGACTATGTTCAGAAGGGAGCTGTGAAGCTTGAGTATATTTCCACTGATGAGCAGGTTGCAGATATTCTTACCAAAGCCTTACCACGGGGCAAGCATGTCTACTTCAGAGACAAGATGTGTGTGGTGAGGAACACCTTCCTCGGTAAGAGGGAGTGTTGAAATTTGGTACCAGGGGACAGGTGGTTCTCTAAGGCTTTGATCTTTGGCCTAGGGAAAAGTGTCCAAAAGAATTTAATTTTTCTCCTAAAGTGACTTTATTATTTTATAAAGTTAAATATAATTTAAAAGTGACTTTAAGTGATAAAGTTACTAATTCTAATTTTAAAGTGACTTTTATAAAGTCAATGAAAAATTAGAAAGGAAAAGTGACATTGGAAATAAATGACTAAGTGGGTCTTTATTAAAGTGGGGTGAATTAAAAAATAAAAACTGAGATTTAAATGAGCATTTAATCTCAGCCTTAGATCTCAATCTATTTCAGCCATTGGATTTAGGGATCACCTAAAAGTCACTTGGATCATCTAAAAGTCACTTGGGGTTGGATTAAAGGAGGAAAAGGAGGAAAAGGTCATTCATTCTTTCATGAGCAGATTGGGAGAAGGAGAGCAAGAGAGATTTTTGAGCAGGGAGGAGAAGGAGACAGCAGTTTGGCACACATTCCAAGGCAGCAACAATTGAGTAGATTTGTACAGCTGGTTCAGCACACAGTGAAAGGCAGATTTTGGCATGATTTTCGAGGAGTGGTTTGCACAAAAATCGAGGAGAAGTTTGTTGATTTTTCTACACGCAAAACGAGGGCCGAACATCACATTTATTGCAATGAGTACAGTGCATTTATTGCAGTGCATACAATGCATTTAATGCTGGCCATACAACAGCATTTAATGCTGAAAGTGGGCACAAAAATCGACGAGGTTGTACAACATTTATTGCTGTCCTGTTTGCTGTAATTTCCAGTTTGCTGTGAGGCATGGGAAAAGAGATAAGTTGTAAATTTGCTTGCTGATTTTTTTGCTGAATATTTCTCAATGTGAAAAAGGCATTTTCAGAAATAAAGAAAAGCTCTCGAACTGGTTGTCCCCAAGAGTTGTAGGCGATTTTTCCAGGGTCACATTGACAAAAAATCTCAGTGTTTAAATGTGTTTTAATGGCTGTTTATTACTGCTGATTTTTATTTCTGCAATTTCCAGTATTCTGTAAAATTTCCAGAATTTGTGTTTTCAGCAAATTTATTTTTTTTCAGCTTGTTAAATGTATGGTTATGAGAAAGGGCATTTAACTATATGGGAGAAATAAGGAGAAACTAAAAACCAGGGTGGGAAATGAGAAATTTCTACAGATGAGTCTTTCCTAGATAGGAGGGCTTGTAATATACCTGAAGTATATTAATATTTATAATATAAGGTAATATCCTATAGTAGAGTTGTGTCTCTTAGATACTATACGGATGACAGTTCTTGACCGCAAATATTTGTCTTTTTAAATTTTTTTTATGTCCTTTAGACAAAATTGGCTTGTATCTTTTCTTATGAATAACTTTGGCATTCCATGACTAGTGTAAGGTACATGACATCCTCACCATGCAACCTATCCTAATTGTGTTTAGCATAGGTCTGGTGTGATCATAGATGCAACAAGCTCTCACCTCACAAATCCATTCTTCATTTGGACATTTTTTCAGACCTGAAATGGAACATGCTTTGCCAATGTGCTGACATAAAGATTTGTGAAATTACTCCACTGCCTCTCATCTTCACCCTATCATTTTCAATGATTATCAGAATGGGTTTACCTGATTAAGGTTAGACAAAGGCTTAGGAGGACCTTACGAAGAAGTATAGATTGACCTGTTTCATGATGACACTATGATATGTCTAATCTTGAGAGACAGACATTTTAGCTAACATAATACAAGGGAATGCTTTTCAAGCAACTTAAGTGTACTTGACCAAATATGGTTGAGATCAGCAAAGTGCAGAATATTTGGACTTTGGGGTTTCTTATTTTGTAACATCTAAGTGGATTGATAGATGTGACTGTTTTTAATTCGTTTTCTCAGCTGTTTACTTCTTTAAATTACATCGAGATAATTTTTTCAAAATCAGCATTTCTTGAGCATATAGTCTATTAGATTCCCGGCTCTGTTTATTAACAAAAAGCCTGTAGTTTCAGTACAATTTTAACTTATATTGCAGAAAATATTTTAAGAATTGATGGTAGATGAGATATCACTCAATTCCCTGTATGTATCACAGGGACTATCTCGCTAGTTTTTACAAAGGGAATGAAAATCTTACAACTTGCGATGTATATATTTTTGTAACTTGTTTAACATAGTTATATGATTTGTGTGTTGGTATGAAATATATTATGATCTATTTGGATTATTATGGTAAAGGCTTCCTGGATATTGTTGTATGACATGCAGTTGGATCCTTCTGTACTTTCTGCCCTTCCACTATCTTTGCGTCTTGAAATTGAGCAGCAATATAGAAACAAAAGTTCTTTAGAAAAGAAGAATGCTCCAGTTAGTCTCAGTAGAGAAGAGATGGGTAGCCGACCTCAGTTTCTTACATCCAATCCAGGAAAGGTATCTGATGTAATATTTGTTGTCCAGTTTTTGGTGCAACTCTTTCTATATGTTTTGCAACGTTCTTATTAGAATATGGGCTTATGTTACAGAACATTCCGAAGATGTTTGTTGAAAATTCAAGGACACTGACATCATACACCTCTGATTCAAGGAATATGTCCATTGGTAAGGTTGGAAGACAGGCAAGTAGAGACGAATCAGTTTCAGTGTCCATGAGCCAATTAGATATGACTGTCTTGCAGGAGTTACCAGCAGATATGCAGCGTGACATTCTTGATTCTATTCTAGCTCAGCCACCGTCAGAGGCATCACATGAAGAAGCTATGCTATGTAAGAGGGAAAATTCTTCTCATACCATCAATGGATATGATGAGGTGGAACAGAAAGTTTCCTGTGTAGAAGGTAATGCACTCTTTGAGAAACGCCTTTGGAAGGGAAATCCCCCGGAGTGGATTAAACAATTCAAGTTGAGCAACTGCATACTGCTTAAGCTAATTGCAGAATGCTACAATAAGGCAGGCTCAACTCAATCTCTATCCTCTGTATTGCTGTATCTGGTTTCCTCACTCCCACAAGAATTTCTTTCCTGGTCTGATTTACAGGAAGAATCTGTCAGAATCTGTTCAGATCTTTTCAAGCAGTATATTGAAGACAGAGTAGAAAGCGATATTGAGGAGATTTACATTTGTTTTCGCATTCTTAGAAGGTATGTAGTGTGTAGTCTTCTGATTTTTCATACAGAGTTTCATCTTCTCCTACTTTATTCAGCATCCAAACAGTTTCTAATGTCAAAAAACTTGCTTTAGGAAGTAACAAATGATACTCCTTAAACATGGAAAGCCACTTATTAGTTTATTCCTGTTGACGTATTTGTGATATGGCTGAAGGATGGTTATGTTATAATTTTGTGTAAACTTATGGGAATGATAAAAAAATATGTTTTCCTTTTGGTTGTAAAACCAGGGCCTCTAATTCTGTTGAGAACACACAACCTGTGCAAGATATGCCTATGATCCTACTCTTTTCAGTGGAAAATGTGGGTGAAAGAAGGAAGTAATGCGGGTCTATTTTTTCTTAACTGCCTGTCCTGAGACTTCTCCTTGTGGCTAAGAGGAATCCCTCTCCAGGGGGTTCAATTTCTTGGTGTAAAAGTGTACAATTTAAAGGTCAGGTCTTATTCCAACGAGAACAACGGAGTCTCATGAGGGTTTCAATTGATCAACTGATTCCTTGTCATTCAGAAAACCTCTGTTGAGCTTTTTGAGTGGGGGACAGTTTTGGCATTCTGTCCTTCAACCTCCCCTTAAAAACACTGGCCATGCTTTTTTGGTTGCTGTGCAGCAAAATGATATGTTGTTATAGTTACCGAATCAACCTCCCCTGTTTTATTAGTACACTGCTTTATATGATTCAGTTTAATGAGAATTATCAAGGGAAAAAGTTATTGATTGGTACTTTTCTCTTTCTCCTGCCTCTTTTCCCGTGTGAAAACTGTTTATATAGTAGTCAGTTCCTTGACTCCTGGCAGGCAATGTTTTCTCCTACTGGCTATATCATATGCAAAGAGGTGATGGATTTGCACCATAAAGTTTTCAACATTTTTGTTTCAGTTACAAGCAGCAAGAGGAAGTTTCCTGTCCTGATGTCATTGGTTTCAGATACTATCCTGTACATTGCTGTGATTCGACATTCTAGGGATGCGTTATGTGGTCCCAACCATCAACTGGTAGGGAATATTGTTAGACACAACCATGGCAAAGACGAGATGTGAAAGATAAAACAGTGAATTACATTTTCTATCAACAGTGATGTACATTTATAATACATTCTTGTGACTGTTGGAATCATCTTCCAACGTCTCTTGGACTCATTTGATCGTTCAACTTCCACACCAACCCTTAGAGGATTAGGTGTACAACAAAAATAAATCTACATACTGGATTTTCCCATAAATATAATTTCTAAAGAAAGAAATAGAAATGAGTCATTTTCTTAGAAGATACCATTTTGATGAACTTGTTAGCGTTTAGTATATTTTGAAGAAATTGAAAACGTTTCAGTATATACTTTTTCTTTCAGATTTTTTTCTTGGTTTTTGATGTACAATATTTTTTGTTCGATACTATGAATAATCATATCCTTTTTATGTTTTATTGTTGTAGGTTTTCTCACAAAGACACACACTCACCCTTGTACGCCCAACACAAGCATAAACAAATACACACATTCCAACTGTTGATTTTTGTGTAGCCACTGGAGTTATTCCCCAGCTACACAACTTGGCTCATGGAAGAAAATTAAAATAAAGAAAAAAAGAAATTAAATTAAAATTAATTTTCTTTGAGTTGGCTCCAAAAATTCAAGTCGACCCAACAAGGAGATGTGACCCTTGGGCACCACAAGAACACTGTAAAAGGACATTTGATCTTCTCATTTCAACATTCACATCATAGCAATCTTTCCTTGTGAAGAACTACTAGCCAAAGTGAACCGCAGATCACCAAGAGAGGCTGAGTTGAAGTATAACTGGTTCAAGAAGGATGAATAGCATCCAAGAGGCTGGACAAGTGGAAGAAGCAAGCCGTGAAGCATTTTTCTGTCTATTGAAAAATAATAAGGGTTCTGTTATGAATTAAAGGAGGCCGCAACCCTAGAAGAGGGTCGAAACCCCAGTCACGTGACAAATGTTGGAAACACTGAGGGGGGAGGGGGTGAATCAATATTTCTTTTCAATTGTTACTTTTACCAGTTAGATCACTTATATTTAGAACACAAAATGAACAATAAGAATAAATGCTTTTATTAATATAATCTTTACAATGAATCAAGTACAATTTATATAGGGCTCCAACCCTAGATGAAGACACCGATCTTCAATCTTCTAGGCTCCAACCTGTTGCCAAGCACCAACTTGGACTTTCCAAGGCACCGACCTTGTCAATTCTGAGGCACCGACCCCAAGGACTCCAATCCTATATCTGCTTCAGGCACCGACCTAGTTTCTTGAGGACTCTGATCCTCTAGGGCTCCAACCCTATTCTCCAAGGCATCGACCTTGTTGTTCGAGGCTCCAACCTCCGGGCACCAACCCTCTGGGCTCCAACCCACTCTCGTACTTTGTCTAGATGTGTTTGATAGTATCTCACGGCTCCCAAAATCTTCTTCACCGAGCCCTGTCAATCTTCAGCTTCACTGTAGTCTTCACGTCACATCATCAATGACTACCTTGTTCTTCACAAGAAGGTGTCACCACTGCTCTTCATGTCACCCAAACAAAATTCTCCAAGGTTATTCCATGAGGTCTTCAATCATGCATCAAGGTCTTCACTAATGCCTCCAAGTCGGCTTCTAGATATCTTCACAAGGTTTTCAATATGTTTCCCCAAGAACTGAAGCCTTCTCCACGGTGTGCTCCAAATCTTCAAGAATGCTAAACAAAAGTCCAAGAGATAGACTCCAAGGATGTCTTTCACAAAGCTTCAACAATGATGGCTTCAGATTAAGGAAAGTCCCACAAATTTCTTCAAGGCATCTTTCAAGATGTTATGTTAATGTTGCTTTAACAAGACTTCTTAAAGATACTTTAAATTTTCACAAAGGATGCTTAATAAATTGTCCAATAATTTCCAAATACAATGATGAACAAGTTATGTCACAACCTTGCAGCTTGCCGATCTTCAATGAACTTCCCCAACACAAAAATTCAGCCCAAACAGTATCCACAATAGGTCCTTTATAGTCTGCTCCAACAAGAGATCAAAAATGTCTTCAACAGTGGTTCACAACTTCAAAGGTGGTCTTCAAGGAGGTGATAACAGATCCCTGTCTTGCTTGCTGTTCTTTGGGCTAATAACCAGCCCCAACACCACCTAAACACAGCTCTGTTTTAGGACAGAGTAAGGCCTGCGGCCTACTTTCCTTCTCTACCTGGACTGCAGCTAATATGCAGGAGATAACCCTCTCCTAAACCACACAAAAATCTTCCTTCTTTCTGCTCAGAACTGTGGCTGCTTTCCTTGCTCAGAAATCAGATTACAGGAGGAGAAAAACATCCTTAAGACAACGACTGTCCACCTGTACTAATGGGGCCTTCTTACGGATGTAAACTTGCCCTTAAAAATAGACCCAATCACCTTCATCCTTCTTCTTATGAGCGCAGTTTTCTTTCTGAATTTATCTATTCTTTCTGAAATCCTGTGATTGTTTTCACTGAAAATTTTGTGCTAGAATGATGAATTCTGCTTATATTTATACTGATTTGCGTTTGAAATGAAGGGACACGTCTTTTTGGAGGGAGGCCGACATGAGTGACAATGTAGATCGGCTAGCCTGCATATATATATATATATTTACCTTAAAAATTCAATATCTCATCAACTGCTGGGAGTTTCGGGGCAAGTAAGGGCTCATTGGAAAGAGGAAAAAATCCTCTTTAAAATGGTCTAGGTCCCATTGAGAAAAGATGCCTCTAGATTGGAAAAAAATATTTTTCTTTGTGACTGTCCTTAAACTTTATGCATAAAAAGTTTAGGACAGCATGAGTGATGTTTGGGAGAACGAGTTCTTCATTGTTTTCAATGTATGAGTGTGTCATCATGTAGGAGTGCTGCATTTATGTCATCATGAGTGTATGCAATAATGAGTGTATCATCTTGTGTCATCATATAATGGTGCAGTGATATGTTGTAGGTAGTATCATTAGGAAAGTCTCTTTCAATCATCAGTCACGTCATCACTTAGTCTTCCAACCCTCATCAAGTACCATCATTAAGTGTGGACATATAAGAGTATAACATCATCACATGTATGCCTTCATTAAGTGTAGTTCTTCAAATCAAGGGTTTGTACCTAGGGACTAGATCACCAATCAGACACTTGGCAACTTCTTAGGGCAAGACATCATCATCTGGAACCAGGCTTCTCAAGAGTATTGACACCTCCATCAATGCCATATTGAGATCAATGACAACCTAGATTAACCACAAATAGAGGAACGAAAGGCCTCAAGACCGTGAACAAAAAGACAGGAGAAAGCGACAGCCTGTTCTAAGCTAGGCCACAGCCAAAGAAGGGGGTTGAGAGGCCCCAGACCCTTGGGAAGCAAGGCTGAGGTGCCTCAGGGTTGAGAGGAGGCCAATCGAGACCTTAAGGATGCTTGCTGACGTTAAAAAGGAAGGGACGAGCTGCTCTGTGACTAAGCTTGAACAACAAGAGTGGACAAGGCTGAGGATAGGCCTGGAAGGAAGGGCCCGAAGGTGAGTAGTGGGCTTGTCTAGCCCAAGGAGCTCCAAGTTTGACTTGTAAAACTCAGATTGTATTGATGCTGAATTGAATAATTTGTCCTAAAAAGGATTGCTGGGTTTTCTCCCGAGTTTGGGTTTTCGAGGGCAAAATTTTGGTGTCTACTGTTTTTTGCGCTCAAATTGTCAAAGTTCCAAGGAAGCTGAAGTACCAAATTTTTCGACAGGATCGGATCACGTATCAGCAACCCATGTGTCATGGTCAACCCATTCTGCAAGTTATATGATGTAAATGATCTTAGTAAGACATTGGGTATATGTAACCACCCAGGTAAGCCTATAATATTGATGACTAATACCATCCTAGGAGTTTTTTTAACCTCACTGATTACTTGTGTTTCTAGACGACTAATCAGAAGAGTTTTTTCCTTCTAGTTTAAACCCCAAAGCTATGGTGAAATTTATTGTCGAAATCTTAGGTGAGTCCTAGTGTTTTTAGTCGAGTTTGATGTAAAAGTGATTTGGGAATAATTTAAGCTAGTTGACTTAATTATTTTATGACAAATTACTTGGTTTACTAGATCATATTGTGTCGCAGATGGGTTATGTCTTGAGGGTCTTGTACTCCCCCTTTGAGGGTTGTAAATGTAAAATCTTATGTATTAGAGGGTGAAAATTTAATTAAATCCCTCATGTATAAATTAATTAATTTTTCTGGCAAAATAAAATTAAATCCTAAGCAAAAAAATTAATTAATTAATTAGAGTCAAAATTAAATTGTTTTAGTAAAAATAATTCTTCTAGAGGAAAAACTCGTGGGTCGTAAATGAATGAATTTTTAAAGGTCACCCACCAAGGGAATATTGTATATTTCAAGAAAATTTGGATCCTTGGACCTTGGTGGTTAAGTCAAAGTCAAAATTTTGAGGAAATTAGCTCAAAATAATTAATCTTGAGTTAATAAAAATGGAATTAAATTATAAATTCGAAAATTCCTCAAAAATAAAAAATCAGGGGCCAAGATTAAAAGATCTTGAAGTGTTTATCAACGACTAAGATTATGCTGACAAGGATCAAAGAAACTAGCCATTATTTTCCACTTGGAGGATATGTCTACAAATTAGAGAGTCATTTGAGTCTCTAGCATTTGATCTCTAGCTAGAAAATTTCTGCTAAAACAACTTTGTAACTATTGTTGCGTTGGGAACTATTTTTTCAATTATAATAAAAACTTTTGGGTGCAATTCAAGGTGTTCTTGCTTATTGATTTGTAGTATGTGCTGCCTACGGGCATCTCTATGTTGTGCTGAATATTGGTAAGATTTGTTTTTTCAATAGATGGCGATAGAACCATACTATTGATAGTTTTGGGCTAAGGTTAGGTGGTTTGATTCCCCATGTTATCTAACAAATTATTTTGAGACAAATTCATAGTGCTTGGAAGTACTTCAGTCCTTGGTCTCCAAGTTCACAATATTGAGAATAATTGTTGCAAATACTACAGTCCTTAGCCTTGGTAAGATTATTTTGAGAATAATTGTTTCCTGGATTCCAAATATTTATATGGTGGATTAAATCTTCACTAGGGCTATAGTATACATTGGGGTTTCTAAAGTATTTTTAGCGATTCTTCAAAGGGAAATCTCCATAAATTTTTTTTCTCGAGAGTTGAAATTTTTTTAAAACCCTTAGGTATTTGTAGATCTTGTGGATAGTTTTGTAGATCTAACTTGTAAATTATTTTTTCTAACTTGGGTTTGGGGATTTTTAGTATTTTTGTATATATTTGGGGTTTTGAATAGTTGTACAGTATTTTGGTTTTGGGGTTTTTAAATTTAAACTTTTTACATTGGTTATTTCTATTCTAAATTTGTTTCAGGATTGAGGAAGAAATTGGCATTGGAGACCTCGTAAACCCTAGATGTCTAGGGCTTTTAGGCTATTTTTGCAGGTTGCTTATTTTCAAATCGGGGAAAATACCCATTTTCTGAAGGTCCTAGCCCTTACCCAACCTAAAAGGTTAGTGTTTGGGATCTATTTTGCAAGCATTAAGAAGGCCACAAGCCCTACAAGGGCTAGATCTCATTGGAAACAAGGGTTTCTTCAAAAGGATTGACATTTTATCTCTAATAATTTTTTTTGCAACAATTTTGGTTCAAATCTTGTTTTTTCAGGTGCCAAGTACATTGGAGAAATTTTGGCAAATTTGGGCAAGTAATCATTAAGACCTTGGGCCTAGGGATTGACCTTTAAACCCTAGTTTTATCTTTGATTTATTTCAATAGTCAAATCAATTAAGCCCTAAAATCACATGCTACATGGTCAAAATTGTTTAAAATTGCAAAATCTTCATTTTCATAAATTTTGGCCAAAATCTCCGAAAGGGACATGACACACACACACACATATATATATTTAGACATTTGACTCAAGATAAAATTATTTTGACTCTTGCATGAAGAACATGCTTGACAAATATATATATATATATCTTGTGAAGGTTGAACCTAGTTACATCTCCAAAACATGCTTCTCGTAATTCACACAATTGGCGAAAATTGCCCCTTTGCAAAATAATTTGGCCCTTGTAGAATATCCCTTTGAAACTTAGAATTTGGAAGACTCTCGAATGAGGAAAATGCTCCAGAAAATTTCTTGTCGCTCAATTACTATTGAAACCCTTGATGGGGTCATACTGACGCTACCATTGCGCCTCAAGTTAATGTGTCTGCAAGATGCCCATCAATTTCCCTCTTATAATCTTTGGTTGAAAAATCAACAACCGAGATCTATTCCCGATCGATGGCTAAGATAATCTTGACTCTGTCAAGTCCTTTCTCTAAAAGTCACTAGAGATAAATTGATCTATCTCAGTTAATATTTATTAATTAACCCATTTTCCTAAGTTAAATTAGGAAAATGATTAAAAAATGGTTAATAATCTAATTAAGACATTTTCCCTTAGAAAAATATACTTGGGGATGGAGATATTGAATTTGCTTGTGCTCTTAGCCTCCTTAACACCTCTTGAGACTAGAACACTTGTTCGAGGTACAAAATCTAACTGGTTTGACTAAAATAGCGATGATTTGAACTGAGTCTCTCACGAAATTGTCATCTCTTGGCTAGTGTTGCCACATTACCAGCTGTTGTACCACATCATCTGCCACTTATGCTAGTTTCATAACACCTTGAGGAGTCTTGAGAATCTGACACATGGGTATTGTTATTTTCGTTCCATTGTTAATGTTAGATGTAATGCATGCATCATTCTACCCAATGTTTCCCTTATTTTGCCACTTAGAAACCTATCTGACCTATTGACCAAGTTTGACCAAGTTGTAACTAGCCACTCCCACCTTTTATCGAAAAATTCAACGTGGCATGGAATCCTCTCATCAAGTTGAACAATTTGTTACAAAGTTGACTTATTGTCCATCAACTCCACTTTGCATTAGAAACCATGCATTGCTTCGAGAAATATGAAAGTTGTGAATATGAGAATGCCATGCATCAGAAGTATCTGAGGTATATTGCACCAAATGCAAGGTTTCCTATAGAATCTGTAGACCATTGCCATGTTGTACGACATAGGTGCTTCTTTACGTGTGTTAGACTTATCTATACATTGATGATCACCCCTAGAAATGCATGCTCACATAAAACCATGACTCCTTGAGAAATCTCACCTAGTGTCGTCTGATTCTGTAGAGGACGAAATGAATTCAAAATAAACTTTAAGGGAACGGTCACGATTCTACCAAAACAACAAGATATAGGCTCAAGATAAAGACATAAGCACATGATACCTAATACAATGCTTTGCATGGTTGTTACAATGCTTTTGACTTTTGACGTTGGGCTTACAATCGTGGTGATATATATTACAATTTTTTCGATGTAACATGCAGGGTAACAGTACCTGATTGATGTGCACATTGAAGATGGCTACTCAGTAGTTGCTTCATCTTAGTTGAGTGCTTGCATATATATCTTCCTTGGTGAGTTGGAGAGGTGACATTCTACATATTGTCCATATTGAGGGGGTTGCTTGGTAAGTGAAACACCGAATATTGGAGGAAGACTGTGTGGCATCCTTGAGGAGGGTATTAGGCCCTTGATAGCACTGGGTACTTTAGATGCTTGAATGGAGGCCTAGAGTTGACTTGGGAACCTAGTAGTGACAATGTTCATGTAGTGGGAATGATCGAATGGAGTATATGGCATGGGCGGTTCATTAGAGTTTTTGGAGGCTTGTAGGAGGAACATTAGACACACCTTGTGGAAGGCCCTTGCATCTGGAACATTTCTTGTAGAAGACATCACCTTGGAGCTTGACATGTGTGGCCTTGGCATTTAGTGCTTCATATATGTCAGCATATGTGTCTTTGTGGGTTGCTGGAAATGGCATAGGCCCATATGTGTGTTGTTGGTTCCCTTACCTCTTTATATATATATACAACGAGAGAGAGAGAGAGAGAGAGAGTTCTTTAACATTCTTGTTTTTATCACTTGTGGTAGAGATTTACCTAGAGGAGTGCAATAGCCTCTCTCTTTCTTAGGTCCTCATCTTCATACTTTCTCTTGTTGATTTTGGGTAACATCAGACATGCTCTAGCTTTGAAATTTTGTGGAGGGGCTAGAATACATGAGACCTCTAGATCCCAGAAATCATTTGGAGAAATTCCACCCGGATGAGGAGTTATTAAAATAATAATATTGTTAATGGTTTCCTAAGTCAAAACTTAGGAAAATAAAAATATTAATGGGTATTAATAAGAATATGGGTGAGAAGCTTCTAAGTGACGAGGATCAAGTCTGTTTTAATCTTAGCTATTGATTCATCAACAAGAAAAGTATAAGAGGAGGCTTGAGGGTCATTTGGAGAGACACGTGAGAGATCAAAGAGTTTGATTTTTCTGGGGCGTGGTATGCTGAGAAAATCGAACAAGTGATCTGTTGCAGCAGAGAGGCAGGGATAGTTGAGGTCGGAGGATCTTCTTCGGGACCTCAAATACACTATAGAGAGGGGCAGAGAGATGTTGGAGGGGTCAGCGCAAACCCAGTGAGGCTAACACTGGGCTAGGAAGGGCCCATGCATTTCGAACGAAAGTGAAGAGCCACCCTTGTGCAGAAATATGAATTCAGCTTGGAGAGCAGCAGAATCAGCTGGAAAGGTTGATGTCAGAGCTTCAAGAGGTAGAAGAGGCAATGCAGTGTTGACTTAGTGTCCTAGTGTGCTCCATGCAGGCCCACGCAGCTACTGCGTAGGGGTAGCGTAGATGTAGCCAGGGACGATCAGTCTAGTTGCCGAAATAGAGAAATTTTTGCTTGTGAAGTGAAGTAATATCACTTAGGTTTCTGCCAGTATATTTTTATCTCTGTAACTGGATAGCCGAGAGGGCATCCAGAGTGTATTCAAGACTACTGCTTAATAATAAAACCCTCAGAGCTGCTGCACTAGTTTTCCTGCATTGGGTTTTTTCGGGGATGATTGCCCAAAAATAACAATGTCCCTTGTGTGATTTTCTCATTTTATTTCAGTTCATGATCTGTATGTATGTGTAGTATGCAATAGTGTTTTCATCGCTCTTTAAATATTTAAATAACTTGTTGAATGTAAGGAACAAGTAAGAGATGATAAACCAGTGATTGCATTAGGATTTTTGATGTGTAGATTCAGAAGTTCTCACATCTCTCTCTTGCCTTGTTGGTCATTGGGGTCTTGGAGCTTTTGGTGTGCCTTGGATATGAGGGTTAGGGTATCACCCCTTGGATTTATGATTAAACCCGAAGTTGTACTTGTTGAAGTGAATAAGAGGAGGAGACATCTTGCTAATGAGGCTTACTAGTGTTGATACAACACATTTTAACTTTGGTGCAACTAGGGTTTTCTTGGTGTTCCCTAGTTAGGGTTTTGCAGAGCTAGAGGTGTTAATTTTTCTTAGGGCTAAATTGTTCTTTGCTTTGATAATTGCATTTCTTCATTTACACATTAAATTTACCCCATAACATCATAACATTATTCAAATTTACATCATTATTCAACAACATATGCAACTCTGTAGAAATTACAATATCATCATCATCATCATCATCATCATCAATGCAATGGAACATAAAGGAATAATAGAAGAAAAACATTCACACATAGAGACACCAGGATTGGTCGGAGACTAGGGAAAAACCTATTATGGGAACCACTTTTCAAATTCTTCTTCTTATTAGATTGTCATTGAATGATTTAGCAAAAGAGAGTACAATGATCCATATCTTCATCCATACAACTATCTAGCAAAAACAACTACAACATCTATGAAAGGAACCCAACAATGGTTATGCTGAAGACCCTGATTCAGAAGCCTGTGATGAACTGTCACTGTTTGCAGTCAACTACCGAACCCTGCGGTCAGTGAGCGAAAACTTCAAACAACTAAAAATAAGAACATTTAGGTCCCATTCGCATGGAGGAGACATGCGTGCGACTAGGAGGTTCTAGTCGCTCCCTTGAGCCTGCAAGCCATCGATTACTGTCAACATCAACCTTGGAAAGGTTGCGATTGTGTCTCAAAAACTCTAGATGCCAGTTGCATGGAGGAAATGTTGTGCGTGCAACTAAGGTCCAAAACCCTAAAACAGAGATGCGAGCTTCAAACCTTGCAATTTAACCTTTGTGCGAACCTATTCCTCCGCGGATCTTCCTCAAACTTGTGGGAGCCAAAAATAAGAAAGAGAATAGAAGAATGATCCATGATGATATCCAAATGAGGTAGAGGTCACTTGTATTTATAGCCTTCAGACGCACGGATGAGCCAGCTAGTAAGCGACTGTAGTCGATATTTCTTTGTGTTGTGCCTCCAACTGAGGTCCAAAACATTAAAATAGAAATGCGAGCTTTAAACCTTCCAATTTCACCTTTGTGTGAACCTATTCCTCTGCGGATCTGCCTCAGTCCTGTGCGAGCCAAAAATAAGAAAGAGAATAGAAGAATGATCCATGATGATATCCAAATGAGGTAGAGGTCACTTGTATTTATAGCCTTCCAAGTGTGTCCAATTTGCTTTAGGGCTGACCTGATCAAATATGCACATGTGGGCTCATAATTCAAAAATATACTTTCCCTTGTTCAAATTAGACGATCTTTATGTCGATTTCAGTGCTTTCGAAAAGAGGAATTCAATGCAATCGCCATCTCCATCAAATGAGTTATCCAAAATGGAATTTGACCATAGTTGCCTATTTTAACACTCCCTCTCAACTAGGGAGAATTCCACCTTTCAATATCTGACCATCGATCAACATGTCATCATATCATATCCAATCTCAAGAATCTCTTCGTCACATATCGTCATTGTTCATCTCGGTTCATCTCGATTCATCTCTTTCTTATTCTTGCTTATCTCTTGATTCTCCCTGCTCATATGTTGAATATTCTCGAATCTAAAAGAGGAAGAATTTGACATTGAAGGGGAGCCTAAGCTACCACCATCTATTCATCAGGGAGCCACTGTTCCCACCCAGAATCTCTACCAGTGGGGAGGCCAGTGCTACCACCCAGGAAACATCAGCGGGGAGCCAATTCTATGACCTGCATCATCATTAGAGAGCATATCATTAGGTAGCACATCTCAACCCGGAATCTCATGCGGGAGCTAAACATCTACGACCCAATATTGAGCAATAGATTATATAGGGGAGCACATGTCAACCCATCTGATTGCCCACCGATCTTCTCGATAATGACCCTCAAGAGTCATGTGGTAGAACACCTGCATCATAATCCGAGCTTGGGCGCGATACCCGACTTACCAAAAGGATCAGATGCCCCCAAGCCTCCTCATCCCATTGGCCAAATGGGAGGGACAATCCCAACGAGCTCGACTTGTGTCTATGATGCCAACTGGGATATAATTTGAAAAGACCAAGATAGGGGAGCAACATTTCCAACCCTATGGGAAACAGATAAGGGTGATACCCTATTGTCCAAAGATCCCTCAACCCTAGGAGCCCTCCATCTCAATTCCACACCCTGGGAGCTCAAATAGGATTAAAGAGTTGGCTTAGTGTCCTCGATCAACGATGCTCTCTCTAGATCATAAACTGTTAAAATTAGAAACTAGGGCCAAATTCCAACTTAGGACAACTCATATGATGGAGATGATTATTGAACTGGATTCCTCTTTTCGAGAGGTCCAATTTTGATATAAAGATCATCTCATTCTGACAAGCAAAAGTGGAATTTTGAATTTATTCTCTCATGCCAAATTGTCAAGGTAGGCCTCAGTGAAATGTAGGCTCAAGAAGCCTAATGGAGGTGTCTCTTCACCTTCAACGAATTGTATAAATAGGAGTGACCTCTCTCCTCATTTGGACATCACTCATCACATCATTCGTCTCTCTCTCTTCTCTTGATTGGTTCGTACAACTTGGGCAACCTCTCTCTCTTCTTCATACGTGTTGCAGGCGACCAAAAATTTCAAGGTTAAGTGCAGACCGAATTTCAGTGAAACAGACCAGCATTGATTAGGGCTCATTTGAACTATTTCAACTTCTTTAATTTTTAGGGCGAGTTGCTGAGCATAGAAATCGAGGTGTTTTGGGCAGTTTGACCAATGTTGACTTCTGCTTTGACTTTAGATTTGACTGCAGAAAATTACAACAATGTTTCTGTCTTTTGACCAAGTTGTTTTGCGCTGACTTTGACCACCCTTCAGGCCGAGTTTGATTTTGGTTCACTGAGCGGTATTTAGGACATGTTGCTGCCATTTTGACTAGCGCTAACTTTTTGGTTAGGGCTGAAGTTTGACTGTAGATTTGTCAGGGTTGTTTTGGGCAAGTAAATTTGATATTTGTACTCTCTCCATGCTAAACTATTGAATAATAATAAGGAGATTTGATCAAAAAGTTTTCCTCACTTTGGGGTTTTTCTCTTGCATCTGCCAAATCTTGTGTTCTCTTGTCTTGGCTTGTTTTTTGCACATGATTTTATGTTCTATTTGCATTCACTGTTAATGTGATTGCTACTAGAAATAATTGGAAATCGTCATTGGGCTGATAAGCAACATTGAAGTAAATTGTGCTAAAGCATAGAACATACCATTGTTATCTAAAATTAACATGGAATCAAAGCTTAGGTGAAAACAAAGCCCAAGCAAGAGTGAGAAAAAATAATCACCAAGGAAAACTGTTGGACAAGAACTTAGAACTTGTCCTAATGACGACTACATCTTACTTCAAATCCGAGGACTAGCTTAAGGACAAATCCGACTATCATGCATGGAAGATGTCTCTAGATTTGACTTTGGAAGAAAATGATGCCATGGACTATGTCAAAGGAAGGGTAGTGGAGCCTCCTTCAAATGCATTCACAGCTGCACAAACAAAGTACAAGAAAAGTAAGGTTAAAGCAAGGAAAATTATTGTTGATTCTATTCACAAGCCTTTGATTGCCTATATTTTTGATTTGGAAACATCTAAGGAGATGTATGACATGCTGATTGGGATGCTCAAAGTAAATAATGAAAATCTAGTTCTCTTTCTCAAGAACAAGTTGAAAGACATCAAGATGGATAGAGGAGAATCCATTCAATCCTACTTCATGAGGATTACTGAAAGCAAGAATGATCTCCTATCTATTGGAGAAGCCATTGGTGAAAGGGAGCTTATTCTTATTGCACTTGGAGCCTTACAAGAGAATGGGACATGTTTAACACTACCATCCTCAACAATGACAGGATTCTGGGATTTGATGAATTATTTGCTAGATGCACTCAAGAAGAAATAAGGATGATGGAAAGACACAAGCCCTCAAATGGAAACAATCCTACTGCCTTTAGTCCAAGAAGACAAGGTCAAGGGTTCAAGCCAAGATTCAAATAAGGAAGAAAAGGGAGATGCTTCAATTGCAACAAGTTTGGTCACTTCGCTAGAGAGTGTCCTCACAAGAAGGATACTCCAAGAGATGATGATAACAATAACAACAACTATAAAGGCAATGGCAATCAAAGGAACCACAGGTTCAACAACAAAGGAAAGAGGAATGCTCTTGTTGCTCGAAATGGAAATGGTCGTCCTCCCAAGAAGTCGAGAAACGCCACGTATGAGGAAGTTAATGTTGTAGAAAAGAAAAAAGAATTTTATCTTATTTCTACCCTCACCACCGCCTCGCCTTCGGATACATTGGATCATTGTTTGATTAATAGTGGTGCCTCAAGGCACTTCACTGGGTACAAAGAGGCTCTCTCAAACTTGATTGAAAAGAAGACAATATGGAGATTATACTTAGGGGTAATGCTACTTATCCCGTGAAAGGAATTGGGACTTGTTGTCGCACAGATTGTCATGACAACGCTCAGACCGGGGGCTGTCACTCTGATCCCCGATCTCTCCGTTTAAGCTTGTCTCCCACGGCTAAGGGGGGTAGACCTTATAGGGAAATGGATGACCAACTGTGAACTAGTTGGGTTGGGAGACACGAAGGAACAAGCACTAAACTGATTTGTTAAATAAATAGAGCAGTGCCTTATGAAGTTAATGTTTAAATGATTACTTACTAAATGTTGCAGAAATGTAAACCATGTAGAGCAATCATTTATCATCAAAAAACTCAAACAAAGATATTTTATCAAATGCGAGAAAATTCTTAAATGATACTCCAACAATTTAAAATTTTGAAAGATAAAGTTCGATACACAACCATGTAATTTTAAACGCTAACCAGATATGATCATTCAAGCATGCCGAATCACATAAAAAATGATAAACATTAATTCCACATCAAAATTTAGCCTCAACAGGAAAAAATAAAATGTGATAAATCCCCGAGCTGAGACTGAATCTGGCAAAATATTTCCAAAATATTTTTATATTTTTCAGACAAAAATTTAAAACAAAAATTAAAACTAAATGAAACTTAAAAATCTAGATCTACACTTTAAAAGAAAAGAAACTCCCTTTTTTATAGTTTTATAATTTTTTTTTTTCAAATTTTTATTGTTCTATATTTAAAAGAAAAACTTGAAATTTAAATCTAAACTAAAACAAAAAACTTATTTCTAAAAGATTTAGAAAAAATAGAACCAAAACCCTAAAGGAATTTTTTATATTTTATTTATATATATATATATATATATATTTTTTTCTTAATTTTTATAATTTTAAAATTTTAAATTCTTTATGTTTTTTAAAGCTTTAAACTTAAAAACTAAAAAAGGGAAAAATAAAATTTAATCTAATCTTAAGACTAAACTATAAAAATTAAATCTAAATTAATAAAAGCTTTAAATCTATTAAAAATAATACTAACTCAAAGCTCTAATGAAATTCTAAATCAAATAAAACAAAACCCTAACAAAATATGAAATTGACCTTCCCCCCCTTTTTTTTTGATTTTTATTACAATGTAAAAAATTTAAATTTAAATCTAAATAAGAAAAACATAAAACTAAATAAAAATGATCAAAATCAACCTACGCTAATTCCCTTACCTTACGATTTAAAACATGAAATAAATCTGGCCCGTATACAAAAATGTGTTCTTACTGTTCAATGGCGGAATGCTCTTTGACGGCGGGCAGATGCAGATGGGACGAGGACGCAGCACGCAGGTCTTGAAGAAATTATCCAGCGCCCACAAAAAAAACCTTGAATCGTTACCTGGCCCGTATGAATAAAAACGAGTTCTTATTGTCCAACGGAGGAATGCTTTCGACGGTGGACGGGGAAAGAAGACTTTCGAACGTTTGCAGATGGGGTGAGCACTTGATTCTCTCAGCACGCAGGTCTGGTAGATTCGATGAGGAGGCTGGACGGACGCAGGCAGATAAGGTTCAAATGCTTGCAATTTGCCAAGACAGCTGCGTGAGTTTTGAGGAATGAGCGTGCAGGCCCGATGATGGAGGGAGGAGCCGATGTAAGGCAGCTCAAATGGAGACGCGGAGGTATAGGGAGGGCTATGCAGTGAAAAAAAACTATGAGAACAGTTAAGGAGCAGCGAAGGATTAGTGTGTTATTGGGATGAGGGAAAATGAGCTGCAGAGAAAAGATGGTGAAGAAATACGATGGCAGAAGGAGTTGTTCACCAGTGAGGAAGAGTGAGTTCGCTGTCGGTGAAGTTGTACAGTTAAGGAGCAGTAGAGGATTAGTGTGTTATTGGGATGAGGGAAAACGAGCTGCAGAGAAAAGATGGTGAAGAAATACGATGGCAGAAGGAGTTGTTCACCAGTGAGGAAGAGTGAGTTTGCTGTAGGTGAAGTTGTGGGCAGCGTAGAGCTGGAAGTGAAACCGCAAAGGAACAGTGATGATTGCGTATTTGGCTTTGGACAACAGCGTGAAGATGGAACAGATTGCCCAGGTTACCCAGAAAAAACCACTGAAGCTCTCCACAAAATCGATATTTGAAAATCACTGCTCCAAATTTTCCTGATAAAACCCTGAAAATTTCTCAAAACCTGCACCTGTAACCTGCAAAAGAAAAGAAAACCTAAAATAATACATGCAAAAAGAACGAAACTGAAAACCCTAAACCCGACAAAAGTATTTATAATTTCTCGACTCTTAAGCAGCCAGATTTATCAATAATCAACAGTAGTATTATCAAAATTTTAGATTCACTATGAAAAAATTCAGAAATCTCTCATGCAATTTAGAAAAATAAACTAAATGATAAACCCAGGATCAAAACTAGCTGGGCTCTGCAAGAGAATGCTTGCGGGAGTTGGCTGGTTCAGCCGAGAACTTCCCCAAACGCCCACTGATCTTCTTCAATAAGGGTTTCCTGCACAACTCACTTCAACCATCAATAAAGAGAGAAAAACAATACTAGATCTCAGATGCAATGGAGATACCTGCCATTACTTCAGAAATTCTAATGCCATTCAAACCCTAGCAAGTGGATAAGATACCTGTGTTCAACAATACTCCACAATAAACTGTTACTAATGGTTGAAAATTAAAATATGCAGAAAATAAAATAGCTCACAGCACTTCCAGAGAGTAACACCAGCAAGATTTCAAACCCAAAGTCTTTTTTTATTAGCACCAGAAAAAGTTTACAAGAGAGCTTCTTCAGCACAAGAATTCCAGATCCAATGATCTCAAATGACCCCTAGCACTCTATTTAAAGGAAAAATTCCCAACGGCTAGTTCGAATGATCCATGTCAAAATGATCTCGACCGTTTATGAGGATCAAGAGATCTCTTAATCTCATCCGTCAAATTTTTAATGCATTAAAATATTGAAATTCTGCATTTATTTACTCAAAATATTATTATTTTAGTATTTTTTTTAAGTTTTTATTCTATTTTATTATTTATTTTTTTTTTTTTAATTTTTATTTCTTAGTTTTTTTTTGTTTTTAATTTTTAATTTTTAATTCATTTTTAAATGGATCCTCGAACTTAGCCTTTGGAAAAATTAACCTAGGACCTAGGACTTAGGACTTATGAGGGGATTAAAACATTTTCTAACCCTCAAGACACTTTACATCATGACTTTTACAACTTTACATCTTAAGGTGGAAAACCCATTTGACATAGAACCTCATAAACCACCCAGTTCTGCGACACAACTATAATCTAGCAGATTAACACACTAGGATTCTCCTAAGATTTTAATGACAAAATTCATTCCGGCTTTGGGGTTAGGCTAAAGGAAAACTTTGCCGATCATGGATCGGTGAGACAAAAAACCTTCCGGAACGTAGATTATCACTAGAAAGTTAGGTCCACCTAGGCAATTTACATACATGACTCATATCTGCTAAGATTATTTACGATTCATACATGCAGACTGGGTTTACAACATAATATGATCAAGTTGATGATGACTGTCGAATGGCATGAACACGTCGATTAGGCGCTATCCCTTTTTGCGAAGAAAAGGGGGTGTACTGCTATGGGTAGTTGACCGGTAGTGGTCAACATCTGGCTCTACTTGGGGACACGTTGCTGCACTGAAGGAATGTGAGAATCCAGAATCTGCATCCACGCAACATACAATAAAAAATAAGTAGCGTCCATCCAAAAATCGTCATATAACATTAAGCACAGGAAAGATAAAAGCTCTTCATTTATTAACTATCTAGTAACATGAAAAGTAAATCTAATCGTAAAACAGAAATGAAATGCTGAAATGACAAGGAGTAGGGATAGAAATACAATACAAAGGATGCCCCATGGCATCAGATATCATCTTTGAGGAACAACTTGAGCATTTGGCCATTCGCTGGTAGATCAAGTGGTTTGCCATCCAATCTGCTCAAGTGGAATGAGTTTGGTCCAGCTATATCTTGAATGATGTAAGGTCCCAGCCACAAACTGTCGAACTTCTTATGTTTTCCTGGTTTCTCATTCTTGCGATCCCAAAGAAGTACCATATCTCCCACCTGCAAAGATCTAGATCGAGAGAATTTATCAAAGCTTTTCTTAATGTTAGATTGATTTTTACATATAGCATCAAAAGCTGTTCTACGAGCTTCATCTAACTCCACAATTTGATCTATTCTATTTTGAACAACATCTCTATTAGTAGAAAAATTCTGAAGGAGCTGATAAGCTAGCAATTTCAGGTGCACAGGTAAAGTTACATGCAAGCCATAAACTAATTCAAAGGGAGATTTACCAGTAGCTTTCTTCTTAGTGATTCTATCTGCCCATAAAGCATACTTGATTTTGCTATCCCATGATCTCTTATTATCTCCTACTATCTTCTTGATAATGGTTATGAGATTCTTGTTACTTGATTCGGCCAGACCATTACCCTGAGGATAGTAATTTGACGAATGAGATAATACAATGCCATACTTGAAACAAAAAGATGAAAACTCTGAGGAACTAAAAGCCTTGGCATTGTCAGTAGTGATCTTAGCAGGGACACCAAATCTAGTAATGATATTATTTTCATTGAAATCCATAATAACCTTTTCAGTGGCATTCTTAGTAGGAATAGCTTCAACCCATTTAGTGAAATAATCTGTAGCAGTTAAAATCTATGAGTAGCCATTGCTAGAATTTTCATGGAACTTCCCTATGAAGTCCAGACCCCAATGCTGAAAAGGTGCCTCTACAATGACAGGTTGTAGGGGCAGGGCAGCAAGCTTCTGCTTCCCAGTGAATAGTTGACAGGCTTGACAAGCTCTAACAAACTTGTGCACATCATAAAAAATTGAAGGCCAATAATAACCAGCTCTCAGGATTTTGTGGGCGGTAGTTCTAGCAGCATAATGACCACTACAAAATCCTGAATGAAACTTAGAGATTAATTTCTTGGACTCAATGTCATCAACACACTTGAGCACTATGCCCTCAGGATTTCTCCACCCAAGGCCATCCTTCATAAGGCAATACTTAGTGGCTTTCAGTCTAAGAGCCCTTCTCTTATGAGCAACTAAATGGTTAGGACATGCAAGATTCATCAAGTAATAAACTATGTCCTTGTACCACTCATGTTCTGCTAATCTTTGCAATTCCGGCGAAGATAGATCGCTAAGACAAAACAAACCAAGCGTCTTTTCGTTACCTTCAGTCAACATCTGAGCCAAACCGTGGCCTTTGACTAGCTTGGTGGGTCTGATTTCTAAATCATATTCTTGTATTTTAATTACCCACCTAGCACGAGTCCCTAAGCAATCGGTTTGAGTTAATATATCTTTAACAACAGAATGTGGGACGAAAGCAATGATTTTAGAATAACCCACATAAGTTTTGAAGTGCTTAAGAGACTTGACCAAGGCATAAGCCTGCTTTTCCATGGTATTGTACTTCAATTCGGAATTTTGAAGCACTCTACTCATGAAAGCGATAGGTTACTCGTGACCATCTTTATTCTTTTGTAGCAGGACACCAGCAATGGTATCTTTGGAAGCGAAAGAAAAAATCATGAAATCCTTGGAATAATCGGGACTAACTAAGACAGGAGCTCTTGCAATAGAGCATTTGATTTCTTGAAAATCCTTTTTGCTGTCTTCTTGCCAAACAAATTTTGCATCTTTCTTTAGAAGACTTTGAATAGGCTTAGCTATTTCTGCGTAATTTGGAATAAATCTTCTAATAAAATTTGTCTTTCCAAGGAAAGACTGAAGGGATTTAAGATTATGAGGGAGAGGAATCTTTTGGATTGCTTCAATTCTTTCAGGGTCAATTTTGATTCCTTCCTTAGAAATGATATGGCCAAGTAATTTCCCTCACGTTACTCCAAAACCAGATTTAGTTGGATTCAAAGAAATTCTGTATTCTCTACATCTATCGAAAACCTGCGTAAGATGATTTACATGACTGATACCATCTTTAGAAAAAACTGTAAGATCATCTTGGTAAATTTCAATAAATTTCCCGATTAACCCTTTGAAGGCATAATCCAAAGCCCTTTGGAATGTAGCCCCAGCGTTTGTTAATCCAAACGACATTCTGATGTATTCAAAGGTACCCCATGGTGTGGTGAATGTGGTTTTATGACGATCTTCCTTTTTAACCCACACCTGATTGTATCCAGAAAAACCATCTAGCATCGACATCATCCGAGAACCGGTTACTCTTTGCAACAAAGTCTCCATGTTTGGAAAAAGGTAATTATCTATGTTGCACGGGTACCCGCACCCGGGGGTGGGGTTCTCGAACCTGTCCCGGGTTCCCGCACCCAAGTACCAGATTCGGGTACGGGTTCTTCCCAGACGAACCCAAAAGAACCGGGTTATTCAAAAAAAAGATTTGGGTTCTTTTCCTTTAACGGGTTCTTGGGTTCTTCGGGTGCTTGGGTTCTTGGGTTCTTTGGGTTCTTCAAAAAGAAAGTTATATTAAAAATTTAACTTTCAAATAATTTTTTTTATTGAAATTTAAAAAATAACTTATAACAAAGGTAAAACTTATAACAAAACCTAAAAAACCTTAAATCAATTCTTGTAAATCAATTTGGAATGAAACATTCTTCCATGGTCCTTACCATCAAAAGCTGTGTTGCACGGGTACCCGCACCCGGTTTTTTAAGTTTTTACAAGTTTTGTTTTTTAAGAATTCTTGTAAATCAATTTGGAATGAAACATTCATTCCCGAGCCAAATAACCATCAAATTATAAACTTTAAATGCACACATATAGGTTCAGACATTTTCAGTCAAATAGAAAGTAGGATTGAGACCAGCGATAAGCTGTAATCAGCTGATGCTGTTAAATGGCGAAGGGCTATTTTGGACAATGGCTAAATTAAGTATCAAAATCTGCCAATTTCTCACAGCATTCTGATAACATCATGTTAAGATTAAAACTAGGAAAATATGCCTAAATCATATATGGTCTCTACAGACTTGTACACCAAGTAATCTCTAAAAACTGCAAAGATGTTTTATGTTTAGATAATTATTATTAATATTCAGGCAGAGCTTCGCACTCAAAGACAAACTATCCCTCAAGCCATCAGATGGCTGCTGTGCATTTTATTGGGAAACAAAGACTGATAAGCATGTTTTGTGGAAGGGTAAGGCTGCCACTGTTTTTGGGATTGCTTTACCATAGAGCACACCATGCATGGGGCAGGTGGGTGATTAGACTTCAAGAAAATTCTAGACCACTATCAGGTTGAGTAGAATCTCCTATGAAAAAATTGTGTTTTTATATGGGAGAGACTACAAGCTCCAGCCAGAATGAGCAATTTCAATAAGGAGAGAAGCTGTCTTGAAATTAGAGCAGGAGGCAGAAATGCTAACACTCCTTGGCTGTGTAGGAGGAAGCGTCTGTACGACCACAACCTGATTCATTGATAGGCATCCTTGCAAATGAACCTAAGCTGCATAGTTATTTTAAAGCCTGTGTGTGAAAAAATCTGTCCCAAGTTTCACCAAAATAGCTGAGTCTAGCATTTATCCTAGTATGTATTTTGAATTTTCAGTTTTAGTAGTAGCCTTGAGCTCTCTCACATAGCTGTCACAGTGTCATGGTTACACGGAAAAGATTCAAAAGAACAGTTTTTTGGTGATAAATTTTGAAATTTCAATGTCAATGTTGAATGTTCAATGATGTGCATGTTTAAATGATTATCATTAAAGTTTTCTTGTTTAAAGTTGAAAAAATATACAAATTCAAATTTCATATATATTATTAATTATAAATTTATAATTTATAAAATATAATTATTAAAATTCAATATTATTATATTACCCGACGAACCCACGCACCCTGTTTCCCAAAATGTCGTCCCCGTCCCCGTCCCCATCCTCGCACCCACGTTTCCTGGCAACATAGGTAATTATCCTTCTTGCATGCTAGATTAAGGTTTCAAAAATCACACAAAGCTCCATTTTGATCTTATCATTAATTAGCTCATCAGATAACTGGAAAGTAGTAGCGACTACGACAAGTGCATCTGCTAAACTATTTTTCTCTCTTGGAATAGCTTTGAGGTCAAGGGCATCAAAGTGCTCTATAGTATCCCACACAGCGTTTCGATAATTCCTTAGTCTTTGATTTTTGCATGTGAATTTATTTTTAAGTTGCATGATAACTAAATCAGAGTCCCCCTTAATGCTAAGCAACTTGATCTTCAAAGATTTTGCCAATTCAAGCCCCAACAATATAGCTTCATATTCAGCGATATTGTTGGTTGCCTCAAATTCTAATCGATAGGCAAACTTGAAAATGTGATCAAGGGGAGATTTAAGCACTATTCCAGCACCTTTACCATGCCTAGATGATGCACCATCGAAGTACGTGTGCCAAACTTTATTATTAAGATCCTTAATCTTATCATTGGGAGGAACTATGAAATTAGACATGATGGCATACTTCCCAATGTCAGATTGCTCCTTAATTATCTTATTGTGAGGTCTCTTAGGATCTTCGACATGAAATTTTCTTTCGAGATCTCTATTTAGTCGTACAAAACCATCACCCCTAGGAGAAGGAATCATAGCATATGACCAATTCATTTGAATACTTCCTCCTAGATCAGAGGCCCACTTTTGAGATAAAAGCATACCCCAGGCATCAGGCACATCCACAACAAAAATATCCATGACAATCATGATGTCTGGGTAAACTGATAGATGAACTTGCAAATCTTTGATCAAACCATGCACTTCAATTTTCTTAGAATCCATGGCACATATGTTATAGTAGGGTCTAGAAACTCTTAAGTTAAGCTGTTCCATGACCCTTTTAGTCATTACACACGTTGATGCACCAGAATCCAACATGCAATTATTCAATTTATATCCATTAACTAACAAGGTGATAAAGAAAGGCTGGTGATCTTTGTTATCAACATCTAAGCTTTGCAAATATATGGGAGCATCGTGATAGTCAACTTCTCAAGTCTTTTGTTGAGAAGTATTTACTTGAGAACCTTGAATAGCTTTTAGTAACTTGTCTCTTTGGGAAGGGATTTTAGCAATCTCGGAAACAGGGACCCAGATTTTAGCATTGTTAAACCAACTTCCCAAATCGACATCTAATCCAAAGTTCATACCAGGGTTAAAAGTTCGCTTTGATCTTTATCCCTTCTCTGATATGTCAAACCCTTATCCCTAGCAATTTCCAAGATTTGTTCAGGAGAGGGTTTTTCACCATATAACCTAGCCAAAATGTCATCTTGATTTTCAAGGTTATTTATACTAAAAGCTGATGAAGGATTCATAACGTCAGGACTCTTTCCCTTGACCTCTATTCAATCATTCATAGACAAAGGAAACTTGTTACGTACTACATTTATTTGATCTCCCGCCCCAAACATTCCATTATCTAAAATTCTTCTAACGATGGGACAAGTGGCCTCTTCATGAAGAGCATCGCAAACCCGACAATAAGGAGGAGCATTATCAACCAAATTAGTTAGCGGATTAGGAGGTCTCTGCTCACTAGATTGACCCTTTTTCTGCCAATTGTTATTTCTATTATTATTATTTCGAGGTTGAAAATTTTGCGTTTGCGCTCTTTCCATTTGGATCAACGTATTCTGCAAAGTAGCTATCTCCTTATTATGATTGATTTCCATGGTTTCGATCTTTTGGAGCAATTTTTGAACAAGCTCGCTTTCAGGCTCTTGAACTGCTTTTCCTTTAGGTTCTTTTAGCTTCGTAGCAGCCCTATCAAAACCTGGGATCTCAGACTTCCCAGATGCTGCCTTGTCCTTTTCAAGCTCTACAGCCAAGGCTTGGCAATCTCTATAATCATTAAGCCTAGCACGCCTTAATTCATAAGATGGTTCAGGACTAAAGGCATCAATGTAAAAATCTTGGAGAGCTTTGTCTGTAGGTTTATAGTCTTGAGGTAATTCTCTAACAATACCATTAAACCTTTTATTAAATTCTTCAACAATTTCATTCTCTCTCTTTTTTATTATGCTAATAGCCTGTACGAGGTGTCTCCCTTCTCTCTTATCTCCATATTTTTCTTTAAAAGCATTAATGATGGATTCTAAGGAATCAAATGAATTCTGAGGCTTTTCAGTAAACCATTCATGAGCATCACCCCCTAAGGTTAAAATGAAAAGAGTCATTCTAACATCTTCATGATCGAAATCAGGAGACCTTGCGTACTTGGCCATCCATATACTGAAATCTCTCAGATGTGAATTTGCACTAATCGCATTATCTCCCTGAAAGCTAGGCAACTTATCTATCCCAACTAATGGAAGAGCATTGGGATACCCTGGAATGTTAGAAAAATTGCAAGGGGCATACATATCCATGATGTTGTGCCTAACTTGACTAGCAAAAAGCAAATGGATATCAGAGAGGGCTTCTTGTCCGAGGTTAACAAGAAGTGTACGAGAAGAGAGTTTGTGTAATCGTACCTTGAGGACCCTTTCAAGATCAGGAGTAGGACTGCACACACTGCTTGGATGTCTTCTAGTATACACTCTTGAAGATAATATATGAAGTGGAGTCGCCACATGGACAATAAGTGAAACACGGAAAAGCTCGAAATGAAAGAACCAAGGACAAAAAAACTCTATCCCCGGCAACGGCGCCAAAAAATGTTGTTGCACATATTGTCACGACAACGCTTAGACCGGGGGCTGTCACGCTGATCCCCGATCTCTCCGTTTAAGCCTGTCTCCCGCGGCTAAGGGGGGTAGACCCTATAGGAAAATGGATGACCAACTGTGAATCAGTTGGTTTGGGAGATACGAAGGAAAACTAGCACTAAAATGATTTTATTAAATTAATAGACCAGTGCCTTATGAAATTAATGTTTAAATGATTACTTACTAAATGTTGCAGAAATGTAAACCATGCAGAGCAATCATTTATCATCAAATAACTCCAACAAAGATTAAATTTTATCAAATGCGAGAAAATTCTTAAATGATACTTCAACAATTAAAACTTCGAAAGATAATGCTCAATACACAACCATGTAATTTTAAACGCTAACCAGATATCTCATTTATGTAGCTAATCTTCAAAATGATCATTCAAGCATGCTAAATCTCATAAAAATGATACTTCAGCAAATTAAAACTTCGAAAGATAAAGCTCGATACACAACCATGTAATTTTAAACGCTAACCAGATATCTCATTTATGTAGCTAATCTTCAAAATGATCATTCAAGCATGCTAAATCTCATAAAAATGATAAACATTAATTCCACATCAAAATTTTAGCCTTAGCAGAGAAGATAAAACGTGATAAATCCCTGAGCTAATACTGAATCTGGCAAAAAATTTCCACAATATTTTTATGCTTTCAAATAAAACAAGACTAGGCTAACTAAAGTCTAAATAAATGAGACTTTAAATCTAAAACCTAAACTATAAAAAGAAAAAATTTTAGATTTTGATTTTATAATTTAGTTTAAGTTTTATTTTTAAAAAAATCATAAAAAATTATATAAAAATTTAAAAATCATAAAAATCATAAAAATTTATAAATTTATACTTAAACTAAATTATAAAATCAAAATCAATTTTTTTTTCTTTTTATAGTTTAGGTTTTAGATTTAAAGTCTCATTTATTTAGACTTTAGTTAGCCTAGTCTTGTTTTATTTGAAAGCATAAAAATATTCAGTATTAGCTCAGGGATTTATCACGTTTTATCTTTTTTGCTAGGGCTAAAATTTGGATGTGGAATTAATGTTTATCATTTTTATGAGATTTAGCATGCTTGAATGATCATTTTGAAGATTAGCTACATAAATGAGATATCTGGTTAGCGTTTAAAATTACATGGTTGTGTATCGAGCTTTATCTTTCGAAGTTTTAAATTGCTGGAGTATCATTTAAGCATTTTCTCGCATTTGATAAAATTTAATCTTTGTTTGAGTTATTTGATGATAAATGATTGCTCTACATGGTTTACATTTCTGCAACATTTAGTAAGTAATCATTTAAACATTAACTTCATAAGGCACTGGTCTATTAATTTAATAAAATCATTTTAGTGCTGGTTTTCCTTCGTGTCTCCCAACCCAACTGATTCACAGTTGGTCATCCATTTTCCTATAGGGTCTACCCCGCTTAGCCGCGGGAGACAGGCTTAAACAGAGAGATCGGGGATGAGGGTGACAACCCCCGGTCTGAGCGTTGTCATGACAATCTGTGCGACAACAGGACTGTTACTCTTCAATTAATTCAAGGTCAAACCTTTCATTTACAAGAAGTGTTGTATGCACCTGATCTGAAAAAGAACCTTGTCTCTATTTCTGCAATGGAAGATAAAGGTTTCAAGGTAACATTCATTGATGGGATGGTTCATCTTTGGCAAAAGAACCCAAGAGATGTATTCACTCTTGGATTCAGGGTTGGAGGTCTCTATTAGGTTGTAGGAAGTTCGTTGGGAGCAATGATTTGTGACACCTCTCATCAATCCGAATTATGGCCCCGAAGATTTGCTCACTTTCATTACAAAGCCTTACCTGATGTAAGGAAGATGGTCACAGGTATGCCTGAATTCAACTTAGATCATGAATGTGTTTGTCAAGGTTGTGCAGTTTGAAAACATATAAGGGTACCATTCCCCTCAAGTGAAAATCAAACTACTGATATTATTCAATTTGTCATTCTGATCTATTAGGTATGGTGGCCATGACATCTTTGGGTGGATATTTGTACTATGCAATTTTTGTGGATGACTTCTCTCCCAAAACATGGATCTATTTCTTGAAGAATAAGGACGAAGTGTTCAAATGGTTCCGCTCTTTTAAAGCCTTGGTCGAGAATCAAACAGGGAAGAAGAAAAAAATATTGAGGACCGATAATGGCACCAAATATGAGTCAAATGAATTTATTGACTATTGTACAGAAGCTGGGATTAAGAGGGTGACCACTACTACATATACTCCTGAGCAAAATGGAGTTGTCGAAAGAAAGAATCGAACTATCATAGAAGCCACTCATTCCATGCTTCTTATGGGGAGAAGCTGCCAACATTGCCGTGTATGTTCAAAATAGATGTCCACATCAAGCATTGAAATTCAAGGCACCCAAAAAAGTTTTCACCTGTAAGAAACCTGATGTTTCTCATTTTAGAGTTTTTTGTTGTCTCGTATATTTTCATGTGCCGAACGGGAAGAAAAACAAGCTAGATGCATTTGGGATGAAAGGAACGTTTGTGGGCTACAGTGAAACTTCGATGGCATATAGAATCTATGTGCCTAGTCAAAGAGAAGTGGAAATAAGTCATGATCTCACTTTCGATGGAGATTCTGCCCTTAGGAAAGTATGAGATCTTCCTATCCTTAGGAAGGACAATAATGATGATGATGGTGGAAAGTAGAATGAACCTTCGTCTGATGATCCGATGCCCGATGTTCAAGGTCTGATGGATCCCATTGATCCACTTCCTAGTGAACCCTCAACTTCAAGAAAAAGACCTTTGTGGCTCAAAGATACTATTGAAGACGCTGAGATACATTTGCACCAAGGGGAACATTTCGTGAAAGCAAGAAGTCGAACAGGTACGAAGGGTACTTAGCTTCCACGAGTACCATTTTACAATCTGAGCCATGTACATTCGAAGAAGCCGTGAAACACCAAGTTTGGAAGGATTCGATGAACGAGCAGTATGAGTCGATCATGAAGAATGATGTTTGGGAGGTGGGTCCAGGACTCAAGGACAAGTCAGTGGTCACTTCAAAATGGCTCTACAATATCAAACATGGAGCTGATGGGAGTGTTGAAAAGTTCAAAGCCAGATTCGTTGCTCGAGGCTTCTCTCAAAAAGGAAGGAGTAGACTATGATGAGATATTTGTGCCAGTTTCTCGATATACCATCATCTGTTCGATCATAGATCTTGCTGCCTCGCAAGGTTGGAACCTACACTAGATGGATGTCAAAACTGCTTTCATATTGACTTGATCTCCGTCTTCTTCTAGAAGTTTCACCCACAATTTAGATTAATACCCTTTAATTATTTTAACTTCCTAAGTTTGGACTTAGGAACCCACTAAAAATAATTAATTGTTTTAATAAGACTATGTTCGGGTGGAATTTCCTAAAACGATTTCTAGGTATTGGAGAACGCATGTGTCTAAGCCTCCCTGCAAAATGTGAGACTTAGAGAGCATCTGCTGCTAACAGAAATCAACAGATCTTATACTAAGGCAACACCCAAATGTGCTTATCTCATAAACAATGATCCCAAATAGCATCAATATGTCCATGCAGTCACATATCATAGGAAGAATGTCTTAGACCAAAAATTGATCGTCCCATGCAAATATCTCAAATGGTGCTTGGCGGCAACTCGACGTGTATGAAGCGGCTTAATCATGAATTCACTCAGGTTATATGCACAACATATATGCATACGGACATGTGTCCACCTGGAACATTAATGCTTCATTTCACTGTCAGTTGCGAAGTCAGGTTCAACAATTTCTCTTCATAAGTTCTTGAAATTTGATCGGAGTGTCCAAGGATTTGCATTATAACTTTTCAAAAAAATTTCAATAGCTTTGCAATATGGGTTTTCTTTTCCAAAATTCAAAAATCAATTCATCATGCCATGATTCATTACTTCGAGCTTCAGAAGCCAACTCCCTCTTGCTTTGTTAATTTTAGGTATGTTCTATGCTTAGAGCAATTTGTTTCAATTTCACAGTTAGCTCTGTATGTTTTCTAGATTAGCAATCACATCAGCATTAAAGTAAACCGCAGATAGAACATAAACATAAATCGCAGAAGACAAGCCAAGACAAGAGGACACAAGATGTGGCGCTAGCCAGGGACAAACCCCAATGTGGGGAAACCCTCGATCAATTCTTCTTATATGTTCTTCAATAGTTCAGTAGAGAGAGAGAGATAGTACCAATGTGGAAAAAGTCGAAGTCGGGATTAATTCGGCAAGGGTCCAAAAGTTGAAAAACTCGGCAAAGTCGAGAGTTTTTTGAAAAAGTCAGCAAAATTAAAAAAAACACAAAATCATTCATTTTTTTAAATTTTTTTTTAACATCTAGAGGATGCACAACATCAAATAAATGCTTTTCCACATAAACATGTGAAGAAAGCTAATATATAATATGTATATGAAGTCTAGTGCTACATCACATATCAAAATAGTGAATCAACTCCTGAATTTTGAGTCCTGTTTGAGTTTCAACTCTTAAGAGTCAAAATATTAACAAAAAATATAACAAATGTATATCACAAATCATCACGTAATCAGTCACTGAGATCCTCTTCCCCTTTTACGGGAATAGGGAACGAGTTGCCTTTTCCTCTAGAGGAAGAAGACCCTGCCCTTGGGGATACAAATGGACTCAATCGTCCTCTAGAAGCCGATGGAAGAGGTGGCCTCTGTCTTATGCTGCTACTGCCCATCCTAGATGGTGTCACCTCCTCCTCCTCATCCTCATCCAGCTCTGCTAGTGCCTCCTGACTCTGATGTTGCTCCTCCTCCTCTACCTTTGGCTTTCCCTCCCCTGCAACTGCTACATCCTCTAGATCCACACCTAACCAATTCAGGATCGAGTACATGATCGACCTTTCAGTCTCGACTCTCCATGAAGAGGTGGCATCAATATTGTCCAATGAGATGTCTTCCACATCAGTAGGTTTCTGAAGATGTCTCACCCACAATCGAAGATTGTAGTAGATGTAGACCATGTCATTCAGGTGTTGGGACTCCAATCCGTATTAGGGTCATAGATTGTAAATTAGTACTTAGAAAATTCAAATATTAAAATTAATCAAATGAATTCAAAAAATTTAATTTGAAATCTTTTTACCTGTTGTGCTTTTTGCTATGTATTTTGTCAAATACACTCCAGTTGCGCTCACACCCAAAGGAACTGCATGTTTGGCTGAGCACTCGAATGACAAGCTTTTGGAGATGGAGTACTCTGGCACCATAGCTTGTCCACCAAGCATCTACAAGTTAAAAGAAAAATGAGAAACATAAAAGAAAACATTGAAATTCTAAACTTGAAAGTTTGAAACAAACTGAAGCTTACCTGGCATTTTGGTCGTCCTATTTTTAATAGCCATGTTAAAACCAAATGTGCCACCTCCCATTCTATAGACCTCCATTTCTTTAGAAATATCTTCACGTTCTTGCTCAGATGACACCATCCTCTCGACGCAAGTGAAGAATCCATCCATCACCTCGGCATCAAATCTGAAACCACAGGCGTAAGAAAATGCAGGGTTGAGGTAGATACATGCAGCATGAATGGGGCAATGGAGGGTATTGTTTCATCGTTGATCAATCACTCTCCATATGACCTGTTGTTTCTCTAACCCCTCGCCTCCCTTATCTTCATAATAAGCACGAATGGCTTCTTTGGCCCTATCCATGGCCTCATACAAGTAGCCCATTGTGGGCTTGTCTCCATCAACCCACTGAAGAACCCTTACCAAGGGTTTTGAAATGGCACACACCTCCTCTACTCCTGCCCAAAAGCTCTGATCATATGAAACTAGCTTGCATATGCCCTCTCCCTTTGGTTTGCGGCTAATAGATAAAGAATGCCAATCCGCTGAAAGAAACATGCTTTTCACATCCCACATAGAATTCAACAGAAATTGAAGAGATATGAAAGTAGTGGCAAATCGTGTAATGGCAAGATGCACCAACTCTTTGTTTTTGGTGTATTTTCTCATCAAGCTAAGCACAAATGCATGATTATATATAAATTTTGTTATGCAGTTGGATGATTCAAAAATATCCCTCACAATAGGAATCTTACCTATATCCTCCAACATTAAGTCAATGCAATGAGCAGCACAAGGTGTCCAAAACAAGTTAGGATACTTCTCCATAAGAAACTTGTCGGCTGCAACATAATTTGCAGCGTTGTCTGTTATGACTTGGACAACATTGCTTGGGCCTACTTCCTGAATGAAGATGTCCAACAACTCACATAATGTACGTGCATCTTTAATGTGTGCAGATGCATCAACAAATTTTATAAACATTGTCCCCTTGGGACAACTAACCAAGAATTTAAGAAGGGTCCTACCTTTCTGATCAGTTCAACCGTCTGACATGACTGTGCATTCAGTTTGTTCCCATGATGCCCTAAACTCCGCCAATCTAGCAGTGCAATCAGTCTTTTCATTTTGAAGAAAAGGCCCTCTCAAGTCTGCAAAGGTGGGGGCTTTGTACCTCGGGCCAATGACAACAACAACATCAAACATAGGTTGGTAGAATGGGTTTGTCTTGGCAATGTTGAAAGGAACATCACTCCATAGAAGACACTTATTGACCAACTTGTCAGCTTCTGCCTTTTCCTTTTTTTTCATTGCTGATTTGATCCCAGGTTGTGCACTAGCTGTGGTTCTAGGAACAAAAAAAGATGAGATAGATGAGGGGTTGGGACCTATGGGTGAGGAAGGTGATGCTGAAGAAGCACTTCCACTCTCAATTCCCCCCACTCTTGAGGCCCCTACAAGTTGGATTTTTAATGCTGCCCTGGTGTCCTTTTCATCCTCTTTATCCATCAATGATTGAATGGCCCGTCAGATGATTTCTTGAGTTGTATTTGGGCAAAGATCAACATTTTGCCCCGGAATTTGCCCCAAATGGAATTTTAATCTATTGATACCTCCTGACATATGCTTGCCACACAACTTGCAAGTCAAATACATTCTATTGATCCCCCCAGTTTCGTGTGTAGTATCAGGTTCACCAAATTCCCACATAGCGTCCAAAATCCTTGGCATTTTGTTTTAAACTTTGAACTTGAATTTAAACCTGGGCAAAAAAAAAAATTGAAACAAATTAAATTGCTTCAGCCTTCAACTCAGCAAAATATAATTTGTATTGCACTCAGAAACAAATTACAATACATAGTAGCTATTTTGAAGTTTATTGAATATTCAAGTAGAATTGGACATTCATAAGGATGAACTTGCAGTTGAAAATGACGAGCAGTCTGAAGTTGAGAAAGAAAGTGTGCACAATGTGGACATTGAAGGCTGAGCAGTTATTACACTAAGGACTGCAGCTATCATCACATGAACACTGCCGTTATCAAGTCAATATACAGTCATTATAAGGTCACTGTTTTATGATTATGTCACTGTTTCAAGTTAAGGTCATGTCACTGTTTTGCTGTAACAATAGGACAGTCTTGTAGGTGATTTTCAAGGATGAATGTCATACAATAAAGGCTCATAACAAGAGTCTTGTCATCAACGTTCATCACAGCAACATCACCACAATAGTTACCTAAAAAAATATACAAAGGACGCTTCCAGATTTTCAAAGAAAAGTCACATAAGTTATGTCAATGTCTTATATCTAATAGTCAATTGTCACAAATCACAAGTCCAACTGTTTAGTCACTGTTACATTTTTCTTTTTCCTGCAACAAGGCTGCTACAGAGGCATCATCAAATCACCGTTGAGTTTATAGTCTTTAGGTCTTAGGAAAACAAATGTTAAAGTTTTTCTCTACTTGAGTATCTATAGTTAATGTCTTAGTTCAGGGTTCTGCCATAATCTCATAGCAGGTTGCCTAATCAGAAGATGGAGTTGTTTCCAGTGGCATAGCCGCATAGCTATATACATATTACAATCAACTTGTCTATCTCTTAAATTTAGTTAGCAACACTAAATAATAAGTATAACAGGTATCTCGCATTATAGTTATTAGAAACATACCTTAATAGAGCGGGCTCCAGCAATAAAAAGACTCGAGAAATCTACAACAGATTGTTGAATCGTTGAACGGTTGATCAATGTATATGGCAGCTGGCTGTAGGTGGTTGTTGGTTGTTACAACTTAATGCTAATATTCTCCTCTTAACACAATGGCAAACCCTTGTATCTCCACAACGTCGAATGGGAAAATACACAGCGAAAATAATGAGAAATTACGTTTGCGGGCTTTTTATCCACGACTTGGGAAGGGAGGCCGACTTTTTGGGTCGACTCCCGATTAAATCGGGAGTAATACGAAAAAATTGTGATTTTTTCGTTTGCCAAAAAGTCGCCAAAAAATCGTGTGATTTAATCGTTTTGGCCAAAAAATCGGATTTTTAGGATTAAATCGCCACTTTTTCGGGACTTTTCCCACATTGGATAGTACGTTTACAACAGAAGTGAACACTTTGACTTATCTAGATGAGAGCATAGATCATCTCTAAGAAGATGATACATGAGATCAGTTGAAGACATGTTGCTTCAACTGATTCTCCAAGGTGACTCCTTCAGCTATCATTGTGCTGCATTTCGTCATCATGCTGCACCTCACCGTGCTACACCATGCTGCATTTCATCACGCTTCATTAATCATGAATGTACCCATTACTATACTGCATTATGTGCCATTGCTGCACCATGTTGCCATCCTAACCTATGTGTTGGCTGCACCTTGCATGCTAGCTGTCCCTAGCATGCTTGTTGTTGCATGCTAGTTGTCCCTTGCATGCTAGCTGTAACATTGCATGCTTGGTGTATTTGCTGCTAAGTACCATACAACTGTCCCAATGTTAGTTAGCTGTCCCTTGCATGCTGCTCTCCTTGGGAGACAAATGCTCCGGTTGTTTCGGCAGTTCCCGATAGTTCTGATAGTTCTGGCTTTTCCGACAGTTTTAGCTTTTCGGGCAGTTTCGACATTTTCGGCGTTTCCGGTAGTTCCGTCTTTTCCGTCATTTCCAGCTTTTTCGACAGTTCTGTCTTTTTCGGCAGTTCTGGCAGTTTCGAGTTTTTCGGTAGTTTCGGCTTTTGCGGCTTTTCCGGCAGTTCCAGCTTTTCCTGCAGTTCCGACTTTTCCAGCTTTTCTGGTAGTTTTGGCTTCTTCGGCATTTCCGGCTTTTCCAGCAATTCCTGCTTTTCCGACAGTTTCGAATTTTCCAGCTTTTCGAGCAGTTCCGGCAGTTCGGGCTTTTCCGACAGTTCGGGCTTTCTACGCTCTAGATCAAGGCAACGTTATTCTTTAGGATCTCTCCTCCTACTAAAACCCAAAGACAAGTAGAGAGAGGAAGAGATCCCAAGTGTGTTGAAATGACTTGAAGGCCACCTTTATTTATACTAAAACATTGAGCAAAAGTGGGTTTTATTTGGTTGTTGGCCGACCTTGACGAATTGTCCCATAACAGAAATAAATTCACATCTCCATTAATACTTATTTGAATCGGATGATCTTGAGATCAATCCTACACCTCTCGATGAGAGGAATCTAAGAAAAATATTATCTTCCATTAATAAGATGACCCACATGGAGTTTGGTCCTAGTTGCCACTTTTAACACTCCCTCTCAACTAGGGAGAACTCCATCCGCTGATCCATATGTCCAACTGTACTATCTCTGCCATCAGTGCCCTGCACTGCTCTGCTCTGCTAAACCATGAAGAAGAAGAATTGATCGAGAATGTCTCATACCATTCTCTACTGACCCTAAGTTAGTTTCATCTAAAGAGAGTGTGTCACATCACTCTTATTGGCCCGAAGTCAGTTTTATTCATCCCAGATCAATATCACAAGAGAGTGTCTCAAACTACTCATACTTATCCCAGATTAGTTTCATTGATCCCAAATCAATGTCACAAGAGAGTGTCTCAAACCACTCATACTGATCCCAGATTAGTTTCATTGATCCCAGATCAATGTCACAAGAGAGTGTCTCTAACCACTCATATTGATCCTAGATCAATGTCATAAGAGAGTGTCTCAAACCACTCATATTGATCCCAGATCAGTTTCATTGATCCCAGATCAATGTGACAAGAGAGTGTCTCAAACCACTCATACCGATCCTAGATCAGTTTCATTGATCCCAGATCAATGGAGGTCATTCTAGCATAGGGAGTACGATAGATGCAACGATGCATCCATCGATAGTACTACCATGGTCCCTATCCTCATTTCCCTGCTCATTGATTAGATGAGAGGTACTTCCCATGAGTCCCAGACTGGATGGGTAGGATGCCTCGGCAAGAGAACTAATCATCCTGTCCACAGGAGAATGAATCATTGTGTCAGTTGATGCCATAGAGAACTAATCAAACAGTCGCCACGAAGAACTAATCATCCTGTTCCACAGTCGCCACAGAGAACAAATCATCCTGGCCCACAGGAGAAGTAATCATCCTGTTCCATAGTCGCCACGTAAAACAAATCATCCTGGCCCACAGGAGAACTAATCATCCTGTTCCACAGTTGCCACGGGAGAACTAATCATCCTGGCCCATAGAAGAACTAATCATCCTGTTCATAGCGCACCACTAGGGGAGGGTGAGTCGCCATATGGTCGTATGTTGCTCCAGTAAGTACCCCAAGCCCCCAAGAGCTCCCAGAGCTCAATGCATGCAACATGCAGGACCCTTATAAGAAGGTCTCTCAATGACTCCATGTCGTTCTGGAAAGTCACAGATTTGACCTTTGCTCGGGGCTTTGACAAAATGCCTTCGACCTGTAGATCAGTCTCAATGCGATGGAGCCTCCTCGCTCATCGACTTACCATATCGCAAATAAGGCAGTATTTTATTTCTATCTGTTGGAGCAATCATCGAATACAGGATTCCTCAATAATCGAATCCCCCCTTTGGTTGTCACAAACAATCATAGTGGTATTTATCATGTGTACAAGCAGCTCACTTAAGATCTTCTGCAACCATGCAGTTTCACACGAGATCATATTCGTATCTATGTATTCGGTTTCGGCAGTGCTTATAGCAACCGACTTCTGCTTCTTGCTCATCCATGATATTGAAGCAGAATCCAAAGAGAACCAACACTGAGAAGTGCTCTAGTGATCCTCCACAATGCTTGCCCAGTAAGCATTTGAATAATGATGCAGTTCCATATTTTGGTAGTGTATCTCAATCCATTAGAGGTTGTGCCCCGAAGATATCTCAGAAGATTCTTAGCACCAATCCAGTGAGCCTCAACCAAATATGAGCTCACCATGCTAATTGCAAAACATATGTCCGGACGAAAGTTCACTAAGAATATCAATGCGAATGACATTATGAAACTCATAGGCATTTCCCAAATCTGGTCTGTCATCACTACCATATAACTTCTGAAAGTTAAGATTCTCGAGGTAGTCACAGGCTTGCAGTTTATCATTCCATATCTAGAATCTAACTCCCTCTTACTTTTGCAAATGAGAGGGTCTGCACCTGTCAGAAATAGGTCGTCCTCATAAGGTGCCAGTATGAGAGGTCTATCATCCACAACCTTCGGGTAATGGTTTGGATTGGTTTCACTCCTAGTGAATCTCAACTTCATCAGACATCTATCAATCCTCTCATACTACGCCTGGGGTGTTTTGCTTCAAGCCATTGTGGGCTTTCTTCCACCTGTATACATGAGATTCCTGATCATGAATCTCAAACTCCTCGTGTTGTTCCAAACCTGTGGACTTGCTGCATGAGGGGAATGGTCCCCTTATAAGATTTTCCTTTGGTACATCTCAGACATGTACCTTCATGCTCTACTTGAATTCAGACATCCCTATCACCATTTGACTCAGATCTAGTAGGGCCCCATAGGTAGACCTCCGGTGTTATAGATGTGATATGTCAATTGACATGATCCCCAATGGACCATCCTGCCACTTGATACAAATTGCCAACCTTGAACCCATGAGAAAAAGCATCTTTGAAAATTATATTTTTTAGCACGTACCTTTCCATCGATGAATGCCACCCTGAAACCTTTGACTTCCATTTCCGAGATGGACACCAGGTTCTTCTTGCGATCAGGTACATAAAAGAGATTCTATAAATGAATCGAGTTACCCTTATTCAATTGAGAGTTAACATTCCCTACACCCTTTCCGGGATAGGTGGCATCGGCTCCAAGTATAATCCCACGATTGTTTCCATCTCTACCAAATTAGAGAGTGCACCCATCTATTCGATGAAGTGCCTTGAAGCACTACAATCTATAAGCCAAATTCGCAAAGAATCTGAAGGAGAGGGCCAATACAAGATAACGCTTCTTTATCTTATTAGAAGCAACATTTGATTCTTCATACATGGGGTTCCTTGCTTTCTATGAAGAGTCGGCCATTTCCTTGATGACCTGCATTACCTGTCATTCCTTTGATCATTGAAGATGTCCTTGGAATGATTGTTATCATCATCAAGTGATGTGTCCCTGCTATTCAGATACTCCTTCGCATAATGGTCGAACTAGTTATCTACCTTTCTTTCCACCCTGAGATCCGGTCTTCCAATGAAGTGATCTTTAGGTAGGCCATATTCCGCTATGCTATTCTGATAATATCCTCTACTTCGACTTCACCCTCGGTGAATTTGAAGAGGGATGAGGAATCCACTGATCCTTTTGTGCTTTCCCAACTGTCTTTGGTGATTGCCCTTTCACTCTTGCTTGGGCATTGTCTTCACCTTAGCTCTAATAACATGTTAATTTTAGGTATGTTCTATGCTTAGAGAATTTTATTTCAATTTTCAAAGTTAGCTCCATATCTTTTCCAGATTAGCAATCACATCAACATTAAAGTAAACTGCAGATAGAACGTAAACATAAATCATAGAAGACGAGCCAAGATGGGAGGACACAAGATGTGGCGCTAACCAGGGACAAACCCGAATGTGGGGAACCCTTGATCAATTCTTCTTATATGTTCTTCAATAGTTCAGCAGAGAGAGAGAGATAGTACATTTACAATAGAAGCCAACACTTTGACTTATCTAGATAAGAGCATAGATCATCTCTAAGAAGATGATACATGAGATTAGTTGAAGACATGCTGCTTCAACTGATTCTCCAAGGTGACTCCTTCACCTATCGTTGTGCTACATTTCGTCATCATGCTTCACCTCACCGCGTTGCACCATGTTGCACCCATCATCACTATGCTGCATCTCATCACGCTTCATTAATCATGACTGTACCCATCATTGTATTGCATTATGTGCCATTGCTGCACCATGTTGCCATCCTGACCTATATGTTGGCTGCACCTTGTTTCCTTGTCGTCCCTTGCTTGCTTGTTGTCCCTAGCATGCTTGTTGTCCTTAGCATGCTTGTTGTTGCATGCTAGTTGTCCCTTGCATGCTAGCTATAACATTGCATGCTTGGTGTATTTGCTGCTAAGTACCATACAAGTGTCCCAATGTTAGTTAGCTGTCCCTTGCATGCTGCTCTCCTTCGGAGACAAATGCTCTAGCTGTTTCGACAGTTCCCGGCTGTTCTGGCTATTCTCAGCAGTTCCGACTTTTCCAATAGTTTTGGCTTTTTTGGCAGTTTCGACATTTTCAGCTTTTCTGGCTTTTCTGGATTTTTTGGCAATTCCGACTTTTCCGGCTTTTCCGGCAGTTTCGACTTTTTCGGCATTTCCAGCTTGTCCGGCAGTTCTGCCTTTTCTGGCAGTTTCGACTTTTCCGGCAGTTTCGGGTATTCCAGCTTTTCCAGCTTTTCTGGCAGTTCTGGCTTTTCCGGCAGTTCTGGCTTTTCCGACAGTTCCGACTTTTTCGGCTTTTCCGGTAGTTCTGGCTTTTTTGGCTTTTCCGGTAGTTCCGACATTCTACCCTTTGGATCAGAGCAACGTTATTCCTTAGGATCTCTCCTGCTACTAAAACCCAAAGACAAGTAGAGAGGAAGAGATCCCAAGTGTGTTGAAATGACTTGAAGGCCACCTCTATTTATACTAAAGCATTGTGCACAAGTTGGGTTTACTTGGTTGTTGGCCGACCTTGACGAATTGTCCCATAACACAAATAAATTCATATCTCCATGAATACTTATTGGAATCGGATGATCTTTAGATCAATCCTACACCTCTCAATGAGAGGGATCTAAGAAAAATTCATCTTCCATTAATAAGATGACCCACATGGAATTTGGCCCTAGTTGCCACTTTTAACATACTTTAATCATCAGAGGCTCATTACCCGTCAAGAGTAGACCATTAGTGTATAAAACCAAAATCAAAGACATACGTTGAACTTCTTTAGAAGTTTAGGTTTGGATCGACACATCTTCTTGGCTTCACCAAGTAACTGTCAATACTGACATACCCCGCTTGGGGAGATTGCTTCATACAATGCTTTTTGCAAACATAACACTTTAGTAAACCAATATGCTCATCCTTACATAAGTCAATATTGTGCAATCAAATCAATTGTAACGAATAATGTTCGCATGCTTAGAGGAATGCTCTGACACTAATGTAACGAACAAAATTTGTATACACAACGGAAATGTTTAAAATACTTCAAAGACGTAAATTTCCATTGTAAGACATGTAATTGTATATTGAATTGATGTAAGATAAATGATGATTACAAATGAGAATGAGGGCCTGCTTCTATGCCCTAAGCAGGTGCCTTTTCATGAACTATCATGTCTCTAAGACATGCCTCTTCATTACTAACTAACTAACCATTAGTTAATTTTTTATTAATTATCATTATTTATTTATTTTTATATTTATTTTTTTATATGAATTATATTCATAACATTGCCTCTTTCTTCAAGAAGCTTTTTCCTCAAAGCTGACTGAAAATATCTTCTTGTCTCTGAACTTTCATCTTCGTTTATACAAGATGATATGATGCTCTGAGTGATAGACAAAATTGTCGTACTGAGAAAAGATCAGACCGTCCTAGATTAATCTTTTGTGGAATCTTCTAATCTCTGGAAATTTGTGATGAATATTTATTGTAGGATTGGGTATGAATATTTATCTTAAAAAATGGACTGCTTTTGTGTTTGTCGATGAGCTTAGGGTTTAATGATAACCCTGTTTTCTTTAGTGAATTTGAAGAACTTTATGGATTCTAAAAAAGATAATTTCCCTATTTTTTTCTTAAACTCGTTTTTTTTTAACTTTCTTTTTCTTTTTTTAATTTATTTTGTTTTATTTTTATTTTTATTTGTTATTTCTCTTCATATTTATAATCACTTTTTGTTTTCTTTTAAAAAAGTTACAACCCTAGTGAAACGTGGCTATTCACATGTTTGTGGTATAATATAAAATATATGTCTACTTATGTGCCTTTGACTCGATTAATTTTGTCCATGTAAAAGATAAAATTTACCATTCGCATAAAGAGATTTTGTATTCCTTTTGTTCTTTTACCTTGAAAATACCATGGGCAATTACTATGGGTTGCTAAAACCACGAGCTTGTAAACCACTAAATGAAGAATCAAGATAATCTTATCTAGTCTTGCTTTTCTTATGTATAGTCTTAAAGATATTTGAAAATATTCCCTTTTGACTTTATCATGCACTTTTTATCAATAATGTAAAGCCTTTTTATATATATGAATGTTCTTCTTCAAAATTTATGTTGGACTAATTTTTTTACTAGAACCATTGAAATGTCAATGGCCAAAGGCCTTGTTATTATTATTATTTTTGAACTCTTTTATTTAGTAATCTTTTTTCCAATTCCTTTTTTTCAACTCCTTTTTTAAGTGGCAAATGGCCTGACCGAAAATGGAGAAATTTCAAGTCATGTAGCGAAACAGTTTAGTTGCGGCAACAAGTTGATGGCCAAAGGCCGAGATCTGCCAACGTGGCTCTGATACCAATGTAACGAACAAAGTTTGTATGCTCAGAGGAATGCTTTGATACCAATGTAACAAACAAAGTGTTGAGAAATCTGGGGCATTAGCATTAGGTGATTTCTCTTCTATTAGTGACTGCTTGTGAATGCTTTTTACTTCTTTAGATTAGTATCTTCTTCATGTTAGATTATTAGTGTTCTTCTTCATCAAACAGTAACCAATGCATGAACATAAATAGACAAGAGACACAACATGTAGGCTATGAGCCAAGGTCAAAATCTCTCACTCTTTGAGAGGAAAACCTGCACAAATTCTTCCTATAGAGATTCTAATTGACGAATACAAAGACTAGGACCCCTGACCTATTTGCCACTCCAAGGCCAAGACACATATCCTCTGGACAACCAACCTCCTTGATTCTTCTTCGATTTCGTCTTTCATGGTATCATCAAGATACTGTCGTCCTTCTTGCTATCATATTATCTGGACATTACTTCTATGATGGCAGCGAGCCATTTCTCTTAAGATAGTTCTGATATCCTTCTTCTTAAGATAGCACCAAAACTTATACTGAGAGCCCACAAAATTACTGTGATATGCAACTCCTTCCTAGCGTTGAGCAGTGGTCTTTGTTATGGTACCATCCTGTGCTTATATATATCATTATACGAACTGCTGTCTCGCTGACATGACACTGAACTATAACAAGATCTGAGTGCATCACTGTAGTCAACTATTTGATATCAAAACTTGTCACTGTGCTTTTGGTTACCCGAATTTCAGAAGGATCTTGACTGTAGTGACATCCGAATTCTTCACTGTAAATGTACACCCGAATTTCAAAGACATCCGAACTTGTCTTCCTGTGGAGATCCGAACCTTTTAACTTCAACTGCTCACCGAAACTTCAGAGAGATATCTGAATTCTTCTTTGTTCTGCCCATCCGAAAAACTAGAGGGGTATGCTAAAAATCTTTGACTGTGGAATAGGCTGAGGTGGGTATATATAGTAGTCTGTCCGTCAATATAAGCCGACATGAGTTGATGGACCTGTGTGCCACCAACGTGAGCCAACATGAGTTAATATTTAATCTCGCAGGCCGACATAGGAAGAGGAGGACTGTGCTTGTCTTCAGAGGGCTATTTGCTAGAATACAATTGACATGACTTTGACCTTTTGACAAATCCTAAGGCTCTCAATGGGAGCCATCTAAAAATAAATTTCTTGCTCATGAAACCCATGAAGCAAGGCATTACAAAATAATTTTATTTTATTGTTTGCATCATTTACAAAATCACAATGCCATTATGAAGATCGAACCTAGTTACATTTTACAACACAAAGTTCGTATACGCAGTGGAATTTTTCAGAATACTTCGAAGAGAAAGACATCCATTGTAGGACAAGTAATTGTATATGAGAATTGATATGGGATAAGAGGAGATTACAAATGAGAATGAGGGTTTTCTTATATACCCTAGGCATATGCTTTTTCATGAATGGTCATGTCTCTATGACATGCCTCTTCGTTACTAACTAACTAACCATTAGTTAATTAATTATTATTATATTTATTATTTTTATGTGAATTATATTCATAACATCAACTAAGTCAACTTATCAAAGTTTAGATACCAAATCAGAACTAATATCAAACTCATCAATATCACTGTAACAAATTCTTTGGACCAAGTGATCAGTAGAGCTCATATCCAAATATCAAGTTATGACTCTATCTATTATTATGCCAACAAGTTGTCATCTACCAAGCAATATCAATGCAAACTTCATGGATTCAACCTCATGATCATAATATAGGTCACTAGATGCAAATACATACACCAAGAATAAGTCATGCAGGTTCCATCCATTTATTGTTAGATTACTTCAAACTGAATTATAACTATCAATACTTCAACCATTCTGTCAAAGGTATTGATGTCAACACAGAATACTAATATAAGTCACTATGTCCATATAACATTATCATTAAGGCAAATCACTAGTCGTCAAATCAAATCATTAGTCATCAAGTCAAATCCCAAATTTGCTATCATAGTGAGATCTATAGCCCAAAACATATCTTAATCATCAAGTGAAAGCTCTAAATCATTATCAAGCATCATGTCAAAGCTCTTATCTATATCAATCAACAAAATCTAGTGAAACCCTTGCAACTATTAACAAATATTGTCATACAGAAGCCTCAATGGTTAAATCATAATGACATATTGACATGGATATCCTGGTCCCCAGCAAACACAAGTTTAGTATACATATTCACATTATAGTAAGTCAAATATTCAAACTTCCCTAGTCATAGAACTTGTTGTTTGCTCTATGTTTGTAGGATTGACATCCTTTAGGTGAACTTCTGATTTCATGCACAAAGTTTCACTTTTGTGTCCTACAGGCATAGTCACACCCATAGGCCTTCCTCCGTGCGGTTGGGAGGCTACAATCGCTCCCTTGAGCTTACTTCCGTGCGACAGAGGCTATAGTTGCACTCATAGGCTTGCTTCCGTGTGACTGAGGCTTAGAGTAAGCTAAAACCCTCTCTTCTCAGATCAGAACTTTGCTGCAGACCAACAATATCAAATATTTGTCTATTCATGCCCATAAATCATACTTCAATAGTAAAGAATCTTCTATACATATAATGCAAATGATAATAGGAATATACTTCAAGAATCATGATCACAACATTACGTCTTTGTCACATAACTCAATCCATCAGATTAGGGCATTCAATTTTAACATATGCCATAATTACTAAGCACATCAAAACATAACCATGGTCAACAAAAGATTCTGAACATCAATCTCATTTTTATACTTCTATGATCATGGTTACCATGCTTTTCACAAATAATATCAATAGTATTAAGTGACCATCTACTAGAATCAAGGTGCTAACCTTCTTTATGGGATCAAGATATCCAAAATGATAGATATTAGCCAAATATCAAGTATACCAGTTTAACAAAAATCAATGTTTCTAAGTGGCTTTATCATGACTTAATAGAATGTAAGATACTTGTCTAATACCAAGTGCACCATCTCATCATAAGTACCATGAATCAAACTTACTTTCATATACATGAGCCATTTGTGAAGGGGACATTCTCATCAAACCTTAGGGCTTACTTTGCCATCAGTATTGTAGCTGAAACATAATATTGAAACGATATACCATGCATACCTTCTAGTATTGAAATACTTGTGCACCTTGTTATTTTGCATAGGCAGCTTGTAGCACTTTGTAACCTTTACTAACTCCTCTCTTCCTGCATTAGCCATGATCCTCAAGAAGGATCCACTTATCATGACTCATTAGGAGGTTAGAAGCATCCAAATACTCAAATATACATGTAGGAAGTATAGGTAATAATCAAAACAATAATCAGATCTATGAGTTTAAACAAAAGTAAAGACACAAAGGAGCACCATAAATTGGAAAAATAATTATCTTCAATGAGAGGTAATCATCTCCTTCTTGAATCAGCCTTCAAGAGCCATCACTGTGCATTGTCCACTTGTTGCCTTTTGATATATATTCATCAACTTCATTAGCAATCAGACATAATAGAAACTATCCCATCTAGGGCTTCATCAAATCTGTCACGTTGACCATGCTAGGGTTTCTAGATTTCGTATCTCACATCTTTGCCATAAACCAGAGTTTCTCTCAAACCCTAACCTCATAATATCCATCAAACGCTAATACACAAATTGCTTAGGGTTTCCCTTAAACCCTAGAATTCTTTTAGGTCTCCTCCATCCTCTCTTGCTTCCATCAATGGTGTAATCATAAGGGTGATCTACATGACTTTCTTTCATCCCAATGCTAATACAATGTTAATTTCTCTTGGGGCTATATTGTTCTTTGCTTTGATAATTACATTTCTTCATTTAGGCATTAAATTCACCCCATAACATCATAACATTATTCAAATTTACATCATTATTCAACAACATATGCAAATATGTAGAAAGAACAATATCATTATCATCAATGCAGCGTAACATAAAGGAACAATAGAAGAAAAACATTGACACATTGAGACACCAGGATTAGTCAGAGACCAGACCAAAATCCACTATGGGTAAAACCCTTTCAAATTCTTCTTCTTATTGGATTGTCATTGAATGATTTAGCAAAAGAGAAGACAATGATCCATATCTTCATCCATACAACTATCCAACAAAAGCAACGACAACATCTATGAAAGGAACCCAACAATGCTTATACTCAAGACCTTGATTCAAGCTTGTAATAAACTGTCACTGTCTGCGATCAACGAGTGAAAACTTTGGACAAAAAAAACAACATTTAGGTCCCAGTCGCATGGAGGATTCATGCATGCGACTTGGAGGTTCCAGTTGCTCCCTTCAGCGTATATGCTAGTGACTGAAATCAGCCTTTGGAATGCCTGCAATTGTGAGTCAAAAACCCTAGATGCCAGTTGCATGGAGGACATGCTATGCATTGAAAGACTTCAGTTGCATGGATGAGTGTAGTCGAGATTTCTCTGTGCTATGGCTGCGATTGATGTCCAAAACCCTAAAACATTGATGCGAGCTTCGAACCCTGCAATTTCACCTTTGTGCGAACCTATTCCTCTGTGGATCTGCCTCAAATCTGTGCGAGCCAAAAATAAGAAAGAGAATAGAAGAATGATCCATGATGATGTCCAAATGAGGTAGAGGTCACTTGTATTTATAGCCTTCCAAGGGTGTCCAATTTGCTTTAGGGCTGACCTGATCAAATATGCACATGTGGGCTCATAATTCAAAAATATACTTTCCATGGTTCAAACTAGATGATCTTTAGGTTGATTTTGGTCCTCTCGATAAGAGGAATTCAATGCAATCATCATTTCCATAAAATGAGCTGTCCAAAGTGGAATTTGACCATAGTTGCCTATTTTAACAAGAGGATTGTACTAGCCTTGGATGAGGCTTTGGTATGTACACGAACTTCATCTTTATACATATACATGAAGTTTTCAGGTGCCCAAGATCTTCTCTATTGCAGATTTGATTTTCAGATATCTTCATGGTTTGGTAATTTCCATCACTAGCCTGTCTTGTTGATTTTACATAGTTAAAGGTTAAATTGTGAAGTAATTTAGCGTTAATACTGAAAGTGGTACGAAGGATTTGCTGCTTTATTTACAGTAGTAAAGTGAATTTAGATCTATTTTTGCATGATAAGATTGCCCTGAAAAGCAGAAACTTGTTGGCACACTTTGATATCATTTCTTTTTGATTGCCTTGTTGATTGGGGTTGTTAGGTGGTGAAATATTGTTCATTGTAGCTGCTATTTTATTTATATTTCATTACACTCCTAAGGCAGAAAATTCTTAGGATTAAGATCTGTGAAGCCTCTTCGAAAGAGGTGAATTTTTTTTAGTTGCATTAATTTCTTCATGCAGAAGATTTATACGTGGTGAGGGGTAATTTGTGATTGGGTTGTGGAAGATTTCAAGTGAGCTTGGATTGGTTTTATGGGCCTGGGGATGCATTTTCTTCTCTAGAAAACATGGACGTTGGATGTATCGATAGACTGTTGGGTATGACAATTTGCACATATATTCTACTATCTTGTTAGGAGGACATGTCAAACTCCTCTGTCCTTTCTGTTTAAGCCTAATTCCTCAGGTCTTTATTTGTCATACTTTAGGGTTCATGGGGAGAATTATAGGGTTGCATGGTGGGATGCTGCCTTATATTAGGTGATGAAGCTTATGAGGGGATGTGGTAGATTGATGGCTTGCGGAAGAAAGAAAGTTTCCAATGTTTTTGGAAGAGGATCTTATTGCTTTAGGAGGAAGCAACCCCTTTGGAATTAATATTGTGTGAGGCAGAATACATTGGTAGAGGTGCCACAGTTCATGTTAAACTTTAGTGACAGAAATACACAAGAAGAAATAATCAAAATCCTACATATTCTAAAGCTAAAAAAATGTTCTAAATTATGTTTCCGTGCCAACTGAGCCCAAGTTAATTGTCCCTTTACGGTTTTCGCTTGTCTCAATGTCGATTTCCTTGTTAATCAATGCTTTCTTGCTACAAGTCGTGTATATTGCTCATTGCCTTATTAGTCACTACTGCTTGGCCATAAGTGCTCGTTGGTGATCATTTGACTAAGCCTTGAATTTTAATATCTTAGGACATTTTACATTATTAAATAATTTTTGCAGTAGGATTCAAATTTTGTTCTCTAGGATAATGGTTAAATACCTTTGTTTTCTTTTGAAATCATAATGCTTTTTGGGTTATGGTTTTGTTTTGATTTTAGTGGTTTATTGCTTAAGCAGGTTGCTTCCCAAATCAAACTTTTGGACTACTGTATACAACACGATTTTACCATTTTTGCAGGTAAGACCTCTTTTTGACATTGAGTGTTGGAGATGCAATTATGTTCCTCTTTTGGTCATTGTTGTCATGTAATTTGGTCTTGCTTATCACTTTTTAAGTCTTTAGTTTGTTGGGTTATTTTCCCTTGTATTTTCTTTGTATTCAAATTGATAGATTGCACTTCCATGAAACTACGTATGTTTTACATGTTTTAATCACAAGGCTTCATATTTTTATAGGTTCATTGTCTTTCAATGTTATAGAATGTTGTAGTTACTATATGTTAATAAATTTGATTATTTTGTTATTTTAGGTGAGCAAATAATTCAAGCATTAAATATTTGTTCCCTTTTTGCAAGTTCTTCCATACATAGATGACATGACAAAAGAATCAAGTGCCATATGACCATGTGTGAAATAGGTAGGCCTTCAAATGGATATATTTTAGTGTAAACTATCCATTGTATTGTGTGTACTTTCAAGACTAGCAATTGAAATTATTTGAGCTTGTTGAGAACCCTTCGGTGTTTAGTATTTTTGTCTAGGTTACATGATGAATGTGTTAAGCCACAAAGCACTTGCAAAGTTGAAGGATAGTAATATGTAAAGGTAGAATGTTGTTCTATGCCCTATTGCTGTGCTCAGCATGCTTTACATAAACTTAAGAATTACTATAGGGCAATTTCCTCGCATGGCGTATCTTACTATTTTCTTTCTTGATTCTTTTCGAATGTGACCCTCTTCCTTCAATGTGTTAGATGCAACATTATCAGCTTTTGTTGAGTTACAATATTTTTGTTGGAAAAATCGGTTGAGTTGGATGTTGAGTTGTCAAGAGGCCTAGTTTTTAATTAAGTCTTGTTTTCTTCGTTGAGTCAACACAAAAATTGTTACTCAACTGAGTTAGACATAACGAGGCTAAGTTTGCAATAGCAAAAATGTTTTTACCTTGATGGCAGGGCCCACCCTTGAAAATGGTAAAAGGATAAAGAATAATGTTTTCCCTAAGTGTTCCTTATGAGGTCCCTCACTTACACTCTTTCCTTTTTCCACTCTTATTTGGACCGTTTGGATTGTCTGGAATTGGAAAGTGCCTATCCTAACAACGTGTTCTTAGAGCCTATTTAGAGTTGTTTTGGTAATGATGTGGCATGGATTTTGTAGGTGATGTATAGTTATAAAAGCAATGTTAAGGAGAGGAGAATGACACTCCATACAATGTCACTAGGAGAGGGATTTTGTTAGGTGAGGAATGTGATAATCTAGTGTGCTGGATCCGAGGAAGTGCAAAATTGCAGCATTGGAGATCTAGATCAGCCAAGGAGATCGAGGACATATGTATGGCCTAGTCTGTTGGATCAGATCCAGGGCATATTGTAACTGTAATTTTCTTAGTTGGGCCAAGGGCAAGAATTCAATTAAGTTCATATTTAATGAAGAACTATTGATTGAGAAGGATTTGTTTGTGTCACTTGTGATTGCGATTGGTTGTGTAATTTTGCTTCCGCTAAGTGTGTTGCTAACTTAGTCATGCATTTATTTATTTCTCCAATTCTAAGTTCAGATAAATTTCACATGCTATTTGAGCTTGAAGCTTTGAAAAACAATCTTTGAATCACATAGGATGCTAGGTTCATATAGGGATTATCAGAGCCAGGTTTGATCATGATTGTGCAAGGTGCAAAATTAAATTTTGTTAAAGCTATGGAGGGTTGAATGCATAGAGGAATGTCGATTGTAGGGTCAATTTTGAATTTAGAAAAGAAAAAGATTAAGAAAATTGTGACTATGGGTGTGGCTAACAAGATTGGTTAGCTGACAACCGGAAGGGGCTGTTGCAATAGAGACAATATCCATCAGGCATGATGAAGCAGAGGTCAGGGCAACGTTGGGTAGGAAATACACTGGATGACCCCATGGTCAAGGCAAATAAAACCACTCTCGTAAGCAATACACAGGAGTGACAACACAATCCACAAGCACGAAAGGAATGGTAGATCACATGAAAAAGGGTAGCCGAATGATCATTCTACAGATGGGTCAGAGTGGAGTGGACACGTTACCACAAAATCTAGTAGGACTTGGAAAGGGGAACCTTGCAAGACAAGATCTAGACAAAGTGCTAACAATGGGGGAGAGGTCCATTGTCACATCAGCCAAAACTCCCTGCTCTTTACGAAATTTAACCAATGAGAAGAGTCTTGGTAGGAAGATCACTTAAAATGGATATGTTAATGATAAGGTACAAAGTGACCCTATTAAATTTCATTCAAAGAAAGACAAACTAAAGGTAGAAGGCTTCAAAGAAGCAAAATGTTCTCAATGTAAAGCCGTAGAAATCAAGGTTCAAGACCTGGGATTTTGAGATTTTTGGTGGTAATAGGTTTCCAGAAGGTCAAGACCAAAGAGAAAGGTTTCTTGCAAAGATAATTAGCTATTCCAAGGCTCATGAAACCCTCAAGGAAGTTCTCAAGTTTAGGGAGAAGAAACTAGGGTTTCCCTCTTAGGGAAACACTTGAGGCAAGATATTTTATGGATGAATTTTTAGTGGATGCCCACCAAAATGATAAGTCGTGAAACCAAAACCTACCTCTTGATGTTTAGGCTCTCAAACCACCAAAAAGTTGTCTTGCTAAAATTTCGTTTCAAGGCCTAGTTTTCCTTTCTAGCCTTAAAAGGACCGAATTTAAGGAGAAAAATTTATAAGGAAAATTTTGAGATGATCACCAGAGACTTGGACTACTACCTTGTCCTTTGGCAATATGGAGTCAAGGATGATCTAGATGGAGAGTTATTAATAATTCCTCTACTAGGAACATTCATTACATGTTATATAATGAGTAACATATGCAATTCTCAACTAGATAACCATTAAAATTTATCCTCAACAAAGTTAGGGCACAAATAAGCATAATCTAGAATTAGCAATTCCATACATTAGATGATTTAAAAAAGAAAAATATTCAACGATGGGCACTTACAAGATAACATGTATTAATATCCCTCAATTCACCAAAGAAATGGCTCCAAAGACAATCCATAATAGCTTCCAAACATCAAAATGCTTTCCAAGAATCTTCAATAGCTAAAAATAAGCGAGTGAAAATTCCTTTAAGATGTCTGAATTGTCCAAGTGATGATTGTCATTGCTCAAACTAGCAGGGGACCTAAAGGGCAAATGCTAGAGAAAGGGCAACAAATGGAGACTTAGCCCACTGCCACGTCAACTAAGGCTCCCTTCTATTTATGGACTTTCACTAATGGGAGGAGACCCAATATGTTATGGAGTGGCAGATAAAGGATAAGTCAATGAATGGATATGAGTGACCCAAATAATCTCTTTCCCATAAGAGCTTGAAGGATGGGGCTTGTTTGCTTTCTAAGAAAGGTACAATGTATTCTAGGGAAAGGAAGGTAGGATTTGAGGGTTAGATTTAGGGGAAATGACTTGTGAAGGAATTTCCCAATCCCTAAAATCCTTGTTGAAATTGGTATCCCAGATGGTTCTTGAAGAATTGTCTTTTCAAAGAAACAGGACCACGCAAGACCACGCAAACCCAGTCTAGGGTTGGGTGAAAGTGTATGGCAACCAATGATGTCCTTACCCTAGACAAGGTGGGGGAAAGGATGAAAGAACGAATTTTCACTTGAAGGTGTTGAATTGATCCTATGATGTACTAGCCTTGGGGATGCTAGGGCAGAGTTTGATCTTAGAGGTAGGGCTTGGATTTTCTCCCAACTCTATTGTTGGAATGGCTTCAAAATTGAAGATCTTGAGGAGACATCAACATAGGAGACTCTGGAAGAATGAACTTTTTGGGGGATAGTTTGTTGGGAAAATGATGCCCTAGGTGACCCAACTTGGCTAGACTTGGGAAAAGGTGAAAAAGATGTGAATTTAGGTGACCACCTCTTGGTAGATCAGTGCCTTAGTCTTGGGAGAATGGAGTCTTTGATGAATATGAGTGAGGGCCTATGGTTCTTGGTTAAGGGGGCCTTAAGGCTACTTCACTAGCCTTCTACGTTAAAGAGAAACAATCTGCATCTTTTATACTTCAATGCACAAAGGAGATGGCTTATCAAGGTCAATTCGCTGTTAGAATCACCCCTAGGAGATTTCGTTCACATTACATGGTCCTTACATTGAGAGATGCTATAATAGAGACAATATTCCACAATTTAAAGCAGTAAATGCATGAAACAATTAGCCCTAAAAATAGCGAAAAACCCAGTCCCATGTATATGAAAAAGTAAAACAAGAATAACATTAAAAGCATGTACTTACATGTAACAAGATATATCAAACCATCCACAATTGGAAAAAGAGAAGCTCCAAGAGAAGATAGACCGATATCCACACATCAAAATTCATCCATAAAGCTCCAATTCATCCTCTAGAAAAAGTGTGAAATTCTCAAGAGAGAGAAAAGATCCAATCTGAAGTGATGATGAACAAATGAGCTCATCTCATTTGTATTTATGCACTAAAGAGGAGTTCGAATTAGTCTCCTTGGCCTACATAAGTCCCAAAAATAAAATGATGTGTTAATAATCTAACTTTTGGTGACAAGCGCACCATACTAGCTCACAAATGAAAGAATAAGCCTCTTAAGTGGTCAAATGATGAATAAGACATGTCGTAGGGTCCTCCAGGAGGCTTGATGAGGTCCATAGGTGCCATAATGAATAGGACCCTCAAAAATGATAGACAAGGGGTTGGCCCCTTGTTTTCCAAACAATAAACTTGTGGTGCCCCCAGTGGGTGTGGGGGCACAATAATAATCTCATGGGTCTCCAAATGAGTCAAAGATGCTTGTAGATCACTTGCAAGGCTCTGATGATGGTGTAGGTGATGCCACATCATCCTCCAAGTCTTGGGTCAGCTTCCAAGTGTTTGATACATTTGTGGGGCTCGCTAAGCAAAGGTGAACTAGGTGCATCTTCCTCTTCCAATAGGTGAATCTAGAGCAATCTTTGAAATCCTTGGGGATCTAGGGAGTACTGTCTATTGCTGTGGAGGCCCATGGCTCTCAACACACACCCTACTTGTGCCAATGTAGCCCTCTAGAGGATTAGGATCCCTTATAGGTAGACCATCTGCAATCCTGCATAAGATCCAATGCGACTCCTAGCCTTCCAATACAACAAGTCATTAGAGAAATTGAGTAAATGAACTTATCAACATGGACCACAGGTGGGGACTTCATAATGGCTTGCCCTTCGATAATGGGCTTTGGGATGTGCCAATGTCTCGTAAACTTCAAATGGGGTTAACCAAGTATCCTATTAGGTGGTTTCTACTTCTAAAGTGGATAATATGTTCAAGGTACATCCTTCAAAGATGGTGGCATGTGACAGATAAGGGAATGAAGTAGAGGATGAGAAGGTGTAGCCCTGGGCCACATGCTGGGGTGCAAGGTTAGCTAATAAAAGGGAAGCCCACAGTTGGGTTTATAATGTATAAAAGGGAGCAATCATGGTACATGAGGTGCCCCGACCTTGATTTTTCCAGCCTTCTTTACATGCCTTTTTCCTTTTAATGTTTTTCTTTGATTAACTGCTCGGGGCTCAAGGGGTAAGAGCATGATGCATACGATACAGCAATGAATACACCCTTTTAAGGTAGGGAAGTTCATTGCCCACTAGGGGTTGGGACAATCATGGTTGTTTATATGATGAAGGAGGCTCATAGAACCTGTAGGAACCAGGGTGATGGCCATGACGATGGGGTGGAGCTCATGTATTGTCTTTTGCCCATGTGCTAAATGTGTTTGTCCCAACCATCTTTTGCATGTTGTGGTACATTTTCTTGTTGAATGTGGCCAAATATGATTTTATCTTTCTTTTTAGCTGTATGAACCTCCGGGGCATCATTCCAGGCCTGACCCAAGGTGTGGGCAAGGGGAAGGGGTGAGCTAACCTTATGTGGACCCAGTGGAGGAATGTGGACCCAGGTGGGTGAAATGATGAATGGGGTAATAATGAGTGGAAATGTGGTAATATATACGGATAAGGGTGTTAATCTAGTTGTCATTAATGTCAATATATTGAAGAAGGCAAGGACATCGTGGCAATCAATGAAGAAACCAAACGATGAAGAAGCCCAACACTCAAAGACACTTTTCCCTGCCTCCATTTCTGCACTATTAAATGATCAGTCACATGAAATAATATTTTTTTCTATCTTAGAAAAGGAATTTCATCATGAGACCTAGACCATCTGAAAGGGCATAATTTTACCTTTCTAATGAGCTATTATGTGTCCCGAAATTCCAAATAACGAGAGAGAAATTGATTTTTAAAGATTAAATTAATTCTCTGCCTATTGAGCCGACCTGTATTAAGACAAGTCATGTCGGCTTGACCTAGAAGACGTGATTGTTCATTGTGAGGACGCAAAACGTGTATAAATAAGAGGTTAGACCTCTATTTCAAGGACAAGAATTTGGTGAAGAGATACATAGAACATGAAGCGAAGTTCACATCTCGTGAAATAAAGTGGGAAAGAATACTGTAAGGCATATTGTTTTTAGGTCTGTGGAATTATAGTCAGCTTGAAAATCTCGGAGTTAAAGCAGTGAAACAGTGGAGGACATGAAGACAAACCTGTGGATGCATTCTACCTCGGACCTGTAGTATTCTTTCCTCGGATCTGTAGTATTCTACTCTTAGAACTGTTGGATACACCCTTCCAAGCCTTGGATTTGTGTTATATAACTCAAACATTGCTTGACAACCACTGTGGAAGCTCAGACAATCCTTGATAGCCATTGTGGAAGCTCAGACTAGTAACAAACTTATGAAGGACTCGCTTCAGAGACTCGAACTTGTTACCAAAAGTTGGATAGGGCTCAATTTCACCTGTAATGGACAGACCCTGAATTGGCACGGACCTGTGTTGAAGAAGCCGAACCTGTGATAAAATTCTCGGAACTACAGTCCTGTGGGAGATCAGAGTTCGAAACAGTCACTTGGAGGCTCGGTTGAAGGCTTAGAATAATGGAACAATCAGACTAGTAACTGCCACCTGTGGAGCCACGGACATACATCTATGGAGGATTGGTAATACATCTACAGAAGGATTGAAGGCTCAATCTCCTTTATTTTTCCGGACTGTGGCTCTAGAGCATTGATTGACATATCTCTCAGATCAAGACATGATGATAAGTGTACAATGAAGTAAAGATGGTGGAAATTCTAATCAAGCTAAAAGGTGACGACAATGAAGCATTTCAAGTAAGTTATATTTACATTCTCTATTAAAAACAAGAGCATTGGTGTCCTTGGAGTTGGTGCTCCTAAACACAAGGTAGGAGCCTTGGATGAGATAGGGTTGAAGCCCTAGAGGTCGAAGCCTCATCAAAAACCAAGTTGGTGCTTGGGAATAATTATCATACATTGTATTTATTCTTTTATACTCAATAAAATTATTCTTATATGTTTCTTTGATTAAATTGTGAAGAATCTAATTGGTAATAATAACATTTGAAAGAAAACACTGATTCACCCCCCTCTCAGTATTTCCAATAATTGGTATCAGAGGCAGCTTCTTCATAACTAGCCTAATAGCTGGAAGAAGGATTCTTAGTCACAATGAAAAATCAAGAAGTGCTAGGAAGGCTTCCTTTGTTTGATGGCACAAATTTTGGTTTTAGGAAAAAAAGAATGTCCTACTACTTAATGCCCCTTGGACCTGAAGTTTGGCATTCGATTTTGAATGGGTACATTGCTCCCACTTTTCCAACTAATCAAGACAAAAGGAAAGCTTACATTGCAAATGCAAAAGCCTTAAATTCCATCACTAGTGGAATCACTAATTTTGAATTTACAGAAGTCATGAATTGTGACTTAGCCAAAGAAGTATGGGATACATTGGTTAGCTTATACGATGGGGACTCCAAAGTTAAGAAGGCAAAGCTTCAAACCCATAGAAGGCAATTTGAAAGTCTAAAAATGGATGCTAAAGAAGATATTGCATCATACTTTCTCCGAGTAGCTGAAGTGGTCAACTCTCCTAAAGAATTGGGAGAAAAGATTGAAGAAAGAACTGTTGTTCAAAAGGTCTTAAGATCTCTCCCTGACATATTTGACTCCAAAGTAAGTGCTATAGAAGAAATGAAGGACCTAGATACTCTCAAGATGGATGAATTTCATGGAATCCTCATTGCCTATGAGATGAGAAAAGGAATCCCAAGTTCCAAAGATGCAGCATTCAAGGCCTCAAAATCAAAAAAGTGGAAAGGATGGAATACCAGTAGTGATGACACCGATGTTAAATCTGAATTGGCGCAATTTGCACGAAGACTAAAGAAAGGATCCAAGCTAAAAGGAAAGTAGCCTCTTATTTGTTTCAGATGTGGAAGAATAGGTCATTAGGCTGCAAAATGTCCTCATAAGCATGATAGTGATGATGAGGATTCTGAAAGGATGGTATACAAAAAGAAAGGGTTTAATAAGAAGAATTTTTTCTCTAAGCAAGATGAGTCTAATGAAGATGAATTTGTAGTCATCAAAAAGAAATCAACTAATCATCTCCCTCATCGCAAAGGAGGTAATGATGAATTAGATGAAGAAAATGACTATGCTGGAAGCCAAGAATTATTATTCATGGCATTTACAAATGATGATGATTCAAGACTAGAAGGAAATGTTGATGAATTGTTAATGAGTGCCATTGAAGAAAATGAGAAATTACGAAATAAAATCATTTCTCTCAAGATAGAAAAGGAGGAAACAAAAAGAAGGGAAGACCTCTTGAAAAATAAGCTAAAAGAAAGGAAAGAGATTGTGAAAATCGTGAAGCTGAAATAGTATCTTTGAGGAAGGAATTGGAGCAAGTCAAAAGAGTTGGAAAAGCTCTCAAACACTTGACACTATCCTAACTGTTCAAAAAACTCAACATGACAAATCTGGGATAGGTTTTAAAGGAGAAGCATCAAGTACTAAGGATAATGCGAAAAGTTGTGCCGACATACTTTCCAACAACCCAAAAGAAGAAAAATCATTTCATCAAAGGTCCATCTCAGATCCAAAGAATGAAGAAAGAGTAACTCCAAGGAAGAATGTTGATTCAAATCATGGCTATTACAACAGGTACCAAACTATCTTTTTTGGGCATTTTTATTATTGTAAACTTTTGATCATCAAGCTAAACATTGCATGGCTCGTAAGAATGAAACACCAAAATTGAAGGATCAAAAAAACAAACCATATGGTCTCAAAGGGCAAGGACAAATCAAGACCTACAACTCTTTTGATCCTTTGGCCAAATTTGATCCAATTTGCTCATTATGTAATGATAATGGACATAATGAACAAAATTCCCCATCAAAAGATGAGAAGCAAAAGATGAGAATCCTAATACGGATAAATGTGGCCTAGCTCTATGTGTTCATAGTGATGAAAATCATTGGTTTGTGGATAGTGGGTGCTCCAGACGTATGACAGGTGACAAAAGGAAGTTTGTCTCATTGAACAAAAAGGAAGGAAATGTATCCTTTGGAAATGGATCTGCCAAAATTCCTAGAAAAGGAACTGTTACCCTTATTAATGGAAAAGGAAAGGCTCAAAATTCTTTGCTGGTAGACGGGCTCAAACATAATCTCTTGAGTGTTAGCCAAATCTGTGATCAAGGACATAATGTTGTCTTTAGCACTAAAGATTGTGAAATAAGAAACTCTTCCTCAAGAGAAATTGTGGCGAAAGGAGTTAGAACATCATATAACATCTACATTTTGAACAAAATTCAAGAAGATAAATGTTATCTAAGTCAAACAGATGAAAGTTGGCTGTGGCATAAGCGACTGGGACATACAAGTTTCGATAACTTGATCAATATCAGCAAGATCAATGCAGTACGACACATCCCAAAGTTATTCAAGCCAAATCAAGGTGTATGTAGTCCATGTCAACATGGAAAGCAAATTAGATTTAGCCACAAGACCAAGGAGTTCCCTACATCAAAACCTTTGGAGATCATTCATGTTGATCTATGTGCACCAGCTAGAACTTCGATGCTCCAAGGAGAGAGGTACTTTGCTTTATTTGTTGATGACTATACTAGAATGATGTGGGTATATTTCATAAAATATAAATCCGAAGCATTTGAATGTTTTAAGACTCTTAAAGCTCTTGTAGAAAATGAAAAAGATTCTAAGATTAAATGTCTTAGAACGGATAGAGGGGGAGAATTCACATCAAAAGAATTTGATGAATTCTGTAAAGTACATGGAATCGAAAGAGAACTCTCTACTGCTAGAACACCCAAGCAAAATGGGGTAATTGAAAGAAGAAACCGAATTGTTCAAGAAATAGCAAGAACAATGTTAATAGCAGTTGACTTGCAACCAAAATTTTGGAGAGAAGCAGTCGGGACAACAATTTATACCTTGAATCGAACTCAACTAAGACAAAATAATGAGAAGACTCCTTATGAATTATGGAAAGGAAGACCTGCTTCAGTAAAATACTTCAAGATTTTTGGAAGCAAATGCTTCATAAAATTCAATGATGACTCACTAGGAAAATTTGATTCTTGGGTTGATGAAGGAATATTCCTTGGATATTCTACTAGGAGCAAAGCCTACAAATGCTACAATAATCGACTATGGAAAATAGTGCAAAGCAGTGATGTGAAGATTGATGAATATCTTCTAGAAAAGGAAATTGAAGATCATGAAGTTGACCCTCTCATTGAAGAAAATGAAGAAGAAACTGAAAAGGGGAAAAGATCAAGAAAGGCAAAAGGAAAAAGAACCATCTCAAACCCCTTCAAAGGTGAAATTCCTCCAAAAACATCACCTGAAAGAGTAGATTATTGGCAATGTAGATGAGGGGATACAAACCCGAAGAAGGATGACAAGTACACCAAGGAAAAATGATGTTGCTCTCCTATCTATGATAGAACCATAAACTTTTACTCAAGCAAGGATCCTCATTGGGTGGAAGCCATGGAAGAAGGACTGTCTCCAATCGAGAAGAATGAGACATGGGAGGTAGTACCTCGTCCAAAGGATAAAAATATAATTGGAACCAAGTGGGTGTTCAAAAACAAAATGAATGAAGATGGACAAATCATCAGAAATAAGGCAAGGCTTGTTTGTAAAGGTTATTCACAAATTGAAGGAATCGACTTTGAAGAAACCTTTGCTCTAGTAGCTCGTATGGAAGCTAGAAGGATGTCCTTAGCATTTTCTTGCTCAAAAGGATTCAAGGTCTATCAAATGGACGTAAAATCAACATTTTTGAATGGGGAACTCAAGGAAGAAGTCTACATGGAGCAACCAGAAGGGTTTAATCTAGCAGAAGGAAAAGACTTTGTTTGTAAGTTGAAAAAGGCATTATATGGGTTGAAACAAGCTCCTAGAGCTTGGTACGCAAGATTGGATCACTATCTACAACAACAAGGCTTCAGGAAGGGGGTCCCAGGAAGTAATGTCTACATGAAGATCGATGAGGATAAGTTACTAGTCACTCTTGTTTATGTTGATGATCTGAAATTTGTTAAAAATAAGGATGAGATGAGCCATGAGGTTGCTCAAAATATGTGAAAAGAGTTCGAAATGTCGATGATAGGAGAGTTATCTTACTTCCTTGGACTACAAGTATATCAAACCACAGCTGGGATGTTCATATCTGAAGCAAAATATCTTAAAGGCATGCTTAAAAGGTATGGAATGGAAGACTGTGCACCCATGAGCACATCTATGACCATAGATTGAAAATTAAGAAAAGATGATGACTCTCCTTTGGTAGATGCAACTCATTATAGGTCAATAATTGGAGCCCTCTTATACTTAACTGCTACAAGACTTGACATTATGCAAGTAGTAGGAATGGTGGGAAGATTTCAATCAGCTCCTAAACAACGCCATTTGTTGGTTGTAGAAAGAATTCTAAGATACTCGGAAGGAACTCCTGATTTTGGTCTTTGGTACCCTAAGAGCTCAACTCTTATTGTCATTGCATACACCGACACTGATTGGGCCGGAAGTGTCGATGATCGAAAAAGTACTAGTGGAAATGCATTCTTCCTGGGAGATTGTCTAGTATCTTGGCTCAGCAAAAAACAAACATCATTATCACTATCTACAGTTCGAGTTGAGTATATAGTTGCTGCAGATTGTTGTACTTAAATATTTCGGATGAAGGAAGCTCTGAAGGATGTCAACATAGATACCAACCAATCACCATCTATTGTGATAACACAAGTGCTATTAGTCTCATCAAAAATCCAGTGATGCCCTCAAAGACCAAACATATACCAATCAAGTATCATTTCCTTTGTGAACAAGTAGCTGAACAAAACATTAGATTGGAATATATCAATACAAAAGAGCAGATTGCAAACATTTTCACTAAACCCCTTCCTCGAGAAGTGTTTGAACATCTTCGCCAAATGATGGGGGTTATTGCTCAACATCACACTAAGCAGATTCTTAAGATTCCACATGACAGGGGGAGCAGTTTAATAGGGGGAGTCCTTGTGCACTCCTTTGCCATTGATGTCAAAGGGGGAGAGAAGAAAAATATTGCCATCCAATGACAAAGGGGGAGATTGTTAATCTAGTTGTCATTGATGTCAATATATTGAAGAAGGCAGGGACATGGTGGCAATCAATGAAGAAACCAAATGATGAAGAAGCCCAACACTCAAAGACACTTTGCCCTGCCTCCATTTCTGCACTATTAAATGATCAGTCACATGAAATAATATTTTTTCTATCTTAGAAAAGGAATTTCATCATGAGACTTGGACCATCTGAAAGGGCATAATTTTACCTTTCTAATGAGCTATTATGTGTCCCGAAATTCCAAATAACAAGAGAGAAATTGATTTTTAAAGATTAAATTAATTTTGTGCCTATTGAGCTGACCTATATTAAGACAAGTCATGTTGGCTTGACCTAGAAGACATGATTGTTCATTGTGAGGACGCAAAACGTGTACAAATAAGAGGTTAGACCTCTATTTCAAGGACAAGAATTCGGTGAAGAAATACATGGAACATGAAGCGAAGTTCACATCTTGTGAACTAAAGTGGGAAAAAATACTGTAAGGCATATTGTTTTTGGGTCAATTGAATTATAATCAGCTTGAAAATCTCAGAGTTAAAGCAGTGAAACAGCGGAGGACGTGAAAAGAACCCTGTGGATGCATTTTACCTCGGACTTGTAGTATTCTTTCCTTGGATCTGTAGTATTCTACTCTCAGAATTGTTGGATACACCCATCCAAGCCTTGGATCTGTGTGATATAACTCAGACGATCCTTGACAACCACTGTGGAAGCTCAAACAATCCTTGATAGCCATTGTGGAAGCTTAGACTAGTAACAAACTTATGAAGGACTCACTTCAGAGACTCGAACTTGTTACCAGAACTTGGATAGGGCTCTATTTCACCTGTAATGGACAGACCCTAAATTGGCACAGACATGTGATAAAATTCTCGGAACTACAGTCCCGTGGGAGATCAGACTTTGAAATAATCACTTGGAGAAGGCTTAGAACAATGGAACAGTCGGACTAGTAACTGCCACCTGTGGAGCCACAGACATACATCTGTGGAGGATTGGAAATACATAGAATTTGTGTAAGGCTCGGTGGTAATACATTTGTGGAAGGATCAAAGGCTCAGTCTCCTTTATTTTTCTAGATTGTGTCTCTAGAGCATTGATTGACATATCTCTTTGAGCAGGACATGATGACAAGTGTACAATGAAGTAAAGACGGTGGAAATTCCAGTCAAGATGAAAGGTGAAGACAATGAAGGATTTCAAGTAAGTTATATTTACATTCTCTATTAAAAACAACAGGATTGGTGTCCTTGGTGTTGGTGCTCCTAAACACGAGGTAGGTGCCTTGGAGAGGGATTTTGTTAGGTGAGGAATGTGATAATCTAGTGTGCTGGATTCGAGGAAGTGAAAAAGTGCAACATTGGAGATCTAGATCAGCCAAGGAGATCGAGGACACATGTATGGCCTAGTCTGTTGGATCAGATCTAGGGCATATTGTAACTGTAATTTTCTTAGTTGGGCCAAGGGCAAGAGTTTAAGTATTTAAATGGATAAAGGCTAGAGTTTATAAATGAAATGGAAATGTGGCTAGAGTTGGGTTTTATAACAAACAAAGGGATAATGGAATAAATCTATGAGGCGGTGATTATGTGGGTCTCGGCTAGAGTTAAAAATCATATGGCATATTCATAATGGGGAAAAGATTTTTCACAAAGGATAGATGGAAATATAATTTAAAACTGTAGCAGAAATAATTCCTGGGCCTTTATCTACCTTTGAAGTTCAACTTCGTTCTGGCCTATCTTTCAATCCAGGAATCGGATTTGAGCGCAGGATATATCGTTGGAAAGCTACTTCTGAGCACTCTCTGATGAAAACACCCATAGTCTGATCTAACCCAAACATTTTCATGCAAAAATCTCCTTAAATCCTAATACTTGGTGTCTCTTTGCAAATAATTTGTAGGATGAAATATTATTAACAACATATCAAACATAAAATGATCAACTATAATCGAACGATCCTATAAAAACTTATAGGACCCTAACAGGGAGAAAAACCAATAATCCTTTTCTGATAAAGTCAATTCAACAAGAGACATCAAAGTCAAGATCATAGGAAATTGACTAGCATCGATGGCCCGCTCAACCTTTCACCAGGACACTGTTATGAATAAAATAATCCATAAAATATTTGATTAAATTAATAATAATAATAATAATAATAATTAACATCAATTATTAGTTGTGAAGGGTTAAAGGGTCAGATGACATGACTATTCACCTTCATGGCAGTCAATGCCTATGTATGCAACCGTCATGAAGGCAATGTAAACATCATTCATTCATTCTTGATAATAAAAAAAATTGTTTATATACACACACTTACAAGTATTTTTCATACTGGATTTTTTCTCTATTAGTGGTATCAGAGCAGTCGATCTTCTCTCCTGACTACACAACTGCCTCTTGTGCTGCCTGTGATTCCATTCAATCGTCATTTCCATTGTTCCTCGCTACGTCCACTAACCCTAAATCCTTGCTGCGCCATTTCTTTCTATCCAACAACCATGCCACATCCAATCACTGTCTTCCTGCACTTGTAATGCCTGCTTCCGCAGCCTCCGTTTTTGCTTGTCTCCCTGTTGCATATCGTAATGTGTTTCCCACCACGTCTTACTCCCAATCGTGTCTAGTTCCAATGTTCACCGCTACCAGCAGTAGGTAGTCCAACTGCCATTCGTTTTGATTCAATCTGCCGTCCACTTGTGTCATCTTTGCCTCGCCATTATTCATTCCACTAATTGATTCTTTCCTTCGATCGCCATGACCCACACTCTTGTCCCTCGGTCGATTCTTAATAACTTTAATTTGTTCATCCTTATTAATGACTATACAATTTGATTATATGTGTTATATAATTTAATTATTGTTGGAAAATGTAAGTATGTTCAGTCTTCATAATTGTCATTGTACTTATGTCATTATACATTTTATGTAAAATGCAAAAGAAGAAAAGGAGATATTATTTTTCAAGCAAGGTTTTTGTGCTCAAGAATTATTATTTTATTTAGATAAGCATGTCTTTCATGCTTCTTGGTTTTCTTGAGTCCAAGGCTCAAAGTCCTATTTGGACCTTGTTGACCTTGCTGCCTACACCTACCTACAAGTCAGTGAGAAAAGCCTTCAACCCCACAAGGTCTGGTTGGTGGTAGGGAACTAAGGGAAGGGGTTGTCACACTAAATCCCCTCTCTCTCCGTTTAAGCCTAAGTTGCACGAAACGGGGAAACAGATACAGTTTCCGAAACGGGAAGCGATACGAAACGCGACCTCCCCAAATTTTGGAAATGGGGAAACACGAATATATATATATATATATATATATATATATATATATATATATGTGCAATCATAAAGCATAAATGATACATTATAATTTATTACACTTAAACATTAAGATTTATTTTAAATCACATTTACTCATGAATGATCACATAATGAAAATAAAATATCAGAATATCCAAAAGCAACCTTTATTATATATCCAAATCTCAAAATCAGCGTTTATTTATATTAATATATGCGGCTGCAAGTACAATAAAGACTATAAGGCTGCAAGAGAGAGATCCAAATCAAGATTTTCTGCATCCACATCCCATTCTTTAGAAGGACCACTGTTGTATTGGGAGTCTCCTCCTACATAGTTGAACGACCTTAGTGCTCTTGATTAAATACACGTTTCATACCCTAGTACCCTACATGATCTTGATTATTGGGAGTTTCCCTTGCATAGAGGGCTTGGTTCTCTTGATTAAATACAAGTTCCATACCCTAGTACATGATAAAATCCATTGGAAACATTGCAATCCCTGCAATCCTGAAATCTTGAAAAACAAATAAGTCTACTGTATTTTGAGTGAGATCTAAAATCTACTTTCTCCATATGAAATCCAATGAGGGCGAAACCACTCTCAAACATCCTGAGTCATTTCATGGTAATGTTAAAAATTTAAGTAAAAGGATGAAAATGAAAAATAAAGGAGAATATCACTTTTACTTTAAGAATTTAACATTACCATGAACTGCATATCCCTCAAACTTTCTGATGAACTGTATATCAACACTAGGAAAAAAATTCACTTTTATAACATTAGACACGCATCTAGAAGCAACAAGAAGTCACTAACATACCCTAAAAGTAAATTAAAAAACAAATAAAAAAAATAAAATAAAATAAAACACAAGTTAATGAGGAAACGTGGGTCATATGGCCCTGAAACGTGTTTCCGGCCGTACTGGCCACGTTTCCGTTTCGGGAAACATGGCAGTACGGCCGGAAACACATTTCACGACCGTACCAAACGCGTTTCGTACCCATTTCCATAGGGAAACGAACCTCTACACCACATTTCCTGCAACATAGGTTTAAGCTATTTCCTTGGTTCGCTATGGGGGTGGTCCCTAATATGGAAAACTAAGATAAAAGAAATGTGAGGTTCTAGGAATGATGTTAAAGTGAAAGTGGATTACTTTTAAGAATTATGAGCAAAATATGATATGAGCAATAAAAATCATTAACATAATAAAACCATAAAACGAGTGCCTTAGATAAATTGCTCAACATGAATGAAAGGTACATTTGCTCAAAACAAAAATAGAATGCTTCCGATAATGAAAACAAAACAATCTTGAAGTGGAGACAAAGATGTTAGCATGATAATCGATACAAGATATAAAATGTTTTCAAAATATAATCAATGCCTAAATCAAAGCATATAGAGATATCTTGAAAAAGGAAAAGAAATTAGTGTTCTACTTGCAAAAAGAAAATGAAAGAATGCTTGCCAATAATATTCAATAATGACAAGTAAATTGAACAATTGCAAGTGAAGTCATAAGATGTATTAGCATGAGATGCACCTATACTAGATTTGAATGCAATTAGTCTTGGTTATTTTTAATCTAAAATGCCTAATCTAAATGAGTTCACCTCTTGAGCTCTGACCAAAAGGTAAAACTTGGGGTGACTGTAATAAAGAGGGGGCGAGGGCACAAATGTGTCATTAACGATACCCATCCCCCAAGTCTTACAAGTCAGCATGTGCCTTTGTTCCTACAAGAGGACAAGCCACTTTCATAACTGCAGGGTCACAACGCTTTTACCTTACTTCGTATTAGATGGAAGAACTTTCCAAGAAAGTCTTTTTCTGTATACTTTCTATCAACCAAGCTTATGCTTGGAGGTTAATTGAGTTAAAATGCAAACTGTGCTAGAATTTGTAAATGATATGCACGTAAGTTTTCTCAAGGAGATTTGCAATGCTTCCAAATAATAAAAATGAGATAATGCTCAAAGTAATTTGCAAATGTAATTTAAATTGGAAAAAGGAAATTAACTTGTAAGTGAATTAAAGTGATGCAAGTAAGTTTGCTTTGCAAAAAAGAGGAAATTGCCTCAAGTAGATGAAAATGCTCACAATGATGTAACTTGAAAAATTTCTCTCAAAGTTGTACAAGACATGTAAACATAAGCTTCATAAATAAATGGAATTGTAAATTGCTCCAAGTAAATGGGACAAACCATAAACTTATAGCAATTGAAAATGAGATGAATCTAAAAAGTGAATGTTTGCTGGTAATGTATGCTTTGAAAGTAAATGAGCAAAACCACAAATGAGCCTATAGTAAGGCAAATTGTAAAGAGAGCAAATGTTAGACAACTAAATTAAACTTGCTATACAAATAAAGATACTTGCATGTAAAAAATGAGTTGCTCTAAAGAAAAATATCAACTTATACATCAAAGCAAAAGGAATGAAAGACAAAGCATCAAATGAAGCTTGTAGCAAAATTTAACTTAGAAATTGAAATGCGATGGTGAGGTTGTGTTAATTTTAGAGCATGCAAAATGAGCTAAAAAGGAAAGTTAGAAAAGATGAGATGCCAAAATTAATCCATCTAGACAAAATCCTCCTTCTAAATAAGGAGAAAGGATGCCTTGGGTAAACCCAAGCTCCCACAAGAAAAAAAGAGATATTTTATTAAGATATTACAATGGTGTAAAAGCCTCTTGAAGGGTTGCCCAAAAGATGAAGAAGATTTGTACAAGATGAGAGCTAGAAATAACTAGAATATCCCTCCAAACTATAGCAACCACAATGGACAATGAAATCAATGTTGCACGGAGCGGGGACGAAACGAGGACGTTTTTTGGAAGCGGGGATGCGAAAGCGTCATTTTCCAAAAATCTAGGAAGCGAAGCGTCTGCTATATATATATATATATATATATATATATTTTTTTGCATTTATACTCAAAACAAACATCCCAAATACCAAATTAGTTTTAAAAAACATGAAAAAATGCATATTTTTGCTTAAATCAAGATAGATATAGCATTCATTGTACATTAATGATTAATTATTTGAGCATCAACCATTTAGATGCATCAACCATCTAGAATCTAGATTCTTCTCCTCTTGTCTAGCCTTTGCCTCTACCTCGATTGTCTAGCGATATTAGTCAACATTTCCCAATTTTGATCAAACTACTTAATCCAAGACTTGAAATATGGTAGAAAAAGCTTAACATGCCTGATCGATGATTTTGACTTGATTGAAAGGTAATTTTTTGCTAAGGGCGTGACAAAGGAGTTCAACAATTAACACCACGAACACTAGGGTACATATAGGGCTTGGTGATTTTGATTAAATGCTAATCACATACCTTCATACTTGATATAATCTAATGAATTGCCACAATCCCATTGATCCTGAATTCCTGAAAACTGTTAAGTCTGCTGAATTTTGAAATTCTCTTTTCTCCATATGAAGTCCAATGAGGCTGGAACCACTCTCAAACATCCGGAGTCATTTTATGGTAATGTTAAAAATTTAAGTAAAAGGATGAAAATGAAAAATAAAAGAGAATGTTACTTTTAGTTTAAGAATTTAACATTACCATGAGGGAGCATCTGCTATATTTATATTTTTTTTGCCTTCATTCCTCACCCTAACCCAAGGTGGACCCACCCCCAACAAGCAAACTGACCAAAAAATTAAAAAAAGTAAAAAAAAAAAGATTTTCTTTTTGGTCACGTGACGCTCTTTTCTGAAGCATGTACGGAATCGTACGGGAACCGTACGATTCAGCGTCCGAAGTGCCATGCTTTGTATGGCCGAAGTGTTGTACGAAATGCGCTTCGGAGATTCCGAAACGCATTTTGGAGGGGCAATTTTGGAATTTCCAGGAAGCGTCATTATCAGTCCGAAATGCGTTTCGAAATTTCGGAAGCACGTTTCGGGAGGCACTTCCTGGACGCTTCCGTACGGACCGCGGGGTTTAGATCCGGGGGAGGAGGGGTGTTTCTTGCAACATTGAATGAAGTGCTTACAAGCTCCCAAATGCCCACGGTCTCCTTAGAATTGATCTTGGGTGCTTGAGAGGTCCCACAAGAAAGATAAAGTTTTCAATGGCCTTTCCTCAAGGCACTTGTTGTCAAAGCTCCAATCAAAACTCCAACTATGGGCTGCAAAACCAAAACAAAATTAGTGTAGAACACATATAAAATGAACAAATATGATACAAAATAACGTACAAAACCAAATCAAGTGATGGGAGTGAAGTTTGAACCCCATCACTTACTTGCTTAGCTTGGAAAATACTCTTAAATAGCTAAATAAATCAATGAAAGCACAATTTAAAAAAAAAAAATTATATTTATAAATATTTGCTTGAATACAAACTATGTCCAGGAAAATCTCTGCAAAAAACCACTTTATAAGATAAAACTATGGAAATTCAAAGACCAAATGATAGCTCTTTGGAGAATGTTTCAAGAGTGGATTGGTGTCTCCAAAGACTTCCCCTCACGCTTGATATTTGAATTCCAACAAGATTTTCCTCTACAAAACTTCAATCAAATATTAGTCCCATATAGATTAAGAAATAATCAATGATAAAAAACTCTAGAAATTTATTGGAAAATAACTAGAGATTTCCACAGCTAGAGCATACTCCTAAATCAATTGCCAGTGCAAGATAACTTTACATTAACAAATCTACAAGAGCATATGGAAATAAAATAAATCAAAGCATGAGCAAAGGAAATTATACCAATCGTGAGCCAATCATCATACTACGAAAGAGGAACAACTCATGAATGAACCCCAAAGTCTTTTATTGCAATTGAGAACAATCGTACATAAGAGCAAAGCTTTCCCAAGCATAATATCTCATAACATCATACAATATGAGAGTCCATGGCTCTATTATATAGAGAGTTTGTAGCAAATTCCAATGTAGAGTGATTAAACAAGTGGCATGAGGTGGCAATCCGAAAGAGAAATTCGAATTTGTTGAATGGAGCTCCGATGCCAAGTGTAAAAATCGAATTTTGGCAAGTGGACATCATTTTCTTCTTTCCTTATGTGCCAAATTCGAATTTTATGATGGAATGACTAATGTAGATAAGTGGTAACCCACGTGGGGACAATTTCTGACAAAAATCTTCACGAAATATTCTCCCAAATCCTCCCAAATGTGTGTTAACTTCACAAATTCGAATTTTTCTCATTTAATGCTTGAAATTCGATTTTATATGAGCACATGTCCTTCCTTTGTTTTAGGAGTCCACATCTCCATGAGATCTGCTCCTAGACTCACTGAGATCATGACCATCTCACCATAGTTGTGCCTTCACTGAAATCATAACTGCACTCTTACTGAAGTTACCAGCATATCAACAAGGTCTTTACCTTATCTTCGTCATGATGTTGATTACATGTGTTCATCAATGCATCGAGATCTGCATCATGACCTTATCTTTACTAGGATTATAACTGAGATCTTCATCTTCATTAGGGTCTTGATTGTTATCATGATTACAGTGATGACTGTATCTATGATGTATACTTCATCGAGATCCTTCCTTGTGAATGCTGAGACTTACTATGACGCCTGTTGTCGCGCGGATTGGCACGACAACGCTCAGACCGGGGGCTGTCACTCTGATCCCCGATCCCTCCTTTTAAGCCTGTCTCCCGCGGCTAAGGGGGGTAGTCCCTGTGAGATGATGAGGCCAACTGTCGACCAGTTGGCTGGGAGACACGAGATACGATTAAGATAAGCACTAAAAAAGATTTAATTAATTTAGCAGACCAATGCCTTAAGAGATTATTACCGCAATGATTACTTGTTAAATGATAAGGAAGATGAATCGTGAAAAGCAATCATTTGTCATCAAAAGGTATCACAATGCTCTTAGAATGATGAAAACGATATCCAGCAACTGAAAATTGTGAAGAGATGAATGCTTTAAACCACCACGAATCATAAACCATTAACCAGATATCAACTTCGCATCTCGAATTGAAAATTTTTAGATCTCAGCATGAAAGATATAACATGAAAAAAAACACTGAAACTGGATCCGATTTTTTTTTTTTTTTTTAATTATATATTTTTTTAAATCTTTTTTTTTTAAAATTTTTTATTATAAAAAGAAAATTAAAAAATCTAAAAGATTTAAAAATTTAAATTCTATTCTAAAACTAAATTATATAAATAAAACAAAGCCTAAAAACTAATTAAAACATAAACATTTTTTTTTTTTTTAATTTTATTTTTTATTTTTTATAAAATAAAAATCCAAAAAAAAGGAAAACGATTAAAATCTAAGAATTTTGAAATCGTAACTATGCCAAACCCTAAGCTAAAAAAGATTGAAATCTAAAAAAAAATTTACGCGATACAAAATACATTAAGATCTAAAACATAGATATATTTTCGTTATTTTTGATAAATTTAAATCTAATTAAATGAAACGCTAACCTAAACGATAACAAATCAAAATGCATAACACAAAAGGAAAACTAAATTAAACCTACGATGCACAAACGCTGAAAAAGAAAAATATAAAATCGTAACCCTAGGCCTACGTACACACAGAACTCTAACGCGTGCTATATGACCATAAAACGTTCGATTCACCTGTTACACGAAAGCATAAACAAAAGAAAAATTCACCTGAAGACACAGTTACCTGACCCGTCCATCAAAATGACATGTTTTCACCCAACGAATTACCTGGTATCGATTTCGCGTTTTCCCTTTATTATTGTACGTGGACGTATGCAGATCCGCGAGGTTTCAATGGAGGAACGCAGGTGTGAGGACGGCGATAGGAAGATATTACCGCTGGATGGCAAACGTTTCATGCCAAAAAATGCGATTTCTCCAATGACGTGGATCTCCTTGGATGCTGCACGCTGAGCTGAAGCGTATTTAAAGAATTCCGGCTTAGTGTAGTGTAGAAATTTTGATGAAAGTCACCAAAACAGAAGGCAAGCTGTTTGGATAACCATATCTGTTTTTAAAAGCATCGACAATGTCTTCTAAAGAAGTGAAAGATTCCTTTGGAAAATTGTTAAACCAATTCAAAGCATCATCTTTTAAAGAAAGGACAAATAGACGCATTTTGATATCTTCATGATTAAACTGAGGGGATCTACAATATATGGTCATGATGCGAGAAAACAAGACTATATGCCTTCTAACAGCGATTGGATCACCATCCGAGAAAATAGGTAACTTAGGAATGGCATCTTCCGGAAAATCATGGAGACGTTCAGTAAAACGACATGGCTTAAATGAATAATCCATGATAAGGGATTAAAAGGATGATAGAACTAGATACCTGCTCAAGAAAATCAAGAGATGAAAACAGTGGAGTCGCCACTTGAACAATGAGTCTGATTCTAAGATCCAGAAGCAATCAACAAACAGATATGCGGGAGGCTTCTTGTCTGGGAAAAATAAGAAAATGGAGTCGCCACCCAAACAAGAAACACACCGAAGAGACACTGATGATGTGACGAAAAAGATCCAAATGATAACCCCAAAGGTCGAATTTGCCGGCTCAAATGAAAGATAGACAGATGAACAATGAATGATGAAGAGATGTTGAAACACCAAGGACAGAAAAACTTTATCCCCGGCAACGGCGCCAAAAAATGTTGTCGCGCGGATTGGCACGACAACGCTCAGACCGGGGGCTGTCACTCTGATCCCCGATCCCTTCGTTTAAGCCTGTCTCCCGCGGCTAAGGGGGGTAGTCCCTGTGAGATGATGAAGCCAACTGTCGACCAGTTGGCTGGGAGACACGAGATACGATTAAGATAAGCACTAAAAAAGATTTAATTAATTTAGCAGACCAGTGCCTTAAGAGATTATTACTGCAATGATTACTTGTTAAATGATAAGGAAGATGAATCGTGAACAGCAATCATTTGTCATCAAAAGGTATCACAATGCTCTTAGAATGATGAAAACGATATCCAACAACTGAAAATTGTGAAGAGATGAATGCTTTAAACCACCACGAATCATAAACCATTAACCAGATATCAACTTCGCATCTCGAATTGAAAATTTTCAGATCTCAGCATGAAAGATATAACATGAAAAAAAACACTGAAACTGGATCCGAATTTTTTTTTTTTTTTTTAATTTTTAAATTATATATATTTTTTAAATTTTTTAAATTTTTTTTAATTTTTTATTATAAAAAGAAAATAGAAAAATCTAAAAGATTTAAAAATTTAAATTCTATTCTAAAACTAAACTATATAAATAAAACAAAGCCTAAAAACTAATTAAAACATAAACATTTTTTTTTATTTTTTATTTTTTATAAAATAAAAATCCAAAAAAAAGGAAAACGATTAAAATCTAAGAATTTTGAAATCGTAACTATGCCAAACCCTAAACTAAAAAAGATTGAAATCTAAAAAAAAATTTACGCAATACAAAATACATTAAGATCTAAAACATAGATATATTTTCGTTATTTTTGATGAATTTAAATCTAATTAAATGAAACGCTAATCTAAACGATAACAAATCAAAATGCGTAACACAAAAAGAAAACTAAACTAAACCTACGATGCACAAACGCTGAAAAAGAAAAATATAAAATCGTAACCCTATCCCTACGTACACACAGAACTCTAACGCGTGCTATATGACCATAAAACGTTCGATTCACCTGCTACGCGAAAGCATAAACAAAAGAAAAATTTGCCTGAAGACGCAGTTACCTGACCCGTCCACCAAAATGACATGTTTTCACCCAACGAATTACCTGGTATCGATTTCGCGTTTTCCCTTTATTATTTTACGTGGACGTATGCAGATCCGCGAGGTTTCAATGGAGGAACGCAGGTGTGAGGACGGCGTTCGGAAGATATTACCGCTGGATGGCAAACGTTTCATGCCAAAAAATGCGATTTCTGCAATGACGTGGATCTCCTTGGATGCTGCACGCTGAGCTGAAGCGTATTGAAAGAATTCCGGCTTAGTGTAGTGTAGAAGTTTCGATGAAAGTCACCAAAACTCCATCTGTCATTCTCAGTCAGCCCTTACTCCGTTTGACGATTGCAGAATCCTGGATGATTGGCGTGAATACGGTTTGATGCCGCGAGATTTAATGCGTAAATGCCATCATCTATTCACTTGAATGCTGGGAGCAGATGTAAATACTTCGCTGCTTGGACCTGGCTTGGCCCTCAGATCGATATGTGGTGTTTGCTTCTGCCACCTGAAATCACCCAAAAATAATATGTACATAAAACCAAAATCAAAACCCTAAATAAACCTGACCTAAGCAAAACTGAAAATGAAACCCTAGATCAGAAAATTTTGAAACCCTAGACAGCTGATTAATGTACAGATTTGGCCCCTTAACAGCCAGATCTGGCAATAAGCACGGAAAATATTTAAAGAACAGAAATTTCAGATTGTCACTGTGAAAAACTTCAGAAAATCTCTCATGCAGATTCAGAAGAATAAAACCGAATGATAGACCCAAGATCAAATCCAACTGGGCTCAACACAAAATGCTTGCGGGAGTTGGCTGGTTCAGCCGAGAACTTCTCCGAACGCCCACAAAATTTCCTTCAATGATGTTTTCTGCACAGCTCAAAACAACTGTCAAATAAAGAGGGCAAAAATGTTGCTAGATCTCAGAAAGTAATGGAGATACCTGCCATTACTTCAGAAACCCTAACAACACCCAAACCCCAGCAAGTGAACAAGATACCTGTGCTCACCATACTCTACATAAAGCTATTATTAACGGCTGAAAATAACATATGCAGAAAATGAAACAATTTCATAGCATTTCAAGAGAGTAACACCAGCAAGATATGGACCCCAAAGTCTTCTTTTATTTACCAGAAACAGATTTACAAGAGAGCTTCTTCAGTATCTGACACACAGATTGAATGATCTGAAATGACTCCTAGTACCCTATATAAAGGAAATGATCCCAACGGCTAGTTCGAGTGATCCATGTAGAAATGATCTCGACCGTTGATGAGGATCAAGACATCTCTTGGTCTCATCCGTCGATTTATTCACTTAAATTATTATTTTTTATATTTTTAAATTTTTTATTAAATTTTAAAATTTATTATTATTATTTTTTATTAAATTTTTAAATTTTTTATTATTTATTTTATTTTTAAAATTTTTAATTTTTTTAATTTTTTTTATTATTTTATTTCATTTTTTAAATGGATCATCGAACTAAGCCTTCAGAAACATCACCTAGGACCTAGGACTTAGGACTCATGAGGGGATTCAAAACATTTTTCGACCCTCAAGACACATTTCATGATGACTTTTACAAATTTACATCTTAAGGGGGAAAACCCCTTTAATAGACCCTCACAAATCACCCAGCTCTGTGACACAACGATAATCTAGCAGATCAACACACTAGGATTCTCCTAAAGTTCTAATGACAAAATGCATCCCGGCTTTGGGGTCAGGTTTGAAGGAAAACTCTGCCGATCCATGGATCGGTGAGACGAAAAACCTTCCGGGACATAGATTATCATAGAAAGCTAGGTCCGCCTAGGCAATTTTACATACATGACTCTGATCTGCTTAGATTATTTACAATTCATACATGCAGACTGCGTTTACAATTAGATGATCAAGTTGCTGATGACGGCAGGACGACACGGACATGCTGATTAGGTGCTGCTCCTTTCTATCAAAAAAATGGGGTGCACTGCATGGGTAGTTGACCAGTAGAGGTCAACAACGCCATAACTAGGCCGAGACAATAGAGTAATATGCGAGATTCTGTCCTGCACCCATCCGAGATTTTAGAGACTTGTCCGAGATTTTGTTCTTATTTTTTTGTGCAAACCCTATTGGGGTATATGTTGATTTTGGGTAGCATCAGATGTGCTTTAGCTCCGTAATTTTGTGGAGGGGCTAGAACACATGAGATCTCCAAGACACAGAAATCGTTTAGAGAAATTTCACTCGGACGAGGAGTTATTAAAATAATTAATATTTTTAATGGGTTCCTGAGTCCAAACTTAAGAAAATAAAAATATTAATCGGTATTAATAAAGATATGGGTGAGAAGCTTCTAAGAGACAAGGATCAAGTCTGTTTTAATCTTGGCCATTGATTAGAGACTTAATCTTGATGGTTGATTCATCAATAGGAAAAGTATAAGAGAAGACTTGAGAGTCATTTGGAGACAGATTAGGCAAATACTCAGTAATCCGAGGGAAATCGATTCTCAAGGAGGAGGAGTTCGATTTCAGAGGGAGAGTGGTAGGGTGAAGGAAGAGGAGGGCATCAGCAACAGCCAGAGACTAAGGAGGAGGTGACACAGGGCATTTGAAAGATAACGCAGAGGGAAGAGAAGGGAGACATCACCAGTGGAAACCCAGTCCTCATGCAGGCTGACGCAGAGTGATGCAGAAGTGATGCAGAAGTGGGTGAAGGGTCTTTGGGGTGTCAGAACTTCTCTAGGAGGAGGAGAAACTTTGTCCCAGGTATTTCTCTCAGAAGGGCCTCAGTTTTTCATAGAATCATTCCTTGTAAAGCGGTTGTTGCTAAAGATTAATAAATAAACTCTCGTCCGCTGCACCGGTTTTCCCACATTGGGTTTTTCCGGGGGCAGTTTTCCAAAAACAACTATGTTGATGTGATTGATTCTTCTGCTTGTATATCACTGTTATTTTCTCTACGTAATTATGTGATAACTGCAGTAGAATTTATTTTAATGTTTACTAAAGGGTTTCGTAAATAACTTATTGTGAGAGATAAGTAGGTGAAATAAATCAGTTATTGCAGTAGAATTTTGTGTTAGAAAATTTCACATGGTATCAGAGCAGAGATCGAGCAACAGGATTGAAGAATCTACTATGAGTCAGGAGCATGATGCCAGGGCATCAACTCAGAGGGACTCACGTAGATCTCCAGAGAAAGAAGAGTGCACGAAGAACATGGATCACAATTATTCTATGTTAGCTTCCAGACTAGAAGAGAAGTCGCTTGCCGAGCAAGTTCTGCCTCCTCTGAGGTTTGGTATATTGATAGTGGAGCTTCCTAGCATATGACAGAGATACGAGAATGTTTTTCGAATTATCAGGAAGAAAGGATGAATTTTCAGATTACCATGGGAAATAAGTCAAAGGGTACCCCTATGGGAAGAGGTATTGTAGTCTTTCAAACAAAAGCAGGGGGTCGACTTCAAGCGACCAATGTGTTGCATGTGCCAGGGTTGGGGATGAACTTACACTCTATATCTTAGCTTCAAAACAAGGGCTATGATGTTTTCTTCATTAAGGAGAAAGTATATGTCAAACACCCGAGTTGGAAAAAGAAGGCCCGAATTAGAAACAAATGTAGCAGGTTGTATAGATTTCAGCTAGAATCTCCAATGGCATTAATAGGCAGTAATGCAGAAAAAGTTTTGAATGAACTATGGCACAGGAGGATGGGATACTTACAGCATGGGGCTCTAAGAATTTTCGGGAAAATAGTATTAGGAGTTCCAGAATTAAGTAATGAACGAGATGATGTATGCAGAGGATGCGCACTAGGCAAGTGCTCGAAGGCAACATTTTCTAGAAGCAACAATAGGGCTAAGGGTGTTATGGTATTGATACACTTAGATTTTTGTGGACCCATGTCCACAAAAGCTCTTAGTGGTGCCGAATATTTCGTCACCTTCTTTGATGGTTGTTCTTGAAAGATTTGGATCTACTTTCTAAAAACCAAGGATGAAGTTTTTGGTTGATTCAAAGAGTTCAAGGCTCTAGTTGAGAATCTGACAAGAAAGAAGATAAAGATATTGCGCTCAAACAATGGTGGAGAATACATCGACAAGGACTTCACTGATTTTTGCGCAAGGGAAGGCATCAGAAGAGAGTGGAAAACCCCCTATAATTCGGAGCAGAATGGAGTAGCAGAAAGGAAGAACCAGACTATTGTTAAAGTAGCCAGGGCAATGTTGTATGATCAAAATATGTCCAAGTTTCTATGGGCAGAAGCATGCAACACGACAGTGTATATCCAGAACATGACTCCTCACGGGGCATTAGGTAAGGCTACTCGAAAGAGTGTCTTCACCTATAAGAAGCCTGAGGTGAGTCATTTCAGGATATTTGGGAGTTTGGCATATTTCCATCTACCCAAAGCAAAGAGGAAGAAATTGGATCAGACTACGGAGAAAGGATATCTTGTTGGATATAGCGAGAATGCTAAGGCATATAGAGTCTATCTTCCAGGGAACAGGAAGATCATAATTTGACGGGATGTAAAGTTCATGGAGGACAAAGCTTTTAGAAAATCCCGAGAAGTTCCTTTCAAAGAGCAGTCAACGGATGATCTGTTGGTCCAACCACTTCGACCAGCAAAAACTAGTGCTAGTATTTCTCCTAGAGATGAAACTCCAGAGGTGGAGCCTCAGGAAGAGGAGGAGCAGATAGATATACCCACTACAGGTGGTAGAATGAGCCAGAAAATTTGGCAGATATTACGAGATGCAGAGGATTTTGTTGAGGTGCCTAGGAACGAGAAAAGGGAGTGTAGACAACCAGACACATACCAAACCTTGGTGGCTTAGGTTGGAGAATCCTCCAGTTTTCAGGAGGCCATTCATCATCAAGTATGTGTAGATGCTATGGTGGAGGAATATAGTTCCATAATGGTCACTGATGTCTGGGAAGTGGTACCTAGGCCTCAGGACAGGTCAGTTGTAGGGTCGAGATCGCTCTACAAAGTCAAATACACTGCAGATGGCAGTGTAGAGAAATATAAAGCGAGGTTTGTTGCTAAGGGGTTTGCTCAAAAGGAAGGGATAGAATAGGAAGAAACCTTCGCCCCAGTAACTAGGTATACTTCTATTAGATCTGTGATATCCCTTGTAGCTCAGATGGGGTGGGAGATTCACTAGATGGATGTCAAGGCGACGTTCTTGAACGGGGTGATAGAAGAAGAAGTATACATTGAACAACTAGAGGGTTTTGAGACACATGAGAAGGAATCTCATGTATGCGGATTGAAGAAAGCTCTGTATAGGCTTAAATAGGCACCCGGAGCATGGTACAATCGAATTGATGGCTAGTTGTAGAACATGGGATTCGTCAAGAGTGTCACAAATCCTAACCTCGACTATTTGGTTGTAGAGAATGAACTTCTAGTCCTGGTTTTATATGTGGATAATCTCTTTCTGATAGGATCAACCGGGCTCATCAAATATTGCAAGGAGAACCTAGCCACAAAATTTGAAATGAAGGATTTGGGACAGATGTATTATTTCTTGGGGTTGGAAGTTTGGTAGTAGAAGGGTGAAATTTTCCTTGGGCAAGGGAGATATGCTACAAACATTTTGAAAAGATTCAGAATGCAGGACTGTAGACCTATGGCTACTCCAATGATCTCCGACTAGAAGAAGATTGATGCATCTGAAGATAAAGAAGTCGATCCACCTTGTTCAAGCAGCTCATAGGGTCCTTGATGTATCTGGTCAATATGATGCCGAATATTTGTTACGCTGTCAACACCCTCAGTCAGTTCATGGTAGAACCAAAGAAGGCGCACTGGGTAGCAGCCAAGCATGTTCTCAGATATATACGAGGAATAGTCAAGCATGGACTAATGTACACCCAAGGCAATGACATCAGGTTGAGTGGATTCACTAACGTAGATTGGGATGGAAGTTCAGTTGATCGGAAAAATACCATTGGGTACTGTTTCAACATTGGATCAGGAATGACCTCCTGGTGTAGTAGGAAACAAAAATCCATGGCTTTGAGCTCAACTGAAGCTGAATATATGGCAACTAGCACAGCTTCGTGCGAGGCCATATGGCTTAGGAAATTGCTTGTGAATCTATTCAGGAAGTGATCCGTATTTTGTGTGATTTTTCATGATCGGTCGAAGCACATTGATATCAGGTGTCGCTTTATCAAAGACTGTGTCCAACGAGGGGTAGTACAGTTGAGGTACACCCCAACAGGGGAACAAGTGGCAGACATTCTCACCAAGGTCCTAGGAAGAACAAAGTTTGTTTACATCGGGGAGAGGATGGGGATGGTGAAGAATCCGTTTTAGTAGCAGAAGCAGATAGTATAAGGAGTTGCAGTGCAACAGTTAGCAGTGGCAGTGGTATGGGCAACATGATGCAACATATTCAGAGGGAGCTGTAGTACAGATGTAGCAGTGACAGTGACAGTGTCATGGGCAACAATACAAGTTGCAACAATGCATTGGATGAGGGACAATTGACTGAGCATCAACAATGCAGAGGATTGATACCATGGATCAGTGTGATGCTTTTGTTGGGAGGTATTGCTAGTGCACATTCCTCACTAAGAGGGAGTATTGATTTTGGGTAGCATCGGATTTTCTTTAACTCTGAAATTTTATGGAGGGGCTAGAACACATGAGATCTGCAAGAACCAGAAATCGTTTGGAGAAATTCCACTTGGATGAGGAATTATTAAAATAATTAATATTTTTAATGGGTTCCTAAGTCTAAACTTAGGAAAATAAAAATATTAATGGGTATTAATAAAGATATGGGTGAGAAGCTTCTAAGAGACGAGGATCAAGTTTGTTTTAATCTTAGCCATTGATTTGAGACTTAATCTCAGTCGTTGATTCATTAACAGGAAAAGTATAAGAGAAGACTTGAGAGTGATTTGGAGACACCTCGGGCAAATATTCAATAACCCAAGGGAAATTGATTCTCAAGGAGAAGGAGTTCGATTTCAGAGGGGGAGTGGCAAGGTGAGGGAAGAGGAGGGCATCAACAGCAGTCAGAGACTGAGGAGGAGGTGACGCAGGGCATTCAAGAGACAACGCAGAGGGAAGGGCAAGGAGACAACACTAGTGGAGACATGGTCCTCACGAAGGCTGACGCAGAATGGCGCAGAACTGGGTGAAGGGTTTCCAGGGTGTCAAAACTTCTCCAGGAAGAGGAGAAAGTTTGTCTTAGGTGTTTCTCTCAAAAGTGTCTTAGTTTTTCTGTAGAATCATTCTTGGTAAAGCGATTGTTGCTGAAGATTAATAAATAAACCCTCATTTGGTGCACTGGTTTTCCCACATTGGGTTTTTCCTGTGACAATTGTCCAAAAACAACTATGTTGATGTGATTGATTCTTGTGCTTGTATATCACTGTTATTTTCTCTATGTAATTATGTGATAACTGCAGTAGAATTTATTTTAATGTTCTCTAAAGGGTTTCTTAAATAACTTATTGTGAGAGATAAGTAGGTGAAATAAATTAGTTACTGCAGTAGAATTTTGTGTTAGAAATTTTCACAGTATATATAGTAATTCCCTCTCCATAAGTAAGCCGACATGTCACAGTGAAAAGATGTGTCTATTGTTTGAGCTGACTTGTCATTAATATATATTTTGAGGCTGACATAGCTGCTCTTCTTCATCGTTTTGTTTGTAGACTTCTTGTGCTTGTCTTGGAGGGTTGTTTAGACTTTTGATTACACATAACATTGACTCTTTGACATCTTAAGGCTCTCAATGGGAGCCACTAAATAAATAAATCTCTTGCTCTTGTAACCCATGCAACAAGGAATAATAAATTCATTTCACAAAAATCATAATTACAATGTCACGAAGACCGAACCTAGTTACGCTTTCTTCAACACTTCCTCTTAACTAGGGAGGTATTCATGATAGTACTTGGTCATTCTCAATCTGAAGAATTTCCCATAAGAAGAATCGGATTGGTAACCCATTTGTATAGCATCATAGTAGACCGGAGGAGAGTTTTCTAGATCCAGAGAGTGCAAGACAGAGACGGCATAGAGAGGTTCAGAGAGGCAGCGCAAAGCTTCAGAGGGAGTCCGAAATTTTGCTGGGAGAGTCGAGATCTAGTGCCAGAAGCTAGGGTGTGAGATCAGAGGGTTGAAATTCCAGTCAGCAAGAGATCAAAGGAGGAGGTGATGCAAATCTTAGAAGCTATGACGCAGATCTGGGTAGGTTGACGTAGAGGCAACATGGGGTTAGCCATCCAGAGCCTAGATCAGATTTGGATCGCTAGTGTTAGTGTGAGATTTTTCTCACTACCTCTTTGCCATTTTATTCTCTGTATTAGATTGCCAGTTTGGGCATCTCGAGATTTGTACTCAGAAACTACTGCATAATAATAAAACCCTTAGCTGCTTCACCGATTTGCCCAAGTTGTGCTTTTCCAGCGACATTTTCCAAAAATAATGGTGTCAAATTTGTGTGTGCTATTTCCTTTTTACTCAATACTTATTTCCACAATGTTTTTTATGTTGCCAAGGTTGCAGTAGATTTACTTTGATGTTTACTGTGTAGCACTATAAATAACTTGAATAAGAAATTAACAGGTGGAAGAAATCTAATTAGTAGCTACTGTAGGGAATCAAGTAATCGATTTTTCATAGTTGCTCTATAGGGTCCCCTCATAGGAACCTTGCTAGTTTGAGCGGTAACAAGACCTGCAGTTGTTGGATGAATTTGGATGATTGGATGCATTTTGACATTTGGAAAAATTTCACTATCTTTCTTGGAGCTTCTATTTGGTGTTTTTGTGGATGGATATATTCTTCATTGTCTTGTCAGTGTCTTTAGTGCTATATTTTTTCCCTAATGAATGTCTAATGTGTGGAATATTATTTCATGATTTTTAATGTGCCATAATTAAACGAAATTTTGTTAGAACATTTAAGCTATTGGGATTTTTTTTTCATGCATTATTCATGGATAATGATGAATGAATGTTACTAGAGGATATTTTATGCATTACATCCTTGAAACTCTATCAATTATTGCCAACAAAGTGTCAATTCCTTGAGTAGCCATGTCGTCGTCTCCACTAGGGCTAGCAAAGCTGCCTCTAGGTGTCCTTGAAGAGTGAAATTGTTAAATGAAGGTAGCTATGATGAAGCAAGATGACACATTGGGTGTATAGATGTAGGAGGGAGCAATCATGGTACATGAGTTACCTTGACCTTTGTTTTTCCAAACTTGTTCATATGCCTTTTGCGTTTTATTGATTTTTTTTCTTTTACTGCTTGGCGTTGCGGGGGATTAGAGCATGATATGTATGTTGTAGCAATGATTCCCCCCCCTTTAAGGTTGGACACTTCATCGCCCACTATGGGTTGGGACCATCATGGGTTCCTTAATGATGAAGCACCACTTATAGGGGCCCTAAGAACTAGGGTGATAGCCATAGTGATAGGGGGTAGAACTGATGTTTTCCTTTTGCCCACACAGTGAATTTTTAATGTCTCAAACATTTTTGCATTTTGTGGTACATTTCGTGTTGTAGGTGGCCAAATTTTGTTTTTAACTTTCGTTTTAGTTGCATCAACCTCAGGGGCATCGTTCTAGGCTTGACCGAAGGTGTGGACAAGGGGAGGGGGAGTCTAACACCTTGTAGACCCAATGGACAAATGTGGATCTGGATGGGAAAATGTGAAAACAGTTATAATGAGCGGAGGGGAGTGAGATATGTGGTGTCGGGAATCAGGAGCACACAACCAAAATTAGGGTTTCTCTTGTAGTGCCACTCTTAAAGCTAGTAGCCCATAAAGGAGATCCCATGGAACTAGGGACACGACTATGTTGAGGCTAGGGAACATGAGTACAATCCAAGCCCATTCTTTTTGCCGAATCCCCCTACTAATTCATGTCCAAATGTGCATGTTGTCACTGAAATTATACAAGGAAGATGCGACAACAACTCAAGGTGGGATCGGTCACTCTGATACCTGCCCTCCTTGTTATAACTGTCTCCCAATAATAGGCTATGGGGGGTAGTCCCTTTGAAATGTGAGGATGCAAGGCCCGTTGACAACTGACAAGTCGGGGGGACACAACTGAATGACCTAGCAACTTGGTCAATTTAGTAAGCTTAGTGATTTGATTAGACAAACTTGAAAGACCAATGCCTTGAATGGAGTCAAAATACTTGCTTTACTTTAATTATCTACCAAGCCATCGGATGAACAACTGGTGCTTTAGGATGCTTCACTATCCTATATGAAATGCAACACCTAAAACTAAGTGAAATGCAAGGTCTTGGTTAATTTTATTAGATGTCTAACTAGGTGAATCTTTTCCCTTAGCTATTTTGAAACTAGTCTCTAGAGTAGGTTGTGGAGTGAAGCCGAGGGAAAGATAGAAATGGCTATATTAATGATACCTCCTTTGGGAATCTAACCACCCGATTGCTCCGACGCTGTAGAGACTGTGGCCCTGACGACTTAACCACAAGAGAGGGTCTAGACTTCGCAAGCTAGATGAGAAAGGTGGCCTAAAAGTTTTTCAACCAAGCTTATGCTTGGAGGTAAATTAATTAGTGCAAGGCTAATCCTAGGATGCAAATATGATTTGAGAGATTACTTTTAAGTGAGATTGTTAAATGTCTCAAGTACTTAGAGACAAATTACAATGATATTCAAATTAGAACCATGAAGTACTTAACAATGTATAATGACAATCTTAGCCAAAAGAAAAGTGCTCAATGAAACAAGATATAAGGCACCAAGAACATCAATAGACAATTTCTCATGAAATAAACAAATTCAATTCTTCTTTTAACAATGCTAGAATGCCAATTATCAATAGAATGCCAATGTGTGAATACAAAAAAGAGCTTAAGCACAATTAGCAATTCTTTTGATTACCTCAAGATTACTCTTATCAAGATTATGATAATTGATTAAATGCTTTTAAGATTGTCTTGATTAGCAAGAAAGTAAAGTTAGATATGAGGCTCACTTGCAATACACAATATTAGTTACACTTGTCACAAAAGAAGTTTCCACCAGAAAGGTTATGACCGCATGGAACAATGTAACCAATTGTCCAATTCTTCAGCAATGTGTTAAGCAATGACAAGTAAGAATCTTCTTCAAAGACCATTGTCACAATAATGCTCGTTGTCAATGAGAAAAAGAGAGAATTCACCAACAAAATTATTCTTTAGAGTAGTATGGAAAAAGTCGCGGTAAAGTCCTGATAAAATTGGCAAAGTCCTATTTTATCGACAAACTTTTTGGCGATTTTTTCCCAATTGAAAAAGTCGGGATTAAATAAAAAAAGTTTGGATTAAATTAGGAGTTTTTCGAGAAAATCGTGAGTGGTAATTTCTTTAACAATTTTTTTTTTTAGATTGGGATTTTATTGAAAAGGTCTAGATAAAATCGGGAGTTTTTCCAAAAAATCGTGAGTGATAGACATTTTAACAACTTTTTAAAAAATTAAAAAATGAATATTTTTGTATTTTTTTAATTTTGCCGACTTTTTCAAAAACCGCCCGACTTTAACGACTTCTTCAATTTCTAGACCCTTGCCGATTTAATCCCAACTTCCACTTTTTGCACATTGCTTTAGAGAAATACGCCAATAATCACGAATTCTTTATTGTTAATTCTTAATGCCTTAGGTGAGTAATTAGTGAATTTAGGAATATTTTAGACGTGTTGATGCTCTGAATACAGTGCTGTCATAAAATGCTTCAGTATCCAAGACGAAAACAATTACGACAATGAGGGATTAGAGGGAAAACCAACAAGCCAAATGGCCTAATAGATGACTAGAGATTCTTCTAATGTACTTGACCACCTACCACCAAGCTAGAGGCAAATTCACTGCAAAACCAAATGTTAGAGACTATGTTGCGGGGCAGCGCCCCCCCCCCTCTCCCTCGAACCCGCTCCCGAATCGCGCTCCGAGCGGGAGCGGCTCGAGAGCGCGCTCCCAAAATCGCTCCCGGACGGGAGCGATTTTCGGGAGCGCGCTCCCTCAAAAAAATTTGCGCTCCCTGGTCTGTTAGGAATCGTTATAGGGAGCGATCGCTCTGGCGCTCCCGGAGCGATTTTTAACGCCCGAGAGCGGGTCGGCGGAAAAAAATTCCGTGGACCCGAAAAAAATAATTTAATTTTTTTTTTTTGGTTTTAAAAGGCCAATGGGCCAAAAAAATATTCATTGTTACTTCATTGAGCTTAAGTTTGGAGCTAGAGCAAGAGCAAAGGAGTGAGGAGCAAGTGCTGAGGAGTGCGGAGCAAGTGCCAAGGAGCGAGGAGCAAGCCTGCAGAGGTAAGTAGCTTAGTCATTTAGTTAGTTTAGCTGGTTAGGTAGTAATTTAGTTAATTTAATTTAGCTTATTGAGTTTAAAAATCATGTATTTAAATTAAATTAATAAACTAAATTAATTAATCCCAATAAATTAAATTAATTTGCAGATTCAAGAATCAAAACCCCACAAACATCAAACACGATGGACCTGGCTATATTTCTTGGCATTTTTCTCTTCCTGGTCCCTTTTATGGTTATTATGGTGTTGGAGAGTAGGAAACGGAGGGGCCAACCCCAAACTGAAGAGGGGGATGAAGAAGCCGGAGAAAGTCAAATGGGTGAAAACCCCGGTGAGGAGCTGGAGGAGGGTGAAGATGACCCTCAAAAAACTAAACAAGACCAAACTCCATTGTGGAAATATGTTAACAGGGAGGGGGGGTGGAACCACTAAATTTCATTGCCCCCATTGCAACACTGATTACACAGGTTCATACACCCGTGCTAGAAGACACCTCTGCGGAAAAAGGCCATGGGATGGAGAGAAACAAATAGGAATCAAAACTTGTACAGTGGTGTCAGCAGCGGAGAGAGCCAAATACATAAGGGAAGAGGAGGAAGCCCAATACAGAACAAAAAAATCAAGGGGTTTCTTTGAACCAAGCTCACAATCACAAAGAACTCCTTCAGCATCCTCCCAAGGCAGTGGATATGGACATGGAGGCATAGGGTCATCATCTTTAAGGCGTAGAACCATATCAGATTTCCTTGATGAGGGGTGTAGGAATGATGTGGATTCAAAAGTTTACAGGTTTCTCTATGCATGTGGGATACCATTCAATGTTCTTCGCTCACCTTATTGGCACGAAATGGTTTCTGCCATAAATGATGCCCCTAAAGGATACAAGAGACCTGGGTATGACAAGGCAAGAACCGTTTGCCTTGATCATGAAAAAGCAAAAATATCACATTCTTTGAATAAAATGACAAGTTCTTGGACTGACCATGGGGTGTCCATTGTATCTGATGGATGGACAAATGTAAAAGGCAAGCCGTTGATAAGTGTTCTTGCTGTGTCCGTTAGTGGTCTCATCTTTCTAGCTGCACATGATTACTCAGACAAGTTCAAGACCGCCATCAACATTGCAGAAGCATTACTTGAAACAATTGAGCGTATTGGCAATTTGGCCCGTACAATGTCATCCAAGTCATCACTGATAATGATCCTAATTGTAAGACAACGAGAGCAATTATTGAGGATAAATACCCCAACATATTTTGGTCTGGATGTTTGGTTCACACATTGAACCTTCTGTTGCATGATATTGTCAAAAACAAAAATGAACAATACTAGTGGATTGGTAATTTGTACAAGAAAGGCAAACAAATGATAAAATTTATTACAAATCATAGCAATACCCATGGCCTTTTCCGCAGTTACTCGAGATCGGAGTTGCTGAAGATTGCGAAGACTAGATTTGGTAGCTATTACCTCACCTTCAGGCGCCTTTTGAAGGTAAGAGAGGCATTAGCTAGCATGGTATCAAGTCCACATTGGCAGGTATTAAAGGAAAGGGCTACAAATGCAGCTGACATGGGAGGTTTTGAAATGGTGGAGGAGGCCGCTCTTGATGGGCAGTTTCGGACAAGTGTGAGGCAGGTATTGGATTTCACCAAGCCGATTTATCACATGATTCGGTTTGCAGATATGGACAAACCAGTGATTGGCGAGGTGTATGAGCAAATGGATACCATGTTGGGGGAAATAAAAGACATTGTTCATAATAGAGATCCCAACTTGTACAAACTGATTCGTGATTGTGTGTGTGAACGGTGGAATAGGCTTAATCTTCCACTACATTGCTTGGCGTATATCCTTATGCCAAAATACTACTCTACATCTTGGTTGGGCCAACCTGCAGCAGGGGGTGGGGTTAGGACCAAACCCCATTTAGATCTAGAGGTAACTAAAGGATATTTGGAAGCATTAGAAAAGTTGGTACCTGACAGGGAGGAATGTGCAGCTGTGCGCCTTGAAATAGACAGATACTTCAGTGGCACTGGTTTGTATGGTAACTTCCATGCAATGGACGACAAAGATAAATTTGAATCTCTCACATGGTGGGAAACATATGGCAGCCACAAACTTTTGCCAAAATTGGCAAAAAAAGTTCTTTCACAGGTTGTAAATTCTTCTTCTGCAGAGAGGTGTTGGAGCGCCTACAGCTATATACATAATGTGAAAAGAAACAGACTCAATGAAAACCGAGCAGAAAGCTTGGTTTATGTGCACTACAACTTGAGGTTGTTGAGTCATTACTGTTATCGGGCTAATGAGGATCCCACATATAAAATTTGGGACAATCACCCAGAGGATGACAATTTGGAGGATGGCATTGTACATATTGAAGAACTAGAAGAGGAAGTTGTAAGGGATGAAAATGAAGCAGCAGCTATGCCACCTCCACCTCCACCTCCACCATCCAGTAGCAGTGCTCGAGGTCCGAGTCTTGTTCCTTTGTTGTCGCCACCTCCATCTACACCCTCGCGTGGAGGTTCTAGTTTTGGTCGTCGGTCTGTGCGGGAGACTCCTAGAAGACCACCACGACCCGCTTATACACCTGGAGACTCTCGTGGCAAGGGCCACATGTAGATTTACAGTTTACTTGTCTTTTTTAGTTTCTATTAGACTTTAGTTTTCATAACTGTTGAGTTTTGAGTCCTTGACTCTTGACTCTTGACTCTTTCATATCATAATGATATTTTTTGTAAACATTATATCACTGTGACAATGAAAATTTGAAGTTTGAAGTTGGGCCTTGGCAATTATAACTCATTGGTAATGATTGTGAATTATGAATATGATGCTTTGTGAAAGACTAAAGTTGTTTCATTTCATCTCATTATTCATGTTTCATTTTATAAATTTTTAACATTTCATATCGTGTTAACAGTTAGAAGTTAGGACTTAGAAATATCTTCGATATTACTTCTTGTAATGGTTAAACTTAGCTTACAAGTACAACTTTGGTGATCAATGATGATAAATGTTATTGAATTTTCAATTCTGAAAGTTTGAAGTTGAAACTTTAAGATTGAATTTGATGAATCGTGATTTATAAGACTCAATATGTTGCAGTTGTAATATGTATTTTACTAACTTGTGGACATGGTTGATGACGATTATAATTTCTAGATGATTGATGTGATATGGTTCAATGATCAATCTATGTTTTTTTATGTCTAATTCATCATTTTACATGTTTTTGTTGACATATATGTATCAAAAATAAAAAAATATAAAATATATATATATTTTTAAAAAATCGCTCTCGGATTCGCTCCCAAACCGGGAGCTTCTGAAAATGGTCGCTCCCGCTCCCGCTCCCAAGTAACATTGGTTAGAGATAACATGGTAGTGATAAATAACTCAATGATTGAAGAATGGTTAAATGAGGGAAAAGGGGAGTGTCTAAAGGCTAGGAGAGGGCAACACAAGGCCTAGAAAGGCTAACGCTAGAGCTAGGAAGGCCCACACAGGGGGAGGAAGGCCTAATTAGGCCACGATGAGGAAAAAGAAGGCCAATAAGGCTTGCAACCAAGGGAAAAGAGGCGAATGGAGGGGGTTGAGAAAGTTACAGGCCCTCCCAGGGCCACGACAGGGCAAAAATGGCTTGCTGCTAGGGGAAAGGCCCTAAAAAGGGTGGCCATGAGGGTTAGAGGCCCCTCTAAGGCGACGACAAGCCCAAAAAGGACTACGGCTAAGGAAGCATTTGGAAGAACAAAGGAAATTATGTGGCAAAAGGAATGTCCCAGGAGTGATTTGTGTTCAAGAGAGAGAAATTGTATGGATATCTAGAAGGGCTTCTAGTTCTGAGGGAGCAGGTAGTCCACAAATTTGAAGGATGTCATTGTACCAAGATTTGTGGAAAGTCAGTGATGACTTCAAGATGGATTCACAAGATCAAACATTTGTTCGCAATAGAGAAGAGTACAAAGCGCAGATTTTCCCAAGAAGAGGGAGAGGACTATGAGGCGACATCTGTTCTAGTTATTAGAAGGACTCATGTGTCAGAGGGAGCAATAAGATTCCAATGTACTTCTTTGGTTGAGCAGGTTGCTAACATTCTCAAATTGAAGCTTGTATACTTCATGGACAAGCTTGGAGTTGTTTAGAATGCTTCCCTTGGTTAAAAATGGAATATTGATTTTGTAGCATCAAGGGCTAACAATCTTCCTTAGGTCATGGGTATTGACTATGAAACCATGTAATATGGTTGGGGAGATTGGCCTAGTCAGCATCGAGGTCTTTGAGTTCTCCCCTGGTCAGTGGGTTTTGACCATATTTCCATGGGGTTTGGTTAGTTGGTTGAGTGAGTGCCTTATAGCATCAGGCAAGTATTTTTGTCATTCATTGACATGTGATGACATGTGGGAATGGTAAATGGGTCCCGAATTTCATCATGGGTGAGGTGGTGTTCCTGACATGACTCCAACTGATGACTTGGTATATTGGTAATCCAAGGGTTTCACCATGTGTCAGGTGGGGTACCTGAATTGACTCCATGTGATGACTTGGTAGCTTGGTGACTCTAGGACTAGTGGGTGTCTAGTTCCTCTGTTTGATGTTGATGCGGGGACGCTTTCACCATGGGTCAGGTGGGGTACCTGACATGAATCCAATTAATAATTTGGTAGATTGGTGACCCTAGGACTAGTGGGTGACTAGTTCCTCTATTTGATGTTGATGCAGGATGCTTTCAACGTATGGTGGATGGATTCATCAACATAGTTGAGCGCATTCAACCTTTTCTTGGATGGAGATATTTTTTCGAAAAGAGGACATTTGAAGAATTCAAAGAGAATACCTCCTTGGGTAGGAGGAAGTGTTGAATTTTGGTAGCTGTGGTTGGTATTCACAAATTATATTTTCCCACAAAATAAAAGAAAATGAAAAATTTAAATTTGGTTTCAAGCTGGCTCCAATTAAAAGGAGAAAAATTTAAATTTTGAATTTTGAAAGTGCCTCCAGAAGTCAAGTCGGCCCCAAAAGTAAAAGTCAGCTCAGCCCAAGAGTCACACCTTTTGGGGCATCCTTAAAACATTATAAATTGGCATTCAACCTCTCCATTTAGGCAACCAATTCAGATCACTTCTTAATCCTCTAGTCACATGTGGGAGTTCTCTGAGGCAGTAGACCAAAGGTTTGGGCAGAGGGCCGAAATTCTAGGAGGCCGAAATTTCAGGAGGATGATTTTATCTCTGTTTGACCAGGTTTGACTTGGGTTTGGTTACTGATAAGTTTGGCTTGATCACTTTTTAATCTTCTGTTCACATGTGGGAGTTCTCTGCTGCAATAGACTGAAGTTTTGGTCAGAATGCCAGAATTCTAGGAGGCCGAAATTTCAAGAGAACGAATTTTTCTCTGTTTGACCAGGTTTGACCTGGGTTTGGTTATTGATAAGTTTGATTTGAATTGACTGGAAAATTCAGATTGTATTCCTTGTTGAATTGGACAAATTTCTCTAAGGAAATGTTGCTGGGTTTTTCCCCTGGTTTGAGGTTTTCCCAGGATTCCTAACGCGAATTTCCTAAGTGATCAATTGCTAGGATTAAATCCTAATCCTCACTTGAGATCAATGGTTGAGATTATATATAAGTCACTTAAATTTTTTTATCATTTATCTTTAGAACTTTGGCCCAATAGACCACAATAATTAAGTAGATGAATTATTGTACTTTTGTCATGTTAACCTTAGGAGACAAATCATAATGTTGCTTACTCGACCAAGCAAGAACTTGAAGAAAATCAATTATCTTCTACATGCTAAGACACCAAGCCTCTGTAGAAGACCTTGCAGAGTTACAAAACCTTCAAAATCCCCTTCGAAAAGGGGTGCTTTTGGGCATTGCCCACTAGAAATTGATGCTTCTGTATATCCTCCTATGTAAGCGGGATTTTTGGGCTTCCCCACCAAGTTTTTGCCTATGAAGGCTTTCACTTTCAATTTTTCTTTTTTTCCACTTTCACTCCTTGATGTTCATTTTATTTTAAATGTTCATTGTCCATTGTTAATTTTTAGTTTAAATTTTGAGTCTCGACTCTAGATATTGATGACCTCAGGCTGAATGTTTGACTTGCCAGTCTTTACTATTTTTGAGTGAGTTATTTCGATTTACTATTTCAGACTTTAGTATCTTCTATTTTTCTTAATATTAATTAGATGGTAGAAAGCTGAATTTAAATCAATGTATCATTAGTTTTACTATTATGTTTCATTTATGAGTTATAAATCAATGTACTTCGTTATGGAATCTCAATCTGAATCATGTTTATATCATTTAAAAATTTGAACTATTTATTTTTTACTGTTTAGTATTTACTTCGCACAATGATAAATTTTCAAGGGATGAATTGTTATTGTTGAGATTTTATCATTATTATTTTTATTTTTACATATTTAGAGACAGGTACACTATGCTAGGTATCCAGTGTCCTTGCATCTGCCTTGAATTTCCCGTTAATCTGGATGTGCTTCCACACGTCTCCCATGTGCATCTCCCAATTCTGCACTCCCCCGTCACAAAAATTTGGTGGAACATTGAAGTAAACATCATGAATGAAATGTCATTTGCAAAGCATTGAAGTAAATATCATGCATGAAATATCATTTGTGAGTGCATAGAACATTTGAGGTGGGCTTATATGACATGGTAGAGTCATCTAATGAAGTTCATGAGGCATAGATTGGCATATATCTGTTGGAAAAATTGGAGGAACAGGTCTGAATGGGAAGAAATGAGCAGGAGGGCTCATCCGAACAGCAACATCACAGTTGAATGAATGTGCCTCTATAATTTGTTATGCTGAAGGGGGAACGAGAGGCTTTAGAGAGAATGGATATTTCACAAGGTACATCCCTCTTTAATGCCAAAGAAGAGTGATTGACGGCTATTATGATCATTTAATCAAAATGATCTTTGAGCACTGGACATTTGTAGAGTGGAACGATACATTTATATAAAGTCCTCAAACAATGCTGTAATGTCACTGTGACCATTGATCATTTCCCCCATATGGAACAGTAGTTTTCGCTGTGTCGGCACTGATCCTTGATTGGTTTTATTCATCTCCTGGGTAATCTTTTCAACATTGGGTAAGGCTTTTATTGAAAATATATTTTGATATTATTGAAAATTTACTATAATTTTCTGAAACTTGAAACACACAAAGCTTTCATGTTCCTTCTGCTAATCACCAATCCACAGTATTATTATTCTGTGTTGCTATCGTTGAAAAAAAGTAAATGCTCACATACTAGTCCTTATACGTCCATTTATTTGATTATGGAGGTGGTTTACTAATTTGTTGTTTCTTGTTTAACTTATAACATCTAACGACTTATTAAAATATAGTGATATTACTTATTTTGCTAATTTTAACTGAAGTTTGTGTTTTCTCTTAGCTAACCACAACATTATAGTACTGAGATGTGTACATTCTGTGGTCATTTTTATCTTATCAATCCTTATTCCTGTGTATGGGTAATCTCATGTTTATGTGATATTCATGTTTACTGTGGATCTTGATGATTTGTAACTGTATAGCTGTAAGTTCATCTTTGAGTCTTGACTAGTCAAGGTTTTAGGTAGGTGCTTGTATTTTGTCCATGGCATTCATTTTTAGATTACGTGATACAGTTGTGTAGTCTATCTATGTTCTTATGTGATTACAAGTGATTGTAAAGTTGATTAAAACTTCAGGTATTGACATTCTCTATGTTTATGCTTGCATATGGATTTTGATTCTTTACGTGTTACAAATCATTTGCTATTATGAGAAGGGTCCAAGGTATTCACCCCTATTTAAGATCACATCTTCACCCCTATGTTGGATCACACCTATTATTGTCATTTAATCGATTTCCGGTGTATCTTGTTTTGGAGCTTTTTGCAATAAGCTTTCAACATGATGAGCTGGCTAGCAGTTGTTGTTTTGGGAATGTCCAAAGTTTGTTCATGTGGTTCTGTCAATATTTGGTGATCTATCATCTTATTACTATATAATGATGCATAGGGACGGATGCATCCTATTTAGTGATGGCTGGATGTTGTATAATATTGTTGTCTTTTGTGCTTGATACTATTATAATTGTGTTATAAGAAAGTGACATGAGTATATGCTTTGTCAATGGTATTGGTTTTGAGGCAACAAAATTTCAAGAAATGGGGAATCAACATGCATCCACCTCCCAATGTATCATCTAATCTGGTATGAATGTTATTATATTATAAATATACTATGTAACAACCACTAGTTGGATACGGAGCGGAAATATTAAAATACTTCATAGACAAATACATCCATTGTAGGACAGTAGGTGTAAATTGTATATTATATAAAGAATTGATGTAGGATGATACAAATGAAAATGAGGGTCTTGTATATATAGCCACGTAAGTACCCTTTCACTAACGGTTATGTCTTTAGGGACATACCTTTTCATTAATTGCCAACTAATTAATGATTAATCTTATTTGCTGTCTTTTACATTATTTGTGTTTATTTTTATATAAATTAGTTTGTTACATTGCGCTCTCGTTCAAAAATCTTTGTCCTCAAAGCTTACTGATGAAGGATTGGTTCTTTTCTGTTGATCAACATATCTTCTTATATCTGAGCTTCCATCTTTGTTGATACAAGACGATATGATGTTCAGAGCGAGAGACAGAATTGTCGTACTGAAAATGGGTAAGACCATCCTAGATTAATCTTCTGAGAAATCTTCTTACTGTTGGAGCTGTGTGGTGAATAGTTATCGTATGACTGGTTTGAGCTCACTTCAGAATTCTTTAGAACATAAGTTTATTGTTTATAGTTTTGTAGATTTATTAAGGCATCTACTCTTGTGATTTAGCTGTAGATAAGGAATTTTTCTTGTTTGATCTTAAATGTTTTTATGGTAGTTTCTTGATTTCCATCAGGCATTGTTGTTGTTGACTTAACTACTGAATCTTTATTTGTGGTGTCCTTTGTTTGAACGACAAACTCTGAGTACATTTTTACTTCAATAGGGTTTGGATTTGCCTGAACTTCGAGATTAGTGGTCTTGATGTTTGTTTCTTCAGTTTGGACTACTGCATCTGGAGATATTGATGCTTCCTTTGCGACAAGTTCTTTGAACCTATTCGTTAATGATTTCTTTTCGTCCTTAAGTTTTTTAATCTGTTTGAGCATATTTTGATTATGATTTTTGAGACGTAAGCCTTCCTCATTCTCTGAGTTAGCTTTATTTTGGCCTTCACGCTTCTCGTCTTTTAAACACTTCTATTATTTTTGAGACGTAAGCCTTCCTCATTCTCTGAGTTAGCTTTATTTTGGCCTTCACGCTTCTCGTCTTTTAAACACTTTTATGATTTTTGAGACGTAAGCCTTCCTCATTCTCTGAGTTAGCTTTATTTTGGCCTTCACGCTTCTCGTCTTTTAAACACTTGATTTGTTCTACTAATGTTTGGTTAAGGCTCTTTAAACGTAATTTTTCTTCTCCTTGTTGTAATAAATGCTCCTTAAGTTCCTTCTTTGATGCTTTAGCTTTCTTGACTTGGTCAAGTAATGTCTTGGTGATCTTTGAGACGCGAAATTTCTTTGTCTTTGCTGCAGATTGTTGATTTGGGGAAGCATCGGATGTGCTCTAGCTATGAAAATTGGTGGAGAGGCTAAAGCACATGAGATCTCTAAGACCCAAAAATGGTTTGGGCAGATTCTAACCAGTTTGGGAGATATTAAAATAATTAATATATTTAATGGAGTTCCTAATTCTAAACTTAGGAAAAATAAAATATTAATGGGTATTAATACAAAACTGGGTTAAAAGGTTCCAAAAGTCATGGACCAAGCCAAATCTAATCTTAGCCATTCATTAGAGATTTAATCTCGGCCGTTGAAGGACTAACAGGAAAAGTATAAGAAGAGGCTTGAGGTTCAGTTGGAGAACGCACTAAGGGAGACCAGTCAGTTCGATTTCTAGAGCAAGGTTAGCTGAGAAATTCGAACTAGTGGTTTGGGGAGTAGCAAGAGGCAACATTTACGGAACAGAGAGTCGGGAAGAACACCAGAAGACCAACGTAGAGGTTGCAGAGGCAGATGCAGAGGCAATAGACTGCAGAGTCACCGGAGGGCCTGTGTGGGTGACACAGAGAGGCCCAGTGCTAACACAGAGAGGAAGGAGCTGACGCAAAGAGTTTTGGAGCTACACAGAGGCAAGCAAGCCTGGTGCTCAGACTGGAAGAAGTGTTGGAGAATTTTTCTTTGTTGGGTAAGCCAGTTTGGCACCCGGTTGTACTGAAGAATTCTGAATAATAAAATCCTCCTTTGCCACACCGGTTTTCCCACATTGGGTTTTTTCGAGGACAATTGCCCAAAATATCTGTGTTGATGTGTTGATTCTTGTGCATGTGTTTGTTATTGTATTATGGTGTGAAATTTGCATCAAAATTTATTTTAATGTTTACTGAAGGGTTTTCATAAATAACTTATTGGAAAAATAAGTAGGTAAAATAAATCAGTTGTTGCAGTGATAGAATTTTCACATGGTATCAGAGCAAGTAATCAGAGAGAGGAAGGGAAAATCAATTCTGAGTCGAGACCATGATGTAGAGGTGTCTATGTCAGGAGACTCACACAAATTTTCAGAAAATTGCACAAGAGACAGTAACTTCGATTTCTCTATGTTGGCTTCTGGGCTAGAAGAAGAAGTGGCTTGTGTGACTAGCTCTACATCATCAGAGGTATGGTATATAGGCAGTGGAGCTTCTTGGCATATGACAGGAATCTGGGAATGTTTCTCAGATTATCAGGAGGAGAGGATGAACTTTCAGATCACCATGGAGAACAAGGAAAAGTGTACTCCAGTAAGGAGGGTACCATAGTTTTTCAAACATAAACAGGAGAGCGATTTCGTGCTACCAATGTGCTGCATTTACCAGGATTTGGGATGAACTTACTTTCTCTGTCGCAACTTCAAGGCAAAGGCTATGACGTTTTCTTCATCAAGGAGAAAGTATACGTCAAACACCCAAGCTGGAAAAAGAAGGTGCAGATCGAGATCAAAAGTAACAAGTTGTACAAACTACAACTAGAATCACCAATGGCACTAATAGGCAGTTATGGAGACCTGGATTTGAACGAACTAATGCATAGAAGAATGGGACATTTGCACCATGGGGCTCTGAGAATTCTCAGAAACACTGTAACAGGAGTTCCGGATCTTAGTACAGATCAAGATGATTTATGCAGAGGATGTGCTATGGGAAAGTATGCCAAAGCAACATTTCCTAGAAGTAAATACAGGGCCAAGAGTGTACTAGGATTGATACACTCAGATATCCGCGGAGCTATGTCCACTAAAGCTCTTAGTGGTGCAGAGTACTTCCTCACCTTCATTGATGACCACTCAAGGAAAACTTGGATTTATTTTCTCAAAGCTAAGGACAAGGTTTTCTGTCAATTCAAAGAGTTCAAGGCTCTGGTGGAGAATTTGACTGGGAAGAAAATAAAAGTTTTGCGCTTAGATAATGGTGGAGAGTATGTCGATAAGGACTTCACTTTTGCGCTAAGGAGGGCATCAAAAGAGAGTGGAAAACTCCTTACAATCCAGAGCAGAATGGAATAGAAAAAAGGAAGAACAAGACTATCGTAGAAGCAGCTAGGGCCACGATGTATGATCAGGATATGCCAAAATTCCTGTGGGTAGAAGCATGCAACACGACGGTCTATGTTCAAAATAGAACTCCTCATTGGGCATTGGGCAAGATTACTCCAAAGAAAGTCTTCACAAGGAAGACGTCTGAAGTCAACCATTTCAAGATATTTGGGAGCTTAGCATATTTCCGCATACCCGAGGAAAAGAGGAAGTAGCTGGATCAAACCGTAGAGAAAGGATATCTAGTGGGATTAAGCGAGAACGCTAAGGCATACAGAATCTATCTTCCAGGGAGCAGGAAGGTAGTAGTGGGACGAGATGTGAAGTTCATGGATGACAGGGCTTTCAAAAAATCTCGAGAAATGCCTTTCGAGGAGCAGTTAAAAGAGGAGCCGTTGGTCAAACCTCTTCAACCAACGGAAGTAAAAAATTCTTACTTGGATCAAGAAGAATCACAGGAGGAGGAGGAGCTAACAAAAGCACCTGCTGGCAGAGGAAGAACGAACAAGGAACTTCGTCAGATTCTGCGAGATGCAGAGGATTTCATCGGTGCACCAAGGAACAATAAGAGGGAGTGAAAACAGCCAGATAGATATCAGCCATTAGTATCTCAGGATGGGGAGCCTGCCAGTTTTTAGGAGGCTCCTCAAGATCAGGTTTGGTTGGATGCAGTGGTAGAGGAGTACAACTCCATAATGGTGAATGATGTCTGGGAGGTAGTGCGAAGGCCTCAAGATAGATCAGTGGTAGGTTCGAGATGGATCTACAAGATTAAATACGCTACATATGACAGTGTGGAAAAATACAAAGCCAGGTCTGCGGCTAAGGGGTATGCTCAGAAGGAAGGAATTGACTACGAAGAGACCTTCGCCCGAATAGCCAAGTATACTTCTATTAGAACCGTGATATCTCTTGCAACACATATGGGATGGCAGATTCATCAGATGGGTGTCAAAACGACATTTCTGAACGGGGTGATAGAATAAGAGGTATACATTGAACAACTAGAATGCTTTGAGACACATGAGAAGAAGTCTCATTTATGCAGATTGAACAAAGCCTTGTATGGGCTGAAACGAGCACCTAGAGCATGGTATGGTCGAATTGATGGCTACTTGCAAAAGATGGGATTTGTCAAGATTGACACAGGATGATCTCTTCCTGACAGGATCATCCAGGCTCATCGGGGACTGCAAGAAGAATCTAGCCACAGAATTTGACATGAAGGATTTGGGATAGATGCATTATTTCCTGGGGTTGGAAGTTTGGCAGCAAAAGGGGGAGATCTTCCTTGGACAAGGAAGATATGCTAAATAAATTCTGAAGAGATTTAGGATGGAGGATTGTAGACCCATGGCTACTCCAATGATCACCCACAGAAATAAAATTGACTCATCAGAAGACAAGGATGTTGATCTCACCTTATATAGGCAGCGCATAGGGTCCCTGATCTATCTGGTCAATGCTAGGCCAAATGTTTGTTATGCTGTCAACACCCTCAGTTAGTTCATGGTGGAGCCAAAGAGCGCGTACTGGGCAGCAGCCAAACATTTTCTCAGATATATACAGGGAACAATTGATTATGGACTCTTATACACCAGGAGTAACAATATCAGATTGAGTGGATTTACTAATGCAGATTGTGCTGGAAGTTCAGTGGATCAAAAAAGTACCTCTGGGTACTGTTTCAACATTGGATCAGGAATGACCTCTTGGTGCAGTAGGAAATAAAAAAACTGTAGCTTTGAGCTCAGCTGAGGCAGAATATATGGCTGGAATCACAGCTTTGTGTGAGGCCATATGGCTTAGAAAATTGCTTGTGAACCTATTTAGAAGAAAGATGGAGGCGACTAGGATCATGTGTGATAATCAAAGTTGAATCAAGCTCTCTGAGAATCCAGTGTTTCATGATCGGTCAAAGCATATTGGTATCCGGTGTCACTTTGTCAAAGACTGTGTCCAATGAGGAGCTGTACAGTTGAGCTACACTCCTACAGGGGAACAAGTGGCAGACATCCTCACCAAGGCCCTTGGAAGAACAAAGTTTGATTATTTTAGGGAAAAGATGGGGATGATAAAGAATCCATTTCAGTAATAGAAATGGGGGTGATGTTGCAGTGCAGTAGTAGTAGCACGATGCAACATGGCGAGAAGAGATTGCAGTGCAGATGCAGTGTTGGGAAGAAGGACCAACAACAACACGGATGCAGAGGGAGTTGCAGTGTAAATGCAGTGTTGGGAGAAAGGACCAACAACAACACGGATGCAGAGGGAGCTGCCGTACAGATGCAACAGTGGTAGAGGTAGAGCCATAGGCAACAATACAAGATGCAACAGTGCAGAGGATGTTGGGTAGGGAGGCCTAGCGTCAACATAGGCACCGGTGCCGTATAGTCAGAGTAATGCTCAGTATGGAGTATTACTTGAGCATAATCCTCGATAAGAGGGAGTGTTGATTTGGGGTAGCATCAAATGTTCTCTAGCCATGAAAATTGGTGGAGTAGCTAAAGCACATTAGATGTCCAAGACCCAAAAATGGTTTGGGCAGATTCTAACCAGTTTAGGAGATATTAAAATTATAAATATATTCAATAGAGTTCCTAAGTCTAAACTTAGGAAAAATAAAATATTAATGGGTATTAATATAAAACTAGGTTAGAAGGATCCAAAAGTCATGGATCAAGCCAAATCTAATCTTAGCCGTTGATTAGAGATTTAATCTTGGCCGTTGAAGGACCAATAGGAAAAGTATAAGAAGAGGCTTGAGGGTTAGTTGGAGAACACACTGAGGGAGACAAGTTAGTTCGATCTTTGGAGCGACTTTAACTGAGAAATTTGAACTATTGGTCTGGAGAGCAGCAAGAGGCTGCGGGTATGGAACGAAGATTCGGGAACAACACCAGAAGATCAACGCAGAGGTTGGAGAGGTAGATGCAGAACCTCTCAGGCAGACGTAGAGGTAGCAAACTGCGTAGTCACTGGAGGGCCTGCGTGGGTGACACAGAGAGTCCCAGTTTTGACGCAAAGAGGCAGGAGCTGACGCAAAGGGTCTGGGAGCTGCACAGAGGCAAGCAAGCCTGACGCTGAGACGGGGAGAAGTGTTGGAGAAGTTTTGTTTGTTGGGAAAGCTAGTTTGGCACCCAGTTGTACTGAAGAATTGCTAAATAATAAAATCCTTTGCTACACCGGTTTTCCCACATTAGGTTTTTCTTGGGACAATTGCCCAAAATATCTTTGTTGATGTGTTGATTCTTGTGCATGTGTTTGTTTTCTGTATTATGGTGTGAAATCTGCAGCAGAATTTATCTTAACGTTTACTGAAGGTTTTTCGTAAATAACTTATTGGCAAAATAAGTAGGTAAAATAAATCAGTGGTTGCAGTGATAGAATTTTCACACTGATGACTTCTTCAAGTTCTTTTTGCTTCTTTGATATAGTTTTTCATTATCTTGAAACATCAAGTTTGAGATATCCTTAAGGTCTTCTAATGAAGATTTTATCGATTTTGATTTACTTGTTATGTCTTGAAACGTGGCCATATTCCCTTTATAAGGAAATGCCAAAACTTGTTTCTTTATGTTTAAGATGAATGTACCCAAATCCTTAAACTAGGGTTGATCGAGTATGGTGTCAGTGCTTTTACCCATCCTTATAACATGAAATTGAGATATGTATTCATAATGAGCTATTGTCACTTGTAGATCACTAATTTTATACTCTTTTTGGTCAAAAATATTTTTCCTTACACTAATGCTTAGCTCTAGAATTAATAGTTGATTTGCCAAGTTGATGTTGATATAATTTTTATTGTTGCTTGGGTTGATGGCGACATTAACTTCTCTTCCTTGGATACTTCCTTTTAATGTATACTTCGTGACCTGTAACTGAAAGACCATTATAGGAAAGCCTTTATTCCTTTGTCATTTTAGAATTGAGCTCCATTATTGTTTTTTTCAATGATTGATCCCATTTTGTTTTTTTTTGTCTTTCTTAATTAATATATATATATATATATATTATTAATTCCAAAAATGTCCGATATGCCTTATAAGGATATTTATTTATTTATTTTTATTTTTGTTTTTACTTAACCCCTTTTTTATTAAATTAAATTTTAATTAATTATATACTGAAGTTATATATAATTTAAATATATAATACATATATATTTATAATTATATGATTATTAATTAAATCCTAAATAATTTTGCAATATGAATCTATTTGTTAGACAATGTGACCACAATTGCAACGACACGATGGTTGACTGTCCAATTGGTTGAAAGGTCGTTGATTGGATGAGGAATGTCAAAGGGTCGAACGAAGGAAGAAGGCTGTCGGGAGGTGTCGACATCAGGTCTGGCGGCATTGGAGCAGGGAATTAAAGCAGGAATCGGATAGGGAACAAGGAGTGGAATAGTGATGGGAATGGTGACTAAGTGTAGGACGCTGAGTGGGTGGTGTGGGATGCGGCTATGATGGTTTGGGTGTTAGAGTGGGTGCTAGGAGTGCGACTATGTGTGGCAGTGGCCGACGGTTGCTCAAGGCGTATGGTGGTAGCGATAGTCGACCAACGTTGTAGGGAAAAATTATGGGTGAAGAGAAGGTTGCAGGAGGGTACGAGGGCAACGGTGTATGGAAAATGGCAACAATGGAACCCGAGCAGAACTCCGAGTGGTAACAGGGAAGCTGTCAACACAGGTTAAAAAGCTGTGGCCGTGGCAGATCAAAAGGAACAATGAAAACTTGTAGTTGGGCATGCAAAACGTGACGGAGTTTGTACGATTCTTTTTTTTTCGCTGAGTCTATATGAAATCGTTTATACAATTTGTTTTTTCAGTTGAGTCTATATGCAATCGTTTGTACGATTTTTTTTTCAACTTTTTTCCTTTTAATTATATGTATATTTTAAAAAAAAAAATTAACCCTGATGTATTTTTTGAATTTTGAGTAAATTTTCTTTTTAGCGCTTTTTCGGTAATCTATCTTTTTCTTGGATATATATAACTTACATAGGAAAATACAAATACATCCATTGTAGGATAATAAGTGTAAATTGTATATTATATAAAGAATTGATGTAAGATGATACAAATGAGAATGAGGGTCCTGTATATATAGCCAGGTAAGTACCCTTTCACTAACGGTTATGTCCTTAGGGACATACCTTTTCATTAATTGCTAACTAATTAATCATTAATCTTATTTGTTGTCTTTTACATTATTTGTGTTTATTTTTATATAAATTTGGTTTGTTACAAGGACATACCTTTTCATTAATTGCTAACTAATTAATCATTAATCTTATTTGTTGTCTTTTACATTATTTGTGTTTATTTTTATATAAATTTAGTTTGTTACAACCCCTATGTTGAATCGCACCTATTATTGTCATTAATCGATTTCCGGTGTATCTTGTTTTGGAGCTTTCTGTAATATGTAATAAGCTCTCAACATGATGAGCTGGCTGGCGGCTGCTGTTTTGGGAATGTCCAAAGTTTGTTTATGTGTTTCTGTCAATATTTGGTGATCTAGCATCTTATTAGTATATAATGATGCATAGGGATGGATGCATCCTATTTAGTGATGGCTGGATGTTGTATAATATTGTTGTCTGTTGTGCATTATATTATTATAATTGTGTTATAATAAAGAGTGATATGAGTATATTCTTTTTCAATGGTATGGGTTTTGAGGCAACAAAATTTCCAGAAATAGGGAATCAACATGCACCCACCTCCCAATGTATCATCTAATCTGGTATGAATATTATTATATTATAAATATGCTATTTTTACAGTGGGATGCTATTAATTGTACAATGTCAATACAGTATTTATATTAATATTATTTATTGTTAGCTAATGCATATCTTTAATACATTGTCAGGGTGCCTTGAGATCTCTAGTTTTGATATTTTAAATGTTATTATATTTTTTTTCATCAATTTTAGATGTTTCAGTTGTATGCTATCATTGGCCACTGGATTGTACTAATTACAAATTTTAAACTTGTCTTTTCCAGGCTAGTGTTGGAGAAATTTACGGAGGAGATTTAAAGCTTTAATAAAAGAAAGTATGCTATAATTGAGAGGCTGTATTGCATTTTCGCATATTCTTTTACAGGGTATGTAGTTCCTTCTTTTCTGACTAAGTTCGGTGTTTGTTTAGGTTTTTATATTGGTATGCATTGGGACTATGTGTGCATTGCAGAATTTGAGATAAATTCTTTCTCATGTAATTTTTTTTTTCTGCCAGGAATAGAGGAAGCTGTGTGCTGCCTTGACATTAGATGCAGGGCACACATTGTGGCCAAATTAAAGAAGTGGTTTTGTGTTTTTTTAGATATTTATGAGGTAAAACATTTCTTCACATGTATTTTAAAGAGCTCTTAATGTGATTTTTGCTTGTCTTTCTCTCGAGTTTCAAATAATCTTTTTGCTAGCTTGAATGTGATTTTTCCTTTTCTTTCTCCCTAGTTTCAAAAATTCTTTTTGTTAGCTTGGAAGTTGGTTAATTTGGGTAGGAAATGTTTCTAGCTTCTAGCATACATAAAGTTGTGGTTACACATATATTGCTAATAGTATTTGTATTTTTACATTTTGGTGCATTTTAGTGATGTTTATTGTCTTTTTATTGATTTTAGGATTATAGAATTTATTTATTTTCTGGATGTCTTGAAAACCCCAATCTCAAGCAGCTAGTTATAAAAATGAATAATTTCGGAAATAATGACATCTAAAAAGCACATGAAGGAACCTCCATAATACAAAGCGAAAATTCCATCCTAAAAAGGCATGCATGAGGAAATGATATATCACCATGCATTGATAAAAAAGAAAATGGAGTCCTATGTTTAGGTGGAATGAAGAAAATAGATGGTTCTCCTACTTGTCAGATGTGAAGAAAAAATGCAGGTGATGATCAGTGAGGAGGGTCTTAGATGGAGCATGGAGTTCAAGCTCATGGTAGAAGGGTTGGCTTCATGTTCAACCCTTTTGGTTCCCGTGGTCATGGGTCAATGCTTCCTCTATGATATCCTTGATATGAGGGACACTATCCTTGAACATGTTAGGATTGTTAAGGTTGTGGTGTTGGTGCCAACTAAAGACTTTTTTTTGGTGCAAGAGCTTATGGATAAAAAAGGTGGCTCACCTCTCTCCTGTTAGCGCTTGAAATTTCACCTCAGGCTGAGAAAGGTAAACCTCAAGGCAACATCAAACCATTTAGCCTCGTAGCTAGCCCTACGGGGCAGGAGAAGGCTCTCTCCGGTCTATCTCGTAAAATCTTCAATAGATGAGATGACCAATAAGGTAACACTAATATTAGGCTAGTAAACTGATCAAAAGGGGTTTTTTAATTAAATGACGGGGTTGTTCCGGGATGCATGGGCAAAATCACAGCTTGAACAGAGAAATATAATGAACAACATAAATTATCGACTGAGGCAAGGTAGGCATGAAATTTAACACCAAATCTAGATTTAAATGGGATGGCAAGACTGGTGAGGAGCTAAGGAGGGCAAACAATAACTTTGAATCCTCCTTAAACAGTAGAAAACATTAAATATTGAACAAACTTAAAAGTAGAGCATGGAAGGCATGAATTCTTACTTTAACACTTCATTTGTTCAATTAGAAATGATCATGAAGTGAAATGGAACATAACAGATCACATATGAAACAAAGGGAAAACTTATGCTAAATTATCATACCACAGGAATCTCAGAAGTCAGAGCTGTGTAATTTCATTAAATTCTCTGCCAAAAACTGTACATGGTAAGCTCTGTTCTCCACCAGCTCTCAGCACTCAGAACTCTTTCCCCACTAACCCTCCACTTACAAATGATTTTGTTTTTTAAAAAAAAAATCTGTTAAGCAAAAACAAATCGACCCCCAAGACCAGGGATTTGTTTTTCAATATTAATAAATAAAACTAAAAAAACAAACACTCAGCGCTTCTGAAGAGAGAATAGCGTATCCTTCTACTTGATAACTGATGAAGTGGCATTCCAGGTGTCAATCCTATTGCTAAAAATAAACATAGGCAACCGAAATCTGTTTCAAGTTTGTAGATATGATGTGTAACAACATTCAAAATTCTTGGTTCCGTTAGTTTAATGAACTTCGTGGACCAGTCAGCGTCAAAAACTCCATCCGGCGCAACGAGGAGTGGTTTTACTTTCTGAAGCTCAACGATTTCAGCTGCGTACCGCTCGGCACTGATGTTGTTTCCAACGCCACTTCCGGACAGCTCATTTCCTAATTGCCATGCCTGTATCTTGTAACCATGATCAACTGGATAAAATCACGAGCATTGCTTGAATCCCAGGGTCCCGTAGCAGCGCTGGGTGTCAATTGCTTTCCATTCAGTGCGTTTCAATCCAAAAGCCACAGATGTCCGTAATCCCACAAAATCTCCAAAAGATCCCATCGTGATCTTGATCTTGGCATTGTGAAAGCCATAGGTCAATATGCTCAACCATTTGTTGCCTTGCCTTGTGCACTACGTCTGGGGAAGCACAATCAGAAGCGTCCCCCTCGATTCTGGAAGGTGACTGAGGACATCCTCGAAGGTCAACACCATGACATGTGATCAGAACCGACGGCATATTATCAGCTGTCTTGCCTCTAAAGCCACATTCAAAGATGAACCTGAAGGAGGAGCAAGCTTTCTTGGTCTTCAAGTTCATGCTGTTCCAACTTAACCCTTGTCGTCTTTCTTATGGCAGCTGATATATTCATGGAAGAAAACAAAGAATTTTCAGGAGCTTGACATGAATCTGTCGAATCAGAGATATCTTGAAATTGCCCAGATGTTGAAAGATCTTTAACTGTGGGCTCAGATCGAAGAAAAGAAGTAACACCCTGCACCTCATTCTGAGAGACCTTTTCCAGTGTCTCAAGACTATCATCAGAAACACCAAAGACACTGTTTCCAGATGAAGCTTGAGTTGATGCATCACTTTGATCTTGCTGCCTGAGTTTTCTTTAAACAGTGAAGGTTCTTTGTAGCTAGGTTTGGCTGACCGCCGCCTCAAACAAATTTTCTTGTCACTTGAATTTTCTTCATTTGTAGCCCCATCTGGTTTTAGCGAGCCATTATCCCTGTTCAAGAATTTCCCAGATTTGCAGGTAGATAAATCACTATTCTCGCTGGAAGAGGTAATCTTTGATTGCAATTCTTGTGCATCTTGCTTTTTGCCATAACCCGTGCGTTCACGTGCTTGTATGCCTTCCAGTTGCTGGGACATGCCATTGACCTTATGTTCCAGATCTTCTATTTTAGCTTTGTACATGGCAGACATCTGCTTGTATTCATGCCGAAGCAGCTTTAATTTTTCTCGATCAAGTGCCAATTCCTTGGACATTTGAGAATTTGGTTTTACAAGTTCTCTATTTTGTTGAGATGCACGACAGTAATTGTCCCACCACTTCTTTGTTTCGCCAGTTTGGTATTCAATGCTTGCTTCTTTTTCTGCGAGAAGTTTCTTTAGACATTCTATTTCCTTGAGCAAATGAGTAGCATTTCTCTTACTTAAAGGCGATGAAAGCACACCCTTGAAGGGTGACCAAACCTCTGAATTAATGACCAGTTGAGCTTCTATAACATCTGATGAAGACCCTGACATTTTAGCAACAGTAACTGGTGGAAAACGCTTTTCAAGGTCAAGCAACAACTGATAGCTCGTAATTGTTAACTCCAAGGATTTGTTCTCTCTAAGAATTTGGAAAACTGCCTCATACATTTTCCTTGTAGGAACTTGCGCCATTTCTGGGGTGATACAAATTGCTCGAATTGCAGCTATAAAGGATAATCTGATGTCATCTTGTTCCTTAACACCAATAACATCCAGAAGTGCCATGATATTTTCCTCAGGCAATTGTTGTGGTCTAGATCTGGTACCATTTAGATATCCCATTGCTTCTCGATTTCATCCAATCACCAAACTTTCCCCACAAATATCAAGTTTCCTTGTAGCCACTTGTAAGATTGAAGCAGATTGTCGATTCTTCATTAACGCTATGATTTGCTGCCCACTGTTGGGTACAACTCCATCATACTCCACTTCAGTTAGTGTCAGAATTACAGGACTATGCAGCACAAGCTTTTTATTTTCTCGACATCTTGTTGCAGACATTAGGATGCACTGACAATGATGTGGAATATAATGAACCAGAGATTTAAAGAAGATCTCATCTAAAACCCATGTAGCAAGTGACTCCTCAAGAGATGAAGATTGAAGAATATTTGTAGAAATACATGTCACAATACAAGCTGGTGTCGCAACTACAATGTCTGGAGGCCCAACCATAGCAGCCCTAAAATCTCGGATCACATTCCTCTGATAAATGAACAGCAGGGCATTCCCAACGCTAACACAATCATTTAATTCAATAGTTGTGACAATGACGTTTGTTCGGGATTTCCAGTGAGACTTTCTCCAAATAGCTTTTTGCCTCTGATTGCTAATGATGTTTTGAATTGTGCTTGTGTAGGGATAGGAGCTTGAAGTCACTGCCTTTTGAAGAGCTGGAGAATAAATTACATAATCTCAAACAACACATTTAATGATTTCTTCTTCAAAACAGGGTTTTGAAGAAGAATCAATCTCTGACATGAGACGGAGTCTAACACCTCCAACACAAGATTTTACTTTTTTCCATTCTCCACACATCTTAGTGAGTGGAGCTAAAACCTTTAGGGCCTCACCCGTTTTCCATGTGACAACTCCACTCGGGTAGGGGATTGGTCTATTACAAAATAATAATGAGCCTTGTTGACCACTCATGTGTCAACTATCCCTTGAGCAGAGTACAATGTTTTTTTTCTTCAGATTTCATCATCATCATACAACTTTTGGTTATCATAAGGTAATCCAAATTCTGCTTCCGTATGTGCCTTGATGTAAAAAATGATTCTAGTATGTTTATGAAGCCATGTAAAACATCTAGGCAAGCCTATGATTTTTACTAAGAGTTTCACTCTAGGGAGTTTTTTTTCCTCCGCTAGTTATTTGTGTTTTAAAACATTTATTAGTGGTAGAGTTTTTCTCCCAAGCATGCCCCAAGGCTAGGGTGGGGCTTGATGGTAAGGTCTTAGGTGTTGAGAAATCTAGGGCATAGCAATTAAGTGATTTCTCTTCTAGTTACAACTGCTTGTGAGTGCTTTTTACTTCTTAGATTAGGATCTTCTTTTACTTATATTATTATAGTGTTATTCTTCATCAAACAATGACCAATGCATAAACCATAAAGAAACAAGAGACACAGAATATAGGCTATCAACCAGGGCCAAAACCTCTCCCACTTGAGAGGAAAACCCGAACGAAGTCTTCTTGTTATAGAGACTTCAATTGATAAATACAAAGACCAAGACCCTTGACCTATTTGCCACTCCAACACCATGACGCAAAGGTTCCTTGATGAGGTCCTTCTTCCTTGAGTCAACGATAGTCAACCCTCTTGCTTCTTCCTTCTTCTCGGCTACCCTTCAGAATTTCGGTCCCTTGGTTCAGTACTGTACTTCTTGTCTCTATTCAAAAACCCTAGCACATGAGTTTGACCAACTTTGACCCTTTGTCTTCCTCGCTCTAGAAGGAGACTTCTTCTTGACACTTCGGCTTGAGTTCTTTCTTGATCTTCACCCAAAATCTTCTCTCACTATGACTATAATATTTCGTCCTTCTTCTTGCAATCTACAGGTCTGCAATCTCGCACGTGTGGAGGTAATCTGACTGAAAAATAGTCTTGAAACAAAGCTAAAGACCTCGCGGCTTCTTCACTTCTCACTGGTTATAGGGCTTCTATTTGATGACCTCCACACTTCTTGATTTCAGACTTGCTTCACCAAAATTGTTTCTACTGAAATGAGGCCAAGCTACCTTCTTATAGTCATTGGAGCCTCCATAATGAGATGACATGAAATGAGGGTGAACCGACGTGTCCTTTTGAAATATTTTATTTACTTTTTGAAGTCGACTTTGAAGGAGGTGACTTTCATTGGTCTTGGAGGGCTATTTGACACTTTCATTGACTTCTATACAAATGTAACATGCCCAAGAAGGGTCCTTCATACATGACATTGACTCTCTTTGACTTTATGACCAATCCTAAGGGCTCACAATGGGAGCCATTACTAAAAATAAAATTCCTTTCTCATGAAACCTATGAGACAAGCATTACAATAATAATTATATTTTTCTTCTTTACATCAATTCCATAAAATCACAATTATACTTGTCATTATGAAGCCGAACCTAGTTATACTTTTCAACACTCCTCTTAGCTAGGAAGGTATTCATAATGGTACTCGGTCATTCTCAATTTGAAGAATTTCTCATATGAAGAGTCAGATTGGTAACCCATCTATATAGCATCGTATCAACCAATATTGCCACATAGCAAGGCCTTGACTAACAACTCTATCTCTCCACGAGATCTTAGCACAATGCTGGCAAGGCTAATGATGTATAGACACCCTCATCATTGTCTCTCTCGGAACATACCCCACCTGGGTTCTCAGGGTGTGTTCCAACAGGGCTATTCTTATCTTGGATTCCCGGTCGTCAAACAATATTGATCCTCTACAACTACTCTTATCATGGATGCGCTAACTCATCCTCAGAGTATTGGATGCCAGATGTTTACGCAATCCTCCATTCTGTCTTCCCAAGTGAAGACAAGAATGAGGTGTCTATCTCTCCCTCTTGATTAGGGAGGACATATCTATTCTAATAAAGGAATGTACTCATTCCTATAGAAGGAATGTACCTAAGCTCCTTATTGGCTTAGGAATTTTGCTTCCAAGTTTCTACCAAGTAAGAAACTTGTTTCCAGGCTCCATGTTAATTAGGGACCTACAACAGTTCCTCAGGAGGAGATGATGGGACAACCAACTACTTGAAGAAATCCTCCTCATGATGTCATGAACTTCTTTTTGTCATTTAGGAGTCTTCATGTTTGGGACTTCTTCATTGGGCACAAACCATCCATCACTTTCGTCCATCAGTCAATCATGTCATCATCGGAAAGTGATCCATCAGTTCATATCAAGCCTTTGTTCATGCCACATTGCCTTCTTCATGCCATGTTTCCTTAAGGATATTTTATCCTACTACATGGACATGGGTGGTGGAAGACACTCATAGATCTTCCCTTGGAAACCCTGCATAAGCCCATCCAGATATTTGTTCAAGAATAAAGGAATGCGCATTAAAAAGAAGGTTACCTTTGTGATGGTCTTTTCTCATGACATCATCTAATTTGTATCAGCATCATGCATACATATCGAGACACCTCCCAAAGATATATATTGAAGGGTCTCTTTCTTTTTCAGACTCCATTAGAGTATTCATATCTTTCATGGAGATATCCTAGTCAAATCTTCTTGGTCTTTGGATGTTGATTGCCTTTTTCCATGGTTGCATATCCCACTGTCTCTTCCTTGAATCCTTCCTTTCTTCACATATTTCATTCCTAGGAATTTCCAATCAGAATTACTCCAATTGTTGTTAACCACCTCATATTACATATGAGGACATATTATGTTGATTTCATCTAGACAACATGTGACGCATGCCTTCTTGCATCCTTTCAGGGGAGGATATCCTTTTTCTTTTGATCATGCTCTCAAGATAGAGTATTGATCCATGTTACTTGCAGCCATATGACATGCCTTTTCAATATTGAATATAAGCATACATACCTCATTTTTCTTTGGGTCATCCAGACTTCCTGCAACAACTTCCTTTGATTGAAAGAACTTCAATCCCTTGACTTGCTTCACCTTTTGAGTCAACATACCATCATCCCATGAATTCCACAAGTTTGGAAGTCTTGATGAAACACTTGCTTCCTTTCACGATCGGTGAACCTTTCAATGAAGATTCCATCTAGAGAATCTTGAGGATCTAGATTATCCCCATCTAACAGATGTTTCCTTTTGATAGATGTATGATGAGCTGTGTGCTAGATGACCTTTTTGTTTCTTTTCCATAAGTGCCACTTATGTTACAAATGAGGTTTACAAGAGCTATATTTTTCCATAGTTGACTACCATGCTTCAACCATCTTTCATGCTTCTCTATGATGAAGTCACGAGATCTTTCTTTCAATGCTTCTATGATGCCATGGTGCATCTCATCATTTTCTTAGTAAATCATAATAGCCTTATCTTTCAACAGAAGATTTAGGAACTTGAAAAGAACTTATATGAGGAAGACTATCTCAATGATAATAGAGATCTCTTACTTCCTCTTTCTTGGACTTCTTTTCAACTTCCTCTACTTCTTCAGTGATATGGGATTCTTCTCTTCCTCTTTTTCTATTGTCCTTTTTGATCTTAGGATAATCTCTTTTGTAGTGCCCATATTCTTGACACCCATAGCATTGAATCTTAGTCATGTCCCTCTTCTTTTTCCGAGAACCAGACTTTCCAAATTTTCCCTTTCTTCTTGTCATTGTAGCATAAGCTTGATTTTGCTCACCTATTCCCACATTAGATTTGGTCTTTAGTCTAGATTCTTCAATCTTGCACAGTGACCATAGATCTTGGAATGGGGTAGCTTCTTTCATTCCATAAATACTTGAAGTAAAGTTACCCCACTCCTCCGGTAGTGAATTTATTACAACTGCAGTCATTTCTCTATCAGACATGACTTCTCCCAGATCTTGTAGTTGATCACGGATTTCAGATATCCTCATAAAGTATGAGGCTATTCCATCTTTCCTTGACATCTTTAGCTTGTAAAGTTCTTGCCTTAATGAGATGACTTCTCCAATGGTGCTTACAGAGTACAACTCTACCAGTTTGTCTTAGATTTCTTTTGAAGTTTTGAGTTTGGATACATATGGGATAAGGGGATCCTTGATGGTTTTTTTGAGGATCGTTCAGCCCTTACTTCCCCTTTCATATACTTTGCAAGAGCTTGAGCATCTTCCTTTCTTGGTTTAGTGATAGATCCTTTGATATGTTCCATAACCTTATTTTCAATGAGATTCGGATTTGTCCTTTTCTTCCATGCAAGATAGTTTGAAGCCCCAACCAATTTGTTACTTTCCTTGCAAAAAGACATTTTGACAGATTCATGTGGTCATAAATATACTGACTTGATAGGATGCTCCTTCTCCTTGCTGCTTCCTTGATGTTGATCTCACAGAGAGGGAGATCTCTTAGGATACTTTGATGGTGAAGTCTTGTTGATGAAGATCAATGATGACTTCAATGGTAGGATTATTGTTTCAATGAGAGAGAGATCACCTTAGAGTCTTGATGACAACGCCTTTTGATCGAGCTTCCTTTGGATGAATAATCTTCAAAACACTTCAACTTTAAGGTGATTGAGAGTGGATCCCAGGAATGCTTCTTTGGTTGATGATAATGTGATCTTGATCTTGAAGTTCTTTTCTTGGATGAATAAACTTCAAGCTTACGTTGATTCGTAGATCTCTTCAACTTGATTAGATGTAGGGTTATGATGCTTCCTTTGTAGATCTTGACTTCTGTTGAAGAATCTAGGGCAATCAGGTATAGTAGGATTCTTCATTACTTGATAACAATTTGTGGAGTCTTTTTACTTTTTCTTGTTATCTTAATCTTCTTCTTCTTATTATTAATGCATGTGTGTGTACTTCATCAAACTACTACCAAAACATAAGAACAAGAACACAAGATGTTGGATCTCTGCCAGGGCCAAAACCTCTCTTCTCTTGAGAGGAATACCCTTCAGTAAGTTTTCTCTTATTGAAGCTTCTTTCTTGATCAATGCCAAACCCTAGACCTTGTCTAGAAGAACCTCCAAGTACAAGTCAAGTCCTTCCTTTTCTCTACACTATGTTTCCCCGACACTTTGTCTACATCCTTCCGGCACTTCGTTCACCGACACTTCATCCTTCTTCTGACACTTCTTTCTTCACTGTAAGTAGATCTTCTAGAAGAGATACTTTTCCTTAGTGATATCCTTCACCTAAGGATACTCATTCGTTCTCTTGATCATCCGAGTTCCTTCTTGGTGTATGGTGGAAGGCTTAGTGTGACAACGTTGTAGCCCTAATTCTCGCACATGTGGGAGGTACCCTAGAGAATTAGGGTCCTTTTTCCTTTGCTAGAGAGATAGGCTTCTTTGCTTGACTTGGGAGGCCTAGTAAGCCTAATTTCAAACTCAACCAACACTAATTCATGGACTGTTTGATCCTGCTGTTATACCCGTAGACTTACCCACCTTTTCTTCGCACATGTGACTGTTTCTGGCCCTAGAAACAATCCTCTTCACTTCGACATTCTTCCTCATTCCTTCACTTGTCTTGTAGACCCTTTCTTCATCCTTCTTGACCCTTTTTCTCAGCTACCTTTACTGATTTCAGAGAGATGGATGACGTTGAGAGGGAGTGGACAACCTCTATATATAGAGGATTGTCCCTCCTTTAGGATGACTTGAGGCCGATTAGCTGTCCTTAGGCCGACTTGACTATTTCTGTGTTATTTTCTTTGTTTTTCTTCTTGAGGAGGACGTTGTTGCATGGAGAGGACTTGTACTTATCTTGGAGGTATTCCTTTGACCTTTATACTATTTTATACATATTGTAACATGCCCTCAAAGGGTCTTACATAAATACATTGACTCTTGACTTCCTAGAAGCACTTAAACATGTGCTTGAACTAATTCAATGAGCAAGAAACTCATTGACAAATATCATAAAATAATTTCTCTTTTCTTAAATAAATACAACAGTCAAACTTATATTTTTGAAGACTAAACCTAGTTACACTTTCTTCAACGATCCCTCTTAACTAGGGAGGTATTCATACAACATTATAAGGTGTTTGGATATGCTTCAATCTTTGAAGAATTCACATAAGAGAAACCAAATTTGCATTCCATCTGTTATAGCATCATATCCATCAACATTGTCACAATGGAAGGCCTTGATTAACAACTCCATCTCTTCATAAGATCATGAGCTACAATGCTAGCGAGACCAATGATTTATAGACAACTTCATCATTGTTTCTCAAGGCACATACCCACCTAGGTGTTCTCTAAGTATGACCTTTTAGGACTATTCTTATCTTGGGTTCCCAACCCTCAAAGAATATTGGTCGTCATGCCTACTCTTGTCTTGGATGCCCTACAAATCCTCAAAGAGTATCAGATGCCAGATGATTACCTAATCCTCCCATTATTTCTTCCAAGTGAAGAAAAGAATGTTATGTCTCTCACGTGTCTACATTTCCATTCATGGCCTTCATCTAGACTTACGACTGTTAGTCCTGGTCAAGTGCATGACCGATGAGATGGAAAAACACAAATGTCACTCCTTTGTAATAAGGGGTGATCCAAAACTCCCTCTTGATCAGAGACTTGTCAGAGCTCCCTCTTAACTAGGGACTCTTTCATTCATCAACAACTTCTTCTTCGTGGGTCCTTCAGTTGCTTGATCTCCTTTCTTGCTTGATGTCATGAAGTCTTTGTTCGAACTTCTTCTTGGTAGGGCACCATCTATTGATCACTTCCCTTGTTTGTCATGTCATTGCTTCCTTCGTGGAAAGTGTCTTTCTTGCCATACATCAGGTTTTCTTGTCATCTGGTTAGTCCTTTGTCATTGTCCATGCTTCGGTATACTCTTCTCATGGATGCTTCATTGTACTTGCTTGTTTACATGCTTCGACCTAGTATCCATCACGACTTCATCCTGATATTGCTTCAACATTGCTTTTTCTTTTGTTGGATGGCTTCTTCATCACAACATCTTTGTAGAGTAGAATCAATTATCTGCATCTTTCATATCTCCAAGGCCTTCATAGGTGTCAAGGGTCCTTCCTTCCTTTTTCAGAGTTGTCCTTCCTTCTTTCGGGAGATATCTTCAGAGTATATTGTTAGATAGTTATTCTCGGTGATCATGGTGTTCTTCACATGCTTGATCTCTTTCTTCATTTGCTTCTTCTTGGATAGATTTGTCAACCACCTTATGCTCCTTGTGAGAGCACTTCTTCATTTCTTTCTTCCTAAACTAGTCAACATTTCTTCTTGCTTCTTAGTCATCAATCTTATACTCCTTATGTGAGCATATCCTTTTGTTGACCTTCATTGCATTGTAGTGCATGCCTTCGAGCATCTCCTTGCTGAAAGAGATTCTTTCATACTTGATCATGTTATAGAGCTATTCCCATGACTCAATAATATACAAATGATAACATGACTAAACTTTGATGCATACATACATCATCTTGGTTCTCCTTTGATCATATTAGCTTCATTTGGTTGTCCTTGGTGTGGCCCTTCCTGCTTCATCTTAGCATGCTTGCATATCATCCTTTTCTTGAATCCCATGAATGGGATTCCCAATGAGACATTTGCTTTGGTTTATGAACCTTCTTTTGAAGATTCCATCATAGGATCTTAAAGACCCTTACCATGCAAATGTTTCTTTTCTTTTGATGATGGAGGTCTTCTAAGATTCTTTTTCATGATCAATTTTCTTTCGTAGTGGATGAGGTCCTATTCTAGGTATGCTTCTACTTCATGAATATCTTGAGCTATGTTCATGATGCTCTTATATTCTAGAAGATATTTCTACCCATGCATTCTTATTCTCATTATAAATGCTACATCTTCATGAGTATCTAGAACTCTTTGTACTTCATGATTCTAGATTCTAGAAGATGTTTCTAGCGATGCAATTTATTTTATTCGTACATGCTCCTATCCTACTCAAAACTTGAAAGAAGACTTGAAGTAAAGAGTTTGATCTAGTCATAGTAGAGATTTGGAGGATCTTCCTTCTTTTGCTTCTTTTCTTCTTCTTTCATCTCTTGAGTCATGTGAGCTTCTTCCCTCTTTCTTTTGTTATTGTTGTCTTTTTTAAGCTTAGGACAATTCCTTTTGTAGTGTCCATATTCTTGGCATCCAAAACATTGGATTTTGGAAATGTCTTTGTTGTTTGTTCTTCATGGACCAAATTTGCCAAATTTTCCCTCTCTTGGCCATGGTAGCAAATGCTTGCTCCTTTGATCCCACCTCTTCCTTTGCTTTAAGTCTGGTTTCCTCTGTCTTGCATAGAGACCACATTTCACTGAGTGTGGTTGCTTCCTTCTTGGCATATATGCTTGACGTGAAGTTGCCCCAATCCTCAGGTAGAGCATTGAGTACTACAATTGTCATCTCTTTGTCAAACATGACTTCCCCAGGCTCTTGAAGTTGATCACTAATTTAAGAGATTTTCATGAAGTAGGGAGCCTCATCTCCTCTTGCTACAGATCAACCCACACACGTTCCTAATCTGTAGTTTTTCTTTGCCCAGGATACTTTGGACAAAAACTTGCCAATATTCAAAAACATTGTTCAACGCTAATCATACAAACTCTGTAGGTTGGGGCGTTGATCCTACTGAAGCCGATTGCTCCAGGACATCTTGAAGCCTAGTAAGGAAGGGGTCTACACGCTCCCCATTCTGCATCATCGTGCATCTCAGCTTCTCAGGATACATCTTCTGCTGCTTGGAAGATCCTTCGTATAGCGTAGCTAGTGCCTCCCACATCTGTTGGGTAGTGTTTCAGCTAGCTATGTGAGATACCACATGATCTCGAACCCCATCAAGAGTAAACCTCTTAGCTCTTGCCATCTCCTTCTTGTACTTCTTGAGCGGATCTGCATTGACGGGTACAACTTCTAGACTATCGACATAAGTTTTGAGGTCATGCTCATCTAGAAGGCAGGAAATTCTAGCTGTTTAGATCACTGTTGATAATATCGGCGATATTCGGAAATATCGCGATATTTTCGGCAAAATGATATATCGCCGAGAAAATATCACGATATTTTCTGTTTTGAAAATATCGCGATATTTTCAAAATATCGGCAAAATATCGCGATATTTTGAAAATATCGGCAAAATATCGGCTATATTTAAAAATTTGAAAAAATTATTTTTTATGCTTGCCGATATTTGCCGATATTTTGCCGATATTTTCGCCGATATTGCCGATAAGATATTTTCTGGACCCTCGCCGATATTTTGCCGATACCGATATTTTCAACACTGGTTTAGATCACATAGTTGGAGGCTCCGTCAAACCAATCTTGATCTCTCAACCCAGTTAATGACATTTCTCTAAAAAATATGTCGAAATCCTCTTCTCCTCTATGCAGCTGCTGCCCATCTATTCACACTCCCTTCTAAAGTGAGAAATCTTGCACACAACTACTATTGCTCTGCTGGGAAAATTCGAACTTCTTGGATAGAAGTCCCCTGAGGAAAGAATTCCCTCAGTATGTGCTCTCCTCTCCTTCTAATGCTATTCAGCCAGCAACTGCTGCAAAATGACTACGTCCCAACTGAAGATCTGCTCTGCATGAAAATTGCTGCGCTGTGTTGATTTCTGGTAGCATCAGATGTGCTGTAAGCCTCAAAATATACAGGGAGGTTTGGACACATGTATTCCAGAATACCCAGAAATAGTTTTGAGAAATTCCACTCAGAGATGGTTTTATTAAAATAATTAATTATTTTTAATGGATGCCTAAGTCTAAACTCAGGAAATTAAAATAATTAAAGAGTATTAATTAAACTGGGGTGAAGCTTCTGGAAGAAGACAAGGATCAAGCCAAAATGACTTGATCCATTGATTAGAATCTTATTTGGGCCGTTGGTTCTCAACGAGAAGATTATAAGAAGAGGCTTGATGGGAATTTGGAAGACACACCGAGTAAGAGATCAAGAGATCGATTTTTGAAGAGAGTAGCGTAGCAGTTGCCGGAGAAGTGATCGAGGTGATTTCTTGAAATGAGGGGCCGAGAGAGTTTCCGATTGGAGAGTTTCCTGATCTGGAGATACATCACAGAGGAGGCAAAGAGAGATCCAGAAGAGGCGGCGCAATATAGAGCCTCGTTGAGGCAACACAGAGGTTGAGAGGATATTCAAAATTTGTTGGAGGGTCGAGTTCTAGAGCCAAGATCATGGGTGTGAGACCGGGAAGGTAGAAAGTCAAAGTTCCAAAGGCAAGTCGATCAACCAAAGGAGTGGCGTAGACCCCAGAAGTTGTGACGTAGAGCAATGTAGTGATTGTGCATAAACTGCGCAGAGTCAGCTAGGGTCTAGCCATTCATTGGTTGGATCAGAATTGGATCGCCAGTGATAGTGTGAGGTATATCTCACTCATGTTTCTGTCAGTCAGATTCTCTGCATTGGATAGCCAATAAGGCATCCAACGATTGTATTTAGAAATTACTGCTTAATAATACAAACGCTCAGCTACTACACCGATTTTCCCACATTGGGTTTTTCTAGGGACATTGGTCCAAAAACAACAGTGTTTGTTGTGTGTGTTATTTCCTTCTTGCTCAGATTCTTGTTTCCACATTCTATTTAAAGTTTTCAATGCTACAGTTGTATTTACTTCGATATTTATAGTAGAACACAGTAAACAACTTGCATGGATTAACAAGTAGGAGATGCAAGATAAGTTTGTTGCAGTAGTGATTAAGGGATTCTCGATTTTTCACATGGTATTAAAGCACAGGTGAAGTAAGAGAGCAAATTGGAAGTGCCCAGTGCTGAAGAGGAGGAGATCGATGTGCTGTGTAGGCAACAGATCGAATCCCTAGAGGGATTGCGTAGTCCAAGCCAGGAGGGAAAGATTCTCAAGGAAGATCTCTCTTTTAGTGAGACGACATAGAAGTGAGATTTCTAGATTGAGATTTGTCAGCCACAGAGGGAGCAGTGTAGTAGAAGCCTCAGCGCAGAGCAGTTTCTAGTGAGACGCAGTTTTCTGCAGTAGTTCCTGGGGTAGAAAAATGTTAGAAGAGGGAACGAGACACTATTGAGGGAATTTTCTCCTCAAAGAATTCCTAGCCAGGGAATTTGATTTCTCATTTGCTAAGCAACAGTAGAGAGGAGTAGATTTACTAACTCCAGTAGGGAGTGCGTAGGTAGCCCAATAGCAGCGCAAAGGAGAGAGGAGGAAATTCGACATTTTGTTGGCAGAGATGGAAGCTAACAGGATGAGAGATCAAGATCAGTTGGATGGAGCATCCAACTATGTGATCTAGAAGGCTAGGATCTCATGCGTTATGGATGAGCATGATCTCAAAATGTACGTCGATAGTGTGGTAGTTGTATCTGGTGATACAGATCCGCTCAAAAAGTACAAGGTTGAGATGGCGAAGACCAAGCGGTTGATCCTTGATGGAGTGAGGGATCATGTTGTATGTCATATTGCTGGTAAAGGGACAACCAAAGAAATGTGGGATGCCTTGGCTACACTATATCAAGGATCTTCCGAGCAGCGGAAAATGTACTTGTAGGAGAAGTTAAGATCAACAAGGATAGAGAAAGGCGAATGCATTGATCCATTCCTGTCAAAGCTTCAGGAAGTCCGAGATAAGTTGGCAGTTGTAGGATCAACAGCTCAGCCTACAGAGATGGTGAGGTTGGTGTTGAATTCAGTTTTAGAAGAATGGCAAGTGTTTGTCCAGAGTGTCCTAGGTAGAGAGAAATTACCGGATTGGGAAGGAATGTGGGCCGATCTTTAGCAGGAAGAGATGAGGCGAGACTTAGTCAAGTGCAAACTTGATGGCAACGGCAATAGTGGGATGAAGCCCGAGGAAGAGAATGCATCCCTTGCGTCGAAGGGGTAGTCGGAGCAACAAAAGAAGAAGAAAGATGTTCAAAGATCAAATGTTTCTGGTGTGGTGAATTTGGTCACTACACTACACAATGTCCTCTCTAGAAGAAGGACAACGATGAGAAACATGATCCGCAGGCTGCTACCGAAAGATCAAGGAAGAGGAATTCGCTATGATTGCCTAGATACCTCCAAGGGAGAGGTGGGGTGATCTAGTATTGTAGTTCGAAAGAACTGTAGATGGGTAGGATCTTTGAGGATTCCACCTCTTGGATCAATACCTTGCTACGGAAGCCCATATCAGAAGTAGCAGGATGGACCAGGATCAGTTGGTGCAGAGGAGTGTCAAAGTGAGAGTTGTAGTGGCTAGGAGCACCAAAATCTGAGTAACACAAAGCTAGTGTTGGTAGTATTGTAGTTGGCACAGAGCAGAGTCAACAACAACTCAGTGTCTTCAGTGACAGCGCAAAGACTAGCAACAATCAAAACTGCAGTGGAAGATGCATCATGCTGAACACCTTTGGTTTAGTATTTTGGATGCTTTTCCATTGTTGTTGCGGCAACAACAAAAATAAGAGAGGGTTGCAATGCAGATGCAGTATTGGCAGTGGGAGGGTCAGCAGCAACACAGATGCAACATTTGTGCTGTAGTTGGTGGGCTGTGATGTTAGACATCGACAAAGCAAAGGGAGATGTTACAAAAAAGGGTGATGCTTCAGCAAGTTGCAGGTTGCATTACTAGAGCACATTCCTCGCTAAGAGGGAGTGTTGATTTCTAGTAGCATCGGATGTGTTCTAAGCCTCAAAATTTGTGGGGAGGCTTGGACACATGTTTTCCAGAATACCCAAAAGTCGTTGTGGGAAATTCCACCCAGAGAAGGCTTTATTAAAATAATTAATTATTTTTAATGTATTCCCAAGTCTAAATTTAGGAAATTAAAATCGCTGAAGGGTATTAATTAAACTGTCAGTGAAACTTCTAGAAGAAGACAAGGATCAATCCAAAATGATCTGAGCCATTGATTAGAATCTAATCTAGGCCGTTGGTTCTCAACGAGAAGATTATAAGAAGAGGCTTGATGGTCATTTAGAAGACACATTGAGTAGGAGATCAAGAGATCGATTTCTGAAGAGAGCAGTGCAATAGTTGTCGGAGAAGTGATCGAGGTCATTTCTTGCAGTGAGGGGCGGAGATAGTTTCATGTTGGAGAGTTTCCTGATCTGGTGATATAGCGCAGAGGAGGCAGAGAGATATCCAGAAGAGGTAGCACGACGTAGAGTGATGCTGAGGCAGCGCAAAGGCTGAGAGGAGATTCAAAATTTGTTGGAGGGTCGAGTTCTAGAGCCAGGATCTGGGTTGCGAGACCGGGAAGGCAGAAAGTCGAAGTTCCAGAGGCAAATCGATCAGCCAAGGTAGTGCCACAGAGTAGTAGTGATTGTGTAGAAACTGTGCAGAGGCATCTAAGAGCTAGCCATTCAGTGGTTGGATCAGTATTGGATCGCCAGTGATAATGTGAGGTATATCTCACTCATCTCTATGTTAATCAGATTCTCTGCATTGGATACCTAGTAAGGCATCCAATGATGGTATTCATAAATTACTGCTTAATAATACAAATCTTCAACTGCTGTACCGATTTTCCCACATTGGGTTTTTCTGGGGACATTAGGCCAAAAACAACGGTGTCACTTGTGTGTGTTATTTCCTTTTTGCTTAGATTCTTGTTTCTGCATTTTATTTAAAGTTGTGAAGGTTGCAGTTGTATTTGCTTTGATATTTACAATAGAACACAATAAATAACTTGCATGGATTAACAAGTAGGAGAAGTAATATCAGTTTGCTGTAGTAGTGATTTAGGGATTCTCGAATTTTCACACACTGCTCCTTCTGCCTCTGCGAATCTTTGATTTGGAAAATTTACTCCGTCAACTCAATCAGAGAAGTAATTTTCCACGAAAATTAGCCCTCCTGGCCAATTTACTGTGCTACCACTCTGGGGTTTCGAAATGTTGCCTGCACAATGTTTTCAAACTCCCTCTTCCGTCTGCAACTAAGCTCTTTTGCTTACGATCGGTGCTCTGATACCATGTGAAAAGTTGGTGACCCGATTCCTACTGCAACAAACTGATGATATTTCTCCTATTTGTCAAATTACTTTAAACAAATTACTTGCAGTTTCTACAACGAATATCAAAATATATACATTGTAGCCTACACAAAACAAAATACTGCGGAAATTAAATATTGCACAGGAGAGAAATAAACACAAACACACATATACACCGTTTGTTTTGGACAAACGTCCCCGGAAAAGCCAAACTTGTGAAAACCAGTGCCACAATTAAGGGTTTTTATTATTATGCAATAGTTTCTGAGCACAAATCTCTAGATGCCCAAACTGACAATCTAATACAGAGAATAAACTGGCAGAGAGGTAGTGTGAAAAATTTCACACTGTCATTGGCAATTTGAATCTGATCCAGGCTCTGGATGGCTAGCCCTACACTGCCTCTACATCATCCTACACAGATCTGCGTCACAGCCTTTAGGCTCTGCATCACCCTTCTTGTTGGTCATTTTGCCTCTGGAACTTGGATTCTCTGGCCTTGCGGTCTCACACCCCAACTTCTGGCACTAGATCTCGACTCCCCAACAAAATTTTAGACTCCCTCTAAAGCTTTGCTCTACCTCTTTGAACCTCTCTATGCCTTCTTTGCCTTGAACTCTCTGGATTTGGAAAACTTTCCACCGGTCTAGTATCCCAACCCCCCAATGCAAGAAGATCACTCGATCTCCCTCTGGCAACTCAACGCTGCTACCCTTGAGAAATTTGATTTCTTGATCTCACTATCTCAATGTGTTTTTCTTATAATCTCTCGTTGGAGCACCAACGACCAAGATTAAAACATAATCAAAGGCTAAGATTAATTGGGAGTTGATCCTCGTCTTCTTCTAGAATATTCACGCCAGATTTAATTAATATCCTTTAATTAATCACATTTCCTAAGTTTTGACTTAGGAATGCATTAAAAAATGATTAATAATTTTAATTAGACCATCTCCACGTGGAATTTTCCCAAATGATTTCTGGGTATTGGAATGCATGTGTCTTAGCATCTTTGCAAAATCTTGAGGCTAGAGCACATCTGATGCTACATAAATCAACATTGACTAAAGAGTCAACCTTAGAAGTTCCACTTTCCCTTGGGTGGTGGAAGTACCTAATAGGGTTGACTACTTAGCCAGCCCTACAAAGGTAGGGAACACCTTTATGGGATTTGGTATAGTTATATATTTTAAGGTGATCTCATTTTGAAGTACTAATATGCCCTTAACACTTAAATATGGTCCACATATGCGTTTATGATCTCAGTTTCCAATGAATGGTTTCTTTCACTTGAGTTTGAGTTGATTTTTGTAGATGGTCCAGAACAATAGAGGCTTTGAGGATGCCCAATTGCAGATGATGCCTGTTACCACTCAAACTAGCAGGGGACTTGAGGGGGATCCTTAAAGGGAAAATGCTAGGCCAAGGGAAACAAATGGAGACATAACCCACTGTCACCTTAGCTAAGGGTCCCTTCTATTTACAAACTTTCACTGATGGGAGGAGATCTTATATGTATGTAGTCTCTAGTGAATGATAAGTCAATGGATATAAGTGACCCAAACCCTTTTCTAGAAAGTTTGAAGGATAAAGCCTGCTTGCTTTCTAAGCAAGGTACTATGTGTTTCTATGGAAAGGAAGAGAGGATTTTGAGGGCTAAGTTTATGGGAATAGGCTTGTGAAGGAGTTCCCCAATCCCTAAAATCCTTGTTAGAATTGGGATCTCGGATGGTTCCTAATGAATAGTCTTTTGAAGGAATGTGACCACATGGGGCCAAGTGGACCCTGTCTAGGATATGAGGAAGGTATGAAGCAACCAATGATATTCTTACCCTAGACAAGGTGGGGAAAAGGATCAAGAGAAGAATTTCACTTGAAGATGTTGTCTTGACCCTATGAGGTACTAGCCTTGGGGATGGCAGGGCATGTTTTGATCCTGAAGCTAAGGCTTGACTTTTCTTCCAACTCCACCTTCAGAATGACTTCAAAATTGGAGGGCAAGAGGAAAGGCCAAAACAGAAGACCCTAGGAGATCGATTCTTTTTTTATGGCTAGCTTGCCGGGAAATTGATGCCCTAGTCACCCCAATGTGGCTAGTCTCGACAAAATGTGAGAAAATGTAGATTTTAGTGACCACCCTTGGTAGATTAGTGCCTTAATGTTTGGGATAATCGAGTCTATGTTGAGTAAGAGTAGGATTTCATGGTTTCTAGTCAAGGAGGCCTGAAGATGACTCTTCATTTGCCTTCTAGGTTAAGAAGAAGCAACCTTGCAACTTTTATACTTCGATGTGCAAGAGAAATGGCTTGTCGAGGTCAAATTTCACCCCTAGGAGATTTCGCTCCTATTACATTGAAGGAAATTCTATAATAGAGACAAATTCTACAATATTAAGTAGTAAATGCGTGCAACAATTATGCCCTAGAACAAGGAAAATCCTAGCCCAACATATATGAAAAAAGTAAACAAGAATAACATCAAAAGCACGTACTTACATGAAATAGAATATAGCCAGCCATTCATAATTAACAATAAAGAAGCTCCAAGAGAAGATGGACCAATATCCATACATCAAAACTCATCCATAAATCTCCAATTCATCCTTAGAAAAAGTGTGAAAATCTCAAGAGAGATAAGAGATCCAAACCAAAGTGGTCATGAGAAATGAACTCATCTCACTTCTATTTATACACAAATTAGGAGATCAAATTAGCCTCCTTGGCCTACATAAGCCCCAAAAATAAAATAATGTTCTAATAATACAACTTTTGGTGACAAACCCACCAAACTAGCTCATAAATGACAAAGTAAGCCTCCCAAGAGGTCAAATAATAATCTATGCATGTCGTAGGGCTCTCTAAAAGGCCTAATGAGGTCCATGGGTGCCACAATGAAGAATAGGACCCTCAAAAGCAGTGGACAAGGGGTTGGCCCCTTGTAATAACCTGTGGTGCTCCAAATGCCATGTTGGGTTACACAAGTGTCCTCATGGGTCTCCAAACAAATCGAAGATGCTTGTAGATCACCTGCAAGGGCTAGGATGATGGTGTAGGTGATGCCACATCATTGTGCAAGTCTTGGATCATTTGCCAAGTCTATGGTGTAGATCTGGTGCCAGCTGGGCATGATGGATCAAGTGCATCCTCCTCGTCCGATAAGTGAACCACGAGCAATCTCTGAATGGCTGTGGGGATCCATGGAGTGCAATTTGCTGCTATGGAAGCCCATGGCTCTCAACGCTTACCCTATATGTGCCAATGTAGCCCTCTGGGGGATGAGGACCCTGTATAGGGAGCCCAAGCCTCAAATGGAAACCGTCTTCAATCTTGCATAAGATCTAATGCATCCCCTAGCCTTCCAGTACAACAATTCATTATAGAAATAGAATAAATGAGCTTCTCATGGACCACAGGTGGGGACTTCATAATGGCCTGCCCTTCCATGATGGGCTTCAGGATGTGCCAATGCCTCCTAAACTCCAAATGGAGTTAAATAAGCACCATATTAGGTAGTTTCTACTGCTAAAGGAGACAATATTTAAGGTACATCCTTCAAAAGGTGGTGGGATGTGATAGATATGGTGAATGAATTAGGGGATGAGAAGAGGCAGTCCTGGGTCACATGCTGGGGTACAAGGGTAATTATAAGAGGGGAGCCCACACTTGGGTTTATAATGTGTAGGAGGGAGCAATCGTGGCATATGAGGTGCCCTGGCCTTGAATTTTCCACCCTTCTTTTTTGCCTTTTGCCCTTTTTTATGATTTTCTTTGATTAACTGCTCAGTGCTCAAGGGGTTAGAGGATGATGTATAAGATATAGCAGTGAATTCCCCCCTTTAAGGTGGGGTGGTGCATCGCCCACCAGGGGTTGGGACAATCATGTGTTCCTATATGATGAAGAACGCTCATAGAACCTGTAGGAACCAGGGTGATGGCCATGATGATGGGGTAGAGCTCATGTATTGGCTTTTTCCCATGTGCTAAATGTGTTTGTCCCAACCATCTTTTGCATTTTGTGGTACATTCCCTATTGAATGTGGCCATATATGCTTTTAACTTATTGTTCAGCTGCATCAACCTCCGGGCTTCATTCCAGGTCATGACCCGAGGTGTGGGCAAGGGGAAGGGGCAAGCTAACTCTATGTGGACCCAATGGAGGAATGTTGACCCAAGTAGGAGAAATGATGGATGGGTTAATAATGAATGGAAAGGGGGTAATTTAGCCCCATAGGGGTAGGTGAGTTGGTAATCACAATGCAGTGAAGTTCGTTAGAAAGGCGGGCTCTGTACTGAAGGTCACAAGTTCAAATCCCCGGGACTTACCCTGGAGCTGTATAGAGGGGCGGGCATAGCTCCTAGTGGTTATAGAGGTAGCGGTCAGAATCGACCCTGTGTAACGCGAGTCGCGAGGTTGTCCCTGTTGCTGATTCCATTGTAATAAAAAAAAGAATGTAAAGGAGGTAATATAAGTGGATAAGGGAGCAGGACCACGCAATCGAAATCAGGGTTTCCCATGAAATATCATCCTTGGAACCAAGTGGTCAGTAAAAGAGATCTCACGAGACTAGAATGCAAGGTTAATTCCTAGAAGGGGTCTAGGGGATAGAAGCACCGACCTAGCCCATTCTTTCTATTGAATCCCCCCCATTAATCCATGCCCAAAAGTGTGCATGATAAGCAAGCTACAATCCTCAATTTCCAAATGAAAAGACATACCTTTAGATTCGGGAGGCTCACCTTCAAACATACGATCATGACAGATGGGAGATGGACCACATGGCTGGCTCAAGTGGCGGAGAAAATGGCACAATGAGCTAGCTGGTGGCTATAAGAGGCTGTTGGCTATCGGCTGAGGACCATCTTGGAGAAATTACCATCTTGGAGAAATAATTTCTCCTAGGGATATTACCCACAAAATAGTGGATAGCAATGTCCAAGCCATACATCACATTCCGGAGAGCATGATGACTTAATAAATGTAATGTTGTCGACTTTTGGTAGAGTGTTGGACCATTTGATGTATTGAGTAGTTGATATACATCCCAAAGCACCTCGAAAACCTAGAACATTAAGCTTTTCCTGCCTGGCATGGAGGATTCTTCGTTATGTACAAGTGGACCCAACATGTCCCTATGCTGGTCTTGACACCACCTTGATGGGCTCGCAATGCCATGATCGAGGACCCAAATGAGGATGGTCATTCTTAGGATGGTTGAGGAGGGCTTGTCACACCTGATGGAACCCTAATGTGGGAGAGAGGAGGCACCATGTTGCTCGCTTGACCCACGTGTAGATGATGTATGGTACCAACAGTTGGATTGTGGACCCTGGGAGCTGCTTTGATACATGTTTTGGAGATTTTCTCAAATGGAGGATGACCATGATGCTTGGAGACATTTTTAACCTTCTTTTCCTTGATGGAACATTTGGAGCCCTAAAAGAGCATGACATGATCACATTTTTTAGGTCTACAACTCACACGTGTGTGCTAATCTTGGCATATTATGTAGTAAAGTTAGTGGGTTGGCTTGTAACCCTATTTTTTATTTTGTTCATGTTACCCACCAAAAGTGGGTGACCCCATAGGAGAAATATTTTCTGCCACACTCCCGTCCAGCGAGCTAGCCAACAACCACCACTAGCTGTGCTGACGACATGCCACTCTTCATTTCCACCACCTGCATCAGTCATATTGTTGAAAAATTGGGGCAGTTATGTGATGAATTTCCCCTACCCCAAATGAATCCCTTCTTGCAAGGAAAATTCAATTATTATTAATGAGGCACAAATGAACATGGGCGTACGATTATTAAGGCTCATGGAAAATTATGTTTTATATTGTTATTAGCAAATTCGAATTGGTAATTCTACTTCCAAATATTTCAAGCCAACCATCCAAATTAGCATGTCGGCTTGGTCAAGGGTTGTGACCCTTCATAGGCAGCATCAACTATAAATTGGCATGTGTCCTCCTTCATTTGGACATGGATCTTGGATATCTGAGGGAGCTTGTCTATTCTCCATGGCTTGATTCACATTTGTTCTCTGGCATGGTTCAAATCAGTTCTATGGCTCGCTATTTCAGAGGCTCGCATAATTCTTTGTGTAACTCACATTGTTACATCTCAATGGTGCGCATTAAATCCTTTGTGATTTGCACTATTTTTGTGAATTACATTTCTGTGTCTTGGGTAGCTCGCATCATACTTAATGTGGCTCGTAGTTGCATCTTATTAGGTTGCACTATCTTCTATGGTTAGTGTTTAATATCGATGGCTCACTTCTATAATAGTTTCTCGATACATAATCGCATATGACTTGCATTCTATCTTGTATAAGTTTTTCTATGGCTTGCCTCTATCACAATGGTTCGTTACATATCCCTATGACTCGTATAAAAATTCTATGGCTCGCATTTTTCAGAAAGATTCATATTTTATACACAGAGGATTCATATTCTATATAGTAGCTCGCACTTTACACAGAGGATTCATATTCTATACAGTAGCTCGCACTTTATACAGAGGCTCGTATTCCATAGAGTAGTTCGTATTGTAGCTCGCATCATTCTTTTTATATCTTTGTGACATCTCGTTTGGTTACCCCAGTGTTTTATGCGCACCTTTTATGGCAGTAATATAAATGACAACATTCTCATGACTATAAATATAGTATTGGAAGATAGTGACTCTTGTATTTATGCTTATCCTCATAATAGTGATACCTTCGCTTTTGTGATCTTTTATATAGAGAAGTAACCATGTTCTATGGTCAGGATGTACCGATGTACGATAGAAATTGTGAACAATGATCTAGATATATGACAATAACAATGACTTGGATCTATATGATCAAGCAACAAATACACAAATGTATTTGTAAATATTATTTTATTAATAAGATGAATGTACAAGTAGGTTGAATGTTATAATGGGGGCCTACTTATATACCTAGGCAAGTGTCCCTTTAATGACTGGGCATGTCCCTTAGAACATGCCTCTTCATTAACTAATCAATTAATTAACTCTAATTATGTTTACTATATATTCATTTATATTTTATATAATTTATATGCGTAACATTGCCCTTTTCTTCAAAAAGCTGTCCTCAAAGCTTTAATGTTGACAATTTTCTTCACCTTGTGTTTGTCATCTTGATAGGTATAATTCGTCAATCGTCTCAGCATGTATAGCTCGTTAGTAATATTCCTTGGAATTAGGGTTTTTTTCCTCCTCTTTTTTTTTTAATATATATATATATATATAAACCATTAAATTAAGTTAATTATATAATAAAATTAATTTATAATATATAGTATTATGTAACTATATAATATATATATGATTATCGCTTATTTTGAATCGACGAGAGTACACCATTTGATTGAGAGTTGCACTGCTTGACCGCGGTAAAAACAAACGGTGGATGGAACTTGCTGTCGAGAGTGTGTCGGTCCGTCGGCCAAAAACTGAAAGTAAGCAAAATCTGGATGAAGGGTGATGGCGCGGGCACAAGGGCACGACTAACAAGTTGCTGTGTCGGGATGGTGGACATTGGATGGAACTGGGAGCTGCTGGACAGGGGATGACGACAAAATTGTGAGAAGAGTCGATTAAGGTGTTGTTATATATATTCATAATACCATTAATAACATGGTCATTATTATTATTATTATTACCGTTGCATTCATCGCTGTCACTTGGTGGGTCCTCATCATCATGATGATTAGCATTAATGTATCTCTGGTAGGCGTCATCCAGGTAGCTATAGAGCACGTCCAGCATAATGGCGTTGATGTTTTGAGCGAGATGCAAATGCCAACATAGCAGGAAATTGTATCATGTTTTGAATATCACAGAAAAGGGATTTGGGGCACCTGTGATTGTTCGAGTCTGGTCATCGTTTTGCCTGCTGCAGTTCTGGTTATCGCATTGAGTTTCAGAAGGAGGTGCCATCTTCTTGGGGATGGATTTTGATATTATTTTTTATCCCTTTTATTGGCAACACTTCCATGATAGATTCCATATTTTAGCATTTTTTTATTTCTAGTCTCTTTATAGATTCAACCACTACTCTTTCTAAGAATTGCCTCCTACCAAAGCCTAAAAATGGGCAGCCTGAAATTTTCTTCTTAAATTGATTTCCAACTCTGTGATCATCCCTTGCAGCAAACATTGAATCACTGCTTGCATTGCTTGCACTAGATGGGGAAGAAGACACCATGCAAGGTGACCTTTTGCTATCTAGAATACCTTTTTGTGAAGAGAATATCCTAGCCAAAATTTTCATATATCGCAATTTCTTAAAGGGTGGAGACTTCTTATAGACATGCTTCAACCTTGGAATGATTCTCTGCTCTTTGGCTTCCATCTCTTCCATCAGTTTTGAGAAATTTATTTCTTTATTTTCCTTCTCAAGATATTGGGTTTCAGAAAATCTTTCAATATCTTTCTCATTGTTGTGTTGAACCTTCTCCATTTCAGATGGCAAATCCCAAGGTTGTTTTGGTTCATATTTTAAGTTCTTCAGTCAGATTTATTGAACAACTGATGATCCAAATTAATGTCTGGCACCTCATGGATATTAATAGGAAGACCTGTAACATCTCTGGCTTTAACACAAGTATCTTTCAGGACAGTTTCCTGAGTCTGTCCTTTCATGAAGCAATTTATTCTCAAGGGATCTCGATTGTATTCAAAAGTTTTCCTCTATTTTTGATGATTGTTTTGTTACTAGCATAAAGCTTTCCTTTACTATCTCATTATAAGGGCTTCGGGTGGCAATGTGATCATCGTCAATTTTTATTTTCTCCCCTTCTGTATGATCTGTGGATTCATTTCTTCCCTTGGAACTCTTTGCATCCGCATCTTCCTCTCTATTATCAGCATCAACTACTTTCCCTTTCTGTTCATCATCAAAATCAATAATCTTGACACCTTCATCATCCACAACTGTATTTACATCCTCAGTTGTCATATACCCACTTTGATTGTCATTCACGTCACCCTGAGAAGATCCCAATTCAACATGTTCAACATGATTTTCTTGATTAAAACATTCTTTAATGTTAGTTTCTTTCATGTCAATGATTTCTTCCTTTAGACACGCTGAATATTCTGCAAATGATTTTTTTAATTGCTGAAACGATTCTCAAATTTCACTTAATTGCTCATTGATTTCAGGACATAAACTTAATGGCATATTGTGCAGTGGATAACGTCCAAAGGCTCGCATGGCTCTAATTCCACTGAAGCAATAAAACTTAAGAGTGTTTGTGCTTTTAATATAAAATACACAAATGTATTTGTAAATAATGTTTTATTAATAAGATGAATGTTACAATGAGGGCCTGCTGATATACCTAGGCAGGTGTCCTTTTAATGACTGGTCATGTCTGCCTCTTCATTAACTAATCAATTAATTAACTCTATGTTTACTATATATTCATTTATATTATATATAATTTATATTCATAACATATGACTGGCATTTCCCTTGATCTTCATGACAATATGTGATAATGATGTTAATGACAATGCTCTATCTGACTGTGCCTTTGGCATGTGATAGTAATCTTCATGACATTGCCTTGGATATATGGCAAAGATCTATTTGTATATGACAATGATCTTAAGATGAGAAATAACCTTTGATATGACTGTGAACTTGGCAGTGACCTCATATAGTTGTTACCCTTCACTATGACAGTGACCTGGTTGCATAACAATGATGAATGACAGTAGCAGGGACTTTAATATGGGAGTGACACTCTGATAATGGCAGCATATATGCGATGAATGAAATTGCAGTAATGTATGGACAGTGACCTTGGGCAGTGATCTATAGGACAATGAGATAGTGATATGTCACTGTCATGATTTACGTGACAGTGACATGTGACAGTCATTCCTATGAGAGTAATAAATGGTAGCAATGATTATTGATGATAACGTGACAGTGATATATGGCTAATCTCTATGATGACGATATGATAGCGATGGCAGCATCTTTATGACAACTACAACGAAGTATGTGATGTTCTATGATAGACTGATGTGTTTGCTACTAGATTGTCCTAATAAGACTAATGTATTGGATAGTGAAAGACATATGTCTCATGATATTTTGTACACTGTATCTCAGTTGAACATTTGCTGAGTATCTAATAGAAGAAGAATCTGGTTGGTCTTTGACCTAAATCTTGGTGTCTTCATTGTGCATGCTTTTCTTTTGTTGTTCTTTACTGTTCCATTGCATTGTTGATGTTTATTGTTCTATCTACATAATTGCTAATGATGATATGATGTTATGGGGTGAATGTAATGTGAAAAAATAAAAAAGTTTAAAAGTGCATTTATCTAGATTCTATAGTAGAGAACTATCTCACCCAAAAATTTAACTCATATGCCTTTCACCCATTTCGCAAGAGCACATGAATGAAGGTGGGCTTCCAATCAAAAGGTGCTTTATTCATTTTGCAATCAAGCACTTATGCTTGTTTGTACTTCGAGATTTTGATATGGATTATGAGGTGACCTAGGAGTGGTTTTGACCATGATCTTATTACCTCGCCTTAAATGGGGCGTTAATCTTCAACCCTAGTATAGTGGGACCTCCCCTAATGGCACTGTTACCGCTCAATCTAGCAAGGGTCCTAGGAGGGGTTCCTATAGAGAAACTACTAGGTCAAGTGGCAAAAATGGAGCAATAACCCACTATCATCTCAGATAAGGCTCCCTGCCCTTTACGAACTTACATCAATGGGAGGAGTCCTGGTATTAGAGAAATCACTAAGAATAATGTATCAATGGTGTAGAGTAGGTAGTGATTTCAATCACCTATTCAAAGGAGAGACTCTATTGATGGGGTTTAGTTGCTTAAGAAGCAAGATGAATGGCCTCCAAGAAGGGCTAGAAGGAGACCTAGACCTAGGGTCGAGGAGTATTTCTTGATATGAAGTGCCCTTGACCTAGGAATTCTAGGAGAATAGGGTTTTCCAAGTAATCCTTATGAAATTGGGATGACAAGGTTGTGGGACCACAAAGAAACCTTACTGGACCCAATTGAGGTCAAGGGCTTAGGGTAAAATTTCAAACAAAGGGTCTTGACCAAGTGAGGAAGAAGAAAATGATCAAAGAGATAGGATTTGAGTTGAATTTTCGATGTGATGATCCTTAATGAAGCCACTAACCAAAGGAAATCTAGGGAGAAATGGTCTTCGAGCTTGGGCTTGGTAAAACTTGATATTCAACCATCGGAATGACTTCAAAATTGGAGGACCTCTCACAGACACACCAACACAATTCTAGACCAAATTTCATAAATTTTGGATGGCTACAATTGATTTCATGTAATGCCCTAGGAAGCCTACTAGGGTTAGGACTTAGAAAAAGGAGAGAGGTGAAAAGGATTTTCATTTGGTGATCACCATGGAGTAGACCAATGCCTAGCCTATTAGGGAGAATGGAGTCAATGAGATTTCAATGTTTAGAGTTTCTTTTACCCAATCAAGGAGTTCCACAACAACTTCGCATAGCCCTAAAAGTAGCAACTAGGTTACCAAGGAATTTTACACTTCTTGATGTTGCAGTTGATGACTTATCAAGGTAATTGTGAAGATCATGTACCACTAGGACATTCATCCACTATACCATACACGAAACATATGACAAAACCCTCACAAAGACAAGATTCAATAAATTCACATTTCCATTAGGGCAGCAACTCCAAGTTCATGTCAGAAAATTTTCATACATCAAACATGTTGCATAAATAAAGAAATATATCATGAAAAAGGCACTTACAAGTATAGCGAAATGAGGCGGGCGCGGAACCTTCTCTGGTCGTCTACCCTGGTGCATCGATAGCCGGATGCTGAGGTTTAAGAGCCAACTGCTGACATCACATCGGTTGCGAGAACCACTTTTGGAATCCAATCATCAAGAGGGACAAAAATCAAAGCTCCAAGACCAAGATAAGATGTCCAAACATCAAAATGTATCAAAGATATCCAATTCGTTCTCCAATAACTATAGCGAAATTCTCAAGAAGAGAAAGATCCAAATCCAAGTGCGATCAAATGAAATGATCATCACATCAATATGTATCCTCCTCTAAGGGGTTTGATTTGACTAATTAGGCCCAATGATGCCCTAACTAATAAAATAATGTGCAAAAATAACATTACTTGGTGGCAAGCCCACCAAGATGACAGCATAATATAAAAATAAGCCTCTAAAGAGGGGAAAGTGATAGAAATAATAGTTCGAAAGGCCATTGAAGAGGCCTAGTGGAGTCCAACGTGTGCCAAATGAATGAATGGGCTCCAAATATGGTGATAAAGGGGTTGGCCCCTTGATGTCCAAGCAAATGACTTGTGGTGCCTTGAAGTGGTTGTGGGGGCACAAAACAACCTCATGGGTCTCCAAATGGATTGAAGAAGCTTGTATCCGATTTGTAAGGGCTAAAAGAATGATGCAAGTCCTCCCTCTGTCTACCATGGTGAGACACATCCTCATCTGGGCCCTAGATCAGTTGACAAGTGTGTGGTGCAAGAGTGTAGCCGACTGGCCAAGGTGGTCCAGATGCATTATCGTCGTCAAATAAATGGAACACGATCAAGAAATGAGTGGAACTGAAAGATCCCATGATGTGGCAATCTGTTCTCTATTATAGTGGAAGCCCATGGCTCTCAACGATCACCCTACAAATGCCAATATGACCCTCTCGAGGGCTTGGATCCCATATAGGGAGACCAAACCTAAGATGAAGACCCACTTGCAATCATGTATAAGCTCCAATGCGTCCCCTCACCTTCCAATACAACAAATCATTAGTGCAATTGAGTAAATGAGCTTTCAAATCATTGAACTAAGTGGACACTTCATAGTGGCATGCCCTTCCATAATGGGCTTTAGAATGTACAAGTGTCTCCAAGTTCAAGAAGAAGGTTAGCCAAGGACTCTTTTAGGTGGTTTCAGCCTTTAAGGAGAGGGACATGTCCATGGTACATCCATCAAATGGCAGGTGGCATGTGATATAATGATGGAACGAAGTGGGGCATCAGGGGAATACTCCTAGCCACATGCTACAATACAAGGGTAGCTATAATAAGGGAAACCCACACTTGGGTGTATGAATGTAGGACGGAGCAATCGTGGTACATGAGTTACCCCAACCTTTGTTTTTCCAACCTTCTTTATATGCCTTTTGTCTTTTATTGTTTTCTTCTATAATTGCTTGGGGCTTCAGGGGATGAGAGCATGATGTGTAAGATATAACAGTGAATACCCCCTTAAGGTGGGGCAGTTCATTGCCCACCAGGGATTGGGACAATGATGGGTTCCTTAATGATGCAAGGGGCCAATATAAGGAGCCCTAGGAACCATGGTGATGGCTTTGCCCACGTGCTAAATTTGTCTGTCCTTACCATCTTTTGCATTTTGTGGTACATTTCTTGTTGAGAGTGGCCATATTATGCTTTTTCTTTTCTTTTCAGTTGCATCAACCTTTGGGGCATCATTCCAGGCCCGACCCAAGGTGTGGACAAGGGGAGGGGGAAGCTATCTTCTTTTGGACAAATGTGGACCTGGATGGGAAATATGGTGAAAGGGGTTATAATAATAGTAGGGGAGTGATGTATGTGGTGTTGGGAAGTGAGACCATGCAACCAAAATAAGGGTTTCTCGTGTAGTGCCACTCCAAAAGCTAGATGCCAATAACGAAGATCCCATAGGACTAGGATACAAGGTCAACCATCAAATTGGACAAAGGAGACAAGAGAACAAACCAAGCCCATTCTTTCCGCTAAATCTCCCCACTAATCCATGTCCAAAAGTGTCCATGATAAGTAAACAAAAATACCCAACTACACAATTAAAAGCCATACCTTCGGGATTGGAAGGCCCACCTTCCAGCATACGATCATAACAGATGGGTGAGGGACCATATGGCTGGCTTAGGTGGCAGAGATCAATGTCATATGGTTCGTGTTCGAGTTAGGGTTCGACAATGATTAGGTTCAGTTTGAGTTTGAATTTTTTGATGAGGTTTGCTATTCGGTTCATATATATATATATATATAAAATGAATTATAGGATAAAATAGTAAGAAATCAACATCAGTAAACATCAAAAAAGTTATCACAGACATGGAAACTGCAAGGATAAATTACAAGCTCGAGTTGTGACATGAGGTTATGAGTTTTGATCTATGAACTTGGTCAATGGCTATGAGGTTTGATTAGGTTCGTCGAATCTGAATTTTTTTTTAAGGTTTGCCAAAATTCGAACCTCAAGGTTCAACGAACCTTGTGACATATGCAGAGATAGTGGTACATCGAGCTATTTAGTGGCTGCATGGGGTTGTTGGTTGCCATCTAAGGACCATCTAGGAGAATTTTTTTTCCTATGGATATCACCCATAGGTGGTGGGTAACAGACCCAATGGGTATAAGACCTCCCCTAATTGCTCAGGAAGATGAAATTTTGTAGTCTAAATGCCCAGGGAAGATTAGTTGCCACAAAATTATTCTCCTTTGGTAGGCATTCACTTCAATTTCATCCATAATTCTGTTTTCCCTAGTGTAAACCTAGTTTGGTTTTATCTTCAACTTGGGGGCTTATTGAGGGTTTCATGTGCATCATCCTTGTAGGAATACATCATAGGAAATCCTTTCTTGGCATTGTGACCTTTGGATATCCCAATTTTCAACCTACTAACAAAACCTTAGTTCTTGTATTGCCCTAACTTGGTATTTCCAAGGAAGACGAATTGTCGCCTCTGGGAGCCTTGTGCTTGAAATTGTGTCTTTCTGCCAGAGATCTCTTTGTTTCACCTCGTACCTCAAACCTAGAATACCGATTAGGTAACCTATACACATACCAAGACTCCTCCCATCGTTGAAAGTCCATTAAGTGGCATGGGGTTTTGGCTATGGTGACAGTGGGCCACTACTCCATTGTTGTCACTTGGTCTAGTAATAGCCTTGTAGGGTACCCCTCTCCAAGGCCTACTAGATTTTGCGGCAACAATCTTCTTAAAAATCCAACTTGTGTAGGGGTTTTTATTTAGAGATTAGAAGAGGTAGGCCTCATATAAATAGAGGTTCACCTCTTTGATTTTGATAATTATCATGTGTGTGGAATTCAACCTGTCTTAGAGAACTCCTCGCTGTTGTACCTTGATACTTTGTGGAGATGTGATCTTATTTGGGTTTTGGCTATTGGAGATTAATTCTTGTTGGGGAGACGTCATTTGGGGATTGAAAGAATGCATGTTCTTGGGTACATTGTGAGTACTTTTTGTTGAATATCATTTATGTTTATTACATGCAATGAATATTGCTAGGGCTTCTATTTTCAATGTCTAAATACTTATATTTATGAAATGCCTGTTAAATTTTGCATGCTTTATTATTTTATCCTTGAACTCCCTAGAGAACTTCCTAATGAGCTTTTCTGTAGTGAATTTCTCCCCTCATAAAGTGATAGATAGGGTTAGCAAATGAAAGCCTAGGGTTTCCCCCCTTACTCCCCCCCTTAAGGGTTTTTATATCTCGATGGTCAAAATCCATAAGACTCCATCACCCAAGTAGATAGAAGGCATTGACATCCATATTGGTGATCAAAATTTATAAAATTTCATCTTTTTCTATCTCCCCTAAAATTTTCACCCTTCAAGGCAAGCCACTAGGGTTAGGGTTTCTGGATGAATTGAACTATTTCTTGAGAATTGAGCTAGTTTGAAGTTGTTCCTCCTTTCTGAGCCTTAAAACATCAAAATCTAGCAATTTGCATGGTTGAAACTTGAAAGTGCTTCCCTAGGGCTGATGCCATCAACCCTAAGCAATTCTAGGGCTTGAAATTTCCTAATTCTACTTAAGGCTTCAAGTTAGGGTCATTTGAAGGTTTGTTGCTCCTATTGTTTATCATATGTTTCAAGAAACTCGTTTCCTTCTTGTATGCGTAATTGTGTCATTGTGGAATCATACATTGAAAACCCTAGTCAACAAGTCTCTTTTTATAGGCATTTTCATAGGTATGCTATTTCCTATCACAAAGAATTGAGCCTTGTTCCTAGTCTGAGTACCTTGATTAAGCCTATTGAAGTGTCACCTTTGATCCTTTGACCTAGAATACCATTTAGGTGACCTATACTAGGAAGCCTCTCATATGGTGAAATCCCACTAAAGAGCAGGAGGTGGAGTGATGAGGTGATAGTGGCATCCACCTCATTGTTGTTTCTTAGTCTGGCTTTTGTCTCATGAGGCATCTCACGAGATCTGCTAAATTTTAAGGCAGTATGTCTATCAAACCATCCTCACATTGGTGCAATGTTACTTGGGAGCGGGAGCGGGAGCGGGGAGCGGGAGCGGAAGCGGGAGCGGGAGCGACCATTTTTAGAAGCTCCCGGTTTGGGAGCAAATCGGGGAGCGATTTTTTAAAAATATATATATTTTTTATATTTTTTAATTTTTGATACATATATGTCAACAAAAACATGTAGAATGATGAAATAGACATAAAAAACATAAAAAAACATAGATTGAACCATATAACAACAATCATCTAGAAGTTATAATCTTCATCAACCACGTCCGCAAGTTAGTAACATAGTAACATACAACATATTGAGTCTCATGATTCATCAATCTTAAAGTTTCAAGCTTTTAAAATTCAATATATAACATTTATCATCATTGATCACCAAAGTTGTACTTGTAAGCTAAGTGTAACCATTACAACAAATAATATCTAACATGAAATGAAATGTTATAAAATGAAATGAAATGAAACAACTTTAAACTTTCATGAAGCATCATATTCATAATTCATTACTAATGAGTTATAATTGCCAACTTCAAACTTAAATTGTCATATATTGTTTAAAAAAATATCATAATAAATATGAAAGAGTCAATAGTTATAAAAGCTACTAGAAACTAGAAAAGAGAAGTAAATCTATTATCTATTTCTTATGCTTGGGCCTCTTGCCACCACGAGAAATGTCTAATTTTTTAGTCTTGTTGCAAAATCAGGATCTTTGTCATTAATATCACCCTCCAAGCATTAATATCCAGAGGTATCTTTGTCATTACCTTTGTATCTGTATAGGGATCTTTGTCATTAATATCACCCTCTAAGCATTAACATAAGATAGAAAAAGCATAGCATGTCAAGTCAAGATTTTGTTTGAGTGATGCGTACATTTTTAGAAGGGTCATGATAGAGGAGTTCGACAACCAATGTCACTAACATCAAGGTACATAGATGGATTGGTACTCTTGATTAAATATGAGTTCCATACCCTAATACATGACAAAATTCAATGGAAACATTGCAATCCCCCAATCCTGAAATCCTGAAAAACTGATAAGTCTGCTGGATTTTGAATGAAATCTAAAATTCTACTTTCTCCATATGAAATCCAATGAGGACGAAACCACTCTCAAACATCCTGAGTCATTTCATGGTAATGTTAAAAATTTAAGTAAAAGGATGAAAATGAAAATTAAAGAAAATGTCACTTTTACTTTAAGAATTTAACATTACCATGAATAGCATATCAATACTAGGGCCTAGACTTGATCATTAAGTTGCCCCACTCAAAAACTATTTGTTTCTTTCAAAAAAAATTGCATTTCGAACATTACTACAAAAAAAAAAAAATGCAAAAAAGGCAAAACGCTCCCGAAAACGCTCCCAAAAAGGCAGGGAGCGAAATTTTTTTTAGGGAGCGCGCTCCCGACCCGCTCCCGAGTCGCTCCCGCCCGGAGCGCGGATCGGGAGCGGGAGCGAGGGGGGGGGGGGGCGCTCCCCCGCAACACTGCATTGGTGTAATACCAATTGCTGCCATTGTTTCAGAGTTTACTGTAATATAACTTGGTGGTTAGGTTGGTGATGTGATCATTCATATAGAGATGCTAAAAGGCAGGCTTGTTCTACCTCTGTCAAATAAAAAGGATCTTGACCCTATATTGCTAACTCTAATTCAGAAAAGGAGTATCTCAAAAAGGATGGCACACTTTCCTTTCTTTGTCAACTATTTGCTAGATATGTCTTAACCACTGCCCAATGAGTGAGATTGCCCTTTAGCTCATTGAACGGTATTGCCCTTTAATTGTCTACACTTCTTTTAATTCTCTGCAGAATCTCTAATTTTTGTATTCCTCATCCATTTTAGCAAGGAAGAAAGAAGTCTCTCCTTCTATTTTTTCTTGTTTTGCAAAAGGAATTTAAAGTTGATTTATTTTACCTTCTTAAAAGAACTTATCCTTAAAAAGGTTCTTTATTTATCTATGGTAAATCCTCAAAAGTTTATAAAAATGAATTGACCAAATTTGGATTTTTATTTGGTAATCTGAATGTTTGTTAATATTCTCGATAAAGATAGCAAGCATTATAGCAGCAAATTGAATGAAATAGTAAGTGGAATTAACTTGCTTGGAATTGAATGTGCAGGTTGAAGTGGGCAGTAGGGGCGTTGAGAATTTGTGAATATAGCACTAGGTGTAAAAATTCTATGGCCAGTGTATTTGGAGGGAAAATGGTGGAGCAGAATCTTGCAAAAGAATTATAGTTCAAAAGAACTCAATTAAATGCTTTAGTGTCATACTTTTCATGGTGGATCCCATATCTGGAACAAAACAGCAGACAACAGAAAAGTAATTCTGGAATAAAATATTAGAGAAGCAGAAAAGTAATTCTCCAGGATGTTTTTTCCGAAACTAGAAATGGGTCTTTTTATTTTTAATAGGCTCCTTTGTATAAATTTCCCAGTTAGTAGATAGTACAGAGTAGGACCAGACCAAAAGTATCTTCCACAAGAAAGGTTGGATTAGAATAAAATATTACTTGCTATTACCAAAAACAAGGTTGGTCAGTGGAATGATATTGAAGCCCTAGTATTGCCACCTACGATTGTGGAAGGAAGAAAGGAATCAAAGTCAGGAGGTTTTGAAGGCAAGAATGATATCATATTGGAAGCAGAAAGATGTGATATGTTGAAGTAATAGTGAAACAAGGTTTTACACAGCAAAAGAAAGGTATGTTACTTTGTTAGACAGCAGTGAATAGTTGGTACATCATAATTTGTGGGGTGAAGTCTGGAACTTGGGAATCTAGCCAAAACACTGAGCATTGTTGTCACTAGCAGTTTGAAACAGAGTTTGACCCAGAAAGTGCTCAACAAGAAGGGTTGGGCTGTGCTGATCGAATGCTATTGTTGTGAAAGAGATAAAGAAAATATAGAGCATTTACTGCTACTGTCATGTCTGTGTGTGTGCTGAGTAATTTTTGAAAAGTGCTTGGGCAACAAGAAATTAACCCCTTTCATGGAGAAAGCGATTTCAGCTAATAAACTAGAGTCTTTGACTTTCAAGGTATAAGAAAGTTTTCTGCCAAAAAAGAACAAAAGAAAAAACTTGGACATGGGCTTTTGCAGGTATTAAGAAGGTTTTCTGGGAAAAGAGAACAGAAGAACAAACTTGGTCAGGGTCTTTTGCAGGCATGAACATAATTGTTAAAACAGAGTAAGGTGTCATATCAGAATTTGATGCAGGTGATCCAGGATTGTAAAGGGATGGAAATCTTAAAGTTGGTGGGGGACTTGGAGAATGGAACTAGAGTCTCACATCAAAGGAGAGACATGAAGATTCTGTCACAGATCCAAGCGAGTTTGAAACTGTCCAAATCGAGAACAGGGAAGCAATACTTTGAGAGTGCTTCTAAAAGCGATCAGGCTGGGAATGCAAAATTTGTTCTGTGACGGATCAGGCTTGGCAGCTGACAACCGGCTACAGCTGGAAGGATTAATTGAAGGTGCCCAAATTTGTACAAATGAAGGTTTAACAAACATTGGTGCGATTTAAAATTGACCATAAGACTGATGAGATGAAATAAGTGTAAGGTGGAAATTAGTCGTAGGATTGGACCATTCAAGGCATTCATAGTACAGTCATACAATGAACAGGTGGGATCTTTTACATGATCAAGAGAAATACAAGGAGCCAAATAAAAGCGAGAGGGGGAGGACAAGGCTGGATACTCAAAGAACTAATGTCGATGAGTTAGTGGAGGTGCTGAAGAAAAACAAAGGATGGCAAGGGAGAAGAACACATGGAGCAATGAACATAAAAGATAAATGCGCTTGGTCAAGGAGTCAGGATCTGCATAAAACGTATGAATATTTTTATTGGTTCAGTTGGGGATTTGCTTGAAGGATTAGTGGCTGAACTGTATGAGATGAAATCAGAAGCCAAGCGGCTGCAAATTTGAAAAAAATTCCACAAACCTGTTGCAGAGAATTTAAAAGTTTTCCATCCATTGTGGTGGATATTGTCAGGGAGACTGTTCGAAGACTAATATGGACTAAGATCCGTGTAGGAACTCTATGGATTATCTAAAGAAAGAGATTGCACGAGTCGAAGGCTGACCCGTGCGGCCCTAGAAGTTGCCAAAGCAGCCAACAAGGGGATTTATCAGAACAGACTGCCACCAAAGCCCCCATGGGCCATCAATAAATAATTTTTTGGAATAGTTCTGATACTATATGTAAAAGTCTAGAATCTAAAATATACAACTAATTACGTAGATTAATAGTCGACACGCAAAACATTTAACACAAAATGTGGTTTTGGAACTACTATAATCTTTTATTGAAATTTTCTTTATAAATATGAAAGAAATTCAACAATTGTGAAAGAACTATTTATAATAATTAATCATAAAAACAGTAGCCCAAACGTCCAATAGAGTTGAAACCTAAGTTGGGATATTTTATGTTACAATCCAAAATTTAACATGCAATTAATTATTTTATAATAATTAATCATAAAACAGTAGCCCAAAGGTCCAATAGAGTTGAAACCTAAGTTATGATATGATATTTTATGTAACAATCCAAAATTCAACATGCAATTAATTATATCGCTCTATGTGGTTAATAATCAACACAAACAATTAAAGTAAATGGCATAGAATTTTTGGGAACCACGTGCAAGAAAACTTATTTGTTGATGACTATACCTTGTGATTTCAGAGTTGTAGTGTTACTCGGATGTTGTTGACTTCAACAAAATTTTAGGGATGACTCTCCATCCAACCGCATTCTCAATTGCACAATCTTTTTACAACTAGGCACCCCCGAGCCTTCAATCAACTACTATTGCCAGAAAATCATTTGTTTCACAACACTCTCCTCCCAAAAAATGAATGAACAATGTTGTCATTCCCCTTTTCGTCCATTAAATAAAACAAATAATTTCACAAATGGAAAGAGATTTGCATGCACACAATTCATGTGTCAACATGCCAACTTTTATTTCTTTATTATATGTTTTACATAATTCAACAATTTCTTTTCTTAATTCAACAATTTTTTTTCTTAATTTAACTTTTGCCCCTTTTTTTTTTTTTTACTTTTGTTACCTTTTTCTCTCTATATATAGATATAACTTTAATTTTAATTATTTATTTGCTATTCTTATATTCTTATATTATTTATTGCTTTAGTTATATATTATTATTATTATTATTATTACGTGGCAAGAGATGCCACATAATGTTACATTTAAAAATAATAAAATAATACTCATTCACAAATTTTAAAATATTGATAAAACAATGAATGTCACGGAAAAATAATACTCACAATACTCAGAATGTTAAAATCAATGTCTCCCCTAAATAAACTACTTTAATTTCCACCTTAGTTTTACATCGATTGAGCCGAATGACACTACGACTCAATAAGATTGCATTTAGAGGTGCTCTACAATGCAGTACAAGGGAGATGGAGATGTTTTGTAAAGTTACATTTAAATATAATAAATTAATACTTACATTAACAAATTAAAAATACTAAAAATCAATGATGTTCATAAAGAGTAATATGTCAATTTGGATTTTAATTTTACATCAATTTTATATACGACATAGGTAATTGAAAGTAAACAAAATGTATTTAGCTAATTTGCTTACTAAATATTGAGTTGGCTATGAAAAGTAATATGTAAACATTATATTATTGATATTATATGATGTTTAATTCTTTCTATATTTTGTTGACATGTAATATTTAAAACAAACATATATATAGTTTATAGAGAAGGTTTTCGGCAATAATCACATCAAAATTTTGTTGTCGATGCAAGTGTGGTTCATCGGCCGGACAAGATCATGGCAACAAGTAAATAGAGAGATCTATCATTCAACAGCTAGATAGAAATGACTACATTTAACTGGGTCAAGAGTAGGGAAAATAATATTAATTAGTTAGTTTGTTAAATTTATTTATTATTATTTTTATTTGTAACAAAATAAATCTTATTTTTAACTAATTTTTATGGACTTAAATTAAGAACTTGAATCTTATCCCTTGTGGCTGGTTTTGCACTCCGGGCTGTCTGTTCAAATGATTCTCCTCTTTATTATTTTAAAAATAAATAAACTATATAAAGACTTGTATTATTATAGGAAAGAATAAATACTTAGTTAGTTAATTAGTTAACTTGTTTATTCATTAAGCAATATGAAACTAAATATATAACATGTTCTTGTTAACATATAAATTTGTTTTTAATTAATTGGTTCTTTTGATTATTAGATTTATTTATTTTCATTAACTAAAGGAATCATCGTATATTGGGGATTAAACATAAATGTTTATCAATTAATCAACCAATTAGTTAATTTATATGTATATGTTTTATATAAAATTATTTGTTTATTTATATATCAAGAATACTAAAAACTAGGTCAAGGGTAATTTATTTTTTTTAGAATTTAAACTAAGAAAAATATCCTAATGAATAAAACATGGGAAGCTTTGTTAACATCTTATTTTTAATTAAAGAAAAAAAAATTAGCAAAGGGAATAAAGGGGGAAATAAACAATCCAAAAGATGAGGGAGTAAAAACTAGAGAATAAAGGAAAAAAGAGCGAAACAGGGGGCACAGGGGCGGGGGCACGGGGGGGAAGAGACGGGGGAAAGGAGGCTCAGAGGAAAGGGTAGGGATCCAACGTTTGCTAATCTTCCAACCGTCATCTTTGTTGAGATTGCTCAGACTTCTTTCAATTTCAGTGACCTCGCTAAACTTTCGGTGATGAAAAGGAGCAATCTTAGCAATAACCTGTGCCTCCTCAATACATATATGATGCTTAGTTTTCTCTCTGTGTTCTGCCAGGGCAGAAGATCGGGTCCTCCCATGATTGATGTCAGTTGCGTGCTCATGAATCCTCTGATTAATAAAGCACCCAGTTTCACCAACATAGGGGCTCCCACAAGAATAAGGAATAACATAAGCACCTTTCATGGCCTTGGGGTCAACAGGGTTTTTAACAGATCTTAGGGAGCTACGAATGGTGTTAAAGGGTCTAAAGGTTGAGGGACCATTATGCTTCTTAAGGATTTTCGCAATCTTGTCAGCGGTCCGTTGGACCTTTGCCATGATCTGGTTCATTGTCTTCTCTTGACGATGAACCACACTTGTTGGTTCGAAACGCGTCGACCAATGAATTTTGATGTGATTATCGTTGAAAACCTTCTCTATAACAAAAAAAATGTGGATCATAAATCAAATATTTCAATGTACATCTTTAGTAAAAATATTTAACATTACACATTGTAAAAAAATTGATATTAAAATAATTTAATGTGTATAGAGAGATATTATAGCTTATGGATAGATGTTTTGTACTTCCAAATGTAAGGAATTCACATTTTAATAGGGAAAATGTGAATAATAAATAAAATATTTTAATGTTAACTATGTATATATTATATAAAACGAGTGAAAATGAAAAAAATATTGTAGTTAAAAGATCTTGTTAGTGTTTTGCTCAAAACCAACACAAATCCATAACTTTATACCTACAAAGAACTAAGAAATCAAATCTCTCAAGGTCCTCGAGTTTTGCACTTAAAAATATGATTGTGTCTAAAGAGATTTGATCCTTTTTAGCTGTAGATTCAGAGTTAGGATGGATCTATGTTTTTGATACTACATTAATGTGTAATTTATTTTATGTTCAATTGACATATAAAATTTAAAAGTATATCAGCAAAACTTTCATAATACATATAACTATATACATATGGGCCAGACATTTTTCATTGAAATGTTTTATATTTTTTTTCAATTCAAATTTTTAATGCTATATGCATACTATAGATTATATGCACCTATAGAGAGAGATTATCATAAATATTAATTTGTTTTATGGTTATTAGCTAAATTTAAAAATGAAATTTTGAAATACCATTGTTACGAATATGAATATGTATATTGTGAATTTTTCTCTGAAGAAACTGTCTAATTTTATTAATAAAAAAAATTGCAATATAACAAATTGAATTCAATTAACTTATTATTTTTACTATTTTTTTTGCTTAAGCAAGAGACAGTCCTTCTATTGGCTTTAAAAAAAAAAAATTACATAGGTTACAACAAGCGCTCAAAAGCGCAAACCCCCAGAAGGAAGAGGGAGAAATAAATAATGTGCCATAAAACCAGATAGTCCATAAACAAAACGCGCAGAGCAGTGGCCCGCGAAAACCCCCTAAACTGCTCGACCAATTATGGTTGTCGATCTTCCCCTTCTAATTCAACGACTGGTATACATATCGCACAACCTTGAAGCAAGATGTATGCTACGCGATGAGGGCGGTATTCCTTCCTCGGTCCCCATCATGTGTTGTGCTCTGAAAGGCATCACTAGCTTTTCCTTAAAACCACCAATGGGTTTAAGGGCGCCCGATAAAGGTGGTAAACCGTTAGTTGTTTTGACCTTTTGGTCCCACAATCTTGCACAACCATCTGTGGTCGTTGATCTTCCCCCTCCTAATCCTATGGCCCGAAGTAATATCGCACATCTCATATGCACGAGGAATACCGCACGATGAGGGCGGCTTACATTCTTCATCCCCGGCAACACGTCGATTGCTAAGTGGCATCACATGTAATCTGTGAAAACTGTTTCCTGGTCAAAGGGCGCTCGATGCAGGTTGTAAATCCCAAGCAGTTTATGACTCTCGTTCGCTATTCTCCTGGTCCCCAAAGTTCTACCTGAGGAAGCCGTGCCCTGAAGGGTCACATTTTGTCAATCTTTACGTTAACCTATTTTTTGGGAGCTTTTCCTTTTGCGCAGAGAGCTTCTGGCCCTATGACTTCCTCCATCCATACTCCCAATGGCACCCAGGCTAATGTAGACTGAGCTGAAATCCTGAGCAATCCTAAAGTGCTGCTCCATTGAGAATCTGTCTAAAGTGAACTTATTCCTCATTTGAATAAAGCCAAATGGTGTCTCTCGATTTGTTCTAATAGTGTTGTTTGTCTATGAGTCCCGAGATGAGCATTCATCTCACTCTGTCATCTGTTACCTCCTCCCACTAGCAACACCTGTCAGTAAGCTTGCTTCGAACCCCTTCATTGGCTAGCCAGTCCGCCACTTTATGGGCTTCCTTGTGAACATGCACAAACCTAAGAGTTTTTAGAATTCTTAGGTGTGATTGAATTCTTTGGTAGACTTATAGAAGGCACCAGTGACCTGAGATTTTCTCTGGAGCTACTCTAGCGCTAATCCGTTTGACCGAATTAATTACTAATTCCGAGTCAGCCTCAATGATGACATTATGAATGTTGTGCTTGAACAATATTTTGAAGCAAAGCTCCATTGCCATGAGCTAAGTCATATTGTTGGTTGCCTTCCCTAGATAACTGTTTAAAATGGCTTGTATGTTTCCCTCCTCATCTCTCAAGACCCCTCCATAGCCTGCTTCTCCAGGATTTCCTTTAGAGGCTCCATCTATGTTAAATTTTAAAAAACCTTGAGAAGGGGGCTGCCAGAGAGTCTTTCCTTCTGAGGTATTCCTATTGATCTACAGAGGACACTGAGGGGGATGAACCTGAAGCTCCAACTTTTCCAAGATTCTGGCCTCTTTGTTGCTTATGGGTTTTCCTGAAGAAACACCCCCCAGGATGTGAACAGTCTTCTTGATTTGCTTAAGGATTAGCTTAAGGATGCTGCTCACCGGGCTCGTCTTATCTTTGAAAATCCTATTATTGTGCTCCTTCCAAACATTCCAGATTACGAACCCTGGGGTCAACGCCTAGGCAGAGTTTATTGTCTCATTATCTGAGAGATTTTTCCGCGAGTTCTTCAGTGTAGCAATGATGTCATTTACATGTCTGTCTGTCTGCTCGAAGACATCTTCAACCCAGTTCCAAAGTGTTGTAGTGAATGAGCATCTTTTCAGGAGATGATTAGTGGTTTCTTCTTGTTGACCACACAGATGACATTTTGAGGGGCCAACAAAGCCTCTTTTCCTTAGGTTGTCCCATGTCAGAATCTTGTCATGTTGCACTAGCCACTTGAACAGTTTGACTTTCATCCAATGAGGATTATCCCATAGTTCTTTCCATGTCTTATCAGTGTTTGGAAAGTTGAGCCCTGTGTCTATTCTTTTGGCTTCCTTAAGGGTGAAGAGTCTTGCCTTATTCTTTCCCCATCTTAATTGATCATCTAAGGTTGAGGTTAAGATTTGTCTCTTTTCCAAAAGACCGTTAAGGGCTATAGCTTGAGTCTTCATCATGCCCATTTCACTGTAATCTGGAAGTTTCCATATTCGCCATTTCCGGTTGTTACTTGATTGATCCCAATAATCACTTACCCTTCTTAATCCTTTGGTGATGGTATCTGTGTGAATGGCTGCTAATTCTTCACTACGGAGATTATCCTCCTGCTGCCAATTATCCTCCCAGAACCAGGCCAGATTTCCATTTCTGATCTCCCAGAAACTATGTTTTTGGACTAGGGCCTTGTTCTCCCATGCTCTATTCCAAATTGGTGAACCCTTTACTTGTCCTGTCATTCTTATGAGGTTCTTCTCCTGCCAATCGCTTGCATACTTTTGCTTCCATAGTTTAGCCCAGGGGGCTTGTATTTCCTTTAGCCATCTCCACCAGACTTTGGCTCCTAGAACTCTGTTAAAAATTCTTGGGTCATGAAGCCCTAAGCCTCCATGGGATTTTGGTTTGCAAACCCTATCCCATGCCACTAGGGCCCATTTCTTCTTTTCTTCACCTTTCCCCCAGAGGGAATCTCTCTGAGCGTTTCTTATTTTAGTAATTGCTCCGGTTGGTGTTGGAATAGTTGATAGCATATAGATAGGAATGGTTTGGAGGATAGCCTTAGTTAGAATCAACCTCCTTGCTAGATTTGGGGGTCTATTTGTCCATTTGCTAATCTTATCTTTTAGCTTATTTAGAACAGGCTCCCAGATTTCCTTGTGTAATGGTTTGGCAGTGAGGGGAACTCCCAGGTATTTCGAGGGCAATGACTCTCTTTGAAAGCCCAAAATTCTGGAAAGATTTCTTTGAATCGAAATATCAATGTTGAAAAAGAAAATCTTTGATTTAGTAAGACTTACCTCTGTGCCCGCTGCCATGGCGAACTCACTCAGAATCTTCTTACATGCTCTGGCTTCCTTGACTGTGGGTATGCCTTGAAACATAGTATCATCCACAAATTACTGTTGTGTTACCAAGTCCCCACCTTGAGTGAGTCGCAGACCCTGAATTCTCCCTTTCTCCTTAGCAGCTCTGATTGCTCTCCTTAACCCTTCCATCATTAGAATGAAAGGAAAGGAGAAAGAGGATCACTTTGTCTGAAACCTCTAGCAGGCTTGAAGGTTTTGGAGGGAGAGCCATTGAGAAGAATTGAACAGCTAGCAATGGTAACTAGCGCCATGACCCACTTAATCCAACTGTAATCAAACACATATGCTTTGAGCACTGCTCTTATATATGACCAAGTTTATCATAGGCCTTTGTTATGTCCAGCTGAATTATCATCCCTGCCTGTTTATTAGTGTTAAGTGGATGAACCACTTCATGAGCTTGAATTATGTTGTTAAGAATTTGTCTTCCTTCCACATAGCTCATTTGCTCCTCTAACACAAGGGAAGGGAGGAGTGGTTGAGACGGTTGGCCATTACTTTGGATATTATTTTGTACACCACATTGCATAATGCTATAGGTTTAAATATGTCTGTAGAGGTGGCCTTTTCCTATTTGGAGATTAAGGCTATAAAAGATTCATTGAGAGCCTTTAAGACTGTTTTAAATCTTTGAGTGTCTTCCACTACCTCCATAATATCCTATTTTACTATCCTCCAACAAGTTTTGAAAAAGTCCACATTGAAGCCATCCGGGCCTGGTGCTTTCCCATTGTGCATCTCTGTAATAACTTCATCAATCTCTTCCTCTGTGATTGCTCTGTTGAGATTGTGATTGTCTTCTTTGGATACCAATTTAGGAATGTATTGAGTGAACCTTTTCATACACTGATGTCTATCCACCGTGGTTTCCTCAACAATTCTCTTAAAATGCTGAACTAGGACCTCTTCCATCTCTTCATGAGTGTTTATTTCTATTCCATGATGATATGTAAGTTTCACAATCCTGTTATTGTTTCTATGAGCTATGGTGGATCTGTGAAAGAATTTGGTGTTTTTCTCCCCTTAATCCATTGTACTCTGGATTTCTGTCTACAGAATATTTCCTCTTGTAGACCTCTGTTTTCCCATTCATGTTGAAGTGACTCTGCCATCTCTTTCCTTTCGTTTGTATAGCCTTTTGTGATAAGAATTTGGTTTAATTCCTTTAGTTTCTTTTCCACTTCTCCTTTAGCTTTGAAGATATTGCCAAATTCCTTTTTATTCCACTCTTTGAGTCTATCTTTAATGTGTTTGAGCCTATAGTGTAGAAGGAACATCTTTGTACCTTGGAGGTGTAGCTCTTCCTTCCACCATTTTTCAATGTTTGTAAGGAAATCTGAATGTGTGAGCCAAGCGTTTTCAAACCTGAAGGGGTTGTTCCTCGGTTTTCCAAAAAGAGAAGCTTCCAATTGAATGGGCCAGTGGTCTGAACCTCCAAAAGGTAGGATGAGTGCAGTTAAGCTACTTCCCATGAGAAATAGTTCCTCTGAGATAATAAATCTATCTAATTTTGAGGCTACTTGGGAAGAGCCCCCCCTTTTATTATTCCAAGTGAAGATTCCATTGTTGGTTTCCATATCTACCAGTTTCATATTGGTGAGGAAGTGCTGGAAGGCAATTGAATCCCTACCAAGTGTTCTAGTTCCTCCTTTCTTCTCCGTGAGTGATTTTAGCATGTTAAAATCGCCTCCTAGAATCCAGGGTATAGCTGGGTGTCTCTTCTTCATATCCTCCAGTGTTGTGAGGAGTCGAAGTTTGTCCTCCACTGGCTGAGGACCATAGAAATTGGTGACCATGTAACATTGCCTGTTACCCACCATTGGATAATCAAGGAAAGGTGGTGTTTAGATGCCTCTGCATCAATCACACCAAATTTTTGTGGATCCCATAGAGTTAGAATTCCTCTAGCAGATTTATTTGCCTTAAGCTCAAGGCATTCATATTTGTTTAACCATTTGTTATGTTTTTCTCTGATCTTCTCCACTGAGCATTTTGTTTCCTGAATGAATACTATGTCAAATTTTTCCTCTCTGATCCTATTACCTAGATTCCTCTGTTTTCTTCCACTCCCTAGTCCTCTAATGTTCTAGGTTGTGATTTTCATTGGGGTGGGGTTTTGAAGGAGTAACTGGAAAGGTTTTTCATCCTTCCTGAGTCAATCATGAGTTTGCCACACTCCAGCAACAATTCTTTTTGTCTTTTCCTTTGCCTCTTCTTACCTGGATTTTTCTATTAATTTTCTTGTTAATAATCCTATAGAGGAAGTCCCTTTATTTTCGTGGTTTTCATGACCTCTTCTGACTCCTACAGCTGTTTGATGTGACTTGTTAAAGAATAACTGTTTGATATGACTTTTCCAATTCTAGGTTCTCCCTTTCCAGGATCTCCTGTAAGTCTTGGTCCTCTGTGCCACTTTCACTTGGAGTCATGTCATGGTATTTTTCTATGTCCATGGTACTCAAAGGGTCCATCATGTGTTCATTCTGTCCTTGTGTGAACTCCATGCTGGTCTCTTTTTCTTTCCCCCTTGCTGCCTGATTCTCTGTGCACTTATGATCATCTCCATCTACTTCTTTTTCTCCTAAGATCTCGAAACTATTGTGACTTCTTGTTTTGTTCTCATTCTCAGTAGGGTTCTTTTGTGACTTCCTTCCCCCTCCTTTTCCTTTTCCTCCTACTTTGGTGAAACCTATTTGATCTTTCCCTTTGCTGGTGTTTAGGTGTTCCTCCCTTTTATTAAGAGAACAATCTCTAGATAGGTGCCCATGCTCATGACATTTGTGACATCTAAACGGGATATGCTCATAGTCAACTGTTTGTACCCATTCTTCGTCATAGGCTTCTAGAATGACCTCATCTGGAAGGGCTTCTGATATGTCCATCTCCACACATATACAGGCATAGGAGGTATATTTTCCTCATAGGGTTGCCCCAGAAATCTTTAAGAAATTACCTAAGTTATTGCGTATAGCTTTTAAAGACTCTGGCAACCAGTAATCTAAGGATAAGGAGTAGAGTTTAATCCATACCGGTAACGAAGTGAAGGTTTTTCGTTTTGGCACAAAGTTCATCGTCCAAGGCCACATATAGAGGCCAGTAGCTATAAAGAAGTATGGTCCTCCTTCAAAAATTCTGTCTTTGTCCTCCATGCTCGTGAACACCACTGTAAAAAAGCCTTTGGATCCTAGATGTATCTTTAACTCTCCCTTTGGTTTCCAGTTGTATTTTATCCAAGTGTACAACGCTTTCTCTGATGGCCAGATTCCCATAAACTTGCATATAATGGCATAGTTAGCCATGTGATCCCTGTGCTCTTGCAGAGCTGGATCATTCAATAAAACCCATAGTTTAGTTATGGTCTTGGGTTTACAGGGCCCCATTTTGGTTCTATTCTTTGTTCCTTGACCTTTGTCTTTCGCTTTCTCCTCCTGTCGGTCTTCCTCGTGGGTCCCTTGTTCTGCATGGGTTTTGCTGCCTTCCACCTTTTGATTCTCAGTGTTTTTTGTCTTGTCCTCCAAGGAATGTGGAGGCTTGTTCTTATTCCCTGCTCTTCCTCTGTTTGAAACCACATTGTTGTAGGAGGGAGTGGAGCTCCCTCCTCCTTGTGCCTCCATGGTTACCTGTTACCCTCTGTCGCTTTGTTTGTTGAACCCCAGAACCTCAGTCGCCTCTCTGAGTCTCTCCGCTTACTTTTTGAATTTTTATTTGTTTTGACATTATCACCACCACTATCATTATTATTATTTAACACTTCATTGCAAGACCTCTTCCATAATGGAATCAACATTATTATTAGTACTTGTAGACTAGCCATCAATTTGCAGTTTGATTGCTATTAGTTTAGCTTTGACTTATGAAAAATCTAATTTTAAACTTTATAAATAAATTAAGTATTTTTACTATAATTTAAAAAATTAATTTGTAAACACTCAATTGGACAAAATTTTTGATGCCTTATTTAAGCTTTAACATCATTTGTCTCAGTTGCTGGAAATATTAAAAGGGGGGCGAATCAAATTTTCTCTTCAATTAGTTAATTTAGAAATTTATAGAGCATTAATTATCATCATCATCAAATAAACGAAAACCATCATCAACACCATTCAACAATGCACAATATCAAGATAATAGATGGAGGAAATTTTAGGTGGAAACCCTTCTAGAAGAAACCCACTGAATACTTCTTAATATTTGTCTTCAACAATTTACATCAAGATTCTTAGCTCCAATTGAATAAGGTTCCAATCCCCTAATTTGCAACCTCCAATGTGAAAAGGACACCCTGTGCCCTAGTTTTTCAGATCCAACTGGAAGGACGTTCCAATGCCCTGGTTTACATGCTTGACATGAAGGATGCTCTAACTCCCTATTTACCAGCTCCAACTAGAAGGATGCTCCATTGCCTTGTGTAGACTCTAACCTACCCTAACACCATCCTGCCAACCTAATCAACTAGTGGAATACGTTTCATATATTTTAGATTGGACCACCCTATGTTTAGTAAAATAAATAATATAAAAATAATTTGTTGGCTTTTGTTGATCTGTAATATTGATACAAAGTTGTTAGCAACAACCTCAACTTATATTCAAATGAACAAACCCTAGATGTCGATATCAACCATTAGTACCAATTCTTCCTCTGCTCAATCCTTGCTCAAACCCTACCTGAAGCATACTCATTACATTAAGTATTCAAGCTGTCGGCTGGATAAATCATTCTTGCGGACAAGACGGATCTCCCTAGTATCAACTGATATCTAGCGACAAGTAGAACAAACAAATCTACCTTTCTCTAAATATTGTGATTTATAAATAAAAACCAAGAGGTGTTTTAGACCCTACCTTAACTCCAACGCTAGTTTGTGGCAGCCACGCTTCGACCATCCGAATGAGCTTCCTTTTAAGAACCTGCAAACACAAACAAGCACACATCAAATAACACCTGCATAGCCAATATAATAAATCATATTTATCATGGTGATCAAGGAATCCATGAAATAAACCATAAGAGACAGCTTATTGAGAAAAATAAACTTGATTGTATTAACTTTAAACAAATAAGAACTTTACAACCTTGGTGGCTTGATGTTGTACAAGCTCCTCCCAGGGTCCAAGTAAGAATCTCCTCTACTTTGACAAGCTTTACACTCTTCCCAATGAGATCAAAAGGTATGTAATCTCTCCTCTCAAGCTCAATTAGGAAGTTTATATTCCAACAACATTTACCCTAAAAAATATTCAGCTTTCAACCTCCTTAGTAACTAGCCCAATGCCTCATTTTATAGTGCAGAGGAAGAAAGTTACAAGTCCACCTATGAAGGGATAGAGTCCTCCTTCAAATGGATAAGCTCCTCACATCAAGGGGTTAGCTCCTTTAGTTATGGGATGCATGAACATCAAAGGAGCGAACTTGCCACCTCAAGATTCCCTCTAGAAGCTTCCAGAAATAACCCAAAGTGAGTTTTTAAGAATGTACTTGCGCCTTTTTGACTTTTACAGGGGTCCGCACCCATTACACAGAAATAGAGCGGGCAGGTCCGCAGGGGACATGACCAAGGGGTGCGGGACCGCAGGTAATGCTAAGAGAAAGTGCGGAACTAGAGTTTTAGAGATTTTTAAGGACTTTCTCTCATTTTTCAAGGCTTGACATGAAGAGCTGAGGTTTAAGACTTGCATAGGAGGAAAGTATGAGTGGTGATAGACTCACACTGACTGCAGAATGTCACAGTGACAATATTTTGTGCAACACAAGCTTCAAAAAACATCCTCTATTGCATACAAGTCCTAGCTAGACAATTACTACTTGGCTATATATTCTCTCTCTGGCAAACCTTTGCTCAGGATGTTCTTTTTCAAAGCTTAGTATATTTTGTTTAGGTTTAGGTGGAAGCCCTAACAATCTTGTTATGCTTTACTGCTCAATCTATTCATCAAACCTTAGCTTTAACATCAACATATAAACCTAGTTAAAGTAGGCACTTAACATTCATTAGTTGTCCTTATTATTAAGAATATTGTTCTTCCCTTAGTCAAGTGACCCGTCGCAAAAGCTCTGTTTAAATGACATTGAAAAGATCTTTGCTCAACCTTAGGCCACAAAAAGCAACATCATACTCTTTTAATCCTGGCTTCACATGGCAAAATTTACAATACATGCTAAACTAGCATTCTCGTTGTCCTCCTTTGTCACCTAGGTACAACACTTGTGGGAGCAATATCAATTCCTCAACAATATACATATACAATCATCAAATAAAGTCCTTACATAAAATTGACAATACCCTTATGATGAGATAATCCTACACAGTTGTAGCATTATTCTAAGTACCTTTCTTGAGAGGTATATAAGCATGACTCATTAACAAAACCATGGGAATATATAACAACATTATTCAAGGTCTATTCTTCATAGTACATGTCTGCATTTGTAATGAAATACCAACTGTATATATTATAAGTTCTGTCTGCCTTAACTTTGTCTAGCCCTTTTATGTACTGAGATCATAATTTGGTCATATTATCAAATTATTTACTTTGGGTTTCAAGGTTGATTTTGTAGATGGTTGTAGGGCATATTTAAATCTCAACATTCAACTCAAGTGCACCTAATGGATATATAGATACCTTAATTGAGTTTGTCACTTCTCTGGGTTTTTGGTCCGCATTGATGCTGCTTAGGATTTTAATAATTTACTTCAGTGAATAGAGGCGCACAATCAATGATAAATTAAAATTCACTTCAAAACTTCGTTAAGAGATTGTTGGAACATGAGCCTTAGATCAGAGCAAGGGAATGACATTTCCACACAGCTTAGGGCTTGAGATCAGTTGTGTCACTAGTGATAAAATCATTAGATCATCCTTAGTGAACAAATGTCAAACTAAAGTTAGTTGCCTTCCCAAATCATAGCGATTTTCCTCAACATTCCATAGATAAAAAAATATGATTTCATTGTATCAGAAGTTTTGTTTGATCATAGTTAGAGAGTGTTTGTGGTCACCCAATACAAGTATTCATAGTGGGTCTGAATGGCATTGGAAGTCCAACACAGTTGATGGATAAGGTTTTATACCATGTGGAGACACAAAAACACAATGTATTCCCGAATATAGCGAAGACAAGGTTCAAGACTTTGTTAAATGGGTTATGAAATGCACAAAGATTACGTAACAATCTGAGTTTGTTTTTGCATAGAGAATGAATGCCAAAAACTTTGATAAAAGTGTTTAGCTTTCAACAGATGATAGATCACTTACACAACAAGGTCATAGAGCATAAGAGTTACAAGAAACTCAGAGAAGGGGACCTAGGATTAGTGCCATAATGAAACCCTTTGAAGCCCTTAGTGAAAACCCTTATGAAGATAAACCCACACTATTTCAAAAAAAAAGATCTCAAAGGAATCAGAACTTTTTATGGTCTTCAAATTGTCTTGGATCATATCAAAGGTATGTTAAGAACACCTCAAACTTGCTTGGATGGTTGCTTCAATAATTTGATATCCCATTGAATCTATGTAGCTTTAGAATAGGGTCAATCCAAGGTTTAGAGCGCTGTGAATAGGTTTATGCGTTAATGAGTCGAAACTTCAAACAAGCCTTCAATAGAGATCACACCTCATGTGTTTCAGTGCTCAGAAATGCAATGAAGACCATAGCCCATAGACTGAAAAAATAAACAAATTAACCATTCATGCCTTGAAATGTGATCACTTCATATTTGTGTGATTGCTCCTAGCCACAAAGGAAATTTCAGAAAGAGCAAGTTACTTCATCGAAATAACTTCACGCCTTTGTGGATAGATGTATGTCATTTTTATAGATCATAAAAGAGAGTCGACTTGTAGAAAGGAGGGAAAACAAAATTTGAATTTAAAATTTCTTTTTTTAATTTGGAGCCAAAATACTCACTAACTTTAGGGCTGCTCAATTTCAAACTTTGATAAATTATTTTGACTTGACCAGGATAGGATAGGCACATTAATTTAATTTTCTTAGACAATAAAATTTGCTTGTGGCATCTTCTTTAGGGCATCTTGACCATAAATGGGGCTTCAAACTTTAAAAGGGTATATATCCCAAACCTCAAGGAGCCTCGTAACGTGCCATATACCGTTGGAATAGACTTGGTGAGGACTATCAGATGATGATGGTTATGAGCCCAAGAGTCATGGTTTTCTTTGCCATTTTGGTAAAGGAAAGTGTAGATTCTAGAGCTTCTTGTGATTTGGAGCTTCTAATTGATGTATATTAGACGAATATTAAGAGATTTCAAGGACCAACATTAGTATCAATGTTAACACCTTTCAACAATCTGCCCCTTTGTCATTGATGATGACACATACTCCCCCTATGATCACTGCTCCCCCTTACTCTATGCCTATGATATTTTTTCCTTGATTTCTCTCCCCCTTTGACATCAATAGACTGCCTTTCTCCCCCTTATATGCCATGCCTTTCATGAATTTCCATCACTGAGACCTTATGCAATTTTGCTCTGCAAACCTATTATTTCTCAACACTGACCAATCTACACACACTATTGACGACTTCTACAAATTTTCCCTTTGCCAACCTATCAAGGAAAGATCTTCAATAGTGCAACCACTCCCACATAGTGTAACACCCTCCTCCCACATCTACCCAAGTAACCGACCAACTGGGGAAATAATGTGATGAGAGGCTACTATGATTGGATTCCAGCTCCTATGTGATCTTAAGGAAGTGGAATCGACGGAAACACAACATACATACCTTCCACATCAGCTACAGGACTACCAGGAACCATCCCAACCAGTCAGGTAGCTAGCCCTGGGTCCCACTGAGGTTTTAGACCACTTGACCTATGGATGCCCCCATATTATGGGCTTCACAATGTCCAGGAGGCTTTGGGCACTCTCATGACATGGCATGTTAGTGTCCAGGGACTATTTTTCTCTATGTTGTGCCAGCATCCCTCGGATTTGAGCCACTTTTTTAGATCGAGATCCTAGGTCACTGCCTAGAATTGAATGACACCTTCAGAACAGAAAGATAAGAAGGAAATAATGATGCAAATGCAAATGCAAATACTTGAACAAGCCCTTAACCGGACCCCTACTAGCCATGAAAAGCATTTCATCAAACATATCACGAATATGTAATCTACAGGTGTAAACAACAGATATAAGCATAGGGATCTCATACTTATATGGGAATCATAAGAGACATTGTTCCCTTATATCATTTGTTGTATTATCATCTATTAGGTCATAGATACATTGTTCATTCATTTAAGAGTAAAAACATGATGAGATCCATACATAGCCACTGTCATAAAACATATACATAACCAACATAATAGCAACAAAAATACCAAGGAAATCACAACGATATGATCCACATATAAACCAGTTTAATACTCATAGAAAGACAAGGAGAAATAACCTCATATTGATGATGTAAAATCTAAACTCAGGATGAGACTACCATGTTCCACTCGACCATAGAATGGCTTAGCCAAATATCTCTTCAACTATTCACCCCCATGCCAAATTCAAAGCATGAATGTGGGACTCAAACCAAAAGAACCAACTAGGGCATCTCGAGGCTAAACCACCTCAGCCTCATCAATAGAAACCAAGGTTTATTGTAATCTATCCTGGATCACTAGGCCAACACAATAAACATGTAATAACATGCTTTACCATGATCTCTGCTTGATCATTAGGCCAAACAAGCATGGATGCCACCAAATTTCTCCACCTACACCGTGAGGAATTTTCCTATCTCCTAGTCGCTCAGGCTTTACCTTAATCCACACCAGATCACCAGGCCCTAAACTGAGACCCACTCTCCAGGCTTTACCGCATATCCCAACCCAAGATTACTAGACCCAACGGAGAGCAATCCACCTCTTGGATTTACTGTATATCCTGCCAATCATGGGTAAGGATTCCTAGGTGCACTGAGGCAACACAAAATTCGGCTTTACCACAACCCACAGTTTGTTTTAGGGGTTACTAGGTCATGTGTTCTATCATTCAGAGATCCACCTCACTTAGCTTCGAATCCATTCAGCCATCCGGCTCAACCAAAACATGAGAACCCCATAACACCATGGTTATCCAGAAATGGCAAGGCTAGGCTAAAAGAACTATCAAAACTGAAAAAACCCATGCCATAACAACAAAAGAACCACATGGAATACCATCCGTGTCAATTCTAGCAAGGAAAATACACATGCAAATCGATACCTGCAAAGAATACTAATGTAGTTGCTTGATCCTACTCTTCCTTGCTTGCTCTTTCCCTCCTCTTGCCTTCTTTTCCTTTCTTGATCTAATGCCAAAGTGCTCCGTGAAAATTCTAAATGTCCAAGAGAGAGAGAGAGAGAGAATAATGAGAGAGCTCCAAAATTGAACTAACAAAAGTCTATGAACTGATCCTCGGGAACCTTTTTATGAATGAGGCCTCTATTTTCTTCATTTTCCATTATTTTCTTTCAATTTCCTCCTCACATGCAACCTTGACCTTTCACCTTCCTTTTCTCCTAATTCTCATTATTTTCATAAATAAATGTGTCAAACTGCCATTTTTCCTTTCCAAAGCCTTTGCCAATTTCCTTTAGCCATAATAACCAAAATGAGCACCCACAAGGATGTTTTTCCCACCATTCAGCTTGGAATAAGTTTCCTATCAACCGTGGTTATTATTTTTTCCTGTATTAACTTTATTACATGGAATTTTCACCAACGCTATTACAGAACCTGTCCTCGGTCTTCAACCACACTTATACCTCAGCAAAACTGCTGAGAAAAAAACATACTGCCCATGGAGCTTTATAACATAGCTCGATGCAGTATTTATAATGATCACCCTACTGAAAAGAAAACCAACATGACAACATAACAACTACAATGACATGACACTCATACCGCTTACTGAAGCTTTATAACACAACTCATGGTGTTATTTACATCCATATACATATTTACATATACCAAAGCATCATCAAACATGTACCAAAACATATATCAAGGGCATATACCAAAACACCATGCTAAATTGCTTTGCTTGAACCGACAAACAATGAATGGTACATAGCCCGCATCTGATCCACCTTCTCCCATGTAGCTTCATCGAGCCCAAAGTGTTTCCACTGCACTTTAACTTGCTCGGTTCTTGAGCATGAACACCTTTTTTGCAATATACACTGAGGCTGCGACTAAAATTCTCCATCTAGTTCCACCTACAAGACAAATATGTAAATCACATGATCAACATCTTTAACATACTTCTTAAGCCATGACACATGGAAAACATCACAAACTTTCATTGTTGGAGGTAGTGCAAGTCGATAGGTTACTAGTCCAATCCTCTCAAAAATACTGAAGGGTTCACAAAACCGTGGTGCCAGCTTGGCACATGATCCAATCCATAAGGAGCTCTTCTTTGGTTTGATGCGCAAGTACACATGTTCCCCAACCTAGAACTCCTTGAACAACTTGTTCCGATCTGCATAACTCTTTTGCCTATCTTGTGTTGCCTTTAGATTCTTCTTTATAACCTGCATTTCTTGTTCCATGTCCACCAACATGTCCAGTCCAATAAACACCCTGTTAAATAGATTGCTCCAACTGATGAGAGTATTGCAACTCTGCGCATACAATGCCTCAAACAGACTTAGCTTCAAAGATTCATGATACCCATTGTCGTAAGTGAACTCTACCAGTGGAAGATACTCTTCCCACTTTCGCTATTGATGCATCACGTACATCGTCAACATGTCCTCCAATATCCTGTTGACCCTCTCAGTCTGTCCATTTGTCTATGAATTATATGTTGTACTGAAACCCAACTCTGTGCCCAAACTTGCAAACAACTATTTCCAAAACTTGCAAGTGAACTTTACATCCTTGTTTAACACAATTTTATTTGGAACTCCAAGCAGTCTCACCACATCTCTAATGAATAGTTGTGCTACATCGCTAGCTGAGAATGTAGACTTCACTGGAATGAAGTGTGCTACCTTTTTCAACCTGTCAACCACTACCATGATGGAATCATGATGTCTCATTGTCCTCGACAACCCTATGATAAAATCCATGGAAATGACCTCCCATTTCCATTCTAGAATCACAATCGGCTATAGCAGTCCACTTGGATGCTTACACTCTATCTTCACCTATTGATAATCAAAATACCTAGCCACAAACTCTACTACATCCTTCTTCAAATTCGGCCAATAATAAAAGTTCTTCACTACAGTCAATGTCTTCTGATAGCCTGGGTGATTCAAATATGGTTTTGCATGAAACTCCCTCAAGATCACTTTCTTTAGCTCACTATTGTCTGGCACATATATCCTTTCCTTAAATCTAACCAATCCATTTTCTGTAAGACAATAGTCAACATACTGCGCACCTATAACTGTACCTATACCACTACTTGTACCTATATTGCTACCTGTATGTATACTCTATTGCAACCTATGCAAAATCTCCATATACCTGACATCCTGTTAACCTACTTGCAAGATCCTATCCTGTAAGTTTGTCCCATAGGAGCTCATAGCTGCGAAGTGATTTTGTTAGGCCCCTATACTACTAGTGTAACCCCTTATTGTTATTAGTATAACCCACTTATTATATTGATGTACCCATGTAGTGCCCATATTGTTACTATTATGCCACATAGAAGCCCACCATTGTTACTGTTGTGCCCTACAATATTATTGTTATGTAGGCTTTGATTGTATTGGGACCACTTAGACTCCTATATATAGAAAGGAGGTATTTTCATTTGTATCATCCAAGAATTGTTCATTTATGTAATGTAGAGGTTGCCCCCTCGAAGAGGCTGAATTCTAAGGCGTGGATCTCTCTTTTCTATCTTTTTGTGAGCTGGTTTCATAACATTTGGTATCAGAGCTTTGGATTCTAGGGTTTCGCTGCTCCAAACAAGTCATCGTGGAATTTTCGCTATAACTTTTTTTCTGTGACGTTTCAGAAGTCGAAAAAAAAACCCATTTGAGAAGAATTGGCGCTGAACCTTGGGTCCGAATTTCAGATCTTTTCGCGCGATATTTTCGGATATATGATCTGTGGAAGTTGGTCTTTTTGCAGACTCTTGAATTACACTCAAAACAGGTGACCTGGGGAAAATCGTCATAACTTTCTTTCTGAGCATCGGATTGAAATTTCGTAAGAAGGTACAGAAAGAGAACGGACTGGAGTTTCTGTTTATATATTTTTCAGAGTCAAAGGTTGAAACAGTGACACGTGGCACTTCATACAAGTTCTCTCTACTGAACCAGTCTATAATTAGGTCACTGCGGGAGATTGTGCATAACTTTTTCTTGGAGAATCCAATTTGGATCAGACTTGTTGCATTGGAAAGAGGACACAGAGGGCTACTATAGGTCACAAGTTCAGAACTTAAAGATCTGAAAGTACAGAGTTACAGTCGTTTCAAGGCAGAGATCCTAAAATCAAGAAAAAGCAAGATGAGGAAGTTTGATGGAAAAGATCCGGTAAATTGGATACTTCAGATGGAGCAATATTTTGATATACATGGTGTACAACTGTTACAAAAGGTATGTATTGCATCTTCATATTTAGAACCAGATCAATTTTTATGGTATAAAGGGCTTTGTTCTCGTAAAAAACTTGTTACGTGGTCAATTTTCACGGAGGAAATGATAACACATTATGAGGATATAAAGAGCAACACCTTCTTTAGAGCAAAAACACAACAATTGGAAAGAGTAAAAGGGCTTTGTGATATAATGGAAAGCAAAATTATGGAAACCAGGAAGCATACCCCTCACAACTATAAAGATAGAAGTGTTGTTTCTCCTAGCCTTCCACAACCTACAAGGGTTACACCACAACAATTGGAAGAAAAAAGAGAAAAAGGGATTTGTTACAATTGTGATAGAAAATGCACTAAAGGTCATAGGTGTGTTGAGAAGAATTTATTTTACATAGAATATGAAGAGGAGGAAGAAAAGGATCAAGAAACATCAAAAGAAGAGGATATACGTCTGGACACCACCCCAGAGAAAGAAGAAATGAATCAGACCATATCTTGTAAAGCCTTGGCAAGAATTACCACTCCTCAAACTCTCAAGATAGAAGGACATATCAAGAAGAAAAAGGTGCAAGAAGTGAAAGATCACATCGAGAAAGAAGAAATGAATCCAACCATATCTTGTAATTCAATGGATGAAATTACCACTCCTCAAACTATCAAGATAGAAGGACACATCAAGAAGAAAAATGTTCAAGAAGTGAAAGATCACATCGAGCATCAAGAAATGAATCCGACCATATCTTCTAAAGGACTGGAAGAAATTACCACTCCTCAAAAGATAGAAGGACATATCAAGAAGAAAAAGGTTCAAGTAGAGAAAGATCATATCGAGCATCAACAACAAGTTCTCCAACTTTTAAAGGATAACGCCACTTCGGTGCAAAATCAAATGAAACAACAGGTAGATCAACATCGTACTGAAAAATGTTTTGATGTGAGTGATTGGGTATTTTTACTGCTACATCTCAAGCAAGCTATTTATGAGAAGGAAATGTTGGCAATACTACATGCACTTAAAAAATGGCGACCTTACCGAATGGGAAGACGCTTCAAGGATGAGGATGTGGAAGCATTGTTTTGTGCTATTTATATTATCCAACCAAATTGGATAAACGAAGCAACGGATGAATGGAAGAAGAACGAAGAAGTATGGCCACTTATTCAAAAGTTGCAAAAGATCCCAATTCAAGCAATATTGCCAGAAATTGAAGAGGAAGGAAAAATCATATTGGAACCTAGAGCAGTCACAGAAACAAGAACCCGACAGCTACAAAATCGATCAATTTCAGAGTATCTCATCAAGTGGAAGAACTTACCCACTGAATATTCCACATGGGAGGACAAGAATTTTATATAGAAGCATCAAGAACTACTCAAGCGTTGAGGACAACGCTTTTTGAAGGAGAGGGGCATGTTAGGCCCCTATACTTCTAGTGTAACCCCTTATTGTTATTAGTATAACCCACTTATTATATTGATGTACCCATGTAGTGCCCATATTGTTACTATTATGCCACATAGAAGCCCACCATTGTTACTGTTGTGCCCTACAATATTATTGTTATGTAGGCTTTGATTGTATTGGGACCACTTAGACTCCTATATATAGAAAGGAGGTATTTTCATTTGTATCATCCAAGAATTGTTCATTTATGTAATGTAAAGGAGGTTGCCCCCTTGAAGAGGCTGAATTCTAAGGCGTGGATCTCTCTTTTCTATCTTTTTGTGAGCTGGTTTCATAACAGATTTACCTGTACTCTTTTGCTAAGAACATTTGCCACCTTATTCTCCTTTCCTTTGATGTCCCTAATCTCAAAGTCAAACTCACTTATCGTAGCCAACCATCTAGCCTGTCGGGCGTTCATATTTGATTGGTCAAACAAATACCTCAACCCAATGTGATCACTCATCAGTACAAACCTCCTGCCAGGAAGATAGTGCCTCCACATCTTCAATGCATATATGATCGCTGCTAACTCAAGATCATGTGTCAGGTAGTTCTGTTCGTGCTTGTTTAGTTTCTGTGACTCACAATATACCACATGTCCATCCTGCATAAGGACTACACCAAGTGCTCCCTTGAAATAATTTGTACATACTACAAACTCCTTGTTCAGATCTGCAATCTATAACACTGGTGCACGTGTCAACAACTGCTTAAGCTGCTCAAAACTGACCTCACACTCCTCTGTCCATTCAAACTTCTTACCTTTCCTCTACAATGATGTAATAAGATAAGAAATCTGTGAGAAGTTCCTGATGAACCTCATGTAATAACCTGTCAATCCCATGAAAGATCTCACCTCATCTACATTTCTGGGAGCTACCCACTACATGATGGCTCTTATCTTTTCTAGATCCATTGTTATGCCCTCCTTGGAAACAACATGTCCCGAGTAGTGTACCTCGGTCTCAAAGATACTACACTTGTTGAGCTTAGCATACAATTGATTTTGTCTCAACAACCTCAATATTGTTGCTAAATGCTTGGCATGCTCTTTTGCATTTTTAGAATATAACAATATGTCATCAATGAACACAATAACAAACTTATCCAAATATGGACGCAACACAATTTTCATCAAGCAAATAAATGTAGCTGGAGAATTAGTCAAACCGAATGGAAGTACAACAAACTCATAATGCCCATACTTCATCCGGAACATTATCTTGTAAATATCTTCCTCTTTGATGCGTACCTGGTGGTATCCATATCTAAGATCAATCTTTGAGAACATTGTGTTTCCCTTCAACTAATCGAACAAATCATATCCTCGATAATGGATACCTATTCTTGATGGTCACTTTGTTCAACTTCATGTAGTCAATGCATAATCTGAGAGTACCATCTTTCTTCTTCACAAACAATATCGGTGCGCCCCATGATGATATGCTTGGCCTAACGTATCCTTTGTCCAAGATTTACTTCAACTGCAAATTCAACTCTATTTAATTCAGGAAACATGTTCTAAAACTGATGTAGAACTGGGTACCTGCGCAAAACATCTACATCCTCAACTTCCTTACCTTTTTCACTAGAAATATGTAAGGAAAATAATAGACACCCTTTCTCGCGACTGCAGTTTTCTTGCATAGATGTAACCATCCCCACTGATGTGGCTTTCTTCTTTCCCTGTAAGACTCTTGGTTCCCCATTTTCATCCACCTTGGTTCTATGAAGGTACAACCAATCTATTCCCAACAACATATTGTATGATCCCAATGGTAATACATTCAAATGTGTTGTAGTAGACATACCATTCAAATAAAATGCACAAGCTCTTATCCAATGATGAAATCGATTCTTTGTACGTGTAGCCAACTGCATTAACCAAGATTTTTAATGCACTTATTTATTCAAACCAAACTTATCCACCAAGTCAGTACTAACATAACTATAATTAGATCCAAGATCAATCAAAATAGAAATAACTTAAAGATTATTGTCCATCTCAATGCTAGATTTTTGATGGTATGCATGTTTGTTATCCAATGCTGCATAAATACAACAAATGCTCTTACCATCATCCTCGACAATCTATGCATCTTGTGCACTATATATTTGAGGCCTACCACCCTGATTCTGTGGACAATCTCTCTTAAGATGCTCCTTACTGCATGTCCAACACTCAAATCGACCACACCCTCACATATATGCTATAGTTGTGATCCATGTCCGTATATAGCTTCATTGAGCCTCTTTTGTGATGCCACATTTTCTTTCTCATCTATATTCTCAGGCCTTGCTCTTTTGGATACCATTTACCTTTACCTTTGTCTTTCCCTTTCCATCCTTACTGAGATTCATCTTACGCTTTCATTGTTCATAGCAATTCTTCAATTTCCCAATAACTTCCTGAAGTGACCGAGGCTCATCATACTCAATCTGATCTCTAAATGCTAATGGAAATCCACTGACAAACTGTTGAAATTTAGCCTTCTAATCTTTAAGATATGATACATGCCTCAATAGCTCTAGGAACTTAGTCGTGCACTTTTCATCTGTCATTGATCCCATCTTTAGCTCATAAAATTCTTTGGCCTTACTGTTGTAGTACCATTATGAGAAGTACTTCTTCTTAAAAAGCTTCTTGAACTCGTGCCAAGTCAAGTCATTTGTCCTGATGTCTCTACCTACTTCACATCTTCCCACCAGATGTCTGCTTTACCTCTTAAGCTGAAGATAGTTCTTCCGGCCTTCATATTATCTGTGTGCTCATGCAACTCAAATAACTTATTCATCCAAAATATCGAAGCCTCTACATCTTCTACTTCACATCCCCATCAAAAGTAGTTGGCTTTTCTTTCTTAAAGTCATATGGTAAGTATCCCATATCACTCCTCATGTAAGGATGATAACAATGACGATCATGATACCTATTAGAACTAGAATTAGAATAGTACCTATATCCATCACCTCTCCTATCCAAAGTATCCAACAGTCTACCATCTCTAACCGTGTCATCTCTATCTGACTTGTGACCACCATGAGACCTACTACCACATTCCCCATTAGTTATGTCCTCCTATCCATGGCTGATCCGAAGTGACCCTTGTCATTGCAATTCTGACAAATTTTGAAGGAGTATAGCATTAACCTCTACTTGTTTCTCTTGTGCCTGCATGATTTCGTCATTGTCCGCCTTACAACTCATTTATTCCTTCAAGCTTCTCAATGTTTTTGCTAAGTCAGAGGAGTTCCCAACACCACACTGCTCATTTGATTCATAGGGAGAGTCTTTGTAGTCAATCATCTTGCTAGTCATCTTGATCTCTTTCCTCCAAGGCATACTATGTCAGCCAAATCAAATCACAATAAACCAATGTACCCTTGTTGGAAATACTGAGGGGGGGTGAGCCAATATCTTTTTTCCATTGTTATTTTTACCAATGAAGATTACTTATAATTAGAATACAAAATGAACAATATAGAATAACGAATTTTATTAATCAGATATAACGAGGACTTCAATCCTCTTCTTTACAATGAGCCAAGTACAATAATAGTTTGAGGCTCCAACCCTAGGTGAAGACACCAATCTTCAATATTCCAAGCTCCAACCTGCATTTTTCCAAGCACCAACTTGGACCTCATGAGGCTCCAACCTCTAGGTTTCCAACCCTAGCTTCCCAAGGCTCCAACCCTATCACTTTGAGGCACCAACCCCTAGGGCTCAACCCTATCTCTTGTACATGCTCCAACCTAGTCTTCTTGAGGACTCCTATTCTCTAGGGATCCAACCCTATGCTTCAATTTGTTAATATAAGTTTATTAGTTCTTCAAGACTCCCAATATCTTTTGCAACTAGCCTTGACAATATTTTCACCTTCAATATTTCCCTCTTTTAGTCTCCAAATCACTTCATCAATGACAAATTTGTCTTCTTAGAAGGTGTCACCACTGCTCTTCATGATACCCACACAAGTTTCTTAATATTACATCATGAGGGCCTTCAATAGTGCATCATGGTGTCTTTAATAATGCCTCCAAGAGGCTTCAATTCAACTTCTAAAAGGTCTTCAAGAGGTTGTTGAGGGTTGTGCTTCAATCAACCTTCTCTGCTCCAAAAATGCCCTTCAAAAGGTAAGGTAAACAAGGCCAACATGTTTGCTTCAACAAGGATTCTTGAAGAGCACTTCAAAATTGTCTTCAATGGTATTCTAACAAGGCTACTCCAAGCTTCAACAATGCTCCACTAGATCTTCCCAAAAGGAGTCTTCAATTGTGCTTTAAGATTTGCTTAACAAGGTTGTTGTAGACTTCAACAAAGCTTCACAAATGCTTCAACAATGTTCCAATTCCCTTCAATAGGATGCTTCAACAATGAATTCTAAAGATGTTTCAAAGTGTCACGAGGGAAACTCAATACAAAAAGTCATCATTGTCCTTTGGCAATGACTACAAACACTTGGTGTCACCACAAAACTGTCATGTCATAATATGTGCACTAGATTTCATTCTTTATTTACTTCCAAGTACAATGATAAACAAGTTATGTCAATTATTCCACATGACTGTTCTTTGGTCTTCCATAGACAGTTGTCCAACTTTAGGTCTGAGGTACCGTGTCTTATTACCACAGGTTTGAGTCTCTTCACAGTTCAACAATTTCTTGATGGTAAGCTATATGTCCGAGATAGATAGGCCTAAAATCCTTCTACAATTCTGAGGTGTGGTATGTCTCAGTCGTCATTCAAGGTCTGAGCTGTGATTGTTCATAGATACCCACAGTCTGCAATCTGAGTCTGAGATTAGGCCTTCTCCACAGGTCAAAGTCTGCAGTCATGAGGTGGTTTCCCACAGGGACGAAATTGCAAGCCCGAGATGCTGTCTGAAATTGCTGGCTATAGCAAGAATGTAATCTGAGTAGAAGAAGTGAAGTTCTCCATGAATTTTTGTCCAAACCTAAGACTTTCCACTAGTCTTTAATATGGTAAGAGATAAGTACGTTGAGCCCTCAACAATATGAATTTAATGTCACAAGTCTACTGGAGCTTCAGAAGTTTGTTTCTTGAGATATAAATGATAACCCAATCACAGAAAATTAGCCTAAACATAAATCATAATGTCCTCCTTGGCTTCCTATCTTATCTATGTGCTTCTTCATCGAATAACAGTCTTCTAATTCTCTTAAATGATCACCAAAATAATTGACGGAAAAAATTGAGCTTAGGTTTATATTTATATTGGTTTGTGCTCAATGAAAAGACGTGATGGTTGGAGAATAGGTCAACATGATAGCCGACATGAATGAAATTTGACCTACAATATATTATATTCATTTTACAGTGGTTTGTAGCTGGGTTTTAATACTTATAACATGGCTTTTATCTTGAGGTTGACTCCATATGGAAAGGGGGATATATATCACATAGTGGATGTATTTCCTCATTTTCTTAATATATTTTAAAACAACCATAGCCATAACTTAATTCATGTAGATTCCCACTTATGGTTTCTGGGTTTAGTCTTCATGTTATGGTTTATTATGATATGATTTAGGGAATAAATGATTAGGGCATAGGATGCTATTTAGGAATTTGTTTCCAAGGACAAGGTTAAGGATTCATTTATGCAAAGACTATGGATGTGAAGGTCATCTTTATATGCAAGACATAGGTTATGGTATGGCTATGGTTAGGTTCCTAGGAGGGTGTCATGGAAAATGCTTATTCATTCATCATAATGCATTATTAGATCATGCATCATCATATGCATAAAAGTAGCTATGAATATATGCATCACGTGACTTGATTATGCATCATCTTCATGCTTAGGGTTTTCTAGGGTTTGCATGAGGAGGTTAGGGTTATTCATGTATTGCACTAATATTTTCCATATCCAACAATCCCATATTGAAATCAATGAAAACTTTGAAAAAAATCTCCCCCTTTCATTGATGGAAATGTTCTTTCCATTTCAACAATTTCCCCCCCTTTGATATCAATGGCAAATGGAGTGCCCAAGTACTCCCCCTATCAAGCTGTTGCTTCATCGTATTTTCTTCATCATTGATAGTTTTCCATGATAGATATGTTTCTCCCCTTGTCATGGCGCTCTTCTTTAATGAACTTTCTCCCCCTAATCCTTTGCATGCTTTCATGGAAATGGATGAGGTAGATGATTAACCAACTCCCCCTGCCTGCATAAAATCTTCTAGCTCTTCCTTTTGCTTAAGATAAGAAAGATAGTTTCCTTGTGATTAGGTGGAAGACATCTTCAATAATGGTCCATCGAGAGATATTCCTCATAGCATGATTGTTCGTGTGTGACTCAACAAGGTTTTCTTCACAGATTACCTTTGTAAGAATGGTCAAGAATCACAAGCTCCCCCTAAGAGTATGCATGGTATTTTTCTTGGTAGAAATTCATCATCAAAACGTGGAATATCATATCTGCCAAAGATGCATTCATCAAATCAACAACATGTGTTGTTGGCTTGACTATTCAAGAGAATTTCAGATCTATTGATAGGGCGAGTTTTCGCTATGCCAACAAGGGGAACTAACCCGATTGCAGACCGCAGTTAGATCTGCTTTTGTTTGGAATGGCTAGTTCCAATGGGTTTTAAAGGATCCCATAAAATTTTATAGGTGTTGTAAGATTGCTTCTCAGAGGAAGACTTCTATTAAATCAAAAAAAGAAACAACTAACCTATATGTATCAATGCCTATATACACTAATTTTAACTACTTATGCTAATCCTAACTATTCTAATCTATCATGTAGGAACATAACAAAAGAGATTAAACATCATATATAGATTCCAAGTCCAAATGAATCAATTACTGGTTCACAGATGAACAAGGATGTATTAAATCTTTATTTCAATCTAATTACTTATACAGGAATACACATTCCTTTCCATACAAATAACACTCGCAACTGATGTTTAACGAGGTTTTGAATCAACAACTGCTCATGAATTAACCATGGTAACAAATCACATTTGAATAACCAAGACTTGTCATGAACTGTCTGTTATCAGTATGCACAAAAACAAAACACATTTATATTTATGCTAGCAACAACAGTCTGATTCTAAACACATGAAAGAAGGAAGATAGATCTAAAAAAAAAGCTCTTTCTCAACCAAACAATCGTCTTTATTCACAATAATTCAAAAACCGTTCTGCCCAAAAAAAGTCCTCCTCTCCTCTCTGGAGGTAATAGTTATGCCGAAGGAAAATGACCCTTGGTCTTCCCCTCCCTGACTTTTCCGCTCCCCGACTTTTCCTCCTCCTGCTCTTTTCCATACACATTAGAATATACAGACGTAGAGTCGATCGGTGAAACGACCGACACATAGAGGGCATATCTGATGTAGTGCTTCATTTCCTGGGGAAGTGAATAGATGTTGATTAAAAGAGGATGACTGCATGTCATCCCTTCGCACCTGTATTGAGCAGACGTTACTCCCTATCATTTCCTGAAGGAAACTGAAGACACCGCGCTTATCATCCCACATCTGGCATGATTGAAAGTGTGTTTGGAGGTAATAACATCTTGATGTATCAGCACTGTGCTTCCTCTTGACATGGAGCGTGCCTTCATTATGCACTATGGCATTTCATATCCCTTTCCACAGAATATGCTTTTCAATATCGACACCAGTGGTGCAGAGGTGTCATCTTGTTATAAATCTCCTTTATCTGCTACCGGGTCCACTCGAACTCACCTGCAGAAATAATTCACATTAGTTACGATTATGAGGAATCTGAGAAACATGCTCACAAACAAACCTTGCATTCAGCCATAACTTCTATTTATTCTTGCAACGCAGAGCAAATATGATTATCAAACCACCTAACATGTTGTGACACATATTTGCATTGCCCATAATATTCATTTTTACTCAAGGATTGCTTTAACCATGCTTCACAAGCAGACCATTCACTTTACATGATTTTCCTTTGAAAACCCTGACCCCAACATTTTATCGAAATTCATGGGAATACACAGGAAAACCCGCGGCCGACCCATAAAGCTAGACTTCAAATAATATATATCCAGGAGTATAATTCTTGTTAGGTCCGCTTAATCGCATCGCGCCTTATGTTTAAATGCTAAACTCTGCCGATTGCGATAAGCGATTGGGGGGGGGGGGGTGGACCCGAAATATATATGTGCAGAGGTTAATAGTTCCGGCGGGTCCGCCATATGGGATTTTCCTTTGAAAACCCGGACCACAGCCTTTTATCGCAATACAGAGGAAAACACGAGATAAACCCGTAGCCGGCCATAAGGTTGGACTTCAAACATTATGCACTTAGGCATATTGTTATCGTCGGGTCCGTCCATTGCCCCTTCACATATTGCATATTGCTTTACTGTTTTCGACTATCGATTGTGGTTTGCAATTGGGCTCCGGACTCGAAATAGATATGTGTTATGATTTAATAAGGCCGGTGGGTCTGGTGTATTGTGGTGCGCATTGTGTATAAGCCCTGGGCTCCGTCGATTGCGACTTGCGATTGGGGGAAGTGGACCCGAAATATGTATATTATGGTTAATGATCCCGACGGGTCCGATAGATTGTGGTGTGTCTCATATACAAGCCTCGGACTCCATCGATTGCAATATGCGATGGGCTCTGGACCCGAAATAAATATGTATTACGGTTAATAATGTCGTCAGGTCTAGTGTATCGTGGGGCGGGTTGTGTATCAGTGTTGATTGCGATAAGCGAAGAGGGCAAGTTATGCATGTTGTAGAGTATTTCTATTATCAGAGCATTGATATAGAAATAAGGATGCGATGGGAGGTTTTGAGGGTTGAAAAAGTCCCGATGAAGGATATGAATGAAGGGCTAGAAAGGGTTATAGATGAATCATGCAGCAGAGATTTATTAAAAGGGGCTTAACCATTAGGAATTGAAGATTTGACTCGGCCAAGAGTTAAAATCCCTGGGATAAAACAGATCATTCGGAGAGGTGAAAGATCAAACTTCTAGGGGACCCATTCAAAATTGCTACTAGGGCAGGTTTTAATAGGGTGGTGGTTGTGGCCACAAAAAATGGCGAACCAGTTATCTCTGTTTCCAAATAGACCTTGGATCAATAGAACATTAGGGTGTTAAGATAAACTTGAAATGCAAACTGTATAGATGGACAGGGATGGGTTCCACTTCAACATTAATTTCTTCAGGTGGGATAAAGACAAATAGCTTCTACTTACTGATAGGGTTTTGACAAGCATTCTCCAATGGTAGTATTATGGGATTTATTGATCCTCTACCTGTTTTCTACTTTTAAAAATCCTTTTTGGTCGATCATTGGTCTATCCATACCTATTTAGGTGTGTACCTCAGCTCTTTATTGTTCATCAAACTTGATGTAGATATGCTTATCTACACTTTATATAAGAATTTCAGTGCTATATTTTCATATGATTGAATGGGGCATTGTCATGGATCATGCCATATTTTTAAACCGCTTAAGCAAGGTTGGGCTTGCTGTGTCAACCGGTACTCTAAGCCTAGAAACAGCCCCTACTCCAACCGGCTTCCCAAACAACATGTCCTTCCAAATTGGCACAGGGACTCGACATTTCATTTTCTTTTAAATAAGTCCTTCCAGTTTTAGGCACAAGGACTAGAGCACAATTGGATTTTCCACAGGGTATATGACAGTGAGCTTAGCCCATGAAAGGAGGTTTACTTGTAGATGACAGGTATTGGAAAACTTAGTGTGGTGGATGGGACCAATGGAGCATAACTACAAACCTTTCAAGCAAGTATAGGCTAGGTTTGAGTGGGATTTTAAAATGCAGTGTTCCACCATGCTAGTCCAGCTATGGTCACACATATTTAGTTTTATAAAGATTCCCTTACATGCTCTAGGTATCCAGGTTATCAAAAGATCTTACCTAGTTCCCAATATATGCTAATGAGTGGCTTTGATTTGAATTCCACAACTAATTTTCAAGTTCTCATAGGCTCATTGAAAGTTTGTTTGATTTGCAAGGTAACGATAAATTTAGGATCGGTATACTCATCAGCAGGTTAATGAGGGAGGCAAGAGCTGAAGGTGGTGAATGACGACAATCTGAAGAGAGTTATAAAAGGTGAAAACAGAACTGGAGGACCGAAATTAGTTGGCTGAAAAGGACTAAAATTCAAAACAAAAGGAAAATAAACTTTGCAGAACTTCGATTTGAATTCCACAGCTAATTTTCAAGTTATCATAGGCTCATTGAAAGTTTGTTTGATTTGCAAGGTAACGATAAATTTAGGATCGGTATACTCATTAGCAGGTTAATGAGGGAGGCAAGAGCTGAAGGTGGTGAATGAGGGCAATCTGAAGAGAGTTATAAAAGGTGAAAACGGGACTGGAGGACCGAAATCAGTTGGCTTAAAAGGATTGAAATTCAAAATAGAAGGAAAATAAACTTTGCGGAAACAACAAGAATGGAAGGGACGAAAATATAACTAAGCTAACAACAAAAAAATGAATCCTAACCTACTCAGGAGGTAACCACCATGTGGTGGCTACTAGAAGTATCTCTTAAGATGTTGGCCATTAACAGGGAGTTTTTCAGTTTCTCCCTATAAAGTTTTCAATCTGTAAGTTCCCTGACCAATTTTCTCCTCAACTTGGAACAGGCCCAACCATAAGTGTTGGAATTTCATGTGTTTACCTTTTGGCTCATTCAACTTGTCCGATCTCAGGACTAGCTCTCCTATTTGGTAATCTTTATCTCCTGCTAGATGGCGATCAAACCATCTCTTTACAATCATTTGGTGATTTCTAAATTTATTTCTGGCTTTATCTCTCAATTCCTCTAACCTCACTAATTGGTTTATCCTTTCTTATAGTGAGGATGAAGGGGTCCCTCTTGAGGCTTGGGAGAGCTGTAAAGAGGGAAGGGTAATGTTGGGAGGCAAGATGTCTTCCTGTCCAGAGATGAGGAAGTATGGGGAGTTTCCTAATGCTACTTTTGGAGTGACCCTATCAGCCCAAAGGGCATTGGTTAGAGCGTTGTGCCAGCTCCTCTGGTTGTCGGTGATAGATTTACGGATTATGCGGATGAGGTTTTTATTTGAGGACTCTACAATTCCATTTCCTTGGGGGTTATAGTTTGATGCATACCTTATGTGAATTGATTTATCAATAGCAAATTCAGCCAATTTCAATGATGAAAAGTAAGAAGCATTGTCAAATATGAGAGCGTCAGGGATGCTAAACCTATTGATAATAAATTTCTTAAAAAATGATATTACCTCATCTTTGTTTACCTTCCGAAGCAGGATGGCTTCAGTCCATCTGGTGAAGTATTAAGTCACCATGAGTATATACTTATGTTGCTGTGAATAGTTTGGAGTGATCTCGCCTATGACATCTAGGCCCCATTGCTGGAACGAGCGATAAATCATAACGAGCCTCAGGGGAACAACTGGATTTCTTTCTCATCCTGTGGCAGTTTGACATACCTTGCATTTCCGAGCGTAGGCATGCAAGTCTCTGAACACTGTGGGCCAATAATATCCAGCTCTTAATATTTTGTGAGTAGTGAAATCTCTGCCATAGTGACCACCTACTGGGTCGTCGTGAATTTCTTTCAAGACATGATTGAAATCATCCTTTTCCAAACACCTCAGCCAGATTCCATCATAATTTTTTCTGTATAATGTGTCATTGGCCAAGTGATACTGATTAGATTTCAATCTAAGCACTCTCCTTTGTGATGCATCCATGTGTTCAGGACATAACCCCCATATGAGATAAAAGCATATGTCATAATACCACGACTCAGGATCCAAAAGGGCTTTCGACGTTTTGCGCTCACACATCAACGTCTCATTAATCCATAGGAGCTCCTCCCTGAATTCTACTTGTGCATTTTGCATGATCTACGCTTTTGGTTCTTCAGACACCCCTTCTTTATCCGCCAAGGCTTCTGTCGCGAGCTCACACAATCCCTGGCCTCAAACTATCTTTGTCGGCTTAATCTCGAGGTTGTATTCTTGAAGGGCGGTTATCCAATTCCCTCTCCGTTATCCCATTTTTTTCTACATGAAGAGGGCTCCTATAGCAGTATGGGGAACGATAACTTTAGTCCTGGCCTTTAATAAATAAGGGCGGAAATGTTTTATTTAAAAACGGTAAAGCCTTGTTTCTCCACGTCTGGGTAGTTCAGTTTTGCTCCCTGGAGATTAGAGCTCATATAAGAAATATAGACTTCATTGCCATTGTCATTTTTTCGGGTGAGGATTGCGACATATGAAACATCAGAAGTGAAAGTGTACAAGAGGAATTCCTTGTCGAAATCGGGACTGACCAATGTAGGGGCTTCTGCGATGGCCTCTTTAATTTGCTGAAATGATTTCTTGGCTTCATCGCTCCACTTATACACAACGTCTTTCTTCATCATTAGTTGCATGGGACGCACTATTGCTGCGAAACCTGAGACAAATTTCCTAACGAAACTGATCTTCCCGAAGAAAGATTGCATTGCCCTTTTATTTGTGGGGGGCTTTATTCTCATGATGATCTCTATTCTTTCAGGATCAATAACAATCCCTTCTTTAGAAAGGATCTGACCCAGTAGTTTCCCTTTTGTAACTGCGAAAATGCTCTTCTTGGGATTCAACGATATTCCATACCTTCAACATCTTTCGAAAATCCGTTTTAGGTCATAGATATGATCCCTTTTGTGATACGAATACATAGTAATGTCATCCATGTACACTACTATTGATCTGTTAATCAATCCTCAGAAAGCTATGTCCATAGCTCTCTGGAATGTGGTGCCTGCATTAATAAGTCCAAAAGGCATTTTACGATATGTGTAAGTGCCCCATTTAGTGTTGAAGGTTGTCTTAAGCTAATCCCCATTAGATACCAACACTTGATTCTATCATGAAAACCCATGTAATAGGGACAACATTTCAGACCCAGAAATGCACTGAAGAATGTGTTCCATAGAAGGGACAAGATAGTTATCTTTCTGCGATGGTTTGTTCAGGTTTCTGAAATCGATACATAGCCTGATATCTCCATTTTTCTTTCTTACTAGCACGAGATTGGCTACCTAGCGGGTGTGTCTGACAGGATAAATGATTTTAGCATCCAACATTTTTTTTTGTTCTTTCTTCACCAATGGTTCTAGGCTTGGATGCATCTTGCGAAGCTTTTGTTGGTAGGGATTAGCCTCCTTGTCCAGAGGAATTACATGTTGATAACGCTGGCATCAAAGGTTTTGAGTTGCCATATGTCCATGCAAAAATGTCCTTGTACTCTTTAAACAACTTAGCAAATGCAACCTTCTCTTGTGGAGAGCACCCCAAGCCCAAATTGACAATTTTAGGGTTTTCTTTGGTTCCAAGGTTGACCGATTCATACTTCATGGATGAGCTATGTGTTTTGCAGTTAGTCGGCTTCTTGAATTTATCATGCAGGTCATACAAGTGCTCCATCTTGACAACTGACTTGGGAATCATATTGGACTGATCCTTTTCCTCATCTTTCCTCTCATTCATAAGCCTGTCATGCTCTTTTTCATCAATGAATCCATTCTTGAATGTCTTCTCGCAGTGCAAGAACTCAAGGATTTTCTCATCATCTTCGAACACCTGCCAATTTGAGATGTTATCAGGCACGGATGGTTTGAAAATAAATTCAACATAACATTTATTCTTCTTTAATCTAAAATCAGGCAAAAGTTTTGCAGCCATACCAGCCATTAGATCGGCATCTTGGTTTTGCCCTCGAGGTACGTATGTGATATTAAAAGAATCAAAAATGTCATTTAAGCTCCATACCTCATGTTGGTACCTTAACAGGTGTGGCGAATTGCAGAGTATCCTTTTCCTTACTTGGTCCACAATTATCCGTGAGTCACCAAAAACTTTAAAAAATTTTACCTTCATATCAATGGCCTTTTTAGGCCCTATAGCAAGCCTTCGTATTCTGCCGTGTTGTTGGTGCATGCAAACTCCAACCGGATTTCCATCAAATGTTGGTTCTCTTGCGGGTCAATGAGATTGCTCCTAGCACCTACACCTTCAAGGTAGTTAGAGCCATCAAAATAGAGTATCCAAAATATAGAGTCTAATGTTACATCAATTGAATTGCTTCCTACGAAATTAGTTCTATCATCTATTATATTACAAGGTAGTTCATCAGTTGGACAACATGGGAGAGCTTCCAACTCTGTGTTTATTGCAGTTTCTTCAATTGTTTCTGCATGGAATTCTCTAAAACAGGTTTCCGTGGCACAAAAATTGAAACTATAATTCCCAAGGATAGAGTTGGTAAACATTACAAGTTCATTGGGGCCGTTTAATTCTGTCACCACATACTTCATGTATCTTTCTTGATCGACTCTCAGTATATCAACCTTCCCCTTCTGAGGTAGCAAAAGATGGGACCAATCAGTTGAGAAATATCCATGGAGTTTTGCTAACCAGTCCCTACTAAGCAGCATTCCATAAGCCTCGGGTATGTCAACTACCACTATGTCAATGACTTGTGAGTATTGTGGTTTGGTAGCCATGCGAATCAACACATCTTTCAATTCCCCAATTACCTTCACATTCGTTTTGTCCAATTCGAGTTCCAGTTTTCTCGGGTATCACATGAATTCTTTTAGCAACAACCTAAGGCATAACAATGGACGAGGCACTGGAATCTACCATGAAATTGTGTACGTTCATGTTGAATATTTCAAATGTGATAAGGAAAGGTGGAGTCATGGATTTTGACTTCCTTCCTATCATGGCCGCACTGACCTCTTGGGGGGTTTGATTCATTTTTGACAAAGTGGCTTCCTAGCTGATGGTGTTTGGGTTGTACTGGAGGTACTGACAGGGCTGGACACTGGCTTCTTGGTTTGGCTGCTCGGGATGGTGGGAGTTTTGCAGTTCCACTCATTCATAGCTTTCAGGAGAAAATCTCTTTGCTGTGTTAATTTTAGCAAATCAAAGTATGTGATATTAGTCCTAGATTTCTTAAGATCATCCACAATGTTGTAATCAATGTTATAAACAAGGTAGGGCAAAGTAAACATACCGGTTTTGCCGTTTTTAGGTGGGAGTTTACCATTTTGAGTCGCCTCCGTTGCAGTTGGAGATGTATTCTCTTTCTTTGGATAGTTTGCAACTGGAGTGTTCTTGGACTCACCACTAGGTCTACCCTTCTCAATAGGAACTTTATGAGTGGATGCCTTCAAAGGGCGAACATCTTTCTTTGTCTGGTCTACAGGCATCATCACGCCCGCAAGTGGCCCTTTACTTCGTGTGTGGATTTCATTAGTGTGGATTTCTACCGTACTATCTTCTTCGTCGTCATCACTCCCATTTGTATAGAAATCCCACAGCACATTGATTTGAGATTCTTCGTCCAAGTTTTCTTCTACTTGGTATTCTTCCTCATTTTCTTGTTCTGGCTCCAGCTCCACTATAGGTTCTTCTTTGTTAAGGAGCGATCCGATAAGAGCCAGTTCTTCGTATTTAAATTCCCTTCATTGGGTGGAGCAGGCAACGCAAGTTGACCGTGACTACCTTTTGTCTTCTTACGATAGAAAGGTTTGAAACATTTTCTGTTGTTATAATCTCCTCCATTCCCACTTGTACTCTCTCTAGAATTCCTTTTCATATCGATGATTGTGTTTGTCAATTTCTTAATGATCCAATGCAAACCTTCCACATCCGTGGTTTCCCTTTTTTTGCCCTTAGCCACTTTGTTATCACTCCCATTATTCTTCTTGGATGACTGAGAGGCTTTCTTTCCTTTGGTTGTATGATGACATGTTATGAGACTGATCATTTCATTCTCGACTTTTACCGCTTCATCAATAGCACCTTGTAAGGTTTGTGCGTTACTCCTCTTGACCCACATCGCAGTAGGGACAACAAGAGCAGTGATGTAGAATTCCATGAGCACCTCCTCGGTAGGTCTAGCATTAGCCAGGATTCTGTTGAACAAAGTGTTGAACCGGATGTTAAAATCCTTGACCTTTTCTTTGGTTTCCATTTTCAAATGGGATAGTTCTAAAACTAAGGCCGCAGGTGTTTTGTCATCACCAAACTTGTCTAAAAAGGCCTCTTGAAAAGCGACCCATGAGGTGATCAATCATATTCTCAAGCTAAAGTACCATGTGGAGGCTACTCCAATCAGGGTAAAAGGGAACAAGCGACATACCACATCTTCATTGGCTACCCCCAACATGCGCACGGCCACAAAGAAAGAGTGAATATGGTTATCAGCAGTGTCTCCCTGCTCAGGGTCGAATTTAGGCAATACTCTTTCTGCATTCTTAGGTAAGGGATGCTGCTGCCCAGGTACTGCTACAACATCTTGAACGAGCTAGGGAGGGGGTGCTCCTGGGGGAGGTGGGAGTTGGTTCCCACTCGGTTGACACTGATTCCCACCTGGAAGAGGAACGTTAGCCATATTATGGATAGGGAGGTTCTAGTTGAGGGTGTCTTTGAGGCGTTCTTTATTAGGATTTCCCAAATCAGGCCAGGGATTACCTTCAGAGAGTGGATCCTCGGGAATTTCTTCCCAAGGAGTGTCGATACTTTGCAAGGATTCTAGCACAATATCTTCAAGAGAAGGGGTTGCAGATGTCTCTTCGTTTATGGAACAGATCCTTGGCTTTCTTTTAGTTGTCGGAGGTAAAGAGTGAAAGATGGGGAGCTGAGAGAGGGAACGAGCGTAAGCCTGAGTAAGTACTCTGACTAGTTGTTCCTGAGTGATAGGATACTCCCACAGTGTCTCTTCTTCGGGTGACCCAAGCATGGGACTTAGAGGGATCTTTGTTTCTTCGAAATGAGGCTTTTCCAAATGGGAGGAAGGATCTTTTCGACCTTTACGATCCATGCATTAATCTTTTCGAGTCCATGCGCGACATTTATAGATGGAATCATAAAAAACTGTGGATGGCGGTTTAGGCCCTCCTTCTAGCGCCAATTTGTTGACAGGGTGAGTTTTCGCTATGCCAACAAGGGGAACTAACCCGATTGTAGACCCCAATTAGATATGCTTTCGTTTGGAATGGCTAGTTCCAACGGGTTTTAAAGGATCCCGTAAACTGTTATAGGTGTTGAAAGATTGCTTCTCGGAGGAAAACTTCCATTAAATCAACAAAAGAAACAGCTAAACTATATGTATCAATTCTTATCTACACTAATTTTAACTACTTATGCTAATCCTAACTATTCTAATCTATCCTATAGGAGCATAACAAAAGAGATTAAACATCATATATAGATTTCAAGTCCAAATGAATCAATTATTGGTTCACAGATGAACAAGGTTGTATTAAATCTTTATTGCAATATAATTACTTATACAAGAATACACATTCCTTTCCATGCAAATAACACTTGCAATTGATGTTTAACAAGGTTTTGAATCAGTAACCACTCATGAATTAACCATGGTAACAAATCACATTTGAATAACCAAGACTAGTCACGCACTATCTATTATCAATATGCACAAAAACAAAACACATTTATATTTATGCCAAAAACAACACTCTGATTCTAAACACATGAAAGAAATAAGATAGATCTACAAAAAGGTTCGTTCTCAACCAAACAGTCTTCTTTATTCACAATAAATAAAAAATTGTTCTGCCCAAAAAAAAGTCCTCCTCTCCTCTCTGGAGGTAATACTTATGCCGAAGGAAAATGACCCTTGGTCTTCCCCTCCCCGACTTTTCCTCCTCCTGCTCTTTTCCATACACATTAGAATATACAGACATAAATTCAATCGGTGAAACGACCAACACGTAGAGGGCATATCTGCTGTAGTGCTTCATTTCCTAGGGAAGTGAATAGATGTTGATTAAAAGAGGATGACTGCGTGTCATCCCTTCACACCTGTATTGAGTGGACGTTACTCCCTATCATTTCCTGAAGGAAACTGAAGACACCGTGCTTATCATCCCACATTTGGCATGATTGAAAGTGTGTTTGGAGGTAATAACATCTTGATGTATCAGCACTGTGCTTCCTCTTGACATGGAGCATGCCTTCATTATGCACTATGGCGGTTCATATCCCTTTCTGCAGAATATGCCTTTGCAATATCGACACCAGTGGTGCAGAGGTGTCATCTTGATATAAATCGCCTTTATCTGCTACTGGGTCCACTTGAACTCGCCTACAGAAATAATTCACATTAGTTATGATTATGAGAAATTTGACAAACATGCTCACAAACAAACCTTGCATTCAGCATAACTTCTGTTTAATCTTGCAACGCAAAGAAACTATGATTATCAAATCACTAAACTTGTTGTGACACGTATTTGTGTTGCCCATAATATTCATTTTTACTCAAGCATTGCTTTAACCATGCTTCACAAGTAGACCATTCACTTTACGGGATTTTCCTGTGAAAACCCTGACCCAAACATTTTATCGAAATACATGGGAAGATATGGGAAAACCTGCGGCCGACACATAAGGCCGAACTTCAAATAATATATATCTGGGCGTATAATTATCATCGGGTCCACTTAATCGCATCGCGCCTTATGTTTAAACTCTAAACCTTGCTGATTGCGATAAGCGATTGGGGGGGCAGACTCGAAATATGTATGTGTGGAGGTTAATAGTTCCGGCAGGTCCGACAGATCGTGGTGTGCCTCATATACAAGCCTTGGACTCTACCGATTGTGATATGCGATGGGCTCTGGACCCGAAATAAATATGTATTACGGTTAATAATGTCGTTGGGTCCGGTGTATCGTGGGGCGGGTTGTGTATCAGTGTTGATTGTGATAAGCGAAGAGGGTAAGGTATGCATGTTGTAGAGTATTTCTATTATCAGAGCATTGATAAGAAATAAGGATGCGATGGGAGGTTTTGAGGGTTGAAAAAGTCCCGATGAAGGATATGAATGAAGGGCTAGAAAGGGTTATAGATGAATCATGCGACATATATTTCTTAAAAGGGGCTTAACCATTAGGAATTGAAGATTTGATTCGGCCCCAAAATAAATATGTATTACGGTTAATAATGTCGTTGGGTCCGGTGTATCGTGGGGCGGGTTGTGTATCAGTGTTGATTGCGATAAGCGAAGAGGGTAAGTTATGCATGTTGTAGAGTATTTATATTATCAGAGCATTGATATAGAAATAAGGATGCGATGGGAGGTTTTGAGGGTTGAAAAAGTCCCGATGGAGGATATGAATGAAGGGCTAGAAAGGGTTATAGATGAATCATGCGGTAGAGATTTATTAAAAGGGGTTTAGCCATTAGGAATTGAAGATTTGACTCGGCCAAGAGTTAAAATCCCTAGGATAAAACAGATCATTTGGAGAGGTGAAAGATCAAACTTCTAGGGGACCCATTCAAAATTGCAACTAGGGCAGGTTTTAATAGGGTGGTGGTTGTGGCCACAACAAGATCCAATTTTCTTCCTTATCCATACTTGTGTAACTTTATTTTCTTGCTTGGTAGACATGTTTTTAGCTTGTTTAAGGACCCAAGTCAAGTTACAATCACAAGGCAAATGTACAATGTTATGACAATTGAAGCATTCCATCTTGTTCAGGAATGAGGAATCACAACTTCTTCTTGTAAAGTTGCTTCTAGGGAGCTGATGTGAACCATTATATTTGTCCTTGTGGTATGCCCTACAATCCTTTTCTGTGTGCCCAAAATTTGTACAAGAATAGAAATAACCAAAAAATATACTTTTGTACCTGGAGGATGGATATTTCCTTGATGTACTTCTAAAATCATTCAGCCTTGGGATCCTTTGATGATATCCATTTTTGCTTGCATCCTTGACACCATCTGCATATATTCTTGGAGTAGGGTTCTTCCAATGTCGTATTGACTCTTCTCCTTGTTTTTGCTATAACTAAGGGCAACAATATTTTGTCCAAGCTTCTCCACATCCTTGTTGTTTGAAGCATTAGGGTTTGCATCCTTACTATTTGAGGGTTCACATGCATAACCAAGAACTGATTTATCAAGAGGAGATCTTTGATGACTTAATATGTCATCTAAGGTTGGAGAGCTCTTTAGACTCTTGTTTAGATGATCAACTTCTTTCCTTAGGAGATCAATTTCTTCTTTCATCATCTTGCATTCTTCATCCTTCTTTGCTAGATGGTTCTCCATTTCTTCCTTCATCTTGGTTGCTTCACATGATTGGGCCTTAAGTGAGGTGATTTCTTATTTTAATTTGGTGATGTCTTCATCCTTTTCTTCTAGTTGGCATATCATGGAATTTCTTTCCTTTTCAGCTTCATTGACTTGTCCTTCTAGGAGGGTCAAAACTTCCATCATCTTTTCAGCCCCTTGTGCTTATTTCTTTGCTTCTTCTAGTTGAGATTTAATGGAGGAGACATCTTCCTTGTATTGACCAATTTTTATTTCAAGTTTGTTCAAGTATTCATGTCTTCACTCAAGATGGCTTGACAAAGTTTCTTCCCTTTTCTTTTCTTTATCCAATTGATTCGTCATGGAAATGACTTCCTCATGATGTCTTTTCTTGTTTTGATGAAATTCCTCCTTAAGCTTGGTGAGCTCCTTATCCTTTTATTGTACTTGAAACTTGAAAAGATCAAATTCCTTCCTTGTCTTTTCTAAGGCATAGTCACCATCTTGTGATTTCTTCTTGATCTCCTCATTTTCCCCTTTTAAACTGCTTATCTCTTCTAGGGCAGCTACATGTTTTTCCTTGAGTCCTTCTTTGATATCTTCTTCATTTTCTTCATCTTCTAGGTCCTCCTTGGTCTTTATGTCTTCATTCTTGTTTTCAACTTCCTATATGGATTCTAGATTTCCTTCTTGCTCTCCACCATATTCTTGATTAAAGATCACAATCAATTCTCCTTTTGATTGAAGATCTTGAAGTTTGTCCCACATACCTTTTGCTAATGAGCATTTTTCCACTTTGGCCTGTATAGGATCTGGTAGCCCACTCAAGATTGCTTTTATTGCACTTGCATTGTACTCCTTGGATTCTTCTTCCATCATGATTTCAATAATCGGTGATTCCCAGACTTCAAAATTTGGAGCCATTAAGAAATTCTTCATTCTTGCCTTCCATATATCAAAACTTCAATTTAACAATGGAGCTTTCTCGATCTGATTATCTTCTTTTTTCATGTTTGAAGAAGAGACATATTTAGAAGGATTGGAGGCTTTCTTCCTTGGCTTTTCCATTTGTGTTCTAAGGATATACCTTCAAGCTGTTAGGCTTATGAGTGAAGGTAATGGCTCTGATACCAATTGCTGGAAATACTGAGAGGGGGGTGCATCAATATTTCTTTTCAATTGTTATTTTCACCAGTTAAGATCACTTATAATTAGAACACAAAATGAAAAATATAGAATAATGAATTTTATTAATCAGATATAACAAGGACTTCAATCCTCTTCTTTACAATGAGTCAAGTACAATAATAGTTTAGGGATCCAACCCTAGATGAAGACACCAATCTTCAATCTTCCAGGCTCCAACCTATATTTTGCCAAGCACCAACTTCGACTTCACGAGGCTCCAACCTCTAGGGCTCCAACCCTATCTTCCCAAGGATCCAACCTTTTCACTTTAAGGCACCAAACCCTAGGGCTCCAACCCTATCTCTGGTACATGCTCGAACCTGGTCTTCTTGAGGACTCCTATCCTCTTGGGCTCCAACCCTATGCTTCAATTTGTCTAGATAAGTTTATTAGTTTTTCAAGACTCCCAATATCTTTTGCAACCAGCCTTGACAATATTTTCACCTTCAACATTGCCCTCTCTTAGTCTCCAAATCACTTCATCAATGACAACTTTGTCTTCTTAGAAGGTGTCACCACTGCTCTTCACGATACCAACACAATTTACTTAAGATTACATCATGAGGGCCTTCAATAGTGCATCATGGTGTCTTCAATAATGTCTGCAAGAGGCTTTAATTCAACTGATACAGGGTCCTTAAGAGGTTGTTGAGGGCCACTCTTCAATCAACCTTCTCTGCTCCAAAACTGCCCTTCAAAAGGTAAGGTCAACAAGGCCAACAAGTCTACTTCAACAAGGCTTTTTCAAGAGAACTTCAAAATTGTCTTCAATGGTATTCTAACAAGGCTGCTCCAAGCTTCAACAATGCTCCACTAGATATTCCCAAAAGGAGTCTTCAAATGTGCTTTAAGATTGCCTTAACAAGGTTGTTGTAGACTTCAACAAAGCTTCACAAATGTTTCGACAATGTTCCAATGCCCTTCAACTTGATGCTTCAACAATGACTTCTTAAGATACTTCAAAGTGTCACAAGGGAAACTCATTACAAAAGGCCAGTCACTGTCCTTTAGCAATGGCCACAGATCAAATCCGCTTGGTGTCACTACAGAAATTTCATGTGATAATATGTGCACCAAATTTCATTATTTATTTACTTCCAAGTATAATGATAAAAAAGTTATGTCAATTCTTCCATAGGAATGTTCTTCAGTCTTCCATAGGTAATTGTCCAACTTCAGGTCCGAGGTACTATGTCTTATTACCATAGGTTTGAGTCTCTTCATAGTTCAAAAATTTCTTGATGGTAAGCTATATGTTCGAGATACATAGGTCTGCAATCCTTCTACAATTCCAAGGTGTGGTTTGTCTCAGATGTCATTCGAGGTATGAGCTGTGACTGTTCATAGGTACCCATGGTCTGCAATCCAAGCCTGAGACTAGGCCTTCTCCATAGGTCAAAGTCTACAGTCATGAGGTGGCTTCCCACAAGGACGTAATTGCAGGCTATTGTAGGACTATAAACCGAGTTGCAGAGGTGATGTCCTCCACGAATTGTTGTCCAAACCTAAGACTATCCACTAGTCTTTAATATGGTCAGAGATAAGTACGTTGAGCCTTCAACAATCTGAATTTAATGTCACAAGTCTGTTGGAGCTTCTGAAGTCTGTTTCTTAAGATTTAAATGATAACCCAATCACATAAATTAGCCTAAACATAAATCACAATGTCCTCCTCGGCTTCCTGTCTTATCTTTGTGCTTCTTCACTGAATTACAGTCCTTTAATTCTTTAAAATGATCACCAAAATAATTGACTGAAACAAATGAGCTTAGGTTTATATTTATTGTGGTTTGTCCTCAACGAAAATATGGGATAGATGGAGAATATGCCGACATGAGAGATGGCATGAATGAAAATTGACCTGCAATCTATTAAATTCATTTTACTCTTGTTTTGTAGCTAGGTTTTAATACTTATAACATGCTTTTTATCTCAAGGTTGACTCCATATTGCATCGGGGGTATATATCACATAGTGGATGTATCTCCTTGTATTCTTAATATATTTTTAAACAATCGTAGCCATAACTTAATTCACCTAGATCCCCACTAATGGTTTCTAGATTTGGTCTTCATGTTATGGTTTATTATGATATGATTTCGGGAATAGATGATTATGGCATAGGATTCTATTTAGGAATTTGTTTCCAAGGACAAGGTTAGGGATTCATTTATGCAAAGGTTGTGGATTCAGGTCATCATTATATGCAAGACATAGATTAGGGTATGGCTAGGGTTAGGTGCCTAGGAGGATTTCACGGAAAAGGCTCCTTTATTCATCATAATGCATTATTAGATAATGCATCATCATATGCATCATTAGATCATGTATTATTAGATCAAGATAGGGATATAAATGTAGCTAGGAATATATGCATCATGCGACTTGAATATGCATCATCTTCATGCTTAGGGTTTTCTAGGGTTTGCATGAGGAGGTTAAATCATTCAAGTATCACAAGAATATTTTCCATCTCCAATAATCCCATATTGACATCAATGAGAACATTCACCAACAACCTTAGCATAATTCGGGGAGGATATCTCATTTTAAAGAACAACCAATCAACATACTAAATGTTGAATATAATCATAACAACCTATATTCATATAATACATAAGCACATAACCATGTAACCATCAGTCTAGCTAGAGTCCAGTCATCAATGCATGACCATATCAACTACACGTACCATGACCTCATGCATGACAACACAACCATACCAATGTACACTGGAAATACACAAACATAAAAAATATGTAACCAATCATACACTCATGATGACATACTTCATAATAACCACATCCTCTTTCACATGGCGACATCACTACAACCATGACTGACGCCATGGATATGCAACAAGAACATAGACCACAAGAATGATTAACACACGTGAAAACGACATGAATTCATGACCAACACACTTCCCATCCTTTCCGAGGGGTGAACCGTGGTTTGATACCATGCTGTAACTCCCTCGTCCCACATCTACCCAAGTAACCGACTAACCGGGGTAAACATGGGATAAGAGGCTACTATGATTGGATTCAACCTCCTATGTGACCTTAAGGAAGTGGAATTGGTGGAAACACAAGAACTTCCACATCAATGACAGGAATCCCAAGAACCATACCAACCACTCAGGTAGCTAGTGCCTGGATCCGCCTAAGGTTTTAGACCACTTGACCTCTGGATGCTCCCATGCTATGTGCCTGATAGCTTCCAAGAGGCTCTAGACACTCTCATGACAAGGCATGTCAGGGTCCAGGGACTATTTTGATCAGTGCTATGCCAACGTCCCTGGGATTTGAGCTAATTTTTAAGGCTCAGAGCCCAAGTCGCTTCCTAGAATTGAATGAAACCTTCAGAACATAAAAATAAGAAGGAAACAATGATACAAATGCAAATACTTGAACAAGCCCTTAACCAAGCCCCTACTAGCCATGACAATTATTTCGTTAAAGATATCATGAATATGTAATCTATAGGTATAAACAACATATTTAAGCATGGGGATCTCATTCTTATCTGAGAATCACTAAGAAACATTGTTCCCTTATATCATTTGTTTCATTATCATCTATTAGGTCATTGATACATTTTTCATTCAGTTACAAGTAAAATCATGATGAGATCCATACATAGCCACTGTCATAAAACATATACATAACCAACATAAATATCAAGGAAATCGCAACGATATGATCCACAGATAAACCAATATAATACTCATCGAAATACAAGGATAAATAACCTCATATTGATGATGCAAAATCCAAACTTGGGATGGGACTACCACATTCCACCCGACCATAGAATGGTTGAGCCAAATCTTTCTTCAGTCATTCACCCTCATGCCATATTCGAAGCATGAATGTGGGGTTCAAACCAAAAGAACCAACCAGGGCATCCCAAGGCTAAACCACCTCACCATCATCAAAAGAAACCAGGCTTTACTATAATCCATCCTGAATCACTATGCTAACACAATAAAAATGTAATAACAGGCTTTGCCATGATCTCCACCCAATCACTAGGCCAAACAAGTATGGATGCCACTGGATTTCTCCACCTACACCGTGAGGAATTTTCCTATCTCTTAGTCTCTCAGGCTTTACCACAATCCACACTGGATCATGAGGCCCTAAACCAAGACCCACTCTCCAGGCTTTACTACATAGCCCAACCCACGATTACTAGGCCCAATGGAGAGAAATCCACCTTGTTGTGGAGGTAAATCCTCTCTGCGGACAGAGACGATCCCTACTAGCCCAGACCGGGTCTAGCGACAATCACACAATGCTATCACGCAAGTTCCTAATTGCAAATAAAAAGTGGATGGTGAGAACCTACTTGGATTCCAACGCTAATGTTCGTAAAAGAGACGTTTCTCTCGTTCCTTTGCCTCAGTCGGTCACGATCCCCACGATCTCTGTGATTGGACACCTGCACATGCAAAGAACAACACGAATACAAGCATAAAATCTAGTAGATGCAATTATATATCAGTCAGAAAAGATATAACTCAACATCAAACATAAGACAATGAGAGTGGAACCATAATGATAGTCATCTATTATTGATAAATGACAAAGAAGAATACAACCATTGTTCTGACGTCAAATCCTCCTTTGGCTGGGTAGTCAGCTACACAAGTCTTGCAAAGCTTGTTGGGATGGGAACAAGCCTCTCTCTCTTTGGGTGACAAGAATCTCCTTACTTAGATTTGGCCTTATGGGTGCAAAGAAAGCTCTTGCAGCTTCAAACTCTTGAACTCCTGGTATTCTCTATCACTATGCTAGAACTACTGACTAGAACTAGCTTGGATTTCAGAGATCTGTGGCTTGAATCTTTTAAATTAATGACCGGAGAATCCACAATTTTAACATTTTTGTACCAACGTTTCAAATCCCAAATGGGATCCATCATCAGGATATGAGAATGATGATGACAGAAGAGCAACAAAGAAATGATAAATAGTGATGAGGAAATTTTAGAATGACAAACTGTCGGCTCAAATGATTTTTAATTAATTTTAATTAATTTTTATAATTTTTTTATTTAATTTTAATTAATTTTATAATTTTAATTAATTTGTTTAAAATTTTTATATATTAGATTGTTTTATTAATATATGAAATATTAATTTGTTTTAATATTAGTTTGATTTAATATATAGAATTAATTTGTTTTAATAAAACAATCTAATATATAAAAACTAGCTTGCTCAAGGCATAGAGGCAAGCTTTTATAGATAGAGAGGAAAGAGATAGGATCAACCACATTATTCATGGGATTGGGTTTATCACTTGGAAACTTCCATGAAAGGTGGCAAACCACTTCCCTTCTATGGAGATTCGAAGCCAAATCATCCTAGCTCAACATAGATTCAGTTGGTGAATGGGTTAAGGAGAACCTTTGGAAGCTTATTCGTTGAAAACTTTACTCAATTCGGTTGGCGCGAGTGCGACTCTGAGACAGAGCGCCAATGGTGCGCCTTTTTTAGAGGATTTCCCTCATTGGCGCGGGCAGTGAACTGTGGACCCGCGCTAATGCAAAAAGAGTTGTTTTCATGGGTATTTTGCAGGAGATGTCTTCAGGGCATATGAAGCTCATACTTAGAGGAATATGATGCAAGTGGTTTCAGGTCATGTCACTTTTCACAGGTCCCGGAATGAGTCCTCCAGTGTGTGGGTGAGGGGTAACAAGGATGGTGACAAAGGGTGACAAATTGCTGTGTAACAGATGCCCCCTAAAGCATGAGGCCCGAGAGAGAGAGGGGTGAAATGCTTTACAAGAACATGCGTGACTGAAAACACGGCCGCCAGAGAACCTGCGTAAAGAAGTACAACTGATATCTCAAGTACATGATATATATGGTATGGGCGCAACCATCCATAACAGAGTACATAATAATCTAGATCCAAGGCATGGGCGCAGCCATCCAGAGAGGATCGATAAATAGACTCAGGCATGGTCACAACCATCCAGTGAATGAGTCATGCAGTGATCATAATAAACCACAAATCGCAGCCTGGATTCCAACAAACAAAATCCAGGGTCTTGCGCTCCATCTCGACCCGAACAGAGTACAAGTTCAGGCATGCGAATACATGAGTTGAAGTTGAACATGCATGAACATCGTTTGATTACCAGTCAATGATGAAAACTGTTAACAGATGCGAGAGGTACCACCAATAATGACAATGTTCCTCAAGGTACTATAGGTACAATCTACGACGTGCGAATAAGTGAGTTGGCGTCGAACACCCGTAGAATCATTCGATTAGAGGCCGATGATGAAAACCTCTCGTCGAACACGAAGAACCTGCCATTGAGGCATGCAGGCTCCAAGGCACCGGAAGGGAGTCTCTAGATCAGCTTCCTGGATAATGAGCTGAAGTGACCTTGATCAAAGGTGGGCCATAATGTTTCCCACATCATTGACATGAGACAGAGGAAGAATATTGTGGTGAATCAAAATTATGTGAGGTATCAGAGGGAGGTTGTAATTCTGCAGAGGTCAACTTCTCTTGAACATATCGGCGGCACGACAGTGGACTTGGCAGTATTTGACATCAAATGAGCAGAGGTCATGGTGACAAGGCAATGAGCAGATGAGAGGTCAAATAGGATAACCCAAACCAACGGAGGCAAGTGTAAAACAAGATGAGATGTCCCCACCCAGACATGAATGCAGACTAGTGCCATGTTCAAGAGCGACATACTGCCGACACGACAATAATTATGGGTCCATTTCCCCACCATTTCTAGCGAGTACCCCAGTTATTTTCATCAACAAGCTTGACGGGGATAGCATATGCTTGTGAGCATCATTACGACGGAATCCGATGTCATCAGGTTTTAAGGAGCCTGACAAAGGAAGAACTCGGCGTCTTTTCATGTTTAGAGAGTTTGAAAATACAACATAAAAGAAAACTCCAGGGGTGTCCTTTTTCGTAAAGTTGTGTCTCATGAGCCCGAAAAAGTATAAAACAATGCTTGAAAGAACTGCCCGATCATTACGATCGAGGGGTATTTTCATATGTAGTGACATTGACCTGAAAAAGTAAAAAAGCGATCAATAGCACGTCGTTTTGTAACCATTAACGAACCCGAAATGACCAGGTTCCGATGATCTTTTCGTCTTTACACGGTCGGAAAAGAGTTTAAAGATGACCGCCTCTTATTTAGGTTTAACGAGTCAAGAGGGATAACTCGACAATCTTTTCATCTTTAAACGGTCAGAAAAGAGCTGAAAGCAGACCTCCATTTTTATTCTGTTTAACGAGTCAAAAAGGGAAAATACTCGGCAATCTTTTCATATTTTACGAGTCAGAAAAGAGCTTAAAGGTGACTCATCCTAGAGGAACGCGTGGTATAAAAGGTAGTAACTAGTTCCGACAATGGTGGAAATGCTCAAAACATGTAATGGTCAAGAGGCTGGCTAATAAAACCACTCATCGCTGCGGTTCCTCAGGAAAGGAAAAACAACCAAGTGAAAGCATATGATCAGCCAAAGAGATGGCGGCGATGGAATGAAAACAACCAAGGCTCATCTAGCAGAATTCAGCGGATAAAAATGGAAATCACGAGATGTAAATTGGGTATGGGTTCATTTTTACACAAGCTTGAACCATGGAGAACTTTGCTTGGATTTGGTTTCATGTTTACACAAGCTTGAAACGAAAAACTATGCTTGTTATGAGTTCGCATGCCCCCAGCATAATAACGCAAATCAAGGTACATGCCCCCCAAGCTTCATTGCATTCAACAAAGTGGATGGAATGAAGGTTCACTTTTAGGGTCATGGAAAGACTCGACTGGTATTTTACGAGATCTTAATCAAAAGACTCGATCGGGAAAGGGAGTTGTTTCATTTTTTAATGAGGTTGACACAGTAAAAGAACTATCCTCATAACCCTTGTTTCATTTTTTTAACGAGCTTGACACAAGATCAGGAACTATGCTCCGACCAAGCCTAGTTTCATTTTTTAAGGAGCTTGACACCGGAAAGGAACTATGCTCCACCCGAACTTCATCATAATGCATAGAAAGTCGGGGCTTCCAAGATTGCCACTCCCGGTGGAAGGGAAACATCTTGGAAGTCAGGTCCCAATGCCCCTAGGACACTATGCATGATGGCACCATCATTGGATCCAGGCATGGGATAGGTGGCCACATAGTTGATCTGTGGTGGGGTAGATGCAATTGGTGGATGAAAACTAGGAGGGGACGACAACGGTGCAGGAGGCATCGAGGGACTAACGAATGACACTTGATCGATAGTCACAATTCTTCCATCGTGCGGAAAGCAAACCACACGGAAAAGCGAAGAAACGAGGGCCCCCATGGCGTAAACATAGTCGCGACCAAGGAGAAGACTAAAGTCTAAAACACCTTGGGTAACCAAGATGTCCATATAGACGGTTTTTCCTCCCAAAGTAATATGGAACTTCGGGAGAACTCCTAGAGATGGACAGGCTCCTCCGTCGAAGGCCAACAGATTCTGGGTGGCTGGCCCCAGCTACGGGGAACCTAAAGCTTGCCAAGTAGTGTACGGCATAAGACTGATAGACGCCCCTTCATCCAAAATAGTGCCAGGTACTGCCTTAGCACAGGCATGTACTGTGATCTGGAAAGGCATATGGGATGGAAGGCGACCGACGATCAGGAGATTCCAATCAAAGGAAGCGACCAAACTACTTGGTGGGGGAAGCGTATGATTGCCCCCATGTGCTAAAGGAACCGAAGGAGAACCTTCGGGAGCAGCTGGGTTAGGAGATTCATTTCGGGACTCAAGAGAATCTGAAAAGACGAGAAGAACATGGGCGTGATGCTCGTCCGAAACAGAGTGATCGACGGGTGGCGAACTCGAGTCGACACTCTTTCCGACCAATGGTTGGTCTGGAACAGGCTGGGCACAGCCAGGTTCGAGACGAGGAGGCTGGATAAGAGAAGAATATGAATCAATCTCTTTGTCAGTAGGGGAACGATCTGCGGCTACAGAGAGACATTGATAACCAACGAGAAGTTGGGGTGAAGGAGCTGTAAGACTTTCCAAGACAACGGAGGCTCTATCCATGAGTGGACAAAGGTGAAGGGGATGATTGCCTTCACAAAGTCTACAGGGGATTCGAATCTTCCTTTTTCCCTTACCATTCCCAACTGATAAGGTAGCATCGCAGTGAGCTTCAGAGGACGATGAGGGGCGGGCCAGATCGCGAGACCATACTTCTAGTACCCTGGGAATGCCAAGATAATCGTAAAGAAGATGGTCCTCCTTGCATAATCGATAAGGAAACTTGACCTTCCGCGGAGGAGCGGAAGGGGGTCTGACTTCAGGAGTACTTGAGGGGGTAGCTGCACTTGTAACCTCTCCCTTAGGAGCCTTCTTCTTCTTAGCCACCTGGTTACTCGAATCTGGACTTTCACCAGGTGAAGTAGAAGATGAGGACGTAGAAGTGGGCGTAGAAGGGGAGAGATCCACCTTAGAATCAACATGATGTTGTTCAGGGGGAGGGACGAATTGACTAGACGGTGAGACGGCAGGGACCAAAGAGGTTGAGAACAACCAAACTGGCAACCCAACAGTTAACCCTGGGAGGGACAACGTTGCCATATAAGGAGCACCAACATTTCCAAAAGGAGCGAAATGAACAGGGTTCCCGTCAGAGGGGATCCCTGGGTTGGTGAACCCTGGAAAAGTTGCCATCGAGAACGAAAAGAAGCCTACTCAAGCTAAGGCAAACAAAATCTAACTGGGTAAATGTGAACATGGCCAAATAAATTTTAAGACAAAGGAACTGAACTTGACCTTTTCATGTTTTAAGAGTCGAGAAAAGGACAAAAAGGTGACTCTAGTCACCTTCGGATGTTTAGTGAGCCCAAAGTGACAAATGCTCAAGTGAGCCTTTTCTTTTAAGGAGTCCGAAAAGGATCAAAAGTGCCTACTCTGGAGAAAACTAGGCAAAGGGTTTACCAAACAAATCCGTAAAACTGCATATACACCTTGGCAGTCATATGAAAACCAAGGACTTCTCGTACAACAATCAATCTTCCCGAATGCTGTGTTCGGTGCATTACGGCTTGTAAGGCGGCAGACATGGATTCCTGTGGATAAAGGATGATAACCTAGTGGGGTCTCCCCATATAATCGACGGTACGTGGGAGCTCAAGTCCGTGCTAGACCACTTGTTGCGTCACGGAAGGAGGAATCACCCAACCTTAAGTGAAACAAAAGTGACTAGGTTTAACGACGCCGGAGCACGTCTCTAGCCTAGACCTCTAAATGTTTGCGTTAAGTTCCAATGCATTATTAATTTTATTCAGTTCATTTTACGATTGACCTTTGATTAGGTTTCAGTTTCCAGGTCCTACCGTATGTAATCCCTCACAATTCCCTAAATGCAAGCTATATGCCAAAATATATCATTTCGTTCAATGAATGCTAACTACGAGAGGGTTGAGAGCTTTCACACAAACAAAAATGACCATAAAACAATCAACAATAAATCTAATGCAGCTAATGGCAATTAACAAAACTTTTCTCTAAAGTTACTAATCACTAATAACAACGAAAAGCTTTATTTTCCATTAACTAATGCAAAGCAAAAGAGATTGTTTGTTTCTTTTTTGATGGCAAAATGCACTAAACAAATTTTGAGTAACAATAACAAAGAGTAAAAAGAGAAATTTCACTCAATGAAAATACAATCAAGTCCGTAAATACCAAGCCAGTCCTTCAGAACCAAGAGAAGATCTCAAAGACCTCAATGGGCCATGTAATCTAAGCCCAAAACGAAGCCAAGCGAAATCCAAGCGAAAAGAAGAGAATCACTCGAATAATGCAATAAAAAGTTTAACAATCATTGAACAAGTGCAAGAGAGTAACCAAAAATTTGACTGGACCAACAGAAGACCAAAACTCCTAAGGAAGGCTCGGTTCACAAAGCCACTAGATGCCCTAGGGCTAAAATGTGAAATCGATAGAAAAAGGCAAACACCCAAAGTATGCAAATGTAATCTATGCACACTTTTCAACATATCCTGAAAATGAGAATTCTAATTATGCAAGTGTGATCTATGCAAGAGAATTCTCAAACACACGATGATTCTAATGTAATCTAACAACCAATCAAGTGCAAATCAAGAAAAACGGGTGTGAGTTCCAAAGATCATAAACTAAAAACACTCAAAGGCGACTAACACTCATACACAATTTAGCCAAAATTGTGAAAAGACTGAGACAAACCTCCAAGTAATGATCAAAGGAAATCAAATTAATAATTTGCCAAAAAAAACTCAAAACCAGTCAAACAAGACTCTGACACACTCAAGTGATTGAAAAAGGTGTAGCTAGACACAAAACCCAAGCTTGGAAGGCTGCAAACAAGCAAACTGGAAAAGTTCATAGGCCTGGCGCGATTTTTATGCGGAAAACTTGCGCCAATTGAGGATTGGCGCGGGTTGTACACTGGCAAGTGGCGCCAATTGGCGTGACTGTCATGCAAAAAAGAGCGCCAATCAAGTTTGCTAGCTTAAAAATAAAAACAAGCAGTCCAAGGCTTGGTCGACAGTATCCAGGCAGACCAGGAAGCAAGAAACAGCAAGAAATCCAACCCAGAAAGCTATCTAAGCAATCAAACGAGAGGACCAAAGAGACAAGACTCCCCAGTGGAGTCGCCAATTTGTTGTGGAGGTAAATCCTCTCTGCGGACAGAGACGATCCCTACTAGCCCAGACCGGGTCTAACAACAATCACACAATGCTATCACGCAAGTTACTAATTGCAAATAAAAAGTGGATGGTGAGAACCTACTTGGATTCCAACGCTAATGTGCGTAAAAGAGACGTGGCTCTCGTTCCTTTGCCTCGGTCGGTCATGATCCCCACGATCTCCGTGATTGGACACCTGCACATGCAAAGAACAACACGAATACAAGCATAAAATCTAGTAGATGCAATTATATATCAGTCAGAAAAGATATAACTCAACATCAAACATAAGACAATGAGAGTGGAACCATAATGATAGTCATCTATTATTGATAAATGACAAAGAAGAATAAAACCATTGTTCTGACGTCAAATCCTCCTTTGGCTGGGTAGTCAGCCACACAAGTCTTGCAAAGCTTGTTGGGATGGGAACAAGCCTCTCTCTCTTTGGGTGACAAGAATATCCTTACTTAGATTTGGCCTTATGGGTGCAAAGAAGGCTCTTGCAGCTTCAAACTCTTGAACTCCTGGTATTCTCTATCACTATGCTGGAACTATTGACTAGAACTAGCTTGCTCAAGGCATAGAGGCAAGCTTTTATAGATAGAGAGGAAAGAGATAGGATCAACCACATTATTCATGGGATTGGCTTTATCACTTGGAAACTTCCATGAAAGGTGGCAAACCACTTCCCTTCTATGGAGATTCGAAGCCAAACCATCCTAGCTCAACATAGATTCAGTTGGTGAATGGGTTAAGGAGAACCTTTGGAAGCTTATTCGTTGAAAACTTTACTCAATTCGGTTGGCGCGAGTGCGACTCTGAGACAGAGCGCCAATGGCGCGCCCTTTTTAGAGGATTTCCCTCATTGGCACGGGCAGTGAACTGTGGACCCGCGCTAATGCAAAAAGAGCTGTTTTCATGGGTATTTTGCAGGAGATGTCTTCAGGGCATATGAAGCTCATACTTAGAGGAATATGATGCAAGTGGTTTCAGGTCATGTCACTTTTCACAGGTCCCAGAATGAGTCCTCCAGTGTGCGGATGAGGGGTAATAGGGACGGTGACAAAGGGTGATAAATTGCTGTGTAACACACCTCTTGGATTTACCATATATCCTGCCAATTACCGGCAAGGATTCCTGGGCCTACCGAGGCAAAACAAAATCCAGCTTTACCACAACCCACAGTCTAGTTCAGGGGTTACTAGGCCATGTGTTCTATCTTTCGGAGATCCATCCGACAATCCATCTCAACCAAAACATGAGAACCCCATCACACCATGGCTATCCAAAAATGGCAAGGCTAGGCTAAAAGCACTATTACACCTGGAAAAAACCATGCCATAACAAGAAAAGAACCACATCCAATACCATGCATGTCGAATCTAGCAAGGAAAATACACATGCAAATCGATACCTGCAAAGAATACTGATGTAGCTGCTTGATCCTACTTTTCCTTTCTTGCTCCTTACTTCCTCTTGCCTTCTTTGCCTTTCTTGATCCAATGCCAAAGTGCTCCAAGAAAAATCTATGTCCAAGAGTGAGAGAGAGAGAATAATGAGAGAGCTCCAAAATTGAACTGACAAAAGTCTATGAACTGATCCTCAAGAACCTTTTTATCAATGAGGCCTCTATTTTCTTCATTTTCCATTATTTTCCTTCAATTTCCTCATCATATGTAGTCTGCCACCTTTCACCTTCATTTTCTCCTAATTTCCATTATTTTCACAAATAAATGTGCCAAAATGGAATTTTTCCTTTCCAAAGCCTTTTTCGTTTCCTTTGCCAATTTCATTTGGCCATAATAACCGAAATGAACACCCACTAGGATGTTTTTTCCACCATTGCAGTCAGGTGTTGAGGAGCGCAATGTAGTGTTGATAGTAGTGCAAAGTGACACAATGCAGAGTTAACAACAACACACAGTCTTCGGTGGACAGTGCAGTATCTAGTAGCAGTCAGGACTCGGGAGACAAATTCATCATATTGAAGACAATTGATTCAGTATTTTGGATGATTCTTAGTTGCAGTAGTTGCAGTTGTAGCAACAACAGATGAGAGGGAGCTGTAGTGCAGATGCAGAGTTGGAAACAATTTAGTAGTGTCAGAAACAACATATATGCTGCCTCAGAGTTGAGCAGTGGTTGGTGGGTAGTGGCTAGACATCAACAGCATGATAGAGGGTGGTAAAAAAACAAGGTGATGTGGCAGTATGTGCAACACTAGTGAGAACACCTTCCTCTCTAAGAGAGAGCGTTAGTTTTTGTAGCATCAGAGGTGGTGTAGTCTCGAAACTTTGTGGAGAGGTTAAAACATATAGGATCTCGATAACCCATAAATCATTTCTCGAAATTCCACCTAGAAGTGTCTCAATTAGATTATTAATTTATTTTAAACTATTTCCTAAGTTTAAACTTAGGAAAAGGGGTTAATTAATTAGAATTAAAAGAAATAAAGTGAGAATTATCTAAAAACTCACACGGATTGACTCTGATATGATCTTGACCCTTGATTAAGTTTTAATATTGGTCATTGGAGCTCCAACAGAGGATTATAATAAGAAGTTAATGGGTAGGTGGAAAATACACTTATGGAGTTCGATTTTATAGAGGCAGTAACCGAAAGATTTCGAGCTTTAGAAGGAAGTAGAGATAGAGAGGGGCAGGTACAATGAATTTGAAGGAATATTTACAAACCCAATGAGTGCATTTGTAGAGAGGCTGGAATTTCTCCATGAAGTTGCGCAAAAGCTTCATTGGGAAGTTCAATTTGCATGAGAAGGAATATTTTTTCAGTTCCAAACGCCGATCAGAGGTCCCATAGGGTCGGAGAAGCGTTTTCACGTCCAGAAGCAGGCACGATGTCTTGATATTCAGTTGTCCCGGGGTGAGCGTGTAGCAAACTATGCAAAAGTGACATAAAAGTTGCACATAGCTAGGTGGACGATTTTATTTTTAGTGGCAGTCAAGTGCGAGGATTGCTCAGAGTGAGGGTAAGTTCCCTCAAGATATTTTTGCTAATATTTTCTCTGGAGGATATCCAATATTCAGAATCTAGATTATACTTAGCTAAATTCACTATTTCTTAATAAATCCCTAAGTTGTTGCACCTGTTTTTCCCAAGTTGGGTTTTTTCCGGGGACATTTGTCCAAAAATATTGTGTTAATTTTTATGTCTGTGCTAGCATTTCTTAGTTTCTAGTGCTATTTTCTTCCGCAGTTTATTTGTGAAGGTTGTAGTGTGAATTATTTGGTATTTTCTGTAGCATATAAATTGTTAAATTAATTAATAATTAAAAAATAATTTCCAATTGTTATAATAGGATTTCAGTGGTGAAATTTTCACAACTTTCCCTAGCACCAACCTGCAACGCTAATCATCCGACAGACCACATTTCATATATTTTCAGACCAAATCTCCTTGTGTTTAATTAAATAAATAACATCAAAATAATCTATTGGCTTTTGTCGATATGTAATACTAGCATAAAGTTGTCAAGAGAAACCACAACTTTTTATGTTCAAACGATCAAATCCTCGTTGTCAATATCAACCATCATAAACAACTCCACCCTTGTTCAAACCGTAGCTCAAATAAACTCATCACATTAAGTATTCAAGCTTCAACAAACATCCTTTGCTGCATAAAAGTCCTAGCCAGACAGTTACCACTTGGCTACATATTCTCTCTCTGACAAACCTTTGCTTATGATGTTCGTTTTCAAACCCTGTTATCTTCTATTTAGGAAAAACCCCTAACAATATTGTTCTTTTTTATTGCTCTACCTATTCATAAAACCCTAGCTTTGACATTAGCACATAAACCTAGTTCAAGCAAGCACTTAACATTCATTAGCTTCTCTTACTAATATCAATACTTTTGTTCTTCCCTTAGTCAGATGCCCTGTCACAAAAGATCTATTCAAGTGAAATTAACAAGACCTCTACTCAACCTTAGGCCACATCAAATCTCACTTATAATGATTAACAACTTTTCATAACCTCAAGCAACATCATACTCTTTCAATCCTTGCTTCACATGGAACAATTTATAAGACATTTGAAACTAGCATTCTCATTGTTTTCCTTTCTCACCCAAGTAAAACACTTGTAGGAGCATCACCAATTCCTCAACAATATACATATATAGTCATCAAATAAGGTCCCCAGATATAACTGACAATGCCCTCATCATGAGATAATCCTACACAAGTGTAGCATTACTCAAGGTACCTTTCATCAGAGGTATATAACCACGACTCATGAACACAACACTTGGAATATATAGCAGCGTCAGTAAAGGTATGTTCTTCTTAGTGCATGTCTGCATTTGTAATGAAATACCAACAATATAGAATATAATTTTTTCCAGTTGTATCCATTTCTTGTCCTTATATGTATTCAAATCATAATTTGGTCATATTGTTGAATTGTTTACTTTAGGTTTCAAGATTTCTTTTGTATACAATTGTAGGGCTTATTCAAATCTCAACATTCAACTCAATTATACCTAATTGATATATACATACCTTAATTGAGTTTGACACTTCTTTGGGTTTTAGCTCCTTATTGATGATGCTTAAGGTTTCAACAATTTGCTTCAGTTAAGAGAGGATCAAAATCAATGATAATAAAACTTCACTTCAAAACTGTGTGGAGAGATTGTTGGAGCATGACCCTTAGATCAATGTATAGGAGCGAGACTTGCACACAACTTAGGGCTTCAAGTCAATTGTGTGACTAGTGATAAAGTCCTTGGATCAACCTTAGTGAATAGACATCAAAACATAGTTATTTGTCTCCTCAAATCACAGTGAATTTCCTGAAAAATCCAGATATCAACAATATGATTTCAATGTATCGGAAATTATGTTTGATCAGAGTTAGAAAGTACCTATGGTCACCCAAGGCAAGTATTCTTAGTGGGTCTGAATGTCCTTGGAAATACAACGTATTTGATGGATGGGGTTTTATATTTTGTGGAGACACAAAAATAAAGAGAATTAAATGAAAATAAATAAAATACGAGAGAGACAAAAGCTTGGAGGAAAAGGAATTCAACCTAAATGTATTGTATTCACAAATAATGATACTAGTACAATATAAATACATCAATATTATGTCTTAATATAGTTCATCTATCTTGGACACATGATCTTATTTTGTTGAGTGAATATCTCAACCACACACCAATATAGGAGACTAACTAGTTGGAGAGAATCTCTCAGCCAACTCCCAACTAATAAGAATAGACCCATTCTAGAATTAATGACAAGTAGAAATTATTCCAAGTTTAATAATTTATCATTTTGTTCTTATTGATGTTTTTATGTGAGTGTGAGGCTAACATTCCCCCCCCCAATAATAAGTCCAAATTAAGAACCTGGTACCATCCGTAAGTCTTCATGCTAAAATTGTTGAGCTGATCCTCGATGAAGAACTGTTTGAAAATCCGCCAAAAACTGGATACCGAAAAACTCCAATATGAAGAGAGCACACCAAGAGAAGTGAATCAGTTGCAAGTTTGATACAGCTCTGAAAATGCTTGACAACTTAATCAAATGCCAAGATGAAATGCAAAATGATCCATCTATCCTTTGCTTGGTCCAATGACCATCCAAGTGAACAAAAGAATGTCCACAAATGCTCTCAATCAACATCCCAATCAATTTCCCATTGGAAAATTTCAATGCCCACTGGAAAAGTTTGTTGTTGTCGAAAACTTTCAGTATGACAACCATCAATTCCCCCATTTTTCGGCTGAAAGGAGAGACCATAACCATCTGCATTTGTTTTGAACTAACTGCCCCCCCCGCCCCTCCCTTCAGATGTAGGAGAGTTTCACTGTTGTACCCCCCCTTTCAGTTGCATGAGAGTACCATCTTCATTTGACTTTTGGTTGCAATATCTGAGATTTAATTCTGTGATAAAATATATATAATCATTTAACTGTAGATGACCACTCCCAAGGATCAATCCATGCATAATTGATCTTCAATCTAGCCAATTGGTTTTGTCTACAACATCTTTCTGATGAGCGTTTTTTCTTACCACAATGGTGACAAGGCTAGAGATCAAAACAATGATCTTCCATATGACTGGTTCTTTGACAATGTTGGAATTTTTGTTTTTCTTGAACTTTCCCATTGCTTTCTGATGTTACTTGATCAATAAATCCTCCACTGATGAACTTGATTCGTTTTGAATAACATTGAATATGCAAATTGTTGTCTTCTTTGTTATATCCTAAACCATCCCAATTTTTTTACATTGGATTTCTTCCCATGGTTTCATGATTGGCTTGGAACAAGAGGGTTGAACGTGATCATGTACAACTTCGACACTTGAAGTTGTGTTGTTGATTGGCTTCGGATCATCATCTTCTGCATTTGAAATTGTGTTGTTGAATGGCTTAGAAACATGACTCTTCTGCTACAACTCATTGCGTTGTAGATGTGATTTAAGTTGGAGAAACTCAACAGTCTTATGTCTCTGATGTAGATTCCTTTTAATGTCAGCAAGGACTTTGCTGATTTTCCCAATGTCTTAAGCAGTGGATAGTGTCAGATTGTTTAGAAACTCTGACAATTGAATGTTTTGCTCCATTTGAACTTGTGCACTTGAACTCACGCTTGCCTGCTTTTAACACTTGGTTGATTTTTTGAACTCACTCACTTGAACTTGTTTGCTTAAACTTGCTTTCTGGAATTTCACACTCAGTTGATCTTAGAGTTGTGTTTTGCTTTGCTTCACTCACTTGATTTAACAATTTTAGGGTGTCGTCTACTACTGAAAATGCACCCAAGTTAATGATTTCACAATGTAATGAATTCTACCAACTATGACTTTTATGACTCAAGGCTTGAGTGTTGGGTTAAACCAAGAATGCCCTCGATACAACTCAAATTAACTTACAAAGAAAATGATGATTTGCAAGTTACAATATAATTCAATTTCAATTTGATTTGAATATTACAAAAATTGATTGCAAGTGCATTGTTTAAAACTTGATGTTGAATTGATGCAAATGTTGTTGATGCAGATTTGTCTTGGAATGTTGATGATTTCTTGAGTTTGTTCTTTATAGCTTCTTAATTGTGAGTGCTTGAACATGTGCTTTGCTTGTTTGTCCTTAGTTGTAGATACTTGATTACGGATGCTTAAACTTCTTGAGTGTATTGTTATATCATGAAAAATTGCAATTATAATGTCAAAACTAGAAATAAAATACCAAAAGTCTCCAAACACAAAATCACCATCACATGCCAACAAAGTGTACCTAAGATCCCCTAAATCATATTTCAAGCGTATCTGAGACATTTTAACACCACAAAAAAAAATGTTTTTATTAAATATTGGAGTACATAAGCTATCAACTTCACCCTTATCACTCCAAATTACAAAAAAAAATACTACTTATCACTCCAATGTTGCATAAATCTCTATTCCACACCATACCATGATACATTCTCCTCCCATTTCCATAAAATTATTAAAGCATAAATTTCAAGGACTTCTCATTTTTGTCTAATTTGGTTAATATAGTTTATTTGTTTTACCATACTTTCAAAGCTTTGAAGGTTCACACATACTTTTTATAAAAACTAGGTCGTCTTGGTTGGACTCCTCTCCTCCCACTTAACGGTTGCTCAGAATTATCTCCAACCAAATAGATCAATTGCCAAATTTTTCTGGCTTTCAGATTCTCATTGTATCATCTTCCTCTTCTAGATCACTAAAAGAACATCTTCACTTGAAAATTCTATTGCATTAAGAATCGCACGGAAAGAATCCTCACTGAAAGAAGATCTTCACTTGAAAATTCTATTGCAGTAAGAATCCCACGATAAGAATCCTCACTGAAAGAACATCCTCTTGGAGATCATTGTTGGATACCACGGTAAAAATCCACAACGGACTGGTTTTGTACAGTGGATTTCTTCCTGTTGTTGGACACTGAAAGGAGACAAACACGTCGGTTCAAATTACTCTACACAACATCAGATCTTTTTTTTTCTTTTTCACAACTCCACCAATCAGTAGACCTCATTGTTTGAGCAAGCATAACAACGACCTCTTCTCTTTTGGTGACCTCATTCGCTTAGCAAGCGTACCATATTATAATACTTGAAAATGCGTACAACATGCCAAAAATTTGCCAACAATCTTGCAGATATGCTCCTTTAATTCTCAAACCAGAGTTGCTTCTTTTTCACACCGTCCCTTGTTTCATATGTGAGGAGTCCCTTTTTCACAAATCAATTTTCCTCTTCCATGCAGGGTGTTAATTTTTTTTATATGGCAACTCACTCATAAATTCATGACTTGGCATTTGATGACACAAATCCAACATTTATCATATAAATCCATACAACTTTATCTCGATAACATCGTCGAATATTAAAATAGTGATTAACCAACAATCTCTACAAACAACTCTTTTTTTCTTAATGAAGGCCAACTGCAAAGAGATACTTCAGATCGTTCACAAGTAGTTACGCATTCATCAGATGGCATAAATGCCTTCACTAGATGGCAATGTCCTCAGAAAGGCTTGGGCAGCGCTGTCTCACCCAACAATCTATGCAAGCCACTCTCTGTGGAGACTTGGTAAATCCAGCAGCCACAACATTTTACACATCAGGTTTCACGCCTCTCGCATCACAACTCTTCATGCATCTTCGATTATGAAAATCACCATTTAACAAGGCATGATCTAATCGACTTCATGTACCTGGCAACATTTAACTTCCTTGACAATGATGGGCATCACACTCGCCCCTCAAGCATCTGTGTCGTTCCTCAATTCATGCAATGCTCTTGGCGGTAACTCGATATGGCTCAGATCTCCACGTACTAGCAGGGATAAAATCACACTGTCTCAGGATCCCTGGAGACTGACTCGATCATTGGTTGCAGGTTCTAGCTTCCCTTTCGCTTCCTCTTTCAGCGGACATTTAGTGGGCTCGAAATTAATAGAGAAAGACATGAATTCAATGTCTTAACAACAAGAAGGTCAACACACTGTTAACTCCAACTCTGCCCCTAACACTAAACACAATACCCACGGAACGTCACCACCGTTGGAAATAAATATCATTGTTTTAACCCACGGCTTTGAACCAATTAAAGAGAATTTAATGAAAATAAATAAAATATTAGAGACACATAAGCTTGGCCCGAAAAGCATTAAGGCTAAATGTATTGTATTCACAAATAATGATAATGGTACAATATTAATACATCAAGTTTCAACATAGTTCGTCTATCTTGGATACACAATTTTTTTTTGGTTGAGTGAATATCTTAATCACACATCAATCCAGGGTCAATTAGGGCCAAACTCCATGTGGGTCATCTTATTTATGGCAACTGATATTTTTCTTGGATTCCTCTCGTCGAGAGGTGTAGGATTCTCTAACGATCATCCGATTCCGACATGTATTCATGGAGATATGAATTTATTTGTATTTATTGACAATTTGTCAAGGTCAGCCAACAAGTTAAGTTGTGTTGCACACCCCTAGCTAACCTCAACGTTGCATATAAAAGAAGGAGACATTGTGTCTCATTTTACTCACTCTCATCCTCACATCTCTTGTCTCTCCTTGTCTCTTGGGTATACGAAGGAGAAATAAGACTCTCTCACACGTGGGAAAAGAGGACGCAGTTAGGGAATCATTGTGAGGATGCTGTTAGGGAAGCGAGGACACAGGAAGGTACAACCATCTTGTTTGGGGTGATTTAGGCCTACTTTGACCAACATTTTACCTTCTTTGACTGCAGCCTTGTATGGGCAGCCTCTCCTAGGCTAGACGAAGTGTTGGACAACTTGCGTTGACTTTTGGAGAGATGATTTGGGACAATGTTGACTCATTATGGCTCGCTGCAGTTTGTTGTATGAATGTTGTCTTGACCATCTTTCTTTAACTATTTTGGGCTGCACATATTCGTTGTTGGAAGCCGAGTTCTCCTAGGATATCTTAAGGTCATTGGTGAGTTGTTTGACCAGTTTTGACCTTGCTGATTTGAATTATACTGTTGTTGTTGTAAATCACAAATTTGTGATATTGTACTATCTCTCTCTCTCTCTCTGCTGAATTATTGAAAAATATAGAAGAATTGATCAAAGGGTTTCCCCACATTAGGGTTTGTCCCTGGATAGCCACCACATCTTGTGTTTCTTGTCTAGCTTGTCTTCTATTGATTTCATTTATGTTCTATCAACATTTTACTTGTATGTTAATGCAATTGCTCTACTGAGAATTGTCATTGGGCTAATAAGAAGAATTGAAGTAAATTGCTCTAAGCATAGAACATAACATAATTTAATAATATTAGAGAGTTTAGCTTACCATAAAAGATAGGTCGCTTAGATAGCAAGGGTGCATAAGATAAGAGTCACATGAAACTCAAAGAAGGAGACCTAGGATCAGTGTCATAATGAAACCCTTCAAAGCCTTTAGTGAAATCCCTTATTAGGAAGATAAGCCCACGTTGTTTCAAACAAAGAGATCTCAAAGGACTCAAACTTTTTAGAGTCTTCAAATTGTCTTAGATCCGATCAGAAGTATGCTAGTAACACCTCGAACTTGCTTGGATGGTTGCTTCAACATTTTGATGTCCCACTGACTCTGTGTAGCTTTAGGATAGGGCCGATCCAAGGTTTATAACATTTTTAATAGGTCTATGCCCTAAGGGGCCAAAAATTCAAACATGACTTCAATAGAGATCACACCCCATGTGTTCCAGTGCTCAGAAATGTAGTGAAGACCATATCCCAGAAACCTGTTAAAAATAACCATTCATGCCCTGAAATTTGACCACTTCAAATTTGTATGATCGCTCCTGGCAAAGGAAATTTCAAAAATAAAGCTAGTTACTTCATTCGAGTTACTTCATGCCTTTGTGGAGAGATGCATGTCCTTTTTATAGATCATAAATTGGTGCCATTGAGAGAGCCGACTTGTAGAAAGGAGGGAAAAATTTAAAAGGGTATATATAATGGTCATGAGCCTAAGAGTCATTATTTTTTATCATTTTGGTCAACCAAAATGGGGCTTTTAGAGCTTCTTGTCATTTGGGGCTTCCCATCGATATAAACTAGATGAATATTAAGAGCGTTCAAGGATCAACGTTGGCGTCAATAAGAACACCATTCTGTTGAAAATAGCAACAAGAAATGCTAAATATAGAAGTGCTAAATTTAGTACTGCTATAAATAGCATTTTGTGATACCTTCCTATTTTAGTTAGTCCCTGAACTAAAATAGAGAAGTAAAAATTCGAATTTGATCTTAGCAGTTGTTTGTAAAATAATTAATTAATACACCATGAGTTAATTAGTTGTAGAAAATCAAACATGAGGTTTATGTGGGGACATGCAACAGTTTCTCCATTAATTGAGGAATTTATCCATCAGTTAAAAAGATAAGGATGAGTTGTAATTAGTTGGCTCAGTTAACTGAGTCAAGTCCAGTTAGATTAATTCAAATAGTTTGTTGAATTAATTGTGAGTTCAGTGAGTTAATGCATGCATGCATGTAGCTGCTGCACTTCAAATAACTGAATATTCTCTCATAAATAACTCATGCATGTCAATTTAGACAGAGACCCAGTTGAGATCAGATGGAGGGACACCATACTATCAGTGGCAGGAATATTCCATTGTGAATATCTCTTGCATGCAGAAGGAATTCTTTCCTTGAGGATTGCACAATTACTTCTTCAGTTTTTGTGAGTGTGATGAGGCCAATTCACACATGTGGCATCACTGGACCCCAAGAAAAATTGCGCAAGGAAATAGGAGGCTTGGAGGGCTGAGGGAAGACATATCTAGTGTCTACTCAGTCTGTGAGTTTTATTGTTTTGATTGCAAAGAGAGTAGGATAGCTTGAGAGCTGATTCTTTTTTTAACTTGAACATATTTCCACTTGTATGAAAATACAGAGATTGGGGTTTTAGGCTGAGGCTTTCCTCGAGTTATTTCTTTTGTGTTATCTGTGATTGATTTCTCATTCTTAGTTATATGTGTTTTCATTGATCTTGCTCATATTCAATTAAGCTTCCGCAAAGTTTGTTGTAGAAGTAGATCTTGTATTTTGCTTTAGTATATTGCATAATTTGTTGATCTATAGTGGGAATTTCTACATGGTATCAGATCCAAGTTGATCAAAGTGAAGAACAGTATACAAAAAGTTTGAAGTTCGAAGTTTGAAGTTCCTGAATATAGAAATTGAGTTCTTATCACATCTCAATTTCACCAATGGCGTTCAACGATTTAAGACTCGAGTATGCCCTTGGTGGTAGCTCAAATTATATAGCATGGAAGGATCGCATGGAAGCAATATTAGAGGATAACGGTCTAAAGGACTTCATTGATCAAGAAGTCCTGAAGTCGACTGATGCTACAAAATTGGCGGAATGGAAGAAATGTGTGGCTAGAGCAAGGAGAATCCTCTTGGAGGGAGTTTGAGACCACATTGTCTCGAGCCTCCATGGGAAGGAGACAACGTTTTCGATGTGGAAAACATTGAAAGATCTATATCAGAACAACAATGATCAGAGGAGGCTAGCGCTAAAAGACAAGCTTCAGAAAATCAAGTGTGAAAAGGGCGACACGATCTCTACATATCTGAACAAGTTCACCACCTGCAGGGATGAGCTTGGAAGTGTAGGGATCATGACCGTTGATGATGGCATGGTGAGTCTTGCACTCCTCGGTCTTCCTAAGAGCTGGCATAGATACCAAGACTTGACGAATGGAAGAGAAAAACTACCAGATTGGGAACGAATTTGGTCGGATCTGATTTAGGAGGAAATAAGAAGAAGCACCAGAGATGGATCCTCATCGAAGCAAGATGATGAGGAAAATCTAGCCTTATCTAGTAAGGAGAGGAAAGGGAAAGGGAAGGCGTACCATTCCAAATCCAGTTCTTCCCATGGTGGGAAGAAGTTTGACAAATCGAAAGTGCGATGCTTTCATTGTCATGAAGTTGCCCATTATTCTACGAATTGTCCACAAAAGAAATCTAAGAAGGGTTCCTTGAAGGGATCTGATGGTGAGGCACTAGCCTCACAGTTTGAGTTGGATTTCTCACTTGTCACATGCATGGTTTCAGCCATGGTGGGATGTGTGTGCTACTTGGAAAGTGGATCTTCATTCCACATGTGAGGTGACGAGAATCTTTTCAGTACCTTGGAGGAGAAGGATTTCTAGATGCGGATCGAGATGGGCGATGATGGAAAGTACCGTGTTTCAGGTGAAGGTACGGTTGTGTTTTAGAGGGAGCATGGAGCTCCCCTCACCCTGACTGATGTAAAGTATGTACCATGTTTGAAGAAGAATCTTGTGTATGTCGCTATGCTAGAAGATAAAGGCTATGATGTAGTCTTTAGTAAAGGAAAGGTATTCCTGAGGCATATCGGTACTAGACAGACAAAGCGAATTGGGATTCAAGTAAATAATCTCTACAAGCTAGAGGTAGATGACTGTGCTGCATTGAGTTCCAAAGTTTAGATGGTGCAGAGCCAAGATGTTGGTGAGCTATGGCATAGAAGACTGGGCCACTTGCAGCATGGAACCCTGAAGAACATGCAGCAGATTTCTACTGGACTACCCAAGGGAAAACTGGAGCAGATGAATACATGCAAAGGTTGTACCTTGGGTAAGTATGCGAAATATTCCTTTGCGGATCGAGACAGTAGAGCTGGAGCAATCCTGGAGCAAGTTCACTCAGATGTTTGTGGACCATTCTCTACAGCCTCCATCGCTAAACAAAGGTACTATGTTATTTTTATTGATGATTTTCTCGTAGATGCTTGATCTACTTTATGCAAAAGAAGGATCAGACCTTCTTGAGGTTTTGTGAGTTTAAAGCCTTGGCAAAGAAAGAATCTAGAAGGAAAATAGAAGCCTTGCGCAGCGACAATGGTGGAGAGCATATCTCCCAACATTTTAAAGAATTCTGCACTGCAGAAGGAATTAAATGAGAATTGACGGCACCCCATAACCCACAGCAAAATGGGGTGGTCGAAAGGAAGAACAGATCTATTGTGGGAGCAACTCGAGCGATGTTGCATGACCAAAGCCTACCATTGCATTTGTGGGCTAAGGCATGCAATACAACAGTATACTTGCGAAACAAAAGCTCGCATCGTATACTGGGAATGAATACACCTATGGAGGCCTTTTCCGGGAAGCGACTAGATGTGAGTCGCTTCTGAATCTTTGGATCATTGGTTTACTGTCATGTGACCAAAGATGCCCGAAAGAAGCTAGATCCAACAACTGAGTTGGGAATACTTTTGGGGTACACGGATACACCCCACAACTATCGGGTGTACCTGCCTACTAGTCAGAGGACAGTGGTACACAGGGATCTAAAGTTCAACGAGTAGAAAGCCATGCGATTATCACTTGAGAGGGAGCTCAAGTTGCATGCAGAGGAGGAACTTTTAGTTCCTAAGGAGGAGGAGCCTCAGATTGATGTGGAGAAGCTGCATGTAGAGGATCCAGGAGTGGAGACATCCACTCATGCTGAGACTTCCAAAGATGGAAAAAAACGCTCAAGGGAAGCTAACAGGATGATGTTGGATGCGCGGGAGAATGTGGGACAGTCATCTTCTCAGCATAGACAGAGGAGGTCGCCTGAGCGATACACTGGATACATGGCCCTGGTTGGGGACTGCATAGATACTGAACCTTCTTAATTCAAGGAGGTAGGGCAGAAACCAGTCTGGGTTAATGCAATGGTATAGGAGTACGATTCTATCATTCAGAACAGTGTGTGGGATGTTATCCCAAGACCTAAGGGCAAGTTAGTGGTGAGTTCCAGATGGCTTTACAAAGTAAAGCAGGAAGCTAATGGCAGTGTTCAGAAACATAAGGCAAGGTTTGTTGTCCGAGGTTTCTCACAAGTCGAGGAGATCGACTATGATGAGACCTTTGCTCCTGTAGCAAGGTACTCATATATCAGATCAATGTTGTAATTATCAGCTCAGATGGGTTGGAAGATCCATTAGATGGACATGAAGACAACAGTCTTCAATGGGAAGATTGAGGAGGAGGTGTACATTGAGCAGCCAAAGGGTTTCGAGACCTTCAATCGTGAGTCGCATGTGTGTCGACTCAAGAGGGCTTTGTATGGGCTGAAGCAAGCACCCCGTGCTTGGTACATCAGGATCGACAGCTATTTCAACTGGTTGGGCTTCACCAAGAGTGAAGCAGATGCGAACCTTTACCATATCATGGTAGAAGGTAAACCATTGATCATTGTTCTTTATGTCGATGATCTGATTTTGACAGGTGATGATCAACTAATCCAGTCTTTCAAGGAGGACCCTGCAAGAGAGTTTGAAATGAAAGACAAGGGTCTTATGCACTACTTTCTAGGCATGGAGGTGTGGCAGAAAGATGGTGAAGTATTTGTGTCTTAAGGCAAGTATGCCAATAAGATACTCAGGTGATTTCACATGGAGAAGTGCAAGTCCATGCAGACTCCTCTAGCTGGGAACTGGAGGAAGGAGGATGCTACTTTAGGTGAGGTAGTAGCTACTACTATTTATCGGCATTTGGTGGGTTCACTTATGTATCTAGTGAACACACGACCTGAATTATGCTTTGTGGTGAACCAGCTAAGTCAAACTATGGTTCAACCTACCAAGCTATTTTGGAAGGCAGTGAAGCATGTGCTGAGATACCTCAGAGGCACATCTCAGTTTTGATGTGGTATAGATGGACTGAGGGAGTGAAGCTTCAGGGCTTCACAGATGCGGATTGTGTAGGGAGTCCATTAGACCGAAAGAGCACTTTTGGAGGAATCTTCAACCTTGGTTCAACTGCAGTTTCCTGGTACAGCAGGAAACAAAGGTCAATTGCACTTAGCTCAGCAGAGGCTGAATACATGGCTGCTAGTCAGGCTGCATGTGAGGCCATTTGGATGTGGAAGATTCTAGTGGGATTATTTTGTCAGAGGATGGATCCAACCGTGATCTACTACGATAATCAGAGTTGTATCCAACTCTCTTAGAATCAAATTTTTCATGACAGGTCCAAGCATATTGACATCCGGTATCACCATCTTCGAGACTGTGTGGTCAAGAGGATCATGTTGTTGTTGTATGTTTCGACCGAGGAACAAGATGCAGATATTTTGACGAAGGCATTGTCAAAATGCAAGTTCGAGTTCCACAGAGACAGGATTGGGATCACTGATAATCCCTTTCTTGTTGAGAGAGAGTGTTGAAAATAGCAACAAGAAATGATAAATATAGAAGTGCTAAATTTATTACTGCTATAAATAGAATTTCAGGATACCTTCCTATTTTAGTTAGTCCCTGAACTAAAATAGAGAAGTAAAAATTCGAATTTGATCTTAGCAGCTGTTTGCAAAATAATTAATTAATTCACCATGAGTTAATTAGTTGTAGAAAATAAAACATGAAGTCTATGTGGGGACATGCAACAGTTTCTCCATTAATTGAGGAATTTATCCATCAGTTAAAGAAATAAGGATGAGTTGTAATTAGTTGTCTCAATTAACTGAGTCAAGTCTAGTTAGATTAACTCAAACAGTTTGTTGAATTAATTGTGAGTTCAGTTAGTTAATGCATACATGTATATAACTGCTGCACTTCAGATAACTGGATATTCTCTCATCAATAACTCATGCATGTCAGTTCAGACAGAGACCTAGTTGAGATCAGATGGAGGGACACTGTACTGTTAGTTGCAGGAATATTCCATTGTGAATATCTCTTGCATGCAGAAGGAATTATTTCCTTGAGGATTGCACAATTACTTCTTCAGTTTTTGTGAGTGTGATATGGCCAATTCACACATGTGGCATCACTGGACCCCAAGAAAAATTGCGCAAGGAAATAGGAGGCTTGAAGGGCTGAGGGAAGGCATATCTAGTGTCTACTCGGTTTGTGAGTTGTATTGTTTTGATTGGAGAGAGAGCAGGATAGCTTGAGAGCTAATTCTTTTTGTAACTTGAACATATTTCCACTTGTATGATAATACAGAGATTGGGGTTTTAGGCTGAGGCTTTCCTTGAGTTATTTCTTCTGTGTTATGTGTGATTGATTTCTCATTCTCAGTTATATGTGTTTTCATTGATCTTGCTCATATTCAATTAAGCTTCTGCAAAGTTTGTTGTAGAAGTAGATCTTGTATTTTGCTTTAGTATATTGCATAGTCTATTGATCTATAGTGGGAATTTCTACACATTGAACGTCAGTCTCATCAACAAATTGTCCTAAGTTTGAGGGTTTGACGATATTCACTGCAAAACCACTTCATGATACCCTAGTCAGTTACATGAGGCTGAGTTGGTTGTCTGATATGGAAGAAGTTAGATAATGAAAAGAACATTGAATATGTTTGGAAAATAATTATCTCATCATTTCATTCACTTAACCATCATTATTGTTTGTCCAGATAAGGCGTTCGATTTGACCAATAAATGCAGAGGCTCTTGCAGTGACTCTCTGCAGTCAAATGTTTTCCCATTCTATTGTTCATACTCAGTGACTCTCTATAGTCGGAAGTTTTCCCATTATATTTTTTATACTTGAGATATCAGGTAAGTGTTATATATATAATGATACTCATGGTAAGGTACTCTTTTGTTTGCAGGTTGAATTACTGTGGGGAGAAGCATGGTTGAAAAAACCCTCAAAAACTATATCATATCTCACCTACATTCATTGAAATGGCCAAACTCTTGGCGCCTATAATAACTCCAATATATTTAGTTGGAACGAAAAGCATGTAGGAACCAAATTCTTTTGGCTAAGGTTAAATTATGCACCAACATCAACTCCTGTCTTAATTATATTGGATTTTGCACACATTATCCTTGCACTCTATAACAATTTGTCTTATGAAACACTTTTGGCTAAGGTTAAATTATGCACCAACATCAACTCCTAGTCTTAATGATATTGGATTTTGGACACATTATCCTTGCACTCTATAACAATTCGTCTTATGAAACACTTTTTTTTTTAACAGATGAACTATATACTTAGAGACAACCCACTAAACATGTCATACATCAAACCTACTTGGAGTCTCTGAATTTGATGTCGTTTCACACATTAATTTTCATATTTACAAATTTTCTATAAACGAACTATGTCCACATGATGAACGTCACATCACATATATTTCAGTTTCTTTGCAATCCAGACATCACAACACGTCCACTCAATTACAACAACTTCAAAAACAACGTTTCACTCAATTACAACAACTTCAAAAACAACGTTTCACTCAATTACAACAACTTCAAAAACAATGTTTCACTCAATTACATAAACTTCAAATAGATATAGTGTAAATATAATGTTGATCCATGCCATTCAACTCCATTGTTTATAGTATCCACATCAATACAAATTTTGAAATAATGAAACCAAAATTTGAATGTTGCTAACATGCTCTTTCTAATGGATGCTTTTTCATATGCAACATTTTTTTTTATTATGTTAAATATCATGTATATATTGATGCTTTAAAATACTATTATTGTTAATTTAGTACGAAGAATTTTAAAATATATTTGAAAAATTAAAGTTAAATTTTTCCTGTATAAAATCTTATAAAAGTTGAAAGTTAGATTGTTTATTTACACAATTTATTGGTATCAAATTTATATCTGGGATTATGTATACCAAAGAAAAACTAAACTTATATTCTTCACTTACCAAAACCGTATAAAAGCTCAAAGCTATGTTGTTTATTTATACTATCTATTATTGGTAACCTTTTTTTATTTTTATTTTAAAAGATTTTTCTGTTTATTTACACTATTTATTACAATAACTATTATTAGTAAGCTTATTATTAGTAAAAATAGGTTTTTTCTTTTTTTCAATATTTCCTTTAAAATAATATGTTTATTTAATTGAAAGCAATTAAAACATTCATTTTTATGAGTTTATTCGCAATATCAGTGATATAAAAAATGAGGCTACAAATCTCTAGGTGATAGTAGAAAAACCTAGTATTAAGAACCTTGTATTAAGAGTATCAAATTGTGTTTTGTAAAACAATTTCATGGAATAATAATAAGAAACATATATATTAATCTTTTCCATGCTATATTAATAGATATTTCATAGTATGCTTTATATGTATCATGTTAGCAACTTCTATATATAAATTTTGTAACAACGAATTTTGTAAAGAGTCGATTGTGCGGACACAACCAACCTCCCTAGGAGCCTAAGACTCTCTAGTGACAAACAAGACAAACAAGAGCAATCCTTCTCTAAACATGTATTTACTATATGGGAAATCAAGTGTTTAGATCCTACCTGTAATCCAACGCTGTTGTAGCAGTCCAGCCCCGCTGATCCAGATGAGCTCCTCCTTCACTTTGAAACCTGCATACACTAACAATCAAACGATTAAATAGCACTTGATAATCTCATAGAATAAAACATATTTAACACATAGACCAAGGAGTACATGAAGCAACTCATGAATAACAAGTTATTGAGAAGAATGGACTCATTTGCATTAATAGGTAACAAAAGGAAAAAATACAACCTGAGCCTTGGTGTTGTGCAAGTCCCTCCCAGGGTCCATCAAGAGTTCTCCTTTACTTTGACAAAGCTCACCCACTTCCAAATAGAACAAGCAAAGATGGCAATCTCTCCTCACAAGCTTCTAAATGGGAGTCCTAATTCCTGCAGCATTTACCCTTAGAAATGTATAGCTTTCAACCTCCTCTCCTTCTGGCCCAATGCCTGTATTTATAGTGCTCAAGAGGAAGTTAATCAGGTCCACCATCAATGGGATAATCCCCTTTTTGGATGGGATAGCTCCCTTATTGATGGGATAAGTTCCTCTTTGGTAGGGGTGCATGAACCATCTGGAGGCGCTCAATACACGTCGAACAACCTTCTAGAATGCTCTAGAAATGACCACAAGTGACTTTTTAAAGATGAAACTTGCGCATTTTAACCTTTACAGGGGGACGCACCTGCCCCTTTACATACAGAGCGGCCAAAGACGCAGCTTTTGTGAACATTGGGTGCGTACCCGCAGGTAAGGTTGAGAGAACCTGCGTCCCCAGAGATAAATACATTTAGAAAGACTTTCTCTCTTTTTTGGAGTTTGACATGGAGAGCAGAGGCATAAGACTTGCCTAAGAGGGTAGCATGACTGTTGATAGAGCCATACTAATTGTAAATAGTCATGGTGACATTTTTTAGTGTAACACTCATCCATGCCAAACTTGTTCAACAGATCTCTAATGTACTTCTTCTAAGAGATGAAGGAAAATTTTGGATCCTGGGTTACTTCAATACCAATATAGTAGTGAACATAGCCCAAATATGTCATTTCAAAACCTCTCCTCAGTTATTTCTTTATGGATACAATGTAGCTCGCATTTTTCCCTGTCATCAAAAGATCATCTACATACACCACAAGATTTTTCTAACTTTCTTGACAAACAAAGTTGTATCATCAAGATCATAATGTTTGAAATTGAGCTTTAGAAGATTCTTAAACAACTTCTCATGCTAGGATCACGATGCTTGCTTGAGGACATACACTTATTTTACAAGCTTGCATACTGTATGTTCCTGACCTTTCACAACAAATCCTTCTGGTTGGGACATGAAAGCATTCTCTTTCAGATCTTCATTCAAGAAAGTGGTTTTTACATCCATTTGATGGAATTTCCAACCATTCTGAAATGCCAAGGAAAAGAGTGTCCGGATGGTAGCCCACTTTTTTGTGGGGGAAAAAGTCTCCCCATAATCGATCCCTTCCTTCTCTGCAAAACCTATTTCCACAAGCCTAGATTTGTGCTTGTCAAATGATTCATCTTATTTATACTTGTTTTTGAAGACTCACTTGTAGCCTATTGGTTTGGTTCCTAATGGAGGATCAACCAGCTTCTAGGTGCCATTCTGTATCAAAGCATCATATTCTTAGTAATTTATTTCCATTCATCATGAGAAGATAATTCTTTGAAGGAAGTTGGTTCAAAATCTATAGACAAATTCATTTCACAATCATAAGAAACATCCATATCAACCGACGAATTAGGATTGTCTACATCACCTCCATTCTGACTGATTGAGCTTCTTGTTTTTGTCTTCCCAACCTCATCAGGACAAACACTTTCAAGTGTCTTTGTCAGACATTTTGGATGACCTTTCTGAGATGGACCAGGCTGCTTAGTTGACTGAATTGGGGTTGAATCAATATTTAGTCTCCCAATTCTATCAATCACATCACTCAAAGTGTCATCAGTGGCTGGAGCTTCGTGTGGGGGAGAGAGTGCTTAAGAATAAGATTCCATTGATTGATCTAGTATAGGAATCCCCTCTTCAAGATGTGGAATCCCATTATCAAACTCTTGAAAATATTTTGCATGTCTTAATCTATCCAAGCAATCAAGTTTCCATTTAACAAGATTTTCAACCTTGGAAGATTCAAGAAAGATCACAACTCTAGATATTATAAACTTTTTATTGACCTCATCATAGGGACAATGATTTGTAGGTATTTTAGTACCCCAATAATATACTTTTGTGACTCATTTCACTGAGCTTGTTTCTCTTTTCCTTGGGTATCAAGGCATAAAAGGTGGAACCAAAAACCCTGAGATGCCTCACCGAAGGCATGTGGCCATACCACATTTCATAGGGAGTCTTGTTTTTGATAGCATTATATGGACACCTATTATTTATATACACAACACATAGAATTGCATCAACCCAAAACATCAACTTAACATTCTTGAAAGACATCATGGAACGTACCATATTTAAGATTGTCCAATTCATTCTTTCAGCTACTCCATTTTGTTGGGGATTATAAGGCACAATTGTTTGATTTTTTATCCCATGTTGGTGAAGATAGTTTTCAAATTCATTTGATGTATACTCTTTTCCATTATCAGTGAAAATAGATCCAATATGATATTGTGCATCATTTTCAATCCATGCATGAAATTTCTTGAATGTTTCAAAAGCTTCAGATTTTTTCTTCAATAACTAAACCCAACACATTCTCATGTACTCATCAATAAATGTCATCATATATTTATTACCATTTTCATAAGTAACATGCATTGGGCCACACAAATTAGAAAGAATGAGTTCAATTTTTCTATGTGCTTTGGAATGAGAATCATGAAAAGGCTATTTGTTGTGCTTTCCTAAGATACAAGCATCACATTGCTTAAGCTTCCTAGGAATAATAGGCAAACCAATAACACCATTTTTATTCAACAAATAGAGGTTGTCATATTTCAAGTGTCCAGATATAGCATGCCATAAAAGACTTGATGGCAATGTACCTTCATTATAATGAGAATTGTATGAAATTTTCTTTGCATGAGCAGAGGTTCTTTGCAGCTTCAGAAGTATTTCTTCTTCTATCTCCTTCATGACAAATGAGTGATCTGATGCTTTTTTGACCTCAAGCTTTCCATGAAATATATGAATGGAGTGTCCTTGCTAGCTAATGTGGACCAAAGACAACAAGTTTCTCCTCATCTTTGGGAGGTATAGAACATCATGTAGAATAAAATATGGAAGACAAGGAAGTTTGAGCCTGATGGTTCCAAGACATGATGGCTTGAGTTTTGACTTGTTTGCAAAGTATAGTACTCCATCGACATTATCAATGAATTCTTCAAAAAATATCTCCTAAAATTCATGTGGAAATTTTCTCTTGAATCAAGCAACAAATAATATTTCCATAAAGTAGGTGAAGCATTGAATAAGTCTTCATTTACTCCAATGTTGCAATGTGCCACAACATAATGAGCGGACCCGAGTTCTTTTCCTTTCCCTTTGTCAGGTGTTTTACTTTTTCCTTCATTTCTTTCCTACTCAATTATGTCCCAATGCATCTTACAAATGGAAGAATCATGTCCATTTCTATTGCATCGTATGTAATGAAGGTCAAACCATTCTTGGAAATGGCTGCCCCCATGCTTCTAAAAATCTTCCTTCCTCTTCCTCTTTGGCCACCTCTTCCTCTAGAAGAACCTTGTGCATGATTATTCTCTTTTTGTGCATGGCACACAACTTCTTCAATAGACTGAGAAGTTGTCTTCTTCCCAAAAGCCTTCTCTCTTTCAGCAAAATTATTCTCAAGGGAGTCAAAGGTAATTTCCTTATGGTTTCCACTTGCTTGCAATGACTCAAGGTAATGTGAATAGGTGGGATATAGTGCCTTGATGTAAGCTATGGGAGGAATATCTATTTCAACACCAATGGATTTTATGTCATGCATAATTGATCTTACTTCTGGTGCTAAGGAAAGAGGGTCATCATTTTTCAACTCAATACTAAATAATTTAATCATCAATTGAACAACTTCAAGTTCAAAGTGTGAGTCATACAATTCCTTCAAATTATTTAAGGCTTCAAAGGAATTTGAAAATGGATAAATATGACGACTCACCGCTTCATTTACTGATGTTGCAATCAAGGCATAGGCCTTTACGTTCTTGTTTTCCCAAATTGCAAGTTCCTTGTTTGAAGTGAGAATTTTAGGTGCATTGTCTCCTTCTCCTTAACAAAACCCTTTCCACAGCTCATTGAAAATGAGGGTGTGTTTTATCTTCTGGGACTTCTCAAGATAGTTCTCATTGCTAGTGAGAACGGCTTCCACTATAAATATGAGTGAATGGATCATAAAAAATACTTTATTCACAACCTTACATGGTATCTTCTATTTAAGTAACAAGTTAATTTAATATGTAAATGACATACCTTCACTCTTTATTATGAAAATAATCACATCATATAATATGTCACACTATATAAATGGGAGGCCAACATATAATATAAGTATTTAATATTATAAAGCTTCACTTATGAACCATTAAACATTCGACCACTCATAATCCTCCAACATGACCAATACTCATATCATAAACATCCAAACATAATACCACCATGCTCATATTACTCCATTCAAACTTCACATTCTTGAAAAGAACACAAATCATATATACTCACTTATAACATCAACACACTTCATATATGTGTCAACCAAAAACAATTCAACGAATTTTAAAGGATACCATTTGGCATTTTTAAAATATTCAACACTTTTTTTTAAGAATGGTAACTTCACACCTGGGCTCAGTCTTCAAGAATTTTCAACGCAGATCTAACGTTGCATTCACCATAACCATTCAACATATTTAAAAAAAATTACTCGAGGCTACATACCTCAATCCATGTCATCTCGTAGCGCATTCAGTGCCTAGTCATGCACCATCTTTGTTTAGCATTCAATTCAATGTAGTTAGTGTTCACCACGGTTCTCTGTCAGCGTTCAATGCAACATACAAATGAATCAATGATCCATACAAAAAAAAATTCGGTTTCTTTGTCTCCAATACAACATACACACAAGAGCGACCAACATGATTTCATCATCTAGCTTAACTTCCTTCAAAATGATTCAGCTCCTTCGATCTCAGTGAATATTAAGAGCCCACAACTTTTTTCTATCTACCTATGATGAGCCTCCATCACTGTATTGATTGTTGCCTTGTAACATTGCTTTTGTGACTATCAACAATCCTTAACACAAAGGTTATTCAAAGAATAATGATGGGATAGAGGAAAAGTATGTAGCAGTACTTAGTGAAATGACCATAGGGACAATATATAGGAGAGAGTTGTAGGAGTTACAACAGAAAGAGACTAATTTTGGGCCTGTGCTCTGATACCATGTCAGGCCAGGAGTAACTCCAAATGAATTCGTTACTATTGCATTAAGATAAAAACATATACATACATACATACATACATACATACATACATACATACATACATACATACATACATACATACATACATACATACATACATACATACATACATACATACATACATATATATATATATATATATATATATATATATATATATATATATATATATATATATATGGAATGGGAAACTATTGGGTTTCATCTCCCAATGTGTCTTTGTCTTCCAATTCCATTTATTTAGCTATTTACAATATTTACATAGGATTCCTAAACCCAAAGATTAAGTGTTCAACAAGGGTTTAATGTTCAATTTTTTATGGTGATTTGTTGGGGTTTTTGAAGGCTATTTGTCTTTCTTTCAATGGCATACATGTGCATATATATTCAGACCTCCTCTTGATTCTAATTCAAGGTATTTATTGAGGTCTTTTGTGCAAGCAATTGAATCTTTGAAGCCTGGTCTACTCATCCTTAGAAGAGGAGTCTTCAATTTGTTCAGATCATTTCAATTGTCATATTTGAATCAATTCTATGAGGTAGCATTGAGCTTATGAGGTTGTCCTAAAGCATGGTATTTCAACCCTCTTTGGGCACATATCTATGGAAACTTTATGGAATCATTCAACCTTCTTGGAGACATATCTAAAATCCTCCATTCCACTCCCACAATTCACATCTCAATAGAAGAGGAAGTTACCATAACAATAATATAACCAGTCATCAACCTTTGAAGCAACTTTATGGACTACATTATGACATCTTTTATATCCGTGAAATTGATTGGATCCATAGCACCTTTCATTCATCAAACTTGGAGAAACATGTGGAGCATAAATCTATGAAAATATTCATTGGCATCATATGCCTTTTGTCCTAGTTTTTTTAGCACATATATGATCTATAGTTTAGAACATAATGTCTTGAATCACTTCAATTTTCATCTTGAAACATAAATTTGTGCCCTAATTAGTGAGAGAAATTGTAGTGGAGTACTTGCATCATATTTTGAGAAAAAAATAATCTAAATTTTGATCCAAATCATTAAGAAAGCTCGACACTTTGGTAAGGCCCATCTGACTCTACTTTGTGGGGTTTTTTGAACTAAAGTACTATAGTCCTATTCTAAAGCCATTTTTGAGGGTTACTATGCACACTTCAGGTTCTTATTTAATCAAAATTTTTATTTATATCAAGTTTTCATGGTTCAGCAGTAAAGGGAATATTTGAAGCTTCTTGCAGACTATGGTTGCTTTGAACCTTGATGATTATTTAGGCTATAGAAAAGGGTATTCTGACATCAATTTCTAAAGTATAGTCCTAACTCTTAATATGGCATTGAAGGTTCTCGATTATTCTTCATCTCATCTTGTGGAATAAATCAGAAGGATTTCTCAAGTTCCAACATTTGGCTACAATAGTTAAAATACTTTCATCTACAACTATAAGAGACATCAAGTATATATTAGTCATAGAGACATCTTGAGTGATTCTTTGAATTAGAAGCTGAAGGATCATTGCATTAGAGAGGTATTTGAATTTTTCATATTGACATTTTTATTGCTCAATTACGTTCTAACATCTTTTGGAAGTTGTAGCTAAAGTTTTCAAGAAGGATGGTGTTCATTTTATTAACAGAAAGGGTTCTATTACATATATTTGTAAGTGGGCCATTGTCTTTGGTATGATATTAACAGAAAGGGTTCTATTTTCATCTTTTTATTATTTTGAGGGTGGTTGTGTGGTGCAAGTCCAGAGAGTGAAGTATCCTTTAGGTCGTAGCTTGAAAATACTACAGGGTGGCAGAGGGGTGCTAGGGAAAGTTGGAGCATTCAAGGTATTGAAGCATACTATCTATTGTAGTTGATAAAACTAGGGCATTAGAGTGTCCTTCTAGTTAGCTGGTAAAACCAGGGTGTAAGAGAATCCTTCAGGAGTTGGAGATAGTTGATAAACTTGAATACTTTTCTAGAGTATTAGGGAGTTGTGGCTTCTATTTCAGTTGGAGTTGAAGCATTACCATACTCACAAAATATTAGAAAATCATTTGGTGGTTTTTCATTTGGAAGGGTTTCCACCTAATTTTTTTTTTTTTTTGCGTACTATTCTTGTGATGTGTTTTTTATTGTTGTTCTATTGTTCATGCTCTAAAATTTTAAAATTAACCAAAACAATAGAACCCCATCATGCCATGGCTATGTGGAAATGGAAAGACAAGGCTGAAGAACATTTTCACACCTGGAAAAACCCATGCCAATGACAACAAGAGAACCAAAAACACACATGAATGTACCATGCATGCCAAAACTAGAAAGGAAATCATACATACAATTGGATAGTTGCAAGTAGTCCTGCTGTAGTCGCTTGACACTGCTCTTCCTTGTTTGATATTTTATTTCCTCTTGCTTTCTTGTCCCTCCTTTGCCTTCTTTCCTCCAATGCTAGAGTGATCCAATAATTATCTGTGTCCAAGAGTAAGAGAGAGAGAGAGAGAGAGAGAGAGAGAGAGAGAGAGAGAGCTCTAAAACTGAACTGAAAAAAGGTTGTGAATTGATCCTCATAATCCTTTTTATTAATGAGGCCTCTATTTCTTCAATTTTCCATTATCTTCCTTCATTTTTCTCCTCACATGAAACATGTGACCGTTCATCTTAATTTTCGCCTGAAAAAAGGTTGTGAATTGATCCTCATAATCCTTTTTATTAATGAGGCCTCTATTTCTTCAATTTTACATTATCTTCCTTCATTTTTCTCCTCACATGAAACATGTGACCGTTCATCTTAATTTTCGCCTATTTCCATTATTTTCATAAATAAAATTCCAATTAATGTCACTTTACATTTCCAAATCCTTTTCCATTTCCTTTGCTAATTTCCTTATCCATTATAAACCAAATGAACACCCACACTAGGATGTTTTTCTCAACATTCAACTTGGAATGAGTGTCCCATGACCTTGGTTATTATTTTACCTTTATTAACTTTATTACATGTATTTTTGACTAGGGCTATATAGAACCCTCCCCCTTGGGGGAACATTGTCCTAGGTGTTCAATGACACCTACCACAACCAGGACCGTTGAAAATCAAAACATACTTCGCATGGATCTTTATAACTTAGCTTGATACAATATTTACAATGATCATCTTGCTAAAAAGTAAACCATCATGAAAACATAATAACATGACACTCATATTGTTTATTGGAGCTTTATAACACAACTCATGGTGTTATTCACATATATCTACATATATACATATACCAAAACATCACACCAAAACATATGCCAAAACAAATTTCTCAACCAATGAATAGAGAAGGATACATAGCCCACATCTGATAAGCCATCTTCCATGTAGCTTCATCAGGCCCCAAGTGCTTCCACTGCACTTTAACTTGTCCGATTTCTCAGTTCTAGAGCATGAGCATCTTTCTCTGCAAAATACATTGAGGTTCCAGCTAGAATTCTCCATTTGGATTCACCTATAATATAGACCAGTCAATCACATGATTAACATCTTTAACATACTTTTTAAGCAAGGACACATGGAAAACATCATGGACTTTCACTGCCGGAGGCAGTGCAAGTTGATAGGCGACTGGTCCAATCCTTTCAGGAATCTTGAAAGGTCCACTAAACTAAGGTGCCATTAGGGCACATGTTCCAATCCTCAAAGAGATATTCTCGGGATTGATGTGCAAGTACACATGTTCCCCAACTTGAAACTCCTTCAACATCTTGTTCCAATATGCATAAATTTTCTACATATCCTGTGTTTCCTTTAGATTCTTCTTGATTACCCGCATTTCCTATTCCATCTCTTCCAACATGTTTGATCCTATCAACACCCTGTTTACTGGATCACTCCAACTGATGGGAGTATTAAAAATCTACCCATACAGTGCCTCGAACGAACTCATCTTCAATGACTCCTGATACCGATTGTTGTAAGAAAAATCAACGAACAGAAGGTACTCCTCCCATCTCCTATGCTGATGTATCACATGCATCCTTAGAAAATCCTCCAATATCCTGTAGACCCTCTTTGTCTGTCCATTTGTCCACGGATGATAAGTTGTTTTGAATGCCAATTCTATCCCCAAACAAATCCTTCCAAAACTTGGAAGTGAACTTAGCATCCCCGTCTGACATGATATTCCTTGGTACACCATGCAACCTCACTACATCTTTGATGAAGACTTGTGCTATATAATTTTTTGAATAATTAGACTTCACTGGAATGAAGTATACTACCTTCATCAATCTGCCAATCACAACCATGATGGAATCATGTTGTCTAGATGACCTCAAAAAACCTGTGATGAAATAAATGGAAATGACCTTCCATTTCCATTCTCGATTCAGAATCAACTATAGTAATCCACCTGGGTGCTTGAATTCTGCCTTTACCTGTTTACAATCCAAGAATGCATCCACAAACTCTGCCACTTCCTTCTTCAAATTCAACCAATAGTAGGACTTCTTCACTGCTGTTAGTGCCTTCTGATATATTGGGTAAAATGAATATGTATTAGCATAAAGTTTCCTCAAGATAATATTCTTGAGCTCACTGCCATTTAATACATATATATGTCCCTAAATCTAACCAAAGGATTCTCTATAATATGATAGTCCACATCTTGACCACCTGTGCATAAAATCCATGTACTTGTCATCATGTTGTCCTTCCTGTAAAATATGATCCTATAAATTTGTCCCATAGGAGCTCATAGTTGCTATATGATTTACATTTATCCTCCTGCTAAGAGCATCTACAACCATGTTCTGTTTCCCATTTATGTACTTGATCTCAAGGTCAAACTCACTGATTGTGGCCAACCATCTAGCTTTTCTAGCATTCAGATTTGGTTGGTCAAATAGAAACCTCAATCCAATTTGATCACTCATTAGTACAAACCTCCTACCAAGAAGATAGTGTCTCCACATCTTCAATGCATGGATGATTGCCGCCAACTCAAGATCATGTGTCCGATAATTATGATCATGCTCATTCAGTTTACTTGATTCATAAGATATTACTATCCTTCCTGCATCAGGACTCCACCAAGTCCTTTCTTGCAAGAATTTTTACATACCACAAACTCTTTGTTCAGATTTACAATCTTTAAAAGTGGAGCATTGGTCGACAACTGCTTCAACTAGTCAAAATTGGCTACACATTCCTCTGTCCGTTCAAATTTATTACCTTTCCTCTGAAATGATATAATGGGATAGGAAATTTGAGAGAAGTTCCTGATGAACCTTCTATAATAACCTACTAACCCCATGAATTATCTCTCCTCATCCACCTTTCTAGGAGCTTCCCATTACATGATATATGTTATCTTTTATGGATCCACCACTATGCCTTCCTTGGAAAAAACATGTCCCAAGTAGTGTACCTCTATCTGAAAGAAACTACATTTGCTAAGTTTGGCATACAACTGATGCTCCCTCAACAATCTCAACACTGCTGCTAAGTGTTCGGCATGCTCTTCCTCATTCTTAGAATATACCAATGTATCATAAATTAATACAATAACAAACTTGTCTAGATAAGGACACAAAACACTATTCATCAAACACATAAAATTAGTTGGAGCATTAGTCAAACCAAATGGAACTAAAAAAAACTCATAATTCCCATACCTGGTCCTGAAAGTCGTCTTGTAGATTTCTTCTTCCTTAATGCATACCTAATGGTATCCTGATCTTAGATCAATCTTAGAGAACATTGTTGCTTTGTTCAATTGGTCAAACAAATAATCAATCCTCGGAAATGTATATCTATTCTTGATTGTCAGCTTGTTGAACTGTCTATAATCAATGAATAACCCGAGAATACCATCCTTCTTCTTCACAAACAAAATTTGAGCACCCCAAGGCAATACACTCATTTCATCTTCCCACCATCCAATCCAAATATCTTGTTCTTTGGGTCTTATAATAATGTTCTAAATCCTTTTGAAACAATTCATGCAACTATAATTCTTCAAGTGGGATGCATTCATGATATGCCAAGCTTTAGGCATATGCAATTTATCTACACGCCATGGGAAGTAAATATGATGAGAAGAATGTGGATTCTCCAAATACTTATATAGGTCAATCTCCTTCATAATTAAAAATTAAGGCATTTTATTTAGATAACATGGCCTTATCAAGCCTTTTAAAGACTCTTTGACTACCCTTATGAAAGATGGACTAGGTAAACTATATTCAAGGAACTCATTTCATCTAAATTTGTTGGGATTATACAAGATGATGTAACTTTGAGGTCATTCCAAGGATTTTTCTCACCATAAAGGATTCTAACTACAACATGACACCAAGTTGATCATTTTTGGTGTAAAATCTAATTTGATATTGACGATGACTTGTCCATCCATTTATATTAGAAACTGCTCTATATTTTTGTTAAAATTTATTCTTTCTATTTCCATTTAGTCCAAGGCACAAATTACTACACTCTTATCATCAAGAACTTCCAAAATACAAGAGTAATCAAAGTGTTATGGCATGTATATGGATACTATTACGGCACAACATGTGAATGAAATCACCAGCTCAAGTTGATTTATGAGTGTTCTCATGTATGCATCATGTGGAATATGAACCTCTAATTTAGAAATATTGTTGACCAAGCTATTATAATGACCATATGATTAAATGGCACATTCATTGTCAAAAAATTATATTTCCTTCTATATTGAATGTGAGCTAGACCATCTTCATCAACATATGTACATGACCAAAACCTTTGTGGAATTTAGTAGGAAACTTAAGTACATTAATTTGACTTTAAGAGATGTGTATTAGCTTCCATAATAATTAAACCAATAAAGGTACTCTAATGATATGGATGAGAAGTGAAGACCCTAGAAGCTTACAATGTTGGAGTTGTCCTAGCATTGAAAAAATCATAAATCTTATGAAATGCCCATGTATCATGATTTTAAGGCTTTAAATGTAATGATTATGTGAAGGTAAGGTTCAAGTAGCAATACTTAAGGATGGTTGGTTGTTTATAATGAAAAGTTTGTGTTACCACTCATATAGAAATGCACATTACAATTTTGAAGCTCTAAATCTTGGTAAGTTAAGTAAATCAATTAATGTCACAAAGCATAACAAACATATCAAGAACTAAGTCAACACAAGTGCATGAACTTAAAAGACATACCATTGATAGTTGTTTATGAGATAACCTAATTAAATTGATATGAAATTGTAATATTGTAATTTTATTCATTACTAATAATTAATATTTATTGTGATACATGCAAGTGGATGGGTAATGCATAATATGTTAACACCTTTATACACATTTATCAAGCACTAATATTGTGGAGGGTGTGAGTCAGAGAAAATAATATGGCTAATATTTATCATTTGGTTATTTATTTACAAAAAATATTACACAATTAGATTATCTTGTGATAAAATTGTTAATGTTTGCTATAAAATACATAAAATATTTAAAATAAATAAATAAATTATTGAAGTCTCATCAAATATTTGCATTTTAGATAGAAACTACTAATGTTTCTACACTTCAAAGAAAGTACGAATCTTTAAAATTTTCCCTGGTGAAAATTGAAATTTTGTTCATAAAATCTCACAATGTTGTGCATGGATAAAATTTGATGATATATTGAGAATGTTGAACTTTTTGCCACTTAGCCTCTAGGGTTGCATCTTGTTGGCCAACAAATGTACTACTGATGTGTTTGTGCCACTATGCAGGTCATAAGTTCAAACCTCGTCTTACTTGTGTGTTGTGCTTGGGGGCGATGCAGTTGCACCTAGAGGTTATAGTGGCAGTCATCGGTGATTGACCCCATGTCATGTGAGTATGAGAGATGATGCATTACCAATTCCACCAATCACAAGAAAAAGAAACTTTTGGACACTCACATTATATTGGTGAATTTAAAGAGGAAGCACACACACACACACAAATTATTACATTTATTATAGGAAGCAAGACACATCCCCAAGGCCTGCATCTTTTGTACCTCGTGTGTCAGACACTGGACATGCTAGGATGTGTTAGAAATGCATGACACATGTCCTAAAATAGGACATGGGTCAAACATGTGTTTGACATGTGCCCTAACATACCTTATGCCAAGCATCAATGCATGGGGAACATATCCGAATCTGCACATTTTAAAGAATATTAGGCTTGGGCACTCAATAAAAAAGACAATTGCGTAGTGTCCTCTAACCTTACCCACCAAAATTGGTAACCTCATAGCATGAAAAATTTCTCCTACATTTTACAACTAGTAAGTCAACCAACCAACTAATGACCCCTACTAGCCACCATTTGATGATGATATGCCATGTGCCTCCACCATTTTCAGTATCCATGTGCCTCTCACCATCTTAAATTTACACTTGGATGAAGGTGGGATATTATTCAAAAGGTACTTCGATCATTTTGCAGTCGAGTGCTTATACTTGTTTGTCTTGGGCATTTAGTATGGATAATGGGGTGATCTGGAAGATTGAAAAACCTTGACTATAATTTTGTTCTCTCACCTTACCGTGGAGTTAACCTTTGATCTAGTCTAGTGATATCTCCCTTATGGCCCTTTTGGTTTTAGGAGGGGCACTGCTTGGAAATCCATGATTGAGATAGTGTGTTTCATTCTCCTTATACCATACATAACATTTTCCATGCCACATTACAAGTCTCATATCTCACCTCCATTCTTTGAGCACAACATTCCATTAGTCTTTGGGGTGTTGGCACTCATATGTTCACATACCTTGAGTAGGGCCTGGAAACTTTGCCTTGGGAGGTTGATGTAGCTAAAAATTAAAAAAATGCATATCATGCCCATAATGAAACAAAATAAAGAGAATCAAAATGAAAAATATGGCTAGGACATAAACATTAGTACATGGGTAAAAGCCTAGCATGAGCTTTAGCTCCCTCATATGGCCATCACTATGTTCCTAATCACACGGTGTTTGATTACATCAAAGAGGAATCCTTGCATGTTCCAACCCCGCTAAGTAATAATATGAGTCATCTTAAGGGGTGATGAAATTGATACTTCATAAAAAGAAATCTCTAACCCTTGATATATGAGTGGTAATACAAGGAATAATCAAGAAGAACTAAAAGGTGCAAAAGAGGGGGGGAAATCATGTTGAGATTGTAACTTTTCATCCATAAATTCTCCCTCCTAAAATATATACATTCTAGATGTGGACACCCCCATTAGCTCGTCCCTTTGATCATGGAACTTGACCATGAAGCTTTCTCCCATCCTTTACCACATCATTATACATCAACACCTATCAATTGAAAGGTGGATCAAGAAAATTTCACTTCCCCTTGGGGGTTAGAAGCACCTAATAGGGTTGACCAGTAACCACCCCTACCAAGGGATGAAACACATTTGTGAGGACTTGGGTCCTAATTTTAGATGGGGATCTTTGTTTTAAGTATTAATATTCCCTTGACATTCAAGTTTGGTTCACATAGATGCATTATTGATCTTAGTTTTTGATGGATTATTTCCTTCACTAGAATCCATATTGTTTTTTTGAAGTGGGTCATTTTCGCCTATGCCTTGGGCACCCACTCCACAGGTACTCAGGCCCTCCAGAAACGTACATGGCCTAAGAAGGTACAATGTCGAGGTATTTGAGCCACTTAAAAAAAATAGTAGATGACACATCCCATAGTACCTTCGAGAGCTAGGAGGTCAGTCAACTTTGACCTGGTTTTTAGGATTCTTCATGATCACACCATTGGATCCAGTATGCACCTAGGTTGGTCTTGACACAATCTAATGAGCTGGAGTTGATTCATAGCCAAGATGATGATGGTCCCGAATTGAGAGAAAGGGATGGCTTGTTGCACTATAATCAGCCCTAACACTAGAGAGTAGGCTTTATTTGACACTTGGAGACCCATGGAGGCCACTTGATGGTGCCCTAGTTGTCCTTGGGACTCCAAAAGAGATGATGAGGTGGATTTTAGGGATATACCTAAAATTTTGGATTATCTAGGCATCTAAACATAGTTTTACATCTCAACACACTTTGGAATGGCATTTGGATCATTAATTATGGATGATGTCAACATCTTGAGAGGATACAACTCACACGTGTGGGTTATTATGTCTATTTTTTCATTAGCAAACGGGATGGCTTATAATCAAATTTCACTTAATGATAAAAATTATTTTTAGGGGATTCATTAGGCTAAATTAGTAGATATAAAACTCATATAAATTAAATTTAACCTCATTTCATTTTCATCATCACTTGTGATCTAATTCGGCCCTCTCAGCGATTTAAGCCTAATTGAATTTGATCTTGTATCTTGTAAAGATGTGATCTATTGTGGATTTTTTCTTATGGAGTTATTATTTGGTATTGGAGATGTCATTTTGGAGCAATAAAGGATTTATTCATGCATTCTATCTTATACGTGTACCTTGTATTTCATAAATCTTTAAAATTTGTTGCTATTGGATGTAATGATTAATTATCTAAGGTTTCAATGTGCTAGTTATTGTTGAAAAGTATTCTACGACATATTACTAATATTATTTCATTCATTACCCACTTGTAGAATTGATATTAAAATATTATGGGTGAATATTTCAACTATCTCTCCCCATTGACTTTGCTCCATCATAAAAATGATCGTTAGGGTTTGAAACCAAAGGTTTCATATTTCCATTACTCCTTGATAGAGTTTAGTTTTTTTATCCTAAGTAAATTATCCCATACACTCAATCACACAAAACCAAGGCATTTCCCTTGGTCACATTATTGATCACCTTAAAAACTCACATTAAACTTCACTTTTCTTCCCCAACCTAGAATTTCGACCTCTTAAGGAAAGCCACTAGATAGGGTTAGGGCATCCATTTCAAATAGGTTTGCAATGCTTCTTAGTGGAGGGATTCAACACTTGTGAGATATTTGCACCAAAATCAACCTATTTTGGTGGTTCATTCTTCTATTTTAGGGTAAACATCTTTTTTCTTAAGTAAAGTTTGTCTTAGAAAATCCCTAGTTTTCCCTAGGTTCCAACTTGAGGCTTATTGAAGGCTTCTTGTGCCATAAATTAAGAGTATAAATATATTATTAGCCTTTTTTTGGCCTTGTGTTCCTATATAATATTATTAACCTTGTTTATTCTCAAACCTTAGGTGACTTTGTGCCCTAACTAGGTCTATTGGAGATTGTGTATCACGTTAATTGTGCTAGTTGAGCCTTGTTCCTTGGATTAGAATTTCTCATTGGCCTAATTTGCCACCTTTATCCCTTGAAATGGACATATCATTTAGGTGATCTAATATAGGGAAGCCTCCCATGTGGTGAAATCCCACTAAATACGAGGAGGCAATGGTTATGGTGATAATGGTCTACACCTCATATTGTTGTCCCTTGGTCTAGCTCTTGCCTTGGGAGCTCCCCTCACAAGACCCTATAGATTTTGAGGCAACACCTCCCTTTTATTTGCATGATCATAAACAAGTGGTTGAAAGGAAAAACACAAATGTTAGATGCATTTCCATATGATATGAGTTTGGATAACAATGTTGAGTTAGCATTAGACAACATGGATCCTAATGAACTAGCACTAGAGCTAATCACTTTTAATGTTGGTAATCCTCCACACCAGCAAATGAAAATCTTGGATTGGCTATACAGTAGAAATAGGAGGATGGAGGAGAAGGTGGTGGTAGTCGTGGTGATCTTAATGATATTAATATGGAGGAGAAATACCAGTGAGCTATGAGATTCTTCCATCTATGGTTCTAGTGTCTACCCTGTTTTGTATTTTCCATTGGAATTTCCACCTATAGTGTTATAGATCTGATCTGAAAATATAATATAATACAAATAAACCTAAGAAATAAGAAGATAGAAATAGATAGAAATGCTTCTTTAGTGATCAAACCCTTAAGGTAGGGCAACACCATACATTCACTCCTTAAGGAAGGAGAACACTCCACAAGCCATATGCCTGTTCATACAATATTCCTTTACACCTCTCAATGTGGAGTCTCTAGCCTCTATATAAGCCTCATACATACAATACCATGGGTCCCTCAATACCATCTATATAATACCAAGGGCTTATTACATTATTGCTAACTACTTGTGGTCCCTTACATGATATGGGTTTACCACCTTATTTATTACTATTGCCCATCCATTATTACATTATTCCATTGGGTACCTCCCTTTGTACCCCATATTAACCCCCCTAGGTATACTACATTCCACCCCCCTTTACATGTTTTGTCCCCGAAACATGCGAAGAACACAAATAATAAGATCTACTCAAAAGAGTAGTCCACTGGTACCATGCACATGCATCTAGCCATCCCAGAGATAGGTGAACCCTCAATCCAGCTGGTGCCTCACTCGCTTGAGATGGAAGTTGACCCTGGCGGCTCTTCTGTGTTGATGTGTAGTAGGTGGATCGTCGCTCCTCTCTATTTGTCATGCAGGGGTTGTTGTCCTTGTGGCTAATTCGTTGCCATCTTGTTGGTTGTTTTCTTGCGGGGTGATGTGGGTGGTGATATGCTGAAGTTTTAACCAACAGTGTATCTTTCTTTAATTCACCACCTAATGGAGCCTGATTGGTATCTGGTACATGTTGTGGTGCCTGCTGTTGTTTCTTATCTTCCAATATTACTTCCACCACTGAGTCCTCATCCGATGTAACATTTTCTTCTTCAGCCTCCTTGGACTCTACTTGTTTTTCTAGTACCTGGTTTGATGTTTGTGTTTGGTTGTCTACCATCAATGGCACATCATCTGATATGTCAGTCCCTGGAACATCTTCTACTTCTACCTCCTTGGACTCTACCTATTTATTGATGGAAATATCTCATAATGTAATTTTCTTCTTTTTATACTAGAGCTTCACGAATTTCTTCTGCACATTAATATTGATAGTACCCACAGATTCCATCCAAGGATATCCCAAAACAACATCCATGTTATCCATATCTGAAGTATAAAAGTCACCATGCAACACATATTTATCCATAGAAAGCTTCAAATCCTTATAAACTTGAACATCCTCATCATCAACCTGTGTTTTAAATGTGTTTTGATGGAACTTGCAATTTTTTTGCCAAATTAACATTGATAAAATTATGCTTGCAACTAGGATTATAGACATAATGATCTTCTCCTTCTGAATACATCCATGAACCTGCAATAAGGAGATACCAGAAGAAAGTAACCCTTTAGGTTTCTTGGTTTCCTTCTTTCCTGTAAAAATAAAATCTTTGCTAGGTTGTGTGCCTATCCGTCTGAGCTTAGTAAGAGGTCCCAAAAAGTAAGATTTAGGGTTAAAGTGGTCACAAATGGATTTTGCGAACATTTTCCAAGTAATTGTCCTTGGATAACATTTAGAATGCCCCTGCCACCATTGCCATGTTTCTTGGTTCAAGTAAAGGTTTCCCAAACTTAGTTTAGTTCCATCATCTACGATGCACTCCAGAGAGAAATATTATTCCATTAGTGCTACCCATATTTCTGGATTAGAGCCATCAAATTTGTATATCTTCCTCAAATTCTGATCTAGGCCCACCATCACAAAAAATTTTGGCGAAAATTTGAAATTGTCACAATTTAGTAATTATTGTTCAGGATATTTATTATGACCTATTTTTGGAAATGGAATGGCCATTCCGCACCTTTCCAGGTGGTAGAAATACCGATCTAGGTACTGGAATTGCAGATCCGCGCTGCAACTGTCCCGTCGTCACAAAAAATTGCGAAAAAAAGTTGATTTTAAATCAACGATATCTCCCTCATCCGGACTCCAATTCAACTAATTTTTTTTTGAACTTGGGTATTTTTTCACAAACAATCCAGATCTACAATTAGATTCTGTAGATTTTGCACTAGAACATACAGATTTGTGCTACAAACTCACCACCTCGAAAAAAATGTCTGCAACCTAACTGATTTTTAAATCAGCAATATCTCCCTCATCTGGACTCCAATTCGACTGATTTTTTTTTTTGAACTTGGGTATTTTTTCACAAATAATCTAGATCTGTAATTAGATTTTGTAGATTTTGAAAAAAAACGTACATATCTGAACTGCAAAATCGCCGCCCAAAACAATTCTGCAAAAACTTAAAAAAAAAATAAAAATTCTCCGCTTTGCCGAAGAATGTGCTCTGATTCCACTTGTTATAGATCTGATCTGAAAATATAAGACAATACAAATATATCCAAGAAATAAGAATATAGAAATAGATAGAAATGCTTCTTTATTGATCAAACCCTTAAGGTAGGGCAAACACCATACTTTCACTCTTTAAGGAAGGAGAACACTCCACAAGCCATATGCTTGTTCATACAATATCCCTTTACACCTCTCAATGTGGAGTCTCTATTCTCTATATAGGACTCATACATACAATACCATGGGTCATTACCATGGTTCCCTCAATACTATTTATCTAATACGATGGGCTTATTACATTATTGCTAACTACTTGTGGTCCCTTACATGATACATGTTAAGCACCTTATTTATTACTATTGCTCATCCATTATTACATTATTCCATTGGGTACCTCCCTTTGTACCCCATATTATCCCCCCCTAGGTATACTACATATAGTATCAACAATTCATTATCCTTGTAATATGTTTGATTTTAATGATATCAAGTAACTCTAAGAGAAATTTCTAGTTTATGGTTCTAAGCTTATATTTCATGTGTATTGAATGTTCTAATTTCTTGTGTGTTTGATTATCATTTGACATGGACATGAATGTAGTAAATAATACCAATATTTTGTAAATTTTCTAATTTCTAAAAATTAAATCCTTATGTATATTTCATTTTTTTATTCATAGTTTGTAATTATATCTATTTATTTATCTATCTACACCTAACATGTTCCTTGTGTCTTATTTTTTGAATTAACGTGTTCCATATTTGATACTCATATATGAATGTCATACGTGTCCCCATGTCTCAATGTCATATCATATTTCCCTAGTGTTTTGAGATGAGATTCATTGTATAGTATGAAGAAATTAGGGATGGAGTACAATGGAGTACTACAATCATACGGTATCGCTATTAAATTACTAATACATGAAATGGAGAAAGATTTAGAATATTAGTGTTATTTGTGAAGAAATATGATTATCTGAAGTCTTTAGTTGATCTAGCAACTTAAGTTAAAAGGAAGCAAGACTTAAGTTTATGTTATGGCTACTCTATGGTGTAAAGGGTTCACCACAATCCAAAAAAATGATAAGTCAACAATGATTTTGTGTATGAAAGAACCAACAATTCTATCATTGATTCATCAACCTTAGAAGGTTGAAGGACAAGATTTTCCAGGGTTAATAAGTTTTAACATCAATAGAAAGGGAAAGGTTGGGTATCCAAGTTTACATATTTTATTCCAATCATTAGGAGGTACCATAATCACTTCAATATGACAAGAGGTAAGAAATGTATTTCTCATTATTGTTCAAATAGGGTGGTGATTCTGTTAGAAAATCGAAAAGGCAGAAATAATTTCTTATGTTGATAATTACCTGTGATATTATTTTCATTTTATTATGTTCTCTGATGTTCTTTTACTCAGTTTCATCAAGCAATCATCAAAATAAAGCATGAATATAAATGACACCAGATGTAGGCACTCAACCAAGGCTAAAGCCCCTCTATATGGGAAAACCCAGTAAAACTCTTCCACTAGTAAATCAAATTGAGATAGACCAATACCTTAGACCTAAAATGCCTTCCTCCTCCACCAAGTCAACCTTCCAATATGAATTCAGTAGTCCCTTATTGTTTATCAACAACCCATAATTTCAACCCCTAGAAACTTCAAAATTTCGGCCCAGCTATAATCCAGAATTTCAACCCTAGTAACTTCAGAATTTTAGCCCATCTACAATCCAGAAACTTTTCACGTGTGAGAGATAGATTTCCCAAGAACTTGAATTTGGTTTTCGAGATTTTTCAATCCTTCTCTAGAATCTTCGTTATCTTTTTCTGGATCTAGCAATTGCAAATCGAACTTGTTGAATGTGTGCTATAAATGAGTCAATTGTTGCCTTTATATAGTGTTTGTGTGAGGTTGAATTCCATTGATGAGGTGGAATTGACCTTCTTGAGGCTGACTTGCTGGAGGTGGCCTAATTGACCTATTGTACTTTAGAATAAATTTATTTCTTGAAAAATGAAGTCCAAGAATGGTCTATTACATTATGATATGGACAAGGATACTTGACACAAACCCTAGAAGGCTACAATGGAGGATTTGACCTATAAACAATTGGCATAAGCATGAAACTCATGCTTTAATAAGTCAATTTTTATAATAATAATTTTTTTTCTTTCTTTTGATAAATACATTACATCATGACTCAAATATAATTATGAAGACGAACACTAGTTACATTCTTCAACAACTCCTCTTAACTAGGAGTCACAACACACATCGTGTTATAGATTAGATACCTGACCAGGGTACTTTAATCTAGTGGGACTAACGTGGACTCAAGCTTTAGCCACTATAGGTACTATCAAGCTTTTAAGCTCTACCACCAACATATGGATCTACATGTGTATCCAAGGTTAGAGCTCCATGACCACCGCCACCCTCCCTACTTTGGGATCTAAGCATCAACACATAGGCTGACCGTATGTCCTCCCAAGAATATTTCCATAATATGCTTCACCTATCCTAATCAACTAAATCTGATATATCCACCAATCCAAGAATGCTTCAAACGTTCACCCTTTTATGGAGAGATACTGCACAATCAAAACATTATGGATGAGGTTCATTGTTTGGTTTGAAGACATTATGGATGTGGTTCAATGGAGTAAGATAATCATACAATATCAACTATTAAATTACTAATATGTGAAATGTAGCAAGCTTTAGAAGCATTAGAATAAGTGAAATGTAGCAAGCTTTAGAATATGTGAAATGGAGCAAGAAAGCGAGTGGATTCATCATTTTTGATCTATCAAAGTCTTCTTCCCATCATTCAATTTGATATTAATATTTAAAACGAAGCTTCTATGAAACTTCCATTTTAACCTTATCAAGCACTTATTTCTTTGAACTCCTCTAGAAATCATGATCCATTCTTGGTTGCATGTGAACTATAAATCTAGGACTAGCAGGTTGTGGCTAAATGCAACCTAAGAAAAGGATAATTTTTATTTTTATTTTCCACTTCTACACAAACACATAGGTTATTTAGAGGATCATGGATGTGATGAAGAAAAACAATCATCGTCTTTTGATTCAACTCAACTAGATTAGTATCCTGTTTGGACTGACAATATTCAGGTGGTTTGTATGAAAAAAGATATATAGATTGTTCAACCTTTGCCCCAATTGCGTCTCTTTTAGTCAAATTTTCTCAAGAATTTGTAAGAAATATATTTGAACCTCTTAAATGTGTTTTTCATTTGTCACAAGAAGGGGCATAAGTTTTAGGAATGTCCTCTTACAAAGAAACAATCAAGTCACAACAACAAGATGAAAGAACAGATCGGTGTTGAAGTCTAAAATCAATCATGATACAGATAGACCCATGAATCCACGAAGAAAGGTGGCAACTATTACTCAACCCCATAGACAAAAACTCAAAACAGTGGGAATCTGGACAATGGTCCATAACTTCAACCACTAAAAAATGTTGCTTACAGAGGAATAATTTCCTTTCCTTACTCAATAATATAGCTTCATATTTTGAAATTGTGGTGATTTTTTTTTAATAGTTTAGCTTTAGTTGAAAATAGTATAACCCAACAATAATAAAAATCTAGATGCGAAGAGTGTTACCCCTTAATTTCACTTCAATTACACCTCAATTTCTTCATCATATATGTTCCAACATATGAGAATATCCTGTTATCACCAAAATAGGACCCTGATAGGTTGCTAATCAGACTACTTCAATGTAACTATTTCAAACCAATCTTTTAGCTGAGGCTTAGCCTCCTTAACCTGAGAGGGCTCTCTCAAAGGTTAATGATATTGATTGATGATAATATAGATGGATAACTCTATCTTGGTTTTGTGTGTTTGTAGGTTGAAAAGTTGAAGGCTTGCTACCATTGGGCAATGGAGTCAACAAGTCAATAAATTTAGTGGCAAGGTTTCTTGACATGAAAGCTGAGGAAAATGGGGTTTTCAAACAAAGATAATTCACTCAAGAAAATAGGTCATCATAGTAATTCCATCACTAAATGAAGTTAGAGCATAGGGTTATGAATTTTAAGTAATAGTAATGAAACTTACTGCTAGTAGTTCAAAGATAGTTTACTAACAAAATGTAGAAGACACAGTCATCTCTTTTCTAAAGGAAGTCAGAGCACATGGTTGTGAATTCTGAGTAATAGCAATGAGATATACTGCTAAACACAACAATTCCATTACTAAAGGAAGTCAGAGCATAGGGTTATGAATTCTGAGTAATGGTAATGAAACTTACTGCTAGTAGTTCAAAGATTGTTTACTCACAAACTGCAGAAAGACACAGTCATCTCATTTCTAAAAGAAGTCAGAGGACATGGTTGTGAATTCTGAGTAATATCAATGAGATCTACTGCAAATGATTCAAAGTAACATATAAATCAAGACAAAATTAACCCCATGAGAACTCAGATCTGTTCAGGAAAACCTCTCTACATTACTAATTATAGTTCATAACATAAAGCAACAGCTGGGCCAAAAAGTCTTCAACCCTTTGCTAATTAAACCTCTTGCTTCATATATAGCATTTACAACATAGATTCCCTCATCCTTCATCAAGAGAATTCGAATTTTCCATGAGTGAAACCTATTCCAACCATAAAACAAACCTTTAAATGCATTTGACAACTAACTAACAATCCTAGAGTCCTAATAGAATTAGGAGTACAACTCCTCGTTATGACTAAACCACCTTCAATAAACATTTAATGCATTGTTTGACAGCTGAAACCTCATGAGGTCGAATTTGATGAAGCCTCCCACGTTGTTACCTTACTGCTGATGATAAACCCTAGAAATTAGGGAACATGTTTCCCTGTTTTTAGGTTTAGGATCCTTGAAAATTAGCACGTGGGACAAAGCCTTTATTTTATCATCCATGACATATTTTACGAAACTGAAGGATTTTTTTTATTCCATGCTGTCTAGAACAAAAACCTCTCTTGGTTTTTAAAAACACTTCTCCAACTGTCCAGAATCTGTCCTTGAAAAACACGTGTAAAACAGGAAAAATATGTTCTCTGAAATTAGGGTTTTAAAGAAAGCTTAGTATCTCCCAACTGATAACACTTATGAAGAAAGTGAGATAGGTTATTGTATCTAGAGAGTTTATGAAGAGAAACCTCCTTCATAATTCCAAAATACCTTTTCCTGTGACCAGAAACGGATCTTGAAAAAGACTGCTAAAACCAGAAGACAAAGCTTGACTTTCAGTAGTTTTGTAGCGCAAGTTGAACCATAAATTTCTCCCACCTCATAACGAATTTGAGGAAAATGAAAGAGGATTTTGTAGTTTAGTATGCTAGGAAGGAAAGCCTCTTTTAGTTTTCAAAATTGGGTTCTCCATTGCTTAGGAACCCTTCTGGAAGTTGACTTGTAAAAGCAGAAAACAAAACCTTTTATGCTGAAACAGGCTTTTTCAGTGATTTCGTAGCATGCTACGAAAACTCCTAGTTCAGTGATTTAGTAGAAAAAAACAGGATTTTTACACTTTCTACACTAAGAAAACATGGATTTGTAGCTAATTTCAAAATTTCTTCAAAATGATATGAGATATGACTTCTAAAAACATGGTGAGGCTTCTAGGACATGAAATGAGGCCGTCAAACTTTATTTGGCAAAGAGAATGACACTATTGAGATGAGATGACTCAAAACCTATTATAAGACTATGACTAGAAACAAGGCAAACATTCCAAAGTTTAGAAACAAAAAATTTAGGGTGATAACATATCCTATGCTTCTTATTGTCCTTTCAGGGTAATTACCTGCAAAGACACACTCAGTTGGGTGTGATGTTGTTGCATTGATGATATTCATGTTCCATATTCTCAGATATAGGTTTGCTTCTCTACCACATTCCATCATACACTTGTGCAACTCATAATGATCCTATAGTGGTATATTAGCTCTTGTGCCCTACACATTTCATTAGTAGATATTATTCCATGATAAGGTTCTTTACTGGTATGATTCAATGCATTATTTCCTAGCTTAGAAGTGGTGTTAAAGGTTTCTGAATTATTTGTGTATGTGCTAGACATTAGATATGAAATTTTAAAATTTACAACTATTGATGTTACCTTTTTACGTAATTTAACCATGAGGGGGCATAATTGTCCTTGGATAAGTGTGTCTTAACCTAGGCCAAGAGATATCATTAAGAATCAAAGTAGATAATTGTGATAGCCGAACTTGGATTATAGTTAAATAATCTAAAAAAATTAGAATATAAAGTAATCCATTCAGGATAAACTATAATATATTGAATAAATGTACGAATGAATTAATATAATGCTATAAATGAGGGCCCAGTATGAATACTAGGCATGATGCCTTTCCATAAATAGTCATGTCCCAACTAACAAACATATCCTTTCATAATAATTAGTTATACTTAATTATTATTTTATTATTATGATTATTATTTATTGACAAATTTTTGTTTATAATATTGCCTACCAGTTTAGAAATACTTGTCCTCAAAGCTTATTAATAAAAGGGCTTGATATCTTTTTTGTCTTGTAATGTCTTCATATCTTTCACAATCCTTGTAACTATCATCTCTGATGATACAAGATGATATGAATTTTGAGTGTACAGCAAAATTGTAAACTGAAAAATGATCTAACAATCTCAATTAGATCCTTTGTGGACCCATGCACTTACTCAATATCATAAATTAATTATTATCATAAAATTTAATTGTGCTAACATCAATATTCTTTGGAACATAGGTTGGTCATTTTCATCGTGAGTGGTCTCGATAGGATCACTGGTTGAGGTGTCTACTCTTAAGATTTGGGTGGCGATAAGGAGTTTGTGTATGCTAATTTTGTCTTATGATGTTTGTTGTGATTTCTTGGTTTTATTCGAGTATATGATTACCTTCATACGTAGTTGTTGCTTGGTAGATCAAAGAATATTCACTTGGCATTTTTGTCCTTTATACTGCAACATCCAAGTATGTCTTCATTTTTATTGGATGCAAATCCTTCTAAATTGTGATATTATCTAGATTGATATTTCTTCCCTTTTTTTCATTTTGAACTTTTTTACCGGACACTTCTGTTTGGATAAGTTGTTCTACTCTATTTTCTAGTGATTACTTATCAGTATGAGGCTTCTTAAATTGAGTGAATAGATTTTAGTTATGATGTTAGAGTGGAGATCATAAAGAAATTCCAGAAGGACATTGTGAACCATTGGATACTATGGTTATTCCAAAAGCTATAAAAATAGTAGGTTGATTCCTCTGTATCCTGTAGGCTTCCTATATCTTTTCCTGTAGGTTCCTATAGGCTTCATGCGTTGAAGATGTTGACTCTCTCCTATAGGTGTTGCTTCAGGAAGGCTGAGAGCAACCTCTTTGTTTGATGAATTCTCAAAATTTCTAATGCTCTCTCTGTATGGGAATCAATGTTTTATTTCCATATATTGATGATCGTGTGGGGTGGTGTGCTAGCTGTCTAGGTACGAGCACCTCTTTTTGGACCATTGGTCCCACTATCAGCCCATCATTCCACCTTACCTCATAATCATCTCCCACTTCTTTCCTCCGTAACTTAAACATTTTTGGCTTTATTCCCTTTTTCTTCTGATTTGACTTTTGCCACGTGTGGAGTGGTCTAACTGTTTTCTTCTCTTTGACTAGCCAAAGGTGGCTGAGTTAACTGGCCACCTTTACTTATAAAATGAACTCTCACATAATCCTACAATTTTGATCATATCATACTAATGAGAGAGAATGATTAAGATGACATACATGTGGGTAAGATGCTTTGATGACGATGCATGCTAGAGAGTGAGGCCTCTTTGTTGTGTTTTTGTTGCATATTTTTCTATGTATTTTCCTCTTTTGATGCTTGTTTCTTTTGATATGCAGGTGCTGGAGAGTGATGATGGTGATATTTATATTGTTTCTGAGATTGGGAGGAGCTTCTCCATCCTTGGAATCCTTGTGCTGAAGATTGCTACAAACTGTGAGGTTTCCTTTGTGGGATAGGCTGCTACAGGATTTCCTACAGGAAACATACAGGGTGTCCTGTAGTTGCCTCTCCCTTAAAGTTTCATACTTTTTCTCAACTCTAGAGCATAAGGGATGTTGAAATGAGTGGATAAGGGTGATAGGTAATGGTAGGTGAGAGATGTTGTCTCTAGGTATTGCTCCTCTTTCCTTCTTCTCCCTCCTATTTTTTGTTTTGTTTTGTTTTTTGTAAACTATTTTTTTGAATTGATTTCTTTGATGGATGCAGGGGTGACATGGTGTTTAAAGGCAAGGATATTATGTGTTCGAGTGAATGGATTTTTTTCAGATGCAGGATTGTCATCCCGTTTCTCTCAGAGTACCTTTCTTAGGATTTTCATGACCACTATAATTCCTACAAGAAACTCCTGTAGAAAACACAGAGCTTGTGTAAGATGAGCTGGAGGAGTTCATAAATGGAAGAATAGGTGAATAATGAAAGATATGAGATGGGTGGATTGAAACATGGCTCTTGTAGGTATTTCCGTCCCTCTCTTGTTGTGCTTATCCTCCTCTTGTTGACCTATAAAACAAAATTTCCATTTTTTTTTCCTTTTGTAAAACAACTAGTCTACCTCCAAGGAGGTTTTCATCCTAGTTGCCTGCACTGGGTGCCTCAAAATAGGTTTTCACCTAGAGATATTTCTATTTTCTTCTCTTTTTTTCTTTTTTTTTTAAAACACCCATGGGCCGCCTCAAGAGGCTTTCAACCCAACAATGGGACTCAGGTGCCTCATGGAATTTTTCACCTGAGTCTCTTTATTTTATTTTATTTTCTTTATTTTTTTTCCAGCGACTTGGTGGGGTGGAAGCTAAGACTTGCTCCACCACCATGACTATATTTCTAATTCTATTGATGAACTCTTCCTTTGACAAGGGCTTCTTGTAGATATTTAATCTATACCCATTGACAAGTAAATGGATAGCCTTTGCATCAATGGTTCTTATTTGTACAACACCATTATCATGACATTTTTCTATGACTTAAGGCCCCAACCATATAGTCCTTAACTTACCTTTAAAATCCTTGTACTGAGAATCATACAACAAAGCCCAATCACCTTCTTGAAACTGTTTGTTCCTTATATTCTTGTCATGCCAAACTTTCCTTTGAACTTGAGTCACCTCTGTGTCCAGGAGGGCCTGCATCCTAAATTCATCTAACCCATTCAGTTGGAGTAATCTTTCTTATTGTGCCTTGATGAGACCTAGATCTAGTTGTGCTGCCATCCTTAAGGTATTGTATTCAAATTCAATGGACAACAGGGCTTTCTTCCCGTAGACTAGCTCATAAGGAGTGAACCCACTGGCGGTCTTCTAGGTGGTATTGTAGGCCTCAACTAATATATCTACCCAATCCTTTCTTCTGCTACTAATCACTTTGGTCAGAATGTCTTCCAATACTCTGTTGGTTACCTCCACTTGCCCATTAGCTTGTGGGTGGTAAGGAGTGTATGTTCTATGCTTGATCTTCTGCTTGCTTATCAAATTCTCAATCACGTGAGATGTAAATTGACTTCCTTGATGAGTGACCAATTCTCTAGGGTACCCAAACTTATAAAACACATTTTCCCTTAAGAATTTATCCACCTTTTCTTCTGTTGTTGCTTTGATGGCCTTAGCTTCAACCCAATTGGTTAAATAGTCAGTGCACACAATGATTTATTGCTTTTGTCTGCATGGAGGGTCAATGGGCCCAATGAAATCCATGCTCCACTTCTGAAATGGCTTAAAAGTCACTTGAGGTTGCAGAGGAATTTCATCCCTTGGGGTAGATTTCCCCATCCTTTGGCACTGATCACACTGACTGATATACATCCTCACGTCTTGGTCAAGAGTGGGCCTGTAATAACCAGCTTGTAGTACCTTGAATGTTGTTCTTTGGGCTACAAAATGACCTCCACAAGGCCAATCATGACAGGTCAAAAGGATGTCAAAGACTTCCTCCTCCTTGACACGTCTTCTAAAAATTCGATCCGGGCCTAGCTTGAAGAGATTGACCCCAATCCAAGTGAATGGGGTGCTCTTCCTTACAATACTTCTCTTTTCCTTGGAGGACAAATTTGGTGGAAACTGTGCAGACACCAAGTAATTTGCTATGTTAGCAAACCATGGAGAAAGAACTAAAATGGCGAATAAGTGTTCATCTGGTAACTGATCATCAACCATTCCTTCCTCCTCTGCAGGAAAATTCAATCTGGATAAAAAATTCTGCAACAACATTCTCCTTGCCAAGCTTATTAATAAAAGTTAAATCAGATTTTTGCAATAAAAGTAACCATCTAATAATCCAGGCATTTACATTAGGATTATTCATCAAGTATTTAGTTGCAGCATGGTCAGGATGTACAAATGTTTGGTAACCAGTAATGTAATGCCTGGATTTATTCAATGAATGCACAATAACTAGGAGCTCACTTTTAGTCACTGTGTAGTTCAACTCGGCTTTTCACAAATTCTTACTAATGAAGTAAATGGCATAAGGTAGTTTTTCATATATTTGGCTTAGAACTACTCCTATGGCTTTTTGAGAGGCATCGACATGTATTTGGAAATGAAGAGCTCAATTTGGGCCTCAGAGAATAGGTGCAGTAGTCAACTTGTCCTTTAGGGTGTCCAAGGCTTCTTGATAGCTTTCTGACCATAAAAATTCAGAGTCTTTGGCCAATAACCCAAATAAAGGAGAAGCTAACTTGCCGAAGTCTTTTATAAATATCCTATAGTATTTGGATAAACCTAGAAAAATTCTGACATCCCTCTTCTTTTGCGAAGATAGGACCCTTTGGATGATGGCTATCTTATTTGGGTCTACCTGCAGTCCTTTCTAGGATATTCAGTGACCTAGAACAGTCCCTACAGTCATCAAGAACTCACATTTTTTGGTACTAAGGGATAAGTTCATTTTAATACATTTTTTTAGTACCTTACCCAAGTTGGAGAGAGCCTCCTAGAAATCACACCCATAGGATGTAAAGTCATCCATATAAATTTCTACTGCATCATGGACTAGCTCGGAAAAGATACTCAAGACTTCCCTCTGGAAAGTGGTGTTGGGTAAAATTAATTGCTTAATAAATAAATAAAACAACTAATCACCTAGACATTAATTATCAACTTGGGGAGCGTCTTTTTATTTCAAGCGAATCAGAAAAATATATGCATAACAATACCATCAGCTAACACTAGTTCTATATGATTGTGTTCTATACCATCAAGCTCATTTAACAAGAAATAAAATGTAAGACTTGAATAATAAAACTAAAATTAAAAAGAAGAAAGTAAATGATAGGAAAAACAATTATGCTAATCACACAACTTATATCGTTTCTAAATTAAATCACACCTTGCTGAATTGGAAATTTAAGCCATTTCATTCAACATAATTCAATTTTAATCTAGAGCAACAAATCAAATGAAATCTGGAAATAGCAGGAAACGTCAAATCTGGAAAATGCAGCAAACAACAAATTAGTTAAAAGAAAGGAAATCTACTTTAAGGAATGACAATTGAAATTCAAATAAACAAACACATAACTACACTAATTTACATGTTCAAGACAACACATCGTCCAAGGTAGTGGGCCAGACTGCCCAAGACTTAGTTCTGCCTTGAGAAATAACTCAGATCGGATTACAAATAATGGATATAGAACTTAATGGATAACTTCCTTCATTAAAACATATGAGATAAATAATTATAACATAATAAAGCTCTTATCTTTGCCTCAAATTTAACAATTGTTCGTCCTCTCATTTCTCATTTCTTATCTCTTCTCCTACATCCTATCTAATTGTTGTCAATCTCCTATCTCCTAATTATCCTTCCATTATTCCCTCAATTATCCTCTAATTCTCCCCTCCTATCTCCTCCTCTCTTTGATTTCTGTTTTCATTTAAATACACAGAGAGAAAAGGGAAGTTACAACAAAGCTGACTACAAACTAGTTTCCATTACAAATTTGGATTCTAAAAAAAAAGTGATCAGAAAGATCATATCTGAAAGATCTTTCTATCAACATTAAGCAGGAACAAGTCGAATTTGGTATTTCAGCTGGAAGAATTTGGAAAATGGACGCAACAACAAATTTGAGAAAATTGTCTTCAAAGAACCTTCTGTTTCTCTTAATACTGACCGAATTTTGGAAAATGGCTCATTCCAAAACTAATTCGGTCCATTCTAGAAAAAATCCATGTTTCAGATTTTCTAGATTCTCCTTCATTTGTCCGGAACGTCCAATGCAAAACAGTCACTTATTATTCCAGCGAATTTCTAAGTTGGAATATTTAATTATGAGCTGGAGATCAAATTTGCAATCTAGAAAAGATCTTGGAGGCTAAAACCATGAGTAATGTTACAAAAAATTCATTAATAAACCATCATTGGTAAAATCATGCATAATAATCATCAATTTATTAAAAATAAAAGAGAAAAATAATATTTACCCATAAGAGCATAAATAATTATAAAATGGAATTATATGATAAATGACGTGATAAAGAATGGTAGAAATGGATGAAATAGACGTTAAAAAGTGATATTAATAATGACAAATTAGTGGCCCAACATACCCCCAAACTCAATATGTTGCATGTCCTCATGCAACCCAAAGCCTTTGTATTAACCAAGCTATGATACAAAAATGTTCATCCCAACTCATGAAATTGATGGAACAAATGAGTTCTTCTTCAAATAATGAATATTTAATTTTAGCAATGTTGATGAAGGCGTAACAATTTTCACATTGACTTTCAACTATATGTATATGAAGTTGTAGCAAAATATGATATAAGTAACAACGAACTTCATTAACCATTTTCTGAAAAACTCCAAATCAAATCGTTTTGATGCACAGATCATGAGATATAAGCAAAATCGATGTAGGTGACAGTGCATGATTTCTGAAATTTTACAAACTAATTTAACTTGAAATTTTCTGGGTTTTTGCATTTTAATGATACCTCTTTGCTGTCCAAATATCACAAGAATTCAGTTCATAGTTTTAAAGATACACGCAAATCAATTTATGCATTGTATAAAAATGAAATTGTATGCCTTAAATGAGAAAGAAAGTAGAAAATATCCATCATGTGTAGCAATTCCTCCCCCAAACTGGAGAATTAGCATGCCCTCATGCAATACTAGAAAACAAATTGAGGTGGTTGCTACAATTGTGGTTGAAATCTATGCTTGGTGTAAAACAACATGGAATAAGAGAGGTTTTGAGAATGAATAAGGAGATCGATGGATGATGGCATAGGCCAAAAGGAAGGACCCTATAAGCAAAAGTACCCCAAGGATAGGTGAAGGTAGTTATATCCTGGCCCTCTGGGCTAATCTGGATTTGATTGTACCGATTGAACCCATATAAGAAAGAGAAAAACTTTTTCCCTACCATGCCATCTAACACTTGGTCAATGAAAGGTAGAGGGAAATGGTCCTTCTTTGTTGCTTTTCTTAACTCTCTGTAATCAACACAAATCCTCCACTTCCCATTTTTCTTTGGAACAAACACCAAAGGGGACACCCATTCACTATCTGAGATAGGGTTAATGAATCCCGCACCCAACAACTTTTGCAGTTCTTCTTTGACTATATCCTTGAGAGTTGGATTCATTCTCCTTTGGGGTTGTTGAACTGGTTTGAAACATTCTTTGTTCTAAATGTGGTGAGTACACACCGAGGGGTGCACTCCCTTCATTTCTTTGTAATTCCAAGCAAAGGCATCGAAATTCTCTCGTAGCATGTTACATAACTCTTCTTCTTGGTGTACAGAAAGAGGGGTTGATTTTCAGAGTTCTTTCAGGGTCAAATTCTATTGTCTTGACACAAGTATGATTTGAATCAACTAATCATAGATCAATCCAACGGTTTCTCTTGGTTTCCTTCACTACTTTATTTAGAGACAAGGTGTTGGGAGATGCATTTTGGAGGTTTTGTTCAATCAAATCATCTTCATCAGGATGTCCTCCTCCCATGGCAGTTTCTAGGGTATAGAGTTGGGCAGAGTAGACTTCATCTTCTTCATCCTCTTCTAGTCATAAAGGTAAATCATGTTCTAAATATGGCTGAGAAGGAGGGTACAAGACCAATTGCTTGGATAGATGGCCATTTTTGATAGTCATGCTTCTAGCCCTGTAGCTGGTGTAGGCATTGACAATGGATAACCAAGGCCTCCCAAGTATGAGAGGATAACCATTAAGCTTGGCCTTAGGGTGGAAAACTAGGAAGTCTACGGGGTACTCCTAGGAGTCAATGGAGACCATCACATCCTCAACAATCCCCTCAGGGGCTACTGTGGATTGGTCTGCAAGCTGCAAGACTGTCGTGGTATTTCTTAATGAACCCTGAAGATTCAGCTTGAGCATGGTGTCCTTAGTCATTACATTAATGGTAGCCCCAATATCAATCAAGGTATGTGGGACAATGGTTCCATTGATGTGCACATCTACTATAGGGCTTCCAAGGTCTAAATACTTTGGGCAAATTACCTGCCCCAACATTAAGGCGGACAGTCCAATGACATTAATGGTAGGGGTGTCTCTTTTTCACCTCCCTAGATGTTTGAAACACTTCTCTTTAATCAATTTGTTGTAAATAGGTACATCCTTAATGTCTTGGAGAAGTGGAATTTTGACACATATATTTTTCAATTCACCCAAAAGTTCATTCTCTTATAGGGTAGGCTGGACTAGATGAGTTAATATTTCAAGAAAGGGTGGTGGATTCACTCTAGGCATACTTTCCTCTCTTTCCTCATCATTCTCCCTAGGGGAAGATGGAGGTTGGTTGTCCCGAAGTACTCTCCCAGACCTCAGGTTGATTTCCCAAATTTCCACAGCATAAACAGGGTAGGATGTATCTCCACTGTAAACCTGTTGTGCCTATCTGTTGTTCGGGTTCGGATTTGGTTGGGCAGGCATCTGATGTTATTTAGGTGGAGAAGGGTGTAAGAGTTGTGGTTGAGTAGAGGTGTAGGTAATAAAGCTGGAGCATTGTTGTATGGAGGCCTCCACCCCTGGGGTGGTGCATTCCACTGACACTGTGGAGGAGTATATGGCTGAAATGGCTAGTTGATCGGTTGGGAATGATACTTAGGTGAAAAATACCAGGGAGAAGGTGTAGACCAATAGGGATGAGTAGGGGGGCCCCAAGAGGGAATGTATGTGTTTTGGTTATGGTTTTAATATGCATAGGATGACCCTTGCATGCCCTGTTGGTATGGTCGAGGCCCATGAGGCCTTGTTTGATTTATGTAGCAGAGTTGTTCAGTCACCCTTTAGTTCCCTGATACATAACCTTTAGTCTAGGTAGAGAAGGGAATTTTTCTGTGGAGTGGTTTTCTTCACAGTCTGAGAAGATTTCTATAAGGTTTAAGGGATTCCTAGGGTGCGTCCTTGTACATCTCGGATAGACGATGGCTAATGCTCTATCTGATTCCTCCTGCTTCCTCTTTATGTGCATAGTGTCCATCTATAAGGCAAGGGTTTGCAACATTTTTCTCTTAAAATATTCTAACATATTTCCAATTTCACATTTTATAGATGTGTTGGAAGAGGATGAGATGGCCACTAATTGACTACCCCTATCCTTTTTCCAAACTCCCCTAGAATGGTTCTTAAATACAATATTGATATCTTCATAAGGTAGCTAGTAGATGTCCCCTCCTGATAGCAGGTTTAGGGTATCCAAAAGATCTTCCCTGACCCCCCCTGAGTAGGACTAATTTCAATGACTCAGGATCAAGTGTGCACCTGGCCCTTTTGTAGCGAAGCTAGAATCTTTCCTCATAATACTCTAAGGACTCATTATGCCCGAAGGTCATTCTAAAAATTTCCTCTTTAGTGTCTCTGGACCTGCAGTAGTCCCTATAATTGTTTTTGAAATCTTGTTGCATCTAAGCCCAGGTGGTGATGCTAGCCCTAGGTAAACCCATGAACCAGCGCAGAGCTGCATCCTTGAGAGTGGATGGGAATAATTTCAACTTCTGATCATTAGTGGTGTAATCATAAGTTCTGCATATGACAACGAACTCAAAAAAGAAAGTTTCTAGATCTTCTGAGGTCAGGCCATGGAAATGAGGAAGAGCAGAGGGGCTTATGTTTTTCATCTTGGCATCCACATTGGTTTCTCTGATGGGAAAAACACCCTCAATTCTTTCTCTATCTCCTCTATCATTTCTATTTTCAGCCATTAGGTTAGTTGGAATGGGTTCTTCTTCTTCTTCTCCCCTTGTAGGCTCTTCAAAAATCTCTGGTTGTTCGCCTAAGGGTTCCTCCAATTCACAACCACTGAAGAAGAGGAAGGTTGGTTATTTGATGTGGTGGGGGTATTTGGTAGAAATTTCCTAAGTTATCCATATTCCTATGAGGCATGAAGGAAGTGTTTTTGTTTTGTTTTGTTTTTGAAGCTTTAAGACTAATTGTAGAACTAAAAAGACAAATTGAATGGAAACTAACTACTGAATGAAATCTCTTGCAGAATGGAAAGGAAATAAAACCAACTTACAACTATCTTGCAAAACTGAAACTAATAGCAGAATAAAAGAGATAAGAAATGGAAGAAAGAAAACAGAAATCACATCTACTCAAACACCTCCCTGGCAACGATGCAAAAAGTGATGAGCACCAATATTGTAGCAAGAATGCTGCAACTCCTGGGGCTACCAACTTTACTTTATCAACCTGGGGTTTGTACAAACTTGGAGGTGATAGTAATGTATAGACAAGTAGATGCAATAGGTCTACTCTTTGTCATTGATGAGCTGGTGATAGACCTCTGGGGTTTCTCAAACCAACCTTCTATTGATTTAGAAGATGTTTGATTACCAATGGAGAAAGGGGAATTTTACCCTAATTGAGAGGATTGAAATATTATCTACTGCAGTAATGAAAGACTAAAATAAATGCTTTAAATGCACCACTCATCTAGCTATTTGTGAAGAGATCTTACTTCATAAGAATTTGAAGCTAACACATATGGAGCCCTAACTATCCTAAGCATGCAATTTGATCTAATCAAACACTTGAATGTTGTGCATATGAATGGACATAATAACCTTTTTCTTTTTGTCATTTTTGTGAAAAAATGAATGCTAATTCTTCTTGATTGTATGGTAGTTGGGTTAGGTGTGGAGAGATATGCTTGTGAAGGGTCATATGGCTTGAGAGGCAAGCAGGAGTATTCTCCTATCTTTCTAGATGCATTTTTCACAAATCAGCCTCAAAACGGGCCACTATAGGTCGTCCTACAGGATCCCTTGTAAACCTAAAGGATCCGACCGAAAGAATAAGGAGTTATTTGGGCAGTGGTATGAGGCTTGGGGAATGTGAGTGGTGGAAGGAATAAGGAAAGGGAGTGGTTAGGACTTCCTCAGAACTCAAACCAAAGTTTGTAGGATGGTTGGATTTTCTCAACAAGCATGGAAAGTTGTTCTTATGAAATGATAACTCGGTTTATGAACTTAGTGGCTTTTGGCGATCATGGATGGATGAGGTTAGGCTGAGATAGCTCTCATAAGGTCTTCCTCCACTATTGAAACTACTGCAATACACATCATTGGCATTTACCCATAAATCATGTCAAAACAAGAAACATTTCCAACAACATAAGAAAACATAATTTCATCATTCATTTGCCTAGTTCATGCATGGAAATAATTTTCCTTCAAACCATGGTCCCTGAAGGGAGGACTGAGGAAAGATCCATCTTCTATCAGCCTTTTTGGTATTCCTTTATCTCTCTGTTGTGTTATTCAACAAACCCCCACCCCGCCCCCTCCCACAATTTATTGATTTAATAGTTAAAATCTATTAATAAATGGGGACCCTTTATAAAAACAAAAACAACCCTCCAAGGAAAATTTAGTACCTAGGCGCTTTCTTTTAAATTTTTAGAAATAAATCAAGATATAAATTCAAATCCCTTTAAGACTAACAATTCTCACTTTTTCGGCATATCATTGGACCAAATATGTCAAAGGTTAATTAACAAACCAACATCCTTGAATTGCGATGGAAGGGATCATTGCATTTAACATCAAGGCTTTCATAAAAGAATAAAATAACAAAGCATGTCATAATATGTGAAATGTGATATTGTGTTAGAGCAAGTCAATACTCATCGCATCATGACACTTTACTTGAAAGCCAATCTTATGAACTACAAAATTTTGTGAAGTGCGATAACACCCAGACCTGATAAAAACAAATGTTATAAACTACAAGTTAAGTCTAGCGCGTAGTAAAAAGGCACTTTATGAAGTAATTATTCATTTAGGAAAATTACACTCTAAACAATGAAAAATATGCTGCTCACCTTGCATCCTGTTAAATTCTAAATAGCTCTCGAAAAATGCATAACCAAAAATGTGATAGTGCGATTTGCGATATTGCAATAATCTTATCATAATCTCATAATCAGAATTTTTGCACTTTAAACTCGCCACCTTAAAGTTTTTTCCTTCCCATTTGCGATGCGATAATTTAATGAGTAATAAAAGAGATAATAAGATACCTTATTGAGTATTTAATAAGCTTAATGATAGTTATGTTAAGAGCGGCTCGACGTGATACAATATCTTTTTATTTGCGTTTTGAATAAAAGCTCCTTTCTTGTCATGTTTTTAGGTTAACTATATCATTTAATTCTCATTGTCATTCTCATTGTTTGTTTATCCGATAACTTACATTTTCTCCATTTCAGGAAACCTTCGCAGAAAACATCATTAGAAAGAATGGTGAAGAAGTGAAAGGCGATCACATCTGAGAAATCAGACATGGTACCGCTTTTCTCTAATACCACATGCAACAAGGATAGAGGAACCACGACATGGGAAGTGATGTATAACCTGTTAGAGAAAGATGAGCCCAAAACACTAGTAACAAAGGCTACGACTGATGCACAGGAGTCATCTGATGTCTCCTATTTCGAGACAGCATGTTCATTCTTGCACCGAATAGCTGCGATAACAAAGATAATACCATACACGGATATGGTCAAATGGGTAATTGATGAGGTAGAAATCTTAGACAAAACCTTCAACAATAAAAGGAAACAGCTCATGGGGTCTTTCTCACCAGATAGCTTACTACTAATGTACCGGTTATTAGAGCCGAAAAATCTCTACAACAAATAGTTCCTTGAGAAATTCACCAAAGAAAGTGAGGACCTACCAAACGTCACATAGACCTAGAGATCAAGCAAAGGAAAAATCAAACAACACAAAATTGGTATGTACTCAATGGAAACCATTTCTCCCCCTCATAGTTTCGCAGTAGTAATGATATGTAGGTTATTCGGTAAACTTGATAGCACCAAATTTTCCATGGAATGGATCCCGTTAATAGATGTAGCAGTCAATGCAATGATTATGAACTGGGCTCAAATTTTATCAGGTAATTTGGCAAAGACCATTATGGAATATAGAAGGAAAAGAAGTACTTCCATAAGGATTTCCCCCCCTTTCTTTATGAGTGATTTTGTTATGGATGCAATTTGTTTTAGTTCTTAGTTTCCGAATATGGGATGGAAATGGACTATACAGAACTTGCTTCCTATCCATATATATGATAAAATTTTGTGGGATTACCAATTCCACCCCCATTTTTATAAAATATGTCAAGGTTTTATGTTGCCTATTCATAAAGCAGTTTTTGATAGAACAACCCCTAGGTTTTCTAAAGAGGCCGAAGTAGATACCTTTCCAGTAGCAAGATGGTTTGGGGAAGAGACATTTACCTAAATTAGAGTTTTTTGGAGCATTTCTTCTCTCCATGTCCTCCCATATTATGTCCCTGACAAACTCTTGGCTAGAGAAATAGCTTACTAGACTATAGGGGAAGGTGGCTTAACCAGAGGACTGAAACAGAAAAAGAAATACATTTGTCCAACCTTCCCATTACAATGTGGTGCTTTCACACTACACGACTATGGAAATGCATTAAAGGAAGAAGTGATTATTATGTCTCTGAAATTAGCTACTGTTCCAGGAAGGCAATACAACCCAAATCACACTGTTAAGGAATTTACTACTATGGTAAAAGTCAAACAATTCACCCTTGAAGAGGATGATTTTGATGACCTCTTCCTACAAGTAGAAACATTTTCATAAATTATTCATATGGCATCACTATTTTTGACCCCAAAAGATATTAATGCTTTCCATGTATACAAAAATAAGAGACTATCAAAGGTCCCACTGGACCTACTGCAGATTGAACCAATAAGAGAACCAACTCCCAATGTAAGATTGGAGGGAAGTTCCAAAGAGAATTTTGAAGAAGAACCCCAAGAAAAGACGTCTCATGAGTTAGAGCACTCAAAGTGACAACCTCAAAATGAAGGAGGAAACACAAATAAACAGCTTGAGAAAGACACAACTAAATGTACAGAGGAGAAGGCTGAGCAGGCCTTAGCAAAGAAAATGGTAGAATTTTCTTCTACTTCAAGTCTGTCAGGAAAAGCTTGAATCGTTGACTTGGAACAAGAATTGGAACATTTCAATAAAAATCTCCATATAGACAGAAATCTTGAGAAAACATTTGAACTGCGAACTCCCAAGAAAACCCAGCATAAAAAAAATCTAGAAACTATAGGGGAAGGAGCTACAGGTACCCAAGACATTAAGATTATTCTTGCTCCTCCTACTTCCAAAATTGTCTTAAGAATTGAAGAAATACCCACATTAGATATATTCTATAGTCCTACCCACAAGGTTGTAGTGAAAAGACAAAGGAAGAAAAGGAAACTAGACACCACCATTGTTATGACTCTAGAAAATGAACCAATGGATATCATGAGGAAGGACACGCCTATCGAACCATTGGAAAATCTCACAAAGCTATCACAATTCGCAGAAGCTTATGCCACAACCATCATCGATAAGGAAACAAAAGTTTGAATGTTGTTGAAGGAAAAACAATAGAAAATTCTACTGCTAGAAGTACAATTAACCCAAGGAAAAACTAATCAGCAAGCAAAATTACAGGTATCCCAACTTCAAAGAGAATTCGAGTAGATGAGGATACAACACCAGGCCAACTTAGTAGAAAAGGATTCACAAATACAAGCCATGATAGATAAATTCAAAGACAACCCGCGAATTGATGAATTCATTAAAGAAGAAGTCACCCTCAATTCCCAATTAATGCAACAAGAGGAAGTATTCTGCCAAAATATTTTGCTAATAAATCCTTTCTGTGAAACCAATGATAAATTGAAAAACCAAATAATTGATATGAGGCTTGAGTACAAAGAAATCCACAAAAGGGTTTTTGAATTTATCACCTGGGAAAGGCTAAACTACCAAAGCTGGAAGAGTCTCACAAAGATATTATGTTTATGGATTGGGATTCTCGTTTGAAACAGGTAGAAAGGGCAACAATGATAGTAGCAGGAGCAACAAGTAGCATAATAGAGGTCGTAAATGAAAACCTTCATGGTGCCAATCTTTTCAAAGAGTGTGTACTAGGGTTTCTACCAGATGTCAAGCAACTAGAAGAACAATGGAAATAGACAGTGTCAGAAAAGGAAGAGGCTATTAAACAACTAACCAACCTGAATTGGGAGGCATATTTGCAGTTTCTAGTAAAACCACACAACCATTGGATGACTCTAAGGTGTTTAACAACCTCTACACAAAATATGGTGCCAACATTGACAAAAGCCATATTTTTTGGGCAATTAAAATATACAATCAGCCAGCCACTTCAACTCAAGCCAATAACTGATATTTGCGACCTTAGAGATCAAGTTCAATGGAGCTAGTCATCAATTTATTTTTACTTTAAGTTTTATTTTTTCTCATTTCGAGGAAGGTTGTTTGAAACCTCCTCAGCTATTTTTGTAATAATCTATTTTGAGACATATATTTTAGTATTCAAACCCCTCTCATGCATTTAGAGAGGGGTCCAGAAATTTAATCAAAAACACTTTTCAAAACATTACACTTCTATACTTTTGAGGAGGTTTTGATGAAATGAATGGAACATGATCTATTTTTTTTTTTAATATTTATCATGCTCTACTAAAATTCACTTTTTTACTCTTAGAATGTGTTGGATATAATGAAATTGGGTCAAAATTGTTGAAACATAGAGGACTTATCATATATTGTACTTTTATTGTATGATTATGTTTTATTTATGTATTATGCAATAATTCTTCTTTCGATTGTTTTGTGTATGGAAGTTAGAATTATAATTCCACATTATTGCACTTCTGTATGATGTTAGCTCTGATTTCATTTTGAATACATGAATGATTTTTATATGTAATATATTTCTCTCAATTGTTTTTTCCAACTATTTATCCAAAAAAATTGTCATTAAAAGATTTCATTTCTTTTGGCAGTTGAATGATATTTATTACCAATTGTTGTAAGACATCATTATAGATCGCATATCGTATTTTATTCCCAGGTATATTTATATTTAGATAATGTTAGAATAAAGATATATACATGTGTTTAGTAATTAGATTAGATTACACTTAGCCGAAACATTTCCCTTTACATCCTATATCATCCCATCAACATTATCAAATCAACCCTTTCTAGGAAACTAGTCCCATCATCCCTAGTCAGAGCCACTATACTAAATGGAAAAGGAGTTGCTTTCAAGATTCAGACTGGGTGGTTTTACCCCATGTGGTTTTACATTCATGTAGATCTCCTCTTCCAGATCCCCATGAAGAGATGTTGTCTTCACATCCATCTGTTCTATCTCAAAATCAAAAGCAGCGACAACAGATAGAAGGAATCTAATAGAAGCTACCTTAGCAACATGAGAAAAAATATCACCAAAACCAATTCTCGACACTTGGGAATAACCTTTTTCTACCAACCAAGCTTTTTATTTCTCCACCTTTCCTTCTGCATTTGTCTTTTTCTTGAACGCCCATTTGCTGCCAATGGGCTTCCTTCCAGCCGACAACTCCACCAAATCCCACACCCCATTTTTGTGCAAAGTTTCCATTTCCAACCATGGCCTCTTTCAAGAGTTTTCCATCCTCTGAATCTACTGCTTCCTTCACAGTTCTGGGATCATCATCAGTAACAGATAAAGAAAAATTTGAACAGAAATCAAATGGACTATACCTTTCTGGCTACCTTCTTTCTCGAACTGATCTTCTCACACACGAAGTTTGTGGCTTTTCATCTTCTGATTCCTCCTCTGTTGTAGAGTTTGATTCTTCCTCCTTAAGCTCAAACTCTATGTTCTCAAGTTCCTTTTGTTGGACTCCATGTTTAATAACATCTTTCACCTCTCTGAACACCACATCTCGGCTGTACACAACCTTCCTTGTTACTAGGTTCCAAAGCTTATAACCCTTTAAACCATCCTTATACCCAACAAAGATGCACTTTTCATATTTACTATCCAACTTGGTTCTTTTCTCCTTTGGAACATGTACATATGCATCACATCCAAATACCCTCAGATGTGAAAGAGAGGGTTTCTTACCAGTCCATACCTCTTGTGGAGTCTTATCCTCCAACGATGATGAAGGTGATATGTTGACCAGGTAATATGCCGTCTCCACCGCCTTTGCCTAGAATTCCTATCCTAACCCGACACCACTGAGCATGCTTCTTGCTTGTTCCATCAATGTCTTGTTCATTCTTTCTGAAACTCCATTTTTCTCAGGTGTGTATAGAGTAGCCTTCTGCCATGTTATACCACACTTCTTATAGAATTATTAAAATTCCTTGCTGCAAAACTCTCCACCGTTATCTGACCTCAACACCTTTATCTTCTTCTCTGTCTAGTTTTCCACCAGAGCCTTAAATTCATTAAACTTGTCAAAGACTTCAGATTTCTTCTTAAGGAAATATATCCATGTATTCCTTGAGAAGTCATCTATAAATGATACATAGTACACATACTTACCCAGTTATGGAACCTTTGTAGGTCCAAACACATCACTGTGCACAAGCTGTAATATATGTTTCGCCCTCTTAAAACCAGAGGGGAAACTTACCCGATTGTACTTCCCATATACACAATTTTCACAGAAATCAAAATCCAGAGAGCTATTACTCATACCTTCTATCATACCATTACCATGAAGTATTCAAATTCCCTTCTCTCTAATATGTCCAAGCCTTTGATACCATAGCATGGTCTTTTGTCCATAGACCACTAGATTTTCTGCTCCACTTTTAGGAACCACAGAACTATTGCACCCATCAACAATAGTGCTACCTTGTAGCTTGTATAAAGTTCCAATCTGAACTCCCCACATCAATACCAGTTCTCCATGAACCATCTTGCAAGTATCGTTCTCGAACACTGCTTTTACACCTGCATCATCCAACTTGCTTACAAAAATCAGATTTCTGGCCAATGCAGGAATATGTAGAACACCCAGAAGTGTTCTAACCCTTCCACCTTGTAACTTCAACTTTAATTTTCTATGACCAATGATTCTAGCCTTCCTATCATCCCTTAAGAAGACATCACAACCATTGTATTTATCATACTTGTAGAACCACTCTCTATGGGGAGTGAAGTGAAAGGATGCACTAGAGTCGATCAACCATGCCTCATGATCTACACGTGTACTTGAAGAAGAGAAATACACATCCCCACCTTCATCTGAGGTGGTTTTCACCTCTACAAAAGGAGCATCATCAGATCCCTTTCCTTTATCAAGAGCTTTAGATTTACAGTCCCTTTTGTAGTTCCCTTCCTTTCCACATTTCCGGCAAACTACGTTTACAGGTTTTCCTGGAGATTTAGATCTCCCACTCGATGACTTATTTTTGTTTCTATTCTAGGACAGTCCTCATATAGACAATGCATCACCATTCTGGCTGTCCATATTTTTCCATCTCATCTCCTCCATCAACAACGATGAGATTATTTCATCAAACTACAAGGTAGTTGCATTGCTACCTATTGCAATAACCAGACTATCCCACGAATCTGGTAGAGAACACAACAAACTGATGCACTTATCTTCATCTGAAATTTTAATATCAACAAATAATAACTAACTTACCACAGTATTAAATGCGTTCAGATGCTCTGTCACCAAGTCTCCATCTTTCATCCTTAGGTTATACAACTTTTTCCGTAGAAACAGTTTATTCACCAGAGACTTAGATTGGTACGAAGTCCCTAATTTGTCCCACAAAGCCTTAGTTGTAGCTTCCCCCGATACATTCAGTAATACTAAATCTGAGACACACAATCGTACTGTGCTCTTTGCCTTTCGATCCAACTTCTTCCATTATTCATTGGACACTCCTGTTGGTTTAGTGCCTAGATCTACAGCGATCCACTAATCTGTATCTACCAATAGATCGTCCATCTTGAGTTTCCACAACTCAAAACTCTAACCATTAAATTTCTCGATCTCTATCTTTCCACTAATCGCCATCTTCTTTCACTACGAGAATCGATCCTGCATATCTCCCACTGAACAGGGTCTACCACAGGCCCGAGCAAAACCCCTCAGCAACAAAGGCATCCCCTTTAAGCCAAAATAGCTATGATACCAAATGTAGGTTTTAACCACGTATAGAAATTACCTTCATACTGTTTCTAAAACACAGAAAATAAACAATGAGAGAGCATAACACATAAACACATATAAACAGATATTTTCCCCCAGATCCAAAAACTGGGACTACCAGATTGATTTTTCATTATGTTCCTTTCAACGTTACAGTTCATATTTATGCAGGCCGAATCATCCAATACCATGGACCGAAAACCATTGCGTCCAAAACCATTGACTAAAAAACCATCGCATCCAAAACCATGTGTGAAAACCATGCACAAAACTATAGGTAGGTCCTCCCAACCTAATATAGGGTCCAAAAAAAATTTTCCCGGGGCGGTGCCCTGGATCCCGTAGAGGGTGGCTACCTGCCCCCCTCAAACCCCTTGGATAAGTGGGGCTTCCACCCCTTCACTACACAATGAAGGTGGGGCTCCGACCCCCCTCTAACCCCTCGGTTAACTACGTAGGCTAGTCATGGAAAGAATATAACACAACCCAACACATACAAGTTCAAAAATTGAAGGGAGGTTCTTTTGTTTTGGGTTTTCTGCAGCACAAGTAAAGGTTGTGTGATGACCCAAAACAACTTAAGGAGGGGAGGATGTTGGTACACTAAATTTCTTCATTTTTAACCCTTTTTCCCTTCAAAACCATAAACTTAGACCTTTGTTTTAACCTTACAAACCTCCCTATTTATGCACTAGCCTGAGAATCGTGACTTTTCCTACACTAGCCTTATATTTCATGTTTAAGGGTTATGAATGCGCTTAATTAATAATTTTCATAGATTTTTTACATTTAAATCTTTGCAACTAATATTTCTCTTCCTAAAAGTATTTGATAGGTAATGTATTGATCATCTCATTAGCATGGTCAAGTGCAGATAGGATTCGTGCACCATTGGTGAATCTTTAACTTCTGTGACAACTCACCACTCCATGCGGACACCGTGTTCTAGAACAATCAACTCGAGTTGAGATCAGAGGAGAGAGGAAATTCAGGGATAGATAGAGATTGGGTCGCCGGCTAAATACCTAGAATATCGTTTTGTTATATCCGAAAGGCTTAGTATGAATTGTTATTGTTATTTTGTTATAGCCGAAAGGCTTAGATTGGAACACTTGATGTAATTGGTCATGGTCGGAGGCCTGAATGAATGTATAAAATATAAGACTCAGATAGAAAATGGTAGCGAGCGATAGCTATAGCAAGCACATTGTGATTTCTTTCTTCTATAATTTTAGTAGTATCGCCCTTGTTCTGGGCTGGATTCGAACTCATGATGTATATTTGCTAATTATTAATAGAAAAGGATTTTTCCATGATTTCTCAATCTTTCATTGTAATTTTGTGTTGATGCATTGATTAAGAGCTGAATATTTACGTTTCTTAAACAAGGAAACGAGCTGGTGGGCTATGGCACAACCATCCCAGCTCGTTTTCCCTCGTGTTCTTCTTTTTCGATTAAGGTGTGTTAATTTCGTTTAATGCAAAGTGTGAAGTAAATAGATGCTTTTATTCTTCTACAAAGTTTAAATCTGATTTCAATATTGTATGATGGATCTATGGTGTGCATGCTCGATTGAGTTTAATTTTATGATTTCGTTCCTTGAAGTTTAATCTCGTTTTTTCCTGGATTGTGTAAGCACACATTCCTACACTAGTGCATTTATAGTTTCGCAGATTGATTTCTTTGGTTCATTATAGTAATAGTATTTTACTCTTATATGGTTGATGAACCTTAATGCGATTCTACAGTGTGTGGTTTTCATTCTGAAGTGTTCTTGATATCTTGACTTAAACATGCTTTTGCTAATTTGAAACTGAATGTCGTTGTGACAAACTAATCTGTAACTCTAATTCCTACTGTTTAGGAAAGATCAAACTTTATGGGTAATTATTCTTAAAGATGACCTTTTTGAGTTAAGAAGGTTATGAATGCAGATCAACTCGTTTGAATAACTATTACAGGATTGAAGCCTGCTGTCACAATTAGATGATCTCTTTGGATTGCATGAAGAAGTTCCTTGATTAAGGAATAGTGCACTTTGACTTTGGAAGAATTCTTGTTTTAGATATTCAGGTTGGTTGAGCATCTTTTGGTTTGAGGAATTTATTTTGAGGTTCTTTTCCTGAGTTAACAAATTCTTCATTTTTTTTATAAGAAGGATTGGAAAACTTGGTGCAGGAACCTCTGTCCTGGTACAAGAATTGATCTCCTGGTACAAGAACAGAGTGCTCTAGTAATGAGTCTTAGAGCTCCAGCATGAAGACATAAATCTTCAGTACAAGTGTAAAATATACTTTTAGCACCTAAAATTTGTTCTGGTACTAGTGCAAGCACATTGTAGAAGTACATAATAATATCTTAGTGTAGGGAGAAAGATCTATAAGAAGTCAGATATCTTCAAGGGTCCAATTATTAACATGGCACACAACTATACTGAAGATAAACATAGATTTACATTTTCATTAGTCAAATATTGTTTGCGAGAAGTTTGAGAGTTCCTTTCATTTATTTTCCTGCAAAAGTACTTTCTTTTGCAGTTTAACACTAGAATATATTTCGTGTGAATTGTTGGGTGATATTATTTTTTTGGTTCTGCAAGATTACAATTAAGGAACTAGGAATAGAGTTTTGAAAAGTTCATATCATTTCCAGCATTTCTTGTGCTTTGTCTCCAAGTTTACAAAACCCCCGGGTTGACAATGAAGTGTTGAAGGAGTCTGCCTAACCGCAATTCCTGCATCCAACAATAAATGATGCATTCAATTCCCCAATTGGACAAGTAGTTTAGGATCATCTTCAACCTAGATTGGTGTTTGGTATAAGAAACAAAGATATTTCTTGTCATTTTAGTAGAGACATGATTGAAGTTCATATAGATTTTCGGTCCAAGATTGATAATTTGTCTATTGTGCAAATTTATTAAAGGTGCAATGAATGATATCCTTGTATTCAAGTTGTGAGATGGCATGAAAAGCCCATTTTTAAAACATGTAAGAGTGAGAAAGGCTCTCACCAATTTTCTTGCTTTAAAAACATGGAGCTAGGTGAACAAACAGAGTTTCTAAGAGTTTTGACACAAGTTGAAGAGATGCTAATAGCACGGGTAAATTCAATATTGCAAGTGACACATGCTCGTGGTGGTAAATACAAATATGGCAGCCATACAATAAGTTTTCTACAAGATATATCTTTGATTGCAAAGAAGCTTCCATGACATGTCAAACAAATTGATTTTGTAACTGTGAGAATATGTGGTGTTGAATCGAAATATTATGAATGTTATGTGAAGAGATAGTTTATCATGGATGCATTTCTTTACAAAATCCAGATGGATAAATATTACAAGGATGTTGAAATTGATATGGATTTAGTTATTTATTTCCTAGAAAGACCTACCGATGTCTCTAGTAGGCTACAATATGTCAATAGCATTCTTGATGAAATAGGTAGATCTAATGTGGAGTTTGAAAAGGGGGGGACTAATTGTTCACACTCTCATCCATCATTATTTCTTTCTCACTTTCCAAATGAATGCAGGGAAGTGGATCGAATACGAAGATTTATTGAAAATGTAGATTCAATAGTCGATGAACCTTTGGAATGGCCAGATATTGGTATGTATCCCATAAGCGAATACAATACTGAAGGGTTGTTAGACATGGAATTCCCCACTTTATTCCTCACAGGTGATGTTGATTGGTTGCATCCACATATTTGCAACGTTGAAATGCATGAATATGGTTTTCATATATTTAGTTATTATGATCAAATATTTTTTATCCATCCTTGTTTTTGATATTTCCTATTGAATATGATTATGTGCCATTGTAGCCAAGGAACAAAATATTTCTTTTTTAAGAAGAATATTCATGAACATTGAAAATGCACTTGTAATTATTCAAGAGTTCCCTCAACAACTTTGTGCTCTGCTAAATCGTAAATTTGTTGAAAAATTAATACATTTTGGTTCTTCTCTTAGGGGTACAATATCATATTGGAAAAAGTTTCATTTTGAACTCATTGACATGATTACCCAGTTGGGTTGCCCTACTTTGTCTTTTACATTAACTGCAACTGATACAAAGTGGCCTAATTTGCATAGTATTATGCCTTCGAAAATCCATTTTCACTGAAAAAATGAGCATGAAAAATATTTGAAAATGTTATTCAATATCCACATATCTAGTTTCTAATTATATGCACCAAATATTTAATATATTTCATGAGTTAGTTTTGTAGAAATATTTTGGTGCCAAACTTTTGGTATAACTTTATTCTCATTCCCTTTTGTCATGTGTTGCTGGATTTCGAACAAAATATTTGTTTGTTGTTGTTGGTTTACATATATTAATTGCATGTTTATTTTTGTTAGGTACGAGAAGCAACATAGAGGTTCAACACACATCCATGATTTCCCCTGGTTTCCTTGAGCTCCCAATATGGAAACGTTGGATTGGTCCAACCCTTCGAACATTGAAGTAATAAAGCATTATTTTGACAAATATGTAACAACCTGGAATCCACATGACATGTGTCGTCAAGATTTCATGATCCCTCGAAGTCCGAACGACGACCCATGTCTTTTAAATACTCAACAATTTTTTTCTGGCAATGCTAAAGAGGATTATGAGCATTTCGTGAACCGAATCCAAAGGCACATGAAATGAAGTGTGGATTCTTGTTCATGAAAAAAGGTTCAATCTATTTGTGTTGCTATGATGGTCCATGGGAAATTCATGCTAAGTCAACTCTGTACATGGATGAAAAATGGAAAAAGAGATATGAACCAACACAAAACGATGACTATATATATAATGACAATGCAAATATTTTGATAATGTGGCGAGAAAATTTTGATTGTCATCCAATTGTCTCTCGACATGTAGTTTTGAAATATATTACGAAATATGCTTCAAAGTCAGAAAGAAGATCGAAAATTTATCATGAAATGTTGACAAGAGTTGCTAGTGCAAGTGGATGTGAGGCTCTTGTGTTGTCTGTGTATAGAAGGTTCCTTGTTCAAACACTTGTTGAGCATGACATTGGAGCTCAAGAAACCTGCTATATGTTGCTAAAGCTATGTATTGTTCTTTTTAGTAAAAAAATTCCCTTTAAACGTTGGCAATTTTTTTTACCAAAATCTTATATTGCGTTGTGATGAAATTTTTTGCGGAAACAATTTTTTCGAGGTATATCAAATGCAACCCCCTTTTCTTGGAACATTTGTGCTTGATAAAAACAACAAGATCATGGAGTTTTAATGTTGGGTGTAAATAAAAGCCATGGAGATCATGATATGTCTTTTCTATTGCTCATTTGGCCACGGTTTTATGTTGTTCCGCTAATGAGTCAGAAGAGTTTGAAACATTTTGCTGCACTGAGTTTATTTTCTACAATTCGTTTCGTGACATCTCTTTGGATATAGGGCTTACAAGTGAAACAATCATTGAGAACTAGAGGAGTTTAAGATATTGTGTGTGGCATGTTGATCAAACTCCTTTGCGGAATGGAAACAATGAATAAGATGTTGATCCCCTTATACATGAAGAGAATTTTGATCGAGATTCAAAAGAGTGGCATATTTTTTCTCAAATAGTTCCTCCAAACAATGTAGACATTTTTTACCTTGTGAATATTGGTAGAAGGGACTTTGATATTCATTATAATTGGTAGGAAAAAATGGTGTCAAATGATATTGTTGAACAGAAAATCTATTTTATAAAAAATTCATAGTCTGCGGGTGTTGTTAATGGCAGCTAAGTTGGGGAGACAATTTTTTTTCCTTCCTCTTTATCAGAGAAACAACGAGCTTCTTTTGAAATTATTTTTCAGTACTTTTTTAATGGTGGGAATGATGATCCTTTAAAAATGATTATTCAAGGAACTGCCAGAATGGGCAAGTATTCTCTTATTCATTGTATATCTCATGTTCCTTCTACTTCAACAATGGATGATAGAGGTCCACTATTATTTTTTGCTCCAACTCGCATAGTTTTTCTCAATATACATGGAAAAACAATACACTCTTCTTTGAAAACTCATACGAAGATAAGAAACCACTAAATGGCTAGGCTCTAGCAATTTTTTAAGAAGAAATGAGGCACGTTCGATATATTTTGATTGATGAAATGAAGTTTATAGGTCCAAGTGTTGGGTTGTGTTATATTCTTTCCATGTAGTTAACAGGGGGTTCGAAGGGCACCCATAACCCTACTTTATGGGGTTCGGGGCAGCGCCTCGGAAAATTTTGGTTTTGGACCCTATGTTAGGTTGGGCGGACCCACCTATGGTTTTTTGCATGATTTTCGCACATGTTTTTTGGACGAAATGGTTTTCGGTCCATGGTATTGGATGCTTCGAAATGTATAAATATGTATTGTAACATTGAAAGGAAAATAATGAAAAATCAAGTTGGTAGTCCCAGTTTTGGGATCTAGTGGGAAAATCTCTGTGTATATGTGTTTTATGTGTTATACTCTCGCATTGTTTATTTTTTTTGTGTTTTAGAATTCATATGCAAGTAATTTCTGTATGGGGTTAAAACCTACATTTGGTATCAGAGCTGTTTTGGCTTCAAAGGGACGCCTTTGTTGCTGAGGGGTTTTGCTTAGGCCTGTGGTAGACCATGTTCAGTGGGAGACCTGCGAGATTGATTCTAGTGGTGAAAGAAGATGGCAAGCATTGGAAAGATAGAGATCGAGAAATTTAATGGATAGAATTTTTAGTTGTGGAAACTCAAGATGGAGGATTTGTTGGTGGATAAAGATTAGTGGATCGCGATAGATCCAGGTACTAAACCAACGGGAGTGACCGATGAAGAATGGAAGAAGTTGGATCAGACGGCAAAGAGCACAATACAATTGTGTGTCTCAGATTTAGTATTGTTGAATGTATCAAGGGAAGCTACGACGAAGGCTTTATGGGACAAGTTAGGGACTTTGTACCAATCTAAGTCTCTGGTGAATAAAATGTTCCTGCGTAAAAAGTTGTATAACCTGAGGATGAAAGATGGAGACTCGGTGACAAAGCATCTAAATGCATTTAATACTGTGGTAAGTCAGTTAGCATCTGTTGATATTAAAATTTTAGATGAAGATAAGTGCATCAGTTTGTTGTGTTCTCTACCAGATTCGTGGGATAGTCTAGTTATTGCAATAGGTAGCAATGCAACTGCCTTGCATTTTGATGAAATAGTATCATCCTTGTTGACGGAGGAGATGAAATGGAAAAATATGGAGAGCCAAAATGGTGATGCCTTGTCTGTACAAGGACGGTCCCAGAACAGAAACAAAAATAAATCATCGAGTGGGAGATCTAAATCTAGAGGGAGATTTAAATCTCCAGGAAAACCTGTAAAGGTGGTGTGCTGGAAATGTGGAAAGTAAGGGCACTTCAAAAGGGACTGTAAATCTAAAGCTCCTAATAAAGGAAAGGGATCTGATGATGCTCCTTCTACAGAGGCGAAAACCACCTCAGATGATGGTGGGGATGTGTACTTGGCTTCTTCAAGTACACATGTAGATCATGAGGCATGGTTGATTGACTTAGGTGCATCCTTTCACTTCACTCCGCATAGAGAGTGGTTATGTGAGTATGAGAAATATGATGGTGGTGATGTCTGCTTAGGGGATGACAGGAAGGCTAGAATCATTGGTCACGGAAAAGTAAAGTTGAAGTTGCAAGGTGGTGTTAGCGCTTGAGATTTCACCCTAGGCTGAGGAAAGGTAAACCTTCAAGGCTACATCAAACCATTTCACCTTGTAGCTAGCCCTACGAGGTATGAGAAGGCTCTCTCGGGTCAGATTCGATAGATCTTTCAATATGATTAGGCTGACCAATTAATAATAAAGATTTTAGGCTAGTAAATTGATAAGGGGGTTGATTTAATGATTTTTTGGGGTTTTTGGTGGCAATTGGTGGAAGTGCAATTCAAGGTGCGGGGATTTGAGCACAGTTTTCACAGGGGGATCTAAGGGGCAAGGTAGGAATGAGTGCTGATGCCTTAATTTGAGATGGATGATCAGAGATGATAGAGGAGAAGCTAAAGAGGGCAAACACACAATTCGAATCCTCTCTAGACAGTAGAAAACATTAAAATTGAACAAACTAAAAAGCTGAGCATGTCAAAACATGAGTTCAAACTTTACCACTTCATCTGTCCAATTTAGAAGCATAAGAGAGATGTGAAACACATAAACAAACTTACAAGAACATGTAGAGAACACACCATCAACAATCAGATCCAAAAGAATCCTCAAAGATGTCTGTAAAACCCTGGCTTTCCTTGCCTTCAATTGCAGAAATAGATGCACAATATACAATAAAGCTTCCTTACACAAGAGTCCAACCATGAAAATGAGAAGGAGAGAGCATAATATAGACCATCTAGACCATCTAACTCCTTTCCCCACCTCTAGGGGTTGAGCTCAGCTTCCTAGGAGCAGTTTGAACCAATTCTAAACTAAGAACTAGAAAATAGGCAGCCCAACAACTTGCCTCTATTACTTAGCTAACTCATCCATGCATTAATTTTTCACTTTTTACATCATGGAAGCTTCTAGAAGGGTAAAGAAAGATAAAATCTACCAAAATGCCATGAAAATATTACATTTATCCATCATCTACAAGTAAAAATGGTCAACCATAGTCAAAACAGTGTTTTTTGACCGAAAATGGCAATTCTGTCAAATCTGGAAGTTCTGGTCGCGCCCCTGGAAGTTCTGGTTGCGCCCCTTTACAGCTGTTTTTGAGTGGGTTCCACTGATCCAAATCAGGTGCAAAATGGCTCATTGGAAAGATTGTCCTGTCTACTTTCCATCCCAAGTGGGATTTCTGAATTTGGTGTTGATTTGACCCCTCAAAAACCATTTCTCCCAAGGTCACTTTCTGCAACTCAAAAAGTGGGCAGAAAGTCATTTTTTAGGTGTATTTTGAGCTTTTGGAGGCTCAAAACTCAAAATCAGGCTTCTCCCAAGTATTGGTAATTTTTATTTTTGAATTCCCTTTCCAAAAATTCCAAGTTTGCAAAATTCCGAGCAGCCCTTCAAACTGGTCTCACCCGGGGTGAGACCAGTTCTTGGGAAAAACCTGTAATTTTACCAAAAATTTCACAAATGACAAAATTTTCTCCAAATTTCTTGAAATTTGGGCTGGGAGTCCCCAATCAAGTACCATGCTCATTCAAAGAGGCTTTGGCCAAAATTTGGAGTGGATCGGGCGTTTTCCTTCGTTTTTGTGCTTTGGCCAACCGTCCTTGGAGCACCTTCGTTCTCGCCGGTATTTTTGACATTTCTCTCAAACCATGACACCTGTGTAAAAAGTGAAAGAGGTTTTTCTTCCTTGGCATGTTTTGGACAAAAACCTCTCTCAGTTTTGCAAAATTCATCTTTGATTGCTCAGAAACAGCTTTTGAGTGCGACTTGTCCCGATGTGTGAAGCAAGGAATTTTGTCGAAATGGAGCGAGATGAAGGGGGTAGGGGGTTTCTAAATTCTTGGGGAAATTTTTGGGAGTGAGGAGGGATGTTAGGAAGCAGGGGAAAGTGGAATCTCAGTGATTGAGTGAGGGGAAGGGGTCGAAACGGGAAAAACACAGGCCAAACGTAGAAAATTGCCAGGTTGTAGCTAGAAACTAGGGTTTGTGGAAAAATGAGGAATTTGGGGGATCTGAGTGTTGGGAAGTGTTTGATAAGGTACATTAAGGATAGGGGAAGGTGTATGAACATCAGGAAACAAGTTTTGCCGGTGATTTGACCATCCAAGAGAAATTGCCTTCAAAACCCTAGGAGAGGGAAATGAGCTTGCCTGGGTGGCAACTGAAGCATGGACAAGGTGTGAAATGACTCATTAGACACTGATATGATGATGAAAACCCTCTGAATGATGATAAACTCAGCTGAATGATGACATGGACTGACATTTGGGCAAACCCTAGACCTAATGCTTAGTGACCAAATTTTGCTTGAAGACTCACTGAAATGACAAAATTTGACCTTGACACTTTAAAATCACTTTGAAAGAGCATATTTGATCACTGGAGGAAGGCTGGAAAGACTGACACTAACAGGTGGAAGGGTTAGAATGCTTCCAGGTGTTCTACATATTCCTGCATTAGCCAGAAATCTGATTTCTGTTAGCAAGCTGGATTATGCAGGTGTAAAAATAGTGTTTGAGAAGGATACCTGCAAGATGGTTCGAGGAGCACTGGTATTGATGCGAGGAGTTCAGATTGGAACTCTATACAAGCTGCAAGGTAGCACTGTTATTGATGGGTGTAATATTTCTGTGGTTCCTGAAAGTGGAATAGAAAATCTAGTGGTCTCTGGAGAGAGGACCATGCTGTGGCATCAAAGGCTTGGACATACTGGAGAGAAGGGACTTCGAATACTTCATGGTAAAGGTATGAGTAATAGCTCTCTGAATTTTGATTTCTGTGAAAATTTTGTATATGGGAAGCAGAATCGGGTGAGTTTCCCCTCTGGAAGTAAGAGGGTGAAACCGATATTAGAACTGGTGTACAGTGATGTGTTTCGACCTGTGAAGGTTCCATCACTGGGTAAGTTTGTGTACTATGTATCATTTATAGATGACTTCTCAAGGAATACATGGATATATTTCCTTAAGAAGAAATCTAAAGTCTTTGACAGGTTTAAATAATTTAAGGCTCTGGTGGAAAACCAGACAGAGAAGAAGATAAAGGTGTTGAGGACAGATAACGGTGGAGGGTTTTGCAGTAAGGAATTTGAAGAATTCTATAAGAAATGTGGTATAGCACGGCAGAAACTACTCCATGGACACCTCAGAAAAATGGAGTTGTAGAAAGAATGAATAAGACGTTGATGGAAAGGGCAAAAAGCATGCTCAGTGGTGCTGGGTTAGGAAAGGAATTCTGGGTAGAGGTGGTGGATACTGCATGTTACCTGGTCAACAGGTCACCTTCATCATCGTTGGAGGATAAGACTCCACAAGAGGTATGGACTGGTAAGAAACCCTCTCTTTCACATCTGAGGGTATTTGGATGTGATGCATATGTACATGTTCCAAAGGAGAAATGAACCAAGTTGGATAGTAAATCTGAAAAGTGCATCTTTATTGGGTATAAGGATAGTTTAAAGGGTTATAAGCTTTGGAAATCAGTAACAAGGAAGGTAGTGTATAGCTGAGATGTGGTGTTTAGAGAGGTGAAAGATATTATTAAACATGAAGTTAAACCAAAGGAACCTGAGAAGATAGAGTTTGAGCTAAAGGAGGAAGAATCAGACTCTAAAGTAGAGGAGGAATCAAAAGATGAAGATCCACAAACTCCGGCTATGAGAAGATCAGTTCGAGAAAGAAGGTAGCTTGAAAGGTATAGTCCATCTACTTTCTGTCCAAAATTTTCTTTATCTATTACTAACGATGATCCTAGAACTGTGAAGGAAGCAGTAGATTCAGAGGATGGAAAACTCTGGAAAGAGGCCATGGTTGATGAAATGGCATATTTGCACAAAAATGAGGCTTGGGATCTGGTGGAGTTGTCGGCTGGAAGGAAACCCATTGGTAGCAAATGGGTGTTCAAAAAGAAGGCAAATGCAGAAGGAAAAGTGGAGAAATACAAAGCTCGGTTGGTAGCAAAAGGTTATTCCCAGGTGCCGGGAATTTATTTTGGTGATGTTTTTTCTCCTGTTGCCAAGGTAACTTCTATTAGATTACTTTTATCTGTTGTTGCTTCTTTTGATTTTGAGGTAGAAAAGATGGATGTGAAGACAACATTTCTTCATGGGGATCTGGAAGAGGAAATCTAAATGAAGCAACCTGAAGGCTTTGCAGCGAAGGGTAAGAAAGAACTAGTATGCAAGTTAAAGAAGTCTCTGTATGGGTTTAAAAAATCACCAAGGATGTTGTATCAGAAATTTGATACATTATATGGGGACTTGAATTCACTAGAAGCAAAGCAGATCACTGTGTTTATTTTAAATTAATTGGTGACTATGTTATTTATCTCGTCTTGTATGTGGATGATATGTTGTTGGTTGGAAATGAAAAAAAAATTATCCAAGATTTGAAGACCCAATTGTCCTCCAAATTCGACATGAAAGATCTTGTTGCTGCAAACTACATTTTGGGCATGGAAATTAAAAGAGATCGAGAAAAGAGGAAGCTCTGGTTAAACCAGAGGAAGTATGTCGAGACAATATTGCAGAGGTTTAATATGCAGGATAGTAAACCGGTGAATGTTCCTATTCCTATAGGTGTGAGGTTATCTTCTGAACAATGTCCCAAGACATAAGAAGAGGAAGAGGACATGTCCCGTGTTCCATATGCAAGTGCAGTCAGTAGCCTGATGTATGCAATGTTCTGTACTAGACTAGACATTGCACATGCAGTGGGAGTATTGAGCAGGTTTATGTCAAAACCAGGTACGGAGCATTGGACAATAGTGAAGCGGGATTTCAGGTATTTGCATGGCACTAGTGATTATGGTCTGTGCTACCAAGGAAGACCAGGGTTGGACAGAGTGTTGGATATTTGTGGCTTTGTTGATGCAGACTGGGCTGGAGATCTGGATCAGAGAATATCTACAAGTGGGTATGTGTTTAACCTATTTGTAGGTGCAGTTAATTGGATGAGTAAGAAACAATCTATAGTGGCACTATCAACTACAGAGGCAGAATACATGGCAGCCACTCATGCAAGAGAGGAAGCAGTTTGGTTGCAGAGATTGTGTTCAAGTATGTGTTTAGTACAAGAAGCTATAAGGATAGACTGTGACAGCCAAAGTGCAGTTTTCTTGGCAAAGAACCCTGCATATCATTCAAAGACAAAGCACATTGATGTTCAGTATCACTTTGTGAGGGATATGATAGAAGACAAAAAGGTGTTGCTGGTAAAGGTGGACACTTTGAAAAATACTGTAGATGCATTGACAAAATCTGTGAGCTCTGAGAAGTTTTGTTGGTGTAGAGAGACAATGGGAATTTCAGGGCTGGAAAAATGACTAAGCTCTCTTGTGGCCCCCTATGGAAAGAAAACAACAAGTGAGAGAATGTTGGGTTGTGCTATATTCTTTCCATGTAGTTAATAGGGGGTTTGAAGGGCACCTGTAACCCCACTTTATGGGGTCCGGGTTTGGAGAAAATTTTGGTTTTGGACCCTATGTTAGGTGTTAGCCTTCTGTTGCAACAGGTGTTCATTTTTCATGATTGACATTTTTACAGGCCAAATATGTCATACTTTGCAAGCTGCAGTGTTCCATATTTCCAGAAGAGACCAAAAAAGAAAGCCATGAAGTGCGCTAGTCCAAATGCCACTGCTGTATCCCAATTTCGATGAGCTGTTCCAGTTTTGAAGAGTTTTTAAAAGGGAGGTCCAAACAGTCTAATCTTGGTCTCCCTAGGTTTCAATTTCCTATTTTAGAATATAGAGAATGTATCTGTCTAAACAGTTTAATCTTGGAAGATTTGTAGATAGGTAGAGAATCAAAGGGACCCAACTGCTTAATCTGGGCCCTGGCAGAGATAAGGGTAGATTTAGATAGGAAACATTCAAAAGAAAAATTGTAAAGCTGGGTTTGCAAGTCTAAGTGCACCCGAATCAAAAGAAGAAAAAATGTTAGGTGAGTAGGCTGGGTAAGTAGTTGTGTGGTTGCAGAATGAGGATGTATGATCAATTTTGTGTTACAGACTGTTTTATCTTTTCAGATCACAATTATCAAGCAGTTTTCATCTGGAGGAGCTCAAGCTGGACATCACTAAATTCCCCTTCTTCTAATTCCCCAAGTGTTACACTAAAAAATGTCACCATGACTATTTGCAGTTAGTATGGCTCCATCCACTGTCATACTATCCTCCTTGGCAAGTCTCATGCCTCTGCTCTCCATGTCAAACTTCAAGAAAGAGAGAAAAGTCATTTAAAGTCAATTATCTCTGGTACGTAGTTTCTCTTAGCCTTACCTGCGGGTAAGCAACCAAAATTCACAATACCTGTGTACTTGTACGCTCTGTATGTAAAGGGGTGGGTGCGTACTCCTGTAAAGGTCAAAAGGCGCAAGTTTCACTCCAAAAAAGTTACTTGTGGTCATTTCTAGAGTCTTCTAGAAGTATGTTTGATGTGTATGAAGCGCCTCCAGATGGTTCATGTATCCCTACCAAAGAGGAACTTATCCCATCAATAGGGGAGCTATCCCATCCAAAGAGGGACTTATCCCATTAATGGTGGACCTGAATAACTTCCTCTAGAGCACTATAAATACAGGCATTGGGCCAAAGGGAGGAGAGGTCGAAAGCTGAACATTCCTAAGGGTAGATGCTGCTGGAATTAGGACTTCCTTGTAGAAGCTTGTGAGGAGATATTACCATCTTTACTTGTTTCCATTGGGAGGTGGGTGAGCTGATCAGAGTAAGGGAGAACTCTTGTGGACCCTGGGAGGAGCTTGCACAACACCAAGGCTCAGGTTGTAATGGTTCCTTTTGTTACCTTTTAATACAAATTAGTCCATTCTTCTCAAGAATTTGTTATTAATGAGTTGTTTCATGTACTCCTTGGTCTACATGTTAAATATGTTTTATTTTATGTGATATTCAGGTGCTATTTAATCGTTTGATTGTTGGTGAATGCAGGTTTCGAAGGGAAGGAGGAGCTCATCCGGATCAACGAAGCTGGACTACTACAACAGCGTTGGATTACAGGTAGGATCTAAACACTTGATTTCTCATATTGTAAAAGCATATTTAGGGAAGGATTGCTCTTATTTGTCTTATTTGTCATTAGAGAGTCTTAGGCTTTCTAGGAAGGTCGGTTGTGTCCGCATTAACGACTCTTTCCGCGTGATATAAATATGTATCGACTATAGGGATATAAATCGTGCTTGTCCAAAAGACAACTATCCTACACCCTACATCGATCAAATAATTGATGATTGTGCCGGCAGTGAAATATTTTCCTTTATGGACGGTTTTTCCGGTTACAACCAAATCAATATTCTACCTGCCGATCAACCAAAAATGGCTTTCATTTGTCCTTGGGGGACATTTGCTTACTGCAAATTACCTTTCAGACTTAAGAATTCTGGAGCCACTTTCCAACGGGCAATGTCTTACGCGTTTCGCGACATCAAGCACATTGTGCAACCGTATCTCGATGATTTGCCTGCTCATTCTTTACATCGAGCTGATTACCTTGTCCACTTACGCGCTATTTTTATGAGGTTTCGGCATTATCGAATTCGGTTGAACCCACACAAATGTGTTTTCTGCATAGAAGTGGGACGATTGCTAGGATTTGTCGTTTCAAAAGCCGGTATCCACATCGATCCCTCGAAGGTCGAAGCTATCATCAAATTGCCTCCTCCTTTGAGTTTGCGCCAACTCCAAAGTTTGCAAGGGAAAGCAAACTTTTTACGTCGATTCATTCCTAACTACGCCGAGGTTACAAAGGGTTTTACCCGGTTGTTGAAACAAAACGCTCAATTTTCTTGGGATGAGATAGCTCAGAAATCTTTTGATGCACTTAAGCACGCGTTGACCCATGCACCGTTGCTGCATCCTCCCAACTACAACCAGGACTACTTTTTATATCTCGCCGCCTCCCACTCCACCATTGGAATGGTCTTAGTTCAGGAAGATGAATTCAGAACGGAACATGTGATATATTATCTTAGTAGGACGTTGAATCTCACTGAGCTAAAATATTCGCATGTGGAGAAATTGGCCCTGGCAGTTGTTCAGGCTGTCCAGCGTTTTCGTCATTACATTCGTAAAACTACAGTGATTTTGGATTGCAACCCTATGATTTACATTTTGACAAAACAATTGTTAGGGGGAAGTACTCCAAATGGATTGTTATCCTGCAGGAGTTTGATTTGGAATTCGAGAAGTCCAAGTCTAAGAAATCCTTAGTTTTTGCGGAATTGATGTGTGACTTCCCGCGTGCTGACACGAAGACTGTGGCAGAGGAACCCATTGCGGACGAATCTCTATTTCTTATCAGCACTTTAGATCCTTGGTATGGGGATATAATCGTCTATCTCCAAACCCAATCTTTTCGGCCCGAAGCTTCAAAGTAGGAACGCCGGAAAATTCGATTCCAGTCCCAACAATACAGAATTATTGGAGATACTCTTTATCGTCGTGGGACGGACTTGGTTTTTCTTCGTTGCTTAACTCATGAAGAGGCAGAAAGGGTTTTGAATGACTGTCATTCTGGAGCGTGTGGCGGTCATATGTCTGGGTATGCCACAGCTTAGAAGGTGTTGCGTGTTGGCTATTTCTGGCCGTCCATGTTTAAAGATTGTATCATTGCAGTCCGAAAATGCCACAATTGTCAAGTGTTTGATCGCAAGATGCGCGCACCACCTACTCCTCTCCACCCTATAATTGTCGTTGGTCCTTTTGCTAAATGGGGTATCGATTTTATTACTTGTAACCCTCACTCGGCCGGGGGGCATGCGTATATCATCCTTGCGGTTGATTATTTTACTAAATGGGCCGAGGTGATGCCTACATTCGAGGCAAGCGACAAAACAACAACGATTTTCGTATTCAATCATATTATTGCTAGGTTTGGTGTCCCACAAGCGATAATCACTGACCATGGGAGCCATTTTCGAAACATTATGATGACAGAACTTACAAGCCAGCTTGGTTTATGCCATGATAGTTCTACTCCTTATTATCCCCAAGAAAACGGTTTGGTTGAATCTATCAACAAAGTTCTAGTTATCATGATCCGACGAATCATTGGTATTCATCGGTTGAATTGGAACAACATGTTATTTTCAGCGCTTTGGGCGTATCGAACCTCAGTAAAAACATCAACAGGGTTCACTCCTTTCCAGCTAGTTTGTGGTTTGGAAGCAGTGTTGCCCATTGAATGCGAAATCCCATCACTTCAAATGGCTATCGAATTACTCCCAGCTACTTCCGAAGAGGAGAAGCGTCTGTTATACTTAGCTAAATTAGATGAGACTCGGCGTGATGCTGCTTTGGCAATCGAGACTCATGCAAAAAGGATGAAAGCTCAGTATGACCGTAACGTGACCCCTCGTAATTTTTCGGAAGGAGACTTAGTGCTATTATATGATCAAGCTAACGATAAATTAGGTGCTGGAAAATTCATTCCCATGTGGCATGGGCCCTACATTGTCAAGCGAAAGCTGGTAGATTTTGAAGGGGACTCTTTGGGTAAGCCCAGAAATGGACTTTACCTAAAGAGGTATTATGCTTAAATGGTGGGTATGGAGATTTAGTTAGTTCTAGTTAGGTTGATTTTCTTTCTAGTTGGAGTGTTTGCTTAGTTTAGGCTGTGTGCTTAGTTTAAAGAGTTTGCTTTTGTCGTTATTCTGGCTTATCTTGGTTTTACTCTTGATATTGCAGATGTTGACGCCTCTCCAAACATACATTGGATTTGCTGATGGTGCTTGTCGTAGTACACGGAAAATCTCTTCCGTAGCTTGGGTTATCTATTCGCCCTCTGACGAGTTAGTTTCTATGCATGGGGTGAGCCTCGGTCAAACTACAAACAACATTGCAGAATACAGTGCAGTGATTGAATTATTACCTGAATCTATTTCATTTGGGATTCGGAGTTTGATAGTGAGGTTAGATTCTGAACTCGTTGTATTACAGCTTAATAGAGTCTATGCCATTAGAAATACAGTGTTATTAAGATTGTTTTTGAGGGTGAATCTCTTGAAAAGTGAATTTGATTACATTGAATATCAGCATATTCCAAGGTCTTTAAATACATTAGCAGATGCAATGGCGTCTCGAGTGTTAAATAGACATTTGTAACTGTTATGCTCTTAACCTGCAAAGCGATACCCAAACATAGAATTTGCGAAGAAAAGATACCGAGAACACAAAATATGCGAAGAAAATATACCCAGAGCACAGAATATCAATGATTTTATTATCCAGAGAGAAATGTTCACAGGCCTCTTCGAGGGGGCAACCTCCAATAGGGCAGAGCTCGATTACAAAACAAGACACAATGCTCCTCGTAGGGAGTCTCTATCCTTTATATATGACTCATACATGCAATACCACGAGCCAATATCGTGGGTTTTATTAATACCATCTATCTAATACTACCGCCCATTTACCATCTAACTAATACTACCGCCCATTTGCAACTAATTGTGGTCCCGTCATTAATTGCGGGTTAACCACTTACAATTATTAATATGGGCTTTATTGACTCTTGACTATGACGTGATCCCCTGACATAAATAAGGGGGTTAGGGTGGGACCCTAACATGCCCTCCCCCTTAAGACTAGCCTTGTCCTCAAGGCTGAAGCTGCGGAAACTGCTGAAGAATAGCGGCTGGTTCCCAAGTTGCGTCTTCCGGCGAGGTGTCTTTCCATTTGACTAGGACCTCCTTAATCACGCGGCCACGCAGGTGCTTGTCTCGTGTGTCTAGAACCTGTTCAGGTTGAAGCCAGATTGATCCTTCTTCATCCAATTCAAGTAGACTGGTTTGAACTCGACAATTGTTCCCAATCACTTTCTTGAGGCACGATACATGGAAAACTGGGTGGATTTTTGTTGTAGGTGGCAAAGCCAGCTTGTAAGCCACTTCTCCAATGCGCTGAAGTACTTGATATGGTCCGTAGAATTTTGGAGAGAGCTTTTGACAGCCCTTGTCTTTGAGTGATGTTTGCTTATATGGTTGCAACTTCAAAAAGACCTGATCCCCTTCTTGAAATTGGCGCTCTGAGCGATGTTGGTCAGGCTGTTGCTTCATACGGTTCTGAGCTTGATGAAGATTCTCACGCAAGTGGGCCAGCATGGTTGCACGGTGTTGTAAGAGTTGATCCACTGCTTGTACTTTGGAGCACCCCGTGAGATAAGAAGTAGGGGACGGCGGAAGTTGTCCATAGACTGCTTCATAGGGAGTCATTTTGGTGGTGGCATGATAGTTGGTGTTATACTACCATTCTGCTAGAGGTAACCACTGTGCCCAAAGGTGTTGTTTTTCTGAAGTGAAACACCTAAGGTAGGTTTCTAGACATTTGTTGACTGCTTCAGTTTGACCATCTGTTTGCGGATGATATGAAGTACTGCGTTTGAGTTGAGTGCCTTGTATTCTGAAGAGCTCCTGCCAAAAATTACTGGTGAAGATTGGGTCGCGATCGGACACAATCAAAGTGGGCATGCCATGCAATTTGAAGATTTGATCCATGAAAGTTTGAGCAACCAAAGTAGGTGTGAATGGTTGGGGTAGAGCGCAGAAATGAGCATACTTCGATAGTCGGTCCACAACCACCATGATGACTGATTTGTTCCCAGACTTTGGAAGACCTGTAATGAAATCCATGGAGACCTCCATCCAAATTGACGCCGAAATGGGCAATGATTGTAATGTGCCTGGTGTGTTGACAGTTTCCCCCTTGTGGCGTTGACAGACGTCACATTCTGCTACAAAAGTAAGGATGTCTTGTTTCATGCCGGTCCAAAAAAATGATCTTCTGGTGCGAGCGTATGTCTTCTGAAAGCCCGAATGTCCTGCAATGGGAGAGGAGTGCAATTCTGCCAAAATGCGACTTTTGAGGGTGGAAGTTGGTGATATGACGACTCTGTCCTTGTAGCGAAGAATATCATTCTGCCACGAGTAGCCCTTGCTGGAATTAGGATCTGCCTGTAATTGAGAAATGAGTTGGGAGAGCTCAGGATGTGAAAACCATTCCCCGCGAGCCTCTTCAATCCAATCTGGAATGGGGAGGGATATTGCGAGCAAAGTACTTTCCTCCTCAAATTGGCGTGACAATGCATCTGCTACCCTGTTGTCTTTCCCTTTCTTGTAAATGATCTCATAATCATAACCCAACATTTTGGCTAACCATTTATTTTGTTGGGGGGAAGATAGGCGTTGCTCCAAAAAATATTTAAGACTGTGATGATCTGTGCGGATTTGGAAACGTCGCCCCAACAAGTAAGGTCGCCAGGTCTCAACTGCATGTAAGATGGCCATCATTTCCTTCTCATAGGTAGATTGGCCCAAGTTCTTCCCACTTAGTTGTTGGCTGGTGAAGGCCAATGGTCGCCCTTCCTGCATTAAGACTGCTCCAATACCTGTTCCCAAAGCATCAGATTCAATGACAAATGTTTTGGTGAAGTCCGGTAGTGCTAAGACCGGAGTGGAACACATGGCGGTTTTGAGAGCGGTAAATGCTTGTTGTGCTTCTTCATTCCAGAAGAAGGAATTTTTCTTGAGAAGTTGCGTCAGGGGCTTCGCTATGTGGCCATAGTTGTGGACAAATTTACGATAATAGCCTGTGAGACCCAAAACTCCTCTCAAGCTTTTCAAGGTCTTAGGTTGAGGCCATTCTTGCATTGCCTGGATCTTTTTGGGATCAACCTTGACACCTTCACGGCCCACAGTGTGGCCTAAATACTCAACTTCTTCCATGCCAAACGCACACTTAGACATTTTGACAAATATTTTATGCTTGCTGAGCAGTTGCAAGAGGATATCTACATGCTTAAGATGTGCCGCCCAAGTGCCACTATAGATGAGGATGTCATCGAAGAAGACCAGGACAAATTTTCTGAGATATGGTCTGAGGAGGTGATTCATAAGGCTCTGAAAAGTAGAGGGGGCATTACAGAGACCAAATGGCATGACCAAGAACTCATAATGGCCTTCATGAGTTCTGAAAGCTGTCTTGGGAATGTCAACTTCCTTCATGCGAATTTGGTGGTAGCCTGAGCGAAGATCCAATTTAGTGAAGAATTGAGCCCCATTGAGTTCGTCCAGCAAGTCGTCAACCACTGGGATGGGAAATTTATCTTTGACTGTTAGCTTATTGAGGGCCCTGAAGTCTGGAAACATCCGCCACTCCCCATCTTTCTTGAGGACCATGACGACTGGAGATGAGTAAGGACTAATACTAGGACGAATGACACCTGCTTCCAACAATTCCTTGATGATTTTTTCTATTTCATTCTTTTGGGTGAACGGATGTCTGTATGGCCGCACATTTGGGGGTTGGGCCCCTGGGACCAATGTGATGCTATGATCATGTTCCCCTCGCGAGGGTGGAAGTTCATGAGGTTTGTCAAAGACCGTCCGATGTTTATTCAAAATCTGTTGCATCTCAGGATGAATTAGCGAAGACATGGTATCTACTACCTGTATGGCATTAAATTGAGCTACTACTCCATGATGGCCCTTTTTTAACAATTTTTCCATACGATGCGAGCTTATGATAGAAGGGGCTCCCGCTTGTAGCCCACGGAGGGTATGTGTGTAGTCGTTCTGCTTAAAACTCATATATAACTCCTGGAAATCCATTGTGATTGGCCCAAGAGTGCGGAGCCATTCCGCCCCTAGGACAATGTCGCAACCCCCCATGTGTATTGCAAACATGTGGATTTTCAATTGATAATCCCCCATTTGAATTTTGACATTTTCACAGCGACCTTCACATTTCATTGTGCCTCCATCTGCAATCTGGACTTGGAAGTTAGAAACTGCTCGGACATAACAATGTGCTGCTTCAGCGATCTTTTGGTGGATGAAATATGGGTACTTCCACTATCAATCAAAACTATTACTGGCCGATGTTTAAGAAAACCCCTGATTTTGAGAGTTTGAGGTGAAGAAATTCCTACCAATGCATGTAGCGAAATCATTGGTTCATCAGATACCATCTCCGGTTGGGTATCTTCTTCGGTCGCCTCTGGTTCCTCAAGTGGTGGATCTTCCTCGGTGGAGCTGTAGTCAGTGGCATCTATTTGAAAAAACTTGTGCTCTTTGCATTTATGACCCGGGGAATATTTTTCATCACAGTAGTAACATAGTCCTTGCTTCCTTCTTTCGGCCATTTCTGTAGGTGACACCTTTTGAATCTTAAGTGTTTGGGTCATATTGGGAGCCTGTGAGGGACGACCTTTAGCGAGAAAGTTGGGGCGGCTGGATTGAGCTGTTAATGCCCGTTCCACCTTGCGGGCTACCTGGCAAGCCTCGTTCCATGTGGGGGGGTGGTGGAGTAGAACCTGAGCTTTGATGGCTTCTTTAAGACCGCTGATAAAGCATTCCACGTAGAATTCATCTGTGAGACCCTTAGTGCAGAAGGCTAAGGCTTCAAAAGCGGTAATATATTCATCCACTGTACCCGTCTGTCGGAGCTTAGTGAGACGCCCCAAAAAAGAGTCTTCCTGTTCAAAGCGATTTCGAAGAGCTTTGGTAAATTGGCCCCAATTCTGAAATTGTCCATTGCAACGCTGATACCATTCCTTCCATTGCCATCGTTCACTGTCCAAGTACATGGTGCCCACCATAAGCTTAGTCCCTTCATCTATGATATGATTCAATTGAAAATACTGCTCCATTTGTGCTAGCCATGTGGACGTGTGAGAACCGTCAAATTTATGCATATCCAACTTGGGAGGTCTCTGATTGGGTGGTGGATGGGTGTGCCAGACGTGAGGAGAGTGGCTAGACTCCCCCTCATGGTATTCATGACCCTTATACGCCTCCTCGTGGGCTGGCTCCTTGCCCTTGTCCTGTATTAGGCACTCTAATCCTTTAAGATGATTTTCGATCCTTTCCACCACAGAGTGGAGGGAGTGCACCTCTTCTTCTATTTTTTCTATCCTTTAATTGGCCATTGCTTGAGTCCTTTCATTGGCCATTGCTTGAGCGCGAGTTTCTACCATACACCTGTCTGACTAAAATTTGGGACCGCCGAAATTTGTTTTTGCCAAGAATTGAATGGTACCACCTTGCTCAGCTCGTTGTCCTGATTCGGATGGGCTAGGTCACCAATAAGCGTCCGGGAAGATTTTTTTTTTTTTTTTTTTTTGAAAACTCCTAACGAAGTTTTACTCCTTTCTGATCAATACTGCAGTCGCCAAATCCTCAAAATGTCAATGCCACCAAAAGTCCTGCGAAAATTATATCCAGGTACAGGAACCCTTTCCAACTACTCCGATCTGGCTAATCTGGGAGATCTGAATGGTGGAACAACTGCTGCTGCTGATCTGGAATAGATGATGTGTGATCCCTCGAGAGAAAGGGAACTAAGGTCTTGGGGAGTGTCAGGTGCTACAGATCGCAATATACATAAGGGTCTGACAGTAGTACTCGGCCCAATGTTTTAGGGCTCTAACTAAGGAGGATCGACCGTACCCTTAGCCGTACAACCCGACTACCCTATCGTACTGGCGAGTAATCTCTCCGAGTGCTGTTCTCAGTGTACTGTAGCAACAAGACGGCCGAAGGTTTATCTATGGCGAGGTTTCAAGGGAGCTAGGGGGCTTCCTATATACCCAGAGGGTACGTGGAAGACAGTCCGTGCGCGGTTCTGTCTAATGCGCTACTACTTGAAGGGGTACCCACAGGGGTTACAAGGGAGTCCAACAGACGTGACCACCTCTTGTATTTCCTGCGTGCATGCCTCCCCAAATCCGCAGGTTTATGCGCTTAACGACAGATCCCGTGGTTTAAAGACGCCGGAACACGTCTCTAGCCTAAAATTTTTTTGCTAAAATTTGGAGATCCCACTGAGCCCTGGAAAGTGCTCTGATACCACTTGTTATGCTCTTAACCTGCAAAGCGATACCCAAACATAGAATTTGCGAAGGAAAGATACTGAGAACACAAAATATGCGAAGAAAATATACCCAGAGCACAGAATAGCAATGATTTTATTATCCAGAGAGAAATGTTCACAGGCCTCTTCGAGGGGGCAACCTCCAATAGGGCAGAGCTCGATTACAAAACAAGACACAATGCTCCTCGCAGGGAGTCTCTATCCTTTATATATGACTCATACATGCAATACCACGAGCCAATATCGTGGGTTTTATTAATACCATCTATCTAATACTACCGCCCATTTACCATCTAACTAATACTACCGCCCATTTGCAACTAACTGTGGTCCCGTCATTAATTGCGGGTTAACCACTTACAATTATTAATATGGGCTTTATTGACTCTTGACTATGACATGATCCCCTGACATAAATAAGGGGGTTAGGATGGGACCCTAACAGTAACAATCATAAATGTAAATTTATAAACATTTCATCACACATGTTTAACAAAATAAGCCGGTAATAATGATATATATAGATAGGAGTGTGTCAAAAATATACATCGTCTTCGATCATAGGTTGAAAAACACCTTATGATCGGCAAAAATGATAAGTACAAAAAACCAAAAATGTCATATGTGTCTACAAAAGTGACTAGCCAATCACTGGTGGTGCTCTCTATACGAGACCACTGCCCGCGCTACCCTACACAGGAACCTCCTGAAAGGTCCTGGGACTGCGACCACGTAGCGCTGAAGTCGGATAGGAATGTCATCTATAGTGGTCTCTGGTATATCCACCTTCAGATGCTCTAGATCCTATTCCAGCTCGGCTAAGGTCTCTGCGGCCGCATCCTGTGGGGCTGGTGCTGGTACAGTTGGTACTCTCCTCTCAAAAGCCCGGAGGTTGGCCGGATGCCGTGGACCTACATCTGCATTTTTGAAAATTTGTGCTGTCAGTTTTGAGGCGATATATAAAAAACAAAAAAAATACATAATTTAAAAATTGTGAAGAATGAAGTACCTCTGTCGTCCCATTGTTCTCCCTGTTAGCGCTTGAGATTTCACCCTAGGCTAAGGAAGGTAAACCTTCAAGGAAACATCAAACCATTTCACCTCGTAGCTAGCCCTACGGGGTATGAGAAGGCTCTCTCCGGTCTATCTCGGCGAATTTTCAATGGGGTGAGATGACCAATCAAAGGCAACACTGATATTAGGCTAGTAAACTGATTAAAAGGTTGATTTGTGGGTTTTTGGGGTTTTTTGGTGGCAAATTGAGGATCTGCAATTTTAGGGTGCGGGGATTTGACACAGTTTCTGCAGGTGGGTCTTTGGGGCAAGGTAGGAGTTTGTGCTGATGCCTTTAGCTGAGATGGATGATCAAGAAAGAATGATAAGAAGGCTAAAGAGGGAAAACAATGACTTTGAATCCTCTCTAGACAGTGGAAAACATAAACATTAAACAAATTTGAAAGCTGAGCATGGCAAGCATGAATTCAAACTTTATCACTTCATTTGTTTAATAATCTGCAGTAAAGAAAGAGATGGAACACATAAACACACTTAAAATTACAATAAGAGAACTCACCATCAACACAAGAGTCCACAAGAATCCCAATGATGTCTGCAAAACCCTGGTCTTCCTTTTCCTCAAATTGCAGAGATACAAGTAAAATATACAATAGGAGCTTCTCCCTCAAGAGTCCAACCTCTCCAAACATGAAAATGAGCAAGAGAAGGCATAATATAGATGATCTAACTCCTTTCCCCACCTTTAGGGGTCGATCTCAGCTTCCTAGGAGCTGTTTCAACTAATTCCAAACTAAGCACTAGATAATAGGCAGTCAAAACAACTTGCCTCTAAAACTTAGGAAACCTATCCATGCATTAAATATTTACCATTTACATTCAAGAAACTTCTAGAAGTGATCAAGGAGAGTAAAAGTATCTTAGAGCCATGAAAGTTACATTAAAATCCATGATTTACATGCCCAAAAAGGTAACCCAAGTCAAAACTGTACTTTTCTGGCCGAACTGGTCAAAACAGGCAATTTTCCTTGACATGTAGCACACATGTGCCTGACGGGTAGCACACATTGAGAGGCCTGTTTGAGGGCCTTCCCGGTGTCCAAATCAGGTGAAAGCTAGCTCATCTGAAAGGTCTATGAGTCTTCTTTCCAACCCCACCGGAATTTTTGAATTTGGAGTTCATTTGACCCCTCAAAACTCAATTCTCCCAAGACAGCTTTCTGCAACTCAAAATAGGGGCAGAAAGTCAAAATTTGCATGTGTTTTGACCTTTTGGAGGCCCAAATCTCCATAAAAATTGAAGTCCATCCATAGGTAGGTGTAACTTTGCATGAAAATTCCAAAAATTCTGAGTTTTCCCCGTTCTGAGTTGCCCCCATGTAGGGTAGCGCACGGGGCGCTACCCGTTAAAAGGCCAAAACCTGTCAATTTCCCAAAAAATTCACAAATGACAAAATTTTCTCCAAATTTCTTGAAATTTGGTCTGGGAGTCCCCAATCAAGTACCATGCTCAGTAAAAGAGGCTTTGGCCAAAATTTGGAGTGGATCAGGCGTTTTCCTTCGTTTTTGTGCTTTGGCCAACCGTCCTTGGAGCACCTTTGTTCTCGCCGGTATTTTTGACATTTTCTCTTATTGTAATTGTAACTATGTTTATGTGTTCCATCTCTTTCTTTACTGCAGCTTATTAAACAAATGAAGTGATAAAGTTTGAATTCATGCTTGCCATGCTCAGCTTTCAAATTTGTTTAATGTTTATGTTTTCCACTGTCTAGAGAGGATTCAAAGTCATTGTTTGCCCTCTTTAGCCTTCTTATCATTCTTTCTTGATCATCCATCTCAGCTAAAGGCATGAACATCAGGAAACCAGTTTTGCCGATGATTTGACCGTCCAAGAAAAATTACCTTCAAAACCCTAGGAGAGGGAAATGAGGTTGCCTAGGCACAACTGAAGCATGAACACGCTGTAAAATGACCCATTAGACACTGAAATGACGATGACAAACCTATGAATGATGATAGGCTCAGCTGAATGATGACATGGACTGACATTTGGGCAAACCCTAGACCTAATGCCTAGTGACCAAATTTTGCTTGAAGACTCACTGAAATGACAAAATTTGACCTTGACACTCTGGGACCACTTTGTAAGAGTATATTTGATCATTGTAGGAAGGCTGGAAAGACTGACACTAACATTGGCTCCAATGGGGATGGTAGCTCCTTGGAGGTGCCAAGAATCTCAGACCTCTGGGAGAGCAGACTAGTGCTTTCAACCATTGGGCGATGGAGTCATTATTTCAGCAAACGACCCAAGACTTTGACTCATTTATTGAATGAAAACTTGACTGAAAACTGACTGAAACTTAACTGAAGCTCTCAAACCGACTCGATGGCAAACTGAAATAACTTGAAAAAACTCACTCAATAGACCAAACAAAAATGACTCATGACTGACTTAACTAAAACAAGAGAAGGGCAACAATCCATCAAGATGTGAAATCATGATGACAACCATCGGTGTTTCTTACAAGACTATATACATCAAACTATATCAAAATGCCAATGCAACCAATCAAGCAGATGCCTTCTTGATTGATTCTCCTGATCAGATCTCATGATCAACAATAGATAGTGGTAACTGGGCATCCAAAAACATAGCTGACCATGATCTCCTTCATCACTGAACACTGCAATAAACACTATCACTGCTGGCTGCAACAAACTTGCTAGAGGATCATGAAAAACATAAAGATTTGCCACTGCCACCTCCTGCGGAAAGAACAAGGTTTCCTTTGCTTCAAATTCTGATCTACCTTCATCATGTGCTTCAGTAGAAGTATGCTCATAAGCTTCAAAAAATTCCGAACAAATGGATGAGCAGATCTCTTCTTGGAAAAACACTTCAGCACATGAAACATATGAAGAATCTGAAAGGGAATCCTGTATGCTCTGATCTTCGGTAGTCAGACAATATGGTAAGTGATCTTCATATGATATGACAGCCGGATTATCATCTTTGTGAAGGAAAACATTATCGGTTTGCTGCTCTACAAGACAATCATCTTCTTCAACAGAGGAAGAAATTTCCCCAACATTTTCCTGACTATGTGTGCATTGCAAATCTGCTGTAGCTTGGGCTGTAACAAGACCTTTCAAAAGCTGATCTATTTCCTCTTCAGACAAAGGAGACAATGCCTTTTGTTTTCTTTTGCTTAAACAATAATTATCTTCATATGACAAGGCATTCAAACTATCATTTATTACTGAGTTATTGAAAGGAGATTCATCACTTACTTTCACAAAGATCTCACCTTACTGTTCATAAACATCTGAATCCAAAACTTTGTCTATGATCTCAACAGTAGAGCTCTCTTTGATGGGTTGCATGTTGCTGTCTTCTGTGGGCAGATCTGAAACAACATTTTCTCTTTCCTCATTTTCAACCATATGGCCATCTTCAACCTGCTGATCTTGACTCTGCTGCAACATTTCTTGATCATCTTGATGGGTATCCACTAGGTTCTCTTCATGTTGCTGAAATGGATTCTCATACAGAGCCTCCATGATCTCTTCATCCATGAAATTATCATCTTCATAAAACTTCTCAAGGCTTTCAATAAAACTATATGCATGTTGGCAACAGTCTTGAACTAAATTCAATGATGGATAAGAGTCCTTATATCTTTCAATGAACATAGCATGAAAATCCTTTAAACAATAAATACAAGCAGGCGGCAAAATTTCATACCATGATTGGGCTTTACCTTCCAGAGTGGCCAAGAATATCTTCATCAAGCAATCCTCAGGAAAATCGATCTTGAATTTGCAAATATGCATATGAAATCTGACTAGATGTAAAGCAGCATCCTTCTTACCATCATCATTAAATGTAGGCAAATTCCTTGACCAATCTACCTTCGAAATTTTATTCGGAAAACCTGGAATGTGATCTCGGCTCAAGGGAGCATATCTTCTTGCAATCTGATCCATCTTGAAAATCTCACAGCTACTAATCTCTCTGCAGTGAAGTCACCATGAAGCACTAATTGCTGGATTCTTCAGTGAAAGGAGTCGCCAGTGAATGATTTCAGCCTTTCAAGTGTCTGATCGTTGTTCACCATCAACAATCAGATCTGAACTTGATACATGTACTGGGGTAAATTGCAGATTGCCATGTTACATTCACTAGCTCACGGAGGTCGACCGAAGGAGCGTTTATCTACTTACGCTGATGTAAAACAAGAGCGTTTTCGAAGGCTACCTGGCATACCTTCAGACTCCGTCTAAGCTTATGAATTAAACACACCAATAAGCAAACAATCAATTTTTTCTCCCCAGTATGGTCGCCACTATGTTAGCGCTTGAGATTTCACCCTAGGCTGAGGAAGGTAAACCTTCAAGGCAACATCAAACCATTTCACCTCGTAGCTAGCCCTACGGGGTATGAGAAGGCTCTCTCCGGTCTATCTCGGCAAATTTTCAATGGGGTGAGATGACCAATCAAAGGCAACACTGATATTAGGTTAGTAAACTGATTAAAAGGTTGATTTGGGGGTTTTTGGGGTTTTTTGGTGGCAAATTGAGGATCTGCAATTTTAGGGTGCGGGGATTTGACACAGTTTCTGCAGGTGGGTCTTTGGGGCAAGGTAGGAGTTTGTGCTGATGCCTTTAGCTGAGATGGATGATCAAGAAAGAATGATAAGAAGGCTAAAGAGGGCAAACAATGACTTTGAATCCTCTCTAGACAGTGGAAAACATAAACATTAAACAAATTTGAAAGCTGAGCATGGCAAGCATGAATTCAAACTTTATCACTTCATTTGTTTAATAAGCTGCAGTAAAGAAAGAGATGGAACACATAAACACACTTACAATTACAATAAGAGAACACACCATCAACACAAGAGTCCACAAGAATCCCAATGATGTCTGCAAAACCCTGGTCTTCCTTTTCCTCAAATTGCAGAGATACAAGTAAAATATACAATAGGAGCTTCTCCCTCAAGAGTCCAACCTCTCCAACCATGAAAATGAGCAAGAGAAGGCATAATATAGATGATCTAACTCCGTTCCCCACCTTTAGGGGTCGATCTCAGCTTCCTAGGAGCTGTTTCAACTAATTCCAAACTAAGCACTAGATAATAGGCAGTCAAAACAACTTGCCTCTAAAACTTAGGAAACCTATCCATGCATTAAATATTTACCATTTACATTCAAGAAACTTCTAGAAGTGATCAAGGAGAGTAAAAGTATCTCAGAGCCATGAAAGTTACAAAAAAATCCATGATTTACATGCCCAAAAAGGTAACCCAAGTCAAAACTGTACTTTTCTGGCCGAACTGGTCAAAACAGGCAATTTTCCTTGACATGTAGCGCACATGTGCCTGACAGGTAGCACACATTGAGAGGCCTGTTTGAGGGCCTTCCTGGTGTCCAAATCAGGTGTAAGCTAGCTCATTGGAAAGGTCTACGAGTCTTCTTTCCAACCCCACCAGAATTTTTGAATTTGGAGTTCATTTGACCCCTCAAAACGCAATTCTCCCAAGACAGCTTTCTGCAACTCAAAATAGGGGCAGAAAGTCAAAATTTGCATGTGTTTTGACCTTTTGGAGGCCCAAATCTCCATAAAAATTGAAGTCCATCCATAGGTAGGTGTAACTTTGCATGAAAATTCCAAAAATGCTGAGTTTTCCCCGTTCTGAGTTGCCCCCATGTAGGGTAGCGCACGGGGCGCTACCCGTTAAAAGGCCAAAACCTGTCAATTTCCCAAAAAATTCACAAATGACAAAATTTTCTCCAAATTTCTTGAAATTTGGGCTGGGAGTCCCCAATCAAGTACCATGCTCAGTAAAAGAGGCTTTGGCCAAAATTTGCAGTGGATCGGGCGTTTTCCTTCGTTTTTGTGCTTTGGCCAACCGTCCTTGGAGCACCTTCGTTCTCGCCGGTATTTTTGACATTTTCCTCACCAAGCGGAATGAAGCGGATAGAGGGCTTCTAAATTCTTGGGGAAATTTTTGGGAGTGGGGAGGGATGTTAGGAAGCAGGGGAAAGTGGAATCTCAGTGATTGAGTGAGGGGAAGGGGTCCAAAAGGGCAAAACACAGACCCAACCTAGAAAATTGCCAGGTTGTAGCTAGAAACTAGGGTTTGTGCAAAAATGAGGAATTTGGCGGATCTAAGGGATGGGAAGTGTTTGGTAAGGTACTTTAAGGATAGGGGGAGGTGTATGAACATCAGGAAACCAATTTTTCCGATGATTTGACTGTCCAAGAAAAATTACCTTCAAAACCCTAGGAGAGGGAAATGAGCTTGCCTAGGCACAACTGAAGCATGAACACGGTGTAAAATGACCCATTAGACACTGAAATGACAATGAAAAACCTATGAATGATGATAGGCTCAGCTGAATGATGACATGGACTGACATTTGGGCAAACCCTAGACCTAATGCCTAGTGACCAAATTTTGCTTGAAGACTCACTGAAATGACAAAATTTGACCTTGACACTCTGGGACCACTTTGTAAGAGTATATTTGATCACTGTAGGAAGGCTGGAAAGACTGACACTAACACTCCCTGTGGAAGAACCATGTCCGGATCATTGCGAAAATCCATTCCGGCATACGGAAAATCCTGAATCGCAAAGACCTGGCCCTCTAGCCAGTGAAAGTAACCATCAGGAAATCGAACAACTGCTGCTCCCTCGTCAGGATGCCGGCCCATTACCGCAACCCATCTCGTCAACTTAGGCTCTCGAGGAGCCCCAAATGGAACTGTAAGATGCTGGGGGATGAGCATTGGAACTCTCTCTAGGGCAAAGCTCACAACTAAAGGCCCGTATCCAAAGGTCTTCAGTTGTCCTCTCTTTGCCCTGGTTAGTTGGCCCTTCATATTGGCCAACACAACATCGCACCAGTTGAAAATGGTGCCTTGGAAGCAATCTATAGCCATCCGCATTTGGGATCCAGTGGCCATGTGCAAAGCGGCAGCGCCGCAAAGTCTGGTAACTGTAAAGGCAATTACGATAAGTTCAGGTCGGGATATATATTTGATTTCTATCCCCTTCTCCTGGTTTTGATTGTTGCACCACTCTAGCCGGAGACTAGCAAGGGATTGGCCACCTGGCCTAGTCTTGAATAGAGAGAGTTGCTCGCCCCTGTTAGGCAAGCCAGTGAGAAAGTATATGTCGGAGGACTCTATCTCGAGTTGGTGTTCTCCGATGTAAAAACATTGATCCTGAATGTTCCACCTTTCAACCAGCCACTCTAAGAATGGCACCTGGGCCCTCATGCCAGGTATGGCCCAGTACTTATAGAGACCGCATGCCTTTAACGCATCAATAGAAGGTTGATGACCTATTGCGGCCAAATCAACGTCTTCGTGCTCTCTTTCACGCCAATCCAGCATGGTGAGTGACCTACACACCAAAAAACAATAGTTAGAATTCATTAAACAATTTTTGATTGGTTAAAAATGGGGTTTGGGGTTTAAAAAACCGCGTTTCACGGGGTACGCACCCCGCGTTCAGAAGACAGAGCGGCGGTACGCAGCTAGTCTGAAGGCAGGCTGCGTACCCCGACCTTTTTCCCATATACAAAAAAGTCGGGGTACGCAGGTCGCCCATGGGGCACCTGCGTCCCCCGAGAAACACATTTTAAAACCCTAAACCCTCCAAAAAATCAAACTAAAACTTGAAATGAAATTCTAAACGGATGAAATTGAAGAGGAGGATGTTGTGAAATACCTGAAAGAGGCGGCGCTCGATTCTGATGGTCGGATTCTCCGCAAAGTCCACGGGAAGTTTTCTTGTCAAAAGCCCTTTTCTCAACCTCAGCAGTAAAATGGTAAAAATGACATGGTAAAAAGTCTTTTTATAGGTTTTTTGGATGAATGAATGCTAAGTTTGTTTATTTTTCACCATGAAAGGACATTTTTCAATGTATTTTTATCCATCTTAAAAAGGTATGAGTAATATGTCGTTTTTGTGCAGGACAAAAGGACTTTAGAGCAAAATCATCATTTTTCACGAACCAAAACATCAGAGTCATCTTTTATGCTCTTTTCTGACTCCTAAAACATGAAAAGATTGCCGAGCGTTTCTTTTTCACTCGTTAAAACGGAACTAAAAGACGGTCCCCTTATAGCTCTTTTCTGACCATAAAAACAGGAAAAGTTTGCCGGGTTTTTGTCGTTTCAAACTTGATACGGAAATAAAACGACGTGTCCTTGATCGCTTTTTACTTTTCAGGTCAGAGACACTAATCATGAAAGTACTCCTTGGTCGTGAGATCAAGCGGTTGTCTCAGGTATTATTTTATACTTTTTCGGGCTTGAGAGACACAAATTCATGAAAAAGTTCACCATGGAGTCTTCTTTAGTTTTTTCAGACTCTCTAAAAATGAAAAACGCCGAGTTTCTCCTATACTGGACTCGTTAAAATTTCACAGTAAAGGACCTGTTCGATTACAAACAGGAACGGACCACTCCTTCTTAGGGTCCGAATCTAAACTAAGTTGGACTCATTCGAAGGATGAGCTTATAACCAAGCATATGTTATCCTCCTCAAGCTTGTAAAAAATAAAGAGGTACTTGCCAGAAATGGTGGGGGAAAAGAGAGAAGAATGAACCGACTTGTCATCCTTTGGTACAGAAGAACCTTATCACCGCTCTTGAACCCGACACTTTTCATTCACCTGGGTTGGGAAATCCTTTGCCTTAAAAGTTGATCAAACCACTTTGAAAGTCTTCAACCGTTTCCGGGTATTAACTTTGGGTCAATCATCACCAAACCATCTGTCGTGTCATTATGTGTTCAAGAGGTCTCTGCAAATAAACCATTCATATGCAAAATACTTGTCATCCATTTGACCATCCCTGAGTCAGTCCTTACAGCAACATTTCTTCAACTTGAACAATGATTTCGTGTTGTGGGCTTGCCTGCAACGAGTCGCTTTCTATCGACATCAACACATTATCTAGAAAGATGACTTAGAAATCGACAGTACCTTGAAGTCTGCATGCATCAATGGCAGGTTTCTCGCCTTTGACGACAGTGTACATCATTGACTTTCGATCGAAGGATTCCGTGACGTGTTCGACATCAACTCATTCATTCACATTTCATGGATTGTACTGGGTACTTTGAGAACCATTGACATCACTGGTGGTCTCTCTCACACTTGTTAACAGTTTACATCATTGACTGGTAATCAAGTGGTTTCTACCATGCTCGACATCAACTCATTTATTCACATGGATAGAATCGTACCAATTCGGGAAGTAGAAATGAAGACCCTGGATCTAGTTTCCACCATCCAGGATGCGAGGAGTTTTGTATTCATTATACAGTAGACTAATCATAAACAGATGGTTGCGTCCATACTGTGTCTACAAAAGTCTATGATTGTGATGTACTGCAAAATCATTCTTGTATCAGAGCAGTAGTTATATCATTAGTTAAAGTTTTCAATCTGAGTATGGGAATGCCTACCTCAGCGATGATATCATCTTATATATGTATTTTGTGTTGAATATTTGCAGGTTCTGACCGAGTCCTCCACAAGATACTCCTTGAAATGATAAAGTACTTCACCCTTCCTAGATCATAAAAACCCTAATCTACTACAGGCTTCGCACTTTAGGGGGCAATCTGTTACACTAAAAAATGTCACCATGACAATTTGCAGTTAGTATGGCTCCATCCACTGTCATACTATCCTCCTTGGCAAGTCTCATGCCTCTGCTCTCCATGTCAAACTTCAAGAAAGAGAGAAAAGTCATTTAAAGTCAATTATCTCTGGTACGCAGTTTCTCTTAGCCTTACCTGCAGGTACGCAACCCAAGTTCACAATACCTGCGTACTTGTACGCTCTGTATGTAAAGGGGTGGGTGCTTACTCCTGTAAAGGTCAAAAGGCGCAAGTTTCACTCCAAAAAAGTTACTTGTGGTCATTTCTAGAGTCTTCTAGAAGTATGTTTGACATGTATGAAGCGCCTCCAGATGGTTCATGTATCCCTACCAAAGAGGAACTTATCCCATCAATAGGGGAGCTATCGCATCCAAAGAGGGACTTATCCCATTGATGGTGGACCTGAATAAATTCCTCTAGAGCACTATAAATACAGGCATTGGGCCAAAGGGAGGAGAGGTCGAAAGTTGAACATTCCTAAGGGTAGATGCTGCTGGAATTAGGACTTCCTTGTAGAAGCTTGTGAGGAGAGATTACCATCTTTACTTGTTTCCATTGGGAGGTGGGTGAGCTGATCAGAGTAAGGGAGAACTCTTGTGGACCCTAGGAGGAGCTTGCACAACACCAAGGCTCAGGTTGTAATGGTTCCTTTTGTTACCTTTTAATACAAATTAGTCCATTCTTCTCAAGAATTTGTTATTAATGAGTTGTTTCATGTACTCCTTGGTCTACATGTTAAATATGTTTTATTTTATGTGATATTCAGGTGCTATTTAATCGTTTGATTGTTGGTGAATGCAGGTTTCGAAGGGAAGGAGGAGCTCATCCAGATCAACGAAGCTGGACTACTACAACAGCGTTGGATTACAGGTAGGATCTAAACACTTGATTTCTCATATTGTAAAAGCATATTTAGGGAAGGATTGCTCTTATTTGTCTTGTTTGTCATTAGAGAGTCTTAGGCTTTCTAGGAAGGTCGGTTGTGTCCGCACTAACGACTCTTTCCGCGTGACACCAAGTCACTTACTAATTTTTCAAAGAGGTCAAGATCTGCTTGATTCCTCTTAGTTTCATCAGTCTCCATGTCATTTGTCCTGGTGAAGATCTGCTTCACTCAAGGATTCTGTATTTCTCATTTATGAGTCACTTTTCCCTTGAGGATTAGCCTAAGGTCCCCTACCTTAGCGCCTGCTTATCATCTCCATATTAACTACTAACTCTAGTATATAACTCCCTATCAGTTTTCCCCTTCCCCTACTAAAACTATGTATATAAAATCCCCTATGTAAATATCCCCTCCCTGGCAATATAGCCATATTTTTCTAAGTCAGGGAAAGAAAAGTCCATCTGGGGCTGTTTTTAGCCCATCCATGTCATAGCAGGAGTTAGATGACACCTGGTCATGCTAACGACCTCTCCCCTAGCCCAAAAAACCCCCAAAAACCCACATTTCCACCCTTATCCTAAGTTTTTGTGCATAAATCGTTAAAACCCCCACTCATAAACCCTAAAAAAAACCCATGTTTATCCATTATGCTAAAGTTCCGAGCGTAAATACATTAACCCGCCCGTTTATTAACCCCCAAACCCACTAAACCATAGTTTTACCCCCCGCTGCGCCGTATTAAAATCGGAATATTCCGTGTATATTCCCGCCCCTTATCCCTTTGCCGCCTCACCTTCGCCGCCAACCGTTGGATCACCCGCCCCACAGATCTACGGTGGGCGGGCTTTTCCATCTCCCAAGCCGCCTGAAGGTTAGCGTCTGGTAGATGGGCGGTATTCCCGCTGTACTCCCGCCACGTGTCACCTTCTGGGCTGTGGCAGAGCCCCCTCCCCCGAAACCACCTCTGTCCAAAGGCGGTGCACCCCAAAATCGGAAACCACCTCCTTCCTAGTGACATCACCCACTTGCGTCACCCCCCTACCCAGACACCATGACACCGCGTCATCCGCCTGCGTGGCCTCCTGCCACTGTACCGCCGAGTCACCCCGCCATGTGTCCTGCCACCGTGTCCCCTGCCGTACTGCCATGTCACCTCCGTACGTGATGACTTCATCATGTTGACATCATGCTGCCACATCATCATGCTGACGTCATCGCTAATGTCACCCGTCGTACGAGGTCCGTCATGCTAACGTCATCAACAATTTTAGCGCGAAGGGCGAAAATCGCACTGCGGAGCCCCAGAATGAGTTTCTGAGGCAGTTTTTGATGCGCGATTTTGGATAAATTATGCCAAAATGGGGAATATTTAGGGAATATTTTCATCACGCAGCCCCCAGCAAGCCCGAAAGGTGCCGAATGACCCATTTTTCTTCGCGAAGCTTGCCAAAAGGAGCAGAAGACAGTTCTAGAGGAAACAGAGGCTGAACAACAGCCATTAATTTGTGATTAGACCCACAGCAAAGGAGAAAAGCGACCCGATTCATTTGTCAGAGAGTATCAGAGGAAAGAGAAGCAGCAAAGTGTACCAGTTAAATTGTTTAATAAAAACCTTCAGTTCCCAAAGCAGATTAACATTGAATGGCCGCCAACAAAATCAAATCAGGCGGTGAAAGCCCATCCCAGCTCTCAAATCACAGTTGAAGCATTTAAGGCCACCAACTACAATGGAGCAGAGACCCACGCACAGTTATTGCAGAGACAAACTGCACCAAGCCACCGAGGACAACACATTTACTCAGTCCCCATACGGCGGCCCTCAGTGCAGCTCAAGATATTTTATGCATTTATTTCTGATAGGATTAGGTTAAAGTAATCATCTTTCTTTCAGACCTGTTTAGGTCAAACTGTAAATAAGCAATTTTGAAGAGTTTTCCCTATATATACCACCCACTGTATTGTTTCAAGGGTTGGTCAATTGAGAATTTCCACTAGAGACTCGCATTGTATACCTGAGTTCTTCTATAATCAAAGATTGCTGAAAGATTTGCAGAGCAAACTGTCTGTTGTAAATGAATGTTTTGAAGATATGAATATGGAATTCTTGTGCTGTGGCCTGAAGCAATAAGTGCATCTTACCTCTGTTTTATTGTTTACCATTATCTAAATAGTAGAAAGGAAGAATAGCTTAGAATTTGTTTAAAAACACTCTATGCTCAATTTCTGTTGTTTCTTTATGTTTTCCTCCGAATGAATTGGTTATGAATATGAATTCTTTCTGGCTCATATTTACCCCTATTCACCTGTGTTGGCCAATTATCTAGGGATTCTTTACTGCCCCTAGGTAGAGCTCTGCTACCTCCCTCTGTTAAGCTGATTGAGAGATCCTTAACTGCCTCTCATTACTTAGCATTCATCCCCATCCTTTAAACCTGAAGACATTGTCTCATGCGCAGCTATCTTGCTCCATTTTCCCTTATTGTGACCAAGAAAACGCACCAGCAGTCCTCATCATCGACTCCACGCCCAATGGTTTGAAACCCTCAGACTATGCTCTGCCTCTCGACCTGAAAACATCAATTTTCCCACCAAAACAAAACAAAAACCCTCTGAACTCAATACCTAGCCTAAAATCCCTTTTCAACAAAGCTAAATCAAAAGAGAGAGCCCTCTCTGATTGCAGGTAGGCTAGAACCTGCAATCCAAAGTTGGTTTGTGGTTACCTCGGCCGTATCCCTTACTCCAACCTGGGGACAACCTGAGTGATAACATAATGGCGACTCCACTGGGGAATGTCCTCAGTTAATTTCACAAAGAAGGTTGGAAAAATCCCCTGTTAAAAGGTCGATTTTCTAATTGCTGTATATTTCTTAAAACTACAGATGAAGCCTGAATGTCAGCCAGGAAGCCTTTGAAACTGTTTTTGTTTTACATTGACAGAAGTAAATAAAAGCTGCTTCAGTCAACCTTCATGCTAGTTTTAAGCTATACACAACCATTCCACAATCTGATCTGTCCCTTGTTAATTACAAAAATATTCCCATAAAAATACCCAAAAAAGAACGAATTTGGAAGCTGGCTCCCAAGAAGAATCCACGATATACAAGATCAAACCCAGATCCAGACCCTCCAGCTGTTTTTGAAAACCCTAACATAATCCCAAAAATCCACAGGAAGCAAGAAAGACAGGAAGATTTTGCTGATTTGAGTCTTGAAACAGCTTACCCTAGCTCTGTTCCAACTCCTGTCAAGGTTTTATTCCGGTCTACCCCTGTTTCCCCTTGTTCATCATTCACATCTCATAGCACCCCTTCCACACCTCCATTCGCTGCACATATTCCCATTACCACTACTGTTGTTTCCAGCGTTCCAGTTACTCCTGTGATCCCCGTTACCCCAGTTGTTCCATTAATCCCCGCTGTTCCACTTATCCCTGCCAATATGGCTAATAGATATGCACCCCTGCAATTACCTGCTAATGCTGGGGCTTTACCTCAAGATTACCAATCTAAAATTACCTACTTTGATTCCACTGGTCCTTTCACAGCCATTCAGCATACCAAAAAGATGCAAGATTATTTTGAAAACTACGAGATAGACGATGATAGTGTGAGGATGAGAATTTTTGTTCAGAGTTTAACAGGTGATGTAAGAACCTGGTTCAGATCACTTGCTGCAAATTCCATAACCACCCTAGATGAGCTTTACCAATCCTTTACTAACAGATGGGAGAAAAAGAAAGACCCCTTGCACATACTAGCAAAATATGATACAATTAAAAGAGGTCCTCAAGAGACTGTTTTGGAGTACTGTGCAAGATTCAATAATGTATATAATGCAATACCACAGAACTTAAGGCCTCCACCTGACCTTGCCTTGTACAAATTTCTGGATGGTTTTGACCCTGATATGGCATATCAATTAAAAGAAAGAGCTCCTCAGACCCTTGCTGACATGCAAAACGTTGCTGTCAGTGTTGAAGCCAACTTAATTGCCAAAAGAAACAGAGCTAGAATGGAAAGAAGAACCACTTTTAAGGAAGAACCCTCAGCCTTTGACCAGAAGCTTGATGCTATTATTAATGGCCTGCAAAGGCTGGGAGAAAGAGTAGAAAATGTCGAAAGGAAAGCATCATGGGAAGGACAACAGTCCAATACCATAAGGAATCCAAATTTTAGGAAAACACAGAACACAAATGCTGGTAGGTCTAACCAAGACCATGACATAAGACCCCCTTTTCAAGACAACTATGTTGAAGGATCTACTTCTAGCGAACCCATAGAGGACACTCACATGAACCTGATGGATCTAAAGGGTGAGCATAAAACTTTCCTGTCCCAAGAAGACCAGAATCAGCATGACTGTAATGAGTTTCAAACTAAATCTGGTGAGTCTTTTGATTTTAAACAAGGATATGATACTGTTTTGTATGAAGTACACAAACAATATAAGCTGAGAACTAGGACCATTGACATTTCTGAACCTAGTAAAACAAAGGATGGCAAACAACCCAACAAGACTAAAGGCAAGGCTGTCATAACAGAACCAGCTGATACAAGTGTTCCAAACCTGCATCAAGTGACTGTAGAAGACATGACAGAAATACAGCCTTCCACAGATCAGCCTTTGCCACCTTCTTCCTCGAAAGAAAGCTCGAACAGTGTTCCAAAAAACTTTCCTGAAACCGAAAAACCGCAAGCAATCAGTCCTCATAACGCTGATAAACAAGAGCAAATCACAGATAATTCAAATGAAAAGGAAAAAACTGCCATTATCAACACCAAGACTCCATTGGAAAAACCATTTAATTTAGAGGCAGAAATAGCTAAGTTGAAAATATCCATTCCCCTCTCAGAACTTGCCAAACACGATGTATATAGGCAACAAATTCAAAGATCACTTCAAATGCCAGAGGTTAAGGATGATGTAAATGTTTTAGATGACACCCCAGAGCTGTTGTTTGGCCCAGAAGTTAATGGAAAATCAACACATGGACCTGTCCCACCCTTTTATGTCAGTTTGCATATACATGACAAAATCTTACACAACGCTATGTTTGACTCAGGGGCATCTCACAATCTTATGCCCAAAGCAGTTATGGAAAAACTGAACCTTGACGTTACAAGACCTTACAAAGATTTATACTCATTTGACTCAAGTCAAGTGAAATGTTTAGGCCTCATCAAAGACCTGTGTGTCTCCTTAGTCCAATATCCCAACAAGACCATCCTCATGGATGTGGTGGTTGCTGACATTCCACCAAAGTACGGTATGCTCCTGTCAAGATCATGGGGAGCAAAGCTCCAAGGATCCCTTCAATTAGACCTTTCCTACGCTACTATTTCAGTCTTTGGGCAACCAAAGAGACTGTACAGAGAAACGCTCATGAAATATGTGGTGAGTAGTGAGAGCAAGCCTGAAAATTTTCCCATCTATTCAATCCATTCTGATATGGATTCCTTTATTTTGTTTAATGATGACACGAATTCTCCAACTGGTGATGAGCCTTTGGCTCTGGAACAACAAGCGCAGATCAATGAAGAATCGGTTGCACTTACTGGTGAAACTGTCACTACAGTTAACACAACCAGCATACAAGAAGAACCTCCCCAAACAGAAACTTCAAATCTGCCCAATCCTAACTTAGCTGAAACTTTAGGCACTAACCACAAGCAAGAAATCACTTGGTATTTAGAGTTTGATGGCTCTGTTAACAAGTTAGGAGCAGGGGCAGGTGTCTGGATTCACAATACACACAACAATCATGCAGTAGGTCATGCCTACAGACTAAATTTCAAATGCACAAATAACATGGCGGAGTATGAGGCTCTGCTGCTAGGCCTTAAACTGCTCAAAGCTCTAGGAGCTGTAAAGGTGTCTATTTTAGGAGACTCTGACTTAATCATACAACATATGAAAGGAAATTTTGTAACCAATGACAATAGAATGAGAGCCTATAGGACTGCTGCCACTAATATACTCAAGGCGTTCACTGAATTCAAGCTTGAAAAAATTTCAAGAGAACATAACATTCATGCACACAGCCTAGCCACCTTCGCAAGCACATGCAAGCTTCCTTTTGACCCAAATCATCACTTCACAGCTGAAATAAAACATAGGCCCACTGTCCCGAATAACATCAGAGATTGGAAAGTGTTCGAAAATGACGTCCAGATTAATAATTTCCTTACCCTTGAGCATGAATTTTTAAATATTAACATTGATACAGATGCTATGACAGATCCAGAACAGCAAACAAATGAAAATCAACAAACTATGACCGCTGCAATAGCAAAGCAAATCCTGAAACCAACTATTTTCGACAACGAAAACATAGAACAGCTGAAACAAATGCACTTGGAGGAAACAGACAAAACAGAGGCAGAGATCATTGACATAAAGGATAATTTTCTGCCTGCTGGCCTCACCCCTTTAGAAGACATGTTTGACGCTAATGATGTGCCTAGAAAGCCAAAATTGCAACCCATTAACACTGAAATAGAAGAACACAACATTGGGACAAAAGAGAATCCCAAAATGATCAAACTGTCCAAAAACTTGCCACCTGATCAAAAGCCCAAGTACATTGATTTGTTCAAAGAGTTCCAAGATGTATTTGCTTGGAGTTATGAGGATTTGAAATCCTATGACACCTCGGTGATCCAGCATACAATTCCCTTAAAACCAAACCAGAAACCCTTCAAACAGAAACTTAGAAGAATTAACCCTATGCTCCTTCCACCGATTGAGAAGGAAGTAAAGAGGATGTTTGAAGCAGGCATCATAGCACCCATCAGATTTTCTGAATGGGTGTCCAATCTTGTTCCTACAAGAAAAAAGACAGGTGAAATCAGACTTTGTGTAGATCTCAGAAATTTAAATCAAGTCTCCTTAAAAGACCACTATCCTTTGCCCAAAATGGACCACATCCTACAAAGGGTAGTGGGGTCATCTAGAATCTCCTTGCTAGATGGCTTTTCAGGTTTCAACCAAATACTTGTTCACCCGGATGACCAGGACAAGACAGCCTTTACCACACCGTGGGGAACATTTAAGTATGTGAAGATGCCATTCGGACTCAAAAACGCTGGTGCCACCTTTCAAAGAGCAATGGATATTGCTTTTGCCAAAGAAATACATGACTTCCTAGTTGTCTATCTTGATGACTTGACCCCATTTTCCAAATCTGATGAAGAGCACCTCAAGCATCTTAGGCAAATATTCATGACATGTAGGAAATATGGCATTTCCTTGAACCCCAAAAAGTCTCTCTTTGGCCTTGAAGAAGGCAAATTACTTGGCCACATCATATCAAAAGATGGGATTAGAATTGACCCTGAAAGAATCCAAGCCATCCTCCAAATTCCATATCCAAGAAACATAAAAGAGCTGCAAGCATTCCTTGGAAAAATCAACTTCCTAAGAAGATTTATTCCAAATCTAGCTGAACTGATAAGACTGTTAAGCAACATGTTAAAGAAGGATGCCAAGGTAAAATGGTCTCTTGAAACCAAACAAGCATTTGAGAGTATCAAGTCTGCCTTAACCCAAACCCCTGTCCTAACCAGCCCACAGTTTGACAAAGATTTTATCATATTTTTGTTTGCATCTAATCACACAATGGCCGCTGTCCTTTTGCAAAAGGATGAACAAGGAGCTGAAAAGCCAATCGCTTTTTTCAGCCGAGCCTTAAGAGACGCCCCTTTGAAGTACCCAATAATGGAAAAACAAGCTTACGCACTTGTTAAAGCCATCAAGGATTTCAGAGTGTACATTTTGTATTCACACGTGATTGCCTATGTTCCACACGCTGCTGTAAAAGACATATTGACCCAAGAAGGATTAGAAGGCAAAAGAGGCAAGTGGATTGCAAACATCCTTGAATATGACATAGAAATAAAACCAACAAAGCTGATAAAGGGACAAGGTTTAGCTAAACTGATGTCTGAAACAAACTTTCAAGCCTTAGAAATTAACCAACTGGACAATGAACTGAAGCTAGTGACTCCACAAATCAGTGAAATATTTCTGCAATGCCCTTGGTACACTGATATTTGCTTTCTATTGTTAAACCTGTGTGCCCCCCCAGGATTGTCCAGGATCAAGAAAAGATTTTTGAAAATGAAGGCTTTGAAGTTTTGTGTTATAGATGGTGCATTATTTTGGAGAAATCATGAAGGTATATTGCTTAATTTTTTAACCATAAATGAAACTAACAATGTCATGAAAGAATTCCATGCAGGTGACTGTGGAGGACATTTATATTGGAAGTCCACTGCTGATAAAATTCTAAGGGTTGGTTTCTATTGGCCCTCTCTTTTTGCAGATGTAAAGAAGTTTGCCATGTCATGTCACAAATGCCAAATCTTTGAGGGCAAAAGAAAGTTGTTACCCCTGTCCCTTAAACCCATCTCAACCGAAAAACCTTTTCAACAATGGGGTCTTGACTTCATTGGAGAAATCCATCCCTCTTCCTCAAGCCAGCACAAATGGATCCTAACAGCCACTGACTATTTCACCAAGTGGGGTGAAGCCATCCCGTGTAGGCAGGCCAATGACACCATAATTATCCAATTCCTTGAGTGCAATATCCTTTCTAGATTTGGCTGCCCCGAAAAAATCATCACTGATAATGTCGCTGCCTTTAAGTCTAAAAAGATGATCAGTTTCTGCCATAAGTTTCATATCACCCTGGGCCACTCTACAGCATATTACCCTCAAGGTAATGGCTTGGCCGAATCATCTAACAAGAGCCTCATCAACATCATAAAGAAAGTGCTGGAAGAAAACAAGAAGAACTGGCACAAAAAGCTGGTAAATGCCCTATGGGCAAACAGACTTTCGAGCAAGAGATCCATTGGGATGAGTCCTTATGAGCTAGTATATGGCATGGAGGCTAGGTTTCCTTCATCCCTTGACATTCCTACTATCAAGCTATTACAGGAGATTCACGATGAACCAAATGACATTCAAAGAAGAATCAATCAGACCATTCATCTTCAGCAAACCAGAGAACAAGTTCACGACAGAGCTCAAATCCTGCAAGAAAAGCTTAAAAAGATGTTTGATAAGAGAGCTAAGGCTGAGGATTTCAGTATTGGTGAAAAAGTTCTAAGATGGGACTCAAGAAGGGAAGACAAAGGCAAACATGCCAAGTTTGATTTCCTATGGAAATGGCCATTTGTTGTTTCTACTGTTTAGGGAAATAACACTTACCTTCTCAGATCTATAGAGGGCAGCACTGCCGAAGAAGGCCCTGTAAATGGCCGTATGCTGAAACATTACCATGATCCCTTTTAAAAGATACGGTGCAGCTTTGTATATATCTTTTGTACAGTCTTATTTGTATATATCAGCACGCTGTTTTTATTTATAAGCAGGCCGATTGTTTAAGGAACAACAGTAAGTTTTGTAAAGATACAGCTGATGCAAGTACTCCAATTCTAAAAGCTCTGTCTCTACACCAATTTTAGCAAAACAACAAGCGGAAATTTGTCGCATTACAAGCAAATCATGGTAGAAAAGAACTATTTGCAGTCATTGTACATAATTATCAAGCACGCGGAAGAAAGCAGGCAATGCTATAAAGTTCACAGTAATTCAGTTGAGGAGGAGGTTGTTCATAGTTCAAAGTTTTACATTTTTAGCAGCCAGAACAAATGTTTCCAGCCTACAACAACCATAGAAGATCAAAGCAGTCTGACCTGCTGTTCTTGGCTTTGCACAAGGAAAATCCATCCCCAAATGGAGCCACTGTTAGCCTCCTGTTGCAACAGGTGTTCATTTTTCATGATTGACATTTTTACAGGCCAAATATGTCATACTTTGCAAGCTGCAGTGTTCCATATTTCCAGAAGAGACCAAAGAAGAAAGCCATGAAGTGCGCTAGTCCAAATGCCACTGTTGTATTCCAATTTTGATGAGTTGTTCCAGTTTTGAAGAGTTTTTAAAAGGGAGGTCCAAACAGTCTAATCTTGGTCTCCCTAGGTTTCAATTTCCTATTTTAGAATATAGAGAATGTATCTGTCCAAACAGTTTAATCTTGGCAGATTTGTAGATAGGTAGAGAATCAAAGGGACCCAACTGCTTAATCTGGGCCCTGGCAGAGATAAGGGTAGATTTAGATAGGAAACATTCAAAAGAAAAATTGTAAAGCTGGGTCTGCAAGTCTAAGTGCACCCGAATCAAAAGAAGAAAAAATGTTAGGTGAGTAGGCTGGGTAAGTAGCTGTGTGGTTGCAGAATGAGGATGTATGATCAATTTTGTGTTACAGACTGTTTTATCTTTTTAGATCACAGTTATCAAGCAGTTTTCATCTGGAGGAGCTCAAGCTGGACATCACTAACTTCCCCTTCTTCCAATTCCCCAAGTCACTTACTAATTTCCCAAAGAGGTCAAGACCTTCTTGATTCCTCTTAGTTTCATCAGTCTCCATGTCATTTGTCCTGGTGAAGATCTGCTTCACTCAAGGATTCTGTATTTCTCATTTATGAGTCACTTTTCCCTTGAGGATTAGCCTAAGGTCCCCTACCTTAGCACCTGCTTATCATCTCCATATTAACTACTAACTCTAGTATATAACTCCCTATCATTTTTCCCCTTCCCCTACTAAAACTATGTATATAAAATCCCCTATGTAAATATCCCCTCCCTGGCAATATAGCCATATTTTTCCAAGTCAGGGAAAGAACAGTCCATCTGGGGCTGTTTTTAGCCCATCCATGTCATAGCAGGAGTTAGATGACACCTGGTCATGCTAACAACCTCTCCCCTAGCCCAAAAAACCCCCCAAAACCCACATTTCCGCCCTTATCCTAAGTTTTTGTGCATAAATCGTTAAAACCCCCGCTCATAAACCCTAAAAAAAAACCCATGTTTATCCCCTTTGCTAAATTCCCGAGCGTAAATACATTAACCCTCCCATTTATTAACCCCCAAACCCACTAAACCATAGTTTTACCCCCCGCCGCGCCGTATTAAAATCAGAATATTCTGTGTATATTCCCGCCCCTTATCCCTCCTCCGCCTCAGCTTTGCCGCCAACCGTTGGATCGCCCACCCCATAGATCTACGGTGGGTGGGATTTTCCATCTCCCAAGCCGCCCGAAGATTAGCGTCCGGGAGATGGGCGGTATTCCCGCCATACTCCCGCCACGCATCACCTTCTGGGCTGTGGCGGAGCCCCCTCCCCTGAAACCACCTCTGTCCAAAGGCGGTGCGCCCCAAAACCGGAAACCACCTCCTGCCCAGTGACGTCACCCGCTTGAGTCACCCCCCTGCCCAGTCACCATGACATGTCATCCGCCTGCGTGGCCTCCTGCCACTGTACCGCCGAGTCACCCAGCCACGTGTCCTGCCACTGTGTCCCTTGCTGTACTGCCATGTCACCTCCGTACGTGATGATGTCATCATGATGACGTCATCCTGCCACATCATCATGCTGACATCATCGCTGACATCACCCGCCGTACGAGGTCCGTCATGCTGACGTCATCAGCAATTTTAGCGTGAAGGGCGAAAATCGCACTCCGGAGCCCCGGAATCAGTTTCTGAGGCAGTTTTTGATGCGTGAGCGCAAATCACGCATCGTTGGATAAATTAGGCCAAAATGGGGAATCTTTAGGGAATCTTTTCATCACGCAGCCCCCAGCAAGCCCGAAAGGTGCCGAATGACCCATTTTTCTTCGTGAAGCTTGCCAAAAGGAGCAGAAGACAGTTCTAGAGGAAACAGAGGCCAAACAACAGCCATTAATTTGTGATTAGACCCACAGCAAAGGATAAAAGCGACCCGATTCATTTGTCAGAGAGTATTAGAGGAAAGGGAAGCAACAAAGTGTACCAGTTAAATTGTTTAATAAAAACCTTCAGTTCCCAAAGCAGATTAACATTGAATGGCCGCCAACACAATCAAATCAGGCGGTGAAAACCCATCCCAGCTCTCAAATCACAGTTGAAGCATTTAAGGCCACCAACTACAATGGAGCAGAGACCCACGCTCAGTTATTTCAGAGACAAACTACACCAAGCCACCGAGGACAACACATTTACTCAGTCCCCATACGGTGGCCCTCAATGCAGCTCAAGATATTTTATGCATTTATTTCTGATAGGATTATGTTAAAGTAATCATCTTTCTTTCAGACCTGTTTAGGTCAAACTGTAAATAAGCAATTTTGAAGAGTTTTCCCTATATATACCACCCACTGTATTGTTTCAAGGGTTGGTCAATTGAGAATTTCCACTAGAGACTCGCATTGTATACCTGAGTTCTTCTATAATCAAAGATTGCTAAAAGCTTTGGAGAGCAAACTGTCTGTTGTAAATGAATGTTTTGAAGATCTGAAGATGGAATTCTTGTGCTGCGGCCTGAAGCAATAAGTGCATCTTACCTCTGTTTTATTGTTTACCATTATCTAAATAGTAGAAAGAAAGAATAGCTTAGAATTTGTTTAAAAACACTCTATGCTCAATTTCTGGTGTTTCTTTATGTTTTCCTCCGAATGAATTGGTTATGAATATGAATTCTTTCTGGCTCATATTTACCCCTATTCACCTGTGTTGGCCGATTACCTAGGGATTCTTTACTGCCCCTAGGTAGAGCTCTGCTACCTCCCTCTGTTAAGTTGATTGAGAGATCCTTAACTGCCTCTCATTACTTAGCATTCATCCCCATCCTTTAAACCTGAAGACATTGTCTCATGCGCAGCTATCTTGCTCCATTTTCCCTTATTGTGACCAAGAAAACGCACCAGCAGTCCTCATCATCGACTCCATGCCCAATGGTTTGAAACCCTCAGACTATGCTCTGCCTCTCGACCTGAAAACATCAATTTTACCACCAAAATAAAACAAAAACCCTCTGAACTCAATACCTAGCCTAAAATCCCTTTTCAACAAGCTAAATCAAAAGAGAGAGCCCTCTCTGATTGCAGGTAGGCTAGAACCTGCAATCCAAAGTTGGTTTGTGGTTACCTCGGCCGTATCCCTTACTCCAACCTGGGGACAACCTGAGTGATAACATTAGGTTGGGTGGACCCACCTATGGTTTTGTGCATGATTTTTGCATATGTTTTTTAGACCCAATGGTTTTCGGTCCATAATATTGGATGCTTCAACATGTATAAATATGTATTGTAACATTGAAAGGAAAATAATGAAAAATCAAGATGGTAGTCCCAGTTTTGGAATCCAGTGGGAAAATCTCTGTGTATATGTGTTTTATGTGTTATGCTCTTGCATTGTTTATTTTTATGTGTTTTAGAATTCGTATGTAGGTAATTTCTGTACGGGGTTAAAACCTACACCAAGGTTATTCATGAAAATAGATTCTCATTTGTGAGAAGCCTTTCCTGAAAACAGGGGTTCTCCTTTTGGTGGCAGGTCCATGTTTCTTGTGGGTGACCTAGGGAAACTACCTCCTGTTAAGGATAAACACTTGTAGGAAGGTAGAACAATAGGGAAAGCATTGTGGCAAAGTTTCAACATTGTTGTGACTTTAGATAAAATTTATAGGAAAAAAGGAGATGATTTGAGACAAAAATATTTTTACAATATTTTAACCAATATTAGAAATGTAGATCCTTTTTTGGATGATTGGGATCTTCTTATGACATGTGTTGATAGCTTCTTACATTGCCATCAACATAATTGATTTGATTCTTAATTTCACTTGTTTGCAATGAATGATATCGTCAATGTTCACAATGGAAAATAACTAAAATCATTAAATTGTCTGATTGTAAGATGTGTTGTGGAATATGTTAGAAGAACACAAATTCCTGACAATGATGATGATGTCTTGGAGTCTGAAATGTTATTGTGTCATGGAGAGTGTGTCATGCTTACGTGTAATTTGTGGGTTGAAGTTGGGTTGGTTAATGGTGCACTTGGATATATTGAATATATATTCTATTTGCCTGGTTCAAAGTTGTTGCAACTTCCATAGTTGTCTACACTTATTTTTGGGAAGTACACTGGTGTTCCATTTGACAGGGACTTTCCAAACATTGTGCCCATAACACTTCTCGTTAGAGGGAACCTTAAACAGATTCCATTGAAAATGGGCCTTGACTATACACAAGTCACAAGGGATGACTTTGCAACGAGCCATTGTAGATATTGGAGATAAGGAGAGGAAGGGTTTGACATTGACAACTATATCAAGACTGAAATCCATTGATGGTTTACATATTTCACCACCTTTTTCTTGTCAGCATTATGCAAAAAGCCAAATCAATGCTTGGGTTACACTTAGGAAGAAAACAGAGGAGTGACTGAAGTCTATAGCATTTTGGGGCTTTTATCCTAAATAAATTTTAGCGCTTTGAGATAAATTTGAAACTAATATGAATATTTTTTTTTAATTTTTAATTTTGGTGCTTTTAAGTTGCAATAAATTGTATGGTCATCAATAAGTTATTCATTTTTCTTCTCAGTCGTTTCAAAAGAATTCCAATTAATTAAAGATAGTAGATTAAATAATTAGAAAAAAAATACGCAAGTAAATGATATGTTGTCATGTTGTTGCTATTTAACCGATTAAATTGCAACTATTGTTTCATTTTGTTGTCCTTGTTTTCAATCATGTTAAATTTACAAGTCTTTATTTTATTTAGTGAATTCCTCTTTCATATTTTATCTTCCAATTATATATATATGTGTGTGTGTGTGTGTGTGTGTGTGTGTGTGTGTGTGTGTGTGTGTGTATGTATATACATTTTTATCTATGTGTGTGTTTGTACTAATTTAATTTTTTTTCTTAAATTGAAAGGAATATATGGAAAATAATGATGTCCAATATTATTCCTTTGTGGTTCATTCTATTATTGAAGCAATAAATTTTCTTTCATATATTCAGAAAAGGCTTGATAGAAAACTTGGGTTTCATCTTGGTTTTGTTGATGAACATGTTTGCATCTTAGAAGGAATGAAATCATATGTGAAATACTTGTTGCATGTGCACTAGAGATAATCTGGAAGGAAAAAAAGAAGGAACTATTTGGAAAGCGTGAAGGGTCGCAATCATTACATTGTTGATTTGAAATGGTGTTGCTTTTTTCATTGACATGGTTCTGTTTTGGAAGAGAAAATTTAATAAATGCATTGTGATGAAGTTTTTAAAGTTCATATTCCTAGTGGATTTTTTTTATGTGAAGACAAAAGAATTATTGCTTGATTTAAATTCTCTTTTTTGGTTTCAATGTTAGAAAAATTGATCTAGGAGGATCTCAAAGTATAAGTGGCCTTAAAAATAGCTGAAAATCAAAGCGTTTAGATAGAAACATAACTAGAACCAGATTGAATTACTCATCGCCCTGATTCTAATGGTGTGAATGACACTCAAATCCGAGTTCGTATGAAGGAGATAGAGATGTTCAAAGTTGGACAAGTGGCAGGCTTATGGAGGCAGCAAGTTTGACTGGGACCGACGCCTGGAATCCAGATCCCAAGAACTTGCAAATTTGTAGGATGATTAATTTGTCTATGACCCATTAATTTCGGCAAAAATTAAAATGCATATTGTTGCATATATATATATATATATATATATATATATATATATATATATATATATATATATATATATATATATATATCTATATCTATATATATATCTATATCTACATCTATATATATATATATCTATATATATACATATATATACATATATATACATATATATACATATATATATATACATATATATATACATATACATATACATATACATATACATATACATATACATATACATATATATATATATATATATATATATATATATATATATATATATATATATATATATATATATATATATATGTTGGGGGGGCGTTGTCACCCTGGATCTGCATATCATGTGATGTGTTTAATATAGTATATCTAGGATGGGTCGGGGCCATGTGGTGTGGACCCTGCCCACCCAAAAAATACTTTACAATGTGTATTCCAAGACCGGTGGGGCTCGAACTTGCCTAACCCACGTGGCCAACCCCCACCAGGCGGTCTCCTAACCGAAACACGAAAAATTGATCACATGAAAAACAGAATAATGCTGATATATATAATTCCAACTGCAATCCTAACAGCCTAGTTCCAAGCCGTTCCATGTGACATATATGGAGCCAATGTTTATACAACTAGCCAATTAATAAAAATAGTGTGCCAAGGTTATGGGGTTGGCTGGATTCGAACCTTGACCACTCCACCTCTAGTCCTATGTCGTAGCCCCTACACCATGGGTGGCGGCTTTGTAAAGTTTGCCACCTCTCCTGTATATAAACTCATATTTTTGCAGAGCGCAGGGAGGAGTGGTAGCCGACCAACCAAGAAAATTCTTATGTAGGTGGTAGAACCCTGAGTCTGGGAGGAAGCTGAAACCTTGCCCAAGGAATATTGGGGTATCTAAAAAGATTTTTAGAGGTGAAGAAATGTAGTTTGTCATAATTGGAAGTGTGGATAGTTGGTTTTGCACGATCTTTCTCCAAGAACTCAGTGGTGCTGTTAGTTTTAGTAGGCGGTCTTTCCATTTTTGACGATCTTCCAGCTTGGAGGTATAAGGGTCTTTATATAACTTTTTCTTGTACTTATTCTCTTTGATGCCACTTAATAAGAGAGGGCCTCCCCACTGTTGATCAGGTCCCAGAGATGTAGTCCACATTTGGTGAACTATGTAATCAAATTCTTGTGTTGTGATCACATGCTTGTTATGCTCTTTCCTCTTCATTATATGTGCTTTTAGTTTTCTTGGTTAACATGCTCTGTAATATGTAATTATTTATGCATCTTTAAGAAAAAAATATTGGATCAAGTTTGGTATAAAACCAGGTATTTTTTGATGAAAATTGCATGAGTATATGCTAACCAGAAAAGAGCTCTAAAAATGCGAAGGAAATCTTAAGTCCTTTGATCCCGAAGTAGGGTGTGCACCACGAAGAAGAAACATGGAGGATGAGCAATCTCGTTGGGAAGAAGAGTGAAATTATCGCAAGACTTTCTTCAACATGGCAGATAAACTTTACAAGTTGTTTGCAGAGTATGAGAAAACATTGAAACTAGAGAAGAATGGGCCAGATGATCATGCATCGGTAAACCATGGAGGTGGTGGAGAAGAGCCTCATCCCTCTCCATCCACCAGTGAAATTTCTTCTTCTTCTTATTCTTCTCATAATTCTAACAGGAACCAAAGAAATGCATCTAAGAAACCATTATTCAAGTTAGATATCAAATTTGATTTACCTGTATTAAATGGAGAATCTAATGCAGAAAATCTGGATAACTGGATATGGAAGGTTGAGGTATATTGCCGCATACAACAAATCAAATAGGGTGAAGCCAAGATCCAGCTGGCATCTCTTCGATTGAGTGGCACCGCTCTAGTATGGTGGGAAGGAAAGTTGCAAAAAGATGGTAAGAATAGTTGTAAACGTATTTCATCTTGGTCTAAGTTCATTTCTATTATAAGGGGATAGTTTTACCCATTGGGTTATCGATAGAAATTGATGATGGAATGGAAACATTTGAAACAAATTAAAGGTCAAAATGTTCAAAAGTTTTACAGAGGAATTTAGGAAACAAGGTCTAGCATTGAAGGCCCCCCTAGACACTCATGAGACGTTGATGAAATATATCAACTCTTTGCATAATTATTTATGTCATTCATTATTATTGTTTGAACCTAAAATTCTTGATGATGCTAGTGTGAAGGCTATGCATCTTGAAAGCAGGGGGGAGAATGAACAATACAACCACCCAAAAAGGGCAACGACATCTAGGAGAAGAGGAGAAAAACCCTCTTATACTCATGTGAGAAAGGAGGGCGTGATGAGGAGAATTTTTGGATACTGACCCCATAATTGAGACCTAAGAGGAACGAAAAAAAGGAGAAGCATAAGGAATTTGCAACCATGCACAAAGAGTCTGGATCAGAGGAGGATGAGAAAGTCACAACTACGGGATTTGCAAGCGGTGGACCAATTGACCTGGGGTTAGATTCAAGTGACAAAATGAAAATTGCAACCTCTGGTATCGCAACAAATGGACCCGTCGACTTAGGTTCTGATGAATTAGGCAATGAGAAAAAGAAATTCATAGTTTTTGTACCAAAGATGAGAAGGACACCAAATGCAGCATGGCTCCAGGAATTCGAAGAAATCAACCAAAGAATTCATGCAAAGAATGTTGAACTAAGGAGACTCCTAGAAGAAGAAGAGAAGGAGAAACAAAGGTTGCAACACCAGTTACAAGCTAAGGAGGAAGCCTTGGAAAAGTTGTAGCATAACCAACCTGTTAGCACTTGAAATTTCACCTCAGGCTGAGAAAGGCAAACCTCAAAGCTACATCAAACCATTCAGCCTCGTAGCTAGCCCTACGGGGCAGGAGAAGGCTCTCTCCGGTCAATCTCGGTAGATCTTCAATGGGATGAGATGACCAACACGGTAACACTGATATTAGGCTAGTAAACTGATTTGAAGGTTGATTTGGGGGTTTTTGGTGGCAAATTGAGGAGCTGCAATTTAGGGTGCGGGGATTGGACACAGTTTCTGCAGGGGGGTCTTTGGGGCGAGGTAGGAGCCTGTATTGATGTCTTTAGCTGAAGTGGATGATTAGGAAAGAAAGATAAGAAGGCTAAAGAGAGAAAACAATGAATTTGAATTCTCTTTAGACAGTAGAAAACATAGAAATTAAACAAATTTAAAAGCAGAGCATGGCAAGCATGAATTCTTACTTTAACACTTCATTTGTTTAATATGCAACAGTATAGAAAGGAAATGAATCACATAACAAAGCTTACAATAACATGGAGAAACACACCATCAACACATGAGTCCACAAGAATCCCAAAGATGACTGCAAAACCCTGGTCTTCCTTAGCCAAAAATTGCAGAGATATAAGTGAAATAATACAGTGATAGCTTCTCCCTCAAGAGTCCAACCATGAAAATGAGCAAGAAAGTACATAATATAGATGATATAACCTCTTTCCTTGCCTCCATGGGTCGAGCTCACTATCCTAGGAGCTGTTTGAACCACTTCTAAACTAAGCACTAGAAAATAGGCAGTCAAAACAACTTGCCTCTAAAAACTTGGAAACCAGTTCATACATTCAATTTTTACCCTTTACATGCAAGAATCTTCTAGAAGAGTTAAACAAGAGTAAAAATATCCAAAAGGTGTCACAATTACATCCAAGAGGACCACCATCCACCTCAAAAAGTCAAACTGGAGCCAAACTGCGTTTTCTGGGCTGAACTGGTCAAATCTGGCAAAGTTTCCTCAACGGGTCGCGCACATTTCCTCAACGGGTCACGCAATTTGGAGCTCTGTTTAGAGGCCTTCCCGGTGTCAGAATTAGGTGCAGGATAGCTTGTTGGAAAGGTCTCTAAGTCTAATTTCCAACCCAATTGGAATTTTTGGATTTGGAGGTAATTTTCCCAGTCAAAAGTCAATTCTCCCAAGACTTCTTCGGGGGTGAGACCCGTTGAGAAGCCAAAACCTGTAAATTTCCCAAAAATACCAAAATTACCCAAAATTCTCAAAACTTTTTGGGATTTGTGCTGTAGCTGATGCTAGTGAGTGCCATGATCTTTGATGGATGCCTCAGCCAAGATACGGAGTGGATTTGTCTTCTTCCTCCACCTAAGAGCCTCGGACAACCTCCTTTGGAACATTTTCATCTTGGCTTTGCATACATGCATTCTTGCCCAATAGTGATTCTTCATGTTTCCCAAAAGCTTTTTCTCTTGGTTGGCCTTAGCCAACAGCCTCTCCAAGTGGGCATTCTCGTGAATGAGCAGGGACTCTCGGTCAGCAGGCAATGGATCACCAGGCCTCCTACGGTTCAAGACTCGGTCGCTACGAATCCTCCATAGCTCATCAAGTGCTTTATCTTCCTATAGCTGTGTGTTCCGCTGCTCCAGGTAGGTGATGGTCCATTGGGCACCCTCAAGTCTCCTCTGTAAAACATCATTTTCAACCCTAATATGCTGAATGATCTCCTTCGCCTCTTGGCTAGGAGAACTGGCCTCAAGATCAATCACCGGATCCTCATGAATCATGGGATCTTTGCCCCTCTGCAGTACCTGTGCTGGTGAAGAAAGCGAGGCCCCTTCCACCTGATGTGGAGATAACACTCGCTGAGTTGAAGATGAAGGCGAGACCCCTTCCACCTGTTGTGGAGATAGTACTCGCCTGGCTACTGCAAATAAGGCCCTTGGGCCTTTCTGATAAGTGACCAAAGGAGTGGAGCTAACATGTCGGGTGACGGGAGCATCGGGTTGCTGAGATGGTCCTCCCTCCTCATGAATGACCTCCTGATGTGGCTGATGTGGCAATGTGAAAAACTCACGGGAGATGAACTCCTCCCATGAGATGCCCTGCTGTGTCAACTAATGCAATACTACTAGCTGAATCAAACCATAATGGAAAAGGCTCCTGTACTGCTAGGCCGGGGTCTTCCTCTACAACATGGGCACCATCCTCTGAATGTTATGAAACAAGAAGACCAGGATGTTCATCATCCTCACTCGGGTGAAATGCATCAAAAGGCGAATGTGATATGAATACACCTGTGAAAATCTGCCCTCACAGGTAAAATAATGCATAATAAGCCTCATGAGGGGAGCATACTCACTCAGGAGAAATATGAATGGGAAAACACCCGTCAAAAGTCTCACAAATGATGGCCGGACAGAGGGCTCAAAGTGAACAAAATCAAGCAACCTGCGCTTAGGCCACACCTCACCCACATTTGGTATCCCTGTAGCCTGTGAGATCACCTCAGGTGTCAATGTGAAGTTCACCCCTGCCAGAGTGACATGTCCATCATGGAGGTGTAAGACAAACAAGCGGGCCAACTCTCTATGATGCTGAATCTGAGAGATCCTCTCACAAAACTGATAGCAAGACATGTATTGGAAGCAATTCACTGCCAAAGGACAGGCCTGTAATTCTGCCAAAGAAGTAGGCTCCTCCCGCTTATGATGTCCTCCCTTACCCCGTCTATGAGGCCTCCTCTGTTCCTCAACCTCTGTAGATGATGAATGGTCATCACTTTGCTCATAAGTTTCAGTTTTTGACATGGTTTTGGAGCAAAGTGGACAAACTAAACTGTTGTCTCTGCCTGCAAAAAGTGTTGAAATCTATGATGTTTCAAGGGGAACCAAACATGAGGGAAATGTTAGGGGAGGGAACTTTTTAACCAGGAATGGGAATATATAAAAATAACAGGGAGTTTTTAAGGGAAGTTTTGCAAATCATATTCATATAGGAACACATATTTGTAATAGGGAAATCATTTGCAAAGATTATTGCATATGGGAAAAACATGCATAAAAGTGAACATGGGAACATATGCATACATGTTTAATAGGGAAAAACAAAAGGGAAACCATACACCACACATGTTGACATTTTACCAACAGTTTTTGTTATCTTGCATATGCATATGGTAGAGGGGAATTAGGGTTTTCACTTTGTTTTGTTTTTTGATGCTTTGGGAGAGGGGTAGGGTTTTCAGTTTTAGTGATTTAGGGATGGGAAGGGGATTTGTATTTCGTTTATAAAATAATCATGGGGAAAAGAAATGTACATATGAGGGTGGGCAAAAGGGAAGGGAAGGAAACCAATCAAAGGGAAAAACAGCTTGAAACACCATAAACCCTAGCACAATTTGCACATGAATATTGCAGCCATATAAGTCTTTTCATTTGCATGATTTGAGGTTAAAATCATAGCATGAGGGCTTACATCCATCATTAACCTCCAAGACAATGTGTAAAGAGCCTACCTCGAACAATTTGGATGATTTGAAGGGAGATTGAGGAATGTTGTTGAAGTCTGCAAGCAAACAATTCAACGGGCCGCGCAGGCCTCCCAACGGGTCGCGCACCTCCCAACGGGTCGCGCCCGTAGTATTTCTGCACTGCTGAGGGGTTCTGGACGGGTTGCGCACCACCCAACAGGTCGCGCACCTCCTTCAACGGGTCGCGCACCACTCAGCTGCCCGAAATCACTGCAATTTCGCTCATCTCTCCAATCACTCTCTCAAACTTCTCTTTCAAGCGTTGGGATGCACAATGAGAGTAAACGGAGGGAAGTAGAACATTTATAGACTCCATTTGAAAAGATTTAATCCATAAACCCACTTTATAAAGTTTATTTTTGACACTTTTTAAAACACTGATTTTTTGGTTTCCTTTATCCTGAATTTGACTTTTTGAGTGCTTTGACTTGATTCTTTTTGCAGGTAGATCATCTGAGGGACTTTGGCAAGGGGACCAGGGTTATTGCTGCCTTTTTGAAGAATTTCATTCTTTTTACAAAAATTTAACATGACCTTGGCTTTAAAAACAGAGTTTTTAAATCCAAGGTTAAAAATGCACTGTACATGATGAAAATATCAAAGAAACATGTTTACAATCCTCCCTCTTGCTTGCTGGGCACTCAAGGACTTTCAAGGACATGACCTTGCTGAGATAAATGACCAAAACCCTAGACCTAGGACCTTTGACCTTAAGACAAAACAAGACAAGCTTGAAAAACTTAATGACTGATATGACCTGATCCAGCAAAGCCAAGAGGGGTATAAATAGACCAGATCCTCCATCAGGGTTATGGCATGCCTAACGGGATGCAAAATTTGACACTAATGAGACACCTACTAATGCAAAATGCAAAGAGCTTTGATCACTGATGGAGGGCTTTTAAGACCGACACTAACATTGGCTCCAATGGGGATGGTTTCTCCTTGGAGGTATCAAGAACCTCAGACCTCTGGGAGAACAAACCATTGCTTTTGTCATTGGGCAATGGAGTCAACTTATTCACATGTGACCAACTTGAACACAACTTTATTTGACTTGGGCAATTGACTGAAATTCAAGACTATCTTGGACACTAACTCACTTACTCTATACAGAGAATAAACTGACATGAAACAACCTGTAAAACTCACACCAACTAATCACCATTTTCAAAATTATAGCCTTCACCGTGGGCCCCAAACTGAAGATGGAAAATCAGCTTCACACTTGCTACAGAAAGAAAATGAAATGGTATTTACAATGAGAGTGATTAGAGCAGAAAATGCTCAAGCATGATACCTTTTGAGCAGCCGGCCATTCACCGACCCACCAAGACATTCATCACCGTTCATTTCTTTGAGAAGGAAAGCATTTGGACCACGGTATGCTGCAATTTTGTAAGGACCCTTCCATAAGTTGTCGAATTTTCCATGCTTCCCTTTATCTTCATTGCGGGCATCCCACTGTAACACAACATCATCAATCTGAAACTCATCTGCTTTGGCTTTTTTGTCAGAGATTTTCTTTATGCGCTCCTGCAACTTAAGGGAATTCTGGTGAACCTTTTCTCGTGTCTGCTGTAAATGAATCATTTGACTGATCCGTCGTTGCATAGGATCGTCCTCACCACTCGCTTCTTGAAACAACTTGGCTACTGGAACACTTAGTGAAGTAGGAAACACTACATCTACTCCGTAAACAATTTCAAAAGGTGACATACCAATTGACTTCTTTTGACTTACCCGATCAGCCCATAGTGCATTTATTAACTTCTTGTGCCAGCGCTTCTTGTTTATTTCCAGCAATTTCTTTATGATGTTCACTAGAGATTTGTTTGAAGATTCAGCCAGCCCATTACCTTGCGGATGATAAGCGGTTGAATGCCCCAAGCTGATGTTATATTTATAGCAAAAATCAACCAACTTCTTTGATTTGAATGCAGATGCATTGTCTGTAATCAACTTTTGTGGACAGCCAAAACGTGACAAGATATTATTTTCAAGAAAAGAAATAATTACCGAATCTGTAGCCTGATGGGTGGGAATGTCTTCAATCCATTTTGTGAAGTAATCTGTGGCTGTCAAGATCCATCGATGCTGCCCGGAAGATGCTGGGTGGATTTCGCCAATAAAATCCAAGCCCCACTGTTGAAATGGTGCACTGATTTCCATTGGCTTGAGAGGCAATGGCTGTAATTTCTGTTTTCCTTGAAAAATCTGACATTCATGACAACTCTTTACCGCTTTATACACATCAGAAAATAAAGAAGGCCAATAGAAACCAGGTCTCAAGATCTTATTAGTCGTAGTCTTCCAAAATAAGTGACCCCCACAGTCACCTTTATGGAAATCATCTACTGTTGTTTTTGCTTCCTCTTCGACCAAACAGTTCAGCAAGATGCCACTAGGATCTTTCCAATAAAGTGCAGATTTGATAATGCAAAATTTGGCAGCCTTTAGCTTCAATGTTCTAGCTTTGTTTCTAGGCATTCCAGGAGGTGCAAATAAGTTTTGAAGCACATAAACTATATCAGCATACCAAGGAGAAGACACAAAGATATTGGACACCTGTAGAACTGAATTTTCTTCATCTTCATCGGACAAGGCAGCAATCAGATTTATATCAAGGACATGAAGGTTTGCTTCAGCCATCAACTTAGCTAGACCTTGACCCTTAATCAACTTGGTAGGCTTAATTTCTACATCATATTCTAAGAGTGCAGCGATCCACTTACCCCTTCTTCCTTCCGGTTCCGTTTGCACTAAAACATCCTTCACAACTGCATTAGGAACATATGCTAAAACATGAGAATTCAATATGTAAACCCTGAAATCTTTCAAAGCTTTGATCAACGCCAATGCTTTCTTCTCAATGATATTATAATTCAGCGCTCCGTCCCTTATGATGCGGCTGAAGAAAGCTATGGGCCTCTCAACTCCATCTCTCTTTTGCATTAACACGGCTGCCAATGTATGCTCAGAGGCAATTGAAAACAAAATGAAATCCTGTGTATAATCCAGGCTAATCAAAGTTGGGGCTGAAGATAAGATTACGTTTATCAAATTAAAAGATTTCACTGCCTCTTTGGTCCATTTAAGCTCGCTGTCCTTCTTTAGCATATTTGTTATCTCTCTAAGATGTTCAGCAAGATTGGGAATGAAACGACGCAGAAAATTCAATTTACCATTGAAAGACTGAATTTCTTTCTTGCTACGGGGCTGCTCCACTTGCTGAATTGCTTTTACTCGTGCAGGATCTATACGAATGCCGTCTTTAGAAATGATATGGCCCAGCAGCTTGCCTTCGCTCATAGCAAAAAGACTCTTTTTCGGATTCAATGAGATGCCATATTTTCTGCACTTTTCAAACACCTTAGTCAAATGAAACAAATTCTCTTCATCTGATTTAGAAAACACGGTCAAATCATCAAGATAAACAACTAAAAAAACATCCTTCTCATTTGCAAAGGCCATGTCCATTGCCCGCTGAAATGTGGCACCCGCATTTTTCAATCCAAACGGCATCTTGGCATAATGGAATGTACCCCATGGAGTAGTAAATGTTGTCTTGTCACGGTCATATTCGTGCACCAAAATCTGATTATATCCGGAGTAACCATCAAGCAATGACATCCTAGATGCCCCCACAACCCGCTGCAATATGTGGTCCATCTTGGGCAGCGGATAATTGTCCTTTAATGACACCTTGTTCAGATTTCTAAAGTCTATACACAAGCGAATCTCACCTGTTTTCTTCCTCACGGGCACCAAGTTTGAGATCCAATCGGAAAACCGAATTGGCACTATGATTCCAGACTTATACAACCTGTTGACTTCCTTCTCAATCAATGACAGCATTTTAGGATTAATTCTTCTCAACTTTTGCCGGAAAGGCTTTTGATTTGGCTTTATAGGTATGGTATGCTGAATAATGCTTGTATCATAAGTTTTCAAATCTGAATAATCCCATGCAAAAACATTAGAATACATAGACAATAATCTAATATACTCTTTCTTTACCTTAGGCGGCAATGCTTTTGAAAGCTTCACCATCTTTGGATTCGCAGCGGTCCCAAGGTTCACATCTTCAACTCCTTCGTCCGTTGGCCTCAAAGTTGGCTTGCGGGCCACATCATCCTGATCAAACAATTCTTCCAAAGGAATCAATCCTTTTGGAATGTGATTGTCCTTGAGCTGCAACACATCCATCTAATTCACTCCTTCAGCTTCCGTATCTATTGAAATGTCTTCGAACTTACCCTTAACTTGCAGAAAATCTTTGATTTCTTCGTCATCTTGGAACACTTGCCAACACCTTTGGTTATCTAGAACTGTAGGACAATGCTTCACATATATCTCAAACTTATTGGTGGAATTCATGGGTATTTTCAGATTACTCGCTGCCTTAGCCAATGCATCCACAACACCATTCTGAATCTGGGGCACACATGTGAAAGTATGTTCAGAAAACCTCTTCAAAATGTCCAAAACAACATTCCTATATGCTCTCATGCGAGGATGTTTGGCCTGAAATTCACCTTTCACCTGTTTGATAACTAACTCGGAGTCTCCATAAACCACTATCTTCTTTGCTTTTAACTTCCGAAGAATTTTCAGGCCAGCAATTAGAGCTTCATATTCCGCCTCATTATTTGAACAATCAAATGCCAATTTATAAGAACATACCCGTACCTTGCTTGGAACTTGATCTTGGGCTGAGAATGGGCTTCGAATCCACACACCGATACCAACACCATCGCTGCCCACTGCACCATCAAAATCCATGGTCCAAAGACCATCCTCATCATCTTCTAAGTGCTGAAAGTCTAATTTTGATTCATGTTCTGCTTGCTGCCCATTTATTTCTGCAATTGGCCTTATGACAACAGACCTTTCTTCACTTTCCTTTCTCAAAACTTCTTTGAAATTTTCTGAAATGTCTGGTATATCTTCTACTTGAACTAACTGACTATCTACCTCATTGAAATTGTCCGCAAACAAAACAAAAGATTCTAAATCTGTTTGTACATAATTTACAGGATGATTTACTGGCTTTTCCTTACTAGTGATCATGTATTTCATCTTTTGTTCCCGATATAACTTCCTCATTTGACCGAAAACTGGAATTGTAGCATATGAAAATTAAAGCTGAAGTGTACCTTTGAGTTTGGCTCCCCATGACCTCGACAACAACATGCCAAACCGTGGAGGAATATCCGCCACCACCACATCCATCAAAACATTCTTCGCTGGAATTTGATCTAGGCTCACCACTAAGTCTTTGATCAAGCCAATACATCTTACCCGGCTGGAATCAAATGAATACAGGTCATGATACTTTCTTGTGATGTCAAGTCCCAGCTTCTCCATGATTGTTTTAGGCATCAAATTATGTGAAGCTCCCGAGTCAAACATGGCATTGTGCAACACAAACTCATGCAAACGCAAACTGATATAAAATGGAGGAATATCACTTTCGGGGGACTCACCATTCAAAGCTGGCCCAAAGATTAACTCCGACTGATCATCTTGTACATTCACCATGTCTAGCATAGGATCAACATTCAGCAACTTAGAAATTTGACCTCGATAAGTGGTGTTCTTCATGACCTCTGTTAAAGGAATAGATATCTTCAACTTTGCAATCTCATTCTCCAAACTGAAAACTGGAAACTTCTCACATTCTTTTGCCGGATTATCTCTTTTTTCAGCTTTATCCTTCAGTGCATTTGATGGCTGGTCAATCTTTGCTGCTGGTAATGTTTGAGTTGTTGATGGACCGACTATATCTTTACCCTTTGAAGAAACCAAATCATTCTTTGCTGCAATGTCTTTCCTCTTCTGCACGGGATTTATAGGAATAGCCCGACTTCTCAATTGCCTTTGCTGTGCTTGCTGAGCTGATAAAGCATTTAAGTAGCCTCTTTGATACTCTTCATATTCTTCTTCAAGTGTTGTATCATTTGACAAAATATAATGTTCGTCTTGGGGAAAGACAGAATTACTTACCAACTCATCTTCTTCCGTAATATATGTAGGCATATCATCAGGAGTGAAGAAGTGATTTTCTTCGCCAACATTATCACCTTCATCTTCAGACTCTTGGCTAACAAAATTCTGTTGAAAAGGAGGTTTCATTGGCTGTTGAACTATTGTGTCTTGTGCCTTTGTTTCGCGCTGCTTGATCCTATATTGTTGCTGCTGTTGACCTCTGAAATTAGGATTACGAATCTGAGGCTCCAGCTTGTCAAGAGTAATCTTTTCAAGTGCCCTCTTTATCTGTTCAACATCACGATGTAACTGATTTGAATTGGATACTTCCTCCTTAATTGTGACTCGCTTTTCTGCCTTCATCCTTTCTCTTTTATCATTTAAATTTGCCTCAATGCTGACAGCAATTTTCTGCATTTCTTCCAATGTAGGTGGATCTCTGTCTCTCAATGAATAAGCCATCTTCGGATCAAAACCATCCGGGAACTTAAGAAGTGCTGATTTTCTAGATGGCCTCAAATCATCGGGAATAGCATTATAAACTGTATTGAATCTGAATATGTAATCTTGATCACCCGGATTACGCTTGAGATTGTTGTATTCGACATTAATTTGAAGCGGATCCTTTCTGATTTCCCACCGATCTAAAAACTGATTCTGAAGTGCTTCCAAAGTAGTGATGCTGTTGGCTGTCAACCCTCTGAACCATTTTCTAACTTCTCCTGCAAATGTTTGCACGAATAACCGCATGGTAACATCTTCTTCATCTAACTCATATAGATCAAAAAATGTGGTCATCTTATCGATATGTTGCTGAGCTGTAATACTTTGTGGAGTGCCATCAAACATGGGAATTTTACTTTGGTAATCAGCTGGCATATCATGAAGATTTGCAGGTAAAACCAATGGGGCAAACTGGGCAGCCATTGCTCTCGGAGGGGGAGTAGGATGAGTATGAAGTGGAGGAGGAGAACCGACTGCTGATTCAGGATAGGTGATTATAGGTGAAAGTGAAACATAAGGAGGGTAAGATTCTGCGTGAGCCGTGATAGTAGATCCAATGTGATCAGAGATACTCTCAACAAAATCATCAAGGGTAGTAGCTTGAACACTTGACTGAAGATGTCTTAAGATGAAATTTTCAACCAATTTATTATGTCTCTCAAACTCAATAACAGCTGCAAAATCATGGTCAAGAACTAGAGAATCGAGCGCACTTTCAGACTTAGCTTTAAACAGAGACAACTCAAAGCTTTCGTTAAAATCTAAATCTTCAAGATAATAAAAAATAGCTGGGCACGAATGCGATCTGAAAATGGGTCTAGGATCTGTAGCCAGCTTGTTTTCTCAAAATGACTAGGAAAGAAAAAGCATTCAGCCTGTGAAAACTCTCAACCTATCATCCACGGCTCAGAGTTAACAAATACACGGGGATAAGATGTCAAAGAAGCGCTATGTTCACAAGCTCATGGAGATTGACTGAAGCAGCGTTTATCTACTTGCGCTGATGTAAAACAAGAGCGTTTTCGAAGGCTACCTGGCGTAACTTCAGGCTCCGTCTAAGACTTATGAAATAACACGTTCAATGAGCAAAGGATTAGATGTTCTCCCAAGTATGGTCGCCAGTATGTTAGCACTTGAAATTTCACCTCAGGCTGAGAAAGGAAAACCTCAAAGCTACATCAAACCGTTCAGCCTCGTAGCTAGCCCTACGGGGCAGGAGAAGGCTCTCTCCGGTCAATCTCGGTAGATCTTCAATGGGATGAGATGACCAACACGGTAACACTGATATTAGGCTAGTAAACTGATTTGAAGGTTGATTTGGGGGTTTCTGGTGGCAAATTGAGGAGCTGCAATTTAGGGTGCGGGGATTGGACACAGTTTCTGCAGGGGGGTCTTTGGGGCGAGGTAGGAGCATGTATTGATGTCTTTAGCTGAAGTGGATGATTAGGAAAGAAAGATAAGAAGGCTAAAGAGAGAAAACAATGAATTTGAATTCTCTTTAGACAGTAGAAAACATAGAAATTAAACAAATTTAAAAGCAGAGCATGGCAAGCATGAATTCTTACTTTAACACTTCATTTGTTTAATATGCAGAAGTATAGAAAGGAAATGAATCACATAACAAAGCTTACAATAACATGGAGAAACACACCATCAACACATGAGTCCACAAGAATCCCAAAGATGACTGCAAAACCCTGGTCTTCCTTAGCCAAAAATTGCAGAGATATAAGTGAAATAATACAGTGATAGCTTCTCCCTCAAGAGTCCAACCATGAAAATGAGCAAGAAAGTACATAATATAGATGATCTAACCTCTTTCCCTACCTCCATGGGTCGAGCTCACTATCCTAGGAGCTGTTTGAACCACTTCTAAACTAAGCACTAAAAAATAGGCAGTCAAAACAACTTGCCTCTATAAACTTGGAAACCAGTTCATACATTCAATTTTTACCCTTTACATGCAAGAATCCTCTAGAAGAGTTAAACAAGAGTAAAAATATCCAAAAAGTGTCACAATTACATCCGAGAGGACCACCATCCACCTCAAAAAGTCAAACTGGAGCCAAACTGCGTTTTCTGGACTGAACTGGTCAAATCTGGCAAAGTTTCCTCAACGGGTCGCACACTTTGGAGCTCTTTTTGGAGGCCTTCCCGGTATCAGAATTAGGTGCAGGATAGCTCGTTGGAAAGGACTCTGAGTCTACTTTCCAACCCAACTAGAATTTTTGGATTTGAAGGTCATTTTCCTAGTCAAAAGTCAATTCTCCCAAGACTTCTTAGGGGGTGAGACCCGTCGAGAAGCCAAAACCTTTAAATTTCCCAAAAATACCAAAATTACCCAAAATTCTCAAAAAATTTTGGGATTTGTGCTGTAGCTGATGCTAGTGAGTGCCATGATCTTTGAGGGATGCCTCAGCCAATATGCGGAGTGGATTGGTCTTCTTCCTCCGCCTAAGAGCCTCGGACAACCTCCTTTGAAACATTTTCATCTTGGCTTTGCATACATGCATTCTTGCCCAATAGTGATTCTTCATGTTTCTCAATAGCTTTTTCTCTTGGTTGGCCTTAGCCAATAGCCTCTCCAAGTGGGCATTCTCCTGAATGAGCAGGGACTCTCGGTCAGCAGGCAATGGATCACCGGGCCTCCTACGGTTCAAGACTTGGTCGCTACGAATCCTCCATAGCTCATCAAGTGCTTTCTCCTCCTCTAGCTGTGTGTTCCCCTGCTCCAGGTAGGTGATGGTCCATTGGGCACCCTCAAGTCTCCTCCGTAAAACATCATTTTCAGCCCTAAGATGCTGAATGATCTCCTTCGCCTCTTGGCTAGGAGAACTGGCCTCAAGATCAATCATCAGATCCTCATGAATCATAGGCTCTTTGCCCCTCTGCAGTACCTCTGCTGGTGAAGAAAGCGAGGCCCCTTCCACCTGATGTGGAGATAACACTCGCTGAGCTGAAGATGAAGGTGAGACCCCTTCCACCTGCTGTGGAGATAGTACTCGCCTGGCTGCTGCAAATAAGGCCCTTGGGCCTTTCTGATAAGTGACCAAAGGAGTGGAGCTAACATGTCGGGTGATGGGAGCATCGGGCTACTGAGATGGTCCTCCTTCCTCATGAATGACCTCCTGATGTGGCTGATGTGGCACTGTGAAAAACTCACGGGAGATGAACTCCTCCCATGAGATGCCCTGCTGTGTCAACTGATGCAATACTACTAGCTGAATCAAACCATAATGGCAAAGGCTCCTGTGCTGCTGGGCCGGGGTCTTCCTCTGCAACATGGGCACCATCCTCTGAATGTTATGAAACAAGAAGACCGGGATGTTCATCATCCTCACTCGGGTGAAATGCATCAAAAGGCGAATGTGATATGAATACACCTGTGAAAATCTGCCCTCATAGGTAAAATAATGCATAATAAGCCTCATGAGGGGAGCATACTCACTCCGGAGAAATCTGAATGGGAAAACACCCGTCAAAAGTCTCACAAATGATGGTCGGACATAGGGCTCAAAGTGAACAAAATCAAGCAACCTGCGCTTAGGCCACACCTCACCCACATTTGGTATCCCTGTAGCCTGTGAGATCACCTCAGGTGTCAATGTGAAGTTCACCCCTGCCAGAGTGACATGTCCATCATGGAGGTGTAAGACAAAAAAGCGGGCCAACTCTCTATGATGCTGAATCCGAGAGATCCTCTCACAAAACTGATAGCAAGACATGTACTGGAAGCAATTCACTGCCAAAGGATAGGCCTGTAATTCTGCCAAAGAAGTACGCTCCTCCCGCTTATGATGTCCTCCCTTACCCCGTCTATGAGGCCTCCTCTGTTCCTCAACCTCTGTAGATGATGAATGGCCATCACTTTGCTCATAAGTTTCTGTTTTTGACATGGTTTTGGAGCAAAGTGGACAAACTAAACTGCTGTCTCTGCCTGCAAAAAGTGCTGAAATCTATGCTGTTTCAAGGGGAACCAAACATGAGGGAAATGTTAGGGGAGGGAAATTTTTAACCAGGAATGGGAATATATAAAAATAACAGGGAGTTTTTAAGGGAAATTTTGCAAATCATATTCATATATGAACACATATTTGTAATAGGGAAATCATTTGCAAAGATTATTGCATATGGGAAAAACATGCATAAAAGTGAACATGGGAACATATGCATACATGTTTAATAGGGAAAAACAAAAGGGAAACCATACACCACACATGTTGACATTTTACTAACAGTTTTTGTTATCTTGCATATGCATATGGTAGAGGGGAATTAGGGTTTTCACTTTGTTTTGTTTTTTGATGCTTTCGGAGAGGGGTAGGGTTTTCACTTTGTTTTAGTGATTTAGGGATGGGAAGGGGATTTGTATTTCTTTTATAAAATAATCATGGGGAAAAGAAATGTACATATGAGGGTGGGCAAAAGGGAAGGGAAGGAAACCAATATAAGGGAAAAACAGCTTGAAACACCATAAACCCTAGCACAATTTGCACATGAATATTGCAGCCATATAAGTCTTTTCATTTGCATGATTTGAGGTTAAAATCATAGCATGATGGCTTACATCCATCATTAACCTCCAAGACAATGTGTAAAGAGCCTACCTTGAAAAATTTGGACGATTTGAAGGGAGATTGAGGAATGTTGTTGAAGTCTGCAAGTAAACGATTCAACGGGTCGCGCAGGCCTCCCAACGGGTTGCGCACCTCCCAACGGGTCGTGCCCGTAGTATTTCTGCACTGCTGAGGGGTTCTGGACGGGTCGCGCACTGCCCAACAGGTCGCGCACCTCCTTCAACGGGTCGCGCACCACTCAGCTGCCCGAAATCACTGCAATTTCGCTCCTCTCTCCAATCACTCTCTCAAACTTCTCTTCCAAGCGTTGGGATGCACAATGAGAGTAAAAGGAGGGAAGTAGAACCTTTATACACTCCATTTGAAAAGATTTCATCCATAAACCCACTTTATAAAGTTTATTTTTGACACTTTTTAAAACACTGATTTTTTTGTTTCCTTTATCCTGAATTTGACTTTTTGAGTGCTTTGACTTGATTCTTTTTGCAGGTAGATCATCTGAGGGACTTTGGCAAGGGGACCAGGGTTATTGCTGCCTTTTTGAAGAATTTCATTCTTTTTACAAAAATTTAACATGACCTTGGCTTTAAAAACAAAGTTTTTAAATCCAAGGTTAAAAATGAACTATACATGATGAAAATATCAAAGAAACATGTTTACAATCCTCCCTCTGGCTTGCTAGGCACTCAAGGACTTTCAAAGACATGAACTTGCTGAGATAAATGACCAAAACCCTAGACCTAGGACCTTTGACCTTAAGACAAAACAAGACAAGCTTGAAAAGCTTAATGACTGATATGACCTGATCCAACAAAGCCAAGAGGGGTATAAATAGACCAACTCCTCCATCAGGGTTATGGCATGCCTAACGGGATGCAAAATTTGACACTAATGAGACACCTACTAATGCAAAATGCAAAGAGCTTTGATCACTGATGGAGGGCTTTCAAGACCGACACTAACATTGGCTCCAATGGGGATGGTAGCTCCTTGGAGGTATCAAGAACCTCAGACCTCTGGGAGAACAAACCAGTGCTTTTGTCATTGGGCAATGGAGTCAACTTATTCACATGTGACCAACTTGAACACAACTTTATTTGACTTGGGCAATTGACTGAAATTCAAGACTATCTTGGACACTAACTCACTTACTCTATACAGAGAATAAACTGACATGAAACAACTTGTAAAACTCACACCAACTAATCACCATTTTCAGAATTATAGCCTTCACCGCGGGCCCCAAACTGAAGATGGAAAATCAGCTTCACACTTGCTGCAGAAAGAAAATGAAATGGTATTTACAATGAGAGTGATTAGAGCAGAAAATGCTCAAGCATGATACCTTTTGAGCAGCCGGCCATTCACCGACCCACCAAGACATTCATCACCGTTCATTTCTTTGAGAAGGAAATCATTTGGACCACGGTATGCTGCAATTTTGTAAGGACCCTTCCATAATTTGTCGAATTTTCCATGCTTCCCTTTATCTTCATTGCGGGCATCCCACCGTAACACAACATCATCAATCTAAAACTCATCTGCTTTGGCTTTTTTGTCATATATTTTCTTTATGCGCTCCTGCAACTTAAGGGAATTATGGTGAACTCTTCTCGTGTCTGCTGTAAATGAATCATTTGACTGATCCGTCGTTGCATAGGATCATCCTCACCACTAGCTTCTTGAAACAACTTGGCTATTGGAACACTTAGTGAAGTAGGAAACACTGCATCTACTCCGTAAACAATTTCAAAAGGTGACATACCAATTGACTTCTTTTGACTTACCCGATCAGCCCATAGTGCATTTATTAACTTCTTGTGCCAGCTCTTCTTGTTTATTTCCAGCAATTTCTTTATGATGTTCACTAGAGATTTGTTTGAAGATTCAGCCAGCCCATTCCCTTGCGGATGATAAGCGGTTGAATGCCCCAAGCTGATGTTATATTTATAGCAAAAATCAACCAACTTCTTTTTTGAATGCAGATGCATTGTCTGTAATCAACTTTTGTGGACAGCCAAAGCGTGACAAGATATTATTTTCAAGAAAAGAAATAATTACCGAATCTATAGCCTGCCGGGTGGGAATGGCTTCAATCCATTTTTTGAAGTAATCTGTGGCCGTCAAGATCCATCGATGCTGCCTGGAAGATGCTGGGTGGATTTTGCCAATAAAATCCAAGCCCCACTGCTGAAATGGTGCACTGATTTCCACTGGCCTGAGAGGCAATGGCTGTAATTTCTGTTTTCCTTGAAAAATCTGACATTCATGACAACTCTTTACCGCTTTATACACATCATAAAATAAAGAAGGCCAATAGAAACCAGCTCTCAAGATCTTATTAGCCGTAGTCTTCCAAAATAAGTGACCCCCACAGTCACCTTTATGGAAATCATCTACTGTTGTTTTCGCTTCCTCTTCGACCAAACAATTCAGCAAGATGCCACCAGGATCTTTCCAATAAAGTGCAGATTTGATAATGCAAAATTTGGCAGCCTTTAGCTTCAATGTTCTAGCTTTGTTTCTAGGCATTCCAGGAGGTGCAGATAAGTTTTGAAGCACATAAACTATATCAGCATACCAAGGAGAAGACTCAAAGATATCGGACACCTGTAGAACTGAATTTTCTTCATCTTCATCGGACAAGGCAGCAATCAGATTTATATCAAGGACATGAAGGTTTGCTTCAGCCATCAACTTAGCTAGACCTTGACCCTTAATCAACTTGGTAGGATTAATTTCTACATCATATTCTAAGAGTGCAGCGATCCACTTACCCCTTCTTCCTTCCGGTTCCGTTTGCACTAAAACATCCTTCACAGCTGCATTAGGAACATATGCTAAAACATGAGAATTCAATATGTAAACCCTGAACTCTTTCAAAGCTTTGATCAACGCCAATGCTTGCTTCTCAATGATATTATAATTCAGCGCTCCGTCCCTTATGATGCGGCTGAAAAAAGCTATGGGCCTCTCGACTCCATCTCTCTTTTGCATTAACACGGTTGCCAATGTATGCTTAGAGGCAAATGAAAACAAAATGAAATCCTGTGTATAATCCGGGCTAATCAAAGTTGGGGCTGAAGATAAGATTACCTTTATCAAATTAAAATATTTCACCGCCTCTTCGGTCCATTTAAGCTCGCTGTCCTTCGTTAGCATATTTTTTATCTCTCTAAGATGTTCAGCAAGATTGGGAATGAAACGACGCAGAAAATTCAATTTACCATTGAAAGACTGAATTTCTTTCTTGCTATGGGGCTGCTCCACTTGCTGAATTGCTTTTACTCGTGCAGGATCTATACGAATGCCGTCTTTAGAAATGATATGGCCCAGCAGCTTGCCTTCGCTCATAACAAAAAGACTCTTTTTCGGATTCAATGAGATGCCATATTTTCTGCACTTTTCAAACACCTTAGTCAAATGAAACAAATGCTCTTCATCTGATTTAGAAAACACGATCAAATCATCAAGATAAACAACTAAAAATACATCCTTCTCATTTGCAAAGGCCATGTCCATTGCCCACTGAAATGTGGCACCCGCATTTTTCAATCCAAACGGCATCTTGGCATAATGGAATGTACCCCATGGAGTAGTAAATGTTGTCTTGTCACAGTCATCTTCGTGCACCAAAATCTGATTATATTCGGAGTAACCATCAAGCAATGACATCCTAGATGCCCCCACAACCCGCTGCAATATGTGGTCCATCTTGGGCCGCGGATAATTGTCCTTTAATGACACCTTGTTCAGATTTCTAAAGTCTATACACAAGCGAATCTCACTAGTTTTCTTCCTCACGGGCACCAAGTTTGAGATCCAATCGGAAAACCGAATTGGCACTATGATTCCAGACTTATACAACCTATTGACTTCCTTCTCAATCAATGACAGCAATTTAGGATTAATTCTTCTCAACTTTTGCCGGAAAGGCTTTTGATTTGGCTTTATAGGTATGGTATGATGAATAATGCTTGTATCATAAGTTTTCAAATCTGAATAATCCCATGCAAAAACATTAGAATACAGAGACAATAATCTGATATACACTTGCTTTACCTTTGGCGGTAATGCTTTTGAAAGCTTCACCATCTTTGGATTCGCAGCTGTCCCAAGGTTCACATCTTCAACTCCTTCGTCCGTTGGCCTCAAAGTTGGCTTGCGGGCCACGTCATCCTGATCAAACAATTCTTCCAAAGGAATAAATCCTTTTGGAATGTGATTGTCCTTGAGCTGCAACACATCCATCTGATTCACTCCTTCAGCTTCCGTATCTATTGAAATGTCTTTGAACTTACCCTTAACTTGCAGAAAATCTTTGATTTCTTCGTCATCTTGGAACACTTGCCAACACCTTTGGTTATCTGGAACTGTAGGACGATGCTTCACATATATCTCAAACTTATTGCTGGAATTCATGGGTATTTTCAGATTACTCGCTGCCTTAGCCAATGCATCCGCAACACCATTCTGAATCCGGGGCACACATGTCAAAGTATGTTCAGAAAACCTCTTCAAAATGTCCAAAACAACATTCCTATATGCTCTCATGCGAGGATGTTTGGCCTGAAATTCACCTTTCACCTGTTTGATAACTAACTCGGAGTCGCCATAAACCGCTATCTTCTTTGCTTTTAACTTCCGAAGAATTTTCAGGCCAGCAATTAGAGCTTCATATTCCGCCTCATTATTTGAACAATCAAATGCCAATTTATAAGAACATACCCGTACCTTGCTTGGAACTTGATCTTGGGCTGAGAATGGGCTTCGAATCCACACACCGATACCAGCACCATCGCTGCCCACTGCACCATCAAAATCCATGGTCCAAAGACCATCCTCATCATCTTCTAAGTGCTGAAAGTCTGATTTTGATTCATGTTCTGCTTGCTGCCCATTTATTTCTGCAATTGGCCTTATGACAGCAGACCTTTCTTCACTTTCCTTTCTCAAAACTTCTCTGAAATTTTCTGAAATGTCTGGTATATCTTCTACTTGAACTAACTGACTATCTACCTCATTGAAATTGTCCGCAAACAAAACAAAAGATTCTAAATCTGTTTGTACATAATTTACAGGATGATTTACTGGCTTTTCCTTACTAGTGATCATGTATTTCATCTTTTGTTCCCGATATAACTTCCTCATTTGACCGAAAACTGGAATTGTAGCATATGAAAAATAACTCTGAATTGTACCTTTGAGTTTGGCTCCCCATGACCTCGACAACAACATGCCAAACTGTGGAGGAATATCCGCCACCACCACATCCATCAAAACATTCTTCGCTGGAATTTGATCTAGGCTCACCACTAAGTCTTTGATCAAGCCAATACATCTTACCCGGCTGGAATCAAATGAATACAGGTCATGATACTTTCTTGTGATGTCAAGTCCCAGCTTCTCCATGATTGTTTTAGGCATCAAATTATGTGAAGCTCCCAAGTCAAACATGGCATTGTGCAACACAAACTCATGCAAACGCAAACTGATATAAAATGGAGGAATATCACTTTCGAGGGACTCGCCATTCAAAGCTGGCCCAAAGATTAACTCTGACTGATCATCTTGTACATTCACCATGTCTAGCATTGAATCAACATTCAACAACTTAGAAATTTGACCTCGATAAGTGGTGTTCTTCATGACCTCCGTTAAAGGAATAGATATCTTCAACTTTGCAATCTCATTCTCCAAACTGAAAACTGGAAACTTCTCACCTTCTTTTGCCGGATTATCTCTTTTTTCAGCTTTATCCTTCGGTGCATTTGATGGCTGGTCAATCTTTGCTGCTGGTAATGTTTGAGTTGTTGATGGACCGACTATATCTTTACCCTTTGAAGAAACCGAATCATTCTTTGCTGCAATGTCTTTCCTCTTCTGCACGGGATTTATAGGAATAGCCCGGCTTCTCAATTGCCTTTGTTGTCCTTGCTGAGCTGATAAAGCATTTAAGTAGCCTCTTTGATACTCTTCAGATTCTTCTTCAAGTGTTGTATCATTTGACAAAATATAATGTTCATCTTGGGGAAAGACAGAATTGCTTACCAACTCATCTTCTTCCGCAATATATGTAGGCATATCATCAGGAGTGAAGAAGTGATTTTCTTCGCCAACATTATCACCTTCATCTTCAGACTCTTGGCTAGCAAAATTCTTCTGAAAAGGAGGTTTCATTGGCTGTTGAACTGCTGTGTCTTGTGCCTTTGTTTCGCGCTGCTTGATCCTATATTGTTGCTGCTGTTGACCTCTGAAATTAGGATTACAAATCTGAGGCTCCGGCTTGTCAAGAGTAATCTTTTCAAGTGCCCTCTTTATCTGTTCAACATCACGATGTAACTGATTTTAAGTGGATGCTTCCTCCTTAATTGTGACTCGCTTTTCTGCCTTCATCCTTGCTCTTTTATCATTTAAATTTGCCTCAACGCTGACAACAATTTTCTGCATTTCTTTCAATGTAGGTGGATCTCTGTCTCTCAATGAATAAGCCATCTCCGGATCAAAACCATCCGGGAACTTAAGAAGTGCTGATTTTCTAGATGGCCTCAAATCATCGGGAATAGCATTATAAACTGTATTGAATCTGATTATGTAATCTTGAACAGACTCACCCGGATTACGCTTGAGATTGTTGTATTCGGCATTAATTTGAAGCAGATCCTTTCTGATTTCCCACCGATCTAAAAACTGATTCTGAAGTGCTTCCAAAGTAGTGATGCTGTTGGCTGTCAACCCTCTGAACCATTTTCTAACTTCTCCTGCAAATGTTTGCACGAATAACCGCATGGTAAAATCTTCTTCATCTAACTCATATAGATCAAAAAATGTGGTCATCTTATCGATATGTTGCTGAGCTGTGATACTTTGTGGAGTGCCATCAAACATGGGAAATTTACTTTGGTAATCAGCTGGCATATCATGAAGATTTGCAGGTAAAACCAATGGGGCAAACCGGGCAACCATTGCTCTCGGAGGGGGAGTAGGATGAGTATGAAGTGGAGGAGGAGAACCGACTGCTGATTCAGGATAGGTGATTATAGGTGAAACTGAAACATAAGGAGGGTAAGATTCTTCGTGAGCTGTGATAGTAGATCCAATGTGATTAGAGATACTCTCAACAAAATCAGCAAGGGTAGTAGCTTGAACACTTGACTGAAGATGTCTTAAGATGAAATTTTCAACCAATTTATTATGTCTCTCAAACTCAATAACAGCTGCAAAATCAAGGTCAAGAACTAGATAATCGAGTGCACTTTCAGACTTAGCTTTAAACAGAGACAACTCAAAGCTTTCGTGAAAATCTAAATCTTCAAGATAATAAAAAATAGCTGGGCACGAATGCGATCTGAAAATGGGTCTAGGATCTGTAGCCAGCTTGTTTTCTCAAAATGACTAGGAAAGAAAAAGCATTCAGCCTGTGAAAACTCTCAACCTATCATCCACGGCTCAGAGTTAACAAATACACGGGGATAAGATTTCAAAGAAGCGCTATTTTCACAAGCTCACGGAGATTGACTGAAGCAACGTTTATCTACTTGTGCTGATGTAAAACAAGAGCGTTTTCGAAGGCTACCTGGCATAACTTCAGGCTCCATCTAAGACTTATGAAATAACACGTTCAATGAGCAAAGGATTAGATGTTCTCCCCAGTATGGTCTCCAGTATGTTAGCAGTTGAAATTTCACCTCAGGCTGAGAAAGGCAAACCTCAAAGCTACATCAAACCATTCAGCCTCGTAGCTAGCCCTACGGGGCAGGAGAAGGCTCTCTCCGGTCAATCTCGGTAGATCTTCAATGGGATGAGATGACCAACACGGTAACACTGATATTAGGCTAGTAAACTGATTTGAAGGTTGATTTGGGGGTTTTTGGTGGCAAATTGAGGAGCTGCAATTTAGGGTGCGGGGATTGGACACAGTTTCTGCAGGGGGGTCTTTGGGGCGAGGTAGGAGCCTGTATTGATGTCTTTAGCTGAAGTGGATGATTAGGAAAGAAAGATAAGAAGGCTAAAGAGAGCAAACAATGAATTTGAATTCTCTTTAGACAGTAGAAAACATAGAAATTAAACAAATTTAAAAGCAGAGCATGGCAAGCATGAATTCTTACTTTAACACTTCATTTTTTTAATATGCAGCAGTATAGAAAGGAAATGAATCACATAACAAAGCTTACAATAACATGGAGAAACACACCATCAACACATGAGTCCACAAGAATCCCAAATATGACTGCAAAACCCTGGTCTTCCTTAGCCAAAAATTGCAGAGATATAAGTGAAATAATACAGTGATAGCTTCTCCCTCAAGAGTCCAACCATGAAAATGAGCAAGAAAGTACATAATATAGATGATCTAACCTCTTTCCCTGCCTCCATGGGTCTAGCTCACTATCCTAGGAGCTGTTTGAACCACTTCTAAACTAAGCACTAGAAAATAGGCAATCAAAACAACTTGCCTCTATAAACTTGGAAACCAGTTCATACATTCAATTTTTACCCTTTACATGCAAGAATCTTCTAGAAGAGTTAAACAAGAGTAAAAATATCCAAAAAGTGTCACAATTACATCCAAGAGGACCACCATCCACCTCAAAAAGTCAAATTGGAGCCAAACTGCGTTTTCTGGGCTGAACTGGTCAAATCTGGCAAAGTTTCCTCAACGGGTCACGCACATTTCCTCAACGGGTCGCGCACTTTGGAGCTCTGTTTGGAGGCCTTCCCGGTGTCAGAATTAGGTGCAGGATAGCTCGTTTGAAAGGTCTCTAAGTCTACTTTCCAACCCAACTAGAATTTTTGGATTTGGAGGTCATGTACCCAGTAAAAAGTCAATTCGCCCAAGACTGCTTCGGGGGTGAGACCCGTTGAGAAGCCAAAACCTGTAAATTTCCCAAAAATACCAAAATTACCCAAAATTCTCAAAAAAATTTGGGATTTGTGCTGTAGCTGATGCTAGTGAGTGCCATGATCTTTGAGGGATGCCTCAGCCAAGATACAGAGTGGATTGGTCTTCTTCCTCCGCCTAAGAGCCTCGGACAACCTCCTTTGGAACATTTTCATCTTGGCTTTGCATACATGCATTCTTGCCCAATAGTGATTCTTCATGATTCTCAACAGCTTTTTCTCTTGGTTGGCCTTAGCCAACAGCCTCTCCAAGTGGGCATTCTCCTGAATGAGCAGGGACTCTCGGTCAGCAGGCAATGGATCACCGGGCCTCCTACGGTTCAAGACTCGGTCGCTACGAATCCTCCATAGCTCATCAAGTGCTTTCTCCTCCTCTAGCTGTGTGTTCCACTGCTCCAGGTAGGTGATGGTCCATTGGGCACCCTCATGTCTCCTCTGTAAAACATCATTTTCAGCCCTAAGATGCTGAATGATCTCCTTCGCCTCTTGGCTAGGAGAACTGGCCTCAAGATCAATCACCGGATCCTCATGAATCATGGGCTCTTTGCCCCTCTGTAGTACCTATGCTGGTGAAGAAAGCGAGGCCCCTTCCACCTGATGTGGAGATAACACTCGCTGAGCTGAAGAGGAAGGTGAGACCCCTTCCACCTGCTGTGGAGATAGTACTCGCCTGGCTGCTGCAAATAAGGCCCTTGGGCCTTTCTGATAAGTGACCAAAGGAGTGGAGCTAACATGTCGGGTGACGGGAGCATCGGGCTGCTGAGATGGTCCTCCCTCCTCATGAATGACCTCCTGATGTGGCTGATGTGGCACTGTGAAAAACTCACGGGAGATGAACTCCTCCCATGAGATGCCCTGCTGTGTCAACTGATGCAATACTACTAGCTGAATCAAACCATAATGGAAAAGGCTCTTGTACTGCTGGGTCGGGGTCTTCCTCTGCAACATGGGCACCATCCTCTGAATGTTATGAAACAAGAAGACCGGGATGTTCATCATCCTCACTCGGGTGAAATGCATCAAAAGGCGAATGTGATATGAATACACCTGTGAAAATCTTCCCTCACAGGTAAAATAATGCATAATAAGCCTCATGAGGGGAGCATACTCGCTCCGGAGAAATCTGAATGGGAAAACACCCGTCAAAAGTCTCACAAATGATGGCCAGACATAGGGCTCAAAGTGAACAAAATCAAGCAACCTGCGCTTAGGCCACACCTCACCCACATTTGGTATCCCTGTAGCCTGTGAGATCACCTCAGGTGTCAATGTGAAGTTCACCCCTGCCAGAGTGACATGTCCATCATGGAGGTGTAAGACAAAAAAGCGGGCCAACTCTCTATGATGCTGAATCCGAGAGATCCTCTCACAAAACTGATAGCAAGACATGTACTAGAAGCAATTCACTGCCAAAGGACAGGCCTATAATTCTGCCAAAGAAGTAGGCTCCTCCCGCTTATGATGTCCTCCCTTACCCCCTCTATGAGGCCTCCTCTGTTCCTCAACCTCTGTAGATGATGAATGGTCATCACTTTGCTCATAAGTTTCCGTTTCTGACATGGTTTTGGAGCAAAGTGGACAAACTAAACTGCTGTCTCTGCCTGCAAAAAGTGCTGAAATCTATGCTGTTTCAAGGGGAACCAAACATGAGGGAAATGTTAGGGGAGGGAACTTTTTAACCAGGAATGGGAATATTTAAAAATAACAGGGAGCTTTTAAGGGAAATTTTGCAAATCATATTCATATAGGAACACATATTTTTAATAGGGAAATCATTTGCAAAGATTATTGCATATGGGAAAAACATGCATAAAAGTGAACATGGGAACATATGCATACATGTTTAATAGGGAAAAACAAAAGGGAAACCATACACCACACATGTTGACATTTTACCAACAGTTTTTGTTATCTTGCATATGCATATGGTAGAGGGGAATTAGGGTTTTCACTTTGTTTTGTTTTTTGATGCTTTGGGAGAGGGGTAGGGTTTTCACTTTGTTTTAGTGATTTAGGGATGGGAAGGGGATTTCTATTTCGTTTATAAAATAATCATGGGGAAAAGAAATGTACATATGAGGGTGGGCAAAAGGGAAGGGAAGGAAACCAATCAAAGGGGAAAACAGCTTGAAACACCATAAACCCTAGCACAATTTGCACATGAATATTGCAGCCATATAAGTCTTTTCATTTGCATGATTTGAGGTTAAAATCATAGCATGAGGGCTTACATCCATAATTAACCTCCAAGACAATGTGTAAAGAGCCTACCTCGAACAATTTGGATGATTTGAAGGGAGATTGAGGAATGTTGTTGAAGTCTGCAAGCAAACGATTCAACGGGTCGCGCAGGCCTCCCAACGGGTCACGCACCTCCCAACAGGTCGCGCCCGTAGTATTTCTGCACTACTGAGGGGTTCTGGACGGGTCGCGCACCGCCCAACAGGTCGCGCACCTCCTTCAACGGGTCGCGCACCACACAGCTGCCCGAAATCACTGCAATTTCGCTCCTCTCTCCAATCACTCTCTCAAACTTCTCTTCCAAGCATTGGGATGCACAATGAGAGTAAAAGGAGGGAAGTAGAACCTTTATAGACTCCATTTGAAAAGATTTCATCCATAAACCCACTTTATAAAGTTTATTTTTGACACTTTTTAAAACACTAATTTTTTGGTTTCCTTTATCCTGAATTTGACTTTTTGAGTGCTTTGACTTGATTCTTTTTGCAGGTAGATCATCTGAGGGACTTTGGCAAGGGGACCAGGGTTATTGCTGCCTTTTTGAAGAATTTCATTCTTTTTACAAAAATTTAACATGACCTTGGCTTTAAAAACAGAGTTTTTAAATCCAAGGTTAAAAATGAACTGTACATGATGAAAATATCAAAGAAACATGTTTACAATCCTCCCTCTGGCTTGCTGGGCACTCAAGGACTTTCAAAGACATGACCTTGCTGAGATAAATGACCAAAACCCTAGACTTAGGACCTTTGACCTTAAGACAAAACAAGACAAGCTTGAAAAACTTAATGACTGATATGACCTGATCCAGCAAAGCCAAGAGGGGTATAAATAGACCAGCTCCTCCATCAGGGTTATGGCATGCCTAACGGGATGCAAAATTTGACACTAATGAGACACCTACTAATGCAAAATGCAAAGAGCTTTGATCACTGATGGAGGGCTTTCAAGACCGACACTAACAAAACCTGAGGTAAAAAGTGACTCTGCAATTTCATGTACTTTTTATGATGATGATTTCGTTTCTTTTGAGAGACATACTACAAATATTGGATCAAAACTGTTGAATAAAATGGGGTATCAAGGAAAGGGTCTCGTCATTAATTGTCAAGGCATTGTGAAACTCATGAAAGTAGAGGAATTGCCTCATTATGTAGGACTTGGGTATGTTAGGAAGGAAGTTGGGGAATGCTCCAAAACAGCTAGTGACCCACCAACAACAGATGATGAGAGCACCTCACCATATTCCAGTGATAATGTTGGATCCATGAGCACTTATTGGTGGTGCACCAGGAGAAAGCAAGTTTGGAGGAGGAAGAATCATTGTAATGAGGATGGACACCATAAATCTGCATGTTAGACAATCCAGGCCCAAAAAGCACCCATGAAGAATCTAGTCGTTAAAGATATTCCAAGAGAAAATATACCAGAAGGAGATGGCCCACTCACTCTGTTAGTTAAGAGATGGTTTTATTAGATATAGTCATTTGTCATGGCCACAATTTGTAAATCATGCGTTGCGAATAATTGTAAAAGCGATAACATGTTTCCAACACTTACTAAAGCAATGGTTATGTTTTGGCCTTTCGTGATTAGTTTGGGTATTGGTTTCTATTATGTAAAACTTGACCAAAGAGTGTGTGTTATAAACTCTTAGCAAGTGTGGGGTTGATTGAGTAATGTTTGGTTTGTATGTGATTGCAAAGAATGTACCAGATTTGCATGAAATGAAGATGATTGAAAAGTGTGGTTTGGCAAGGATATAAGTAGTGTGTTGGACGTGTTAATTCTTTTCACGGTCTAAAATCTCCTTAAGTGGGGAGGAATGATCTAAGAGGATCTCAAAGTGCAAGTGGCCTTAAAAATAGCTGAAAAAATCAAAGTTTCCATACAATAGCAAACTAGAACCAGATTGAAGTTCTCGTCACCCTGATTCCAATGGTGTGAACGACACTCAAATCCGAGTTCATAAGAAGGAGATAGAGTTGGTAAAAGTTGGACAAGTGGAAGGTTTTATGAGGTAGTAATTTTGACCGGGATCAGCGCCTGGAATCTGGCTCCCAAGAACATGTGAATTTCTGGGATGATTAATTTGTGTATGACACCTTAGTTTCAAAAAAAAAAAAATGCATATTGTTGTATAGAAAACAAATGTGGGGTAGGTTATCACCCCCACCACCTGGGCTCTGCATATCATGTATCGTGTTTAATATAGTATATTTGGGTTGGGTCGGGGCCTCGTGGAACGAACCTATTCTAGCCTACAAATACTATACAATGTGTATGCCGAGACCAACAATCCTCAAACCCACCTGCCCCACGTGGTTGGCCCCCACTGGGTAGTCTCAGAACCGAAACGGGAAAGTTCGATCACATGCAAAATGGAACAACGCTGATATGTATAATTCCAACTGCAATCCTAACTTCCCGATTCCAAGCCGTTTCATGTGACATATATGGAGCCAACAGTTATAGAACTAGATAATTAATAAAAACAGTGTGCCAAGGTTGTGGGGTTGGTAGGATTTGAACCCCAACCACCCCACCTCTAGTCCTTCACCGTAACCACTACACCATGGGTGGAAGCTTTGTAAAGTCTGCCACCCTTCTTATATATATACTCATATTTTCATAGAGCACTGGGAGGAGCGGCAACAGACTAACAAAGCGAGATTTTTATGCAGGTGGCAGAACCCTGAGTCTGGCAGGAGGTCAGAACCTTGCCCGAGTTATCTTAGGGTATCAAAAAATATTTTGAGAGGTGTAGAAAGGAATTTTGTCAGAATTGGAGGTGTATAGTCAATTTTGCACAATGTTTTTCCAGGAACTCAGTAGTGCTGTCAGTTTCAACAGTCAGTCTCTCCATTTTTTGACCATCTTCTAGATTGGAGGTATAAGCGTCTTTATGTATTTTTTTCTTGTACTTATTCTCTTTGATGCCACGTAATAAGAGAGGGCCTACCCATTGTTGAGCAGGTCCTGAAGACGTAGCCCACATTGGGTGAACTATGTAATTAAATTCTTGTGTCATGATCGCATGCTTGTTATGTTCTTTCCTCTTTATTTTATGTGCTTTTAGTTTTCTTGGTTAACATGCTCTGTAATATGTAATTCTTTATGCATCTTTAAGAAAAAGATCTTGGATCAAAAATTGATTATTTGTCGTTGGTGTTATTACATAAAAATTCGTATATGAATGTTCTTCAAATTTTGTATGGTTTTATTTTTGTTACATTCCGATGTTTAGGATTGAGATGCGTTTTTTCCTTTCAACTTCTCACATTTTTTTCTCTTGCAATATAAATTGTTTGTTTATTCCATTTGTGTTCACATTCTTAAATAAAATATCTTTGGTTTAATGTTATTCTCTTGCGTTTGTAATTTATTGGGTTTTTAATGTCAACCCCTTTAGCTTATTGATCCCCAAGGTTTGTAAAAATATTTTTGAGGTTTAGAGTATTAGTGTTAGAGCTTTATGTTTATTTAATGGTTTACAATATTTATCTTTCACTTTATATGCTTTGGATTTAAAATGTTCATGTCATGGGTTTGTGACTATTGTTTAAAAAACAACCATGGTGAGTTGTTCTTGATCATGGTCATACATGTTCATAGTCAACCTTGGTTAATGATGGTGAATCATGGTGGTGAATGGTTGAATGTGGCTTTCTGATGGAGATTGTTCCAATATGGAAAATATATGTGGACAAGAATTATTGATCACGATGGTTATTCATGGGCACCTTGGTTTATAGTTATGGTGTTGGATTGTCAACCATGGTCAATAACTATGGTCCAATGTCACTTTCTGACAAGGATTGTCTCATTGTGAAAATCAACCATGGTGAAAACGATTGTGAACCATGTTTGTATAAGGGTTTGTAATATTTATCTTTGGGTTTATATACGTTGGGTTTATAAGATTGCTCCCTTCAGTTTATTATTCTTCACTTGGGTTGATAATTCCTTGGGGTCTTAGTATTGATCCCTTGCTTTTTTTGTTCCCTTTGGTTAATGGTATCAATCCCTTTGATTTGTTCATGTTAGGGTTGAAGCATGGTTAAGAAATGTCCAACGTCGCATTGTGACAAATATTGTATCAATATGAAAATCAGCCATGGCCATACATGGACATGCATGTTTATTATAGGGTTTATAATATTTATATTGGGGTTTATATACGTTGGGTTTGTATTATTTCATAGGGTTTAATATTGTTCCCTTAGGTTAAATTTTTCTCACTTGGGTTAATAATCATTTGGGTTTTTAGTATTTATTTCTTGGGTTTATTATTTGCTTGGGTTTATAATGTCAATCATCATTGGGAATGGTCAATAATGGTCAACCAAGGCCAACGAGAAATCATGCTCAGCCATGGCTAATCATGTTCAAGCATGGACTAATGTTGCACTATGACAAAGATTGTGTCAATATGAAAATCAACCGTGGTGAACCATGTTTATTTAAGGGTTTTTAATATTTATCTTTGTGTTTATATACATTGGGTTTATAATATTCACCCCTTGGGTTTGATATTATTCCCTTGGGTTCATAATCCCTATATAATATTATTCCCTTGGGTTGTTAGTATTAATTCGTTGGGTTTATTATTCCCCTGGGTTTTTAGTATTGATCCCTTGGGTTTATTATTGCCTTTGGTTTATAATATGTGATGGTAAACCATGATCAATTATGGTGAATTATGGTTGACCTTGATCACCCATAATCAGCCATGTTTTATAAATTCAATCATGGTAATTGATGGTCAATTATGTTCAACCATGCTCCAATGTCACATTGTGACAAATATTGTCTGAATATGAAAATCAACCATGGTCAATTATGGTCATACATTTCATTCTCACAATGATTGTCTCAATAGAAAATGAATGACGACCAAGCATGGTTAACCAAGGTCACACATCACAATGTGACAAACATTTTCTCAATACGAAATCTACCATGATCAATGATGGCTAATCATGTTTGTTTTAAGGTCTATAATATTTTTTTTCAGGGTTTATATACATTGGGTTTATAATATTGATCCCTTAGGCTTAATATTATTTCCTTTGGTTCATAATGCCTATGGGTTTTAGTATTCATTCCTTGGGTTTATTATTCGCTTTGGTTTGCTAATGTTAGCAATCATATTCCCAAGGTTTAGAATTATTCCCTTAGCTTTGTTATTTCATTGGGTTTATAATATCAATTATTTGGGTTTATTGATCTAGGGTTTCATATTCCCGAAGTTAAATATTGTTTCGTTGGGTTTACTATTCATTTGTCTTTATAATATTAATCCCTTAGGTTTATTTATCCAAAGGTTCATATTCCCAGGGTGTAATATTATTCCCTTGGGTTTATTATTACCTTTGGTTTATAATCCCTTTGAGTTTTACTATTGATCCCTTGGGTTTATTATTCCCCTGGGTTTATAATATCCATTCGTTGGGTTCATTAATCCAAGGGTTCATATTCCTAGGGTTTAATATTATTCCCTTGGGTTTATTAATCTAAGGGTTCATATTGTTAGAGCTTAATATTCTTCCCTTGGGTTTAATATTGTTCCCTTTGGTTTTAATATTTTTCATTTGGGTTTAATATTGGTCAACCATGGTCTAACGTTGCACTGTGAGAAATATTTCTCAATATAGAAATCAGCCACGATCAAACATTGTATTGTGACAAAGATTGTCTCAATATGAAAATCAATCATGGACAACAATGGTCCAATGGCTCATTGTGACAAACATTGTCTCAATATGAAAATCAACCATGGTAAAGCATTTTCAACCATGTTCAATCACGCTCAACCATGGCCCAATGTCACATTGTGACAAAGATTGTCTCAATATGAAAACCAACCATGGTTCACCATGGCCAACCATGGTCCAGTGTTGCATTGTGACAAAGATTGTCTCAATATGGAAATAAACCATGGTCAACCATGTTTATTTTAGGGTTTATAATATTCATCTTGGGCTTTATATATGTTGGTTTTATAATATTAATCCCTTGGATTTAATTTTATTCCCTTGGTTTTATAATCCCTTGGGTTTATTAATCTAAGGGTTCATATTCCTAAGGTATAATATTATTCATAGGGTTTATAATATTGATCATTAGGTTTAATATAAATCCCTTGGGTTTATAATGATGGTCAATCATGGTCAACCATGGTCCAATGCCACATTGTGACAAAGATTGTCTTAATACAAAAAACAACAATGGTAAACCATGGTCAACCATGTTTATTTTAGGTTTTATGTATCTTGGGTTTAATATTATTGCCTTAGGTTTATAATGTTTTGGGTTTTTAGTATTAATTGCTTGGGTTAATTATTCCCTTAGTGTTTATAATATCAATCCCTTGTGTTTATTAATCTAAGGGTTCATATTCCTAGAGTATAATATTATTCATAGGGTTTATAATATTAATGTTTGGTTTCAATATAAATTCCTTGGGATTATAATCATGATCAACCATTGTCAACCACAGTCCAACATTATGAAAATCAACCATTGTCTAACATCATGTTGTGACAAGGATTGTCTCGATATGAAAAAAATCAAGGACAACAACCAATCCCTTTAGTTTGTTAATCTAAGGGTTCGTATATCTAGGGTATAATATTATTTATAGAGTTTGCAATAATAATGCTTGGGTTTAATATAAATCCCTTGGGTATATAATCATGCTAAACCATGGTCCAACATCACATTGTGAAAAAGATTTTATCAAATATGAAAATCAACCATGGACAACATCGTCAACCATGGTCAATCATGGTCTAATGTCACATTGTGACCTATTATCTCAATATGAAAATCCACCTTTTAAAACCATGGTCAACCCTGGTTAGCCATGGTCAACCATGGTCCAACGTCGTATTGTGAGAAAGATTGTCTCAGTATGATCAACCATGGAAAACCATGTTGAACCATGGTCCAATGTTGCATTGTGATGTAAACATTGTCTAAATATCTAAATAAGCCATGGTTAACCATGGTCAACTATGTTTGTTTTAGTGCTTATAAAATGTATCAAAGGTTTTATATACCTTGGTTTATAATATTTATCTTAGGGCTTATCATAGGGTTTTTTCGATATGAAAATCAATCATGGTCAACCATGGTCACATTGTGACAAAGATTGCCCCATGGTCCAATGTCGCATTGTTACAACCATGGTCAATTAAGGTCGAACAACACATTATTACAAAGATTTTTCCAATATAAAAATAAACCATGGTAAACCTTGGTCAACCATGTTTATTTTAGGGTTTATAATATTTATCTTTGGGTCCATATACCTTCGGTTTATAATATTAATCCCATGGGTTTAATATTATTCCCTTAGGTTTATAATCCATTGGATTTTTAGTATTAATCCCTTGGGTTTATAATATTGGTCCCTTGAGTTTATTACTCTAAGAGTTCATATTCCTAATATTCCTAAGGTATAATATTGTAAGTAGGGTTTATAATTTAATAATAATTCAATTTTAATTTAAATATTGTTTTAATATAATAAATGTTATAATAAAATATAAATAATATTATAATGTTATGTAATATAAATTAGAATACAGTTCAGAGGCGATGTTTCCATAGGAATGTCATAGTCTGAGCGCTCTGCAACATAGGGTTTTTTGCTCACCCCTGCAACGACGCAGTCTGAACCCTCCCTGCTTCTATTCTCTGTCAGCCTTCCTCCTTGCAATAGCAGCTGCTGGCATAGACCGCATTGCAATGGCTGACCCTCAGGGGGGGGCTTCAAAGCCTTCCCCCTCAGCCAAGAGAGATAATTAAGTGAAGGAACTGACAAAGCCTTCCGGTCTAGAACAAGTAAACATGGATACAAGAGATTTCCCAATGCAAGATACGAAAAACGCTCCCACTGATCAGTTAGACAGGCGTAGTGAAGTACAAGAAGGAAAGATTGGGCAACAGGAAATGCCCAAGGTTACATCAACGACATGCAAACCCATAGAAATTGAACGACCCAAGATAGAACTTCCCAGCCAAAGAATCAATGGTCAAATCCAGTACATGAAGGACCATGCGCTCATTGGAAAATTTATTGGATACTATCCAACTGAAAAAGCTTTGTAAGGATGGATCTCTGCCAAATGGAAACCCAAGGGACATGTCACCTTACAGCTAGGACCAAAATGGTTTTTCACTGCGATTTTCATTTGCATTGAAGACCAAAATAGGGTTATGGATGAAGGTCCCTACTTCTTCAACTCTGTCGGTCTGTATTTAAGGGAATGGGTAGAGAGATTTAACCCTGACAAGGAGGATTTTAGCTGGGCACCAGTTTGGATCTAGATGTACTCGCTCCCGTTGGAATACTGGGATGAAGAATCGTTGAGAGACATTGGCAAGGGGCTAGAGGAGTTTATAAAAATTGTTGAGGAAATGAAGCTGTGCAAATACACCTCCTATGCCCGTATTTGTGTCTTAATGCGCCTAGACAAAGCCCTTCCGGACTTGGTAAGTCTCTTCCATGATGACTTTGAATGGATCCGACCCTTAGATTTTGAACATGTACCCTTTCGCTATCGCAAGTGTCATGCCCATGGGCATATTTTTCGGGACTGCCCTCTAAACGCTAAACTCCAAACCTCTGACCCCTTAGACAAGTCAGCTCATGATGGCTTTACCAAGGTTGCAAATAAAAAAAGATCGCATAAAAAACCCTCCTCCGGGAAAAAGCCCATGCAAGACCCTGCCTCCATTCCCTACATAAGCAATAGCTTTGAGGTTCTTGCTAAAACTTCAGAAGGCCCACCTTAGAGCATTTTGCCAATCCCACCGCTGATCATCATGACCTCTCCCCCCCTCTGTCTGGCTCTTCTCCCACTCCCCTACCCCTTAGTGAAAACATCGGGATTCCTGAGGCAGCTCGAAAGGACCCTGGTTGGAAACCTAATGGAATGGATGTTGACGGTATCCCCAGCTAGACCTTGCACTTAGCAATCACCTCAGTAGAAAGCAGTCAGACGCAACATATGGAAGAAGAACCGGAAAGCATTGATTTTGGAGGACTTGACATCTTCGAGCTTGAACAAGCATGCAGGAAGAAAGACTACGACAAGATTCAAGAGCATCAACTCAATACCCTAGAAGTCATCATCTCTAGGGCTTACCAGCAACAACAACTAGGCATACAACTGGGCAGTCAATGGGATGGCAGCTTCTTTCCTAAAGACTCTAAAAAACGTGTAAGAAAGAAAGATCTTCAAAGAACTATTGCAATAGGGAAAATCTTGGTAGACTCAGGCAGATACGCTAAGTTGACAAAGTACTACAAGCCTACCACTAATAGTGAATCATGAAGCTCACTTCCTGGGATCTAAGAGGGCTCAATAGCCCCAACAAACTCAGAATGATAAAAAACATGATAAAGCAGGAGCAACCCCAGATCTTCTTTATGCAGGAAATGAAATGTAATAGTAACACACTTGGAAACATCCTCTCTAGAGCATGGCCAGGTTGTCACTCGGTTGCAGTGGATGCTTCGGGTGCCTCCGGGGGACTGGTAATTGCTTGGAACATGCAAGCTATGACGCTCTCAGAATTTCATGCCTCCCATCACATTATACAGGCTACTTTTCATATAATTGGCACCAACATTCATGGCCATCTCTCCAATGTCTACTTCCCACAGGAAGCAGGCAACAAAATTGCTCTTTTAGACACAATAGAAGTGCTCAACTTCAATAGACTCCATCCTCTTTGGATCATTGGAGGAGACTTCAACATGATCACCAAGTTGGAGGAAAATAAGGGAGGCTGAGCCAAGTTGGAATAGGAAAATGGCCACTTTAAAGATTTTATCCAAAACAATATGCTAATTGATTTGTAATTCTGCAATGGAATGCACACCTGGAGCAATCGCAGGGTTGGGCGACATCAAATTTCTTCCAAACTAGACAGATTCCTCATTTAAGATAATGCAGTGCATCTTGGGAGCAACATTTCGGCATCAATTCTTCCATTTTCAGGCTTAGATCATTGGCCTATCTCTCTCCAATGGCAAAGACTAGTCAACTCTACCAGGCGTCCTTTCCACTTCGAAGCTTTTTGGCTCACCAACCCTGCCTTCAATGACCTCATCAGATCCACCTGGACCAACTTCCCTTTTGCCAGAGGGATCAAAAATGTTTTAGTTTCAATAGAAACTTAAATTCCTAAAATCCCAAATCAAGCATTGGAATCAAGAGACTTTTGGCAACATCTTCCAAGCTCAGCAAGATCTAAACAAAAAAATGAGAGAACTCCAGCAACAGATAATCATAGAGGGCTACAAGGAAGAGACTTTGGAACAGGAAAACCACATTCACAATCAATTGGAGGAAAGAAGAAAGCAAGAAGAAATTCTCTGGAAGCAAAAATCTAGAATTAGATGGCTGAAAGAAGGAGAAAGGAACACTAAATTCTTCCACAGAACTACAATACAGAGAAGAATGCACAACACCATCTCTTTCATACAAAAGTGGGGGGGGAAGAGTGGAAAGCCATGCAGAGATCGAACAAGAGTTTCTCAATCACTTTCAAGAGGTCCTTCAAGAACCCCAAATTGATAGACGACCTGTTATAGAAAAGATCACTCAAAATGTGCCGAAAATTATCATAGAAGAACACAACCAGCTTCTTCTTCGACTAGTCATGCCTCAGGAGGTGGATTTGGCTATGAACCAGCTCAAGGAGGGCAAAGCTCCTAGTTCGGATGGCTTCACTACTACCTTCTTCCACTCTTTCTGGGATCGTATCAAAGAGGAGATGTGGCTAGTGGTGGAGGAATTGCGCACTCTTCATTGGCTTCTGCCCTCTCTGAACTCAACTTTCATCGCCCTCATCCCAAAAGAAGAGAATACTAGTACTCCTGACAAATTTCGTCCAATCGCACTATGCAATGTTATTTACAAGGTGATATCCAAAGTCATTGCTAATAGGTAGAAGCTACTTTTTCCCTTGCTCTTATCGCCTGAACAATCTAGATACGTAAAAGGAAGACAAATATTGGACAGCATTATCCTCACTCATGAAATCATACACTCCCTCAAGCACTCCAAATAGGCAAGTATGATTCTCAAGATTGACCTCTCTAAATCTTTTGATAAGTTAAGTTGGACCTATATTCAAAAAATGCTAACAGCCTTTGGTTTTTCCGCAATATGGGTTCGATGGATTCCGAGTTTAATTTCCACAAAATTTTTCTCTATCCTCATAAATGGCATACCCTCTCGACCTTTCAGCCCCTCTAGAGGCATCAGACAAGGAGATCCACTTTCCCCATTCCTTTTTGTTCTAATGGCAGAAGGTCTGGGTTGCCATATCAAAAATGCCCTCCTCTCCCAGCATCTCAAGGGTCTATCCATACACAACTCTCTAGCCATCACTCATCAACAGTTCGTGGATGACAACATGTTGTTTGGGTACCCTTCTGCTCAAGAAGCCTCCCTTTTTAAATCCCTTCTGAATGATTTCTCTGATGCTTTAGGGACGATCATAAACACGACCAAATCACAAATCTTCTTTTTTCACACCCCCCCTGTTACTTAGCATGCTATTACCCGCATTATGGGCTTCTCCATAGCCTCCTTACCTTCCAATTACCTTGGAGCTCCCTTAATATATTTTGCCATCAAGCACGCCTCTTGGCGTATGCTCCTTGAGAAACTTGAATCTCTTCTCACTTTATGGACTCAAATAACTCTGAACATAGTTAGCAGATTAGTGCTAATCAATGTTGTGCTACAGGCTATGCCTCTCTACATTTTCTCAATATTGGTAGCGCCTAAATGGGTCCTTAAAAAAATAAAAGCTCTATAGAGCAATTTTCTTTGGGGTGCATCTAGCACAAATCGCAAATGGACCTTGGCAAAATGGAAGACAACATGCAAGCCCAAAGAAAAAGGGGGTATAGGCCTGAGAGATCCCCATCACAGCAATGTTATCATGAGTGCAAAAATATGGTGGCAATGGCTCTCTGCTCCCAATAAGCCATGGGCAGCCATATGGACAGCCAAATATGCCAATCACAGACCAACGGAGGAGTTAATCAGATTCACTCCAAATGAAAAGGGATCACTAATATGGAATGCTGCCAGACAACACTTCTTGTTGATCCAACAACATAACTTTTGGGAAATAAGGAACGACAGCACTGCTCGGTTCTGGATGGATGCCTAGAACCAACTACCAAAGCTCAACAACATCTATAGACCACCTCTTTGCCAAGAGTGGGAGGAGCAACAAAAGGAATCCGTCCAGCAATAATGGATTCCGGAGATAGAACAAGGGTACAGACAATGGAAGCATATCGACAGGCTGATCAGGAATGCAGATAACCAGACTAAGGAGGTCATGGAGACTGAGCTCCAGAATTGACGCATTAGATCATCCGAAGGCAGGGATATTTTAAGATGGGGATATACCCCAAAAGGTTCCTTCACCACCAAAGAGGCTTATAAAATTATATGCAATGATCCAATGCCCCTGCATCCTATATGGGGAAGAATCTGGTCACCAGGTACTTGGCCCAAAGTATCCCTATTCCTCTGGCTTGTTGGGCACCGAATGATCCTCACTTGGGACAATCTTAGGAAAAGAAACTTTCACGGGCCCTCCATATGTCCCAATTGTAATTCTCAGGAGGAATCGCTCCAACACCTCTTGGACTCTTGCACTCTTGCCAATCAACTGTGGGAGAAGGCTAGCTTCTGTTGTCAAAAAAGATGCAGAGTGTCCGAAGATATAATCAACTCTATTCGCCATTGGCACCAGAACCCTTATAAAAGCGAACTACTCAACCAATTATGGAGATTGATTCCCGACCTTCTCCTCTGGACAATATGGAAAGAACGAAACAAGCGCATATTCAAAGATCAAAGCACTCCTATAGAAATCATTTGGGGTAACTTTTGTCTCAATCTTAAAGAGACCTTGGCGCTTCAAACTTGGCACACGGAAGATTTTCCCACTCTTGCAAATGAGAAAGCCATCTGGGAAAATTGGAACATACAACTCCCACAAGGTACTCACAATCATAGACCTTCAGAAGGCAACAACATCAGAAAGCACTTATGGACCCCCCCTCCAAATCATACTTTCAAACTCAACTTTGATGGAGCTTCAAAGGGAAATCCCAGCAAAGCAGGATTTGGCAACATATTTAGAGATTATGAGGGTTTGCCTCTCCTAATATACTTTAGAAACATTGGCTGGGACACGAACAACTCAGCTGAATTGGAGGGTCTCTGGCAAGGATTACTCCTTACCCAGCGCCATGGCTTCCAACCTCTGGAGATCGAAGGTGATTCCCTAATCCTCATCAACCTGGCCAATCAACTCCTCAATGGGGCACATGCGCATAAAATTGCCAATAGTTGGAGACTTGAAGCCAGATTGGATGCAATAGAACAATCGCTTCACACCAATCGTGCCATCATATTCAAACACGTTAAACGGGAAGGAAACAAGGTCGCTGATCTACTTGCCAATTTGGGGGTGGAAACTGGGCACACTCTTCTCACTGGAGCTCTAGACATAATTCAGAATCATGATCAAAATCAGGAGTGCAAAATACTGGTCCAAAGGGATGCAGCTCTCCCAGATGCGGGCATATAAACGGGCATTAAAAATGACGGAACAAGGGTGGGGCGAGATGGGGCGACACCTGCCTACCCAGGACAAGCCAGATATTTGGCTTCTGATCAACGGATCTCTACATTTGAGAAGAGCAGGGTTCATTGGAATTTTTTTAAGTAGTTCCAAATATCATGCCTCAGCACGCTCCAGCATACCTCAGACTTCAGCTCTCTTCAATGCAACAGTAATGGCGGATTGCAGATTAATAACCAACAACATGTGATTGCAATCAGATCGCATTGCAATTTTGGCAGATTGCAGGAAGGGGAGACCTAAGGGCAAGGCCTTAACTAATAGTCATATGCGATTGCGATCAGATCAAATCGCTATTTCGCATCAGCAGATTCCAAGGGGCGGAGCCTCCACACTCTCTCATGTGCGATGCGATGACGCGGCCCCGACGGCAGATCGTAGAATGGGGAGACCTAAGGGCCATGCCTTTACTTATAGCGATATGTGATTGCGATTAGATCACATCACAATATCGCATCGGCGGAATCTAGAGGCAGAGCCTCCACACTTTCACATGTGCGATGCGATGACGCGAACCCGACGGCGGATCGTAGAATGGGGAGACCTAAAGGCAATGCCTTTACTTTTAGCGATATGCGATTGTGATCAGATCGCATCAGCAGAAACCAAGGGGCGGAGCATCCACACTTTCACATGTGCGATGCGATGACATGGACCCGATGACGGATCGCAGAATGGGTAGACCAAAGGGCAATGCCTTTACTTCTAGCGATATGCACTTGCCTGATGATAGTACGAGGCCGACTGTGGATGCCTAGGTGTTCATTATCTAGTTTTTTTGTTTTTTGCTAGTGTGGCCTAGTTTATGGCTTCCTATATGGACTAATCGTCAAGGAACCATCTTACTGTTTTTTTTGTGGGGTCTGGACTTGAGAAGTGATACTATTTTTGAAGTTTCTGCTCTCACTGGATTGGTTTCCCCAATGTTGGGGCAATCCAATTTTGTTGATACTCTACGATACCTTGTTCGAGGCCTTGTCCTCTTTGTATCTTTTTGTACATATTAATAGATTACTTCTACTTAGAAAAATAAAATATAAATTAGAATATAATTATTATGTTAAAATATAATTAATTTAATTTTATAATATAATATAATTTTCATAATTATAATATTATAATAATATTAATTTTTTATATAATAGATTTTTTAATCTTAATATGGTTATTGTTTTAAGAAGATTTTCGACATAAATCACATGTAGAAAAGGTTCGAAACACGTCGACAAAGGTTTTCTACATGTGATTTATGCCGAAACTCTTCTTAGAATTGTTATGGATCACAAAAGCCTCAATTCTACAATGGTTATTGTTATATATTTATCAATATTAATTTTCATATCAATATTAAATCTATACCATTAACGCTTATTGGTATATTTCAACTATATTTACTAATGTGATTGTGCATGTCATTATATCAGTGTATATCAACCACATTTATTAGTGTGGTTGTGCTAGTAGATACACATTACACTATTGTAATATTTGATTTTATGTTATTTAATTATTCTATGTTTTAAAGTTTTTAATTACAATTTTGAAAAAGCAATTTTTTTTTTTAAGATTTTGTTTTTTTTGTTATTTAAAATGTTTTTTAAATATATAATTAGATTCAATGTTTTCGAAAATACTTATGACACTAAACTATATAATATTCATAGTTCAAACTTATAATTCCGACAAAACCTCCAAAATTTAAAAACAATTACATTACTTAGTTTTTTTTTATAAATTATAATAATAATATTTATAAATTTAAAATTTTATTTTATAATTTAAATAATTAATATTAACAAATACATCATATACTTAAATTAAATAATAAAATATAATTTATTTAATTAAAATTTTAAAGAAAGTAACCACATAAGTAACCCATCCCATTTTTTCCTTATCTTCAAAAGTTGTGGTTGAAACTAGACTGAAATAAAAAGTTTCAAAACATTTAACGACCAACCTTGCAAGATATGAAGAACGACGACTCAAGGAGCTTCTCGTACCAATTTGTCTCCACTCGATTATCACGATATTGATTAATGAATTATGCTATGCAATAATATTTAAAATTATATTTTATTTGTCTCTAAGTCAAAATTAGTCGTTGATCAAGACAGAGGTTGGAGGCTCTGCTCATATTATTTAGCATGCAAAGCTGGATCTGTTTCTTCAACTTGTCCTGACGATGAACCACACTGGTTGGTTCGAAACGCGTCGACAAATATATCTTTTTATGTGATTTAGGCCGAAGTTCTACTTATAAATATTATGGATCACAGAAGCCTTAATTCAACAATTGTTTTACATATATTTATTCAATATTTTGTATAATTATATATGTGATATATTTAATGTATATTCTAAAATTTAATGATGCAATTTACTTATCTTATTTGAGTTTTTAAATATTTAATAAATTTAATATTATACTTATTAGAAATGGTAGTGATTTTTACATATCATATAGTTACACTTGTTTTAAAAATAGCCTGTTATTATTATCCTTGTCACATAGCATAGCAAAGGTAACGTGATAATGCCTAATTTCATAGAGTTATTGTTTGACCAAAAATCAAACTCATATTTGTAATTTTAAATTTTTATTTTTATATATATATATATAATTGTGATAAGTGGATATTTTGCTAGTGAAGTGGCTACGACTAAAAAACTCACTGATTCATCCGTTTATTGAATCTCATAAAAATTGATCTGCATACATGTAAAATTAAAATAGATTTGATTTGTTTAGAAAGATTAAAATAAATTGATTTGAATGGAAGATACAATGCAGCAAATCTTTTTATTATCACTGCATAAAATAAAACATATAACATTTTAACCAATAAAATTTCAAATAAACCAATTTAAAAATTATTAAAATTATTATTTTTTAATTGATAATATTAAATTTTATATAAGTTCTAAAGTTTTTTTAGTCCAAAGGGAAGTAATATCCAGTCCATACATCTAAAGTTTTTTAGTCGAAAGGAAAATTAAACATTTATATAATAAAATAATTATTCTATTATATTTCTCATTTATTAAAATAAAAATATATGGTTTTAAAAATTTAAAAATTATAATATTTATTTATATTTTATAAAAAAAAAAAAAATTCTAACAATAAATTTTATTATTAAAATTTATGTAACATAAATATAATATCTTTTTGTGTTTTCTTAAGTATAATGACCGTTTAAACAGAATTACATGCCAATTATATCAAAACATAAAATTTTAAAATCTCTGCCAACATTTCAGTTTTTGGGAAAGAATTGGGTATTAAAACAGAAGGTAAGAACCTACGTAACGAGCAAGTAAAGTATGTGAATGGTAACATGACGTTTAATTTGTCTGTAAATGCTTCGACAACGCTAAGTGAAATAATGTCTTGGGTCCAGCTTTCAAGAATCGGACTCAGAAGACTCAGATTCAGCAGAGTGGGACTCATAGGAGTCAGCATATTCAGCAAAATAAGGATGCGATAATGCGTGTTTTGCACAAATTCGTTTTGAAGGTTGATATTCTAACATTTTCTGCAAACCCATAAATATAATAATAAGTTAAAAATGTTGAATTTAATTTTATTTGTTCTTTTCTGATATTCATGAAATGTAAAAAACAGGATTAAATGGTTTAACCTTAAATTTTAATTTTTAAAATATTTCAAAATCTATAATTTAAATAAGAGTGATTATGAAAAATAGGTTAAGTCAAATTAATATATAAAATAATTTTTAAGTTGAAATCAGATAATATAATTTCTAATAAAATTGTGATTTCTTTTTATTTAAATTACAATTTTAAATATATAAATAGATTCTAACACTTTAAAAACTCTAAAATACTAAAAATACTAAAATTGAGTAAATTAATTATTTAAATTTATAATTATTAAAAATATTTATAAAATTTTAAATAAAATATATATATATATATATATATAAAAAAGGAAAAACCCTTTCATCTCTTAATTTAAATATATATAAAAAAATACTTCAAACATCAATAAATGCTTTCTAAAATTATAAATAGAAATAAACAAATTTATAAACTTACCTCTAACAAATCGAACCCAAGGTCTAAATTTCCAAAGGATTCTCGCAGATTATCAGGCCGTCTCCATTGAGGAAATTTATCACTCCAATTCTCAAGTTTTGACAGTCCGGCCCATACAGACTCATTTGGGGTGCCTAATATCCTACCAGACACAGACAAATTTATTATCTTTTAATAGTGAAAAAAAAAGACTGTTTCGCAATATATATAACAAAAATACAAATGTTCCAGCAAAGCCTTGCAATTATTATAAACATCACTTAAAAACTGCTACAGACTGAACAAAAGTTTACTTTTTGAGTTTAAAAGCCTAAACTCACTTAAATATTTTCAGTAATACTTCTAGCTCTGAATTGGCTTCAAATACAGGTTTCAGAATATGCATCTCACCTACAAGCCATCAGCATGGCATAAACAAATGATTGACTATAGGTTATTTTAGCAAGTAGATTTAAATCCAGAAGTGTAATTAACAGGAGATTAATGTGTACCAAAAATGCACCCAACAGCCCACATATCAAGTGCAAAAGTCTGTTGAGGGTCTCCTAGGAGCTGCTCTGGAGCAGTGTAAAAAAGAGTCCCATGCTGCAACCAATATACAATTTGCATTTAAATATCATGATTGTAACATTGTGAGAAGGTAAGGTGCTCTAGATTTCTAAGTAAATCTAAGGTCTTCTGTAATGCTTATAAAGAACTTATTTACTTATCAGCATAGTCCTAAAATAAATAGATAACTGAAAAAATTACAATGTTGCTAAAGCAGCCTTTGGTTCCAACAATAAGTCGTCCAAGCCCCCAGTCTGCAACCTTTAACAGGCCTGTATTCTCATTTACCAACAAGTTGCCGGGTTTTAGGTCTCTGCAAATTCAAGTCCAGCCAATTAATCACAACAAATAAAAGAGAAATGGAAAACCAGTATATTCTAGATAAACATTAAGTGCCAGCTAAGAAAAAGGAAAGAAAAAAAAGAACCTGTGCAAGATTCCATTCCTGTGGCAGTGTTCAACTCCCTTAAGCAGCTGATACATATAGCTCTGCAATTGAAATGCTAATGCAGTAAATCAAATAATCCAGGATGGTACTCCAAATTTTTTTTATGACTTTTAAGCCTACAATAATTAAGAAAGTTTAATCTGCTACAACAATATATTGTTTCCATGAAGTGGGTTTTAACATTGAATCAATTGATCCAGGTTACAGCTCCATCTTCAAGACTACACATAAAAAAAACCTAATATTATACTGTTTCCATGAAATGGACCAGTTGAGTTAATAAGCAGACTAACCTTGACTACACTCATAAAAAAACCTAATATTATACTGTTTCCATGAAATGGACCAGTTGAGTTAATAAGCAGACTAACCTTGATAGTGAGGGGAGAGATTGGCTGTCCGAGGCATTGGTGCTCGCGGTACAGCTGTAGAAGATCACAGTCCATGTATTCAAACACAAGATACACCACCCACCCTCCTAAAGCACGTTTTTTCTCTACACATTCCACACCCAACAACCTGCCAAAGCACATGGAAGAATTTAAGTTACTTATTTAGGTAAACAGACATTATTGAAACATTGAGTTAGATTCCGCACCCAACCACCTGCCAAAGCACATGGAAGTATTTAAGTTACTTATTTAGGTAAACAGACATTATTGAAACATTGAGTTAGATTCCACACCCAACAACCTGCCAAAGCACATGGAAGTATTTAGGTAAACATGCATTATTGAAACATTGAGTTGGATAATCATGTGTCTATAAAAATAGTACAGGTTAAAAATTATAGAGATGCAGAACAAGTATGGGAGAAAGGGTTTAAATACTCAAAGTTGCATTGGATTTTTTAACAATGATAGGTTGGTTAATTTAAAATTAAAGTTTATATGATAATTATGTTTATTTTGAGAAGCTGAGAGGAATAATTGCCATTCTTTCAATCCAGGTTCGAAGGTGGGGAGGAAATAACTGTTATCCCCTCTACCCATATTGGGGGGAGGAAATAACTGTTATCCCCTCTACCCATATTGGGGGGAGGAAATAACTGTTATCCCCTCTATCCATATTGGATTTTTTTAATGTTGAAAGTATATGAATATATTGTTGGAATGGCTTTCTTATCTTTTTCTGATGGATAAAGAGTGAGATATTTAGATTCCCTGGAAATTGAAATTGCAAAGCATATGCATTTTGATAATGTGTTGTGATGTATTCAGTTAATTTTTTTTTTTTTGGGTTAAATTCACAAATTTCAGATTGGATTGGGTTAGTATAGGACAATATTTTGAGCGGTAGTTAGTGAGTTTAATTTCTCTTCAGTTTAATTCTATTATCTAGAGACATGTTAACTTATATTATCTAGAGACATGTTAACTTATGTGGCAAAAATTTAAACATGTTGAAAATAACCCCAATTGAGGATTAGTATTTTTCTAATTCAATGCATCATCCAAATTTAATGAGCTGTTAGGTGGAAGAGGAGTTGATGAATCAACCCTATCTCCAGATATAAGAATGCACCATTACTTACTTGACAATGTGCTCGTCACAGCGATTCAGGATTTTGAGATTAGAGATTTCTCTGAGAGTGCAGGCAGGAATTCCTTCGTCACGGGGGTTCTCAATGTTGGATTTCTTAATGGCCACATACTTACCCGTTCGCCTCTCTCTTCCCTTGTAAACTTTCCCGTATGTTCCCTGTCCGATTTTCTCCAGTATTTCGTACTTTTCGATGAATAATTTCTCTGATTCTGATCGTCCATTATTCCGATCATCGCCTTTTGTTATTTCAGACCGCCTGGCATAATTATCGAAAGCTTCCTCTTCTTCATCATCAACAGCTGCTGCTTCTTCTTCTTCATCAACAGCTGCTTCTTCATTATCAGGAGCTTCTTCTTCTGGATTATCAATGTAATCATTATTATAATTACCATGAGAGGCTTCTCCATGGAAATCGTCATTATCTGTATTATGGTCATCTTCAAATACTGACAGTGACATCTTGATCTTCCTATTATCAGATGGCATTTCCCAAGTCAAGGTTTGATCTGATCTAGATATGAGAAATTATTTTGAAGACAGATACATTTGGGCTGCTCATACCACTAATGATTGAAGCAAAGACAGATGAACGAGTGAATCGCTTGCATAAAATCAAAATCAATATTTATATGATAAGCTCCCTATCTTGATAGAATATCGAATGGCACGACTGTTCTTTTTAATGCGCGTTGTTTAAAATCTGAATGAGAGATAGGAAGGACTGTTGCATCTATGTAGTTATGAATTTATCAAAAAGGGTATTTAGTTATGACTTTATCAAAAGGGTATTTGTTAATTTTCTGTTAATATTACACCTGGGTCCATTCATTTTAAATATTTAATATGAGTCGAGAGGAATTTAATTTTTTCAAATGCAATTTTTTTATGGGTAGATATTATTTAAATATTTTGTATAGTTATTTAATTTTTAAAAAATTTTAAAATTTTTATTTTGACTTATATAGTAAAATTTCAACTTTAATAAGGGATAGACATCCTTACACATCACACTAGGTTGTAGCCTCTCAACTCAATCAACAAAGAATTATCTTTTTTTTGGTCAAGTAAGAGTACGGAACCTTCTATTAACCGTATGAGTGCATTGCATATGTTACAAGTATTTACCAATGCAAAAACCAACACCAGATAAACCCGATGCTGGTAAACCACCAACAGGGTCCATAGGACCCAAAATCAAACATCTGTTCATAGAGTTACAACTATTTTAAGCAGAAGACCAAACAAATCTATCACTCGAACAATGGGATCCTATTTGTTCACAACGCACCATAATGTGCTTTTACTAAAATCTCAAATACATACAAACTGCGAAGACAACTAGCCCTTCCAAAACATACAAAATCACGCCAAAATTCTTCGATTCATTTGCCCAAGTCCGAACCTGAACGCACAATCCCCACTGTCGCCGCCTCCTTTCCATTTGCCGTTCAACATGCCTCCAATCAGGAGAGTTGGATGGAGGTCCAACACCGTTGATCAAAGTCAAAATGATCCAACAGTCACCCATGATTTCAGTCTGACCACTAGCGCAATAAATAACGATAATTTGGACCCAAAAAAGATTAGAGTACTTCACTCTAAATGATTTCAGGTCCAGCCAAAAGTTTATCAGTCGGGCACTTTTTGGCCTGAAAACCATAGGATGCACCCTCGATCAATGCCTATTTAATCCAACAGCTCACCACGATTTCGGCTCGAGTCACAAGCATGAAGGAAAACAAAAAAATAGACCCGGAAAAGAATAGAGCCCTTTAGTCTAAAGGATTTCGGGTCCAACCAAGCAGTTTAATGGACGATCACTTTCTGGCCTGAAATCCGATGGATGACAGAAGAAAAAGAACCTGCATACTGCGGCCATGCAACTTGCGAGTTGGTTAAGCGGTGTTAAACTTCCACAGGTCTCCTCAGCAACGTTGATCCATCCTGTCGATCCAACAATCCAGATCGATCCCTTTAAACCTGATCCACCCGAGTTTGGGCTTAATTTCGTTCTCCCTTTTGAGCTCCTCCTGAAGCAGCTTGTTCTAAACCACACCTAGATTGCGGAACCCAACGAACTGTATATTCACTTTACTTCTTCAAATCGCTTTTCCTTGGGAAAGACTGTGAGCCCAAATATCTCCTCTCTCTTCACCTTTCTCTAACCTTCCTCCTTCTCACTGATGAAGACTTGGAAGAGTTTCATGTCTTTTGTAGCCTGACAGAGACAATCATCACATAGTTTTCTTGGGGGTATCGGCTCCCAAGCATGCCTCGTGCAGCCTTCCTTACTAATCACTCCTTCATTTGCTAGACGATCATCCAACCCATTTGCTAGACGATCAGCCAACCCATTTGCTTTTCGTTTCACATGGACAAAGTTAACAGTTTTCAAGGTTTGCAGGTGGGTATGTATACGGTGAAATACTTGTGATAGCCTCCAATGTTTTGACACTTTTTCGGGTGTCGTTCCATTGCACATTTTCTTGACCACTTTAATGATCAATTCCGAATCAGCTTCAATGATGACATTGTGTAAATTTGAGTCCACCAGGAATTCCAGGCATTGCTCTAGGGCCATGAGTTCTGCCATATTATTAGAGGCCTTCCCCAAGTGGCTGTGAAAGATCTCCTTTATGCGTCCTTGCTCATCTCTTATAACACCCCCAAAACCAACTAACCCTGGGTTGCCCTTAGATGCTCCGTCTATTTTTACTTTTAAGAAACCCTGTGGAGGAGGCATCGAAACATTCATATCTGCATTACATTCATATCTGCATTTATTTGGCTCACTCCGTTGTTTATGCCCTGTGGACCTATAGCCTGGAGACCCAAATGCAGTGGTATACAAGCATCCTGGGGCAAAGGAGGGCACTCCGGAAATTTCCCCAAATCAATAAAGAATTATCATATTAACCCCACTTATTACATTTTTTTGAATGACTAATTGGAAAGTTTAAGTCCTAAAACATAACTTTATTAACGATGTTGTAAAGCAAATGTTGCATGTAATTATGTTGATAAACATATTTATCTTGGGAATAGGTTTTCACTTTAATTTAATTATAATAATTAATATATATATTTTTTAATTTAATTATTAGTAAGTGGATGGTAGGAAGTTAACTCTACAAAATATCCATAGATGGTTTTTTAGACATGTGGTATTGATAAACATGGTATTGACCCATGGTATTGTAACTAAGCTTATTTTATAATTAAGAATCTTCATAATAAAGTGGGGTGTAATTCCACCATCAAAAATCTTGTCACATGTTTTTTTAAAGGTGTATATGTTTAACTCATATATTTCAAATTAGATAATTTTTATGGTTTTTTAAATCTTGGTAATGTGATGTAAATGTTATTGTTTTTTGTCAATATTATCAATTACTTAATTTATATGGTTATACTAATTATATATGAATTTAGTTATTTTTTGTGATTTTTTAAAATTTTGGCAACCTGAGATGTATCTTGATATAAATATTATTGACGTCTATCAATATTTTCAACCATTTAATTTATATGGTTATACTAAGTAATGACTCCAACTCTAATCCTCTTTGGCTAGATGAGGACTTTGATTTCGCTAGTAGGTTGAAAAGAAGCAATGAAGGCTCGAATAATTTATTTTGCACTGAGCTCTGTAGTTCCCGAGCCTTATAATTTATAGCATAACCAAGTGGTTGAAGTACAACTAGATGACTTGTATTCATAGGCTTGACATAGTGTCTTGGATTATTTGATATTTGATATCCTTGTCTCTAACCAAATTGTAAATTTTGACCTCTGAAATGACCATGACCCTGATTTTGATTATCGGCTTTTATCCTTAACTCTAATCTTTGAAATGCATGATTAGCCACATGCAAGAGAATTATGATAATCAAAGATACCTACTCTTTGACAAATAAAAAATGGATCTATTCTTAAAGGATTAAAAATGGGATTTATACTTTTAACTTAAAAGGATAACATTGAGCACCTCTATAATAATTTTACTACAACACTCTACACTATAATTGGCAAGTTCTCTACCGAAGTGACCTATAAAAATAATAATAAAACCACAAACCATTGGTATGATAATGATTGTCAAAATTGGTAGAAAGTTTATTAAGGATGATTCTAATGAAACCTTAAAACTTGATAAGATAAATTTATACAAAACTCTTATTAAAAGAAAGAAAATGTACTATACAAATCAGAAGCAAGAGTAGCTACTTCAGCTTTATAAAGTTGATCCCAAAAAGTTTTGGAGATATATTATAATTCATAAATCTAAATAAAAGAATGTGATTTCCTTAAAGAATTGGAATATCTACCTCAAAAACATTTATGAGTCTCATAATTCCATGGCTACCATTTTGAATGCTCCTATAGAGGATGATATTTATTTATTTATTTTGGAAGACATTGAATTTGGGATTAAGCACTTCATTAATGGGAGAGCTAATGATTTCGAAGGCTATCAAGCTGAAATTTTTAAAATGGGAAGGATTGCCCTCATCCCTCACATTCACAAGCTCTTCAATTTGGCAGTGAAGGAAGGATTTACTAAGCCTTGGACACGGAGCCTTATTGTGTATATATTTAATGGTCAGGATAAAGTCATTTCTTCTAGTTACAAAACTATTATGATCACTCATATTTTAGCCAAGTTGCATGGACTTATTTTGGAAAAGAAGGTTAGCCTATGGTTTGATAGCCATCGTAAAAGAGTTAAGGGACAAATTGGTTTTAAGAGACATCATATAACTATTGACCATCTCGTTACTCTCAGGATCATTGTAGAGGAATGTCGCAATAATAATATTGACATCTTCTATTGTTTTATGGATCTTGTACTGATGATGAACCAAACTAGATGGTTTGAAATGCGTCGACAACAAGTTTCCTATGTGATTTTTGCTAAAAGATCTCAACATTCAACTTTTGACATTGTTCCTAGGATGAAGTTACGGAAGAGGCTTGAGAAGCTAATGGTTCCTCTCTAGTTGAGGGTTGTTGTGACAAGGTTGTATGAGAATATTATTTCCAAGTTTAAGGCCACTGAAGGTTGGTCAAAAGAATTTAATTTCAATATTTGAGTCAAGAAACGGTGTCCCTTTCCCCTACCCTTATTTATATTTACATTCATAAACTTGAACATTGTTTAGAATATGTAAGATGTGTTGGCCTCATGCTCACTAGTATCATCATAAATATTCTCCTTTGTGCTGAAAATATTATTTTTTTAGCAAGGATCCATGAAAATCTTGACAATCAACTAAGAATCCTCCAAGATTTTAGACTAAATTCATGATTATTAAATAAAAAAAGATTACTGCAATAGTTTCATTTATGATAATAGCTACCTGGAGGAAGTTCTTTCATACAAATATCTTGGAATCAACATTAATCATGAGCTCAATTGGAATTATAATATTGAGAAAAGGATAAGTGGAGGATGGAAAGCTTAATATGGGCTTGAAAATAATTGTAAGTCAGCAAATCTTTAGATTTGGGATTAAAAAAAAGTTCTTCTTTGAGTATTTAGTCATACCTTTTATTTTATATGCCTATGAGGTTTGGCGTTGTGGTATATCCATAGAATCATAGAAGAAGACAAAGAAGATAAAGCATTTTATAACCTACAATCTCAATATTAAAGGATGTACTCCTACCCTATCCTCGTGATCGAAGCTAGTATTTCCCTTATTAAAAGCATGGCTATGTCTAGGTATATGATGTATAAGAAGAATTTGTTCAATATGGAAGCCAAGAGGTTTCCTAAAATTGCTTCTAATTCTAGCCAAAACCCCCACCTTTGGCTCAAGGATAATGTTAAAAATATTATTTATTCAACGTTTAAGGAGAATTTATGGAGCAATAAAGAGTTAGAGGGGAAAATGAAACTGAGATATTATAAGGAGGTGATAAAGGCTAGTCTTGAAAACCATAATTATTTATATATCTTGATTAGAGCTAGGAGGAAAATGAACATTACTAAGATAAGAACTAATTCTCATGAGATTCATAGTGAAAGTAGGAGTTGGTTTACTCCCAAAACAACATGGGAAGAAAAATCAGTCACCTGTGCTATACTAATAGGGTTCAAGATGAAAAGAATTTTCTCTTAGATTTCCTAGCTTATAGTCAAATATGTTATAATTTTTAAAATATTTGTCATACTACCCACCTTCTTGACCTATTAAGGAAACAAAACTATGATGATACTCTATAGCTATTAAGGGAGTAAAACTATGGTGATTTGAGAATGTTTGCTTCTCCTCAAACATAGAAATAATATGTTAATGACTTTTTTTTCATTTCTTACCTTCTTAAGGTGTGATGGACCACATTAGTCTTAGTGGAATTTTATCATATCATCATCATCATCATCATTTCATCAATTAAAAAAATTATTGTATTATTATATATTATATATTATATAACAATCATTTTGATCACTATAGGTCCCACTAGATTGGAGTGAGCATGGAAAAAGCCCTAGCCTCTCCTCTCCCACCATCGCTTCCTCGAATGCCTAGTCTAAGTTTCCTTTGCTACTATAGGGATCTTCTACTGTGGACTCTAGGACACTCTTCCCCACTCACGTTGCTTCACATTGGTCAGGACTTCATGCCCCTTCCCTTTGCTATGTGAGTCACCATTTTTAGTTTGAGGATTTCTTCTTGTAGGATAAGGACATCTTTTTCTTGTCAAATCAAGATGTGAAATCTTTGAGGGGCGTATCCTCGGTGGGTCATGTGCTAGCCCTCCCCACTTCTCAATCCTTGATTCAACAAAAGGTAGGATGCGTAACAATGGATGCAATGAACCTACTTCCTTCTCCATCAACTCAAGGAGCTCAAAAATCCAACCCCAGTTTGATTTAGTATTTTTACATCTTCGTGACGACCCTCACTAGAGTCTCTCCCTGTGTCACCATAAAAAATGACTTCATAGTTGTAGAAATTAGGTTTCGAGTTTCCAATGTTGTAGGAATTCGCTTCTCAAAGTTCAATATTTTGCACAATAGCAGTTTATTGTAGGATGAATTCCTTCATCGAGATATGAGCATTGGCAAGGACACTTCCCTCATGGTCTTCTCGAGCTTGCTTGGGGGAGCCAAAGGATAGATCCCTTCTCAGTAGACTTTCTAGGCACTAATCCAAGCAATAACTCGAACTTATAGGGCTGAAGGAACCTCCCATAAGAAATATTTTAATGAAGCAGTGAAGACGAGATCCCCAAATTTGGCTCCCCAAGCCCTCTTAGACCCTTCTTTTTTCTTGTAGCATTTAGAGGAAATGTCATCTGTAAAGGTAATGGAACATGGTTCTCTTATACATGCATATAAATATGCTAAAAATGTAATAATCTATTACTTTAATAGGTTTTGGCCCTCAACTGTAGCTTTAAGAGACTGGTTGAATAAGACTCGGACCATAGATTACTCCCTCCTTCTTTGTTTCCCACATTTAACCCTCTAACAATGGAGGGAATGATGACTCATATCTCGATAATGTTGCCCAACTTTCCAATCCCCCTCCACAACCCACAATCTCTAGAGGAGATAGGTTCAACCCTTAGACATTTCATCAAAATAGACATGGAAAGATTCCAAAAACGCTTCTACACCTTTGCAACGATCTATATAAAGATAGATCTTAGTGATGGTCTTCCAGATAAAATTTGTATAGACTGGTTAGATGACCCTCTTATCTAGCCTTTGGACTATGAGAACATTGACTTTCACTATAGATCCTACCAAGAGGTAGGGCATCTACAACATAATTTCCGCTCATTCACATCCTCAGGGATTCCAAAAACAAATGGAAAGGGTTGGTAAGCCCTTCAAGTGGCCAAGAAAATCCCTTTTCATTTAGACACACCAAAAACACAACCATTAGCGACCAATTAGTCCTCCTCGAAGGCACCCTCTTCAGGTACCTAGGTCCAACAACCTCCCACTGCCTCTCAACCTCCATTAGAAGATCTTGATCCAAAGTGTTCCCAACAATTTGTTAAACAATCTTGACTTCCATCACAGTTGGAAAGACAACAAGTTGCCTCTCCCTCCCTAGAGGAAGACCCATCGAATATGGAATTATCCTTAGAGCAACTCCATGGAAGGTAAAAGAAGTCCCATTAGTTCTACAATTCGAATAGTGAGAAAGAAGCAATAAGCATCACAACCAGAGCACTAGAGGATAACTGAGCAGATAGTCTGGCCCTCACGGTTAACACATCAACATCTCCCAACTTTAGAGGTTGGATAGGTGTTAAGAAGAAAAAAGGAAAACAAAATGTATTAGCTCCACTTAATGAACACAACTTTTGCATGTATCAATTTGTCAGTTCCTCACTTTGTCTATGTCGAGATGCTCCTAGTAAAAACTTTGCCCTGTATAGTAAATTATTAATAAAAAATTACTTACTTTTAAAATAAAAAAATAGATGAAATAATCCAACTTATCATTTCTACATAAATAATTATAAATCTTACATCATAAAACAATTTTTATAAATAAACTACATCACTATAGTATAATCTATATATATAAAACAAATACAAGAAAAAGAAACATGGTTTATATATATATATATATATATATATATATATATAATTAATTAATTAATTAATTAATTAATTAATTAATGGATGGATAGCTCATGGACATAACAATAAAATGCATTTGAATATCCAGAAAAAAGAAACAGCTAAAACTTCCTCGAATGATAAAACGAGTGACCAGAGGCAAGGAAATCATGCCAGAAGCAGCTTTATAAAACCAGAGGCAGAAAGAACAAGAACTGAAAGCAAGAGCAAATATGAACACAATTTTGACCAGACACGACATGAGGGTCCCTGGAAATCTGTAGGCATAACCACGTATCCAATATACTTCACGTAAAGATGATATATTGCTTTGTTTTATTTCCCTTTAACCTGCCTATTATAAAACTCTTCAAACTGAATAGCAATGTTAGGATGGTGGCTCATTTTGAGAGCGACAGTTAAGTGCTTCACACAGATTGAAGGATGCTACATTAATGTATGTTTTATTTTGATGGCATATTATATTTAATAATAGATGTCTTATTATGCGGCATAGTATATTGTTTTGATGGCACATTATAATATATATCATAGTAGTTTACTATATTATTTTATTTTTTTAATAAGTAAAATTTTATGTATATTTACAGTTAATTTATGAGATAGTTCATCATAAAGTAGAGATAGGTTTGAAAATTGAAAAATATCCATTTATATTTTTTTTATTCACTCAATTAATTAATTTTTGGAGAAATAATAATATAATAAAATTGTAAGTTTAGATATATGTTTAAAATATTTGTAAAATTGAAAATTATTAATTATGATATGCATATCTATTTTAGAATAAAGTTTAGAGAATTTTAATTTAAGTATCAATAATTATTAACACAATTATATAAATCAAATAGTTGGTAAACACTTAAAACAAAACAATTAATTAAATAATAATATTAATAATATTAATTATTATTATTATTATTGTAGATTCAAATTGCTAATTGTAATTTACTAAAACAATAGACTTGAATCTACTATACTCATCACTTGAAACAATTAAATGATCATAAAATCACGAAGTATACAAGAGAAAGAATTCAATCAACACATTACACAATGATTTCCTGAGGAAAACCATAGCTAAAAACCTCAGAAAATATAAGAAAATTACAATGTTTTGTTCAAGCCCGAGTAACCTCTACACTATCTCTATCTATCTCACAACTTCCTAGAGCAACCCAGCGAATATTTAACAAATTTCGTGCTTGCCCTATTCCCTATTTCCTTGCATTGTTTCCTTAGGAATTAGCTGAATTAGCCCCCTGTTAATTAGAGAAATTTGTCAAAGGAATTGTGCAATCCATCATAGGCTTTCCTTTGATTGCATGCACCATCTGTACAATTCGGATGATTATACAATTGATAGTACATTGTCCCTGATCTCCAATCTCAATTGGGTAACTCTGACATGCATGAGTTATTTATAAGTGAACACTGTAGACAACACCACACTACTAGACTTCCCACAAATTTCACCAACATTTGGAAGTAGTTGAATTGACTTTAACTTATTTAAACTGAATTAATTAATTACAACTCAAAATAAACTCAACTAGGGTTCCTATAATGTAGGAGCCGCTCTACATGACTCAACTTAGACCTTCAACTCGAATTAACTAAGGCAACTAAATCAAATTAACTTAGTTAACTAGTATAAGTTGTCATGTGATCTGGAATTACAATTTGTTCATAATTTAATTCAAGGACATAAGTTAAACATATATATATTTAAAAAACAAAAACTAAAATTATTAATCATCTATATTTATCCTCACTTTATCATTGAGATTGTTAGTATGTAAATAGGTATTGTTAGAATACTATAGTCCAATGCAATCGCTTATCAATACTACATGCCCCAAAAAAACCATAACTCACGTCAAATGACACTTGTTTATATGACTTTTTTTAATTAATCAGTTTAATTAAAAGGGAAAAAAAACATAATTGTTTTGAAAATAAATTTCAACTTTTGATTTGTGTATATTATTATGAATATTCTAAAATATTCAGTGGAGGTTATATTTCTATCATCCATCTAATAATTATTGATTATTAAATTAAAATTATGGAAACTCTATTGTAAAATTAGCACACCTATTTTGGTAATTTGGTGGATGGTATGGGTTTATCCTCCACATAATATTTTGGAATTTTCTTAGTAGTATTCACAAATTAAAAACTGAGATTTTTGTTAAAAGTAGTTTTGCCTTTCCACCCTTTTAATTAAATTGAATAATTAGAGAAAATGTTACATAAATTGAATTACGGTTTTTTTAGACATGTGATATTGATAAGTAATAGTATTGGCTCATAGTATTCTAACAATACCTATTTATAAATTAAAAATCTCCATAATAAAATTAAAAATATATATTTAACTCATATCTAAATTCCTTTTAATAATAATAATAATAGTTAAAATTTAGTTATTTACTTTATAATTGTTTTAATATTTATTAGCCTCCACCAACTATTTAATTTATATAATCACACTAATTTATATTTTTAATGAAAAAAAGCGCAAAAAAAAAAATAAAAAAAATTTGCCATCTTAACAAAACACCATCTTCGAATATTTATTACCATATTAACAAAACACAATCTTTACAAACACAATTTTATTATTGTTATATTAACATTATTGTGATTTAAAAAACTGAAATGTTACCATCTTAATAAAACACAGTCTTCGAATATATGTTGAAGATTATTGTTATACTAACATTATTGTGATATTATGATTTAAAAACTGAACAAACAAAACACAATTTTCTCATATATGTTGAAGATTATTGTCATATTAACATTATTGTGATTAAAAAAACTGAATAGAGTGAGATGCCCTGCCTCCGAACCACAAAACAGAAAAGAGAAGATGATTTCCGGACTTCCAGAAAATTGATCAAGGCAGTCATGCCTTCTATTGTGCTAAACTAAGTTAAATATAGAGATACTAGTAGAGAAATTGAAATTGAGGGTTTATTTCCCGAATTGGAGGGTTTATCTCCCACCAGTAAAGTGTGGTAGCGCGCTGGCAGTACCCGATAAGCTGCATTGTCGACTACGCCCAAACTTTCACCAGCGTTAACTTCTATTGAAACAATTTCACTGCTGTGACCGTGCACGAACCCTCTCCTGAATTCTATCAACCGCTTTTCGAGAGCTCCGCTCAGGCCGGTAGGATGAAGCGCCATCTGTTGGGAATTTTTAATGGGGAAAATACCAAAAACCAAATATTCAAACACACAGAGGCAATGCTCTGTTTCTTTTGCTCCAGGATCTTTTGTGCACAGAAGACTTAAAAAAATTTCACTGAGAGACAGAGTATTTCACCATAAAAGATTTCTATTCATTAAAACAAAAAAAACATTCACTCTGTCTTCATATGAGAATTTACACTGCTGGAAAATTCCCAATAACATTTACTGCTGTAAACCTCCATTCACATTTACTCGTGTAAAACAATTTTACATACTGCTGTAAAAAAAAACTTACAGAGTTACAAAAACTCGCTCCACCATTTCCTTTATGCACTGCTGTGCAAAACCACACATGGTTTTTTTTCTTTTACACCTCTGTTTTACAAAATCAACACCACCACCATTACAACCCACGAGCATATTTCTCCTTGGCTCGTTCATCTGTTTTTTTTAACTCGTGTCTATGATCTTTTTACATACCATTACTCAAAAATGGTCAACGCATAAAAAACATAAAAAAAAAAGTTACGTACCCATATCCCTTACAATACTTAGTTAATGAGCATATGCGCCCATACCTCTGATTAAAAACATTTACGTGCAATATATGAAAACTTCAATATACTACCTACCACTATGACATTTCATTAATTAAACGTATGGTCAACAAAACTTAGATTTACTCCACGCTATTGAATTTAATATTTGCCGTATGCAGGTTTGGAGCAGCTTCGGGCAATCAACGGTTGAAGAAAGTGGAGCACATCCGACGGTGGAGGGCAATATCGGAAGACCAACAAGTGTTGAACTTTAACCTCCGAGAAAATGACGTTGCGTTACGTCAGGGCTGAACCACGTGTCAGCTCCAAAATTTCTCGGGCTCGATCATCGGAAAAGTACCTTTGCCTGAAATCAACCCGAGAGCTTTCCGGCTGGTTTGCTTAACGTTTTCTGGCGGTTTTGGCTGAGAGCGTATGGCTGCGTTGAAATTAGATTTCAACACTCCCCTTTAATTTCAACAGCTGGGCATTCGGTCATACCGAGACACTTTCTCAAAAATTCAAAGCTCTTCTGATCAAGTGGCTTTGTCAAGATGTCTGCTACCTGTTCTTGAGTCCTGCAATGTTCTAGGACAATTTCTCCATTGTTCACTAATTCTCTGATGTAGTGAAACCTTGTATCAATGTGTTTCGTTCTCTTATGAAACACTGAATTCTTTGACAAAGCAATAGCTGAGCTATTGTCACAAAAGATCACTGTCGCTTTTGCCTGCTCTTGGCCTAAGCTTCTCAACATTCTTCTCATCCAAACTCCTTGACATGCTGCTGCTGTAGCTGCCACATATTCAGCCTCTGCTGTAGACAATGCTACAATGGACTGCTTCTTAGAAGCCCATGAAATGGCTCCTGAACCCATATTAAAAACATAACCGGAAGTGCTCTTCCGATCATCTACACTTCCAGCCCAATCGCTATCTGTGTACCCAACCAAATCTGAATGTTCTGAGGCATGATATAAAATTCCAAACATTTTGGTGCCTTTGACATACCTCAAAATTCTCTTTGCTGCCTGCCAATGTGCCTCCTTTGGCCTCTCCATGAACCTGGAAATTAAACTAACAGCATACATTAAATCAGGCCTAGTAGCTGTTAAGTACATGAGGCTGCCTACAATACTCTTGTACAAACTAGGATCAAAATCCTTGCTGCTGTCCTCTCTGCTGAGCTTTAATCCCATCACTGTGGGAGTGATTGCTGCCTTGCATTCTTCCATCTTAAATCTGCTCAAAACTTGATTTACATATCTTGCTTGAGATATAAAAATTCCTTTTTCATTTTGATCTACTTCTATGCCTAAGAAGTATCTCAACAAACCCATGTCAGTCATTTCAAATTCATCCTTCATGACTGATTTAAAATTCTCAATGAGCTGATCATCATTACCTGTGAAAATCACATCATCAACATACAAAACAACAATTAAAATCTTACCATCCTTTTCCTTGATGTAGACTGTGGGTTCTCCTTCACATTTGTCAAATTCATTATCCAATAGATATGAATCTATCCTGCTGTACCATGCTCTTGGCGCTTGCTTCAGCCCATAAAGAGCTTTCTTCAATTTGCACACTTTGTGCTCTTCACCTTTCTTCTCATATCCAAGAGGCTGTTCCACATAAACCTCTTCCTTTAACACTCCATTTAGGAATGCTGACTTCACGTCCATTTGGTAGACTTTCCATTTGTTTTGTGCTGCTATGGACAACACTGTTCTCACGGTTTCCATTCTTGCAACCGGGGCGAAAGTCTCCTCATAATCTCTCCCATACTGCTGCTTGTACCCTTTGACAACCAGCCTTGCTTTATGCCTTTCAATCTTGCCTTCAGCATTGCTCTTGGTCTTGTAGACCCATTTCACACCAATGACTTCTTTGCCTTTTGGTAACTCAACCAAATCCCATGTTTTGTTTCTCTCTATGGCATTCATCTCCTCATCCATAGCTTCTATCCATTTCTTATCTTTAATAGCTTCTTCAAAATGAATAGGATCATCAACATGACAATACAAGGAAAATAAGGAATTCATTCCTTCTTCATAAATTTCACTTAGATTTCTAAACTTCTTACCTCGTTCACTTGGTGTGCAAGTGCTTGAAGATGCACTTGAATTTCCTCCTTGTGGTGTGCTTGGAGAAGCACTCTCATTGATCCTCAATGGTGTACCTTGCTGTCCTTGTGTTGGCGCTGCTGTTTGGGGATGCATTTCAGCCACTTCCTCTTCATCTTCATCATGAGACAAACAGTTCTTGACATTCACTGTTTTCTCTATGCTTCCATCCCAAGCTTCCTCCTCAATGAATTGAACATCTCTGCTGACAAAAAACTTCTTGGTAGATGGAATGTACAGCCTGTAGGCTTTGGATTCATCACTGTATCCAATGAAGATGCATTTCTCCCCTTTGCTGTCCAACTTCCTCCTTAGCTGATCTGGAATGTGTGCATAGGCCACACACCCAAAAACTCTCATGTGGGTGACTCCTTGCTTTCTCCCACTCCATGTCTCTTCTGGCACTTTGTTCATGACTGCTTTTGTAGGACACATGTTCAATATATAAACTGCACAATGTACAGCTTCAGCCCAATACTCATTTGGCAAATGTTTTGCCTTCAACATGCTCCTCGCCATATCCATGATGGTCCTGTTCTTCCTTTCAGCAACTCCATTTTGCTGTGGGGTGTACCGAGTTGTAAATTGTTTATGAATTCCATTTTCTCTACAAAACTTTAGGAATTCATTTGAGATATACTCACCTCCTCTATCAGTTCTCAATACTTTTATGTGCAGCCCGCTTTGGTTCTCCACAAGTGCTTTGAAATTTTGGAATTTCTCAAAGACTTCACTTTTATTCTTGAGGAAATATATCCAAGTCTTTCTTGTAAAATCATCAATGAATGTCAAGAAATATAGGCTGTCAGCTAATGATGGAGCTTGCATTGGTCCACACAAATCTGAGTGGATAATCTCTAAGGGTGTCTTTGCCCTTATGCTTTTCCCTGATGGAAAACTTTCTCTGTGTTGTTTTCCCAAAATGCAGCCTTCACATAGGCTGTCCGGTTTCTCTATCAATGGTAATCCCTTTACCATTCCTTTTCTGCTCAATAAGTTTAGACCTCCAAAATTTAGATGCCCGAATCTCAAGTGCCATAACCAGTTCTCATCCTTTGGCACGCTTTGGAAGGCCTCTTGGGTAACTGCTGCAATTTCACCTTTGTTTTTCATGTCTGCCCTGATCCGGAGAGGGAACATCCTGTTCCTTGTCATCTTCACTTCAGCAATGCATCTTTTGCTGGGTGGTATATCCATGATGGTGCACACATCATTTACAAAGTAAACATTGTAACCCTTTTGGATAAGCTGTCCAACACTCAATAGGTTACATCTCATTCCGGGGACATAGTAGACATCTGCTATGGTTTTCCTTTCTCCTTGTTTTGTAAATATTTTTACCTCCCCTTTTCCCATAATAGACACTTTACTATCAGTTCCTAGTGTGACCTCTGATTTCAAATTCTGATTTAAGGCTGAGAAGAGGGCAATGTTTCCTGTCATATGGTTGCTGCAACCTGAGTCTAAAAACCATATGTCTTCACTATGTGTTTCAGCCATGTTACAAGCTAACAGAACATTGTCTTGACTGCTGTTTTCTCTTGTAACATTTGCATTTTGTCTGCTGTTCTTATCATGTTGCTTCTTTCTACAGTCACTAGCATAATGTCCATACTTTTTGCAATAATAGCATTGAACATTAGATTTATCATACCTTTGTCCTTGAGCATGAAACTGTTCTCTTTGTTGGCTGCTGCCTTGGCCTTGGTTCTGATTTGGATTGCTGCCTCTTCCTTGTGCATTTGATGGGCTGTTCCTACCACCTCTGTTCTGGCTTCTGCCTCTTCCTCTTCGGTTTCCTCTTCCTTGACCTCTTCCTCTTCCAAAGGACATCTGGGTCTTGAAGGCTTGCTCAAGAGATGAGTTTTCATTCCTACTCAACCTCTGCTCATGTGTTATCAGTGATGCATGTAGCTCATCAACTGAATAGCTTGAGAGATCCTTTGTCTCTTCAATGGTGGTGACTATGGCATCAAACCTTGAGGGTAAGACCCTCAATATTTTCTCCACAATTCTTTTGTCTTCAATGGTTTCTCCATGAGTTCTCATTTGTGTGATTACACCAATCACATGAGTGAAGAATGAGTCAATGTTATCTGACTCCTTCATGTTCAAGTTCTCAAAATCCTTTCTCAGCAATTGTAGTTTTGCTGTCTTCACTCTCTCCATGCCTTGATAGGCTGTCTTAAGGGTTTGCCATGCTTCATTGGCTGTCTTAGCTGCTGCTAACCTTGGAAACATACTCTGGTCTACTGCTAGATACAACAACACACGGGCTTTTGAGTCCTTCTTCCTATTGTTCTTCAGCAGATCCTTCTCTCCCTGAGTTAGTGCATTGAACTCAGTTTCATCTGCTGGTTCTTCAAAACCTTCCTCAACTATTTCCCATAAATCTTGAGAGGCAAACAGGGCTGTCATGGTTATTGCCCAATAGTCATAGTTCTTCCCATTAAACTGTGGGAGCTGGGTGTTAAACAAACCCATACCAGTGCTTGTGCTGGCCATTCCTTGTATTCTGATCTATGTCTCTAAATCCTTGACTGTGTGTTTAAAACAAATCACTGCTTCTTCAGCAACACAAAAAAAACTTTTTGGAATACCTGAATCTTTTGATGTCTGAGTCTTCTGTCTGCCTGAGAAGTTTTGCTGCTGCAACAACCTTCTCCCTTCAGCTTCTTTGTCTCCTTCAAAGAGCCTAAGCCTGCTCTGATACCACTGTTGGATATTTTTCAAAGGGGAAAATACCAAAAACCAAATATTCAAACACACAGAGGCAATGCTCTGTTTCTTTTGCTCCAGGATCTTTTGTGCACAGAAGACTTAAAAAAATTTCACTGAGAGACAGAGTATTTCACCATAAAAGATTTCTATTCATTAAAACAAAAAAAAACATTCACTCTGTCTTCATATGAGAATTTACACTGCTGGAAAATTCCCAATAACATTTACTGCTGTAAACCTCCATTCACATTTACTCGTGTAAAACAATTTTACATACTGCTGTAAAAAAACTTACAGAGTTACAAAAACTCGCTCCACCATTTCCTTTATGCACTGCTGTGCAAAACCACACATGGTTTTTTTTCTTTTACACCTCTGTTTTACAAAATCAACACCACCACCATTACAACCCACGAGCATATTTCTCCTTGGCTCGTTCATCTGTTTTTTTTAACTCGTGTCAATGATCTTTTTACATACCATTACTCAAAAATGGTCAACGCATAAAAAACATAAAAAAAAAAGTTACGTACCCATATCCCTTACAATACTTAGTTAATGAGCATATGCGCCCATACCTCTGATTAAAAACATTTACGTGCAATATATGAAAACTTCAATATACTACCTACCACTATGACATTTCATTAATTAAACGTATGGTCAACAAAACTTAGATTTACTCCACGCTATTGAATTTAATATTTGCCGTATGCAGGTTTGGAGCAGCTTCGGGCAATCAACGGTTGAAGAAAGTGGAGCACATCCGACGGTGGAGGGCAATATCGGAAGACCAACAAGTGTTGAACTTTAACCTCCGAGAAAATGACGTTGCGTTACGTCAGGGTTGAACCACGTGTCAGCTCCAAAATTTCTCGGGCTCGATCATCGGAAAAGTACCTTTGCCTGAAATCAACCCGAGAGCTTTCCGGCTGGTTTGCTTAACGTTTTCTGGCGGTTTTGGCTGAGAGCGTATGGCTGCGTTGAAATTAGATTTCAACACCATCGAAATATCCCACTAGCACAGTAGACTCGATTTTCTTGTAGCAAATGATTCTTCTTGGTGGCTTCAGCTTCCATAGCCTGATCTCCTAGAAAAAAAACCAATATCTTCAAACTAGTATTTCTCACAGTTGGGATAATTCGTTAAATTTTTTTGGCGTTTTTACAAGGCTCCATATTCCCCAACAGATGTAGAATGGAAGCGCCCTGTGTTTTTTGTGATCCTCATTCCATTGAGAGAGACAATTGTCAAATGAATATCTATCCATGTCAACATCAATATCAATATTAAGCAGCCTCAAAACCTCTTTCCATACAGAATCTGCTAATGGTCCAGAGAGAAAGAGGTGTACCACCTCTTCATTCGCCTTACAGCACAAAGAACAAAAGCTTGGTCCTTGGGATCCCTTTTTTAAGAGGTTTTTCCACGTAAGGACCTGATTTTGTAGCACCAACCACATGAAGCATCTCAACTTCAATGGGACGTCCCATTTCCATGCATAGACATCTAGGAATCACTGCAAGGTAACTTGCACCCTCGTGTAATGTGGGAGTATGCCTCCGTTATCGAGATTTCCTCATCTTTCTTTCTCCCAGCCCATGTTAATGTGTCTTAGTCCTACTTCATCAATACAATTCCTGCATGGCAGATCCCATGTCAATATTTATCCCATTCGTCCTCGAGACCCTTCAGCATACCTATATCTCTAACACATGGCCAAATAGGAGAGACAAGAAAAGTGTGATTATAACTGCAAAGTTGATTCAGATATGTATTCCCAATTGATTAAGGAAATGAATAATAGGGACAAAGAGTAGATGGTTTCATTCCATACCTTTAATAACATCATGACCAATTTCGATCATGTCTCCTCCACTGACCTCCTAGCGCATCCCCACCAACGAGTGTTTGGCCTTCATGAGGGTTGTCCTTAGAAAGGATGCCTTTTTTTTAATTGTTACTCCTTTGGCAATCCATGCGTCAAGTTGTAGGTTGTTGAGGTACTTCACCCTTATGACCTGGTGCCATAACCCTCCTCCTTTGAATGTCTACCATGGATTTTTGACAAGAAGTTCCATATTAAAGCTCTCAATATCTCATGTTCCCCATCTCCAATCAATTTCACTCTTAGAGATCAAGTCAAGCCAAACCAAATGGAATTTTTGGGTCTTGCGAGTGTCTGCTCAAAGAAACTTGGCGAGGATTGAATTTATTATGTTGATGACAATTTTTGGTAATTTGTATAGATGCATCTAGTAGATTGAGAGGGCCTACAAAATTGCTTTGATCATAATAATCCTACCTCCCATAGTTAGCCATTTCTGCCACTTGTGGTCCCAAAGTGTCATATTTCTTCTAAATTTCAAGATGAGCCATTCCCAGTCCTAACTCTCATACTTATTTGGCTTCAAGATGAATCCCAAATGCTTGAAACCTCCATCCATCAGGCTTAGAAACACCTCAAATAGATTCGAAATCTCCTTCACTATCTGATCTTCCATCTTGTCTAAAATTAGTTCTAATTTCACTTTGTTCATGATGAGCCTAGGTGCTTCCCCAAAACTAGTAACGATTCGATAGAAATCTCTCCATTCAACGATGTTAGCTTCCCCAATGAAGAGCGCATCACCGACAAACATGAGATGGGAAATACTATTGTGCCTTGTTACCCTGCAACAAACAATAATCCCCTATGATCTGACAAGACTAATCCCTCTCCTAAGGCTATCTATAACCAGAATGAAAAGCAAAGGCGATAGTTCACATCCCCAATGGAGTCCTATGGAAACCTTAAAAAAATCAATTGAGAGCCCATTGATAAGTACAACCAAACTCACAGTGGTAATACAAGCCATGATCCTATCTATGATCTTATGTTCGAATCTGATTTTATGCAATATTAGCCTTAGGAACTGACAATCTACATTATCGTATGCTTTAATCAAATCCTATGTCACACTATTCAAATGATTATGATATTAACAATTGTACCATCACACAGCTACTCAATCATAGTCTTGTGCAACATGAATGCATGGGAAATTCATTGATCAAATGTGTGATTGTGCAATGCATGGTATCACGCACCTATACCATCAATAGGTTCATGATTTTGATGAAAACTTGACTAAATTGAGAGGGGGGTGGGAGAGGGGTGAATCAGTGTAGTGTACTCATGGACATTAATATTATATTCATTAATCTCCTTAACTGAAACATTACATGATCAACTTAACAAATAATGACTAGCGTATTGAATATGTGAACAACAAGTAATAAGAAAACCAAACCATGACACAAACACATAATAACAACACATATTGACACCAAATATATGTGAAAACACATAAAGGGAGAAAGCCATAATTTTATTATTTTTGTAATGCAAAGACGAGCTCTTACTCCTTATTACATCTGATTTTATGTAGGCTCCAACCTACAAGAGGTTGCTACCTCAATTTTCTGCAAGCTACAACATGCAAGGAAGTTCCAACTCCCATATGTTTTCAGTAGGCTACAACCCACAAGAGGCTCTTACCTCAACCAACTCCAACTGGTTATTTATCAAGCCACAACTTAAAAGGAAACTACCATCCCCTGATGAAAACAAGAAACAACAATGTGCTGGTTTACTTGGTCATAAATTATGTATGTATCCCTCTTCATTTCTGCCTGTTCTTCCCTTCAAATATGCATCACATCAACTCCGTATGTGCTAGTTAACTAATGCATAATAGTTCTATCAGCTCTCTCACATTCTCCCATTCTCTAACATTTTTTTTTTCAAAATTACATATTTTATAGAAATTGTTTGTTGGTTGTTTGTATCCCACATAGGAATATGAAGTGAATGGGATTGACTCTTTTCCTTCCACTCATTCGTTTCCAAAATCTTCAAATCTTGAATATTGGAACACAAAAATAAATAATCCACCCAATATTATTTCAGCCACATGTAATGATTAAATGCATCAAACTAATGCCAACATCAAATAATAATATTTATCTTTAATGCATCACAACAATCTTTGCAACATTTTTGCCTTTGCCTTGGAGTCTTGCCTTTGCATCACAACAATTAACTTTAGTTAAAAATTTCACATCATACATTCTTCATTAAACAATTGTCCCTTGCTCTGTTGTTCCTTTGCTTGTTATTGCTGTTATGCTCCTTTTCTTGTTGTTCCTGTGCTACTCCTTTGCCATCAATGGCAATATTGCCAACAATCTTCTCCTTTGGCATTGATGGAAACTCATTCGTCCTCCTTTTGTTTTGAAAGATATTTCTCCTTGCTGGACATAACCTCTGTTTGTTTCTCATTACTGCCCATAACCTCTGCGTATCTCCCCCTTTGACATCAATGGAAAGGGGTTATAGAGGTCATGTAGCCTTGTTCTGCATAAACACTGTTGACACTATCATTGAATGAATGCCACTGCAAATAGCTTATTAGAGATCCTCCACATTGAATGAATGTTGCTCTATATGATATATAAATGTTTCTTCAAAGACGCTCAATACCAACGCTACAACACATTGTGAGAACACTGTGAAAGAATACTATTGAGAGAACACTTTATAAGAAAAATATGGTATGCACGAGAAAATGTATTATATTGAGCACTGTTTGATATAAAAAATTGCAGCATATTTAATATGCACTCCTTTCATGATGCCTCTTCAATTTGTTGCCAGTCAACGTGTCAATGAAGCTGAGCAATGGTGTTATTTTTTTCTTTTGTAGAAGTCTTTGTATCAAAGCACACTTCTTCAACCGAACAATGATCCAAGAGTATGCCAGAAGCTAAGACCAATGCAATTATATTCAAACTTGGAATTCCTTTGTCAGATCTATAATGTTTCCCAACCTACTTCAATATTGTTGATTATGATGCAATAATGTCACACTACCAATCTAACGCCTCAATCATGCTAAGACACTTGTAAGATGGATTATTGTTAATTACATAGGCTTGAGTAATAATTTTTTTCTTTTTAAAAGGCAACATGTACCTTGATCCAAACCTTATTAGTATGTCAATAATTGTCCCATCTAGACAATTTGTGAAACTATGAGTTGAACACCATGGCAATAAGCATTGCATGCAGAGGTCATATACAAATTGTTGCGGTGAGTTTATATTTTATTTCATGTAGAGGCTATATATAATCTTTTTCCATCGGATATCACATATGATAGAGTATACAAACATTGTGATGGGGCTTATATCATAATGCAAACACTACAATAGATATCAAAGGCGATTGCATACTTGCATACGATAATACAATTTCAAAAGTATGCAATTAGATCTCTGGTCAACACCATGATGCATGGGATTTTATATATCATTCATTATAGGAATGGCAGGCAATAACTCTGATACCATTTTGGTGGTTATGGTTGTAAGCAGCAACAGAACTTTCATTCTCAATAGTAATTTCTTGGAGAAGATGTGGATTTATTGTGGTCATTGTCATCACAACATTGTCCTGGTCTGCATTCTTTCACTATATAGCATTTCTCTGCAATGTATCACTGTATAATGCATGATCATGAGCTGGAGGTAACATCTATGATCCTTTTTCTAGATTCTGCTCTAGCTACCTCCTATTCTTATGTATGTGCCCTTTGTATGGGGTAAACAATAGGTTCTGCCTCCACTCTAGCTGCTTAGTCTTCCGATCTACCAGGTCGATGAGCCTCAGTATTGCAACAAGGATGATGCAACTCCTACGGTGACCAACTTTAATTTTTCAACCTGGGGTCCATACAAACTTGAAGGTGAGAGTGCTATATGCATAGTAGATGCAACAATCTACTCTTGTCACTTTTCAATTGGGGCGATAGACCACTAGGGTTTTTCAAACCATTCTTCTATTTACTAGAAGGAGGTTGAATACTGACAGTGAATGTAAAGCTATATTTAATGTAGAAAGTAAATGCTTGCATATTTTAAGGAAATGAAAATGTTGAATAGAAAGTGCTATGAAATTGCATGAAATTACGTAGTTAATAATTAACACACATTACATGCAGAGGTGACGCAATTTAACCTTGCATTCTATCATCTAGCTATCAAGACTAAGTAGGCATGGAAATTATCCTAACACTACTATGAGTGATGTATGGATGCACTAGTTAAATATTGCAGAAAAGAGTCTTTTGGTTTTCAATTTAGAAATGTAAATGCTAAGCTAACAATCTAATCTTTTGCAAGGGAGGAAGGTATGGAAAACTTGGTCCAAAATGGCATTGAGGGGTATGGAAGTCATGTTGAAGGCCTACCGTAGGCTCTGATCATCATTTCTGCCCAAAAACATATAAACCACGCTAATGCAGGGTTTCATATAGTTACTACTGGCTGTCTTGGTTTACTGCAAGAAACTTAGATGAAGGATGTAGGAAGGTAGGGAAGGTGAAAGGAAGCGCTGGAAAGATGTATGATGGTGGAGTAAGGTGTAGAAAATTCCCATTGTAGATCACCTGATAATGCAATATACTAAAACACAATACGAGATCTACTTCTACAACACTTTGTGAAAGCTTAATCGAATTGAGCAAGATCAAGAGAACACATATAACTGAGAATGAGAAGCAATGACACATAACACAGAAGAAATATCACAGGGAAAGCCTCAACCTAAAACCCCAACTCTATATTATCATAGAAGTGGAAATATAGTCCAGATTACAAAAAGAATCAGCTCACAAGATATCCTACTCTCTCTACAATCCCTCTGCTACTCATAGACAGTCAAAGGCCTCTCTCAAACCTTCTCCTCTGACCTCCAAGCCTCCTATTTCTTTGCGCAATTTTCCTTTAGGTCCAGTGCAGCCACTTGTGTGAATTGGCCTCTTCACACACTCACTAACCTCTAATCCAACTGCGCAATCTTGAAGGAGATAAATCCTTCTCCTTGGACGAGCTTCCTTTATAGGAAAAATCCATCCAATTGATAGTACACATTCCCTCCTTTGATCTCAACTGGGTCTCTGTCTGAACTGACATGCATGAGTTATTCATGAGAGAATATTCAGTTATCTGAAGAACAGCAGTTATATGCAAGCATGCATTAACTAACTGAACTTACATTAATTTAAACAAACTGGACTTGAATCAGTTAATTGAGCCAACTAATTACTACTCAAATTAGAACTCATCCTTATCTCTTTAATTGATGGATAAATTCCTCAATTAATAGAGAAATTGTTGCATGTCCTCACATAGACTTCATGTTTTATTTTTCACAACTAATTAACTTATGGTGAATTAATTAATTTATTTTCAAACTAGTATTAAATTCAAATTCGAGTTTTACTTCGTATTTTATTCCAAGGACTGACTAAAATTGGAATCCATCCTGAACTGCTAAAAATAACAATGTTATTTTTAGCACTTCCATTTTTCATTCCCTGTTGCTTAATCCAGCAGTGGTACCCAAACTGCTATTTATAGCAGTGCTATTTTTAGCACTTCTATTTTTTGCATTTCTTGTTGTTATTTTCAACACTCCCTCTCAACAAGAAAGGCATTCAACTCAAACCCAATCCTGTACCTTTGTAATGTTCTGCATGCAACACTTCTACCAAGTGTGGTTGCTCTAGCAACTCTAGAAACAAAAAAAACTCCCAACTGACCTCTCTGTTGGGCTGGAAACATACTCTAATGTTGAAGCTCCCTCTACCATTGACAATTTCTCCCTCTCTGACCTCTGAGTTGTTGCAACACTCCATGCATCCCGCACCGTTGCACACCTCTCTGTGCCATCCTGCACTGGTGCAACACTCCTGTGCCTCTCGCATTGTTGCAGCCTACTAGCTCTGCACTATCTTGGGATTCCTGCACTGTAGCTCTCTCTGCTGCTCCATCCGCATCTCTATCTCCCCACTCATCTAGTCCTGCTACTCCTCATCGGGGCTCCCGTAGCAAGGTCTAATCAAAGAGGCTGGGCACCTCAGTGATCCTACCCCTATTCTAGCCTTCTTGGCACTATCACTCCACATCGCCCCACCTCCCACCTGGAGGTATGGATGCATGTGATCCCTCTGCCCACTTGGCTTGAAATTTACCCCTATTGGAGGTCTCTGCATGAGTGGATCCCTCCACTCAGTCACCTCTCGACTTCTCCAGTTGTGGTTGCTCCACAACCTCCTAAAGCTGCTTCACCAATTGTGGCTCCTCCACAATTGTCTGAGAATTCTTCTCGCGCTGCATGTTGAGAGGTAATTTAATCTCCCTTTCATCCACCAAGTATCTAACCTTTGCCTTGCTCCTCGAGGCTTCTCATGCATCTTGAACCTCAAGTGCATACAGGTTCTTGGCTAGCACACCAATTTGTTTCATCTTTCCCGCCGTCACAAAATTTCCTGGAAAAAGAGCTAATTTTAAATAAGCGATATCGCCCTCATCCAAACTCCGATTCAACCATTTTTTTTTTTGAAATTGGGTATTTTCGACAGGGAATCCAAATCTGCTATTTTTTTCTGAAAATTTTGTACAAAAATTTTCAGATTTGCTCTACAAACTCTCAACCCAAAACTCAAAACTTTGAAATCTACTCTCAGTACACTATTCTCTCTTTTGATCACCTTTGCTCTGATACTGTGTACAACTTTTTCTGCAAAACCTCGCTCTGATCCCATGTAGAAAATTCCCATTGTAGATCACCTGATAATGCAATATACTAAAACAAAATACAAGATCTACTTCTACAACACTTTTTGGAAGCTTAATTGAATTGAGCAAGATCAAGATAACACATATAAATGAGAATGAGAAGAAATCACACATAACATAGATGAAATATCACAGGGAAAGCCTCTGCCTAAAACATCAACTCTGTATTATCATACAAGTGGAAATATAGTCTGGATCACAAAAAGAATCAACTCACAAGCTATCTTGCTCTCTCTACAATCCCTCTGCTGCTCATAGACAGTCAAAGGCCTCTCTCAAACCTTCTCCTCTGCCCTTAAAGCCTCCTATTTCTTTGCGCAATTTTCCTTGGGTTCCATTGCAGCCACTTATGTGAATTGGCCTCTTCACACACTCACTAACCTCTGATCCAACTGCGTAATCCTGAAGGAGATAAATCCTTCTCCATGGATGAGCTTCCTTTATAGGAAAAGTACATCCAACTGATAGTACACTATTCCTCCTTTAATCTCAACTAGGTCTCTGTTTGAACTGACATGCATGAGTTATTCATGAGAGAATATTCAGTTATCTAAAGAATAGCAGTTATATGCAAGCATGCATTAAGTAATTGAAATTACATTAGTTTAAAAAAACTGTTTAAATCAATCTAACTGGACTTAACTCAGTTAACTGAGCCAACTAATTACTACTCAAATTAGAACTCATCCTTATTTCTTTAACTGATGGATAAATTCCTCAATTAATAGAGAAACTGTTGCATGTCCTCACATAGACTTCATGTTTGATTTTTCACATCTAATTAACTCATGGTGAATTAATTAATTTATTTTCAAACAGCTGTTAAGTTCAAATTCGAATTTTACTTCCTATTTTAGTCCAGAGATTGACTAAAATTGGAATCCATCTTGAACTGCTAAAAATAACAATGCTATTTTTAGCACTTCCATTTTTCATTCCCTATTGCTCAATCCAACACTGGTACTCAAACTGCTATTTATAGCAGTGATATTTTTAGCACTTCTATTTTTTGCATTTCTTGTTTCTATTTTCAACATAAGGTATGGGAAAGGTTCACACTACCCAAGGATCAGGCAAACTCTTCAGGATGGTTGGATTTTCTCAAGGTGGATGTTGATGGTGGCTACAAAACAAAAATCTGAATTAGTGGTTGGTAGGATTAGACGAGAGATGGAGAAGACTTAGATGAGGCTAGTGGAATGAGTTATTCCCTGTAAAACACAAAACATATTCTTTTCTTCATTCATGCACAACTTTATGTAAAATTGGAAAAGATGGGTTGAATTTGAGAAATGGATTTATTGATGGCTAATGGCTTAAATCTATGGAATGAAATGCTTTCTAATCTACAACAATATCAAGAAACCAAAATGACAATTACAGGTGCTTCTAAGAAATCATAAACAATGATCTACTCAACAAGAAATCCTAAGCTATGCAATGACCAAAAGATAAATATGTTTTTGGGCTTGTGAGAGTGGGGCCCTTAAACCATGATCCCCTAAGGGAGATGAGGAAGAGGCCACTATCACAAGCTTTTCTGAAGTATTTTCTCTCACTATTGTAACACCGATCTACTTCTCCAACTAATGCAAGCAAAAGTAACCAATCATTCAAAGACTTGTAAATTAAATAAAGCAGAGATAACTTCAACAGCTAATCTATGATTATATTATAAGAATACATGTACAAAAAGAGGAACCTCTGCTGCTAGAGTTGGGCCATAACCCAAGAGCTTCAGCCCTCTAAGTCAACTCAATGCTGGGTCAAAGAAACCCTTTTCATTATCATTAGAATGTAAAAAATAACATGAGCGTAAAAATCACAATATCTTAGCTCGAAATTGCCTCTTGGCTAGAATAAAAGTTGAATCCTAATGAGGCCCTATGCATTCTTATTTATATAACTGAATCTACCAACAACTTCCTAGAAATTAGGGAGACTTGGCTTCCAAACTCGAGATTGACTTGTCTTCAACTATCACTGGCTTGGTTTCCAATGAACTCGGTTGGCTTGGCTGCTTGTAACTCCATGATGATGAGATCTGATGGAGGAATCTTCAAGTGATTAAGGAGTTAAGGAGGGAGACCAAATCTCCTAAAATACATATTGCTTGTCTACTTCGAGTTCCTACACTTAAATTAGCCCAAAACTGCTCCAAATCCTGAAATTAATGCACATTAGGTCACATGACATAACATCTCACCTTAACCCTTCTCACTAAGAAAAATATAATAAAATATGTAAAGAAATGTGAGAAAATTTGATTGTAATAGGCTAGAGAGTGGCATTAATGCCCATATAATTTACCTATTGATGAGCCTCATCATCACCCACCTACTGAAAGTGTTCCTCATCCGTTGTGCAACTTAGTCTATGTCCATATCTTTCATAGCTCTTGTGGCCTCTCTGACATCTCAGGCCTCTGTTGATGGAGTTTCCTCTTGTGGATAAAAGCCTGCATATTTATCTATTTCCTCCCACTGCCTTCTTTCCTCTTCCTCATTTCTACCTTCTAGCATACCCAACAGCCAGGGTGCGCTGATTTTCAAACCAATCTAATTGATTTTGAGTCGCTCCATTGCATTCTTATACAGTGGGGTCCTTTATAGTGCATATATCATCCTCTCAAGTGAATGATACTCTCTAATCCTTAGGTTGTATGGTAGGGTGCTCCACCTCTCATGGCATGCTTGTTGGCTGTCATTCCCTAGCAATCTCAAGGTTTTCTCAAAATGTGTGATTGTTTGTTCTTGTGTAGCTAGGTATCTTGGTGCAAGATAGGGATCATTGGCGATGATGTTGTGGGTGCTAATGACAACCATTGAATTTATCTGTTTTTCTCTGATGTAAAGGGACTCCCTTTCTTCTCTATGCCTCTTCACCTCCTTAGCTATGGTCTGCTCATGATTCATCCATGATGCAAGGGCCATTAGTTGTAAGTCCCCCAACTTTGCATTGGGGTCCCACACATTAAAGTCTGTTAAGGCCAAGTTGTGCTAGTAGAATTCAGATATCTTGGACTTATCCTCTAGGGTGCTCTTGTCACATAGTTCAATGAACTACCTATGGTCTTGGAAAGGCATCGTCCCATGTTGTGCTAGTGTCTTGATTTGAAATTGTAGCCATTTCTCCTTGAGGTACAAGGCATATGATTTTGGTGGCATCCTTCACTAGAGTGCCTCCATGGAGAGGCTTTCGATGGTGGAAAATTAGCTCTCTTTTTTCTGTAACTCTCTCCTTAGCCATGTCTTTTCCGCCTTTAGTTAAGATCTCATAATTTTTTCTATGTCTCTTATCTTACTCAACTCTCTGCCCATCTTTCAGAGTTTCTCTTCCATATGGCCCACATCCTCTACTTTCTGTGATTTTGTGATTTTCATCCAGTGATGTGTCCTTCCTCTCTCTTTTTGAAGTTGAAAGAAGAAAGGGATGGTAAATTTTTGTGGTATCACTCTACCTACCTCAATGAATCTATAATAAAAGCTCAGATTGGGCTATGGGCTAGGCTCCTATAGCTCTTATAACTCTCCCTCATATGTCTTTGAAGAAGTTGCCCCATCCTGCACTTGTGTTGCTTCTTCCTTGCCTTCCCTCTGTCCTTGTTTTCCTTCCTGTCTATTTTTCTATGTTTCCTATTGTACCGACAGAGTTTCCTGTAGGAATGTCTGAGGATCCTGTAGAAGGCTTTTTCCTCTCTGAAATGGGGTCAAATTTGCCTCATCTTGGTTTGTTGATGCTGACATGGTGACATGCTTCCTAACATAGGTGACAAGAGACTTTAGGGAATCTTGTTTTGATGTGACCTCTTCACGTTTTATTTTTAGGGAAACTAGTTTTTATTTCTCTTTTGGTGGCTCCTCAATTATGACTGGAGTCCTGGTGGGTGTTTGCGGTTTCCCTTGTTTGATCCTCATGCTCTTCCTTGTTTTGAAGTAGAGGGGAGTCTGCCTTTGTCTTTTCCCTTTTGACTTGATAGGTGTGCTTAAGGCAGTCAAGGAAGCAGTTGCTTCCTTCTCAGTGGGTTTAGGAGACAACCTTGGAGATTCCTTCCCTTCCTTGGTATGTTCCTCAA